>OV815275.1:10111662-12639162 GCA_929108145.2 Limnephilus rhombicus
TTTGTTTTTAAACTTGATCGCTTAGAAGTATTATGGATGCTTTAATGAAATGCCCTCAGGACCCTAAAACAATATTGGTCATTTGTCTTTTAATAAGTCTAGAAAAAAATAAAGTAAAAAAAAACTTTCAAGTACAAACTCTCTTACTCATTTTTTTTTGTGAATACAGTGAATACCGCACAAGAATCTCAACTGCTCCCGTCTGGAGCCAGTGAGACTATGGCATCCCCAATTGGGGTATGTTGTGAGGCTGAAGGTAGTGGGGAGGGGAAGGAGGTGGGGAAGAGGAAGGTTGGGAAGTACCTGGCTATTCAGATCTGGTCACCAAACACGGCTAAAGCCATTTTCAAGCAACGTTTCAATTCTGAATGGTGGTCTTACACCAGGGCGATACTGATAGTATCTTCGACTCTGGAACATGCCGCAAATATCCTTTATATTATTTTTAATGAATTAATTGTGAAATAACACAAATTAATCAAATAAAATTTATTTGCGCATGCCGGGTTCGAACCCGCGACCTCCGGATTGTGAGTCAAGAGTCTTACCCACTGGACTACGGAGGACTCATCAACCCATTTTCGGATTTGTTTTTTATTATTTAATGTGGCAAATTCAGTTTTCTTTTATAATAATAGCCAAAAAAATAATACTTACGCCCGAACTTCACAAAATAAAATAAAATATACATTTTAAAATATGCATAATATGCATATAAATAGACATCAATCAAAGCGGCCGCCAGTCGACGAATTTCGAATTCAGAGTGAACCTCATGCCGTCCACCTAAGGACTACAGTCTTGCCACACCCATTTTGTATCAGTTCGGCCCCGGCTGCGACGGGGAATAGCCGTCTTAGACTACGCGTCGCTTGGTTTAGTGAAATATTTTTTTTTAATTTCCTTGTTATTACAAAAAACAATGCGTAAAAAAGGAGTTAATGTTTTTTACAGATCTTTACGAAATCAACCTGTAAAAAAAATTCTCAAATACCTCTTCCAACATTTCCAAAAGTTTTTTTTCCCAAGTATTTTTAAACTCCTCCCAAATAGGGGCGTGAATTCCGATTTCGATTTTTTCCTATATGAGTTTATTTTTTAAATAATTCGGTTTGACTTAAAAACGACGCCACGGTGAATTTTACTCACCGTAAAAAAAGTTTGTTTTCTGGTCAACAAGCAATCCATCCTCATTCTTATTAATTGCTTAGGAATAATGGATATTCTTAGGTTATTTTTGCTGTGTTAATTAAAAGGGCACTTAACCTAAATGATCGTGTCAACGTAAATATTATGAATAAACCAGCTGGTACTCGGCATGCGTTGCTATGACATTTAATACCACTATATACTCCTAAAAAACATACATATCCGACTTATTTCTCACCAGAACTAAAAGCCTCACTTCAACAAAAAAAGAAACTTCATAAAAAATTCAAAGAAACTCGATCGATGATCGATTATGCAATTTTCAGTGAAACTAGA
Organism: Limnephilus rhombicus; assembly: GCA_929108145.2. Taxonomy (NCBI): domain Eukaryota; kingdom Metazoa; phylum Arthropoda; class Insecta; order Trichoptera; family Limnephilidae; genus Limnephilus; species Limnephilus rhombicus. The sequence goes on from OV815275.1 coordinate 10,113,148, forward strand.
AAACAATGCAAAGATCTTTCTAAAATCTGTTATAAAGCATATATAAACTCTATCGAAAACACAGCTTTGCACTCAAATAATCTTTGGAAATTTATCAAAACACTAAACAATGACAACACAGACTATCCACCACAAATGCATATGGATGACAAATGTGCTAACAGCACACAAGATATCGTAAATCTTTTCTCAGATTTCTTTAAAAATGTTTACGATGAGGAAACACCAGAAGAAAAAATTCCTTCATACTCATTTAAAAAAACCATACATTTAACAGACTGCTACATAACAGAAGAATCTTGCAAAAAGAAACTATGTTCCTTAGACATTAACAAATCTGCAGGCCCAGACTCCATCCCGCCAATTTTCCTAAAACATTGCTCCTCTGTATTGTCTAAACCACTAACCATTCTCTTTAACCAGCTACTATCTTCTGGACATTTTCCTGTCTACTGGAAATCCAGCTATATTATCCCAATACTTAAAAAAGGCGATGAGACTGACATTTCAAACTATCGACCTATATGCATACAATCTGTATTACCCAAAATCTTTGAATCTCTAGTTCTTGATGAAATATATCCCACGTTAACAGAGATAATAAATGACAAACAACATGGCTTCATTAGAGGAAGATCAACTTCAACAAACTTATTAATCTTTCAAAACTATATATTGGAGTCATTTTCTAAAAACAAACAAGTTGACTGTATATATACTGATTTCTCGAAGGCTTTTGATAAAGTGTCCCACAAAATACTGATCCGAAAACTTCATGCTCTGGGAATCAGAGCAAATATGTTGAACTGGCTAAGTAGTTACGTATCAGGTAGAACTTTATTTGTAAAAATAAAATCTCTTATATCCAAACCATTTTCTGCCACTAGTGGAGTACCGCAAGGTAGTCATCTTGGCCCAATTTTATTTCTTATTTTTATAAATGACATAGTCAACTGCTTTAAAGACGTCAAAGTGTTGCTTTTCGCTGATGACATTAAATTATATAAAGAGATAACTATCCTTAATCACTGTGAAATTCTTCAATCAAATATAGACATGCTAAAAATTTGGTGCTCACAAAACAATCTATATTTGAATGTAGAAAAATGCAAAACTTTGACCTTTTCCAGAAAAAAAACATCACTGTTATTCGACTATTCAATAAATAAAATAAATTTAGAAAGAGTATCGGAAATGCGGGATCTTGGCATAATAATGGATGAGAAACTAGACTTCACGGTTCACATTCAACAAACTGCAAATAAGGGTATGAAAACTTTAGGATTTGTGTTAAGAACAATTAAAAACTTTGAATCGTTACAAATCATTAAACTACTGTATACATCCCTTGTTAGAAGCCTAATAGAATATAACTCCATAGTCTGGTCGCCCTTCTATAAAATTCATATTCATACTATTGAAAGAATTCAAAGAAAATTTCTACGTTTTGTAAATTTTAAACTTAACATCCCTTTAGAGCACATAAATTATCCGTCGTTAATGAATACTTTAAATATTCCAACATTAGAAAACCGACGAAAAATAAACGACCTAACTTTTTTATTAAAATTATTAAACTCTAAATTCGACAGTTGTGAACTTCTGCAATTAATAAATCTACATGTACCTACACGAACAACTAGACAAACATTGACATTTTATATACGTACATCTCATTCGAACTATGATTTACATTCTCCAATACAACGTTTGCATAGTCTTGGTAACAAATACTTAAACAATCTGGATGTATTTGACAATAATTTGAACTTAGCAAACTTCAAACGCCATATGTGCCAACTATTTATTTCTACCTATCCCGTAAACTAATGAGAACAACAATTTTAAAAATTACCTACTTTATGTCAACTACTATATTTTATGGACTATATTTTGTTTCTTATATTTTATGTTACCTGTATTTTGTTAACGCTTATATTTTATGTAACCTAAATTTTTTATTTTATTTTTTTTTAACCCTTATATTTTATGTAACCTATATTTTGTTTTTAACAAATATTATGTTACTTGTATTGTGTATTGTATTTTGTAAACCCATTCTTTTCACTGTAATTAAAAAAATGTACTGCATTCTATGTAAAAGCCCTATGGGCGTTTAAATAAATAAATAAAAAATAAATAAATAAATAAAGAAATTGTTTCTCCCTGCGTGTCCCCCCCCCCCCCATTCTTCTCCCGCGTCCTCTTCCCCTCTCGCGTTTCCACTCCGCCTCCTCCATCTTCCCTCTTCCCACTTCACTCTCCCCCTTCCCCCATCCAGCAAACCCCCTCCCGAGTTCCCCTCCCCCCTCCCAGATTCCCCTCGCCCTCCCTGGTTCCCCTCCCCCACCTCCCGCGTTCCATAAATTAATTCCCGGTACATTTAGTTTTTGCGTACCACCTATTGCAATTTTTTATACAATTTTTAAAATGCCAGATCTCACCAGACAATAAAGAACACAACAAAAAAAGAATTATCCTATTTGGTGCAGTCGTTCGGAAGTTACGCGCGTACATAAGATTCATTTTTATTTATATAGATAAAAAGAAAATACTTTGTTTTAAGTCACTTTATTGTTATTTTATTCCGTCTACCTGTTTTGGTACCTCCGTACCATCATCAGGACTGAATATAAAAATACTTACAAGTTAGAATTTTTATATTAACAAGTTAGTATTTTATATTCAGTTCTGATGAAGGTACGGAGGTACCGAAACCGGTAGACGGCAAAAAATAACAATAAAGTGACTTAGAACAAAGTATTTTATTTTTATTTATTTAATATGTCAAGTCACAATGTGTGACCTGACCTTCGTTCGGTTTGTGAAACTTATTGTCGTAATTTCCTTGTAACAATTTCAAAGATTCATTCAAGCCTTCGATTCGTTCGAAGCCAGAGTTATGTTAGCCTCTCAGAAGCTGTAGATATTTTAATAGTACCTACACAATCGTTAACCCTGTGAGAAACTTTAGCAGGCACCAGCCTGCAGCCTCAAAATTCCTGAAATAAAATTCGAGTGCAGTTTATACGCGGTAGAAGAGAAACTTTACCAAAAAAAACTCAACCAATACTTGAAAAGTGAGGTCATAATCAAAGCGACCAATGAGCGCAGACCAGCGTCATTTCCGTTTCACATATCAACCAATTGCCTTTAAAAGTGACATCATAATCAAAGCGGTCAATGAGCGCAGTTGTGCTTCGCAGGTGCAGTAATCGTCATTTCCGTTTCATCCGAAATCAAAATACAAGAAGTTTCACTTCAAAAATGCATGCCTGTGTAACTATGCATTACCAGAATACCTAAGAAAGGATTTAGTGGAGAAGGCGCGGATTAATGTTGAAAAGGATATTTTAAACTTAAAAAAAGTATATTTTTCTTATGATTAGTAGGAGTTAACAAGTGCAACAAATTTAAATAAAAATCCTTCGACATTCTGTAGAACGAATGAAACTTGTCATCATTCTCAAGCAGTTCCCTTGCGGCAACGAACGCCCTACATTTAGTACCTATTTCTTTCGATGTACCCAAAATATTCTATTAGATCGTTTTTTATTCTTAAAATAAATATAAACGAAGACATTGTAGTACAGTATAACCGAAGTTATCGAGTTATTTGAAATCGTATTAACTCCACGGCTGCACGTAAAAAATGATAAAGGTCAGTATATTTCGGGCGGTTCCATGACAGTTCATCCTGCGATAATTCATCCGGCGACAGTTCATCCTGCCGACAGTTCATCCCGCCGACAATTCATCCGGCGACAATTCATCCTGACAATTCAACCTAACCTAACCTAACCTAACCTAACCTAACCTAACCTAACCTAACCTCACCTAACCTAACCTATAAGTATAACCTATAAGTATAGGTATGTCGTATTTTGTTATTCACGCATGCTTCTTCGGAGAGTCGAAATTATTGTTAGTAAAAATATTTTTACAGCGGATTTCCACTCAAGATGCCTTCAGATATAAGTATATCGATTTTGGTTGTACGGCCGTATATCCTCTTTGCATACTTACTTAATAAAAATCTTTTAAATGATCAGACAGGATGAATTGTCGCCGGATGAATTGTCGGCGGGATGAACTGTCGACAGGATGAACTGTCGGCAGGATGAACTGTCGGCCGGATGAACTGTCGCAGGATGAACTGTCGCCGGATGAATTGTCGCAGGACGAATTGTCGGGTCACCATTTCGGGCAGCGCCGTGTACGGAAACCAGCATTAAAGAGTAGTATATCTGAAAGCTACTTGAGGTTGCGTCGCAGTCACTTAGTTTGTAAGTATTTTAATGTAAGAAGGACCTTATTTTTTCATTCCTATAATAAACAAACCCCTAGTTACCAAATTCCGTGCACTTTAAAAAATAAATAATTTTAAATTTATAAAAAATATATATTCGAAGAAAAACTTCGTACTAAGTAGAATAACGAAAACATCTTTTTTTATGCGATTAAAACACCTTTGTCATGTTAATTCAACAAATTCCAACATAAAGGGGAACAAAACCGTTAATGTAATGGTACTAATCTCCGGTGGAAAAAAATACGGGATGTGTTACGGTGGTTAAGGCGATGCACCACGATGTGTAACATTTGGAATCGTGCCGCTAATAATAACACACCTTATGCAGATGGCGATAAGGTTTAAACTCCCGCTTAACATTTATATAAGAAAAAAAAAACATCCGCAAAAAGCATTTTCATTTTATTCAGGCACAAATATTAAAATGTTTTACGATCATTTTATAAATAATTTAATTTGCCACATTGTACATAACCAATTATGGATTCGTAAGTAGGAGATTATAAGCTTTAAAGAATTTTTTATAGACCCGATACTTTTTTTCTAGGCTTATAAACAAACCATCAATTTATCAAAAAAATACTCGATTATTTCAAAGGCCAAGATGTCTTCTCTCGTAGTATTTAATTACAGCTTTTATATATCTAAGCGATCAAATTTTACAAACCAAAAACACATTACTTCATAGTACTTCACCTTAACGGAGAAATGTTAAATTATGATGTTTTTTTATGTACTTGCAATGGAAAAAATAAACTTATAATATTTTAATGTCACGTCAATTTCACTTATAATGACTTAAAAGTTTCTACCTTTTTTAATATAACAGCACACAAAAGCAAAGACAGGGGTACAGAGTAAAGACAGGCAGGGTTGTGAGGCGGATTAAGGCTGTAGCGGGTCTACGGATTACGAGGAAAAACAGATGCCGATAGCTCGTTCGACATACGAGCCGACTTATAATTGTTGACTTAGCAGGGGTGCCCCGGTTCATCGCGTGCCATGTATCCAGGGCAGGCCAGATCAAGAGGGGCCGGTTCGGGAATAATAATAACGCGTGTTCCCAATTATATCTAATTTTTTCTAAATAAACAATAAATGTATTTGTAAATATTTACGTAGCTTCACGTTGATTGGTCAAATGCTTTATACAAATAGTTTTGTATCAGTGATCGATGAACCGGTGGACGCTAATTTCTAGCCATAATGTTATGATGGTTTGTCTAGTTTGTAGTTAGACATAAGATTCTAGAAATATACTACAGATTTGTACAGCGTCCTTGGTGTGATTTTTCACAAAAACGGCGCTGTACAAATCATAAGAATACAATTATTATTAAACGTGCTTTAGGAAATCTACATTTTGTATATGCAAATCTACTTGATGTCGTCTTATCGATTCGATGGGTCCCGAATGACAAGAAAAGGGTTATAAAAGTGACCATATCTTTGTAAATCTCCAATGTATAAAGGTATTAATGGCCTAATGGTGGATGCAATAAATCGGGAGGCGATCACGTCGTGTGACGTCACCGGCTCGCGCGGACACGGCCGCCTGACCTGCGGGGGGTGCGAGCACCAACCACCGCACCACCGCACCACCGCACCAGATAGATATAGAAACCTACTGTGCTTAGATACAGGGAGGTATTAGGTTATTTTAATGAAAAGACAAATAACTTTGTTTACATCACTTTTATTTATTCACAATCAACATGTTTCGTGAACGATGTTCACATCATCAGGATCCAATGTACACTTAACTTATTAAAATTAAGGATTTGAAAGTCATTAGCAGGGGAAGACCGGTTAAGTGAGAAAACGTTCAAAAGAGGGTTTATAAAAATTTGCTGCTTATTAATTATGTCTGCTTTATTATTTACATTTTTTCTAATTTCTAAAATATCCAGATTATTTATCTGTGATGCCTTATAACCCGGATGTAATATTTTAAGTCCATGGTTTTTGTCAAAATTATGATCATGTTTTAATAAATGATCTGCGAACTCAGATTCGCTATTGCCATTAAATGCCCTAATATGATGTTCTTTAACCCTTACTTCAAAGTTTCTATTTGTTCTACCTACATAAAAGCAATTACAGTCTTTACACTTGAGTTTATAGTATAAAATCTTGCCATGTCCAGTGTTTTAAATATAAAGTCCTCAGTGAGCAAAGTCGTATCTTCTCCAAGCATAAACTTTCTGATAAACTTGTGTCTATCGGAAGTAACCTTCCAGGTAGGTGTAATTTATGTATCTATTTGTAAATAATAAAATGAAATATAGCCTAAGAATTCATAATAACTTACACAGCGCCTTGAGGTGATTTTTCGCAAAAACGGCGCTCTACAAATTATCCAATTATTATTATTGTTTTAAGGAGATTGCGAAGAGGGAGGTGTGAGAGGTAAGGAATGCCAACCTTTCAGATGTGGTCACCACACACGTTTAAAGCTATTTCAAGCAATATTTCGATTTTGAATGGTAGTTTTTCATCAGGGCGACAAGTATCTAGCACTCTGGAACGATCAGATATAGGTTGTTAACCCTAGATTCATAACCATTCGTCCCACAGACCGCGCAAAACGTAAATTTGTTTCTAGTGAAAGAGATAAAATGATGACCTCTCAAGTACCTTTCTAAATCGCTTGTTCATTAGTAACGCGTGTGCGCTAAGCGCTTGCCTCGCAGTGACGTCTTGTGCACAAGTTATAGACCTTTGAACGTCTGAGAGACGAATGTTTATGAATAGTGTAACTTTTGACGAGACTGAAAGTTATTTTGAAAACATTGTTTTTGATGAGTTCTGGTTATATAGAGTAAAAGTAAGTACATGATATTATTCTATATGAGTTATTACTTATAGTTACATCTTATTTTATTGTTCAAAATGTATTATTGTGTGTATTTTAAATCAATTATTTATATTTTATTTTAGAATGGATGATCGGCAAATTGAGGACTATTTGAATCGTTTATCTGATTCTGGTGATGATGATTTTACCAGTCAGCAAAAGGATGTAGAAATGAGTGATGTTGAAGATCATGTTTCGAAGATCAACAAGCAGACGATTTCGTGAAGGATGTTTCGGAGAAGTTGACCAAACCGTGGTTACATAAAAGAGATGCCTAAAAAGGAAAATCATCGAAGTTTTAGGTGAAACGCCTACCATTGCCATACCTGGTCCAAGTGGTACTCAAAAAAGGTTTGTGGTTATTGTGATTATAAAAAACGGCGTATGACAAGGTTCCAATGCAAGCAATGCAAAAAGTATATGTGCGTGAACCATCGCGGCCTCATGTGTGTGGAATGTACCGATGAAATTTAATTTTAACTCATTTGTTATTTTTTTCTTACCTAGTTAAACATATTAAAGAGTGCCATACTTAATTTATTTATTTTATTTACAAGTACCCCAAAACTCGTCACTTAAATTTAGTCGTCTGTGAGATGAATGTTTATGAATAATGTTCCTCTAAGATAAGGTTATGAATCTAGGGTTAAGGGACTTACTTGACTTACTTTAACCATTGATTTCTGATATTATTTGGAGTTAAAAATGTAAATAAAATTTTAGTCTCCGGTGACTTTTTTGGTGGCTTTTTTAATATTTTGTCATTAGTAAGAGGAATAACGACAGAGTGATATTTCGATATTTCGCTTTAGAAAAAAAGATTTATTAAAATAACAGTAAACGCATAAGGAGGTTGCATTGCATGTTTGAAAAATCTCGCTTTGAGTTCAAAACGTTACGCGCTGAGCTTCTAGTCGCACGTCCGGTAAATTAGTATTCAACGCCTTAGATATAGGCAAATTACACAGCACGCTCATTTCAATTCAATACTTTTTGCTCCAAGTAGAATGCATATGAGAACTTTTAGTGTGATGATTTTGGAAATGAGGTGTTACTTGAATAAGGACACAATATTTAAAGATTTTTTTTAATCAAAAGATAGATATTATTACGCAGGTAAGATGAAATGGATATAAAATATAAGTACATAAAAAGTGAATGGCATTAAAAATCATTTTCTTTTTCCAATTTTTTTTTCTGAAGGAATCAGTCATTGAGTTACTGTAATAGATCACAGATTTTATTTTCTTTTTATTCTCTAACACAAGCAACTATTACAATTAATATTACAACTATACACAATCTTACCAAAATTTATCTAAGTTTTTTTCTGGAAAACAACTTTTCCAACCTCAAAATTTTTTCAAGTTTTTAGACCATTTCGCAATTGACCTTTTTCTAATCCCATTATATATTATACTAGCAGACCCGGCCACACGTTGCTGTGGCTAACGAAACCTTCATAACTAACGTCATCTGTTAAATCAAATCCACACTGCCCATCTGTCAGCACACTGCCCGCAGTCCGCTGTCGCTTGGCCAGATATATTATTTATTTCAACCAATTTACAGGAAACATTGACAAATTATATACCTAAAAACCTTCCTCGTGAATCACTCTATCTATTGGTGAAAACCGCATGAAAATCCGTAGCGTAGTTTAAAATATCTAAGCGCACATTCAGCGGGAGCGACTTCATTTTACACTAAGTAAAGATATAGAAGATACGCTTTGGTGGGAGTCCTTTCGATCTTCAATATAAGAAAAGGATGGGTTTTTCCACAGAATTTGTACAATTCATCTAATTTCAAAGTTAAAATTCTGGTTCTATTTAAGCTCTATTATTTCATCTTGGGGAGGTTGTTTTACAATACTTGCAAAGCATTTTCACTACACTTGATTATTAAACCTTGAATTTTGATAAAGTGTTCAACTACACAACTGTAACCAACTGTAACAACTGTAACAACTGCTAACCCTGTACAAAACGCAAGTGCGCCACACGGTTGAATTTGGCAGCCACTTCTGGTCTAGAGCCTGGACTGTGTGCAAAAATTGGCGGTCCGTTTGATAGATTCTTCCATTTTAGCAGACGGATTGCAATTTTTAGAGCATATGGGTGGGGTGGAAATGCTATCCTTGTTCTACCGGTATTACAATGGAAGATGCTCCGAGGAACTAGCGTCGTTGATCCCTTCGGCACCGGTGCATAGTTGGGAAACATGTTTGTGTTATATTACGCCCACTTATATTTTCAATGTGTACACAGGTTTTATATTTTATAATTTAAAAAAAAACTTTCTTCCTAAAATAGTGCACAGGTATATAATTTTACATACATGTTGTTTTTATTTTATTTTTTCATAAATACGCTCATGGTAGCATCAAATAAACATATATCAAAATATCAATTGTGTTAGTACTCCCTCCCTAAACACGAAAAATTCTCAATTAGAGAGGTATTATTACCACCATTAAAAAATATTTGCATTACATGTACATAATTGTAATGCAAATATTTATAATTGCATTACAATTATGTACTTTACCTAACTTTGTAAAATTGTAAAAATGAAATAAATAAATAAATAAAAAAAATTTTTTAAAAAAACACGCCAAACGCGTGTCCAACATATGTACACGGTTGACATTTGTCGCATGAGAACGAGTCGCTTCTTCGACTCGTTCTTGTGTTCAACAGCTTGGCTGTGGAAAGATTTGCCGGCCTCTGTGTTTCCTCCTTCCTACAATACGGGTCTCTTCAAGACCAATGTTCATTCCTTCCTCTCCTCAAAAAGACCCTCCACACAGCATCTTAGATGACATAGGCCCTGAGGAAAATAATTCCCCTCAGGGCCTATGTCATCTGAGTTAAAAAAAAAAAAACTATGAAAAGACCAGTAAAAATCAATCTAAAGTTTCTAATGTGATATATTTGTTTAAATTTCCTATTATATTTCAAAACACACTATTTTTCATTCTACCATTCCTGCCCTTATTGGAATACAAAAAAAAACCTTATACGATAATACTACGGACACTGTGAAAAATGGGCGATTCTCACGGAAGAGCTCGACCATTGTGGCTTGTGGCCGACTTCACGCTGTTAAAACACGATGGACTGATATCACAACATGACATAATTCCCCCCGTCTCTTCTTCTCTTATCCTTTCCATTCTGTTCTCCTTGTTTACATTAAGTTTCTGCCCATTTGTCCCTTCTAGTCCATTATGATAATGATTATTACTGTCGAGCGACTTGGTAAACGAAATAAACGATATAATTCTGTCTGGTCTTCGTACCATTCAGTTTGTCCTTTTTTTGTGCATTTCTTGTTTACTGTTCTACTCACTTCAAATTCAAAACTATTAATATATACAATTAATTAAGTACCTAGTTCCTATGTCGTTTTTAAGTTCTAAAATATTTCTGAACGCGAAGCACTAACGCGAAGTAACGCGTGTTTTTGGTTTCAATATTTAATCGCCTAGAAATAGTTTTTGACGTGAAGACTTCTTTAGCGCCGTTGTGATTTGAAACTCGAGCCACACTAAAAAGAGACAATCAAATGCATCAATAGAATTTAACCTGCGAGAGAATGAGATAGCAATTCAATATTTATTTATTTCACGGGTACTCGGTTCCAATATAATACGTTAAAACCACGGTGTCACGCAAGTCTCATTTGATTTGGTGGTATAAAGCTCCTGACGATCCTTAGCGGCCAGACATTCAGCGGACGAAGGGTAGATTTCTACGAAATCAAAAAAAAAAAAAAATTTTTGTAAAATTTTGATTATAAAATATTAATTTAATAAATATATTGATTTAAATATTGGTTTGAAGATTGGATATTGATCCAGTCTTAAAAACCAATCCAAAATGAACAGGCAAAGAAAACACAATAAAATCCGCATCTAGCGACTCCGAAGAAGAAAACACAAATACTAATAAGATGACCAAATATATAGGAAAAGTTGCAATGGAATTAGACGGCAAAAATATGGAAAAAAAATCATCCTTCACGTTGATAAAAAAAGTGCTTTGTAGTCTCTCCACTCTTGTCTACTTTAGTTTTCTGAAGGTTTTACCACGTGTGAATTGTACACTCTGATTTTTTTTTTATTAAATCAAGACTTACAATTTGTGATGTGCTATGCCAAACAGTGAAGATTTTCTTCAAATTTTGCAAATTCACTTTGTGGCACCATTTTATTAATGAACTAATTAATTTTTACCACGATAATCTTTATTTAAATAATCAACATGTTTCGAAAACGATATTCTCTTCATCATTATTACGAACATTATATGTACTAAAACTAAATTATAAAAATTATCTTACCGAGAAAAAAATTAAGAAAATTGCGCAGAAAATTGGATAATTTCAGAAAACTTAACGACTATCGCACGCGACAGTTCGCGTGTTTGAGAATGACATTTTTCAAAACAATGATTGTTAAATCAGGATTCTATTTTTGAAAATCTTTAAGTTGATAAATTTATTTAAAGTAGATACTCCCTTAATAGTTTGATTTGAATCAAGAATTTTAGATAGTAAAAAGCTAGTTTCTAATATTTCTAAAAGATCTAAGTGAAAACCACTAACGTTAGTGTGTAAAATTTTAAAACCAGTATTTATATCAAATGAATGGTTAAATTCAATTAAATGGTTAGCAAATTCCGAATAATTATTGCTATAACCATCTAATTGAAAGCTACCAAATGTAAAAGCTTTGTGCATGTAAAACTATTATGTAATTCCCTATGTTATAATTTTTTTTTATTACTAGCTGGGTTACCCGGCTTCGCTCAGGATAACATTCGAGAGTGTTCTGGAATGTGTCACATTGATGATCCCGATTCCACAATTTTCTAGAACGTTCCGGGATGTTCTAGAACGTTGCTCCTTCCAGAACTTTCTAGAGCTTTATCGAGCCTTCTAAAACTTTTCGGAACCTTCTAGACTCACCGACATACTCCGCCACTCCTCCCAGAACTTTCTACAGCTTTACCGAACCTTATAGAACTTTTCAGAACCTTCTAGACTCACCCACATACTCAGCCATTCCTTCCAGACCTTTCTACAACTTTAACAACTTTCTACAACTTTAACCTTTAGAACTTTTCGGAGCCTTCTAGACTCACCGACAAACACCTCCACTCCTTCCAGAACTTTCTACAGCTTTATCAAACCTTCTAGAATTTTCCGTAAATTTTTAAAGTCTTCTTTAAATTTTTAGTCTTCTTGGAACTTTCAGCCCTTATATCTTCAAAAGCACCCCCTTTAGGTAAAAACGGGTATTCCCTAGGGGGGATAGAGATCCACCACACCATATAACTCCCTTGATCGTACTGGGTCTCGTTTCTGAATTTTTGCGATCCGCACGTTTTTTTGGACTTCCTTTTATAATATTTATATTGATTATGCGATGTTGCGCTTCCTTGTCATTAAAATGTTCATCATCGGGACAGTTGTGTATATTTTGAGGAAGTTTATTTTTACGTAGAGACACCGCATTACTCGCGTTATTTCTCTTTGAGCTGGTATCATTGACCAAGTATTACCTATACCTAGGCTGTGGTATGCAAGAAGGTATACTTCAGTACAATTATTATTTAAATTGATGTGGTTTTCTGCGTTTAGTTTTGGTGTTGCAATTAAGAACTGTTAAGCTTAGCCCCATCGTCTATGTTACTCTTAAATGTTTTTTATCGATTTGAGTAATTCTTTTTCGGTCTTACCAAGGCTTCAAACAAGAAACAAATAATTAAATTTGTAAAAAACCCTTAACGCCAATTAAACAAAATGCTTTGAAATATGCTCACAACGTGTTATTATAATTAAATGTCAATTATATTTTATTTTTATTTTTATGACTTTATGTCCGGGTTCAATCTTCCCCCCAGGAAAAACTAAACCCTTCCAAACACTTTTCTACAAATGATCATCTAGTCAATCCACGCTTCGCAAGTGCACTGTATAGTTATAATAAATACAAAATAATACAAGAACATGTCAAGCTACCAGATACCAAATGGGAAAATAATTCACCGACTCCAGATATTTTCATATCAGAGGGTTCGGCTCGGTAGAACTCCTAGCTTGACCGATAAATCCTACTGATCCCTCAATATAATCTTTCGTAATCCTACCTTTATTTAAAATGATTAAAGCTAATTAATTAATTATTATTTTTTTACAATTATTATTGACAAAGAAATTATTATTGCTTACATTACATTGCTGGGGTCTTTCCAGTCAAAGGGGGATCCTGGATTCAATCCGGCTGGCAAAAACCAGTTTGAGCAAGGCACCTACCCAGTTATCTGTTTCCTATCAATGATCAACCTACCTAAAAAAATAATTAATTACCCTCCGCACATAACTACAGTCAATTCCAAAGCTGCAAAGGTCTTCGGAGGAGAGACGGACATGCAGAACGTGTAGATGATAGTTAAAGCACCATCTATATCTTTTATTATTATTCTAGGATCGTGTTCTTCATTAGTTTAAGCTCATTTGATCACGCCACGTGCTCAATTCACCTTTTCGTTAATGTAGGGTAGATCGAGGCTATTTGGATCAGTCGGCTTATTTGCATGGCTGTATACAAATTATAAAGACTTTTATGCGAAATAACAAATTTAGTGAAAGTATAAAAAATTAGATGCGATGCCGTAATAGTAAAAATTCCAATACGAGAGTTTGCATGGGTTGACTGCTGAAAAATCGATAGTTGTTAAGATTGTATAAATTCCAAGTCAAATTTAAAACAAATGAAAACCATATAAAATTTACATTCAAACATGGAAAGTATGTAAAACAACTGAAGGTATCCCAGAATTGCATCATAAAAACCATCCTAGAGGTCCCCGTAAGGATATCAACAACAGAAAATTTTAAACAGTTTGATGTTCCATCGTACAAAAAATCTATGCCGACAACATTCTGGTATATCACCCCAAAAAAGGCGCAGAGGCAAACACCTCACATAGGTATTCATAAAACAGAGCTAAACAAATAGACAAACTAAATGTACAAAAGTGTAGCTCTACCCTTGGACAAAAAAATCTCTGATTTTAAAATTAAAATAAAACAAAAAGTAGACAAATTAAAATAAAAAATAACTACGTTAAGAACATTAAATCTGGAGTTAAGGAACTATCGGAAAAATAACTTACTTGTTATTTAAAAACACCGTCACAGAAGTTTCTGTCCCCTCAGCACAGGATATCCTAGTGAGGAGGACTGCGAATATAATCTACATCTGTTTTATATACATATATTATTATTTTAATTAAATATTAATTAATATTTATTTTTTTAACACTATAAATGTAAAAATATTAATTTAGTAATTAAATTTAATTTTTTTTTAAAATGGCTGATGAAATATTGACCTCCACTTTCTTAGAGTTTTTCTGTAAAGTAAAGCTATTTAGTCATATTAATACGTAATATTTTTATATTTACCATATAAATGCACATTCAGAATGAAAGCGGAATAGTAGCATTTAGAATGTTTCAGTACTTTATTTTGAAAAAATATGATTTTTCTATCTAAACGTGGGGTTAATCGGACCATGTTGGGGAGGGGGGGGGGGGGGGCTAGTTGGATCATATTTTTGATTGATTTTATAATTCAAGGCGTTAATTTTTACATTTTTCTTTGAAATGGATGATGTGCAACCATGAGAAAAGTTGACAAATTAATCATGGCTGAAAACTGCAGTGGATGAATGGAATGTTATATCTGGTGAAATTGGATTACCTATGTAGAGCTGCTGTCACCTACAGCCAAGAAAAATGTTACGAAAAAAAAAGTCCTTAATAAGGTTTTTATTTATGGTGTATTTAACCCAGAAATTAATTTTAATTTATTAGTAATGCGTTCTAAACCCTATGATTTATTTTTCACATTTAACTATTTTTGGGAGTTTCTATTTTCATTTAATTAAATGAAGACATTATTAGCCAAACTCAATCGAAAATCTGGAAGCAGAAAAAAAAACGAGTGTGCTTTAGACCACACGACTAAAGTAAAACTTCACTAACTTATATCTCCCTCTCAACTTCCGTTCGCCTCGCCCGACCGTTCGCCTCACCCGATTACACTTTTCATAACGCTCTCGTCACGCATTCACCAACTTACTCCCAAGTCAAGCGTGCGTAAAGAAGTTTTACTTAAAAAATCAGAAAAAGATATTGGCACCTCTAGGACTCCACCCACGACCTTTGGCCTTCCGGGCCGTGGCTCTACCAACTGAGCTAAGGAGTCCCTATCCGATTCGGTCGTTATTAACTGTATCATACTTCGACTAAGAACTACCAACATTATCTTCATTTTCTTGACGCATATTTTCTTGGCTGCTATCTCAGTTGGTAGAGCTGCGGCCCGGAAAGCCGGAGGTCCTGGGTTTGAGTCCCAGAGGTGCCAATATATTTTTCTGAATATTTTGTTTCCAGATTTTTGATTGAGTTTCGCTAATATTGTCTTCATTTAATTAAATATTACAATTTGAGGTTTTACTCATAAAATTAAAAATCAAAATAAATTTCTATTTATGTTTGGGATAACCCCATTACTGATCCAAATCACGTAGATATGGTGAATCGGATCAGAGGAGATATCTACAGAATTTATAAATTACTCTGTTAATATCAATCAAACCTAATCATGTAAAAATGTCAATATTAAGTGACAAATTTATTCAAATACGCAATGGTTTTAATTTTTTTAAAGAAAATATTAAAAAAATATTCGATTAGCCTCGGTCTACCCCATTAGTAACGTGACTAACAATATTAACGATGGCAACCAGTCTATTATTTTTGTATAAATGTTTCGATGAAATAATCGGTCACGCGTTTCGAAATATCATCAATGAATTGCCACAAAGTGGGGGGGACTGGTAATAATTAATAGCCACTAATACCAGATTTATAAGAATAAATGAGGTGTTGAGAAGATTGCTTGAAATCTCGGGGCTTTAGCTAGAAGCAATTAATATTATTTATTAAATACATGTATTTGAATTTCGATTTTGTTTTCGAATGAATGAATGCAAATAACTCTTCCCGTTATTCTATAGAGCTGAAACTCGGCAGATAGACTCGTTGTCGACGACAATGCAATCAGATCCACTGATAGATTTAGGCTGCTATGCAAGTCATTATTTCAGTACGGGCCGATCGTCTGACATATGTGTATGCCTAGCCTTTATAGCTAGAGCTAGGTATATTCTTGTTAAAGATATCATATTTATTTTGAAATAATTCGAGAGGTTTTACGAAGAAAACTTCTTCGAAAAGTTTGACTTTTTTTCACAAAAGTTTCAGTTTCACTTTTTGCGATTTATTTTGTAAAAAAAAAACTTGGTTCACACCACTTTGTTTAGGTACAAACAATTTTTTTTTAATATCATGTATATTATCGAGGCTTCTCACTCACACAATATTGTAATTTTTTGCCTCAATTTGTTTTTAAATTATAATATTATCATTATAATCTCTAATGATCTTAAAAGGTACTTAACACAATCTACTCGTACGTGTTTCGCGGACGATGTTCACACCCTCAGTAATAACTTCCCTCCCCGAAAAGGAAAGGAGAGAAAAAAAAACAAGACAGAACAATAGAGACTATTATATAGTTCAAAAATTCTATCCCATATTTTGTAGTATGGGATGTCTTGATTGTAAAGTGGCTTGATGTTAGTATGCGTTGATTGTTGATTAACTTGTAGGATGGTGCTTGTGACTTGTGACTCCATGTTTAGAAAGGATGGTGATGGGATAGATGGAAAGTTCGCTGAACTAATTTATTTATTTATTGTTTTTTCAAACTAATCAAACCTCACAAGCAAAAGGAACATCATTCAGAGCAGGACCGTAAAATTTTGCGTGGGTTAAGACCCGACGACTAAAGGAGGTGATACTTCACGGTATTTATCTCCTTCTGACGCGCAGGAACTTGGGGGCATTATAGTCATTAAAACACTCTAGTTTCACTTTAACAACGTTGAATCTAGCAGAGATAAACTGATTGTGAGGTGTGTTGATAAAACAACTCTCATTAAAGTAGTGGGCTTGTATGTCTTATACTCGCGGTTAGCCAATTCCAGCAAACTTATTAAGACATCGACATTCTTTCTTATGAGTTAAAAATAATAAATAAGGTTTTTTTTGTGAACACCGCGCAAGAGTCACAACTGCTCCCGTCTGGAGACAGTGCGACTATTTCATCGAGACTATCTTTTCCCTCGTCTCCTCCCCCTCTGCACTACCTTCAGCCCACTACCATCAGTAGTGTGGAGGGGGAGGAAATGAGGAATAAGATGGGGAATTACGAACCGCTACGTGGCATTCAAATGAAGGACATGTAGGACCAAAAATGTTACACGAACGTACATACATAGTTACACAGGATATGTGGAAAATATCTATATTTCTCTTGCGATGATAGACGACTCAAGTTGCAGATGATTTAAACTAATATCAACAAGATCCCAAGCACCTCCTTCTATAATTTGTTTGTAAAACTCCACAAAAATTGCTGGTTGCATTCTTTTTTATTTACTAAAATATTTAAAATGGTTTAGGTATATCGAATCGGCGAAGAATAAGCGATCTATGCTTCTTTTTCTTTCGTTGTAAATTGTAAATCCGGAGCTCGACTTTTGCAAAATCCTGAGTGTAATCAATTTAAGAGTACCTACTCGTCTCACTCGGAATAAGGATCTGTTTCAGTGTCACCATTCACAAACTAATTATGTAACAACTCGCCAATTCCTTGACTACATAGTTTAGCAAGCAAACATACAAATTATATCAAGAATAAATCTTAATATATAAACATGAGGATTCCTTTGTTTGTCCCTTATGCGGTCCCTGAAACATTCATCCGATTGCGATGAATCTTTGGTGAATTGTTGTACGCACGCCCGCGGACGTTTCTATAAAACGTTTCTATATATATTGGTGAGTTGGTTCAGGTATTTTCAAATTTGTATAAAAAAATTGCAATAAGTGACCCGCGAACTGTTTGAAAGGTGAATGTACCGGGACTGAATGTATGGAATCCGGGAGTGGGGAGGAGAACACGGGAGGGGGTTCGAGGGACGGGGGAAGTGGAGAGGAGAGAGGGAAAGCGGGGAGAGTGGAGGGGGAACGCATGAAGGGAAGGAAACGTGGCAGGGAAAAGGAAGGCGGAAAAGGAACAGTGACATTGCAACTTGCTATCTTCTAATATATAAAACAAAGTCGGGTTAGTTACACTATTTATAACTCGAGATCAGCTGGACCGATTTTGATGATCTTTGATTTGTTGGATTTGTCTCCGCCCCGGATAACAGATTCACGAATTCACGAAAAAGAAAGTTATGAAGAAAATTAATTTTTTCATACATTTTGTATGGAACGAATTCTCATATTTTTAAAGAAATGCAGCAATATTGTGATAGGTATAATATTTAACTGTGAGTGAATTTCAAAAATTCAAAAACGTCAAATGTCAATGCACTGATTGTTTTGCTTTTGTTCTTAATCATATAATGCTGCCCTTCTTTCTTACACACTAAATGTCAATAGTCGAAGATGAGACAAACGGTGAACGTATGTCTCTGCATCCCTCCGAAGGAAAAATACAATAATAACAAATATCTGAAATGGAACGCATTTTTTTACGTAAGCTCCACTCCCATGTACCTTAAGGGATGCTGTGTGGAGGGTTTTTTTAAGGAAGGGTAGAAGGAAATGGGAAATTTTGGAAAGGAAAAAGGTATGAGGGGTGAGCAGGAATCTGGAGGTCAGTATCCGGGAGTGAATCCATCCCTCCAACTGCGGTGAAAGGCCTTGACCGGAATTGACCTTTTACCTTGACCTTTACAGCCGGACTCTTTGGTGTTTGGTTGGGTGTTCATTGGTCGAGAGAATCCGGCTGGAAAGGTCAAAAAGCCTCCCTCAACCAGTCTCTCTCAATCCGCCCGCCACGCAGCAGGTGGGCAGACGCATCCACCGCCAAGAACCGCACAAAAGTGACAAAATGAACACCCCACTTGGGGTGACATATGGCAGAGGTGTTGATTATCCAATAAATGGTTCCCGGGGTGGCAGCACCTGTACCCGCTTCCTTTCAAAAATTTCCGTAAGTAAGGAGAAAAGTAAGAAAATCACAAAAAATATAAATCCATCCACAACGCCATCTCTGATACTGACAAAAAGAAAACGGACAGCAGGGCATCGATAATGGCTTCATTCCGTAATTTTTAACTTAATAAAAAAACTTAATTTAATTCAACAGTTATTGATTCTGAGGCGGTACGAAGTTCGTCGGGTCAGCTAGTTTATTAATAAAATACAAATTTTATAAGTTCTCAAACAAGTTAGTAGGCCGATTTGATTCAGTGTTTCGGCCTTGTGATCTCGGTGGATTGATTGAACCTCTTTAGACTTTAGAGCGAACCCGATTCTCCACCTCAAACCACTCACACAGCATTTTATAATACCTACATACATTTAAAGGTGCAAATAAACATTGTGGTGATATAAATTAATAAAAAGCCTCTGACTGAGCAAATATACCCTCGCCCGGCAAAGATTTCTGCGGGCGATAGTCGTTACCTTTTTATTTGAGTTCCGTCCAGTAAAACACTGTTCGCCTTATCTCGCGGGTTTATTTAGGGTCTTATAAGTGAGTGGCCAATTAAATCGCTTTAATGGAGGGCCTCTCGGGGAAATAATACATATCGCGGAAAGTAATATTTAATTTTAATTCGTCACCACCGCGCGGCAGTGGAGTCTAGTAGCTGGATGGTGGATTAATAGTACAACTTTTGCAAAATTAAATAAAAGATTTTGAAGAATAAATAGTGGGTGTTTCGTTTGTTGTTTTATTATAATTTTTCCCATCCAAGTCACCTCTGGCCCTAGCAGTATAAAGCACCTTAGCGGCCAGACATTCAGCGGACCAAACCTACACAATAAGTAAAATCAATAACCAATATTCAAACCACTCCCAAATGAAAAAGTAAAGAAAGCAACATCTAGCGACTCCGAAGAAGAAAACACATCATCCTTCAAATTGATAAAAAAGTGCTTCGAAGTTTCCCCACTCATGTCTATTCAGTTTTCTGAAGGTGTCACTTCTACCGCGTGTGAATTGCACACAATGATTTTTTTTTTTGTGAAAACTTTATCGAATCCCCCACGCTAATTATGTCGATCATCCAATTAATCAGTCACACAACTACAAAAAATTTAAAAAAAATATGCTGTTATATGTAAAAAGTGTACCCTCTATCTGGAACAGTATTCAGATCACTCATGAACACCACCAAATCAAATAAAACAAAACGTTGAAGTTTTCTGGGTCACTATTAGGATATTTCAAAATGTCATACTAATGTACCGGACCGTCATGCTTCACGGTGTTATTCTAAAGCATATTATATGTAAAACGCAGAAATAATATTTGATTCATGGTGAGCATTCGAATATTGTTTTCCTTTTTATCTCAAAACTGAGTATTAGTAGATGTCTGACTAATCAATTGGACGATCGATATAATGCCTCTTCCATTACACTAAAAATACGGATTTATTACGTGACCATGATACAAGGGTCTCAATTGTTCGGAGCTAATGAAACTATGTCAACCAAAAATGTGATAGGTACGAGTATGTTGTGAGGTTTAGAAGTATCTGCCTATTTAGATCACCAAACAAGGCAAATACCACTGAATGGTATTCTCAAAATAATTACCACTAAATGAGGGTAAAGATGATATTGTTGAACCTGTCTTCCCGATATAAAAACGAATTAAATTACGTACTAATAAACATCAATGTAAAAGGTTGTCTATGAGATTCAGCTACCTGTGATTTGAGATTTGAGATTTGTCACAAAAACGGCACTGTACAATTAATCCAATAATTACTATTATAATTTACAGCATTTTTCAGAAGAACAAGATAAAATCAATACGTTTATACCTGTTGGTATCTAGCATTCATCCTTGTACCTTTTTCCAAAATTGTAATTCCTGCCCACAAATACTGTTTTTCCACCTACCTACCTTAAGCCGACCAAGTACAATAAGACCATATTTTTATTTTTTTTTATGAATAATGACCTTCTAACTTAAATAACTGCATATTTTTTTATTTATTTTTAGAGTTAGTTTTGATAGTTAAAATAATTGTCAAAGTTTTAATTTTAAATTTTATTTTTTAAAGATCCCCGAAAACCATCGTACGTTTAGGGAACCGTGTGACGTCATCACTCCCGAAAAAATTACTATAAGATCAGGTAATCAGCTGTTCAACTAGAGTCATTTTTAAATTCAGAGTTCGAAGTATGCTCCCTAGAGTAGCATTACTATTTTTTTTGTGCAGTAGTTTTTGAATATTTTCAATAATGGAGTTAAACTAATAATATATACCTTT
Source organism: Limnephilus rhombicus (assembly GCA_929108145.2). Lineage (NCBI taxonomy): Eukaryota > Metazoa > Arthropoda > Insecta > Trichoptera > Limnephilidae > Limnephilus > Limnephilus rhombicus. The sequence continues at coordinate 10,134,767 of OV815275.1, forward strand.
ATTTTTGAAACTGAATTATTAAGGCCTAAATAATGTTTCAATAAACACAACAACTAAATCTCTATAAACAGTATGTAAATAAACGAACAAGATAAAACTTTTTCTTTTTTTTTACATTAACTCCACACAGGAGGCCCTGAGGAAAATAATTTCCCTCAGAGCCTATGTCATCTGGGATGCTGTGTGGAGGGTCTTTTTGAGGAGAGGAAGGAATGAACATTGGTCGTGAAGAGACCCATGTTGTAGGAAGGAGGAAACACAGAGGCCGACAAATCATTCCACAGCCGAGCTGATGAACAAAAGAACGAGTCGAAGAAACGACCCGTTCTCATGTGACAAATGTCAACCGTGTACAAATGTAGGGCACGCGTTTGGCTAGTTCCTCGGAACATCTTCCATTGTAATACCGGTAGAACAAGGATAGCATTCCCACCCGACGCCTGTGCTCTAAAGATTGCAATCCGTCTGTTAAGATGGGAGAATCTATCAAACGGACCGCCCGTTTCTGCACAGAGTCGAGGGTATTTTTCAGGTATTTTGGAGCTCCAGACCAGAGATGGCTGCCAAATTCAACCGTGTTAAGGACATCCAATAGTCCAGGAAAAATCAATGGCTTGTGACATACCTACATTCCCATACAATGACTTTACGGTGACCAGTGACGTCACCACTCAACATTTTAATAATACCAACTTGACGACGTGTTTCTACGACCCGATTAAAAATTGACTTTTTAATATATTTTTTAAAACTCTGCGTTTAATATTATCTAATAAAATGTATATATTCAGATTCAGCGTATATTGGTCTATTATAAACATAGTTTTTTAAAGCCATAATATTTTTCACTGGAGATCCTTATGTTATGTGTCATCGTGATCGGTTAAAAAATAATCATCGTCCTGACAACACATATTGTGAGTGTTGATTACGGAGCCGTATTTACGTGATTACGTTCGACCATGTCAAAACAGATACAAAATCCATCGTGAGCTCGCGAGTTTAGTGGTTAATATGATGATCCAGCGAAATTTAACCAAGCGGAGGAAGAAAACAGGGTAAGTCGGCATTCCTCGATTTTCCCCCATTCCGCTTTAACTTCCCAACAACACGTAAAGTTAAAAAATATTTATTGTTGAAACAAAAAGTTTTTATCATTAAATAATAGAAATAAAGTTATTTTTAAGTAATGATAGGTAAGCAGGTAGCCACACGCAATGACCACACATTGAGACAAAATCTCTAAACAAAACTAAACTAAAAAATACAGACGTTAGAGTTCTGTCTTGTACGTAACATTTTTAAATACTCGACCAAAATCAGTCACCCACCCAAAAATTATTTATCTTAACTCCATTTCCTTCGCTTAGTATTCTCGAAGATAAGGGCTGTCCTACGCAAGGCCTGATCATCCTCATAATTAATCAACATAACAAAAGGTCGCTGGTACAAGGGACCTTCCTAATCTCAACACCTTGACTTGACTCGCCCAACTACAGGGTGCCTGTCAATCAATTCAAATCAATTATTTATCAGAAATGATCAATCTTTTTGTCAATGTCCTGTAGATTATTAGCTATCTAGATGTTTATAACGACAGCGTCACAACATCCGTCCCGAAGGGCCAAAATTTTAGTGCGTTGAAACCTTAATGACATTGTGAAATAGTAACCTCGAACGGTTTTAAGAGGAACTTTTTCACGAAAAACTTTAATGTTGGTTTAAAAACAAAATTCTTTTTGAAGAAGGTAACACTTGTAATCTAAACGAAAATATGAAAGGGAACAAAAAAACAGAAAAATTAACTCGTTCTCCCGCAGGCTAAATCCTATGGATGTTTGTGTTTGTCTCTTTTTAGTATCACTCATTTCCGTTTCATCGAGTTTCAAATCACAACGATGCTAAAGAAATTTTCACTTCAAAAGATATGTCTCTTTTTAGGGTCGCTCGCTTCCATTTCATCGAGTTTCAAATCACAACGGTGGTATAGAAATTTGTACTTCAAAAGATAAGGTCGCAACTGGGACTTTTTATAAATGTGTATTTAATTGTACCTACATAAAAGCAGGGAAGGGTAACATTTTACTTAATAATTACTTCATAATAATTTACAAAGCTGCCTCCAAAATACTGAAAAATCGACTTCTTTAATAATAATAATGATATTTGGCTGATTTATAAAGCGCCGTTTTCGCGAAAAATCACCGAAATAAACTGTCTAAGTAAATATAAAGAAGAATTAATATAACTGGACTGTAATCAAGATTTGTAGGTACTCGAACTTATAACTAGTGACTTACATCATCTGAAACTTATATCTAGTGACTTATGGCTAAGGCTATGCTATAACTGCTGACTTAAGACTAGATAATAGCCTGTATTTTATAATTTGTGACACAAATAAATAAAGTAACACATATTCGTACTGGATATTTGCTACGCCTTTCAATAAAAGCAATACTTTCTAAGTTTTAAAGTTTTTTCTCGCCAACAATTAAATTAAATTACTTAAAAGAAAACAAATAACTTTGTAAAAACACCACAATAATCAATATTATCAACGATTTTTCGAAAACTAAGTTTTCTTCTTCAGGATAAGATTAATATACCCAACATTAATCTTACCATGACAAAGAAAATTTAGTTTTCGAACAAGGTTGATAATATTGATTATATATTAGGTACATATGAAATTGGCGTTTTGTATGGGAGGATCATAAAGTCGATTTTTTTAATATAATATATTTATTTCATCAAAGTATGTACCATTGCTATCTATGCACTTTTGCTATCTCATAGGTAGTTCATCGATCTCTTTACTAAAAAAAACCATTCGGACGGGAATCAATAAAATCTTTGAAGGCGGTTTGGACTGCCCCATCGGAGTTGAATTTTTTCCCTTGCAAGAAGTTATCCAAATTTCGAAAAAAATGGTAATCTATTGGGGCAAGGTCCGGAGAGTACGGAGAATGTAAAAAAAAAAATCCCTTCATTATTGTGCCGGTTGAGTAATGCAACGCAGCAGTCACTTTTGCTTCACTCAATTCGTGAGGTACCCCCACCTTTCAAGCTTTTTCACCTTCCCAATTTGCTTCAAGTGGATTAAAACAGTTTTATCACTAACACCGCAGCCTGCAGCTAACTCGGACGTGGTTTGCGATGGATCCGCTTCCACAATAGCCTTCAATTCTTCATTATCAACTTTGGTCTCCGGCCGTCCACGGGGCTTGTTCTGCAGGTCGAAATGAACCAAGGGACCAAAAACGCACTGTATTTTCTTTTGCGGCACCGTCACCATACATACTCGTAAATAACGCGATATTTTAAGTTTTCCATTTTGTAAACTAAGTGACGCAAAGAAAAAAACGATTAAGGAAAAAAGAAAATAATTATAATTCTCGAAAAACAATTACATGATTAAATAGCTGTATAAATTTGAATTTGGAATTCCTAACCTAAGAGAAGATATTTGAGATTAAAGTTGCCAGTACGGCAAAACGCCAATTTCATTTGTAAGGACCTAATATTTAGTGATGTTTTTACAAAGTTATTAGATTTCACTTAATTAAAAATGACGCCAGTGTATTTGCAAAGTTTGAAGAAGTAATTGATTTTTTTTCAGTTTTTAAAACCTTACTGAAAATAATTATGTTTGGATATTTGGATACAGCGTTCTTTTATTACGGCTATCTTCAGATTGGTACCTTAAAGATGTGATGTCTACATGATTGTATGTATATAAAAATCGAAATATGCTTTTATGTATGTTTATGTCTATGTCTACGAGTTGCTAAATCATTATTCCGATTGCGATGAAAATTTGGTGATTTGATATGCCCGCGATGGTTTCTACATAAAATCGTGAGTTCTGGCATCATGAAATTATGCGTTGCTAAGCATTCATCCGATTGCGATGAAACTTTGGGATTTGATGTGTGCATGGTCGCGATGTTTTCTATATATACTGGTGAGCTGTGGCACTATAAAAATTGTATTGAAAAAATTGCAATACGTGGCACGCGAGCTGTTTGAAAACTGAATGAACCGGGACCGAATGCATGGAATGCGGCAGGGGGGAAGGGAACTGGGGAGGGTGGTTCGCGGGACGGGGAAAGTACAGAGAGTGGTTTTTATGTGTCTACATTTTGGCGGGAACAAATTCAATTATTTTACTTTAATTTTTGTGATATTTAAATTAAAATATCATTATTTTATATCGTATTGTATAGATTAGGAGAAAACCGGGCGTCTTTTTGTAATACAAATGTATTCCCCGATTTAGTTTTTCACGCTACTGCAAATATTTTTGAAGTGAAAACTTCTTTAGAACCGTTGTAATTTTAAACTCGATGAAACAAAAAAATACCGACACCAAAAAGAAGCAAACACATACATCAATAGAATTTAGACTGCTAGAGAATGAAATAGTACAATCGGTCTCTTCTTTGTGCGGTGCTTCGTAGACTCCCCACTCTTGTCTTTAGTTTTCTGAAGGTTTCACTTCTAACGCGTGTGAATTGCACATTATTTTTTATTTTTTTTAATATAGTATTCACAGAAATCAATCACTACTTCTCATAGGAGTTAGGACCCTCCAAAAATCGTTAAAATTGACGGGTTTGAACGCCATCAACAGACCTTCAGTATACAAAATAGATTTTTTAAAAGTAAAACGTACGGACATAAAGTATTCATTTCTAATTCATTTGTAAAAAAATCTTTAAAAATTGGTCCAGTTTTGAAGGAAAAAAATGTGAAATACAAAACCTCGATTTTGACGATTTTAGTTAGGTATATTATTGATATTATTAGTTGTCCCTTTGGCTCAGTATTAGGGGCAGCAAGAGGTCCGACAGTCACAGCAACAGCGCTAAATAAATTATTGAAATTATTATTATTGCTGTTTTTAAATAATTTTCCAAAAACAATTTAAAGTAATTTTTTTTATTATTTTTTTATTTATCTAAGCGACTATATAAAATAATTCTATAAGTATTCAAAATATAATGGTTACGTTAGGTAAAGGTATCGTATATATTAGTCCTCCTCACTAGGGGTTCCTGTGCCGAGGTGGACTAAATTGTTAGATTATAGTTTATTTGTCTTCTATGCCGTTTTTAGTGTCTTCATTAGAGTGTTTTCGTTGACCTCTTTCAGCCATGTTTTTATTGTTGATTTGTACTCATATTTTTTTTTTATTAGTTTTATGTCTTTGGGAAGAATATTATGGAGTTCAGTTGCAAAATAAGTGTAGTTTGAAAGTCATTGATTTAGATAGATTTGTTCCCAATGCAATTAGCAGTGTACTTTGCGGATGATAACCACTAGAGGTAAAATTTCTTAAAATTCAATAACTAAATAACTAACTTATCCATCACGCCGTTTCCCCTCAAGGTTATGCAGAAAGGAAAGACCACCAAACAACTCGGTTATGGAACACACTCTTTGTTCCATTTATATCTATACATCTTCTTATTCTTCTACTATTCTGACCTCTGACATAGCCCGAATCATTGAGTATCTGATTCACTTGATCGAGCCATGCCTTCCTCGGGCATCCCCGACTTCTTCTACCATTCACATTTGCGTTATATATTCTACTTACACTCCTCTCCTCGTTCATTAGCTCTACATGTTCAAACCATCTAAGCGTCCCTTTCTTAATCTTAATCATTATGCTTACATCAGCCTTGCAATATTTGCGGTTTTCCACACTTCTCACACGATCGTACATTGTTTTACCACACATACGCCTCAAGGACCTCATTTCTACAGCATTCAGTTTACTTTCATCCTTCTTCTACCACTTTCTTAGGGTAAGTACCAGCACTCCATTGTGGACGGTTAGCTTCGCTTCCTTAGACAGTTTTTTGTTGGCGCCAACGGCGTTCGGTTCTCCATTAATGAAGTTACCTGCATTTGCTAAAAAAAACTCCTTCCACTCCTCTCTTCGTTCATTCGCTCTACATGCCCAAACCATCTGAGGGTCTCTTTCTTAATCTTACTCATTACGCTTACATCATTACATATTACATGTACAATGAAAATAAACAATGTTAATTTCAAGTGACTTCCCAGGTAAGTATGGTACTGTATATTTTCTATCTGGAGTATAAATGAAACAATAAATGTATCTACATTTTTACCCAGCATCGCATTCATTGATCCAATCAATGTACAGTATAGTTTCGTATAAGTGATTGATGAACCGGTGGATGCAATTTTTAGCCATAAGTTGTTGAAAGGGTTTTTCTAGTTTGTAGTTTGGAAGTAAGATTGTAGAAATTTATTATAAATTTGTTCAGCGTCCTTGAGGTGATTTTTCACAAAAACGGCGCTATACAAATTATCTAGATATTATTATTATTATTACATCATATCACAGGTATCTCATTTCTGCAACATTCAGTCTGCATTCATCCTTCCTCTGCCAGTTCCACGCCTCACTGACATAAAAGTGTCACCAGAAAAATGCCTAGTTTTATTAAACTTACCATCTACAAAGCAATTGATTAGATTTAATATGGTACAGGGTGTCTGCGGATCGTCATCCCGCGCCGCATCATCACGAGATCATCCTCGTCTCCCAGAATCACCCGGCACCGCATCGACACGAGATCTGCCGAGATATGGGGCCCGGCTTAATGGGGAAATCGTGTTTGAATGAAACTAAACAAAGACGACACATCAATTAGGTCCACTTTTTTATTTGCTAGGTGTGTATGAGATCCAATGGTCCTGCGGGTTGCGGGCAATATCAAACTTTTTGGCTTATTATCCAGTTATCCATTATACACATTGAAAAACTTTTTTTTCAATGAATTAATAGATTTTTTTTTACATGAGCTCCACACATTAGGCCCTGAGGAAAATAATTTCCCTCAGGGCCTATGTCATCTTTGGGGATGCTGTGTGGAGGGTTTTTTTTTAAAGAAAGGAAGGAGAGGAGCGTTCTGGGAAGGAAAAGAGTTAAGGGGTGGGTAGGAATCTGGGGTTCAGTAGGTCCTGGTCACCCGCCTCCAAGACCTAGACAAACCTCACCCTATGAACCCTGGCACCCCTGCTAAATCACCAAACGTAGCGAATCACTTAGAGTGACCCACGGCAGAGGTGTTGGTTATCCAATAAAGGTTCCAGGGCGGCGGTACCCATTCCCGCCTCCCAAATATATATAGATACAAAGATTTACTTAAATAATAGTTAAATTCAAAGCAAATTCGTGAACCAGATGCAGAACCAGCTAAAGTACAGCACAGACAGCCGAAATTAGAATGTTAGATTTTAATTTAATTTTTTTCTATTAATTTAATCATTATAATTGTGTACTACCTGCCTAACTATTATTTTCTATCTTTGTAAAAGCCCACTAGGGCGTAAATAAATAAATAAATAAATAAATGAACAAATAAATATAGTGATATGAAGTAACGGCTAAAAACCAAACTGTGAAAAAAATACATTTTTTTCTTCATACAATTGGAGTGGATGACAATAATTGATTAACGTTAAATGAAAGTAAAATTAAATTTAATGTTATATTAAATTTAAATTAAATGTTGTTAATTGATAGTTAAATGAAAGATATTTTAAAATTAAGTTAAAGTTAAGAAAAAAAATTAAGTTAAGTTAATGTTTAATTAAAGTTAAATTAAAGTTACATTTACGTTAAATTGAAGTTAAATTAAAGTTAAATTAAATAAAGTTAAATTGAAGTTTAATTAAAGTTAAGTTGAAGTTAAATTAAAGTTATATTAATATTAAATTAAGTCAAATTAAAGTTTAATTTAAAAAAGGTTAAGTTAAATTAAATTCACAATCCTCTCTTCTTTCATTCGCTCTATTCTAATTAAACATTCGCACGCGGTCCTGTATGGTTTTACCACCACACCTACGCCTCAGGGATCTCATTTCACAGCATTCAGTCTACTTTCATCCTTTCTCTACCAGTTCCGTGCCTCACTGACATAAAAATGTCACCATATATCATGTATAAATTTCATATTATAAAAATACACTTTTTTTCTAATTTTGGTAGGTATCTACTTAGTCATATTTAATTATTTTTTTGTTCACCAACCTGACGATGAATCCAGTTATATTACTTATTTTTCAATCCAAATCTGGTCAAAATATGAATCATCCCACTTCTGATATTGCCTTTGACTCTCCCAAACAAGTTGAACGTCCATAAACGCTAGTCCAGGCTCGTAACTTTCGGAGGAGGCCGAGAGAGGCCGCGAGAGGCCGGGCGGGGCGGCCGCTATCGCCGGGCCCCGATAAAAATCTCATTTATCCCCTCGTTGTGACAACGCGAGTGTGCTTGATTTACTGCGGCCTACCTACCTCCGATGCGAAACCCACCTCTTTGATTTACTCTATGCTCTCTGCGACTTAGCAAGGTGTTGGATTGTATTATTATGTGTGATAATGTTGCTCTATTGTAGGCGCTTGTGTACTAACGGTTGTGAATATAGTTTTCACCATGGGGTTAAGTGGCAACAACGTACATTATTGAAATAATAATAATAATTTTTGGCTAATTTATATAGCGCCGTTTTTGTGAAAAATCGCCTCAAGGGCGCTGTACAAATAAATATTTAAAAGAATTAATATTACTGCCTTACAACTAAGATTTACAATTAAAAATAGTGACTTCCATCTAAGACTTACCTATAGCTAGTGACTTATTTTACTGGCTTACAATTTTAAGATTTAGAATTATAACTAGTGACTTACATCTAAGACTCATAGCTAGTGACATATGGCTAAGACATATAAATGCTGACCTAAAGCAAATTTTCATTCTTTGAAGCTTCACTGAGTGGTTGGCTAAGGGACACGGATGCTAAGTGTAGTTTATGGTCAGACCGAAAGCCATTCACATTTTTTGTTGGTACTTGCCAATTGATTTCAGATTTATTGTATTTCTTATGTTCTCTATTTTATGCAGGTACTTGCAGGTTTTTTACTTTGAGTCTCATGAATGAGTTTTTCTTTTGCCCTATTTAATTTATCTTTGTCTTACTAACCTATTTTTTTGCATTTTGTTTTTCCTGTTAAGCACTTGCATACTGCTTACTAACAACGTATGCATTGACACTGGAGGTCTAGATTCGTTCAAAATAAATAAATGTAGCTTTGTTTAATCAAAAAAAATTAGAATCTTGCGAGAGCCTTGAAGGAGTAACCATCAGTTACTTATACCAGGGCGGGTAAGAGGTGGATTTCCTCCACTGACCTAAAGCAAGCGACATAATAACATACATGTTTACAATTAGATTAAGATTAGCGCCGGAAGAAGTAAGAAGAAAGAATAATATATAATGTGTTCTGTAATGAGCGTATTTTGAAAACCGAAGTAAAATTTTATGATACTCTCTGATAGGTATTTTTATTTAAGGGTATGAGAGCCCAAAACGGTAGGTTTTTAATTTGGACCTAAATTCTGTTGGGCTTGTTATTCATCTAAGTTTCGGAGGGAGTTTATTCCAAGCCTTCGGCCCAGACACTCCGAAAGCGCGATCTCCAAATTTAGTGATTGTTGTTACATTTAGTGAGAAATGCTGATTATTATGAGCAATGTGGACTCAAAATGGCAAATGCAAGGATTAGGTTCTAGTTTAAAATGAAAAGAAGGTACCTATTCGAAATACAAAACTACATTGTAAATAAAAAAAGGACATCCTGATTCTAAGACTGTCAAATAGATTTATGGTGATACCGTGATAAGTACAGTGTGGCTGAAGCGTTGCTTATCGAAAACTTTTGAAGAAAGAATCTCACATCGTGAGAATGGTAGGGCTGCAGCCAAAAGGGTGTCCAGAAGCCGGACAGCCTGATGTCTTCAGATGTCAATCATCCTTCAAGAATGATTTCGAGTCAGCTCTCAAGATGGCGAGAATCATTTCCGAGATCCACGATATCAATAATAGTGACTTTGGCTGCCGCACAAAGAATAAATTAGTTTCCTTTTCAAATCTGCTCATTTAAATGCTGCCTTCATGATTGACAATGGTTCAACTACAAAATATTCTAGGGCTGGCAATCTGACCAATGCCCAATTATCAACGAGCAAGTACTGGAGGTGCAAAACACCGGACCATAAATATAGTCCGCGTTACTCATTTTTTTTTTTTTTTATTTGGAAAACCAACTTACAATAATTTATAGTGTATGATAAAATATGTGTAATTTATTTAACCAATATTAGGTTTTCACTGAAGTGTATTAATTATTTAGTGAATGTAAGTGAAAAGATTTAAATTAGCTTACGCGGATGGGATGGTTATGGTGATACAATTGTACCATTCACAGGTTTCCTATAGAATCCAGCTTGGCTATTTTATTATGTAAGTGAAATAAATTCACCTAACCCGTTCGTATTATCGTGGTATTATGTTATTCTGCGATTATGAGTAAGACGAATTGTGTATAAAAGGGTGCACACATCTTGTCACAAATGCTTTCATGTAACTTGGTTTCTGAGCTAGTGTTCTATTATAACCTAAATGATGAGTTAATTTTCGTTAACATATTTATCCAGAATGTATCGTTCACGTCTAAATGTTTCTTTAATAAAATCACATGCTTTCCATCAAGGGAAGGGAATGCCAAACGGTTATTCTGGCATACTTGCATCATCCACTTTCAAACATAGGTAAGTTTCTAATATATCATGAATAACAGATCACTTTGTATAAACCACTATATTATAAACAATATCTACATGTTTCGATCATTATTTTTCTAATATATCGACTCTTGACATAAACCAATTGATCTAATCGGGATGTGTACGAGATATGGGTACGTACATATCAGTCTTTCTCCTATCCAAGCATTATTATATTTTTAGTATAGTACGCGCTAAACTTAAATGCCGGTCTGAACTTGATAGATCCATTATCGCGCAGGTGCAGTCAGTTCACTGACTTTTCAATGCCAGTAAGTGAAAGAAATATTTGCGTAAATGCCATTTTTCTGACCTTAAACTCGCCTATTGCGACGATTTCTGTATCAATATCGGGTCGTGATTTAAGTTTGCCGCTTACTATAACAAATTTCCAATAGCTCTAGAAAATCAAGCTATTTTTTTGGACTTTAGATTTGGATTTTCAAAAAGCATTTCCAAGTTGATTTTAATTTTGCACCAGTGTTGGTTTCCACAACAATAATGAAATAAACAGGAAAGCCATCTCAAGGGCGCTTTTTAATTTAATTTATTTAATCTTTAACTTATCAGATGGACTTATGGGATATGCTGAGTAAATACTCACAGCTGAGATTTTTTTACTAGATTTTTTACGAAATAAGATTTATAACTAGTGACTTTCAACTAAGACTTGCTATGGCTAGAAACTAAGTACTAAGACCTACAACTTGTGACTTCAAACTAATTTTGAAGTGAAACTTCTAAATTAGTTCTACACAAATACTCGGTTCTGATACAATGCTGAAAATTCGCACCTCGGCGCGTGCCATCCATAGCGTAGATAGCAGGGTGCCTGATAAGTCTCAGCGGCCAGAGAGACAGACATCAAGCGAACGGGGGTTAAAATCCTACGAGATAAAATTAAAAAAAACATTTTTGTGAAATCAATGTCCAATCTTCAAACCACTTAAAAAAAACAAGCAAAAGAAAAGAAAGCTACGTCTAGCAACTTTCCAGTTTCACTTCTACCGCGTGTGAATTACACACTCTGATATTTTTTTATGACCAAGTACTTACAGCATTAGTATTTTGTCACAAAAATACGTTTTCCCAAATTGGAAAAGTTGGGTCACGTGTTATAAATGAGGTCCCTGAAAGATGTTTCATAGGTCACGAAAACGACGCAATGTTATATGTACAGCATCCGCCCTTGGTCCTTTAAGCTGTTAAGATGATAGGCAGGCGAAGTGAGGAAATTTGAGTGTCACTTACAGCCTATGACGCGGATTTGAATAATTATCTGTGCCCGGGCCACGCCGGGTATCAATTAGTCCCGTTCATTCATCACGAAGGAGAGCCTAATAATATTAATAATTGAGTAATATGCACAGCGCCATTTTTGGGAAAAATCATCTCAAGGGCGCTGTGCTTGACTTTCTGGGTTATTTCTAATTAATGTGTATTCCAGAAAATTCCAATTCTCGACAATCAACCCTCAGGGCAGCAGCTACATCAACTCTCGGAAGGTTGAAGGTATCAAAGCGCACACCAGATACTAAGTTCGGTGAGCGTGCTTTCGGAGTTTCAGGATCTACTTGGAATGAACTGCCTCATGATTTAAGAATCAGCACAAACTTGGCGGTATCTAGAGCTAAACTTAAAACGCACATTTTCAGACAGTCGTATCGATAAGTAAAACACTTTTCACCTTCACCTTCACTGCCCATTATAAACAATTAATTGTGTAAAAATATAAGCAAATTCTTTTTTTAAGCTTTTGTAAAGGTCATTTCATGGAAATTTTCCGGTCCTAGTGAGTCCTAAATTCTAAAATCTTTCAAGATAAATATTGGCATTAATCTTTTTTTATAAATGTAATACCAACAGTTATGGGTAACATATGTAAAATCATGCAACGTACAGGATTTTAAATATGTAATGTCCACTACTTGCAATGTCGTATCTTCTCCAAGCATAAACTTTCTAAGTAAAGTGTGTTTATCGGAAGTGTGCCATGTTAGTATATTTCTGTATCTACATATGTGTAAATAATAAAGTTATATAAAGCCCAAGAATTCGTAATAAATTGTAGAAAACCCTTGTTTTTCACAAATACGGTGCTCTATAGATTATCGAACTATTATTACAGATAAAGAAAACATACTCACTTCAGAAAAACACATTTTCTTTATAGAGTGTAAGCATAGAAAAGAAACGATTTTGCACGCAGATGACATTATATTAAAATCACCAAGTATCATCCACGTACGATTTAACATATTTGCAATTTTTGCTTTAATTTAATAATGTAGAGAAGACATTTATTTAAAATATTTTTTTTATAAAATCATCTTTGAAACACAAATGTTTAACCAAAATAATCAGCATGTTTTGAAACAAATGATTTCTTCATCTAAATTAAAATGAAACCATTTCATATTGCAATAATAACGCATTATTCCGTTGGTTACTTTATGTAGATAACCATTTTAGGTAGGTTTACCATTCTGCAAGACGTTGATAGGCACATCGAGAAATTTTTTGTTTAATTTTCTCATATCAATAAATTAAATAAAGGGTATCGGTTTCAGTTCAGTTCAGTTCCAGTGCCGGCAACCTGGGCATTTATTTTATTTTCATTTATATTCTTTTTTTTTTAAAGAAAGACAAACATTCCCGGGTTATGAATAAACCAACAATTTTGGAAAATCCCCTACTATCACCACAGAAAGCCGAAAATGTTGCTTGTGTTGTGGAGGAGGACTTAGCCAGCCGAGAAATCGAACACGCGACGTTCGGGTGGGACCCAAGCGCTATGCTCACTCAACCACTGACCGTTCAAAATATATACATAGCTTTCTTTTACCCACCTCCCTAGACAAAATAAAATATAACATGTTTATTTAAAAAGATGTGTACCAAAAATTATGAAAATATACATATACACACATAAACATATATGTATGTATATACATACACACACGTACATAGATATAAGTACACATACATAAATATAAATTATATAGATACCTAAATATAAATACACATACGCACAGACATACATACACATACATACTATACGCAATTTTGTTATATTAAATGTTTACATATAGGTAGGTACATTTTGTTTTTATTAATTGATATATTTCCATAAAAAGATTGCGAACATAATATAAAATGACACATGGAAATAAGAAAATATAAATATAGTAGGTACAAAATTGTAAACAAGCAGTACCCTGCTTTAATAAACATTTTTTTAAGTGAAACTTCTACACCCCCGCTGTGATTTAGATTTCGGATGAAACAGAAATGACGATTACTGCACCTGCGACGCATCAACTGCGCTCATCGGCCGCTTTGATTATGATGTCACTTTTAAAGGCTCCTATTGGTTGAGATACGAAACGGAAATTACGCTAGAAACTACTCTCGTTGTTATACGCGCCCTTGAGGTGATTTTTCACGAAAACGGCGCTATATAAATTAGCCAAATATTATTATTATTATTATATGTCGCTTTGATTATGACCTCACTTTTCAAGTATTGATTGAGATTGTTTTGGTAAAGTTTCGCTTCCACCGCGTGTAAACTGCACTCGAATTTTTACAATATTTTATATTTATTTATCCATATAAAGTATGTTTACATGGGGTATTTCGATGCCTCTCACTAGGATAAACCTGTGTCGAGACAGGTTGCAGACATAATATTACAACAAATTAGTCATTTTGTAACATTTTTTTCTAACCTGTAACCCATGACTAAACTAAAATTCCCATAACACGAATTAAAAATAATTAGCTATTATTAATATTTTCGTTAAATTTTTTGTACAAAATAATTATTCTGGGTGGTTTCTTTTCCCACATTGTAACGACATCTCTCCAACAAAGCAGATCACATCCGAGTAACAATGTTCGCAACATGTCCTGGCCCTTGAAAAGGCTCTCCTTTATTGCGAAACCGAAAAGCTCTGACATGTTCTGAATAAAGAATGTTTGACAACATGTTCTACTTGGCTATGCGTAATGTCCGAACTGTTCTCTTCATTTACAAATTCCTTGCAGTCAACCAAAGTGGGGGAAAATATCAAAAACTAATATGTTTAATTATTTATTGAAGTGAAAACTTATTTAGCACCGTTGTAATTTGAAACTCTGCCACGTGTGTTTTTTTTCTGTACATCATATTGTATCGAGTTTTGTAAAGGATTTTGTAATATGCCCAACGCAGTTAACTTTGCAAGTCTTAACAGAGTCATTTGAAGGGCATGGAGAATTCCGAAAGCGCAATGGTTATGAAACGGCTAGGTGGGTAGATGCACCACGCCGAGGTCAGAGGTAATATCGCTTGATATTTAAGAAAATAAATAATACAGACACGATATCGTGCAGCCTTCTGTGGAGAGCTATTTCTCAGGACGAGAGTCCGAGACACCTCGGAAATAACTAACTACATTACTGTGGAACGCGCTAACGTTGCAAGAGCAGGCAGAGAAGATCTAACGCCACAAGCAAAGATATTATTGAAGTGAAAACTTATTTAGCACCGTTGTGATTTGAACTCGATGGAACGAAAAATAGCGATATTAAAAGGAGACAAACAAGTGCATACATCAATAGGTTTTAGTCTGCGAGAGAATGAGATGTACAATCGGTCTCCACTTTGTGCGAAACTTGGTAGCTTTCCCACTCTTGTCTTCTTTAGTTTTCTGAAGGTTACACTCATGAAACCACTTGTGAATTTACTCTCTCCGTTTGTACTTATCAAGGAAGCTGCTTAAGGTAAGTACCTAATAACCAGAGTAGCCATTTTTTGTATGAACAGGTACCTACCTAACTTCCCGGAGTTAAGGGGACTGTGACATCCTCAACTAGGTTATGTTTAAAGGCTGAATGAAGTAGAGGGAGAGAAGAGATGGGAAGAGGGTGGTCTAGAAGTACCTGGGCATTCAGATCTGATCATATTTTCATGCGAGTACCGCACACCTATTGCTGTCAACTGTCTGGAGACAGATTATGGCATCCCCCAATTAGGGTTTGTTGTAAGGCTAAAGGTAGGAGGCATATATGGAACAGGAAAATGGGGAAGTACCAGATCGGTGACCAAACACGTCTAAAATCATTTAAAACAACATTTTGATTCTGAATGGTGGTCTTTTACGTGGCATTACTTATTTAATCTACCAATCTGGAAGTGCTGCAAATACATATTCTAAAAATTATTTCCGATTAATAAATTACGAAATAATATAAATTAACTCAATGTGGTTTTCTTATTGACAGACAAATATTCCCTGGTTACGAATAGCCCAACAATATTTAAAAAAAACTCCTACTACCATTACAGAAAGCGGAAAATGTTGCTTGTGTTATGATGGAGAACATAGCCAGCCGAGGAATCGGGTGGGACCAAACGCGATGCCCTTCAGCCACTGACCGGTCTATTGCATATCACAGCCATGGATCGCAACCACTAAACCATGGAGGACATCAAGCAACGTTTCAATTATTTGGTGTTCCATGGAGGAAGCGAGAGTATCTGAAACTCTGTAATCGCCCTGCATATAAAGGTCGTCAAATATTAAAACCCTCTTTTTTTACTTAAAAAAAAATAATAATATTGTAATTATTAAGTTCTGTAAGTATTTTGGTTTTTATTTTTGCGACAGCTGTTTCGGCTTACAAGGCCATTATCAAACGGTGGTTAAACCACTTTGAGACGACTTATTTATAGGATTCTGAATTTAAAAAAATAAGGTGCCTAAATTGATTTATTACCGGTTAAACCAATTTGCTGAGAAAATAATAGAGACAGTAGATACTCTATTAAATCTAAATCTGTTTTCCCACGCTAAATGTTAATGTTTTCTTAATTGTAAAAATAAAAACTATAATACCATATTAAAAAAATATTTGAATTAAATTAAAAGTTCTACGAATTAAACACAAAAACAATATATTAAAACCCTCCATGTAAATGGGAAAAAAGGCTAAGTATGAATATTCATAAAATCTACTTACAAAGTAATAAATATAATTAATTGGTTGCATCCGTGTTCTTGCCCTTTGAGTAAAACCCGTTCCTACGTCACGGGACACAGAAGAAGTCATTCTGCAGTATGATGAATTACATGCCATTACCGTCCACAATAGACAGATGCTGACCGAACACAGGGCGGACAATAAGGGTACCTGCCAGCGCGCCTATATTTGCCAAATTCCGTGAAATGAAGATGCCACCAGCAAACTATGCCTATTATTGGGGTACGAGTATTTTACTATTTACAATGGCGCTCATGATGCGTCCGGTGTCAAACAGCAAAGCATGATAAATATGTTAGCAGAAGCTATTTTCTGTTTCTGGACGGTTGCGGGTACATTTGCTTCCCCGGCATGCGGTCAGCCAGGACACACAATTAGAAGTAAGTGATTAATAGTCCTGTGAATTTTAAGTTAAGCGTTCGGGTCTTCCTAGTAAAGCCATCACATGGACGCAATTTGAAACCTTTCTTAAAATTTCTTCGAGTGTATGAGCATGTAATTTGACAGTGCTCTAGTTGTAGTAAACCATGTATATCTTCTATCTTTTTTGCTATCGATTGTTTTAGTGTTTTCGGTGACCAGAAAAAAAATCGTTCGAAGTTACGTATAATATACGTAGATGCGTACTATATAATTACTAATTAGTCTAATTACATATAATTAGAAGTACTCGATCAAAATTATTTTTTATTGCAGCAAGTCATTTAGATACATAGATTGCACGCAGTTACAATACTTTCTTTAAAATGATAGATGTGTTCAACTGCATTTAAATTAAGTTATAAGAAGGCTATAACAACATACCTCATAAATGAATACTAAAGTTTGCTTTTATAACTTTTCCGCATGGTTCTATTTTATAAATTCGTTGACAAATTTCAATTCTTGAATTCTGTTCTATTAAATTATTATATTTATCACATATTTAAAAAGTCCCTGTGGGCGTATAATATAAATAAAATTTTAGGACCCTTTACAAAGAATAAAAAATATGTTTAACAGAAAACTTAAAATTCGTTCATTTATTTTTTTATTTAGGCTGAGTTTTTCTTAAATTTTCTTTTTATGGCTACCATTTTTGCACTCAATAATTTTTTTGCAAAAAATTGATGTACTCGTATTATATCTCTATGACTACGACGAATTTTTTTTGAATTTCATGTTTCAGATAATTTCCGAGGACCCCATGATTGCAGTTGATTTTGTCCATTGATTATTTTGTCGAACCCTCCGCTTGAGGCCATTATATCTATCTATATATATATATATACAGATATTCATATTAAACAAAAAAAATATATTAAAAAAAGCTTTGTACAAAAAAATTCAACTGGACAAAACTCCCCACACAATCTGCTTGTCAACCATGCTTATTTTTATTGCCTTACGACAACAATCTAAAATACATACAAATCTAAATACAAATGCCTTAAAACAATAAAATCATGCGAAAAAGCACAAAGAATAGGTAAATAGCTGCGAAACGAAAAACTATCTTACGAAATATTTGTACGTAAGTATGCAGATATTTTCAAATTATGAACAACTGTTTGCCAACACAAGAGATCTCCCCACATTAAAGTGACAATGACGGATAGCTATCTGTCCTTTGTTGATATTTTCTATGGGATGACAAAGCCCCGATCCCGGGGGACGTGACTCTATTTTGACTAAATAATGTTACTACGGAATCGCATACAATGGAGCAGATACCTGCAAATGTTATAGCAGATAATATGACATGTTGTGTTTACCGAAGTCAAATTATGTTAACTTGGGAACTTTCTTTAAAACATTGTAAATATTTTTTTTTAGTTTGCAGGCTGTCCACGTGGTTTTGTTTTTTTTCAAATGAAAACTTCTTTAGCATTTGTGATTTGAAACTCGAAAAAGAGACAAACTCATACATCTATAGGATTTAGCCTGCGACAGAATGAGATTGCAATAAAGCGTTTATTTTATTTACGGGTACTCTGTTCCAATATAATACAAATAAATCCTCGATCTCACGCAAGTCGCTTTTAGCGTAGTGGTATAAAGCGTCGACGAACATTTGCAGACATTCAGTTGACCAGGGATCGAATCCTACGAACTCCAAAAACAAAAAATTTTGTAAATTCAGCACTCAATCTTCAAACCACTCCAAAATGAACAGGCGAAAGAAAATACAAAATAAAGAGACATCTAACGACTACGAAGAAGAAACCACAAATACTAATAAGACGACCATATGTATAGGAAAAGATGCACTGAAAGACGACGACAAAAAAATGGAAAAAATCATCCTTCACATTGATAAAAAAAGTGCTTCATAGTCTCCCCACTCTTGTCTTCTTTAGTTTTCTGAAGTTTTCACTTGTACCGCGTACAAATTGCATTTTTTTACATTGACATTGAATAATTTCTATCTCATCTTTGAACATGTTGTGTAGAGGGCCTTTTTGAAGAGAGGAAGGAGTGAACATGGGACTTGAAGAGACCCATGTTTTAGGTGGCAGGAAACATAAAGGCCGGTAAATCGTTCCTCAGTCGAGCTGTTGAACTAAAGAACGAGTCGTAGAAGCAACACGTTATCTTGTGACAAATCTCAACCGTGTACATATTATGTTTCCCGACTACCCACCGGTGCCAAAGAGATCAATGACGATAGTTCCTCGGAGCATCTTCCATTGAAATAGAGGAAAAATAAAGATAACCAAGTCAAAAAACTTTCTTCCACGTATCACTGGTCACTCAGGCCATCACCCGATTACTAAAGCAATCATTTTCCATGCTCAGTCTTCGTTGTTAGAAAATTGACGTTAAAAAAGCAAAGAAAATGGAAAAATAAAATACTGAGTAATTCCGGTATCAAACATAGCTAGGTGCCGACAAATCATTTTAAAGGGCTATCGCGTAAATGTACTAAGGTAGGCACCTCTTTTCTTTGATTACATACAAGTCATACTCTTGCTATATAATTGGTAAATATGATCACAGGATCACAAATAAATAGATAAATCAAACAAAACAAATAAACCGCTTCAAATGCCAGTTTTAGGAGCTAGCATTCATTGTTTAATTTCCATTATTTTCAATAAAATACATCATTCCCTCCGTGTCAATACAAAACAGAGCGCTTTCTTAATATTTCAATCTGGTCTCCATAAATCAGCGCACAATCGCTGTTGCAAGGATTCCATGAATCCGGCTCAGTTCCTTGCACAAAAGTCCGGCGACATGTACCTACCTAATAGTATTCCCGTTTATTGCATTGCGTCATAGTAGAACAGGCCCGAGCAGTCCGAACACCGAACAGGCCATTTGTTTAGCGATACATCATGTAGGCCCTTGCAGGCCGGAGCAGTGCGTGTGGTCATCCGGCAGGGTAGGATTCATGTTTTTTTAGGTGTGTACTTGTGTAACGCACGCGGGCGGCCGACACTAGGGCGCACCTAATAATTATATAGGATATAAAAATATTAATTATGTGAATACCTCACTCACCCAGCTGCTCCCTGGAGCCAGTGAGACTAGGCCATCCCCAAAAGGGGTATGTTGTGGGGAGGGGACAGAGAAGAGAAAGAGGAAGGTGGGGAAATACCTAGCTATTCATTAATGCTGGGTATTAACGCCTCGCCAATAGAAGTAAAACTGCTATGTTGACAACAGCGTACAAAGTTCTATAAGATATCATCTGTATTCCCGATATAATGCCCAACATTTGTACACGGATGACATTTGCCACATGAGAACGGGTCATTTCTTCGACTCGTTCTTGTGTTCAACAGCTCGGCTGTGGAATGATTTGCTAGCCTCTGTGTTTCCTCCTTCCTACAACATGGGTCTCTTCAAGACCATGTTCATTCCTTCCTCTCTTCAAAAAAACCCTCCACACAGCTTCCCAGATGACATAGGCCCTAAGGGAAATTATTAAAATTATTTTCCTCAGGGTCTCCTGTGTGGAGTTAATGTAAAAAAAAAACAGTTTTATGTCCCCGACAACTTCACAAGAAGAGATTTAGAACTAACTTACCATTAGTAATGCCGCTCGAAAAATGATTCTGTTACCTGTCCGCTGATATAGATATTTTTTAGCTAAATATTCATCAATTCAAAAACACTATTATTACTTAATTAAATAAAATGTATGTTTATTATTGGTTATGTATAATTATTAATGTGCATTTAAAATAAAATAAATAAAACCAAACACGGCTAAAGCCATTTCAAGCAAAGTTTCAATTCTGAATGGTTGTCTCACACCAGTGCGATGTTGAGAGCATCTTCCACTGCTGGAAGTAAGTAATAATAATAATAATTAAATATGTTTTTAGATTTTCACGGCCAAAAGTATTTTCGTTATATGTTTTTGGGGTGTTATGCTACGTTGCGCTACCTCCTTCTTTAGCCGACTTTCGGACAGCGTTACAGAGTCTATCATCAGGACGGATGTGTGGACACACATTTACCTGGCAAGTCACTTTCGATCTACACACTTTAATTAGAAAGCTTATACTTTTGCATGCCGAGGACATTTCATTTGAATCATTCATTTAATCAGAAACACTGGACATTGCATGATTTTACATTTGCCACTCCCATCTGTTAGTATTATGTACGTTTATGAGAAGGTTACTGGAAAAAGTAGAGGTGATAGTTATTTTGAAAGACTGGAGAATTTAGGACTCTTTAGGGGTGGAGAATGTTTTCAACAGTTTACAAATAAGATTTTTTAAGTTTTTACACAATTAGTTTTGACTTTATGGAAACGACCGTCTGAAAAGATGAGTTTTAAGTTTAGGTCTTAATTAATATAGGATAACCTAATGAAAAAGGAAAAACTAAAAGGTATGAAAGAAAAAAGAGTAAAATTTAAACGAGTAACAAAGTATTATTCGGAGAGAACGTGGTCAACGCGGTCAACCAAGCGCCGGAGGTTATAGTCTCGCGGCGGTCCTGCTTTCGGTCAGGATTTGATGTGGGCAGAGTCGCATATTATGTGCATAAACATCTGTTTCCAAGTATTCCGGAATAGAATAGAACAGATCGCTTAATGTTTAATAGTTTAATGCAGCAGGAACGGTGCGGGCGGCCGCCTCATCAAGCTGGGGAGCTGCCAGAGGGGAAGGGCGGTGGAAGTGGGGAGTCGCCGATTGTTTCGGGGTAGTTTCGCACTTTCGAAAACACAGCGTGACATGATTATTATTATTTGCTTTGGAAATTTGTAAAACAATATTTTACACTTTTTTGTCGTTGTGTTAAACAAATTATTTTGTGTAGTAAATGGGCTTCCTTACATCCTTAGATCGACCGTGAAAGTGGAGAGGTTCTATTGTTTGCTTTGAAGTACATATCTACTATTAGACCTTTTAAATAGCTTATTATGTTTTGACTCTAGGTGTTTCTAATAAAATACGACAACATTAATACAACAAATATTGACAGGCCCTCTTAATTTGGCGTTACAGTACTTACAATTATAAGTAATTGTTACAGATGAGATGTTGAATTGCACCACGTAGGATGGTGAAATTTATCAAAATATCAAAAGTGACATCCATAATAAAGAATCGTACAGTGATTACAATACTAACTAACCAACCATCAAAACATCATTTCTCAAACCATCCTTTTTATCGGATAGCTTGATACATGTCTTTGGAGCGATGTCACTTCCTGAAAAGGTAATTGGGAATTATCAATGTTATGCCGACCTCTGCTTGTGGCGACCCAGAGAAACTCCGTTTTTGACGGATTCAGCTCCATTTGTTTGAGGTTGTCCAGCGGGTGCTATGTGAGTTTTTAGACTATCTATTTCCTCTGGTGAGTGATAAAAGTAAACTTGCTCACCAGCAGCGTCGCAGTGTGATCGAAGACCAAATGATTCGATTATTTTAGCAACATCATTTGTGAAGAGGTTTAAGAGAAGTGGGCCCAGAACGGACCCCTGGGGTAGTCCAGATTAAAGGGTTGCATAGATTGATAGATTTTTATTATTTTTAATTGTTAAACTAACGTTTAAGACAAGATTTTTATGTATAGCACAAAGGGTAACAATTATTATAAGCAATAATTATCAGCATGAAACACTCATCCACATTGAAAAATCTTCCGAGAAAAGATACATGACGCCAACGGGACTTGAACCCGTGCCCTTCTGATTGCCGGTCAGCTGCTCTCCCAATTGAACTATGGCGGCTTATCTTATACCCGCCAAATGATTCAATATATACTAGTGTTTCATTCAACAATTACTGCTTATTATATTTTTTCACCTGAAAACAGTGTCTCTCTCGCAAAAATAAAGTTGGTTGTTTTCAGGTGGAAAAAATATAATAAGCAGTAATTGTTGAATGAAACACTAGTACCTATATATTGGATCATTTGGCGGGTATAAGATAAGCCGCCATAGCTCAATTGTGAGAGCAGCTGACCGGCAATCAGAAGGGCACGGGTTCAAGTCCCGTTGGCGTCATGTATCTTTTCTCGGAAGATTTTTCAATGTGGATGAGTGTTTCAGGCTGATAATTATTGCTTATAATAATTGTTACCCTTTGTGCTACGCATAAAAATAGATAGTCTAGATAGATAATTATTGCTTATAATAATTGATAGATTTTTCTCCAACTTTACGGTTTGTAAACGGTTGCCCGAGTACGATGTCAGCCAGCTCTTAACGCTGCAGTTTAAACCAAAGTATTCTTCTACTCGTTTAATAAGAAAACCGTGGTCAATCGTATCGAAAGCGGCACTCATGTCCAAGACTGAAAGGAGGCCCAGTTCACCCAAGTCGATGGCAATAGTTATATCCAACAAAAAACGTAGTAATCCTGTTTCCGTTGAGTGAAACCTTCTATATGCAGATTGGTAATTAGTCAACAATTCATTTGAATTTGTGATATTTTACCTGTGAAGTAGTGATTTTTTTAAATATTTTGTATATTAATGAAAGATTTGAAACGGGTCGGTAATTTCAAAGATCTTCTGTGTCCAATTAGGTTTAATTTATTAATAGAGTTACGACGGTTGATTTAAAGAATTTTGAGAAATCACCCATTCCTAGTGACTTATTGTAAAGATGAACTAGAAAGGGAACTATTTCATTGCAACACTTCTTTAGTAGCCATGTTGGAATAGGATCGAGTGAACAGTGCTTAGTTGCTGAAATGACTATTAACTTCATTACTTCTTCGAGGGATGTAAGTTTGACGACAGAAAAGTTTCCTCTATTAGAAAAGGGTGATGGTGGGCGGAAGCTTTTAGGGCTTGTTTCGACTTGATTTTATCAAGAAAAAATTTGGGCAGATTTCCGCAGCTATATCGATTGTATTTTGTGCATGGACATTAGCAACAATGTCTTAACCGAGTTCTAAAGACAGGGTTTTGAGGCTCGGAGTCGGTCCCATTTGTCTAATAATCTGACCTTTTCAAACAAATGAATATCTTGTAATTTTTTGAGTATTCATTGTGTACGCTTTTTGTGTACTCTTTTAGTGACTGGAGGACCTCTCCAATTTATGTGTGCAAAGCAAAGATTTTTTTTTAGTTCTGGTACGAAGTCCTCAATGTAAAAATTAGGTTTTTAATAGTTAGAAAGATAAATTGCGTATCAATAATAATTATTGTGTAGCGCCCTTGAGTGATTTTTCACAAAAAATGGTTAAGATGAAGCCATGGTAAATAATGCAAAATCAAACAAAATCATACGTTTTTGTTTTGAAAATTTGATCGCTTAGAAGTATTATAGATGCTTCGATTAAATACTGCGTGTAGAACATACCTTGGCCCTTAAAAATATCGGTCAGTTTTTTTTATAAGTCTTTTAATAAGCCTATAAAAAAATAAAATATAAAGTCTGTAAAAACACTTTAAGTTCAAACTCTCCTATTTATAAACCCCTTTTCGGATATGGTTTTATTGTTTAATGTAGCGAATTCAGTTTCTTTTATAAAAATTGCAAAAAAAATTGATTTTTACGCCCGAAGTTAACAAAATAAAATAAAATATGCATTTTCGCTTTGTTATTTTACAATACGGCCGGCAGTCGACGAATTTGGATTTTCAAAGTGAACTCTATGCCGTCCACCGAAGGGACAGAACTAGACACGCCCGTTTTTTTTATCAGTTCGCCCCCGAACGGAGCGGGAAACGGACGCTAGGCTCCACGTCGCTTTGTTCCGTGAAATCAATTTTAAAATTCTGTTTTATTAAAATAAACAATGGGTAAAAAATGAGCTAATGTTTTTACAGGCCTTTTCGAAATCAACCTGTAAAAAAAAATCACAAATACCTTTCTAAAAGCCTTTTCTCAAGTATTTTTAAACTCCTCCCATAAAAGGGCGGGAATTCCGATTTCGATTTTTTCTTGAACTATTGGATCGCCTTAATAATTGAGTAGATGAGGTAGTAGGTACCCACCGTAAAATGGAGTAACTTTGTCGTTTTTCAACTTTGAAACTAAACTTAACTTTTTTGCAAAAAAATGTGTGTCGGAAAATATTTGTTGCACATGTTTAAACTATCGAAATATATGGGACAGGGTGTTAAGAAACTCGACTTACTTTATCCAGTGATTGCTCACATTATTAGGAGTAAAAAATCTGAACAAAATTTTGTTCTCCGTTCGTTTTTTTTTAAAGTTTGTTTTTATTGCAACCAAACAAATAAAAATTCTTTCACATGAAAAAATAAGTCAAGTTCGTCCCTTAACACCCTATACATAATAAATATAAATATTTGATTTATTTATTATATATATATGTGTTTGGGGAATCAAAAAATGTTGTTATCAAAGTTAATCTTCGGAGTGAGCGACCCATATATATTGATATAATATTTTTTAAAAGATTGTTAAAATGATATGTACGAGTATGTCCCAAAAAACCATTATTTTAAAGGAAGCCAGTTCGTATTTTCATGTTAGATATACACTCGGATTAGAGTATTAACAATTTAAATGAAAGGAAACTATTATAATTTTTGGGGAAATGTATAAAATTTGCGCTTCGACGGCCTCCGTGGTCGAGAGGTAAAGCTCTAGACTCGCAATTCGAAGGTGGAGGGATCAAATCGCAGCGTACGCAAATAATATATTTGTTTATTAATTTGTGTTATTTCACAATTAATTTAATTAAAATAATATACGGTATATTTGCGGCACGTTCTAGAATGGAATATACTTGAAATGGCTTTAGCCGTGTTTGAGACCAGCACTGAAAAGCTAGGTATTTCCCCACGTTCCTCTTCCCCAACTCCTTCCCTTACCCGTTACCTTCAGCCTCCTGACACACTAATTGGGGATATCAAATTCTCACTGGCTACAGACGGTAGCAGCTGGTACTGTTGTGAAGAACTCACATAAAAAAAAATTACACAAGGTGGGAGTGAAACCTTCAGAAAACTAAAGTGGACAAGAGAGGGAAGAGACCGACAGGCTACAAAGCACCTCACAAAAAGGAGACTGATTATTCTATTTCATTCTCTCGCAGGCTAAATCCTATTGATGTATGTGTTTGTCTCTTTTTTGTAGCTTTGTCGTTTCATCGAGTTTCAAATCATAACAGTGCTAAAGAAGTTTTCACTATTAAAAAAAAAATTACATTTTTCTGTCTGAAAATATTTGTAAAATTATTTCACAATTCAATCGAAAGTTCCTATGTTTGAAAACTACAAATCGACTAATTTAACGCTTATTTTTAGTGACCGACCGAAGATTCGGTTTCGGTTTCGCCAAGTTTCGGCATCAGTTTCGGTTTCGGCAGATTTTCTGTCGAACCTTCGGCCGCACCGAAACTCTGCAAAAGATCTCAATAAATGGTTAATTTAGTCTTAAGAATGTTGTGATTGTAAACGCAATTTAAATTAAAATACTCAAATAATTAGGTCCTTCCTTTATAATGAGCATAAGGATTGATTATTTAATACATGTTAACTGTTTGTATAAGTGTAAAAAATAATCCAAATTTCAGTAAACAATAGATTTTTAACATCAAAAAAGTTTCGGTTTCGGTTTCCTCCGAAACTGAGACAGCTACCGAAGATTCGGTTTCGGTTTCGGTAGAAAGTCCTGTTTCGGTCGGACACTACTTATTTTATGTTGAATGGTATTGCGACTTATGCAAGCATCCGCTATGATCAAAGTCGTCCCACGATTTAAAATTCGCCCCATTTTACGGTACCTACCTATTTATTACGAACAATAGAACAATCCTCATCGAGCCCGAGACAGAGTACCAATACGAGATGTATTCTTGTGTATAGAGGTTTGATACAATAATATTATGTAGACAGAGCACGGAGCACGGAGCTCTCCTGAGCAGCCGCAAGGAGGTCCCGTCCGGTAATAGAAACAAGACAAACAACCAAATAATTCTCGGGCCATGACAAAATTTGTTTGAACGGACCTCTCACGACATTACTGCGCCGAATGCGCACGATTTATTGCTCATGTTGCCGTAGGTGGGTTCAATTATTTGAAGAAGAAAAAAAACGATTGAAGACACAAATATGATTTTACATATCTGGAAATAATATTTTAGAAGTGAAACCTTCTTTAGCACCATTGTGATATGAAACTCGATGAAACGGAAAATAGCAACACAAAAAATAAATAAACACATAGGTACATCCTGTATATATTGAGCCTGCCAGAGAATAATCGGTCTCAATCTTGTCTACTTTAATTTTCTGAAGGTTTCACTTCTACCGTGTGTGAATTGCGCACTCTGATTTTTCTACTATATTGTATTGTCAGGTCAATATTAGTTCCAACTAGACTGTTTGCCTATTCTAAGAACCTAAATGCTCCAGTCAAGGGCGTAGCTATAGCATTCACATGGGGGGAGGGGGGTTCAACTCTAAGGAAGAGTTCGATCCTTAGAAGGGGGGGGGGGTGTTTGGGACCTTCACTTACCACAACTTATTATTTACATCAAATTGATGACAAAGATGGTGCAAATAATATTGTTCTGTTTTCCAGGAATGGAATCTACGAGGAATATTCACTGGGATTTGAACGCCCCCCCCCCCCCCCTTTGTGCATGCCCTTGGCTGCAATTATGCGTAATTATGCGTAAATTATTCTGTAATGATTATTTTAAGAAATACTAAAGATAAAGACCATAAATTGACTAATTCCGGAATATATAAACTCAAATGCAATGATTGTCCCTCATTTTATATTGGAAAAACAACTCGTAATTTTGAAATCAGAATCAAAGAACATTTAAGGTGTCTTAATAATAATAATTTTTCTGAGTTCGCTAACCATATCATTGAAAATAACCATAGTTTTGAAAAAAAACACAGGGATAAATATTCTTCATATTAATCATAAAG
This sequence comes from Limnephilus rhombicus, assembly GCA_929108145.2. Lineage (NCBI taxonomy): Eukaryota > Metazoa > Arthropoda > Insecta > Trichoptera > Limnephilidae > Limnephilus > Limnephilus rhombicus. Next base: position 10,162,785 of record OV815275.1, read on the forward strand.
GAAAACGTTTAGATAACTTAGAAGCTTTGGAAATTAAAAAATCCCTTAAAAATAATGAATCTATTATCAACAAACAAAAAATATTGTCATATAGCCCAATCATGGATTTGTTCCCCTACCCACCCACTCTACACTAATACCTACCCACCCAATCTACATTATTAACTAACAACGGCTCCACCCCTACCATAATAAAACATTGTTCTAAACTGTCAAATTAGTATAAGCTTTCCCTGACGAAGGAACGTTTGTTCCGAAACCGGTCGGATTTGCACATTTTATAAGTGGTTTATACAAAGTTGTATTGTTTCATTTTTTTATAATGGATAACCACAAAGTAATAGCTACATTCAAAAAATAAAAAAAATAAAAAAATTTAAAATTAATAGATCGGTTTCTGCTAAGTGAGAAAAAAATAAGGGAATATAAGAGGTATATTGGTTTTCCTCAAAATGTATTAAACTTAAAAATTATACAAAACCTTGTAACCCCTTATTACATCTTATCTATGTAGATACCTATATTTTAAAGAGTCCAGGAAGGTCAGAATGAAAAAAAAACCGGCACGACAAATCACCTGACGAAACAATTATTTCGTGACTTTCGAAATACAACCAAAAAGAATCATAACCAATGACTCAAATATGTTTAATGTACGATTTAGAATATTTACAATACCTGTCGGACTGGCCGAATTTGAATATGGCGTTCGCATCCAATGTTTTATGACTTTATTCTAAGCTTTACACAGCACAAAGAAACACAACGTTTATTCATGCTGGGACTAATATTGATGTCTGTTTGGACGAGACAGTCGCAGTCGGGACGATCGGAATTATGTCCGACGTCGATGAATTTCAAATTTAATTTTTGCACGCGTTTTTAATTTATCGAAGCGAATATTTAAAACGAATGAAAAGGGCCTTCTTCAAACACAGCAAACTTCTGTGGCACTATTTTAATTCTAAATAAATAGAATACTTAGTTAATACTACCCATTGGATTTAAATAGTAAATGATTCTTTATTAAACTTATTGCCTTTGTAAATTATGCCCTGTTACCTCCCCCTCCCTATCCGCCATACCCCCGCTATCTATTGACACCTTTAAGTCTATGTCTATTGTTGTAATTAGTTTTAGGTAAACCCTGATGAAGTATCTAAGCATTGCTTAGTTTTGCATTAATTTTAAACAATAAACGAGGTTAAAACTAAGTACTTATTCTATTAATTTTTGGTCACATGAAGCAGATACTTTGTGATGTGACTTTATTATTTAAAATATAAGAATATCTTTGCATAAAAGTGGTGTTTACAAAGTTAGTGTTTTATTTTAAATTATTATATTTGGTTTCAATTTGGGAGGCGGGAATGAGTACCGCCGCCCCGGGAACCTTTATTGGATAACCAACACCTCTGCCATAGGTCACCCCAAGTGGTTGGCTACGTTCGGTGATTTAGCAGGGGTGCCCGGGATCGTGGGGTGAGGTTTGTTTAGGTCTTGGAGGCGGATGTCCAGGACACACTAAACCCCAGATTCCAACCCACCCCTTAAACCCTTTTCCTTCCCAGAACTCTCCTCTCCTTCCTTTCCTTAAAAAAACCCTTCACACAGCATCCCCAAAGATGACATAGGCCCTGAGGGAAATTATTTTTCTCAGGGCCTCCTGTGTGGGCTCTAGTAAAAAAAAAATTAAAGTTGAAATGAAAAAGATCTTAAAAATCCATCCAAAATAAAAACGTTTGTATTTATTGTAAACAGTGGTATTTTCAATTTTCAGGACATCTCTTGGGCCGGCTATACCTATCAGTGTGCGCGTATATGTGCTCGTGTGTGTGCGTGAGTGCCACTAAAAGTTGATAGAATGGATTGTTATTGACAAAGAGTCCGAGTACGCCGAGTTTCAGCTCAATCGGATGTCTGGAAGTGGGTTTATTATAACTATCAAGTTTTGCATTCATTCAATAATTTACGAAAACAAAATCGAAATTCAAGTAGGGTAGATGTTTTTAAAAATATAGACATTAAAATTTTGTATTCTTCGGAGTTAAGGTTGGGGAGAGTTGGTGGAGGTCATAGTGGAATGTTGAGATTATTTATTTGTAAGAGACAAATAGCATTTACATAAAATACAGAGATAAATGAATATATAAATTTAACTAAATTCAAGCCAAAAAAGTCTCTTATGAGTTGTTTGGAGATGGAAATTTATTACATCTTAAAATTAATTTTCCAATTTGGGAGGCGGGTATGGGTACCGCCGCCCCGGGAATTCGAGGATTTTTTTATTCGGCTTTATATTACGGTGTGGGTATTTCATTAGTAAAGCTTTTTTATGGTGAAAATATTTCATTCATACTCGATACACCTGTCATGACTTTTTTTTTATTTACTTAATTTGTTTCATTAAAAATAAATTTCGTGTTAAATAATATGCCGTCCATTGTCATTCATTTTATAACTTACAAACCACCATATCATTATTTATTATTTGCTTGTTATCAAATCTCCATTCATGGTGTTCATTCAATTGAGGACATACCTATTCACACAATCGCAGGGGAAAGCAAAATCAGACACAAAAGTAGGCAGGAATAAAAATCATTAGGAATCGAATAATTTTTTTACTCAATGCCTCTTTGCTCGTTAAAACACTTGATAAAGTGTGGATCCACCTTTTACCTTTGTATTGGTGGATTAAATTATTGAATCGAGTTTGAAGCACTTCGTCAAAATGTTTAAAACGCTGTATGAATGTAAAATTATGATAAAACTGTTGAAAGTTGGTTTTTTGATTTGGTGGTCAGAGATTGTGAGGTTTTTTAAGGTTGGTTAGTCTCGCATTTTGGGGTTGTGCCTACCTTTTGTATGGTTCGATGTAAACAATTTATCACATTATTTTATTGGAATCGTTGCTTGGCTATCTGAAAGCATTATATCGGGCCGCATTAAGTGTTCGTATTAATTTAATGAAATGTAACGATTGTATCAAGCGCTGTTGGGGCATAACTTGTGCTGGCTTTATCGTAAGTGCGTGTAACTTTCCTTAATGTAAAGGATTCGGGCTGTTATCATATCATACGATGGAGATGTGTTCACGCGGACGCTCTTCGACCATTTACATTGTACAACACACAATTAAGATTAAAGCGAGAATAATGAACTAATGAAATAGTTTAAAGTGATATTACGAAGTTATCGACTTCTTGTCGTACCGGAGCCTGCGCCATTAATAATAATTCTTCCACACATTAGTTAATTATTATAACTTTGAGGATTGGGAGTTAGACTAAATAACAATGTCGTGTGATCTGTTATTGGTCACGCAATGAAAGGTGTTATTTATGAACCCACTCATATTCTCAAAATCGAAAATCAACCAGATCTTCTCAAAATAAAGTACTTTAGCACCGTTGTGATTTGAAACGATGAAACAAGAAATATACGTCTACAGGATTTAGCCTGCGAGAGAATGAGATAGCATTGAAATATGTATTTATTCACGGGTACTCGGTTCTAATATAATTCAGTAATTCCACGGTCCACATGAGCCTCCGATAGTGTAGTGGTATAAAACGCCTGAATAACCAGATAATAACAGACATTTGGCGGATCAAAGATCGAGGACCAAAAAAAAAAATTTTGTAAAATCAATATCCAATCTTCAAACTACTACAAAATGAACAGCCAAAGAAAACACAAAAAACAGCTACATCTAGCGACTCCGAAGAAGAAAACACAAATACTAATTAAATGACCAAATGTATAGGAAAGGGTGCACTGGAATTCGACGACAAAAATATGGAAAAAATCATCCTATACATTCAATGGTCCACCATTAGGGAGTTACCTATACATATATTGAAAAACCTTAATTTTCATTACTTACAATTTGGAAAGAAGTGTAAGAAGAATATACGACGCGAATGTGAATGGTAGAAGAAGTCGGGGACGCCCGAGGAAGACATGGCACGATCAAGTGAATCAGATACTTGAGTCGGGTCATGTCAAAAGTCAGAATAATAGAAGAGAATGTATGAGACGATGTATGAATGTGAATGAGGCAAAGAATGTGTGCCAAGACCGAGTTGTTTGGCGGTCCGTCCTCTCTGCCTACCCCTGCGGGGAAACGGCGTGATGGTTAGTTAGTTAGTTGGAAAGAAATGGTGTAACGCCATTAAAAATCAAGATGAATTTTATGCTGCGTGTGTTTTTTATTTTTACATTAGCTCCATTCAGGAGGCCCTGAGGAAAATAATTTCTCTTAGGGCTTATGTCATACTTTGAAGGTGATGTGTGGAGGGACTTTGGGGCCATCCATAATTTACGTCACACCAGAGGGGCGGGGTCTCACTAATGGGGTCAAAAAATCATGAAATTCGTGTGACGTAATTTATTGATGGCTCCTAATTTTAGAAAGCAAAGGAGAAAAGTCTCTTGTTCAGGAGGAAAAATGCATGAGGGGTGGTTATTAGTGTATCCAGGAGTATCAACTAAATCCAACTCTATCACTGAGATGCAAGGCGGTGTTCCGAGGGAGTCTTGGTGGAGAGATATAAGTTTTCTCTTAACCTCCCGATCCGGCCTGCCACGCAGTTGGTTGGCAGACGCATCCGCGAGAAGACCTGGACAAACCTCACCCCATTCACCCGGGTATCTCTGCTAAGTAACCAAACGCAGTGACCCAAGGCAGAGGTGTTGGTTATCCAATAAATGCCCGCCTACCAAATTGTACGCCGCATTATGTCCCTGTTAAAGTGATTTAAACAGTTTCAATAATTTTTTAAAGTAAAACTTCTTAAGCACCGTTGTGATTTTAAACTCTATGAAACGAAAAAGCGACATTAAAAAGAGACAAACATACATCTATAGGATTTATCCTACGCATACGTGTGCACAGTGCACACTCTACACTTATACGAGTATATTTAAAAAACAACTATAATAACCTCTCTTCTGAATTGCGCTGTATCACCGATCAGAACATATAAATAAATTTAAACAATTTTTCAAAAAACAACTTAAACGTAGTAAAACGAAATATTTTATACGAAACATATTATATCATACAACCTAAGTAAGAATCGTAGATCCCTTATCATGCACGAGAGCTCATCTTTTCTGATAAGGTATATACGACCAATGATGACCATAAATGTAACTCATATTATGTATATAACAATAAACAAAATATAAACAATATGCGTACATAAATATATGTACATACATGCACACTCATACACAAATAGACCAGTGGCTGTCCGTGAGTTTTCAGTGAGCTAGAATGCTAAGATTGAAAAATACGACGTTATTGATTCGTTTTTCGATTTTCACGGCTAAAAGTATTTTGGTTGTTTGTTTTTGGGGGGGTTATGCCATGTTGCACTACCTCCTTCTTTAGCAAACATTTCGGACAGCGTTGCAGTGTACATCATCAGGTAGATCATTCACACATCTGCCGGATCTGCCCTGATGATGGACACTGCAACGCTGTCCGAAACGTTGGCTAAAGAAGGAGGTAGCGCAAAACGGCATAACACCCTAAAAACAAACAACGAAAAAGACGTTATTGATGTCGTGGCTGAAATTTTTTTTTGTTTTTTCAAAATTCGATTTTTTGTAGGAAGATTTTCATAATTATTTCATACAAACAGTTGAAGCCACGGATATACAGATTTTATGGAGCCAATTTTAATACGAGACCAGTGCAAGAGATTCCGTAACTATTGACAGCACGACACTGGTAACTTACCATTTTTTGGTTTAAGGTAAATATAATAATTTTTAATTTAAAATAAAACAATAACTTTGTAAACACCACTTTTATTTTTATACTTTATGCCGACCGGGTTTCGCTACAACCGTAGCTTCTTCAGGGCAGTATAATACTCTACTAACATTAGGTTACATTTGTGTTATAATATATATTTTACCAAAAATGGGCTGGGCTGGACTCGTCAAGTGGAGGAGGAAGAGGGAGGCATAGATGGAGAATTGGGAAGGGAACGGACGTGTTCTTTATAAAGAACAAATTTTATAACCTAATGTTAGTAGAGTATTATACTGCCCTGATGAAGCTACGGTTGTAGCGAAACCCGGTCGGCATAAAGTATAAAAATAAAAGTGGTGTTTACAGAGTTATTGTTTTATTTTAAATTAATAATGTCACATCACAAAGTATCCGCTTCATATGAACAAAATAATAATTTTTGTTTATCATATACATTTAAGATAATTAATTGGGTTTGTTCAATAATTAAAGTGAAAACCTTGGAGAACAATTAGAATAAAAAGTAGTCTTTCGAAATAAAAACCTTTCCTTTTTATGTTTCTCAAAATTGATGGCATCCGGATGCAGAAAATGTCATCCATTGATAAAACGGAGGCAATCCTCAATCATGTCAACCTTTTTTATGTCTTGGACCTATTTTTAAAAGTGGCATCTACAGGATGTTAAGAGAACTACACAAATTCTGATTATCTTTGACATATTATATAAATCTTTTTCAATCTCACTTGTAATTCAAATATTATACAAAAGATAACAAGTGCTTCAAAGTTATAAATATTTGAATTTTTAAATATTTTTATAAATATTTTGAAATTAGATTTTTTTACATTGGCTCCACACAGTAGACCCTGACTCAGGACCTTCGTCATCTTTGGGGATGCTGTGTGGAGGGTATTTTAGGTAAAGGAAGGAGAGGAAGTTCTAGGAAGAAAAAAGTTATGAGGGGGTGTATAGGAATTTGGGGGTCAATGTAGTGATGGAGGTATGAATCTATCCCTCCCACTGCGGTGTAAGGCGATGTTCTTGCTGCAGAAGTTAAAATGTCTTCCTCGACCAATCAGGCCGGATCAGGATTGGGAGAGACTGGTTGAAGAAGACCTAACTTAGAACTCTCCAGCCGGACTCTCCGGACCCATTGCCTTGCACCTGGGATGGATCAAGTCATACGTCTTTTATTCCTGGACACATTGACCGTCAGATTCCTACCCACCCCCTCATACATTTTTCCTTTCCAGAACTTTCTCTCCTTTCATTCCCTAAAAAGACCCTCCGCACAGCTTTCCCAACGATGACATAGGTGAGAGATTTTCTTCCCTCAAGGCGTACGTCGTCTTTGGGAATCTAAAAAGAATCCCATTTTTCGTTGGAGATTGGTGAATATTATATTCAACGATTAAATTAATACCACAATTTACCCAATAAATTATTCCACTATAAAAATACTGGATAAGTATTTCATAATATATTAAGATGAAGCCATACGAAATAATGAAAAATCATACAAAATCGTATATTTTTGTTTAGAAAATTGGATCGCTTAGAAGTATTATAGAAGCTTTTATTAAATACTGCGTATAGAACATATCTTGGCCCTTAAAATTAATATAAGTATTTCATAATATATTAAGATGAAGCCATACGAAATAATGAAAAATCATACAAAATCGTATATTTTTGTTAAGAAAATTGGATCGCTTAGAAGTATTATAGAAGCTTCTATTAAATACTGCGTATAAAACATATCTTGGCCCTTAAAATTATCGGTCAGTTTTTTTATAAGTCTTTTAATAAGCCTATAAAAAAATAAAATATAAAGTATGTAAAAAACACTTTAAAGTCCAAACTCCCCTAGTTATAAACCCCTTTTCGGATACGGTTTTATTGTTTACTGTAGCAAATTCAGTTTCTTTTATAATAATCGCAAAAAAAATTATATTTACGCCCGAAGTTCACAAAATAAAATAAAATATGCATTTTCGCGTTGTTATTTTACAGTACGGCCGGCAGTCGAAGAATTTGGATTTTCAAAGTGAACTCTATGCCGTCCACCGAAGGACTACATAACTAGTCACGCCCGTTTTTTTATCAGTTCGCCCCCGAACGGAGCGGGAAACGGACGCTAGGCTCCGCGTCGCTTTGTTTCGTGAAATTAATTTTAAAATTCTGTTTTATTACTATAAACAATCCGTAAAAATGGAATTATTCTATTTACAGGCTTTTACGAAATCAACCTGTAAAAAAAATCTCAAATACCTTTTCCAACCTTTCCAAAAGCTTTTTCTCAAAAAGGAGTTTAAAAAGTATTTTAAACTCCTCCCATAAAAGGGCGTGAATTCCGATTTCACTTTTTCGTAAACTATTGGATCGCCTTAAGAAGGTATAACCCGAGAAAATCATAAATATGTCATTTTTAAATCAGATTTTAGACGTATTGACTCTTTTCCACAAAAAAAATTATAATTAGATTTCGAAAGATTGTTCTTTTATATAGCAAACGCATGTTTTAAATTTTGAGAAAAAATGTTTATTTTTCGTATAATAAGGTTATACCATAGGTCATTGGCAGATTTGTTAAATTTTCAAAAAAGATTTTGTATTCAACAACACCCATTTCAAATCATATAATCATGCAGTAAAATAAATCAATGCATTATTATCTGGGAAACGCATGTGTCAGAAGTTTAATTTTAGTTTAAATAAAATCATTAAAAAATATATACGTAGGTACATGTATATCTTGACGAAAATTGGTCCGTTTGTGTATTTATTTGCGCGCTTACAAACTAATATAAGTATTTCACTGTTTATTACATTCTTATTTACCTTAGACATTATTGAAAATGATAAATACTTATGATCAAAAAATAATTACAAAAAGTAAATAATTTTAATAGTTTTATCATCACGCCAGCGCTTTTGGATGTAGGTATAAATTAAAGCAAATTTGGAATGAAATAAAATCTTTATTTATTTATAATTTAAAAAGTTGGTACGGAGAATAATTAATCTTTCTCGTTGGAACCGCCCTGTACGATCGTAAGAACAACTTTCGACGAAATGTGGATTTTCGGCCGCTGACTGGTTAGACGCTCTTAATATATATTTCAACGAGTTAAAATCTCTTTTGTAAAGATTTCGATTCCGTTTATCATGAAATAATGGTTCATGAAGTTACCGTATCTTGACTTATGCAGAGTGGATTATTAAATTAATGTAAAATATTTATTAATGTTATTATTACATGTTGAACTGTCAATTGGCGCATTTAAACTTCTTAGAAAAAGCAGCGATGATAAGTGGCTTATTCAGACACACGCTGTTCTCTGTTTAACTTGACTTTTTACCCTCATCCTTAAGACCTCTTTAATTCTCTCACCACCCGTTGTAAGAGTGATGTCTAGATCTTCTAATATTCATTGGGCCGACATGATTTCCCTCATCACACCTCGGCAGGCGTGGGACGGATATTATCTCCTTATCAGGTCTCCCCACCGGCCCATCTAAACAAGGAATACTGACCAATCTAGAGGAAGTAGAATCAGTGGGATGTGGGATGGACTGGATTATAACAAAAGTTACTACATACCTACTGATATTTTGACACCTTTAATGAGACGGTTGTAGTTTTATAGTCGGCTCATTATTCTTATCATTTTACACACAAATAAAGTGAAATTGGAACAGTGTAAAGATGGTTGAATCGTAATAATAATCGTAAAAGCTATACACACAATATATTTAAAAAAACATTGTTTGATTGTTATACAATTCTACGGTTTTATTCTGATTTTGATGCCATTTTGCATTCTTGACCTTCAAGACAAAGATCACAGTCCACATGGGATTTCAAAAAAATATCTGATTTTATTTTCCCACCCCTTACAGCACAATGTTAATTCTTCTTGATGAAATTTTGCACACTTGACCTTCAAAATTTCCGTAAACCATAGACATAATATGCCTATGCCGTATAAACATGATTTCAAAAAACTTTGCGTAAAGCCCGGGCAAAGCCGTGGACATAATCTAGTTGTACCATTAAAAATTAATCTTAGAAAAAATAGGGTGCAGTCAGTGGCGGACTAAGGGGGGGGCGGGGGGGGGTCGGGAGGGGGGCGGTCCCTTCATGTTCCCTTGATCAAATCCTAAACAAGGCTTTAAGGCACCAGGAAACTGTAAATATTTTTTTTTATATCATTTTTTGGAAGAAGCACTTGTTAAGAATGCTCTCACCAATTTTTTTAGAAATTCGAAAAATTGATGGAGAATATTTTATGTGAAACCGTTTGAAACAGTTTGTATGTTGAATTATCCTTCAGCCAAACTTTGAATGCGTTTTTCTCGAAACTTTTTAACACGTTTTTCAACCTGGTTGACAACATATTAAACAAACTATAGGTACAGCCGATTTGCACCAATTCTTAAACTGTTCGAAAATCTGGGTCTCCATTTAGGTGATTTTCAATATCTAAAAAAAAAGAATAAAATGGCGGACCAGCGAATTTTATTTTCGATTTCTTATAGTAAATTTTCGTCGTTCATAAAAATTAAAAAAAGTAGAAGGGGGCCCTTTATAAAACAATCCCTACATGGTGTCTTAGTCAGGGATGGATTAAGCATATCGGAGCCCCTAGGCAATGCACGTCTCGGGCCCCTTTACCATAGGGGCCCCTACCCAATGCGGGGTCCCTAGGCAGTTTCCAGACTTCTTATGGATAATACGGCCCTGGCTATAGTGACTGGATTTTCGAAAGCAGTGGCCTACACTGCCTTATGGACATACCAGGGCAGCTTTAACATGTTGCAATCAATACACGTCTCAGGACTCCTTTACCCTAGGGACCCCTACCCGATGCGGAGCCCCTAGGCAGTGGCCTACACTGCCTTATGGACAATAGGGCCCTGCCAGGGCCGGCTTAAACATGTCGGGGCCCCTAGGTAATGCACGTCTCAGGGCCCCTTTACCCTCGGGGCCCTTACCTAATGCGGGGCCCTTGCCTACACTTCTTATGGATAATAAGGCCGTTGCCTACACTTCTTATGGATAATAAGGCCCTTGCTATAGAGACTGAATTTTCGAAGGCGGTGGCCTACACTGCCTTAAGGACAATAGGGCCCTGCCAGGGCCGGCTTAAACATGTTGGGGCCCCTAGGCAATGCACCCCTACCCGATGCGGGGCCCCTAGGTAGTGGCCTACACTGCCTTATGGACGATAGGGCCCTGCCAGGGCCAGCTTAAACATGTCGGGGCCCCTAGGCAATGCACGTCTCGGGGCTCCTTTACCCTAGGGACCCCTACCCAATGCGGGACCCCTAGGCAGTTGCCTACACGTCTTATGGATAATATGGCCCTGGCTGTAGTGACTTGATTTTCGAACAGTTTAAGACTTGGTGCATTTTTTTTGCTATCTTAGACCCTTTGCAAAAGGTCATCATATCATTACAGATAATATAGATAGTAATAAAATAGGTAAGTAATTAAAAACATTCGGTGGCGGACTAACGGGGGGGCTGAAGCGGTGGCCTCTGGTCCTGGGGCCTCCAAACGCCTCCATGTTTCCTTGATCAAACCCTAAACAAGGCTTCAAAGCACCAGGATACTCTAAAAAATGTTTGTAATTTTGTTTAATTTCATTTTCTGAAGTTGACAATGCTCTCACCAAAAACCGTTTGAAACAGTGTGTATGTTGAATTATCATTCAACAAAACTGTGAATGCGTTTTTCATGAAACTTTTTAACTCGTTTTTTAACCTGGTTAACAACATATTAAAAAAAAAACTATACATCCGCCTGTACGTATTTTTATTGCATTTGCATGTACCAAGTCTTAAACTTCAGTGTCTATGCGTCTGTGGCACCATGTAGGGGAATTTTGATATCTAAAAAAAGAAAAAATGGCGGACCAGTGAATTTTATGTTCGATATTTTATGGAAAATTTTCAGCGTTCATAAAAAAAAGATAAGTTCCCTTTATAAAAAATCCCTATGTGGTGCTACAGTAACTAGATTTTCTAACAGTTTAAGACTTGGTGCATGCAAATCGGATGTAGGTATAGTTTTTCTAATATGTTGTCAACCAGATTGAAAAACGTAGCTTCATGAAAAACGCGTTCAAAGTTTTGCTGAAAGATGATTTAATATACAAACAAATAACGGTTTCATATAAAATGATGTATCTCCGTCAATTTTACGAATTCCTTAAAACGTTAAGTGATAGCATTATAAACAAATGCACCTTTTAGAAAATGAAATTAAAAAAAAAAATAACATTTGACAAAATTCACAGTGTTCTGGTGCCTTGTTTAAGATTTGATCAAGGGAACACGGAGAGGCTTGGAGGCCCCCCAGGACCATGTGAACTGAATAAAAATCTTGTAAAATTACATCAACTTTTTGAACTAGGGGGGGGGGGGGGCTCATTCAGCTTTGCCGCCCCAGGCCTCTGACGGGCTTAGTCCGCCACTGGGTGCAGTTCACACGTAGTAGAAGTGAAACCTTCACCCGCACAATCTCAACCAATAGGACCTTAAAGTGAGCTCATAATCAAAGCGGTCAATGCGCGTAGCTAGACAGAGTACGTCGCTTTGTGAGTACTGTATGTAGGTAATATAAGGTTTCATTCTCATCAGATCCTATAGATGTAGTAGGTATGTGTTATTTGTTTGTCTCTTTTTGGCGTTTCCGTTTCATCGAGTTTAAAATCACAACGGTTCTAAAGAAGTTTCTCTTCAAAATTGACTAATAAATTATAATAATTCACACAAGTACCTTAGTTGTTAGAAATTAGGAATCTTTATCTTCTTATATATAAAAATCAATATTTGATTGTTTTTCGTTTGTTCGTATTTCATGCGCTGCCATACCGTTCATCCGATTGCGATGAAACTTTGGTGATATGTTGTGTACAGTGCACACGCCCGCAAAAGTTATAGGCTATATATATAATGAAATTTGTATAAATGAAAATGTGAGTATTTCACATATTTTAGCGACAGGGAGGAAAGGTAGGAAGGGGAGGAGAACGGGAGAGGTGGGGTTCGCGGGAGGGGTGACGAGGGAAGACGAAGGGGATCGCAGGAGCGGAAGGGAATTCGGGAGGCGAACGGGGACGCACGGGAAAGGACATGAGGAAGAATCAATTTATTTCTTTGAATAGAATTGCAACGCATGCCGGGTACCAGCTAGTAATATATGTATAAATATCGCACATCTCATTGAAAAGTGTCTAAAGTCAAAATTTTCTATTTTACGTTTTATCTCTACGCTCCACGAAAACCGTATTTAAGTTCAATCACCCCATCTCCGCAAGATGTTGCTAGTATATCTTTTCGACGGGACCGTTTGCTCATCGTTCACTCATTTGTTTTAAGCCTCCTGTAAAATTTACTTTTTTGACTTACAACATTTTTCTACAGAACAAATTTTGTATGATAATTTGTTTGGAATTAGGTTTCAGAAAGATTTGTGAATTGTTTTTCTAAAATTTGAGAAAATATAAGGTTGAAGATGGTTGAACCAACGAAGTCAGACTGCGAATCCGATTCATTGGACCACTCAGCCAGTAACCATTTAATGAGTGCATTCTTCGGAAAAACCACAAACTAATGATTACGAGTTTTACTGTGATCTTTACTCCAATAAAAACAACATAACATATGTGTAGTTAAATTCTTGGATTGTTTGAATTAAAACGTTTAAGCAATTTCCTTTTCAATTCACGCGGGACATAAGTCTTATACAACATAAACATTCACTGATTTAACATTGAAGATGGTTGAACCAGTAAAACCAAGGTGCGAACCCGATTCATTGGACCACTCAGTAACCGTTTAATGAGTGGATTCTTCAGAAAAACCACAACGTAACGATTACGAGTTTTACTGTTATCTTTACCCCAATAAAGACAACATAACGTATGTGAGGTTTACAGACAAGCATAAGACAACATATATATGGACTGTTTGAATTAAAACGTTTGAGTGTTTTCCTCTCCAAATCACGCGAAACATAAGTTCACGATGGTTGAATCAGTGAAGCCAGATCATCGGTCTCGATTCATCGGTCCAATCAGCCAGTAATCGTTTAATGAGTGGATTTCTCAGAAAAACCACAACATACTCTTACGAGTTTTACTGTTATCTTTACCCCAATAAAGACAACATAACGTATGTGTGGTTTACAGATAACCATAAGACAACATATATATGGACTGTTTGAATTAAAACGTTTAAGTGTTTTCCTCTCCAAATCACGCGAAACATAAGTTGACGGTGCGATGGTTGAATCAGTGAAGCCAGATCATCTTTCTCGATTCATCGGTCCACTCAGCCAGTAATCGTTTAATGAGTGGATTTCTCATAAAAACCACAACATACTCTTACGAATTTTACTGTTATCTTTAGGTACTCCAATAAACACAACATAAAGTGTATGTGGTTTAATTCTTTAACAGTTTGAATTAAAAAGTTTAAGCGTTTTCCTCTCCAATTCACGCAGAAAATAAGTTAAAGATGGTTGAATCAGTAAAGCCAGGGTGCGAATCAGATTCATCAGACCACTCAGTAACAGTTCAATGAGCGGATTCTTCAGAAAAACCACACCGTAACGATTACGAGTTTTACTGTTGTCTTAACTCTAATAAAGACAATATAACGTGCGTGTGGTTTAATTCTTGGACAGTTTAAATTAAACCGTTTCAGCGTTTTCCTCTCAAAGGATAAATAAGTTGAAGATGGTTGAACGAGCGAAGTCAGGGTGCGAACCCGATTCATCGGTCCACTCAGCCAGTAATGGTTTAATGAGTGGATTTCTCAGAAAAACCACAACATACTCTTTCGAGTTTTACTGTTATCTTTACTCCAATTAAGAAAACATAACATATATTTAATTCTTGGATTGCTTGAAAAAAAACGTTAACGCGTTTTCCTCTCCAATTCACGCGGAAAATAAGTTGAAGATGGTTGAATTAGTGAAGCCAGGGTGCGAAGTCGATTCATCGGACAACTCAGACAGTAACCGTTTAAAGAGTGGATTCTTCAGAAAAAAATACAATGTGATTGCGAGTTTTACTGTGATCTTTACTTCCAATAAAGACAATATAACATATGCGTGGATTAATTCTTGGATTGTTTGAATTAAAACGTTTTAGCGTTTTCCTCGCAATTTCAACCAAAACATTGACAACAAAAATCAATATTTTTCAAAGTATTAGAAATATTTCGAAGAGAAAAAGGAAGAAGTGATGAGTTACTATTATCTCAGAACCGAATGTCTAACATTCTCTCAACTTTAACGCCACAATAACAGGTTTTATTCAAGTCACATAAAACAAGCAATAAAATCAAATTTACACCGTCATAACTTTTATGAGAACGGTGTTATAATAAATTATTATATTTATTACGTGGATATTTATATAATTTTTTAAGTGACTAATTTATCTGCCAGTTGAGCAATTTAATAGTTATTTAGAGACCTCGTAAGGTGCAAATATTTATTGTGTTTATTTATGTATAATTCAAATTACTGTATAGCTACGGTATAGTTCGTTATTTATTGGTGCTTAGTTGAAGATATTTTACAATAAACGACAAAAATAAAATGATGATTTCGTAAAGGTATATTCAAAATAATTTAAAAAAATTTATTTCGATATTTTATGAAAATTTAAAGAATGCGGTCTCTATTGTGATTTTCATTTTAATTCGTCACTGGAATTCGGCCGATCACTGCAACTCCTTCTTTATCGTGAACGACATACCTATGAATATGGAACTTCTACGATGGAAATTCTATATCTCTCTATATATAAAAATCTAAATATGTATGTTTCTGGGTTTGTATATATATGAGATGCCTATGCGGTGCTAAAATTATCATGAAATTATGCATTACTAACCGTTCATCCAATTGCGATGAAACTTTGGGGATTTGATGTGCGCATGCCCGCGATGGTTTCTGTATACAATAATGAGCATCATGAAATTATGCATTGCTAAACCGTTTATCCGATTGCGATGAAACTTTGTTGAGTTGTTATTAGGAAGTCCACGAAGGTTTTTATAAACACTGGTGAGTTCTGGCATTATGAAATTTGTATATAAAAATTGCAATAGGTGGCACGCGAGCTGTTTGAAAACTATATGTATGGAATCGGGAGGAGGGAGGGAACTCACGGGAAAGGACACGCAGGGAGAAACAATATCTAGTGTAGCAACGCATGCCGGAAACTGGCTAGTAATTCATAAAATAAATAAATAACATGGAAATAAATCATACTAATTGTGACCTTAACATTTTAATGCAGCGTCCCCTATCCGTGGAACACAAACTAATATAAGATTATTTTCATGCTGAATACAATATTTTAAAATATGTCTCCTATTTATCAAACCCCGCGGCGACACAGTTACCTGACGTCTGCGCCGATCCCTTTATAACTTGACTTGACTCAATGCGTTCATAATATTTACTTTTGTTATTATATTCTCACAAAAAATATGAAAAATTATTATTCATGCCTTATAAAGATTTAAAAATAAACAAGAATACATACTTTTTGTATTTCTTAGGCTTGTAACAATTTCTACACTTTTTAATTGAAGAGATTTATTTAATTATTAAGAGTTTTGTTACGTCCGTGTTGTTTTAAAATTGCTAGAGAATGACACGAAGCTAGAGATGTCTAAACCGGTAGCAAATACAAATTACTAATTAAATTAAGTAACAATTTACAGACGAAAAACTCTTCAAAACAAAACAAAAAATGTGTAAAAAATGAGTATGTAATTCACACGCGGTAGCAGTGAAACTAGAAAGTCGCTAGATGTCGATTTCTTTTCTTTTGCTTGTTTTTTTAAAGTGGTTTGAAAATTGGATATTGATTTCACAAAATTTTTTTTTTTTTTGGGATTTCCGAGGATTCGAACCCCCGTTCGCTTGATGTCTGTCTCCCTGGCCACTGAGACTTATCAGCAACTTGCCAACTACGCTATGGAAGGCACGCGCCGAGGTGCGAATTTACAGCATTATATTAAAACCGAGTATTTGTATAGAACTGAGTTATGACGCATTTCCGTTTCACCCGAATTTCAAGTCACTAACGGCAATAAAGAAGTTTCACTTCAAAAAGAATACAAGCAATAGTATATATTTTTTCTTTTTTTAAATTTTATTAAATTATACAAATATCGATGAAGTGAGTGGAAAAAGTTAGCAAGGTTTTAGATATAATATGACAAGGATCTGTGCCAATAACATCAGGTCTAAAAATAATAATAATAATTAGATAATTTGTAGAGCGCCGTTTTTGTGTAATATCACATCAAGAGCACTGCATAATTTGTTATGAATTCTTAGGCGCTATATAATTTTATTATTTACAAATAGATACAGAAAACACACTTACCTGGCAGGTCACTTCCTATAAACCCACTTTAATTGTGCTTCGAGACGAACACTATTTTTAAAACACTGGATATTGCATGATTTTACATTTGCTATTACATTTATGAGAAGATTAGTGGCAAAATAGACTTTATTTATTTGGAAAGATTTGAGAATGTAGGACGTAGGACTCTTTAGGTCTCGAGAATTTTATTGAAATTACCATTACAAAAGCTTACTGAATAATATTTATTTAATTAATTTATTTATTTATTGCTTCTTCACAATTTAAAGACATATATTTTTAGCGTGTAATTATTAACCCCACTAGGGTTCGCCTGTAGCGGGGTTAATAATTTCACAATTTAATAAAAATAACACACCCAAATATCGGTCATGCAAAATAGTTGTGTAAAAGCAAAATAATAAAATTTAAAATAAAATGATAAACAGAGAAAATAATAAGTGATAAAAATATATGAATTAACAACAAAGTGTTGAGAGATCAGACAAAATGTTATCATTCATTATATCATTAGTTCATACCATTTTCAACAATAGATAAAATTAAAAAAATATATGTCCTTAACTTTTTTTTTAAATATGTGTAAAAAATAGCTTAATGAAAAAAACAAAGATTTATAATCGATTACATTAGAGCGAATCTTTCTTATGCAATATAGTGACTATCAAATAAGTATGAAATAAATATGAAAGAAACCGTTTTGATCACAACATTATTGTTTTCATTCCATTTAAGTGCCCGTTTTCATTAAAATATGATGGAATTTTATAGTGTAAGTGACACCTTAGAAATGCCATCCCTGTGATCTTAGTACTACGATTGATCGTATTATTTTACAGTTTTATACAATTAGTTATTTACTACGTAAGGTGAAAGGTTTTGTACTTTTTGACTATGAGATATCTAGTGAGTGATAATTGATTATGTACATTTCACCAGGCGGGGTTAGTTCATGAATTAACATTTTTCGCTTTCATTTTTGAAAGCATTTATTCAAAACACTACTGTGAATACACTAAGTGAGTTTTTCCAAAATATTTCTTAAATTTCTTCTAGGATAAACTAGCTATATGAATATGTTATTTTAGAATGGTGAAATAATTAAAAAAAAAACAAATTCGAGTGCAGTTTCCACGCGGTAGAAGAGAGACATTAGCAAAAAAATCTCAACCAATACTTGAAAAGTGAAGTCACAATCAAAGCGAACAATGAGAGCAGAGACCTCGAGTAATGTCTGTATCTCAACTTAAAACTTCAAACTCATCTTTTCAGACAGTCGTATCCATAAGCTAAAAAAAATCGTATCTTCCCCAAGCAAAAACTAATAAAGTGTGTTTACCGGAAGTGACCTACCAGGTAAGTATGTATGTTCCTGTATCTATTTGTAAATAATAAAATTGGATAGAGCTTAAGAATTCATAATAAATTGTAAAGTGCCCTTGAGGTGATTTTTCACAAAAAACGGCGCTATACAAAAAATCCAATTAATATTATTATTATTAACCAATAGGCTAACCACATACCTAGGCTCCCTAATAACAAACGACAATAATACCACAGAGGAGATCCAGAAGCGCATAGTGAACGCAAATCGCTGTTATTTCCGCCTACAGAACCAATTAAAGTCCAGACTGCTGTCCAGAAACACGAAGATATTAGTGTACAAAACACTTATCAGACCAGTACTTACGTACGCAGCTGAGACTTGGGTACTAACTAAGAGGAATGAGCGAGCACTGGACGTTTTTGAAAGAAAATTTTTGAAAAGCATATTCGGACCGGTTCTAGAAAATGGATTTTGGCGCAGACGTTATAACAATGAGCTCTATACTTTGTTTAAGGAGCTAAACGTTGCGAAATTCATAAAACTGTGAAGACTTCGGTGACTGGGTCAAGTGGAGAGAATGACCCAGCATCAAGCACCAAAGTCCCTGCTGAACTCAAGACCAATAGGGCGAAGGAGCCTGGGAAGACCAAGACTAAGATGGAGCGACAACGTCCTCAAAGACATATCTATCTTGGAGCTTCTAAACTGGAGAGAGCTGGCACAAAACCGAGATGAGTGGAGGAAGATTCTTGAGGAGGCCAAGACCCACCAGGAGTTGTAGAGCCAATAGTGATGATGAGGAGCTTTTAAAAGTGACATCATCATCAAAGCGGCCGATGAGCGCACTTGAGACGTCGCAGGTGTAGTAATCGTCATTTCCGTTTCATCCGAAATCCAAATCACAGTGGTTTCATAGAAGTGTCACTTCAATAACCTTCTGAGCAATAATACAAATTCAACTTATTCTCTTTTGATCCGATAAGCCAACACTAATCTACAACTATCACATTACACTTTCACTTGTAACATCGAATTTTTCAAATATTTAAACCTTCATCGCCACTAAACAAAAACCATTAATATCGACGATTTTTACAATTAGCTGCATACAATTCCTATCGCGTTACATCGATCCATACCAACAACACAAGTCGGATGGGGCACGGCGCAGCATGCTAAGATAAATTAGTAGTCATGCGACCCAAGGCCTAAATTTTTTCTCCTTTAAATATTATACTAATATTTCTCTAAGGTGGTGAGAGTTGACTTCTAAAAAGTGTACGGGGGTCCTACAAAATTCTTTCATGAATTCCTTTCGCAGTAGGATCTGTGTTGCCTTCCCCTTCTGTGCCCCGGGCCTCTGGATAAGTGACTCTCCCTCCCTAAGGATCACAATGAGAGGTCTACTAAGACTGTCTTGGACTAAGTGACCCCCACTGTTAGCTTGGCTCGCAGCTCGAATTCTATTATTTCCAGATTTAGATACATATAGTACCTATTGTTAGTCCAGAATCAAGTTCAGCCTTTACTTTGAGATCTGAGAACAGGAGGTAATCTTGTAGTTTTCTGTATCTGTTCATCGAACATTACAGGTTCAATTCCCACCATAATATTGTAAAAATTATAGAAAATAAACCTCATGGTTGTTGAACATTGCATGATTTTCAATTAGCTGTCCCTCATGTCTGTGGAGAACTGTCACATAGTTGTTGGTTGAAGGTCCTAGTGGCGTGAAAAGCCTAAAAAATGGGGTGGGTAGTAGCTCTGCACTACCATTACTTTGTTTCCTTTAAAAAGTCTTTCTTTCGTCACTGTGCATAATTTATCTTTTTCTGATTAGCTTTCTTTTTAAAGTTCTATACGGTGAGGTAAAAATAACTTCCTTTCTGCATTTGAGATTGCACCATTGTTAATGGTCAATACATGGTCCGAGGCAATTAACCCTTAGATCAGCAACTTTAGCGGCTATAAGCAGACTAATAGAACCTATAAGGTAGCCAAATACTAAGTTTGGAGATCGTGCTTTCGGAGTATTTGGGCCTAAGGCTTGGAATAGACTCACTCCGGAATTAAGATGCATAACAAGCCCAACGGAATTTAGGTCCAAACTAAAAACCTACCTTTTTGGGCTCTCATCTCTCATACCCGTAATTTAAATATACCTAACCGATAGTATTATACTTGTATTGCCTACGGTATGTCTTAATCACACTTTTCTTACTGAATTAAATTACTCGAATTCTTACACATCAATCCGTCTCTTTACGAATCACATTTAGGAAGATCAAATCCTTGTACTACTGTACCGCCCACCATTAAACGTTGCTTTTACTTTCCCAAATACACTCTTATAGGAATATATTGTATGTTAATATTATAATATTTTTCAGGATAAAAAACATGTGTTCCCAATTATGTCCTCTGCGTGCGAACTCTATCTAAATTTCTTTAAATAAACAATAAACAACGTTAATTTCAAGCGACCTCCCAGGTAAGTATGGCCTGTATTCATTCATTTTTAGAGCATCGCGTTCATATATTTTCGTATCGGTGATCAATGAACCGGTGGATGCAATTTTCAGCCATAAGTTTTTTAATTGTTTGTCTATCTTGTAGTTTTCTAGATTTTAGAAATGTATTATAAGTTTGTACAGCACCCTTTAGGTGATTTTTCACAAAAACGTCACTATATAAATCATCCAAATATTATTATTATTACCATCTACCTTTCTGAAAATATGTGCCAATATTACCTACATGTGACATTTTGGAACAATAACTCCAGGCAACAGTCTATTGAAGTAACCCGTGCAATTATGACCTCCTATGGTATCTCGTTGATTTTAATATCGATTCTTACGGAAACTTGTGCATTGATCAACTCAGTGATTCGTCGGTGCCATAATATCGAATCTCACAAGAACGTGCTGGGTAAAATTATGGTAAATCCTTTCCAAGCTATTCCAATAGTTGTGACATGTTGAAAAAAAAATTATTGCAGTCCGTTGATTCGCTGTCAATTTAGCGACTACAACCATCTAATTCTAAATCGCTAAAATCTTGATTTTAACCCTTTCGTAAATGATTTTTAAAAGCCTAAATGAAACAACGCAACACCACTCGATAACAAGCACTGACCCCTTTTATAATTCCAAAATACGGACAGCTTAGCTCTCTCTTCTTTTTATCTACGATTGACCAATAAAAGTTAAAGGCTTATAAAAACCCTCTTTAGCGACGTTACCTCGAGCAATTGTCTCGACACAAAAACAAAACAACCATTACTTGGCTCTTTCCCTCCCGATACAATTGTTTCGTTCTGTATGGCGCCATCCCTGTCCGTATTTTTTTTTCTCTTAGTTTTTTTTGTTAAGAGCCATGTTGAAGGAAGGAAGTCGCCGCAGGGGGCAAAAGTTGACCTCCCCTGGGGTCGAAAAACAAACAAAACCTCCATGGGGCCCGATTGCCCCGGAGTTTGGAGTACCAACGCTCTTTTAGATTTGATACTGATTTTATGTGTTTATTTTAAGTAAGATCGCACCAACAATTTATTGCGCCACTGATTGCCAAGGAAAGCGAACGCTTCTGGACCGTCATTATTATTGTCATTGAAAACTGAAGTATGTGTTAATTTATTTACGGTATTAATTTTAGTGGACTTATATTTTTATTTACAAGTCCGTATCGAATGGTCTCCGGTACACAAAGGTATTTAATATTTACATTTTAACAAAACATAATAATAATATTTGGATGATTTGTACAGCACCGCTTTTGTGAAAAATCACATTGAGAGCGCTGTATAAACTTATAATGTAGATATTTCTACAATCTTACTTCTAATTACAAACTTAACAAACCATTATAACAACTTATGGCTAAAAATTGCATCCACCAGTTCATAAATCAATGATACGAAACTATATGTACAATGATTTGACCAATGAACGCAATACTGCGTATAAATGTACATGTATTGTTTTATTAATGCTCTATACATGCAGTAAATATACAGGACAATACTTACCTGGGAATCCATAATTAGGAACACATGTTATTTAATATTGATATATTTTTAATAATAATACTTTCATAATATATTATTTGATTATCGTATTTTGAATATGTATCTTCCTAAATGTAACTCGAACCTCGGTAAGAGACAGGTTGATGTGTAAGGATTCGAATAATGTTAATCCAATAAGAAAAATGTGATTAAGACAGTAAAATAGTAGCAATTGCTTAGATGAGGTTAAAAATAATCGACTACCCTACAATTAAATTATTTTAACGAGCCATAACGAAATTAATCGAACAAATGATGAAATGCTAGTTCTTCTGGTTGCGTCATTCGGCAAATTAAAGCATTGAAAAAAATCATATACATAGGTTATATTTATATACGCATGGACTTGTAGAAAGACCATGACTAGGCCAAAAAAAAATCCGTTGTTTTAACCTATGAGGATTCTTCTGGAGAAATCAATTATTTTGCATTGATTATATGATTTATGAAAGAATTAGAAGTGTTTATATTATATATATATATATATATATATTATGTAGTTATATACCTAATAGAAGTTTTCGTGTTCAATTCGTAGCACTCGATCCATTCATATTTTTTTAAGTGAAACTTCCATAGCCGCTGTGATTCAGATTTCGGAAGAAATTGAAATGACGATCGAAAACAGCGCTCATTGGCCGCTTTGATTATGATGTCGAAAATCCAAATTCGTCGTTTGCCAATCGTATTGTAAGACAACAACGCGAAAATGCATATTTTATTTTATTTTGTGAAGTTCGGGCGCAAATATTTTTATTTTTTGCGATTATTATCAAAGAAACTGAATTTGCCACATCAAACAATAAAACCATATTCGAAAACGGATTTGAAAGCAGGACATTTTGCAAGTGAATGTTTTTTTGATAGATCTAATACTTTATTTTTTTCTAGGCTTATTAAAAGACTTATAAGCAAAATGATCGGTATTTTTAAGGGCCAAGATATGTGTTCGCATCGCATATACAATACTTCTAAGCGATCAAATTTTCAAAAAAAAAAATACATGATTTTGTATGATTTTTTGCATTATTTCGCATGGCTTCAAGCAATAAGGAATAATGTTATTTATATATGTAAGTATCTAAATCGTATAATTTTATTGAGTAGTGTATCCAGCTTGTATCCTTTGATTGGCCTAAAAATATCATTTTTTTCCCATCTCACTGCATATCTTATAAAACAATTTAATACCACGTTCTAACACAAGAAAAAACTTGTTCGTGACAGAGATACACTTCCTCCGGTATGTATTAAAATTTGCATAATTTCTTTAGCTATTCTAAAAAGTGTGTAAACGTGTTGATGTGTGAACAAGAAATAACAAAAAACCAAGGAAAATGTAATTTGTTACAGTATTTTATTGTAATTCCTACAAGTTCTTCGGTCGAAGTCTTTTTTAAAAAGCGCGTAATTAATTGCAAAAATGTTTCCATGAATATATTTACATGAGTGATGGTTTTAATTGTGTTATTATTGCAGAACAAGCGGGAAGGATGAAGTATTGCACGATTTATGTTTTTAGATTGCATTTTCCAGAATCTAGATGGATCAGTTTTTTTAATAAAATCTTTAAAAAGAGTTTTGTAAGAATTAGAATTTTTTCATAGTTTAACATATAAATTTTTTGTGAACATTAACGGAGTCATTTTCACGCAGGGTTACTATGAGAGGATGGAACATAACAGCATTGGATGTTTTTCAATAAAAATAGACAAAATTTAAATCACAAACCGCGTAATATAGACTACCTGGTGAATTCAAGTCTACATTTTTAACTGGTGGAAAATATACTTGCTATTTGTTTTTTATTTATATAAAAGGAATTTTTCGGATAAAATCTGATCTCATTTGTTTCTTCAAAATTATTAACTGTTTAATCGACTCGCCTACATTACTACAACTCATCACATTTAATATACCTCCTCGTAGACTCAAAAATAAAGACCTGCTTTTCCTCAATCAGCACTCGACTAACTATGGTTATAACTCACCACTGTCCAGAATGTGTAGACTGGTCAACTCACGTCAAGACCTTGATTTTTTTGGTATTAGCTTAAATGATTTCTGTCGCTCTTTAAACAAATGAAGATATGTCATATTCACCCTAATTTTTGCAAGGTCTTGACGTGACTTGACACTTATTTTTTCTTCTATTTTCACTGTTTGTCTTTGCTTTCATGTACCATCCGAATCCTTACAATGTTCATTTCTATGCTTCGTGATACTTTGTTTTAAATTGGACGTAAGTCCGTAAATAAATAAATAAATAAATTTTTATTTTTATTAATATTCGGTTTTGTCTTGTGTTCTCTCTAAGAATAGTATTTTGCATAAAAAAGTGATTTGATTATAATTATGTTGAGATTTATTTAATAAATAGATATATAGATATGTAAATAGATATATAGATTAATTTACAATTTGGAAAGTGGGTATATGGGTGCTATCATTTATTGGATAACCGACACCTCTGTTTCTCCAAGGTCACCCCACGCGCTATGCCACGTTTGGTGACTTATCAGGGGTGCCTGAGTTCATCGGGTGAGATTTGTCCGTGTCTTGGAGGTGGATGAATCTGTCCACCATCTGTGTGGTAGGCCTGATAGGGAGATACTGGTTGAGGGAGACATTTTGACCTCTCCAGCCGGACTCTCTCGACCCATCGCTTTGCACCGCAGTGGGAGAGATGTACACTGGCACCTGATTCCTATCCACTACACGTACAGAACTTCATCTCCAATATCAATAATTTGATTGGTAGTCCAAATGTACTACCCTTGCTCAATATATGGAGTAGTATGTGAGCTTATTTTGACATGGTAATGAGCCCCCTCCGGAGACATAGATTTATCAACGCACAGAGAATAAATACCATTTGCGTATATAAATATTGCGTAACTACTTTTCTGTGATACAAGCTTTATATTTACGTTCGTATTTATGCCTATGAATGAAAATTACGGTTACAGAGTTACGTCACACTGGTTTGTTGGATAATAATAGAACGTTGCCCGCGCCCCGCACACGAGCTGAGTAACTTTTTTAGTTGTGACGACAGTTGGCAACTATTTTAAAATTAGAATTTTGATACACGCAAAACTCTTGCCTGCTAACTAAAGTTGCTTCTGTGGTTGATCGAAATAAGCCTACATCAATACGATATTGACCAAATCCGTCATCTATGGTCAGTTATAAATATTTGCGAGCACGATGATTAACTCATTTTCCGACCGACAATTGATAAATTTTGGCGCCGCCTCCGTAGCATCAGATTAGTTTCGGTTAACTATCAATATACCTTTACATATTTTTTAATGGTATCGTTCGTTATGCAAAATTTCTGACTTGTTTAATAAACGTATTGAATGTGACGAATCTCTTAGAAATTAAATAGTTCTTGTATGCGATCTGACTTAAATAATGCATCTAAGACGTCATCAATTTATTCCGTTCGATCTTTGAGAAACGAAAATGGTTGAAATATGAGTAAACACCTCGCGAACTAATTAACTTCCATTTAACGTCAAAAAGTAAATGCGGACTGCCAATGCATAGGTATTTAGGTTAGTATTTTAATTTAACGTAATTGATTGGGCGTTAGACGTTTCTGAATGTGAATTCGTAGACAGATCAGCCAGTGTTGCCAGCGTATATCGATTTCGTTTTTATTTCCTGTCAGTATTGGTTCGGCTGTCAACCATGCTAGGGATATTGAATAAAATCATGGGAAGTAAAGCTTATCGATCCGATTTGTAAAGTTATCGATTTCACCGAGCTAGAGCCCCTGGTCTTAGTTGACTGTGTTTTAGATTCAATCACTGTGGAAGTTTATTATGACAGCCAGGAATATAATTAAAAATCATTAATGTCTTTAATGTACGAGGCATGTTCATCAGAAAGTAAGCGTATCTACTGATTTTTTTATTTTTTTTTACAAAAGTGTGTTAGAAAAAAAATTACAGGAAATTGTTGACACACTGGTTGACTATTTTTCCAAATAATCGCCAACCCGTTCAGTGCATGTGGTGAGCCGTGGCACAAGTTTCTTTATGCCCTCCTCGAAGTATCCTCCCGCCAGCTCCTCCTTCCCCCATTTCAGGGGTGCTAGCATGGTCGGTTGATATAGGTTTTATCAAAAATGTCGGTAACTTGACATCGCTCCCGAGCACGACTGCAGGCCGCTAACGAACAAACAACAGTTCGCATCGACTAAGGGTTCCTAATTTATTTGACGTAAACTGTCATTTCTTCGTTAGCGTCCTGCAGTCGTGCTCGGGAGCGATTTCAAGTTACCGACATTTTCGATAAAACCTATATTGATCGACCATGCTAGGGGGCCAGGACCACTTTCTGCTCCTGCTCGCCGGTTGAAAATTTATTTTCATCCATATATGCCTTCAAGAAGGTGAAAAGATAATAATCTGAAGACGCCAAGTCAGGGGATTACGGAGGGTGGTTCGAAACATCTCAACCAAATAAGTATATAATATATAATAAATATGGTATATAATAAATATGGTGGCTAGGCTATGTGAGGACGGACGTTTTCGTGAAAATCATGAAATTGCATTGGTTACATTCAAGTATGTTTTGATTATAAATAGCGGACTTAAATCATGAAGGCACTGGAAAAATCTTACAACAGTTCAAATAATAATGCTTCGTAATGTGCACCACTTTAGAACCTTGGAAGAATACTCAAAGGACGCAACCATTTCCTTCTTTACACGTTTAAGAGCATAATAGTTTCATCTGAAACCAGAAGCTTTAAAATTCAAACAAAATTTTGAATACAAGATATTTTTTTAATTTTTCACCCGAAAATTGCAAAATATTTTTGTTTCCTTATAGCCAGGTTTACAACCCGCGGCCTACGGGTCTGGAGTCGAAGTTCCCACCGCTGTGCCTGAGATTTATTATGATTCATCTACGGAAAGGTTGCCCCTCCCTGGTCGCAGATTCACATGAGCGCGCACAGTAAGGTGCCGTGATTTAACATGTGATAATATAGAACCGTTTTTTTTTCTGAAGAAAATGTCCCGCAGAATGTTGTTACAACGAGCGAACAAAAACATAAAGGGTAAAACACAACATGTGTAGATTATTTATCTTAGAAAATATTTCAAGATACTAATTTAATATAATGTTTTTACCTCGGGATATGGGACGACGTTTGATTTATAGACGCGGCACGCATTAGTGGGTAAAATGCAAACATATCTTATTTTTTTAAATTCTTGAGATTTTAGACAATATTTTTGTTTCATATGGACACAAACAATATTGTGACTTCATTATTATGTGGTTTCTTTTTCTGTCTTAATTTATTTGTTTTTTATGTGCTCCGTTTCCTTTTCTTCCTTCGATATTTCTTCCTGACGCTTTTTGTTTGGACGAATATTTAAAAAATAATTTGAGTTATTATGCAGTTTTGATACGTTTACAAAATTATTTCAAATTTGTTATATAATTTTTCTTCCTAATAAACTTCAAAAAAAGATTGTGTTAGCGCCAAGTATAATCAATTGGCTGCGCTCGGCGAAATTGTTTGTGTTTATTTTGGATCTAAAATATTATGTCCAATGTGGTGAACGTATGTCTTGCAGTATGAAAGAGACATGCGTGTATGAGTGAGACAGCACGAGGAACATATAAAAGAGTGTGATTGCAGTCGATTGTCCTCTTTGCCTTTAGACTTCCTACGAAGCACCACTGTACAATATCTCGGAATAAACATCAATAGTCTACCTACGACTTATTATTGTCAACACCCTGTACTGGGATCATAATCAGAGGAATCTGGATTCATCATCCACCAGGGGTCCTAGCATGGTCGGTCGATATGGGTTTTATCGAAAATGTCGGTAACTTGACATCGCTCCCGAGCACGACTGCAGACCGCTAACGAGCAAACAACAGTTCACATCGACTAAGGGTTCCTTATGTATTTGACGTAAAGTGTTATTTCTTCGTTAGCGTCCTGCAGTCGTGCTCGGGAGCGATTTCAAGTTACCGACATTTTCGATAAAACCTGTGTCGATCGACCATGCTAGGGGGCCAGGAGTCCAGAATATCATAATGATAACCGGCCACGGTCATCACAATTGCCATTATAAGTATTAAAAAAAAATTGCCGTACATTATCAGACTCTTAGCTAATACAGATTGTGATAACCGATTAAGCCTTGCGCGGTTTATTAAAATGACTCTATACAAATTAGCTAAATTAATATTATTGATTAATATGATTATTTTTATTGCAAATCTAAATTATTTAAGTTACTTATAAATCAACTAAGATTTTGAAAATATTTTATACGCAAAATGTAATTTAAAGTTTTATTTGAAAATTTGAACTCAATTCGTCTGACTGCTATCGGAGTTTCCTACCCATTGGTCAATCGGCAACAGACAAATTCAGGCTATGTACATTTTTTCATGTTTTTAAAATAACTAGGTGAACTTTTAATATTTTTTTTATAAATGCAAATGTAGGCACCTACGGGTTGGTATGTACCACGTAAAATTTAGTTTATTAAATAAAGAGTACGAATATATTAAAATGAACATATTAAAAATCAAATAAATTCCATTAAATGAATAAAAGATAGCTGTTTAGTTCATATTGTTAAAATTTTAAAGGGCTTTTACGTGGACTCGTAGTATGACTTTTAATATCCTACTAATATTATAAAGGTGAAAGTTTGTATGGATGTACGTTTGTTACTCTTTCACGCAAAAACTACTGAATAGATTTTAAAAATTCTTTCACTAATAGAAAACTACATTATCGAGATCTATAGGCTATATATATTGGTAAGCTCTGGCGTTATGAAATTATTTATCATACGTTTTCTGTCGCTAACAAAATCGATTTATTGCAAACGCCAATTGTCGCCTTGGAAACGATGTTTTTTTTTAAATTAGGTTACTATGGACGTCCCTTTGATGTTAAAATTCAAAAATGTATAAAATACTAATTCCTACTTTACAGAATGGATTTTAATGAAACTTTAGAATAATATGAACATATAGGATATATATTTTTGAATGTAGCTATTACTTTGTGGTTATCCATTATAATAAAATGAAACAATGCAACTTTGTATAAACCACTTATAAAATGTGCAAATCCGACCGGTTTCGGAACAAACGTTCCTTCGTCAGGGAAAGCTTATACTAATTTGACAGTTTAGAACAATGTTTTATTATGGTAGGGGTGGAGCCGTTGTTTGTTAACTAACAACGGCTCCACCCCTACCCTAATAAAACATTGTTCTAAACTGTCAAATTAGTATAAGCTTTCCCTGACGAAGGAACGTTTGTTCCGAAACCGGTCGGATTTGCACATTTTATAAGTGGTTTATACAAAGTTGCATTGTTTCATTTTATTATATAGGATATAGCTCAGAGCTCTGGCATTACGAAATTTGTATGAAAAAATTGCAATAGGTGGCACGATTAGTAAGATATCTATAATTCTTTAATCGATTAAAATTATTAGGGAAGTAGGTACTTCAAATAAATTCGCTTTAATATTTTTTATTATAAAACGGAGGGAAGGAAGGGTAAAGGGGAAGGAATGAGGAGGTTGTGGGGAGGGGTAGGGGGTGGGGGAAGGAGGTTGATGGGGGGGAGTGGAGTGGGGGGAGGGGTGGGTGGAGGGGGAGGGGGATTGATGGGGGGGTGGAGTGGGGAGAGGGAATGTGGAGGAGGATGAGTGGAAATCCCCTAATGCCATGCGAGCGAAGCCGCGGGAAAAAGCTAGTGAGAAATAATTTTCAATATAAGAAAAAAATAAAAATTACGATAGTTAAAAAAAACAAACGTAATAAAACACGATTTTTTTCAAAGGTTTGTCAGGTAGGTTTACAAAGAAACAACCGAAAGTTTAAGAATATGGTTGAAAGCGGTTTTAAATATGATCCACAAAATTCATCAAGTTATTATGATTACAGTGATGAATAATGATGAGGTTAAAAAAAAAATAAAAAAAAATAAACGAAAAAATTTGGATCAAAAGTAATGATAGGGATTTTCCGGTGCACTCAACCAAATTCAAAGTTATTGGTGTAACCAAACTGTTGAGTACATGTATGTATATATAAAAAGTCATTATATATTTTATATATAATGCTTTTGTATATATTTTAATGTAAGTGCAAATAAAGTAAATTTACTCGCTATAAGACAGCCTCAACACATGCTAGCCTAGTGGTGCGGGTTATAAGAAATCTCAACTTATAATTATACATTTTTATTATTGTTAATTTTATGTACCTACTTTTTAAATTTGAAAACCAATGTACACTATACACGTTTATTATGTATTTTAGTTTAGAGTATAAATTTCTTACAATAAACACATATTACTTATTACAGTTTTCGTATTATTAATGTAATGTATTATTTAGCCAATGAGCTTCATCGTAAGAAAGGATATATATTAATTTTAGACGTTTAAGAATTATTAACTAAAAAAATTGCAATTACGGTATTACGTACATATTATATCTACCACAAAAAAAATCAAGTAACTATATACATGATTTTTAAGGGACAAACTTGACTTATTTTTGAAGTAAAATCTCGCCTCCGGTGACATTTTTAATGTTTTTTTTAACTAATGACATTAAAAAGCAGAAGGTATTGGTCATACAGGGTTGAGGTGACGAGTTCGACGGTTACTCGGTTGGGTGAGCAGTGACGATATGATTTTAAAAATATATATAAAGGACTTTTTCGTTATTTGTTTTTGGGGTGTTATGCCGTGTTGCGCTACCTCCTTCTTTAGCCAACGTTTCGGACATCGTTGCAGTGTCCATAAAAGAAGGAGGTAGCGCAACACGGCATAACACCCCAAAAACAAATAACGAAAATGCTTTTGGCCGTGAAAATCTTAAAACTTATCATATATAAAGGACATCGATATTGTACTGAAGGTAATTTTTCACAAAACTAGGGCTCCACAAATTATCCAATTATTATCGGAGACCACAATTTCTTAAACAGTTTTTACTCCAAATAATGTCAGGAATCAGTGGTTAAAGCAAGTCAAGTACAACCCTCAACATCATGTTAATGAGTAAAATAGGTATGTATATTATAAGTGTTGTGCATGCACAAGTTTCAGCAGAGCACAGCACACACTTTTTTATAACATTACAAAATTATTCATAGATAAAATTTTTGGAAATACGTGAATAGTTACAACTACTGATGTTAATTTAGAATTAGATTTTTATTTATTTATTTCTATGTACAACGGTGTTTACCTAATTATTAACATTTGTACATAATATATTTTGAACTTTTCTTATGTTGGGTGTAGGTAGGTTTGAGATGGTGAAACTTATATTTATCGTATTTAGATATCCTAAAGAATATATTAAAAAGGCATAGACAGCATCTTCTTCTTCTTCTTCTTCCCGTTCTTCGCTGCCTGGTTGGAGTGGGGACAGGAGCGGGTGCGGGGTAGGGGCCCATCGTGACGGGGCGCCCCCTGACCTGCAGGGCCGGAATGTGGGGGCATTCCTCAGCGCCGCGGGCCCCCGGAATTCGGTCCCTCTCAGAGGTAGGCACCCTTGCGCCTCGACAGGAGAGGACCGAGGGCTATACCTACTAAATAAATTAGTTGCTTTGTTATGAAAATATATTAAAATAACACACAATTTTAATTTTTTTTTAATAATAAGTAATTTGAATAAAATTTATTTAAAATGAAATCATTGAACATTTTACCCGAATTAAATTGCAATTTTTTTAGTCTCGTTGATATGTAAATATATCCATTTCAATTATGCAAACTAGACTAGACTTAAAACTAAAGTAAACTAGATTTTTTGCAAGTCTAAATTATTTATTATCTTACTGAGTAAAACCTCAAATTTATTCACTATATATCTTGCTAAGTAAAACCTCTACTTAATCATTGACACAATATTGACCACTCAATTACCAGTGACGACCGATTTTTTTTTTCTTCTTTTTTTTCCAAATCGTTGTGTTGTTTGAGTTTACCTTTCGTTTGGGTTTATTTTATATTTCATTTATTTATTTATTTCGTTAGTTATCATTAACTTATGTAGTAAAACTTCAAATTTTAATATTCTGTAATTAATATATTTGTTTCACACTTTTTTTTCAAATTAATCTATTTGTTTCACATTTTTCTTTTGAGGGTTGTTATTATAAACTTCAATGAATATTATTATCTTCTATAATTAAATACACATGTTTGACAATTGTTTTCCCCTAAGGTCTCGGGCATATTATGTCAGAAGATCCGAATATTTCCGCTTTGCAATAAAATCCAAATGAACGGAATATTTCTTGACATATCCGAAAACCAAACAATGTTTTTGAATTGTGATGACACACGTTTTAAAATTTAATTTTTAAAAATTAATATGCGTTTTTTGAAAAATATATTTGTTTTACAAAACTAAAAAATGTTATAAAACGGCTATCATCAAGCCATTTCAACCAACAATTTCAAGTTTCAATTCTGAATGGTTGTCTTACACCGGTTCAATACTGAGACTATCTTCCATACTGCAACATTAAATTACATATTATTTTAAATGAGTGAATAATTTATAAAAAAATTCTTGCGCTTGCCGGGATTCGATACCACGAGCTCCGGCTTGCTAGTCGAGAACCTTTCCTCTCGATCACGTAGGCCGTCAAAGCTAAATAATTTATCACGGAAATCATTTAAAAATCGTTTATTTTTATACCTCGAAAGTCTACTTGAAATATCTATGTGCATAGTACCTACCCCTACATAGATTTGATTGTATTTTTTCCATTTACTTTTATTACATGTAAATTAAAGAAGGATATAATACAGCACTTTTAATTATATAAGTATTTATATTACGGAGTAAGTACAAAGTAAAAGACCGTAATTTTGAGAAGGTACTGATATATTGGCAATCATTCAAGATTAAAAAAAGGTAATACCGTATTTCCTGCTTTTTCTTATAATTAGCCATATTGTGTTTTTAATGTTCTATAAATAAACAAATATATATTGTTTAACAAATTCATTACTCGGCAACACAAGGTCTCTAGTTATTTTTTTTTATTTTTTTATTTTTTTATTTTAGTTTATTTAGGAAACAAACAGTTATACATATTTTAATAAGAAAGTAACATATTACATGATTGCATTAACCAGCGAAGTTTCCGCTACAATTTATAATATATATATATATATATATAGCGAAGTTTCCGCTACAATTTATAATATATATATATATATATATATTATAAATTGTAGCGGAAACTTCGCTGGTTAATGCAATCATGTAATATGTTACTTTCTTATTAAAATATGTATAACTGTTTGTTTCCTAAATAAACTAAAATAAAAAAATAAAAAAATAAAAAAAAATAACTAGAGACCTTGTGTTGCCGAGTAATGAATTTGTTAAACAATATATATTTGTTTATTTATAGAACATTAAAAACACAATACGGCTAATTATAAGAAAAAGCAGGAAATACGGTATTACCTTTTTTTAATCTTGAATGATTGCCAATATATCAGTACCTTCTCAAAATTACGGTTACATATATATATATATAAAAACATGGATTAAAACATTAAAGAAAACATAAAGTGGTAGAAAAAAAAAGAAAAATATATATATATATATACAACAGAAATGAAAGAAAAAAAACACACACACCAAATTAAAGCATATGGGATATATAAATCATCCAAATATTATTTTTATAATAAAAAGAAGGAAAACCAACATAATGAGAATGAAAAAAATAACATGCAGCAGGGGTGGAGAGTTCGTAATTAACAATTTGTTTTAATTTTTTCTATTATGGATTTAATAAATTGGCCTGAGGACAAATGGAAAATATAAGCGTCGTAAAAGATATCATTGTATTTTGTGCACGTCCTTCGGAGAAATGAATGTTGTGTGTAATTTGTTTTTGAGTGTGGGATGTGGAATAGTTGTTTTGATCTTGTGTTTCTTATTGGATAGTGGAAATTAATGTGTTCTAGAAGATAGTTGTTGTCAACAACGTTGTTAATGATTTTGAATAAAAATTTTTGGTCGGATATATTTCTTCTATCTTCTAAAGTTGATAAATTATGGAATGTTAATGAGTCTTTTAGGTTTTCTGAAGTTCGAAAGGATTTAAAGTCTAGGTGTTTCAATATCTTTTTTTGAATTCTTTCTAACCTTTCAATATTTACTTTGTATTGGGGATTCCATATGACTGATCCGAATTCTAATATTGAGCGAACAAAAGAGACATTTAAGAGATATTTATAACACACTAGCGAGTTCCCGGCATGCGTTGCAAAGGCAATCAAAGAAAGAAAGTACTTGTGTTTTAATTCTTTTTATTGAAGTGCTTTTGGATACAAAATATTTATTCTCGTCCGTCAGGTGCGTAAACGAATGAATCAGAGAGTTTTCAGACGTGTGAGTAGGCCACGTAAGGCGTGTGAGAAGCATGGATTTTCCAAACTTTCCCTTGCTATCCCCTACTGCTACTAGTCTCCTTTACAATCCCTTCCTCTGCCAGACCCTCGCCGCCCCCCCCCCACCCCTCCGTTACCCCTCCCCTGCGTTACCCCTCCCCTGCGTGTCCTTTCCCATGAGTCTTGAATGGTACTTGGTTTCACTCATGCACTTGGTTTTACCACTTGGTTTTACCACTTGGTTTCACTCATGCACTTGGTTTTACCACTTGGTTTCACTCATGCACTTGGTTTTACCACTTGGTTTCACTCATGCACTTGGTTTTACCACTTGGTTTCACTCATGCACTTGGTTTTACCACTTGATTTCACTCATGCACTTGGTTTTACCACTTGGTTTCACTCATGCACTTGGTTTTACCACTTGGTTTCACTCATGCACTTGGTTTTACCACACATTATAATTTTATTTTAATAATAATGATATTTGGCTGATTTATATAGAGACGTTTCCGTGAAAAAAGGGGGCTGTACAAATAAATATATAATGAAATTTGTTTAAAATTATAACTAGCGACGTATCGTACATCTAAGACTTATAGTGACTTATAACTAAGACGTATAACAGCTGACTTAAAACTAGTGACTTAATTACATACGTATTTACAACCGTGAAAAAGTTTGAGACTTACAACTAACTTATGTACCTACATTTAAAAACTACTTAATTTTGTTTAATACTATGGATGCAGGTAAATGTAAACATTGTTCAAAAGTGAATCAGCAAGCTGCTAGACCTGGTTCAATGCTTACTTCCAGTACAAAGTACAAAGACAAGGATCCTAAAACTACATAATCTGCTTTAAGTATTTAATTACGACCTCCGTTGGATCTTCTGCGTCAGGTACAACCTGGGTATTTGTACTTCGCCACCGCTGCAGCCCTCCGTGAAGATAAATCTCTCGAAATGCTTCACTGCGATCGCTATCATGGGAGAATAATTGTATGAGGGATGGTTTTATGAATGGTGCTTCGGAATTGCAGCTATTTGGGCTATTTGGACAAAATATTTTGGCAAGCACCTATTCCCAACTATTAGCGTCAGTATTCTGAATTTTTTCGGAGAGGGTGGATTTATTAATGATATTTAGTGATATATTCTTTAATCAGTAATGTTTCTTGTAAAAAATATGTTTTACTGCAAATAAAAACAAAAAAAAATAAATAAAAGAAATCTCTCGGTATAAAAATAATCTATTCTTCAAACTTTGCAAATCACGTAGTGGCGTCATTTTTAATTAAATAAAAGCAAATAACTTCGTAAAAACTCCGCCATATAATCAATATTATCAACATGTTTGTGTTTTTACAAAGTTATTTGTTATCAATTTTTTATAAGAAAATTTTCTCTTTTTATAATTTTCGATGGTTATTCCCATCAATGTAATATATAATTGAAGAAGAAGATAACAAAAATAATCTAAACGAAAATATGAAAGAGAACAAGACACAGAAATATAGAAAAAAAATAATGGTCGCAACTGAGACTCGAACTCAGAATCTCTCGTGCGAGTTTACCAATTCCGCCATTGCCACTTTCTGTCAAACTGTCATATTTGTCAATTTCATATATCAAATTTTAGAATTAACAATATTATCTGCAAGTTTGACGACCTCCGTTTTCGTTTTCTCCGTCTCGAAAGTTTTTTGACGACCTCCGTAGTCCAGTGGGTAAGACTCTTGACTCACAATCCGGAGGTCGCGGGTTCGAACCTGGCATGCGCAAATAAATTTTATTTGATTAATTTGTGTTATTTCACAATTAATTCATTTAAAATAATATATAGTATATTTGCGGCATGTTCCAGAGTGGAAGATACTATTAGTATCGCCCTGGTGTAAGACCACCATTCGAAAATGGCTTTAGCCGTGTTTGGTGACCAGATCTGAATAGCCAGGTACTTCCCAACCTTCCTCTTCCCCACCTCCTTCCCCTCCCCACTACCTTCAGCCTCACAACATACCCCAATTGGGGATGCCATAGTCTCACTGGCTCCAGACGGGAGCAGTTGAGATTCTTGTGCGGTATTTACTGTAAAAAAAAAAAAAAAGTAAATGGTTAATCGGAATTGGTAAATACCTACATCTCGGTTAGATTAGAGGGTCTGGATTCAAGCCCCGGTTGCGACCATAACTTTTTCTATTTTTATGTGTCTTGTTCTCTTTCATATTTTCGTTTAGATTATTATTGTTATCTTTTTCTTCAATCATATACTATTTGTTTTCATTTAATTAAAAATAATCTCGTCGAATTTAATGTTTCAAACACACAATCATGTCTAATTACGTCTAAAAGGGGTCGAAATGAAAATCTAGTCTCCTTCAACAGAAGCAATTTTCCGAACAGGCCCTCCATTGATATGCTTGGTGTAACCCTAAGTGACCAGCTCAGGTATGGGGGCTCCATCGAAGCCAGAGTAAAGTTAGCCTCCCAAAAACTGGACTTACTGTACAGGGCCCGCAGATACTGTAATAGTTCACTCACCCAGTACAAATCGCAATTTGAATTTGGCAGCCACCTCTTGTCTGAAGCACCAAAATTCCTGAAAAAAAGACTAGCTTCTGTGTAGAAATGGGAGGTCTGCTTGATAAATTCTCCTTTCTTAACAAACGGATTCCAATTTTTAGAGCACAGGAGTCTGGTGGTAATGCTATCATTGTTCTACCGGTATTTCAATGGAAGGAGGTTGAAGAAGTCTTCGAGGAACTCTCTTCATTGATCCCCTTGGCACCGGTGCATAGTCGGGAAACACGCCAAACACGCGCCCAACATATGTACACGGTTGACATTCTGCGACTCGTTCTTGAGTTCAACAGCTCGGCTTTGGAACGATTAGCCAGCCGCTGTGTTTACTTCTTTCTACAACATGGGTCTCTTCAACTCCCATGTTCACTCCTTCCTCTTCTCAAAAAGACCCTTCACACAGCGTATTCAAAGATGACATAGACCCTAAGGGAAATTATTTTCCTCAGGGCCTCCTGTGTGAAGTTAATACAAAATGTTACTATCGACAGCCATAATAAAATCTTCGCAGCTAACGCGCGGTGTTCAGTACAAGTTTGCTTATATTTTTTGTCGCTAGATGGCGAAAGCCAACTCGATTCTCATAAAAGTACTTATACATTTTTCCAACATTATTTTAGGAAATAATGATTTGTTTGTTCTGTTGTTTTTCAGTGAATTTAATAATGTTATATTATGAAAATTTTAATAAATTTGAACAAATGTACAAATAGGCAACTATCGCTTTACAAACGGACTATACAAAATTTGGTAGATTTTAAAGCAAAGGTGGGTATTATTTAGTTTGTTAATGATGAATGTAAGTAAGTGTAAAGTCATGGTTTTTGGAAGAGAGAGTACGAAAACAGTATGTCATATAGTTGTGAATGATGAATACTTGGAGCAGGTGGATGAGTTTGTGTATCTGGGTAGTATGTTTACAAGAAATGGGAAGGCTGATAGAGATATTGAAAGAAGGGTGAATGCCGGCAACTCCATTAATGGAGGACTGAATGCCGTTAGCGCTAATAAAAAACTATCAAAAGAAGCGAAGCTAGCAGTCCACAATGGAGTCCTGGTACCTACCCTGATGTATGGCAGTGAGGCGTGAAACTGGCAGAGGAAGGATGAAAGTAAACTGAATGCTGTTGAAATGAGAAGATCCTTGAGGCGTATGTGTGGTAAAACAATGTACGATCGTGTGAGAAATGTGGATATCCGCGAAGAATGTGAGGCTGATGTAAGCATAATGAGTAAGATTAAGAAAGGGACCCTCAGATGGTTTGGGCATGTAGAGCGAATGAACGAAGAAAGTAGTGTAAGAAGAATATACGACGCAAATGTGAATGGCAGAAGAAGTCGAGGACGCCCGAGGAAGACATGGCATGATTAAGTGAATCAGATACATGAGTCGGGCCATGTCAAAAGTCAGAATAATAGAAGAGAATGTATGAGACGATGTATGAATGTGAGTGAGGCAAAGAGTGTGTGCCAAGACGGAGTTGTTTGGCGATCCGTCCTCTCTGCCTACCCCTGTGGGGAAACGGCGTGATGGTTAGTTAGTTTTTTTTTTTTATAAGAAGAAAAGTTAATCAAGGGAAACTTTCACATATAATCTTAGTCTTGCAATCTTTTTTTAAATTTGTTTCTTATATACGTTCATATATTTCTAATGAAAAAAAAATCAAAGTACGCAATTCACACGCGGTAGAAGTAAAACCTTCATAAAACTAAACTTCGAGAGAATGAGACGAACGCCGAGTATCAGGAGTAGGATAATTGTAGGGTTTATTTATTATAATATGGTTATTTATTCTGCGAAGCACCGCACAAAGAGGACACCGATTAGTCTATCTCATTTTCTCGCAGGCTAAAACCTAATGATACATGTGTGAGTGTGTGTGTCTCTTTTTAATGTTGCTCGTTTCCGATTCATCGTGTTTCAAAGCACAACTAGGCTAAAAAAGTTATCACTTCAAAAAGTTAATCAAGGAAAACAGATAATCTTAGTCTTACAATCTTATTTTTTAAACCGTTTCTTATAATATGCGTTATGCATTTCTAATAAAGAATATATTTTTGAGTAACTTGCGCTTTAATTTTTTTTAAAGTAAGTAACAATTTTATTTGAATTCTACTCAATAGAAAAAGCTTCAATCCTTGCAAAATTATTTTTTTAATTTTAATAATTTAATCCAATTCGTAATCCAACAAATCTAAAAGAGTAATATCATGTTAAGCATCGCCTAATTTTTGGTCGCTCTGAATGAAATTGTAATTCTTCTTCATAGGCTAAGGATCAGGCAGAAAATCAAAATTCGAATCAAAAGGGCAATATAAAATATGAAATCATTTGTTTCAATAATGTATTTGGGCCTTCCCATCCACCTCATACGCAAGGAACAGGAAAAGCTCAAGAATTATTTTTCAGTCTAATTTTTTTTCACTGCAAATATAAATTTGGAATAAGTGTGGTGACATGTCTGTTATGAGCTTCCATTGAAACATTTAGGTTCATAATAATTACAATAAAATAACTTTCTTTGAATAACACTTTATTCTTCTTCTTTGCGTGCCGTATCAGGTCCCCCCGACGTTGGCGATCACTCTTGAGAATGTCTCTCTGTCTTGCGCTGCCCGGAATAGCTCCTCCACACTTCTAATGCCGGTCCACTCTCGTATGTTACGCAGCCAAGACATTTGTCTCCTACCAGGCCCTCGGCGACCCTCTATCTTGCCTTTCAATATCAAATGGAGCAAGTGATACTTTTCCCCTCGAAGTATATGACCCAGATATGAAATTTTCCTGATTTTTATTAATGTAAGCAGTTCTCTATCTGCTCTAGCCCGCCTGAGAATTTCTGTGTTGGTGATCATGTCGGTCCATGGGACCTTGAGCATTCTCCGGTGAAGCCACATTTCAAAAGCCTCTAACCTGTTCATGGTATTTACTTTCAAGGTCCATGTTTCACATCCATAGAGCAAGACCGACCACACATAACATTTTATCATTCTCTGCCTTAGTTTTAAGCTGATATTGTCATTGCAGAAGAGGGATTTCATTTTAATGAACGCAGTTCTTGCTGCTTCATATATTACATATAACACTTTATTACATATATTTAACCAACCGGTTTCGGTTCAACCTGAACATTCTTCAGGGATGTATAAAATGTATTTAATTTAAGAGATGGAGAGTATTTAAAGGTAAAATAGAAAAGGAAGAGAAAACATCAACTTTTGGGAAGAGGGGGAGATACCTAAGAGAGACGGAAAAATTTACTTATTTTGAAAATATCACAAGCTTTTCATAGAATTTGTTGGGTTAAAAAACAGGTTCATTATTATAGTAATATTATATTCCACGTAGGTATTAATTTTAGCTACGTATCATTTCCTAGAAAATAACTAATTTCATTTCCATAAGTACATTTACTAATGAATGAAAACGTTATATTAAGCAAGCCTCGGGCTTCTTTTGTCGGAAGGTCAAAATGTTTTCGCTTTGCGATAAAATCCAAATATTTGGAATATTTTTTAATACATTCGAAAACTAAAAAACTGTTTTTGAAAGAAGATGAAATACGCTTTCAGATTTAATAACTCGAAATAAACACGTAAATTTTTAACTGTAAAAATTGTAAATGGAAACATCAAAAAAGTTTTAAAAATGGCTCATTTTTATCGAACTAAGATTACTAACTAAAGAACACAAACAAATATATTTTATTAAACAAATGTATTATTTACATTTTTGTAAACTCTCACTGTTTTGTCGTTTCATGCAAAAATAATTCATAAAAATTTCCAAAGTTTTTTTTT
This sequence comes from Limnephilus rhombicus, assembly GCA_929108145.2. Lineage (NCBI taxonomy): Eukaryota > Metazoa > Arthropoda > Insecta > Trichoptera > Limnephilidae > Limnephilus > Limnephilus rhombicus. The sequence continues at coordinate 10,204,219 of OV815275.1, forward strand.
TTTTTAAATGGCGATCGCAGACTTTGGTTTCATAAAGGTGTACAAAATAATTATAAAGCGTGATGTTTTCTCTTTCCAACACCGTTGCATCATATTTCTACGAGACCTATATGAGTTGTTCCGAAAACCGAAGAAATTAGTCTGAAGGATTAACAATTATTGTTATTTTCATAGAGATTTAATAAATCTTTTCCATCAGAAGCAATAAGTTAAACACGAGGACAAACCACACTGTCATAAATAATAATAATAAAATTATTGCCGGTGAAATTGCCCGGCTAGTTTGTTGAACTCTATAAATTGTCCCATTTAAGCCGATGACAAAAGAGTACGAAGGCTTTTGCGGAGTCTTAGCCTGAATTAGCCTGCGTTATTAATGCTCCTTTTATTGGTTAGCCAATAGCATTTTGTAGCAGTAAACTGAATCTCCATACAGCTTTGTCTAACCATGGACTTGTAAGTTATGGCTCGTGGCCGACACAGGAATATTGCACAATTATTTACAAATTAAATTGAAAAAAAAAACAGGATTATCCAATTGATTATTTTAAAAAGTAAAACAAAAATAAAAAATCAGAGTGTGCAATTCACACGCAGTAGAAGTGAAACTAAAAAGTCGCTAGATGTCGCTTTCTTTTCTTTTGCCTGTTTATTTTAAAGTGGTTTGAAGATTGGAAATTGATTTCACAAAAATAAAAATGTTTAATTTTTTTGGATTTCGTAGGATTCGAACCTCCGTTCGCTTAATGTCTGTCCCTCTGGCCGCTGAGCCCAGTCAAGCGCCTTGCCCACTGCGCTATCGAAGGCAGGCACCGACGCGCGAATTTACCGCATTATATTAGAACTGAAGATGGTCAAATAATAACTTTTTGTGACGCATTTCCGTTTCGGTAACGGGGCTAAAGAAGTTTCACTACAATAATACTCTTGGGGATGAAATCTTGGTTGCTAAATTTTGTATTGACAGTTGGCCCCCCGGCATACTTATATACAATATGCAGTCGCTTTAGAGAAAATACGGTGAATCTACTTACATAAATTAACTAAATGTCAACTATAAACAAAAATATAAGACATATTTTCATTCAAAAACATCAAAGAAAATTTCTATAATACCCTATATACCAGCGGGTTTCATGGCAACTCAGAATTAGACCGACTCAGAAACACCCCAGAAAGGTCATTAAAAGCTATGAAAAAATAATTTTAAAAAGGCCGGTAACCCTAATCTAACTTAACCTATATCACCATTTTTTTATATTTTTTCATCATAACTGTTAATGACCTTTCTGAGGTGCTTCTGGGTTGGTTTCATTCTGAGTTGTCCGATCACCATACCAGCGTACAAGTACAAAAAATCGATGTACTAATAAATTCGTTTGATATGCATACCAAATTATTATTAAGATGAAGCCATAGTAAATAATGCAAAATCACACAAAATCATACGTTTTTGTTTTGAAAATTTGATCGCTTAGAAGTATTATAGATGCTTCAATTAAATACTGCGTGTAAAACATACCTTGGCCCTTAAAAACGTCGCTTAGTTTTATAATAAGTCTTTTAATAAGCCTATAAAAAAATAAAATATAAAGTCTGTAAAAAATACTTTTAAGTCCAAACTCTCCTATTTACAAACCCCTTTTCGAATATGGTTTTATTGTTTAATGTAGCGAATTCAGTTTCTTTTATAAAGTTCACAAAATAAAATAAAATATGCATTTTCGCTTTGTTATTTTACAATACGGCCGGCAGTCGACGAATTTGGATTTTCAAAGTGAACTCTATGCCGTCCACCGAAGAGACATAACTAGACACGCCCGTTTTTTTTATCAGTTCGCCCCCGAACGGAGCGGGAAACGGACGCTAGGCTCCACGTCGCTTTGTTCCGTGAAATCAATTTTAAAATTCTGTTTTATTACAATAAACAATGCGTAAAAAATGAGTTAATGTTTTTTACATGCCTTTTCGAAATCAACCTGTAAAAAAAATCTCAAATACCTTTTCCAACCTTTGCAAAAGCCTTTTCTCAAGTATTTTTAAACTCCTACCTTAAAAGGGCGTGAATTCCGATTTAGATTTTTTCCTGGACTATTGGATCACCATAAACGTATTTTGAAGTCGATTTTAGCTTTATAATTGGTAAATAATGGATAAAAATTATAATTTTATGATAATTATAATTTATAACTAGCAAACAGTAGAAGGTTTTCAAAGTGTTAAAAGCAGTATTTTTTCTTATTATTTGTGCTACTCAGTTTTTACAATAACTTCTGAATCCACATTTATCAGTGTAACATTGAAATATTCTTAAGTAAAACAAAAAATAATAAATACGTTTGTTCAAATAAATCTATCCTAAAGGTCATCTGAATATAGATAATTTTATATTTGCTCCATACAGGAGGTCCTGAGAAAAATTATTCCCTTCAGTGCCTGTGTGGGGGATACTGTGTGCTTGTGGACGTTCTTTTTGTGAAAATCTGAGAAGGAAAAGGGTATGAGGGATGGGTAGGAATCTGTGGGTCAATGCGTCCAGGAGTGACGAACGTATCATCCCTCCCACTTCTGGGAGTGCAAAGCGATGGTTCGAGAGAGACCGGCTGGAGAGGTCTAAGTTAGGTATCTCTCAACAAGTCTTTCCCGACCTAACTCACCCCGTGAACCCGGACATGCCTGCTAAGTCAAACGTGGCGAACCACTTGGGGTGACCTACGGTTGGAGGTAGTTGGTAATCCAATAAATGGCTTCTATACCGTACTTGCTTCCCAAATTCAATATTATAATAATAATATTTGGATGATTTATTTAGCGCCGTTTTTGAGAAAAATCACCTCGAAGGCACTGTACTATGTATTAAAACATATGCTACAAATAATGAGCACTTTTTTTTAAGATTCATAGATTCTGCTAACAAGAATTCTTCTATCGTAATAACCTGATCGAGAAAAGAAGATTTTTCTATCGCTAAAGATAAGCAGCTGATGTTGTAATTTTTTTTTTTCATAATAGACTATGATGTACAGGTTCCAGTCACCAACCGCTGGCTTATACCGCCCTGGTAATCTCAAAGACGTCTCATTAAATGTTGCTTTAGCTGTGTGTGGTGACCAGAACTGAATAGCCAGATACTTCCCCACCTCCCCCTTCCCGATCTCATTTTTCTCCCATAACCGTCAGCACCATAACGTACCCCAATCGGGGTTGCCTTATCATGACATGTTAGCAGGGAGCATTGGATCCAAGCTTACAGACCTGATTGTCCTTGTATGATAAAAAAATAAATAAACTATTATAAAAATATAAAAAAATAAATAAATCGAAAAATCCCAGCCATTGGGGTATGTTATGATGATAATTGTTGTGGGGTTGAGAATATAACGGGGAAGAGGAAGGTGGTGAAGAACCAGGCTATTCAGATCTGGTCACTATGCACGGCCAAAGCCATTTCAAGCAACGTTTCAATTCTGAAAATCTGACGATGCTGAGAGTGTCTTCCAATCCGGAATGTGCCACAAATATATCATTTTATATAAGTAAATTGTAAAATAACACAATTTAATCAAATCAAATTTATTTCAGATTTGAACCAGCGACAAGTCGAGAGCCTTACTCCTCAACCACGGAGGGAGACTAAAAGTGTTTAATACAAATAACCCAACGTAACTATCTATTCAAAACGGTTAGGTGCAGGTCTCCTTTCAGGTGCGTCCATAATTCAAACGAGGAAATAGGGGTATTTGAGGGTCATCAAGTATTAAGTGCAAAACTTTCCTTATGAAACCCTTAAAGTTCCCGGCTTGAACTGCCCCGCGCCTTCCGCCCAGTGGCGTCGGAATGCCCGCCCGCCCCCGGCCCCTCACCGCTCGTCCTTATATCCTTATAAGTCTGCCTAATTTGCTTACAATGGGTCCACCGGCGCCACTGGTCGGGAATTGAGAACCTCTCGTCCGGGTAAGGGGAGGGGGTAGGGGGGTGAAAACGTTGGGGGGAACTGGGAGGATTTTTCGAAATCTTGCTCACGATCCATGGGATCGGATGGGAAGACATAGAATGTAGAACACAACACGTTTTCTGCGAAAATATTACATTAATCACATTAAATTAAAACAAATCACTTTCTTAATAACAGTGGGATAGACAACACGTTTGGTTGGTGAACAATTTGACTGCCTCCGCGGTCGATGGGTTAGGCCCTCGGCTAGCGATCTGGAGGTCGCGAGTTAAAATCCCGACGTGCACAAATCGTGTTATTTGACAATTTAATTATTTAAAAATAACATAAGGTATATTTACGGCACGTTCCAGAGTAGAAAATATTCTAAGAACGTGTAGTTTAAAAAAATTTGACATATTATGGAATCAATTTGATTAGATACGGATGATTTCGATGCGGATGTCGAAAAAATAATATGGTTGAACGTAGCCCTCGATTACGAATGTCCGGTGAATCCAAAAAGACATTTACATATCTTAACCCGTCTGGCTAATTTGTTCGCGTTTCGGAACAACTCGTATAGGTCTCATAGAAATCGTTGTGCTTCTCTTACTATCATAGTGAAAAATATGTTAAACTAGCTGGTTCCCGGCATGCGTTGCTATGCCATTTAATAAAGAAATTTTTTCTCTCTGAGTGTCCTTTCCCATTCATCCCGTTCCCCTTCCGCTTCCCCTTCTTCTCCTGCGTCCTCTTCCCCTCTCGCGTTCCCACTCCGTCCCTCCACCTTCCCTCTCCCCACTCCACTCCCCTCCCCCCTTCCCCCATCCCCCTCCCGAGTTCTCCTCCCCCCTCAAAGGTCCCCCTCCCCCCTCCAAGGTGTCCCTCCCCCTCCCTTCCTCTCGCTTTCCATACATTCAGTTTTCAAACTTAGCGTGCCACCAATAGCAATTTTTGTATACAACATTCATAATGCCAGATCTCACCGAAAGTTTTATAAAAACCTTGTCCTGACAATAACGAACACACAAAAAAAAAAATTATCCAATTTGGTGGAGTCGTTCGAAAGTTATGCGGTTAGCAACACAATCAGCGATTCATTTTTATATTATAGACTAGCTTTTTCCCGCGGCTTCGCTCGCATGGTGTAAGGGGGGTTCCCACTTTGCAAATTTCAGTTCGAAATTTGAAAAAAAAAATTGAATCTTTGTGATACAAAATATTTAAATTAAATAATTATATATTATTTTTACATGGAACGACAAAATGAGAATGACGACAAAACGAGGTAACAATAACTTATATAATACATTTTTCTAATAAAACATGTATGTGTTTTAATTTATTTTCGTTAGTTATTTTTAAAACTCTTTTATAATGAGTGCAAAATTTTTATACTTTATAAAAGTCTTCTTTCATCCTTCCTCTGCTAGTTCCATGCCTCACAGCAATAGGTACATCAGGGTAGGTACCAGTGCTTTCATAGTTTCACATTTGATTATTTGTTTTAATATTTATTTATATTAAATTTTAATTATTATTTATTCATTTAACATAATTATTTATTCATTAGACAAAACAACTTTAAATTTAAATGGCGATCTGCAAATCAAATTTATAAAAAAAAAACGAGTGTGCTTTAGACCACACAACTGAACTAAAACTTCTTTCTCTAGCTCCATCTATATGATAGGAAGAGAGAAAGAAATTGTGCGGGCGCACTGCTCTCACATGCTCATACAGTGTGATACAGACAATAGGCCTGCACTATGTCTTAGATATACGTAACGTAACTGGCTATGAGAGAAAGAAAATGAGTGCTCGGACCTCTCTCTCTTGCCCCTACAGTAATACGAAACGTATCTCTCTCTCTTTCTATCTTCACTAACTTATATCTCCCTTTCAACTACCGTTCGCCTCGCTTTTCGTAACGCTCTCGTCACGCATTCACCAACTTACTCCCCGAGTCAAGCGTGCGTAAATAAGTTTTACTTTAATAATCAAATTTACAAAGACATTGATTTCATTATGCATTACATTTACCAGCGTGGAAAAGGATTTTTATAGTTCTGGTAATGATAATTGATTCTGGTAATTCTGGTAGTGATAATGACACATTTAACTATACAGCAGCCTCTCTGCAACGACGTCGTTCATATTCCAACGACATTGTTTATTACTAAACCATGTGTAAAAAATTGTAGCCATGTTAATGGTACCCAATGTAAAAGCATCACGGACGAATAAAAGAGAAATAAAAAATAATGAAATAAATAAAAATTCTCTCATTCCCGAAGGATCTTCGGCTAGCACTTTATTATTCTTCTAATAATGCTAAAGACTTCGAGTACCTATCCTTTTTAGTTATCAATACCGCTGCCCCGGGATCCTGGTTTTTCACATGATGCAATGATGCCTCACGAGCTTCTTCAACGAGTTTCATTTTGCTTTAACTATTATTTTTGCTTGTGATTTATTCAACAATATCTATTATTATTTAACGTATAAACACAGTTTATTATAAACATGCAAACTGCTTTCTAACAACGTATGCAGGGACACTGGAGGTCTAGATTTGTTCAAAATAAGTAAATGTAACTTCGTTTAACAAAAAAATTTGAATCTGGCGAGAGCCTTGAAGGAGTAACCATCTGTTACTTATACCAAGGCGGGTAAGTTGTGGATAACCTCCGATTCCTCGGGATCAATTTATTGGATAGCCAACACTTCTAGTATCCAAGTGGTTAGCTATGTTTGGTGACTTAGAGGGGTGCCCAGGTTCAACGGTTTCACGGTGAGGTTTGTCCGGGTCTTGTCGGCAGATGCATCTGCCCACCAACTGCATGGTTTAGGAAGGCCTCACCCGACACCCAGGATGCGATTGCTAAATTAACATCAATAATAATTCAAAAGTTAGATAGTGGAGAAAAGTGTCTTGGTATCATCATTGATCTCCGCAAGGCATTTGATAGGAAACCACATTAGTCAGTGGCTGAGGGGGCATCGCGTTCGGGTCCCACCCGGGGGTCGCGTGTTCGATTCCTCGGCTGGCTAAGTCCTCCACCACGTGATACAAGCAACATTTTTCGCTTATTTTGGTGGTAGTAGGAGATTTTCCAACATTGTTGGCTTATTCGTAACCCAGGAATGTTTGTCTTTCTTAAAAAAAAAGTGTAGTTTGCACGCGGTAAACTTTACCAAAACAATGTCAACCAATACTTGATAAGTGAGGTCATAAGCAAAGCGGCCAATGAACGCAGACCTCGCGTAATTTCCGTTTCATATCTCAACCAATAGGAGCCTTTAAAAGTGACATCATTATCAAAGCGGCCGATGAGCGCAGTTGATGCATCGCAGGTGCAGTAATCGTCATTTCAGTTTCATCTGAAATCCAAATTACAGCGGTAGGTACTATAGAAGTTTCACTTAAAAAAAAAACATTCCAAACTCAATGAAAAACTAATGCATATTGGATTAGACGGAATAGTGCTATCATCTATCTAAGAGGTATTACAAAAGGGAAATCATGGGAGGTTTAAATGTAGAAAGCAAGTATCAGTTCGAACTAAATTGTCTCTCACTAAATATTGAGAAAACGTAATTTATCTTTTTGAAAGAAAGAAATGTCGAAAACAATATTACTTTTTTAATCCATTCATTGAAGAGTGAAAATAAAAACCAATGCATCGATGTCATTTGTTTACCAATAACATGTAAAAAATAGTATAAGGGAACTGGGGTTCATAGTAGACAGACACTTAGAATGAAAAAGTCCAAAATACGGTAACCAGAGTAAGACAAATTATTTATATTCGTCAGTTTGAGAAACATCCTGTCATCTAGTATAATTAAAACTAATTATTTCTCTCTTGCCCAATCTATTCAAAAATATGGTATAATCGGGTGGGGGGAAACCGTCAAAACTAACTCTTACCTGTAGAAAGGGCGTAGAGGTTGATTCTGAAAGTGATCTTACGAAAACCATCTATATTTCCAAGAAGAGAGTTATTTAACTCTTTTAGGGTTCTCAGTCTAAATAAAATCATCAAAAAGAATTCATTGATACAAACTCACTACGTTCATTTCAATACAACAATAACATTCACAAACATAAATAACCGACCAAGATCCACCAACACCATTACGCATTTTAGGGTATAAAATTTTTAATACCCTCCCATAAAAAATAAAATCTGACAAAAAAATTATAAAACTTTTAAATCCCAAATCAAACAATTACTAGACCAACCCAACACAAATTATCGTATGTGAGTGGAAATAAGTTTTATATTTGTTTTATTATAATATATTATAATGGAATTCCACCACCAATTGTCAGATTCAAAAATAGAAATACTAATTATCAGTTTAATTTCATAGAACGAATTTAACATATTTTTTTGATAAACGTGTATTTATTAGTAGTAATTGATCAAGTGTTAATTATAATACGCGCTTTTTAGAAAGTAATTAATTTCATCATTAATCATCATCATTACGTAGTATAAAATGAAGTCGCTCAAAATGTATGTGCGCGTTAATCTTTTAATCTACGCAACGGATTTTCATACGGTTTTCACCAATAGATAACGTGATTGAAGAGGAATGTTTATATGTATAATACATGTAAATTATATTAGAGAAAAGCCGAGAAATTCAAAGAAAACATATTTTTGTGCGATTTAAAACGGCTGGCGGGCCGTACTATAGTCACTTTTGAAATTCGTTATACGGAAGAAATTGGAAAATAGATGTCGTAGAGTAAGTAGGTATTTAATTTTCCCTTTTCAAATATCCAGTGTTGCATTGCAAGCATTGTATAATTAGTGGCGAGTTAATTAGTTTATTTGTATAATACTTGCTTATTATAGTAGAGAAAAGCCGATAAATTCAAATATTCAATTCAGGCAGCGGCCAGCTGGCAAGCGGGTGGTGTGGATTTTATAACGGTTGGGTAATGGCGTTGTGTTTCGTTAGCCACGGCAACGTGTGATAAAAAGAAAAATATCTATTTTTCCCGAACATATTCTCTTAAAATATTATATCAGCTCTCGAAGTGAAATAAAAGTATATTGTGATATTTTCATATATCTTATACACCTATTGTTGCATCTTATTATTATAATGTACCTACTCTTACAATATTGTCAGCTCTTCCATACCAAATATCAATATTAGAGCCAACTCTATTTACTTCACCTACCTATATAAATAAATAAATAAATAAATTTAAATAAATGAAGACAATATCAGCGAAACTCAATCAAAAATCTGGAAACAGAAAAATCAGAAAAACATATTGACACCTCTGGGACTCGAACCCAGGACCTCTTGCTTTCCGGGCAAACGCGCTAACCACTGCGCCACGGTGTCGATATGAAATTCGGTCATGTTTAACTGTACCATACTTCGACTAAGAACCACCTACATTATCTTCATTTTCTTTAACGCATATATTATTGGCAACTATCTTTATGTATGATTGCAAGATTCAAACCCGAAGTAAATGCACTCTAGATAGTGTCTGGATAAATCTTTATCCATTTTATTTAATATACGACATCTATCGACTTTTCTGCAAGTCTAGGATGAATATTTTATTTTTATTTTAACTTTATGAGTAAAACCTCAAATTGTAATATTTAAATAAATGAAGACAATATAAGCGAAACTCAATCGAAAATCTGGAAACAGAAAAATCAGAAAAACATATTGACACCTCTGGGACTCGAACCCAGGAAATTTATATAAATATAGTTTCGCTTATATTGTCTTCATTTATTTAAATATTACAATTTGAGGTTTTACTCATAAAGTTAAAATAAAAAATAAAAAAAAATAAAAAATGTTTATTCCGGTACGTGGGGAGAATAGTGCAATCCCACACACTCCATAAGGGTTATAATACATAATATGGTAAATGCAATAATATTATTTATATTTCTACTACATTTACATTCTAACCATTATTTATCTATATTGTATAACTAATTTAGTAACTCTTATGTTATTAATGTTCATTATGCGGTCATGTTATCATGCCATGTTATAAGCTTGTTTATTTATTATTTCAAGAAATATACTTTCTTTACCATATTCTATAATGGCGCTACTCCCAAATTCAAACACGAGAAATGTTTTATCTATTAAGTTGGGTTGTTTCGTTAAAAAGAAAGTACTTTATTGTATTTAGAACCATCTTTTTTTTAATATGTTATATGTATGAATTTGAAATATATATAATCATAGGTAGACATTCCTTACTCTGTGGTTTCTGTGCTGTGTCCTATTACTGACTACTCAAACAACTTTATTATTACCCGTACCTTGTTCGATTGTTGAATCTATCTATTCTGTTCTTTGCTCTACTTTAATGATTCTGTAATGTCCAGAAAATTCCAATTCTCGGCTGTCAACCCTCAGGTCAGCAGCGTCATCAGCTATCGGAAGTTTGATGGAACCAAAGCTCACACCAGATACTAAATTCGGTGAGCGTGCTGTCGGAATGTCAGGATATAAAGCCTGGAATGGACTCCCACATGATTTTAGAATGATCACAGACTCGGCAAAAGTTAGAGCTAAACTTAAAACTCACCTTTTCAAACAGTCTTATCCATAAAGCTAAAAACATTTCGCCTTCATCTTCACAGCCGTGAAATTGTAAATAACCAATTGAATTGAATTGAACCAAATAAAAACTTGTAAGCTTTTAAGGTCATTTCATAAAAATTCTCCAGTCCTAAAGGGTCATTAATTTTCCAGTCTTTCAATATAAATATCTACTTTTGCCACTAATGTTGTCAACAGTAATGGGGGTAGCAAATGTAAAATCACGGAATATCCAGTGTTTTACATAGTGTCCTCCGCGTGCATCGTCGATCTTCTCCAAGAATAAACTTTCTAATAAAAGTGTATTTATCTCAAGTGACCTGCCAGGTTAATATGTTTTCTGTATCTGTTGGTAAATAATAAAATTAGATAGAGCTTAAGAAATCCTAATAAATTGTAGAGCGCCCTCGAGGTGATTTCTCACAAAAAGGGCACTCTATAAATGAACCACTTATTTATTATTATTACTACAAACTCCTGTATGGAGTTAAGGTAAAAACAATTAAAGAATTTTCTGGCCTGTATTAAATGATTTTCCAGGAAGAAAAGTAGCCTACATCAATTTACAGTTTTAACCCAATGCAAAAAAATACGTCGATCGGTCGCTCCGTTGCTACGCGAAAGAAGGACAAACCAACAAACACACTTTCACGTTTATTTACTTGGGATAGATACTTACACATATTGGTATTGGATGAACCATTATTTATACAAGTAGATACTTTAGTAAGAGCAGTTTAAGTAATATTAATACTTCATAAGTTTCAGTAAGTAGGGATATACCTGATCTATAATGTAATGTTTAAACTTTATTTTTTTTTCTTTACTTGTTACTTTTCTGACCTTTCAATGAGATTACTAACGACCTACTGTGTAGTATGTCTATTTATCTGAATAGAATGTACACTATTGTATCTGAATAGAATGTCTAAGAATTTTTTTAAATATTTTAATTTATGTTACTAAAAAACCAGGTAAGTGACTTTTTGCAGTGCAAAATGGTTACTGATATTCGACTAATTTATTTTCTCCTCGATTCGGACATATTCGGACGCATAAGGGAGAACTGTTCAATGTAATAAAATTTACGTCCTCTTAAATGCATATAATATACTCTACCGATTATTGTACAGGCCTAGGAACAAAATACTTGCCTTGTTAGTAGTGTCCTTTGTCTATATAATTTATTGTGCATGTTCACAAAATGTGCCTTGAATTACGGACCCGTAGTCACCACAAACCTAGTACCTAAAGCCATTTCCCTCTAGGATTGGATGATTAACATTTTTAATATTCTCAATTTTATTGATAGGATTTTGAATCAAAAAGTGTACAGACAAACATGGTACTGTGAAAACAATGTTTAATGAAACTGGTATAAAAGTGAAAATAATGATAATAAAGAAAGGACTTTCCAATTTCAATACCTACCTAAAAACGTTCAAGGAAGCTTATTAGAAAAGTTTAATATTTACATATGAATTTTTAACTTTCTGAGTAAGTTAAATATGAATTAGTTGTAAGTCACTTATTGTAAGTCTTATTTGTAAGTCATAAGTCTTAGATGTACTTTCTGTACCATTACTTATATAGTTTCTAGTTATAGCTATATAAGTCATAGTTGTAAGTCAATAGTTATAAATGTCACTGATTATAAATAAATGTAAAGTTATAAGACAAAGTGATGGGTAATAGGTTAAATAGATTAATTTGTAAGCGCCCTTAAGGTGAAGCCTCACGAAAACAGCGCTGTGAAAATAATCCAATATTTAATATTAGATGTTATTATTAGTTTTTTAATAAAAAAAATATTTTCGCAAAGTATATATTATTTTCTCGTAAGCAACGGTGGACTCTTATAATTAATGGAGTCAATAATAACCAATACCTCAATTTGAAGAGTTTATTTCTTGAAATTAGGTTCCAAAATATCTTATTTTCCTTCCTGACTGCGACACAACCTTTTGACCATCATAATGACTACTAATGGTCACTACAATAAGATAATGATATTATTATTGATATTCTTGAGAAACTGCTGAAAGAACTGCTGCGATGGAGGAATGCGGGGAGAAATAAAAATGAAACAATTAACGAGAAATAATAGTATTTAATTATGTATAATGTTTGTGATATTCTATAAATACATAACGACCTCGAAGAATACGCTGATACGTGTCCTTACAAACACTGCAATTTATTATAATTAAACTTTTTACATGGACGAAAACAAATCAATTTTGAAAAGAAACAAACAAATGTATTTAAGTAGGTATCACTTATTTTTACTGAAAGTTTTGTAATTATTTTGTTTATTCACATTTTCTTAAAACATTGAGCGTGTTATGAATAAAATCCAACTTTTAGAAGTTAGTTAGGACAACAGTTAGCAATTTGTTTATAAAATTTAAACTACTGTTAAAATACACGTAGGTACGGTTTCTGCTTTGAGATGAATTTATTCAGAGAAAGTACTTTACTCGTATTTCTATAAAGTAACTCTTCCTACATAATCATGAAATATAATAAATGTTTATAATATTATAATACATAGTTTAAGTCTTCTTCTACGATCAATCCTAATTATTACCATATTATATCAATTATTATTGTTTCTTTCAGATAAAGAACAAGTGCGATAGGCGGAGCCCCCCTCAGTGCAGCCATCTTCTATGAAATAGAATATTGCGTACTTAACAAAAATATTTATTTTAAATTAGTGAAATCTAATCATACAAAACATTTATTTTTCACAATTGCTGTAGGTATCACTTCTTTACATAGATTTTTTTTCAAAAGTAATTTAAATAGAATCCTAGGAATAAGCCTAAATTGTCCTTAAGTTTTACCTTGTTACATTCCATTTAAAATCTAGAAATGGTAGACCTTAGTTTTAAAAATTTGTACTGTTTGTCACGTAGACTTTTTAATAAAACTTTAATTTTAACGAGAGTCCGCAGATCGCACTTGCGCCCCTTTTCACAATAAGACCTTAATATTTTGGTACGCAAGGTCAACAATAAATATGTGGGTGTATAACCAATACGGGAATTTATCAATAATAAATAGTGTGATCCCCCTATCACGTACAAATAAAAATAATACGGTGTTTATAAAATATTTATTGCAATGTAGTTTCTATACTTAACACAATACTGTAGGAATCTGTGACAACAAACACAAACTGTGAGGAAATACACTGTTAGATAGGGTAGTACATAGTATATACTGAGTGAAATGTTATTTTAGATAATATAAAACTTCAATCATTACTGAGACAACACGATTTTGCTTCACTTGAGAGTTGCGAAAACATTTAGTAACCACAAAGAAGATTAAGTGTGTAAATAATATATGAATAACGTACTGTGCCTATCTAACCTTTACGTCTAACTTAATGATTATTGTAGTTCATTATTTGTGTCTTTGTATTCTGCGAAGGGCGAGAACATTCCACGGAGGGAGATCTTCCGTCCATCGCTTCTTCAGTGTAACAATGACTCCCAAATTTTAACTAATTCCTTTTATTATTAAAATCACTTCACAGTCGGCCTCCCCCTCCGACGGCCGAATTTACGTATAACTTTATTTATACTTTTTGTTTCTAAAATATAATTTAATCTAAACATACGTTTAGTAGTTATTTTAAATTACTTCTCCGCGTCACGTGCTCATTTCACACATCTTCCTCGGCTCATGGCATACACTTTTTACAAACACCTTACACTAACAACTATAAGCATTCTGTGATAAAAGTTTTATGTAAAAATGTCTGTGATAATAATAATATGTATTATGTTAATAATAAAAGAAACGTATCTGTGAATACTGAAAATCTCTACGAATTTAAAATATAATAATAATAGATATAGGTATTTATAATCTATAAACGATGAATTGCACATGTCATCTATTTTATAACACATACGAGATGAACTGTCATATTATTAACATAGATATCAGATTGTTTTTGCTGTAACGTCATTTCACTTGTCACCGTAATCTCCCTATACGTGCGTCTCGAGATGTTCTATGGTCCAGAAGAGATGCACCGGGACTGCTATCGGCTATACAGCTGCTCTGAAACAATAATAAAACACACATTAATACAAATGCAGTAACCTACATAAACATCGTTACTTATAATAAAATAGCCGACCCGACGAACTTCGAACCGCCCCAGAAGAATCAAAATCTGCTGTGTTAACTTATTAGCTGAATTAAATTCAGTTTTTTATCAAGTTAAAAATTACACAATGAAGCAATTATCGATGCGCAATTTTGTCAGTATCAGAGATGTTTTTCTGTCCGTGTTTTGTTTTTGTCAGTATCAGAGATGGCGTTGTGTACGGATTTATATTTTTTGTGATTTTTTTACTTTTCCACTTACTTATAGGAATTGCGATTCATTTTCTTCATACGTGTGAGGGAGATTTTTTTTTCCTTTGGAGGGGTGCAGACATACGTTCACCTAGTGTGTAAGAAAGAGGGGCAGCTTTATATATTTAAGAACAAAAGCAAA
The DNA here is from genome assembly GCA_929108145.2 of Limnephilus rhombicus. NCBI lineage: Eukaryota > Metazoa > Arthropoda > Insecta > Trichoptera > Limnephilidae > Limnephilus > Limnephilus rhombicus. The sequence goes on from OV815275.1 coordinate 10,219,287, forward strand.
AGAATCAGCGCATTGACATTTGACGATTTTAAATTTTCGGAATTCACGCACTATTAATTATTATACTTAACACAATATTGCTGCAGCTCTTTCAAAATATCCATATAGGAAAAGAATTTTCTTCATAATTTTTTTTGTGAATTTTTCCGATGTTTTAATAGCTGCTATTCTGCTTTTCGGGGTGGAGACAAAACTAATAAATCAAAGATCATAAAAATCGGTCTTGCCGTTCTCAAGTTATAAATGGTGTAACTAACACGACTTTGTTTTATATATTAAGATAAGATATGTACCTACTCTACAATATAGATTTAAATATGAAACAAATTTGGAATTTTATCGCACGAAAATGCCTTAAACCAATTTTATAATCAAATATACAATACAGCTACCTGAAACACGTGTAGGTACGGGTGTTTATTATTAAACCTGTGGATTTTATCTTAATACAAGCTTATCCCTTTATATGGTACTTTATTATTACACGGTCTTTAACAATACAAACAGAATAAATCAAACTTAACATCTCACACAGCAGTTCATAATAGAAATACAAACATTTATTGTGTGCATACGGCCGATGGTAATGCAGTGTTATGATATAAGTTAATAAATTAGAGGATGGGAGTCTGCCTCGCCGGCCAGGTAACTCCAACACCGTCTTGAAATTAGCATTTCCTAACTGGAAGGAGTATTTATAGTGTCCTGTTTCAACAAAGGGCCCTCAAAATGTCACGATACACACCTGCGGTGAATTATTGCTTGACCTACCGTTTCGTTATACATAATATTAAAACTAAACCGAGACGTTTAGCGCTTCTTAGTTTATGCATTTACCACAAAGACCAGTTGATTAAGGTGAAAATTATTGACAAGTTGTATTTACATGAGCTTAAGAAAGCAAAAGCATTGAACCATTCTATGGTATTTTCAAGTTTTTAAGGTTTTTGAAGTGAAACTTCTTTAGCCCCGTTAGTGATCTTAAATTTGGATGAAACGGAAATGCGTCACTAAAATTTATTATTCGACGGGTCCTCGGTTCGAATATAATGCGGTAAATTCATAAAAATTGTAAATCAATATCCAATCTCCAAACCACTTTGAAATAAACAGGCAAAGAAAAGAATGCGATATCTAGCGACTTTCTAGTTTCACTTCCACCGTGTGTGAATTACGCACTCTGATTTAAAAAAAAAATTTAATGATAATACCTCACAAGAGTTCCATCTACTACCGTCTGGAGGCAGAGAGACTATGGCAACCCCAATGGGGTATATTGTGAGGCCGAAAGTAATGGGGAGGGGAAGGAGGAAGGTGGGTGAGGACCTGGCTATTCAGATCTGGCCAAATACGGCTAAAGCCATTTCAAGCAATTCTGAATAGAATTCTGAATGGCGGTCTTACACCATCGCCACCGCGATAGGGAGAGTGTCTTCCACTCTGGAACGTGCCGCAAATATACTACGTATTATTTTTAATTAATGAATTGTGAAATAACACAAATTCATCAAATAAAATTTATAAACATAGGCGGTGGAAATCAAACTTTCAGAAAACTAATGTAAATAAAAGTGCGGAGGCTACGAAGCACCTCACAAAGAGGAGGCCGATTATACTTTCTCATTCCCTCGCAGGCTAAATCCTGCAGATGTACGTATTTTGTCTCCTTTTAGTCTCGCTCGTTTCCGTTTCATCGAGTTTCAAATTACAACGGTGCTAAAGAAGTTTTCACTTCAAAAATCTAATTTTATAAAATCAACATGTGGAAACAATGCCTCAATCAGCTACGTAAGCATTGCGTTGCACAGTTGTGAAAATTTTGTGTATAAACAAGTAATTATTTATTTAAGTAACTAAGATATTTAATATTGCTACCGAAGAATGGATATGTCTAAAGGAATCGTATGTTTTAGCGTTTCTGAGAAAAATGGTTACGAATCCCAGAAAACCGTGGCCGCCAGTTCTACGAAAAGGACAGCTCCACTTGTCAAATGTGGCAAGTTCGTTTCCTATAAAACTAAACCTTATTGTCAAAGGAAACCAAATATATTAAAATAACACAGTACTTGGTAATATCCAGTTTATTACATAAAACGTATAATAGGTATTCGATATTCTCCATATGGTGGAGTCATGTTACCAATTAAAAAGCCTCTAAAAATGTATGTAAGTAAAACTAGGAGTTCAGTAAACAGTAAGTAGAAGACCTCGCGTCCAAACAAGTATGTTTCTAATTTTCTCTTATTTAATAAATCAAAACCAAAATTGCTTCTGAAATCTTAAGGTTTTTTTGAGTTGGCGAATAATAAACTCAATTAGACCAAAGAAACGCCACTATCTCAACGACAATTATTGAAGTAAAACTTCTTTACGCACTCTTGACTTGGGGAGTAAGCTGGTGAATGCGTGATGAGAGCGTTACGAAAAGCGGCGCGAACGGTAGGTGAGAAGGAGATATAAGTTAGTAAGATATGAAGAGAGAGTTACGTTTCGTATATTACTGTAGGGGCAAGAGAGAGAGGTGCGAGCACCCATATTCTTTCTCTCTTTCTCTCATAGCCAGTTACGTTTCGTATATCTAAGACACAATGCAGGCCTGTTATCTGTTTCACACTGTGGGAGCAAGAGAGAGCAGTGCGCGCATTTTCTTTCTCTCTTCCTATAATATAGATGGAGCTAAAGAAGTTTTACTTCAGTCGCGTGGTCACTCGCTTTTTATTTCTTTAACATTCTTCAGGTAGGCAGTTACCCTAATTTTAATAAAGATCATGTGTGCTGTTCACACGCGGTAGAAGTGAAACATGAGTGGGAAGGCTACGAAGCACCGAACAAAGAGGAGACAGATTAGTCTTTCTCATTCTTTCGCAGGCTTAATTCTATAAATGCACGTGTTTGTCTCTTTTTTGTGTCGCTATTTTTCGTTTCATTGAGTTTCAAATCACAACGGTGCCAAAGAAGTTTTCACTTCAAAAATGCCAATAAGAAAGTTAAAATAAACACGACGATTTCACAATCGAAAAAGGATCATTACAGAACCATTAAACCATCTTGAAATGGAACAGGAACGTACAAACAAATTTACAGACGGACGAAATGTAAAAACCGTGGAGTTATAAAAGGACCTCGCTATGCTCAGTTAATAACAAAATATTTTCGAGGCAGTTACGGTTATTATCTCGAGTTGTAAACTTATTTTTTTCTTGTTTGTTAAGGTTCACACGAGAATAACTTCTTTTGAGGAGGTGGACGCATTTGAATTTGCATGCTCCCTCTTGCGTTGAGATTTCTCAGCGAATCGGAATTGGAGTCAAACCCAAGGAATGCACTAGAGTCGAGAATATTTGCGGTGGTTCAGACACGCCAAAAACTGCAAATAAACCTTTTTTGCTAGAAAAAAAACATTCATGAGAAAGAAACCGCTTGCGCATAAAAGCTTCTGCGGTAAAATCGCGGACCCGCGCCTAAATGACCAACAAATTATTATCATTAAATTTTGAAATGATACCTGCGGTTAATTTTTTTGTTGTTCCTACATATTTGAAAGTTTCTGATGTTTTCGTAGGCCTGTTTAATTATTAACACCCTTTTAGGAGGTTTTACAAAGGAATGGTAAAAATTATATAGTGTTAGGCACAACTGCAGACATTTAGTTACTTTTTTATTATATTGTATTTATTCAGTTATAAGTTGAAGATTTTCAAAGAATCGATATAATTATTTGTATTCTGGACAATGGGGAATACATAATAACAAGTAAGATAGTTCAAGAATTTCTGCCCTGAAATGAATCCCGACTTCTAGCATTACGTAGTGGAATCTGAAATTGTGGAATCTGAATCTACTAATTCAAGCAATTCTCAAGCCTTCTCTGTCGCACGTATGTTTTACGCATCTTTCTCTTTCGCTTACTGTCATTGTAAAATAGTATAACTGCGCGAGAATGGATCGCATCAATTCAGGTCGGCATTAAAGTTTGGCGTGTACTATACAGTTTTATTTATTGTTGCTACGGTTTTGATCGGTCACTTTATCTGGAAGACACTATATAAATCTTATTTTCAGCTTAATTAAATCATAAGTGAGTGTCTCCTTCGTTTATTTCCATAAGATAAGTGCGTACATTGATTTATTGATAACAATATCCTGTCAGATTCAGTTAATAACAAATTTAATATATTATTATACGGAAAGGTGTGGATGGGAGCCCCAATGGCCTGGAAATCAACAATATTCTAGTTTGCTTCAAGATCAAAGTTGTTTGAAAAAAAGAAAAGCATAAAGAAGTGTGAGAAAAGGGTGTTTAGTATATAGTGGTCCACTTCGAACTAGCGATAATTACACAATATCAATAGCCAGTAAATTAAAGGCACGTAAGAGAAAAAATAAACTGTCAAGTCCAGCATCCTTTTTGAATGGAGCGTTGTGAATGACTGTTATTAGAATAGGTCCCCACATTACTTGTGCATATTATTGTCACATTGGGCCGGAGCCTATCGCCACCTTTCTGACAGTGACAAATGGACCGAGATCGGATCTGACCGGAGAGACTGCGCGCGGGCGTTCGAGACCCGCTCGCAGCGAAAACTAAGACACGGGGTAAAAAGCGCCAACACACTAATCTCTTTTAATACATACTAATAAGACAACACATATTTCAAATTATTTAAAATTAATAACCTGATTAGCCTTACACCTTTCCCATCAAAAAGAGATCCCTGTCAAAAAGATAAAAAATCGAGTGCAGTCACATGCGGTAGAATTGAAATCTTCACCACACATTTCAACCAATAGGAGCCGTGAAAAGTGAGCGCATAATCATAAGCGGCCAGTGCGGTAAGATTTCATTCTGTCTCATTCTCTCGCAAGCTAAATCCAATAGATGCACTTGTTTGTCTCTTTTTAATGTCGTTTCCGTTTCATCGAGTTTTAAATCACATAGGTGCTAAAGAAGTTTCACTTCAATAATCGAGTGCAGTTCACACGCGATAGAAGCGAAACCTTCTCCCACACATTCTCAACCAATTAGCCTTGAAAAGTGAGCTCATAATCAAACCGGCGAATGCGCGCAGCTTGACAGAGCGCGACGCTTTAGGTACTGTACATAGTAAGGTTTCATTCTCGCAGGCTAAATCCTAAGATGTATGTGTTTGTCTCTTTTTAGTGTCACTCGTTTTCGTTTCATCGATTTTCAAATTGCAACTGTGCTGAAGAAGTTTCACTTCGATAATTTGAGTTCATCATTAAAAAGTCAAATAAAATCATTAACGGCGATTTTAATATAGAGAACTAAACACCCTTTTTACAATGAGTATGCAAACATTTGTGGAGCGCGAGTTTTTATACGCTCGTTGAAAAGGGTAACTGAGACAAAGGATACAAAATATTGGCGATTTTTTTTCTTCACACCTTCAACAAACAAACAAACAAACTAAAATACACCTACCTGGCTAGGCACACACAGATCGGAATATAATGTGTAGGTATACATACTGTGAATAATTTAGTATACTGGCGGAGATTCGCGAAAAATCACGGGATAGTCTGAATTAATGACAACTCAAATTATTATTTTACTGGAAGGTTAGGTACCTACTTTTACGCTTGTCTGAATTCTTCCGCAATCAGTTCACATTATGAAAACCCGTTTTTAGGACTAATTAACTAACGCATAGCACAGACAACCGAAATTACTATATTTGTTAATGATGATTATCGCGGAATCATACAGCACTTAGTCACACATTATAACAAACTGAGTAAAATACTTAATATTTCTTTGAAGAAGGAGATAACACTAATAATCTAAACGAAAATGTGAAAGAAAACGAGACACAGAAAAATAAAAAGATTAACGTCACAACTGGGACTCGAACCAAAACTCTCGACTTACCGGTACGAACGCCTTATCTAATTAGGCCACTGCCATATCTAATTAAGCGTCATGTTTGTCAAATTTCAGAATTATATAAAATATCTTCGACTATTTTTTTTCCCGTAATATTGGCAACTACCCTTTTTATTGGAAACAATCGTTCGAAGAACTGGTTTGTTATCTAGTTAGTGTCTCGGAGAATTATATCCGATTTTATTTATATGGTACATCTATTGATAATATTTCGAAGTGACACGATGTTGTTAAATGTTCTTAATAAATAGAGGCTTGATTTTCAACTAAACAGGAAGAAAAAATAGCATTTTATTTGCGTACTTTAAAAACTGAAATATTGCTGATGACTCAGAGGATCTAATGATGTCTACAGAAGGATGAATACTTACTATCCGGTCAAAAAACAAAACGTAAAAAAAAGTTTTAATGAAACAATTTCAACGCTTCGGTTTTCAACGAGCCGTGAAAGCTTTCCGGTCCGCCCCGTCCAGGATGCTGTATTTGATCTCGGTTACCTTCTTAGCTGTTATCTCGAGTCATGACTCTCGCGTTAATAATATATTCTCTCACAAACAGAAATATGGGTGAACGCGACGAAAGATCACAGATCCAGCGTCCGGATGAATGGACCCGAACTCATGAATGGGCAAGGATTGTTAATGAAACACATTTGATACTCTAAAACTTGTTTTCATTCAGAATAATTATGACGCGGCCGGCCATCGTTCGGTCACTTGACAGTTTTTTTTTTCTCCTCGGAGGTATTTAACTGCGACGGTTTAAAGCCAGTTTTTTTGTGGACAAAATTTAAGCTGGACTTCGTTGGGTTTTAAATAATTGGTTAAATTATTATTTTTTCATCATTGGCTTTATCATTCTCATAATTTTAAACTACGTCCTCCTCGTGTATAAAAAAATAACGTAGGTATTAAGTTATCTCGTTGCTTATGGCTAATTTGATAATTGTCATTGTTTAGACCAATTCGAATAGAAATCGCAAGCCCGACTTACGTTACGTTTTCCTTCCTTGTGATGTAGTTAAGAAAACTGACACATTGTGGTGTAAATTGCGACCTCCTGGTCGAGGGGTATGGCTCTCGGCTAACAATCTGAAGGTCGCTGGTTCTAATGGCGTGCGCATATAAAATTATATTATTTCATGATTAATTCATTAAATTTTTAGTATATAAAGTGGAAAATACTCTCACGTTACGTCCTGGTTTAAGACCACCATTCCGAAGTGAATCTTAAAATGGCTTTATCCGTGTTTAATGACCATATCTGAATAGCCAGGAAGGCACTTCTTCACTCCTTCCTTCCCCACTACCTTCAACCTCACAAATTATCCCAATTGGGGATGCTACGGTCTCACTGGTTCCAGACGGGAGCAGTTTTAAATCTTGAACTGTATTCACGTAATTTTTTTTTAAATACCTAGAAATTAGGTGTGCAGTTCATAGGCGTTAGAAGTGAAATCAGAAAACTAAACTTCCAGAGAATGAGACAACTGCAGAGTATCCGGAGTAGTGCGTAAGGTTTATTTATTATAATGTTATTAGGTATTTTTAATTGTTAAACTAACGTTTAAGACAAGATTTTTATGCATAGCACAAAGGGTAACAATTATTATAAGCAATAATTATCAGCCTGAAACACTCATCCACATTGAAAAAATCTTCCGAGAAAAAATACATGACTCCAACGAGACTTGAACCCGTGCCCTTCTGATTGCCGGTCAGCTGCTCTCCCAATTGAGCTATGGCGGCTTATCTTATACCCGCCAAATTATTCAATATATACTAGTGTTTCATTCAACAATTACTGCTTATTATATTTTTTCCACCTGAAAACAACCAACTTTATTTTTGCGACAGAGACACTGTTAGTGTTAATAAAGTAAATAAAGTTGGTTGTATGGCAAGGTACTGTTTAATGTACAATTTATTTTATGTACTGGCAATTTTGAATGCTGGTCACACCAAAAGACTAGATGTAGTTCCAAATGCTACCGCAAAATGATTCCGTCCCGAATTGTCCTGGTGTGTACAGCTATCAGATTTAGCCCTGCAACTTTCTGATATTTAATATTGTGTCGCGATTGTGTTTGACTATTACAATAAAAAGAGAATCTATTAAAACCTTCTAATCATTTATTTAACTCCCGTGACACATATGGAAGTGTTGATTTGGTAAGATTAACTCCTCCCATAGTTGTTTTCAGGTGGAAAAAATATAATAAGCAGTAATTGTTGAATGAAACACTAGTATATATTGAATCATTTGGCGGGTATAAGATAAGCCGCCATAGCTCAATTGGGAGAGCAGCTGACCGGCAATCAGAAGGGCACGGGTTCAAGTCCCGTTGGCGTCATGTATTTTTTGTCGGAAGATTTTTTCAATGTGGATGAGTGTTTCAGGCTGATAATTATTGCTTATAATAATTGTTATTATAATGTTGTTACGCTACGCAGCACCGCACAAAGAAAGACATCGAGTATTTGTTTATTTTTAGTGTCACTCGCTTCAGTTTCATCGAGTTTCAAATCATAATGGTGCTAAAGAAGTTTAACTTAAAAAATTTTAAATTTTGGTGACTTTTTTCTATTAAGAACAATAATAAATAGAATGGCAGGGGTAAAAAAGTTTAAAAAATGAATTTGTGTAAAGACAGCGATATGTGGCTTTCTCTCCCAGAGGAAAACGATGTGATGCGTACACTTAGGCCAACGATTTGACTTCCCGTGGTTCCCTTCCCACCGCATGTACCTGCGAACCTGTGCTCGCTCGCTCCGTAAGGCCGGCCATGGACTCCACCTAATGAATGTACGCTCTTGAGGCCCGGCTTATCTGCGTGGAAATCTCCTCGCGGTCCCTCGTATAAAAATCTGACACCGTTTTCTGGCCGGGTAAAATAATGGTACCAGTTTTGAGGACACTACAGGAAACAATAACTTCACTGCGGGTCTACAAGGGTTTTTTTTTCGGTCCTTTTTTTTTGGCTTAGAAACCGGAGTGTCCATAGGTTAATGGGAATCGCCGGGTTCGCTGCAGACGTATTCATTAGACTGCTATAAGTGAAGTGACTGGCTTATTTCTTCCATCGTTGGACTCGTTGTTTTTTATGTCTTCCGGCCGGTATTCTTTTTTTCTTGTTGTTTATTATTTTGTTTACAAGTTTACAAATAACGTACGTAATTAAATAATAGCAACTCGGGCACGGGCTATTGAATAGGGAGACATAATTCAAGTCTAGTTTTATTCGTAGCTCACTTTGCACAGTAGTGGAAGAAAACATTGGCTTACCTTATAAAATTTCCCTTCCGACTCAAACTGGTGATACGAATCCGTTGGTCAGCTGCTGAGGTGAGCTGAAATAGAAGGTTTGAGATGTTTATGTGTCATATTGAAAATATTGACAGAATGATTATTGATTATGGGTCAGTTGCTTCACAGAATTGAAATAATAACAGAACTTGAATCTTAAAAATTAACATCGAAATTTGAAATTCATTATAATTATTTGTAGTAAAATAATTTTAAAAATTCCTTTTTTTTATTGAAAATTAAATTTCACAGAACTTGAAAATTAACGTAAAGTAATTCATTATAAGTTTTTTTTTTGTAAAGGAAAGCTGGATGAAATTTTAATTGCGTTTATGATTATTTAATTTGTGGTTGTCACTAATCTGTGGAACTAATCACCTGCTGAGAAGCTACTTGCAGTAGCTTAGCGGGTAATAAATTCCGATTGTATGCAATTTTTATACAATAGTAATAAAAAAAAACGTTAGAGCGTTTAGCAAAACTATTTAGATTCTAGATCACAAGGCTGGGATGCTAAAATGATGAACCGGTCCGGTCCCTTAATGTTATGTTTTAATGAATAAAAATAATATAAACATCGAAAAATTTTGGAGGATCTTGTACAAGTTAGGAGGTGTCCTAGCGTGGAGTGGAGGTGGTAGGTAGGTACTGACCTCTTGTAGAAGGGCTTAAAGGCAGCGTCGGGGTGATAGTCGTCTCTAATGTGTGTTGGGGAAGAGCCCTGCACGCTACTGCCACCGCTGCCGAACGGCGCTGCTGCAGCCGGCAGCTTCATACTCGGTGGAGTCTGCGGCGGGGTATCCGTCTGGATCTCCGGAAACCCCGCCGGGTGCGCGCAGGACTGCTGCCCGTTTCCCGACTGGAAGAAGTGGCCCCGTCCGTAGTAGCCGCCCTGGGGCAGCGCGAAGTTCTGGTAGTGCGCGGGCCAGCCCTGCGCGGCGGGCGGCGGGGGCGTCTTGCAGGCCGCCGTGTCCGCCAGCGACCAGATCTTGGGCTTGGTGGCGGGGATGGGCACTCCGCAGTCGCCCCCGCCCCGCAGCTCCTCCTTCATGCTGTAGCCCAGCATCTGGTGCTGCTGGTGGTGGTGTCCGTGCATGTGGTGGTGGCCCATCATCTCCTCGGACTTGCGCTCGTCATCTGTAAGGTCATCATCGTCATCAAGCGGTTTGTCGTGCTGCAACTGCTGCTGCTGCAGCTGACGCTCGGATTTCACGTGGTGCATGGAATCTGAATCGAGAATAACACTAGTCAACACAGGCAACCTAACCTAACCTACATACATGCACCAATCCTCGCCATTCGCGCTAAACATTCAACGCAATAATGGTCCATCACAAGTCACAATCATAAGAATATGTACATGTACAGCAATAGTCTTGGCACGAGCACACTAATAGAGGTTAACTCGAAGGCTCAGCCAAGAAAGGAAACCAATGTTAAAAAAAACACTTCTAAAGGTTGAACTTCAAAATGATTTATCATCCAATAGAGAAGGTCATCATAAATCAAAGTAGAGAAATTGAATTATTAATGTCTTATTCTGAAATAATTAAATTAAAGAAAATTGCAGGAATGTTGTCTTATTGACGGGCAGTTCAATTTGTAAGCCGGTCCGATTCATAAATACACATAGAGTCCACATTCGGCCGCGCCTAGGAACACTTCATCATCCACATGCTGACCATAATCCGAATTCCTGACGTCGGAAGAAAAATAAATTTCGATTCGACTCGTTTTTTGTGCGCCCGAACAACGGGCGAACTTTATCGTCTAATCGAGTTATAAGAATATTTTTATCGGACCGAATAAAAACATAATGGAAGATAAAATGAAGAACGAAAGGTTTGCTTAAACAAACATTATTAGGAAATGAAGTGAGTTCCCCGCCGGTATTGATGAATGGGCCGATCTGGGCAGACAGATGAAGCGTGTTGGCCCCTACCAGCGGGGGGCCAGCAGACATTCGCCTATATATCCATACGCTTCATTTGAATGTCCATTTGGATTCTTAATTCATAATAATTCTTTTTAATAGTGTCTCTGCCTGGGATATCTCAACCCCACCCCACGTCTCTTCCTACAACTACAGCGCATAATATATCTCAAACAAAATAGCGAAACGTTAAGCCGCATAATTAATCTAACCCAAATTACGGTTTGTAAATAAATTGACCAGGACTGCGCGAGGTAACAAAAGCTTTTGCGCTGTTTATTTACAACAATAATATTAAATGGTGCCGCGATTTATTAAGAGCCTCGTTTCTATCATTCATAAAAAGCCACACTGATTGTAAAAAAAAACAACAACCAGATATCCATTGATTAAAGCGTGTTTGTTGTAAGCGTACCTAATTTACTAAATTAATCAGGAAACGAATTGGATAAATCACGTTGTCATTATGAAAACAGATAGGTATATATTATGATTCACGTTGTAGAGTTGTAGTCGTAGACAGACCAAATAAAATTTAATAAATAGGACACAACTTAAACTTTAAATGCGAGAGGATTATTTTTTATTCGCGGAACAAAAACATATAATTTCCCATGTTTGAACAGCGTGTACAGTAAAGATCATGACGCGATCGTGTGAACAAAAGTTACTTTTCCGGACGGTTGTAATGCTTGCCGTATGCCCTTATTATTAGTTTGCTGAAACGATAAGCTTAAAATCTATTAAAGAAATCGCGAACGCCTCGCAATGAACCATTTGCCGAGTGGTTATCCGATTAGTAAAGTGAAAACACCACTTGTGGCCCTCCATGCCCCTTCGCATTTATTTCTTATTTCACCCCCTGGCTTTTATTCGAAGCCAAACGCCGGAGCAACCCCAAGAGCTGCGGAGGCTACAGCGCGTGTATAAAAGCTTTTTTTCGTGAATGTATTTTTTTTTATGTATTTTTATTTAGTTAGGTATCACTAAAGACTAAGTATCACTTCAGTTCTTTGTTTTACTTTCACAAACAGACAAAATTGAAGTTTTTAAGTTAGAGAAATAAATCATTCAAAATGTGATTTTTTTTTCACAATGTCGTATTTCATGTATCTGTGTGTTTTGAATACATAATATGTTTTTGAAAAGAAAAGATCATACGTCGTCGTTCTCGTCCACCCTGTGTATTATAGGGACATCTAAGTAAGTCGTGACCCATCAAATAACGTTCGGGGTTCCCTGAACGGTATAATGAAATTCACACCCCGGCCCCTTCCCTTGGTTACTGCTAGCAGCTCGGCTTTTAGGGAGACCGGAGGGGAGAATTAAGATACTTATCCGCCAAATTATTTTCATTCATTACCGAAATTATCGTTTCCTGGGCTCGAATTCTGATTTTTATCTCGCTCGTTACAAACCCTAAAATGCTCCGGGCAGTTTACTCGTGTTGGCTCCATTACAATATAATAACGCTGGAATCTCGGCAGCTATTTTATATTCATCAGCATCCCTAATGTTTGATAACTTTGTTTTTATTAAAAATGTTGTTTTCTCGGTTCAATTGCGGCGGGAAGTTATTACGGCATTAAGGTTTGCAGTGCGGATGTTAACCGCTAAGTATTATTAAATCTCCCATCAAAGGATAATGGAAATGTAAAAAATATTTACGTGTTATAATAAAAATCTAAATCTAAATGTTGCCAAATGGTGAGGGTTTTCCGTGGGTTTTAAAAAAGTATTTATCATGCTTTTAAATTCGCATACGCGAGGGGAGAACCGAGAACCGTGCGGAATGCATATTTCACACGCAGCGAGATCGATAGAGTGGAGTGAATGTTCTGGCAATAAACTCCCCGGGCGCGCAACACATACTGCCGGGTCTATTTATTATGAAATATCTTTTTCCAAACCACCCCCCTTTGACGGCGATGGAGTGAGACTCAGAGTGCAGCGTGTAATGAAAAGCGGGACGCGTCTTTCCCAGGGCAAGGCAGATCTGTGCGCTCCCACTGCTTCAACCCTCTACTACCCCTCTATAGCTGCATAAAGCAAACTATGTTATATGGCACTTGTACAAAAGATCTATCACTACACGTGTTCTTAGAAATTCTGCCAATAAAGTAGTGCGCATTTTCTCCGCGTTGGCTCTTGAATGTTTGCCAGCTCTCGGTCTCGACGCCACAAAGTCCTACGCGTGTATGTATTCCGAAAGCTTTTATTTATCCCTTTCCCTCGTGGACCGACGCTTTCCCCGACACAAATCTAGTCTCCCCTCACGCATTCCTGCGTGCTACACGGACGTCAATATTAAGAGCTTTCCTCCCCAACCACCCACCGCCCCAGCCAGCCAGCCCCAGTCAGCAGGCGGCTCGTTTCACAACTCGAGCCTTGAAGGCTTCGAGGGAAAACAATCAATTCGGTCTCTATTATACCTAGGTACTACTCGTTGGATTTATTGTTATTGACTGAGTGCAAACGTCTTTGTGTTTGATTATTTTTAAAACACTCGTCAACAATAGATCCGTCATTTATAAAGGATAGCAGAGTGCTTTCCTTTTTCAGGTATTATATTATTTTATCCAACTCTTTTTCCATTGTATGTTGTTCCCGTTCGTTGACTTACAAAAAATACGTAATTTTGAGATTCTTTGCGGGTTATGATGGGAGCAATTTTGTTGTTTTAAATGAGGGGCAAGAGCATCATCTCACTTTGTTTCGAGTATTGAATTCAACTAGGTATTGAATAAGCAGGTAGGTAGGTATTATGATGAAGTAATTCGGATACAGTGAAACGGTTGAATAAGTTAGATGGGATATGAAGTGCTCCGATGGTATCGGGACGAGGTGGGGTGGGAGGTGTGGGGTGGGCGGGTGGCATGCGAGTATGGGAATATAAAGCGGGCCACGCGGCGGGGGTGCCGGGCGCCGGGGGGTGCTCATTCCGAAGCGTTCGCCGCAGTTTCCCTTTTCAGATTTCCCCCACGCAGCCTACATAATAAATGGCGTAAGAATACGAGTATATCTGCACAAATAATAAAGAGATGGGCGATACGCGTATCGGAGGGCGCTCCACCCCTAAGAGGGAAAGAGACGCCCAAACGGAGAGTACTCCACCACAAGGAGGAAATCCGGAATAGAGAAAAGCGGTTACGCTCGGTTTCTTCCCGCCCTTCTCTCTGAGCGAGATAATTCACTTACTGAATTATTCTCCAATAAAACTAAAGTGGGATTTAAAAGATTGGCTATTTAGGTAGTCGGTTAGGGGGGATGGCTGTTTGTATTTCTGCTGAACTGTCAGTAAACACGGTCCCTCCCACCGCCGCCCGGGAGAAGAGCGCTTTGTTCCGCGCGGCCTCTCCTCTCTCGGTGCGGCGCCGAGCAACCAGCCAACCAACCAGCCAACCGACCAACTCCACATTGACATCATCTTACAATGGAAGCAAACAAAGGTTTTTATGCAATGATACAATGATAGTTCAAATGAAAGTCTTGTTACATACAACAAACACCAACATCAAGAGAATTATTCGCTAGCAAATTTATTATTCGATCAATCGCAAGGCAATGAGATATGTTATTTTACATGGACATGTACATTCGCATCGCGGTGAATTAGATAGAGCAATGTAATAAAATATCGTGTGTTACGTACCTTTTTGACCTTTCATTTTATCGTCGAGAAGGTCGTCTTTGTCCTTTTCGTCATCCGAGACCATGGCCTCGTCATCATCGTCTGTCTTGTTCTTGGGTTCCCAGGTCATCTTGTTCTCCTTTTTGAGTCTCCTGCGGGCGTTGGCGAACCACGTGGACACTTGCGTGAGGGTCATCTTGGTGATGATGGCCAGCATGATCTTCTC
Organism: Limnephilus rhombicus; assembly: GCA_929108145.2. Classification (NCBI taxonomy): domain Eukaryota; kingdom Metazoa; phylum Arthropoda; class Insecta; order Trichoptera; family Limnephilidae; genus Limnephilus; species Limnephilus rhombicus. The sequence continues at coordinate 10,234,288 of OV815275.1, forward strand.
CCCCTTGGTGGGGTAGGGGTTCTTCTTGTGCTCGTTGAGCCACGCCTTCAGAGTTGCGGTCGACTCCCGAGTGGCGTTCTTGCGCCGAGCGGCCAAGTCGTATCCTGCACCATATCTGTAGACAAAGGTCACTATTATTTTAATCGTAATTAATTTGGCGAACACCTGTTCAAACAGCTTACACCTGATTCACGTCTGATCTGAAATGGTTAAAGAACACAATACATTTTTAACATAGGCAATCAGCAAAACAATGTAAGGGGTATATACACATGAAATATTAGTAATAAAATGCAAATACAACGCACACAAATGAAATCATGATTTAAAACAAATATGCACCAAGCATCAGTGTTCACATATATAATTTTCAAAAAAATTTCCACATAATAACATCGATTTGTCTGAAATGTCAGGCTGCATTTGAAATCATAAAAAAATAAAGTTAATAATAATTGCGTCTTTTCGTGACGCGGTTTCAAAACGTAAATGTACGTATTCGTTGTACACTGTGCTTGTGCCTTATGTGTATGGAATGTGTACACAAATGTACAGATAGAGTTGGTACATGTATAAATGTACATACACTGCATACACATCGTGCGGTTCGGGGCGGCTCAGCTGGTTGTAGCATTGAACGTCGTGACTGATTCCATCGTTGGGAGAGCAACCAACATGCTCCGCCAGCGAGGAAACGGCTATCATACGGCGCTCCGTGGCAGACCTCGAAAGCATTCAAACTTCATATTGATTTGCCTAGATATTAGAAGGGCTGTAAGGCAAGCAGAGACTTAGCCCACTCCTTCCACCGGGCCCATGTATAAAGAAGGTAAATTTATTGTTGTTCTTCTGACACTCGTTCGCGGCTAACAACCAGGATACGTATTCACGTACATATTAATTTCACGATGCTAAAATAGCGAAATGCCAGTTAATTTAAAACTGTTTATGTGTTTCGCCTTCACGAGAGAATCATTTATAATTCAAAAATAAATGTGATGGTACCAACGTAGTTATTCTCATCTTGTTTCTTGGGTTAACTTATTCAGCTGGTGTTATAATTTCATGGATATTTGCAAGGCGCTTGTGCTTGTAGGTTCACATTTTATTTATTATTTACAGAGCGAGCTACTCAAATAAAACCTTTGAATACCAATATGAAGTTGTGTATTATTTACGAGACTTCTTATAAATTGTGTAAGTATAAAAAAGACTAGCCCTGATGATGAAGTGAAGACTACGCGTGTAGGTATTCTAGTAAAACAAAAAGATTTTGCCCAAAAATGTACTTGCTGCTTTCATAATTCCACGGTAACGGCACGGCTGTGGCAACAAAACAAGCATTTCGTTTCTTCAATACGGAGAGACAGATGCAATAAAATGATTTTTTTCCCTTTGGAGGAAGTAGACATACGCACATTGGGTGTCTCATCATTATTTAGTATGTAAGAAAGAGAAACGTTGGTCACCGTGCGGTAATCTGGGAATTATAAAAGCGCCTATTGGCTGTTTTTATAATTACCACGGCAGCGGCACGGGGCATCTCATTTCTTTAATACGAGTGAGGGAGACGTATGATATTGGTGACTTTTTTTCCTTGGAGGAAGCAGACATGCGTACATCGTTTGTCTCACTCTTTATCTCACTATTGTGTATAAGAAAGAGCTGCACTAAACAAAACTTTTCCTTTCCCATAAACACATTGTTTTCCACCGGTAGTTTCTTAACTTTATATATTACCTATATACTTATATATTATACCCTAAAAAAAAATCCACTTTTTAATTCTTGTTAGATGTTCTTGAAAACACGTGAAAAGTCTTGTCTCGAATTAATGACGAAATTTCCCGTAATAACTAATTAACGAGAAACTTAGTTTTTTTTGGTTTGCACCCACTGTCCTTAGCAAACAGAGAAATTAAAGTGTTGATCTGACGAAGACAATAAGTAACGAGAACCAATTCGTTTAAATCATCATTATGTATCTAATTTCAAGGTACTAATTGCGTCTCTTTTCTACAGATTGCTTAGTGATAGAAGTCTTAATTCAAAGCAAGATGTGCTTTTATTCTGAAACGTCGTAATTAAGTCCATTAATGACTGCCTGCTGCACTAATATATTCTTAAATTTCTTAATCATTTTCTTATCTGCCGTGAAACGGGGTATAATGTATAAAGTAAACTGTTTTCGTCAAAATGACCTTATTATTTAGACATTAAGTGGTAAAAAATTAAACAAAAACAAGTCTTCGGAAGCGTTATTATTTCCGAGAGCCCGATGTGAAATACTTAACAATGCTATCAAAGGGAGTTTGTTGGTAACAAAGGATGGATTATGACGGTTGGAGTGGAGGCAATAAGTAGGGACGCCCCGTAAGGCACTGTAGCCTCCTTTACTTGAGCGCTAATAGCTGAGGAAGTTCTCGCCTCGATAGCAGTCTGTTCTGGTAATGACTACACCTTGCTTTGCCTCCACTTTACAGTCATTGTTTCCTAATAATATATATACCTACCCAGTTAGGTTAGGTAGATAAGTTAGGGTTGAAATAATAAATTATCCGAACTAAAATAAAGTAATTTGAATAGAAGGATTTCACTGCTTTATAAATAAGTGCCCGCCGAGTCCTATGTCGGTCTATAGCGTTTCCCCTCGAAGGCTGAAAAAAGGCTTTGAATAAAATATCTCTCCAGTTCCTTTTTACAGAATACATAGATCATATCAAACGACTTAAATATGAGCGATGTGCAAATACCCTGAAATACCGTAGAGAGAAAAAAGAGAAGTAGAAGGAAGGAAGAGGAATGAAAGATTTAAAAACCAAAGAGGATTGAGAACATTTTTTACAATATGTAACCCCCGAAGAGATCCTTCAGAGACCGAGCGGCACGGAAAGCCGGGGAAAGTTTCAAGTAAAGCTTATAAAATCAAACAAAAAGTGTGATTGGATTAGGATAAGATCAACACGGCATACTTAAACTGATATATCTGTGTCCGTACAGGGGCGGGGAGTCAAAGCCATTAGGAGGTACACGGTACACACGCCCGCGGCGGCCAGTGGCGCCCCGTGCCAGCTAATTCACACCGCCCCTAATCTCCGCCAAATAACTTTACACTCCGATATTCATTTTAATTGTAACGTTTCATTTTGCGCCCCTTTTTTAATCTGTCTGTCAATGTCACTCGCGACAAAGTGCACATAATATTAGTAGGCATGTTCGAATAATGTAAAACAATTTTGATAACAATATTTTTTTAACTTATTATACAACTTGTGAGTAATCATTTAAGATATTCGTATTTTACGCAAGTAAAATGTAAAGCCTTTTAAGATAATTTTATTTAAAAAAATTGAGTGCTGTTTACACGAAACTTCACCAAAACAATCACAACCAATACTTGAAAAGTGAGGTCATAATCAAAGCGACCAATGAGGGCAGACCTAGCTTAATTTCCGTTTCATATCCCATCCAATATGAGCCTTTAAAAGTGACGTCACTAATTGTCATTTCCGTTTCATCCGAAATCCGAAATCCAAATCACAGCAGTGCCATAGAAGTTTCACTTCAAAAATCTTTTTATCTAAAATTGTACAATAAAACCATAAATATCTAAAATACATATATAAACTATGCTTTTCAAACTTATATTCTAATAATAATGATATCAACACTACGCAATGTTCAGTGTTTTTTTTTAATATTATGCCCACTGCATGCAAAACCGTATATTCCCAAGCTTAAAAATTCTAAAATAGTGTCATCATCTGAAATCATAACATGCCAGGTAAATATGTTTTCTATATCCTGTTTGTAAATAATTATATAGAGTCTAAGAAGTCGTATTTGTACAGCGCCCATTTATCACAAAGCGTCTCTGTGCAAATAATTTAATTATTATTATTTTTATTCTAGCTGAAATGCTTTAATTTTCTTACATTAAAAATAAATAACACAATCTATTGACTTTATATGTTGGTATATATGAAATTTTACACAATAAACCCGAAATCACTATTTGTCTAAGTAGTACTCATATTAATGTTCTGAAAATACGTTACTTAAAACTTTTCATCTTGAGTTGTTTTAAGAGTAGGTATTGCTTATTTCAATCCAATGTCTCGAATGTTTAGATTGCGTAATGCCATAGAATATAGACATGTTTTTAAACAGCCTCGTATGTTTTAAAAAACATGTGCTAATATTATTAGCCATAAGCTAAAACGATGTCGTGGCAAATAGAAGTATTTAAACTAAAGATTTCGTAATTGCTTTAGTAATTTTATTTTATTTTTAAAGAAAGACAAACATTCCCGGGTTACGAGTTAGCCAACAATGTTTGAAAATCTTCCACCACCACCACCAAAGCCGAAAGCCACTAAAAAGCCGAAAATGTTGCTTGTGTTGTGATGGAAGACTTAGCCAGTCGAGGAATCGAACACGCGACGCCCGGGTGGGACCTGACCGGTCGAATTATGTCTTTTATTTCTTTCTTTCTACTCTTTTCCGTACTTTATACTTAGTATAATAACATTTTTATTTTGCTTATTACACATCCCAACGACAATTTCATTAATGAACCTACTAATAATTGTTAACACCTGTAAATGTTTCAAACAGTAAATAATAAATTTAAAAAATCAGAGTGTGCAATTCACAGTAGTAGAAGTGAAACTAGAAAGTCGCTAGATATCGCTTTCTTTTCTTTTGCCTGTTTTTAAAGTGGTTTGAAGATTGGATATTGATTTCACAAAAATAAAAAAAGCTTATTGTTTTTGGATTTCATAGGATTCGAACCTCCGTTCGCTTGATGTCTGTCTCTCTGGCCGCTGAGACTAGCCGAACGCCTTGCTTACTGCGCTATCGAAGGCCCGCACCGACGCGCGAATTTACCGCATTATACTAGAACCGAGGACCGTGAAATAAATAAAAAAATTGACGCATTTTTCTTTCATCCGAATTTCAAATCGCTAACGGGGCTAAAGAAGTTTCACTTCAATAAATAAATATTATGTATAGATGGTATTAAAAAAGAATGCTTATCAGATTGAATTGATTTACAAAATAGGTTTGCTTGATCGACGAGGCGGCACTGGCTCCAGCGACTCGTTTCCGCAAAAGGTTTTACTTTTCCCGGTAAAAAGTTAACAAGAGAAAGGTGGCCATGGGAGACCAATAAAATAACGTCGAACGCGAAATATAAGCCCTCTGCTAGAAACAAGACCAAAATCGTAGACGCTTATACAAAGGAAACGTATTTTTCAATCTGTCCGCATGATATATGTATGGAAAGTATTTTTCTTTTGTCCTTTTCGGATTGAATTTATTCGATCGCCCCACTCTGGGGATATCGATTCGAGGGACATTTTCTGACGAATGGTTATTTGTAACAATTTTGTTTTATTACCACACATATCATACACATTAATAGTAGTACCTACGTAGACACTTAAGACGGGTTATTTGACAGAATTTGAACAATTCGTCAAATTTCAAAGTTGTATTCAAACTTTGGGTTTATTTCATCATTAACCGGTTGTTTCACGGTACTTAAACAATAACAAATTTGAATATTAACTTTGAAATTTTATAAATTTTTAATATTCTAATTTAATTCTCTAATCCATTGAGAAGTAAAAAAAAATACTTGTTCATTATTTTTAAAAATCTAGCGAAACCTTCACCACACAATCTCAACCAATAGGAGCCTTGAAAAGTATGCTCATAAGTAAAGTAAAGTAAGCGGATCTCATTCTCTCGCAGGCTAAGTCCTGTAGATGTATGTGTTTCTCTCTTTTTAGTGTGGTTTCCCGTGCTAAAGAAGTTTAACTTCAAAATGTATTTTTACCGTCAAAATTATAATTTTTCATCCTTTTTTTAATTAAACAAATTGTGATAAATAATGAGGTACGCCTAATACTTTTTGATGTCACATAATGTTGTGTTAACAGATCTTGATTTTTCATCCTTTTTTTAATTAAACAAATTGTGATAAATAATGAGGTACGCCTAATACTTTTTGATGTCACATAATTTTGTGTTAACAGATCTTGATAATATTGACGAACGGCGAAAGAATTCAATAAATTGTTTCTTTGCTCCTAGGACAATGGCAATAATAATAATTAATATCTCTGAAGATGAGTTCAATGTGTCACTGTAACTAACTGTATGAGGTGGCTCACGGCTCACGGCTCACGGCTCACGGCTCGCGGCTCACGGCCAGAGGGTTCGGCGAGCGGCCCAGGCGGCGCTAGAGGGCCCTCTGACCGGGAAAGCGGCGCACCGTTTCCCGCCAATCGATACGCCCGCCCGCCATTTTATGCTCCGTCCCGCTTCTGCAGATGGCGGAAAGACGCGACTAAACTTCTTCATCCTCCATTCTGCTTTCCGTTTCGGTTTCTCTGTTACAACAAGAGACGTGTTTTCCTTCCCCGCGGCGGACGGAACGCTACAAGCGCCGCGCGCGGGGCGGGCGGAACTAGAGTTTATACCCCATTGAAATACGGCTTGTTATTCCTCGATCGTGTTTTTCCCTTGTAACAGCTTCGCCAGCGGTGTAATTCTTATTGAAAGTTACCATTGTGGCTCCTTTCGGGATACTGAATAAGCTCTCGTACAAGGGAGGCCCGGGGGAGATGGGGAACATTTGTAACCTTCGGCAGGGTGGAACGCTTTTTCTTTTATCACAGGATTAATCATTATATCCGGCCGTTTATTATCTGCCGCTTTCTTCTCTTAAAACACTTTAGTCTTTTTTTAAACAGACTTTTATGTATGGTAGAGATTATTTTATGGAGTTAATCACAAAAAAAAATCATAAAGTTGGTACTTTTATGTAGAACAAACACCATAGTAAAATATGATTGAAATAATATCTCAAACGATTTTTAAAGCATGAAAAGTAATGTTTTTGTTAATTAAGTCTCGAAAGTCGGCAAACTTATCGTCATACAAAAAATAAGTTCCGGACCCGTCACTAATCACAGCTTTTCACATTGCAGGTGTTCGTTCCGCAATTCAAGAACCGTGCAAGTTAAACATATTAAAAATCTGCATTTAATAACGAACAATAAATATGCGTACCTAAGTGCGTATTATTCGTGGGGTTAATTAGAAAGGCAGCTCGCAGGCGGCGGTGTTTAAGTTAGAAATTAATTGCCTCGAGGTTGTTGGCGTCACGGCGAATAAAAGTAATTCCTCGGGGAGAAGGGATTTTTGAAAATGAAGAGTAAGATTAAACAGAGGTTGGAAGTTGGTGGCTGGTTGGTGGCTTGGTCTCCCGGTAGGCACAACATTAGCTCCACGCATCGGAATGCCGAGAGGGGAGCGGAAACAATGCGCTGTGAAATTGGTTTCATGAAGGATTCCAGTTTGTCGAGCGTTTAGCAGCCAACACTGGAAAGGTGTGTCCAATTATCCCCAACCTACCCACATAAATTACCCCGCAAGGGAAACTGGGAAAAATCTCACGAAAGGGGAACTAAATATATCGCCTATTCAATAACGCTCTATTTCGCAAAGCTTTTAGAACAACTAGGAACCAAGCAGTGTGTAACGTAAGCATTTCTCTTAAAAGCTTTCATTTTTGTACGACGCGCATTTATCCACACGACATTTTGTTTCTACACTACCTGATGCAATCAGCACAATCCCTCTCACTCAAAAAATACTCTATATAGATTTCATTAATAGGTACAATCACCCAAATCTTCTTTTTCAACTTTCTATTATTGATACCTGGTCGTATATTGTGCATCAGAATAGTTTGATCAGTGGGTAGGTATTGAAAGTAGGAGCTATTTTTCAATATCTATTTTTTTGAACCTTCTACGGGTCAGAAGGGATGTGCTCATTGTAACACATTTCTTCAGACTGATTCGTGGAAGGTTCGAAAACTCGGCTATCATGGAGAGCATTAGTTTCTATGTTCCCGATGGTTATCTCCGTCATCGACAGCATAGACTGTTTTATCTCCCGGCTTGCAGAACTAACTTGCCAATGGTTATGCCAGTCGGGAGAGCAATCTCGCTGTTGAACAGAATTAATTCGGATATCGACATATTTAACGTCAGTGAAGCTGCCTTTAAAAGGCAAGCTCAATTAATACTTATATAGTTTTTTTTTCTTTTTTGCCTACCATTTATATATTTAATTTAATGTTTAAGGTAATACTGTTAATTTTTTTTTTTTAAAAACGCATTAAAATTTTAAATTTTGTAATGTTTTTAAAGAATAAATAAATTGAATTGAAAAAAAAAATTGAATTGAATAAATATTTAATTCAGTGAACCTTACAGTATCCGAGATGGATATCAAATTACGCGTCTCAACCAACACAATCCGAACGGCTGAGTGAAAAAATTAAGCAGTTTAAAACATCGCGTGACATTTGTATTTATGTAAAAACCAACATAGTTCACTTTAGAAAGATTGATTAAAATTACACAACATTGAAGCAAATTCTTAACGTACATTTTAGGTGTAGCTTTTTATTGTTATTTCAGTTAGTCTATTTTGTAAACAACGAGTGTGCAGGACAAGTATTTATAGGACAAGTATATATATATATTGGATAGGTTGGTACATTTACTGTGAAAAATGTAGAAATGCGCGTGCCGAGGACCTTTGACACCGCAGCGCTCCCCGGTTGAGTAAGATGCTGTTTAGATACAAGAGACACACACAAATCTTCCCATTTCACGCCCCACCGTTCGCGGGCACATTCATCTTTCGCTACAAAAATAGGCGCCGTCACTTCTCCACCGGTGCGCTCGCGTCTGTACGTAATTAGGCGTGGAATAGGGGCCCAAATCGAAATACATATACAACACAATTAGCCGAACGGGGCGACAGTTGAGTAGCTGAAACGGAGAATGATGAAGTGCTCCAGAGAAAAAATAAATAAATCTGTCGTCTAGCAGTAGCTAATACCTACTTGGTTGATGAGAGTCATTTCAGACGTAAATTTTATAGCCGTAGCTTCATTAACATATTATGATTTTAGGCCTAAGTGTTTTAAGCGTATTCTTAAACATTAAAATGTTTATCGACCCATTTAGAAAACTATTTTGATTTGTTGAGTTATATAAAATATAAATACCTACTCATTAATAATGTTTTTCCATCACACCATCTTTGAAGATGGAAAGTGCAAGAAAACACAAGGCCAAACCAAATTTATTCTGTAAGTAAAATTTACCTATCGCAATATTTTTTAAATTAAATTTTTGGTCTATAATAATATTTGGGTGATTATACGCGCCATTTTCAGGGCTATGTTGTGTAGACGCTTACTAATTTTTATCTTCGTAAAGGTAGGTTAAGAAAAAACTACCGCATAAATTGATGATACTGACAAAACAAAGAAAATGAAATCTGTGCAAAGAATCAATAAAGCAGATATAATTTTCTACTTGCTTAGGACTTAATAGACGATGATTTGTCTCACGGCTGCGGTTTGGTTGAACGCCAATACGACCGAGTGGATAAATTGATTTTCTTTACAAAACAATGAGAATCAAATCTGAATATAGAATCAATTAAGTACAATTTTCTATTTAAATAAATGAAGACAATATAAGCGAAACTCAATCAAAAATCTGGAAACAGAAAAATCAGAAAAACATATTGTCCCAGAGGTGTCAATATGTTTTTCTGTTCCAGATTTTCGATTGAGTTTCGCTTATATTGTCTCCATTTATTTAAATATTACAATTTGAGGTTTTACTCATAAAGTTAAAAATAAAAAAATAAAAAATAAAATACAATTTTCTACTTGCTTAGGACTTAATAGGCGATGATTTGTCTCACGGCTGCGGTTCGGTTGAACGCCAGTATGACCGAGTGTATTAATTGATTTTCTTTACAAAACAATGAGAATAAAATCTGAATATAGAATCAATTAAGTACAATTTTCTACTAGCTTAGGACTTAATAGGCGATGATTTGTCTCACGGCTGCGGCTCGGTTGAACGCCAATACGACCGAGTGTATAAATTGATTTTCTTTACAAAACAATGAAAATCAAATCTGAATATAGAATCAATTAAGTACAATTTTTTACTTGCTTAGGACTTAATAGGCGATGACTTGTCTCACGGCTGCGGGCCGGTTGAGCGCCGAATGTGACGCCCGTGGCGTGCGTCGACCCTCCCGCCCGACGGCAGCGGCTGTCGACGCAGTTCGCGGCTCGTCAGACAACAAAGACCCGGTGATTTCAGGAAAGAACACTCTGTCAGCTTAGATACATTCCTTGTCTCATTATGTACCTACGTAAAACGGTGCTGTGTAAATGATACAATTTTTGAAGTGAATACTTCTTTAGCACCTTTGTGATTTGATACTCGATGAAAAGAAAAAGCGACACTAAAAAGAGATAAGCACATTCATCTATAGGATTTAGCCTGCGGGAGAATGAGATAGTATAACCAATCCCATATGTTTGCGGTGCTTCGTAGCCTGCCCACTCTTGTACACTATAGTTGTCTGAAGGTTTCACTTTTACCGCGTGTGAACTGCACACTTGTAGTTTTTTTTCTATTTTCTTTAAGTTTGGGTGATATACTGTGCCTGTATCGCTAGGAAGTCCTGTGTTGAGAGCAGGCACAGTTTGCAATATGATATTAAATTTAAAGTAAAAGTTATATCATTGGTAGTAGATGTACTTATTTTACATTACTTATGAGCAGGTTTCAAAAAAATAGGAAATGCTTTTTCGGTCTTGGCTGGTGTTCCAAGACTTGGTGAGCAATTTATACTTAGCGTAATTTATGTTCTGTCTAATGGCCAGTGGAAGTGCGTTGTCTAGTTTTATTGTTTAAGTATTATTTATTTAAAATAGGGCAAATGTTGTTTTAGTGAAAGGGTAGGAGATTATTTATTACTTTTGTATCTAATATCGCGAACACAGTGAACATTGTCGATAGTTATATATTTAAAAAGGTATGTTTTAGGCAGTTGAGAGGATCATTTTTTCAGTTCAGTTCAATTGAGAGGATGTTAAAGCTCAGTAGCTCCAGATGGAAATAGCGAAATATCTATAAATAATTGCGTGACCCCGTGAATAAAGACCTAATAGGTATGCCGAAAAGTTACGTTTAATTTGATGATGTAAATAATATAAACTGTAGAACTTATACGACAATGTGACAAACAATTTTATTATGTCCAAGTTAGACTTGGGTCCTAGCACGGGCAATCGACAAGGATTGACAAGATGACTTTCAGTAACTTCTCATCGTTCTCTATTAGGATAACTGCACATAGCTAACGTACAAACAAAATTGACATCCAATATATTAAGAACTCAGTTATTGTGAACTGTTAGTTAGTCGTTAGCGATATGCAATTATACTAGGTTAACGAAAGTTATCCTACCAATCTTTATTGATCGCCCATGCTAGAATCCCTGAAACAGTGATAATATGGCTATTTAGGCTGCTAACGAACAAAAACATACGAAATGTGCAAATGGTGTCAATTTAATAACGTTTTTACAAAAATTCAAATAAAAATAATGAAGCGCCTTCTTTACCTTTTTGGATCCTTGCGTTTTTGTGCGTCCTTTCCGCTGAGCGGGTCTTGCCGAAATACCTCAAAATCTCCGCGTTATTTTCACACGACGCGAGCAAATAAATACTAGGCCATCTATTCACATCGCATTAAGGCGAGAGCTAAGCGAGCTGGTGACATTCTGTAGTAGGCACCGCAGCACCCGGAAAAAAGAACAAAAGTGGTGTTAAAAAAAAAACGGCGAGCTAGGCGAGAACGGTTCGAAAAAAAACAGTGGCAAAAAAAGTAAAAAAGTGTAAAAAATGTGTCTTTTTCCGCGGGATTTCGGTTTAATTCTCGCGGAGGAAGGAATTTTTAATCTTTTGGCCTAGACCGAAATATACAGCTTCTGGAATGAATCTCGACGTCAAAGTTCCGACTTAAAGTGTCTTCTTTTTACGGCGGTGAAGACGCGCCCGCCACACAGTATGCCGCATTCCAGGGCCGGCTAAAAGCTGCCTACGTTGCTGGTTGCTGGCGCGCGTGAGGGGACAGGGGACCCGTCAGCCGCGGGAAGAGATCTTATTAAGCTTAATCAATTTTGAAGTCGGAAAAATAAGCTACTAGAAAATGCACTCACATTATTCTAAATTAGTGGACGCTTTATAAATACGTGTTGTGATTGATGGCTGAGATTTTTATGTTGTCGCGACTTGTATGCAATGGAAATTTTTAATTTAATGCACACTTATATCGTTACAAGGCAAATCAATTTTTATTTTTAAAACATGATAAACGAAAATACAATGTAAAAACACATTATTTTTTTGCACAATTTTTTTAAGTGAAAACTTCTTCATCACCGTTGTGATTTGAAACTCGATGAAACGAAAAAACGACACTAAAAAGAGACAAACACATACGTGTATGGGATTTATCCTGCGAGAGAATGAGATCGGTCTCTTCTTTGTGCGTTGCTTCAGAGCCTATCGGTCTCCTCTTTGTGCGGTGCTTCGTTGCCTATCGGTCTCCTCTTTGTGCGGTTCTTCGTAACCTCCCCACACTTTTCTACTTTAGTTTTCTGAAGGTTTTACTTCTACCGCGTGTGAACTGCACACTTGTCCTTTTTTAATGTGAATACCTCACAGGAGTCCCAATCCCAACTGCTGTTGCCTGGAGCCAGTGAGGCTGAAGGTAAGTGGGAAGGGGACGGAGATAAGAGAGAGGAAGGCTGGGAAGATCCTAGCTATTTAGATCAAATCACCAAACACGTCTTAAGTAATTTTAAGCAACGTTTTAATTTTAGTGGTGATCGTACACCAGGGCGATATTGAGAGTATCTTACACTCTGAAACGTGCCGCAAACATACCTAACTGCATACTAGTTATTAAGTATCGTTTATATTCTCATTCAGAATTTCACATCAGCTTATCTATGTATTAATAAGAGATATGGCAACGTTTATGATAATTATTCAAATGTGTCTAATTTCCGTTTTTATTTTGTTTACGAAATGTCAGTCATAACTCGTTGGGCAATTATTTGTTCCGACGCCTTCGAGACAGTCGTGAAAGATGTATTTAATCTCGTAATAAAAGAAATGGTACGAAGGGTTTGGTGACGGGATGTAGTTATACTAAGACAGCGCAGGGGGGGGGAGGGGATGGGGAGAGAGGAACTCTTGAACGATTATTCCGACCTCGTGGTGTGACAGCCGCCGAAAACAGATCGTAAAATATATCCCCGAGACTCACTATTTGTCATTCCGTGATCCCCGGCTGACTCCGGGAGTAATGTAACCGGTGCAGAGCTATATGAATCTCACCGGAATCTGCGCTGATTGATAGACACCCAATTCGTCTTAATTTTGGAAATTACAATGTCGCGAAATGAAAAATAAGAGCGTGCAATTCACGCGCGGTAAAAGTGACTCCTTCAGAAAACTGAAGTAGACAAGAGTGGGTAGAAAGTAGAATCACTATTTACAATTCTAGTGCATCTTTTCGGAGGCGTCTACTAATATCTACAGGAATTCCAAAAACTGAACAAATCAGACTAATATCTATGAGAACCAAAGTGAGGACGAATATCTACAGCTCAAACTTCTGACTAATATCTATGAGAACCAAAGTTTGGACGAATATCTACAGCACTGGCAGAGGTTGGATTTACAATTACGTATAGCATATTGGAATAACGTAATATTGCGTATGCAGTTTAAAAAACTTAATTTATGTATGTATGTGTGTAAAAATCCCTAATATCTGACTATTGGATACATTTAGCTAATTATTAAGGATTTGGGTTTTTATTTTAACAGCTTTCTTTATTTCGAGTGCTTCTAAATTATTTAGTCTGTTACCATGACCATTTCTATATCAGTTAGGTTAAGTTGTGGTGCCGTGTATTTCGAAATAAATAAATAAATATCTTTGTATTATGACCTCCATGTTTGTTCAATAAATTATTGTCCTCGTAAACAGCAAAATACGTAATATTATGCAAAAACTTCATGTACGTACTTTAAACGTTTAAGCCTTTAAGTAATTAGTAATTGAAGTAATTTATGCTTTTCCGTACAACCTGTTGCTCAGCTACCCTCTGTAGATATTTGTCACCACGTCATAGATATTCGTCCGACTATTAGTCCTCACTCTGAAGTTGATAGATATTGGTCCAATATATTAGCTGTAGATATTCGTCCGACATACAGGCTGTAGATATTAGTATCTGGAGTCATCTTTTCCTGTTTTGGTCATCTTATTAATTTTTGTGTTTTCTTCGGAGTCGCTATATGTCGCTTTCTTTTGTATTTTCTTTTAAGTGTTCATTTTGTTGATCAGATTGGATATTGATTTTACAAAAATAATTTTATTTTTTTGTTGTTTTCGTAGGATTCGATCCTTGGTTCGTTGAATGTCTACAGAGGTTCATCAGGCGCTTTATACAATGTGGATTTAACGTTTTATATTGGAATCAAGGACCCGTGAAATAAATAAATATTTTATTGCTATCTCATTCTCTCCAATAGATGTAATCTTTTTAGTGTCGCTCGCTTCCGTTTCATCAGGCTTCAAATCACAATGGTGCTAAAGAAGTTTTCACTTCGAAAATTCTTCCACATCGTTGTCACCCCGCTCCTAACTGTCCAATAGCTGGTGATTTTATTTGTTTTTCGGGAAAAAAAAGTCACCGGAGGCCAAATATTCTTGAACATGTTTTACTTCATGTAACGTCAGGAATGAATGGTTAAAGGAAGTCAAGAACGTCCATTAATTTGAATCAAATATGTGTCCAAATCTCCAAAGGATTGATAATTACTAGGTGTTGGCAATAAGCAAAAATTTTAATTTGCTGTAACTGCCAAGAATTAAGATTTTGAAAATATATCTGTCACTGCAATCTGGCGTAGGCCAAAATACCCTCAATTATATCACAGGTTATTGAAGTGAAACTTCCTTTGCCCCGTTAGAGTGATTTGAAATTTGGATGAAATGGAAATTACGCACTACGGCATCTGAGAAGCATCAAACTGCGCTCAAGGCTCCTATTGGTTGAGATATAAAACGGAAACGACGATAGGTCTGCGCTCATTGGCCGCTTTGTTTTTTTACGGGTCGTCAGAATATAGTACGTAAATTCGCCCTTCGCTGAGCGCGTCTCATAGCGCAGCGGTATAGTGCGTCGCAAATCTCAACGGTCAGAGAAATCCAGCGGACGGAGGTTCGAATCCTACGTCCTACGAAAATCAATAAAAATAAACATTTTCTTCAAACCACTTTAAAATAAACAGGCAAAAGAAAACGACATCTAGCGACTTTCTAGTTTCACTGCTTTTGCGTGTGAATTACACACTATTTTTTTTTTCTTATCCATCTTTGCACAATATTGAAGAATAAAAATATCAATGATAATCTAAGATGAATAAGTTATTTTCAAAGTAACAAAGACACTAATCGTGGTAAATTTTCAGTCATTTCATTGGGAATAATAATTTTGAGCGATGACCGGTGGGTTATTACAGGTAGGTAATTGCATGAGACTTATAATTAAAGCACACATAAAACCGCATATTGTATTATGTGACGTGACAAAAAAAATCCACCAACAAACAAAGTGTGCATTTTTATTTATATGGAATACGAATGGATTTTTATTTTTTTGCCTCGCGGTATATTACATTGCTATTGTTAAAGATAATCACTTCAGGAATACCTATCATAATAAATAAATAACCTTAAAAACTTACAGCGCTTAATTGGTACCTATCTATTCTCTAACGACTAATAATAACCGTATCTAATATGCGTACCTACACTGGTAATTAAATTAATTAAAATTCCTAATTACAGGTACTATATGCATTTCATGTAAAAGTTGAGATTATGTGCACGTAGAGAGATACACATGTAAACGGATAAATGAAATCATCATATTATATCGATGCACCGTTCTACCAATGCCATATTGACAGAATCGAAAGTGTGCAAAATAAATTTTTTAAACACATAAATTATAAACTCAAATTACTCTTTGCAAACAACACCGAATCCTTAAAATTTCACAACTTTACTCCACTTCAAACACGAAGATTAATATCTGATCAAATATTTTTATACAAAATTCTGAATAACGGCCTGGACTCTCCTGAACTCGTAAATTATTTAAGATTTCACATACCTACAAGGCCAACCGGACTAAACCATTTTTTTCATTTGCCAGCGTGCAGAACCAACCTTAGAAAAAATTCTCCAATCCCCCGTATACGCGCGCAATATAACACGCAATTTAACAATATCGATATTCTTAATAATACTCTTGTGAAATACCAAGCGTACGACCACAAATGTTAATTAAATTAATGCACAACTATAGAAAAGGTACAGCATGAGCATCTCCTGTCCCTATCCCACCTTCCTCTGCCTCTTGCCCTTTCCTATTCCTTCTTCCTTCTAATATACTTATATATATATACTTTTTTTTTTTTTTTCATTTTCATTTTCATTTAATGGTTATTACCAATTACAATTGTATATTATATCATAATAACCAACATTAGCATAAGAAACTGTTTTGGCTTACCTCATGTTTAACCTCTTGTATAACTCATCCTGTATAAAAATTGCTCTTTGTTTCTTACAATAAATAAATAAATAAATAGATATCTCAGTTTAAAAGCGTAACAAATCAAAATTTTGCAGTTTTGAGTTAAGAGGAACGACTGCTCGGCATTTTTCACTTTTCACAAAACTCATGAATATTAAAGAAAATTGTTAATAATACTCGTATTACATTTACATACATCGCACATGCTGTAGAAAAGTGTTGTAAGTCAAAAAAGTTAATTCCACAGGAAATCAAAAACACGTTTTTGAATGATGAACAAGCGTTCCCGCCAAAAACAGATACTAGTGACATTTTCTATTTTTTTTTTCTTTTATACCTATGTTTATTTAATAATATTATTATTCAATTTATAAAAACAGTTTACTTATAAACAAGTTCTGATTTGTAAATATTATTAGGTTATTATTTGTAAACAAGTTCTCCTTTGTATCTAATTACTATTACATGCGACAGCTGTTTCGCCTTCTAAGGCATTATCAAATAGTTTGATAATACCTAAAGAGGGCGAAACAGCTATCGTGGAATAATAGTTACAAATCAGAACTTGTTTATGATTCAATTTATAAAAACAGTTTACCTATAAACAAGTTCTGATTTGTAATAATTATTACGTGACAGCTTTTTCGCCTTCAGAAGGCATTATCAAACTGTTTTATAATATTTTAAAAGGTGAAACAGTTGTCACACGCAAAAGTAGTTAGGTACATAGGAGAACTTGCTTATAAATTATCTGTTTTTATAAATTGAATAGTAATATTCATATTGAATACATAAAAATTAAAATGTAGTTCAGTATATAAATAAACTAGATAACAGTAAATACTAGCGACATCTTGGGGAGGTGGAGTGATCTAACTTAAATGCAGTTTTCTTGGGTTATAGAAAATCACAATCACT
This sequence comes from Limnephilus rhombicus, assembly GCA_929108145.2. Taxonomy (NCBI): domain Eukaryota; kingdom Metazoa; phylum Arthropoda; class Insecta; order Trichoptera; family Limnephilidae; genus Limnephilus; species Limnephilus rhombicus. The sequence goes on from OV815275.1 coordinate 10,251,803, forward strand.
TTAATATTCAGAGATAAAACGTAAAATAGTAGGTATATGTTGACTTACGACACCTTTCTTTGGGACATGCGTTAAATTAACACATTTTTAGAAATCACGAATTTTCATTAAAATCTACAGGTACAGTAGGTGATTAAACCTGCCTAAAATCTTGTTTCCCAATAATCTCATAACTATGCATATCGAGTTGTTGCACTTTTCAGTTGACGAATCGATACTTTTGTTCACTACGAGCTTTGTCGGTATTCCCCACATATTCCGCTATAAGCTCGTGCGTACAGAATTCTGTTTGTTGGACCTAGTAGCAGCGGGGCCGTTCGGATTCTCTCTATTCACGTTGCCACAATAGAAACTAGATCGACTGCCGTGATAGCTGCCAATATGGTGGGCAATTCATTAAACACATATCAAAAGATCGTATAATTGTCACTTTTGTTCGCGGAACTGTTTTACTTGGTCATTAAAATGCCCGCGCATCAGCCATTTTGAAAAGTTATCGGCTAAAAGCATCGATGTATAAACTTGCCCGAAGTCTAAAAGATATTTAATAATTGTTATTGCCAGGTTCGAGAAAATCAAGTTTGTTGCGTTTAAATTATCAATTCATGCGAAGAGACTATCAATAAATGAGTTTGCGAAGAATTGATTTAATTTATTATAGATTTATATTCTGGTATCATAAAATGTAAACAGAGTTAATTTGTATAAACGTTTTGAGATATTGCACCAATACTTCAAATAAACAACTGAAAATGGATTTGGATTTGTCTCGTACTGCTTTGGCCTGATAGGTACTCAAAAATGCAAATTAAAAAGCAAAGAGGTTGATTTGTGACGAGAGGTTGAACGGTGACGGACCCTTTCGGAAAAGTTATGGATGAAAAGTTTTGAAATTCTTTATCAAATATAATAATAATAATACTTTTTATAATATTTATAACACTTATCACGCATCGACTCCCTGTCTATGTCACTAATTGACAAAGGCCTCCTCCAACTGTCGCAATTTCTCTCTATCATTAGCTACTCTTGTCCATGTACCACCTGCTATAGCTTTGATGTCGTCAACCCACCGTCTAAATGGTCTACCTCGTTTTCTCTTCTTGACACTTGTGAACCAATTCATGACTAATTTTGAACTTGAATTTAGCTTTTAATTACCTGTAATTTTGAATAGAGGCATAAAAGAAGTTGCGTAATCGATTATTCTTCATTAAAATAAGGTTTCTATTTGTAATGATAAAAAAATATTTATATTGGATTGCCATCGTTGGACTGGTGTTATTGAAATAACGTATGACGTTTAGCATTTAGTCTACACGCATTGGTTTGCGCAACATGTTCAGGCGATCTATTGTCTTTGTGCTGTGACACGCCCATTGTGTTTGCCTGTATTTAAAATGTAACCTTTTCCAATATGTCAGTGTGACCACACCACCGAGACGTGCCTTGTCATTTTAGAGCACTCAAATATATGACATTGCATATATTATGAGACATGGATAACAGCCAGAAAACAATGCTATCTAAAAACTGCCAAACGTATTGGATAGGTATCTTTGTTACCTTCATAATATTTTAGCTTTACAAACTTTGGTCTGCCTGCCTTTCGTGCTTTGTTTCCGCAGTTCACACCGATGCCATAACATTATTTTATTGAATCAAGGATTGATTGCGACAATGTTGGATATTTATTCACGAGCCGAGTTTACCGAGGTTTTAAACAAAAAGCCGAAGCGATAAAATACAAGTTATAGCCGAAAGAACGAAAAATTCAAACGATTCATTATATGTTTGTTTTACTATTAACATAAATAGATTCAACAAACCGATTTGACGTGGCCCCCTTCCTCGATGATAAACGGGTGTTTTTTTCCTCCGAACAACCCCGATATTTAGTGCCTTTACGTGTTTGAGTATCGAGTACATTTCCATCTTGATACAAATAAAAACCCTAGGAAGTTTATAAATGTTATATGTACGGACATTGATATCTATCTTATTCCTTCTTTAAGTTCAGGGGTGGCGTCAAACTTTATTGGCGACATTAAATTTGTGGCGTTTCGGAATAAAATCGTTATTTATTACACGGCTGGCGAAACAGGTAACAGTCACGATACAATAATATTCATAATGTCTTTTCCACAGTCACAAATTTACCAAATTCTAGATCTAAAAGTCCCAATCTTTAACATGGTGACATGCTATTTTATGTGTTATCTTTATGTCATCGAAAACTGTTTCACGGTGACACCGGCAGGGATACAGATGCCGGCTATTTTATGGACAACTTCTCATATTGATTTCACGTTGGTTCGTTTCGCAGCCGCGTTATTACTCCCAATGATATTCGGCGTGGTCGTAAAATAATATTAGCTGATTTTTTTTAAATTTTATTTATTCAAACAGTTTAGGAAGGTTTAGCAGTATTTAAATAATGGCGCAGAACATTATTTTAAAAACAATAATGATGTGGGATACCGAGTGATGAAATCACAACGTTTTTGGCTCGATTGTTTAAATATTTACTAGATTCTTTCCCACGGTATTATCTATTGCATAATAATATGAGTTTTTAAAATATTGTCAAAAACATATCCATGCAAGTTCTTATTATTCTTTTATCTAAGAGTACCAATCTAGTTTTTGTTTTTTTACAGTGAATACCGCACAAGAATCTCAACTGCTCCCGTCTGGATCCAGTGAGACTATGGCATCCCCAATTGGGGTATGTTGTGAGGCTGAAGGTAGTGGGGAGGGGAAGGAGGTGGGGAAGAGGAAGGTTGGGAAGTACCTGGCTATTCAGATCTGGTCACCAAACACGGCTAAAGCCATTTTCAAGCAACGTTTCAATTCTGAATGGTGGTCTTACACCAGGGCGATACTGAGAGTATCTTCCACTCTGGAACATGCCGCAAATATACTATATATTATTTTTAATGAATTAATTGTGAAATAACACAAATTAATCAAATAAAAATTATTTACGCATGCCGGGTTCGAACCCGCGACCTCCGGATTGTGAGTCAAGAGTCTTACCCACTGGACTACGGAGATCGTCGTTGAGTGGATACAGAACTTTATTGAGTTACACAACTTCTATATTCTAATATTAGTAAGTAGATTGATCAGGTATTTAATTTTAAAATTAAATAAAAAAATAACAAAACATAACAAGGCATATTGTCTTATTTTTAGATTGCCATTTAATTTTACGCATAGGAAGGAGGAAAATTATTTCACTCAAGAGAGGTGGGTAAGAATCTGGGGGTCACTGAACCCATCCCTCCCACTGCGGTGCAAGGCGATGTTTCAAGAGAGTCCTGCTGGAAAGGTCATAATAAGGTCTTCCTCAACTGGTCTCTCCCGATCCGGCCTGCCATGCAGTAGGTGGAAAAGTGTAACAGATACATTCGCCACTAAACTAAAAGGGCGAACCTCACCCCATTAACCCGGACACCGATGTTAAGTTACCAAACGTGGCGAAACACTTGGAGTGTTAAATGGCAGAGGTGTTGTTTATCCAATTAATGATTGATCCAATTAATATCCAATTAATGAAATGACTCGCTAGTTGAAAATAGGGTAGATTGCCTAATTTCCATCTGAAAAAAGCTGCTCATGATATTTTCAGGTTTGCTTCTGAAAATAGATATCTGCTTTAAGACATATTGATGAATGTGGTGCTTTCCTACACAGGTTGAACGCGTTTATTTCCTGATAAAAGTAGACAATCTTATATAGCATTTCTTATAAACGTTCGCAATAAAAGTTCATGGATATTTTCACTTCGTGTGTATAAATTGTTCTTTGTATCGTGTTTTCTGGAAATATTATAGTCTTTCGGCGGAAATCCTGGAACCTCGACACCCGTCATAATGTTATAAACATGGTCCTGCACCGTGTTTATTCACAGGGAACGTAATAACAACTGCCATCGCTCACATAGTGTACCAAAAAACAGTAGAGAATCCATTTGTTACGGAATTTGGACCATGGCACACATGAAGTTTTCCTTGGTAACTCCTTTTTCTACACATCTAACACTACACAGAATTTGAGATCCTCTGCGAATTAGATAATCAGTTAAAACTAGAAGATACAAGTGGAAAAAATCTGTTTTTGTATGTTTGATAGATTACCCCATCTTAATAAGCAATTTACAGGCGACAGATAGGTATGCTGTCCTTGTTCTACCGGTATTATAATGGAAGATGCTCCGAGGAACTAGCGTCATTGATCTCTTCGACACCGGTGTACAGTCGGGAAACACGTCCAACATACGAACACAGTTGACATTTGTGACACGAGAACTGCTCGCTTCTACAACTAGTTATTGAGTTCAACTGCTCGGCTATCGAACCACTTCTCTTCAAAACCCTTGTTCACTCCTTCCTCTCTTCAAAAAGATTCGACATAAAGGATATTTTCCTCAAGACCTCTAGTGTGGAATTAATGTAAAAAAAAATGACAACATGAGCAACAACGCTTTCAAGTATCTTTTTTTTTTTTTTAAATCTTTGAAAAATTATATATATAGTCAGGTAATATCAACTAGTAAGTAACCCACTAGTAAAATATATATAAATAGATTGTTATAATTGGAGTTCTAATATTCAAATCTTTACAAAAGAATTAGTTATGGTGGATTTATATTGTTGCTAGACCCGACAAACGTTTTTCTGCCGTATAAATTATTTCAGGTGAATATTTTGGTTGTTAAATAAAATATAACGAATGTATTTTAAGTGTGTAGGGATGGGATCTATAACAGATGACGATGACTGCCGATAAAAACAAAAAAAAACACCAGCTAAAGTGGGAAAATGAAATAAAGAAAATAAATATGAATTTCGAAGAGCAATTGAGTGTGCGATATTTTTAGTCAGTCCGTCTTTAGCCAACACACATAAGCTCCGGATGAAAAACAAAATGACGCGACGCTTCTCGCGAATGGCTCCAACCAAACCCGTCAGGAACAGGAACGAGGAAGTCGGTCGAGGAAAGAGGAGTGCGGAATGAGGATCTTTCTGTAACTCGTCTTGCTCACACACTCCCTAAGTTCAAGTTGAAACCATTGTTTAAATCAAACAACCAAATCATCTTTCAATAACGCCAACGATTCCAAAGCCAAAGTATTAAAAATAATCACATTCAGCAGTTTCAGGCTTCGGTTTGGCGAATGATTTCAATAATTTGATTTTGGAAACAATTGAATAACTTTTATTTAAGTGATTTTAATGCTCAAATTGAGTTGTATTGAATACCGTTCACACGTTACGATGAGAAATCAATCTGAAATCCATTCCATGGTTATTGGGTTATAAAATTATTTTTGAATCGTACGATGTGTAGGTACCTGTTATTTTGTAAAAATATTTTTTTAAGATGAAGCCATAGTAAATAATGCAAAATCATACAAAATCATATGTTTTTGTTTTGAAAATTTGATCGCTTAGAAGTATTGTAGATGCTTCAATTAAATACTGCGTGTAGAACATACCTTGGCCCTTAAAAATATCGGTCATTTTTTTTATAAGTCTTTTAATAAGCCTATAAAAAAATAAAGTATAAGATCTAAAAAACACACTTTTAAGTCCAAACTCTCCTATTTATAAACCCCTTTTCGGTTATGGTTTTATTGTATAATGTGGCAAATTCAGTTTGTTTTATAATGATCGCAAAAAAAGTTGATATTTACACCCAATCTTCCCAAAATAAAATAAAATATGCATTTTCACGTTGTTATTTTACAATACGGCCGCTAGTCGACGAATTCGGTTTTTCAAAGTGAACCCTATGGCGTCCACCGAAGAACTACTGTTCACGCCACAGTCGCCAAACCTCAGTCACGCCCCGAACTCAGCGGGAGATGGACGCGTCACTCCGCGTCGCTTGATTTCGTGAAATCAATTTTAAATTTCCGTTTTATTACAATAAACGATGCGTAAAACAGGAATTAATATTTTTTACAGGCCTTTACGAAGTCAACCTGTAAAACAAAACTCTCAAATACATTTTCCAACCTTTCCAAAAGCTTTTTATCAAGTATTTTTAAGCTCCTCCCATAAAGGGCGTGAATTCTGATTTCGATTTTTTCCTGAACTAGTGGATCGCCTTAAAGGTAAAAATTCTTTAGCACCGTTGTGATTTGAAACTAGATGAAATGAAAAAGAGACAAAATACATCTGTAGGATTCAGCCTGCGAGAAAATGAAATAGACTAATCGGTCTCCTCTTTGTGCGGTGCTTCGTAGTCTATCGGTCTCTTTTTTGTGCAGTGCTTCGTACCTCCCCACTCTTGTCTACTTTAGTTTTCTAAATTTAATTTTCTATAATATACTTAGAAAATTACATTAAAAAGTTCACACACTTGACATCGAATATTATTATATGTGAAGTGTGTTAGATTAAGTAGGTACCTACCTACATAAGGTAAATATCTACACACCATATAGTGATAATCCTCTTGTATTTCTTGGGCATGTAACAATTTCTAGATATTTTGTTTTAAAGAGATTTATTTCACGTGTACATTTGTTACTTAATTTTTACCTGCTACCGGTTTCGACACATGCTGGTGAACGAAATGTATCACATAAATAAAAATTAGGTAACAAATGTACATGTGAAATTAAACTCTTCAAAACAAAATGTGATGATCCTCATTTACATTATGGTATTAATGTATATAAGTGCACGATAAATAATAAAATTAGTAAGAGCCTCCTTTATCTAATGATGTTTATACAAGGTGTAACAGCATTTATCCAAAGGATTTTGACCATTTGACTATTCCTGAACATATTTGGAGTACAAAAAGTAGAGCTGTCATTTTGCAGACAGATGATATTTTTTATTTTTTTTTGTATTTCTTGGGCATTAACTATGTAACAATTTCTAGACATTTTGTTTTTTAAATTAAATTAAAATTTTCCGCGACCGGTTTCGATACAACCGTATCAACGGTTTCGATACAACCGTATCAACCGTGAATGATACGGTTGTATCGAAACCGGTCGCGGAAAAATTTAATTTAAGTAACAAATGTACATTTAATAAAACTCTTCAAAAAACAAGATATTTTTTCTATTCAATATCTATACATCGCGGCGGTATCACGTGATATGCGCCATTTTTCGTGTGATACCGTGCTTCTGGAACGACACAGAGTGCTTATCACGTGACCCACTATTCAGATGTACGTGTGATGGAAAAATATTTTTATTGATTTTAATTGTAAAATATATAATCAGAGAGCAAACTGACATAACTAAACATTTAACTCCAAAAATATTAGTAAATCGTTGATCAAAATCCTTCACGTACGTGCTGTTACACCGTGTATACATGACGTTAATGTTGTTTGTATTAATTTAAAAATAGACTTTACATAATTTGTCACAACCCTAAGATTGAAAAAAAAGAATTTATAATCCTCATTGGATAACTTGTGCTGCGCCGTGTTTGCGAAAAAAGACCTAAAGGGCGTCGTACTTAAATTTTTAAAAAAATACCTACCATCATTAAAGTGCTGCCTTCACGGAAGTCTTGACTCAGGCGTAAAATAACAAAAATGTTGTTTTATGTATACAATATTCCTAGTAATATAATATAATTGATATAGATAAAATTAAGTTACAAATGTACATGTGAAATAAAATAAAATATTCCTACTGATACCTTGATTGGAATGAAAACATGTTAAAAAGAGCGCTCGCATAACTCCTTGCAAAGGAATTCGATAAAGTCAAGATCTGGAATGATATTCGCCAAAATCATTACATACATTTATGCAGTAAGTTCGCAGTATCACATTATAAACCACATTATTTACACTACCATAAAATTTCGCAAAAAATAACTAAATATAAAATTGTCGTATCTATAAAGAAAATGTTAGTTTCCTGCAGTATACATGATGAAATATCAAATTAAAAACACATGCTGAAAATAAATAAAAACACATTTATGTGAGAAATCTAGGTACTACATTCGTTACCAGATGTAAATAAAGATATGTACCTAGTTGGTACTGTAATTATATTTAATATTTTATTGCAAGAATTTAAATGGCATTTTATTAATGGAACAGCAATAGCTTAAGAGTGATGAATAACAAAAAGTGACAAAATCTTCTTTTTTTTTTCTTTTTTTTTTAACTGGGGGAAGGGGGTGAACTTACCCATAGGCGGCCAGTGTGGGGTCATAAGGGTAGTAGCCTGTGGTGGGCTGCAGTCCAGCGGAGGTCCAGGCGGACATGTCGCCCGCCCCACTCCCGTCCTTCAGGGCGTAGGGATTACTCTGTGAAAAAAAATACTGGTCGTTAGGTAAAATCGAAAAGTATCCGTGAAAGCAACAATAAGTGGAACTTAATATTATTTTTTCGCGATCAGCACAAGAAGAAGAATTGTAAATCGATATAATTTAGATAAAGTTTTATAGATGAAAACTTGACATGATGTGTTGAAGAAGAAAATAATACTAATAAATCTAAATGAAACATTAAGCAGAATACAATACAGAATATAAAAAAAATAATAGTCACAACTGGGAGGTTGTGATCTCTGTCTTAAATTAATATTGTTATGCATATTATGATCTCTTCTTTTTTTAAATAGCCCATAACCTAACCTAACGCAACCTATTTATTTAACCTATTTTTTCCATCACTTTTAATGACTTTTAAATGAAAGTGATGAAGTTGCATGTTGTTGAGTTATCCGTTCACCATCCGAGATACTATCTATGTTAAACATTAATTCGTGTAGAATTTTGTAAACATGAAGAGATAGCATCCAACTAAATTTGAAAATATTGTTAATTCTAAGATTGAGATAATCAGGTCCCCCGGTAAGTCAGAGATTCTGATTCAATTCCCTGCAACCGTTACCTTTTATTCTCTGTTGCTTTTACAATTCATTTTCGTTTAGATGTATTAATATTAATAAAATTAAACTTCTCAATACATTAAAGACCTCCCTTATGGACGATAACAAAAAAAACAATATTTCTTTTTTAAATTTTAATTTCTGTTTTATTTTTGTTTAATATTAAATGTCCGGGTTTTACTTTCCCCACAGGAAAAACTAAACCCTTTCACACACTTCCCAAATGATCATCTGGTCAATCCACGTTATGCAATTGCACTATATAAGTATTATAATTACAAAACAATACAAGAACAACATGTCAACCTACCAGAGACCAGATGGGAAAATAATTAACCGACTCCAGATATTTTCATATCGGAGAGTTCGGCTCTGTGGAATTCCTAATTGAACCTATAAATCCTACTGATCCCTCAATATAAATATTTAAAAAATCTTTTGTAATCCTACATGTATTTAAAATTACCGATTTTTGCATTTTTATATATAAATTCTTTGACAAATCTAATACGCCTAAATTTTGAATCAGGGACCTATTAATTTAATTTTATTTTGTGTTTAATTTTGTGATTAATTTTTATTATTATTATTTATGTTCGAATTTTATTTTCATTTTTTATGTAATATGGCAGACTGGGATTGCACTACCCTCCCAGCCCTGCTGGAATAAAATCTTAAATAAATAAAATAAAATTAAATAATATGTTTGTCTACATACATATCAATACAGTATTATGAATATAATATACAGTTGTGCAGATTTCGTCCGCTCTCCCTTTATCGTAAACTCCCTGAAAAAACTATTTTCTCGTGTAAAAGCCGTATGGCGACTTTGCCACATTAAATTTTCTACTTAAATAGGGCTATCTTGGCACTGTGCGATCTGTCACATGCATATGAACTTATGATAATATCATCTCTCGATTCTCAGTAATTTTTAACAATAATTAAAAGTAATGTCATGAACATTTTTGAACTACATTTTTATTACAAATTTTACGATGTAAGTAAAAAGGACATAGTCTACGTAAGTTATAATAATGTATTTATCAATATTCATGACGACATTAAATTATTATGAACTTTGGACTACATAGTGTTAAATGTACGCTTTATAGGAATCAAACCCGTAGCCTTCCAACTGAAAGTCAAATGCCTGTGTGTAGCATAGTTTAATGCTGAGTTAATTTTATACCGTAATAACCTTCTGTGAAGTATATACGCCGCCCATTTAAATTAAGCTTTATGCTGAATAACTACGATAAAATATTTTATTGGAATTTACACAAGTAGTGCCTAGAAGCACATTCTTTCATACTTTGTTGGGTTTATGAAATAATCGAATAGGACCACACAATAAACAATTTTAACATTCTTTCTTAAGAAAATAAAGCGTTTGTTATAGGCAATAAAATTAAAATATTTGACTGTATCGAAATATGTAAATGGGAACTTGTATTTTTCATTTTAACTTCCCACGAATTTACGAGGGCGATAAAAGTGAAAATTCGAGGAGGGCAGTCCATGAAGATATGCAAAATGTTTCAATCAAAAATAAATACGTTTTATGTTCAAACGTATTGGCTTTCAGAATGATCGGCTTTTGTGAGCGGTGATTAAAATAATTCGGTATTGCTTTATTACGGATGTACTCTTCTCTTGTGAAATCGGTGCCATAAAGTTTATTGACCAGTAAATGGCTGCTCACAAACGAAGGATGGTAAAATATTTTATAAACTCATATCGTTCGTTAAATGCTGACTAAATAAACAATTATAAATTGGGGTATCCGAATTAATCCGGGATGGCTCATATAATATATGTCGTAACAAACACTAAGCATACAAGCTCCAATAAAGCAAATGATAAATTAGGATATCTATTACTTATTATCTAATGACAAAGAACACTTTTATAGAGCCTTCGTGGGGTTGACAACGAATTACGTTTATGTTAAATAGCTTCAAAATCTTTCATATTTGGTCCGCCGAGCTGCCTTTGGAAAGGTTAAGCGAGTAATGGAAACATTTTTCATTTTATTACGACTATAATTTTAAACGATTTCGTCTTGCCTTTTTCATGGTAATATTATAATATTTGAAACCGTCTTTAAAATATGTAGGTAAAGATGCCTACAATTATCCGTGTAATAGATGGCTACCTAACCTCTGTAAGGAAATGATGATGTTGTTTTAAAATATAACTAAACTAGATGGTACCCGGCATGCGTTGCTATGCCATTTAATAAAGAAATTATTTCGCCCTGCGTGTCCTTTCCCATTCTTCCCCTTCCTCTTCCGCGTAATCTTGCCCTCTCGCGTTCCCACTCCGCCTCCTCCACCTTCCCTCTACCCACTCCACTCCACCCCTTCCCCCGTCCCGTGAATCCCCTCCCGAGTTCCCCTCCCCCTTCCTGGTTCCCCTCCCCCCTCCCGCGAGCCCCCTACTGAGTTCCCCTCGCCCTCAGTTTTCAAACAGCTCGCGTGCCACCTATTGCAATTTTTTTTATACAAATTTCATCATGCCAGAGCTCACCAGTAGTTTTATACAAACCTTGTCCTGACAATAACGAACACAAAAAAATAATTATCCCATTTGGTGCAGTCGTGCGGAAGTTATGCGCTTACGTACATTTCTGCGATTCTTTTTTATGTATATAGATATATTAAATTATTACACCCGCCTCACAAATTCAAATGTAGGTATTTAATTAATTTTTTTTTAATTTTTATTATTATTATTATTTTTATAAATAATTATATACTCGCCTCAGAAATTTTAATTAAATAAATTTCAATTTGGGAGACGGGTGTAATAATTAAAACCTCTGTTATAGGTCACCCCAAGTGGTTTGCAACGTTTAGTGACTTGTCAGGCAAAAACCCCTGATAAAACACCAAACGTTGGCTCTTGGAATAACTTTGCCCGGGTCTTGGTAGCAGTTGCGTCTGCCTACCTACTGCATGGCGGGCCAGATCGGGAAAGACTGGTTGAGGGAGAGCTTTTGACCTCTCTGATGTACGAATCTGATGGATTCACACATCCGTCACTCCTGGATACACTCAACCCAAGATTCCTACTCACTCCTTATCACCTTTTCCTTCTCAGAATGTCTTCTAATTCCTTTCGTAAAGACACCCGCTACACATCACCCTCAAAGATGACACGAGCCCAGAGGGGAATTATTTTCCTCAGTGCCTCCTATGGTCCTATGTGAAGCTAATAAAAAAAATGTATTAAAAATAATCCAAACGTCTCTGCCACGATATATACTGCTTGCTTCATTCACATGCATGCACCGTACCCATTTACATTTACATTATTCCGATTCTTCACACAATTCGATCCAAGTAATTGATTCACTTGTTTATGCCTTTTCTTCTTGGGACGTCTGGAACTTGTTCTCTCTTCTCCTCGCGCATTATTAAACTTTTATTTACAGAGTATCGATGTTATTCATTGTGTTGTTTTATTTATTTTAATGGGAGGATTTTATTGTTGAAATGATTGCCGTTTTGCGGACGCACAATAATTAGCTTTAAAGGGTATTTTTCGGAAGTCTCGCGGAGGTGGAGCGTTGTGGATCAAAAAAAAATGTGCATTTGAAATTCAATCAGCCTGTGAGTCGGCACAGGGGAACCAAGATGTGTCTCAAGTAGGAAATAAATCCTCCAATTTTGATAACATTCAACTTGCTCATTATATCTCAGCTATTACTAGTATGTTCTTTATTTGAGTACCGTTGAACGTATATTCCAATTAATATAACAAATCACTATTTCATTTTACGGTCACTTTATTAAGGTCAAAATTGTTTTGGTTGAGGTGATTGATACCTATAATACTTCATATGTAGGTATGTCTCAAATTTTGCATCTGCACCATCACATCGATCGGACAGTTGATTAGTCAGACATCTCCAAATACTAAGTTTTGAAATAATGATAAAAGCGATAAATCAAATATTATTTACACGTTTCTGTATTTTGCATATTAAATCTTATATCTTATATACGTATTATATATATATATATAAAAATCTAAAAATATTTGAATGTAAGTCCGCTACGCGTTGCTATATTAAGCATAGGAAATGTTTGAACCTTCAAAATACCTTCTTTGAACCCCCGTGAAGGTTTCTGGATTATTACAACCACATGACAATACACCTGAAAAGTTTTTTACTCATTACAAAAATCTTGCAAAACTGTCAAAAATGTCAAAACATGAGAACGACATTTTGCAAAACAATGATTGTTAAATCAAAATTCTATTTTGATTTAAGAATCGAATCAAGAATTATAGATATTTAAAATAGGTACCTATGTTAGTTACCAAAATTATTATTATTATTTTATTTTTTTTATTATTGAAAATTTTTGATACAATACATATACATAATAGATACATGAAATAATGAAAAGTATATAAAAAAGCTTAATATAATAAATGTATGAACAAAAAAATCCCACAAAGGCAATGCCTGTGCGTGGGTATAATATTGATATTTTACTTTTATTTCTATGGTTATAGTGAATATTTTAAGTATACATAAATTAGGGATTTAAAAAAAAGTAATTGAATAAATGCATTTAAAAACTACAGCATAATAACAGTCTGCACTGTTATTATAAGTTTTGTAAGATTAGATGTTACAAGTGCAATTTAAAAACATAAAAATCAAACAAAATAAAATAGCAAACAACATTATAAATCTTCTCTAAAAACTGTCCAATGATGGATATACTTAACGGCTTTATTTAAACTTATAAGAAAAAATATCTGTTTCAGTGTTTTTTAGCCAAATTTTGGTATATTTTTTTATAAGATTGAAGATTTTGACATATGTTCTCTTTAAAGGTTGTACATAGTAAGTTATACATTTTTGGAGCAATAAAACTAATATGCCTTTGGGACAACCTAGTTTTGCAGTGGGGTACTGCATACTCACATGTGCCACGTCTTTGGCTGGTACGATTTGAATTTTTTAGAAAGTTATTTGGACGCATGTAAATAAATTTGAGACATTGAATTGATTGTTCTTATTAGTGGAAACAATTTAGTGGCATAGCAACGCATGCCGGAAACTCGCTAGTATGCTATAAAATAGCATCAGTAGGCATCACGGCCCGGTACAATAGTATGACATTTTGAATTGTCCCACTAGTGATCTATAAAACATCATTTTGTTAAATTTACCACAGGTTTGCCTGCATTATAATTGTTTTGGTGGTGCTCACGAGAAACCTGAGTATTGTAGCAGATAGAAGGTACACTTTTACATATAACTCTACTCAAATTTCGATGTTTAGAAATTTCTACTAATTAACTGGTCGATCGATATATTATGTATTTATCTATTATCTATATCTATTTATCTATTATCTATTTGATGTCTTACGACAATAATATCCTTTCGTTAATTTAGCCAATTGCTTTTCAATTTGGGATTTACTGGATAACCAACATTTCTACCACAGTGTTTCGCTACGTTTGATGACTTAGTAGGGGTGCCCGAGTTCATGGGATGGAGTTTGTTCAGGTTTTTGCAGTGGATGACCTGGACACCGAATCTTAAGCTAAGTTTACACGAAGCCAGTGCTCTGCCGCCAGTCCTACAGACAAGCCAGCGCTGGCCTGGCCCGTGTTGTCTAGACGAGGCCAGTCATTTCTGGATTTTTCTTGTGATGAGCACACGTTCGAAACAAAAATGAATTCGGGACAAATCCGGCTGTTGAAGAAAAAATGTTTAAAAAATATCTCTGCACTATTATTAGAAGAGATAATTAATATAATAGAGTAATAAATCGTAAAGAAAAAACGACTTTGGACAAGAAAATGGATAACCGATAGAACCAGTACTGGAGCCTCTGCTTTGTTGCTACAACAACTAAGATTAGAAGATCCTTCTGAGTACAGGTTGGCCTTGCGAGTTACGACTGAAAACTTTGAAGAGTTACTTTCATTTATAGAAGGCTCAATTCAGCGTCAAGACACTCTGATGAGAGATGCATTACCAGCAAAAATAAATGTGCATACACTCCACGGATATGCGCGACGCAACGTGGGCTGCGGGGCACGCGGGCGGAGGTCACTGGCTTGAAAAATAGACTCGCGCTCTATTTTAGCCAGTGCTGGCAGCCAGCGCTGGCTTGGCTTGAAAAACTGTTTATACGAGGCCAACACCAAGCCAGCGACTGGCAGCTAGCGCTGGCCTCGTGTGAACCATACTTTAGATTCCTACCCACCCCCCATTTTCTATTTCTTCCCAGAACTTCCTCGCCTTAAAAAAAACCCTCCACACAACATTCCCAAGTATGACACAGGCCCTGAAGGAAATTATTTTCCTAAAGGCCTCTTGTGTGGAGCTAATGTAAGAAAACAATATACAAGGTGTTCAAGGACATTTGACTTAGGTACTTTAACCAGTGATTCCTAACATTCTTTACTCCAAATAATTTCAGAAATCACTGAAAGTAAGTCAAGTACCTACGTCCCTAACACCCTGTATAAGATCTCAAAATGGTTTGAAGGTAGTAAAAATAGAAGGCACAGTTTCAAAAAGTTGTGAAGTTTTCTGTAATAAATCGTTTATTGTTATTTTATTAATTTCAAATAGGGTTTTCTTTGGCACCAGAAAATGGTCGACTTCACATTCGCTGTGTTGTTACATATAATATTCTAATCAGGCCAAGTATTTACATTGCAACTAATTTATACATTATTTATATCTGCTTTTCAGAATGCACCATAAGCATCCGATTAAAAATGATAAAAACATGTTATGTGTTTGTACGTGTGTGAGTGTGGGCCGATTTAGAATACAGGCCTCGGAACCGCCCACCGGGAGCGCCGGCCCGCGCTGCCATTTGTCACTTTTTCCCCGAGGAGCGGGCGCCGAGCGCGAAACGCCCGGCCGCGAGCCGCGACGCCCATCGGTCACCTTGACCACTTGGACACCTTGCCCAAATCATTTTAATTTGATTTAATCAGAATAGACAAAAACGCGCTGCGGATGCTCGCCAGACTTGACCGACTGTGGAAAAACTGGAGCTTTGATTCAGGCGCTTGTCAAGGCTTTGACGGGGACGGTTTTGGAGCTAGGGGCCAGAATAAAATTGTTTAAATTGTCAAAAGCTTATATAAATTTCTATCAATTATGTTGAGTATCAGTAGTTAGTTGCTTATTTGTAAGTCTAATTTAACATAATATAATATATTTATAGGAGTGTAAGAAGAATATATGACGCTAATGTGAATGGTAGAAGAAGTCGGGGACGCCCAAGAAAGATATGGCACGACCAAGTGAATCAGATACTTAAGTCGGGCTATGTCAAGAGTCAGAATCATAGAAGAGCATGTATGAGACATCCTCTATGCCTGCCCCTGCTGGAAAACGGCGTGATGGTTAGTTAGTCTAATTTACATCTGATCTCTCTATTGTAAGCCACTTGTTATAGATTTTAGTAATTGTCTGTCACTAGTAATAAATTTTAGTTGTATGTAATCATTAATCATTGTATAAATTTCTTTCATTTATGTTGCTCAGAAGAAGTCGGGGACGCCCGAGGAAGACATGGCACGATCAAGTGAATCAGATACTTGAGTCGGGTCATGTCAAAAGTCAGAATAATAGAAGAGAATGTTTGAGACGATGTATGAATGTGAGTGAGGCAAAGAGTGTGTGCCAAGACCGAGTTGTTTGGCGGTCCGTCCTCTCTGCCTACCCCTGCGGGGAAACGGCGTGATGGTTAGTTAGTTAGTTAGTTATGTTGCTCATAGTTATAAGCCTCTGTACTTGTTTGTACTTACTTATGTGAGTTACAAATAAGCTCAGTTGCTTATTTAGTAAGTCACATAAGTAAGTATATCATAAAACATCTTATCTCTTTAATCCAAGTAACTCGCTATAAATCTTAATTCACTAGTAATCAATTTTAGCTGTAAGTCATTATTATATATTTTTTTATTAATTTCCATCAATTTTTCTACATAGTTATAAGTCTCAGTGCTTAGTTGCTTATTTGTAAATTGTATAAGTAAGTATATCATATGACAACTTACCTCTCTATTGTAAGTCACTTGTTATAAATCTTAGTAATTGTAAGTCCTAGTGATAAATAATGGCTGTAAGTTATTATTATATAAATTTCTATCAAACAATATCAACTTTGCTACATAATTATAAATCTCAGTACTTAGTTGCTTATTTGTAAGTATCTCCGTGTTGTAAGTCATTTGTTATAAAATTGAGTACCTAATTGTAAGTCACTAGCAATAAACAATGGCTCTAAGTTATTATGTTGTACACGATTTTTTTTAATATTAGCTCCACACGGCAAGCCCTGAAGAAAAAAAAAATCCCTCGTGGCCTGTCATATTTGGGGTTGCTGTGTGAAGGGTATTTTTAGGCAAAAGAGGGAGAGGAAGTTCTGGAAAGGAAAAAGGGAAAGGGGAGTGTTAGGAATCGGAGTGTCAGTGTGTCCAGCAGTGACACACGTATGAATCCATTCCTCCCATTGCGGTGAAAGGCATAGGTCGACCTCAACCAGTCTCTCCCGATCAAACGTGTCCGCCTCAAGACAAAACCTCACCCCATGAACCCGGATGCCTCTGCCAAGTCACCAAACTTGGGGAACTACTTGGGATGACCAATGGCAGAGGCGTTGGATATCCAATAAATGGTTTCCAGGGCGGCCGTTAAATTGAATTAACAGCTAATATGTGATCAGTTTTTTTTTTCTTTCATTAATAAGCTTACGTGTTTTATGTGGGTACATTTGGCGAAGTGAGACACATCACCCTGCGGTACCTTTATTAATCCAGTGATACTTTACATGAAGGTGCCAATAAATCTTGTCCATTTAAACATGTGCGCCTCGGTCCCTTGACACTATAAACATTATTCCATTGCATCATTTAGTTTATCCAATAAACTTTCTTAATTTGAATATGGAATGATATGCACCCCCTGTGGAGTTGCACCAACACTAGACCAAAAGACCCCAAACGTGATAATACCTTCCCCCTTCTGGCTGATGCACTTTTCCCGGTTGGTAATACAGTATTATCACACATATGGAATGGCACTTTTCTCCGCAATAAACTGAATAACGCTGACCCCTTTTGTGTCGTCGACATCCCCCGATACGTTCCCCATTTACGACGGCCTACTGAATTAAACTCGGTGCAGAAGAGCGTTTGAACAGTAACTACTTTATTTAGGAGCAATAAAGGGGAGAGCAAGCTTAATTTTCAGATTAAATAGTATAAATGTCCTACAAATATTTGCGTGATGATGTTTAGGAGCTATTACTTGATAGTTTTAGTGAAATCAACCTTTATTCTTAACGAAATACTACTTCCTATAATTTCTTTGTTAACTTTTATGGTCCACTTTTCATTACCAAATCCACAATTTCGGAGATAGGGATTTTGCAGCAGCAGTCATTAGAGAAAGATCGACAGTTTAACTGAGTTCAGAGCAAAACCAAAGATTAACCATTTCAAATTATCGAATCCAGAATAATGATAGTATTTTTTTGTAGTATTTCATCAAGGGATCCAAGGAATCTATTCAGATCGATTAATTTTTCTTCTAGACTAACCACTTTAATGTTAATAACAATTCATTATGCGTTAACTTTTTTGTTGTTTTTGTTGCAATATGTACTATAACTTATCACCTTCACCTTCATTTTGTTATTGGAAATGCCATTATTTAATCCTGGTGTACATTTATACATAATATATTTTTTGATTAACGTGTTTAGGAAAGCAAAGGCAAAATATACGTGGTCGGTACAATAGAGCAAGAATTTGATTAAATGTAATTCTCCGGTGGTAGTGCAGTAAAAATAAACTTGTTCTACGTCAACGTAGCAGTTTAGAGACCAAATGACTAAAGGAAATTATTTTGGCGATATCATTTGTGAAAAGGATGAAGTGAAGTGGACCTAAAACAGATCCTTGGGGTACCCCTGAAAAAAGTGTTGCGAGGTTGGAGAGTTAATTTACAACCTTCACGGCTTGTAGGCGATTGCGTAGATAGGATGCTAGCCAATTTTTGATGTCAAACCAAATGTTCTCCTTAATTTCCTCTAATACGAGGATGTCATGATCAATCGTGTCAAATATTGCACTCATATCTAGGAGTGAGATAAGTGATAACTTACCTGACTATTTGGCTAGAGTTATATCTGACAACGAACGAAGTTGTCCGACTTCTATAAGCGGATTGACGATTTGTGAATAATTTATTTGAATTCAAGGGACTGGTTATTTTTGCAGCAGAAATTATTCAGCAAAACAAACAGAATTATCAACACGTTATAATTAATGTAATCCGTGTTGATAGAACTATCTCGACAAATATAATTGCTAATCAAATGCATTATAGCGACATGCATTTCCTTCTGAGACCGTTGAATCATATAAAAGTATTCCTTTTAGTCTTTTTCTAAAATTATCTTCACATATCATCTACGTACATAGAAGATTCTCTAGTCCTAAAGAGTCCTAAATTCTCCAATCTTCTAATATAAATATCAACTCTACTCACCATTCTTCTCATAAATTTAATATCAATAGTAATGGAGGGTGGCAAATGAAAGTGATATCCTCTTATAAATCTTACATAATATTATTAAAATTATAAGTTATTATTAAGTAGTTGATAACAGCGAATTAACTTTTATTTCTAGGAGGCAAGAAACATATTATAAGAGAATATGTATATTAATTCATCCATATTTACTTAAAGTCGAGTCGTATTTTTTGCCTCATTGTTTTGTATTTCACTCCACCCTCCCTTTATAAGGTTGAACTTGAATTCAGATTTATAGCTCGGGATAAATAGTTACCCAATATTTTCTCAATGGTGCTTGTAAGAGAGCAGTTTTTTCTCCCTCTCAAAAAGAGGGGAAGAAAGGGCGGGAAACGAAGCCATTTTTCAACATTGCGCCAAAAGGGACCGTTTATACCGCTCCGTCAGTTTTATCGACAAATTGAGTACCAATGAAAGTCTTATAGGTGCTGACGTCACTGTATTGCTTAATTTTATGGCCAATTTAAAAATAGCTCTACCACTCGTCAGCTTTGGCTAGATTGCACATAATGCACATGAGGTTTAGTTTATTTTTGAACTTGGTAATCCAGAATACGTTACTATGCATTTTTGACTAAACGCAGCTAAGTCCTGCGTTAGCTCGACCGTTTGGCATTTCGGCTTAATTTGTGTGTACATTCCGTTTCCAGATGTACGTTTTTAAGATGGTGGCCGTGTTGGACACTGCCTTTTTCTTTCCGTGGATCCTTCTGCGAAATGTCACATCGAAATGCTCAGTATTGTGGTATCTACCTGCCTGAAGAAAGTTTGAAAAAAGGCTTTTCATGATATAGTTATGTTTTTCTGAATAAATTGAATAATTCCTTTTTTGAAACACAAAAAAATGTTACGTATTTACAAATCTTTTGATTTAGCAGAAAATATTGAGTAAATAAATAAATAGTAAATTTTTTTTAAACTACCTGCTAGCACTTTTTTCACAGTGGGAACTGGCAGGTAGTTTAATATTTTTTTATTACTATTACTAAATTGCTAAACTCTTACTATTTTATAATATAATAGTAAAATTTTAAATTAGTTTTAACTGCACGATTTTACACCTACGGTAATCATTATTCTCTCAAATATGGAGAGGTTATGGTATAATGTAGCATCTCGAAAATACGTTCATATACATATATCAGTCAAAAACGTTTCATTTGTAAATCTATGTGCCAATGAAAGTCATATTATGTGCGTACGTTACACACATATATATTTACTTTTTTTATTAGGAAATTTACATCGGCCTACAGAGCTCATCGACGCCATTGGTATTCTGGTGGGTATATAAGTTCGTGGATGTTTATACAAAAGTGTTGGTTTATCTGAAGGCGGGGCGGAATAAAACGAGATTGAGTGAAACAATCTATAAAGCTCCCGAGCCCAGATGCGTCCCGTTTGTTCATTATTTCGTTACGCCTCTGAAAATTTCGTTTTAATTACACGCAACATTTTACAAGGATTAAGTGCGATTAAGGGAGGCTTTTAACAAACCGATCTCAATAACAGAAGCCCACGGACTTGATACCTTGCGTAAGCCATTTTGTAGTATACTGTTAGACCAACTAAAAGAAGTTCAAACTGATCC
Organism: Limnephilus rhombicus; assembly: GCA_929108145.2. NCBI lineage: Eukaryota > Metazoa > Arthropoda > Insecta > Trichoptera > Limnephilidae > Limnephilus > Limnephilus rhombicus. The sequence continues at coordinate 10,272,890 of OV815275.1, forward strand.
AGTTACGTAAAAAATCAGAGTGTGCAATTCACACACGGTAGAAGTGCAACCTACAGAAAGTAAAGTAGACAAGAGTGCGGAGACTACGAAGCACTTATTTTATCAATATGAAGGATGATTTTTTTCAACATTTTTGTCTTCGAATTCCAGTACCCTTTTTCTATACATTTGGTCATCTTATTAGTAATTGTGTTTTCTTCTTCGGAGTCGCTTGATGTCGCTTTCTTTCGTGTTTTCTTTGCCTGTTGATGTTGCTGTGCTTTGAAGATAGGATATTGATTTCACAAAAAAAAAAATGTTTGTTCGTCAGGCGCTTTATACCAAAGAAGACTTGTGTGGGACCTTGGATTTATCGTATTATATTGGAATCGAGTACCCGTGAAATAAATAAATATTTTATTACTATCTCATTCTCTCACAGGCTAAATCTTTTTAGTGTGTGTCGCTCGCTTCCGTTTTATCAAGTTTCAAATTTCACTTCAAAAGTCATTGGACATATTTCAACCTTGATGATAAGCACACCCAGGCTGGTGAAGCAGCGACTAGAGAAGGACGATAAAGCTAAACTAATAAACCCTTAATATATTCGCAGGGACACGCAGAAAGAATTAAACGCCAAACGAAAATGTCTTGTCCACACACTTTATATATACTCTTCTGTTATTCCAACTCTTAACATCCCTATTCAAGTGTTTTTTTTTTCTCTCAGTAGCGCCAAGTCTTCCTGGGTGTCCGTGTTATCTTCTTCCTATCATTTGCGCATCATTCACTCAATTAAGAGGAATATAAACGCCAGAAATATTTCGATTCTCATGCCTGCAAAATTTAAAATCGAGCATCTTATTTGCACGAGGCAAGTTAGCGAAAAAGTGGTTTTTATTTATTTTGTGCTTAATTTTATAAGAACGAAAAAAAGTTAGAACATAGAAAACCTTAAAAATAGTCTTAGCCATAGGGGTATTTTTTTAAAAATGATTTTTTTATTACTTCATAGTTAAGTCATGAAAAAACTTTTTTTTTGTGGTTTACGCCTATATTTTGTTGTTATGTCAATAATAATTTTATTGTAATTCCAATACATAGAAAAGCTAGTAAAAACTTCAATTTATCCGTAGCATATTTTTTGATGTTCATACTGTAAGCCGATTAGTCGTAAAGATTAATCTAAATAGTATCTAAATAGGATTTCACGTATAACTTCATCTTAACACTTTCCAACCTTCAACTCCAGCATCCAAGTTACGCCTCAAGAATCACAAAATAATTTATCACTTTCGTCAATGTAATAATATATTGTCAGTTAAATTTTCAACGATTCAGAACCACATTAAATCCGCTGTCATTGATATATAAGAGGTAAGAAAGTAGAGTGATAGTTTAGTTTAGTGGTATTCCAACCCCTACAAAACCATCCACTTTGGATGTGTGTTAAAATCACGCTGTCACCTGTCGGTGGTTCGGAGTTTCACCGCTAGACAGAGGTAAAGCCGCGGTTTCTCCCAATTGATGTTTAAACTTAGGGAAAAGGTAGATTCTTAATTAAATAGTGTTAAATAATAATAATCAGGTACCAATGTGATTAAATAACACGCTCTTGGTCTGTTATCTCAAAAACTTGGTCCGAGTTTCGTTTCCACTGTGTCCATTAAATGTTAATGATTTAAATAATAGTCGATTACCTAAATAAATTCATGGTAATTTAATCGAAAAAGGAAAATAGCCTAGTAATCCATGTATACACTTTTGATTTTGACTCGTGATGTTGCTGTTTCATCTACATACTTGTACTTTTGTGTTCCTCTCTTTTTTTTTATTAAGAAAGCTTCGCTACACTAATGCGTCGATGACACAGGGCTAGTTTACAAGCTACTATCTGGGAAATTCACTATCTGTTAGTAAACTCGCCCAGTGTCATCGTGTCACTTGCTAACTAGCAGCAACTAGCAGATTGTTGACAGTCTACGAAAAAAAGTTGAAAGGTCGTCAACTTTATTGGTTGATTTACGTTTCCAACATGGCTTCCGATAAACAGCTGATTTCGACTGTCAAAAATTTGAAGAATAGTTCACGCAGGCGTCGTTATTCTTGTTACTGGCGCTAAAAGCGACCTCAGTTTCCTACGCTTCTGAGCGAGTGGACAGTTTTGTGTGTCATCATGACAATCTCACTCGCCGATTTACCCGCTTTTAAAACTTAGTAGATAGTAGCTTGTAACTCGCCGTGTGTCATCGAGGCTTAAGGGGTTGTTTTAAAAATTTTAACATTTCATCGAATTTTTATAGTTAAATTTAACGTTCTGTGAAAGTTCTATTCAAGTTCTGTGATTATTTCCGTTTTATGAAGCAACTGGCCCATAATCTTATATACAAAAATCTCGTGTCACGGTGCTTGTGGTCACACTCCCCCGAAACGACTTGACCGATTTTTACGATTTTTTTAATGTATATTTGGTAGGTATGAGAATAGATTTTAAAGTATATATCATACCGCTAGGTGATTAGGGTGTCCCTGTTCAGAAATAAAATTATTTTTGTTTTTTTATTCTCATCAAAAAATACTTAAAACCCCAAATTTTAACCCGCCTACCCCCACCCTCCCATTTTTAATCGCGATTTCGGTATTTTTGTATGAACAAATTTAATCGTCTTTCGTATTTAAAACAGAAAAAAAATATTATGTTGTTGAATGACAGATGGCGCAACGTCCGCTTCATCGAACTTTCATCCATACGCGGATGAAAGTTCGAGTCGCATCATTTTGATATTTCATTCGGCATCATGTTCTCGAGTGGGCAAATCATCGAGCTTATTTGTATTGGCAAAAGACGGACTGACGATAAATATCGTACACTCAATTGCTCTTCGAAATTCAAATTGATTTTCTTTATTTCATTTTCCTATATACTTAGTTGGTGTTTTTTTTGTTTTTTATCGGCGGACATCGTCTACAGCGCTCCATTCCTCTTTCTGTCATAGATCCCATCCTCACACACTTAAAATACATTCCTTATTTTTTTATTTTACAACCAAAATATTCACTAGGATTAATTCATATGGCTGAACCAAGTTTATCGGATCAGCTAGTGATATAATAATAATAAATTTCTTTAAATAGACAATAAACAGTGTTAATTTCAAGCGACCTCCCAGGTAAGTGTGGTCCTGTATTCATTAATTTTTAGGCAGCATCGCGTTCATTGTACACATATTTTCATATCGGTGGTCAATGAACCGGTGGATGCAATTTTTAGAAATAAGTTGTTTTTAATTGTTTAGCTTGTTGTTTTCTAGATCTTAGAAATATATTATAAGTTTGTACAGCACCCTCAAGATGATAACTTATACAGAACGTGAAAATCAACTTTGTGAACGTGAAACAACTCGTCCTAGGTTAACTTCTTGCAGTATCCTTTTTTTATTTTCACTGTATTGTTACTGTGGTTAAGATGTCCATGTACTAGAATGATGTGCTTTAACTGCTACTAACCTAATATAAACAATAACACTTTATCTATAACTTGCGAATACCTCAGCATATGTTCTCCTAGTGATATGTTCGAAAAAACATTAGGTTACTTTTTACCATTTGTGTTTTACATTCAATTGTTAATTTCTTTATACTTTACTAGATACTATTTTGTGTATTAAGAGCAGATTTTGTATTACCTGCACTATTTATCATTTATTTACCTGTGAATGAATATAGGAAAAAAAAAAACAAAAAACTTCTTAATGACTAACTACAATGAAGCGTTTTTAATTATTTCAAACGTTGATTAGAAATATGCGTAAAACGCATTTACGGTAATATATTTATTGTGTATGTCTTCAGCATCCTTTCAGCCATCAAACTTGACGTTATGTCCACCAGCATAAATGACCGGCTTTAAAGCAGGATTGACACATTTTCATGCAAATCATCAATTAGCCTTTCGGCCTTTGGCGTGACATCTCGGTCAGCCGGGGAGAAACGAAACCCAAGACTCTGACGACATAAAATATTCATACACTCCGTAAGAGAGGTCCTCACTACATCATCCAACTCATTGCCGAAATAAATCTCTCCGTCGCCCGGCGAGGGGAGCCGAGGAAAGAGGGACTGGGGGAAAAGAGAGATTAATCACTTTTGGAAGCCCGGCACTTCGGACATTGGGGTTGACCACCCGACGCTAACGATCCAAGGCATTCGGAGGGTTGCCCGGACGCGAGGGGAGTAAAAGCCGACTGGGGTCGCCTTGCCATCCGTTCTGTATTAGCGGCTCGAAGGACTTTTTTATTTACGCAGGCCTGACGAGTGATTCGTCAGTTTTGATTTGAAGGAAATTTGGGACTCAAATTAGCGCGTGGATTACGATGTCACCTACATGAATTTAAGGCTCGTTTCGTCATTAGGAGTGGTTTTTTATAGGTTTTCGTCATCATCGCCGACAGCACGAGCGTTGAAGAGTTCTATCCGCTTTTAGACTGGATTTTTCTACAATTTGTACACCGGACGGTCCAGTCTTTAAGTGAAGGTTTGCAATCAATCTTTCATCCTAAACTGCTAGCCATCCATAATGCCATTTCTACCAAAGAAACCTCTTTGGTGGTTCACCATAATAAATAAATATTTTTTAATAGTAATCAAAATTTACAAAGTAATCTCTATATGTTACGTAAATACACATATACACGTCCTATCAATGTAAAAGTTTTTTTTATTGGATTAACTGAGATTCCTGTCTATTACAGGTCGCCACGTAATTTTTACTCCATCGTATAATTATTATACAATTGGCTTTGTATTGCTTTCGATGTCATCACAAAATTTCGTTAAATTGCTTGAAGCAATGTTATTTGGACATAAAGCATATTAAACAAAAGCGAATTAATTTAAACAAATTAATTAATGAATATTGTGTATTGACTCACGAGCATACAAGCCAGATTATCTGATCTGAATCTTGTAAAGTCATTTTGAGTTGTGCAATCGTCCCAAACATCAGTTCGCTGCAGTCGACGATAAGATTTCCCTGCTGTTATTAAACACGGTTACCGTTATCGACTTTTCGCCATCGCATGTTTTCGCGTACAGCATTGAAAACATGTGTAAATTACCTATAGCTTACTGAATATTGGCGAAATTAAAACGATGACAATAACAAAGTCAATTCCGTTATAGCAACAATATCCAACATAAATAAATAAAATGCGCCTATTTTTACGACCAGTAAACGGAAAAGATGAAATGCAGGATACCGCCTCTCTTTACACTCACATTCATATGTTACTAGCAGACCCCGACACACATTGCTGTAGCTAACGAAACACAACGCCCCGCCATTACCCAACCTTTATAACCAACCCCATCTGTTAAATCAAATCCACACGCCCGCTTGCCAGCACGCTGCCCGCTTGCCAGCCCGCTTTTGAAAACCTTGACAAATTTTATACCTAAAAACATTGATCATGAATCACTCTATCTATTGGTGAAAACCGCATGAAAATCCGTTGCGTAGTTTAAAAGATCTAAGCACACAGACAGCGGGAGCGACTACATTTTATGGTATGTAAAGAAGATTCAGAAATCCATGAGTTAATAATAATAATAATATTTGGATGATTTATATAGCGCCGTTTTTTGTGAAAAATCACCTCAAGGGCGCTGTACAAACTTATAATACATTTCTAAAATCTAAAAAACTACAAGCTAGGCAAACAATTGTAAACAACTTATGGCTAAAAATTGCATACATCGGTTCATTGATCACCGATACGAAAATATGTGTACAATATTTTGACCAATGAACGCGATGCTGCCTAAAATTTAATGAAAACAGGACCATACTTACCTGGGAGGTCGCTTGAAATTAACACTGTATATTGTCCATTTAAAGAAATTTAGATAGAGTTCGCACGCAGAGGACATTATTGTCGAGTGTATTTTGGAAAGTAAAAGCAACATATAAAGGTGGGAGGTGCAGTAGTACCAATAAGGATTAAGTATGTAATAAGTTGTATGAGTTATATTGTTATGTGTTAAGAAAATGACGCTTTGATGCTTTGGAAGGAGTGTCTTACGATGTGCAAGCGGAAGGAAGAAGAAATAGTTGACGTCTGTTGACATTGTCAATAATGGGAACAGAACACATGATTTCATTCCTATTATTCTGATTTTGGACAATGTTGTTTTTTTATGTGAACTTCACCGAAGAATGCCAAATGCCCGAGATTGTGGGACGATAGCATCCCCAGTTGGAGAATATGAACCATCCTATTCCCGGGGATCTTATAATGGTGAAATTACTCTATAAAGACTATGTAAAGGATCAAAGTTCGTTAACGATGAGTTGTAGGCTAGATAAATTAAAATGTAACGTGCCCTTGAGATGATTTTTCCACGAAAACAGTGGAATACAAATACTCAATTTATTTTTATTATTGCTATTCACTATGACATATCTATCAACTATCCTTCACCATAAGAAGAAGAAGAAGAAATAGGTCGAAGTGCGTGATTTCTGAGACAGTCCATCTCCCTCAATTTATTCAAAACCACCTAGAAATTCCTTTCTTAATTATAAAATAGCTCTCTCTGATTAATATGACTGAGATCACTGTTATGACTTCCCAGATTTCCGAAGTGAGTATTAAATTTTTATATCGTGGCTCGGTTATAAAATCTAAGGTAATCTTGTATTAAGAAGGGGCGTTAACGTAATTACAAAATTAAAAGGAAATAAGTTTACTGTTTTCAGCGCCTCGGAATCGTCCATAAATTAAAATGAATAATCCAAACAGATTAAAAAGGCAACAGAAATGGAAGCCTTTGCCAGATATTAATTTTATTACTGGAGGCTGCGTGAAGGCCGCGGTTATACAAATAAAACCGACCCTCGAATCGTAAAAATGATGCTTCTCCGGTCAGGGTTATGAAAATATAATTATATTTATATTTTATTTACGAATATTTATAATGCACATATACAGGGTGTTACTGCATGTAACCGAATAATTGTAACAAGCGATTCCTAAATGTATTCAGAGTAAAAAATGAATATGTCATTTTGCTGTCTAATAACTAAGCTTTCCGTGCAGTGGAATAATTTAATTGCTCTTATTTATTTTTGAGAAGACGAAGAAGATAAGCATCTGGATATTCAGATCTGGACACTAGAACACTATATCTAGACGCCCTCGAAATGTTATGCTAGAGAAAAACGCTCAGGATTCCTTGGACGGCCAGTTGCACTAATATATCTATTCTTGAAGAGCTATGCGTATAAAGACTTTTAGAAAAGGTCAACAGGTGTCACGTATAAATAAAATCAGATGTCTTTATCCAAGACACATAAATTCGTTAAAAAACTTTGTAATTCATCAAAAAGATAGTAAAAGAAAGGAAAATTAGTTGATAATAATATCGTTAATCCAAATTTATTATTCGATCTGATTTAAGATGGTTTGGGCTTTTAGAACGATATAATGACCAAAGGGATAAAAAAATATGACTCGAATGATTGTTAGAAAAATTCGGGCACGCTCAGGGAGACATGGTACGATCAAGAGAACCAAATACTTGAGTTGGGACATGTCAAGAGTCGGAATAGCAGAGTAGAATGAGAATGAAGCAAAATTATATCGTCTTGTGAAAAAAGTACATTGTACCAGTGCTTATTAATGGATTGAAATCATCCTCTGTTTTTTTTTTAACTTCTAGTGTATCCCAGGGATCAAATCTTAGCCCCTGCTTTTTCTAATATTTGTAAATAACCTTGGTTTAAAATTAAACTTCCACTATAATATTTTCGTGACAAGAGCCTTATCCGACCATAAATACATATGTTTATATAACGGGCACCGCCGCCCCGGCAACCATTGAACCCTGCCGTAGGTCACCCCACGTGGTTCGCTACGTTTAGTGATTTAGGGGTGTGAGCAAAGGCCGAGTTGTTTGTCATGTTAGTTAGTTTAATTGAGTTCCAAATGCATGTTTAATCGGTTATCTCTAGAAGGTGCAGTAAAATAATAAAGGCAGCTTTTACTGACCCGTGGCCCCTGGCGGAGTTGGCCCATTGGCGGCGTTAATAGGCGGGGGCGGTAATATGGCCATAAATGCCTCCGTGAATGATGGCTGTGCAAACAAACAGTGTCCCGAATATCTCCCCCCGATGATTTTACAACTGGAGATGGCGAAGTACTACGATGAAATAAATACAGTACTTGCATAATAAATAACAACAAAACTAATGATTTAATTTTTGTCAAACGCTTATACAGAAGTGCCTACCCACCTTAAACATTAATTGGACCAAAGTTATATAGATTGGGCCACTGAGGGTGGGTGGTAAATTTTTAAATTGAGGTTTTTTGTGTTTTAATTTAATAATAACACGTCAAACGCATTTCATACTTACATGAAATTACGTAACATCATATTTGGGTTGGGTTATTGTTAAGTGGAAATTAATTTCGCTAAAAAAATTGTCTTCAATGTTAGAAAATTAAAGGAATGAAAGGATGCGGGATAGGTAGGTACTATTCTATTTACAATTAACGGAAGTCCGTGGTGTTGCCCGGGTTTTACGCGGAGTTTTTCAAAATTAGACTCACAATGACCTTCCTCTTGCTTTTAAGGTGAAGTGTGCTAAATTTCATCACCATCTGAATAGAACTGTAGATATGTAAAAAAAAGCAAATCCATGCAGCCCGCTACAAACGCTCTCCTTTTCAATCATAGATTAATTTGTACAGTGCTGTTTTTTGACAGTTCACATGAAGTGCATCTCGGGGACCACCATTCTGAATAGTTACTTCTTCAAATGGCCTCAATGGTGATTAGAGACCAGATCGGAATCTCCAGGTACTTTCCATTCCTCTACTTCTTCATTTCCTTTCCCACCTCATTCCCTACAATCTAACAACATATCTCATTCGGGAATGCCAAAGTCCCACCGACTTTTGATAGTTGTGACTCTCAAATATGAGTTGTTTCGTTTAAATTATTTATGAAGTCATTATACTCCTTTACCTTCAACTATTGAGTTATTAAAGTCGAGTTAACATCGCGCATAGTTATTTCATCGCATCTCCCCTTCACCCGAACTCATCATTCTGGCCAGTGGCTGTATCATTCACTTATTCAGCTTACGGCATAATTCATTGCGTGGGGCGTTTGGGTGCGGGGGGGGCGGGAGAACGGGTAGCAGCGAGCTACGCGCTCACTCGGAGTAGCTAATAATGCGGGCTGTGGCTGTAGAGTGGTCCCATCGAGCCGGATCATAATATGAAGGTACTTCATGGCTCTTGATTGAAATGCTGAACGGGACAAATGATTATGGTTCTCTTCACCTTCGAGTCCTGCTTACTGATAAACAGATTTGGAGAATAAATGTTCATAATAAGAAGTTGGGGATGCCCGAAGAAGACATGCCACCATCATGTGAATCAGATACTTGAGTCGGGCCATGTCAAAAGTAGGAATAATAGATAAGTTTGTATGAGACGATATATGGATGTGAGTGAGGCAAATAGTGTGTACGGGGAAACGGCGTGATGGTTAGTAAGTTAGTTAGTTAGAAAAGTGGATGTATCATTTATCGTAGGCAGATCCTATTAATCAAGACAGCATTTCCGAAAATACTGTGTGTAGGTATCGTCCTGAAAAGGAATCACCATTGATTTCTCTGTTCGATTGAGTAGTTTTTTAAAAATAATATACATAAATGAAGACTAACTAACTAACTAACCAACCATCACGCCGTTTCCCCGCAGGGGTAGGCAGAGAGGACGGACCGCCAAACAACTCGGTCTTTGCACACACTCTTTGCCTCACTCATATTCATACATCGTCTCATACATTCTCTTCTATTATTCTGACTTTTGACATGACCCGACTCAAGTATCTGATTCACTTGATCGTGCCATGTCTTCCTCGGGCGTCCCCGACTTCTTCTACCATTCACATTCGCGTCGTATATTCTTCTTACACTACTTCCTTCGTTCATTCGCTCTACATGCCCAAACCATCTGAGGGTCCCTTTCTTAATCTTACTCATTATGCTTACATCAGCCTTACATTCTTTGCGGATATCCACATTTCTCACACGATCATACATTGTTTTACCACACATACGTCTCAGGGATCTCATTTCAACAGCATTCAGTTTACTTTCATCCTTCCTCTGCCAGTTCCATGCCTCACTGCCATACATCAGGGTAGGTACCAGGACTCCATTGTGGACTGCTAGCTTCGCTTTTTTTGACAGTTTTTTATTAGCGCCAACGGCATTCCGTCCACCATTAATGGAGTTACCGGCATTCACCCTTCTTTCAATATCTCTTTCAGCCTTCCCATCTCTCGTAAACATACTACCCAGATACACAAACTCATCCACCTGCTCCAAATATTCATCATATATATAATGAAGACCACGGGGGAAAAATGAGGAAAGTAACTTACAATCCCAATTAAAGTAGCGATGTATCAATTTAGCAATCTAGTGGCATTACTGTGTATCCTTCAAACTGCAAAATAGTTTCAGCAAAAACAACAGGTCTAAAAAACTATGATGGTTTCGATACACAATGAATCATAAGTGTCCGCTCGAACATTGTCAAAAATCAATTATACCGATGATGTTTTTTTTTACATTAGTTTAGGAGGCCCTGAGGAAAATAATTGTCATAATGGCCTGTCTCATCTTTGCGGATACTGTGTGGAGGGTTTTTAGAAAATGAAGCTCTGTGAAGGAGAAAGGTATTAGGGGTGGGTATGAATCTGGGGGTCAGTGTGTCCAGGAGTAATACGAATCCAGCCCCACTATGGTAAAGGCGATGTTCCGAGAGTCCTGCTGCAGAAATCAAACGGTCTCCCTCAACCAGTCTCTCCCGATCCGGCCTGCCACGCAGTAGGTGGACAGCCGCAACTGCCTCCAAGACCCGAATAAATCTCATCCCATGAACTCGGGTACCTCTGCCAAGTCACTTAACGTACCACTTGTGGTGACCTGCGGCAGAGGTGTTGGTTATCCAAAAAAAGTTCAAATTTAATTTACCCAAAATTTGTCCTGAATTGATATTCCATGCTTTTTCTATGTGGTCTTTATATGTACGTACTAATATAATGTACTCTTTGTATTTTGTTTTAAATAATTTTAGTAGTATTAATACCAAATAAGATTTAAAAAATTGCAAATAAAAATACCAACCGGCCAATAACGATATACAAAAATAAAACTTTTAACATTGAAAATGATTTTTTTAAGGAACCTTTACCTAGGCTGGACGATGAGTAACTCTAGAGAAAAATGGAGTTGGGCAATCAATGGAATGCTATTATAAATATTTTTCTCAGCCATGAATGAAAATATGGAAAACGCTCCGTAGACTTTTTTGTTTGCTGCCGTCAAACTAAATAAAACTTAGTTCAGATTTGTAAGCTTCCACGGCACTTTATAAACGTTCTTCTATAAAAGGAGTGAGTATTCTCTTATCGCCTACAGTTCGATAAGCGTCCATTTTTAATGATTAGCCACGTGATTTGAGCACTAGGTACATATCATCATTATCTGTTGGTGTTTACCCTAAAATCTGAGCTATCGTTATCTTTGTCACACCGACATATGTTATTTCAAATTGATTTTTTAAGTAAGCACTATTCACACACAATGATACGATCAGCCAAAGTATTCGGGGAGACTAGGACAACTAGCAGCAATGAGGTAATAGACGTGCTCAACTTTTTAATATTATTTTTAATTACCTTTAAAAAATCGGCCTGCTTATATATACATAGTAACTATATAATAACTAATAGTGAAATTGTTTTTTTAATGTCTGAATATTTTTTTACTCGTAAACACGAGCACGAATTGAAGTTGTTAAATGGCACTATACAATTTTACGTCAGGTGATGTCATACATATTGAGTCTGTTGGCAATAGCGTCTCAATTGCATTTAAATGACGTTAGTGCCAAGCCGGAAAGTTAATCAACATGTTTGTTATCTGAATCTGTATTACAGATATTTCAATGGAGCCTCTCGAAGAAGATTTAATTTTCTGAGATCACATTTAATGTCGGCTTCATGAGAACGGTTCGTAGCCCCCCACTCTTGTCTACTTTAGATTTCTGAAGATTTCACTTCTACCGAGTGTGAATTGTACACTCTGATTTTTTTTCGAAATTTTTCTTTTTCTTTGTTTTTACCGTAATTTGATCCAGGCATTTGAAAGTTTTGTATCGGTGGCTCAATCCAGTATTGTATTTTTCAGCCTTTCTTGAAAGATTTGGGTTTGTTTATGTACAAAACTATTTATTTATATTCATATTACATATGTACGGGCGTAAACTATTAATTAACCTCAATATTTTAAACGTGCAAAAAGTATTAAAAACCTAAAATAATTTAATTGGCGCCATCTGTGAATGCGTAGATTATAACGTACGTGACGTTTTACATGCTATATTTCTTCAATATTCTATTCTTTACACATATTACATCTATTATTACATATCCTCATAGATTTATCACACAACATATTATTACAGCAGGTAAGGTACCTACTACAAAAATAATGAATCGTTCGCTGCCTTTAATTAATTATTTGCATAAACGCGAAGCACCTTAAATTGATGGATGCACAATGGTTTTAACGAAGAATGTTTGCTTTACGCGAGCAATATAACGTAGGTACTGTGCTATAAAACGTTTTATACTCATCACGGCAATTTAAAAAAGGAAATTATCTTCATCATCTTTATGACAGAGAACGATACTAGTTAATAATACGATTGCAGTTGTAATAATAAATTTCGTTGCAATATTTTGCGTTTAATATAAAAACATATTTTATTTTATCCTCGATTTATGTTTTGATTGCAATAATTCTTATATCTTGATTACACCATTAAAACCGCTCGGGTGGTAAACTGATTATTGGATATTGTGAGAACTATACTTAATATGCTGAGATATCATGATATAGTTTTGTTTTAGCAACTAACTAAGACCGTCGTCCCACTGGCAAGGAAACGATAAGCAAACCCCAGTAGTAAACGTTGGTTAGGGAGTTATGTTATTAGTTATTACTAATTCTAGAGGGAGCGCGGTAATATAAAATAAACGATAATAATTAAGCGAAAATTGTGAATATTTATTAAAACACGATTCGTTTAAGAGTGCAAAAATTTCTCGGCAAATGTCGTGACAAAGTAACTTTAAACAAACACTGTGAATTTGTTCACACCCATACCATGTTAAATAGATTATACTTGTTTCTTGTGACAGAACAAAACGCGTTTTATTAATTTTCGGAACTTACTTTGCGATTGTATTTGTATCTAGGTAATTTCATATAGCAAACGTGTAGATATTATCAAAATAACATACAATTTTTTAAGAACTTAAGTGCTGTAAATGTGTTATATCTGGAGAACTTAACTTTTCTGTAGAGTGTCCGGTTTTTGTTGATTCCTTACCGTCATCAATCCAATGGAACGACGACGGGTTAATTATCACGCCAAATTTTCGCAGTCGCACGCAAATGTTGAAAATTTGCACAACTCTGTTTTCCAGCACATTCTATGTTTTATTCAGATGTTAAATGAAATTCATTCACAAACAAACACCACACCTGTGTGTCACCAAGCTGTGTCATCATTTTACAAAATACCGTTGGCTAATGAACTTGCTAATGAAAAAAAAAACAGAGTGTGCAATTCCCACGCAGTACAAGTGAAATCTTCAGAAAACTAAAGTAGACGAGAATGGGGAGAGTATACCGATGGACTACAAAGCACTGCACAAAGAGGAGGCCGATTATTCTATCTCATTCTCTCGCAGGCCAAATCCCATAGATTGTCTCTTTTTGGTTAAGAAGTTTTCACTTCAAAATTTTTAATTTTTTTAAGATTTGGTCGTGTTTAGTAAAAGTAAATTGATTTTATTTCTGGCAAACACAAACGCCCACAAATACGTCTTTGGGTTTATCTTTTCAGATGATTAATTAGGTGCTTAAGTTCCACCGTGAAATACTTGTAAATTTACAAAAATTATGTTTATTTTTAAAATAAGCATTGGTCATGAAAGGATCATTTCGCCCCAACCTTCTCGCCTTTTCGATAAATCTGTGCGGAGAGACGTTGAACCTATCGGGTAGTTCTACCCGAACCCACCGTTATCAGCGCACATCAAACAGGGCCGACTAAACGATTCAAATCAAACACGATACTTGGAGTACTCGAGAAATATATCTACCTCTAATACCTACCTATCTACTATCTACACATTATTTAGATATCTGTATTATTTGTACCCGTACCGGTGATGTCCATCGATTAGGTAAGATATATTGTATAAAACAGTTTCGTCACGTAATTTTTGATATCCATAATACGTTTTTTTGCCAGCAAAAGCCAAAGTACGCTTTTTTTCCTACACGAGCGTTTCCTTTACAAATCAAAACGCATTTGAAAAGTGATAAAGTCATTAAAAGTAATCAAAAAGCTAACCTAACCTGATGAACCTAGATTTTTCATTACTTTTCAAATTTGATTTGCCCGTTTACCGATTTGTCCGGTTACCGAATGGTCCTGTTGCCGATTGGTTCGGTTACCGATTTGTCCGATCATGATTTGTCAGGTTACCGATTTATCCGATCAAAATTTGTCCGGTTACCGATTTATCCGGTCATGATGTCCGGTTACCGATTTGTCCTGTTATGACAAATCGGTAACTGGATTAATTATGCATGATATGTCCGGTTACAGATTTGTTCGATCATGATTTGTCCGGTTACCGATATAAAAAAAACGATGCTGTGCAGATTATCCAATTATTATTATTAGTTAGTCAATTTATATTGATAGATAGTAAAATAAATATTTGTTATGTGAATTCATATATTTTTGAAATAATTTCATTTGTAACTGATAGGTTTAATAAAAATTCAAACGAAACTTAAACTGTCCACCTACCAACTATAAATAAAGCGATTGTTGTAAGTTGTAACATATAAGTTTTAACCGTCTTTAGACTGGTTTGAATTTACCTTTATCGTTTAAGATAGATTCCAGTTTGTTGAATAATTAACAAAGAGGACTGTATTCCAAGTACCACAATGGGTGAATCGGGTTTCATCTAATGTAGTAAAATCCGACATTATTTATTCTGGCCAATGGGAAGACGTTTCCCTACCCGTTTAATTGGAGACGCGCGCATCCTCCCTACTCCAGACGAAACTTTTGTATATAAATAGGAACCTAGAACTATATAACAACCTTAATTAGGTTACTTACATCTTGTAGTAGAGAGAGAAAATAATTCTGCTCGAAATTTTCCAGTTTAGTTTCATGAAAACTTAAGTTTTTTTACATTTTACATTTGATTACCTCACAAGGGTTCGGTGTTAGTATGCATGTAGTCCAGTGGTAGGTACTACGACATCTCCCATTGAGGAATATCGTGAGGCTAAATATATTGTGGGAATGAAAGCGGAAGACGAAGGTTGAAAAACTCGGCTAAAACCAATGTTTCAATTCTAAATGGATATCTTTCACTAAGGACACAATTATGTATTGTGACCAATACAATTCATCAAACTTCATAGTTAATATTCTAGTTCTGTTATCATCTAAGAATTGTACAATCGGTCCGTGATGATAAAATAACAGAACTTTAATACAACTTTTACAAAAGTTGTGTATTAACTGAGAAATGTGACGAATTGTTAAAATCTTGTGTAGCAACCCTAGAAGTATCTACAACTCAACTAACTCTTATTACTATAACTATCGCAGGCCTGTAAAAAAATCACGGAATAATCTGAATTCTTATTGATTCTTGACTAGTCGAAGTCGGTTCCAAATTAAAAAGAAAAAAATTGTACATAGATATTTCGTAGCTCTTCTGAATTCTTCTTACAACTGAATCCAATATTTAAAATAGGTAACTCTTAAATTCAAAGCAAATTTGTGAACCAGATTTGTGATTATTATTTTTTTAAGAAAATAAAAACATTCCGGAGTGACGAATAACTTGACAGTATTTGAAAATCTCATAATATCTCCACTGTAATCGGAAAATGTTGTTTGTGTCGTGTTGTAGGACTAAGGCATCCGAAGAATTAAACTCACGACGCCTGGGTGGGAACCAAACACGTTGCTTACACAGTCATCGACCGGTCACAATGCATTACACATGTATATAGTAGGTAACTATTAGTTGATTCCACGTGTCAGTATAAAGCTAATGCAAAAATCGTTTTAAAAAAGGCATTAATGTTCCTGTGAATTAACGTAGAATTCTGATAATATTTGGACACGTGTAATTTAGCTAGTACACCGCACGCCATGTGATTAGGTATTATATTACATATTTTGTTAAACATGAGCTCTCTGCATGCAACGTTGCATATTAAGTGGCTCATTTTACTTTTATTTGCACAACTTAAGTCGCAGTTGACTTTTATAAGTACGAAAACATACACTGCTTTGCATTTGAGACTCTCAGCCTTGGGTGAGAGCCAATTGTTTGACCTTAAATAGTCAAAACCACCACTTACTGTCTGCAAACAATTTACAGTCAAGACAAGCATTATAATATTAACTATTATAGTGATTTATTTTTGGCGTGTTATGCCGTGTTGCGCAATTGAAAGATCACCATTTTAAATGGCTTTAGCCGTGTTTGCTGACCAGCTCTGAACAGTCATGTATTTTTATTTTATTTTTACGGTGATGGATAAATTTTATATAACGATTTAAAATTAAATTCGACGGCGATGACGTCACGCCAGCAACGTTGATAACTGCCGTCTCATCAGATATTGGCGTTTTCTATGTCATTGTGACGTTATAGCTTCGGAATGTGCTGGTCTTCAAATCAATGATTATGAATGGAAGTATTAATGATCCACACATTTCTGACGGTATTCATAGTTTGTGAAAATACCCTATTGTAAATAGAACACGTAGTAAACTTAAATTATAGAAAGAGAAACATGCTAAATTAATTAATACATCAATTTACTATATATTATCAACACTGTGGTACCAGATGACACTGCTAATAGCAATAACGTAATGACTAATGACTGATTGTATTATTACAAGCCCTCGTCGTAATTAATTCGTAACGCTAACGAAGTGATAATTATTAACAAGTAGTATTCACCTTAGTACCTACCTAAGTTATAGCTTGCAGGTAATCAACACTGTAGAAATAAACCAGATAGAAGTGTATTAAGAGCGTGAAAATTAAGCACAATTTTACCAGACAAGGTTAATTTCTCTGGAATTTTTATGTGAATATCACACTGAACAGAGTCGTTTATCTATATATTTATTTATTTCTAGACGGTAGAATTTAGATCTAAACTTAAAACTCACCTTTTCAGAAAGTCGTCTATATGGTCAAAAACATTTCACCTTCATCTTCTCAGCCCGTGAAATTGTAAATAACCAATTGGGATAAAAATGTACCCAAATAAGAACTTTTATAAGCTTTTTAAGTCATTTTCAAAATTTCTCAGTTCCCAAAGAGTCCAAAATTCTCCAGTCTTTCAAAATAAATATCAACTCTACTCTTGCCACTAATCTTTTCATAAATGAAATACTAATAGTGATGGGGGTAGCAAATGCAAAATCGTGCAATTTCCAGTGTTTTAAATATATTGTCCTCCGCGTGCATCGTCGTATCTTCACCAAGCATAAACTTTCTAATTAAAGATGGATTTTTGAAAGGGGACGAACGTACTTTAAAGAATTCATGAGTTCTTAACACTTCATTTTATGTATTAATTTTGCTTTCAAAATTTTTATTTCCAATTTTATTTCTATTTTTCTTTAAAATGTTGTTATTTTTTTTCTCTTAGTTTTTCACTAAATTTTATTTATGTTTTAATTTTGTTTTATATACTTATATGTTTTAATTTATGTAGAACACTTGAGTTCTTAACATTTATTCTTTATTATTAATTTTTATATTTAAAAATTTGAATTTTCATTTTTATTTCTACCTTTCTTTAAAATATGTTCTTTTTTTCTCTTTACTTTTTTTATTTCTTAATATTTTTTTTTTGAATGCTTTGTCATCTGTTTTAATTAAATCGTATTTAAAATATTAAATGTTCGACTACCACAACACGGGCATTAGCCTAGGCTGGTAGCCAAAAAAACAAATATCTGTAAAGTAATAAAAAAATTATTTGTTCGTATGAAGCGGATACTTTGTGATGTGACATTATTAATTTAAAATAAAACAATAACTTTGTAAAAGTGGTGTTTACAAAGTTATTGTTTTATTTTAAATTAAAAAAATTTATGAAAAAAAAAAAAAAGAGTGTTCATAGGAAGTGACCTGCCAGGTAAGTATGTTTTCTATACGCTTTTGTAGATAATAAAATTATGTAGAGCCTAAGAAAGCAAAATGAATTGTTCAGCGCCCTTGAATCGATTTTTCAAAAAAATGGCGCTCCCCAAATTAATCAATTATTATTATTACTTATATAATGAAGAGTGTCTGTGAAGGGCGGATGGCGTAGATTTGTGTCGTGTACAAACCTAGTTTTACTTCTAGAATAATGAAATTTTTTAACACTTTACCGTCAAAATAAGGGTACGGTCGCTGTCTACATCTGATTTCGAAAAACTCTGTGTTAAACTCCAGCAACGCCGGAGGCTTTATTTATCTACCTCTTCTCTATCTCTATCTCTTTATAAATAAAAAATGTATGTACGAGCATAACTTCCGAACAACTGCACCAAATAAGACAATTTTTTTTTGTGTTCGTTATTGTCAGGACAGGGTATGTACAAAACTACTGGTGAGCTCTGACATTATGAAATTTGTACAAAAATGAATCGCCGAAATGTATGAACGCGCATAACTTCCGAACGAATGCACCAAATTGGATAATTCTTTGTTGTTGTGTTCGTTATTGTCTGATGAGCTCTAGCATTATGAAATTTGTATAAATAAATTTCAATAGGTGGTACGCGAGCTGTTTGAAAACTAAATTTACCGGGACTTAATTTATGGAACGCGGGAGGGATGGGGAACCAGGGAGGGGGGAAGGGAATCTGGGAGGATGTAGGGGTCTCGGGAGGGGGGTTTGCGGTACGGCGGAAGGGGGGGAGTGGAGTGGGGAGAGGGAAGGTGGAGGAGGCGGAGTAGAAAGGGGAAGAGGACGCGGCAGAGGAATGGGAGGGGGCGGGAAGGGGAACGGGACGAATGGGAAAGGACACGCAGGAAGAAATAATTTCTTTATAAAATGGCACAGCAACGCATGCCGGGTACCAGCTAGTCCAGTATAAAATAAATATAAAATTCCTGCTAGCTCTCATGGAAGCAAGTAAACTATTTGTATTGCAACTTCATTGTTCATCAGTTTGCTATCAAATCGGTATGGATCACAAATCACAACGCTTCTAGGGGTAATCGGTTCATTGGTATTGAGTGATTTAGCTAGCCGACCCGATAGCGCGTTATTTTAGTTATTATCTCTCGGCGACTCAAAGGATCCTATGACAGGTGTCCCAATATTGGTAATCGGAGTCAGGCAATTATAGTAACGGATTATCGGCGCAGTTGTATCAGTGGAGAGGTGTGGCGGTCTCTTTCAGCTCGGGGGCGGAATATTTTCATTAAGAACTAATCGCCGGAATCACACTGATCGCGGTGTTTGACGCACGGGGAGATTAGATTATTAGATGTGTGGGCGGGCAGAGATAGCGTACACAATGGTGGGGATCTATGCTTACAAGATGGGCGCTATAATTATTGGACATCTTTAAACAAAAGCTAATTGAGTATGCGAGAATTGTAACAATTTGTATTACTAATGCAAATATAATTTTATCAACACCATTTTTATAATCGATCTAACTAGAACACCCAGTTTCGCTCAGGGAGTTGATACGAGATTAAACTGACGTTCGAACTCACCTCGGATCTTGCTTTATATACCCCACCCACCCATACAAAAAAGACATCGAATGGTCCACAACGTTCTAGAACATTCCACAACATTCGAGAGTTCTGGAATTTTCCACAATGATCAGGAATGTCCCGGGATGTTCTGGAATGTTCCAGACTATTCCCGAACATTCCAATGTTCCTGGATGATCTGGAATCATAATAATAATAATAATATTTGGATGATTTATATAGCGCCGTTTTTGTGAAAAATCACCTCAAGGGCACTGTACAAACTTATAACACATTTCTAAAATCTAAAAAACTACAAGCTAGGCATACAATTATAATGCTGTGGAATGCTCTCGAAAATGAAACTTCCAGCCCTCATATCTTCAAAAGCACGCCCTTCAGGTAAAAACGGGCAACTTCTTCATTGATGGGGATTTCTTTTATAATATATATTGATTATCACCTTAACCCTTCAGGCTAGTTTGATGTCTTTTCCGAACAACTTGTATAGGTCTCTTAGAAATCGTTGTCCCTGTCTTCCTATCATGGTTTGAAATATTATCTAAATGGTGTTAGACAGAGAATATACTATGCTTTATATTCAAATCTAAAAGATAAGTGTAAAATAATTAAATTGTACACTTTTATGAATCCAAATTTCGGAAAACAATTTGAAAAAAAAAATTTGAATCTTTGAGCTTTGAAGGACCTATACAAGTGGTTTCCAAAAACCAACAAATTATACAGGAGGGTTGAAAAAGTATCTTTTCATTTAATTACCATAAAAATACTTTACTGAAATTTAAATTCGAACTTGTAACTACTTACTACTTTTAAGCTATAAATAATAATAAGCAAGTAACAAAAAAGAAACTCGACAAATCGACACACTTAACTTTGCAGGCGGCTAAATCAAGTGAAACGTTTACTTATCAATTAGTATAAACAGCTGGTAAACAACGAAGCTAAGTTGATTAATCAACGAGTTCGAGTATATCATTTGTTATGATTTCTTAGCTTGTAATTTCTTAAATAATACATACGTATTACTTAAACGATGTTTGACGACTGCAGTGATATCGGGAACACAAGAATCGCGGAGAGATAAAACAACAACCGTAGTTCTCAGATAACGTCACAAACTCAGCAGGTGATTTGGAAGAAAACGGGGCAAATTAAGTTCTGCAACTTGTGACCGGAAAAATGGATAAACGGCCACAATTACGTTTGTTTTGTATCGTTTTGAACGCCGACAACATTCATATCTCAACATCACACCTTAAAATTGTGTTTTTTAGCAACGTTCAACATGTCTTACATGCATTCTGCGGATAATAACCTTTGCGTTTTACTTAATTGTAAGTTAAAAACCACAACCCCGTAAACTTACAACGATCCCTAAATTTCGGGATATTATGTTATATTATGTACCTACCTACTTTTACAGTAACGGCGAAAATTTTGATTTTAAAATTTTTAATCAGTTTTGACTTCACAAAGAAGTTCAATCTGTTATGGTCTGCTGGTATATTAAGAATAGTGTCAAACCACTGAAGACATAAAAAGATAGAAGTGTTTATTTTAATTTTTAACTTAATGAGTAAAACCTCAAATTATATATTTTAATTAATGATGACAATATTAGCGAAACTCATTTGAAAATCGGAAACTCAGTGAAAAAAATGTGGAGGAACTTGACCGTAGACCTTGGGTTCGAGTCCTGGGGTGACCGTATCTTTTTCTGTTTTAAATTTTCGATTGCGTTTCTCTTCATTAACTAAAATATTACAATTTGATTACTCATTAAGTTAAAAATAAATATTTATCATTGACTTGTAGGAAAGTCAAAAGACGTCGCATATTAAATGAATAAATTTATCCAATGCACTAGTAGGGACACATTAGCTCAGTCGGTAGAGCTCCGCACCGGCAAGGCGTAGGTCCTGGGTTCGACCTAGATGTGACCTTATCTTTTTCTGTTTCATATTTTCGATTGAGTTTCGCTAATATTGTATTCATAAATTAAAAGACAGAAGTGTATTATAGACGTCTTCGTGTGCGCTAAGCAAGCTCTTCTCAAATTGTTACAAAATATTCAAAGTCTTGAACAGATAATCGGCTTCAATGTCCTATTTGGGGAAATGTTGCAAGTATATTGCGAATCGCTTTCTATCGATGTAGCTCTCTTCTAGAAATTATTTGTTCACTGTTAAGCTAACAATGTTAGTAAGCAACCGAGATAAAGTCATGTCTAAATTGTATGAATAATGGATTTTGAAACTTCTATAAACACTATTGTTAACAAACAATGCTGTATTAACGCGTGTCAGTAAACATTATTCAAAAAGCATTAAATTAAACATACAACAAATTGGTAGAATTGTGAGAAGAGTTATTATTATTTTTAATTCGTTTTGGAGTAATTAAAACTGTTAAAAAAGATAAACTGAAGATTATAATTGGCTATGTATGTAGGATATGATGTTGTACGTAGTACCAATAGGGGACCACTTTTCTCTAGCGTTATTATCAATTGGGCGTTATGTCTGGTCGATAAAAATGTTCGGATTCCGGACCACCATTTGCCACCCTGGCAAAAATATGGGCCTGAAATGCGAAGGGGTTGAACTGTTCGGTAAAAGCAGAGCTCAGACTACGTGTGTAATATGTATATAAATACAATCATATGTGTATTATATCTGAGTGTTATCGGTACGGTGGTAACATTTATAAACGACTATTCAAGCTTCTTCAAAAATAAATGTAAAATAACTCTGTGTGGAATCCATTTATTTTTTTTTTTTTTACTTCTATAGCCCCGCTATGATTTGGATATCGGATGAAACGGAAATAACGATTACTGCGCCTGCGACGCATCAACTGCGCTTATTGACCGCTTTGATTATGATGGCACTTTTAAAGGCTCCTATTGGTTGAGATATGAAACGGATGACCTCACTTTTCAAGTACCTATTGGTTGAGATTGTTTTAGTAAAGTTTCTGCAAAAAAAATGCACTTTTTAATTTTTTTAAAGTAAAACTTCTTTAGCGCCGTTGTAATTTGAAACTCGATGAAACGGAAACGACACTAAAAAAAAAACAAACATACTCATCTACAGGATTTAGCTTGTGTGAGAAAGAGATAGAATGACATTGCGCACGTTGGCCGCTTTGATTATGAGCTCACTTTTCCATGCTTCTATTGGTTGAGGTTGTGTGAGTGAACGTTTCACTTATACCGCGTGTGAACTGCACTCGATTTTTTCAAACCGCATAAGAGTCCCATCTGCTCCCAACCTTCTGGAGCCGGTGAGACTATGGCATACCCGATTGTGGTATGTTGTGATGCTGAATTAGCGTGGAAGAGAAGGAGATGGGGAAGAGGAAGGTGGAGAAGTACCTGGTCACCAAAGTTCTGGTAGATCTGATAAACAAACATGGCTAAAGACATTTCAAGCAAAGTTTCAATTTTGAATGGTGACTTAGAGTATCTTCCACTGTATATATAGTATGTACATATGCTGCGTAAAAACGTACATTATATTGTTTCATTTATACTCTGTACTGGCAGAAAATACCTACCTAAGTCGACTCTGTAACTTTACCATTATAAGATGTTTGTTTTTAATTCTTGAAAGTTGTTTACAGTTTTCGTTACGGTTGCTGTTGTAAGTATGAACATACTTGCACATTATTTCTATTTAAATTTCGAAAATTACTCGTTATTATTTATGCATTAGCACACAGATTACAGGAGTTTTACAGCAAAGTGCAGCATAAGTATGGTGCATTTTAGTAACGCGCTGTAGGTATAGGTATTGCAATGCGCGCAGAGCACGAACCGTTTTTTATCGTTACCTACCAAATCACTTGCGTTTCCACGATTGGTCTATATTTACCGCTTTGTCTTCTCGACAACATTTTTCAGCTTATATATTCCAAAATCTACAAACACTTTAGATTTTAGATAAGTTTTTTTGAAGTGAAACTTCTACAGCACCGCTGTGATTTAGATTTCGGATGAAACGGAAATGACGATTACTGCACCTGCAACGCATCAACTGCGCTCATTGGCCGCTTTGAAAATGATGTCACTTTTAAAGGCTCCTATTGGTTGAGATATGAAACGGAAATTACGAGAGGTCTGCGCTCATTGGTCGCCTTGATTATGACCTCACTTTTCAAGTATTGGTTGAGATTTTTTTTGGAAGAGTTTTGCTTCTATCGCGTGTAAACTGCACTAGAATTTTTTTTTATTGTACTACAAAGAATTTTTACATATATATTTTACAAATTATTATATTTAAGGTCATCATTGGTCATGTATGCCTTATCGGAAAAGAGAAGTTAGGGCGAGGTGAAAGATAAACGGGACACGATTCTTACATAGATTTTATGACGTTGAGCTAATTTGTTGTATTTTTTAACATCCACACAAGAGGCTCTGAGGAAAAAAAATATCTAAGGGACCATGTCATCTGTGGGTCTTTTTGGGTAAAGGAAGGAGAGGAAGTTCTGGGACCAAACCTCACTCACCTCATGAATCTGGGCCCCCTTGCTAAATCACCAAACGTAGTGAACCACTTGGAGAGACGTATTAAATCCAATTAACGGTTCTCCGGGGGGCGGCGGTACTCATACCCACCTCCCAATTGCGATGTATTCTTATATATCAAGCTTATTCGATAGGTTTATCGAGAATAGCCACGAAGACTTGGGTATCTGATGTGTACATTTTTTTAAAATATGATTGTCCCACAAGACCCAAACTGTACGAAGCCAGTGTTGGAATCTTCAATTGGGTGTCGTCAAAAAAAATGGGGAAGGAAAATGGAAGGTGGGGAGTAGGTACCTGACTGAAGTATCGACTCCTGAATATATTGTAGTTTTTGACCAGGGCGATAATGTGAGTACTTTATGTGTATATTCCTCGTGGGACAGCTTCCGGGGTGAGTACGTTAAAAAAAGGATTTGGCAACAACTTCGATCGAGTGTCTGTGATTGTAACCTTTGTTCAGTGATTGTGTGGAGAATTCAGATAAGTGATAAAGAAAAGTATTTTAATTCTTTATTAGAAGAGTGCATTCAATTTGTTTAAATTTCTTAGAATTAAAAGTTAAATGTGGAGTCTGCACTGGTATATTCACAGTTAATATTTCATGTTTAGAATTTGTGTATAGGTATGCACCAATCTCGTGAAAAGGACGTCAGAGAAATTATAAATAACATAACGTGTTTTAGTTATTTATTAGGATCAAATAAAAGTTTTCAACTAGATTCCTACCTACAATTAATACAACCAGATACTATCTGCCTCGTAAAGCAGTATGAACTGTACCGGAGGTAAATTGCCCGGAATGTCTGGAGCACATTGATTGATCGCAAACTCGCTGTGACGTAGGATGAAATAGCTGCAGTGGATGTTACTTTTTCTAATAAAGTTTTAATCCACGACACAGGTATTTGCTTAACTTTACCTATCCACATCTTCTTGGAATGCTATACTCCTATTCCATGCCATCCGGCCCATGATGAAATAATAACAGAACTAGAATGGGATTTTCACAGAACTTGAATTTTAACTTTGAAATTTGATGAATTGTTAAAATTCTGGTTAAAAAACCGTCCTTGGCGTCCTTTACGCTTGCATCGACATTGCATTTTCATCATGTTTTGTTATTCACAATTCAGTCATGCACTTTGACGTATTATGTCTCTATGAATGTATGGTGCATCTCATTTCTTCTCAAATTTACCAACAACAATACTCTCTTAGTTTCTTGCCATAATACCTTGACTGGTGGTTTTATCTACACCGTTTCCATATCGGATCGTTTAAAACTACTGATTTTGGTTGTCTGTACCGTACGGTGTATGTATGGTGTCATTTTCAAAATTGGAACTGATTTGGTGAAGAATTATGATAAGCGATAAAGTAATGAATTGCCTACCCATAATTTCATAATTAACACAAATTTGGAACTTATTTGTCAAGATTTTAGACCATCCTGTTAACGTTTCACGTCTGTGCTGGTTCACGGGTCTGTGCTAGTTCCAATGACGATTTGGAAACCAAAAATCACCTCAAGGATAAATACAACTATGCAAGTGAAAATTCTTCAATTTCTAACATTGAAATTCACCGGTATCATCATTGATTTTCCTCCCCTCTAACTACAACCTCTTCAAGCAACATCGTTTACCAAAGATCCGGTTACTCCGGTCATCGTTAGGTGACTGCTTCTATTTGCATTGCCGCGAATCGTCGGTCTCTCTGGGTTAAGTCAACATCAGAAGAAACTGGTTAAAGTCGTGTTGGAAACTTTTCGCTTTTATAATCTAACACAGTGCTCTATCAGCGCATGAAATGTTTATACGTCCAGCAATATACACGCAAGTATTTAACTTTACTAACGAATGCAATCAACTGCGGGCAACGCGGCATGTCTCGTACGCAATACGCCGAGTCGCTGATTGCCGATTTTAAACAGAATCCGCAAATTTTATTGATGAAGGACGAAGCTAAAAGGCAAAAAGCTAAGGAAGGTAAAGCTTTTTATGCGGTAATTATATTTTATATTCTAGAAAGGATTCAGAGAAAGAGCTATTAAGTCTCTTCGAGAAATTAAATATCAGAATATTCAACACAGCATAAAGAAGTTACGTTTCATTATAATGATTTTATGGACCATTTTGATCACTAGAAGGAACTCCATGTACGCAGCCAAAGAATTGATAATAGTGTTGTTGGATTGGTGTAATCTGTGCCATGGGTGTTGAAGTGCTTCGAAAATATAAAGTAGTTACGTTTCATTATAACTTATGGACAATATAGAACTCCAGTACATTTTTAATTTTTTTTAATGAATAATGACCCTCTTACTTAAATAACTGCATTTTTATTTTTAGTTTGTTTTAATAGTTAAAATAATTGTCAAAGTTTTAATTTTTCAAGACCCCCCGAAAACCACAACACGCATAGTGAATCGTCTGACGTCATCACTCCTGAAATATTACTATAGGATCGGGCAATCAGCTGATCAACTGCCGCCATTTTGAATTCCGTTGTTCGAAGTATTCTCCCTAGAAGTGGCATTACTATTTTTTTTTGTGCAGTAGTTTTTTAATATTTTCAATAATAGAGATAAACTAATAAGAGATACCTTTAGTTTTTAAACATTATTTAGGCCTAAATAATGTTTCAATAAACACAACAACTAAATCTCTATAAACAGTATGTAAATAAACGATTAAATTAATAGGATGGCATAAGTCATATCATGCATTCCCATACAATGACTTTACGGTGACGTCACGGCACGTCGAGCAGTGACGTCACCACTAAAATTTCAATAATTATAATAATAATAATTTTACGAACCGATTAAAAATGGACTTTTTAAGAATTTTTAATTAGCGTTTATTGGTCTATATTATGAACATATTTTTTTAAGCTGTAATATTTTTCACTGGAGTTCCTTATTTTGATCACCAGAAGGAACTCTATGTACGCAGCCAAGGTATTGATAATAATAGTGTGTCATTCAACATTATTATGAAAATGTATGCAAAGATAGCGAAAGACAAAAAAATTGTTATGATTTTCACGGCCTAAAAGCGTTCTACCACAAACTTTTGGCTGACTAATCAGATTTCAGATCTATACGGTGAGAGCTCTACATTGCTATTCGCGCCTATGCATAATAAAGTTTATCGATCCGATAGTAGTGTTAGATAAATTTATAAATGTAAGTAACGTTAATTATTAAAACCACAGCCGGGACAAGATAGTTCACTTAGCGCAATCTAATGCCGTCTCCGTCATCTGTGTTAGATATAATTTATGTAGTTTACCCGGGAAGCACGGAACCACAGCGGGTAGGTACGCCACTGCTCCGGGCTGACAGCTATCTCTCAACTCACTGCGCTGCAAATAGTACAAACTATATACTAACAGGAATACACAACTGGTAGATTACACCAACAACATATCGATACACCTGTTCAGGCGGTCTAGCATTGTCGATCGATAAAATCCTATATCAATACGATGTTGACCAGTCATCTATGGCCAGTTATCGATATTTGCGATCACGGTCAACAATTATTGGTAAGAGATATTCCGACTGACGATTGATACATTTTATCCCGTACTATATAGTATCAGATTAGTTTCGATTAACTGTCATAATACGCATTCATTTGGATAACGTCAATAAGTTAGTAGTTCAATATTTAAAAGGAATTGATTGGCATTTGACGTTTCTGAATGTGAATTCGCAGACAGGTCTGCCAGTGTTGTCAGCGTATATCGATTTCTTATTTATTCCCTGCCAATATCGGTTCGGCTGTCAACGGTGAAACCATACTAGGGACATCGAGTCTTCAGAAGTTATGCCGATTAGCCAGCAAAAAAAGATTAATTTGTTCTTCAATACAATTTAAATACCTTTTTGTATAAACGATCATTTCAAGATCACTTTAAATGGTTTGTTTCTTATCTTGAAAATAGATTGTTGATCATTTTTCTTACCCCAGATACCTCACTCCTCCTTACCCACTCCTCATGCCTTCTTCCCTCCCAGAACTTCATCTCCTTCCTTTCCCTAAAATGACTCTTCACACTATAGTCCCAAAGATAACAGAGAAGATGTTTAATGTTTTTAAGCCGAATATTTAAGCCATCATACTTCTTAATCTATAACTTGTGTGTAGGTGTTATATTATTATTGTGAGATCAAGCATGGCGGAACTTTCAACCCTTAACGAATCTGGAAAAAGGTTTTCTTATTGTGTTTTGATGAATGAAAAATTTAAAATAAAAAGCGCAATGCCATTTATCTTTATTTAGAAAATGTACGCCATTGTGCAAGTGTTGCTATTATATTTGCATTGCTTGGTTCAAAACAGGTTTTAAACTAGTCCAAAAATTACTCACCAGTAATTTCTAAAGTGTACATTGAAATAACTGGTGTTTTCACTCATTCCAATGATCTATATGATGTTATCAATGCAATATGTTTTATACATTTTATTTAAAGATAAAAATGACTTTCAACATAGATTAACCACTGCACTTGCAACAAAATGGTAACGTTTGAAGCACCGCAGATATATATCAATGTACCTACAATACGGAGCGATGTTAGAGATCTTATTAAATGTTAATTTGGAGTCTTTTCCAAACTTGTGTATCTTGTTCGTGTTGGATCTGATTTATGAATCAATAACGACTCAAGATACAGGCTGCGATATTACATATTAAATGAAATTAGGTATTTTTGTACAATCGGGACCTCGTGATCTTTTCACGCTTATGTTGGCCATCAATTTACACGCTACAAACCTCGACTCTTGCCTGAATGATTGAAAAACGACCACCGTATTAAAACAGCAAGTTGAATTAAAAACTACATACCAGATTTAAATGTCCGGGTTTAATTTTCCCCACAGGAAAAACTAAACCCTTTCACACACTTCCCAAATGATCATCTGGTCAATCCACGTTATGCAATTGCACTATATGTATTAAAATTACAAAACAATACAAGAACAACATATCAACCTACCAGAGACCAGATGGGAAAATAATTCACCGACTCCAGATATTTTCATATCAGAGGGTTCGGCTCTGTGGAATTCCTAATTGAACCTATAAATCCTACTGATCCCTCAATATAAATATTTAAAAAATCTTTTGTAATCCTACATGTATTTAAAATTACCGATTTTTGCATATTTATGTATAAATTCTTTGACAAATCTAATACGCCTAAATTTTGAATCAGAGACCTAGGTATAATGCCAGTAGCCGAAATAACAAATGGTAATATTTTTATATTCCGAGAATGCCAAATTCTTTTAATCTCATTTCCTAAATCTGTGTATTTTCTAATTTTTTCAGAAACAGTTTTTTGAATATTACAGGAATTTGGAATAGCTACATCAATGATATAAGTTATTTTTTTAATTTTGTCATGTAAAACTATATCAGGTCTATTATGACTAATTGTTCTGTCTGTTAGTATAGTTTTATCATAATATATTTTATAAAATTCATTTTCTAAAAATGAATTTGGTTCATATTCATAATATGGTACTATATAACGGCAGTCAATCAAGTTATGTTTAATTACCAAACTTTGGTGGATTATTTTTAAAACCTGATTGTGCCTAAATGTATACTCGGACGGCGCTAATATAGAACATCCTGATATAATATGTTCTATAGTTTCCGGAAAAGCCAAACATTTTCTACATAAATCATCAATTTGATTTATATCTTTGATTATATGCTTCCTATAATTTTTAGTATTAATGACTCTATCTTGAATGGCAAGCATAAATCCTTCTATTTCTGCGCTTAACTCTCCAATACTCAACCATTTGTTTGACGAAAGTTTGTCAACATACGTTTGGTTGAGATAATTGAAGTGTTTTGCATGAATAATTTTATTTGACCAGGAATCTAATAATTCCTGGTTAGTATTTATAAGAATGTTGGCATTCTCGTCATATAAATTTAAAGGTGTAATGTTTCTATCTGCCTTACAAATTATTTTGTGCATTTCTGAGCTATTAGCTTTCCTATGGAAAAAATTTCTAAGCATTTCTACCTGATTGTGTTTCAAAGATGTTATTTTGACTACACCTCTACCTCCTAAATTTCTAGGTAAATTAATTCGTTCTATAGCTGAATTTGGATGATGGCAATTAAACTTTGTTAACGTAGTTCTAATTAATCGTTCTAAACTATCTAAATCTGTATTGGACCATTTAATTATGCCAAATGAATACGTTAATAAAGGTATTGCCCAAGTATTTATTGCTTTTACTAAATTTTTAGCAGATAGATTGCATTTTAAAATTTTTCTGATCCTAGTTTGAAATTTAATCCTAATATCATTTTTAATACTAGTGTGATCTAATCTATTCGATTGCGGGTATCCTAAATATTTATAAACCTCATCCCCTTTCATACTTTTAATATTGAAATTTCTAAATATACCCTCGTCTCCATCTACAATTTTGCCTTTCTCTATATGGATCGTTTTACATTTATCTAAACCAAAAGTCATTTTAATATCATCTGAAAAAATTTTAACTACCTTAATCATTTTTTCTAAATTTGATTCAGAATTTGAAAATAATTTTATATCATCCATATATAAAAGATGTGAAACTATACTACTCTCTCTTGTATTACCCTTAATTTTTATTCCAAACTTGCTTTTAATTAACATTTTAGACATAGGATTCAATGCTAAGCAAAACCAAAGAGGACTCAATGAGTCTCCTTGAAAAATCCCTCTTTTTATTGAAATGCCCGGTACTACTATTTTCTTACCTTTTAAATTTACTAGTAAATCTGTATTCCAAAAGGACATAATATTTTTCAAAATAGTTTTGATTATTTAAAGAATATTAATATTAATAATATTTTGATTGGCTACGTGGTCTCGGGATCGAATCCCGGCTTGTACAAATAAAGTTTATTTGATTAATTGGTGTTGTTACACAATTAATGCAATTAAAATAATATATATATATATATATATATATATACTATATTTGCGGCAGGTCCCAGAGTGTATAATACTCTTAGTATCGCCCTAATGGGTAGGAATCTGGGGGTCAGTGTTTGAATCCGTCCCTCCCACTGCGGTGCAAGGCGATAGGTCGAGAGAGTCCGGCTGGAGAGTTCAAAAGGACTCCCTCAACCTGTCCCTATCGGTCAGTCACGTAGAAGTGGGCAGACGCGTCTGTATCTGAACCTGGTCACCCGTTCTAATATAATGCGGTAAATTCGCACCTCGGCGCGTAATGGGCAGGGTGCCTGACAAGTCTCAGCGGGCAGAGAGAGAGACATCAAGCGAACGGGGGTTCGAATCCTAAGAAATCCAAAAAAAAAGTTATTTTGTGAAATCAATATTTAATCTTCAAACTACTTAAAAAAAACAAGGAAAAGAAAAGAAAGCGACATTTAGCGACTTTCTTGTTTTATTTCTACCGCGTGTGAATTACACACTCGGTTTTTTTATTAATAAAAATTTAATTAATTTACTTAATTGAGTATTATAAAAGATCTTTGACAATGTAGTTTTACATTTTATATTAAAGTATATCTAAAATATTTTAAATATAAATTAGTCAGGTTTTCATAACAGCCTGCTCACGGGCACTGGAGGCAGGTCTCGGCTCGGACCATAAACATCCGCAGGTTCTTATCCGTTGGATCTCAATACAACCAACCCCAGGGCGTTAATTAAATTAATATAAGTGGAAAACCGTAAAAGGATCTATTTTAGAGTTCCCAATGCGCGCTAATGAGCCCATTTCTTTGATTATAATAAGTACATTAATTAAATCTTGCTGCATATCATTATTTCACATTTCTACAAAGCATAACATCGCTAAATTGTAAAACCGCGTATCTCAAAAAATACGACTTTTAAATTTTTTTTATTACATTGCATTAGATCTATATGTATAAAAATTAAAATATGCTTGTTTCTGTCCATGTATCTTATGCGTTGCTAAACCATTCATCCGATGCGATGAAACTTTGGAGATTTGATGTGCGCATTTGGCATGACCGCGATGGTTTCTACATACAATGGTAAGTTCTGGCAATATGAAATTATGCATTGCCAACCGTTCATCCGATTTAGGGATTTGATGTATGCACGCCCGCGATGGTTTCTATATATACTGGTGAGTTCTGGCATAATAATAATAATAATAATAAGATACATTAATAAGATAATTCACCTGATATAGTTTTACATGACAAAATTAAAAAAAATAACTTATATCATTGATGTAGCTATTCCAAATTCCTGTAATATTCAAAAAGCTGTTTCTGAAAAAATTAGAAAAGACACAGATTTAGGAAATGAGATTAAAAGAATTTGGCATTCTCGGACTATAAAAATATTACCATTTGTTATTTCGGCTACTGGCATTATACCTAGGTCTCTGATTCAAAATTTAGGCGTATTAGATTTGTCAAAGAATTTATATATAAAAATGCAAAAGTCGGTAATTTTAAATACATGTAGGATTACAAAAGATTTTTTAAATATTTATATTGAGGGATCAGTAGGATTTATAGGTTCAATTAGGAATTCCACAGAGCCGAACCCTCTGATATGAAAATATCTGGAGTCGGTGAATTATTTTCCCATCTGGTCTCTGGTATAACGTGGATTGACCAGATGATCATTTGGGAAGTGTGTGAAAGGGTTTAGTTTTTCCTGTGGGGAAAATTATACCCGGACATTTAAATCTGGTGCGTAAAAAATAAATTTGGACAACTTGTATAGCGCTGTTTTTGCGAAAAATCACCTCAAGAGCGCTGAAATTTGTTTGAAATTTGTATAAAAAAATTGCAATAGGTGAAGAGCGAGCTGTTTGAAAACTGAATGTACAGGACTGAATGTATGGAATGCGGGAGGGGAACTCGGGAGGGGGGTTCGCGGGACAGGGGAAGCGGGGGTGGGGAGAAGGAAGGCGGAGAAGGCGGAGTGGGAACGCGTGAGGGAAAGGGGACGCGGCAAAGGAAGGGGAGGCGAAAGCGGAACGGGACGAATGGGTAAGTACAAGCAGGGAAAAAAATCTTTATTAAGTGGCATATAAACTTTCTTTGAAAATTTACCGTGTTTAATATTAGCGCGCTTCCTCTAACATTCATATCAACATATCTCCCCTTCTTCTTCTTTTTGAACGCTTACTACTGGGCCTTAAAGATGCTCGACTCTCATACAGTATAGAATAGCGAGCAATTTAATTAAACTAGACCTCGAAACATTTGAAAACATCAGATTTTTATCAGAAACACAAGTTTTCGCACGATCATAAAAAAGGTGGTAACGGCTCTTGGTTCCAAAGCAATCGATCTTTCGTGTTGTTAATTTAATATGTTTTTTCCAGACTAGCTTAATTGCTTCTCATTTGTACGTATATTTCGTATGATTTGTACACGTAATTAATTATACACCTTCAACTCTTTATTTGTAGATACCACCAAGTACCATATTGGTGGTTATATTTTATAACACGAGGAGAGTTTTATAACACATATAACTAGGTATATAACAAATTATACATCATATATGGCAATTTATATACATGATAAATAGAGTAAGATACTCTCAGTATTGTCCTGGTGAATCACCACCATTCATAGAAATGTTGCTTGAAAAACCTATAGCTATAGTTTGGTGACAGATCTGAAAAACGGGGTGCTTCACAACCTTTTGCTTTTCATTTTTTTTGTCATCTTTGGGGGGATATTGTGTGGAGGGTATTTTTATGGAAAGGAAGGAGAAGAAGTTCTGGGAAGGAAAAAGATATGATGGTTGGCAGGAATCCGGCGTCCATGAGTGACGGTGAATGACGGGCGGTGAGCAAACGCATCCAAGCCTGATACAAACCTCACCCCACAAACTCAGGCATGGGGTGAGGGCTAATTCACCAAACGTAGCGAACCATTTGGGGCGACCTATTGCAGGGGTGTTGTTTATCCAATTTCCTTCTCTTCCCAGCCCCTTCAGCCTCACATCACAAACCAATTGGGGCTATAAGGCCAAAACTAACATATGCAAGCCCCATCTGGGCCAACGCTTCAAAGTCTCTTTTGAAAAAACTCCAAACATTTCAGAATAAAGCCATACGTATAGCCCTAGGCGCCCTCAGATGGATAAGGGTAGCCCAACTTCACAAAGACTCTGAAATCCCCTTATTGAAAAAATACATCTTAAGTCTCGCGGAATGCGGGAATTCCCACCCATGAAAACGCGTCCATAAACTGCCTCGCCCGGTACGACGAAAACGTACGTACCACACATAAAAAAACCTAAACAAATCCTCCGTAAAGTCTAACCTCCCCATATTGCAGCCATATAGTTTTGCAAAAATTTTAACAAACAACTAATAAATCATTTTTTCAACAACCATTAATATAAATTCATGATGAAAGAGAAGGGGGCCTTTTTGGCCCGGAGCTCTGTATGCTAATATTTCAAAAATCAAAAAAATACCAATTGGGGATGCCATAGTGCCATTGGCTCCGAACAGTAAGTAGCAGATTCACAAAATATGTATTTTTAATAAAAAAATTTTAAATGCAATCGCATTTGAAATATTCTACCAATTGTTTTACAATTATACATGGTTGAAATCATTGAGTCCTAACTTTAAACAAATAATGATTGTTATTTGGTTTTGGTTAAGTGTGTTAAATATACCCCTTAAGTCGAGGGATATTGCGTAAATTTAAGGCACTATAATTAAACGGGCATTAAAAGCTCTTCGTATTATTTCAGGAACTAATTCCGGTCGGATTCGGGGCTTTATGGGTCCTTACAGAACCGGCTCCTCAGTCGAATATATTGCTATTTTTACCACCATCGAAGTCCGTGAGTAAAAGCTGAAAATCTCACTCTTTTGTCTTAACGATAACACTCGGATAGTGAGCTCTGGTGTCATGAAGTTGATACATTCCTTATTGGCAGAAATTTGCAAGTTTACCCAACTATTATTTTTTTAACAATCCCTTCAAGATTATTACCATCAAGAGCTTTGAAGATTTGAAATATACCGTCAAGAGAATTACAGCTTTTGTTTATTTTTTGTCATGAAATTTGTACAAAATTTAGTGGCTAAAATTACTAGGTAAAATGAATTTTTTAAAATCAGAGTGTGCAATTCACACGCGGTAGAAGTGAAACCTTCAGAAAACTAAAATAATAACAGTAATAAATAATAACAGTGGGGGGACTACGAAGCACAGCAAAAAGAGGAGACCGGTAGGCTACGAAGCACTTCACAAAAAGAAGACATTCTCTCGTAGGCTAAATCCTACACATGTGTGTTTGTTTATCTTTAGTATTGCTATTTTTCGTTTCATCGAGTATTAAAGCACAACGGTGCTGAAGAAGTTTTCACTTTAAAATAAACTGTAAAATGTTGGATAAGCTTCAAAAAATTGTTTTCAGAAAATTTAAATAAAAAAAATTCGAGTTGGTTCAGCTTACACGCGGTAGAAGCGAAACTTTACCAAAACAATCTCAACCAATACTTGAAAAGTGAGGTCATAATCAAAGCGACCAATGAGCGCAGTTCAAGCGTAATTTCCGTTTCATGTCTAAACCAATAGGAGCGTTTAAAAGTGACATCATTATCAAAACGGCCGATGAGCACAGTTGATGCATCGCAGGTGCAGTAATCGTCATTTTCCTTTCAACCGAAATCCAAATCACAGAGGTGCTATAGAAGTTTCACATCAAAAAGAGCGCTGTAACTCGGACAAAACCGAGTAACGAAACATTTTACTGGCGGAAGTTTGTAGTTTATCGCAACTATTTCAGCTCGCTTCCTTCATTGCCTGCGCAAAACGAGCTGGGGAGCTTTGAAATATTTTGCCAAAAATGGTTATTCAAGTCATGATAAGAGCACTGAAACTCGAATATTCCAAAATAAAGTAATTTAAGGTTCAAATACGGCTCTGCTCCGGCCCTGTGTTCGACCGAGATCCCTTTGCTAATTATTCGTATTCAAAGAGCCATCTGAAATGTCGGCTGATGGTAAATAAATAATTATTTTAATCATTGATATTCAAACAACTTGATTTGTTGTGTGGGTTTTAACTATTAAAATTGAAATACAATGCGGCGATATTATTAATATTTTATTAGATTAAATAAGAACATTAAACATTTCTGAGATTTCGCAACGCCCAGTGGATGTAATTTCTTTATTGGACGATTGAACCCGTGACCTCATCTCGTGAAGTAAATGCTGCACCACTACCTCTAGGCACAGAAATCCAGACCGGTTTTGCGCTACACGTCGAGGCTGGACAATGTGATCAATGCATCACGAATCATATAATTGTAACTATGAAGTCATTCGTACAGCAGTTATACTGTAAAAATTATTTGGTTTGGAGATTGGATGTTTCTAGTTCAGATCCCGTCACAGACATATACCATTTACAGAACAAGTACGTCATTTTCATTTCATAACGTGGTCCACAGCCTAATGTATACCTATCAATATGCTAACATCTGTCTTTTTATGGAAACAAATCCTTTTTTCGTAATAGATATAAACGGAAGTGCTGTTATCTATAATATTCAAATAGAACTATTGAAGTTTTTATATTACAGTTTTTACTTGCTATTTATTAATTATTAACTACATGGTTTGAAATCTAATTAGCTTTTCAGCTGTCGTAAGAAAATGGGTTTGTTTTAAGAAAAATCTACACTGAAAACGTGATTTATTTTGAGGTATTGTGCCGTGTTATTAGTGTTATTACTACCTTCTTCTTTAGGCAACCAACGTATTGGACAGCGTTGTGCTTCATACACACGTCGATGGAACATCAATCGAATTCAAATCATTAATTTCTGTCGAACATCGAGCAAGAATTACGAACCTTGAATCTTTTTCGCGTCGAGCCGTGCTGGCTTGATATCGAACGATGTTGAATCCATCGAGCGGGTGGTGGGTATGGGCCATTACAGTACAATTTTACAAAAACAGTAGGAAGTCCATTGTCGTGCGTTTTCTAAAACTACCCCAGAACATTTTTCCACCCTTTAATAGCTGAATTTTGATAAATTCATGTTTAAAATTTGCACAAGACGACTTCTAAAAAAGTGGAAAATTATTACCGTCTTCATCTGATTTTGAAAAACTCAACGCTGGGAACTTCAAATTAGAACTTGTGACATTGACACCGTTCTCTTTTTGAATTATTTTTTTTAAATAATTCTACATTAAAACTAATTTATACCGAATTCTAACATTCGTCAAAAGACCACGCATAATTCATGTTGAAATACGCAATGTTCATTATGAGCTGTAGTATGATTAACTTAGTAAAAATTGACCCGCGTGACGAACTCGTGCTTCGGGGAAAAATTAATTCTTGACATTAGCACGAGTGCCCGGACCATCCTCAGTACGCCCAAACATGCGAACCCTCTTATTGCACCGGAACACGACAGTCAAAAAACTTCATCAAAATCGTACTAAGTATTCACAGTTTCGAATACAGTTATGACTGGTAAGTTAAAATAATTGCAAAATCTAGAAGCCTTTTTTCCAAAAATTATGTCTTTTAATTAAGTTTTTTTCAGATAGGTTGATAGGTACCTGCATAGAACGACAACATCAGACACCGGAAACTCTTTATGCTCATCATTTTACGCAAACATTTTTGTAAATACCAAATTTTCTCTCCAGGGACTTAGGCCGCCGCTATCCGATTTTCTAACGATTTCTTACATATCTCCCTTAAACATTTGAAGTTTTTAAGCTTTTAAAAAATATATGTTATTTTTTATGATAATATCTAGACGCATTCCACGAAAAAAATCGCAAAGTATGGCCAAAAATTATTATAAAACGTTTGTTTCAGTTACTTTACAAGTTATAGTTGTGAAAAATTCACAGTGTTTCTTTAAATGATACTTAAGACGCCTTCCACCAGATTTTTGCTCTGTTTTAAACGAGTCGTGTTTTATTAAACATTTTCACAATTTTCGCATTTTATCGCCTTAAATATTAGCGAGCTCCTCTAACATTCGTAATTACATATCTCTTCATCTTCTTCTTTTTGAGCGCGGATGCGGCACCTTAAGTCAACACCGCTATTAGGACCGCCAAATCCTAATAGGAAAGTACCGACATTTATTTCGTAAATTAACTGCTTTAAATTTTTAATCATAGTGTCACCCAATTTCATAAAAATGCCACCAAAAGTGTTGACAGTCTATTTGCCGATTTCAGGTCGATTGGATGTCGGGAAGTGGGTTACTTTCCACTTCCCAGATTCCATACAATTTATTCATTTAATCGAGAAAACCATATCGAAAATCTTCAAGATGTACTTAAAAACGCTCAGTATATATACAGGGTGTCCCAAAAGAAAGTTGAAAGTTAGTGGATCGATTTAAAAAAAATAAGGGTTCTATCGAAAAAATGTTTATTAAATACTAAAATACACAATTTGGGAATTTATTTCTAAAAAATAATATCGTTCAAATGTAACCTCTCGCGTTCGCATTCATTTAATCGAAGAGTAAAATTTCTTATGACGGCTCGCCAGGTAGGCTTCATGATGGCTACCATTTTATGACGGATATTTTCTTTTAATTGCATCAAGGAATTCGGATTTTTGGCGCACACTTTAGATTTGAGAAAACCCCACAAGAAAAAGTCCATAGGGGTTAATTCAGGACCACGAGGAGGCCAATTTATGACACCTCTCCTGGAGATAAATTTTCCAGGGAAAATTTCACGACCTCATGGCAGAGACGTATTGGACGTATGTGATGTTGCTCCATCTTGCTGGAACCATGTTCTTTGGTTATAGCCAGTAAGTTTGTAGGGGTGCAGCATTAGGTATTTGTGCAAAATGCTGGGTAACGATGATCTATGCACATTTAAAGCACTTGCGCGCTTCCCAATCGAAAAGTTTGAGTCGTCATGAAAAGACTGACAAACACTCTCTACCGTTTTCGATGACCTTGGTCACCCGGATTTTTGCCAAGAGGAATGCTTGGCGCATCATTGAATTGACGAAAACCTCAAATATTGCAGAATCGTTCACACAGAAAGCAAAACAAATATAAACTTTATTTTGGGACACCCTGTATATGTGGTCATTGAGAAATACGTAGGTAACTAATTCTAAAATTCATTTTAAAAAATATAATTTAAAAACGTAATTTTCAAAATATCAAATTTTGAAACTTTTTTGTGAAGTAGGTAAGTTTAGGAGGATAATAATTTGTCAAAATGTAACACCATATGTTTTATGTCATCCTAACTTCCTTTGAAAAAACGCTTTCCCCATCAATCCCTTTCTCAAGCAATGTCGTAAATTCAACATTTATGAAAAGTACTCCTCTTCCTTCCCGCGGACATGTAAACATTTTTATTGTGGAAATGTCACTGGCGATCGGGTTACGAGAGCGAGAGAGTGACAACATTATCCGGAGCGCTGAAGTGCGAAAGAATGGAAAGTATGTAATGTAATGCATACGAGCCGTATTCTGTAATTCTGTAGCATTGACAGACCTGTCTTATAAATGACATGTATTATTGGTAATTTTTTACTCGATAGGTACTTGCTTAAGAGCAGCCTTTGCAGAAAGCAAAAATGTGACCAGTTTCGAAAGTTTTTATCATTTTCGTTAAGTTTTATTCATACAAATATGTAGTTCTTAATACGAAAACGACATATTATAATCCATTAATAATTTCGTTATGGAGCCACCGTTTATTTATTTCACTAAACGGGTTTAAAATAGAGCAATACCTATAAATATGTTTACATACCTAAACCAATTCAAAAGTTTATAATTTGGTTTAAAAAAAATTGGTTTGAAGTTTGAATTCTTGAGAATGTATACAACAGTATATACACAGCTTGAACCTTCCTCAGGGCTGTGTAATTTATTTTTTTACTTTAGCTCCACACAGGAGTTATGTCAGGCTATGTCATCTTTGAAGATGCTGTGTGGAGGATCTTTTTGAGGAGAGGAAGGAGTGAACATGGGTCTTGAACAGACTATGTTGTAGGAGGGAGGAAACACAGAGGTCGGCAAATCGTTCAACAGCTGATCTGTTTTAGAAACGACCCGTTCTCATGTGACAAATGTCAACTGTTTACATATGTTGGGCGCGTGTTTGGCGTGTTTACCGATTATGGACCGTGGTGATTAATGAAGTTAGTTCCTTGTAGCTTCCATTGAAATTCCAATAAAACATATAACTAAAAGTACTGTATTACTCTACATACCCACTAACCCCCTTACTAATAAATGTTTCAATTTTACACAACTGATAACCGACCGTTTACGATACATAAATGGTTGTTTATCAGCAGTGTAAAATTTGAAACAGGTTCATTATTAATAAAGTAGTTTTCAAGGAATTTTTTTTATATACTCACATCTATTTGAATTTCCATTTTGTTTTCATGAATGAAGTGATCTGGAAATGGAAATCCACCCATGAACATCCGATCGCGCTGAAACTCGGTAAATAGATACGCTTTCGATGACAATGCATTCTGTCAACTTTTGGTGATACTCACGCATGTACGCGCACGATCACGCATTTCTCTGAAATTGGCTACTAGCTGGCCCAAGCGATGGCCTGAAATTTGAAAATAGTAATCACTAATATGCTTACTTACCAACAAAACATTTTTTTGTTATAAGCGAGTGTTCCAAGCGCAGGTATTAATTAGAAATATATTTCCCGGATGACGTAGCGATAGTCCTAACACCATTATCGTTTTGACAAAAATGACGATATCGTTTGTTTGTCTGTCTTGCGGAACTTAGGAAATGTGATTTGCTTTGAATTTAACTGTCTGGAAGCTATAAAGTAGGTACCTATACGCTATAAAGTAATGAAGAAGCCATAAAGTAGTATTCCTAACTGATTAACCAGGATTTTTTAACAAGAAATTATTCAATGTGTTTTTTAAGTCATTTAAGAGGTCTGACAAAATACATACACGAGTAACACTAAACCTGAAGTAAAAAATCACAAAATTTAAATAGGTAAATAAATATTTAGTCGTTATTATTCCGCTGAAACAAATACATTAAAAGTTTTTGTTTAACCGAAAACATTAATATTAATAATATTTAATAATGGTAGAAGTAATATTTAATAATTTGTGAAACTTATTAGACTGGCATACATATCATTTTTGGTAACGATGTCAAACCGTTTATTAGCAGTAGGTGCCTACCTACGTACCTACAGTACCGACCTGTGATTAGCAGGAAACACTGTATTTTTCAACTAATTTTAATTCTTTTCAGTTGACCATAGTGTTAATTGAAAGCGTTGTCATGTTTGTATTGTCGATGATCGCGTAGCTCTCTGAGGGCAATGCTTAGCG
This sequence comes from Limnephilus rhombicus, assembly GCA_929108145.2. Taxonomy (NCBI): domain Eukaryota; kingdom Metazoa; phylum Arthropoda; class Insecta; order Trichoptera; family Limnephilidae; genus Limnephilus; species Limnephilus rhombicus. The sequence continues at coordinate 10,314,735 of OV815275.1, forward strand.
CAGCGAACGCGTCTCATCCTACTAAGGTCTGGTGGTTTTGAACCTAAACCCGGTGGACATTTTTGAAGTGAATACTTCTGTAGCACCGTTGCGATTTAAAACTCGATGAAACGAAAAATCTACGCTAAAAAGAGACAACATATACATCGTTAGGATTTAGCCTGCGAGAGAATGACATAGAATAATCGGTCTCCTCTTTGTGCGGTGCATTGTAGCCTCCCCACTCTTGTCTCCTTTTGGTTTTCTGAAGGTTTTACTTCTACCGCGTGTGAACTGCACACATTTCTTTTTTAAGTAAAACATCGCTTGACTTGGGAAGTAAGCTGGTGAATGCGTGACGAGAGCGTTACGAAAAGTGTGATCGGGCGAGACGAACGGTTGGGCCTTTCCGCACGCTTGACTTGGGGAGTAAGCTGGTGAATGCGGGACGAGAGCGTTATGAAAAGTGTGATCGGGCAAGGCGAACGGAAGTTGAGAGGGAGATATAAGTTAGTGAAGTTTTGCTTCAGTCGTGTGGTCTAAAGCACACTCTTTTTTTTTTATTTTTTATTATTTGTCTCAATCATGTACCTTCATCTTCTAATGATGCAAATCAATTTTTCAGTTCAATTCCAGTTGAATTTCCATAATGTTAACCTATTCGCTTAATGGTCTCTTAATCTTCGACCCCTTGAGCACATGCATAGCTATGGAAATCGCAAGGGCCCCCCCTTGTGGGGTTCGATTCCTGAGGAAAGGGAGAAAGGGGGGGGAAGTGGCGGAAAATATATTGGAAAGTTATTTGGGGCCTCTATTTACCCCAATTCATTATTTAGGTCCCTTTGATAAAAGAGATGATGCTAATACCTAGTATTGTTGTATTTTCCGGGTACGTAATCTACGGATAACATCCTCTTTTTTCAAAGGGGGGGGGGGGGGGGTTATTGAACCCCATTTGCCTTTGAGAATTAAAAAAAAAAAAACAATCTTTCTCATTTCTTCACTTATTACCTACTACATTACCGAACCACCAAAAAAATCACTATAAATACTTAAAGGCGATCACAGTACGACAATGGTTTGCAAAAATCTAACAAACTGAATTTCCCGAAAAATTTAATATTTTGTTGAGCATCTCCACTGGACTTAAGGACTTGCACAATAATATAATACGTCTAAACTTTGCGTGTCTTCGTCTTCACCCCGCTTCACTGCTTTCATATCTTACTTCTCATCTCTGAAATGCAGAATGCTTACACACTTACAATTACACCTGTACCCACGTTTCTGCTACGCAAACTGCATGGTATTACCTATGGTACCTATGTACCTACTGCAGTCAGCTGTCAGGATTACTTTGCTTAAGTAAAAAAATCAGAGTGTGCAATTCACACGCGGTAGAAGTGAAACCTTCAGAAAACTAAGGTAGGCAGGAGTGGGGAGACCACAAAGCACTTGTTTTATCAACGTAAAAAATGATTTTTGAAGTGAAACTTCCATAGCACGGCTGTGATTTGGATTTCGAATAAAACGGAATTGCCGATTAGTGCACCTACAACGCATCAATAATGCTCATCGGCCGCTTTGATAATGACGTCACTTTTAAAGGTTCCTATTGGTTGAAATATGAAATGGAAATTACGCGAGGTCTGCGCTCATTGGTCGTTTTGATTACGACCTCACTTTTCAAGTATTGGTTTAGATTGTTTTGGTAACGATTCGCTTCTACCGCGTGTAAACTGCACTCGATTTTTTTTCATATTTTTGTCGTCTAATTCCAGTGCACCCTTTCCTATATATTTGGTCATCGTATTAGTAGATACCTATTTGTGTTTTTCGAGTAGCTACATGTCGTTTTATTTTGTGTTTTATTTGCAAGTTAATTTTGAAGTGGTTTAAAGATTGGATATTGATTTTACAATTTTTTTAATTTTATTTTGTAGCATTCAATCCTTTCACTGCTGAATGTCTGGCCGCTAAGGTTCGTCAGGCGCTTTATACCATTAGACCAAATGAGACTTGTGTGGGACCATGGATTTATCGTATTATATTGGAACCGACTACCCGTGAAATAAATAAATATTTTATTGCTATCTCACATCGTATATCCTATAAATGTATGTGTTTGTCGCTTCTGTTTCATCGAGTTTCAAATCACAGCGGTGATAAAGAAGTTTTCATTTCTTCACATTAAGTCATCCTTTCTTCCACGTCAGTGCCTTGATCGAAAGTTGATTAGATATCTAAACTTCGGCAATACTCGATTAATGTCTAACATAAGTGACAGATAATTTCTGATTAACCACTCGATTACGTAATCATCGATTGAAAAATGCCGTTCTTTGTTGTTTGTCTACATTTTTGTCAAAAATAATAGTGTTACTAAGTGAACAAATTGTTTTTATAACAGCTTGTTTTACGAATCAAGATAAAATCAATTGGGTTTAATTAGATTGTTGGCAATCGGTACTCTGATTGGATTATATTCTTTCATATAGGGCACACTAATAATAATTATTATTACAAAAATCGTACTAATAATCGGGGTCTAAGTTTTTAACTAAGGTAAAGTAGAAGCCAAAAACGTACGTATTCTAAGTGTGCCTTACATCGCCACGAGTCTAGAAGTCACGATTTGAAACGCAAAAGTGGTTTTTATTTTATTTTTTAATAATTTTATAAGAAAGAAAAAAAGTTGATCAATGCAAAATATCAAAGATGTAGGATTACAAAAGATTTTTTAAATATTTATATTGAGGGATCAGTAGGATTTATAGGTCCAATTAGGAGTTCCACCGAGCCGAACCCTCTGATATGAAAATATCTGGAACATGTCAAAGAGACCAAATGGGAATTATTTTCCCATTTGGTCTCTTTGACATGTTGTTCTTGTATTATTTTGTATTTATAGTGCAATTTCATAACGTGGGTTGACTAGGTGATCATTTGTGGAAATGTGTGTGAAACGGTTAAGTTTTTCCTGTGGGAACGATTTAACCCAGACATAAAATTTGAAGCGTATAAAAATATTAACCAGCTACTTGTTTTATTTATTAAAGTGGATTCTTACATGCGTTCACATATTTCTAATGAAATCGCATTTTTTTTAAGTTTTAGCTACAATTTTATTTTAATTCTACTCAAAGGAAACAGTAGAAAAAGCTTCAATTTGTCCAAAGCGTACGACGCAACTAAAAATAGCGACACTAAAAAGAGTTAAACATTTACATCTATAGGATTTAGCCTGCGAGATTATGAGATAGTATAATCGGTCTCGTCTTTGTACGGTGCTTCGAAGCCTCCCCACCCTTGTCGACATAAATTTTCTGAAGGTTTCAATTCTACCGCGTGTGAACTGCACATCTGTATTTCTAAAGCGACACTTCTTTAGCATCGTTGTGATTTGAAACTCGATGACACGGAAACGACACTACAAAGAGACAAACACACACATCTATAGGATCTATCTAATCGCTGTATTTTTCAGTTTTCAGTTTTTGTTTCTTATTTTTTTATGACTTGCGTGTATTTTTGAAGTGAAACTTGTTATTTGAAACTCGATGAAACTATAGTATAATCATACATCTATAGGATTTAGCCTGCGAAAGAATGAGATGAATGAAATCTTAACTTATTAACCGCTTTGATTACAAGCTCACTTTTCAAGGCCCCTATTGGTTGAGATTGTGTGGGTAAAGGTTTCACTTCTACCGCGCGTGAACTGCATTCGATTTTTTTTAATAATTATTATAAATAAAAAATTATTATATTTTATTTATAATTTATATAAACCAATTCGTAGTAAATATTAAAATGAAATATTTTTTAGCATTAAGCTTCGCCTTAAACAATTCTGCCTGTAGAGCAGCAGTACGAGTTGGTTGATGCATGAGCCAGTATTGGCTTCGCGTGTAAAATAAAGAAAATTATTATTTATATTATCAGCAGCACGTTTATTTTCACATAAGTGGGCACGAAACAACAACACTGCTCGATTCAGCCGATGCAGCATTTTATTCTGCCCGTGTATTACAGCACTCTCTGATAAATGTCTTGCACAGAAAATAATATCCTGACATATCCCCGACGCCGCGGTAAAAACTGTATTGCCTTAATAAATGAAAAAGTGAATTCATTTAGCATTTCAAGAAGGTAGCTTTCCGTCAACGGGCGTATTATTCCTGTGCGGCGTCGGATCCGGTTCACGCGAAACAAGGACCTAGTATGCTTCCATACTTCCAATGCACCCCTTTGCCCACCACCAGAGACCAGACAGGTATCGGTGAGGCCAGATCCAGTATCCGGGGCTCGGAACTGGGCGACTGTTCGCAAGTATGTGTCGTTTGCAACAAGTTGCGAGGCGCCGAACAGACGCGCGAAGAAAAAACGAATATAAACTATACGAATCCTACCAATGGGCATCTTCTCAGCCCGCTGCAGTAATGGCGGAGTGGAATGTACCTACACATTGAACTATTCGGTGCTTACAAGCGAAAGAAAATTGTTTTTGCCAACTTACACGGCTGCCTTCAAATATCCCACTTACAGAGAGACACTCCAACCAAGAGGGGATCATACAACAAATGTCAACAACGATTGTATCTGAAAGGAGGAATTCTTGTGCTGTGTTTTCCTGTTTCGGAAGTATAATCGTAGGGAAATTTTAATAAATATTATTAACTGTTTTTGAAGTAAAACTTTTTTGCGCACGCTTGACTTGGAGAGTAAGCTGGTGAATGCACGACCAGAGCGTTACGAAAAGCGAGGCGAACGGTAGTTGAGAGGGAGATATAAATTAGTAAAGATAGAAAGAGAGAGAGTTACGTTTCGTATTTACTACTGTAGGGGCAAAAGAGAGAGGTGCGCGCGCACATTTTCTTTCTCCCTTCCTTTCATATAGATGGAGCAGAAGTTTTACTTCAGTCGTGTGGCCTAAAGCACAGTCGTTTTTGTTAAAATTATTTTATTTTATTTATTCAACTCCCAGAGAGTTTAATATGTTGGTAGTACAATTTTGACATGACGGATAATTTTTAAACCTAAGAAAGAAATAATACAAATAAAATTATAGTAAGTACATTAAAAAAAATCGAGTGCAGTCCGCACGCGGTAGAAGTGAAACCTTCACCACAAAGTCTCAACCAATAGGAGCCTTGAAAAGTGAGCTTGTAATCAAAGCGGTTAATAAGTTAAGATTTCATTCATCTCATTCTTTCGCAGGCTAAATCCTATAGATGTATGTGTTTGTCTCTTTTTCGTGTCGTTTCCGTTTCATCGAGTTTCAAATAACAAGTTTCACTTCAAAAATACACGCAAGTCATAAAAAAATAAGAAACAAAAACTGAAAACTGAAAAATACAGCGATTAGATAGGTTTTCAAAAATACAAGGCCTGTTTAGGAATTGTGTTTAATAAATATTTTTCGTGATCCATAAAACTCGTCAAGTTGTTATTAAATATGTTAAAATCACCTAAGTTTTGATTTCCCATAGTGTGAATCGTTGTATCGGAGAGTGGGCAATGTAGTTATGCTTATGAATGCTGCAGTAGAATAGTGTATTTTGACGTATTGTTACTGTGGGTATTCGTATGTTTATGAGTTGCAGAAGTTCGCATTTAGAGTTTAGTATTTGGAATAAAACATTAAATCGTTTATTTTAGGTCCGTCTTCTACGTATTTTTAGAATATTTAATCAGAAATTATATGTTTTTGTGAAACCAGTACCTATTATTTGTATTGAATGTAACATTGTATCGCATTGTATTTAACGAATTACATCAAATAAACTAACAAAAAATATATATTTACATAGATGCGGTAGGCTTGCAAGTATAATATGCATACCAGGGCAGATCCACGAAAATCACGGAATATTATAATAATTGTAGGGTTGATAGTTTCATGTTTATCCGACTTTACTAACTTGTCAAATAACACACACCTAAAAAAATTTTACAAAAGAAATATACATTTTAAATACAGAATTAACATTATATTATAAATAAAAATTAACATTTTATTATTGTAGGTAGGTACTTTAAGTATTACTAAAAACGTACAAAAGAATTCCGATAAAAAAATCTTTTTATTTTTTTATTTATGGCTTTATTACAATCAGATCTGCTGCAAATACGTACCTAAATAGCCTGAATATGATTCAAAAAGGAATCATAAAGACCATATTGAAAGTACCAATTAGCCTTCAATTGAAATTTTCAATAACTTTGACGTACCAAATGTACAACAAATATATTCCAAAAATATATTATTGAAGCTCTTCAAAAATAATGAATCCTCTACTAGACCGTGTATGCATAACACTAGATCGAATAAAAATGATATAAAAAATATTCCAAGTTATAAAACCACATTTGGACAAAGAAACTATACATACTTTGCAACAAAACTCCATAACATCCTCCCCCAAGACATAAAACTAATAAAAAATCCAATTGAATACAAATCAAGAATAAAAATATGGCTTAAAGAGGTCAATGAGAAAACCCTAGCGAAGACGCTAAAAACGACATAGAAGACAAATGAACTATATTTAAATAACTTTAGTCCGCCTCGGCACAGGACCCCCTAGTGAGGAGGACTAAGAAATAAAATATTTTGTACTTAATTTCACATTGCATTTTTTATGTAAATTTTTTTTATATAGTCGCTATAATAAAAAAAAAAAAAAAAAGTTACAATTTTGAAAATGACATTTAAATTTTCAGAAAATCCTAGTTCTAAAGTTCATTGAACCAGGGTCAAATACAGACAGACCACTAATGATATTATTATTTTTTCTGGTATGCCTAGTAACAATAATTACTGGTCATTACGCCGTTCATCCTGATTGGAGCGTCTATATTTATTAATTGTTCAGTGATGGCGACTTCATAATTAATTCTAGTCCTACATAGGACGTGAGGGACCAATATTTTTTTATGAAAATATCGGATTATTTAATCTTTAAACATATTATAACGTGAATACCGCACAAGAGTTCCAAATGTTCCCTTCTGGAGTCAGTGAGACTATGGCATCCCCAATCTGGGTATGTTGTGAGGCTAAAGGTAGTGAGGAGGGTAATGAGACGGAAAAGAGGAAGGTGGAAAAGTACCTGGCTTTTTAGATCCGGTTACCAAACACGGCTAAAGTCATTTCAATCAACGTTTCAATTCTGAATGGTGGTCTAAGACCAGAGCGATACTCAGAGAAGATATCTCATTACTCATTACTTCATATTACTTTAAATGACAAAATTATTAAACAGTAAATTAATCAAATAAAATTTCTTGCACACGGCGAGATTTGAATTAGCGACCTCCAGATTGCTAGTCGAGAGAGTTGCCCCTCGACCACGAAGGCCGTTGCATGCATGAATAATGGTAATATTCCTTTAACTTTGCAAGGTATTTTTTGTCTATAATTAATTCCATTTTTTCAATGTTCTCTTCGCGGTGCAGTTATGGTGACTGAAAGCTGTTGAGAATATACCGGTGTAGAAAATGGTCACTAAACCAAGTGCGTTTAAACTAGTTATATGTTTAATTTATGTAATTATTGCGACAGTTGTAAAGCCACTTTTACACCGTGATTGTGCATCACAACGCCAAGACTGGCAGCGGCGATTAAACAATAAGATTTAAAATTTTAAAAATTCTAAAAATAATTCTAGTTTTCAGAACAAACTTCTGTACATAATTAATTTATGCTGTCGATCTTACCTATAATAGTTGATGGTGCAATGGTCTTGTTATTCGATCCTTTGGAAGTTGAAACAGGATGAAACAAATAAATTTCAGCTGCATAAATCCTGCATTTGTCATAAAAAAATTATAAATAAAACATTAGCAGCTAAATAAACATCCTAATTATCATATTTTAAAATTAAGTAAACATTATACTTTTGAATGTAGCTATAACTTTGTGGTTATCCATTATAGATAAATGAAACAATTTATTTATTTATTTTTCGAGTCCCAGATGTGTATTTCTGTATTTCAATATCTTTTTCTGATTTTTCTGTTTTCAGATTTTCGATTGAGTTTCGCTTATATTGTCTTCATTTAATTAAATGAAACAATTTAACTTTGTTTGAACCACTTTTATACTTGAGTTAATCCTAATAATAATAATACATTGTTCCCATCCATATTTCAAAACTGTCAAATCAGTATACGTTTGCCCTGAAGAAGGAACGTTCGTTCTGAAACCGGTCGGATTTACTCAAGTATAAAAGTTGTTCAAACAAAGTTAAATTGTTTCATTTATTTAAATAAATATTCCTTATTGTTATTGTTTCTACTTCGACGGCATCCGTGGTCGAGAGTTAAGACTTTCGACTAGCCACCCGAAGGTAACGGTTTCAATTCCGGCGTGCGCAAGTAAATCTTATTTGATTAGTTTGTGTTATTTCACAATTTGTCATTTTAAATAATACAAAGTATATTTGCGGCACGTTCCAAAGTGGAAAATACTTTCAGTATCGCCCTGGTGTAAGACCACCATTCCGAAGTGAAACCTTCCGAAAACTAAAGTAAACAAGAGTGGGGAGGCTACGAATCACCGCACAAATAGGAGACCGATTGTTCTATCTCGTTCTCTCGCATTCTAAATCCAATAGAAGTACGTGTTTGTCTCTTTTTAGCGTGGCTTTTTCGTTTCATAGAGTTTCAAATCTCAACGGAGTTGAAGAAGATTTCAGTTTGAAAAAATGAAAATAGCTATTTCTAAAATATATAATATCCAAATTTAAATTAGGTGCACCTACCTATAATTATTGGTCTGCGCCCAGTCGGCAAATATGTAATAATAAATATAAATGCGAAAGTGCATGTGTTTGTTTGTTACGCTTTCACGCCTAAACCACTAAACCGATTTTAAAAATTCTTTCATCAATAAAAAGCTACAATATCAGCGAGTAACATAGGCTCTATATAATGGTAAGCTCTGGCGTTATGAAATTTGTATAAATGAAAATGTGTGTATTTCATATATTTTACCGGCAGGGAGGAAAGTCAAAGAGAAGGTGGGAAGAGACAAGGGAGGGGGAAGTCGGGGAAGATTGAAGGGAACGGGGACGCATGGGAAAGGACATGCAGGGAGAATCAATTTTTGGCATTGCAACGCATGCCGGGTACCAGGTAGTACCAAATAATAACAATATATTATTAGTGTAACGTCATTTTATAAAGAATTTCTTGGCATCATCCGAAAACATTACCTTCGTGCCAAAAGGGGTTGGCAAATAAATCTATAAGTCATGATGTTTGGCTCCATAAAAACTGTTATTGTGTTTTAATTGGCACCGTGACACATTGTCCCTGCCTTTATGCTTCACGTGTCGTACCCTCCCTTACCGGATCGCATTCATAAACCCGCAAGCAAATAAAGGCTTTCGCGCATCCGCAAACAGCTCAATCTCGCGTGTTTTCTTTCAAGGCTTTAGCCTGTTTTGAGCTGGGAGCTCGGGTCCTCCGGATAATCTTTCAGAGTAGCGCCTTTTTCGAACTTGCTTTATTTATGACCGCTTTTGGAGTCAATAGTTTCGGTTATGTGATTTTTTTTGTTTAAGTGTGGTAAAAACATTTCATAATAAAATTGTTTGTTTTTTGTTATCTAGAAACAATATTGTGTTATTGTAGTAATTAAGATTATTTTTAGCTTGTATACAAAGCAATATAATAATTGTCTATTTCTGATTCCTTGTTTAGTAATTAAAACCGCATTTTGTTACTTTGTTGGCATTAAAAACGATGAAAAGATTATCTATAAATGAAACAATGTTTCTTTGTTTGAACCACTTGTATATTTGTTTAAAGCCGACCGGTTTCGGAAGGTTTCCTTCCTCTGGGCAAACGTATAATGATTTCACAATTACAAAATAGTGGGTGAGAACAATGTATTATTACTAAGGATTGTGGTAGGGGTGGAGGCGTTGCTAGGGATTAATGAAGAGTGGGTGGGGGAACATATCCATGATTGGGATGTAAGATAATATTTTTTGTTTATTGATAATAGATTCATTATTTTTAAGGGATTATTTTATTAAGATTATCTATTTATATTGCACTTTTCTGTAAGAAATGACCTCAAGGTCGATTACTTTCAATTTGGGAGACGTTTATGGGTACCGCCGCCATAACACCATAATGTTTGGTCACGCCGAGTAATTTGTTGATTTTGTGCACGGGTTCATTGGGTGAGGTTTGTCCGCGTCTTGGCGGAGAATACGTCTGCTCACAAACTGTGTGACAGGCCGAATCGGGAGACACTGGTTGAGGGAGACCTTTTGTCACTCCTGAACACACTGATACCCAGATTCCCACCGACATTTTTCCTTGGAAGAACTTACTCTCCTTCCTTTCTTAAAATCCCCAAAGATGACAGCCTCTGACGGGAATTATGTTCCTCATAGCCTTCTTTGTGGAACTAATGTTAAAAAAAAACATGTTTACAGTTCACACGCGGTAAAAGTGAAACCTTCAGAGAAAACTAAACTTGGAGAGAATGAGACGAATGCAGAGCATCAGGAGTAGGATAATTGTACAATTTATTGATTATACTATTGTTACCAAGTTTATAAATTATTTTACATTTTATTCTACGAAGCACCGCACAAGGAGGGGGCCGATAGGCTACGAAGCACTACACATAGAGGACACCGATTAGTCTATATAATTCTCTCGCAGGCTAAATCTTGTGAATGTAAGTTTGTCTCTTTTTAGTGTCGTTATTTCGTTTAATTGCCAAAGAAGTTCGTTTAAAAAAATCATGTATGATCCAAAGAAACGAACAGCGGTGAAACGAAAAATTAAAGTTAAGTTTGTTGGGTTTATGCTTTGCATCTGACACATGTGTTTATAATTTTAAAAAAAATGTTCTGACCGACGCGCGATGTGAAACACATAGGGAGTGTGTGAATACAGGAGGAAGGAGTAAGTTACCCTTGAAGTATTAGAAACGGAACACTGGAATGGTTACCAAATTGCAAACGGAAATCGTCCCTCAATCACTTCGCGGGATAAGTTATTTTTTATTCGGCGTCCCATCGTTAAATCGCCCGCCAAAAACATATCCATCCCGCCTTCTTTTTGTGATATTATTATTTCTCGAACCCTCCTTTCTTCGTGTTCGCATTTTAAAGCGCCATTATTATGTGGAGCTATTCCCGAACGGTAGCAGTTCGAATCAAGAATTATGATAATTTAATTTCTGGTAATTTTTCCCCGAGTATTACCTTTTTGCTTTTATTGGTCTTCGAGATATCAAATTTCTCTCGACATAACGCCTGCGATGCTACCACCCTTGGAAGATAAGCTGCCGGGGAATTTATTATGTTCTTGGTGTGGATTTTCCCAGCTACCTGTGGCATTCATTTTAAATTAATGATTCATATTCGGTTTCAATTTTAATACAAACACTGAGGATGCTAATATCATTTGGGATATACATACTTAATCTGTGTAAATAAATGAATCTTTTCATTAATTTATTACTAACAAAAGTCTGAAGTCTGATTTGTCCTTTTCTGTCGGAACTGTATTAAACCCTCAGTTTAATTTGTTTAGTTTTTGGTACAACTCGTTTACATTTCATAGAAATCACTGTCTCCCTTACTATCATGGTTAGAAATATGATCTAGAATATAGAACCGTTTTTATGAATCCAAAGTTTCCGACCTCAATTTGAAAAAAAATTATGACACATTGGGAATTTTTTATTAATTATTTTTACATCACAAAAAGTGAGTTGATGATAACGTTTAGAACATATTTTCCTAAAAAACGTAAGCGAGCCATTTTTACGTTTGCATTCAAAATTTTTATATTTAAAAAAATTGTTAATTTCGAATAATAAAATTTGAAGCATAGATATTTGTATAACTTTTCAAAAAAAAAAATTAGTTTTCGGATGCTTTCACAAATATTTTTTGTTGCAAAGCGGTAATATTTTGACCTTCCGACAAAACAGGCCCGAGTAATGAGGGGTTTACGCAATGTAATGAACTTTGTAAGATGATGAAATCAGTGTATAAATTTTCCAAACTGCCCATAAAACACAATGAAAAACAATTAATACATCTTTTTTTTTTTATTTTTTTTTATTAGAAATAATATATTACAAAATTATTACATAAAATTTATAATACATTACTCCCAATGAGTTTAATAAAACTCATTTTGGGAAGGACAACATTATACATCTAAAGGAAAATTATTTTTACATAAGAACACGGAAATCAATGAACAATACATAGATTTTTAAATGGACTAGACACACTTGATACAGGTAATTGAAGAATATACAAGAGTTACAAAGGAAGACAGATAAATTCGTCACTGGTTAATAAAGTTGCTGAGAAAATATCCTTTTAGAGCCTTTGCCAATATTTTTTTGTTTGATTCTGGTAGTTTTAGGACATTAGGTAATGCGTTGTATTGCGTATGTGCGATGTATTGTAAGGAGTTAATTCCAAATTTAGTTGTGTGTGTAGATGACGATAGGTGTATTTGATTTTGTGATCGTGTTTTGTGCTGGTGTATATCGGAATTAAAGGCTGGTTTAGTGGTGGTGTGTGACGAGTGTTGAATTATTTGTAGGATGGCAGTGGTGATGCTATATTTTGGCAGAATGGTAAAGGGAAGAATTTGTGTCAGTGAGTATATGTCTTTGACATGCGTATCCCATGGTAGATGGTATATATTTCTTATGGCTCTATTTTGGATTACTTGTATTTCAGATATTTGTTTCTTAGTAATGGTGCCCCAGATACTAACCAGATAACTTAGGTGAGAGGTGTTTTCGAAAACACACAGCCTTAAGCGCAATTTACGGTCGGTTTCATAAAAAAAATTCGAGCGCAGTTTACACGCGGTAGAAGCGAAACTTTACCAAAACAATCTTAACCAATGAGCCTTGAAAAGTGAGGTCATAATCTAAGCGGCCAATGAGCGTAGACCAGCGTCATTTCCGTTTTATATCTCAACCAATAGAGCCGCGATAGGAGTTTTATGCCTCGCAGGTGCTGTATGCGTCATTTCCGTTTCATCCGAATTCCAAATCACAAGTTTCACTTAAAAAATTATGTATTTTATTCACTCGCATTGTTTTAAGTTCTGCAAACTATACTTATTCTTTAGCACGTGTCAGTGATCTACTTCACACAATTTTTGTTTTATTTCTTCAATCATAATGGCATGTCAGCAAATTGCGGAAATGATCGTTATAATGACATTATCATTTGCAGTCGTTAACAGAACTAGTTGTGTAGTATACCTACTAACTTATAAAATTAATAGAGATCATATGAGAGCCTTATCATTTCATATCAGACATCAAATGCAGAATTGATTGTTATAAAAATACTATTATAATTATTTTTACCAGTAATGAATCAAACTATAAGTTCTGTTTAGTTCCGTGGCCAATTGAAAAAATGACAGTCATAACAATATCATTCTGATTTTGCATTCATTCGCATTCATGAACAGTACTAGTTCCCTAAAATAATTAAAAGTAGTAGAAAGTTTCACCAGCTGGCAAACCTAAGTAGTTAGTCAACTTTTTTTTTTAAATTAGTTTTAAACAAGATAATATACTCGTAATATACGAAATATGTTTTTTGGTATATACCTACTACCTCAACAGGCCGAGCCTAATTCGAATTGGCAGTAATTTAATCTGATGTTAGTATCTAAGAAAACGAGAAGAAAAAAATTAAATTTAAATAGACAAACAGAAAATTGAATGAAATAAAAAGAAAACAAAAAAAGAAAAGAAATTAAAATAAATGAGAAAAAAAGATAAAAATTACAGGCTTGGGGTGTGTTATAATAATGTAGAAGTTACCTGTTCGCAGTATGCAATGCCTTTATTGACTAATTTGTATTTTAAATTTTATTTTTATGTTAGATGAATTAAATTTCAAAAAATCCACCTTTTTCTACACATTTGGTCGTCTTATTAGTATTTGTATTTTCTTCTTCGGGGTCACTATATGTCTCTTTCTTTTGTGTTTTCTTTTGCGTGTTCATTTTGGAGTGGTTTGGAGATTGGATATTGATTTTACAAAAATAAAAAAAGGTTTTATTTTTTTATTTCCTAAGATTCGATCCTTGGTCCGCTAAATGTGTGCAGAGGTTCGTCAAGCGCTTTATACCACCACACCAAAGGAGACTTGCGTGTTACCGTGGAATTATGTGTTTGTCTCTTTTTAGTGTCGCTCGCTTCCGTTTCATCGAGTTTCAAATCACACCGGTGCTAAAGAAATTTTCACCTCAATAGAAAAAAATCAGGTGTGGTGTGCGTGTTGTTATAATATTGTAGAAGTTATCTGTCCGCAGTATACAATGCCTATTGACTATCCATGCGTGAATGTCTTTTTCCATTAAATTTTTAAAAAATTGAGTCAGAACATGGTAATAATGTATTTGTCCATAGCTGATATTTATCTTAGGAATCAGGTGTTGATGGCCATGTCTTGTTTCGTAATTATGTTGTGCAGTGTGATTAACTATATTAATTCAACTAACAAAATTTTTAAAAATTGCATTGAAAATTTTAACAGAATCGTAAATTAATAAAAAATTACAGTAACTACTTTGTAATTTCAGGAATGATATGAGTTCCGCGATCAATTGCAGAAATGACCGTCATAACAATATTCAGATGACTTTTTCATCTGCGGTCATTAGCGGCGATGTCATTAAGGCGAGTATTTTGTTCCAGCCCGCCTTTAAACGTCCAGCTTTTCAGTAGCACATACTTATAGTTTATTATTATGGTCCGAGATCAGAACCTGATATTTTTATTATAATTTGAAGAAGCAATCTTGATCGGACGATAGGCCTAATTTCGGACGGGGTTTAATTTCGATATAATTATTTTCGATTCTAAAAACGAGGCTGTTTTCTGAATATGTAATTGATGTTTTATACGCGAGAGGTCGCCCGACCGGTCGACGCTCATCAAATTATATGCGAGGGTCGCTCCAAAATCTATGCACATATTTGAATATATTAAAATTGTTTGATCAATAATCGGGCGCTTTTAATGTGCTTCTGCGACTGTTGTGTATGCTCTAGATTAGACAGATGTGATATTTCAATTATTTTAATGTACCCTTCTTAAGTTATTCATGAAAACATGCATATTTATCAAGAAAAAAATTAACAATTTTATAATCACCTTTGCTCTAAAAATATCTAAATTGCTTTAATCTACACAATTACTATGATTTTTATAGTCATACAAAAAAAACAACAATTATTAGTAGGGATCATTTTGTGAAACTTCTATAGCCCCGCTGTAATATGGATTTCGGACGAAACTGAAATGACGTTCACTGCACCTGCGACGCATCAGCTGTGCTCATTGGCCGCTATGAATATGATGTCACTTTTAAAGGCTCCTGTTGGTTGAGATATGAAACGGAAATTACGCTAGGTCTGCGCTCATTGGTCGCTTTGATTATGAACTCACTTTTCCAGTATTGTTTGAGATTGTTTTGGTAAAGTTTCGCTTCTACAGTATGTAAATTGCACTCGAATATTTTTGGTATTTATTTTTTTTTAAAGTAAAAACTTCATTAGATTTGAAATTCGATGAAACGAAAAATAGCGATACTAAAAAGAGACAAACATAAACATCTATAGGATCTAGCCTGCGAAGAAGAGAATGAGATAGTATAATCGGTCTCCTCTTTGAGGGGTGCTTCGTAGTCTATTGGTTTCCTCTTTGTGCGGTGCTTCGAAGCCTCCCCACTCTCGTCTACGTTAGTTTTCTGAAGGTCTCACTTGAATGAAATTTGTTATTGTTATTTTTTATCTGGTGATAAATTGGCTTTGTTGAGTTTAGTTCTGTTGGTCGATCAGATCAGAATTAGCTACCTCCTTCTACAACCATCCTTCTTTCTATCTCTTTTCTCTCTCCGATCCCTTCAGCCTAACATCACACCAAAACACATATAGCAGAAACACTTAACACTTACACCTAACTATATACCAAAACACATATAGCAAAGACACATGTAGAGTAGGTATTAAAATATTTTTGTTAAATTTAAAAATATATTTTGACATGTTTGGTAATCTTATCGCATGTTCCTCGCGAAGGGGACACGAATAATTACAGAGCTGCCCACTCGGTAGATATTCATACACTAAAAGGTAGAACTATAATATAATAAATTTAATCTTTATCTTTATAAATATGTGGGTACCCACTGTGTTCCAACACTTTGTTAACATAATTTTTGATACGGCGCTGGCCGGGCCCGATAATCGTCCAGTGATTATACGTGGAAGGAGAACCCGATAATAACAAATAACTTCAACAGTGGATGGATATTAACTCCATACAATGTAGCAATGATCCAGATTGGGAGACGGATATGAGTACCGCCGCCCTGTTAAAAACCATTTGTTTGGATTACCAACACCTCTGCCATATGTCACCCCAAGCGGTTCGTGGAGCTAATTCATTCCATATTTACGGTGGCCGGATAACTCAGAAACTCTTCAGAAAAAGCAATAAAAGTGGTAATAAAAAAAATGATTAACAGGCTACGTTATGTTAGGGTTACGGTGTTGAGTTGACTTGATTCTGGGTTGGCATGGAACCATATGTAAGTACGGGTCTTAACGTAAATAAAATATAATTCCTGTATTGAAAATTTAAATTAGTTTGAGCTGTTTTCTGTATTTATGTTGTTGGAATAGTGTGGTAAAAGAAAAGTGAAAAGTAAGATGAACCAATATCAATACCTATCCCAAAAGTTAACCGACATAATATGCGTTACTTTAATGTCTTAGTTGTAAGTCAAGGTAAGACACTAGTAATAAGTTTCTTTAATGTTGTAAGTTACTAGTTATAAGTTTCTTTAATGTTGTAAGTTACTAGTTATAAGTCTCATTAATGTTGTAAGTCACTACTTGCAAGTCTCGTCAACGTTGTAAGTCACTAGTTTAGTATAAATCTCATTTGGAAGTCACTAGTTATAAGTCTCATTAGTGTTGTAAGTCACTAGTTAAGTATAAATCTTAGTTGTAAGTCACTAGTTATAAGTCTCATTAATGTTGTAAGTCACTAGTTATAAGTCTCATTAATATTGTAAGTTACTAGTTGCAAGTCTCGTCAATGTTGTAAGTCACTAGTTTAGTATAAATCTCATTTGGAAGTCACTAGTTATAAGTCTCATTAATGTTGTAAGTCACTAGTTAAGTATAAATCTTAGTTGTAAGTCACTAGTTATAAGTCTCATTAATGTTGTAAGTCACTAGTTATAAATATTAGTTGTAAATCACTAGTAATAAATCTTAACCGTAAGTTATTAGTTTTAAGTCTAAGTGATAAGTTATAGGTTAAATAAATTATGTTGTAAAACACCGTTTGGGCGTAATCCAATCCAAATAAATTATATCTAATGAATGACCGTACGTTTCTTAATTATGTACCCCATGGTGTACGAAAGGAATAAATCTTAAATTAAGCAATATTTTGGTTTTAAATATTTCATAGCTTCATAGCTCGTGCTAGACATGGCGTTGGAGTTTTCCAAGACAGGATTGGCTGTACAAATTGCATGACGAGATTTTATTGCACGATAAAAGCAGATGTCAGCTTTATGGGTAATTAAGTAAATTTGTCTTCTTGGCATTGACGGTGTTACATTTACGTTCCTGCCATCTAGAGCTTCATTGTTACATGATAGGAAGAAAACGGGGCTATTAGCGGTATAGTATTTATTATTCATGAGTTATTAGTTAGTAAGGTACTTACCAGCGGAGAATAGAACGCAGAGCTGTCGACGCCGATGCTCGGGTACGGGTTCTGGTCTGTGCTGGGGTAGGGCGCCCCGTATACGCCCACGCCGCCCGAGAGGCGCGGGTAACCGGCGGACAGGGCGAGCCGCGCCTGGTCGTACTGGCACGAGCACACCGTCTGGCCGGACACGGGGTCCGTCATGATGGGGCGGCCGCCCTCGCAGCAGCCGGGGCCGGGGCCCGCGAGCCCGCCGGGTGAAGGCGCGCCGCCGGCTGCCAGCCCGCCGGGCGCGGAGCCCGCGGGGCTCAGCGAGGGCGCGTGCGCGGACGACGCACCCGGGGAGGTGGCCGACGCACCCGTCGTCGGTTGCCCTCCCTGCACCAGCAACTGTTGGACAAACATAACGTCGATAAAGTGGATGTCATCGTAAGTCGGCGGAAATAAATTAATCATCAAAGAAGTCCGGATTCTTTCATCCGTCTAAAGATGGCGTGATAGGCTAAAACCTTTTAACCCAAATATTTAAAATTGTTTCAATATTTCATTGAAATAACGATAATTTTATTTAATCTAAAACAAACATGAAACAGAACTTCGCAACTGGGAATCGAAACCAGGATCTCTGGATTACCGGGACAAAGTCTTGCTTGAGAACTGATTATTATTTTTTTATTGATCTTATGTTATCTCAATCTTTAAATTAGCAACATTATCCTCTACTAATTAAAATGACAGGAACCTGGATGTAAATAGATTTTAAAGTCTTCATAAATAAATGAAAATTGTTCTAGGCTGTCCCCTTCGGTCAATAGAGTTTACTTTGTAGAAGGTGTCCCCTATAAGTAGGTGAAAACAGCATGAAAATGTCTTCAGTGAATGTTGTCTTCTTAGTGCGTGAAAAGCTTACAAATGAGGATAACTCCATAATTGTGTGCAATAAGTTTTGTATTGTTTTCTAAGTGTGTGAAAATAGACTGAGGGTGCGTTCATAATTCAAAAGTAGCTGAAAAACTTTTAGAATATCATCGAAAACTTTTCTGTTTAAAAATATTAGTTGGTCTTTAAAAGTGGTTTTAACAAAATAATATTTTGTTAATAAGCAAATAAAAAATATTTGAAGTTGTGTTAATGTAATGTGAGTAGGTGGAAATAACTTGTGGATGTCCTCATAAGTAGATGGAAAATTAAATAAAAATATTTGAGGATGTGTTAATATTTGTTAATATTATTTATATAAAAATATTTGAGGGTGGAAAATTAAATAAAATATTTGTGGATGTGTTAATGTAATGTGATTAGGTGGAAATAATTTGTGGATGTCTTCATAAGTAGATGGAAAATTAAATAAAAATATTTGAAGATGAGTTAATGAGTAGATGGAAATAACTAGTGGATGTCGTCATAAATAGATGGAAAAGCTGGATGATGCTGTCGTAAGGTGTTGGAATCCTTTTTGATGTCAGGATAATAAAATGATAAAGGATGCTTTAAAAGTTGATGGAAGCTTTATGAAGTAGTGCGAAAGTTTCTTTTTTAAAAGCGATGGGAAAAACTTGTGACTGTTTTCACACCGGTACATATTAGAGATCCATCCGTTACAGCGATCGGCACAGAGATCGTTAGAGAAATCTATCCATTTGGATTGACAACTCTAATTTGAAATATTATGCTCAAAATTTACAAACATGTAAGAATGTACATTTCTAACTCATATAAAATTTACAAACATTTAAGAATGTACATTTCTAACCCATATAAAATTTACAAACATGTAAGAATGTACATTTCTAACCTATATAAAATTTACAAACATGTAAGAATGTACATTTCTAACGCATATAAAATATACTTTGTCCTTCTATCCTCGCGTGTCACTAAATCTGACTCATCTAATTCTTCATGGGTATCGCGTAACTTTGCGTGGTCTTACTCCGTATCCAACGCAGGGGTGTTTTTACTGAGTTGCAAAAATCTATAACTAGCGCGGGAAGCCTTATAGAGCCTTCCCCACGTGACTGGTCGGGTAGGTTCTCGCTTCCAATGAGCAGACTGAGCACTTCTGCATACTAATTTTATTTTTTATATTTAATTTGTGTACTTTTATTATCTGTTTATTTGTAATTTTACTTTCACTAAACATCACTAAGCATTGAGTTGAAAAGTGAATAGGTTCATATTAATCCTCGTTAAACTTCCTAAGACTTTGGATTGTCAACCGACTGTTTTATGTTTCTACTGTATTTTTGAGGTCCTTATATCAATTTTAAAAATCTAAAGTTTTTTCCCATTAATGGGGGTATAATATGAAGATAGAGGGGAGGGAAATAATATAGGAAATAGGGGGTATAACTGGCTATTTAGATAGCCAAGAAACAATTTGGGAGGCGTATTTATAGGCGTATAATCAAACAATGGGTATCTCTGCCCCGGGAACCATTTACCCATTGGATAACCAACACCTCTGTCATAGGTCTACTCAGTTTGGTGACTTAGCAGGGGTGCCCAGTTTCATAGGTTGAGGATTGCCTAGATCTTGGCGGCTAATACGTCTGCCCATCGAAATTGTGCCGGTCCAGATTTGGAGATACTGTTGGTGATCTTTTTATCTCTCCAGCAGGACTCTCTCGACTCTCGACACATTCCCTTGGACCGCAATGGGAGAAATGGATTCATAAGTACGTCATTCCTAGACACACTGACCCACAGATTCCTACCCAACCCTCATGCCTTTTTCCTTTGCGAATCTTCCTCTCCTTCCTTCCCCTGAAAAAACCCTCCATACAGCATCCACAAAGATGATAAGGGCCCGGGGGAAATTATTTTCCTAAGTGCCTTCTATGTGGAGCTAATGTAAAAAAAACGGCTTGAGCCATTCGAAGCAAGTCGTGATTTAAGAATTATACAATAACTAGCTGGTACCAGGCATGCGTTGCTACTCCATTTAATAACGAAATTGTTTCTCTCTGCGTGTCCTTTCCCATTCAAATCGTTCCTCTTCCGAGTAAAACCCCTACTCGAGTTACCCTCCCCCCTCTAACCTCACTCATTCCATACATTAATTTTTATTTATTTATATAATAAAATAATAAAACAAACGTCGAAAAAAATTGTACGTGCAGTAATTACGCAATTTAACAAGCCAAAACCTTGCATTATTAAGAATAAACTTTTATCTTACAAATTAAAATAAATCTCAATGTTAAATGGACGACGTCATTCTTTAAGCGATTAAGCGATACCTAATATACAAGGATGTAAACCATCAAGTAAGATTAAAATACTGAATGATTAAAAAAATATATTTAATTTCACGCTAATTCGATGAGCTATCTTCAAACTTTGTACCTGGACTACGCTTTAACTTAACCCCTCGGGCCTCGGTCACATATTTTCAGAGGGTCAAAGTATTTCCGCTTCACTGCAAAATCCAAATAAATTGAATATTAGTGAATGTATCCGAAAACTAAAAACTGTTTTTGAAAGTCGATAAAATACGCTCTCAAATTTTGTAATTCGAAATAAACATATATTATAATTTTTGTGATATAAAAATTTGCAAGCCAACATAAAAATTTAAAAAATGACTCACCTTAATTTATTAGATACATTACAAACAGTTATTGTTTACCTCACTTTTTTTCGTTCCATGTAAAAATAATTAATTAATTAAAAAATTAAGTAAGTTTGGTTTCAGAAAGGTGCACATTTTACAACTTTTTGTAAATTTTATTATAAAGCGTGGTGTTTTTCTCTTTCTAACATTGTTTAGATCATATTTCACCCGCTCTATTTCTAAAAGACCTTTATGAGTTATTCCGAAAAGTGAACAAATTAACTTTAACGGGTTAACTTTCCGTTCACTGGTGACGTTGCTTTGTTAGTTTATACATTTCTGATACGAGCCGTGTTGTAAGCTAACTAAAAAAAGACGGTTAGTATTTCTGAACACCCTAAAACCCAATGAACAGGCAGTTTATTCGGTTAGGGAGGATTATGAGTTAAACCTCAGTCGTGGATAACTCGGACATAAATGGATTGAAACCTCGAGTCAGTACCTACTGGCGAATAAGTCACTTACGCGGATGATACGACTTATTGACTTAAAGTGGTATCGATTGGATACTTCAGAGACAAGTTTATTTTTAACCAATAATATTATTAGATTTCCACTAAAGTTCTCAGACGACAAGCAGGTAAAATTAATGTGTACAATAAGAGATAGGAACATTTTACGAAGGTACCTATGTAGGAAGATAAGTTCCTTCGTAAGCATTGCAGTACGTAACTATTTATTAAATTATTCGAGGCTACCAAACCACAATGCAAAATTTGGTTGCGATGGTATCCGACTGAGGGAAGAAAAGTTAACTTTCTAACATACAAACATAGATAGAAGATTGCAGATAGCCACGAACTAGAATGCTAAACTATTTTTATTGAAACATAGGTTGACTCGAGTGTATCTGCGAATGGGTTTTTACTACTCCGACCATATAAAGATTTATTGGACGTTTCCCAACATATTTTCTTTTAACATTTCTGTAGAAAATTGCTAATGCTATGAAAACATTCCGTTTTACAAATAGTATTGCTGAGTAAACAGGCGACTACGTCAGAAAAACATATTATACAGGCTTACCTGCGGGCTTTGTGCCTTACGACAATGTGAATAAGGCACGTTGGTAAAAGGCACGTCTGTTCGTAATGGTTGAGAAGTTAAGTGAACAAATGTCCGGAGTTTTCTACTCCCCGGACCCCTGTTCGGCCAGCTCCTTAATCCGCCACTCGACCCCGTCATATTATATTACAGCGTACATGAAAGAGTACCGATGACTCGGTGTATGTTTATTCGTTCAATATATTATTTAATATTCTTGTTTACACGGCGCAAACAAATATCAGTCAACGATCAAATCGTGCCATTGTCTTAAGAGGGGACTACGAATATGGAATAACGTGTTCCACTCCCCCGGCAGGTAGGTACTGTAGATGGCATTCGGATAGATGTTAACAGCGGGTTAAGTACGCGGGCTTAGTTTCGCCGACAAAAGCTCTGTCAATATTTAAAAGCTGGCTTTCTGCGGCTTATATTTACTAAAACTGGGGAAACCAAGCACTCTCGAGATGGCCCACAGTCGGTGCTTTGATTTCTCCAAGTGGCTCTAGGTCCACAGCGCCGCAAGGTAAATCTACCGCCCATTTATATTTATTTATTCACAGGGTCCTTTGTGCTGTACGCGAGAGACGTAATATAAATTATTTACACACCTCTGCGACGTGCAAAATGCTGTCGTGCAAGCTTTCATATACCCGATATTTTGTTCTAACATGAACGCGGACCGTGTACTCCTCATTCCAGCACAGGCACATAGAGCCACACAAACTGCGGCAAACACTCCGTCTAATATACGGCCATACGCTACCGCGAGTCCGGCGTCCGTTCCCGTGATAAAATATACAAACCGGACTACTTATCGTGTCGTATTGTGTTCTTGTTAAATACTTTACCTACAAAAAACAGCCTAGATTAAACTATCGTTAATTCTTCATTAATCAGAGAGCAATAGCGACTGTATTCAAACACTCGTCAATTGCTAAATGGGACAATAAAAATGCATCTAATCGAGTATGAAATGCTGTGAAAAATCAAATAATAGCAGCGCAAGTCGGAACTAAGATACAATATCAACATTATCGAATTAAATAATCATTGTAAGTATAAAAACTTCCTGCATTTCTGCTCGGGGTAGTTATTTTCCTTTGACTTTCCCGTATTCTTGCCGCGGTCTGATTTGTCTTTTCAATACAAATTACGCATCCCGGGCCATGGCTGGAGTGGTGCGCAAATGTTGACTCATCTTCCACTCCGTCTAGCGCCCTTCTGTTTGCTGTGCAGCATGATGATGATGATATAACAGCTTTATTTTTGTTACACGACCCTACTTTGGACGGACCCCTCCCCCAGCACGCCCTTTCCTCCCTACCTGAGAATCGCAACCCCCTTTAATTACATTTCTGGCGGAGAAAAAAGTCAAAGTTTTTAAAGTGGATTAATTAAAAGAGGGTTTATCCGCATTTTTCTTTCGTTCTGTCGTCAATTGAACGAGTTAACGTCGTGAATTACAAGTTTAAAAACAGCGAATTGCTTTGAATAGTCTGTATCTTTCTAAACCTACCATGTTTCGTGGTAGACATACTTAGTAGATTTATAATGTTATGGAGGTATTATATGTATAAAATTTCAATCATTTTTGTGTCGTACGCCACATATATCCCACAATAAAGATGTTTTCCTGTGATAGGTATTATGCAAAAAAATTATGTGCATAAATTTGTTTTATTTACTTTTGTGGACATACAACTCATGTTAAAAGATTATAAACAGTAATTGGTTATAATTTATTACTAACAAATAATGGCGTCCGTAACGTAAATGTTAATGTATTTGACTTGGAATTTCCACTGCACTGCAAAAATATATTCACTTTGTTGAAAAGGGCGCTGCTGATCTTGTTGTTTATTAAATTTGATTGTTTTCACAATAATAATTTAACAGCTGTCGTGAGGAACAATAATCAAAAGGTAAATGAACACAAATAGTTTTGAATGTTTGTTAAAAGAATGCGTACGATCGAGGCCACCGAAGTAGCGCAAGAAGGGGACGCCTGGAGGCGTCTTACGAAGCATTGGCTTCCGATCCAACTAAAAAATTAACTTAAAATATATATTTTAGACATTGCTAGCAATCACAAGCTCTCAGGAAAATTACAAGGTATAAATTGACTTTTAGATCACTGATTATGATAAAATTCTTATTTTCTGACCTGTTTAACATATACTAGCTGAAATTAGGTAAAACACAGTAAAAATGCAAAATCTTTTACATAATTTATTGGTTATGGGTCCGTTCTCAAATAATCGCTGATTCCGTATCTGATATTGACACAAGTTTATCATACAGCTGTTTTCTACAGCCAATCACAAACGAACAGACAAGCATAATACAAGATTAGCGACCACACTACACTGGGTCAACGGCAAGGCGACATCGACGACATAATATTGTGGAAACGTATAAATAATTAGCATTCATCATATGTCCCATGACACTCGTAAATGTGCATTGAATAATTTAATAAGTTAAAAGTTTTGTTAAAGTCTTTCTTCGATTTGTATAAGATTAATGACTTCTCAATTTGAGACCCCCCACGAAAATCCTCAGAATGCGATTAAAATGTGGAATTTAAAATTAATAATGCGTCATTAAATAATATTCACCCAAATTATTTCCGAGGCCCGAAACTTAATAAAAGTTTTCGTTCTCGGCGCACAAAAAATATAGGAAGTCATTATTGAACCACGTAATTATGACAATCTGAATATTTTAATCTAGATACTAAATGCATTATAGGAATAAAATTAGCCTCGGCCCAATATCCCATGACATCACCAAGCATCTGTAGTAGTAATAATAATAGGAAGTGAATGTGATTTCTTGACAAAAGCCTTCTACACTTTCACATGAAATTTTTCTACCTCAGGAGATGAAAACATAATTATTTATATTTTATTTAATGTATTCAAACTGTTGGCCAGTGTATGTTCTCTGATAGAGAGAAGAATTATGTTACGGTCGCGTTCAAATCCAGAGATATAAAAATGAGTAAGATAGTGCTATTTTATTCATGAATCCTATCACTGTTTTACATTCATTAAACGATATATTACCGAGGGGCTTGTAGAAGAGTGAGCTGTTATTTTTTATGAATGATAAGTTACGTTTATCTTAAAAACTAGAATTAATTTTAATGCTAGCAATAACTATAATGCCTTCTGAGTTTTATATAAACATTACAGGCAATTTTAACTAAATATCAACATGTTAAGTTCTAGTAATTTATTACGTGTGTGAATGTGTACCTACATATACCTAAATATAATACTTAAATTATTTTGGAAACGTCTCGTTAACTTTGAAATTATAACAATTTATCCACGTAGCTACTGCATAAACCTTCTTATTTCTTTCATCACGTTTAATAAATTACCTCAAAATATTCCAGTAAATTTAGCCTGTAATATACGAGTTTTATCTTAAATCTTCAGTGAGCGCATTTATCTTTCATCGGAGCGCGCTCATTTTACTAATTCAAAGTATAATATCGTTTAGATATAATTTTATAATCAAGTTATTTCTCTGGGCGAGCTACGCCGGAGAATAGACACGGGTATATGAGCTACCGGTCGGCATTTAATTCCGATGATATTAAGAACGTTAAATAGCACCGCACCTAAGGGTCCAAAATAAATGTGTAAATATTTATAAACAACTGTTATCGGCTCATTGGGCCCGAGGGGGAATTGTTTGGGATCCATGTTAGAGACTATTATCATTATTACGTATTATTAAGTATTATAATGACGGGACTACCTGCAGGACACTTCCCGGCTACTTACGGCCGAGACGGAGTGCCTTAATCGCTTTAATCCCCGCTGCGGGCGCTAGGTGGCAGAGCATATCCACTGAACCGGCCACTCAAAAGGCCGCAAGAAAAAATTGACACATATCCTAGCGACCCTCGAATATGAATAATATAATAATAATAATAATTGCATCTGTCGTTAGAAACGTCAGCGTTCCATTCTCCGAGTCAAAATCTGACACATTTTTATACAAGTATTCTTTATTTTGACATATATCCCCAGTTCAATGGCAGCTGTTCACATTCGTGTGTATAATGTTACAGTTATAGTGAGAATGGCGGAAAATAAATTTAATTCACATGTAGAATTATTATTATCATTATTTATCGAAGTGTGGAGTTGGGTTCTGAATTGCTTGGCGGCACGCGGTAGCTTAAAAAGGAAATTGGGAACTTTGGAAGCTTTACAAGCACGTAGCGTGAATTATTTTGAACAGCTGTGAAAAGTACACAGACCTAACCGAAATAAGATCGATATTAAAGAAATAACATGTACCTACCTACTGCTCGCTTGGTTTCCATTATCAAATCTTACACAAAGCCTACATCAATTCACTTGCAGTATTTAAGGCTTTAACTCTAACCGTTTTCCGACGGAAGGCGTTAGTAGATAATATCATCTCCGAAAAATATTTTTTTCCTTATTTTTTTAATAATTAGACTTGTTGTTTTTTAGCCTGTATTTACTGGTATATTCAGAAGTTCATTACAACTGCGGTGTTTTTTAATCTTTGTGGGAAAAAAAATTATTGAGTGAAATGTCGGAACATGAAAATTATACCTATATCTACTAACGAATGTTGCAAGAAATAGGTAGGTACTCCATATGGAGGCCGGTTTCAGTATTTTAATGGCTTCATATTTAGATAGTAAGATTATCGTCGTTCCCGTAAGTAAATACATTTTTCCATCAAAACTTGGAATCGGAAAACGAAATTCAGTTCTGGAGATTTAACATTATTAGATTTGAGGATATAATTTGTAAATAATTGAAGACACCTCAGATCCTAATGATGTGTTAGGTACTCTCTTAAATTTACATAAATCCAGATTCTTTAAGTTCACGCTTGGGAATATTTTGTAGATATAGATATTATTTATACTACCTATACCTATTTGAGTAACCTAAACCTATCATAGGAACTGTCCTTAAAATATATAAGTTATGTATTAAAAATAAAACCTTTTTATATTTAGGTATGTAAATAATGGTAACGTAAGTAAGATCTAATTATAACTCACATTGAAATTATAATAATAATCGAAATAAAAATTATATCACAAAGCATGATTCTTATTACCTATATAATTATATACTTAGGTTTAGACACCTTTTCAGACAGTTGTATCCATAAAGTCAAAAAGTCTTTCATCTTCACCTTCAATGCCTGCGACATAGTAAATAACAAATTATAAAAAAATATTCAAAATTCTTATTTATAAGCTTTTGTGAAGTTTATTTCATGCAAATTCTCTACCCCTAAAGAGTCCTAAATTCTGCATTCTTTCATAATTAATATCAACTGTACTTTTACCACTAAAAAAATTATTTTTGCCACTAATCTTCTCGTAAATGTATTACTAATAGTGATAGGGGTAGCAAATGTTAAATCATGCAATGTCTACTGTTTTAAATAGAAAAAGCGTGCAAAGCCGTATCTTCTCCAAGCAAATCTTTCTAATTAAAGTGTGTTTGAAGTGACCTGCCAGGTAAGTATCTATTTGTACATAATAAAATTAGATAGAGCCTAAGATTTCATAATGGCTTGTACGGGGCCATTGTTACAATATTAATGTTTAATTCTACTAATTATCTTATTATTATTATAGATTATATACGCCTACTATAATAGGTATATAAGGTATGTATATAATCAAATATGTATTTTAATTATTTTCATTTTAACTCCAATATAATTTACCTACCTACTATTTTCTGACGAATTATAATAATATAGAATACCTTCACATTGGTATTACTTTTATAATTAAACATTTTTAAACTGTGATCTTATTACCTATTACATACCTAAGCTAAAATTATGATCATTCCGATATACTAAAAATGTATTATATATACCTATATACCTACAACCCGCTACAAAGCAGGTAGGTTGATACTACCTACAGAGGAATATAAACAAAGGAAAATGCTGTCAGCTGTTTCCAAGAAAACAAAGAATTAAAAAAAATGCAAGACATTGTTGATTTTTGCACTTATTCGGTGGTTAATTTTTGGTGTACTCGCCTTAACAAATCAATGATTTCCGTTTTGTGTTTAGAAAGATTTGAACGTTACCTATCTAGGTGGGTATGTAGGTACCTACTTTGGATCAGGAAAATAAAATCAATAATATTTTAGTGTGTAATATATTTTAACGTTAAATATAATACAATCTTCATTACAAATATAAAACAAGCTCTCCATGTGATTGGTGATTGCAAAGTTATAAATTTAAATATCACAACTACTTTATATGACACTGCCTTACCTACGTTTTTATCGACGGTATTGTTAAAAATAGAATAATTGATTTTGAGTCGGTAAATAAATATCTACTAACAAATAATACCTACATAAATACATTAGCATTGAAATAATTTGCCTTGACGAAATATTAATAAATATTGATTATTTAAGAATCGAGAGTAAAGAAGTCCCTCCTTTTAAATTTTTCCTTAAAAATTCTTAGAACTTTAACCACGTAGATATTATATGGGTAATTTTATGTTATTTAAATCAACTTGAAACAGTTATTTTCACGATATTCCTGTGTATATTTAAGACGAATTTTTATTTGAAATATTACACACAGCAAAACATTGTGAGATTTTTTTAAAGCAATTTATTTATAACAAATAACACCTAATGTTCTAAGCAAAATCATAGGTTTCTTCATACAAAACAAACTTAGTCAAATTGGGAGCAGTTTACACGTGTGTTGCAAAAGGCGTTTTTCATAATTTATTATAATTTTCCTCAGTTTCTTAATAATTGCACAATGATAAAAGTACTAACCTGCGATGCGGGGGGGTATGTATAGCCAAACTGGGCGTAAGCTGCCATCTTCTAATAAAACCAATTCACTAATTAATAAACTAATAAACAAAACAGCAGTTCCCAACAGTTCAGCGCCCGCGCTAACTACTCTTCACTTGCTGTCCATTGTCCGGCATTGTTCCGCTGTCACTTTAAACGCACGCTCGGCGTCAACTGGCCCGATACGATTTCCATTTGGGAGCTGGAACCAAAACCGAGGAAACTCCGGGACCCGGACCTGGACCTGGACTTGTCGACAGCCGTCACCGCGCGCCCAAAATCACCTCCATTCGAATTATTGTTTATCTAACCGATTTTTAAACATGTATCAACAAAATAAATAATTAATTTACTTGGTAATGTTCTAGGCACGGTTACACTTGTATTTAGTTGCGGATTGATGAACTTAAAACTTGTTGCTTGGAGGTTAATACGAGGTCATGTGTCACAATATCGTAAGATTAAAGCCGAGAGCGGAGTCACATGCACCGAGCTAGTTGTCAGCCGCTCGCGGTCGCTTCTCGCCCAAGACTGGCGAGGGCCCTCCATCGCCCCTTCACCCCGCCCGCGGCCGGACCCCTCCCCGGCGAGGGCGGGCCGTGCTCCGCGCAGCCAATGGTGGCGCGAGAGAGCTTTTAAAAAGGCTTCTATAACTGTGAAAACTCCGCTTGCGAGCGTCGCCATTGGGCCGGAGTTGCCCCCTCTCCTGGAGGCCGCGCCTCTCCGGCACAGGCCGCGCCCCCAGCCCGGAGGTTTTGACGTTACAACGGAAAAGGTTTACGAGGCGAGCGAACAAATCTCTTGTGGCAAAAAAGTGTCACGACTGGGACAAGGTGTTGTAGTGTCGCGAGCAGGTCCTGTGGGATGGGCAGCGTCCCGCGGGAGACGGACAGCCTACTAGAGACGAGACTGCTTTAGAAATAAGGAATTTTCTTTTTTTAGCCGGTCGGGCGGAAAATTTTTGCTTTTAAAGCGGTCTTGCCTTGTTTATGCTTGGAATGTTTGACCTTGTTTGGATTTTTGAGGTAATTTGAGTGAAGATATTACCTACGATTTATGTCAGTGCATTATTTTGTTATTTATAAATGAAAATATTAATTACTTACTTGTAACAGTAATTTTTTTTAATAACATAGTTAGGTATATTATTTTATTATATTTTGACAGACACTACACAATCTAACACAACACATATCTAGAAATCTTCATTTAACTCGAGTACCTAATTTGCCAGGATCAAAATTCAATTATTATGAGTTCGATCAATAATTAACAAAGTAATGCAAAAAGTTAATTCTCGTTAACATAATGTACCTAGGTACATTTATTACAACGAAAATTTATTACAAGCAAACAGTTTTTAAAAAATAACATATTTGTAATGTTACACGTAGGTAATGATCGGAAAAAGTCTTTATTTGTGCCACAACTTTAACAAAGAATTTAAAAAATATATCTGACACATAATGAGATTTTTTTCCCATACTATTCTTTAGTTAGGTTGCCACATTGAAAATGGAAAGAAAGTAAATATATATGTCACTAACTCATTAAATTACTCTCACGGATAAACCACCAACCTACTTAACATAAATTGCAATCGTGAAAAAATTACGAATAAAAATTCTTAATCAATTTGACAAATTGCTCTTCGGTTTACTTAATATCTACTTCTGTTTCCATGCAGGTATCGTCAAACATTAAAAAATCACTCACCAAACAAATACCAATTTTATATTAATAATTCGGTTCCGCTGTCATGAATTTGGTTGTGATATCTATCGAATGTGATTAGGACTATCATTTTCATTGGTTTGTTTACCGCCTAGACGACCTTTTTCAATTGATTGTTATTTATCGCTACAAAAGTAAAACGAAAAAAATGAATAGGATTAATAACATTAGGTACTGTGTTATCTGAAATAATTTGTTCTGACAAACATTTTAATATTGACTGATGCATTTCCAATGATAATTTTACTATGTTACGTAAAATTGTTAATTATAATTATTTATGTTTTTTTTATCATATCTTATGTTTATACACACGGCAAAATACGCGCCATTTATATATAAATAGTAGGTACTACAATATAAAGAAAGTAACAATATAAATGAAAAGTTAAAAGTAAAATGTAAAAAGTAAGGCAAAATCATAATTAGTAACTGATAATTAAGAAGTGTAAAGCATAAAGTACAATCTATACTTAGGTATGTAGTATAATATAATTCATTATTTCTTGTATTGAGGATTCAATTTTGAGGAAAGTTACTAAAAATGAAAATCACACTCTATAAAGTACGATTGCGGTTTCCTAATTCTAAGTACATCCTCTTCAAACATTTCCTGGAATTAATCCACTTTTTTCGCCTTCAAATTATTATATTTTATAAACACACATCCTCTTTTATTATTACATTTAGGAACACATCAAGATGACGGCATTTTTATAATATTATGACAAAAAACTAATGGCATCCAAATCAAAGGGGATCGTATTTTCGAAAATTGTGCAAAAACAACCCATTAAAATTAACATATATTTATTGGAAATAAATAGAACCAATTACCTATATCCCTTTTTAAAAAATATTAGGAAGACACCTACCTTAAATAAGTTGATATTTTTCAAACTCATTCATCTGCCACTTTATATTTCCAAACTTGACTATTTAGTTAATCTCGATTCACGGTTTGGGCAACAAACATTCCCTCGTCCAACCGACGGTTAGGGATAACATGAGGGGAACTAATCCGCCGGCTTTTATCCTTATCGTACCACAAATTTTAACTATCGTCACAATAACTAGAAATCAGAATCAAAATATTCCGTGAAAGATATCTCTTTTATCTATCTTGCTAATGTGTTTTTCTCATCAAAGTTATTTGACCGACGCGACTTGGGAACAATGTTAGAGATAAGGTGCACTGTAATCTAAGGAAAATACTAATGTATTTTGAATAATAATATAGATTGGAGAACCCTAACATTAAATATATGTACTCCCTTTATTTCCCTGGTTCAATTACAATATTCAAAACAGAAACCCTGCTTAAAATAGCTTTAGACATGCTTAGTTACCAGGAATGAATTCCATATTTCACCCTTTGGAACACAAAAGAGGTAAGTCATAGAAGATGCAGTTGAGGAGTGCAATTATAAAGTTTGAGCGACCAAAGCGGCTGTTGTTTCTTTGATTATTGCGCAATTTGTATATAATTATGAACTTATAACAAGTGTGCCCAAAAGGATAGAGGAAAAAGCATCGATCTGCATCAAAAAGTTGCGTTTGGTGGACATGGTGCCTTTGTTCTCCAAAGGATCAATGTCCAGTTTTTCTGAATCTCTTTCCATTCTTATGCTAGTTCCTAACTCCTGTTCAACGAAGCTCAGTATTTGCGAACACAGTCTAATTAATTGAAAAAGGTGAGAAAACGAAAAGAATCATGATTTTCTTTAAAACATTTATGAAAACGTGATATTTTACTGCATTAAAAATTTTCAAAAAAAAATATGTTGGAAAAAAAAATATTCATGGCCATGTTAATCTGTAGCTTACTAGGTCCTCTTAGTCATTTCCCAACACAATTATAGTTCATAACAAAATTTAAACCATAAATATTCACTATTATTTTTTAATTTATAAACTAACGTTTAGACAAGATTTTTATGCATAGCACAAAGGGTAACAATTATTACAAGCAATAATTGTCAGCCTGAAACACTCATTTACATTGAAAAATCTACCGAGAAAAGATACTTGCCGCCAACGGGACTTGAACCCGTGTCCTATGTAAATGAGTGTTTCAGGCTGATAATTATTGCTTGTAATAATTGTTACCCTTTGTGCAATAAATATTCACTATTATTAAAAGGTATGTGTAGACCTAGAAGGGGGGTTAGGTTAGGTTAGGTTAGGAGTCTCGTATAGTGTTAAATTTAAAACTATTTATAACTTAGTTAGGTAGTTATAAAATAAATGAGGACTTTATGTGCCTATGGCGACAATACGACGGTTTCAAATGTCATTGGTGGCCATTAAGTTGTGTATTTAACAATTTAGAGGTATAAGCGTCACGTTTCAGAGTGGAAGAAACTGTTAGTTTCGCCCTAGGGCCCCCCTTAGGCCCTGGTGTAAGACTACCATTCAGAATTGAAACGTTGATTGAATTGGCCAGGTAATTCCCTGCCTTCTCTTCACCATCTCTCCTCCTCCCCGCTTCAAAAAACCCCCAGGGATGCCATAGTCTCACTGTCTCCAGATGGTTAAGAGCAATTGGGTAGTAAACAATTAAAAGTTGGTATGTTTTATATTATTGATAACGTGGCTAATGAAAACCTTATTTTAATTTGCTTTATACAACAAGACCCGTAATTATGAACAATTATGATTTATTTAGTCATAAAATATTGAATTTGTGAAACAGCGACCTGTTCTGCGGGAAATACTGCAATATTAAATTTTAATTGGCCGCAGAACGATGGAAACGAAGATCCATTTAATTTATTGTGATTAAATTGAACTCAGTTACCTGCATTTTAAAAGGTGTAATTGAATTTAATTGCGAATCATAAATCACAAAAGTAATTGGTGCAATTTAATAAAATACATCGGAATTATTATATCTATATAATTGCAGGTGTCATTGGCTTTATTAATAATGCATCTAATATTAACTCGATTTACCATTCGAATAATAAAATAATACAAAAAGAAGAAGTGAATATTCTGTGATTGACAACTTAAAAATTAATCAGTGCATTTACATTATAATATGCAACACCTACCTACTTTGTTAAATATGAAATAGATACGTAGTTGGAAAATTTCTTTAAACCTAAGGGTAGGCAAAATTTAAAGCAAATCTTCTGAAATCACTATTCACTAATCCATAGTCACGCCGCCACCCCAACCTCAACACTTAGTAAACTATTACATTCACCCATTTATTTACTGTATTTTGCCCTGAGGAAGGAACGGTTGGCATATATAAAAAAAAATTGCGAAACCGGTTGACAAATATAAAAAAAACTACAAGTGTGCAGTTTATATGCGGTAGAAGTGAAACCTTCACCGACACAATCTCAACTAATAAGAGCCTAGAAAAGTGAGCTCATATTCAAAGCGGTCAACGCGGAAAGGTTTCATTTTATCTCATTCCCTCGCAGACAAAATCCTATAGATGTGTGTGTTTGTCTCTTTATAATATCTTTTCCGTTTCATCGAGTTTCAAATCACAGCGGTGTTAAAGAAATTTCACTTCAAAATTCAGAGTTGGGAGCACTTGCTCAGAAGCACCGCACAATGAGGAGTAGGTATATATCATTCTCTCGCAGGCTAAATCCTATAGACGTATGTTTTAGTCTCTTTTTAGTGTCGATCGTTTCCGCTTCATCAAGTTTCAAATCACAATGGTGCTAAATAAGTTTTCACTTCACAATAGTGGTTTAAACAAAGAAAAATTGTTTCCATATTTTTTAATTGACAACCAAAAAGTTATAACTACATTCAAAAGTTTTAAATAAATCAATCAAAGTATTTATGGTGCAATATGTTCACAGGTTGTTTCAATTAAATTCTAGCAGAGTTAACTTCCAGTTAGTAGGTAGGTACCTAATGCAAACATAAAAAAATGTCAGAAAACCATCTGAATTTCATTAATTTTACATTATTTTTCTATTGCAAATTTTCTTTCGTCATAAAGTGCAGATTCAATGATAAGTTCGTCCATGTCCGAAGAACTTAAAAAAATTTCCATCAAAAAGATGTAACGCCTCCAAAGAATCCAAAACTATAAAAAAAAATTGTATCATAGTTTTAGGATTTTCATGATTTCATAAATACCCCAAAAATGTGATAATACGGGAAAACGTTTTATGAAGAATTAAACTTAAAAGACTTATGAGTATCTATTAATTCGTTTAATGTTTATTATTTATTTATTGTTCTTATACGCCCGTAGGGGCTTTTACATAGATTATAAAATAATATTTAAGATATCGAGGATTACACATACATAGAATTTATATCAAACGTTATAAAAGTGAAAAAACTTTTAAGAATATACAAATAGTTTTTAAAGAAAAAAACCACTTGTATATTCTTGCTTAAAACTGTGAAATATTTTAAACAATGTAATATTTAACAATACCATAGAACAAAATATAATATAAAACATTACAATAACACATCAAATCGTTAAATATATTATACCCACGTTACAATAATTTGTAGGATTCCACAAAGTGTTGGTTTAAATTGCATTTTAGAATGTAAAGGGAATCAGCGAATATATCTACAATACCACCAAACTTGTTGCCTAAATCATGCATCCTATTGGTAAGTGATGCATGATTTAGGCATGAGTAAATATAAATTATTTTCGCTTCTGAGAGTTTTAAGAGAATTACAAAAAATGCCAAATCTTAATTGTAATACAAACTTATAATATCACCCTAGATCCTATCCTGATAGTGTTTTTTTTACATTTAATAACTACCTAAAACTTTCATTATCTACCTAATATTTTTATAGAGGATTTATCGATGATGATCCTTGATTTTTACTAACTTTTCCGCACCACACAAGGGTTTTTTTCAATAATTTCATTAGTTTTTCGGCTCTACGTCTTGCACTTTCGAAAACGCCAAATTCTAACTTTCACCATTAGTTATATACGAGCTGCGTTTATGGATTTTCTGAAATTTACACTACATAGTCCTTAAATATGGTTCAGCTTAACTAAATCCGTTCTGTACACCTGAGCCAGTCGGGATTTCGTTATAAAGTAGACAAATTATAATCGCATTGCAGGTAAAATACCAATTTATTGTAAGTGAAAATAAATTGTACAATTTTAACTCATCACGTAATTTTGATAGTATAAATAAAGTGTTCAGATAAATTTAAGATGCATATCCTTCTTAAAAAGTACCAATATTTAGTTAATAACTAAGAATTTAAGTCTAGACAGTTTTACAACTATTTTCAGCTTACAACTTAAGATTTACCGATCTATTATTTTTTTATTTAATTTGAAAAACCTAACAATCAAACGTAACTTGCAGAAATTTTAAATTAACCTATAAATATAAATAGAGCGTTGGACTTAAATCGCGGATTAAGTTAAAAGATAATATATATAGTTTTCGGCTTAAATGACAGTTTTTGGCTGCTAATTTCACGACCCCACAGTTTAACGCTCGAAGGTTGCATTTTGCTGCAGTTTTAAGCAATGTAGCATTTCCCGAACACGTAGATTTCCAAAATAATCCCTGAGTTTAATGATCCACCATAAACTGAAAATTTATTATAGAATCCACTAAAAACAAAGTTAACCCGACACGCCGTTTCATTCTGGAGGGTTCCCTATCATTGGACAACTTCCTAAATCGGTAAACATTTAGAGTCCGTGACGAAATTACAGGTAATAGAAAATTGAGAGGTGTTTCAGAATCAAGTGTATTTTTCTAAGATTTACGATAAACGTTGAGTAATATTAGCTAACTAAAACAAGATCAAAGGAAATTAGAAAAAAAAACCGAAAAAGATAATGTCACAATAATGTTGATAAGGAAATCTAATATTATGATAATCTAATTATATATGGATTAGATAATAGGGAAGAACGAAGTACAGGAAATAGATCAAACGATCGGTTTCGGTTCACTGGTTTGTCTACTTAAATAAATGTAAGTATTATTTGTTGTTATGAGTGTCACGTTGTCATATGGGTACATTAGTATTATTTATCTCTTTTATTGATTCAAAGTAATTGGATCCTTAAATAACGCTTTTATTGAGTTTATAATATCAACAACATAGTCCGACACACAGTTCCAAGAAGATACATTTATCTGTTTTGATTCTAGGTACAAAAAGGAAATTTTGGTATAAAAATGGACTGATTTGTACATCACGTCCGCTTATGTGGAAAATCATCCCAAATAAAACTCTTAATCACGTCCAAGACGCTAAACGGCTATATTAATTTAAAATGTAATAGTATTGTAAGAGTTTTGTACCTACATTTATTTCTTGAATTACTCTATCCTACGAGATTATAATTACCGCTGACAATTAGTTAACCGTAATAATTATTATGATCGTAACACAACGTGGTATCTCTTATTACTTTTTATTAAATTTTTCCTATTGTTAATCTAATGTGATATGTACATTGTACATACGTATTTTAATGATACCCGTGCACACCGTGAAACGAATAATAAAAACAAAATAAGTGTTGTTAGACACGGATTGCGATGTTTCTTTTATAAGCACGATGCACTAGGTAAGTCTCTACATAAAGAAAAATTAACATTATTTATTTTTTAATCTGATAAACTTAATTTTCCCCTCTTTATTAGCTATCTCTTGGAGAAAATACCGCTTAAAAATTGTATTCATTAAGTTGCATTATTTTCTACAGCTGTCTTTAAAAAGTAATTTTTCCGTCTCGTGTGTGTCTGAAGATGAACCGCCTCCCGGAATCGGCGATTTGTTGCTCGAAGTAGCCCCGACTCACGGTCGAGGTACCGTCGAGGTACCGGTGGGGTACCGGCGAGGTACCGGCGAGGTACCAGGCTAGCAGCCGGACACGTCGGTACATGGCACTCAGGTGGATGGACACGGAAACACACTTATATTTCACGGGGCTCATGTCGGCCTAGGAGGGAGAACCGTTCGTCCCGAAACTGTACCGAGTCAAGCGTGAAACTAAACTTATAGGCTGATATACTTCTGCCACTTTTGCGATCCTGGTACCTGGGAACGGGGGGAGGGAGGAGTTTTCCCGCTCCTCAGCAGTTTGCAACCAAGATGGTGTCCGATTCGAGGAACATGAAAACCACGACCAATACTAGACACAGCAATAAACTTGCAAAATGTTACGTTGTAAAATGCTCGCAACTAATTCGCTTTAGAGCTGCAAACTCTAAACTCCGGACCATTGCTTCAATGTACCTACTGCTGTAGGTACATAGATGGTCTAGAACGGTTGGTATGACTGTAATTTTATTCGGTAACATTATTATTTTAAACAACACTTTATCTAATTGATTATTAAAAAATTAACCCGGAAAAGAAACCAAAGTCACTACCAAAGAGACTGCTTGCTTCACTAATTAATTATTAGATTTTGAGAACTATTGTTATCAAAAATAAACGTAAATTTCAAATTAAATTAAAAAATTACCAGAAATTACTGTAAGAGTACATTACTATTATTAATATTTCATTTAAATCTTGAAATCCGTTAAGTTTTTCTTACATATCTCTTGTTATCAGTTGCAATATTATTATTCACTTACCATAACAAATGAATTTACCCACAAAACACAAGAGCCTTGTCTCTTTATGGTGAGGAAAGGTTTTTATAATATTCATATTACAAATCTGTTTGTAAAAAAAACGTAATTGTTGTAAAAACACACAAATATTAAATAAATAAAATTAAAAAAATAATTATTACACTTTCAAGTATCTTTAGAAAATAACATGTTGAAAAGCGACCCACTCAAAATAACAACAAGGCTTGAGTTAAAAAAATTATATCTCCATAATTTGTAATAATGAAAAACTGAAATTGAAACTTTGCAAAACTTCGAAAATTAAATCTAGTGATATAAAAATAAGTTTTTAGTTCCATGATATATCATATTGTCCCATTTTTTTATTCATAAAATTCCTTTATTATTTATTTACAGTTTTTTACATTTTTAAATTAAGTCCCGTTAAACTGATTGATATCAGTTTGTCAACGGGTTCTTTTGACAATTACTTTTTTTTAAATTGAGACAGGTATTCGACCAAGTCGAAGAGACAGGTACATAAAATGTACAGGTACATGAAAAAAAAATTGTTAATAAAATTTATAAGAAATACAGAACAGAGAAAATGAAAGAAATAAAAGAAAAGACAAGAGAAAATAATAATGGAAAAAACATTAAAACGATAAGCGGAAATAACAGAAATTAGTACAAAAAAGTTCTTTCACTTAACCATTTTTTTAGCGTACATTTCCTTCTGAAACTCAATTCACAGCTTTTGAGATGATTTTTCCCAAAAACTGCTCTGTATTTTCACAAATTGTCAAATTATTATTAATATCTGTAACTGATGTAAACACAATAATTTGGCATGGATCTTCGTTTAGTATAAAGATTAATTATTGTTATCGAATATCTGTACTCCCGACAACATTGTCTGTAGGATTTACAATATATTTTAATCTGTTTATATCTTTGATCAGTAGGTGTTGTACTAGATGCAATATTTAAACCTAAATAACTTAGTCTTTAGTAAATTTCAGGAATTAATTTCATTTTTGACCAATATTTGAGTTTCAATATTTTAACCCTAAGTCAACGACTATACTTTTAGATCCGTTAAGCTATATGAATATTTCAAAGGTTAATGATTTTTAATATAATTTAATTGTTGCCTCCCTTTCCGGTAAACTACATATATAACACAGGCGATGTTTTCACGAGACTATAAGAGAACTTGTGTTATTATTATTACACAACCTCGTGATTTTTCTTTTGGAAAGCTTTCTAAGGTGGAGGTTCAAAATACTACAAGTTCAATATTTATTACGATCTATTTAATTCCATTACATTCATATTTATCCAATATCATGATATTTATTTAACGATTAGGCTAGCATACTGACAGATTCGGATTTCCGTATCGTGATTGGATGAATTTCGAACGTGTAGCCTACGAATCAATACTTATCATGATCCATAAGTTCACAATATGGAATTCAAGAATCTAGACATCTGCGATAAATGTTGTGATCAGTCAATCAGTAAATATCAAGACAGTTGTTAAATATTAAAGGATCACAATAAATATTGAACGTGTGGGGTTCGCCTAACGCATCATTTCCATTCATTATTTTTGAAGTGAAACTTCCATAGCACCGCTGTGATTTGGATTTCGGATGACACGGAAATGATGATTACTGCACCTGCGAAGCGTCAACTGCGCTCACCAGCCACTTTGATACTGATTTAAAGACTCCTAATGGTTGAGATATGAAACCGAAATTGCGCGACGTCTGCGCTCATTGGTCGCTTTGATTATGACCTCACTTTTCAAGTATTGGTTGAGATTGTTTTGGTAAAATTTCACTTCTACCGCGTGTAAACTGCACTCCAATATTATTTTTTTAAATCACGCAAGTATTTGTTCAAATATCGAAGTACAAAACATAACCCTCAATGATTGGGGTTTTTTATATTTTTAATATCTTTTTACTAACAATCTAATAAACTTCAAAATACTACCCAGAGTAACAAGGCTTAACGACTTATTCCACATTAGCCTGACGCGTACAAATGCTGGTGTCAGGGATCCAATCAGAAGAATGTGCGAATCGTTTAATCAAAATCAAAACATCAAGGATTCCGACTTATTTTTTGATACACGCAGTACTTTTAGTAAAAAATTGAAGGCCGTTTTCCTACAAAGTACAATACCTTAGATATTGCTTGGTTTATAATTTTAACTACCTTTCTTTTTTCAAATTTCTGTATGACATTATTTTTTGTCTATATATATATATATTTGGTCTTACCATCAAATTTTTTCCAAAAACAATTTGAAAACTTTTATAAGGATATTGCGCATTTTTTTTTCATCGCTCTGTAAAATAATATTTACTTTGTTTTTATCTGCTGTCAATGTAAATTCGTGAGAAATAGTTTGGATGCAGGCGAATTCTCTATTAATTGTTTTGTATATTCTTGTCAATTGACGTCTGTATCTGTATTTTCTCCTTAATAAAAAAAATAAAAAAAATCTTAGTAAATAAAGCCATTTGAAATTATTGCTACCCATTAATTTCATATCTTATGACCTGACTGCAACATGTATCCAATAAGAAATTTGTACCTATCGACCAGTCTCAAAACGTTGATTTTATGTTTCATGCCTACAAACTTTATCTAATACTAAATTATGCGTGAAATGGAGACACAGAAGAAACGGCGAAAGGAAGAATCGTTAAATTGTCACGTTTATTGATACGTAAAGCATTATCGACATCAACATTTGGTTATCCGATGTGTAAAATAATCGTAGGGTTACAACATTTATTTCTGTCAAATTGCTTTTCGGCTTCACAGATTCTGGCATCGCCCGGGCAGGTCTGCATCGCCGTGGCAAGACGAATAGATATAATTTTTTATTCATTCAAACCGGCGACCACCCAATACCCGACACATTAATTAAACACCGAGTTATCAAATTTATACAATTAACCGCTGTTTCGTATGTATCGCTGAAATGCGCTGAAATGGCGTCGACACCAAAGCTCATTATTCATAATATTATACATTCTGCTTAGCACACTGCTCAAAAAAGATTTAAAAGCAAATTAAAGTTTTATTGAAGTGAAAACTTCTTTAGCACCGTTGTGATTTAATACACGATGAAACGGAAACGAGAGACAAAACATACATCTTTAGGATTTAGCCTGCGAGAGAATGAGATAGATCAATCGGTGTCCTCTTTGAGCGGTGCTTCGTAGACTAAAATTTATTATTTGGGAGGCGGGAATGGGTACTGGGTAATGGGTCTTGGAAGCGGCGGGACACACTGAACCCCAGATTCCTAGCCACCCCTTAAACCCTTTTCCTTCCCACAACTCTCCTCTCCTTCCTTTCCTTAAAAAACCTTCCACACAGCATCCCCAAAGATGACATAGGCCCTGAGGGAATTTTTTTCCTCATGGCCTCCTGTGTGGAGCACATGTAAAATTTTTTTTTAAAAATGTAAAATAATTGAAGTGAAAACTTCTTTAGCACCATTGTGATTTGAAACTCGGTGAAATGAAAAATAGCGACACTAAAAAGAGACAAACACGTACATCTTTAGGATTTAGCCTGGGAGAGAATGAAATAGTGTAATCAGTATCCTCTTTGTACGGTTCTTCGTAGTCTCCCCACTCTTATCTATTTTAGTTTTCTGAAGGTTTCATTTCTACCATGTGTGAATTGCACCCTCTGATTTTTTTTAACTTGGTAACAATATTATAATAAATAAACCCTACAATTATCCTACTCGTGATACTCTGCATTCGTCTCATTCTCTCGAAGTTTAGTTTTCTGAAGGTTTCACTTCTACCGCGTATGAACTGAGCACTCTGATTTTTATAACATGATCTCTGTAATTCAGAGGTCGGAGGAACTAATTTTGAGCAAAATACTATTTAATAATGTTTTTTAAGAGAAAGCCACAAGCCAAACACGTATGCATAATTAGTGTTCCTTATATAGTCACAAATTAAGGTGAATGGCGTAAAAAATCGCTTAACGAACGGAGTCTAGAGGTCACGATTTCAACCCCAAAATCGTTTTTTGGAGTGAAACTTCTTTAGCACCATTGTGATTCAAAACTCGATGAAACGAATAATAGCGACACTAAAGAGAGACAAACACTTATATCTATGGGCTTTAGCCTGCGAGAGACTGAGATAGTTTAATATACTGTCAGTCACCTCTCTATGCGGTGCTTTGTAGCCTCACCACTCTTTTCTACTTCAGTTTTCAATGAAAATATACATTACATTTATGCAATTATACATTTCTACTGAAAAAATAGATTCTTTACTACCTAGTTTAAGCGTCGATGACACACGACTAGTTTACAAACTACTATCTACTAAGTTTGAAAGCGGGAAAATCGGCGAGTGAGATTGTCATGATGACACACAAAACTGTCCACTCGCTCAGAAGCGTGGGAAACTGAGGTCGCTTTTAGCGCCAGTAACAAGAATGACGACGCCTGCGTGAACTAATTCTTCAGATGTTTGACAGTCGAAATCAGCTGTTTATCGGAAGCCATGTTGGAAACGCAAATAAACCAATCACGAGCAAGCGTGTACATGAGTAAAGTTGACGACCTTTCAACTTTTTTTCGTAGATTGTCAACAATCTGCTAGTTGCTGCTAGTTAGCAAGTGACACGATGACACTGGGCGAGTTTACTAACAGATAGTGAATTTCCCAGATAGTAGCTTGTAAACTAGCCGTGTGTCATCGACGCTTTACGCTTATGCTTTATACAAAGTAATTAACAGATATGATTTTAGATTTTCACGGCCAAAAGTATTTTTGTTGTTTATTAGATAGCCCAACATGGGATATCACCCAAAAAATAAAGAACAAAAAAGTAATTAACACTTTAATTTTAATTCTGATAAATAAAAATGTTAGGAGAAGCTTCAATTTATCAAAAGCATACATTTTTTATATTTATATTTTGTAGTTATTTCCCAAAGTTCCCTCTACTTAATCCTCTCCCAACTTTTATTAAATATACCTACGTATCGAACCATAGTCTTCATTGTGGTGAACCAATCAAACATAATCATTTCGGTTGGATGTGCGTGAAATGTGAAAAATCCCTACGTGAAATGATTCACGTTCAATGAACATATGTTTCGAATTTAAGTGACATTTTCAAAATTAGAATTGCTTGTGTGAAGAATACGACAAGCGGTAAATTAGGTACCTACGTGTAATATAAAATTCTAAGAGAAAATTATTTTATTTCGCTTTTTTCAAATTTGGAATTATAACATCCCATAAATTTTTACTGATCTTAAGCTACTGGTCATCTTATAAGAAGTATGAAGAGACTAGAATAGACAATAATATCCACGAAAAGCCGAGAATAGACGAAAAGATCCCAGAAGAGACACGAGGAACCGAGAAGAGATGGGAAGAGTCAAGAATAAGCAAGAAGAGTTTTTAACATGCCAAGAAACGGTGAGAAGATCCAAGAAGAAGCAAGAAGAAACAACAGGTAATAAGAGTCAAGAAAAACCGAGAATAGGCAAGAAGAAGGAAGGCATAAAGAAAGACAGAAAAAAATCATAATGCTCAATCCATACCTTCATTCCTACCCATCTTAAATCCAATATTGAATACCGGTCGATTAAACTCCACCTCCTTCCCATTCTCAGAGCACGTGTTCTAAATCCTAAAAAATCAGTCCCCCCTGGTGTCACCGGGACAGGAGTGCTCCTGGCTGGGGGGTACAATTGTA
This sequence comes from Limnephilus rhombicus, assembly GCA_929108145.2. Lineage (NCBI taxonomy): Eukaryota > Metazoa > Arthropoda > Insecta > Trichoptera > Limnephilidae > Limnephilus > Limnephilus rhombicus. Next base: position 10,359,063 of record OV815275.1, read on the forward strand.
GCGTATCGATCTTTTAGGCTACCTTGTTTTTTTTTTGTGAGGTTGTGTACGATCAATTGTGTTGAATTATATCATTTTTCAGACAATCTAACTATACCTACGTAAATTGAAACCGTTATTTTGTTGAAGAATCGCGCATTCTGTTGTCGGCGTTCCCCTAACTTCTAATTATTTCCGACAGAAAGGCGACTGTGTCTATTTTCCAGTCGACACCCCGTATTCATTTATAAAACATGTGCTCGGACCACCTGCGTGGTTGCAGGAACATTTCCCTACGGATCCGGTTCGCCAATGCAAGCCAGCAGCGCTCAGAACGCATAAAGTTTTAAGTCAGGGCTTACTGCAGCAGTATTTATACTTTTATTTTCCTCTCTAAACATCCCATGGGATTTGCATAGTTAAAAAATTTGATCGCACGTTCGTTAAAAATACTTGAATACATCGATGTACAATTATAAACTCTTAACAACGTATCGTTGATGAAGAAGATAACACTAATGATCTAAACAAAAAAGGTGGAAGAGAACGAGACACAGAAAAATTAAAAGTAAATCCTCGCTACCGGGACATGAATCCAGAACACCTTACCAATTCGGCACTGAGATCTCTTCTTTAAATGTCTATTTTATCAATCTCATACCTCAAATTTCAAAATTAACGATATTGTCTTCGACTAATTTCGTTTTTTCCGTTTAATTGGCAGCTCCCTTTTTCATTAGAAACAAGTATTTGTAGAACTGATTCGTAACCTAGATAGTGTCTCCGATAAATATATCCGATTTTATTTATATGGAATACCTATTGACCTTTTTGCAAAATTCTTATAATATATTTCATTTAAATAAAATATTTTTCAAAACAATATGCCTATGATAATATGATAAGATAATTGTATGGTTTATTTATTATAATATTGTTACAAAGTTTAAAAGTTATTTTACATTATATTCTACGAAGTACCACACAAAGAAAATGCCGAAATGCTACGAAACACCGCTCAAAAAGGGCACCGATTAGACTTATCTCATTCCATCGCTGGCTAAATCCTATAGATGTATTGTGTTTGTCTCTTTTTAGTGTCGCTTTTTCGGTTTATAGAATTTCAAATCATAATGATGCTAAAGTAGTTTTCACTTCAAAAATTGTGTTCAGTTCACACGTGGTAGAAGTGAATCATTCAGAAAACTAGAGTACCTAGACAGAGGAGGGAGGCTTCGAAGCACAGCGCAAAGAGGAAACCGATTATTCTATCTCATTCTCTCTTTGTTTAGTCTCGAATTTCAAATCACAACGGTGCTAAAGAAGTTTTCAGTTCAATAAATAATTTTTTTTTTTATAAAATAGTTATCGGTGTTTTCTATAATAAGTCACCCACAATAAAGAATAGACAAATAACATTCACGATTTGTGTCCAGTATATTCTATTAAGATCTAGACCAATTCGAAAAGAAAACTAATTCTTTACAACGTAAAGTATACCAAGTGTAGTGCCAATTTCCTTCGAAAGCGAAATTATTTGATTTGATTAGATTTGCCGATTCAAATTACGTACCCATTTTCAATTTTCTATCCAAGCAGGCCAATATAAAAAAACGGAAAAATACATTCTTCGGTGTTTTGTAAGCAATCTTTTGATTATGAACTTACAAGAAGTGTAATAATTATATTTTTAAACTTCAGGATGAAGTAACCTTAGATCAAATTAGTATAGGTACCAAAAGTTTATGAATGATCTGATCACCTATGGTAATGAGAACTTAGTTTGTTTAGTAATGTCCATCGACAAAGTCGCACTTATTTCAAATAGCAGTATAACGACTACAAAACAATGTCGGCACATAACTTCAGAACCATACTTAACATAATATATACCTAATAAATATTATTCTTAGCATGACGAAAGCTTGTATCGACAAGATTACATGTGTTGCGGATTGTCCTTGTGATATTGGATTTCCCTGTCCGATGGTATAATATTATAATCTACTCAAGATTACTAGTTCAGACTAAATCTGATCAAGATTAATAATGTATTATTTAATTTAGATTTTCTAATCCCATATACCTAATCAAGATTACTAACGTAGGTACTAAACAATAATGGTCATGCCATTTCTCCTCTCGGTTAGGCAGCATGGAAGGAGTTAAACAGCATATCTATATATAGTAGCGTGTTGTTTGGTTTTTCCACTGTCGTGATTTTTAACAGGTAGTATTTTTGACTGGAATTTGTGAAGTCCAGAAATTTTATTAGAATTTCAACGTTATTTTTGGAAAAACCGCAAGGGAGGAGAATGGGCAGGTAAAACCTACCATTATTTTTATTTTTTTTCCATTATATTAATATTTTAACATTTCAAGTTTTGATTCTGAAAATTCGTGCGAGAATTCCATTATATTAATATATTAAAACAGTTTTTAACTTTTTCACATACTTTTTTTCACTTATTTTTATTTAACGGTGAAAATTAAGGTCAGTGGAAAAAAGTCGCTTATTTTCAAAATAAAAATGTATGATTGTTTTTAATTTTAGAAATTAACGATAATATTATCAAACATTTTTCTTGAACGTAATAAATGTTATATCCTGTCTTTTTTATCATGATATCTTCAAACCACCAGAAAAAGCTCCACAAAATAAATAATTTTCTCACTATTCACGTCGAATTTTTTTTGTTTTTTTGAGATTTTCATATAAAATTAAATATTTTTGTTTTTTGTGATTATCTTATAAAATTAAATATTTAATTTTTTTATTATGTTGTCTAAACGTGATTTAAAATCCATAATTGGTTTGGTTTTGACTACTACACGTGATGCTACATATGTACGTAGAAACTGATATTATATAAAGATTTTCCGAAAAAAATACACAATAAAGTAAATATCAGAATCAGATTTTTACGGAAAAATATGACTATTTTGAAATTGGGTTAACAAAGTGTTTACAAAGAAATCCCAACCAGGCAGTAAAGTTATTTGTAATTTAAAAGAAATCATAAAATGTCAGATGTCTTCGGGTTGTTGGGAGGCCGGTGCAATAAATAATTAAAAATGTTAGGTAGTTAGTTTCCTTGAAATGTGAAACATCATAGGCGCATAGTTTCCATTGAACCGTTAGATTTATTGCAATAATTAAAAATAGTCCGATCGTGGAATTATAGTGGAGCACTGAACCGCATTATTTACCTTGTTTTTTCTTAGCGTTCTGTAACGTGGGGTTTTTCTGAGATATTTTCCCTCTGAAACTTCCGCATTTTCTTGGTATACTTGGAGACGTTTCTTGTTCAAGTTGGAGGCCTCCGACGAGGACAGGAGAAAGAACTAACAAGTACCAACAGTCCACACCAGGGATACGCAAGTGGCGGCTCTACGCAGCATTCGAGTTTTTAAAGTAAAACTTTTTACTTTATAAAAGAGTGATCGGGCGAGGCGAAATGTCGAGCCTTTACGCACGCTTGACTTGGGGAGTAAGCTGGTGAATGCGTGACGAGAGCGTTATGAAAAGTGTGATCGGGCGAGGCGAACGGAAGTTGAGACGGGGATAAAAGTTAGTGAAGTTTTACTTCAGTCGTGTGGTCTAAAGCACAATCGTTTTTTTTAAACACAAACATTATTGAAATGAAAACTTCTTTAGCACCATTGTGATTTGAAACTCGATGAAACGAAAAAAAATGACACAGAAAAAAGACACACACGTACAACTATAGGATGTAGCCTGTGAGAGGATGAGATAGCAATAAAATATTAATTTATTTCAAGGATCGGATTTGATTTCATTAAAACAAGGATCGAATTCTACGAAATCCAAAAAAAAAAAATTTACATTTTGTAAATCAATATCCAAATTCAAACCACTCCAAAATGAACAGGCAAAAGAAAGCGACGTCTAGCGATTCCGAAAAAGATAATTCAAATACTAATAAGATGTCGAAATGTGTGGGAAAAGGTGCACTGGAATTCAACGACAAAAATATGGAAAAAAATCTTCATTCAATGTCATCATTTCTTCCTCTGGCGTTACAACTTCTTTACCTTTCACCTTTAATTACCAAAGCAGCAGCTGAGCGTAATGTATTTTTTACTACTTGTGAATCGTAGGTATGCCTCTAGCTCTTGAAAATTTGCGCACCACTGGTCTAAACGTATAAACACACGAGAGCGTACGTAGGAACGCACCACTGTTATAAAATAGGTTCTCTTCGTGGATATATTATATACGGAACATACATAAGGGTGAAATATATGCAGTCCACAGTTCACTATCTAAGGGGGAAAAGTTCCGTGATATTGAAAAAGTGACGAACATAAAATGTTTTTAGAAGAAGGAATATATACCTTTTATTTATTTTATTCCGTCTGCCCTTGCTTCGAGTGAAGGAACGTCAAAGGTATATTCAAATAAAACTTCACATCCGAGAAAATTTTAAATCGGCCAAACAGTTTTGCTGTGAATATTCCACTGTAAACTCTCTTTTCTTATTTTTTATTGGCTCGCCAACATTATATATTTTTTTTTTTTGGTAGAAAGCAGTCACTTTGTGGTTTGACATATTAATTAAAGGAAAACAATCACTTTGTTTGCAACCACGATTTATTGATTTAATTTTTATTTACCGACCGGTTTCGCTTAATACAAGCATCTTCAGGGTATAAATTAAAACAGTTTTAATTTATACCCTGAAGATGCTTGTATTAAGCGAAACCGGTCGGTAAATAAAAATTAAATCAATAAATCGTGGTTGCAAACAAAGTGATTGTTTTCCTTTAATTATAATTATCGCATTAATTTACATTTTCAACATGGTTATATCGATGATTCCAATTAAAGGTGAGCACCCCATTCATCTCAATATTTTTAGAATGACTGTATGTTGAAATACTTAAAGCTCTGCAACCGGGCCCGAAAAGAAGAAGATGGAGTGATACGAAATCACGAATGTTGGAGGAGAGCGCTAACATTTACAGCGACAAAATCGATGCGAAAATTGCGAAAATGTTTAATAAAATACGACTCGTTTAAAATAGAGCAAAAATCTCGCGGGCATTATCTTAAACAGCATTTAAAGAAACACTGTGAATTTTTTCTTACATACTTGTAAAATAATTGAAACAAACGGGTTAATAATAATTTTTGGAGCATACTTTGCGATTTTTTTCTATCGAGGGAATTTTATATAATTTGCGTTTCAGCGCGGGCGAAGTCTAGATATTTTATTTTTTTTATTTTTTAAAGTTGCCGGTAACCCAGGCGTTTATTAACATCAATAGTTATTTACAGATATGTGCGCTACCCAACTCACTAGACAATATCTGTTCTGAGCCGGGTAGCAGTATCTATCATTACATATATATTATCTTCAAGAATAACACATATTTTTTAAGAGCTTTAAAACTTACCGTGTTTAAGGGAAATATGTAATAAATCGGTACAAATTCGGGTTGCGGGCCCTTAATAATACATTAAATTACAAAGAGTGAAATAAAACAAGGAGGATTAAAATGAAATATTAGTAAATGCATACACACTTACGTATGTACATACATACACACTTACGTTACTTATATGTACACAAATATATATGTATATGCATACATGTACATACACACACGCACACGCATATACATTTATACACATATTATAGAGCCAAATAATTAGGTGCTCTAATGAGGACATCGTCAGGTATACGCAAGTATGAGTTCCTTCTCAAGGTAGTTATTGAATTTGAAAATATATTCAATCTTCGTCGATAAGCAATCAATTTCGTAATAGGGGTTAACGAAATGTAATCAAGGCACATTTCGGATATTTAATTTATGTCTGGTAGGTACCTACTTAGTATGATTTATTTTACCATTTATTGTTCATTAATAATCATAAGTACAAAGCGTACTAAGATCGTGTTATTTTCAAAAAGTATAGAATGAATACAACGCAAGGCAAAACGTACTGTTTAAACATACCTTTAAAATGTGATAATGTTCTTATTTGACAAATTGGCTGTCAAACGTTGTCCTACCTACTCAAAACATCGTCATTTTACTTACGGTAGTCTATTTGCATTCGTTCGACGTAAGAATGTATCTACGAAATGTGAACGTAGTTTTAATAGTTTCGATTAAGAGTTAGGTTAGGTTAAGTTAGGTTAGGTTAGGTTAGGTTAGGTTGAGGAAAGGAGTGTAAGGATAATATATCGCACCTGAGGGATGACAGTCCCACAAGTCAAAAAAATGCAGTTTTGAGTTAAGTATGCAGAAATGTTCCTGGATATCTGATCTATCTTCGATAAAAAACGGCACAATTCTTAAAAATGTTATTGTGGCCTTAAAAACTGCTCTCATGAAAAAAGAGGTTATTTAAGTTGTGCCATTATTATCCCCTGGGTGAGATATGACACAAATGGTAGAAGATGTCGGGTACCAAGTGAATCAGATACTTGAGCCGGGCCATGTCAAGAGTCAGAATAATGTACGAGACGATGTATGAATGTGAATAAGGCAAGGATCGTGTGCCAAGACCTAGCTGTTTGACGATCGGTCCTCTCTGCCTACCCCAGCGGATTGGAGTGATGGTTAGTTAGTTACTTAGTAGTAAGTACTTAACTCAGAATACTATTAATTTTTTTTTTACTTATGACAGTCTAGTAGCGGGGGTGCGATTTTATAATATTTTGAACTGTGACAATATGTATACTCTAGTCTCTGAATAATGCTACAACTGTTTAGGTACCCACAACTATATAATACCTAATAATAATGCCCGTTGTGTGTTCATAACACTACACGTGAACTCCGAACGTGGAACACTGAATTAGATGTAGGTAGGAATAACCTATATTTGCACTTATTACCGTACCATTAGTGTGTAGCTCTACTGTCGCGATAATCCTAAGAGCACTGTGGGTAGGTAGGTACCTATTAGGAGATCAAATGTTCCTTTAGAGCACTTACTGCATAATTATACTAGTTTTTAACAACAAACGAACTATTAAAAAAAAATCCATGTTCGATAGAAACTTGCGAATATTGGCATTTATGCGATGGGACTATAAAGTTACTATAATGGTGATGCAAGCGCACCGGAAACCATTTATTGGATAACCAACACCTATGCCATAGGTCACCACAAGTGGTTAGCTACGTTTGGTGAAGTAGCAGTGGTGTCCGGTTCATGGATTGAGGTTTGTCCGGGTCTTGGTGGTGGATGCACCAGCTGCATGAGACTGTTTGAGGGTGACTTTTTGGCCTCTCTAGCAGGTGTCTCTCGGAACCTCGTCTTGCACCGAAGTGGGAGCGATGGATTCATTCGTCCAGATTCCTACCCATCTCTCATGCCTTTTCCCTTTCCAGAACCTTATCTCCTTCCTTTCCTCAAAAGGATCTCCACACAACATCCCTAAAAATGATACTGGCTCTGGGTTAATTGTTCCCCTGAATTGTTTTCCGCGGGGCCTCCTGTGTGGAGCTAATGAAAAAAAAACTTAGAATAAAAACATAGAGTGAGGTCATAATCAAAACGACCAATGACCGCAGACCAGCGTAATTTCCGTTTCATATCTCAACCAATAGGAGCCTTTAAAAGTGACATCCAAGCGGTCCAATCATAGCAGGGCTGTAGAAGTTTCTCTTCAATAAATAATATCTACCTATATGCATCCAAAAATAATATAAATTTAACAATTTCATATTTTCGTATTATATAGGTATTAGGAAACTGGTAGTTTATGAGAATCGAAGGTCGATTATTTTCATACATTCTCTTAAACCAAATTTTTCAGAAAAATTTCTTCAGAAAACATTCTATCCCGATAAAATTTTATGAAAACTCGAAATTTTTTCCTCCTTCAATCTTTCAAAGGTTATTCTTAGAGGAATTATCATGTCAAAGTAACTAAATAGGTATCTACGTCCTACAATAGTACGATATTTACAAACAGGAAACCTACCTTCATTCTAAGTATTATATTCTTCTTTCAGTGCATTAATTCAAGGTTGGATCTTACTTACTAGGAGTGTAGGTATTTCAAATAACTTTATTATAAATATTTGAGTACCTCACTTAAAAAAAAACTATTTATTTTTCAGAGTAATCAATCATACGGATCAAATCATTCTAAAGCAAGTATTTGACGGTATGAGATATTTTATTTTTCGATGCACACTTTCTATCCAATAAGAATTTTTAATTTCAATTTTAACTTTTTTATGGTACAGGAAAATTTCATATTATATATATATTTCAATTCATAACATAAAAATCAGTAGATGTTGGACAGTTAGGTTCAGGGTGAAGGGAGGGGCGAAAACTTACTTGGCTGAGTGACCAGTGATGACACGTACAATTTACAATTTCGGAGGCGGGAATGGGTACCACCGCCACGGGAACCTTTATTGGATAACCAACACCTCTGCCATAGATCACCCCAAGTGGTTCGCTACGTTTGGTGATTTAGCAGGGGTGCCCGGGTTCATGGGGTGAGGTTTGTCTAGGTCTTGGAGGTGGATGACAAGGACACACTGAACCCCAGATTCCTACCCACCCCTTAAACCCTTTTCCTTCCCAGAACTCTCCTCTCCTTCCTTTCCTTTAAGAAAACCCTCCATACAGCATCCCTAAAGATGACATAGGCCCTGAGGGAAATTATTTTCCTCAGTGTGGAGCTCATGTAAAAAAAAAAACTTAGAAGAGATTTTTTCTATTTGGTTTTGAAGAAAAAAAAATCTGAGTGTGTAATTCACATGCGGTAAAAGTGAAACTAGAAAGTCGCTAAATGTCGCTTTCTTTTTTTTTGCTTGCTTTTTTAATGGTTTGAAGATTGGATATTGATTACACAAAATAAAAATGTTTTTATTTTTGGATTTCGTTCGATTCGAACACCCGTTCGCTTGATGTCTGTCTCTCTGGCGGCTGAGACTTGTCAGGCACCTTGCCAACTACGCTACGGATGCACGCGCCGAGGTGCGAATTTACAGCATTAGATATATTAAAACCGAGTATTTGTGTGGAACTGAGTTGTGACGCATTTCCGTTTCACCCGAATTTCAAGTCACTAACGGCGCTAAAGAAGTTTCACTTCAGGAACATCAAAAATGTCACTGGAGACCAAAATTTTATTTATATTTTTACTCCAAATAATGTCAATAGGAATCACTGGTTAGTCAAGTACGTCCCTTAACACCCTGTATATGTAAATTGTAATCTGTAAAACACGCATACGAGAGTAGAAATACATAAAATATAAGTACCTACCTTTGTAATATTTTACGTAAATAAGAAGGATGAACGTTTATTCGCTTTATTCATAAATATTTGGATGTCAGCCTAGTTCAGCCAGAAAAAAATTGTATCTAATGACAGTACCATTGTTCCAGATTGACCCAGATGATAAGGCTTGCCTCTTTTTATGTAGGTTCATAGCTAACAGGGACGGGAAAGGTTGACTGTTAACTTTCCATTATATGAAATATTACTCAAGGCAAATTTAAAGATTTGTATTGGCGAAGGAAGACACGCGATGCTCGAATATTATTCAGCAATGTTTTTATGACTACTTATCGGTTTAACGGACCGAACTTTCTGCACGCAATTTTTCATTTCGCGGTTGGGCTTTTGACCGACTTGTTAAAAAGGCAAAACGCTTCGTTAATTATAATTGAAGAATCGTATTGACCAAATACAGTGCCTGTACTTAGGTGAAGGTATATTTTAAAACGTCTCAATACAACGTTAAACCATGAAATGAAAAGGAGAAATATGTTAAATGATAACTGTATTTAAAGTGGTTGTAAGTATTTCTGTGTACGTAGTAATAACTGGATTGGGCTGTTGTCAAAATAAACGAAACTGAAAAAATTAACTTTGAAGTTTTACATCTTGAGTATATTTATAATATACGTATGTACCTACATAACCACACATTTAACCGCTTCGGTCAAATCTTCATTAAAAAATTGAAAGATGGAAAAAAAACAAATTTTCGCTACATCAATACCGAGTTTGTCCGATTTTTCTAGGGTGTGGGAATTTTCGCATGTAATAGCCACCCGAGTATATTCGGGGGTAGTCTTTAAGGCAGGGGGTAATCTTTGAAATTGGAAGTATCCATGGCAAGCAATTTCCAGACCCATTTCAATTTTAATTACAATTACAAAATTTATTTACAATTTTCCCGGAAGAAATGCTTTGGAAACAAAAAATATCCGGGATCAAAAATTTTACAACACAAAAATTTCCAAATTTCACATAAAAAATCAGTTATCAAAATTCTGCTTTATGGGATAAATGGGAATGGGAATGGGGTGGTTTTTAGAAATACTTAAACAATAATATTTTTCTTATTTTAAAGTTCAAGTATACTAAGTTTCTTCAACCTCCGAATTAAACATTGTGGATTTGTATACAAAACAAATCCACGCCATCCGCAACAAACAGATACTTAATTTAATGTATTAAATTAATTTAACAGCTTTTCGACTTGTCGGTGTGGAAGCAAAATTAAAATTATTTTATCTACGTAATAGTAAATAGTGTTAATAATATGAATTTTTTTTACTTTAAATTACTCAGAATTATTGGGCAATTTTGAAAATTGCCATTTTATTAGATTCCACTGATAATTGTGGTCATCTGAATAAACGAGCGTACAAGTTCTTATCTATTTCTTGCAAAATTTATAGATTTTTCAACTGTCTTTTAATTTCTTAGAGAAGGCACAACTTTTCGGCCCTCCTCTATTCACACAATCTAACATAAGGTAGGAATAAATATTCTTGATGGTGTTTTAATAGTAACTGAACTGTTTTGCTCAACATCTCTATGGTAGATTTGACTTCGTTGATATTATAAGTGTCATCGCCTTCTTTGGAATTATTTGGTTTCGGCAAAACTACATTTGACACGGTAGGTACTTACGTTCATTGAGTATATTGTGAAGATTTTATAAGATTCGCATTGGGAGATATCCGATTCACTCTTCTTTGCAAATTGTAGGTAGATCTATTATAATATAGTCCCTACAAATGGTATTAGTGCCCGTCGGCGAAGCACGGCCATATGGAATCAATCCTCTTTATAATATAACCGCAGTAATAAACTATAAACTTGCATTGTTTTATAAACCTGCGCAGTACTCTTAGCTAGCTCCTTATCCATTATACTGTCAATCTTGTGATCATGACAATAAATTTATTTAGTGGAGATTGGGATAATTGAAATTTATTTTCATTGAATTGCTTTTCTTCAAACAGCAATGTTTAATTCAAGTCCATTTTTATTACCTTCTTGAAGTGACCCTTCTGAATGGATTCTTCTTTGAATTTGCACCCTTTCATACAATTACGAGTGGGTAATTACTTATGCCATTGAATGCAGTTTCAATTATTATTAATATAGGCGACATAAACGTTAATTGGCCAACAATATAACATCCGTTTATATACTTTATTTAGACATTTGCAAACAAATAATAGTAATAAAAGGCCAAAGGGTATACCTGTCGTAGAAATGATTTCATCAATTTAACAAGTATTTGTGATTTTATTTTATTTTATTGTGTAAAACTAGCTGGGGTACCCGGCTTCGCTCAGAGAGTTGATACGAGATTGAACTGGAATGTTGTGGAATATGAATGATGTTTTGGAATGTTGTGGAATATGAATGATGTTTTGGAATGTTGTGGAATATGAATGATGTTTTGGAATGTTGTGGAATACTCTCAAATACTCTTGAATGTTCTGGACTGTTCTAGAAATTTCCAGAGGGCGAAACTTCCAGCCCTTGTATCTACAAAAGCACGCCTTTCAGGTAAAAACGGGGAATAGAGGACTACCACACCATATAACTCTCTTAATTGTATTGAGACTAGTTTCTGAATTTTAGCGGGACGCATACTTTTGTACACTTTATTTTAAAATATATATATATAAATTGATTACTGATTACAAATGAATGAAGGTTCTCGTGTAAAATCGCTGGAATTTTTTAATTCGATTATTTGTTGTAAGAATATGATTTCCTAAGTGCAACTCCATTGGCAGACTCGGTGTTTTATTTATTATTTTATTTTATTATTGTATCATTTATTTATTATTTTGTTTTACGCCCAGAAGACCCTTAAACAAATACAGTATAACTTCAACACGAGAAATAATTTTAAACATGAGAAAGAAATAATAAAAATAAATTTACAATAAATAAAAAACACATTCATGAAAAAAAACAGAAAACATTTTTTTTTAAATAAAGTGATTAGGTAGGTTTACAAAGAGACAATCAAAAGTTTTAGAATAGGATTGGAATAGGTTTTCAATATGTTACACAAAATTCACGAAGTTAAATTATTAAAAATGTCAATATCACCTAAATATTGGTTTCCTGTAGCATGAAACCGCTGTATCGGAGAATGGGCAATGTAATTGCGTAATGTATGTGTGTATATTAATAGGAACGTACCTAGGAACGAACTATAGTGATCGTCGCCTTAGGCGTCGTCCATTTGGATATTATTAGCGTGCGTTCATGATAATCGAACGCACAACCTTCCAATTTAGCTACGGAGGTCGTGACCGAAATGGACAGCACTATTGAGTACCTCAGTTCCCCTAATTCTTCACGTACTCCTCGTGGGACCACGAAGAAAACAGAAAAAGGATTATTACATTCGTTCATTTCAAAGGGTGCTGAAATCTAAAAATGTCTATTATGACCTATCTAAAATGCGTAATTATTCCTTCCACACCACGGCACCAAACAATAAATTATCCAGTCCTAATTAATAGTTGCTTCCCTACTGGATCTTGTAGGTTTTACTGGAAACATATATTTTAATTTCGTTAATCCAGAAATGTAAAAATAACATTCAGTCGTACAAGTCGTCCTCTAAGTTGGTTCTGAAACGATGGCCCATTAATCAACTCATTACAGAGTCGTCTTCTGACTTCTGACTGCCGGGATCAATCTTTGACTTGTAGCTGTTTAGATTGGGGGAACGATTAAAGCCGTCATCCATTATCCGTATCGCGGGGTACCACAGGGTCCTGAGTTGGGGCCTAGCTTAAGAGAGGCAGTAGAATGACGCTGTAACTGCTTAATTAGGTAACTTGGGTGAATATGTAAATAGCGTTTTCCAGCGTGCGTGTACTACGATATGCAAAGTGTGTGTTTCATTTTTCCTCAAACGCTCTTCTCTCGGTTCACGTTGACTGATCACCTGAATAATGAGTCGTGTTTTGATATACAATAGACTATTAAATTATCTCCCATCGGTTTACTATTTATGAAATTATGCGGTAGCAAATAGTTGAAGATAACGCGGCATAATGAGCCGTGCCAGAGTAACGGGTAATAATCTGCGTTGCTTTCCAATCACGAAATAACACTGCCGAGGAACAAAATGTTAATTCAAGGATTGTTTTAGCAGATCTCGTTTTCCAACAGCGTTATGAGATACTTTCTAGACTTTAGTTCCTCCTGAAGTGACTGTTTGTCTGTTGTTCCTCAATCCCTCGAACGGCGAGCTCTAGCGACGTAAAATTTACGCTGCTGTAAAATCTTGATGTTCATAAATATTTTCAGCCTTTTTATTATTTCAATCACCGACTGTGCAGCTTTAAATTGTTGTATGTATTTCTAAAGTTTCGTTTATTATGTAAAAGTGTTTAAACCCATTTGAAACCCATTTCGTATCAATTTATAATATACGATACGATTGTATCACCCCAGTCAGGAGCACTCCTGTCCCGGTGAGACCGGTAAACCAGGGGGCACTGATTTGTTAGGACTTGGTACACATGCTCTGAGGATAGGAAGGAGGATGGAGTTTAATCAACCGGTATGCAAGGCAACCTAATAAGCCAATATTACAAATTAGGATGGGCAGGAATAAAGGAATGGATTGAGCGTCATAATTTCGTTTTTGTTTTTGTCTTCCTTCTTCTTGCCTCTTCTCGGCTTTTCTTGTATCTTCTTGGCTCTTCTTGCTTCTTCTTGGAACTTCTCGCCCCTCCTTGCCTCTTCTTGATTATTTCCTTCTCTTCTCAGCTCTTCATGGCTATTCATGGCTTTTCTTGTATCTTCATATTTCTTCTTGTCTCTTCTGGGATCTTATCGTCTCTTCTCGGCTCTTCTTATCAATTTCTAATATAGTAAAACGCGATGCGAACTGAAAATTGTCCTAAACTTTCAGAAATACAAGCTGTACTAGTTTTATTTAGAAAATACCTTTCACGAGATTTTGGTGAAAATGAGCAGATTTACTACTTAACACTTAAGATAGAACACGATAATTTTTATTTGTACGAATCGATTGTTGCTTTTAATATCGCATGTAAACAGTGTTTTATGATGATCTCTGATAAAGTCAAGAATCGGGAGGAATTATTCTGTAAAAAGCCTTGCGTGGCAACAAGCGCTAGGTGTGCCTTAGCGGCGAGAGAAATAAAACAGCTGGGGGCTTTTTGCGTTCGCATTTTGCATAGTGGCAACACCGAACACTGAGTGCATACCGACATCATTATATTACTTGCAAACCGACACGCTTTAAATTTCTAATAAAATCAATTTATTAACTAACTGACCGATATTCTCTGCAGATATGATGAACCGCCACTCTTTTTAGGCGCATTCATTGTTTCAATAACGTTAAAAAATCGTCTCATAGGTATACACCTACTCTTCTGTTGCAACTTGTTTCTATTTTGTTTAGTCATTTTTGTCCTTTTCTGTCAGTGTAATGTCTCACTGAAAATGTATCAGTGTTAGTATCAAAACTCTATTGTGGAAAATTAATTAATTTTTCAAAATTCTCTACAAATATTGTTCCAAAAATTCTCACGGTTTCAAATATAGGTTTTTCTTAGATGGGTAGTAAAAGAACGTCTATTGACATTATTCGGAATATTTTCCAACGAAGGTAAAATTGTAAACTAATTAAGGATTTCGGTCGCAAATGTGTGGACATTTCCGAAACGGTCATCTTTCTTATTGGCACAAAAAAAGTGTCACACATATTTGGGCTACAAGAGGTCTCCAATTACAAATGGGAAAGGAATTGCCCAAAAGGCTCGAAAGCTAAACCCAACGGACATTCTCATACCTAATAAAATATTTCTGGGCGTCTCTAGTATTAGATATACCTTAACACGGGCAGTAAAAAAAAACATGAAAGTGTACTTTCAAGAATTGAATGAAATAATAAAAAATCTTTAGCATCGACTAAAGCCGACCTGGTCGGGGGGTAAGGCTCTTGATATTCATTTGTGTTATTCACAATTTAATTAATTTAAAGAAAATAATAGTAGATATATTTGCGACACGTTCCAGAATGGAAGATACTCTCAATGTCACCTTGGTGTAAGACCACCATTCAGAATTGAAACGTTGTTTGAAATGGCTTTAGCCGTGTTTGGTGACCACATCTGAATAGCCAGGTACATCCCCACCCTCCTCTTCCCCATCTACTTCCCCTCCCCACTCCCTTCAACCTCACAACATACCCCAATTAGGGGTGCCATAGTCTCACTGTGTCCGGACGGGAGTAGTTGAGACTCTTGTGCGGAGTTCATGTAAAAAAAAATCGAAAATTTTTTACAAATTTGTACAAAGACTCTTTGATTATTACCTACTCACTAGAGCCAATAAAGATCTGTACAGTCATATATACTCGTACGTCTTCCCCGTCTCCTTCTCATCCACTCTCACTTCAGCCTTACAACAAAGTTACCCTAATTGGGGATGCACATGCTCCGTACAATCGAAAGGACTTTAATAAAAATAAAATAAAAAACTTTTTTTTAAATTCTGATGGTGCGATGACTCCATTAAACTGTATTGAGTATCTCGTGTTTAGTATGAAGTAATTGAATATGAAGAACATTGAGGATGAAGAATGATTCTATTGATTTAGTGTAGCGAAGTCCTGTTTTAACTAGACAGTTTTACATTTCGTCTAACTGTAAATTTGTGTGTACGAACTATTAATATGTCCGAGATGGTGGACGTTTTAATGGTACAGTAAAGATAATATTTTGAAATGTGAAAACGTCGTGTATTTCAATTAATTGTTTCATAATTTAAAATTTTTCAACATTATGGACCCGAAAAAAAGAATAAAAAAAATAGTCAATTGAGTACTAACGTCTCATTGGACAAATTATATCATTCTATGGAGATAAAAAAGTTACATGAAATATTATATTTAAGTTTATAAATGACTACTTTATTACATCTTGTATAGGTACTATTACATTTTCTCTTGTTTACTGTCGTGCTTATATATAATCTATTTTGAATTTTCTAATAGGTGTAGATTTTATGTTTTCGACAGTGCTTTAAAATATTTTATCCCTTTGCAAACTGTTTCGCGTGTAGGTTTTGTTCTTTTTTGATGTCTGATTTAATTTCACGTCCTTGGGTTCTTTTACCTACTTACAAATCTTACGAATTCATAGGAAAATTAGTTTTTGATTTATTAAATAAAAGAAAACACACTTTTTTACTACTGCTGTTAAATAAAAAAAAAAATGATAAAACTTTTTTACAGAACAACCGTTATTTAATATAAATAATTCAAAAGTATGGTATGTCTAAAAGAGAGTCGGTACGTAATCACTGTATAACATTACAGTTTGTTATGAATCGTGAATCCTCGGAGCAAGTGGATAGGTTTGTGCACTTGAGGAATGTGTTGTGAGAGGCGAGTAGCTGATAAAGGCATTGGCAGAGGGTGACTGTAGGAAATTCAATTAATGGAGGGCTGCGGTAACTAACTATAAAATAAGCTCAAAGAAAGCGAGGCTAGCAGTCCAAAACGGAGTTCTAATACCAACCCTGATGCATGCTATTCTACTGTAGTATTCATAAGCGAAACTACATTGCCCACTCTCCGATGCGACGATTTCACACTTTGGGAAATCAGTACTTTTAGGTGATGTTGACATATTTAACATAAACTTTTGCTGATCTTGTAAAAAACTTATTCCAAAACTATTCCTAAACATATCTATTTTATCTTTGTAAACATATGAAATCGCTGTATTTTTGTATTTTTATGACTTGTGTGCTTTTTTATCTAATTTTATTTTTATTATTTCTTTATCTATTTAAAAATCATCTGTCATGAATTAATTATACTACCAAACATGTAAAAGCCCTTTGGGCGTTAAATAAAAAAATAAAAATGTTACTGTGGCACGGTCTTGGTAGAAGAATATGATAGATTGTTGCATTAATTGCATACAGTGGAAATCAGGTCCCAATTTTCTCAGTCCTTTATTTTTCTCTCACTACGATGTTACATCAGGAAAAATAAATTCGAAGCTAAATGTGCCAACGAAAGATGCCAAATATCTGCAATTCTGGAGGCAATTTAGAAATTTTTTGCTCAAAGCTGGAAACAAAGATAAATGTTCCTGGTTTTTACATTCCGTTACAAGGATATCTACATTTGAATATCGTATACAATCGGTCAGTGGCTGAGTTGGCATCGCGTTTGGGTCCCACCAGGTCGTCGCGTGTTAGATTCCTCGAGGGGTTAAGTCCTCCATCACGAAACAAGCAACATTTTCCGCATGCTGTGGTGGTAGCAGGAGATTTTCAAATATTGTCAAGATATTTGTAACCCGGGAATGTTTGTTTTTCTTTAAAAAAAACAAATATATCATCGGTCTACTGACAAAGTCCACTAAGTTACCATAACACAATCCTGAGATAATCGCATTTCCATATTTAGCAATTTAGAAAAGGCTATAAGTGGATGAATATGTCCACAATGTTTTTTTTTAAATTTTTTATAATTTACAATGAACCCCTTAAGTACCTTATCAACACACAATATTAATGAGCCTGACTTGGTGGGTTTTACCAGTCAATAATGACTTAGTGTGCTTTGCTTGTTAAGATTAAATTGTTGACTGTAATTCCGTAAAATGGCTTTAAGAATATTTTAAAGTGACTTAGTGGTTTTAACAGTTTAAATCGATGTATTATTGACTTTTAGAGTATAATGTTTGACTTAATGTGTTTTGCTTGACAATTATATCGGATTTATGACTTATGGTGAATTTAAAAACAATCGAAAACGATTAAATATATGCCAACCGAAAGAGGATGATTTTTTTTACATAATACCTCATACTTAAGTCATTTCATGTGTCAAACGTGACATGGACTTTGCCAGTAGACCGACGATATAGAAATTGATTTGTAAAAGAATAGAAATTAGCGTTTAATGAAAAGCATCTGTAGCCATACGATAAAATACTTGAAGTTACAAGAGTCCACTAGGCTTTGAACGCCTCTCATTCGGTCGGAAGCACCGGTCCCGCTTCACTTTTGCATTGAATTTTTTCCCGTCCTTAAATCGTAAAAGTCCTCGCACTGGCGCCAGCTCTTCCCGGCCGGATTATAAATAACTGGCTGCTTAGTGCTTATTCCTGCTAAGTCTGCGCTCCGGGCTCTGTCCCGAGATCGGGCACCCCGGATCCAATCGGCCCAATCCTCACCCGTCGCTTTTTATACCAAACCCATCGTTTATTTGTATTTTAACTTGGTATTTACTTATTTCCCTTCGTCTCCGCTACATACACCGGCCTCGACTGCGGAATCTTTCAGTTTCTACTAAGTTAGGCACTAAACATCTCTTTTGGTTTTATTGCAACTGACGCATCCCTATTTTATTATTGCTTCCCATCCAATTAAAAGGCTCTAATTTTGTAGCCGATTGCAACGCTTTGATGGGAGGTGAGTAAAGGGCCTGTGTGATTTTATGTACCATTTTTGTGGAATATCCCTGCAAGGGCGCTGTTAAAATCTAGAAAATAACTTATCGAAACACTTAAATCTATGACAGTAGATTAAATAAACGATACCGATTGTTGTTCAGTAGCTTAGCTCGATATCATCAGATTACGGTATAAGTTAAGCAGTGTTGCTCCGGGCTGCGACGTGAAAGGAAAAGATTTCCCTAATAAGAGTCAACTTCAATAGGAGAGGGCATAGAAAAATAAGAAAAATACAAGTATGCAGTTTACACGTGGTAGAACTAAATTATTCAAGAGTGGCGAGGCTACTAAGCACCGCACAAAGAGGAGACCGATTAGTCTATCTCATTCATTCGCAGGCTAAATCCTATGATGCATGCGTTGGTCTCTTTTTGTGTCACTATTTTTCGTTTCATCGAGTTTCACAACGAGTTTACAACAATCACTACGGTGCTTAAGAAGTTTTCACTTCAAAAAATATAAGTGTGCAGTTCACACGCGGGACGTGATACCTTCAGTAAACTAAAGTAGACAAGAGTGGGGAGGCTACAAAGCACCACACAGAGAGGAGACAGATTATTTATTATCTCTTTTTAATTTGGAAAAAACGGTACCTATACCTACTCATACGAAATCAATAATTTTAAGTACTTTTAAACTTTGAAATTGCTTGGATTGATTATATGACAATATAATCAGCTCCCTACCATGGTAGCCTTGTTTAATAATGATGTTGCTTTGTAATGTGGTAACTTTGTTACCCTTTCCTTGTAGTAATGCAAATGTCCACTTAACTTAGAAAAGTGGGTTCCAACCACAGAACACAAAAGTTTCCACTTAATTATAACAAGGCATTGTGCTCAAAACTGTCCCGAAGCACTTAATTAAAGCGTTGTTCTGCATACAATTCCAGCCAACATCAAACACACCAATTGTTTATAGATAATGATAATAATGGGATAATTTGAATGGCACCGACTTAGTGTAACAACACCTCAATAGCGGTAAAAAAAATTAAATCTGCCAACCAGGTCTGTACAATAAATAACTTAGTGCTTTTATTAAAAACGGGCTATAGTCGTAAGCTTGACTTGTACAGTGACGCTACGGCACAGGAGCCCCAAATACCCGGAGCCAGTGAGATCATGGCACCTCCAATTGTGATATTTTATGAGACTGAAGGAAGGGAAAATGAAGGTTAGAAAGAACCTGCCTATTCAGAACTGATCACTAAATATAAATAGAGCCAATTCAAGCAATGACAACGTGGTCATCTCGAATGATGTTTAAGAAAATGTTAATAAAAAAAATCAGAGCGCAGTTTACACGCGGTAGAAGCGAAACTTTATCAAAACAATCTCAACCAATACTTGAAAAGTGAGGTCATAATCAAAGCAACCAATGAGCGCAGACCTTGCATAATTTCCGTTTCACATCTCAATCAACAGGAGCCTTTAAAAGTGACATCATAATCAAGTAATCAGTAATCGTCATTTCCGTTTCATCCGAAATCCAAATCACAGCGGTGCTATAGAAGTTTCACTTCAAAAATAAAAGATGTGTTTTAGTTATTATACTAAAGAATGTGTATTATATGTAAGGAGACCTCCAGATCTACGATATCTTCCACAAAATGAACTTACAAAATCATCCAATCATTATTGTTAATAGACTTGAAAAACCTCTAATTATGAAAATTATTAATTTAAAATTATTATTTCTTAATACCGGTGCATTCACCCTCTCCAACGAAACTAGTGGTGCCTGTCCTGCCATCAATATAAATAAGCTAAAATATGTCACTAATTTTTGGAACAAAAAAGGTGTTTGACACAAAATGGCCATTGAGACAAATGTTTTAAGACTGTTTTCTCTTTTCGTGGGATCTTGGGACATGGTGATTCATTAGATGATATTGTATTATTAACTTCGCAGAATATTATTATTAATTTATAGCTAAGTGACTACTGATTTCATAAATAAATAATATGTAGTTAGATATATGTAAATAACTTACAAGAAAACAAAATTGAAAATTACTTTAGGTGGTCAATAAATATCGGAGCACGTACACGTATTATGCTGGTTCAATCGAACTCAAGAAGCTTTTATCCAATAATGTGTTGATCCATTGAAATCACTGGGTGCCAATTTGGAAGACGGGAACGGGTACCGCCGTCCGGGAAACATTTATTGGATAACCGACACCCCTGCCAAAGGTCATGTGGTTCGCTAAGTTTGATGATTTAGCAAGGGTGCCCGGGTTCATCAGGTGAGGTTTGTCTTGGTGGCCAATGCGTTTGCACATCTACTGCGCGGCGGGCCGGATCGGGAGAGATTGGTTGAGAGAGAACTAAACCTAGACCTCTGCGGCCGGTCTATCTCGATCCATCGTTTTGCACCGCAGCGGGAGGGATGGATTCATACGTCCGTCACTCCTGGACACGTTGTCCCCATGATTCCTACCCACCTCTCATACATTTTACGGAGTTTGCGTAAAAAAATTAAGATATTGCGTAAAACAAAAATAAAATGTGTGCAGTTTACACGCGGTGAAATCTTCAGAAAACTCAAGTAGACAAGAGTGGGAGGCTACGAAGCACCGCACAAAGAGTAGACCGATTATTCTATCTCATTCTCTCGCAAGCTAAATCCTATAGATGTATGTATAAAATATTTATTTAATTGACGGGTACTCGATTCCAATATAATACAATAAATCCACAGTCCCGCGCAAGTCTCCTATAGTAGTGGTATAAAGAGCCTGACGCATCTCTGCACACATTTAGCGGACCAAGTTTCAAATCCTACGAAATCCAAAAAAAAAATATTTTTTTTTTTTGTAAAATCAATATCCAATCTTCAAACCACTCCGTAATGAAAAGGCAAAAGAAAACAAAAGAAAACATCAACTCCCAAGAAGAAAACACAAACACTAATAATATGACCAAATATATATAGGGAAAGGTGCAATGGAATTCGACGACAAAAACAAGAAAAAAAAATTATCCTTCACATTGATAAAAAAAGTGCTTCGTATTCTCCAACTCTTGTCTACTTTAGTTTTCTGATAGTCTCACTTCTGCGTGTGAGTTGCACACCCTGATTTTTTATTGTTATTGCTTTGGTAAAATGTGTCAAGAATTGATTTGTGGTATTGTATCCTCCCCCAGCTTTGAAAACAACTTACAGCGCGGCTTACTGACCGTTATGAATGTTTGTAAGTACAAACGTCTTACTTACGCTAGCGCCAGTTGATAAATCATCCACTTCAACAAAGAATCATTATTACAGGGCGTCATTAGAAAAACACATTACATTAATGAGTTAACAATTTCCTAAGGCTGTTCGATCTAATAAATCCATAAATAATTATTATGACTACGGTATTACACAGCCTTAACAGCGGCTACAAAATAATAATGGCAGTGATTATGCAGTTCCGCCCCGCCATGAAGGAGGCCATTTTGACATTATTTATCGTGAAATCTAGGGAAAATAATAATATGCCACGGTTGCCGTTCGGCCAATCGCATTCCGCCCGGCGAGAACACGTGATTAGTTGGCCGTAATTTCATACACATGTCATAGCAAATAGAATTTCACGGTGTGGGGACACGACGCGTCCATGGCCTTACCTACCTACTCTTATGACCACCATAACCAGTACATCGTGCTGCTTACGGTTTGACAATAAAATTTTAATAAAACATGAATTGTTTTTTTTGCTGAAATAAAAAGATAACTAGGAAAGTGTAAACCAACTTGATTGATGTGCATCATATGTAATAATAATAGTAATAATATTTGACTAATTTATATAGCGCCGTTTTTGTGAAAAATCACCTCAAGTGCGGTGTACAAATAAGTATTTAAAGGAATTAATATTACTGGCTAACAACTAAGATTTATAATTATAACTAGTGACTTAGGTACATCTAAGACTTATAGCTAGAGACTTATTTTACTGGCTTACAATTAAGATTTACAATTATAACTAGTGACTTACATCTAAGACTTATATAACTAGTGACTAATGACTAAGACATATAAATGCTAACCTAAAGCAAATGACTTAATAACATACATATTTACAATTAGATTACAACCAGTATTGTTTGTACCTAACTTTGATTTGAAATGTATATTAGTAATAAATGTTATAATATATATACGAACTAACGAATTCTAACTAAGGAATCGTTTCTTCCTGCGTGTCCTTTCCCATTTTAATATGAAATAAACAAAAAAACAAAGGACAGTCAGAAAGAGTTATAAAAGGTATGGTTTAATAAATTGTATAGTTTGTTTTCAAAAATCAAAAGATTAGAATACTCGCTGGCACATAAAACATATTTTAATAATAAAAATGTTTTACGTGAGACATTCGGCAAATCACAGAACAAACTTGTTAACATTTTTTTCTGAAAAAATGTAATGTAAAATGGATTTTTTTTTTATAATGCCGGCAACCCGGGCGTTTATTGTAATAATAATATCATATACAAACAAGTTAGTAGCCCGCCTCACTAGACTAAGTCTGTTCCGAGGCGGGTACATATAAATATATAACTTAAACACATATACATTTACATATATGTATATTCATAAACACAATTTTTGTTCATACACACATACACGCATATGCGCACATACATACACACAGGTTTTCGCATACGTGTACATAATTGAACACATAGAAACATATTAAAACATAAATACATATAATCAAATAAGAATTATTGGGAGTTGAAATACAGTTATCAAGGAATTAACAAATTTCCATAAAACCGAAACCAAAATATTATCATTTTCAGATCAAAACCAGAATATTATCATTTTTTTTAAATCGTTGGCGATTTTTCATAAATTATAATTTTTTACCCAGCGATGTTATGCTGTGTACTATATCTATATTTATCCTTATATATTTTTATACTTACATGGTACTTTCATATACAATACAGTAGATATCCAACTAAAAGTAGATCTCCAGCGCCCGTGAGGTGATTTTTACCATCACAAATATTATTATTATTATTAAAAACATCTTGCACATGAGTTCTCAAAGAAATCGTTGTGTCTCTCTTACTATCATAGCTAGAAATAATATATAAACGGTGTTAGAAAGAGAAAACGCCACGCTTTATATTCAAATCTAAAAATTAACCATTAAGATGAAGCCATAGTAAATAATGCAAAATCACACAAAATCATACGTTTTTGTTTTGAAAATTTGATCGCTTAGAAGTATTATAGATGCTTCAATTAAATACTGCGTGTATAACATACCTTGGCCCTTGAAAATATCGGTCAGTTTTTTTATAAGTCTTTTAATAAGCCTATAAAAAAATAAAATATAAAGTCTGTAAAAAACACTTTTAAGTCCAAAGTCTCCTATTTATAAACCCCTTTTCGGATATGGTTTTATTGTTTAATGTAGCGAATTCAGTTTCTTTTATAATAATCGCAAAAAAAAGAAGATTAATCTTTACTTTTTCAATACTTATTTTTCCAAAATTATATGCAAATTAATTTATCATATTATTACTGTTGGCTCTACAACACCTGATAGGTCTTGGCCTCCTCAAGAGTCTTCCCCACTCATTTCGGTTTTGTGCCAGCTCTCTCCAATTTAGAAGCTCCAAGGTAGATATACCTTTGAGGACGTTGTCGATCCATTCTTAATCTTGGTCTTCCCAGGCTCCTTCATCCTATCGGTTTTGAGTTCAGCAGGAACTTTGGTGCTATGTCATTAAATTCCTGATGCTCGGTCATTCTCGATACATGACCCAGCCACCGAAATCTTCCCAGTTTTTTAAATTTTGTGACGTTTAGATCCTTAAACAGAATATATATATAGCTCATTGTAGTAACGTCTGCGCCAAAATCCATTTTCTAAAACCCGTCCTAAGATACCTTACGCCTCAAATTTTTCCTTTCAAAAACGTCCAGTGTTCGCTCATTCCTCTTGGTTAGTACACAAGTCTCAGCTGCGTGTGTGAGTAGTGGTCTGATAAGTGTTTTGTACACTAATATCTTGGTGTTTCTGGACAGCAGTCTGGATTTTATTTGGTTTTGTAGGCGGAAATAACAGCGATTTGCGTTCACCATGCGCTTCTGGATCTCCTTTGTGGTATCATTGACGATATAATGTGTTAATTCAATTTTTAACCTGTTTTATTTCATTTACCTCTATTGTGTTTTTCCCTTTCATGGCTTTTGATTTATTCAACATTATTCCTTTAGTGTTTTTATAACTGAAATAATATGCATGTTTAATTTTTTTATTATACTATGTATACAATAAAGTCATAGACTACACGCTACAACACGGCCCAAGCCAGCGTAGCTGACGACCTCCGTAGTCCAGTGGGTAAGACTCTTGACTCACAATCCGGAGGTCGCGGGTTCGAACCCGGCATGCGCAAATAAATTTTATTTGATTAATTTGTGTTATTTCACAATTAATTCATTTAAAATAATATATAGTATATTTGCGGCGTGTTCCAGAGTGGAAGATACCATCAGTATCGCCCTGGTGTAAGACCACCATTCAGAATTGAAACGTTGCTTGAAAATGGCTTTAGCCGTGTTTGGTGACCATATCTGAATAGCCAGGTACTTCCCAACCTTCCTCTTCCCCACCTCATTCCCCTCCCCACTACCTTCAGCCTCACAACATACCCCAATTGGGGATTCCATAGTCTCATTGGCTCCAGACGGGAGCAGTTGAGATTCTTGTGCGGCATTCACTGTAAAAAAAAGGCAAGTGGGGAAAAGGAGTAAAATTTAACAAAAAAGTATAAATAAAAAAATATAATGCAAAAATGAAGGTAGGTACATTGCATATTTTGAACAAATAAATAAATGTCCTCATATTGTGTCCAAATAAATAAATTTCCTCGTAATGTGACTATAAGTAAATATAGGCCTCGTATTGTAACTAAATAAATAAATGTCCTCACAATGTGACCAAACAAATAAATGATTTCGTGTTATGTCTAAACAAATAAATATCCTCATATTGTGACTAATTTGTGTAACTAACTTCTTCTTTGTGTGCCGTATCAGGTCCCCCAACGTTGGCGATTACTCTTGAAAATGTCTCTGTCTTGCGCTGCCCGGAATAGCTCCTCCACACTTCTAATGCCGGTCCACTCTCGTATATTTCGCAGCCAAGACATTTGTCTCCTACCAGGTCCTCGCTTACCCTCTTTCTTACCTTTCAATATTAAATGGAGCAAGTGATACTTCTCCCCTCGAAGTATATGACCCAATTTTCCGGATTTTTATTAATCTATGCAGTTCTCTATCTGCTCTAGCCCGCCTGAGAATTTCTGTGTTGGTGATCATGTCGGTCCATGGGACCTTGAGCATTCTACTGTGAAGTCACATTTCAAAAGCCTCTAACCTGTTCATGGTTTACTTTCAAGGTCCATGTTTCACATTCATACAGCAGACCGACCACACATAACATTTTAGCATTCTCTGCCTTAGTTTTAAACTGATATTGTCATTGCAGAAGAGGGATTTCATTTTAATGAACGCAGTTCTCGCTGCTTTAATTCTGCACCTATTAAAAAAATGTCCTCCTATTGTGACTAAATAAATAAATGTCCTCAAATTGTGACTAAATGAATAAATGTCCTCATTTTGTGATTAAATAAACAAATGTCCTCGAAGTGTGACTAAATAAATTTAAAATTTCACGTAAAATCACAAAATGCACTACCAAAAATAAATTATTATTATAAGGAGCGATAGATACAAGAATAGGTACCCAACGACAATCCAGAGGAACCTCGTGGTTTCGAAAACTGCCCTGAGTTTTTCCAAGGTACAACCTGAACGGAAAGACTGTCATGACGAAAGCCAACCTTCTATAGGAGAATTGGGGTGTTTTAAAGGTTGTATTTCCAAAACTCTGAATAACCCATTCAGAGGTCTAAGCATTTGATTTTGATTCCGACGGTTTTGAGTTACTATCTCCCTCACCCATTGCAAAAACGTATCAACATGGAATTTGCGTTTAATGTACAGGTCTGGGTGTTGTGGTTGTGTTCTTTAGTCTAATGAACCATAAGAATGCTGTGGTATAGAAATTCCTTATTGTAACAAAAACAATAATTGGATAATTTGTAGAGTACCGTTTTTGTGAAAAATCACCACTAAGGGCGCCTCAGAATGTATAATGGTTTGCTGGCTCTATCTAAATTAGTTATTTACAAACAGACACAGTAAACATACTTACCTGGCAAGCACTTTCTTGGTTTATGCTTGAAGAAGATACCACTTTGCACGCGGAGGACACTATACTGGACATTGCATAATTTTACATTTGCTACCCCCCATTACTGTTGATATTGTATAATTTACAATTATGAGAAGATTAGTGCCAAAAGTGGAGTTAATATTTTTTTTGAAGGACTGAAGGATTTAAGATTCTTTAGGACTGGAGAGCTTTTATAAAATTACCTTTGAAAAGCTACAAGTTCTTATTTGCGTACACAATTAGTAATTTACAAGATGGCGGACTGTAAAGGTGAAGGTGAAGATGAATGGTTTTGACTTTATGGATACGACTCTCTGAAAAGGTGGTAATGTACCTAAAGATTTTAAAATATACAATATAAGTATTTAAAATATTTTCAAACCTAACTTTAGTCACTCAAATGTGTTAAAAAAGAAAGATAGCCAAGTACGTTGTTTGCACAGAAAATTTTGCTACTGAATAATATTACGATAAGGCAAAGAAAACTCAAAAGAAAGCGACATATAGCGATTCCGAAGAAGAAAACATATATACTAAGAAGATGATTACCAAATATGTAGGAAAAGGTGCACTGGAATTAGACGACAAAAATATGGAAAATCAACCTTCTTATTAATGAAAAAAACATGCCCACTTTTATCTACTTTAGTTTTCTGAAGGTTTCACTTCTACCGCTTGTGAATTGCACACTCTGTTTTTTTAATCACACTTTTTCATTTGGTAAACTCGTTTTTAAGGAGTGCTTACTCTTTTTAAATACATCTTTTTGAATTTCACTTTTGTTTTCTTGATTGAAAGAATATATGAATGAAGTGGTATCTTGGGTGTGGAAATTAGACTGGATAGACTCATGACAATGCACTCATTAACTTTTGGAGGTAAACATGCCCACACATGAAAACATAGTATTTTTCTGAAATTCGATGACGTTACAGCACTTAATATACTAAATTATTTTTGATATTATCAATTAGGCATTTGGCTCAGTTGAGCATGGTTGACTCTCGTTCTTAGGTTCAATTCTCACTCAAATATTTTAAACGTTTTAAAAGACTTTTTAAAATAGATATTCTAGTAAAAAAAATATTGATATCACAAAATCTACACAAAAAGTGGTCCAAAATAGTTTTCACTACTGACAAAGAAACCAACGCATAACAAATGTGTAAATAAGCTCCTACAAAGAGCATACCCAAATATGACATCGGCCTTGAAGGAAAATATTTTCCTCGTCACTTCCTGTGTGAAATCAATCTTTAGAAAAACAGAAAAAAAAGAAAAACATAAACAAAAAAATAAGAAAAAAAAAAAAAGTAAAACAAGAAAAAAATAAGAAAATCTTAAACAAAAAAATAAGCAACTAAACAGAAAAAAAGGAAATTGTGTCTGGACTTTTAATTTGATTACCCTTTAATTTAATAACATGTTTGTTGCCTATTTTCTCCATAGGCACCCACGGCAGCCTAAAGTATTTAGGTAACCTCAATTTGCCCACCAGCCCCCAGTCCGTGAGTCGTGAGCCTTTTATAGGTCAGTTAACCAGAGGGAAAGAAGAAGGGCAATCAAAGAGAAAACGTGCGTGAGAAAGTTTCGGGATGAAAGGCAATTTGCCTAGCGCGTGACTGGCGAAATGACCCTCACTAAACTTCATGGGCCTGCTCCTTCAGTGCACCCACCATTAATCCACCATGAGCCACATATACGTAAATTTCCAGTCTGTTTCATATTATAATATAATATTATGTACACGTGTTTATACCTGCACGTGCTGAAAACGATTATGTTGCTAGCGCAGATCCTTGGAAAACCACGAGATATTATAATCGTAGGATTTGTGAAGATGAAAAATAATTTCATTTAAAAAATTAAAATTGACAATTTTATAAAGAAAATTACGTAGGTACATATTTTTTAAATTATTATAAGTATTTTTTTGACACCTCAAAATTGGAATTTCGAACAAGAATCTTTAAAAATAATCATACAAAAATTTTAATATAAATTTGAAATTTAAACCTCGAATTTCAAATGTAGAATTGTTTTTTTTTTTTTTTTATAAATATATTTCTATTTTTATAAGAAAAAAATCTCTTTTTATAACTTTTGAAGGTTATTCCCATCGATATAATATATTATTGAAGAAGAAGATAACAAAAATATGAAAGGGAACAAGACAGAAAAATAGAAAAAAAAAAAACTGTGTCATTCACACGCGGTAGAAGAGTAACTAGAAATTCGCTAAACGTCGGTTTCTTTTAATAATAATAATAATATTTGGCTAATTTATATAGCGCCGTTTTTGTGAAAAATCACCTCAAGGGCGCTGCACAAATTATTACTGGCTTACAACTAAGATTTACAATTATAACTAGTGACTTACATCCAAAGATATTGAAATAATAGTAGATGTGTCTACAGTTTTTACTAAGTGGGACTGCGCCTCCGGGTGTTTACCAATTAACAAATAAACTAAATGAACGAATTCTTTCCGTATTCAAACTATATTGTTAACCAATACTAATACACACCTTCAAAAAAATTAACGAAATGAACAAATTCTTTTAGTATGCAAACTACTCTAATTAGGCCGTAGTCCGGCGACAGTTTCGCGGACACCATAGCATATCTCTTTTGTATTTGAATATCTTTGCTTACATCTACGACTTATTTATAGCTAGAGACTTATTTTACTGGCTTACAATTAAGATTTACAATTATAACAAGTGACTTACATTTTTGTCTGTTTATTTTAAAGTAGTTTGAAGATTGGATATTGATTTTCAAAAATAAAAATGTTTATTTTTTTTAATTTCGTAGGGTTCGAATCTCCGTTCGCTAGATTTCTCTAGCCGCTGAGATTTGCGACGCGTTATACCGCGACGTTCGCGCGGAGTTGTGAAGTTGTGAAGAACCGAGGACCCGTCATATAATAAAAATTTTGTGACGCATTTCCGTTTCATCCAAATTTCAAATCACCAACGGGGCTAGAGAAGTTTCACGTGAAAAGATAATGGTCGGTCTACTTCCCGGTTATACGAAAGGTTCTGGTCGAGTCCCAGTTGCGACCATTATCTTTTTCTGTTTTTCTGTAACTTGTTCTCTACCATATTTTCGTTTAGATTATTATTGTTATTTTCTTCTTTAATAAAATAAATTTCTATTTCTTAATAGAATAACTCTCTTTCAAAATCAATTTTTGGTGTTAACGTAATATATATATAATATATGAATAAGTTAATACTACCAAATTTATACGAAATGTAATGAAAAAGAACAAGATATAAAATAATAAAAAGTTAACGGTCGCAACTGGGACTCGAAGCCAGAATTTATTTCGGACTTTGACTCTGGAATTATAACTGGACTGTCTAGAGTCGTTCATATCTTGACGCTTACATCGAAGGAGGTAAACAGTCAGTTTCCTTGTAGGTCCCATCACTATCCCTACGTGGGAAAGTGATGGGACCTCTCTAATATCCGACGCGTTGGCTAAAGAAGGAGGAAGCGCAACACGGCATAGTAACCTAAAATTAATCACGTTAATTGGTAAATCCAAATGACGTCTCAAATTATATCTGACTTTAGTAATTAGCTTTATATCTGACTTTGTTACGCGGATGACAGTACAGTTCATGAAAGCTTCTTGTTTGACAAGCCTCCAAAGGGCTCACAAACTCCAACAGCTCGTAGGGCTTTGAAGCAAATAATGGACCTTTACCTCGAGAGTGTTTTCTCTTGGGGTAAAAATAATCTCGTTGAATTTAATGTTTCAAAGACCCAATCTTGTCTGATTACGTCTAAAAGAGATCGAAATGAAAATCTAGTCTCTTTCAACGGAAGCAATCTTCCGAACAGGCCCTCCATTGATATGCTTGGTGTAACCCTAAGTGACCAGCTCAGGTATGAGGGCTCCATCGAAGCCAGAGTAAAGTTAGCCTCCCAAAAACTGGGCGTACTGTACAGGGCCCGCAGATACCTTAATAGTACACAACTGCTAACCCTGTACAAATCACAAGTGCGCCCCACGGTTGAATTTGGCAGCCACCTCTGGTCTGGAGCTCCAAAATACCTGAAAAATACCCTCGACTCTGTGCAGAAACGGGCGGTCCGTTTGATAGATTCTCCCATCTTAACAGACGGATTGCAATCTTTAGAGCACAGGCGTCGGGTGGGAATGCTATCCTTGTTCTACCGGTATTACAGTGGAAGATGCTCCGAGGAACTAGCATCATTGATCCCTTCGGCACCGGTGCATAGTCGGGAAACACGCCAAACGCGTGCCCAACATTTGTACACAGTTGACATTTGTCACATGAGAACAGGTCGTTTCTTTGACTCGTGTCTCGCCTCTGTGTTTCCTTCTTCCTACAACAAGGTTCTCTTCAAGATCAATGTTCATTCCTTCCACTCCTCAAAAAGATCCTCCACACAGCATCCCAGATGACATAGGCCCTGAGGGAAATTATTTTCCTCAGGGTCTCCTGTGTGGAGTTAATGTAAAAAAAGCTTCAGCAATTTCTGCATTTATTCGTGAAATTTCTAATAATAATAAAAATAATAATAATTTTTATTTTAGTAATTTGTACATTTAAGTTTACAAATTTCTAATTGATAATAATAGTTTTATGTAGCTCCTTCAATACATCTTGAACTTTCCAATTGGTGTGGACTTTAAAGTTTCTGGTAGTGTGTTATACAACTTCATTCCCTTGTACAGTAGACTGTTCTGCGTATTCGCTTTGTCCTTTTTTTGTAGCCTAATTTCCTTGCACGTCCTTGTGTTATATCTGTGAATGTCTTTATTGTATAAAATTTTATTTGAGAAGTATTTTTGTAACGTGTTGTTCAATATTTTGTGGATAAATACCATCGTGTTCAAGGTCAGCATCTGTTTCACGGTCAACCAATTTAGTTCCTTTAACATTTTAATAATTTTTGAAAATCTGCAATTCACTCTTCGTAATATGTGAGAGGTTTAGTGGATTTCTCTATAATCAAATCAAACAGAATGATCTGCTTTCTTAGTGATGAGTTTAGGCTGACATAGATGTCGGTATTAGATATTTGTAAATACTATTATACTAATACATTGAAATCTAGAAACTTGTCGTCATGTCTACGTTAAATTAGAGATATGGTATTTGAATGAAAAAGTTGCAAGAAATTTTAAAATCGTAACGCGAGGAAATCATGGCTTTCTAAATCCACCACGACACGCAGGAAGGTACAAATACAGATTTTGGGGCAATTAGTCATCAATATTACACATCTGTAGTGGGAGTGTGGAAAGCTTGCCATTTCATCGTTAAATTAGCGTAGTGTTCGTGTTTTCTGCTAATATAAGCGGCTAATGTAATGGTGATTTAATAATCTCTTGATTCCACGGTACAAACATATATCTACTGAATTAAACAGTTACGACATTCAAAGGTGAAGCAATTTGCATCGACATGCTAAAGGCCGCACGGAGCTCGCCACGTTTACTCTCTCACCCCATCGCATGCGGAATTGGTGATGGGGGAGAGGGAGGGGTGGTGTTGCACCCTCCCCCCAAAACCCTCACCCCCCCCCCCTCCCAACGCCAGCCACCACGTTAGCAAACAAATAAATCTAGTATTGTGCAGCAAAAACAAGGTGATCTAGTCTGGATCTAAGTCATTTGCAAACAACCTGGATATCACGTGTAGGAATAGGAAATTATATGTTCAGACAAATGTGGCCATTAATTTCAACACACCGTAATATAACTGACTACAGTAATACTTACCTATGTTTATAAATGTGTATTTGACATTTTATAACTTTAGCATAAGCTTATCAAAATTCTTTTTTTTTTTTTAAATTTTTAATTTTATGAGTAAAACCTCAAATTGTAATATTTAAATAAATGAAGACAATATAAGCGAAACTCAATCGAAAATCTGGAAACAGAAAAATCAGAAAAACATATTGACACCTCTGGGACTCGAACCCAGGACCTCTTGCTTTCCGGGCAAACGCGCTAACCACTGCGCCACGGAAAGCAAGAGGTCCTGGGTTCGAGTCCCAGAGGTGTCAATATGTTTTTCTGATTTTTCTGTTTCCAGATTTTCGATTGAGTTTCGCTTATATTGTCTTCATTTATTTAAATATTATCAAAATTCATTTCACTCTTGTAGAGTTGGTATATTAGGCATTTGGGTACTTCAAAGACGTAGATTTCTTCTATTAATTGCACTGAATCTTCGTTGTTTTGTCACAAATTATACATGTGGGAATGTACTTGCATTTTGTCGTGAAAAG
This sequence comes from Limnephilus rhombicus, assembly GCA_929108145.2. Classification (NCBI taxonomy): domain Eukaryota; kingdom Metazoa; phylum Arthropoda; class Insecta; order Trichoptera; family Limnephilidae; genus Limnephilus; species Limnephilus rhombicus. The sequence goes on from OV815275.1 coordinate 10,392,376, forward strand.
TCGGACCACTCTCATTACAATTTAGTTGAAGAACATAATTATGAAAATTTTGTACTCTGCTGGATGGTATTTAAGTGCCTTAACGGTATGACTCCAGCTTACCTATCGGAAATGTGTATTCCAGAAAATTCCGATTCTCAATAGTCAATCCACAGGTCAGCAGCATCATCAGCTATCGGAAGGTTGAAGGAACCAAAGCGCGCACCAGATACCAAGTTCAGCGTGCGTGCTTTCGGAGTGTCAGGACCTGCCTGGAATGGACTGCCACATGATTTAAGAATGATCACATACTAAGCAGAATTTAGAGCTAAACTTAAACCTTTTCAGACAGTTGTATTCATAAAGTCAAAAACCCTTCACCTTCACTTTCACTAATTATTAAAAATTGTAAGCTAATAATAACTTACAAGGCAATTTCAAAAAATTCTACAGTCCTAAAGAGTCCTAAATTCTACCGACTTTAAAAATAAATAGCAACTCTACTATTCCCATTAATATTCTCATAAATTCACATTCAAAGTAATGGATTAATCTTCTCCATGGATAAACTTTTTTTTAATAAAAGTGTGTTTATCGGAAGTGACCTGCCAGGTAAGTATGTTTTCTATATCTCTTTGCAAATAATAAAATCGACCACCAAAATACGGGCATATGGTCGAAAAATCCTCAAATGATGTAATTAACAATTCAATGAATAAATAACAATTAGAAAAAAAGGATAGAGCCTAAGAACTCACAAGAAATTGCACTTGAAATTGCATTCAGGTGATTTTCTACAAAAACGGCATTCTCCAAATTATCCAATTATTATTATTAGCGCAGTTTCCTACTTAAAACTTGTCTAAAAACATCAGTAACATGATTACTACTACCGTAGGACCTAAGCGGTGTAAGAAATGTAAGAAATATAATTCTTTCATTCCTTCGCATTGTACGCTACACATAATGTACCCTATACACGCAATGTTTACACATATTCAGAAGAGTTGAACTAATTATTGGGCTCACTCGTAATTTCTTTAGCGTATTCAGAATAAAGGTTTGCATTATGATGGAAAGTTACTTCACAGGCCCGGGATATCAGTTGATTTTAAGCTTAGCTTGGATGGAATGTCGAGCTTAGCAAGGCTTGAAACATAATCCGTAGGTGTATGGGTCGAAAGCCCAGATGTCACCAATTGTCTATGACTTTAATAGAGGAATGTGTTTCTTTTTCTGTGAAAAACAAAACTAAATGATTGGGATATCTACGCTTCCAACTGTCATGGTCATCGGGACATCTCTACGCACTGGGAGATCGCGGCAATTTAAAAGGCGACGGCAGTTTATTTTTAGACGGTTTTAATTTTACGAGTTGTTTTTTATAATCTTCTCCACTCCAATAAGCATGTTCCTGCATTCGAATACAATTATTTTTAAAAGTATTTGTTTCGCTGGCATTAGTGCACTATTCATGAAATTATAACTAGCTCGCCGCTGAAAACAAAATGTCCTGACGTTGAAACTTTAAATTCCTTACGTGACTAATTTAGATTTCAATTAATAACTTCGACATTCCTCATCGTTCGAACATAACAGTCCATACTGATTTTTACTTAAATTTCTGTGAGATGCAATTACTTACGTCAACGTCAAGTTTGGAGTGGAGAGCTATTCTGCGCCTTACGAAGGCTTAAGCGGCCGATTTAGTCCGCTTAAATTTAAGCGAGGAATGTCCTATACAGCGAGGATACGGTGTGACTGATACACCGGGTCATAGACACTTAAAAAATATTAATATGTATGACTAATTTTGTAACAAGGTCTGCGAACTCCTATTTCCATCGATAACCAATATTTTTGAGAAGATTGTGTGTACATAAGTAGGGTACCCCTCTAATATTAAGTTTCTACCTAGTTTCCTGCGCTCTTCTTTCAAGGGTCATAGAAAATGCGTTTAACAAGGTTAGCTCACCGAGGGGATAGAATGGCGATTGGCTAAAAATTCGTGACGTAGCTCGAAGTCCATGTTCCACTGGGAGATTTGAATTAAGGCGATCCGATAGTCCAGGAAAAAATCGAAATCGGAATTCACGCCCCTTTATGGGAGGAGTTTAAAAATATTTGCGAAAAATCTTTTTGAAAGGTTGGAAAGGTATTTGAGAAAAAAAATTTACTGGTTGATTTCCTAAAGGCCTGTAAAAAACATTAGCTCCTTTTTACGCATTATTTGTTGTAATAAAACGGAAATTTAGAATTGATTTCACAAAATCAAGCGACGCGGAGCCTAACGTCTGTTCCCCGCTCCAGCCGGGGGAGGGGAGGGGACGGAAGGGAAAATCCAAATTCGTCGACTGCCGACTGTCGTGATGTCAAAAATAACAATGCGAAAATGGATTTTCTTTTTTATTTTGTGAAGTTCGGGCGTAAATATCATTTTTTTGCGATTATAAATTGCGAAAAGGGGTTTATAAATAGGAGAGTTTGGATCTTATACTTTATTTTTATATAAAAAAATGATCGATGTTTTTAAGGACTTAGATATGTTCTACATGCAGTATTTCTAAGTGATCAAATTTTCAAAACAAAAACATATGATTTTGCATTATTTATTATGGCTTCTTCTTAACTGCAATGCAAGTGACAGTATTTTACTTCGATCTACGTCACAAGGCCCCTGTAAGCTAACCTTTTTAAACACATTTTCTACGAACCTTGCTCTTATCGTATCTAATAATACAATATTTTAGCGAAATATTATAATTTTATCAATTATACGGTTCCTACCTCCGAAGCAGCGATGGTAAGCGATATGTATCATTTTCGGGAGGAATTTTATTTTTTGAGCATTATATTTATGGCTTTTTAATAGCTATGAACGTTCATAAAATGATAATTCTCAAATTTACCTCATTTCGAAGCGTTAAAATTATCATAGCCGACCGCTTGTACCTACTTGCATAATAGGTAGTAAAAGAATTAGTCTTATCTATTGAGAATCTCCCCTAGGCGTTTTCTTCATCACTTGTTTTGCATACTTCAAGCGGGTTAAGCCCCATTTCTTCGGGAAACCTTAAGACTTACTTTTTATTTTGTTTAACTTTTTAACAGATTTGTTTTTTTTCTTATCTAGCTAACGGTATTTCAAATTAATTTATTATTTTATTCCGCACTATTGCTTGTTATAATAACAGTTAACAATTTGTTATAACAACAATAAAATGTATACGGCAGCACCTTTCAAAGTCTGAATTCAAAGTAAAATTTAAAAAGTTTTTGACCTTAACTTGGGGAGTAAGCTGGAGAATGCGTGACGAGAGCGTTACGTAAAGCAAGGCGAACGCTTCGTATATTACTGTAGGGGTAAGGAGAGAGGTGCGAGCACACATTTTCTTTCTCTCTTTCTCTCATAGCCAGTTACGTTACACAGTGCAGGCCTATTGTCTGTATCACACTGTAGGAGCAAGAGAGAGCAGTGCACGCGCACATTTTTTTCTCTCTTCCTAACATATATATAACATATATATAGCAGAAGTTTTACTTCAGTTGTGTGGACTAAAGCACACTCGTTTTTTTTTTTTTTAGATTAGCTTCACACAGGACACAGGAGGCCCCGAAGAAAATAATTCCCCTCAGGACGTATATCATATTTGGAGATGTGTGGAGGGTCTTTTTAGGAAAGGAAGGAGAGGAAATTCCGGGAAGGAAAAAGTCAGTGTGTCCTGGAGTGACGGACGTTCAAAGATTGAATCTATTCCTCCATCTGCGGTGCAATGCGACGTCCCGACAGTAGAGTCAAAATCACTATTTAAACCAGTCCTTTGCGAACCGGTCTGCCATGCAGTTGGTGGGCAGACGCGTATGCAGCTTAGATCCGGACAAACCTCATCCCGTGAACCCGGGCACCTCTGCTAAGTCACAAACACAGCGAACCACTTGGGGTGACCTATGGCAGAGGTGTTGGTAATCCAATAAATGATTCCCGGGCGCTGGTACCCACACTGGTCTCCCGATCACCACTTTAAATAAAAACTAGTTAATTTGTATAAGTACATTTTATAGAACAGTCGCCAAATGCGTTTTATCAATTTATCACCCCACTTCAAACCAAATCTTCCACTTACCTACCTTATTGTAGCTAATGACAGGTTTTGGACCATATTTGAATACCTACTAACTGCTGTCTTCCTTGTATTATTGTAGTTTTGATTAAATAATTCATTTGTTACAAACGCAAATAATCGGATTGCTCTATAATGAACGTTTTAATTGGGAATAAGAAAACTGTGTGAAGAATTAATGTGTTTTTTACTGCTTGCTTTTTAAATGTTTGTTGTTAACGTTTATTACAAATTTATATAAAAAGCATTCTTCAACGCTACTGAAAAAACGTGTAATTTTATGTAAAAACTAACAATAAAGAAACAATCAATTAGCAATTAATTTCAAACCACTTTTATTCTTACTGTAAAAAAATCGTGTAAGAAAATGTGAATGTACTGAGATAATATATACCTTCATTGATGTATTCTAGAATTAGTATCTATTCTAATCAGGAAAATGTGTAATTGGTCGGGAGTGTGCGTAATTCATATTCTCGATATATGGAGTGGTGTTCTTATTAACATAGTAATTAACACTCGCTTCTAATGAGAAGCTGATGAGGCTTTGGGAAGAATAGCAAACAACAGACTGAGCCTATTAGCGAGGTAAATTACCTGCGCCTCGCATTTTGTGTCTCGGAATCGCAGCGAACAATAAAAACAATATTTTCACACTCGTTCACCGTTCAGCTAGGCTGGTGGCTGTCGCTGGCATGGTAGCCGCTAGTATAGGCTGTACTCGAGCATCGCATGCGAGCCTCTCATATTATAAGAAGTGCACGCGATTCTTCATAAAGTCAGTAGCTGCATTTAGCATGCAGGGTGCGTAAGATCGGAATATCACGCATGTCTCCCCGACGCACGTTATCAAATATGCCCGTCGATTTCAAGATAAAAACGCGTTTGGCGCTCTTCAAATTTCTGCGCAATTTTAATTCCTCGGGTACTTTTTGCAATGTGGGTTACTCGAAAAGCGATAGTTTAAGCTGATAATGGTTAACGATCAACTTCTGTGCGGATACTTGTAATTAGACGCATGTTCGGAATGATAGCACCAAGATTTAAGATGGCATTTTTTAAAAATAATTTGAGCAATTAAATTTGTTGGGAACGCAGTGAAAAGAACTGAAAAGTTAATTATGTATTGTGCTTAATTTTTAAAGGACAGCTAAGAATAAAAAAAAACGTTGCACTGGGTGCGTACATTATTTATTAATATTGATAAGAGATCTTTAGATAAGCGGCCATCAAGGCAATTTTAATATAAAATAAATCAATTACAGAAAAATGAAACAATACAACTTTGTATAAACCACTTATATAATGTGCTAATCCGACCGGTTTCGGAACAAAAGTGGTTTATACAAAGTTGTATTGTTTCATTTTTCTATGATGGATAACCACAAAGTAATAGCTACATTCAAAAATATAAATCAATTACGATCAGTTATTCTTAAAAGGGATGGCAATTAAGTATTAATGGTAAAGGGTCAGTGGTAAACCGCATTTAATGCTTACATATATTATCAAGTGATAATTTGCGGCCGTACTGTTTTTTTAGAAAGAAGATACGATAATCATCACGTGATACAAACAATTGTTTAGAACGCAGCCCATTTAATGAGGCGTTCAGTTGCAACAAATAAAAAGCCCCAAGGAATATAATAAAGGTATCGCGGTGGTCGTTGAATGTTGATGATAATAGAGTAAGGAGTTGACGCAATTAAGTAGTTATCATAAATATACGAGAGCGACATAATACTATCGTGAACACTTAAGTAACACATGTAGGACTGAATACTCTTAATGCACGCACGAATGTATTCCGGAAACTGGCATCCCCTATCTTGATCGTAAATTAATATCATCGGGAATAGGGGTAGCTAACAAGCAACACCGAATATTGTGCTTTTATCACTCGCTGCCAAACATCAGGTCGAGAAATTAGGCATTCATTACGGCTCAGCTATGCCAAGCGCAAGCGGCCCCAATAGAGGCCGGCTTTTAATGGTAGGTTTGCATTAAACACCTTACTAATAGTTGGTTGCGTGGAAAAAATATGTGGGTCCGAGCGGCGGTTGGGGTTGCCCGCCGTCATTATCGTCAGATATATCAAACATTTCTTACATCGACCGGCCTATATCGCAATCAGTATTCACCAAGTGTCCCGTAGCTTTATGTGGGAACCGCTCAATAAGAACGTTATTAAATTTCACTTTTAGCGCTCATTAAGGACACCAGAGTCACCGAGGGGTCACAAAACATTGTGGTTGTATATTTCTGCGAACCTACACTTATCATCTTTACATAATATGTTCCGTTAGAATTCAAACATCACCAGATCTAAATATTGAAGAAGTAGAACAATATAAATACTTGAGAATCATTATCGATAACAAATTAAAACTTAACACTAACTTTGAAATTTAACTTTAAAAATTTCAAAAAAGCTTAACTTCTTAAGTCGGATAAAGGAAAATTAGACATTAAAACAAGGAAGTTAGCCTACAACACCACTGTGGCATCCCACCTGAATTACTACACACTGCACAGGTGTAATATTTCTGAGCAATAAAACACATGTTAAAAGAATGGAAATAATTCAGAACAGAGGCACGTGGTCTTTATTCCGCTGTAGCAGATATGCTAAGATAAAAACCATATAAGCCAACTCAACATCTTGAGTGTGTGGCAACGATTAATCCAGAATACCCTAGTAATTATTTCTAAGTTAAAAAATAAAATGTTACAGATTATGTTTAAATTTATTTTTACGATTTTATGTCCGGGTTAAATCTTCCCCGCAGGAAAAACTAAAAGTTTCCACACACACACACTTATCCACAAATGATCATCTAGTCAATCCACGCAATGCAAGTGCACTATACAAGTATAATAAATACAAAATAATACAAGAACAACATGTCAACCTACCAGAGACCAAATGGGAAAGTAATTCACCGACTTCAGATATTTTCATATCAGAGTGTTCGGCTCGGTAGAACTCCTAATTGGACCTATAAATCCTACTGAACCCTTAATATAAATATTTAAACAATCTTTTGTAATCCTTCATGTATTTAAAATGACTGATTTTTGCATTTTTATGTATAAATTCTTTGACAAATCTAATATGCTTAAATTTTGAATGAGAGAGCTAGGTATAATGCCAGTAGCCGAAATAATTAATATTAGTAGTACATTTTTTAAAATTATTATTAAGGCGAAAATACAGATACAGATGTCAAGTGATAAGAATATACAAAACAACAACTAGAGAACTCACCTGCATCCAAACTATTTCTCACAAGATAAAAACATGTATAAATATTTTTACTTATAAATAGGGAAAAATATACACATAAGAATATTCATCTACAAATAGAGAGATGAGCGCGCAATATCCTTATAAAACTTTACAAATTATTTTTCGAAAAATTTAGAGGTTAAAAAAAGTTAGGTATGTGTGTAGACAAAAACAGAAATTTACAAAAATATACAGACATAATAAAAGGAAAGTATGTTTAAGTTCTTGTACTTTGTAGGAAATATCAAATGCGTGTATCAAAAAATAAGTTGAAATCCTTGAGGTTTTGATTTTGATCAAACGATTCGCACATTCTTCGGGTAACCTCAGTCGAGTTTTAGAGACATTGTCCCAGTAAGACAGAAATCCTGGTTTTCCTTTGAATTTTTCATATCTTTTTCTGCTTCATGTTTCATTTGGATTTGTTAGTATCATATCTATAATTATAAAATATAACATTTATTTTCACGCATTATTCAAAGAGCTGCCACTTAGCCTTTGAGAGACGTTAAATAAGGCGTGATTAAAAGTGGTGATGAAGCCAAAAGCATATTGGCTGCGTGTTATTTAATTGGTAATAAGTAGGGATGTCCCTAAACGGTGTGTGCAGTGGAAACGAATCCGCCTCTAAATCACAGGGCTCCGGCCGCACGTGCAATGTATGCCCCGATATTCACCAATATTCCCGAAATACCATAATTTACCACACTAGCCCGGGATCGGTAACGCCCTGGGCCCAGACATGACTCATTAGAGCAGCGGATGGATGCTCCTTCTGAAGTGGTGAGAATACCGTGGAGGACTCGGACTCATAAGGCTGACTTAAAGGTTGGATGTTTAGGGTAAATGAGCCGGTAATGGGCCGGGCCGGGTCAGGGCGCCTTGAGACACACCTGCAGTGTCTTGTATCCTGCACGTTGCTTCCAGCAGGGTGTGCAAACGCAAACTGATAATACCATATTTTAAATTAATTTTTAATATTTCTCCCAATGATGTAATTTGTAACTTTTTTTACAACAGTTCCCCACAGGAGGCAAAGAAGGGAATTTTCATATATTCTATAACTCAATATCGTTTTAATTTCATTCAATATTTGCTTTAATGTATGATGACGCTTGATGATAAACGTATGAAAATTATGTACTAGCTGTATTTTTAGTTACTATTAGTATTTTTTGATCATAAATATTCATAATTTTTCAATAATTTTTTAAATATATTATGTGTATGACCGTAAATAAAACACCAGCGCGACTTTAAATGTCCGGGTTTAATTTTCCCCACAGGAAAAACTAAACCCTTTCACACACTTCCCAAATGATCATCTGGTCAATCCACGTTATGCAATTGCACTATATGTATTATAATTACAAAACAATACAAGTACAACATGTCAACCTACCAGAGACCAGATGGGAAAATAATTCACCGACTCCAGATATTTTCATATCAGAGGGTTCGGCTCTGTGGAATTCCTAATTGAACCTATAAATTCTACTGATCCCTCAATACAAATATTTAAAAAATCTTTTGTAATCCTACATGTATTTAAAATTACCGATTTTCGCATTTTTATATATAAATTCTTTGACAAATCTAATACGCCTAAATTTTGAATCAGAGACCTAGGTATAATGCCAGTAGCCGAAATAACAAATGGTAATATTTTTATAGTCCGAGAATGCCAAATTCTTTTAAAATTAAAATTCTGAAAAGTATCTTACCTAAATAATTTATTTTATATTTCACATATATGATTTAATCTGAGTGTTTTTTAATAGAAAATTTAACTAAACTGTCAACGTCCTTATTATAAAAAAAACGTTTTTTTTTATTTAAAACATACCACTAGATAAAATAACAATCTTTACAAATAAAATTCTATTTTTTTGTAGAAAAGAGTCGGTATGTCTAGAATTAATGAAAGAGAAGTTTTAAAAGTAATATCATTGTTTGAAATTCCGTTAACTACTATAAAATTTTATTTGTGGCAGCCCTGACAGAACTGACATATTATTTAGCTTGGCAGTTATCTTTATTATAAGGCTGTGTAGCAATAATAAAGAGGAAGGACGTATTATTGATTGATTGATACGTAAAATGATTGTTAGTGGCAGAATGTGTGTGGAGCCCTTCAAACTCATTATTAAATGTTAAAATTGATCACTCGGGTTAATTCGTATATTACAAATTGTTTTACAGATCTTTTAAAACACATAATTATTAGGCGTTAATAATGTTTTTGTTTCGAAACATTGGGAACGGATTTATTTATATTAATAAAGCAGAGTTCGAGTTTATTAGCGACTACTTTATTTATTTTTTTTTTTTATTAAGTTAAAAGAAACATAATATTTCGCTTTCTTAACTGATTTGAATTTGGAAGATTTTCCTCTTCCTTAGACAAACTTGGGTACTCTTCAACACCTCTGCCATAGGTCACCCAAAGTGGGACGCTACGTTTGGTGACTTAGCAGGGGTGCCCGGGTTTATCCGGGTCTTGGCAGACGCGTCTGCCCAACAACTGCGTGGCTCGCCGGATAGGGAGAGACTGGTTGAGAGAAACATTTTGACCTTTCCAGCAGGACTCTTTCGGAACATCGCCTTGCAGCGCAGTGGGAAAGTTGAATTCACGTGTCCAACACTCATGGACACAATGTCCATCAGATTCGTATCCATCCCTCACAACTTTTTCTTACCCAGAACATCCTCTCCTTCAATTCACACGCGGTAGAAGTGAAACTAGAAAGTCTAACTAGACTAAACTAGAAACTAGAACTGGATATTGTATTTTTTTTTGATTTCGTAGGATTCGAACCTCCGTTCGATGGATTTCTCTGGCCGCTGAGATTTGCGACGCGATATACCGCTGCACCACCGGGAAATCGCGCGGAGTTGTGAATTGACAGCATTATATCAGAACCGAGGACCCGTCATATAATAAATTTTTGTGACGCATTTCCGTTTCATCCAAATTTCAAATCACTAACGGGAGTAGAGAAGTTTCACTTCAAAGAAACCCAACACAGCATTCCCAAAGATGACATAGGACCTGAGGGGAATTATTTTCCTCAGAGTTCCCTTTGTGGAGCTATTGTAAAAACAGACGAAGAAAGACTTCTAAAAGAGCTAAAATAATGTAAGGCGAAATTTAAAAAAAATTATCAAATTCTCTAATGTCACCCATTCAATTGTTCCAAAAAATCAATATTACAAGATTGATAATAATCTTATGCTTTCGTTCTTCGTGATGTCAAACTTATCGAAGTTTTCTCATTTTCATACAAATTATAATTTTGCGAAATTCGATCATTAGTACAGTGACTTCGAAATTACAAACTATACCGGTCCTGTGCAATTTAAGGATGCGTCCACATGTCTTTATTTAAACGTTACTAGCGATTACGCGGCATGCGTTGCAAAGCCACATAAGAAATTGTTTCTCCCGTGCATCCCCGTTTCCGCCCAGTTCGCTTCCCACATCCTCTTTCCCTCACGCGTTCCTCTTCCAGCTTCCCTGCCTTCTTCCCTCCCGCGAACCCACTTCCTTCATTCCCCTCCCTATCCCAAAATTATATGAAATACACACATTTTTCAAACAACTCGCGCGCGCCTATCGAAATTTGTATGCAAGAACCTTCGCGGGCGTGCGCACAACAACTCACCAAAATTTCATCGCAATCGGATGAACAGTATAGGAAATAATTTTATAACGCCAGAGCTCACCATTGTATGTAAAGAAACCTTCGCAGACATGCGCACATCAACTCCCCAGAGTTTCCTAGCATTCGAATGAATGGGTTAGGAACGCTTAAGGGACAAACAAAGAAACATTCATTATTATACATTAATATTATAAATTATACAATTAGTAACACAATTTATATTTCTTCAATTTCTTCTCGCGTATGTAGCGAGGATCCCGCTTGTCCCGAAAACCGACGTGTTTGAAGTTGTTGCATTACCATGAATCAATCAGTCTATCATTATCGCACAACCCCTCCGGCGTCTTTCGGGCCAATTAATTGTATATTTCAACAAACCCTTTTATTAGCACCTTCTTTTATCACGGAGGATTACGTAAATGTTGATGGAGCGATAAGCGATGCCGCTAGCGCCAAATTGGCCTTACCCCAAATTTGCACTATGAAGATAAATGAGATTGTTTAGTATTATTTCGATTTTTTTTTCAGCTACATAATAATTTAAATAGGTACTATTTGAATTTCGAACTGGTTTTGCCGGCTTATCCTACTTTTCCTTCGCTTGTCTAAATTTCGCTGGTTCATCTAATTAACCACCAAACTCGCGAGCTCACGATGGTTGCTCTCTGTTTTCACATGGAAGAACAAGGGCTCCGCAATCAATACTCACAATATGTGTTGACAGGACAATTATTATTTTCCAACTGAACACTACGATACACGATTTTATTTGGTCGGCGTAAGGAAGGTAGGAAAAAAAATATTTGTAGATAGGAATTACAATTTTGGAAAAGGTACAAGGATGAATGCGAGGTACCAACACTCGTTTCCATGACAATGCATTCTATCAACTTTTGGCGGCACTCACGAACAAAAAAATGAGACCCGGGGAGTGAAAACTTTTTTTTCCGTAATTGTGTATGAATTTACTTGAAGTAATATCAATGTGTATATTTATTGAAGTGAAAGTTCCTTAGCCCAGTTAGAGTGATTTGAAAGTCACCTGCGAAGCATCAAACTGCGCTCAACATTGGTTGAGATATAACAAGGAAACGACGATAGGTCTGCGCTCATTGGCCGCTTTGTTTTTTACGGGTCGTCGGAATATTATGAGTTATGAGTAAATTCGCGCCTCGCCAAACGCGTCCCATGGCGCAGACGTATAGTGCGTCGTAAATCTCGACGGAGGTTCGAATCCTACAAAATCCAAAAAAAAATGTTTTTATAAATCAATATCCAATCTTCAAACCACTTTAAAATGAACAGGGAAGGAAAGCGATATCTAGCGACGTTCTAGTTTCACTTCTATCGCGTGTAAATTACACACTAATTTTTTTAAACTTTATTAGTAAAACCTCAAATTGTAATACTTAATTAAATGAAGACAATATTGGTGAAACTCAATCGAAAATCTGAAAATACGGGCCGCGAATCGGCCCGGAAAGCCGAAGGTCCTTTACGAGTTCCAGATGTGCCCATATCTTTTTCCGTTGTTTCTGTTTCCAGATTTCGATTGAGTTTCGCTAATATTATCTTCATTTAATTCAATTTTTATAGATTATCTTACAACTATAAAAATATGTTAATAGCAAGGAATTTATGAATGTTCTTCTACACGTGTGTTATTTTGTAGTTTGAAATGGGAAGTTCTCAAAAACTGTTACCATTCATTCAGGCTGCAAGTAGTTCATCCTGGTGACATACTTAGATTACCCAACACACAAAGATTATCCAACACACTTAGCACCCTACTAACCAAAATAACACACCCTTTAAAAGTACTTCATCGCTGTTTCCCACCTACAAGTCAAATACTGTTTGGCTAAGGGGACCTGTCTTTTTGTTTTGTTTAACCCAAAGTCACTCGGCATATTTTACCGCTCCAGCTATCCCCTTTTACCACACAGTTTATCGTTTTAGACAAGTTACTTTACAATATTTGTGGTATTGTAGGAACTGAAGGAACATGATTGATATGATGTATACTGTCATCGCGCAGGTGGAAGAAAAAGGGTTCATTATTCTTGGTCAACGGGAAAATTATAATTATTACTAACAAGGCGCGAGTGCAAAATTAACTGCTTAAATAATGTTGTACAAACCCAACGTCAGTAGACGCATTTGTTATTAGTGCAATCATGCAACATGACAAAAAATATTTACATATTGAAATTTCTTTTACCAAGCCGTGTGTGTAGATAGATATACATATCTACTTTCCATTTTATTACGTATAAAGTCATTAAGGTATAAAAACGGAGTTTAAAAGTGCATTATGCGATATTATTGATTATGAAAGGCGATCAGATATTGTTTGTTTTGCTAGAAAACATGAACAAAATTTACTTTACATAATTATGCATTTTTGGTTTTTACCTGGGTGTAGGTACGGTTTATGAGGTACCGGCGTGTACGCGTTATGAAGAGTTTAGCTGAGTCGTCATTGATTTTCAATGAGTTTTTGTTAGTTACATAATACCAAGTACATTATTTTTGCAAGTGCTCTGGGGGACATTTGACAAAATAAGCCAATTACAGTCATTACTACAAAATTATGGTTAAATATTTTTAAAGATAAAAAATTGCTGAAATTATTATGAAGTCAACCAGTTTAAAATCAATAATTATTCCACCGGCTCCATTTATTTAACGATTTCGTGTCCCTAAAGTGCGCATTAACGAATGAGACGTAATGCGAATGCAATGCTGATTGCGTGGGATTGCTGTAGTATTCAAGATGCGTACGACGCACTCGGTGCAGCAATTACTTTTTATTAACTCGGAAATTTGGCCTGTAGGTTGTAGGGCGAAGTTAGGTGGTGCAAGTTGGTAATGAGGAGGTGAAGGTGAAGCTCAAATAGATACCTTTTGTATCTAGCAAAGTTAGGTTACGCAGTAGAGTAGAGTAGATTTCTTGTCCTCTGAATGTCTAGCGCTTTATACCACTATACCAAAGGAGACTTCGTGGAATGGTGAATTTATCGTATTATATTGGAACCGAGTACTCGTGAAATAAATAAAAATTGCTATCTCATTTCTTCGGCTAAATCTTGTGGATGTATGTGTTAGTCTCTTTTAGTATCGCTCGTTTCCGTTTCATCGGATTTCAAATCACAACGGTGCAAAAGTACTTTTCACTTCAAAAGCACTATTGAAGATATGAAGCAAACAATGCAAAAGCAGATAGGTGCCTATAGTAAAAGAAAGAGATTGCAAGGGCAGCTTTGTACCGTAGCTATAAAATGTTTGAATTAATACATATTGAGCCGAACTCGGTTTACCGACTTCGTTCTTAATTGCATGGACAAAAACAAACAGTTTGATTCTGTCTATACTGATTTTTCTAAGGCTTTCGACAAGAATCATAAAAAATCTAAAAATTTAGATTAAGTTGAAATCGTCACTGATGGTTATCATCTTGTATTAAAAATAGAAGTTAATGATACATGTCATAGATAATAAGATAATAACCAGTCCCTCGGAGATATTTTTTATTAATCCATCGATGATGCCGTTAGTAGAAGTTCATACACTTATATTAAAATGTCATTTGACCCCTTAAGTGTAGTGCAAATAGCCAGTAGCAGGAGGTGGTGCAATTAGGTAAGGACTGCAACGGCACTAGTCGCAGGTGGCATCAAGCATAGGGGCAAGACGTGAGAGTTATAGGACAGAATAGGTACCTACCTGGTGCAAGCGATGCTATTTGAAAGTGCGTTGCTAGCAGTAAGAAAGAAAACACACGTGCTCACTCTGCTGCCTTTTATTGTAAAGTTAATAATAATTAAACCATCATAATGATAAAATAAATAATGATTGCTATAAGTGCAATTAATATTAATTATATAGTGATGCTTAAAAATCGGATGTGTTTAGTTAGAATACATTAACGTTGAGAATGAAGATGGCTTGCTGAAGAATTATGCTGATGTCAGTAGCCAATAGAAGTGACAATATGACGATTACGCGAAGTGAAGTGTTTATTGACAGAATAATGTTAACTCTTCAACCACTTAGACGAACCAATAAACAAACGTTCAATAAACTTAGACGAACGTTCAATAAATATTGAATGTGTAGGCCAAAGTATTGACGGATCACAATATTGATCACAGTTGTCTAGATTCCTGAATTCCGTATCGTGAACCCACGGATAGTGATAAATATTGACGGATCCGAATATATATTGAATGTGTAGCCTGCGCATCAATATTTATCAAGATCCGCGAGTGTGGTCATTTTTGTATGCTCATTTTTTCAGTTTGCCAGAACAATCAGCATAATGTAAACTCAAACCCCAACTTGAAAACTACACATTAAGATGGGTCATGACTGTATGGGAAAAAATAATTTTGATTTGTCTAATAGTGATAAAAGGGTGTTAAATGAAGATATAAAATCATGTAATTTTTTTTATATTGTTTGGATATCATCTTCCTCCTCCGGACTGACTTTAAAATTTCACGCAATAGAGAAAAACCCACTCTTGTTAAATCTTAAAAAAATGTTTAATAAACCATTAAAAATGAACTATTTTTCAAAAAAACACGAAGAAGAAGGAATATTTTGATTTATTTATTTAAAAAGTGTATGAATATAATTCAAATTATCTCAAGGCAGTGTATTCAAATAACAACAAAATCCTTCTTAGTCTTAAATTTCGGCATTATTTTGCGAGACTCAATCTTGGGCCTTCTTTTAAATGATTTCGTAAATATATACTATATTTGCTGTGGAAGATTCCAAAAAATATGCTTTAAAGGATTCATAGTAACTTTTATATATACTAGAAATAACCCCTTAAAATGAAAATTTTCAAAACTTTGAAGTGAATCCAGAGGAAGAAGATTGTATCAGAAATTTAAAAAAATTTAAACACTTCGTTTTGAACCCATTTGGCACCCTTTATCGCTCTTAGAATTTAAAAATTACATTTTCTTTTAAATGACCCACCTTACTACACATTCTACCTTTAGTCATAGATCATTGCCCGTCACTGCTCGCAGGCTCGACTATGCCAACATAAATAGCGTAATTATGTATTATTGTGGTAGGCAGGCTATTCCATATTTCATTGAGAGTTATTTATTAAGTATAATCTTCTTCACTGATTAAAGATTATAATGTATATTAAATAAAGCGATTAGATCATTATAAATATAACTATATTAACTTTTATTATTATATGTATACAGTAACAACTAATACCTTTTAAATTTATTTTACTTTATAAAAGAAAACACTATTTAAAGCATAACATGATTGCTGTTTTATTCCATTTGGATTCAGAGGCACAATGTTTCAACTGCCCCATTAATTGTATGCATTGCTTTAGTAAAAATTAATATTGATAATTGGATAATTAAAAGAGCTTCATATTAATAAATAACAAATAATTAAACAGTGAATATTTATTAGCAATAATTATCGGACCATTATTCTATTAAAAGATAGCAGATTTGTGTTTTTTTTTTAAATTATCATACATGCATAGTCAATTATATTTATGATACTGTAGCCTTTGTTTAGTGTCATACAATATTTACTACCCGACTTCTAAAACATGCTAAAAATTAAATTGAACAAATAATGATAATAACAATTGGATAATTTGTAGATCGCCGTTTCTGTGAAAAATTACCTCAAGTTTATGTACTATTTATTACAAATTCTTAGGCTCTATTTAATTTTATTATTTACAAATAGATACAAAAAATATAAATTATAATTTTTAATTTATAAACTAACGTTTAGACAAGATTTTTATGCAAAGCACAAAGGGTAAGGAATTTGATAAGCCCCCATAGCTCAGTGGTCAAGAGCAGCTGACCGGCAATCAGAAGGACACGGGTTCAAGTCCCGTTGGCGGCAAGTATCTTTTCTCGGAAGAATTTTCAATGTTGATGAGTATTTCAGGCTGATAATTATTGCTTATAATAATTGTTACAAAAAATATACTTTCCTGGCCGGTAAGTATCAATACACTTTAATAAGAAAGTTTATGCTTGGAGAAGAAACGGCTTTGCATGTGGAGGACATTATATTTAAGCAATGGGCGTTGCTTGATTTGATATTTGTTACCCCCATTACTGCTAGTATTACGTTTGTGAGAATGAATGTCAATCTATGAAAACTCCAATATAATGTGGACATAACGTATAAAGTTAATAATAGTAGTTGCGTTCTCGTATAAGTTCATGAAAGAAATACTGTCTAAATTTCTAGATGACATACCTCACCAATTGAAAGATACTGCTGCTTGTGAAATCGTTTAGTGTGCAAGCGAAATTTCTAGATTATTTACGGACCTATGTCTGCCTATGTCGCTGCATTAATTTATTTTATGTGTAATAAAAAAAATGAACTGACATTCTGTTTCTGAGCTTAGCGAAGTCCTGTTTAGATTTAAATTTGTTTGTCTGTCCTTTCAATCCCGTTTAGCCCGTAGCCGTTTTTAATATTTACTTTTTATTCTGTACAGAGCGGTCAAATCGAAATAATCATCATTATGCGAAATCTATTATTCACTAGTATCCATAGATAAGATTACAAAATCCAGTTTTAATTTGTAAGGCTGGTATGGGTACCGTCACACAGGAATAGGGGTGAGGTGTTTTCAGATCTTTTCGGTGGATATCACCAGATGCGTGGCGGGTCAGATCGGACCTGTTAGACCTCTCCAGCTGGTTTCTCTTGACCTATCGTCTTGCACCGCAGCGGGAGGTATGGATTCACACGTCCGTCACTCCTGGACTCACTGATCACAAAATTTTTACCTAACCTTCATATACCCTTTTTTCTTTCCAAAATTTCCATTCCTTCGTTTCCTTAAAAAGACACACCACACAGCATCATCAAAGATGACATACGCCCTTAGGGAAATTGTTTTCCTCAGAACTTCCCTTTAAAAAAATACAAGTGTGCAGTTCCCATGCTGTAGAAGTGAAGCCTTTAGAAAACTAGAGTGGAGAGGATACGAAGCACCGCACAAAGAGGAGATCGATAGGCTACGAAGCACCGCACAAATAGGAGACCGATTAGCCTATCTCATTCTCTCGCAGGCTAAATCCTATAGATGTACATATGTGTTTGTCTCTTTTTAGTGTCGCTATTTTTAATTTAATTGAGTTTCAAATCACAAAGGTGCTAAAGAAGTTTAAACTTTTTTTTAAAAGTGAAAATTTTTGAAAACGGTAATAAATTGTTGCTTCTTCAGAAAATAAGCGCGATTGAATATTAATATTGTGAAAACAATTAAAACGCTTATCTTTGTATCAAAGTGCCTGCCCATAAAATAGTTATCTATCCGTAAAGCATACAGAAATGTTAGATATGCCTGTAAACATGATGTTTTATTGTTATGCATTTTGTAGAGCATAACTTGCTTAAGCCGGTCGCGATGCCTCTGCGAAACTTCTTAAATTATTCGTCAAGACTTAGTGGTTGTTCTGCTGTTCTACTGTTCCGCGCATTGTTGCGTAAAGCGCTAAATAGTTTTAAATGGATCAACACCACAACACATGAAAAGTGCAACAATAACACTATTATTCCCAATTATGCTTGCAAACTGAATCTAATTTTCTCTAATAAACAACAAACAATGTGAATTTCATGTGACCTCTCAGGTAATCGTAACTGTGGTCCTGCATGTTTTATACTTTTTAATGCAACATCTTGTTCATTGGTCAAATGCATTGTATGTATATTTATTTATTTATCTATAATAAAATATATTTACAATGGTTTTATTTGTATGCCTGTCTCACTAGGGTATACCTGTGTCGAGACAGGCGTACAGGTATATAAATGAATGTAGTAGTTACAAGGATATTTCAGGTAAAATACATATTATGAATAGAATTAGAACAGAGGGGTGATTGGAAGGGTGGTAAGTCTTTCAAAGAGAGTTATTTTATAAATGTTGGAGATGGAGTAATCAAATAAATTCTGCCTAATCTATTTAAAGGTTAAATTTGACAGGATTCCATTATTTTCATTTATTTTATATGGGTTAGGTTTATATAGTTTTGCGTCAATGATCGACGAACCAGTGGATGTAATCTGTTGGCTATAAGTTGTTTAAATAGTTTGTTTATCTGTAGTTAGTGGTACGGAAGAGTAATACAGAAATGTTTTATTATTACTATTAGTCAAGGACTTTGTGTTATTAAAAAGGTCCCGTGTGCGCTTACGTTTGTATAATTGCGGCAGTTTTAGGCCTTAATTAATGTGCTGTCTACACAGAGATGTAATAAAAAATTAAATTTAATGTATCAAATATCAATATTAATGATAATTTTTATTATTATTTTGGTAGAAAGTAGACACTTTGTGGTTTGTCATGTTAATGAAGTATAACAATTAAGCACTTTGTTTATAACCACGAAATTTATTTTCTGTGTTACATACGTGAAACCGGTCGGTCGTAATAAATTAAACTCCATGAAATCCCTGCTTATAAACGCAGTAATTATTTTATGTCATTAGATTTATTTAAAAAATTCATAAATTATTACTTTATGAATTATTTGAAGATAAATAAAGACATTTAAAACTGAAACGTCAACAAATTTGTTGCATGAAATACTAAATTCAGAATATGGATACTATCTTACGACTGTTGGTATAATTATGGTTGTTCATTCAATTCAGTCTTTCTACATAATATTGTTTCCGATATTTTAAAAAATACTTGCGACTTTTGCGGTTTAGAAGTTCCTGTATGATATTTGCATATAATAAACTTACACCGTCGTCGCCAGTCTTGATGTAAGTTGTAAGTTACTTGCTAAATTGGAAACCCCATTAATTGTCAGGTCTGACCATCAGACAGATGAACCATTAGCGAGAGATTTATCTAGCAGTAATTTGGCTTATTGGCACTCCTAGCTTTCATTATTATGTCATTCTTGTGTTGCCATTCCGGAACAACTAAATCGAGGATACAAAAATGGGTGTGTCTTACATCTGGACTTACACGGTGTTAAAAGGACGACGGTCACAATAATATCTCACCCACTCTTAGGGTTGCAAGTTGCAGGGAACACGTTTTTTTTTCTAGGTTTTTTTTGGTGTTGATTTATTCCCCAGGACGTGTAATGGGGGAGGTTTGATGTCCAGAGATCCATGGTTGAGCAAGAATGACGGTGGTGTTGGCGCCATGAGACGTTCCGATAACATCTTCTATTGTCCCATGTCCATACGGGCAGCGGGCAGCGGGCATGATGCCTTGTGCCTCTCTTGTCCACCGAGATCGAGTCTGTTTGTAGGTTCATTGTTTTGTAAGCCGTGTTATCTTTTATAAGCGAGGAAGCAATAAATCGCATCATAAAAAGGTGTTTTTCAATGATGAGATTTAACACATTCACATCATAAACAGATTTAATATTAAATATGTTGAATGATATTTTTTTATTAATTAATGCTTTACCCTACTTAGATTAGACAGAGTCGTTCGCAGATTCAAACAGGCATAATACAATTCCGGACAAATAGTTTTGAATAGAGATAGTATCGACTTGTCGCGTGTTTGCATTTAATATGTATGTAAAGGTTGGTAGGGGGGTAATCAATACATAGGTGTACCTGCGAGCAGTGGCGGCTGGTGCTCACAAAAATCGGTAGTGCGCTAAAAATCTCGCTGCATTTAATTATGAAAAAAAATCTTACCTATTTGTAGGTTAGGTCGATTCTCCATTGTCTCTTTTGTTTTTAACTTGCACTCTTGTTTAATATTAAAAATGGGCCGTGGTGGGCCACTATTTTTAATTTCTAATCGTTTCAAAGTTCAGCCCATAGTTTTTTTATAAAATGAACATTAATAATGGAACTCATTTTTTATTCTTTCCGACTCATCCAAAAAACTAATAACAATGGCGTATTGACCTTCGACTTGTCACAACGGGTCTCATTGTTTATGTTGGTTGGTATGCTGTAGAGATAAGAAATGGTAGAGGCTGAGCGGAACATTGACTAAAAAAGAGTAGATATTAATTTAAACACACAATATCAATAATAAAAAGACACGACCGCGTCCCAAATTAAGATGCTACTGAACAAACGGTCCTTTTGACATGGTGGAAATTCCCGGATCGCCGTCCATGGGTTATTTAAATTTGCAAAGGATTATACCTACCTACGATTCTGGCTCATGGAGAATTGTGTAAGGATTCTCTTCGATTCTGTGATCGCTTTGGCAAATGCACTCCCGGCCAGAATATAGTAACAAAACGTTCTGCTTCTGTTATCTCAGTATCTGTTACGCGAGCGGGTATACATAGAAACCTATATTATGTATGCATTAGAACCAAAGTGTATATTGTGATTTGTGATGAGGCATGTCGGAAATATAGTATGTTTTTCGGTGATCGGGAATTTTTAGATTGGCAGAAATTTTGGGAGTGCGTTGCACCGCCGCACCTTAGGGCTGGCCGCCACTGCCTGCGAGTACGTATTATATCAAGGTACACAAACACATTATATATGAGTAGATGGGTAGGTACAAACGTGTACAGTGTACAAACGTGTCCACAAAGCGCTGTATTACATGATTATTCTATATCTAAAACGGAAAATTCTTGTTTCTATCGGAATTCTGGAATGCCATTTAAATATGACATTCAGTGACAAATATGACAATCATCATCAAAATTCTTCGACTGTCTGAGGTAAATGTTAAATGATAAATATATATGTTTGCAAACACACAAAGTTCATTGAAAAACAAATACATTCTGATAGTTATTTATTTTTTTAAAGAGAGAAAAACATTCCATGATTATGAATAATCTGACAATATTTGAAAATCTGCTACTACCATTACAGTAAGCGGAAAATGTTGCAGCCAAGGAATTGAATTGAAGTCACGATGCCAACTCAGCCACTGACCGGTCATTACATATATTAAGTATTTATATAGTTGTATTATTCTTCTGATGTATTAATTGTTTGTATGATTTATAGTACCCATGTATTTATTACATCGACTGTATCAACGGTCCCGAAGAACAATATCGGATGTGCGATTTTGTCATTTTGTGGTAGAGCTGTTTAATGTTTCGTTTCTGCATTTTTACTGATTTTAAGATCAGAATAGTGTCATGATATTTCGCATTTCATTCAAAATTCCGAAAATACACACTTTTAAGTGATCAAAAGAAAATAAAAGTAAGCCCAACAAACGATTTTCAATTTTAGCATATGCGATATTCGGGACCGTCGATATCCTCTAATTATAAAGCAAAAATTGTTTTACCTACTACATCAACATTGGTCACATAATTATGGATTAAGAGGGCATTACCAGAGAAAGCCTGAAATACGTCATTTTCAAAAAAGTTTTTAGACTCTTTTCCACAAAAAATTATAAATGGATTTCGAAAGATTGTTCTTTTATCTAGCATTCGTATGTAATAAATTTTTAGAATTTTTTTTAATTTTTAGTATAATAAGGTTATTCCATAGGTCGTTGGCAGATTTGTTAAATTTTCAAAAAAGTTTTTGTATTATACCACACCCATTTCAAATAATGTAATCATGCAGTTAAATAAATCAATACATTATCTAGCAAAGTTATGTATTAGAATTTTAATTTTAGTTTCAATAAAATCATTAAAAATATGTACGTACATGTGTTTCTTGACGAAAATTGGTCCATTTGTGTATTTATTTGCGCACTTACAAACTAATATATTTCAGATTTTTTTAACATTCTTATTAAATTTAGACATTATTGAAAAATGATAAATACTTATAATCAAAAAATAACTACAAAAAGTACACTATTTTAATAGTTTTATCATCACGCCTTTCAGCATTTTTGGATGAAGGTATAAATTAAAGCTAATTTGGATTGAAATAAATTCGATATTGAGTTATAATTTTAAAAAGCTGGTACGGAGAATAATTAATCTTTCTCATTGTAACCGTCCTGCACGATCGGAAGAACAACTTTCGACGAAATGTGGATTTTCGTCCGCTGGCTGGTTAAACGCTCTTAACAAGATGTTCTATTCTGGACGGTTGTCGTGTTTTCGGTGAGGTCGTTACTTGCCTACTTTCCTGGAAGCAGTGATAGCATCCTGAGGGCGCCTTGCAAAAGTAATTCCAATAGTCCAATCCAATAATTTTTCAATTAAGAGATTATTGCCGATCGTATCATGGACGCAAAGTGCGATTCAGTTCACAGAGTTGATCTACTAGCATGAGCGGGAGGTTAGGAGGTGTAACGATCTAGTAACTGGTAATAAGTCGATCCTAAAACACAGCAGCCTCAAAAAAAAGCACTGATGTTTTCTTCGGTAGGATCAACAAACAAAAAATCAAGCAACAGCAACTCTTTTCCTCCGTAACTGTAAATGATGGAACCATCTTAAATTTTGCTCCTTATGCCAATTTCTAATTGTTAAATAACGAGATGTCATTATTCTAAATCATGTTAAGATTAGGAAAGGCGCATGTAGCATGTCTGGAAATACCGACGCGATATCTTGGCCGATTGATTGTTGATTCCTAGTGTGTTTTACAAGTTTTGATGCTTGTATAGTTATAGTCGTAGGAGGTCGTGGACACATCGATGATTAGGAATGTAAATATGATAAGATTATTGACGATGTTAAGATACAGAAGTCGCTGATCTTGCTTTCGAGAGTGGGTAAACATTTGGAAAATTTTGGAAAATTATAAAATAATTATATTACCCTTTCTGGAGATTTTTCCAAACTATCAAAACACACTTAATTATTTGGAAAGCAGCAATGTCATTGGGATAAAAAACAAGTGTGCAATTCACACGCGGTAGAAGTAAAACTTTCAGAAAACTCAAATAGACAAAAGTAGGAAGGCTGTACGAAGCACTGCACAAACAGGAGACGGATTAGTCTACCTCATTATCTCGAAGGAAATCCTTTAGATATAGGTGTTTGTCTCTTATTGGTGTCGGTTTTTCGTTTCATTGAATTTCACTTCACTAAAGAAGTTTTCACTTCAAAAACAATTAGGTTTCTATCTATGTAGATGAAACCAAATACGCGAGTGTCCAGAATTGAGAAACGACGCCCTGTGGAAGCTATTCAGATGACGAACGTAAATTTAAATGAATTAATATTTAAAGCGGGTCGGTATTTGTTTCCAAATGTTAACAAGACTGGAAATATCAAAATGACAGTAACTCACATTGCACAAAGAAAACTCTAAAATTTTAGATGGAAGCAAATACGCGACTGTCTAGAAATGAGAAACGACGCGACACCCTGTTAGCTGTTAGCCCTGGAAGCTGTTCAAATGACGAAAGCTAAATTAATATGGGTTAAGATTTGAAGTGGGTTGATATTTGTTTCCAAATGTTCGCGTCAATTCTTAATTCTTAATTCAATCCAAACAACCATTAGAAAATTTTGCGGGAGGAGAAGGTTTTCTATAATTATTTCAATGAAATATTATGATAGGTGTTTAAGATGTTCATTAGTTTAAATAATTCTTAGTTATCAATGTTGATCAACTATAATTTTTGAAGTAAAACTTCTTTACGCACGCTGGACTTGGGGAGTCAGCTGGCGAATGCGTGACAGGAGCGTTACAAAAAGCGAGGCAAACGGTAGTTGAGAGGGAGATATAAGTTAGTGAAGATAGAAAGAGAGAGAGTTACGTTTCGTATATTACTGTAGGGGCAAGAAAGAGAGGTGCGAGCACACATTTTCTTTCTCTCTTTCTCTCATAGCCAGTTACGTTTCGTATATCTAAGACACAGTGCAGGCCTATTGTCTGTATCACACTTTAGGAGCAAGAGAGAGCAGTGCGCACATTTTCTTTCTCTCTTCCTATGGTATAGATGGAGCTAAAGAAATTTTACATCAGTCGTGTGTCTTAATTTTAAGTTTTAAAGTGGAGATTGAACAAAAACTAAAATGGTCGTCTGGACAATTAAGAACCAAGGCGACGAGATGTCAACATGACAGAAAATATCAAAATGACAGTAACTCACATTGCACAAAGAAAACTCTAAAATTTTCTGCCAAACGCACCGAAGTGAAAGATGTTAATCGGCGCTTGTCGTGGATTACATTTACGAAGAATTTATTGACAATTGAAAAAGATTTATGTTATTCGTTGTTCAATTCTCGTTGTTTATTTTCTGTTGTCTTTTTGATATTTCCTTTTTCCCCGTTGCGTTGTCTTGTAGGCAGTGGGCGGGACCGGGCAAAGGAGGGATCTCATGGTTTGTTTAGGTTACAATGATTTATGGCCAAGAGCGGAGGAACGATCCCCTACACGTATTTCCAATCAAATTCTTTGCATTCCTAATTGGGAAAAGCGGTTATGATCGATTACTAGAAACTGCATATAATTCAAAATTGACTCGAAAACAGACCGTTTATTAAAGATTTTATGTATATGATTTAGATTATAGTCGGGGCTACGAACTTTGCTAAAAAATTATGCTGACATCATTAGCTTATACCCGACTACCGCGTAGAGAAATGACAACACGTTGTTTACGTAGAGCATAATGTTTAAATACAGAATAATGTTAACTCTCAATTTTTTGGGTGAATACTGCGTAAGGCTCCCAACGTCTCCTAACCGTCTGGAGCCAGTGAGACTATGGCATCCCCGGTTGAGGAATATTTTGAGGCTGAAGATAGTGGTAAGGCAAAGGAGATGGTGAAGAAGAAGATGGGGAAGTACCTGGCTATTCAGGTCTAGTCACCAAACATGGCTACAGCTATTTCAATAAGCAACGTTTCAATTTTGAATGGTGGTCCTACACCAGGGCGATACTGAGAGTATCTTCCACTCCAGAGCGTGCCACAAAAGTACTTCACATTATTATTAAATATATGATTGTGAAATAACACAAATAAAATAAAATGTATTTGCGCACGCCGAAATTTGAAGCCGCAACCTCCGGATTGCTAGTCGAGAACTAGAGAAGCCGTCGTAAAAATTAATTGAATTACGTGTGCTAAATTTCACCTCATTTTACAAAATATGTATATTCTTTATACCGCTACTACCTTCGACTAGTTTGGCCTGCGTTGAACTCCAATATCGTGTCTTAGAATTTAGTCCAAACTCCAACGCATTCTGTTGAACTGAACGAACTCTCAGTGGTCTTGGAAAATTCCTTCATCCAGGTGATTGACAACATCAGTTAGTAACCCAGTGAATTCTATGGATCAGCATTTTGGTGGACATCGGCGTATATATTCCGGTATAAATATAGCAATAGGGCATGGGAAACCTATACTAGTTTATTGACCTCCACATGTGTAATTTACAGTACGATGTTTTTATTATTAACTAGCTAAAGTTTCCCGGCGCTGCCCGGGCTTTACACAAACTTTTACTAAATACTTTTTGTAAATGTAGACAGTAATTTTGATAAATTCTGCTTTAAGGGGTGGATAGGGGGATGGCGCGGGTTTTAGAAATCTCATGTAGAAAATAACCTTCCTCTCAATTTTCAAGGTCAAATTTGAAAAAATTTCATCAACCTAAAAATAAAAGTAGATTTGTATAAAAATCAAATTTGCAACGCACGCACTTTATACAAGTAGTTCACCATTCTTTTACAACCTTGTAAAAAACTTGCAACGTTACTACAAATAATAATATTATTTAATTACATTTTTCAATAAATTATAAAGAGGATGAGAACGTTATGAATTAACAGGTGGAAGGATTGCGTAGCGTAACTGAGAAGTTAGTTGAGAGGTTATCGGTTTGATATCTACCGCGGTGCCAAAAAAAATTGATAACATATAACAGTTTTTGTTATTTGTCTATTTGATGAGCCTTATACAAAAACTGGCTTTATCAATGTCATAAAATACAAAGTGAACACTCTTCGAAACATTATACAAGTAGTTGGATACCGTTCAATTAAAAAAGAAATAATTTTACAAACTGAAAATGGCGTCCAACTGTTGGTTCTTTACTTATTGGTTTCTAGTTCGATTCCCTGTAAAAAGTGTCTGAATTTACTTCTTCAATAATTAACTCGAAATAATCCTGCTTTAATTTCTTTGTAATGGCTGAAAGACTTTCAATGTTGTGTATTTTTTTTAATCTAGGTCAGTTCTCAGTCGCCTATCATTACAAATTTGATATAATATCTACATGTGTTTTGTAAGAATATCATATCTACAATCTACATGTGTTACGTAAGAATATCATTGAAACAAACATTATTAATCAATGTTAACTGTATATATCAGACAATAAATTAAATCTAACACGAATAATATATATTGAATTTCAGTTCAGTTCAAACACATTTATGTATAAATATGTTGAATATTTTAACAAATCGGCGTTTTGTTATTGCATAAATTAATCGATTTCGGGGTATCTGTAATGAAGCATTTATTAAAGATAATTAAAAAGGAAAGAATCTGACCTCGTGCGGATTGAAGAAATCTTCGTGACCATCTCCTGAACACCCTATATCCTGTAGGAGAGGAGTCACGTGACGCTCCCACTCGTCCATAGTGAAGCAACTCTAGCAAGTTGTTTTCAACCAACCAGTCATATGAGAAACACTCGTTTCCGAAATGCAACTTTTCTTAAAATATAATTCGATCCAGTCAAATTAGTTACGATTAGTACAAAATTAGTACAACACAAGTTTACTTCAGAGGTTAGTTGGGTAAAGTTAAAACGCGCGGGAAAGTTCACGCGCGCTCTTCGAATTCGGAACTGTCAAAAAAAATCCCGCGGGCGGGAAAGTGCCACCGCGCCCGGCGCGCCGCCTGGCGGTGCCCGGCGTTTTTTTTTCGATCTTTTTAAAAGTGGAAATATGATTGTTTTCCCCAGTGTCCGAAGTTTGTCGTCCGAAAGTACCGAGAGAGAGAGCGCGTTACCGGCACCGCTCAGTACAGCCGGCGGTGTGACGTTAGAGTCGGGCGATGGAGCGCGCGGATTGGCTGCGGGGAAGGCCCGCGCGGAGGCCGCGGGGAGGGGATCTATCTGTCTCTATAGTCTCTCTCTACGGGGCCCGCCCGGCCGCGGCCGCCTCTGTTCTGCTGCGGCGCCGGACTCCAAGCTCTCAGCTCTGTGCTCTGGGCCCTAACCAACCGACCGCCGAGGAAAAACTACACCGGAGGTTCTCACGGACCAGCCGCAACAATCAATCCTTCAGTTAGTACGAATACCACTACACCAACGAATCAAGAGTGAAAACTCTCTCCAACTACGTTAAAGCGGAAAATTTTACAAGAGTCAAATTTTTTTTAAATTTACAATAATTTTACTTTTAGCTAACTCTCAAATATGTGGGTGCCTACAAAATAACAAATTTTATAAGCTTTATCTTACCATATGTAGGTATATCATCACTTACGCACTATTTTTTTCATGATTGGAGGAGTGAAATTCCAAGGGGTGTTTTATTACTTAGGAAATTTTCGTGGAAATGAATAACTGCCGGTGGTCAAGTGATGCTAATTCCCTGAAGTCGACCACCCTAAAGAAGTCAAATAAGTCACGTAGGTACTTCTTCATGTTTCACACGACACTTGTTTTTACGCTCTTTGATGAAACGATTTAAAATGACATATGATATTAACAATTGAATTAATTAAATATTATGATTTGAGATATTACTCATAATGTTTAAAAAATTAAAATAAAAAATCAAATTAGTAATTTAGACTAAACGAAACTAAGCATGATAAACTACAAAAGTAGGTTCGTATGAAATTCAAAGACTAACTGAATACATAATAATCCCGCCGATTCCTAGCAGGGTTGGGCAGAGAGGATGGACACACATGTGGCTTCGTTTACATTCATACATCGTCTCATGGATAAGTATTCTGTTATTCTAACTCTTAACTTGTTCCGAATCAAATATTTGGTTCACTTGATCGTGCCATGTCTTTCTCGGGCACACTTTCACATTTGCGTTATATATTCCTTACAATCCTTTCGTCGTTCATTCGCTCCACCAAACCAACTTCACGTCCTTTTCTTAATCTTATTCATTACTCATTGCGCTTACATCTTGCCTAGCATTCATTGAGAATGTCCGCATTGTTTTAGACACATCAGCGCTGGTTTTATCACACAACACACGCCTCAGAGATCTTGTTTGTTTAGCATTTATTCTACTTCCTTCCCTTTCATACATACCAAGTTTGGGACAATCGCTCATTGTTCATAATATTTTTTACATTAGCTCCACACAGAAGGCCCTAAGGAAAATAAATACTCTCAGGGCCTATGCCATTGGATATGCTGTGTGGAGGGCATTTTTAAGAAAAGGAAGGAGAGGAAGTTCTAGGAAGTTGAAATGTATGGGTAGGAACCTGGGGTTTAGAGTGTCCAGGTCATCTGCCCCCAAAATCTAGACAAACCTAACCCCAAGAACCCGGGCACCTCTGCTAAGTCGCAAAACGTATAGCGAACCACTTGGGGTGACCTACGTCCAATTTAATAAAAGTACGACCTACGTCCAATCTAAAAAAAGGCGGTAATTATAATTAGAATGAAAAAGTATTTTAATCAACCTAGACAATATCGCAAGACCTTAACGCGTGGTCATCGTAATTTTTTTGTAAAAAATTTTTTTTAAATAATCTTTTCACAAATGTACAAGATACAAAATACCCACATACAATGCACCTATGATAGGTTATAGGGAAGATCATGCATGTAACCTTTAGTCAGATCCCTCGGAGGACAATGAGCATAAATGGGGTGCATTAAAGATGGGGTGAACTGGGTGGGCCAAGTGAAGTGTGCATTAATTAAGAGAATCAATGGTATCAATGAACAACTGAAATTTGAGACCCACTGGCAATAGCGGCAGACCCGCCATTGTCCAAGTGAACCGACACAACCGGCGGCAGGTCGATAGGTCGAAATCCTCAGTTTGTTTCAATACAATTATTGAAATCGCTACAAATGTGCATTATTGTATTAACCATAATATACCTACTCTATCATACAACCTACCAAGGATGTAGCTATAGAAGTGGTTCGACTATAAGAAGAGGGAGGGGGTTCAACTTTGTGGGGGGGGGGGGTTGCAAGCCAGAAAAAAAGGGGGGGGGGGGTTGGAAAAATTGTTGAAAGTTTTTTGGGACCTCACCTAGCAGAACAATTTTTTTCTTAATGTAGTCTACGAGCACCATTCTCTTTTTTTCCTTGGAATATAGTAGCCAATGGGGGAGCGTTTGAACCACCTATCCCCCCTCCCTTTTTGTAAGCCCTTGACCCTTTAGTCATTAGTAAATCGTTAACAAAAATTTTCGTTCATTTTAAAATATCTATTAGAATTTTTTGCTTTGTTTTCAATATTTATTTAATGATCATAATATTTTACTGAAACATTTTCATGGAAAAAAAAGGAATGTGATTTTGAATTTTTCAAATACTTTTTCCTGTTAATTCTGCAAACACAAGTAATAAAAAATTAAAGTTCAAAATCTAAAAATTTAAGCAAGGGTTTTAATTATATTCTCCCAGTTTTTAACATACAATTAATATATAAATATATTTATATACGAAAATGGAGAAGAATTTCCCAAATATCTTGATTTTTCCCAAACGTTCTCGTAAATTGTTTAGTAAATGTAAGTTAGAGATTTAAAATAGAATTAAACCAATAAATCAATGTATACAAACTTTTTTGTTGTCCGAATATAGATGTTTGTGATGTGATCGAAAAACGGTTTGAAATTTTTTGTGCAATATGGTTTTCCTCTTTCACATTTCTTATCGACAATATTATTTTCAATAACCGTATTGAAGTTTTTAACTTCACTTAGGTAGTTTTTTAAGTAAAACTTTCAAAGATTTGGATTTCGGATGAAACAGAAAAGACGATTACTTCACCTGCAACGCATCAATTGCGCTCATTGGCCTTTTGATTACGATGTCACTTTTAAAGACTCCCAGTGGTTGAGATATGAAACAGAACTAGGCCTGTGGTCATTGGTCGCTTAGATTATGACCTCACTTTTCAAGTATTGGTTGAGATTTTTTTTTTTTTACATTAACTCCACACAGGAGGCCCTGAGGAAAATAATTTCCCTGAGAACGAGTCGAAGAAACGACCCGTTCTCATGTGACAAATGTCAACCGTGTACAAATGTTGGGCACGCGTTTGGCGTGTTTCCGACTATGCACCGGTGCCGAAGGGATCAATGATGCTAGTTCCTCGGAGCATCTTCCATTATAATACCGGTAGAACAAGGATAGCATTCCCACCCGACGCCAGTGCTCTAAATTTTACAATCCGTCTGTTAAGATGGGAGAATCTATCAAACGGACCGCCCGTTTCTGCACAGAGTCGAGGGTATTTTTCAGGTATTTTGGAGCTCCAGACCAGAGATGGCTGCCAAATTCAACCGTGGGGCGTACTTGTGATTTGTACAAGGTTAGCAGTTGTGTACTATTAAAGTATCTGCGGGCCCTGTACAGTACGCCCAGCTTTTGGGAGGCTAACTTTACTCTGGCTTCGATGGAGCCCCCATACCTGAGCTGTCCACTTAGGGTTACACCAAGCATATCAATGGAGGGCCTGTTCGGAAGATTGCTTCCGTTGAAAGAGACTAGATTTTCATTTCGATCCCTTTTAGATGTAATCAGACAAGATTGGGTCTTTGAAACATTAAATTCAACGAGATTGTTTTGGTAAAGCTTCGCTTCTACCGCGTGTGGACTGCACTCGATTTTTTTTTTCTAAATTGGAATAACTGATTGATATACATTTTCTGATGTTATTTTGATTTCTTTGGTTACTTTAAAATTTTGTTTATGGTTTTCACTTCTGCTTTTCCCTCCTTCCTTGCAAAATTGTGACGGCGCTGCTTGAAATGTAAATAATATATTTTAGTTTTTCCTTATTTTTCACTCACCACCTTTTTACACTTCACAGAAGAAGAAGAACGGTCACTACGAAAAATGTTGTAGACAAACAGTCCAAGTTCAGCAGATGAGACATCAGAAAGCCATGTTTCGCTAAGAAATAAAAAGTCGTAATGATATACAGTACACACTGATGTTACAACGAATAGTGTTCAGTTTTGTATTTAGGCCACGAACGTTTTTGTAGTACGTTGAGAAGGAATTATTCACAGAACGATTCTTCAGTCTCAAATTTGTTTTGCCTGATCGCAAGTTATGTGTTATTTTTGACAGTTGTGAAAATGAATATAATATAATGGAAACAATTGATAGTAAAATGAACAAAATAAAAATATAAAATAAATTTTCTATTATAATTCATCTAGTTGCCAAGAAAAACTTACTACAAGTTATAAATAAATACTTATTTTTTTTTTTTTAATTGTTAAACTAACGTTTAAGACAAGATTTTTAGGCATAGCACAAAGCTGCTCTCCCAATTGAATCATTTGGCGGGTATAAGATAAGCCGCCATAGCTCAATTGGGAGAGCATTTGACCGGCAATCAGAAGGGCACGGGTTCATGTCCCGTTGGCGTCATGTATCTTTTCTCGGAAGATTTTTCAATGTGGATGAGTGTTTCAGGCTGATAATTATTGCTTATAATAATTGTTAAAAAAATTTCATTACCAACTTTATGTATTTTATCAAAATGTATACTTGTATACTTCATCTTATTAAATTTTCACTTCTAAAGGTTTCACTTCTACCGCGTGTGAATTGCGCACTCTGTTTATTTTTTTCTTTGATATCTTCTTTAAACATGATGAACAATCGGTTGAAATTTTTGTTGAAGTGAAGACTTCTTTAGCACCGTTATTGTGTGGTGCTTCGTAGAATAAAATTAAAAATAATTTTTAAATTTGGTAACAATATTATAATAAATACCCCCACAATTATCGCACTCCTGATAACCTGCATTCATCTCATTTAGTTTTCTGAAGGTTTCACTTCTACTGCGTGTGAACTGCACATTTGAGTTTTTATTTTATTTTCGTTGAATAGACTATAAAATTAGAATTAGTTATAAGGCCTAATAATATATCCGTCTGTGATATTGTAATGAACATATAACGGCCAGTTTCAACCGGTTTGGAATAAACGCTGAAAAGTTTGGCATTTCATGAAACGTATCCGGGAACACGCCCGTCGCGGTCGCCTTGAATCGCGGTACAAAATATTACGTACGCCCAATCACGAATTCAAACCCCAGTGGTGGGAATCGATGTCATCCTCCTTACTACAATTGATGGAATTAACGGATTGTACGTTTAAAAAAAACGAGACGTTTGAAAACGGTTAAAAAAAACGAGACCTTTGAAAACGGTTAAGAAAACGAATATTTTGAACAAACACAGAAATTTATAGCATTTAGCCTGCGAGAGAATGAGACAGAATAATCGGTTTCATCTTTGTGTCCCCATACTTGTTTACTTTAGTTTTCTGAAGGTTTCACTTCTACCACGTTTGAACTGCACACTTGTAATTTTTGAAGTGAAAACTTCTTTAGCACCGCTGTGATGTGAAATTCGATAAAAAATTCGAAAAATTCGAAGAAACGAAAATGCGACAATAAAAAGGGACCAACATATGTCACATAAATTTAGCCAGCGTGGGAATGAGATAGAATAATAGGTCTCCTCTTTGTGCGGTGCTTGTTAGCCTCCCCACTCTCGTTTATTAGTTGTAGGTTACGCACTTCCACCGCGTGTTTTTTTTTTACATTAACTCCACACAGGAGGCCCTGAGGAAAATAACTTCCCTCAGGGCCTATGTCATCTTTGAAGATGCTGTGTGGAGGGTCTTTTTGAGGAAAGGAGGGAGTGAACACGGGTCTTGAAGAGACCCATATTGTAGGAGGGAGGAAACACAGAGGCCGGCAAATCGTGAAAACTGCATACATGTATTTTTATTTTTAAATGTATTTGTGAAACTACAAAATTATCGTTTATTAATCAAAACCTGTATTGGTTTACGGGGTTTTAAATTTTTTATAAAAACTTCCACTTTTTGCGTTAACAATGAATAAGGTTAAGGAAAATAAGGATAATTAAGTTTAGTAGGGAAATCTGTGTCTTGTGGGTATAATTAATATATTTATTAAGCCTATTTACCATTCAACATACCACCAAGAGCTTCTCGATTCAAAAATCTTTTTAATTTTCAACTACAGTATCAGGACTGCGTCGTTTAGATAATCGCTTGTACTTAGATTGCATGCAGTTGGCATTGTTCAACTGCACGGAATATAGTTGTCAGAAGGCTACAATAACATACCTCAATAATAATAATCAACGTTGTTCTATGTAATGTAAATAGCCTATTTTACTTCAAGTTTAAGTTTAGACTTACGGAATTCAATACTTCGTTTGTGTGAAAGCACTATGATTACTAAAAAGTTTTTCCTTAATCACATATTTGTAAAAGCCCATATAAGCAATTAGTGTATAAATAAATTATAAAAAAATCACTGAATGATTGTTTTTGATTTGTTTATATCACGCAAAAAAAGGACATTTTTTATTATTATTTCACCCGCAATGCTGGGGATGTCCCTGTGTTATGGCAGGTGAAGTTTACAGGTTAGAATTATACATAATATGCTTGACAATAATAGAAATTTAATTATATAATCCAGATAAGGTTAAAAATATTTTACGAGACATACAATTTAAATTAGGAAAATTAGATAGGGATTGTGGGAAGATATGAAGGTAGATTAAATGGATGGAGTGTAAAATGTATGGGTATTATGATTGAAATGTATTGCAGATGTAATGATATTAAAGAAGTCCTTAAAATTAAATAGTTTTTTACCGCCTTTTTAGATCAGCGCTTGATTTTTAGTCTAGAAACGCAATGTACATAATCTATGGAGCTCTTGAAATTTGACTATCAAAAATAGTCTCCTTCAACGGAAGCAATCTTCCGAACTCCATTGATGTGCTTTGAGAGACTCTGAGAGACCAGCTCACATAAGGGGGCTCCATCGAAGCCAGAATTAAGTTAGCCTCTCAAAAACTGGGCGTACGTACAGGGCCCGCAGTTACTTTAATAGTTTACAACTTCTAACCCTGTACAAATCACAAGTGCACACCACTGTTGAATTTGGCATTTATCTCTGGTCTGGAGCCCCAAAACACGTGAAAAAAAACCCTCGAGTCTATGCAGAAACGGGCGGTCCGTTTGACAGATTCTCCTAATTTAACCAGTGGCGGATACAGAAAAAACTCAAGGGGGGGGCGCTAAAGATATAAGAAAACTAAAAAGTAGACAACGGGGAGAATACGACGAACCGCACAAAGAGGAGACCGATTATATGATTTTGGCAACCACCTCTGGTCTGGAGCTCCAAAATACCTAAAAAATACCCTCGATTCTGTGCAGAAACGGGCGGTCCGCTTTAGATTCTCCCATCTTAACAGACGGATTGCAATCTTTAGAGCACAGGCATCGGGTGGGAATGCTATCCTTGTTCTACCCGTATTACAATGGAAGATCCTCCGAGGAACTAGCGTCATGATCCCTTCGGCACCGGTGCATAGTCGGGAAACACGCCAAACGCGTGCCCAACATTTGTGCACGGTTGACATTTGTCACATGAGAACGGGTCGTTTCTTCGACTCGTTCTTGTGTTCAACAGCTCGGCTGTGGAATGATTTGCCGGCCTCTGTGTTTCCTCCTTCCTACAACATGGGTCTCTTCAAGACCAATTTTCATTTCTTCCTCTCCTCAAAAAGACCCTCCACACAGCATCCCAGATAACATAGACCCCGAGGGAAATTATTTTCCTCAGGACCTCCTGTGTGGAGTTAATGTAAAAAAAAATACTATCTCATTCTCTCGCAGGCTAAAACATACAGATGGATGTGTTTGTCAAATCACAAAGGTGCTAAAAAAGTTTCCACTTCAGATTCGCGGACCGCACATTTAAAACTTGGCTGGCCACAGGGAGCAGTAGGGCTGCATTACACGATCAAGGGAATCAAATACTTGAGTCGGGCCGTGTTAAGGGTACCTTTACATGAAACGACGTATGAATTTTTTTATTTTTTTTTACATGAATACCGCACAGAGTCCCAACTCCTCTCGTCTGGAGCCAGTGGGACCATGGCATCCCCAATTGGGGTATTTTGTGAAGCTGATGGTAGCGAGGAGGGGAAGGAGATAGGGAAGAGGAAGGTTAGGAAGTACCTGACTATTCAGATCTGGTCACCAAACACGGCTAAAGCCATTTCAAGCAACGTTTCAATTCTGAATGGTGGTCTCACACCAGGGCGATACTGAGAGTACTTCCACTCTGGAACGTGCAGCAAATATACTATATTATTTTTTTAAATGAATAATTGTGAAATAACACAAATTAATCAAATAAAATTTATTTGCCACGCCGGGATTCGATCCCGCGACCTTCGGAGTGCCAGTCAAGAACCTTACCACTGGACTACGCCGGCCGTGTGAATGAAGCAAAATTTTCAATTTAGGAGGCGAGTGTGGGTACCGCCGCCACGGGAATTATTTATTGGATAAACAACACCTTTGCTATAAGTCATCCCAAGTGTATCGCTAAGTTTGGTGACTTAGCAGGGATGCCTGAGTTCTTGGGATGTGATTTTTCAAAGTAGCGGCGGAAGCATTTGCCCACGTACTGCTTGGCGAGCTGGAAAGGACTGGTTGAGGGAAACCATTTAACCTCTCCAGCAGGAATCCCTCGACCCATTTCCTCGCATCGCAGTGGGAGGGAAAGTTTCATCCGTCCATCTCTCCTGGACACACTAACCCAGAGAGTCCTAACCACCTATCATACTTTTTTCCTTCCACTAAAATGACCCTTCACATAGCATCTCCAAGGACATTTTTTTTAATAATAAAATAATAACATATTTTGTAGTGTTACCCAAAAATGACAGTGGATAAGTTTATGTATTCGGGAAGTATGTTTACGAGAGATGAGGAGTCTGATAGAGATATTGAAAGAAGGGTAAATGCAGGTAACTCCGCATTTATGGAGGCCTGAACGCCATTGGCGCTAACAAAAAACTGTCGAAAGAAGCGAAGCTAGCAGTCCACAATGGAGTGCTGGTACCAACCCTGATGTATGGCAGTGAAGCATGAAACTGGCAGAGGAAGGACTAAATGCTACAGAAAGCCATGTATTTTAGTGTAAGAAAAATATGAAAAGAATGCAAGGTTAATACAAGCGTAATAAGTAATATTACGAAAGGGACGCTTAGATGGTTTAGACATGTAGAGCGAATGATTGAAGAAAGATTTTCTTGTATTTAGGGTGGCCACTGTATCCGCCACTGAACTTAACAGACAGATGTAATCTTTAGAGCACAGGTGTTGGGTGGGATTGCCATCCTTGTTCTACCGGTATTTTAATGGAAGATGCTCCGAGGAGCTAGCATCATTGATCCCTTTGGCACCGGTGCATAGTCGGGGAATGCGCCAAACGCATGCCCAAGATATGTACACGGTTGACATTTGTCACATTAGAACGGGTCGCTTCTTCGACTCGTTATTGTGTTCAACAGCTGGGCTGTGGAACGATTTGCCGGCCTTTGTGATTCCTCCTTCCTACAACATGGGTGTCTTCAAGACCAATGTTCATTCCTTCCTCTCCTCAAAAAGACACTCCACACAGCATCTCAGATGACATAGGTTCTGAGGGAAATTATTTTCCTCGAAGCCTCTTGTGAGGAGTTAATGTAAAAAAGTCGTTTTTCTAATTCAATTTGACATTAAAAAATGTTTTCGAAATCAAAATTAAGATTGAAACTTGTTAGAAATAAAAAAAATTCGAGTTCAGTTTTACACGCGGTAGAAGCGAAACTTTGGCAAAACAATCTCAACAAATACACTTTAAAAAGTGAGCGCAGTTGATGCGTCGCAGGTGCCGTTATCGTCATTTGCGTTACATCCGAAATCCAAATCATTTCGGGGTCATAGAAGTTTCACTTCAAAAATATGAGTAATACATCAAATATGTGTAATTCATCAAATATGAGTAATACGTACATCCCGCGAGCCGAGGCTGTATTTATTGATTATAATGAAATAAAAATAATGAGAGAATATAAGGAATCGATATTTTTAAGCAACTGGCGAGTGAAACTGGTCGTGAGGGGTTACCTAAGGATTAAAAATAATAATGTACCTGAGTAGCTTCAATAGTTTAAATCACGAACTTATTAAATAAATATTTGAAGGCTTTGACTTCGACCAATAGAAACACGCAACTGCGATGTTATTTTTTTAAGCAGGAAC
Source organism: Limnephilus rhombicus (assembly GCA_929108145.2). NCBI lineage: Eukaryota > Metazoa > Arthropoda > Insecta > Trichoptera > Limnephilidae > Limnephilus > Limnephilus rhombicus. The sequence continues at coordinate 10,430,652 of OV815275.1, forward strand.
CCATTGGAGATTAAATTCTACTTCGAATTTCAATATTTGATTTTGAAGCCTACCATTAAATAAATAACATATAATTTGGGCAAATTGCACATTATATTTTAGCCTTATACGTTTTGTGGGTAGCTTCGCCGCTGAATATTCTAAACAAGCCGAGGGGTGTATGAGAGACCCTCCCCTTGCCACCTACCGCCCTCCTATTTCCTATGCCCTGCGGAACGTTTAATATTAGTTTGTAGTTATGTTCAGGTATCCAAGTTATATAGTGCTTGTTGGATATAACTACGCCATATTATTCAGTACTAGATATTCCACGTATTTGTGTGTTGCGTTTTCCCCAGCTATGGATGTTGGCGAAATGTGAACAAGCTCGACGGGGAAACTGCTTCGGGTTAAACACAAGCAGGCCGAACTACTATTTTCTGTGGTAGCAGTGTTTCGAAATAGATTTAGATGATTTTTATAAAGCATACCCATCTGGTAGCAGAAGAAGGCTGTGCGGAAGAGTGGTAAAAAGTTTGTCTCAAATTTGGTAAGACCAAATTATCAAAATAGTCCATTAATAATATAATAATAACACGAATAAGAAACAGAGATGACAGTAAAAGGAGAGCACATATAAATGAAGAGCAATGACAAAATCTATCTATCTATATAGATAAAAATGAATCGCCGAAATTATACCTTTGTAATGTAAATGTACCAAGAACAAATAAATAAATAACAAAAAAAAAAATTTAAAAAATGTATGTACGCGCATTACTTCCGAACGACTGCACCAAATTGGATAATTGTTTTTTTTGGTGTTCGTTATTGTCAGGACAGGATTTGCATAAAACTACTGGTGAGCTCTGGAATAATGAAATTTGTATAAAAGATGGCACGCGAGCTGTTTCAAAACTGAATGTACCGGGTCTGAATGTATGGAATGCGGGAGGGGGAAGGAGAACTTAGGTGGGGAAAGGGAACTTGGAGAGGGGTTCGCGGGATGAGGGAAGTGGAGGAGACGGAGTGGGAACGCGAGAGGGGAATGGAACGCGTGAGAGGAAGTGGTGGCGGAAAGGGAACGAATGGGAACGAATGGGAAAGGACACGCAGGGAGAATTTCTTTATTAAATGGCATAGCAACGCATGCCGGGAACCAGCTAGTTTTATATAAAAAGTTCATAGAAGTCCAAGCATGAAGAAGGATTTAAAAGGTTTTAAAAATTGCACACAAAATTGTCATTTAAGCTTACACCAAAAAATTCGTTTACAAGTCTTTAAATTCTGGACAAAGGAGAATGGTATCCATAATTAGAATTAATGGAGAGAAGGCAGTAACGCGTTAGGATACGCGGCGATCTTTGCAACCAATTCAAGCATCCTTCACCTGCACTCTTTCCTCAATTGTACAGCGATTTAGGTATCCTTGAAGCAGGTCGTGTACAGTGTGAGCTTGGCCGAAAAAAAATAAAGGTTAAATTTTTTACTATTATTTAATAGTATATATATATATACAAATAGTATTGTGTGAATACTGAAATATAATTTTTAAGTTTTTTTTGCAATTTTTTCTCTCATCGATTTTCGATCGATTTTTCCTTCATAGTCTTGGTAACAAATACTTAAAAAATATGGATGTATTTGACATAAAGTTGACAACAATTGGAACTTGGCAAACTTCAAACTGCCTATATGCCAACTATTTCTACCTATTTCGTAAACTCTTATGAACATGAACACAAATTTTCAATATATTTTATTTTTATTTTTATTTTTATTTTAACTTTATGAGTAAAATCTCAAATTGTAATATTTTAATTAAATGAAGACAATATAAGCGAAACTCAATCGAAAATCTGAAAACAGAAAAATCAGAAAAAGATATTGACATATATATACACATCACATTCGTGTCCCAGATGTGTCAATATCTTTTTCTGATTTTTCTGTTTTCAGATTTTCGATTGAGTTTCGCTTATATTGTCTTCATTTAATTAAAATATTATATTTTATTTTTATTTAACTTACATTCTATGTTACCTGCTTTGTGTCAACTCTTTAATATTTCATGTTACCTGTATTTGTCAACTCTTTATTTTCATTGTAATTAAAAAATATATATGTACTACATATGTAAAATAAATAATAAATTTAAACAGGGAAAATGGAATGTATTATAAATATATATACAAATCTATTGGGTTTTAATACATAACATTCAAACGTACGCAACTCATTAGTGTTTGCTTTTATTTATTTATTTATTTATTTATTTATTTATTTACGGACTTACGTCCAATTTAAAACAAAGTATCACGAAGTATAGAAATGAACAATGTAAGGATTCGGATGGTACATGAAAGCAAAGACAAACAGTGAAAATAGAAGAAAAATAAGTGTCAAGTCACGTCAAGACCTTGCAAAAATTAGGGTGAATATTACATATATTCATTTGTTTAAAGAGCGACAGAAATCATTTAAGCTAATACCAAAAAAATCAAGGTCTTGACGTGAGTTGACCAGTCTACACATTCTGGACAGTGGTGAGTTATAACCATAGTTAGTCGAGTGCTGATTGAGGAAAAGCAGGTCTTTATTTCTGAGTCTACGAGAAGGTATATTAAATGTGATGAGTTGTAGTAATGTAGGCGAGTCGATTAAACAGTTAATAATTTTGAAGAAACAAATGAGATCAGATTTTATCCGACGGTCTTCTAAAGGAGAAAGGTTTAGAGTTTGTTCAATTTCAGCATACGAGTAATTGCCTCGCTCTAATCCTAGCCTCCAAGCAATTCCCTTTAGGAACCGATGTTGAACGGATTCAATATGACGAATATGGACAGCATAAAAAGGAGACCATATAATACAAGCATATTCAAGATGGGGGCGAACCAAGGAGCAGTAAAGAGTTCTTAGGGTATTTATGTTTTTGAAGTCAGAAGTGGTTCTAGTGATAAAACCAAGTAGTTTGAGAGATTTATTAACAATCGTATTTATATGTTCCCGGAAAGAAAGCTTGCTATCAAGAGAGACACCAAGATCTTTAATAGATTGAACAGTTGTTAGGCAATTATTATTTAATTTGTATTCGAAAACAATCGGATTTTTAGATCTGTAGAAGGACATAATTTTGCACTTATCGACATTTAGTTCCAAGCAATTAATTTTACACCAGTCATTGAAAGAGTCAATATCTGATTGGAAAAGAAGGCAGTCATGGTAGTTTTTGATTATTTTTAGGATCTTATTGTCATCAGCAAAAAGCCAAAAGCGTGTGTGAGAGAAAATACGAATAATGTCATTTATAAACAAGTTGAAGAGAAGCGGGGCTAAATGTGCTCCTTGCGGTACGCCGGATGTTACTTCATAGTACTTCTACTTTTAGTTTTTATAAGATGTTAGACCTGCAAAGCTAAATGTTTTTATTAATTTTGTTTTTAATTAGAGAGAAAGATTTTTTTTCCATCATATTTTTATAATAAATACACTAAAATACTGGTATATTTTTTAATGTTTTTCATTTACTCACAAATAATTGTCCTAAAGTTGCCTCTAAAATTTTGAAGCACTAAAATCTTTAATGTTTTGTCTAATAAGAGCAAAAATAAATAAAGCAGCTCGCATGCGTACTAGATATTTTGATTACAAAAATAATTTTTCAGTTTGGTTTGGTATTTCAGTCTTAAATCCAAAATAAAGATTTGTATAAAACGGGACGCACTTAGGTAATTTAATCGATTTCATACTTCAAATTCAGAAATAACAATATTATATTCGACTTATGATTTCACAATTTATTATTTATTAATTGACCGAACATTGATTTCAGTACCCGCAGCCTTTGAACTTATTTAGGTAGGTAACTACAACCGCCTGTGCAATGGATACTCGGTCGGGTATTTAATGAACGAGAAAATCATATCGTATTTCTCGTTTAAAAATATTATTTACGCTCAATATTTATATTTACGATCGTGTTGATGTTAAACGCTCGCAGTCCAAATACCATCCACCTGTGGACTGCGGATACGCATTACGGCGGGTATATGTATATACTCTATGTGTACACATACATGTGAATGTACGTGTGTATGTATATGTATATTCCTGGGTATGAAATACGTATTAATCTTATTAAATACGTGAATATGACATGTGTATGTTCATATTATGCACTGGATATGATATGCATAACCAGACCTTAACCTCTCCGTTAGTGAGTTTTAAAAAATAAAGTGGTACTGCGGGAGTGAGTTTTTTCAATAATTAAAATAGATATTTTTTTAAATGCCAAATCACGGAATATGATAAAATAATATACTTTTACTGAGAAACTAGCACATAAAAATCAATAATATGGTTTTTAGAAGGAAAAAACAAAAACATGCTTTCAGAAATCACCAACCATCGGTCATCAAAACAGAGGTTTATTATCTTCTAAAAATTAAATTCACTTACCACAATTTGAATTATTCCATATGCAACTTTAAAATTTTTTTTTACACAATCATATAGGGACACAAATTTAACCATTTACACTAAAACTGTTTTTTTTTTTTTTTTTTTTTTTTTTTTTTCGGTAACTAATATTGTTTTTTTGTATGGTAGTCCTCGAAACATGGATATACGCAAAACGCAACATTACAGTCGGTGCACATATATTTCGTATCCTTTCTTTTTTGAGGTCGAACTGCTGTATGTCTACATACATGGCATTGTCGTTGAGTTCGTTTTCCTTGGACTCCAGTTTCTGGTACAGGACGAAGAAAATGTTTCCCTAAAAGACGAGTTGGATGGTCCACTACTCGCCTTCCTCCAGATGATGCCGGCCTGTTTGTATGATATTTTTCGACCAACTGAGATATAAGGTTTTCCCGGAATTCGCTAAATGATAAAACCTTTTGCGTTTTCAAACGATGCAAAAAAAAAGCATTTAGTGTCCCAATATCAATCAATCTGAAGAAAAATTTTTTGTACCATTTTAGAGATTTTCTAGAACTGTCTGCAAAGCCTAAAATGCGGTCCACTTTGTCAACAGCTCCCATATTTTTTATATATACTAAAACTGCCTCTGGTTTTATTTTATTTTCTCCCGTGGAGAAATCAATTTTGTCTGTTACTATCATTGCGTCTGAATGTATGTTAGTGAGCATTATTACATTTCTTTTATCGCGCCATTTCATTGCCATGAGATTGTTGGAATTCAGTGCCTTCACTTCTCCTCTTTTCATCTTCTCATTACCAAATTTTGGCATATCTTTTCGGTTCGCTCTAACCGTTCCACATGCATTTGTTTTATTTTTATGCAGGAAATCAAACAATGTTGGGCTTGTATACCAATTATCAACAAACAATCTGTGACCTTTCCCTAAATAATCACTTAGCATTGTGGTAACGACTGACCCTGATATACCAATATCGGGATTCATCTTTATGTCTGATTCAGAGCCAGTATACACAATTATATCCAAAACATAGCCGGTTAGTGCATCACAGTGCACAAACAACTTTATCCCAAATCTATGTCGTTTTGATGGAATATAAATTTTGAATGAGAGTCTTCCCTTCCACAACACGAGACTCTCATCTATACAGAGATTTTGAAAAGGATAAAAAGTTGTTTTGAAAATCGTCTTCAAAGGATCCAGAAGATTTCTTATTTTACATAATTTGTCGGTTGTCCTAATATCGTTATCTGAAAAATGAAGGGCACGCAGCAAAAGTAAAAATCTGTCCTGGGAAAATAAGACTTTGAAGAAAGGGGTTTCAATTACTGGATTATTCGTCCAGTATTTCTTCAGTGAGTTTTTTCCCACAAGACCCATAAGCATAATCGTGGCGAAAAATGTATACATTTCGGCCTCCGTGGTATCTTTCCACTTCTTCATTTTTGAGTTTAGGGAAACGTCTAAGGAAATTTTTGCAGCGTACTTATTCGTTTGGCTGACAATTATTTTCACTACGTCAAGCGTAAAAAATATTTCAAAAAACTCAATTTCCAACGAATTTTCGCTAACAGAAATATTTTGTTTTATACCTGAGTTGCTGGAGTTGAATTCATGGATAACGGGCGTAAATTCACCCTGATCCCATTTACGTTGATCAACTTTTCTCTTTTTAGCTGTTGAACAACTAGGTACGGTTGTTTCATCCGAATCAGATGTATCAGATTCATCGGATGAACTATCTGAATGTATTGGTATATCTTCAATATCCTCGAAAACATCTTCATCTTCACTTTCGATCAAAGCATTGGCAATGTCTTCGGCGTTCATTTTATATAAGTTCCGAAATAGAAAGTCAAACTACTTATAAAGCAATATCTATATTGTAATGTCAAAGATAATAACCAATATCTTACAAATAACACTACGAACAATAAACAACACAATTCACAATACGGACAAATAACACGTTCCAAATGTCAATAACTGTCAAAAACTGTCTTCAAACTATATAAAATCACTAACAGCACAATCATATAAATAAATATACACATTTCAACACGTAAAATATTTCGTCAATGCGAAATCAAACACGAAACAGATAATTTGCAGCGTAAAACACATAAAAACATCAACGGTTTATTCTTTCAAAATGCGGCGTTCAGCATAAAAGGTTTGCTATAACCGACTGCCGAACGGTGACGTCACAAAATATTTAAATCGTGAATAACTCGGTCGGTATAATAGATAAATCGCTAAAAACTTCGAAAAGTTATGTAGAATTGATCAGAGATGTCGGTAACCTTCAGTTTTTGTGAAGAAACCTAGTAATAATTAATTTCTAGGCGCTAACGTACATGTACGGTCATACTCCTTCCGGGATATTTTTTTCTCACCGTACATGTACGGTCATACTCCCGGACAGGTTAAACTATGCTTACGATAAATGTTAATAAACTAACCCTTGTACAAAATTATGAATATTACAAAAATTGAAATGTCGTATTTTATGTCATACAATTTTTTTAGGTTCGAAAACCGTTGTATTTCAAATAAAACATCAAAGTTATAATGCAGTACGTGGGTTAAAACAATTCCCCTCAGGACCTATGTCATTTATGTGGATGCTGTGTGAAGGGTCTTTTAAAAAAAGGAAGAAGAGGAGTTCTGGGAAGGAAAAAGGAATGAGGGGTGAGTAGGAATTGGGGAGGGGGGGGGGGGGGGGGGGCAATGTGTCCGGGGGTAATATACGTAAGAATCCAACCCTCCCACCGCGGTGTATAAGGTTCCGGAAAATTCTAGAAGATTACACAAAGCTGTATGAAGATCTAGAAGTTTCGATAGAGCTGGAAAAGGTTCTGGAAGGAGTGGCGGAATAAGTCGGTGAGTCTAGAAGGTGCCGGAAAGTTCTAAAAGATTCGATAAGCTGTATAAAGTTCTGAAAGGAAGGTTTACCCTTGCTGAGCCCCCGAGGATTAATAATCAATATATATGATAAAAGAAAGTCCAAAAAACCTGCGGAACGCAAAAACTCAGAAACGAGTGCTGGTACGTCAAAAGAGTTATATGGTATGGTAGATGTCTATCCCCTCTAGGGAATAAGGGTATTCGTTTTTACCTAAAGGGCTTTCTTTTGAAGATATAAGGGCTGAAAGTTCTAAGAAGACTCTAGAAACTTCAAGAAACTTCTAGAAAATTCGATAAGACTCTGCAATGTTCTGGAAGAAATGGAGGAGTATGTCAGCGAGTCTTGAAGGTTCCGGAAAATTCAAGTCGATAAAGCTGTAGAAAGTTCTGAAAGGAGTGGAGGAGTGAGTCGGTGTGTCTAGAAGGTTCCTGAAAATTCTAGATGGTTCCATAAAGCTGTAGGAAGGCCTAGAAGGTTCGATAGGGCTGTACAACGTTCTGGAAGGAGTGGCGGAGTATGTCGGTAAGTCTGGATGGTTCCGGAAAGTTCTAGAAGGTTCTATAAAGCTGTAGAAATTTCTGGAAGGTGTGGCGGAGTATGTCTAAAAGGTTCTGAAGGTTCACGAATGCTTTCAAAAATTGTGGGAGGAGAAAGTTCTAGAAGCTTTCAGAAATAATATGCGGTGAGTCTAGAAGATACCGGAAGTTTTTGAAGGTTCGATAAAGCTGTACAAAGTTCTGAAATTATTAACGGAATATGTCGATGGGTCTAGAAGGTTCTGGAAAGTTCAAGAAGGTTTGCTAAAGCTGTAGAAAGTTCTAGATGGTTCCATAAGGCTGTAAAAAGTTCTGAAAGGAGTGGTGGAGGGTGTCGGTGTGTGTATAAGGTTCCGGAAAATTCTAGAAGATTCCACAAAGCTGTATGAAGTTCTAGAAGTTTCGATAAAGCTGGAAAAGGTTCTGGAAGGAGTGGCGGAATAATTCGGTGAGTCTAGAAGGTGCCGGAAAGTTCTAGAAGATTCGATAAGCTGTATAAAGTTCTGAAAGGAATGGTGGAATACGTCAGTGGGTTTAGAAGTTTCCGGAAAGTTCTAAAAGGTTCGATAAAACTGTAGAAAGTTCTAGAAGGTTCCGTAAAGCTGTAGAAACTTCTGATAGGAGTGAAGGAGTGTGTCGGTGTGTCGGTGTGTCTAGAAGGTCCCGAAAAATTCTAGAAGGTTCAATAAAGCTGTAGTAAGTTCTAGACCTAGACGGTTCGATAGGAATGTACAAAGTTCTGGAAGGAGTGTCGGAGTATGTCGGTGAGTCTAGAAGGTTCGATAAATCTGTAGAAAGTTCTGGAAGGTGTAGCGGAGTACGTCGGTGAGTCTAGAAGGTTCCGGAAAGTTCTAGAAGGTTTGATAAAAATGTACAAAGTTCTGAAAGGAATGGTGGAATATGTTGGTGGGTTTGGAAGTTTCCGGAATGTTCTAAAAGGTTCGATAAAACTGTTGGTTAACGATAAAAGTTCTGGAAGGTTCCGTAAAGCTGTAGAAAGTTCTGATAAGAATGGAGGAGTGTGTCGGTGTGTCTAGAAGGGTCCGAAAAATTCTAGAAGGTTCCATAACGCTGTAGGAAGTTCTGGAAGGTTTGATAGGGCTGTACAAAGGTCTGAAAGGAGTGGCGGAGTATGTCGGTGAATATAGAAGGTTCCGAAAAGATCTAATAGGATCTATAAAGCTATAGAAAATGTCGGTGGGTCTAGAATGTTCCGGAAAGTTCTAGAAGGTTTGATAAAGCTTTAGAAAGTTCTAGAAGGTTCGATAAGACTATACAAAGTTCTGGAAGGAGTGGCGGAGTAAGTCGGCGAGTCTAGGAGATTCCGGAAAGTTCTAGAAGGTTCGATAAAGTTGAACAAAGTTCTGAAAGGAATGGTGGAATATGTCGGTGGGTTTGAAAGTTTCCGGAATGTTCTAGAAGGTTCGATAAAACTATAGAAGTTCTAGAAGGTTCCGTAAAGCTGTAGGAAGTTCTGATAGGAGTGGAGGAGTGTGTCGGTGTGTCTAGAAGGTCCCGAAAAATTCTAGAAGGTTCCATAAAGCTGTAGGAAGTGCTGGAAGGTTCGATAGGGCTGTACAAAGTTCTGAAAGGAGTGGCGGAGTATGTCGGTGAATATAGAAGGTTCCGAAAAGATCTAAAAGGATCTACAAAGCTATAGAAAATTTTGGAAGGAGTGGCGGAGTATGTCGGTGTGTCTAGAAGGTTCCGAAAAGTTCTACAAGGTTCGATAAAACTGTAGAAAGTTCTAGAAGGAGTGGCGGAGTATGTCGGTGAGTCCAGAAGGTTCCGAAAAGTTCTAGAAGGCTCGATAAAGCTCTACAAAGTTCTGAAAGGAGCGATGGAGTGTGTTGGTGAGTCTAGAAGGTTCTAGATATTTCTGGAAGCTCCCTAATGCTCTAGGATTGTTTGGAAGTAGAAAGTTCTAGAAGCTTTCAGAAATGAATGGCGGAGAGTTTCGTCGAGTCTAGAAGGTTCTGGACAGTTCTAGTTTTTATATTTCTAGAATTACAGATAATATTTATCTTTAATATACATTATTAAAAAAGTGTTTAATGTGTCCCGGTATGATAACGGGAGTTATATTGTGTGATAGCCCTCTATCCCACATCCATGTGCGCCTCACGGTTGAATTTGGCAGCCACCTCTGGTCTGGAGCTCCAAAATACCTAAAAAAAAAACCTTGACTCTGTGCAGAAACGGGCGGTCCGTTTGATAGATTCTCCCATCTTAACAGACGGACTGCAATCTTTAGAGCACAGGCGTCCGGTGGGAATGCTGTCCTTGTTCTACCGGTATTACAATGGAAGATGCTCCGAGGAACTGGCGTCATTGATCCCCTCGGCACCGGTGCATAGTCGGGAAACACGCCAAACACGCGCCCAACATTTGTACACGGTTGACATTAGTCACATAAGAACGGGTCGTTTCTATGACTCGTTCTTGAGTTCAACGGCTCGGCTGTGGAACGATTTGCCGGCCTCTGTGTTTCCTCCCTCCTACAACATGGGTCTCTTTAAGACCCGTGTTCACTCCTTCCTTTCCTCAAAAATACCCTCCACACAGCATCTTCAAAGATGACATAGGCCCTGAGGGAAGTTATTTTCCTCAGGGCCTCCTGTGTGGAGTAAATGTTAAAAAAAAATCCATGAAGAAAGTTATCGGTTTTACCTGAAGGGCGTGCTTTTAAAGATATAAGGGCTGGAAGTCTCACCCCCTTGAAATTTCTAACAGTTCAAAACATTCCAGAGTATTCTTGAGCATTCCAACACATTCCGGAACATTCTGGAATATATTTAGGAATATTCCGGAATATCCCAGATCATTGTGGAACACTCCAGAATACTCCTGAATGTTGTGGAATGATCTGGAACATTATTCTGGAACATTTGAAGTTCTTTTATGGGGCTATATAGATATATATATAAAGCACGATCCGTCGTGGATTCGAACGTCAATTCAATCTCACATCAACTTCCTGAGCGAAGCCGAACACCCAGTCAGAGTATTTGAGAGCATTCCACAACTTTCCAGAACATCCCGGAACATTCTGGAAAACTGTGGAAAATTCGGGAATCGGGAATCGGGAACATCAATGTGAAACATTTCAGAACACTCTCGAATGTTGTCCTGAGCGAAGCCGGGTAACCCAGCCAGTAATTAATAACATGAAACAAAAGAAAGCTATAAAATAAAAATTTCATTTATTCGTTCACTGCTGCTTGTCGAGTCCAAATCATTTAATTTGTTATTATCATATGTATTCTGTGCCCTTCAATGATAAATAATTCCATTTCACTACATACATATTTCAAGTACAAAAACTCAACGCTTGTTATAAATAGTTCTTGAAGTGAAACTTCTATACACCCCGCTATGATTTGGATTTCGGATGAAACGGAAATGACGATTACTGCACCTGCGACGCATCAACTGCGTTCATTGACCGCTTTGATTATGATGTCACTTTTGGTAAATTGTTTTGGTAAAGTTTCGCTTCTACCGCGTGTAAACTGCACCTATTTTTTTATATCTTAGTTTATTCCTATTTAAGCATATCGAGGGAAGAAAAAAACTGCAAGCTATATACTTGTGTAGATATAGTTTTTTCGTTACAAGTTAATATTCCATTAATACTAGCCTTTTGCACATTGCACTCGACGGAGGTTAATTTTAATGATGCTTGCAAAACGGTATTTTATTTGATTTTTCGTAGGAAAGAAAGTTCTGGAAAGGAAAAGGGTATTAAAGGAATTAAAGGAATCTGAGAATCATTTCGTACAGGAGTGACTCACGTACAAATCAGCGATGTTCCGAGAGATCAAAAGTTTTGCTGGAGAGGTCAAAAGGTCTCCCTCAAACAGTATTTCCCGATCTGGCCTGCCACGCAACTGGTGACCGAACGTCATGCGCATTCTTGCTGGGACTGCCAATCGATTGGAGAGGACTCCCAACCGTTTGCCATGCCCTTATTACTTATCTACTGTGTCTTCCTCCCAAACAGGTGCTTGTAGGATACGCTGGATACAATCACCCAGCGCTTGCCACCCACTGTCTTGTCTATATTTTGTCATACTAACACATATTGTATCTGTATTTCCTGCTAAGCATATTATATTATAGCATATTATATTATATTACTGTAGGGGCAAGAGAGAGAGGTGAGAGCACACATTTTCTCTCTCTCTCTTTTTCTCATAGCCAGTTACGTTTCGTATATCTAAGACACAGTGCAGGCCTATTGTCTGTACCGCACTGTAGGAGCAAGAGAGAGCAGTACGCGCGCACATTTTCTTTCTCTCTTCCTATCATACAGATGGATCTAAAGAAGTTTTACTTCAATCGTGTGGTCTGAAGTCTAAATCACGCTCATTTTTTTATTTCTCCGTAAACGTCCAAGTCTTTAAAATAAACATTTTTCCGGTGCACAAAAATATCAATCAAAACCAAATAGTTAAGTAGCCCTAGCTTAGATAAACAAATAAAAATATTATAAAGCTTTTCTAAAAAGTCTATCGAACATGTTACATTTCATATTTCAATATAAATCAAAACTCTTGCAGGGTAGCACAACAACCTCTCAATTTCCCATACGGTTTCGCATCGTCTGAAAAATAATTTTCCCAGAATGAACGCCGCGTGCATTAAAATCGCATTACTCGGCTTGATTTTCGCAGAATCGCGCAAAATTGGCCGATTACGATCGCTACTGAAGGATGGTATGCGGTTCTTTACATAATAAAAGATAATCTCCCTTACAGTAATCCCTTATGGTTTACAAGCTATTAGTGGTAAGTACTTAGGGATAAAGTTGTGCTACTTTTACAGCGGCCAGATAACTCTCGCGGTGTTAGGTTTCATGGTGTTTTATATCGTACGCCCGAGATGAATATTAAAGGTTATTTGATCGAAAGGTTATTACGATCGACTTAAGCGGCTTGCTGCGAGATGAGAGGGTTTTGCGAGTGGAAGTTTGCTTCGGAGATCTTCATGGCTTCTTTTTAAGTGACGTTGGAGAACGTTGCTTATTGTTTGTTTCATTTGAACTTGCTTGTATATTTTCCAAAAACAAGATGATCATTTGTATAATGAACTAGCTGGTCCCGGCATGCGTCGCTATGCCACTTAATAAAGAAATTGTTTCTCCCTGAGTGTCCTTTCCCATCGTCCCGTTCCCCTTCCGCCTCCCCTTCTTCTCCTGCGTCCTCTTCCCCTCTCGCGTTCCCACTCCGTCACCTCCACCTTCCCTCTCCCTACTCTACTCCCCCCCCCCCCTTCACCGTCCCGCGAACCCCCCTCCCGAGTTCCCCTCCCCCTCCCAGGTCCCCTTCCCGCGTTCCCCTTCCACCTTCCCCGCCTTCCCTCTTCCCTTTACCGCTCCCTCGTCCCGCCAACCCTCCTCCCGCGTTCCATATATTCAATCCCAGTACATTTAGTTCTTAAACAGCCCGCGTGCCACCTTTTACAATTTTTATTCAAATTTCCATTTTTCATGTATATTAAATTTGGTACCTAACATAGGTACCTATTTAAAATATCTAAAATTCTTGATTCGATTCAAAATATTAGGGGAGTACCTACTTTAAATAAATTTTTCAACTTTTCAAAAATAGAATCCTGATTGCACAATCATTCATTGTTTTGCAAAATGTCATTCTCTAACACGCGAACTGTCAAACGTGCGATGTTTTCTGTTATTATCTAATTTTCTGCGCAATTTTCTAAATTTTTCTCTCCGTAAGAACCATCCTCGCACTTCAAGGAATATTCTAAAAAAAAGAATTAGCGAAATCGGTTCCGCCGATCTCGAGATTTCATTTTTATATTATAGATAAAAATGAATCATGATATTTTTTTGTTTTTCAAAGTGATTTGAATTTCGGATGAATCGGAAATGACGTTTACTGCACCTGCGACGCCTCAACTGCGCTTATTTGTCACTTTGATTATGAATTATGACCTCACTTTTCAAATACCTCTTATCTACCGCTTGTAAACTGCACTCGAATTTTTTTTTCGCAAAAGTAAATTTAAAATATTTAAAAATAATATTTAAACTTGGTAACAATATTGTAATAAATAAACCCTACAATTATCCTACTCCCGATACTCTGCATTCGTCTCATTCTTTCAGAGTTTAGTTATCTGAAGGTTTCACTTCTACCGCGTGTGAACTGCACACATGATATTTTGTTATGTAAATAGGTACCGCACAACGATCTGGAGCCAGTGAGACTATGTCATTCCCAATTAGTGTATGTTATGAGGCTGAAGATAGTGGAAAGATGAAAAGGATGCGGAAGAGGAATGTGGGATCACCACACACACTGAAAGCATCTACCACTTTGAACATGTGGTACAAATAAATTGTGAAATAACATAAATTAATCACGTTAAATTTGGAGGATCGCCAGGATTTAATCCAGCGACCTCCGGGTTTGTAGCCGAGGAATCGTAACCGCTCAACCATGGAGGCAGTCAAGACAACCCCAGTTGGAGGGGTTTATTGAAGTGAAAACATACTTAGCATAATTGTGATTTGAAACTCGATGAAACGGTTAATTGCGACACTAAAAAGAGACAAACACGTACGTACATGCGAGAGAATGAGATAGTATAATCGGCCTCCTTTTTGTGCGGTGCTTCGTAAACTCCCTACTCTTGTCTACTTTAGTTTTCAGTTGAAGGTTTCACTACTACAGCGTGTGAATTGCGCACCCTGATTTTTATCTTGTTACAGCAATAATTTCCGCAAAATTTCACTTAAAGGAATCACTACATACGGTTTAAGCACATTACGGGCCATTTGCGGTAGCGAAAATATTAAATCTATCACTCGTACAGTGTGTTTCGGATGTACATAACCTACCCCTCTCCCCCCTCTCAGATAATGCAGCTTGGTCGGGTTCTAAATACCCGGCCCTCCTCTATTATAGCCGTATTACCTACTCCTACCGAACTGGCCACCGCTGTCGGCTTCAACCAACGGAACTACAGGTAGCACGGAAGTCAATTAATCACTAATTATTCTAATTATTTATCTAATTTTCTTACATTTCATGTCGTAGCTCTCATAAAATGAGAAATGTTTAAAATAAATACCACGACAAGAATGCCACAGTGAAATTTTATAGATTTACAGAATCTCGTAAAAAAACTAATAAAATACGGATAATGCCGCTACCACAATATCAGAAGTCTTTTTAGCCTGTAAATTGTAGGCATGAAATATATGCGATGTTCTATAGTTTTTCCTGCTTTAAAATATAGACCTACGGATAAAATAACTGCTGAACGAGTATATTGAACACATTGAGTCCTTGGATGATGCACTACTAAGTAATGCAGAATCGTGTGTTTTTGGTTTAAAAATTAGATGTCTTAGAAATATTTTAGAGGCTTTAATTAAATACTGCGAGTATAACACATATTTGCTTTTGAAATAATCGAGTATTTTTGAAGTAAAACTTCTTTATGCACTCTTGACTTGGGGAGTAAGCTGGCGAATGCGTGATGAGAGCGTTATGAAAAGCGATTCGAACGGTAGTTGAGAGGGAGATATAAGTTAGTGAAGAAAGAACGCGAGAGAGTTACTCTGGACAAGAGAGAGAGGTGGGAGCACACATTTCCTTTCTCTCTTTCGCTCATAGCCAGTTACGTTTCGTATATCTAAGACACAGTGCAGGCCTATTGTCGTCTGTATCACACTGTAGGAGCAAGAGAGAGCAGTGCGCGCGCACATTTTCTTTCTCTCTTCCTATCGTATAGATGAAGCAGAAGTTTTACTTCAGTCGTATGTTCCAAAGCGCACTCGTTTTTTTTTTGAATTGGTCTTTTTATAAGCTCAAAAAATATATAGTATCAGGCTTATAAAACCCTTCAAAGTTCAAAATCCCCTACTTACGAACTCCTTTTAGATTGTGGTTTTATTGTATAACGTAGAATTTTTTTTTCTTTTCTTAGAAAATGATAATAAAACATTTACATATTTGGTTCTCAAAATAGATTAAAATACACCTTTGGCGAAGTGTTTTTCTTAAATAAATGAAAACAGGCGGTTGGAGTAAAGCAGTAATTTAAACCTTATCTCCATGTACCTGAGGAGAGTTATAGTTAGCTGCCTGATCCAGAATTTTACACGACGTGGTGCATCATCTTAAATATTTTTCACGTTTCACACAAATGTTGTAAATACCTCGGAATGCGATTAATATTAGTGTCTGTAACAGAGTGAAATAAAGGAGACATAAATGACCCCCAATTACATTTATTATAAAATTTTCACACCAACAAGGTATAAATTTTCACACCAACAGTAAAAACCTGCGTTGAAAGTTTACGCTGTGCACCTACCGTGTACTAATTGCAAAAAATGGGGTAGGTAGTATGTCTACACATTATACTATCGCTACTTTTTGCGTGAAAAAAGTAGCGATAATTCGGTCCCCAGTGAACGTAATTTCTCTTATTCCGCTCAGCTTATTTTTTAGAACACCTCAAGATCTACACGACGACGCACGAATGTAATCTTTTCAGTTGCGGAGTTATGACCGATTCTTTTGTCATGCAGAGTAAATTTCGAGGCACTTATCTGATAAGATAATGCTCGATGACGTTAGCACGCTACGTATATTTTTAGACTATACCTATAATTTGGGAGGCGGGAATGGGTACCGCTGCCCTGGGAACCTTTATTGGATAACCAACACCTATGCCATAGGTCACCCCAAGTGGTTCGCTACGTTTGGTGATTTAGCAGGGGTGCCCGGGTTCATGGGGTGAGGTTTGTCTAGGTCTTGGAGGCGGATGACCAAGACATACTGAACCCCTATCCTACCCACCCCTTAAACCCTTTTCCTTCCCAGAACTCTCCTCTCCTTCCTTTCCTAAAAAAAAACCCTCCACACAGCATCCCCAACGATGAAATAGGCCCTGAGGGAAATTATTTTCCTCGGGGCCTCCTGTATGGAGCTCATGTAAAAAAAAAAAACTCCACTTTGCGCCACAACCCCTGGGCCTTGAGACAAATTTAAATACTTTGCGATAGAAAAGCCTTTCATCGTTAACTCTGACGGGACCTTGTTTTTAATAACGTTTTTATGTAAAAATGAAAATGGCAATCTTTAAAAAGGTGTTTGATTTTTTGACTTTTTGATATAACGGCATACAAAATTTTGTTGTTGTTTGTTAAAAATTATTTGCGAGGACATGGCTGCAATAAGGGGAGGTTTTGTTTAGATTTTTTAAATGTGGTACGTAGGTTTTCGTCGTACAAGGCGAGGCAGTTTATGGACGCATTTTCATGGGTGGGAATTCTATTGGGTGGGACTTATAATTCTAAAGATGTGTTTTTTTAAATAAGGAGATTTCGGAATCTTTGGGAATGTTGCAGTTTTTTCAAATGAGAGTCTGAACCTTAGGCCCAAATGAGTTTGTTAGTTTTGGCCTTTTGTTTAATTTGTGTTGACAACTGGATATACTTTAAATAATTGTATAAAAAGTAGTAGCAGCCAGCAACGAGAGACTTTCGTCCGGCCCTCAACGGGCCAGCTAACAGGCGCGCTCCCACAACGGCAAGTTCCCTTTGTACGCAGACCTCGCCTGAAATGCGACGGTCCAGTGGCCTGTTAGCTTTGCCCAAAAGCCTCAATAGCCAATATAAATTTAGCTAAGCACTAACGCAGTTTAATGAGGTACTCGGCACTCGCCCCCGGCTCGGTGGCTCGGTAGCTCGGTGCCTTGTTCCCCTTGTGCGGTCGGAGTCAATCTAACGAGACCAGCCCGGATAAGATCGATAAACAACGGCATACACATTCGCACGGATAATTATTTATGATGGGAGATTAATAACAAATAAAGTATCTAGGAATCGTAATTGACCATAACCTTAAATTGACACATCACATCAAAGAAATCACAAATCAACTCCTCAAAACAATACACATTTTACTAAACATAAGAAACATATATAAAATATAACTTATGAAAACAATATATTTTGCACTTTGTCAATCAATAATGGAATATGGAATAATTGCTTGGGGAGGAGCAACAAACTTGGCTATCGATTACATAGAGATCGCGCAGAAAACGATCTTAAAGGTAATACTTTAAAAACATAGACTGACTGACACAGACCAAATATTCAACAGTTGTGACGTACTAGATGTACCCTAATTATACGTTAAGATACTACCAAACTACATTTCGACCAAAAAAAAAATTTCAACAAACACAAAATATCACTAACAGACCAGTTAGACAAGCGAACAAAGAAAACATATAAACTCCGACGGTAAATTCAAGCTTTGGACAAAGACATTATATAATTATAATGATATAAAAGCATTCAACAAGTTTAACGCTTGAAAATAAAATTGAGGAAAACAAAAATAAATTCAGACATATTAGGTACCAAAATTTCATAACACAAAATAATAAAACATACCCTTAACACATTACTTTCAATTTATTACGTACATATATTTTTATAAAATGGAGGCCTCAGCATGGTAAGTGACGCCAACATTACTGGATTGTACTATGAAATGCAAAATATTGTATCAAATAAATAATAATTGGTGCAATTTGGAGATATCTCAGGGAAAGTGAGACCTCGACCCAATATGGCAAAAGATACCTCTTTTGGAAACTGGGCACAATAATTATCATCGGAATTGAAAAACTGACTGAAAATTTCATTCGTTTTGAGCGGGACCTTGAAGTGAATAAAAAATGATCTGAAAAAGCAGCTTTCCTCTGAGTGCTAAGTGTTTTAAATCAAAATTAGTTATAGGTTTTCACAATTTTCAATAACTTAATGTTAACCAATTTGTGTTAACATATCGCATCATTTTGATTTCTTATTTTCATAGCAATGGTCAGAATTCGAAAAGGTAAATCTGTTTCTAAAAACAGCTCAATCATTACACTTTTCTACAAGATTTATTTTTTTTTTAAAATCATGTATTTTTGTAAATAGAAAAAAAATAGTGTCTGCACACCTACAACCCGAAAAAAAACTATTTTAGAAGTGAATTTCAAAGTGCACGACACACATGCAATTTGCCGAGGATGTAAAATTTTGCCAATTTGTTCTAAAATTAAATTATTGCAAAAAAAATACAAGTGTGCAATGCACATGCTGTAGAAGTGAAACCTACAGAAAACTAAAGTACACAGAAGTGGCGAGGCTACGAAGGACCGCACAAAGATGAGACCGAGTATTCTATCTCATTCTCTTGCAGGCTAAATCCTATATATATATATATATATATATGTTATAGCCTCCCCACTGTCGCTATTTTTCGTTTCATCGAGTTTCAAATCACAACGGTGCTAAAGAAGTTTTCACTTCAAAAATGTTCCTTGTACTACAGCCTTAAAAAACGTAGAAAGGTTTCTTTTGAATTTAGTTTTTTTAAATTAAAATACAACATAAAATAAAATGAAAGACTTTAATAATAGCTTTAGCAGTTATAGGTACATAATAAATTGCCAAAAAAGACTATGTATGCGGTTTAACAAAAAAAAATGGAAAAAAAGTTGTTAGAATATTCTTACTTATTTGCACTTTTTTTAGGGTTTGATCTGTTTTCCATTTTTATTTATTAAAAAAATATATTATATTCACCTCAAAATAATCATCGCTTATCCAATAATAATAGTGTCACTACATTCGGCTTCCGCCTCCTTGCAAATCTGCATCCGGAAATCCGCCGATGTATGATGAACTGTATTTTGCCATGATCACTAATGAATACCATGTCCCAGATAGATCCTTGAGAAGTACCAAGTATATATAGTATATCCAGAGCTCTTCACCGGGAACTAGTACGGGGAAGGGGGAGGGTGGGTCTGGTGGAAGGCTTTGTTGCCGACTATATCGGGAAGACTGGGTAGACAGCTATTCACATGAATCGAACGGAAATGTATTTTAATATAAAAGCATGTTTTCGGAAGGAGAAGGAAGAGATTTGTAGTTGTTATAATTAGGTTCAGTGAAAAATATCATTGTTGATAATATATTTTTATAGTTCAACTATAAAGTAAAATATAAATTATAGGTAGAATGAATTAACCGCTATTTAAAAATGAATAAAACACCGTCCCTTCAAAAATAGGATAAAATGAAGATATAGCGTTTTATTCATTTTTGATTGGCAGCATGGCTTCGGCTATTATTAGCGTCACGCCGCGAGCCTCCACGGGTTTTAAATTCTTGTATTGTATAAAAAAAAATTGTTTTCAGAAATTTGTGAAATTAAGAACAGATTGTTTCAATAAATTTAAACAATTCATCAAATATTTATTAACAAGTTGTTCGTCCGGTCAACTTGTGGTCATAATCTATATATATGTTACTGTAAAAGCCCGAACTACGGTAAATCCTAAAATTTTCCTGTAAATCCTAAGATTTACCAACTCTTAATGGTAAAAGTCCGAACCATTCTATAATCGTCGTTCACCAACCTAACCTAACCTATCCTAACATGTACTAAATTATAATGGTAAAACGCCCGAAAAAATCGTTAATAATATTTAAATAAGAAACGATTTTTTCGGGCTTTTACCATTAGAATTTAGTACATGTTAGGTTAGGTTAGGTTAGGTTAGGTTAGGTTAGGTTAGGTTAGATTAGGTTGGTGAACGATGATTATAGAACGGTTCGGACTTTTACCATTAAGAGTTAGTAAATCTTAGGATTTACCAATATTCGGGCTTTTACGTTAACATAATATGTTACCGTAAAAGCCCGTAATATATATTATATAAGGAATAATCTTAATATATAAAACAAAGTCGGGTTGGTTATACCATTTACAACTCAAGAACGGCTGTACCGATTTTTATGATCATTGATTTATTGGGTTTGTCTCCGCCCGAACAGCAAAATAGATATTAACACATCGGAAAAATCACAAAAAAAAAATTAAGAAGAAAATTCTTTTCATCATACATTCTGAATTCAACGAATTTTCATCTTTTGAAAGAGCTGCAGCAGTATTGTGATAAATATAGGTAATATTAAGTAGTGAGTGAATTCCAAAAATTCAAAAACGTCAAATGTCAATGCGCTGATTGTTTTGCTTTTGTTCTTAATAACATAAAGCTGCCCCTCCTTCTTACACACTAAATGTCAATAGTCGAAAATGAGACAAACGGTGAACGTATACGTCTGCACTCCTCCAAAGGAAAAATACAATAATTATAATAAATCTCCCTCAGACGTACAAAGATGATGATGTATATATTATGATGAAATTTTCATCTAAAATTTGTAAAGTCGATATAATGTTGCATTAAAGAAAACATTTGAATAGTTGGACTAACTTCTTCTTAAATGAATCAAAATTTTACGAAAATACTGTCATCTTGCCAACAAATCTTCCTTTCGAACGATCGTTTTGTCCCGGAAAATCGGTTCAATCTGAATACCAGAAACGTAGGTACACAAAATATATTATTATCTAGATATGTGGATACGTTCGTACATACTCACTGCTAGATGCCTAGGATGCTAGTATTGTAAGAATATAGGTACTACAAAGGTATGTATGAAGCACGGGTTGAGAGAAGGTATCTAGAAATGGAAGGTAGAACAGTGTAGGGTAGATGGGAGGGAAGAAGCAAGGTGACCGGCAGTGGGCGGTGCGGCCGCTGAAATACGGTGCCCCGTAGACCCCGGCGATTGGGAAACATCTCGCCGTTTGTCGGGGCCCGGGCGGGGGGGTCCCCCAGGACGCCATTGCCTCGTACTACCTAGTTCTACCTTTATGGGGACATAAATATCTTGTATCACTGATTCATCCGGACCTTGAACATGGCAGCGGATCCTTTATTTCTTCACCCTTGTT
This sequence comes from Limnephilus rhombicus, assembly GCA_929108145.2. Taxonomy (NCBI): domain Eukaryota; kingdom Metazoa; phylum Arthropoda; class Insecta; order Trichoptera; family Limnephilidae; genus Limnephilus; species Limnephilus rhombicus. The sequence continues at coordinate 10,452,379 of OV815275.1, forward strand.
GGAATAAGTCGACGTTCAGCAAATAGGAATCAGATCCTACTTTCGGATTCGCGAAAGTTCTCCCTTTATATCCATTAGAAATTTTCTTTGAAGTATTCTAATTTATTGTGTGATTATTTTCAATTTAGAATGGGTACGGGAACCATGTATTGGATAACCAAAATCTCTGCCACAGGCCACTCCAAGTGCTTCGCTACGTTTGGTGATTTAGCAAAGGGTTCAGGGGGGTGGTTTGTCCGGTTCTTGGCGGCGGATGCACGTGCCCACGAAATGCGTAGCAGATCGGATCGGGAGAGACTGTTTGAGGTAGATCTTTTGACCTCTCCAGCAGGACTCTCTAGGAACATCGCTTTGCACCGCGGTGTAAAGGATGGATTCATACGTCCGTCATTCCTGAACACTCTAACCCCCTGATTCCTACCTATCCCTCACACCTTTTTCGTTTTTTAGAAGTTCCTAGCTTTCCTTTTCTAAAAACATCCACCACATAACACTCCCCTCACGGCCTATGTCAAAGATAGGCCCTGAGGGGAATTACTTTCTTCAGGGTCTCCTGTGAGGACCTATTGTAAAAAAAAATCTTATTGAAATTGCTTTAGTGTAATAATTGCAATCTGGTATTAGAAACGTAAGATTAGTTAGGAATATTCGAATGAAGAATAATTGTTTAAATAAGACACTAGTGTTTTGACAGGAGTAGAGATGACAGGGCAAAAAGACTAGACATTGGCAAAGAAAATAGCGAAAAATGCATATTTGAAAAGAATGCAAGCCACACGCAAATGTCATTAGGTGCTTCAATGGATTGAAAACATACCTGGAGCATAGTTATGTACATTCTAAGAAGTATGTATCGAAGACATCACAATAAAGTTATCACATGATATGTCAGTACAGAACTTGTCAAAATTGGTAAACTCGATTAATGTAAATGGTGATTGGTGGTATGTTGATTAGAAGTCGGTAATCGATAGTAAGAAATCGAAACATATAAGGAACTCTCTACTTCAAAATGATATTATTTTCAGTCATATTTGAAGCCATAATGTGTGACGACTTCCATTACGTCCCCTTCCTTTCCTTCATCATCAATTGGGTAATTTCTCAGAAGTAGTGGATGTATTCAACTGCACGGAATATAGACATAAGAAGGGTATAATAACATACCTCAGTAATAATCATTCATGTTAACATAATACTATTCTTCTGCAATGGTCCAACATATATTTTTTTAATAGCATACTTTACTTCATGATTGCTGTTCCACAAAATTATCACGTACTTACTCGTAATCACGCTGAAGAATAGAATATGCTAGCGAGTACTCGTTGCAATGCAATTTGTGTTTTAATTCTATTTATTGACGTGCGGTTGGATTCATGTGATTTTTTTGTTTTTCCATCAGGTTCGTATGTGTACGAATAGATGCGTAAACATACCACATACTGTGTGAAAAGCATCCAAATTTACCCTCTGCTATCCCCTACCGCTAGTATGTCTCCTTTGCAATTCCTCCCTCTGCCCCTCTCTCGTCTCCCACTCCTCACTCACTCCTCCCTGTCAGTTTTTTCCAATGCGTCCCCGTTACCGCCCCGTTCCCCTCCCGCGTCCCCTTACCCCCCCCCACGTTCCCCTTTCACCTTCCCCACCTTCCCATCTATTGTAAATTTTTATTACAAATTTCGTAACACCAGAGCTTACCATTATATACAGAAACCTTCACGGATGTGCGCACAACAACTCACCAAGTTTATAATTTTATGACGGTTGGGCTCACCGTTATATATAGAAATCATCGCGGGCATGCGCACAACAAATCACCAACATTTCATCACAATCGGATGAATGGTTTAGGAACGCATAAGGGACAAATAAAGAATATTTTTATATATTAATATAAATAAATAATGGAGTTTTGCTTTTTGCGTAGAACTTACAATTTCACAATCAATCAACGAAAACTTCAAAATTCCTGCTGGAAGATTATTCTTCTTCTTGTGCCCTGTCCGTTCAACGGACATTGGCTATCATGTTGGATATGCGGACTTTGTTTACTGTGACCCGGCACAGCTCTACAGTAGACTGGCTAAACCACTGTCTCAGGTTTTTCAGCCATGAGGTTCTCCTTCTTCCAGGGCCCCGTCTTCCGGCAATCTTTCCCTGCATTATGAGATGCAAGATCTCGTACTTCTCTGGATGTCTCATTACATGTCCAAGATATTGAAGTTTTCGGATTTTTATAGTTTTAATAACTTATTTTTCTTTATTCATCCGAAACGTATCATCTTCATTCGTAACCCTGTCCATCCAGATTATTTTAAGTATTCTTCTGTAGATCCACATCTCGAATGCCTCATGTTGCCTAATTAATTCTTCAGTAAGCGTCCATGCTTCCATTCCATAAAACAATATCGAAAACACGTAGCATCTGACCATTCGTATTCGGAAAACTTCTTGGGTTCATCATCAGGACTTGTAAGCAGTTTGATAACCAAGAAGCTATGCTAGTGTTATTCGATGGCATACTGAGAAGCAAGCTGGAGTACGCGAGCGATGTTTGGGCACCGTACCACCAGATTCGCTCTAACATTGGTATGTTAGAGCAAATCCAGAAGAAATTCCTCTGGTATGTTTATATGAATATTTACGGAACCTATCCAAGGTTCATGCACCATATTGACTTTCTTGAGGAAACTGATTCTGTGAGTCTAGATTCTAGAAACTAGGCGGAAAACAAGTCTTGCTATTCTGTCTTTCAAAATTTGGAACAATTTCATCGATAGCCCATTTCTCTTGAGATGCTATGATTTATATGTACCAGACCACTATAGCCGAAGTCGACATTATGACTTATTTAAAGTACCGAACGGCAGAACAGACCTCTTGGCAAAGCACAGCATGACGAGGGGAGTGGTGCTATAAAATGAAATTGCAAACCATTTGGATTTTTTAATTTTTTTTTACATGAGCTCCACACGGGAGGCCCCGAGGAAAATTATTTCCCTCAGGGCCTATGTCATCTTTGGGGATGCTATGTGGAGGGGTTTTTTTTAATGAAAAGAAGGAGAGGAGAGTTCTGGGAAGGAAAAGGGTTTAAGGGGTTGGTAGGAATCTGGGGTTCAGTATGTCCTGGTCATCCGCCACCAACACCTAGACAAACCTCACCCCATGAACCCGCTAAATCAGCAAACATAGCGAACCACTTGGGGTGACCTATGGCAGAGGTGTTGGTTATCCAATAAAGGTTCCCGGGGCGGCGGTACCCATTCCCGCCTCCCAAATTAAAATGTAAGTGACTGTTCTTTAAATGCCTTAAAAATATTATTGAAGAGTCACTTGCCAAAATGCTGATAAGGTAACTAAATTGTACTGTAATTGAATTATTCTGTTGTACAGTAATATTAAAAAATAATTTTAAAAATGTAATTCAAGGTTGATATCATCATGCAGAACATCCTTTTCATGCGGATAAAGGTTGCACCAGCTTGATCAAAGCGGGATTTGATTTCAACCGAAGGATCCCATCTATCATTGCAGCGTATTTAGTTTCGCTCCAGCAATATAAAGATTTTCATTCAATGCGTTATTTTGGTTTATGAGCAGGTATTTTGTTTTATTTATATTCTGTTCTGACTGGAAGATTATTGACCTAAATTCTATCAACGAACTGTATAAAGTACTGCTTTACTGGCTTTGTCATCACAGGTTATGTTAATATTCAATTAAGCGTTTGGTCATACATATGCACATAAACAGTTAGAATGAATTAATTCGTTGCTCCGAATTGCGGCGGCTATTTATGCGCGTGTATTGCACTTAGTTAGCTATTCAATTGGATTTGTGCGGTTAAGTGCGACAATGGTGCCCGTCGTAATTGACCGACACCCTGTAACGACTTCTGATTAAAGAGGTATCGGTGGGAATTTATATCCTATGCGGGCTAAGCGGCTTAATTAAATGGGATATCTCCCACCGCCCATGCCGGACACGATATACTCGGGGGTGTTGGTTGTTGGTCGCTGGTTCCTGGACGTTGGCTGTTGGCTGTAGGCCCGATCACCCACTTCCTACTTCACCCACTGCCATTGTTTCGGCTTACACTGTCAAACACAACGAAAATACATACAATCAACGAAAAGCACCAACAAAAAACGGTCATCTGTTATATTTGTACTAGCGCAGATACCTGAAAATTATGTATCTAACAATTGTAGGATTAGTGCAGCTGAAAGGATTTATTCATAAATTAGAAATTTTAGAGATTAGAAAGAGTGTTAATGCAAATTTAAATATTATTAATAATCAAATATTGTTTTTAAATGACCCATTATTAAATCTATTCCCCTTTTAAATTTTTAATTGTTCTATATTGCCCCTTGTCTCCTACACATTATTTTCTTTCAAATTTTATAATTGTTTATGTCTATTATTTTTCTCTATTACCTATGTATGTCTATTTTTTAAATTAGTTCTGTCAAAACCCTGAAGAAGTCAGCTTTGCTGACGAAACATGTGAGTTTTTGTAAATAATTAAGTGGTTAATACAAAGTTATCTATTAATTCAGATTTATTTTATTTATCGATCAAGGAAATTTGAAAAATTCTGTAAATGGCAAAATGTTAATTGTTCAGGATGGTGAAAAGAAAGTTAATTTAATTAAATGAAGACAATATTAGCGAAACTCAATCGAAAATCTGAGAACTAGAAAACTAGAAAAGATACGGTCACATCTGAGACTCGAACCCAGGATCTTCGCCTTGTCGGGGCGCAACTTTACCAACTGAGTAAACTTTAAAATACTTCAGTTTGTTTATTTATTTACGTTCTTAGAAAGTAATATATTTAAGATTTTTTTACATTGTTATTTTGCTTAGACATTATTAAAAAATTATAAATCTTTATGAACAAAAAATAATTACAAAAAGCACATAATTTTAATAGTTTTATCATCACGCCTTTCAGCATTTTTTTAATGTAGGTTTAAATTAAAGCAAATTTTGAATAAAATAAAATCGATATTGAGTTATTATTTAAAAAAAGCTGTTACGGAGAATAATTAATCTTTCTCATTGGAACCGCCCTTCTAAAGAAATTTGAATTCTCGGCCGCTGGGTGGTTAATGGCCCTTAAGTACATGAAACATATCAGTGGTGTCAAACCGTTTTTCATCAGTGATTAATGAATAAATTTTTAATTTTTCGGCTATCAAAATGTTATGTATGTAGGGTGTATTTTCAAGGAAAGGAAATAGTTATCATTGAGCTTTCATCTTTCGGCTGATAATAATATGTGGGCTGCGAAGGGTACTTTTCACAGGTCACTCCAAGTGGTTCGCTACGGGTGCTCTGGTTCATGGAGTGAGGTTTGTCTGCCCACCAGTTGCATGGCAGTCCCGATCGGGAGAGAATGGTTGAGGGAGTACATTTGATCAATCCAGCTGTACGCTCTCGGGACATCGCCTTGCACCGCAGTGGGAGGGATGGATTCATAGTCCGTCACTCCTGGACACACTGAGCCCCCGATTCCTACCCACCACTAATACCCTTATTACTTACCTAAAGAGTTTCTCCACATAGCATCCCCAAAGATGACATGGCCCTGAGGGGAATTATTTTCCTCAGGGCTCCCTTTGTGGAGCTAATATAAAAAAAACGGAGTGTACAATTCACACGCGGTAGAAGTGCAACTAGGAAGTAGCTAGATGACGCTTTCTTTTCTTTTGCCTGTTTATGAATGGTTGAAGTGGTTTGAAGAATGGATATTTATTTTACAAAAATAAAAATGATTTTTTTTATTTTTATTTGTTAGGTTTCGAACCTCCGTTCGCTGGATGACCTGCGTTCGCTGAATTTATCAGGCGCTTTACGCCGCTACGCTTTCGGAGGCTCGCGCGGAGCCGTGAATTTACCGCATTAATTAGAACTGAGGACCCGTCAAATAACAAATTTTAGTGACGCACTTCCGTTTCATCCGAATTTCAAATCACCACGAGGCTAAAGAAGATTCACTCCAAAAACCGTCTTATTGTTGATCACAAGAATAATTTGTAATAAGTAAAAACGGTCCGTTCTCATTCGGAAATGTTAACCATGTACAAATGGCGTGCATCCTAGCTGGAGGGGGCAATGACGATAGCCCTTCAGAGCAATTCCCATTAAAATGTCTGCTGAATAAACACAACGTTTCAACCAAACGTCTACGTTTTAAAGTCATCAATCCGTCCGTTAAAATAAGTATTACCTTATTGGTGAGCTTGAAGAATAACGCATGAGGTTACAAATCCCAGATTCACGTTAATTAAAAACACGCCAACAAACAAAAAGTGGAATTTTTACATGTACCGAAATTTTCTTTCACATTTTGTGTGGGATTTTAAAATGTGCCTTTCTGCTTCGCGCCCGTTTCACTCTTTAACTGAGTCATCCCGGCGAAGCCAGGTATAAATTCTAATTGGCAATTTGGCAGCAATGGATCAAAATGCATTCATCCAAAATACATGTGCATTGGAAGACGTGGAGTAATTTATGGATGGATGTAATTAAAGCTTTAGAGAACTCGTATTCTATTGCAAACAGATATAACAAAGGCGTGCTTGGAATCCGCAACAGGCCACTTGCATCACATGTTTTTTTTTTTTAAATCCGGTTTAGGCAAATATTCTAAGACATTCCGTATTTTTTTTTAATCGTATTTTTGAAATCGTGGCGATTTTTTGAAAATTTCAATCCGATAAATCAGACCATTTTTTATAAACCGGAAAGACGGGACAAAACTTTATGGGTGAGAAAAAAAGATAATTACATAGCCGCAAATCATTTAAAAAAATAACGTTTTCCACAAGAAAGGGCACAGGAGAATAACGAGGCATACCAAAAATATTACATCTCATAAATATTTTTTTCCTTGATCCATCTTATTAATCATTATAATGGTCAACGTCTATATTACTAAATCCAACGTAATATATTTGTACTTGTAAATTATAATAATAATAAGAATATAATAAAGTTTGATTTTGTTAAAATCAGCACCACTACCATTATACCTCTAAAACACGTGCAGCGTAAAATGGCGTAAATTGTTGTCAAAATGATAAGTTCGCAGAGAACAAACAATAAATCTAGTGAACGTTAAATGTCAAATTCAAAAATTCGCCTGAAATCAAAGTGTTGCCATGTAAATAAAATAAATCAAGTAGAATTTTACAAAATTAATAGGAACATTTTCGGAGACCGGGCAGTTTCATGTAGTAAGGTCACGGGCCCAAATAAAGGTTTGATTTATTTAAATATAAAAAAAAATATTACATTTCAAAAAAATTTTACTAACATTTTCGTAATCTTAGTAAAAAAATCTATCCACACGATTTTTTCCAAGACGTCATGAAATCCATGCAAGTGGCCTATAAAGATTGCATAATAACGCATTAATTGTTGGTTTTATTTTCCATACCATGTCATGGTACATGCGTATGTTTCTTGTATTTGTTTGGTTTAAGGGTTGAACTGGATATTTTAATCCTTTGCTATGTTATTTTATTGGAATATTAAGATTTTCGTCTACTACTGTGTTAATATCAATTGACCTCCCAGGTAAGTGTGGTCCTGTACATTTTCTGTCTGCATAGTACATTTTTACGCAGGATCGCTTTCATCGGTCAAATCATTGTACATGTATTTTCGTATCGACGATCGTTGAACCGGTGGATGCATTTTTAAAATGTTATAATGGCTTGTCTAGTTTGTAGTTAGAAGTAAGATTGTAGAGCAGCTAATATTAAAAAATCTGCTTCTGAAAAAAAAAGAAAATATACAGGTTTAGGAAACGAGATTAAAAGAATTTGACTCAGACTATAAAAATATTACCATTTGTTATTTCGGCTACTGGCATTATACCTAGCTCTCTCATTAAAAAATTAGGCATATTAAATTTGTCAAGGAATTTATATATAAAAATGCAAAAATCAGTCATTTTAAATACATGTAGGATTACAATTTTTTTTTTTAATATTTATATTGAGGGATCAGTATGATTTATAGGTCCAATTAGGAGTTCCACCGAGCCAAACCCTCTGATATGAATAACTCTGATATATCTGGAGTCGGTCAATTATTTTCCCATTTGCTCTCTTTGACATGTTGTCTTGTATTATTTTGTATTTATTATACTTATATAGTGCAATTGCATAGCGTGGATTGACGAGATAATCATTTGTGGAAAAGTGTGTGAAAGAGTTAAGTTTTTTCCTATGGGAAAGATTTAACCCGAACATAAAATCTGAAGCGTTAAAATAATAATAAATTATTATAAGCAATAATTATAAGCCTGAAACACTCATCCACATTGAAAAAATCTTCCGAGAAAAGATACATGACGCCAACGGGACTTGAACCCGTGCCCTTCTGATTGCCGGTCAGCTGCTCTCACAATTAAGCTATGGCGGCTTATCTAATACCCGCCAAATGATTCAATGTATACTAGTGTTTCATTCAACAATTATTGCTTATTATATATTTTCCACCTAAAAACAACCAACTTTAGTTTTTGCGAGAGAGACACTGTTAGTGTTAAATTCCTCGCTAGGTGGCGTCGAGACAAATTATGTCTTCATTTATGGGGGAAATACTTAAACTTGCCAATTATTAATAATTATTTTTAATTTTTAAACTAACGCTTAAGACAAGATTTTTATGCATAGCACAAAGGGTAACAATTATTATAAGCAATAATTATCAGCCTGAAACACTCATCCACATTGAAAAAATCTTCCGAGGAAAGATACATGACGCCAATGGAACTTGAATGAAACACTAGTATATATTGAATCATTTGGCGGGTATAAGATAAGCCGCCATAGCTCAATTGGGAGAGCAGCTGACCGGCAATCAGAAGGGCACGGGTTCAAGTCCCGTTGGCGTCATGTATCTTTTCTCGGAAGATTTTTTCAATGTGGATGAGTGTTTCAGGCTGATAATTATTGCTTATAATAATTGTTACCCTTTGCGCTATGCATAAAAATCTTGTCTTAAACGTTAGTTTAAAAATTAAAAATAATAATAATAATAAATGTTTATTTATAGCAGCTCTGAAAATATCCTCGTCATGGAAGCCCGCCTCAGTCCATCTCCAGCATTGATGACTGGAGAAAAATACTGGCTCCTAATATGGTCACAGAATCCTAAAAGCCAATAATTTCTATTTTCTTTTATTATTACACTTATTTCATGTACAATCATATTCACCTGCTTTTTTTTCCTCTTTAAAATATTTTGTTTATGTATTATAACCCTTATGGAATAAAAACGTTATAATCTCACCAATATTATAACGCGAAAGTTTGTATGGATATGTATGTGTTTTTGTTACTCTTTCACGCAAAACTACCGAATGGATTTTAATAACATAGCCCATACATTAAAATAACATATAGGCTATAATTTATAAAGCCAGCTAGAAAGGGGACGCGGGAGGGGAACGGGGACGCACGGGAAAGGTAATCAGGGAGAAACAATGTATTTCTTTGAATATGGTATTGCAACGCATGCCGGAAACCAGCTAGTATGTTGTAATAATAGAGAACATTTTACTTAAACAGAATAAAAATATATTAAAAGGTTGACTCGAGCAAAATTGTCATACATTGATATATTCGCATTGGTATGATAACAAAAATTATCACTTTCTGCGTTGAAGAAGGTAGGCATACGTTGTATTCAAAAGCGGTTTGCTTCGACCAATAAAAACAGTGTGTTCGTTTAATAACGTTTCCCACATAGATTAGTTACTAATTACTAAGGAAGTTTTAGTTAAAATGTCGGAAATAACAAGAAAGGTTTTTCTCATGAGTTGTCCAGTGGCCGAACGCGGCACGTGTTCCAACCGTAACTTCATCATGAATATTAAGGCGGATGAGGGTAGCTAATTGACAATGCTAGAGATAGTAGACAAATGACGGGGTCATTTCAGAAGGAATTAAGGCAGTGCGGTATCGGTATTCCTTCCTTCGGTGGGAACGTTCAGTGACAGCGACCGTTCCTCTCGCACAGCGCACGTGTGCCGCTGTATCGCCACCTGCCCAGTAATTAAAGCGTACCATTATTTTGCATTAACGCAGCGGAAGAGTGGCTGCCCACTGCCCACCGTACATTGTATTCAAAGTGTCCGGCGAAATCAATAAAATAGGCAACTAGAAGACGAACGGGGCAGGGACTAATTGGAAATCTTTATTTAAACTTTACTACTATTCAATTATTGATATTTAATGCCATTTAACCTAGTCCCGCTATTACATAACTGTTTTTGAAGTGAAAACTTCTTTAGCATTGTTGTGATTTGAAACTCGATGAAACGAAAAATAGCGATGCTAAAAAGAGACAAATACGCACATCTATATGATTTAGCCTACGAGAGAAGGAGATAGTATGAACGGTCTCCTATTTGTGCGGTGCTTCGTAGCCTCCCCACTCTTGTCTACTTTAGATTTCTGATGGTTTCACTTCTACCGCGTGTGAATTGCACACTCTGATTATTTGAAGTAAAACTTCTTTACGCACGCTTGACTTGGGTAGTAAGCTGGTGAATGCGTGACGAGAGCGTTACGAAAAGCGAGACGAACGGTAGTTGAGAGGGAGATATAAGTTAGAGAAGATAGAAAGAGAGAGAGTTACGTTTCGTATATTACTGTAGGGGCAAGAGAGAGAGGTGCGAGCACACATTTTCTTTCTCTCATAGCCAGTTACGTTACACAATGCAGGCATATTGCCTTTGTCAAAGTGTAGGAGCAAGAGAGAGCTCTTCCTATCATATAGATGGAACTAAATAAGTTTTACTTCAGTTGTGTGGTCTAAAGCACACTGTATCCATCATGCAGTCTCCTCTTGTTTTATTGGTATTTTTATGATTTTAAACATGTATCAAAAGTAAAATATTGTTTAACTTAGTTCATGTTCATTGTCTATTTGCAGTACCTTCATTAGATGGAACAAGCAATTCACAATATTGAAATTTAATGTAGATAGGTACCCGATTCAAATTTTAATTTATTTATTAAAGTAGAAAATCGGATATTGTCTTTTCCATAATGGTCTGGATGTAATCTCGAATCTTCTGCTATTTTTACCAATATTTATTTATTATTTATTTATAAGTACATGTTACATGATTAATACATTTACTTGAGAAGATACATTCGGTCACCATACTAGGCAGCTGCCTGTATCATGGTGACCAATGGAGGACAGTTATTTTGAAATGAAGTCTAGTAAGTGTAGGTAAACATATTTAAGTATAATTATAAAAAAAATTAGAAAATTGGTAGAAATGTTTCCAATAACTCACAAATTGCCAAAGTTGCCTGGAAAATAAACACAGATAACTTAGGTAGCTGTTATGTATGTAGATAAATACACATACATACATACATGCACACATACATACATATATATATATATATTAACATAAACATGTATTTATGCATATCCACACATACATGTGTATTCATATATATACACATATACATACATACACATACATATATACACTTAAGTTTGATCGCACAAACAAATATGATCGACATATATCCAGAAACAAGTTACTACTTGTTATTATCACAGCTAGAATGTTCAGATTCCACGACAACTCAAAATGACATTTCAACACCTTTTGAAAACTCATTAAAAGTGATGAAAAAATAAAATCAAAATGGTCCATAACAAACTAATGTAACCTGATTAACCAAGACTTTTTTCGGACTTTTAATGACTTTGCATATTGTTGAGTTGTCCGGTCACCGAATATACATCTCCTGTAAGGTCTCCTATTTATATTTGTTACTTAATATTTGTAACTCAAACCGCTTGCAGAAACTACAAAGGAATTTTCGTAGAATTGTTCTATACAATATTATAATTTATATCTGCTGCAATACATTAATCTCCACTCTAAAACTTTCACCACTTTAAATCCATAGAACTACTAATGATATTCTTATAATTTTTTAAATCAAGAAATTTTGAAGTGAAACTTCTTTAGCACCGTTGGAATTTGAAACTCAATAAAACTGAAATGACACTACAAAGAGACAAACTCATACATCTATATAATTTAGCCTGCGTGAGAATGAGATAGAATGAAATCTTACCTACCTACAGTTCCTACGAATAGTCAAGCTGCGCCCATTGGCCGTTTTCAAGGCTCCTATTGGTTGAGATTGTGTGGGTGAAGTTTCACTTCTACCGCGTGTGAATTGCACTTTGTTTTGTCTCTCGTGATATCACAAAATATTTTAAAGACATAGGATAATTTCCACGACATTCAAGAGTGTTCTGGAATATTCCACACAAAGATCCGGAACGTTCCAGGATGTTCCCAAACGTTCTGGACTATTCCCGAACATTCCAGAATGATTCGGGATATTATATATAATGCTCTCAAATACTGTGGACTGTTCTGTAAATTTCCAGAGGGCGAAACTTCTAGCTCTTATATCTTCAAAAGCACGTTCAGGTAAAAACGGGAACTTTCTTCATGGATGGGGGTAGAGGGCTACCACATCACATATTATCTGCCTTGATCGTACCGGGACTCGTTTCCAAGTTTTAGCGGCACGCACATTGTACAATTTATTTTATAATATATATTGATTGATTATATTTTATGTATAATATTTCTGAATCAAACGAATATCATCCGTTATTCATCTGTTAAAAATACACCAGTTCAATAGCGGCATAAAATAACTATATCTCCGTCGCCTGCTTGTCAATAAAACTGGGGCATTACCAATGCTTCAAGAATAAGGGCGGCGGGTGTGAACTGCGGCTTATTGGCTTCAAACGTGGATGTAGTATAACTGCTCAAGGCGAGTACAGCGCACTGAACCGGGCAGACTGAACGCGATCTAAATGCGGGCCTGCCCTCGCCTTGTCGGTCAGCCGGTCAGACCATCCCGGAGAAGTACACGGAATAAACATTAGCGAAGACAGGTAGACGTATTCACAGTTCAGAGGAACCCTTCCGATGGACAATTAGTTGGAGGGGTCGAACCTATAATATTGCGACTATCGGGATACTTTACTGTGGCGGAGACGTTATTCATATTACATTAAACATATTATAATACGTACATAGTTCTTTCTAGGTTGTTAAGGAACGTCGTCGACTTCCTTCAAGAAGTGATTCCTAACATTATTTGGAGTAATAAATTTAAATTAAATTTTGGCCTTTTTTTCTTAAAAACCAAACAAAAAAAAAACTTTTCTTCTACATGTCACTCCGCTGAGAAAACCTACAGCGCCTGGCCCTTTGGTCTTAACCCTTTATAACCTAATGATTTTTTTTATGTTTTAAGTAAAACAGTCTCAAAAATATCACCGGTACCAATATTACTCGAACATTTTTACTCCAATAACTGGTTAAAATGTCATGTACGTTCCTTGACACCAGCACCTTAATAGCACTATTCATGCAAATATGCAACTTTTTCATCTGGAATACCCCAGGGGTCTGGTCTAGGCCCACTTCTCTTCATCCTCTTCACAAAGGATGTCAGGAATAACTGGTTAAAGTAAGTCATGTACGTCCTTAGCATCCTACATAAAATGATATGCTCGAATGCAAACTCACTAAAATATCATAGTTCAACAGTAATGTAATGTACTCGACTGGCAAGGTAAGTGCTGAACTTTCTAGGTTGGGCGACACGGTTTTTTACATATGAATTCTAAATTGCACTTACAAGTCTCATTGTTCGTACGAATCAGAAAAAACTTAAATGTGCGGTAAGTTTCACTGTCAAAGAAAAAGTAAATAACTGTTTTCAGTTGGCAGCGTTAAGTTTTAAAGAAGGTAAGAATTTAATTAGAATAGGCCACTTGCATCACTTTTTTTTCTTTTTTTTCCGGTTTAGGCAAATATTCTAAGACATTTTTTTTTAATTTTTTTTATTGTATTTTTGAAACCCTGGGGATGTTTTAAAAATTTCAATCGGAAAAATCAGACCTTTTTTTATAAACCGGAAAGACGTGACATAATTTTATAGGTGTGAAAAAACGATAATGACATAGCCGAAAATCATTTTTTTAAAAAAAGAACGTTTTCCACACGAATTGCACAGGAGAATAACGAGGCATACCATAAATATTACATCTCATAAATATTTATTTCCTTGATCCATCGTATTGATCATAAATCATCATAATGTACAGCGTCTATTTTACTAAATTCAATGTAATATACTTGTACTTGTAAATTATAATAATAACAAGAGTATTATAAAAGTTTATTTTGTTAAAATCAGCACCATAATCATTATACCTCTAAAACACGTACCGACATCGTCTTCACGTTCTGAAGAGAACCCCGTACATTTAATGATGAACATCAAAAGTGAAACCAAATGATAAGTTCGCCGAGAACAAACAATAAATCTAGTGAACGAATTAAAAAATTCGCCTGAAATCAAAGTGATGCCATATAAAAAAATAAATCAGTGTGGAATTTTACAAAATTAATAGGAACATTTTCGGAGACGGGACATTTTCATGTAGTGACGTTACGAGCCCAAATAATGGAAACATTTATTTTAAAATAAAAAAAACTGTACATTTCTAAACAATGTTACTAACATTTTCTTAATCTTAGTAAAAAGATCTATCCACATGATTTTCTCCAAGTCGTTATGAAATCCATGCGAGTGGCCTATTGGAGAACTCATTTAATTAAAGTGCCGAAATTGAGACGATGTGTTTCTAGGTATGCCATATTGCTTCTTCAAAAAAATTATGTCGTAACTCGGGCAAAGCTTTTGACAGTAATTATTTTTGCATCGGAGGTGTTAAAAGGAAGCCACAAACCAAAAATGTATCTATTCTTAGTGTGCCAAAGATATAGGTTACAGTCATAACAAGCTTGGCAAACCGAATCTAGAGGTCTTGATTTCAAGCTCTCTTCATATTTCTCTCTTTCAGATCAATCCTCAACCTTCAAACCATGATATGCATATATTTTGCCACATACGGTATCGTAGGATGGGGAGGCTGTGCAGCTTCAATTATATATCCCATGATCTTAATTCAAAAGCTGCTACTAAGGATTATATTAAAATGTCACCCATTTCACCCATCAGAGCCACTTTTAAAAAAATTCGCAATCCTAGACACTAGACAATTATACGTTAAGACAATTAATAATAATAATAATATTTGGATGATTTATATAGCGCCGTTTTTGTGAAAAATCACCTCAAGGGCGCTGTACAAACTTATAATACATTTCTAAAATCTAAAAAACTACAAGCTAGGCAAACAATTATAAACAACTTATGGTTAAAAATTGCATACATCGGTTCATTGATCACCGATACGAAAATATGCGTACAATATTTTGACCAATGAACGCGATGCTGCCTAAAATTTAATGAAAACAGGACCATACTTACCTGGGAGGTCGCTTGAAATTAACACTGTATATTGTCCATTTAAAGAAATTTAGATAAAGTTCGCACGCAGAGAACATTAATTCTCCTACATGTAAGGAAAAATGATTTAACACTCAAAACTCAACAAAATATTTACACACGATATTCATCTCACCAAAAATGTAAAATTCCTCCAACAAAAACAGCTTTCGCCCAAAGACAGTTCTCTTACATGGCGCCTAACTTACTGAGTATTGATATTAAGACGTCGAAAACTGATGATCTTTATGCCATTAATATACAGAATTTGTTATTTATTCAGGGAAGGAAATATTATAAAGAATGCCTTACATCTTAAAAACTGTTCTTATTTTTTCATATTTCTCGAGTAAAATATCTTATCTCTAAATTAATTTTCAACCAAAACTTTATATTACGCTGAGGCTTTTTTTCATATTTTTTGACATCGTTTGTCCATTTCATACGCTGCCTAGGAATACCGCTTTTGTTTTTGGGGTCTAAGACTATCGTTGTTCATCTGTATAGATGATTTATATATTTATTCTTATTTTTATTTCTATTATCCTTAAAATATTATTAATTGTTACTTTTATTTTTATGTGTTATTCTATTTTATCTTTATTTATACAAGATTCACCTAGTTTAACTCCTTTCCTGTATGTGATCATGTACCTAATACTAGTATGAATATATACGGGCATTTGCCTAGCTTGGTAGTCGAAAATCCATATAAAACAAACTTGTAACAAACAAAATGAATAAAGAAAATTTAAAAAAAAAGCGCAAAATTGGTTTTGATTTATTTTGTGAACAATTTCATATGACCACAAAAAAAGTTAATGAATGTAAACTGTCACAGATAATTTTAGCCAAAAAATTGTATTTTTTAATTGTTTCTTATACGCGTTCGTATATTGCTAACGAAAAAAAACATAGTATTTTATGCTTATATTTTTTATAAAGTAATTAAGAAATTTATTTTAAATCTACTCGATGGGAACGATAGAAAAACCTTCAATTTATCTAATGCATATTATTTTATATTTATGTTGTAAACCCATTCGTAGTGAAGATTAATCTAAAATTGTTATTTGGTATTGGAATGGCAAACTTATGCGCTATAAAAAACCACAGTCGTTAAAATTCGCCAAATTCGAAAAATATAATGTTTTGTGTAAAGGGCAAAACCCTGATAAGAACAATAATAATTATGACCGCCTGTGTGTTGTATGAAACCAACATGTTTTGATAACAACCTTGCCTAATTGCATGCAATGGTGGAGAAGCTCCTTTCACATAAATTATTTACGATGACCATAAAGAATCTTTACATCAGTCAGCTTATACTATACCTCTATTTATCCATTACCGGCACTCACCCTGATTGAACAAAATTCAACAGGAAAAGCACCGTATTACAATAGAAATGTTGCCTGAATAACAATTTTATGGTATTAAACTAGTAGGTCACTCTGTATGGAAATTAATTTATGAGATGCGTTGACCAACCATTTGTGAGAATTATAAAATTCTGCAAAATAACAACGTTCGGTTCGTGGCCAATCGTAGAACCGCCAAAACTAATAGAAAAAAAGTCGACGAAAAATTTTGAAGTGAAACTTCTATGGCTTTCTATTATTTGAATTTCGGGTGAAACGGAAATGACGATTACTGCACCTGCGACGCATCGACTGCGCTCTTCGGCCGCTTTGGTTATGATGTCACTTATAACGGCTCCTATTGGTTGAGATATGAAACGCTTGGTCGCTTTTATTACGACCTCACTTTATTGGGTATATTGGTATTGGTTGAAATTGTTTCGGTAAAGCCTCGCTTCTACCGCGTGTAAACTGCACTCGATTTTTTTAAGTAAAACTTCTTTACGCGCGCTTGACCTGGGGAGTAAGCTGGTGAATGCGTGGCGAGAGCGTTACGAAAAGTGTGATCGGGCGAGGCGAACGGAAGTTGAGTGGGTTAGTGAAGTTTTACTTCAGTCGTGTGGTCTAAAGCACACTCGTTTTTGAAGTAAAACTTCTTTACGCACGCTTGACTTGGTGAGTAAGCTGGTGAATGCGTGGCGAGAGCGTTACGAAAAGTGTGATCGGGCGAGGCGAACGGAAGTTGAGTGGGTTAGTGAAGTTTTACTTCAGTCGTGTGGTCTAAAGCACACTCGTTTTTGAAGTAAAACTTATTTACGCACGCTTGACTTAGTGAGTAAGCTGGTGAATGCGTGACGAGTGCGTTACGAAAAGCGAGGCGAATGGTAGTTGAGAGGGGGATATAAGTTAGTGAAGACAGAAAGAGAGAGAGTTATGTTTCATATATTACTGCAGGGGTAAGAGAGAGAGGTGCGAGCACACATTTTCTTTCTCTCTTTCTCTCACAGCCAGTTACGTTTCGTATATCTAAGACACAGTGCAGGCCTATTGCCTGTATCACACTTTAGGAGCAATAGCCTATCATATAGATAGTGCTAAAGAAGTTTTACTTCAGTCGTTTGGTCTAAAGCACACCCGTATTTTTTTTTCGCCCACTGAAAATTGGCGTCATCGAATTTGTTTTGGAAGAAAATGGTCTATTTATATCTATTTATTTTAACAAAAGTACTACAGTTCTGATCTCTAGGATTTGTTTTCAGGTGAATGTAGTATTTAACGGCACGAAAAGACCAAGGTGAGTATTTTAAGTAGCAATATACAATCTTTCGTTTTTTTTTTAAAGAAAGAAAGCCAAACATTCTCCGGTTAAGAATAATCCAAAATTGTTTGAAAATCTCCTACTACCACCACACTAAGCGTAAAATATTGCTTGTGTCGTGATGGAGGACTTAGCCAGCCGAGGAATCGAACGCGCGACGCCCGGGTGGGATCCAAACGCGATGCATCCTGAGTTACAGACCATTTAGATAATAAACGATAATGTATCGAAACAATAATATACTTAAGTTCAGTTGTTATGTGAGTGCATAAGAAATTCAATAATAAATGATAATAATATTTTCAGCGGGTTCATTTTTTTTCAAATTTTTATAAGAAACTTTTATTAGAAACGTACTTTAAAGTTTTATTTAAATTAATTTAACATTTAATAGTGAAAATAATATATCTATACAGAGTGATAAGGGACATTACTGTACGTAGAGTAAAAAATGTAAATGAAAATTTGTTTTCCGGTGACTTTTTTGATGATTTTTATTTTTTTTATTTTAGCTTCAAAACCAACCTTATTTTTTCTTCCGCATGTCGTCACTGGTCACTTAGCCGAGTAACCGTCCAACCTCTTACCCCGCCCCCAACTGTCCAACACCTACTATTTTTGTATGTTTTTGGAGAAACAAAAAAGTCACCGAAGACCAAAATTTCATTTACAATTTTCACTCAAAATTATGTCAGAAATCACTGGTTAAAGTAAGTCAAGTAGTAAGACGTTCTTGACTTACTTTAAACCAGTGAATCCTAACATTATTTGTAGTAAAAATGAAAATGAAATTTTGATCTCCGGTGACTTTTTTGTAGCTTTTTTTTTAAATTTTCAACAAGTGTAATATACGCCAGTTAAGTTCCATTTCTTGTTTCGGTTACAGATTATGAAGCAAGTAAAGGAATAAAAATAGTAAATAACTAGGAATAAAAATGGTAAATAAACATTAAAGAATTTTTTGATTTAAGTACATTGTTAGGTCAATTTGATTTTAAACATTTCAAGGGTGCAGTGGAAACCAACAATATCTCTTAGGGTATTTATTTTCCTCAGAGCCTCCCCTGTGGAACTAATGTAAAAAAAATCGATTGCAGTTTATAGTTTTTACGCGATAGAAGCGAAACTTTACCAACACAATCTCAACCAATACTTGAAAAGTGAGGTCATAATCGAAGTGACCAATGAGGGCAGACCTAGCGTAATTTCCGTTTCACATCCGTGCAGTAATCGTCATTTCCGTTTCATCCAAAATCCAAATCACAGCGGGGCTATAGAAGTTTTACTTCAAAAAAGATTTGCAGACACGCCCGACTGAAAAGTTTTGTCCGTATTTGGATTTGAAAAATAGTGTGTAAAATAAGGTATTCGATCTGGCATTACGTTTATGGTGAGTCAATTCATGGAATGAATTTATGCCGTCGTTCCTGAAATAGTTGATGGTGAAATGTCCTCGTAGTTGTTGCCTTCGGTGTTTGATTCTAGACAGTGGCACATAATTTAAAAATTTTAAGGTAAAAAATTCTTTAGCACCGTTGTAATTTGAAACTCGATAAAGACACTATAAAGAGACAGATTCATATTTATACATCCATAGGATTTAGCCTGCGATAGAATTAACTAGTATAATCTGTCTCCTCTTTGTGCGTTGCTTCGTAGCCTCCCCACTCTTGTCTACTTAATTTTCTGAAGGTTTCACTTCTACTGCGTGTGAATTGCACACACTGATTTTTTTTTTTAATATTTACTCCACACAGGAGGCCTGAGGAATATATTTTCCATCAGGGCCTGTACCATCTTGGGGTGTGCTGTGTGGAGGGTCTTATTGTGGAAAGGAAGGAGTGAACATGGGACTTAACATGGGGTTGTGGTAGGAAGGACACAGAGAGGCCGGCAAATCATTTCACAGCCAAGATGTTGAATTCAAGAACGAGTCGTAGAAATGACCAATGTGACAAATTATTGTCAACAAATGTGAACAAATGTTGGGGGTGCGTTTGGCGTGATTCCCTACTGTGCACCGGTGCCAAAGAAAACACCTACAAACATTTTTAACGCATCACTAACTCTTCGCCATCGTTGGTATTGCCAGCACTACTATTTACGGGTAATGTGAAACAAACTTAGTCTGAAGCAAGTAAATGTTTTGTTTTCCTCCTTGATAATAATAAAATGTTTGTTGCATCTCATAATCATCAACCATGATCATTAATTTTTTTCTTGTTCAGGCTTACGAGATTGTACGACTATAAATTATTGTGATAATTATATGATTTTTACATTTTAAATAATGGGGTCGACAAACCTGTGAGTGGTAATTCCTGAGAGTGCTTTGTCAGCAAAATGTAAAAACTTAGTCATTTCATCTTGGTCCTTTGTTTAGTTTCATCAGATAAAAGATCTATTGTGAAACTGCAACAAGAGTATTACCTCCGGTCCCTTTGTGTTGAGAAAGACGTACACAGTGTGCAAGGTGCTCTATGCAGGAAACAGGGCTTCCTTACATTGCCTACTTTGTTTTAATAATGCAATTATTATTATTATCACTTACCACAAAATAAATATGTGATAATGCCGGTAAAAGTGTGCGGTTAAATTGTTTACGACGATTTTACATATTATTCTACAACTAGCTTACCCGGCCAACTTCATACCGCCTCGGAATCAGTAACTGTTGTGTTAACTTATTAACTGAATTAAATTCACTTTTTTTATTAAGTTCATAATTACGCAATGAAGCAATTACCGATGTGCAAAAATATTCAAAGGCAAAAGAGATATGCTATGGTGTCCGCGCAACTGTCGGCGGACTACGACTTAATTAGAGTAGTTTGCATTACGAAAATAATTTTTTCATTTCGTTAATTTTTTGAAAATGTGCATTAGTATCGGTTAAGTTTAGTTTGAATACGGAAAGATTTCGTTCATTTAGTTTAACGTTCGTTTGGTTTATTCGTTAATTATTTGTTAATTTAGTTTATTTGTTAATTTGTAAACAATATCGGCGACACCCGGAAGCGTAGTCCCACCTAGTAAAAACTGCAGACAGCACATCTACTTATATTTCAATATCTATGCCGATGTGCAACTGTCCGTGTTTTACTTTTTAAATTACTTTTTAAAGAACAATCCGGCAATGTTTACAAACGTCTATAGTGAATTTAACGAGGCCTTAAAAACTACGTCGACCAGCGATAAGATAATTCAGTTCGGTTCGTTAATAAAAAAGTTATCAAACATAATTTTTCGGCCTAACGGTAGAGAATATTAGTAGATATTGATTTCAATAAGTGTTTGTCCAACGCCTATAAAAACAGTATTTTACCGTAGAATCTACGTACAATCCAACTATCTTTAAGTGTTACGTTATAAGTTGAAGAATTCTGCGTCTCATGAAGACGAATACAATCGTCTTCTTAATCTTTTTAGTGCCTTTTTAATATTTGATTTAAGTTTGTTTTTTTTTTTGGAAATTGTAAATTCTCATTGATAATAATGACATCACGCGGTGAATATTCGAGCGATTCTGAGGAAGAAGAGGATACTAATATAGAGAAATTGAAATCTTTGAGTCCTCAAAAATTGAAAATGATGGCTGAACAAACAAAACGTCAAAACAAAAAAATGCGAGAAATGATGCAAAAACTGAAAGATTATGATGTACAGTAAATTTTATTGGAACAGAAAAGTATACATTCGCTGGATGATTAGGCAATTCTTAATGGAATAAAAAAATCTAAGAAAAAATTACTTAAATTAATTACAGAAACGACTGGGTCCATATCCTTTTTGGCTCTTCCTGAAACACTTGTGTGGCCACGTTTAGATACTGATAATCCAATTCCCTCGAGTGTTACCTCTCTACATGATAGTGATTCTGAGGACGAAATTTTACCAGCACCTGGTACTTCTACTACAGTGGTCACAATCGAAAAGTCGCCTAACCAAGACAATAGAAAGAGGACGAGGTTCAGCGACTCACCACATGCAGAGCAAATTCGGATTGTCCCCTCTCTTGAACGATGTATAGTTAAAATCTTGAAATAGTTAAAATCGTGAACGAGACCAACAAAATGAAAAAATCAGACAAGTCAGAAATTATGAAGATCGTGGACTCTTTGATGTCTGATTTCACCTCGCTCGCTTTAGACTTGAATAGTGTAAAATCTCGAAGTGCCGTTATTGACGAAATGATGAACGCACAGGCTGAAATGTCTAACAAAGTTGACAAAATCTTAGCTGCACAGGCTACCGGGTGTAATTGATTCCGGTGTGACATCACAACCAGTGAGATCGTACGCGGGAATTGTGTCTGGAGACCAATCCGCTAAGTTGGTTTTTGGTGGAGTTGAGCGACCGATAGCTCCTTTACAGCCCACTGTACTCCTGTACCCCAGTATCCCGGAAGGTAAAACTTCCGATGAAACTAAGAAGATTGTCACCTACGTTCTGAACCCAGCTACTGATGGCTTTCAGATTGTCCGATCAAGAAAAATAAAAGATGCAGGAATTTTCCTGCAGACATCTAATACTGTTGCCCTGGATAATATTAAAAAGAACATTGAAAAATTAAGTGCTTCTGGCATCAAGGTAGTACAACCTCTTGGCAGACTACCTAAAATTGTATTATATGATATTCCCAGCTGCGATATTTCTGGTGACCCCGAACTTTTTAAAGAAATTTTTGTAAATATATTGAGGGTAAATCTATAATTACAAGGGAGGATCATTTGAGAACGATGCGGCGCGTTTCACTCTTTGGGAAACGTGGCCAACCTACTATGAATATGGTGGTTACCGTTCATCCCGAGGTTAGGAAGGTTCTAGTGGATAGCGGTCATTGCTTTCTTGGGTGGAACGCCTGTCGCGTTCGCGATTTTATTGGAGCCATCAGATGTTTTAAGTGTCACCGGTATGGCCAAGTAAGCAAGACTTGCATTCAGGACGTAATTATGTGTCGTCATTGTGCCGAAAGTGGTCACGATTATGAGGATTGCCCCAAAAAGGCAGAGGCCGCTGTCTGTGCTACTTGCAGACGCTTTTAAAAAAAAGATGATCACCCCACGGGTGATAGAAACTACCCTGCACAGCGAGCCGCTATTGATATACAAGTCAGGATGACCGATTATGGTCGTCCGTGATCCTCCTTTCAAGATTAGGTATGTATTGTAAATATTTTTATTTTATTGTTTCTTATTGTGATCTTTCTGTGTATCACTTTTTTTTTTAAATTCAAATTTAAATTTTGTGTAAAAAGAAATGTTTAGTTATTTTTTTTCTTACTTGTCTTTTATTGTGATATCGCTGGGTGTTATTCTAGTTATGTTGATTTTGGTTGTGCAAAGTTCCTAGAACTTTATATATTTTGTATTGTCTACTCCACCTCAGTATCTTTCAGGTGACTACTTTTAATCTTAGTATTTTTACAGTTATTATTTTTCCATTGTTTTGAGTGGTGGCATTTGTGTTTTCTTATATTTTTCTACAAACTTTTATAAAATAATATTAATCATATTCTCTGTATATATCTCATGTTATGATCATTATTCATTACACTAACCCATCACCCCATTTTCAAACTAACTCCTGTTTTACAGGGACATTTGAGGATTTAGCTTCGTGCATCATAAGTAGCTTCGTTTATTAAAAAAAATTAGAGTCCTTGTGAGAGCCCTGAAGGAGTAGGCCTGATCTGTTACTTATACCAGGGCGGGAAAGCGGTTGGATTACCTCAAGTGTCCGTGTTTTTTTTTGTCAGCATCAGAGATGGCGTTGTGTATGGATTTATATTTTATGTGATTTTCTTACTTTTCAGTTTACTTACGGGAATTGCGTTTCATTTTCTTTATACGTGTGAGAGAAATTTATTATAATTATTGTATTTTTCCTTTGAAGGGGTTCAGACATACGTTCACCGTTTGTCTCATTTTCAACTGTTGACATTTAGTGTGTAAGAAAGAGGGGCAGCATCGTGTGTTTAAGAACGAAATCAAAACAATCAGCGCATTGTCATTAAATTTGACGTGTTTGAATTTTTGGAATTCACTCACTATTCAATATTATACTTATCACAATATTGCTGCAGCTCTTTCAAAAGATGAAAATTCGTTCCAGACAAAATATACAAGGAAAAGAATTTTATTCATAATTTTTTTTCGTGAATTTTTCCGATGTTCAGGTATTCTGCTATTGGGGCGGAGACAAATTCAACAAATCAAAGATCATGAAAATCGGTCAAACCATTTTTGAATTATTATATTATAAGAGAAGAAGATGGAATGTTGCAAACATTCAACCGGTCGAATCCTACGAATATATATATATATATTTTTGTAAAATCAATATCCATTCTCAAACCACTCCAAAATGAACAGGTAAAAGAAAATGATATATAGCGACTCTGAAGAAGGGACAAAAAATACCAATAAGATGACCAAATGTACAGGAAAATGCACCGGAATTCTACGACTATATTGTGGAAACAATCATCCTTCACATTGATTAAAAAAAAACTTCCCACTCTTGTCTACTTTAATACAGTAATTTAAAGCAACGTTTGAATTCTGAATGGTGTTCTTACACCAGGGCGGTACTAAGAGTATCTTCCGCTCTGATGGAATTAACAAACAATTTATAGAAAAAATAATATTTCAACATCTAAATCATTCAGCAATAATTTTACTTCTTTTACATAAAGTGACATTTTATTAATCGTTTCAAATTGTTATGGTAAAAGATAATTTAATTGTATAGTCCGTTTTTAATAATAATAATAATATTTCGTATTGTTTACTGCAATTTTTAGATACTTCACCAATACCTATCCAGTTATTGTGGTAAAGATAAATGGAACAAATAGAGACTAACTAACTAACTAACTAACCATCACGCCGTTTCCCCGCAGGGGTAGGCAGAGAGGACGGACCGCCAAACAACTCGGTCTTGGCACACACTCTTTGCCTCACTCACATTCATACATCGTCTCATACATACTCTTCTATTATTCTGACTTTTGACATGGCCCGTCTCAAGTATCTGATTTACTTGATCGTGCCATGTCTTCCTCGGGCGTCCCCGACTTCTTCTACCATTCACATTTGCATCATATATTCTTTTAACACTACTTTCTTCGTTCATTCGCTCTACGTGCCCAAACCATCTGAGGGTCCCTTTCTTAATTTTGCTCATTATACTTACATCAGCCTTACATTCTTTGCGGATATCCACATTTCTAACACGATCATACATGGTTTTACCACACATACGTCTCAGGGATCTCATTTCAACAGCATTCAGTTTACTTTCATCCTTCCTCTGCCAGTTCCATGCCTCACTGCCATACATCAGGGTAGGTACCAGGACTCCATTGTGGACTGCTAGTTTCGCTTTTATTGAAAGTTTTTTATTAGCTCCAACGGCATTCAGTCCTCCATTAATGGAGTTACCGGCATTTACCCTCCTTTCAATATCTCTATCAGCCTTCCCATCTCTCGTAAACATACTACCCAGATAAACAAACTCATCCACCTGCTCCAAGTATTCATCATTCACTACTATATCGCACACTGTTTTCGTACTCTCTCTTTCAAACACCATGACTTTAGACTTAGAATGAACGAAGTATGTATGAAGAATGAGTTAATGATGAACAAATAGAGAAATGGAATAATACTGTACGAATGTAAGGGGGTATGTAGTACCTACTTAATCTGTGAGTCAGGCGATATCCACCCACCCGGGAGATCTTCCCAGAGATACGCACGAGTTACCTTCAAGACAATAAATATTATTTGCATGAATGTGAACAAAGTATTATTATTTACATGAATGTGAACATAGAAATAATTAGTTTTTTTTGGCTTTCATAATATTTTTATTTATACATCTATCGGATTTAGCCTACGAGAAAATGAGATAGAATAATTGGTCTCCTTTTTGCTTCATAGCCTCCCCACTCTTATCTACTTTAGTTTTCTGAAGGTTTCACTTCTACTGCGTGCGAACTGCATCTTGTACTTTTTAAACATTTTGGAATTCTTTTTTAACATTACAAACTATTCATTTCATTGTTTCCCTAACCGAGGTGTCGTGTATAACGGTCCAAGTGCGCGCTTTGGCAGCTTTGATTAAGGAGATCCAATAGTTCAGGAAAAAATCGAAATCGGAATTCACGCCCTTTTATGGGAGGAGTTTGAAAATACTTAAGAAAAAGCTTTTGGAAACGTTGGAAAAGGTATTTGTGGCGGCCACTTTTGCCGAATTCCTTGCGCCGCCACTGGCGCCAAAAGAACACGCGAGAAATTCTACGATACCTACAGCGTAAGGTACCGCGCGCCGGCCGGTACAGAGCTACCTACCTGCGTGTACTATGACCGGCCGCCTAGGTAATTAATAATTCCGCCACTTACGCGAAAGGCCTCGAAGTTACGGCCGCTCAATACAACGGCCGCAGAATGTTCAAGCGATTTCTCAGCTTTGCGTGAATTCACGCAACATTACCGGGCGCTCTAGCAAGCTACTCATCCGGTCGCGCATATAAAAGCAAGCGACCAAGCACTGCGCTTAGTCAGTACCTACATTCATCGGTCGAGCAACACACACCGAGCAGTTAATACAATTAGTCCAGTGCAGTAACGCTTTACCAGCCTCCGCGGGGCTGCCGATCTCGCAACAAGCGATTAACGTTTGCCCAGTGTGACACCAGGAACATTCCCATCACCTTCGAGGACTACTTCTCCAACTACCATCCGCTGTCCGGCCCGTTCGCGCCTCGACATGAGATGTCACCCGACCTATCGACTACCAAGCACGCGCTTGCTGTTTTATATAGGTGCAACCCTCATCGCCTCTCAAGGTTCCTTCCTGCGTCACGTCGTGTGTGCGCCGACTCGAAGGACACACAGCTGCCATATCCCGCCAACACGACGGTGATCGACCGCCTGGACCAAGGTCACTTCTACACCGCCTCGGTGTAGAGCTACACGCCGGCTCCTTGAAGACCTGTGATCTTCACCGCCGTAGTCTCCTGACCATCTTCACGCATCAGCATCACTAACGGCACCACTGTCACTCCGCTCCGCTTCGACCCTCGCTACTTAGCCAAATAAAGACTGACTCACTACACCGACTGACGCCTTTTATTTCACGACCCGTCTCTGCCGATCCGGCCCGCTCCCTCATATTTAAGAAAAAAAAAATTACAAGTTGATTTCGTAAAAACCTGTAAAAAATATTAACTCCCTTTTTACGCATTGTTTATTGTAATAAAACGCAAATTTAAAATTGATTTCACGAAATCAAGCGACGCGGAGGCACGCGTCCATCTTTCGCTCC
The DNA here is from genome assembly GCA_929108145.2 of Limnephilus rhombicus. Lineage (NCBI taxonomy): Eukaryota > Metazoa > Arthropoda > Insecta > Trichoptera > Limnephilidae > Limnephilus > Limnephilus rhombicus. The sequence goes on from OV815275.1 coordinate 10,479,846, forward strand.
GTTCGGGGCGTGACTGAGGTAGGTATGGCGACTGTGGCGTGGACAGTAGTTCTTCGGTGGACGCCATAGGGTTCACTTTGAAAAACCGAATTCGTCGACTAGCGGCCATATTGTAAAATAACAACTCGAAAATGCATATTTTATTTTATTTTGGGAAGATCGTGTGTAAATATCAACTTTTTTTACGATTATTATAAAATAAACTGAATTTGCCACATTATACAATAAAACCATATCCGAAAAGGGGTTTATAAATAGAAGAGTTTGGACTTGAAAGTGTGTTTTTTAGACCTTATACTTTATTTTTTTATAGGCTTATTAAAAGACTTATGAAAAAAATAACCGACTTTTTTAAGGGCCAAGGTATGTTCTACACCCAGTATTTAATTGAAGCATCTACAATACTTCTAAGCGATCAAATTTTCAAAACAAAAACATATGATTTTGTATGATTTTGCATTATTTACTATGGCTTCATCTTAAGATTGTATGGTTGAAGGTTTCATTTCTACAGCGTGTTAACTGCACTCGATTTTTTTTGTTGAAGTGAAATTTCTTTAGTATCTTTGTGATTTGAAACTTGATGAAACTGAAGCGATGACACTAAAAAGAGACAAACACAATGTGTTAAATATTGTTTTATAGATGTACGTGTTTAACACATACATCGCCAGACATTTGGCGAACCAAGGGTCAAATCCAAATAAAAAAAAATAAAAATAAAAATTGTAAAATCAATATCCAATCATCAAATCACTTTAAAATGAACAGGCAAAAGAAAAGAAAGATACACATCTAGCGTATCCGAAGAAGAAAAAACTAATACATGTATAGGAAAAGGTGCACTGGAATTCTACGGCAAACATGTGGAAAAAATCATTATTCACGTTAGTTTTCTTAATCTTTTACTTCTACCGCGTGTGGATTGCAATTTGTTTCTAATAAGGAATTATTTATTTATTTTTGAATTTCACGCTTGGCCTAGTTTTTAGATACGTGTAATTTGTTTGTATTAAAAAACATCTAAATAAGCACAAAAAAAATCAAAACAATATCAAATATAAAATACGAAACAAAATCAAAACCAACAAAAACTAAGTCAAAAACGAAATAAAACAAAATACTCCACCATGCAAGAGGGAAAAACAGTATACTTGGAAAAGTAGGTACAATACATTGATAAGATAAGACGAAGCAGAGCTACTGTACTTTGTTTCTTTAGGTAATTTAAATAATATTTACTGTTCTTCTTTCCGATATTAATTGGGTATTAAATAGACTCAATTATAAGGTACAGACGTATTTTATTGTCAGGTAAACAATACACTAGTTGACTCAATTACAAACAGAAGAAAAATAACAAAAGAAGATTGTTCCGGAACTATCAGTGTTGCCAGCATCAAATATTCCAACACCCTCCCTATTTGATGATACCCTGATTGCAAATGCATCTCATCAATTTCTCTCTATCCAAAGCTTTGGTGAGAGAGTCGGCTACCATTTTAGTTGTAGGGATGTATTTGAATTCAATTAGTTGGCATTGGATCTTCTCACGAAGGAAGTGATGTCGCACATCTATATGTTTGGTTCTGGCTTGGTAACACCCATTCACGGCTAGATTTGCGCTCCCTGATTGTCCACGTGGATAACTGTAGGAGTGTCATATACTGCACTGTCAATTTCCTGAGCCAGACCTCTTAACGACAATGCCTCCTGTGTCGCAGCAGACATGGACATGTACTCTACTTCGGTTGTCGATAGCGCCACAGTTGGTTGTTTTTTTGTCCCCCAAGAAACAGCTCCTTTACATTTAGTAAAAATGTAGCCTGTCACAGATCGCCTTTCGTCACAATCACTGGCCCAATCAGCATCACAGAAACCAACCATTGAAGAGGGTGTGCATCCATCAAACTCCAGTTTCCAATCTGCAGTACCCTTTAAGTAACGCATAATTCGTTTGACTGCAGCCCAGTGGGCTTGACCTGGATTGTTATTGAAACGACTCACATAACTAACCGCAAATGAAATGTCAGGTCGGGTAACTTGAGAGGAAAATAACAAACTACCGACTGCCTCTTGGTACGGAATATTTTTCATCATGGCTGAGGTGTTCTCATCTTTTGGTGATTGCTGTTTCGAGAGATTATCATTAGGACTTAGTGGTGTGTCCACAGGGTTGCATCCATACATATTGAAGCGCTTCAGAACCTGTTCGATATAGCTCTGTTGACTTATCCACAGCTTCTTATTTTGCCTGTCTCGAGTCACCCGGAATCCCAACACATATTTGGCTTCACCGATATCAGTCATTTTGAAACTTTCTTTGAGCTGATTTTTAACAGCATATTTTTGTGATTTGTCGCTAGAAAAAATAAGTAGATCATCCACCCAAACAGCAATGATCAACACAGTCGCATTTTCATTTTTCACATACACACATGGATCATATCTTGACTGTTGAAACCCAATATTCTTCAGGCATGCATCCAATTTTATGTTCCAAACACGGCTTGATTGTTTTAATCCATATAGGCTTTTCCTTAGGCGACAAACTTTATCATACTTTTGGTATCCTGTTGTTTGGTACATGTTGATTTCCTCCTGAAGATCGCCCTGGAGAAATGCTGAAACAGCATCCATCTGATCTATGTCCAAATCAAGTTCAGCCGCTAATGCCATTAAGTATCGAATGGAGCTGTATCGGACCACAGGTGAGAAGGTTTCTTCGAAATCCAAACCCTTTCTTTGAGCACAACCTTTAACTACTAGACGAGCCTTACGCTGGACTATATCCCCATTCGCATCTCTCTTTGTGCGAAAAACCCATTTGCTGTTTAAAGGTTTTCCGTCAGATGGAAGATCGACCAGTTCCCATGTGTTGTTATCCATTTGTGATTCCATTTCACGGTCCATTGCTTCAATCCAAAGTTGTTTATCTGATCGCTCCATTGCCTCCTCAATGGTCAAGGGATCTGAGGGTTCATCACCAACACCAGTATAAACTACAAAATCATCATATTTTTTGGGAACATTCCTAACCCTGTCCTGCCTTCTTAGACCAGACTGTAAGTCTGCAACGTGCGGATTTAGCAAGTGTTCAGTATCCCGTATATCCGCAATGTCCTCTGAATCCACTGAGCTAACTTTTTCGGGTGAGTCCTTAGATACAATATCTTCATTTATTGAGGAACATTCATCTTCCGCTGCAGTAAAGAAAGATCCTCTTGAATTATCCTGTTTCCCTGTGAGGAGTGAAACTCCTTCCTCATTCTCAGAGAAAATGACATCTCTTGATGCAAAAATACAATTATTATTGTTAGGGTCATACAAACGATAAGCCTTGGACAGAAGACTATATCCCATCATAATGCATGGTTTTGATTTAGGGTCTAACTTTTTTCGGAGTGCATCCGGAATGTGTGCATAGGCTTTGCAGCCAAATAAGCTTACATGTTTTAGAGTAGGTTTTCTTCCTGACCACATTTCCTCGGGAGTTTTATCCACATTTTTGCTGGGCGAACGATTCATCAAGTAGACTGTAGTGAAGACTGATTCAGCCCAAAAAATAGTTGGGAGGTTAGCTTCAATCAAAAGACACCTGGCACGCTTGTTATGAAGCAGTGCTGAAATCATTACCTTTTCTTACTTTAAAATATGAACACTGCTTTATAACGTCGAACCTAGCGGCACGAACTATTGAGTTAATTAATTGTTGATAGTTACAACAGGAGGACTGGCAACACAAGTCGTTATGGAAGGGGGAGTTGTTTTTCCTTTTCCGGGTCCGGCAATGGAACCCACTCTCGCCGGCATGATCTTTTGGGCCAGATCATGGCTGTGACAGTCGTATAGTATTAAGTTATTAAAAGGGACGAAGTTTTAAATTTCAGTCGATTGGCGCGTAAAATTAATGTGGAACGATCTTTGATACAGGATGCGAAAGTGCACCAAAGTTTTAAATGAATAATGTCGCGAGATTGCTCTCCGCGGTAGTTCTTATATTACGAGAAGTTTACCGTAAAGTTATCAAGGCGATCGGTATGAGTATTTTCGCCGCACGAGACGCGCCGGTATGTACTTGTCGGGTGCCGACAATAAAAATGCCGCATTAATCGCGTGGAGAAGAATAATTCCGCTCACCGGCTTGTATTAGAGAAAATGCACGTGCGGAAATACTAACGGTCCCGCTTGCTTGCTACGTAAGCCCCGTACCATCGTTCCCTTGGAGTTCCACCTCCCTAGGAGCCCTGCTTTGCTGAAAGCCCTGTCTTGCCAATCATCCTTTTGCGAACTTGCCGAATATCCTGATGCGATCTGTGGAGATGAGGATCGGCTGGAGGTCCTGCCGATTATCCTGTTGCGGACTGGCCGAGATGAGGATCGGCTGGAGGTCCTGCCCATCATCCTGTGGCGAACTACGAGACGCGGTTCGGTTAGGAATATAGTGAATTTAGCTAGATAGTATAACCACAATCGGTCCCTGAGGGTGAGTAGATTCACTTTACGTTTATTGTATCTGACATTATTAAAATAATATATAAGTACTTTTACATTTAAATTGGAAATGAGATACTTGTTGTTATTTTAATTCTCCTGAGATGAAGTTTCATGTTCTATTTCACCACGGGCATAATTCTGCACAAAGCAGTATTTTGGCGCTCGGTAAAACCGTAAAGTTCGTGGTGAAACCATGGTTCATACAGTATTATACTCAACGCTTAATCCCAGCGTAACACGCTCCAGGATTGATCTATTCAGTCTTTCCGCCCGACCATTCTGTTCCGGTGTATATGGAACCGTGGTTTGGTGTTCAATACCAGAATCACGCAGGATTTTGTCTAATCGCTTGTTGCAAAATACACCTCCATTATCAGTACGAAGAGTCTTCATTCTCTTTCCAGTTTGCGTTTCAACATGTTTTTTAAATGTTTTAAAACACTCTGCCACCTGATCTTTTGTCACAAGAAAATATACAAAGGATTTTCTACTGAAATCATCCAAAAAAAGTGAGAATATATCTAGAGCCAGATAATGAATTTGTCTGCATTGGTCCTACAAGATCTGAGTGGATCACTTCAAGTAGTCTTGCAGCTCTAGAGTTGCTCGATTGAAAAGGCAACCTGTGGCCCTTCCCTTTCACACAAACTTCACATACATCTGGTGGGTTACACGAGGATAACTGAATTCCATGAACTAATCCATTTTTCAATTAATTTAAACTGTCATAATTTAGGTGGGCCATTCTTCTGTGCCAAAGAGTGCTATCATTAGCTTTTGTTTTAACAGCGAAGCCAACATTGCTTTGCACATCCAATTTAAATAAATTATTCACTAGTGATGCTGTTCCAATTATTTGAGTGTTACAATTTAAAATTTTTGCTCCAGTTGAATTAAAAATCACAGAATTACCTTTGCTAACAATTTTACTAACAGATAGCAAATTTACTTTCACTTGTGGAACATAAAACACATCACTTACATTTATTGTTTCTATGCAAGATGTGATTAATTGCAGGTTTCCGACTGTGTCGCTGATCATTTGATCACCATTGGCAGTAGTGATACCTAACTGGGAAGATTTTTTGATTTTATTTAATAAATTATTATCAGTCATTGTTAAATGTGCAGAAGCCCCCGAGTCAAGAAACCATTCATTAGCTGATTTAGAAGTCACGGAAAAAGCAGTGTACATTGAACTTTGTTTGTTTCCACAGTTTTTTGTATCAAATGTCACCTCACAGTTTCGGGCTATATGACCATTTCTGTTGCATCGGTAACAGCGGGGTCTCTTTTTATTATCTGCAGGGTTGGGAGTAATTATTTCCTCCGATCTGTTTCTGGATGTACTGTTTTCTGCCGTCTCTCTGGAACTGCGACTACCCGATCCAGAAACACTGTATTTTACCCATCTGGGCGAGCCAGATCTGTACATAGCAATGTCATTGGGATTTTCTAATGTTGAATTATTATGCGAAACATCTTGTACCAATTTTGTCTTTATTGCATCCCCAGTCACTTTTATTCCAGAGCTCTCTATGCCCATAATCATGGGGGTGTACTTTTCTGGAAGCCCCGCAAGAAGAATGGTACCTATCCATTCATCATCAACTTTCAAACCAATATTAGTCAATTTCAGGGCAGTAGTAATAATTTTATCAACGTAATCTTCAACAGACTTACAGTTTTCTAACTTTGTTGTAATTAGGGTCCTTAGTAACCCGACGCGCCGTGTAAGACCTTTATCGTCGTAAACAGTAGCAAGATTGGGTAAATATGCAGTTAGTCCACCTCACGGATAATACGGAACGTTCGTGTTGTTGAAGTTTGATGCACGGATAATACGGAATATTCCTTTTTTAACAAATAGATAATAGACAATCAAATGTGACATTTGCCGAAAGTACCAACATCATAAAATAAATTCTTGTATATTCTTGATTCAACTAGTTATATTTTCCTAGCCAGGAATTAATGACGTACAGTACCTACCTACTCACTGGTTGAGCTAAAATACGGTAAATTTTTGAGATCGCTGGCAATGGTTAATACGCACTTTTAAAAAAAAAATCTTTTGATTCACCATTTACATTAAAAGACAACTATTTGCATTGGGGGAAGTGGAAAATATTTCATTCTAAATTTCGATTACGTAAAATTAAAATTAGCTTTCATTCTGTGAAACGAGACCGTCCATTTTCAAACATTATTTTCAAAGTCACGTAGGTAGTTTTGAAAACTACCTACGTGACAGTCGGGCGAACTCTCATCAACAGAGATAAAAAAAGTAAAATAAATCTAATTTGAAGCCATAGTTAAATAGTAAAGAGTGCAGAAAATATTCAACGTACTACCACGCGTGACAACGTGTATTTTTGTACAAATACAAAGTGATTCCGTTACCTAAATCCATAATTTCATATTTGATAATCTCAAGTGAATACAGCGACTAATAAAAAGTAAATAACAACAAATCACTATTATACTGTGGCTGTGTAAATCTCAAAACACATACAAAAACTAAGTAAATCCCAATAACAGTGATTCTAGATTTATTGTGCAAAAAAAAACAATTGAATAAGTGAAAAAATACATACATTTCATATCAGTGACATTGAGATCGATACAACATAATTCATAATCACATATTCACATCAACAGATCACTACAGTTTATATTGTGAATAAAAGTCAATATCGATACCTAGCGAAATAGCCCAGTGGTCATCGAATTTGACTGTGGTTCTGTCGACCTCAGTTCGAAGCCGAGTGAATCCGACCAATTTTTGTTATTTTCTTATTTTATTATTATAATTGGAATTAATCCATTTATTAATATAATTAGAAATAACAATAGGTGCTATTGTATTATTATATAGTAACAATAGGTGCATCTATCTACAAAACTAATCACTACAGTAATTCAAAATGAGCAGACAAAGAAAACCAGCGACACCTTGCGACGCAGATGAAAATGACATACCTTCAAACAAGACTGCTCCCAAACAAAAGATTAAGGACGCCCCGCAGAATACGAATGGGAGTGACGTACCTAAATCTAATGAAGAAAGTAACTTCCTCTATGAGCGCCTTATGAAACACTTCGATTCAAAAATTACGGAAATAAAAATTATGTTTACAGATGAAATCAATGAACTAAAGAGAAGCAGTGATTTCATCTGCAACCAATACGAAGATCTGCTTACAAGATTTAAAAAAATGGAGGACCTTCACAAAGAGACCAAATACCTACGCGAGGAAAATGAAAATAAAAACGTCAGAATCTCTTCTCTAGAATGTCGTCTGGCAGAATTGGAGCAGGAAAAACATTTTGACAGCATAGAGATGGCGGGCGTAAAGTTGCAGCCGGGAGAACCACCTGTGGAAGCGATACTTCGGGTCGCCAGTTCCCTGGGAATGCCCCTGTTACAGCAGAATCTGCGAATGGTGACCTCAACACAGGACCGTAGACACAACACCCCGGACAAACTCCGTGCTGCCTTCCACAGCCTGAAAACTAGGGATTCCTTTTTAACACTCAAAAACGCGGCCAAGACATTAATTCCAAACTCCCCCATATACGTAGGTGAAGTACTAACACCGTACTACAAAGAGTTACTTTGGAAAACGAAGCAATCAGCAAAAGTCAAAAACTTTCAATTCGTTTGGTTTAAATCCGGAAAACTGCTGGTCCGGAAAGGGCCGGGGGAAAAAACTATACAAATAAAACATGAAAATGACTTAAACAAATTATGTAACTAATGAAGGTCACTCAGACTTCGTTACAAAACTATCCTGATTTACATAACATCATGGCTGATTTACTCTCAATTAACTTAAATAGCTCTCATCAACATCATAAAATCAATGGCTCAAAACAATGTGATGATATTTTTAACAATCCAGGCTCTCTGACACTACTTAACCAAAATATAAGATCACTTAATCGTAACTATGACGAACTTGACATACTCTTACACAACTTTAAAACCGATTTCAAAAATATAATCCTAACGGAATGTTGGATATCAACCGCTTTTACAAAAAAACATAAAATAAATTATACTGCGTATCACACATTAAAAAACAAAAATCAAAATGATGGGATTGCTGTGTACATACATGATAGTCTTAACGCCTCTGTTTCAGAAATCGACTTGATAAATACTAACTGTCTACAAATAATCATCGACGCGTGTGCCCTCGCTATATACAGATCACCTTCCACAAATAACATTTCACCATTTATAATAGCTCTAGATTCTCACCTTAAAAAACTCACTTCATACAAGAACATCATCATAGCTGGTGATCTAAACATAAACATACTTCCTAATGGTCACCCTCAAAATATTGATTACCAACTGATGCTTCTGGAACATGGCATTATAAGCACCATTAACACTCCTACCAGAGTAACCAAAGACTCAGAATCATGTATAGATCACTTTATGGTTAAATCAAAAAGTCAAATATGTAGTGCTGTATACGAATCCACAACCACAGATCACTACACAACTATGATAGGCCTGACTTCGCCAACTAGAAAATCAACGTTCCAAAATAATACAGCCAAAAAAATAATTGATTATGTTAATCTAAATCAATGCTTAGAAAAACAAACGTGGGAACATCTTACAAAATTTAACACGGCAGAAGAGGCTTGGAATTTCTTCATAACACATCTACAAATTCTCATTACCCAAAATACCAAAACGATATACATACCTATCCCGCACCGCAAAGTAAGACTTAAAAAATGGATTACCCAAAGCATTATAAATAGCATTAAAAAAAGGGACAAACTACACAAACAAGTTAAACTGAACCCTTACGACACTCCGCTTTATTTCTTCTACAAAAGGTACAGAAACATTTGTTCTCTAATAATACGTAAAGCCAAAGAATTGTATTATCAAAACAAACTTATAGCAGCAAACTATGACCCTAAAAGCGTATGGTCAATTTTGAGGGAAAGTACGCATTCACAGAAGAACAAAGATGATACCATAAAATTTTTACTTATTGATGATGAAGAAATCCACTTCCACGACAATCCTACACGTATCCTCAATTATATTAACAAGCACTACACTAATATAGGAGCTAGCCTAGCTGAAAATATAAAAAAATCACAGCCTCTCCAAGATATTCAGGAACCTCAAAACACTGCCACTAACATCAGCAATGAAAATATGAACAGACACTTCAAATTACAAAACATTACACTAGAAGACACCAATAAAATAATTCAATCACTAAAGAATAACACAACAACGGGACCCGATGGTGTGGACTCCAAAACTATCTTAACAGTAAGCCAACAACTACTCAAACCACTCACATACTTAATTAATCTTAGTCTAAAAGAAGGAATTTTTCCCAGCTTACTAAAAAAAGGTCTTATCATTCCAATTTTTAAATCAGGACAAAAAAATAACATAAACAACTACAGACCCATTACGCTACTAAATACCTTTTCAAAAATTTTGGAAAAAATTATTAAGAAACAGCTTCAACACTATCTGGAAACCAAACAAATACTGTCGATAAACGAACATGGATTCAGGAAAAACAGAAGCACAGAACATGCAATAGCTACTGTATCGGACTTCATCACACATAACCTTGATGCTAAGAAAAAAGTTATTTCAATTTATTTAGACCTATGTAAAACCTTCGACACAATCTCACACGAAAAACTTTTCAAGAAGTTAAAAAGCATTGGTATTAACGGAGTAGAATTCGACTTAATTAAAAGCTTCATGTCTGACCGAACTCAACAAGTCAAAATTGATAACAAGATAAGTGAACCACTCTTAATTACGTACGGAGACCCACAGGGGAGTGTACTTGGCCCTTTATTATTCCTCATCTACATAAACGAACTATGTCACATTGAAATTAAAGGTAAAATCGTGACCTTCGCTGACGATACAGTTCTTCTTTGTCAAGCTGCCACATGGAAAGATGTATTCGTAAATGCCGAAAAAAGTTTATCAGTTGTCAAAAAATGGCTAAACAGTAATACGCTTACCGTCAATACTATCAAAACAAAATACATCACACATAGTATTACACAAAGAGGTCAACCTCCATCAAACATAGACCTGCTTCTGCATGACTGTGAACAAACTTCTTCCAATTGTCAATGCGAGCATATAGAAAGGGTCAAACAAACAAAATACCTAGGGGTTATTATTGATACACACTTACGCTGGACTGAACACATAACTTTCATCACAAATAAACTAAAAGGAGTCATGCACCTAATAAAATCCATTAAAAACATTTTCCCACTAACAATACTCAGATCCATATACTTTGCACTTTTTCAATCCATTGCGACATATGGAATACTGGCTTGGGGAAGTGCTACAAATGTAGCAATTGACCCAATTCAAAAGATACAAAAGGCGATAATTAAACTAATTCTGCAAGTGCCTTTCTACACAGATTCAACCGAAATATACAAAACATTAGAAGTCATGTCAATAAAACAACTTTATGCCAAATCTGCTCTGCTATACTTCCTCCAAAACAAACTCCATATTCCAATTCAACCCAAAATAATAATAAAAACCAGGTCATTAACAAATATAACCCTGAACATACCAATAACACACACCACACACGGACAAAGACATTTTCAGTATTATGCAACCAAACTTTTTAATTATATGCCCATTACTCTGAAACAACAACTAATTGCAAATACATCTACAAACATCCACAAAAAACATATCACAGCCTGGATCAAAAATCAAGATATTCACTTTATTCAAAATACTTTAATTCCTAACCAAACATAACCAAACTATAACAAGTGCAAAATAAATAAACATGTCTATCAAGGATTTACCAAATATTCATATGTACATATAATATACATATATACCTTATATATATTTTTTTTCTTCTAAGTAATCTATGTACAATTACCATTAAAATGTAAAAAAAAAAGAAAAAAAAAACTAACTTTCTACTACAACACATAAATACCTGTACCTGTCACACTTAATCATAAACACGTAAACACCTCAGCACAGGTTCTCCTAGTGAGGTGTTCACGAAACATACAATATTACCAACCAACAGTTTCACCTTCTCAAACCTACCAAACACACAACATAATGAAATGTAATATTAATTTGTAAAAATGTTTTTAAAATATATTACATATGTAAAAATGTTAACAATAAGGTGTAAACTGTAATATATAGATATAAATAAATGTCATTTTGTTATGTTGGTATAAGTTTGTGTGATATGGTTTATGATACAAAATAAAGTGCCCCCTTTATACCGCCTGCTCGCGTCAAGGCAAGAAAAACATCCCAGTTTTCAAGTAGTTTAGCGGCTACGCTAGGTTTGTGTAACATGGTTTGTGATACAAAAGAAAGTGCCCCTTTATAACGCCTACTCGCGTCAAGGCAAGAAAAACATCCCAGTTTTCAAGTAGTTTAGCGGCTACGCTAGGTTTGTGTAACATGGTTTGTGATACAAAAGAAAGTGCCCCTTTATAACGCCTACTCGCGTCAAGGCAAGAAAAACATCCCAGTTTTCAAGTAGTTTAGCGGCTACGCTAGGTTTGTGTAACATGGTTTGTGATACAAAAGAACGTGCCCCTTTATAACGCCTACTCGCGTCAAGGCATAAAAACTCCACAATACTAGTTGGTGTACCTTCCTAAAATATTTGAGAATCAATTTTTCCGCTATGGCAATCTTTTTTAATATTCTAGCTATTGGTACCTTGGAAAATGTGAAGGATTGATTGTCTACGAACATATAAGTTGTTGATATAAATAGAATATGGCGAAGAATTTGTAATCGCGTAAGTGAATTAATTTAAACAAAATTAAAATGTTAAATTCATATTTTTTGCATGTTTTTTGGTCTCCCCCGACTTAAATACTCATTTTTCGTGATAATAAAGCTAAATACAACAGTTTGAATAAAAAATATTCCGTATTAACGAGTAAGCGGTTTAATGAATAAATAATCAAGATTGTCCCAGGCTTCTTTCGCGGTTGTAGCAGACTGGACATGAACATAGTTAACAGGTTCAATCAACAAAACAATCTTGGAACGACATTTTTCAACCCTTTTCTGGTCTGATTCCGTACCTTCGACACATTCCCATAATTCCTGGTCTTCTAAATATGCTTGAGCAGCGAACTTCCAGATGTCATAGTTCTCACGGCCCCTCAGCTTTTCAATAGGGAGTTGGAACGACATTGTTCGATTCAAATGTTAATCATAATTTTATACTAAAAGTCATTGATCACAACACAGTGTCTTTAAGCATGATGTGGCCCAACCTGTTAGTTTGTAATTAAATAAACTCAGTTATAAGGTACAGACGTATTTTATTGTCAGGTAAACAATACACTAGTTGACTCAATTACAAACAGAAGAAAAATAACAAAAGAAGATTGTTCCGGAACTATCAGTGTTGCCAGCATCAAATATTCCAACAAATGGCTTGTTTATATTTGGTGAAAGATGTATTGAATCATCTTTGTAGTCATTATCCAAATTTTGTTTACGGCGGTGTACATTATGTATACGGCGAATAAAATTGTTGGAGTTGACACAACAGAATGGTAGATATCGCCTGGATTATACAATTTGTCCAAAAAACGTCACCATCTCAAAGCAAATTCTTTTTTAACTTTTTTTAGGCGGGTAGGGTAGTTGATATACAATTTGTCCAAAGAAACGTCACCGTCAATGTAAATACATTTTTAACTTTCTTTAGGCAGGTAAAGAAAGTTAAAAAAGTTAAGAAAAAAAAAATTAAGTTAAAAAGTTAAGTTTCCCAAGAGGTACCATAATTTGAAAAATGCGATAAACAGATGACGTCATTTCTGTGGATAAATTGTATAAGTATGTAATAAATACCTTGTTAGAAATAAAAAAAAATATATTGCATGTAATATATGGTTTAATCAATGAAGAAGAAATTAACAATAATAAAATCTAAAAGAAAATATGAACGAGAACAATTTAGACTTTTATAAATAGTCCATATGAATAAATTCGGATGCATTTATCCGAGACGCTATCCAGGTTACAAACCAATTCTTAGAATGATTGTTTCCAATAAAAAGGGTAGTTGCCACTAATATGGAAAAATGATTAGCTGTAGATATATAATAAATTTGAAATATGAGATTGACAAATACGACGGTTTGGCAGAAGGTGGCAATAGCGAAATTGGTTAACGCGCACGTCTCGGTTAGAAGAGAGGTCTGGGTTCGAGTCCTAGTTGCGACCATTGTCTTTTTTCTGTGTCTTGTTCTCTTTCATATTTTCGTTTAGATTATTATTGTTATCTTCTTCTTCAATGATATATTACGTTGATGGGAATAACCTTTATATTATAAGTTATAAAAAGAGAGTTTTTCTTTTAAAAACTTTGAATACATGGTTTTTATAAGCAAGATGAATTTATACAATAGATACACAATATATTAAGCGTTTCCCTATTTTGTAAACATTTACCTAGTTTAAATAAATTTATTAATTATCAAAATTGTAAAAAACATACACTCATGAAATTTGTTTATTTCAAGTTTCCTCTGTTCACTTGCGTTTGCAACTAGCGGCGTGTGCGTATCCAAGTAAAACCACCACCCGATTAGAGTGAAGTTCGCGCGGTAGCTATCCGCAGTTCACGTGTCAAAAACAGAAATGGCAGCGCCGACTGAGTTAAGTATCGATGAAATTCGTAATTTTATCGTGGCCCGCGGTGGAAAAGTGACAAATCATGACTTAGTTAAACATTTCAAACCATTCCTAACAAATGCTGAAACTCGGGGTACGTATATTTTCATATTTCGTGTAGTTCACAACACTGAGCAACAAGTGTCCCACCTGTAAACAATCAAAATAATGTTTATATTTCTGTTGTTTATTTGCAGACGAAGCTCGAGAGACTTTTAAAAAGTACGTCAACCAATTGGGCAGCATCAAGAATGAAAATGGAGAGAAGTATATTGTTCTGAAGCGGAAAAAAACAATCGTTGGCACTGACAACAATGTGTCAATCGATTCTGTCAGTGAGGAGATGAACGCTTCGAAAAGTTCACTAATACCTGAGCCTATTGTGGAGCTACCTGTTGTAAGGGAGCCACCACCATATAGGCAACCCCCAGTGATAACCTCTCCAACTTCTGAGAGTTATAGGCGAATCGATTCATCTTCTCAATTGAGTTATACATCGCAGGTGCAACCCCAGGTACAAGAAATTGAAGAAGTGAGACCAGAGGTAGTGAGACCAGTGCCAACTCCTGACTCTGAACCAGAAGAGCATATTCAACTCCGCAGGGACTTGATAGTTGACCAAGTCGAGCCCCCAGCTCTCCCAGAGCGTCGCAAATCGAGTGTCAGTTCCGACCAGCAAGATGCAGTGTCTGACAATGTGTCAACGTCCTCTTATACAGGGGCTATTAAAAAGCAACGTAAAGTGCAGGAGAGTATGGCCGACAACTTCAATACCAGTAGTGAAACCGAGCAAGACAACAAAGAGAACAGACTGTCCAGCCGTTCCGACAGTTCACGTTCATTGAACATGGATAACGACCAACAAGGAGCTGTTAAAGTCCACGACAGGGTGAAGAAGTTTAACAAGATTGCCAACACTGAGAAAGACGGTGTGAAGAGTCTGCCGCAGTCCAAAATCAAACGGAAGAATGAAAATGTAAGTAAATGTTTTTGTTATATGAATAGATCGCCCTGTTGCTACTGAAGTTGACGTTTGTATTGATTAATTTCATTATTAAACATTCCAATTATCATGTAAGTGATATATGGAAAGTGTAATTCAAGTTGTGGTTTGACCGTTCAATTTCATTCAATTTATTTTAAATAAATAACCATTCGTTAGCATTCTACGATAACATCCCAATATTAACGTTGAATAAAACCTACATATTTTGATATTACTGATTTCCAGTATTATTTGTTAGGTTAGAACACCAACAAAGTATATGTGCAGGTCATGTTAGAAGTTCAATTCTTTTTCACAACTTTTGCTCCACTTGCATATTTATATTGATGTTTTCATTAATTGATTACAGCGGCAACCTATTTTAGCGATGAATTTGGTTGATTTTTATGAAATGTCTTCTTGAAATGATGATTCAAGCTGTTTTTATCCAACGTACAATACAAGCAAACTTATATTACGAGCATTAATTACATGAAGTGTATGTATTACATGAAAAATTTTAATTCATTTTGAATGTGGGTGTGTAGTATATGTATTTAATGTACATGTTAACTTGTGAAGTAATTCCATTACCTCGTAGTGAAAGAACAAGGTATAAAATCATGGGTATTTCTATTTTAATAGGACGTCATTCTTTAAATTACTATAGTTATACCATTATTATAAGCAATAATTATCAGCCTGAAACACTCATCCACATTGAAAAAATCTTCCAAGAAAAAATACATGACGCCAACGGGACGTGCACGGGTTCATGTCCCGTTGGCGTCATGTATTTTTTCTCGGAAGATTTTTTCAATGTGGATGAGTGTTTCAGGCTGATAATTATTGCTTATAATAATTGTTACCCTTTGTGCTATGCATAAAAATCTTGTCTTAAACGTTAGTTTAACAATTAAAAAATAATAATTACTATAGTTATAATTACACAATACTCTTGCGTGGTTTCAGTGTGGCAGATTCGCTTGAATCGCTTCATTTTGAAAAAAAAAAACAGAATATGCATTTAGCAATCTGTTGTCATAATGAGATTTAAATGACCTGATTTATTCCATGACTCACCCGTATAAATATTTTCTCATTACCTTTATCTTATCTGAAATTTATCATGAAAAACGTTCACAATCTCTTTATCAAAATTATTCCACAATTCTAAGTATCAAATTATTTTCTTTCTAGTCCACGTAGACCTTTTTTTCTTCATTTCTGGTCCACGTAGACCTTTGTATCTTCCTTTCTTATCCACGTAGACCTTTGTTTCTTCCTTTCTAGTCCACATAGACCTTTGTTTCTACCTTTCTAGTCCACGTTGACCTTTGTTTATTTCATATTGTGTTGAAATTTATATAAAAATAGTAATAAAGCAAATTAACAACCGTTATTTTTATCATTAATATTATAGTTAACATTATACTATCATTTTTATTATAAAGATTGTTGTAACACCAAACTTGTGGTAAAAAAAATTGTTGGTGCTTCAACTTAAAACTGTAAATTATGTAAAATAATACCTTAAAATAAATTTCTTAACCTCCTACAGGGATTCTTACACTTTAAACTTATGACATTTTTTTTTTGTTATGTCATACTAAAAGCTAGAATGGGGTAACAAGATTTCTTTGTTTTTTAATTTTTAAAAATTTATTTATGTTGCTTTTTAGGTATGTACAATTAGGTTTTACAATGTATGTACTAATTATTTAACATCTTAAGATTTACACTACTCTTCCTTTAGAAGCATTTGCTTTTCGATGGAATAGTTGCAAAAATGTTGTTAACAGCTTTATAAATTTTTGGTAACAGCATAATTATGTGAGTGCGCAGTATACTGGGTGTTAAGAGACGTGCCAGACGTTCTTTAACGAGTGATTCCCGACACATTTGTACATTTGGAGTAAAAAATTGAAAGGAATTGTTGGTATATTTTTTTTCAAATACATTTTTTTTACTTGTCATCCATGGATTAACAATCCAACCATTTTCAATGAGTTTCATATGGATTTAACAAAACAAAAAATTGTATCCAGTGCTATGGGACGGAGAAACTAATAAAAATGCCTTACCGAGGGAAAGGGTTAGTGTTTTCTGAAAAAGGGGTTTATTTAAAAGTACATGGTTAAAAGAAAAACTGGTATTCTTAATGATAAATTCTGTTTGTTCTGTTCTGAGAGTGTTCTGGAATGTTCCACAAAGATCTGGGATATTCCAGATGTTCCCGAACATTCCAGACTATTCCCGAACATTCCAGACTATTCCCGAACATTCCTCAACATTCCAGAATATTGCGGGATGTTGTGGAATGCTCTCGAATACTCTTAAATGTTCTGGACTGTTTATAACAACAACTTATAACTGGCGAACACAGTGCATCCACCCAGTGGCGTAGCGAGGGGGGGGGGGGGGGGCAGTCCGCCCCGGGTGCCACCCGATGGAGGGTGACATCAAACCCGATGGGGGGTGACAATTACGTGGAAAAAAAAATTACGAAGGGTGTTTATTGTCACAAAAATATTGAACACGATCTGTTATTTATGAATAAAAATCAACTCAGGGGTGCTGTACCATTCGTCCAGTTCCCCTTCCGCCTCCCCTTCCGCATCCCCTTCCTCTCCCACGTCCCCTTTCCGTTTCGCGTAACCACTCCGCCTCTTCCACCTTCCCTCTACCCACTCCACTCCCCCCCCCCTCGTCCCGCGAACCCCTCTCCCGAGTTCCCCTCCCCCCTCCCAGGTTTCCCCCCCCCGGCGAACCCCCTACCCGAGTTCCCCTCCCCCTCCCGCATTCCATACATTCAGTCCCGGTACATTCAGTTTTAAAACAGCTCGCGAACTATTGCAAACTATTGCAAATTTCATAATGCCAGAGCTCACCAGTAGTTTTATACATTATTGTTGTCCTGACATTAACGAACACAATAAAAAGAATTATCCAATTTGGTGCAGTCGTTCGGAAGTGATGCGCGTACATACATTTCGGCGATTAATTTAACTACGACGCCTGAAATAAAATTTCCCGCAAATATTTCAAGCATTGACGTATGATGTACATTTGTTTTGCTTTTCTTTTGACGTTAGCAATAACTAGCCTTTCTTAGGAGACAGAAAATGTATAATAAAATATATATATTATTATTTTTTTGTTTTGTTTTTATTATACATATAATCAATAATATTATTATAAAATAATAAAAACAGTTTATTTTCAAACAAGTTGTGCTGTGTAATTATTATTACGCGTGACAGCTGTTTCGCCTTCTGAAGGCATTATCAAACTGTACACAGTTTGATAATGTCAAAGTAAACTGTGTACAGTTTGATAATGCCTTCAGAAGGCGAAACAGCTGTCACGCGTAATAATAATTACACAGCAGAACTTGTTTGAAAATAAACTGTTTTTATTATTTTAATAATAATATAATTGATTATATAATAAAAAAAAATTAAAATTAAAATGGAGTTCTACAAATTAAACTTGATAACAATAAATAAAATATATTAATATTTATTTCATAACGCCAGAGCTTACCACTATACACAGCCTATTTTACTGGCATATAATGAAGCTTTCTATTCTTGAAAGAATTTTTCAAATCGGTTTAGGGGTTTAGGCATGAAAGCGTAATAAACAAACACACGCACTGTCGCATTTATAATATTACTATATATTTTTTACATTCCTACTTCTAACATCTTAGGTTAATAGATTGCATTCACCGTTTCATCAATCAATGATGCAAAACTATATGTACATAGTATGCAATGTATTGACCAATGAACGCGATGCTGCATATTATTTATGTTATATGCAGGTTTATAATTATTTACTTTCTGGTACTTTATTTTGTATAAGCATAAAAAATTATATATTTTTGAATGTAGCTATTACTTTGTGGTTATCCATTATAATAAAATGAAACAATGCAACTTTGTATAAACCACTTATAAAATGTGCAAATCCGACCGGTTTCGGAACAAACGTTCCTTCGTCAGGGAATGCTTATACTAATTTGACAGTTTAGAACAATGTTTTATTAGGGTAGGGGTGGAGCCGTTGTTATTTAATAATGTAGATTGGGTGGGTAGGTATTAGTGTTATTAGTTTTTTATAAAAAATTATCGCTCACAATTCACAGGCGATAATACCTACTCCCTCTCAATCTCATCCCCAACCCTTCTCTCTGCTCCCCCGATACATTCGCTGCGTGGCGCACATCGCACACGCCTCCAGTCTCACCTACATTATACCGACATCGTACTATGTCCCGAATAGAAGTTACTGTTCAAGTCAAAAATATATTTAAATTGCTAATTCAGGAGGGAACGTCACACTCCTCCGGGCCCGGGTAGCGCCGGGTACCCAGTACCTACATTCGGGACTTGTAAAAGCAGCGGTTGAGACCTGGAGACTGAAAACATTATACACTTAGAATCTAGAATCCAGCCCAAGACATTATACTCGTACATCGGGGCTAGAATCCAAGACGTTGTACAGTGAACTCAATGTACACGGATTTATTTTAACCGAGATGACACAACTGTACACGAATTGGATTCGAATGGGGATTCAACTTCTCTAAAGCTTCAATTTTATATTTTATTAGTTTATATTTAGTTTATTTGGGAGGCGAGTACGGGAATAACCAACACCCCTGCTACAGGTCACCCCAAGTGATTCGCTGCGTTTGGTGACTTACCACGGGTTTATGGGATGAGGTTTGGACCTATTTGGGTTTCTTCCAGTTGTGTGATGAAATAATCAAGCTGGGTTTCTCTTTCTGACAATCTGGTTAGATGAACGTGAAGTTTTGACGGATTTCTTTGATGACTTTATATAAAGGTTTACTTGCTTGTGCGATTACACAACTCTGTTACACTGCTTGTTTCAATCACGTGCATGCATACAAGTCCTTACCTACTGGTTATGTCATCCCAACAGACTATATAATAGGTACCATCAGATACTTTCACCGCAGATGCATGCAGAGAGGATGGACCGCCAAACAACTCTGTCTTACTGCTTGTTTTAATGACACATACATACAAGTAGTTGGTGCTCTATTAACAAACTTTATCTGAACATAAATAAGTGTTATTCAATAAGTTTTTACAGAATAAGTCAACCAATTATTCATCCTTATGAACTTAACAACTCTACCCTTACCTCTGTCGAAGAAATTAGTGACTTGGGCATAACTTTCGACTCTAAATTAAACTTCATATCCTATATAAACTCAATCTATAATAAAGGTATCAAAATGCTTGGCTTCGTTCTTAGAAATTCCAGAGGTTTCAAGAATATTTCAACTTTAAAAATTTTGTATACATCCTTAGTACGTAGTCAAGTCGAATATAACTCCTCGATCTGGTCCCCCCATTTTAAAATACATTCAGATTCAATCGAAAAAATTCAACACAAATTCTTAAGATATATTAATTTTAACCTCGGTATTCCCATTGAAAACATAAATTATAATTACTTGATGAAAGAATTAAATTTACTAAGACTGTCAGATCGAAGAATTATATCAGACTTAATATTAATGTTCAAAATTGTAAATGGTAGAATAGACAGTCCTGATCTAACTAAGCTCATTGAATTTCATATTCCCACGAGAACCACTCGTTCTAAAACCCTTTTTAAATGTAACAATAATCGGACTGAGTATACGAAACACTCACTTTTACCTAGGTTGCATGAAGTTACTAATAGATATGCAGATGTGATAGATCTATTTAACTGCACGGAACAGAGGTACAAGACGGCTATGCTATCATATTTTTTTAGTCACTATTAATTTTATTTCTATTATAGATTTTTGCATGTAAATGTATCTCTGGTGTCACTTCCCAATGTATCGTCACAATTAACTGTTATACATACACTGTTTTACCATTACTAATATTTTGAATATGAATTTGTGATATGTAATTAATGTTTATGGCATACTTATGCCGTTTGTATTAAATAAATAAATAAATAAGTATACATTTAAGTCCATACCTACTAGTTCAATCATCTCAACAGAATATAATACCATAAGATGGTTAGCAAGATGTTCTCCGCAAAAGATTTTTATGTCTTTTAGCAGTATCATAATATTAAGACTGAATTTTTTTCGTTCTATGAGAGATGCTACTAGAGCGATTGTAATTTTTTTTTTTTTTTTTGATAAAGTAAGGGGCGTGTTGCGTGTATTATAAATGACAAAATTGAACCAACCATCGCATCGCTTCGTCTGTACGCGATGGTTGACACACCACGCTTGAACCAACCAAATTGAGTCATCTGTTGGAGGTTTAACAGTGTTCTTACTGTAACCCCGCTAGACTCCATCCCAGTATGTACGTTTGTCACTCCTTCGCGTTTGGTTTTTGCCCAATTTCTTGCCGGATAATCAAGTGCCGTAAATCTCCGGCACTTTGGCCTGTCGCCTCATTCGCTTGTTGGATCGGTTCATCCACCGAGTCTGAGCACTCTAGCCGGTACCTACCCTGTACCTATGTGTTCCAACCAGAGTACCGAGCATCCGCGGGTCATGCACAGGGCTAAGGAGTACCTACTGTATGGTATAGCTTGGCTCTTCACACAATGCAAATCTTTAAAAATCCAAACACGTACAAGCACAAGCGTAGATTCCTGCATACTTACAAACAATTGTTTTTTTTTATGACACGAGTTTTTAGTTTCACTCTGAATTCTGTTGAGCTCTTTGCGATACCATTCAGTAGGGATCTTAGTTCAAGCAATTCTTAATAATATTGAACATTATTTTGTTTACGAGTATCTTTGAAAAATTGTAAATGATGTCGACTGTTATCGACATGTTAATGGACAGAAGACCTAACATTATTTTTTGGGGAAACATACAACTAACCTAATAATCAAAAGATTTAATGTCCTACGTTAAAAAAAATATATATATATATATATATATTTTAATGTCCTACATCAAAAAATGTCCTACGTTAAAAAATCAAAGAAAAGCAAAGGGCTGCTATTCTTCAACTTATATTTTTATTGCTTTGAATTGGCTGAGAATATTTGCAATCGATAACATAAAAAATTTGTTCGTTTTTGTAGCCATGGAAAAGTGCCCTTTGATTTTCCCAGTTGAGTTGATATTTTACTTAAAAGGTCTTACTTGGAAGTCAATGTAAAATGTCCCAAATTTTACCTTCGTGTTGGATTGGATTTCGTTGATTGTAGGCTGAGTTTTCATCGACGTACTATTATGTACTATCTACCGATATTTTGTTTTTAAAGAATGTTGACGCCGATGTTCAACGAATCGATTTTTGGTTTAACCTGTAATACTCCCGCTGTCCCACCGCAGGGGCCCACTCAACATTATCGCGGCTGGCTGTTCTACACCCCCACCGAGGTACCCTCAACTGGGTATGCTGCTCTGTGCTCTATTTAACACTTTGAATGATGGCGCTCCGCTTTGCATACCACGCGAGGTCGGGACGTGTCTTCGCCGTTCCTGGATACTAACAAATACGTGGATGGTTCCTGCGGATAGGCAGAGCATGGCAATATATTATATTGATACATATCCCGCTCTACTATTTTCTCCGAGACTATTTAATTTATCAACTGCTGTACTCGAATTACTTTATACATTCCCGATAGAACTTTCTTAGGTAGTAAACTAATGGCTTGCTTTAGCTTGGGTTTCAGTGCTACATGCTCTAGCCATTAATTGCCGATTGATCACATTGTTATTTATTTAAAAAAAGTATTAATTTAGTTTTTCCTTTTTTTAAATTTGGTAGTGCGCATTCGTACATGCTTATAGAGGGGGAATGTCACTTCCACATTCCAGCTGGAGCGCTTCTGAATGTCATTTTGTTCGAATGTCATGTGTGCATTACTTTTCAGCCTACCCTCGTATTTTGAATACTTGTCGTTTGAAAAGGATGATGATGGACAGTAACAAGTATATACTTAACTGTATAAATATTTATAACTGTGGTGTTTGATAGAGTAGTTTCACCATTTTAAGATCCTCGGGTACAGTATGGTTCATATTAACCTCGCTTAAAAATATATTAATTTATTTAAGGGTACCAATTTCGAACATTGAATAAATCCGTAACTGTCCAAATGCAGAACGGCTGTGGTAATGCGAAATAACAACCCTTGCGGTTGAGTGGCCTGAATGCTTCTCAGTGTTAGGAAATTGTACGAATTATTAAATAATATTTTTTCATCAAGTTCGAACAAAAATTTTAATGGAGTTTAAGTTTTTGAAATGTTCGATCGCATACCACGTCCAAGTTTTGCCATGATAAGAATTACCGAAAAAATATAACTTCTTGAACGTCCTGTAGTTTCGATAAAAATGTGGCTTTTGGGACAAGATTTGAATCCGTGCACTGCAGCCCGCTAACGTCCAGCCTCCATCGGACAGTCACACACTTACCTCCGTAAAAGTATTAGTAGAGGATCTTATAATGATGAAAGTACTCTACCATCACTTTGTTTCACTTCGACATAATTTTGTTCAATGTCTGATGTATAACACATGGTGCCAACATATTGTTATAAAACAGATATATCCATTTAAGTTTTCTCCCTTGCATTGTCCCAACTCATTTCCTAGGTAAGCTGTTGGGATCGGCTCTTCTCATTCTCATGCTATAACTTCTTCGGTTCTGGGTATCGCTTTCATCCAAGCTGTGCATCTGTAATATGGTCTTCCTTCTTTGGTCTTCTTTGGTCTTCCTCTGGATGACTGTCGTCGAAGCTCCGTAGCATTGCCTGCTTCACTGTGTGGTCTGGTGGTCTCCGACTTATGTGCCCATACCATGTCGTTCCTCCAGCTTACTGTTTATGTCCGTGACACCCAGGCTACCACAAATGCTTGAACTTTTAATCCTATATTTTAGTGATACTCCTGCCGACCATCTAAGCATTCGCATTTCTGCTGTTTCGAGTTGCCTAGAGTAGGAGTTGTACAAAGTCCAGCATTCGGAGCCTTACATTATCGCGGGTCTAACAAAAGTCGGGTATATATTTCCTTAAAGTTTTATAGGCATTTTCGGTCACACAAGATTCCTGTTGCGGATCTATATTCATCTAACTGTTAATAAATAAGATAAAACCCACACATTTTCATCAATGTTACTCCGCCTTGTTACTCGGATTCAATAACCATCGACAATTCCGTTTATTCAACGTGTTCACGCCACACTAAAAGTCTGCAAATAAAATATCATGTTCAAATCTTCGACAAATCCTCGATGTAACATTTTCTTTGTCAGTCGGCAGCTCTCCCCGCGCCGGCACGCGGTGTCTCGTGTTCCGGCAGCGTGTATCGTTTGATATCGCGATATATTAATATAATATTATCACTCGCGCTCCCCGCCCGCCCCGGCGCGAAGGGCTGCTAGGGCCAATATTGCTCGTCGCAGGCGTGACACAGTCGGCGAAAGCTCACAGGAGGACGGCTTAGAAAGGCGGGACTGTCGCCATCTCGATGATGCTCGCAGGGTTGATTAAATATATGCAATCATTTCTCAAGTCACTTGTCTTCTTGTCACCCTGGCCAGGCAAGGTGGTCAATTTCTTCAAATGAATGAAGTGACAAGGTTCTAACGTGGTGCGATGTCAATCGATTAATTATTAGTGAAGATTCGTAATTTGTTCTACCATTTTTTAGAGGCGCGTTTAAGTATTTTTTTAAGTGAAAATTCTTTAACATCGTTGTGATTTGAATCTCGATGAAATGGAAACGACCCTAAAAAAAGACAAACACATACATCTATTGGATTTAGCAAGTAAGAGAATGAGATAGAATGAAACCTTACCGATTTGCCGCTTTGATTATTACCTCAATTTTCAAGGCTTGATTTGAGATTGTGTGTAAGTTATTGTGACTTCTACCACTTCTACCGCGTGTGAACTGCACTCGATTTTTTTTAAATGAAAACATCTAACGGAAGAGTGCGATATTATTTTTGTCAATTATTTGTTGATTATTAAAGTTATCCTTCTTAAAATTGACAAGTTAAATGTCGTACGGACGGAACAACGACAGTTTTTATCAATTTAACAATTTAGTAAAATTATTCTTAAATATTGTGTAATGTGGTATGATTCATAATTGTGTGTTGTTTATTTATTTTGCATGTTATGGAATATCCGCCTTTGACACAAAACTTTTCTCATAATTAATTTGATTGATAGATTTACCTTATTTTCTGTTTACACAATCCCAATGGGAGAACGTTGGGGTTATTAAAACACACATTTATTTGAATGCAAGACATGAAAAAATGTGCAATGGGTCGTAAATTAAATTTAATGTTAACTGTGTGTGAATAATTGCTTTCAAGCTGGTCTAAATGATTGCGAAATAGCTGACGGGTCGTTCAAGTCTTAGATCTTTCGGCGGAGTCTCCGCATATTGAGATCTTCCCGATTCCTTACCCTTTCACGCTCCCTCCCCTCCGAATGTTGCCGAATGAAATTGCCAAGTTTGTTTGCCACCCCCGGTAGCTATGTATATATATATATATAGTACATAATACGTAGGCCCTAACAGTCTGTCACCCTTTCTCTAACCCTTGAGATCTTACCAAGGTGTAACTACACCCTCTGTAGGCGATATTTGCATTACTGAAATCTTGAATATCATCAAAGCCCTCGGAATATTATTATTTGTCTCGAATTAGCTTCACCCACTTTTGGAAACAATATGAATGATTTTAAATACTTCTGTGGAGTTTTGTTACGACTTCGCACCGAAGATACTATCGAGTTCGCTTTAGTTTGTTTTGCTAACTTGCTTTTGAATGGTTGCCATTTTAACTTAAGATTTCTCGTATTATGAGAATATTTAATTTGAATTTTCCATTTTGTGCACCTTAAGGCTCTGACGTAAAAACGTCTTTCTACATTTCGTCCGTACCATCTTAGATTCAAAACTCTTAATGGTTGTTTTACGAAATAGTGATGATTTGTATTTGACAACAAGTAAGCAACCGCATTAGGTACTGAACCCATTGATATCCTGCTTAATTACTTAGTTGTGTATCTCACACCAAACTAATTAAGTGTGCGTCCCTCCCCCACCCAGAGGGGGTGCCAGTTGCCAGTTGCCTGTACGTGTGCTGCACAGTGCACACACAGGCAACAACAGTTGCAGTTGCCAAACTTGGAAGGCTCTCGTCTCTCACCATCGGCTGCGCGCTCCCCGCCCGCTTTGAGTAAAGCAGCCACTAATTTACACCCCCATATTACTGCCTCACATTTGAATATTCACGCGATTCCCATGCGATCCCCTCCCCCTCCCCATCCGCACCAATCCGCTCTCTAATGCTCCCAAGTTTTGTCTGGAATATTTTTGAATATTTGTCGAATATTGCTTTCGAAATTGCAAATTCTCCCGTCATGACGGAGCACGACTGACATTCGATTCGAGCACTTAAACATTCTGCTTTAATTTTTTTACTATTCGTACGCTGGTGCTTTACATACACGGCTTTTAGGGGAAATGGCTCCTCTCCTCTCTCCTACCTACTTATTTACATTTCATCACGTAGCCTCTACGTTCTACAAACCTGTTTACACTTAGTCTCTAGTATAAACAACCACAAATCATTATAACAACATGTACGCTATACGCCATTTATCCTTCATACGTGCTATCAAGCCAAATTATTAAAAAAAAACCTTTTTGACGAATGTCTTAATATTTTTTTCCGTTTACGTGACTTCGTAGGTATATGGAAATTCCTCTGAGTTTCCTACATTTCCTAACTTCCGAGAGACCCGTGACCTGACTGCATCAATTTGACTCGGCAGATAGCCCAAACCTGGCCGGTGGCCAGATCCCCTACGTTAAAAAAATAATTGTAATGTCTTAATGGCGAGTTTATTATGTTTTCCACGATTGTGCGCACGCAGATAATCGTGAGCCCTTAACCGAGCTGCGCCGTGCGGCACGCGACTGTTAGGCGACCAAATGATCCCAGTTTCGGTCAGCCCGGTGGGCAAGTCATGATGGTCGTGACAAATAGATTTGGTAATGTGTGCGGTAAACCATTGTCTGCCGCTGCCATCGTGCCTATTAGGCCAATTATTATTATTAGCGTTTCACACTTACAAAATCCTTAACGCGAAGAGTGTATTTAATGTACTGACATATTTATTAATATCTACACCACGTCATAACTACGTTATTTCCTTTGATGTGTCTCGTATCCGGCATTACTGATCGTGGTGTCCGTGAGGGGTCTGATTTTCACCTTATCTTCGTACCTACGACGCAGCACGGTTTTGAGGGATATTTTGAAGCAGAATTTGTCAGTTTTCTTGAACTGATCGCATCATCCAGTTGGCAAATCTCTGTTTTAATAAGTTCAAGGTGTCTAAAATGCTTATATATCTATATTTATTTCCGATCGATATTTATTTCCAATCAATAAACACGAGTCGTGGAGGCTGACACCATCTTCATTCTACGGAATAGTTTTTTTGAAATGAAAAGCTCTTTAACACCGTTGTAATTTGAAACTTGATGAAAAGAAAAATAACGACACTAAAAAAAGACATACATCTATATCTATAAGATTTAGCCTGCTAGGGAATGTGTTAGTATAATCGGTCTCCTCTTTGTGCGGTGCTTCGTATCCTCGCCACTCTCATCTTCTTTAGTTTTTTAAAGGTTTCACTTCTACCGCGTGTGATTGCATACTCTGATTTTTTCATAACTCGTTTCATATAAATTGCAATATATGATTGTGCCACTGAGAGCTTCGTCGTAACCTCTATTTCTATTAGGTACATGCGTGTTTATGGAAAGATGGAGAAGTTATCAGCGATATGCCTTAAATTGTCGAGAATTTATAGACAAAAAATCATGAATTAAAAAAACGAGTGTGCTTTAGACCACACGACTGAAGTAAAACTTCACTAACTTATATCTCCCTTTCAACTTCTGTTCGCCTCGCCCGATCGTTCGCCTCGCCCGATCAATCTTTTCATAACGCTCTCGTCACGCATTCACCAGCTTACTCCCCAAGCCAAGCGTGCGTAAAGGCCCGACCGTTCGCCTCGGCCGATCACACTTTTCGTAATGCTCTCTTCACGCATTTACCAGCTTACTCCCCAAGTCAAGCGTGCGTAAAGAATTTTTCTTCAAAAATCTAGCAGCATTGGTCTCCCGTGCGCCGATGCACTTACGCGAAACATGTGTCACATCTGCCCTGATGATGGACACTGTAACACTGTCCGAAACGTTGGCTAAAGAAGGAGATAGCGCAACACGGCATAATATCCCAAAAACTAATAACAAAACTAGTTTTTCGTTAACAAGGGGTGATTCCGGTTCTACTAAAGGATAAGGAGCTGCCCATAACTTTAAAATGGACGATTTTTTCGTTAACAAGGGGCGATTCCGATTCTACTTAAGGATAAGGAGCTGTCCATAACCTTAAAATGGACGATTTTTTCGTTAACTAGAGGCAATTCCAATTCTACTTAAAGATAAGGAATTGTCCTTAACCTTAAAATAAACGATTTTTTCGTTAAAAACGGGTTAATTCGATTCTACTTAAGTATAAGGATTTGTCCTTAACCTTAAAAATAAATAAACTTTTTCGTTAATTGCGATTCAAGTTCTCTCGGATGACTGCGAAAAGTATTAATTTTAAGGTTAAGGACAATTCCTTACCCTTAGGTAAAACCGAAATTGCCCATTGGAAGTGTTTTAGATATATGTATGTAAAACTACTATGCACTAAAAATTTTCCCTTTTTAAGTAGCCTCGGTATCCAAGCATCCTTTCAACTCTGTACAATATATTGTGTATTGCAATTCAAAATAATGTGGGTGTCCCCAAAGCCGTTCACCGCCGACATGGGGTCACCGCGGGCAGGGTGGCTCCACCGAGGCCGGCCACGTGACCAACAACAAGAACATTGTTATTCTGTCGCCTCTCATTACTTACTGTGGAAGAGGGGAGGGTTCTGGGTTCTGCGACTGTGCATTTTATTGCTTCGACGGGAGATCTCTGTAACCCTTCTTTAAACTTGATTATTGATTTAAAAAAATAATATTAATAAATATTATGAAGATAGGGTGACACATGGTATGGTAGGGCGATTTGGTTGAGATAGAAGCGTCATGAAAATGTTTGATAGAAAATATAATAATAATTTTCATGTCTTTCAATAGATAAAAAGCGCCCGTGCAGCAAATGGAAATTCCGAGTTCGATTTTCAATCATATTTTTCAATTCATATTTTTGAAGTGCAAACTTCTTTAGCACCATTGTGATTTGAAACTCGATGAAATGAAAAATGAAAAATTGCGACACTAAAAAGAGATAAACACATACATCAATAGAAATTAGCCTGCGAGAAAATGAGATGGTATAATCGGTCTCATCTTTGTGCGGTGCTTCGTACTCTCCCCACTCTTGTCTATTTTAGTTTTCTGAAGGTTTTACTTCTAACGCGTGTGAATTGATATTTTTTGAAGTGAAAACTTCTTTAGCATGATTTGAAACTCGATGAAATGAAAAAGAGACAAACACATCTACAGGATTTAGCCTGCGAGAGAATGATATAGAATAATCGATCTCCTCTATGTGCGGTGCTTCGTAGCCTCCCCACTCTTGTCTCCTTTGGTTTTCTGAAGGTTTCTCTTCTACCGTGTGTGAGCTGCACATTTGTATTTAATTTTTTTATTGCCTTTCGCTGTATATACATAAATCATATGTTATTTTTTACATTAAAAAATAACATCACTAGATCTAATAAAATAGCCTGTATTGAGATTAGCCTGTATTGTGAGTGAAGCAGCATAAGATAAATCAATATACACAAAAACACCAAAATATTAAACGGAGAAAGATTTATTTTTAATTTGAGTTTACAGTTAAAATCAATTAGCGTGTAAAATATATTTCATTATACTAATATTACGGATTGCGTATACTATAAAGTAAGAATGATGTTTTCTGAACATAATTTGGTGTCCGGTTCACAATATACCGCGGAAAATTTACCGCCGATAAATCACCGCGGGGTAATTATTTGCCATTATTTGGAAGTGGGTTTTTTTAAACTTAAATAATTTAGTAAATATAATAGCAAAGGATTAAAATTAAAATAATTTTTTTTCGTCTATTATCTACTTAGGGAACGTACCCATACTACGTGACCAATTTTTTTGCAATTTTTAACCCCCCACCCCCGGTGACTAAAAACCTAAGCAACCCGCCGCTCATTTGTACCGAGCGTGACATTTTGCAGACCCCCCCCCCCCCTAACCGTGTCACGTAGTATGGGTACGTTCCCTTATGTGATTTTTCCAGATGAATGTTCCGATACTGATCGTAGGTATATTGTGAGTGTATATTATAGTGTTTTCGTGAACACCTCATGAAGAGAACCTTTGCTTAGGTGTTGTGTCTTTGTTATACGTAGTTTTATTTAAATTTGATTTCATTAATTAGTAAACATATTTTAATGAAATCACTTAGCTGACCACAATAGAGTTCTGGTACCCACGATATCCAATGTATCCAAGGACGAACGCAGACTAATTTCAATAAAAACGATATGTTTGAGGCGTGTGTATTGTAAAACCATTTTATTTAGTGACCGACCGAAGGTTCGCTTTCGGTTTCGGCAAGTTTCGGCAAAAAAGTCTAGTTTCGACATCAGTTTCGGTTTCGGCAGATTTTCTGCCGAACCTTCGGCCGCACTGAAATTCTGCAAAAATCTCAATAAATGATAAATTTAGTCTTAAGAATGTTGTGATTGTAAACGTAATTTAAATTAAAATACTCAATTAATGAGGTCCTTCCTTTATAATGTACACAAATGTTGATTATTAACAATTTTTTGTTCCAGGAAGTAGTTAACATGTTTGTTAATTTTTAGTACCTAATATCAAAGAAAATATTATTTTTTCACGTACTTCAATTCTTTTTTTAATTTCATTTAACACAAGTTAACTGTTTGTATAAGTGTAAAAAATAAGCCGTATTTCAGTAAACAATAGATTTTTATCATGTCTAAAAAAGTTTCGGTTTCGGTTTCGGCCGAAACTGAGACAACCACCGAAGATTCGGTTTCGGTTTCGGTAGAAAATCCTGTTTTGGTCGGACACTAATTTTATTCCCTATGACTGTATTACGATTGTGGAGATTCAAAAATATTGCCAGACTGATAAAATCATAAGAAAAGAAAAAAAAATACGTTGAGATTATTGTTATAATAATATTGAATGTCATATTGTTCCCCTCAAGCGAACGGAAGAGGAAGCCCAGGACGAACTATGAAGATTTGTCATGGTTAAGTGGAATGTGATTGACACAAGGAGTCTAGGCCACTAAACTTCTGTAGCGTCTTTCTTCTCGAACAAATGATGTGACGGTTATTAAAAATTGTAACAAAAATCATCCTCTCGCAGAAATGCTGGAGAACTTTTGAATTTGAAACAGCCATGTTGTGGAATGAAACAATCCGCCGCTAACAAGAGCCCCCCTTCATCTACCGTCCCCCGGTGCACAGAAAAATGAGAGTTGAACAGGAAAACCGACAAAGAGCATTGGAAAAAGCGCCGCGCGTTTCCCATCAAAGCGCCCGGCGACAGATCCGGTGAACAAACGCTCTCATATTAAAAATGATATGTTTACAGGATTACAAGAGTATGGCGTCGTGTCGACACACACAAGCGGGGGGGAGTGTGCTGTGGATGGGACTTCCTATGCATATGTCGGCGCTGTATGTGCATACGACAAATGACAAGTCTTGTCAAATCGTCAGCGAACGCCCCCGTCATGCACTTTGGTCGCACTTTTGTTGTGACTACTACTTTTGTTTCTGCACGTCTACAGTTTCTTTAGGAGACTCGGCGCTGAGTAAAAGTGCACATTGGATAGGTAGATTTTTAGATTAGTTTTAAAATGACAGTTGAGATGGATGGATAGATGTTTTCTTGAGGTAGATCACATATTATTGGGTGTTTTATATATGATTTACAGACTAGTTCAATCACGTCTTTATGTGCTGTAATGGGTCTAATATTCCCAGTAGCTGACGCACAACGTACTTGAGTGGCTCCTAATTAAGAAAGTAAGTTTTCAAAAAATACATTAACATTTATAGGATGGCCCGAATACACTCTTACAGTCACAATTGATTTCAAAAACTTTTTTCCCCTTTTGATTGCTTAATTATTTTCTTGCTAGCTGGGAGCAAATAACGTGCCTCAATGATTACCTACACCATTTTATATTTTAATAAATTAATATATTTTCCTTCCATCGTTCTCAAATTTCGGAAAATGTTTTTATATTACATATTTTGTCACTTGATCCGGTGTACAATAGATTTCTTATATTATGTATGTTCTATTTTACGTAATGTTTCCAGTTCTGTTTTCCTTGACATAACGCCATTTTCCAATATATTTTCATAAATGCTTAACCATCATGAAATTCACAACCTTATAATATAAGATCTTATCGATGCACTCTACGTGTCCGTCCCTGCTCTTCAGGAATGCTTGATTTCAATACCTTAGAGCAGGGGCGCCGAACCTCTTTAGCGTAGAAGGTTCGTAGTATCACCCGCGGGCCGCACAAAGATTTTCAGGTTCGATTTCAAATAAAAAAATTAAACAAGCGTTTAGGACAATTTTGGATTACGTTTCGGACACAAGTTAATTCTGCAGTTGAGTCCGTAAGCATAAATAATAGTGACACACAGAACAAACGAATGGTTTTCCACCGAATTTTGCCGTATGTGGGGTGAAACCCAAAATTTAAAGCTTTTCTCGAAGCATGAGGATGGTTTTCTTAAATAATCCCCCAACTGCTAGTTATTTATTTATTTATTTAGAAGGACGAATGTCATTTTTGGGAATGACATGTGGGGGATCTTTTTTCTCTTTTCCTTTCCTTAAAAACTGACCGGTGTCAGTGGTTGAGTGGGCATCGCGTGTGGGTCCCACCCAGGCGTTCCGTGTTCGATTCCTCGGCTGGCTAAGTTCTCCACCACGACTCAAGCAACATTTTCAACTTACTGTGGTGGTAGTAGGAGATTTTCAAATATCGTCGGGTTATTCGTCACCCGGGAATGTTTGTCTTTCTTTTTTTTAAAAAAAAGAAAGGAGAGTACGTTCCGGGAAGGAAAATAGTTTATATACAGATTATCATATGCATATATCACCGCAATGGTTGTTTTTTAGGCTTTAGTGAAATGTATTTTTAATATTTTAGTTTTAAATAATAGCGTTTTATAAGCTCCCTAACAATTTTTATTTATTTTTTTTATTAGTTTTTATATGATACCTAAACCAGATTTTGACAAAGTTCAGGTAAACTTTCAACTGGTCGCGCGCAGGTTTTCCCCTATAGATATTAAAAAACCACTTTATAATAGAAATATATTTTTTTAATGTGTTATTATTAAAAAAAAGTCTGCGTATTTTTTGCTCAACGCATCAAAAAACTGTTTTTCCATCGCTCTTTTTTTTGTCACGAAATTAACTAACGCAGCACCCAAAAAGGATAAATTGTTTTTGAAATATGACATATTTATAATGAAATGAAATAAAAACAATTCAATAAATAAAAATATAAATATTGTTTAGTTTATAATCCGCACACCATTATTTGACAGATTTTTTTATTTTACAGATTTATGAGCATTTGTAATCACTGTGCGGCGGTACCCACACCCGCCACACAAATTGAAAAAAAAAGTTTTAACTTGAGTTAATCTTTCTGCAAGGCCTCAGCTTAAATTAATGATTGCATACAGTAAACGAAAATGGTTTTCCTCCTTTATTTGCTGCATGAAGACTGCTCCTTGAATTTCATATCTTTCACTTGGAATTCGTGAATTTCTGTCGAAAATGTGTCAGCAGATGAACCCACAGCAGAAATTTTATCGTTACATTCTGAACACAAAAGTGGTTTTAACTTAAGTTTGCGCAGCAAAAAAACGTTTTTTATTTTCAGAATTTTGTAATATATTTGAATTTTAGACTCCGCTCGGAAGCTCAAAACGATTTCGAATTTCATTCGGCAAATAAAACTGGATTTAACTTTTAAGTGAATCGGTGAGATTTCCCCAAGGTTCAAAACTACACCAAGAACTCGGAAATGGAATGAAACTCGAAAAAACCTCCGATTGTTGCAACATACAGATTTGCGAATGAATCTGTGTACGATTTTATAACTGTCCTTCTTTTTTTTAAATTTCACAATGAACACGAAAACGATTTTAGAATGTTTTATTGACGCTCGCATGCTTACAGCCTTCGACAAAGATTTGCCTTTACATAAATAACTAGGAATAAATCATTTTGTTTAATTTATTTAACTAATTTAAAATTATATCAACCATACCGTGAAAGAAAACCATTATCGCGTTCTAAATGTAATTTTTTTACGATACCTTCAGAACGCGGGCGCACCGAAAAGCTCCGCTGGCCTCAGTTTCCGCACTCCTGCCATAGAGGCTCGCCAAAAAACATTTTTTTTACATTAATCTCTGGACTATACTTAATTTGCTGTTTTGCTAGCTAGTATTCAGCGTGCCACTATATGTGTCTAACAAGTACACTAGTGGGAGATCTCATGTACTATTTTCGCGACTAGGCACATGACCGTGTTGTGGTGGTAGTAGTTACTTTACCCACTACTGGCATGCTGAAGATCGCTACTGGAGTACTTTTGAGCGAGTGACTAGCATGGCTTTATTAGTATCAATCACTTTGCTTTTTTTTAAATATTTTATGAAGACAAGTCAGTCTCCTTTAGAAACCTTATAACGACTTTTGGTCCCGTTTACACAGGTAAACTTAATAGATGTGAATAAAAATAATAATATATGTAAAATAAAGTTTGCTGTAGAAATAATTCAGTAGCATTGATGTTTTCCAGTGTAGATGATAATTGACAGCGTTCAATTGAAGCGTCCTCGTGGCTCCGCGGGCGATATTAATCAGCCTCGCCAGCGCGGACAGGTTGCTAATTTGCTCGTTTGTCCACTTCCATAATTGGACATGAATATGCATGCGGGGATGGAGGAAATGGCAAATGTTGATTATTTATCGATTTATTGACTAAATCTATCTGGGTGAAACTGTTTCGTTAACTGAATGAATTCATTAGTTTACAATATATCCTAAAATATGTTATAATAATAAAAAAAAATATTTATCAATGGATTTTTACAATTTTATAAATCTTGTTTAGTTAGCATTGATTCAATTGACAAAAAGATCATTGACAAAAAGATCTATATGTTCAGGATATCTTCCGGAATGCAGCTGGTTTTCAGCAGTGCCTCTTAATATAATATCCGTATTGAAATTGAAATTAAAACACTTTTAAACTTATTTCCACTTATTTATTTCGCCAGTACCAGTTTCATCCTATTATGAACATCTTCAGGCTGGCAATTAAAATTAAAATTAAATTCTGTAACAAAAGAATGTCAATGCCAGCCTGAAGATGTCCATAATAAATAAGTGGCATTTAACACCCTTCGAAAAGTCATTAGAAAAAAATCTATGATAGTTTTCGTGCATCTTTTTGAAGAGGACAACATTCTTTTTGGAAAAAAATGTACGCGTATAGTACAAATATTTTCCAATGTTTAAATTTTTTTTACCATCTGCCTTTTAAAGATAGCTCGATTTTGTTTAATCTCGACGAAAATGTATCATTTTTTGAAGTGGCACTCAATTCCAAAACTTTCGCACGCCAATATTCTAAACATCAAAGGTGCCTTATTAATTTCAACATCCACAAATAATGCAACTACCATCACCCCTCTTGAAATTGAGGCAGTGTTTCGGATGAGGCATGGTCTCATTGTTGTTTTTACCTACCTACTGGGCATACCGCTGAGAGTTTCAATGTAACCTCTCCCTCTTTCTGATGAATAACGCGTGTAATAGAAAGAGATAGTAGGACGAACCTCTCGGTGGCAGAGCCATACCTACTCACAAGCGTACTCCGAGGTAACTTCTCCCTCTTTCTCATAAATGTTGCGCGTAATATAGAGAGGGTGTAACGGGGCTCTCGGCGGCAGGACCGTATCTACTGAGCTACGACTACCCCTTGTCGCGTGCTGTGGGCACCCCGCCGCTGATGGTTGGTGAACCACTCGAAGTTTGACATTGTTTTGGCTTTTTAATACCAAGCGGGACGGTATGGGAGCGGTGCGGCCCAACCGCCGACAAATCCCCTCGAAAGCCAAAAGGGTGCATCAGCCTTGGCGGATTGTGCATTGAATAATAATCATTTCGCGAATCTTAAGTTATGCCAAAAAAATAACACAGAGTAAATGATGTGATTGACGACTCTAAGAAAGTTTCATTCATTGCTGGATCATGAGTGACTAGCGACGAAGGGTAATAAATATTTTGATTTTAGATTTTCAGGAGTTATGTCGTGTTACGCTACCTCCTCCTTTAGCCAACGTTTCGGACAGCGTTACAGTGTCCATCATCAGGGCAGATGTGTAAATGTTAGTGGTAAAATGTGTGCTTAAGTACTTCGAGGCAATACCGTGTTGTTGTCTGTTCACCTGCTGCGTGGCGGGCTGGATCGTGAGAGACTTTTGGAAGTCCTTTGACCTCTCCAGCCAGAATCACTCGACCCATCGCCTTGCACGGCAGTTGAAGGAATGGATTCATACGTCCGACACTTCTGGAAACACTGACCCCTAGATTCCTACCCACCCCTCGTACCTATGCCTTTCTCAGAACTTCCACTTCTTCCTTTCTTAAAAAAAAACCTCCACACCAGCATCCCCTGAGATGACATAGGCCCTGAGGGAAATTATTTTCCTTAGGGCCTCCTGTGTGGGACTAAAATAAAAATAAAAATTAATAAAAAAAACATAAGAAGCTATGATTTATGTAGAGTAATATATTTTCTCGAGACTGGTTATAATTTTCTATTCTTACTTACGTACAGATTCTCAATCATATTCAATGTTTTTTTAGTGTTCTTATAAGTGTGTACATAACTCGCAAATGGATGAGTGTGATTAGATTAGGGTTAGGTAGCGTCCTGCCGAGCCGCCCCCGCTAACCGAGCGCCCAGTGCGCGCAATGAATGCACTTTCCACCCGAGGGTGCATGTGGCATGCAAAAATAATGGTCACACACTTAGCGCGCCCGGCGCACTCTCTGTCTTTTGATTTACGACTTTTTACAATGTTTTTACTGTTAAAATTTTGTATGCAATTCCAGTAATTATTTATCATGTGAAGTATCGGTATTGTTCGCGTTAAAAACGCTAATGGCGCGTTGAATTTTGATGAACCCTGTTAGTGAGGCGTGTGTTTTATGGCAGAGCGGGATTATACGACGTATTATACACCGTGTATGCGCTTCATTGTACCGGCCGTAAGGGTTCACTTGGATGTCTTTTATTACTCGGAAAACATCCGGAATTTGTCGATTTAGACTGAGAATTAAACCGGAGAAAAATTACAGAGAAGAAAGACCAAAATCCTTTATATCTCCACAACAATTCAACAGCATTTTACGCTTTCCCTTTTGACTTAGAATCTTGTTAGCTTTTCAAGCTTATCGCTACTTGAGGATCTGTGCTCCCGAATCCCTTCAGGCACTCTGTGATATTATTTGTCCTTAGGATTTCCCTCTAATTTTCCCTATCGTATTCCCTTCATTATAATGTAATAAATAATGAAGACGCTATGCGCCGGCAGAATCGCACAGCTTTCAGAGTAGAATCTTCATAACCGACATAATTATAACACATTTAATGCGATAGGTTAGTACAGTGGAATCATTCTAAAGAGACTCCTGAACCAGCGATTCCTGACATTATTCGGAGTAAAAAAATATAATAAAATTTTCTAATAATAAAATAATAAAAATAATAAGTCTACGCCGACTTTTTTGATGTCTATTTTTTGTTTCTTTGTATAATAACTCGGTCGAAATTGTTTTATTTCTATTATGTATAACTTTATTACTATGCTTTTGAGAAATTTGTATAGGCTTAACAAATGCATCAACTACATCACCCCATCCCATAATGCCGTAAGTAATTGAAGATTGCACCATGGAAAAGTATAAAATTTTCAATTTGTAAAAATTAAATACTAAGTACATAAACAAAAAGTTACACAAAAAGTACCTACTAACAGCCTTACTAAAAAACCCAGTGAAAATTTTATTCAATTGACAAACGGCCGCGGATGTGAAAACATTACTAATTAAAAATTTGTTCTTTGAAAGAAATACACATGGTTTCCACGGCCTGAGAGGGTAGTTTATCTCTGTTTTAACCATTGATGTCCGAACGATATTTGTAATTTTTCCATAGTATTTTGAATGTTCTATATATTTCTTATTTTTGAAGGTGTCGTAAAAACAAATACCATTTATGAAAACTAGATAAAATTACCTTTTAGATTTGAGTATTTGAAATACACTTTAGCTTTCAAAAACTGCCATATTTTATGATTCAAACTCGGAAAAACATGGAAAAAAATTTCCTCCCACAACATTTTTGACCAAAATGTAGAGAAATTTAAATAAAATCAAAATTTAAAAAACACAGTCCTTTTATGTAATAAATTTGGAAGGAAACTATCACCTCACTTTTTTATCGTGTATACAATAAAAAAATAATAAAAAATTTCAAAGTTTTTTTTATTGCCAAAAAAATAACTTAGAAATAATACCGAAATTTAAAACAGATTTCTTGCATCTCTAAAGACGTTAATTTTTTTGATACGTTTACGAACACATGTATTAGATTTTAATATTATAAAAAATTATCACTTTTAACAAATTCTCTTAAAATAAAGATCTTAAAATGAAAATTTTATCTTAAGTAACCTATAAAAAACAATATTCTGACAGTTCAACTTTGAAAGTACGGCGTTTGTACAATAACTTGATTTAACTGATGTAAACCACACAAATAATATGGTAAATATATCAATTATGTGAACAGAAGAGTAAATTCGTCACTACAATAGAAATTATTTAGTAAAATCACAACATTTAGGCACTAACAAAATTTTCCATATCCCGCCATAAACACACCGAACTGTTTTGTCATCGCGGGCCGATATGCACAGGTGCACCAATAATGCTCCTAGCGGAGAAGAATTAAAACAACATTGTTTCCTAGTAAATTAAAACCATATACAACGTTGTCACATCTTCAATGCGTTTTAACAGCGTTACCACGAAAGAAACGTTATTGGTAATAAAACGTCTTTTAGTGTATACGAGCTCTATTTATGTTATTGCAATAACACAGTTAATCGGTCGCGCTGTGGTTTTTTTTTAGTAAGGCTGAAAATATTTAACATTTTCAACAGCGAGTTCGTTGCACAGTGAACATATTTCTTGATTGCAACTCGTAATGTGTATTCTAGTTTTTTTGTAATCATGAAGTATGTTTTTAATGTTGTCATAAACAGTTTTTCCAGGAATTATAAAAGTTACATAAATCATTTATGCATATGTATATTCACATTAAAATCGGGCCAAGTACACTTCCTTGTGGAACTGCATTTTTTACCAATGCTTCTGAACTGTAAAAATTATTTTTTTTCTTTTGATGTTGACTTTAAGTTTGTTGGTTAGTATTTCTATTTTTTTTAAACCTCCTTCAGTTATATTTTAATTAGTAAGTTTTTTTTTACTTTCGAAAGCATTTAAGACTTTGGTGTACATTTTTATTTAATTTATTTTTTTATTTAATTTCAACGGTATACATATACCATAACGTGACTATCACAAAATCAAAAATAATAATATAGAAATAATAAAAAAATTGTTTAACAGATGATTGTGGCATTTGAATGAGAAATGACACCAGAGAGACAATTACGTACAAAAATCTATAGTACAAATAGAATTAATGTTGACTGAAAAGGTTTGATAGCATAGCCCTCTTGTACCTACCTTCTGTGCAGTTAAATAGATCTGCCACATCTGCGTATCTATTAGTAATATATCTATCATGTAACCTAGGTAAAAGGGAGTGTTTCGTATACTCAGTCCTATTATTGTTACATTTAAACAGGATTTTAGATCGAGTGGTTCTCGTGGGAATATGAAATTCAATGAACTTAGTTAATTCAGGACTGTCTATGCTACCATTTACAATTTTAATCGATATCGATAGGTGTGTATGTATATTTTTTGCCAATTCATACATCTTTGTGATTAGGTCTTGACTTGACTTTACGAAAACCATATTGGTTTCGCGATAGATTTTATTATTCTAAGTGTTCGATGACTCTATTTTTGATGCATTTTTCTAATATTTTTGATAGGTTTTGAATCAGGCGAGATTGTCTATAATTATCTAATTTATTATTTTAACCAGATTTATGAATAGGTATTATAATGGAGATTTTCAATTACCCTGGGAATTGACTATCTTTGAGGCAATTGTTAAAAATATTTTGCAAATGAATAAAATTGCGTTATCGTGGTTTATTTTTGCGGTTTTGTGCCGTGTTTCGCTTCGCTTTTTTCTTTCCTTTAGACTTTTAGGTTTAAAAACGAGGTAATAAATAAATAATAAGACCCCAAAAATGAACCACGATAATAAGTTTGGCCGTGAAAATTAAAACACATCTTAAAATATGTAGTTTTATTTTTATTTTTTATGTTTTTTTAAGTCCATGCTTTTAAGTTCTCAATATATTAACTTAGAATTGAATGATTTTTAGGCTCTTCATATATTTCATTTTGAAGAGAAACTTCTTAGACCCGATGTGATTTGAAGTTCGGATGAAACGGAAGTGCGTCACTAAAATTTATTATTTGACGGGTCCTCGGTTTCAATATAATGTGGTAAATTCACGGCTCCGCGCGAGCCTCCGATAGCGTAGCGCCTGACAAATCTCAGCGGTCAGAGAGACATCCAGCGAACGGAGGTTCGGATCCTACGAAATCCAAAAAAATAAACATTTTTGTTTTTGTAAAATCAATATCCAATCTTCAAACCACTTTAAAATAAACAGGCAAAAGGAATGAAAGAGACATCTAGCGACTTTCTCGTTTCACTTCAACCGCGTGTGAATTGCACACTCTTATTTTTAATCTGTCACAAGTCCATCCCTTAGTATTGGAAGATTTTGGGCTATCTAATATATTTCAAAAATATTTTAAAATATTATATTGTTTAATTTTTTTAAGCTATCACTTGTCCAACCGTTTCCTTAGAATTGGGTGATTTTAGGCTCTCAATAGGTTTATTTAAAATTGTATGATAAATAAAAAGAAAATACTTTGTTTTACGTCACTTTATTGTAATTTTTTCCGTCTACCGGTTTCGGTACCTCCATACCTTCATCGGGACTGAATATAAATTTATATTCAGGTACGGAGGTACTGAAACCGGTAGACGGAAAAAATAACAATAACGTGACGTAAAACAAAGTATTTTCTTTTTATTTATTTAAAATGTCAAGTCACAATGTGTTTGCTTCTTTTGAAAAATTAAAATGGGATGATTTCAAGAGAAATTCAGAAAATACCTGCAGCCTACCTGTCCATCTGATGCAATATTTGGATAAAATTTTCAGTTTTGATTATTCCCGCTTTTCACGGCCTTCACACGCTTAATACGAGTCCACATATTGCGCGCCATATCGAGGGTTTTGAGGCCTAATCCCGTGTACCCGACGCGAGTTTCCCCGTCAGGGCGCGACTGAAAACGCCGAAAGTAAATTAACCCGAAAAACACCACCGAACGGGGCCCGTATGTAAATGCTCTCATTTAGCCAATTAGGTAGGTAGGCGCGTACGCAGATACCTTCCCCTCGAGGTGGGGTGGCCAATATTTATCCATATATATCTTTCCGAGTTGAAAATATGACCGCGGGGACTAATGAAGTGCTTGTTTATTCCCCAATATTAATATGACCCCCGCACACACCGGCACCGGTTGTATTCATTACGGGACGGGGTCCGCCTCCGCGCGGTTGCCCGACCCCGCGGCCGCAGTGGCGTATTGCGCCCTGCCCCGTGCCCCTCGGTTATTTACCCTGCTCCAATTCAATTCGTATCATCCTCTGCGGCTTATGTTTGGGGAAATGGGTATAATTTTCATTGTTTTATGATCTGCTAGATACGACGATGCTTATCTTTTGTGATCTTCCACTGTGTATTTTTCCAACAGGCTGACTGAGTTAAAACAAGGAAAACCTAGATTTACCAGCGCATTTTTGAAATAAAACTTCTTTAGGCATGCTTGACTTGGGGAGTAAGCTGGTGAATGCGTGACGAGAGCGTTACGAAAAGCGAGGCGAACGGTAGTTCAGAGGGAGATATAAGTTAGTGAAGATAGAAAGAGAGAGAGAGAGTTAAGTTTCGTATATTACTGTAGG
This sequence comes from Limnephilus rhombicus, assembly GCA_929108145.2. NCBI lineage: Eukaryota > Metazoa > Arthropoda > Insecta > Trichoptera > Limnephilidae > Limnephilus > Limnephilus rhombicus. The sequence goes on from OV815275.1 coordinate 10,522,459, forward strand.
GGCAAGAGAGGTGTGAGCACACATTTTCTTTCTCTCTTTCTCTCATTGCCAGTTACGTTTCGTATATCTAAGACACAGTGCAGGCCTATTGTCTGTATCACACTGTAGAAGCATGAGCGAGCAGTACGCGCGCACATTTTCTTTCCCTCTTTCTATCATATAGATGGAGCTAAATAAGTTCTACTTCAGTCGTGTGGTCTAAAGCACACTCGTTTTTTTTAACTAAAAACTTCTTTAGCACCGTTTGATTTGAAACTCGATGAAACGGTAAAGAGTGACTCTAAAAAGAGACAAACACATACATATATAGGATTTAGCCTGCTAAAGAATGAGATAATAAAATCGGACTCCTCTTTGTGCGGTGCTTCGTAGCCTCCCCACTATTGTCTATTTTAGTTATCTAAAGGTTTCTCTTCTATCGCGTTTGAATTGTTAATAATTGTCTTTAATGAAATGTATTGCATTCCACTGCATTTGCTTACCGTCTTCTACTTTGTTTCGTAGCTTCCCCACTCTTGTCTACTTAAATTTTATGAAGATTTCACTACTACCGCGTGTGAACTGTACACAGCATTTTTTTCTTCATGTATGCGTAGTGAGAATACCTTTCCGTTATGTGATATGCACACCCCATACGCCACTGTTACCCCTGGATAAGCTTGCGGGGTTCGTGTGGGAGATGAAATTTTATTACACTAGGAGAGAATTGTGCATAGCGCGGTGTTTTTCCACATTATTACAAGTTACAAGATATGCTGAGCTAAAAGGCGCACTCAATGATGATAATTGCGAGAGGCGTAATCACAATGGCGATGTGGATGGTACTAGAAGTCGGAGCGGCGTTTTATTAATCGCCTTATTGCTGGAACAGACCGAATTTAAGTGAAACCTTTCCTGCCGTTCATTTTCTTTTGTTTTAATTGTGGCATTAGATTTGTAACTTTCTTGACATTTTTTAGTGAATAGATAATATATTTCCAATACAGAACACTACCCGCAGTAGAATCTTTTTAACCACTCAAGCCTATTTTTTCGGTAAATCAAAATATTTCTGTTTTGCAGTAAAATCCAAATAAATGAAATATTTCTGAACACACCCGAAAATAAAAAAAAAAACTGTTTTTGACAGGTGACTTAAAAATTAAACATTTATTTTTTAAATTATTTTTTTTAAAGCAAAAATTTAAGATGGCTGGCTAACATATTTTTTCTAACAAAATTTTCTGGTAACGAAAAAAAAACATGCACATGTTTTATTAAGCAAATTATTGTATTATGAACGTTATCGACAACTCACTTTTTTGTCGTTTCATATAAAAATATATTTTTTTTATATTTTATATATTGATTTTAATATTCCCAAAGTTTCATAATTTTTTTTCAAATTGAGGTCGGAAACTTTGTTTTCATAAAAGTGTACATTTAAATTATTTTGTTGTTGGCTTGTAACTAACTAACTAACTAACTAACCATCACGCCGTTTCCCCGCAGGGGTAGGCAGAGAGGACGGACCGCCAAACAACTCGGTCTTGGCACACACTCTTTGCCTCACTCACATTCATACATCGTCTCATTTGGCTTGTAAATTTGAATAATAAAAATATTTCGATGATTTGTATAGCGCCATTTTTATGAAAAATCACCGCAGGGGCGCTGTATAAGCGCTGTACGCAATATAAATCGTCGTTTACTCTTTCTAACACCGTTTAGAACGTATAAATACGATGATTTCTATGAGATTTATGTGAGTTGTTCACATTGAAAAAACACCCAGTTTAAAAAATATGTCTACCAAGTGGATGTTAAAGCAATTTTTTTTTTAGAAAATATGTATTATTATTAATAAATATTATTCATAATCAACTACAACCCCCAAGAAATTTCATGGACTTTACTGCTTTTTACAGTATAGAATGTTCTGAATCACATGTTAACTTGTTAAGCGAACACCAAACCTTAGTTCATAGTTAATACCCTCACAGTCTAGTAGGGATACGCAGCGCAGTCTAATAAACCGCAAATTTATGTTTGTTTTTCTCGCGTTCTTAATTATGGTTGCCTCTGTTAAATATTTCGCTTGTTACCCGTTACGTTTATCTTTATTCTTCGAGGGTCGGGGCTGCTGGCTGGTAAAGAGGAGCATTATGGGATACAATGAACAATGTTTTGAAGTCCATAATGGCCACGTAAACGATGCTACAGCCCTTCTAACAATCATTATTCGAGAGGCACTTCTCGTTCGGGCTCTCCCCAACAACGTCAAAGAAAACTGAAAAATGGAAAGGGCCATGATAGTTGGCTGTGTAACTATTGTCGGGTGCTTACTTACTTGTGTGTTTGGTTTATTGGAGTGCCGGCGCGTGGCTATCCTGTAGCTTTGTCTGGGAAAGGCGCGTGTTAATACAAAAAAACGTTTTTATTATTTATTCGTTCATCAAATTTTAATATTTTTTTCAATGTTCATTTTTACAACGAGGAGACCATAAATAATGTAGATACACAATATATGCTTCAATTTGATGTAGACTCTTTCAATGTGGGAGGCGGGTATGGGTAATGTCATTTATTGGATAACCAACACCCCTGTCATAGGTGACTCCAAGTAGTTTGCTACGTTCGGGGACAGCAGGGGTTCCTGGGTTCACGCGGTGGATGTTTTCCTCCACTTACCCGAACTGGTATAAGTAACAGAACTCCTTCAAGGCTCTCGCAAGATTAATTTTTTTTTGTTACATTTATTTATTTTGAACGAATCTAGACCTCCAGTGTCCCTGCATACGTTGTTAGAAAGCAGTATGCAAGTGCTATAGGGTTCATGGGGTGAGGTTTGTCTGGGTTTTGACGGCGGATGCCTTTGTCCATCTACTGCGTGGCGGAGACTGATTGAGAGACACCTAATGACCTCTCCAGCCGGAATTTCTCGACCCATTGCCTTGCATCGTAGTGGGAGGAATGGATTCGTACGTTCGTCACTCCTGAACACATTGAACCCCAGATTCTTATCCACCCCTCATATATTTTCCTTCCCAGAACTTCCTTTCCCTTTTTTTTCTTTCCTCGGGGCTTCCTTTTTGGAGATAGTGTTAAACTTAGCACAATCCACGTCGTATAGCCGTAGAGCGTGTGAGTAGATACAAATGCGGGATTGAGGTAGGGGCCGTAAGAATAGATTTATTAATGCTGGTCTTGAAGGTGCCCGGATTATATGAAGGAAGAAAAACAGATACCGGTAGCTTGTTCCACATACTAATCGACGTACACAAAATCGAGTCGAAGAAACGACCTGTTCTCACGAAGTCAACATCAACTGTGAACGCCACTGCTTACAACTTTTCTTTTCGAATTTTTAAAAATAATTTTGATGCCTTTCTTATATTTTCATTATTTTTATTACCATTATTTATTATATGAAAACTATTTACATTTTTTTGTATTTATTATTTCACACGCCATGCTAGCAAAGTCCCTATGTTATGGCGGGTGAAGTTAATAGGTTGGAATTATATGTAAAAAAAAAAATTTGCATGAGCCTCACACAGGAGGCCCTGTGGAAAATAATTTCCCTCAGGGCCTATGTCATCTTTGGGGATGCTGTGTGGAGTTTTTTTTTTGGAAAGGAAGAAGAGGAGAGTTATGGGAAGGAAAAGGGTTTAAGGGGTGGGTAGATCTGGGGTTCAGTGTGTTCTGGTCATCCGCCTCCAAGACCTAGACAAACCTCACCCCATGAACCCGGGCACCCCTGCTAAATCACCAAACGTAGCGAACCACTTGGGGTGACCTATGGCAGAGGTGTTGGTTATCCAATAAAGGTTCCCGGGGTGGCGATACCCATTCCCGCCTCCCAAATTGAATATGCTTGACAATCTTGACAATAATTGTAATTCAATACAAAAAATATAGGAGCAAGTTGTTACACGGCGGGGGCACATTGTTACAAACCAAAAAAAACTCAAAATATAATTGATACCAAATTGAATCCAAAGAAAAACTGGCTGCCTTATTTTTTATTTGTAAGCTTCATAGATATTGTCTTCTTCCCGTTGATTTCGCATTTCGCGAAAGACTTCTTTAATTTTCCTGCGAAACTTTCCCTCTCTGCGTTGTTTTCTTGTAGTTTATAACCATTTTAAAATGTATCTAGAACTAGATAAACTAATATATTAGGTTTTGAGGGTTAAAAGTGAATGTGTTCCTCCCTGAGAAACAAAGTGTCTATGTGAGGTACATTGTTGCATGTAACAACTTGCCCCCCAATCATTGTAACAACTTGCCCCTTTGTCGAATATCACATTAAAGTCATAATATCATTTACATGAAATTTACAACGGATAAGATAAATGTTCGGGTACAATGCAGAAGGGTGAAAAATATAAAAAAAATATATAAATTAACTTACCTATTATGGTAAGGTGACAATATGACTTTGCACACGCGAAATTCAATTTTATTTATTATTTTTTTTTGGAACATCCGTTTACGTTGACGTTTTGTGGGTCACTGTGGTCGGCTAGTTCACGCATTTCCACCATAGACATGCGCGCAAAAATTCGCTTCGGTGTGTGATTTATCGACGATGTAACGTCGTGCCCCCGTTACAACGTGCCCCCGTTACAACGTGCCCCGCCTCCCCCTAAATATTTTATATATTATTTAAATTTGGAAAATTAGATATGGATTGTGGGAAATGTATGAAAGTAGATTAGTTGAATAGCGTGTAAAATGTATGGGTATTGTGATTTATATGTATTGCAGATGTAAGCGTTATTTTATGTTTTTAAAAGTAACGAGTCAGGATACGGTATTTAGGTTGTCGGGGAGAAGGTGAAGATTTTAAGAACTAGGTAGATGAATATTGTCTTTGTGCTGTCGTAGATAAATTAATAGCTAGTGTTTGTAGGTACATAGTTTTTCAATTTCACGACGACATCCTTAAATTCCTTAAATTTCCACCGTGCGTTAGTGATCTAGCATGCCAGTCCCAGTCCCAGTCAGTCTGTCCCGCGGCCGCCTCCGCTCGGCCGTGTTCGGCGGCCGCCCGCGGGAATACACGCCACGCGAACAATGACTCCCGCCGCTAATTCTCCCGCTGCATGGCTAAAGCGGAAGATATTATTAGCAAGTGAGGTAATGGGCTTTTACTCAAAAAATGGACGAGAGTACCCTCACCTCCCTCTGGTGAACAGTACACAGGTATCTAGGTACAAGGCGAAACATTGGATAATTAACTCCGGGCGGCCTAATCCAGCCTAGCGCGTCGCAACCCTGTCGATGTGTTTTGTTACTATGTAGAAAGTATCTACCTATTAGTGGAGTATCGTTTTTGAAGTAAAACTTCTTTACGCACACTTGACTTGGGGAGTAAGCTGGCGAATGCGTGACGAGAGCGTTACGAAAAGCAAGGCGAACGGTGGTTGAGAGGGAGATTTAGTGAAGATAGAAAGAGAGGGAGAGTTACGCTTCGTATATTAGTTCTCTCATAGCCAGTTACGTCACATAGTGCAGGCCTATTGTCTGTATCATACTGTAGGAGAGAGAGAGCAGTGCGCGCGCACATTTTCTTTATCTCTTCCTATCATATAGATGAAGCAGAAGTTTTACTTCAGTCGTGTGGTCTAAAGCACACTCGTTTTTTTTTAAATATTAGCTCCACACAGGAGGCCCTGGAGAAAATAAATCTTTCTGTGTCATCTTTGGGGATGCTGTGTGAAGAATCTTTTTAAGAAAGGATGGAGAGGAAATACTGGGAAGGAAAGGGTAGGGATCTGCGGGCCGTGTGACCAGAAGTGACAGATAGATAAATCTATCCCTCCTACTGCGGTGCAAGGCGATGTTTCGAGAGAGTCCTAATGGAAAGGTCAAAAAGTCTTCCTCAACCAGTCTCTCCGGATCTGGCCTGCCACGCAGTTGGTGGGCAAACCCATCTGCCGCCAAGATCCGGACAAACCTGAACCCATTAACCCGGGCACCCCTACTAAGTCACCAAACGTAGCGAACCACTTGGGGTGACCTTTGGCAGAGTGTTGGTTATCCAATAAATGATTCCCGGGTCCGCGGTACTCATAGGCACATCCCAAATTGTAAATGTATGTGGCAGTAACACAAATATTTAATTATGTATTTACTTGCAATTTATGTATGCACTATCGCAGATCTGTTACGCTGATTTATAGTCGCGTCCAGCTTTAGATATATATTTACACAATGGATTATTTAAAAAAAATATATTTAGACTAGTTGAAGTCCCCGGCGTCACCCGGGTTTTACACGGAGTTTTTCGAAATCTGATAATCAGACAGCGATCAGATCTTCCTCTTGCTTTGAAGATGAACTGGTGAAATTTTGTACACAACATGCAAAATTTCACCAGTCCCGGAATAAAATTGTTGATCCACGCGCCGCTCGCATGGTGTCCGCCACAGACAAAATTCTTTACTTGTATAAATAGACTAGCTGAGGTCCCCGACGTTGCCCGGACTTAATGCAGAAATTTTCGAAATCAGATGTAGACAGTAATTTTAGTGTGCAAATTTTTATCAAGAAGTATCTAAATTCTGCTTTAAAATGTAGGTTAAAATGTTTTTTAGAAATCTCGTGTCACCAGTGATTTTTCCCTTATTTTGAAAGTCAAGTATGCAAAATTACATTAACCTTGGGACAAAACTGAAGATTTGTATGAAATGTAAGCCGCCCGCCCGCCCGCCACAGCCATTCTTCTTTAAAATTAGAAGACAATCATTATTGAGTATGTAAAGTAAATTTAGAACTAGCGATTTATAAAATCAGATGTTTTGATTTTATGGTGACCGGCCAACTCAGAATGAAACCAACTGAGAACCACTTTTTAGAAAGGTCATTAAGAGTGATGATAAAACAATTGGTTAAATATGTTCCGTTAGGTTAGGGTTAGCGACTATTTTAAACGTATTTTTTTCTTGGATTTTAATGAGGTGTTGAATTGACTTGATTCTGAGTTGGCATGGAACCGATTTTATATGTCGTTCATATTGTATAAAAAGAAAGCTCGGTGCACGTCACTATGATTCTCGTCCATATTCGACCGAACACGGCCGGGAACAAGGCCTCCACCATTGTGATATGGCCGAATCATTTAAAATACACACACAATATACTAATACAGTATATATATCTTGATTATTAAATCAAACACATCACATTACGGACGCTTATCTTGTCAATATCAAATTCCCCGGCGAAAGGTCAGTATGCATGACAGGTTGTTGGAGCGCGCGGGGGGCGCCGCAGTACCAGGGGAGTGCCCGGCCAGGGCGCCATGAGCTCAGAACAAATCTTTTAAAATAACTAATGTGTTATTTATTCCAATAAAAATTGAATTAAAAATATTAGGTTCCTATACTTTGTAACACCGTTCTACCTCTGGTACGTACATTAAAAATTCCACAGATAATTATTTTTCTTTAAGAATAATTCCAGTTTATCGTAAATGGACTGCTTATTTTAGGAATTGATGTCTGAATTCAATCGCTTTGCATTTCGTCTGTTTGTAAATTTGTTTATGTGTTTCGTGCACGACCAATCCTGTCAAGATGGTCCGTGTTGGATAGTACCCTTTTAGTTCGCCAGAGTTATTCGCTGTCAAATCGGAAGAATCCATATTTGGCAAGTTCACAAAACTATTAATTACGAGTCTGACTGAAGATAGGGAGAGAAAGGGTAAGGAAAGAGAAAGATTATAAATTAGGTATCTACATAGTTTTTAAAACGTCTTTTTCTGAACGGTTGTCTCTCTCATGGGGGTGATATCTTCTCTGAAATGAAGTGCAGGTATGCTTTTCACGTAGGTATATAAATATCTCCTGGAATGCCTTTCCGGCATTATTGTTTGTTCCTTCCTAAATCCCTGTTTCCTTTAACCTTTCCCTTACTGTGCTAAAAAAATACGCGCGCTCCGGTGCTGTGTAATCAATTCACGTGTTAAAATCATCGATTTTATATCGGAAATATATGAACATTTATAGCTAATCGCTTTTGTTTTTCGTAATTTGTGTTACAAGTGATAATAATTGTAATTTAATTGCTTAAAACATGAAAAAACCATCGTCCGTTGCTCAAAAAATGGGCGAGGAGACCATCTCAAAGGATTGCCCGCGAACGACTGAGGCGCTGGGCGCTGGGCTGCTACCCAATACATGTATACAGCTATGTTTGTTTAGCTACTACGCGGTCGTAGGTATCGACGGTCGAAATACAACACGGCGGTATCTGTTTCTCGTGTTCCCGTATAGCAAAGTAGAGCAAGACGTCACATAGCGTGTCATCTCCCCCCGCATACTCTTCGCGTATCACGGTTCACACTGGCATACGGTTGATTGTATTTGTGGTTTATTCCCGACATTTAACAAAATATCTCTGATTTTGAATGAAATTTGCTAATTATTTAAAATATTATTTTTTAATTCAGTGTGTAAATGTATAACGGAGGAATACCTAAAATCTGAACCCAAAATTCATTATATTTATAGAGATATAAAAGTTATTAGAAGCAATGTGTAGTATTTACGCATTACAGACCAGGAAAGGTTAAGATCCAAGTTTTCTTCTTCAATAACGCTAAATCATATAAAATCACGTGTGTTTGTTAAAATTTGATCGCTTAGAAGTATTATAGATGCTTCAATTAATTACTACGAGTAGAACACATCTTGGCCTCAGAAAATATCGTTCATTTTTTTTAATAAAAAAACACGTCCAAATGCAAATTCTCCTACTTATAAACCCCTTTCCGGATATGATTTTATTGTATAATGTGGCGAATTCAGTTTTTTATGCCTGGAATTCACAAAATAAAATAAAATATGCTTTTTCGCATGTTATTTTTGACATCAATCCAGGCGGCCAGCACTCAATGTATTTGGATTTTCAAAGTGAACCTTATGTCATCGACGTAAGAACCATTTACTTGTCACACCCATTTTTTATCAGTTCCGCCCGTCTGCGATGGGGAATAGACGTCCCTAGACTCTGCGTCGCTCGGTTCCGTGAAATCAATTCTAAATTTCCTTGTTATATTATATTTACAATAAACAGTGCGTAAGAAAGGAGTTAATGTTTTTACAGGCCTTTACGAAATCAATCTGTAAAAAACAACTCTCAAATACCCTTTCCAACCATTCCAAAAGCTTTTTCTCAAGTCTTGTCAAGTATTTTTTAATCCCTCCCAAAAAGAGGCGTGAATTCCGATTTCGATTTTTTTCCTGGACTATTGGATCACCCTTTTGTGTTGTTGCTTAAGCTGTTTGTTTCTTACATGATAAACAAATCACATAATGTGTGACATTAGCCACGTTTAAAGTCAATACGCACGTTATGTCGGCACTTTCCCGATAAACTTGGGTTAAAGTTTGTCGAGTATATGCTGATATATCCTGTAATTTTTTTTTACATGAGCTCCACACAGGAGGCCCTGAGGAAAATAATTTCCCTCAGGGCCTATGTCATCTTTGGGGATGCTGTGTAGAGGGTTATACAGTATACATACATAAATAACAACATGTGTTTAAAATACAATAAACATATAATTCTTAAAGGTTTTAAATGAAAAGTCGAGAAGAAATGTAATTAAATTAGAATGTATTACTAGAATTTGTGCTGAATTAGTGGAAAAATGTTGTATATAAAAATTTCACATACAACATTATTCCACAAATTGTTTTTTTTACTCTTCGTACCTTACAGATAGCAACATGCTCTGCTAACATACATTTACACATGTCATCGATGTATTTAAGCTAAGCAAAAAACGATTCGAATTAATGAAACTATTTACATTGGAGATATTGTCTTGTGATCAACATGTCTCTTGATCTCTTTATCATCTTACAACATTATTCCACAAAACTGTTTCAACGGCTGATAAGTAGCCTTAATAATATTTTTTCTGGACAAATACTACTTTCCTTGGTTTTGAAGTCTTTCTAGTTGAAGCTATAAGACGTTCATTTTCTCCATTTATGCCCATTAATTAAACCATAGTCCGTGATTTCGATAAACTGCATTATACAACGTACTTCCACAAACCAAACTTTAAAATGCTGCCACAGGCCTAACATTAAAAGATGCACATTAATATGCCTAAAATTATTCTATCAATAAAACCAACATAGTGAGTTTTGTTGGATACGACATTATTCCAGGCAAGGGCTCAATTATTCACCACAGTTTCGCAAAGTACTTTTTAATTCATATATTAAAATTTATTATTATCTAAATATTTTGGTAGATAATTAGTATAATTACTATCGAGTTTTTTGTTATTGTTTTTTAATGGTATTGTAGTCTTAATAGCGGGACATTAACAAGTAGACGCACATTTGGTTCCTTAACCTCGGCCGTCAATAATTACGTAGCATTGTCAATAAATAAACGTTTTAAAATCGATCTTTTTTTAATCGCAAGTAAATTGGCCGCCCGTGCGACCGCAGTGCGTCGTTCGATGTCGCGTTTTTGCCGTTGACGACAATTAAAGGCGAATCTACATTGCGACTTCTCCCTCTTTCGCATACAGGACGAATGTGAAAGAAGGAGAGGTTACAACGGAATGGATAATGAAGGGCTCCCGTGCGTGGTGCGTCGGGATGCGTGGCGCACCTGCGGCCCCCGATGTGACAAACCAAGGTTCACGTCCCGCCTTTATTCTGACGGATCGCCGCTCTTCATTAACGTATGTATTATAATGAATAATACATTATAATGCCACTAGTGCAAAAGTGGTCTAACCCAAAATTTGCGATAAATAAGGTTCACATCCCCCTTTATTGTTCTGATAGATATACGTTCTTCAGTTTTATGATGCTTAAAGGGCACTAGGACAAGAATTGTTTAACCCTAAATTTGCCCAAAGGTTGATTGACTTGATTACAAATTTAATTAAAATTTCAACTATGAAAATTTGTAATTTTGTAATTTGTTGTAGTTCCGTTATGGTCTTATCTTTGTGAGCTTATGCATTTATAACAGCATTAAATTATGCAATAATTGAAAGAAAAACAATAATTTTTAACATGTTTTTTTATGCTTATATGTATTCAACTTTTACAAAAGCAGTATTTATGGCTCCATATTTTTGATGTATTTTAGGTTGTTTGGGAGGAGAGTATGGATAACGCCGCCCCTGGAACCATTTATTGGATAAACAACACCCTGTCACTGGTTACCCCAAATGGTTCGCCACCTTTGGTGACTTAGCAAAGGTGCCTGGCTTCTGGGGTGAGATTTGTCTAGGTCTTGGAGGCTTGAATGCATTTGCCCATATACTACGTGGCGGGGCGGATAGGGAGGGACTGATTGATGGGAATTTAATCTAGACCTCTAGGAAAACTTAACTCAGGGCTTTCAAGACCCATCGCCTTGCACCGCAGTGGGAGGGATGGATTCGTTCGTCCGTCAATCCCGGACACATTAACACCCATATTCATTCCCTGAACTTCTTTTGCCTTAAAAGATACTCCACACAGCATCCCCAAAGATGACGCAGATTTTGAGAATTTTTTTGTCTTCGAGGCCATCGTGGGTGGAGCTATTGAAAAAAATGGTTTAAAAAATGTTTTTTTTCTCTTATAAACTGTCACAAATAGGTGTAATAACTCAATTTATCTAAATGTGAGGGTTAGACCACTCTGCGCTGGTGGGCTCGTATGCGTCCGTACATAGCATTGATGTTACCAGGTGTTGTTACACGATAAGACATCTTCGGCTAATTGCCGGCCGCTCTCCGACATTGTTGTTTCAGTAATTTTCCCGGTATTTGCGCTATAATTTAATGATATGCTGATGAAGTTGGCACTCTTGACAGCTTTCCATTCGTTACCAGGGGGGCAGCCGTTCGCACAACGAGCGTACCTGCCCTCCTCGTGGCTGATGCTTTTCGCCGTAGACAATTATTATTCACACTACTAATTTATTGTGACACGAAAGCTGTACGTCAGAAAATCGCTTTAATTCTATGTATTACAGACACGCACTGTATGTACGTATATAATTTATATATTTGTTTTCAAAATATGTAAAAGTATGGTTCTAATTTAATAAATCAATCCAAAATTTTCTCTGAAATTATGATATTTTTAAGTACGAACTTAAATTCGTGCCTACTGAATTATAATTAGTGTCTTACCGAAAAGGACTTTCCACCGAAACCGAAACCAAATCTTCGGTGTCTGTCTCAGTTTCGGCCGAAACCGAAACTTTTTTAGACATGTTAAAAAATCGATTGTTTACTTTTATTTGGCTTATTTTTTACACTTATTCAGACAGGTAACTCGAACCGTAATTGAAGGATGTGAAAAAATATATTTTTTTATATTACTTCTGTAAAACAAACAAAATTTATAAAAAATATCAAAACATTGTTTTTTTATGGCGGCCTGGGCAATAGATTTTGTAGGTTCTGACAATAAATTTTGTAGGCTCCATAGCCATGCGCTGAAAATTATGGTTCCAGCTGAAAAAATTTGCGCAGGCTTAGACATTTCTTAATGATAAAGCTGTGCAATTTTCACAATGTCAGAGTTCACCGTTCGTGATATTTTGCTGCTTTAAACGATCTGATTTCTGTTCATAACTGAAATGTTTAAATTGTACTTTATTTATTCGTACTAAATTTCAATAGTTTATTGAATTGTTTTGTGAAATAATATACATAAATTCCATATTTTCGAAACGCAGAACGAGAGGAGGTATTCCGGGGACCCTAGGCTCTAGGCTCAGCCCTGTCGCCGGACAAAACACCGAATCATCCGCGAGTGTTTACTTTTGTCCGTTCTCATCATCCGGGCTTAGCTTATCAAGAGTTCTCGTGGCCGGACCCCATGGGGCCGACCCCGATGTGATTGTGTATTATTATTATAAGGTAACTTTACAAATTGCCCTGCCTCGATGGGTTATCGGGACGTTGCCCAAATTGTTTATTGTCTATTTTTATTCTATTATAAATTTCACTACTATTTGATATTCAAATTGGTCTCCCTAATCATTGCCCGTTCTCGCGGGTCACATTCCTCCTCGTTATGTAAACAGATCGCTTTAATTTATTTATTGAATGGGAAATAAGTTAAATATACACTTATGGAATAAATTGCTCTGTTAAACACATCCTTCTAGCGAGCAGATCAGAAGCAGAAAAACAATTTTCGAGGTATTAATAAATAAGTGGTCCGCGTTTTTTTCCCTGTCTCAAATCTTGATTATGTTTATTTTTAAATGGATGTATTCCCCTCGGATAATTATTTCTAATATTTTTCGTATCCACAATCTATGTAATTTTATTCAAAGTGAATGCGTAAGGCTTTCGTAAAATGTATCATGTTTCGTTTTTTAAGCAAATAATCAAAGTATGTTTTATGTAATGTATTATGTAATCTTTTTTATGAGGTAATTAAATTGTACCAAATTACAGTTCGCTATTGTTCCTGTGAGGCCGGCATACGTCGCTTGTCGTGCCTAACAACAATATCTATTAACAACCCGCTTAAACCTTCGATCATTAAACCAAATAATTACACCATTTTGGTATCGAAATTTTGTAAAGTATACAAAGAAAAACAGTTTCCGCTAATTACAGCGCCGACTTCCATATTATATAGTAATGGTATAATACCTACAAACGTTTATATGTTGACCAGTTTTTAATAACTACGCTAATGCTAAAATATGCTTCCATGGTATATAATTTTCGTGAATAAATATGTATAATGATCCTCGTTCCATGTTACACATGTGCGTAGTAAGGAAGGAGTGAGAATGCTGAAGGCGCCTAGAGTGTAGTAGGTAGTATGCTCGGTGCTGGTAGCTGGTTGCCGGTGACCAGCCCAAGTGATGGAAACCCTCGCTGTTGTTAGAATTCATTGAATCATCCAGCTCTGGTAATCTGATACCGTAATCTTCATCTCGGTATGTCGGTTAACACTTTTATGTGAAATTAATTCCGGCGCGTTGTCCGTATACTTATCACGTTAGTTTTTATGTCAGTTCACAAATTATCCGGAGAGACGAGTGTCGTTTACATTTTTGACGCTCCGAAGCGTTTAACGTCGGAGGAGCATTTAAATATCGTCAAATAGACTCTTAACAGCCGGACTTTTAATGTCTCTATTTGATTAAGTGAAATTCGTGGCGCGAGTTTGATTATAATGTTCCTCCTCGGCCGTTTATATCTTAATATTATTAACGACGGAATTTATCAAATAAATAATAAGTTTTTGATGTAAAGTGGTTTCTTTTATTTGTTGTCTCCCGCTGTTCGGCCGACGCGCGACGGTCGGACAGTCCCCCATTGCTCGGACTCGCGCTGCCCTGCGCCGTACCCGCTATGTGCCGTACCCGTACAATCTCTACCTTCACACATACCGCAAAACATCGCACCGTACACTTCCTTCATTTGCCCATTAACTATTCACTCACGAAAGCAGAAGATTTATTTATTTTATTTTATTTGTTAGCGTTTTAAACAGTCATTACAAGTTCATATATAACAGTGTTAGAGATAGTCATATAATTGACCAATAAAATAACGACATAAAAATTTGAGACCATAATAAAAAGAAAAACAAACAATACAATATATGTATGTAATATAAACAGTTCTGAAAAAGTGCATCTACTCACTTAAATCTACAAAAAATGTATTTTTAAGGGTAATATATACTGTAACATTTTTGAAGAGGTTATTTAATGCAAACTGCTGAAATCAAAAAAGAAAATGTAATGAAAATGAAGAAAAATGAAAATGAAAAAGAAAGATAAGGAATTGACGAAACATTAAGTTTTCCGTTGAATATTACTTTTTACGAATTTTATGAAGTTAGCAAGGTTCGTGTTAAACATGTCAATATCTGTGCATAATCTATTGAAAGTGCTACAGCTTCTTCTTATAAACGCATTTTGAAGATAATTAGCATTGCTCTTAGGAATATAAAATATGTCTGGAGATCGAGTGACTCTTATTCGACATCTGAAATTGATATTTTGTAATAGGTAAGGGCCTTCAATAAAATTGTGTATTATCTTATAAAGCATTACTAGGTCTCTGATATCTCTGCGTTGATCAAGGGTTTTGAGGTTCATAGAGACATAATTTACATCATTTCGCATGCGAAACGAAACGTATTTCAAAAACTTTTTCTGGACTCTTTCTATATTTGTTTTATATGTAGAATAATGAGGGTTCCATACTGTTGAAGCATACTCTAGGTGGCTCCTGACGTACGATATGTAGAGAATCTTAAATGTTTGTGGATTTTTGAAAACAGAACTTACTCCAAGTATAAATCCTAGCATTTTCAAAGCCTTAGACGTGATGTGCTCGACGTGAGATTGAAAAAGAAGCTTACTGTCTAATAGAACTCCAAGATCTCTAATTTCATTTACCCTATTTAAAAGATTGTTTTTAATTATGTACGGATATAGTATAGTGTTTTTCTTTCGAGAATAAGATATGACGGATCATTTATCTGCATTCAAAGGAAGGCGGTTTTCTAAACAATACACATTGACCAGGGAGTTCAGGTCATCCTGGAGCTCTATACAATCCATCTCAGATTTAATGATTTTGACAATCTTTTTGTCATCCGCATATAGGAACAGCTGAGAATTACGAATAGTTCTCGTGGATATGTATCTCACATAAAAACAGACACACACACCCCCACCCCTGTACTGATGTCACTGAAAGCCGTCCAGTTTCATGGTGACTGCCGGCCGAATCTTCCCAGTTTAGGTTTTTCATGGTTTCCTTATTCCCGAAGGCAAATGCGGATGAACTCCAAATAAAAAGGACATTACCGCCTCCTTCCCACTACCAACATAACACAAACAGGCACGAATGTATATATGCCCCCCCCCCCCCCCCGGGTGCTGATGGTTGCTGATGTTGATGCTAGGCAAAATAATTTTAGTAGGGTTTTCCCAACCAATAAAGAATCAAGGAGCCTTGAAAAGTGAAGTCATGATCAAAGCGGCCAATGAGCGCAGACCTAGCGTCATTTTCGTTTAATATCTCAACCAATAGGAGCCTTGATGGGAGGTTGATGCTTCGCAGGTGCTGTTATTTGCTGAATGTGTCCAGTATTCTGGGCCGGCGTTATTTAGTTGAATTATGTAAAATAGGTTTACCAGCCCCCCTAGCATAGTCGATCGATATAGGTTTTATCGCAAATGTCGGTAACTTGTAATCGCTCCCGAGAACGACTGCAGGTCGCTAACGAAAAAATAACAGTTCACGTCAAATAAATCAGGAACCCTTAGTCATTGTGAACTGTTTTTTGTTCGTTAGCGGCCTGCAGTCGTGCTCGGGAGCGATGACAAGTTACCGACATTTTCGATAAAACCTATATCGATCTACCATGCTAGGACCCCAGGTCAGGTCTGACGGCAGTGACTTTGTGAATATCGCAGATTCGACAAGCGGGGTCATTCTCACAAATCACAAACCGCAAAATTATGACCCATTCCATCCTAATTCCAAATCACAACGGGGTTATAAAAGATTCGCACACATGTTTCGTGTGCTTCCACTTTAGTTAATCAATAAAATAGCCTTTGCAATCTTCCAAAACAAATATTAATTTCTATTTGGATTTCGTTTCATCACCGCAATATTGCACGTTACGAGGTTTTGAAATAACCTGGGAGAAAAAGCGCTTATATTAGTGACGGCATAAGAATACACCAGCACGAATTCGCAGAAATCTAAAGAACAACTTCGATGAAATTTTGAGTTATATTTCCCATACTAATGTCATGCTATCGCCGGGTCGCAGCGACAGACCCCATTAATTAAATTTGTATTATTTTGTGACGGTGCCAAATTAATTAAGGGACCGACCAAGTTTTTTTAAAATAATATTATGCCTCCCGTGAACCATATATTACCGAAAGGTTTGTCCATATTTAATAATCGAACGTTTTTCCGAATTGACAACAACGACTTCGTGCAAAATCATACAAAATCGTGTATTTTTGATTTGAAAATTTGATCGCTTAGAAGAATTATAGATGCTTTAATTAAATACTGCGTAAAGAACATATATTGGTCATTAAAAATATATTTTTTTAAGTCTTTTAATAAGCCTAGAAAAAAATAAAGTGTTATATCTATAAAAAAAACACTTTCAATTGCAAACTCTCCTACAACTTTTCGGATCTGATTTTATTGTTTAATGTGGCAAATTCAGTTTCTTTTATAATAATCATAAAAAAATGATATTTACGCCCGAACTTCACAAAATAAAATAAAATATGCATTTTGGCGTTGTTATTTTTGACAGCAATCAATACGGCACACCCATTTTGTATTAGTTCAGCCCTTAGATGTCTTAGACTCCGCGTCGCTTGGTTCCGTGAAATCAATTTTAAATTTCCTTGTTATTACAATAAACAATGCGTAAAAAGGAGTTGAATGTTTTTTTCTAGCCTTACGAAATCAACCTGTAAAAAAAATTCTCAAATACTTTTTCCAACCTTTCCAAAAGCTTTTTCTCAAGTATTTTTAAACTCCTCCCAGAAAGAGGCGTGAATTCCTATTTCGATTTTTCCCTGGACTATTGGATCACCTTAACGGAAATGGGTGTTTCGATTGGTTTCACGGCAACTCAGAATCAAGTTAACTCAACACCTCTTTGAAAAGTCATTAAATTCTTTAACTATTACTACCACTAAACGGGCATTAGCCTAGTTTTGTAGTTGAAAAAATGACAAAAAACTCTAACTTATAAAAAATTATAAAAAAATAAAACAGAGTGCAAATCACATGCGGTAGAAGTAAACCTTCAGAAAAGTAGACAAGAGTTGGGAGACTACGAAGCACCGAAGAAGAAACCGATTATACTATCTCATTCTCTCGCAAGCTATATCCTATGGATGTGTGTTTGTCTCTTTTTAGTGTCGCTATTTTTCGTTTCATCGAGTTTCAAATCACAACGGTGCTGAAGATGTATTCACTTTAAACACTTAACCATCGTCTTCGTTTGTGCCCTCTCACCTTTCGGAGGTTGGCTCTCACAAGCACAATCCATAGGCTGCTGGCTGCAGGCCGGAACTCTCCTGCCCCATGAAATAAGTTTCCAAATCACAAATTCATTTATCTTTTTCTACGATGAATTGCATCATTATTTGCACAAATACATTTTTTTACCTTTTTAACATCTTTAACATGGGTTTAAAAACCTCTGGAGGCGGGTCTACGCCTGGACACTTTTAAAAATAATTAGCTGATATTAATCTTCTAGCAACCGATTTTTTTAAGTAAAATTTCTTACCATTGTGATTTGAAACTCGTTGAAACGAAAAAGCTACAATAAAAAGAGACACACTCACATTCATAGGATATAGCCTGCGAGAGAATGGGATAGTCTAATCGTTGTCCTCTTTGTGCGGTGCTTCGTAGAATAACATGTAAAATATTTTTTAAACTTGGTAACAATATTATGATAAATAAATTGTACAATTATCCTACTCCTGATACTCTGCATGCGTCTCATTCCGAAGTTTAGTTTTCTGAAGGTTTTACTTCTACCGCGTGTGAATTGACAACTCTCTCTTTTTTTTAAGTTTAAAAACTTTTGATAGCTGATATTGATCTCCAAGCGACCGATTTAAAAAAAAATTACTTGAAAACGAAATTATAAAAAATCAGGGTGTGCTTATATGCTTGTACTCGCAATAAAAGTGAATCCTTCAGAAAACTAAAGTAGACACGAGTGGGGATACTATGAAGCACTGCACAAAGATGAAACCGATTATACCCCTCAGCTGATTTTCTCGCGAAAATGGCGCTATAAAAATCGTCCAATAATAATAATAATTATTATTATACTCTCTCAATATCTCGTAAGCTAAATCCTATAGATGTTTCGTTTCATCGAGTTTCAAATTATAGTGTTTCTAAAGATGTTTTTAATTCAAAAAGTTATACATCAAAATCGACTTCAAATTAATGTGATGTATGTAGATTCACCAGTTTCACTAGTTTCCGGACACCAATAATACAACCCTCAAAGGCTCCTACTGTTAGTGTCCAGATTTCAACTATTCTCACAGAAAGTAATTTCTATTCTCCGACTTTCTTACTCCTTTCAGTCGTATTTTGGTCTCTACTTCGACCATATTATCTGCATTTCATTTCCACCTTGTCATCCAATCATGCCATTTTCGCGATGTGTCAAAAATTACTAGATAAGGCGCCAGTCATACATTTTTTACTAGCGAATATTGCCCGTGAAAAAATATCGTAAGCGATCACTGAATAGAGAAACAAATAGAAGTGTAAAACGTGCAGATTAAAAAAAATATATTCTATGTCAATTTGCACAAAGGAGTTGGCTTCTTTGGATTTGAATTAAATTTTGAATTGTTGCTTTGGATTTTTTTCTTTTACATTTGCTCCACCCAGGGGGCCCCGAAGAAAATATTTTCCCGCATGGCCTATGTCATCTTTAGGGATGCTGTGTGGAGGGTATTTTTGAGGAGAGGAAGGAGTGGATATGGGCTTGAAGATAGCCGTGCTGTAGGAGGGAGGAAACACAGAGATCGGCATATCGTCCCACAGCCGAGCTATTGAATCAAAAATAAGAATACTTGTTTGCTTTATCTTTCTACGTACATACCACACCTAAAAAATATTATAAATATATTTAACAATCTAAATATTTATTTATCTCTGTGAAAAAATTTCTCAATTTTCAACGTGAAGTGTGTAGACCTATCTCTTGTTTTGAAGGTGAAGTAAGCAAAAATTCACCAAATATTCTAAAATGGTCCAATATTTCTTTGAGAGAGAGAGAGAGAGAGAGGATCTACATAATTATCTGTCGGTTTTTCCCATTTCCTTTGTATACTGATGTAAATATACCTACCCTTATATTTTTATCTTGGTGATAAAAGTATTTCTTGTTTAGAATTAATTTGTATCCTTATGATGCTTGAGAAAAGTGAAACCGGTCGGTAAATAAATTAATTAAAAGTCGTAAACACAAAATAAGTGTTATTAATTATTTATTAATATAAATTTTGATTAAATACTAGCTGGGGTACCCGGTTTCGCTCAGGGATTTGAAACGAGGTTGAACTGACGTTCCAACCCACGACGAATCTTGCTTTATATATACCCCTACCAATGGATAGCCCCAATCATACAAAAAAGGCTTCGAATGGTCCAGAATGTTCCACAACATTCCACACATTCGAGAGTGTTCCGGAATATTCTACAATGATCTGGGATGATCCCAAAAGTTCCCGAACATTCCACAACATTCCAGAATGTTCCGGGATACTCGAATACTCTTAAATTTTCTGCACTGTTCTATAAATTTCTAGAGGGCGAAACTTCCAGCCCTTATACCTTCAAAAGCACGCCCTTCAGGTCAAAATGGGAACCTTCTTCATGAATGGGGGATAAAGGGCTACCACAGTACCCCACCGTATTACTCCATTGATCGTACCGGGACATGTTTCTGAGTTTTATTGTACGTACATTGTAATACACTTTCCTTTATAATACATATTCAAATCACGAAGTGATTACTTACTGCAATAATACAAGTATTTTTTTTGTATTTTCTAGTTTAATTTCAGCCGAAGTAACATAAAATTGAGCTTACTTCAAGCTTGCAGACACGCCCACCACCCGCTTCTATCGGTGTCATTCTCTTCGGTGGTAAGCCACCAACAATACAATCGTAATAATATTTCGGCTGTGGCTTTTTATCGTGGTGTTGTTACTGGTCGTGTTTATTGCCCTAAACTCATGACAAGAATATTATTGTTGATATAAGTTGATTGATGGAGCAGTAAACGCACACTCATCGTGTTGGGCGGGTATCGAACCGGCGCCTCGCGGGTCCCGGGCCGGGCGGCTTGCGTCACCCTGCATTGCCGGGCCCGCCGGACAAATTGATTTCTTATTAACTATTCAGCATGTTCACGGTGAATAGCTGAGAACTCCACGTACCTATTATTTACCTGTATAAATGCAAACAGAACTATAATTTTTTAAATAAAACTTCTTTAACGCCGTTAGTGATTTGAAATTCGGATGAAAAGGAAATGCGTCACAACTCAGTTCTACACAAATACTCAGTCCTAATATATAATGCGGTAAATTCGCACCTCGGCGCGTGCCTCCCATAGCGCAGTGTGCAAGGCGCCTGACAAGTCTCAGCGACCAGAGAGACAAACATCAAGCGAATGGAGGTTCGAATCCTACGTAATCCAAAAAAAAACATTTTTATTTTTGTGAAATCATTATCCAATCTTTAAACCACTTTAAAAGAAACAGTCAAACGAAAAGAAAGCGACATCTAACGACTTTCTAGTTTCACTTCTACCGCTTGTGAATTACACTCTCATTTTTTTAATTGAATTTAACCCTTTACAATGGTTACCCTGGTACAATACTGAGATTACTTATAAACACCACCAAATCAATTATGTTTCAGAAAAACTTGCGAAATAAAGAAAAAAAATTGTTTTCTGGTTTACTGGTAGGAAATTTCGAAATGTCGTATATACCGGACCGTTATGCCTCGTAGTGATATTTTATAGAATATATAAGTAAAACACAGGGAATATATGCAATTACGGGGAAATGATTTTCCACAGGACAACCTGTATGAATATAGGTAGGTACTTTAAAAGAAACCGGCGTGGTATTTACATTTTTTTAACATCCATCGAGCTCGATACAGGAGGCGCTGAAAAAAATAATTCCCCTCAGGGCCTCTGTCATCCTTGGGGATGCTGCGTGGTGGGTCTTTTGAAAAAAGTAAGGACATTTGACTTTTGAGGAGAGAAGTGCTGGAAAGAAAAATATATGAGGGCTGGGTCAGTGTTTCTAGGACTAACCATTCCTCCCACTGTGGCGATGATCGGAGAGAGTCTTGCTGGAGAGGTCAAAAAGTTTCCCTCAACCTCTCTCGATCCGGCCTGCCACGTAGCTGTTGGCCTGACCAAGGCCCGGACGACCTCACCCCGTTGAACCCGAGTAGGTCACCAGACATTAGATGTAAGGGAACGTACCCATACTACGTGACCAAATTTTTGCAATTTTTAACCCCCCCCCCCCACGGTGACCAAAAACCTAAGCAACCCGCCGCTCATTTGTACCAAGCGTAGTATTTTAAAGACCCCCCTACCCCCTAAACGTGTCACGTAGTATGGGTACGTTCCCTAACCTACGGCAGAAGTGTCGGTTATCCAATAAATGGTTGCCGGGGCGGCGGTACCCATACCCGCCTCCCAAATTGAATAAAAAGTTTGTAATTGTGTGTTTCCAACCCGGTTTCAACCCCAGTAAAAATACGTTTTTGTCGAAATGTTTTTGGGTCACTATCACCTACAAAGAATACATTTATCAATATGTAAAAATGAATTTCTTTGTTTATCAATTGTGCGGTCCCTAAACCAGTCATCCGATTGTGATGAAATTTTTGTAAGTTGTTGTGCGCACGCCTCCGATGGTTTCTAAATATAGTGGTGAGCTCTGGCGTTGTGAAATTATTTCCTGCACTATACGTCCGATTGCGATGAACTTTGGTGAGTTGTTGTGCGCAAGCCCGCGAAGGTTTCTATATGTACTTGTGAGCTCTGGCGTTATGAAATTTGTACGAAAAATTGCAATCTGTGCCGCGGGAGTTGTTTGAAAAATTAATGTATTTCATGTAGTGGGAGAAGAAATGGGAACGGGAACGAATGGGAAAGGACACGCAGGGAGAATACATTTCTTTATTTAAGGGGCATTGCAACGCATGCCGCTAGTTTATAATCAATTAATTGACTAACTTACATTTCTTCTTCGTGTTGGCTCAACATCTGTTAGCCTTTTAATTAGATTTGGGGTGATATTGTGTTAAGATGGTGTACCTATTATTATAAAGTGATAATTTACGTCACATGTTTAAACCATCATATTAGGCAGGCGTTTTTCAATTTCGTTTCGCTCTGCTGAAGACCACTCGCGACGGTTTACTATGTAGGTATTACCAGTGCACGTTGGCGGGGCGGCGCGGTTGGACGAAATGGTCCGTCTGTAAGGCAAAGTAGAAAAAAGAATACCAAAAGGCTGAATTCATTTTCGCCTATCGAAGTTGTTCTCTGTATTTCTACGGGTACTCGGTTCCAACATAATACGATAAATCCCACACAAGCCTCCCTTGGTCTAGTGGTATGAAGCGCCTGGTGAGCCTTAGCGGCCAGACATTTAGCGGACCAAGGATCGAATCTTACTAAATACAAAAAATAAATAAAAATCATTTTTGTTTTTTTTTTTTCATTTCTTCAAACCACTCCAAAATCAACAGGCAAATAAAACACAAAAGAAAGCGACTTCTAGCGACTCCGAAGAAGAACAATAAAATACTAATAAGGTGACCAAATGCATTTCTAGTTTCACTTCTACCGCGTGTGAATTGCACACTAGACAAGACGGCATATTGTCAATTCCATATTACTTTAACAGTATTTTAAAGTTTTTTTTCCATCTTTGCGAATCGCCATTTTCGTGGTATTTTACAACACGACTGTAGAAATTTGTTGAAATTAATGTTTTACTAGCCTAGCGCAGGCCTGTGAAAAATCGCGGGTTAATCCGAATTATCGACAAATCAGTCCCAATTTCGAAATTGATGAATTAAAACAATATTCGGTACAAAGTATTATCTAATAGGTAGGTACTTATCGCTTATATAAATTACTTGCATAATTATTTCCAATTTTGATAATGACACTTAAATGCAAAGCAAATTTGAATTCATTGAACCAAAGTTATGCAGGGCACAGACAACCGAAATTGGTATTGTTGGTTGATGATAGATAGGTACGTACTTCTATCATCAATCAACAATATTCTTCACACAATCAGTTCAAGTTTTGTAAATGACACTTAAATTCAAACCAAATGCAAGTTTCTTGAACGAGAGTCACACCGTCAGACCCACAACAGAAATTTGTATTTTTGATGATTTTTGTTTTATGTTTACTAGGTACCATTTTTGTTTTTTGAATTTTTATTTTTGAATTTGAATTTTATTTTCATGTTAATATGTTGCAAGTCATGGAAGTGGAAATTAACCCACTTCCCGACATCCAGCAGAGCTGAAACTAGGCAGATAGACTCGTTATCGATGAACTTCACGTTCATTGCACATATCTCTGAACTATGCATTCCGGAAAATATTGGTCTAAGGCAGTCAACTCTTAGATCAGCGACATCTTCTGCAATTGGAAGGTTGAAAGAACCTAAGCGAAATCCGAACACTAAGTTTGGTGATCGTGCAGTCGCAGTATCCGGCCCCGAAGCTTGGAATAAACTTCCTATGGAATTGAGATGCATAACCAACTCAGCGGAATTTAGATCCAAACTGAAAACTCACTTTTTCCGATACTCCTTTCCATAAATTCACCATTCTATTTAAACTTTGCAATTTTTAATAGTTTTTTTTTTCCTCTTTTCTCTTTGTTTATAGTTAACTCAATCTGTTTAATGTAATCTGTTAATTGTGATACCTCAATCTGTTCACTGGTGAGCGATGAATCACCTTAATGCAGTAAGGATCGACTATTAAATTTATTAATTTATTTAAAATATCTATACCTTCCCGTAAATCCAGTTAACCTTCATTATACTTTTTGCACCCGTATTCTCGAATTGTAATATTATGTAAAAACTTCCTACTTCTTCTGGCGCTAATCTTAATTGTAAATATGTGTGTTAATAAGTCACCAGTTTTAGGTTAGAATCTATATGTCTTAGTCATAAGTCACTAGCTATAAGTCGTAGATGTAAGTCACTAGTTATAATTGTAAATCTTAGTTGTAAGCCAGTAATATAAGTAGCTATAAGTCTTAGATGTAAGTCACTAGTTGTAATTGTAAATCTTAGTTTTAAGCCAGTAATGTTAATTCTTTTATATATTATTTGTACAGCGCCCTTGAGGTGATTTTCCACGAAAACGGCGCTATATAAATTAGCCAATTATTATTATTATTATAATTTTGTTTCAATAATCGATGAACCGGTGTATGCAATTTTTTAGCCACCAGTTATTAGAATGGTTTTGTCTAGTCTGTAGTTAGCAGTAAGAAGGTAGAAATATACGATAAATTTTTGCAGCGCCCTAGGTGATTTTTTCACAATACAAATTCGCTATACAAATCATCCAAATATTATATTATTTGGTCGTTGTTATTATCATATTTTGGGGCGCCCGCAGACGAGAGGCTTTAGTTGCGGAGACGGCAGGCATAAACTTCATAAGAGAGACCTTTTAGTCCAGTAACTTTGTCGCCTGAATGTATGGGGTAGTATGCGTTAAATCCGGTAGTTCTGATTTTTTGTAGACTTGTTTATGATGTTGGCCTAATGAATAATCCAAGTTTTTGACCTCGAGCGCCGAACTCGAATTTTAGTTAGGAAACTTTTTTTTAAATTTGTATGAATTTTGGAATAGTTTTCACGACTAAAGTCTCTCGACTGCGGACGTCCTTAGTTTCAAATAGGTAGTTATAAAATAATGATTTATTAAATGTAATGTTTTTTATAAACCACACTTCAGAGGGTAAAACGTTGACGGTCAACCCTTTGAGAATTATCCATCCAGAAGATACCATCGATTGGTAGATACTGTTGAGTGGAAGTTAAGGTCGGACGCTTGAGTTACTGTCGGATTTATTAAACATTAGATTCATGCATCAGTCTCGTAGTAAACATGGATCACCTGTTTAGCAGATGTCTCGCGCGAGGTTTCTAGAAAATACTTCCAGTAAAAAATAAACCCTGATCTTGAATTCATTCTTTATTACTGTTTATATGTATACAACAACGGTGGCGCGCGTTTAATTTGTTGGAAAATTTTGTAGCAATATTATTAAACTTTGGATAATTCTAATGATCGAGCGTCTGTCGGTGGCCTAAACCACACTTTTTTTACATAAGCTCCACAAGGAGGCCCTGTGGAAAGCAATCCCACGAGGCCTGTGTCATTTTGGGGATGCTATTTGAAGGCTCTTTTTAGGGATAGATAGGAAAGAAACTTTTGGAATGGAAAATGTATGAGGGGTGGGTAGGAATCTGGGGGGGGGGTCAATGTATTCAGGAGTGACGGTCGTAGAGGGTCCGGCTGTCTCCATCAACCATTCTCTACCGATTGTAGGTGGGCAAACTCGTGTGCCGCCAAGACCTTGACAAACCTCTCACCCCGTGAACCTGGAAACTCCTGCTAAGTCACTAATCGTAGCGAAACACTTGGGGTAATCTGTGTTTGGGGTTTTGGTTATCCAATAAATGGTTCCCGGGGCGGCGGTACCTTCCAAACTCTGAAATGATGATGCGATATCAGCTCATTATTTGCGCATCCGGGTAATGACGGGTTTTTGGCCGACATTACACCGTGTCTTATACCTTCATTTTCTGCGTATTATACTCACTGATAGTAGGTCAAATACTCCCCCCCCCCCCTCTCATTACAAAACAACCATTTCTCTTGGACTTGTTCCTCTGAAGCAGAGTCTCCTCCGACCGTGAACATGACTTGATAACACCAGCTTAAACATTTGCTTGAACATTACTATAATCATTGACAATGGGAGTGTGACCTCACTCACATAAAAAAAACTCACATACAAAAATGTGCAAGGCTAGGCCCTATTGTCAATGTTTATAGTAATGTTCATCAAATGTGTAAGCAAATGTTCATGTTGCAAAAGTCGAGGAGACCCCGCTTGAGGGTAACGTCAGCGGAATTAGATTGACTCTGTCCTCAGCATTCATATTTTGGAATCTAGGACCGCTTGCATTACGCTAGACACACGACATTCGACTTGATAAACACCTGCTGGGTGCTTTTTTAGCTCGGCGAAAAGAAAATAAATAGGCTTGCATTGAGAGTCTGTTGAGGACCGTCTCCCCGCAATCTGCCCGCATCTCCCCCGGTCGCATAATTCGCCGCGCGCGTGTCGTATTTCATAACGAATTATTGTTATTTTCTTTTCAGCGACGATTCTCAATTCTGCGTTTATTTCTTTTCTCTTGTTGAAAGACCTTTCATCTGCAGGTTGAACGGGGATAGGGTTGCCATAAAAAAAAACTAAAAAAATCTTTAGATAACATTAAACTAAAGTTCTGTGAACAGTCGACCTCGCGTCCAAAAAGTATCTTTTTAAGCTTCTCTTAAATCAAAAACATTTTTTTTTTAAATCTAATGATTTGTAAGTAGGTACTAAAATACGTACCCATACTTTAAAAAAAAAATTCAAATAAGGAATTATACAATATGTCCAAAAACACGTCACCATATAATGCGAACTCTCGCGATATAAAAAGATAGTATTCAACACGGCCACCATCTTGAACCGGAATCACAACGTATCAAACAAAATTAAAGACATGAAATTACTATGACTGTTTTTCTTTCTGAAAAACATCATTATATGCTTGTAAAAAATAGTTTTAACTGTTTCGGTTTCAGTTTTTGAAGATAATTTAATTTTTTTGAAGAAAATAGCTACTGGATAATATCAGGGTCTGAAAAAAGTATTCGTTATCTGCTTTACGTTAGCTCCACGCAGGAGGCCCAGAGGGAAAAAAAATCCGTTGGAACCTATGTCATCATGGGGATGCTGTGTGGAGGGTCTTTTTTAGAATGGAAGGAAAGAAAGTTCTGGAAAGGAGGAAGGTATGAGAGGTGGGTAGGAATCTTGGGACCAGTCAGTGGTTGAGTGGGCATAGCGCTTGGGTCCCACCCGAGCATCGCGTGTTCGATTCCTCGACGGGCTAAGTCCTCCATCACAACACAAGCAACATTTTCGGCTTTCTGTGGTGGTAGTAGGAGATTTTCAAATATTGTTGGGTTACTCGTAACCCGGGAATGTTTGTCTTTCTTAAAAAAAAAATGTATCCAGTAGTAGCGGGCATAATATGAATCCATCCCTCCCACTGTGGTGCAATGGGTCGAAAGAGTCTGACTGGAGAGATCTAGGATAGGTTTACTTTAACCAGTCTCCCAATCCAACCCGCCAAGCAGCAGGTCGGTAATGTATACCTATATATCAATGGTCGGTAAACACATTCGCCGCCAACACCTAGACAAACCATACCAAAATACTAAATCACCAAACGTAGCGAGACAGCGTGGGGTGACCTACAGCATGGGTGTTGGTTGATGAATTGATGGTTCCCTGGGCGGCGGTACCCAAACCCGCCTTCCAAATTCTGATGTTAAATCAATTGCTGGCAGAATGTACACATTAAATTTTTTTCTTTCAATTGAAACACTTAAAATAATTTATATGTCACTGGCAGAATCTATTATAAGATATGGATTAATAATATGGGGAAATACTACTATAACCAATCTGAAACAAGTCCAAGTTGTACAAAACGCAATTGTAAAATTATTAGTCGTTCCTAATATTTTCAATTCAAACAGAGACATGATACACCGTTGCTGTTTCAGAGTGCCAAAATTTTACCTGTTAAGGCAATACTATGGCACAGAATTATAATTCAGCATATATTTACCCCGCAGCATAAAGAGAAATTAGAACATAAATACAGCACTAGATTCACGCGCAACGACGGGTTAATAGTTCCGAAATTTAACAATAAGTACGGACAGAGAACGTTTGAATACATTATACCGAAGATATTTATTTTATTACCTGACACTATAAAGCAATGTAATTCTATGAATAAGGTTAAATATATGGTGAAAAATTGGCTATCGGAAAAAAAATATTTATATTGATATTGATATGTACGAAAAAAATGTTGAATCTGTAGATATAAGCTGTAAATTTAAAATTAAAAAAATGTATATGAAACTAAAATATAAGCACCTGTTGACAAGCCAATTAAATTGGCTTAGCAGGACTTGTTAGTTGACTATATTTTGTATTATCTATTCTTTCAATAAAAAAAGCTCATTATTTGCAGACCTTTCGTTTTAGGCCTACATTACACCATGTCTTTACTTCAGTTTCTGCGTATTGCCTGACTATACAAGAATATAAGGTTATCGTAGAAAGCAAACACTTTGTGGCTTGACATTATACATAATGAAACAAGTACTTTGTTTAAAACCACTTAAACCATCGAAAATATGCAGGAATTTAAGCCCAAACTAAAAAATTACCTGAAACTACTATAAAAGTCCCAAATATGTTTACTTTGTATCTTAAAGTCTGCTATTTTATAAATCATTTATTCCTTCTTTTTTCTTTCATTTCTTAGTTTTTAATCTCTGAGTCTACTATTGTATAAATCTTGCGTTCTTTCTTACGTATCCTTTACTTACTTATTACAATAATTTTTGTTACTAACTTACATGATTCTTCCATTTATAATGATTTTTTAATTTATATTATGATTTTTTTAAACTCTTCAGGATTTTTATTTTTAAATTATACAAGATTTTTTAACCTTCTTATTATTTACAATAGCCGTTATTACTAACTTACACGATCATTAATTTACTAATTGAGCTAGAACTCCCTCACCAAACACAAGAGCATTGTCTCTTTATGGTGAGGAAAGGCAATTTATTTTTATTTTTTGTTAACCTTATGTAACTATATAACTATGTAACTGTTGTAACTTCATATGTATTTTTAATAAACATTGCCAATAAAAAAAAAAAAAAAAAAAAAAAAAAAAAAAAAAAAAAAAAATTATTTATATATGTCAATTTTTTTAATGTTTGGACAAATGTAAATAAAAATAAAGTGATTTTTAAACAAAGTACTTGTTTCATTCTATAAGAATATAAGGTCTAAATGTTTCCGAGTAAAGCAATGGTGCTCTGAGAGGAAAGGGAAAAGGGATGCACGTGCGTCCTCCTTGCGCGATGGCAGCCCTGGCCGCCGCATGATTTACATCTCTGCAGATCTGTGCAGAGTTTATGGATGGTGTTTAATAAATAACATCCCGGATGAGTGGCGGCGGGGAAGGTGCCTCTGGCCGCAGAATCCTTCCCGCCGGGGCCGCCATCTTGAGATTCAATGGCGCAGATTGCGGCCATGAACGTGATCTGGAAATGGATGGGACTGAATGCTGCCATTCAGTATTTAGTTTATTAAAACACTAGCAGACCCGGCCACACGTTGCTGTGGCTAACGAAACACAACACCATTACCCAACCTTTATAAAATCCACACCACCCGCTTGCCAGCTGCCCGCTGCCCGAATTGAATATTTGAATTACTCGGCTTTTCTCTACTATAATAAGCATGTATTTATACATATAAACCTTCCCCTTGAATCACTCTATCTATTGGTGAAAACCGCATGAAAATCTGTTTCGTAGTTTAAAATATCTATGCGCACATACATTTTGAGCGACTTCATTTTATACTATGTAATAATGTAATGCAATTCGAGCGATCGCCACTAATTATACAATGCTTGCAATGCAACACTGGATATTTGAAAAGGGAAAATCAAATACCTACTTACTCTAGGATATCTATTTTCCAATTTCTTTAAAAGTGACTATAGTACGGCCCGCCAGCTGTTTTAAATCGCACAAATATATGTTTTCTTTGAATTTCTTGGCTTTTCTCTAATATAATTTACATGTATTATACATATAAACATTCCTCTTCAATCACTCTATCTATTGGTGAAAACCGTATGAAAATCTGTTGCGTAGTTTAAAAGATTAACGCGCACATACATTTTGAGCGACTTCATTTTATACTATGTAAGGATGATGATATACCAACTACCAAAGGTTTGTAGAAAATGCTTTAACAAAGTTAGCTCATACGGGCCTTTTTAGAAAAAAAAAACTCGTCGGGCCGCCTTCGAAATTTCGAACGTGTGACGTAGCTTGAAGTGAAACATTGCCACTTGGTATTACAGGTAATTCAAATCTCCCAGTCGAACGTGGACTTCAAGCTACGTCACGAATTTTTAGCCAATCACCGCTCTTCCCCCTCGATAAGCTTATCTCAAAGCTAACGCATTATCTACGAACCTTGCCTACTACCTTCGTTTAATCTATTTTCAAATCCAGAGTAGGCACTTACTCCTAAAGCGCTACCACCTGTAGTAGGTGTAGGTACCTACCCCTAAAGCCCTAAAATTCCACAGATCCCTCCTTGGTCAGCTAACTTTTAATTATTCCCGTCCAAATCTAAATGTGATGTTGTTTTATCAAATTACAAAGTTAATTTTCAAGTTCTGTACTTGTTGTACAAGTATCATTAAAGGGTGTAGGTACCTACTCCTAAAGTACTACCATCACTCAAATTCGATAGGTCCCTCCTTGTTTATCTAATTTTTAGCTAATCCCGTTCAAATCTAAGGATCATGTTGTTTCACAGAATTTGGACAATTGATCAAAATTCAAAGTTAATTTTCAAGTTCTGTGCTTATTATTAAAGGGTGTAGGTTTCAACTCCTAAAGCACGACCATCACTCAAATTCGATAGATTCCTCCTCGTTTAGCTATTTTTTTAGCTAATCCAGTCCAAATCTAGGAATCATGTTTTTTCACAGAATTTGAACAACCAAATTTAAAAGTTAATTTTCAAGTTCTGTCCTTTTTTAATCAAGTTCTGTACCGAACTTGAAAATTAATTTTGAAATTTGATGAATTGTTTAAATTCTATCATAGGCCAGCTGCTTTACAGAACTCAATAAAATAATAACGGATCTCGATTAGAGCACTCGCGGAACTTTGAAATTTGTTGAATTGTTCAAATTCTGTGAAACAATTGGCCCTAACTAAACTTAGCAGAATGGTCACCAGCATTCATCAAAGAATATTGCACCCAAAGATATCTAGGCCAGATATCCACGTTTAACGACCTACCTACCATACCCACCTAGTAGTTAGTTTTTAGATTAAACTAGCTGACCCGACGAACTTCGTGCCGCCTCAGAATCAATAATTGTTGAATTAAATTCAGTTTTTTTATTAAGTTAAAAATTAACCAATGAAGCAATTATCGATGCCCAACTTCAGAGATGGCGTTGTGTACGGATTTATATTTTTTGTGATTTTCTTCCACTTACTTACGGGATTTTTTGAAAGGAAGCTGGTACGGGTGCCGCCGCCCAGGGGACCATTTATTGGATAACCAACACTTCTGCCATAGGTCACACCAAGCGGTTCGCTATGTTTGGTGATTTAGCAGGGGTGCCCGGGTTCATGGGGTAACTTTTGTGCGGGTCTTGGTTGGTCTTGGCGGATGCGTCTGCCCACGTGCTGCGTGGCGGGCCGGATCGCGAGAGACTGGTTGAGGGAGGCCTTTTGACCTTTCCAGCCGGATTCTCTCGACCAATGGGTTGAAAGAGTCCGGCTGGAAAGGTCAAGGTAAAAGGTCAATTCCGGTAAAGGCAATGAATGGCCTTGCACCGCATTTGGAGGGATGGATTCACTCCGGATACACTAACCTCCAGATTCCTACCCACCCATGCATTTTTCCTTCCCAGAACTTATCCTACCCTTTCTTATCAAGACCCTCCACACAGCATCCCCTAAGACGACGTAGGTCCTGAGTGGAGCTTACGTAAAAAAAAGTGCGTTTCATTTCAGAGATTTATTATTATTGTATTTTTCCTTTGGAGGAGTGCAGAGGCATACGTTCACCGTTTGTCTCATTTTTTACTGTTAACATTTAGTGTGTAAGAAAGAGGGGCAGCATTATATGATTAAGAGCAAAAGCAAAACAATCTGCGCATTGACATTTGACGTTTTTGAATTTTTGGAATTCACGCACAGTTAAATATTATACCTATCACAATATTGCTGCAGTTCTTTCAAAATATGAGAATTTGTTCCATATAAAATGTATGAAAAAAATTATTTTCTTCATAACTTTCTTTTTCGTGAATTTTTGAGATATTTTAACAGCTATTCTGTTATCCGGAGCGGAGACAAATCCAACAAATCAAAGATCATCAAAATCGGTCCAGCCGATCTCGAGTTATAAATAGTGTAACTAACCCGACTTTGTTTTATATATTATATAAGATGACAACAGATATCTTTGTAAAACATCACTTTTTAATCAAATTTAATAAAAATTATCATGTTTCGAAAGTCAGGATAAGATTAACGTAGATTATCCTGACTTATATATGTATACATATTTGTATACATGTATAAGTCATAGTATATAAGTTGTGGTAATCTAAAAACCTGCAATAAACTGTGTATAAAATTTATTTTATGAATAACGAAAAAAAAAAGTGTGTGGTGGTCAAACGCGGTAGAAGTAAAACCTTCAGAAAACTAAACTTCGAGTGAAAGAAACGAGTGCGTTATCAGGAGTAGGATAATTGTAGGGTTTATTTGATAATTGTAGGGTTTATATTGTTCCTAAGTTTTAAAATTATTTTACATTTTATTCTACAAAGCACCGCACAAAAAAGAGGCCGATAGGCTACGAAGCACCGGACAAAAAGGACATCGAATAGTCTATATCATTGTCTCGATTAAATCTTATAGATGTACCTACGTATTAGTTTCTTTTTAGTGTCGCTCGCTTCCATTTCATCGAGTTTCAAATCACAATGGTGCTTAAGAAGTTTTCACTAGAAAAATTATATTCTACAGGCAGAGAATTTACAAGACCATACTTTTGTACCTGGTTACTTGAGATTAACTCTATTTATTTATAGAAATTCAAATAAAGTTTGTATCTAAATTGTGCATTTTCCAAAACCAAAACTTTATAATCGAGATGCACACATTCACATGGCTCTCAGAAAATGCTGATTACGATCACCGTTTCTAGTCAATAAATAATTAGCTGTCATCAAAAGTTCAGAGGTTGGGTCCGTTATATTAACTTTATAAAACAGGCTTGTGAACAATGCCTCGAGTCCATTTATTAAGTGTGCATCATACGCCATAAAGTGGTTATAAATTTTCACGCCTTGCAGCCAATGTCTACATAATAAACGGAATATAACAATGAAAGTGTTTACATAGCTCTGCTTGATGCATCCACTATCTACTTCCTCGGGAACAGGCCGGACATTGACCAATCGAAACTTTAAATTCACGAGGCACACAGTAAAAAAAGCAAAAGCTGCGCATGTTTATTTTAACCCCCTAATGAGGATTTTACTGCTAAAGTATTTATTTTCATTTATGAAGAAAAATAACCCTTTTAAAACAACGTTTTTGAAGCGAAACTTCGATAGCGCTGCTGTGATTTGGATTTCGGATGAAACGGAAAATGACGATTACTGCACCTGCGACGCATCAACTGCGCTCATTGGCCGCTTTGATTATGATGTCACTTTTAAAGGCTCCAATTGGTCGAGATTCTATCATGTAATATAATTAACATGATATAATTGTCAGGCAGAAGGATTTTCACGGACTTGGTATTTATATCCAGAATTGCTTGCATTAATTAGCTTTCGGATTCCAACACATAATACTAGAAATTGGGATTTATTTCAGCGTAGAAGTTCTGAGACTACTACCATATGTATTCCTCTTTGCCTAGAATACTGATGAAGGGAAATACTTATATAAATTCAGTGGAAATCTTTAATTTCTCACTAAACAAATACAAAATGTTGTTACTGAAGCAGTTCATTTTATGTATTGTATGATAAATATTATGTGATTTTACTAACTATATGTAAAAGCCCCTAAAAAGGGTGGTAATAAATAAATAAATAATGTTTTCAGTATAATGTCTCAAGCCTCAAACACACACTACAAAGTATGGGATAAAATCTCTGAGCTATATTGCCTATACACTATATAATTCGCTTCCAGATATGTACAAGGGAAACCAGCAAAATTAAAAAAAATCAGAGTAATGCATTAAAAGAATAGTATTTACGTTACGTTTAAGGATGAAATTATGTAATTTTCTTGACTTGTTCAATTGGTTTGTTTCCTTTTCTCTCATTTTCTTTTCCATTTAGTTGTAATCATTATATTTGTATAACCTTGTTCCTTTTTCCTTTAATTGTTTTCTATTGTTGTTTGTTCTGCTTAACCTGTCTTTGATTTTTCGTCAATATTGTATGTAAAATTAAAACTTTTTCTCCCACCCATGAATTGTCTGTTCATCCTGTCCTAAAATGAGTTCTGTAAGTCATTGCGATTACCCTAGCAAGAAATAAAAACAATGAATAATAAAACGAGAGATGGGAAGGCTGAAAGAGATATTGAAAGAAGGGTGAATGCCGGTAACTCCATTAATGGTGGACTGAATGCCGTTGGCGCTAATAAAAAACTGTCAAAAAAGCGAAGCTAGCAGTCCACAATGGAGTCCTGGTACCTACCCTGATGTATGGCAGTGAGGCATGGAACTGGCAGAGGAAGGATGAAAGTAAACTGAATGCTGTTGAAATGAGATCCCTGAGACGTATGTGTGGTAAAACAATGTATGATCGTGTGAGAAATGTGGATATCCGCAAAGAATGTAAGGCTGATGTAAGCATAATGAGTAAGATTAAGAAAGGGACCCTCAGATGGTTTGGGCATGTAGAGCGAATGAACGAAGGAAGTAGTGTAAGAAGAATATACGACGCGAATGTGAATGGTAGAAGAAGTCGGGGACGCCCGAGGAAGACATGGCACGATCAAGTGAATCAGATACTTGAGTCGGGTCATGTCAAAAGTCAGAATAATAGAAGAGAATGTATGAGACGATGTATGAATGTGAGTGAGGCAAAGAGTGTGTGCCAAGACCGACTTGTTTGGCGGTCCGTCCTCTCTGCCTACCCCTGCGGGGAAACGGCGTGATGGTTAGTTAGAATAATAAAAATAAAAAAAAATCATAAAAATGCGTGAATGAGCTTGTGTGTATACATGAATGTCACCAAAAGTTTACAGAATGCGTTGTCATCGACAATGAGTCCATAGTGTCGGATTAAACGTCTAGATTTGTAAGTTGTATTCAAATGACAAAACCACGTAGCCCGCCACAGACAATCTTTTTTATATAAATTGATATAGACACAGATGCACCAGTGATTGATAATAATTTGTATAAACATTCTTTAAAAACTTAATTCTTCACACATTTTTTCTCGGGGCCGATCGGTTCTGAAAGCTGGGAAGTAACTTTGAACCTGTTTGTATATACAACCATACATCGGCTCGACGGCGAGCTCCCCGCCGGCACCCCTCGAAGCCAGTTCCCGGTTCAGATCTAATCTAGGGCCATTTCATTATTAAAATAATAATGAGGAAATAGATTTATTTAGGTACCTACCTACCCGGCTGGCTGGCGTGCGCCGGTCGCCATTTTTTATTAATATTAAAACCGAATGACGTTTGTCTTCGTTCAATTGTATTTTTTTTTCGTGTTGTATTTACGTATTACATATTTAAACCCCTTACTAATCAATGTGTTTTAAATGTTATAAGTAAATAACATTATTAAACTTTATTAAAATTAAATTAATCCGATAAATGGTTAATTATAATTATAACTAACTAACTACCAATCACGCCGTTTCCCCAGGGGAGGACGGACCGCCAAACAACTCGGTCTTGGCACACACTCTTTGCCTCACTCGTATTCATACATCGTCTCATACATTCGCTTCTATTATTCTGACTTTTGACATGGCCCGACTCAAGTATCTGATTCACTTGATCGTGCCATGTCTTCTTCGGGCGTCTCGACTTCTTCTACCATTCACATTTGCGTCGTATATTCTTCTTACGCTACTTTCTTCGTTCATTCGCTCTACATGCCCAAACCATATTTTCCTTTCCTTTCTTAATCTTACTCATGCTTACATCAGCCTTACATTCTTTGCGGATATCCACATTTCTCACACGATCATACATTTTTTTACCACGCATACGCTTCAGAGATCTCATTTCAACAGCATTCAGTTTGTTGGTTATTTATCAGTTGCGTAAAATTGAAATTACGTTTATTAGTGAGGCCATTAGTGTCTACTTTTTTTAAATAATTTATTACTATCATATTCCTAACCACTAAAATTCTAATTCAGTCATCAAAAGTCTTATCTGCCATAGGTCACCACAAGTGGTTCCCTACGTTTGGTGACTTAGCAGAGGTTCTTGGGGTATGGATTGTCCGGGTCTTGGCGGCGGATGCGTCTGTCCACGGCAGGCCACGTCTGTCCACGGCAGCTGCATGGCAGGCCGGATCGGGAGAGAATGGTTAAGGGAGTCTCTTTGACATCTACTGCCGTACTCTCTCGGAACATCGCCTTCACTACAGTGGAAGGGATGATTTCATACGCCTGTCACTCCTGGGCACACTGACTCCCAGATTCCTACCTACCCCTAACACGCTTTTCCTTTCCAGAACTTCCTTTCCTAAAAAGAGCCTCCAAAAAGCATCCCCAAAGCTGATATAATATAAAATAATTTCCCTCGGGGCCTATGTCATCTTAGAGGATGCTGTGTGGAGGGTTTTTTTGAGGAAGGGAAGGATAGGACCTTCTGAGAAAGAAAAAGGTATGAGGGGTGGGTGAATCTGGGGGTTAGTGTGTACAGGAGTGACTGACGAATGAATCCATCCCTCCAACTGCGGTGAAGACGATGGGTCGTGAGAGTCCGGCTGAAAAGGTCAAAAGGCCTCCTTCACCTAGTCTATCTCGATCCGGCCCCTCACGCAGCAGATGGGCAGATTAATCTGCCGCCAAAACCTGAACAAACCTCACCCCTTGAACCCGGGCACCCCTGCTAAGTCACCAAACGTACCAAACCACTTGGGGTGACCTATAGCAGAGGTGTTGGTTATCCAATAAAGGGTTCCCATGCCGCCTCCCAAATTGAATTGAATTGGTATTGTCCCCGAGGGGAATTATTTTTCTCTGGGCCTCCTGTGTGGAACTAGTGATAAAAAGTATTATACACCACGATAATTAACCTGTATTAAGAAAAGTCCTTAAAAATACATCAATGAGACGATAAGAATGAGGAACTGTAACCTTCCACAAAGAATACATTATTTTGCCAACAAAATAGGAATGTAATTCTCATTACTAAGGCCCTTCCCATCGTTACTTGCAAGCTTAATCGCAAAATGATTCCGATGATTTTTTTTTCTGCATTTATCTGCATATCTTGTCCATTGTTTTTTTATTGTACCTATTTCCCTGTTCATTTGATAACTCCTTTATTCTGTTCTCACCATCAATGATTTCTGATGGGAATGATATGTGAAATTAACTCTAATTAAATAGCAATGATTCCCGATATGTATTGGAAACTGTGGTGGGAATATGCAGTCAATTATATTTATTGAAGAGTTGTTGGAGTACAGCCATAATATGTATTAATTGTTTTACGTTTAATTCGTAGAACTGCATTTAATTTTTGAAGTGAAACTTCTATAGCCCCGCTTTGATTTTGGATTTCGGATGAAACGGAAATGATGATTATTGGACCTGCGACGCATCAATTGCGCTCTTTGGCCGCTTTGATTATAGTGTCATTATAGGATTATAGGCTCCTAATGGTGTAGATTTTTAGATATTAAACGGAAATTACGCTAGGTCTGCGCTCATTGGTCGCTTTGATTATGACCTCACTTTTCAAGTATTGGTTGAGATTGTTTTGGTAAAGTTTCGGTTCTACCGCGTGTAAACTGCACTCGAATTTTTATTTATTTTATACTATACAAATTTTATAATAATAATTGTATAATTTGTAAAGCACCGTTTTTATACTCATGGACGCTGTACAATTTATTAAAAACTAGCTGGCTCCCAGCATGCGTTACAACGCCATATATTCAAAGAAATACATTGTTTTTCCCAGAATCTCTTTTCCGAATCTTTCGAATCTCCCTGAACCACCATGGGTCCTCGTTCCCATATCGCGTCCCCTTCCTAGCTAGCTTTTTAAATTTTAGCCTTTCTGTTATTCTGATGTACGAGCCATATTATTGTAAAATTTCATTATAATCCATTCAGTAATTTTTGCGTAAAAGAGTAACCAACACACATACCATCCATGCAAACTTTCGCGTTTATAATATTAATAAGATTCTTAGTTTCTAACTAATTTTTTTTTTTTTTACCAATAAAGATACAGATAACATGGTACGTGGAGTCCATTATATTTAACCACTGGACATTGCATGATTTCACATTTGCACTCCCATCACTGGTAGTTTTACATCTATGAGAATATTAGTGGCAAAAGTAGAGTTGATATTTATTTTGAACGACTGGAAAATTTAGGACTCTTTAGGACCAGAGAATTTTTTATGAAATGACCTTTACAAAAGCTTAAAAATAAGAATTTTTACCTTTTTACACAATTAGTTATTTACAATGTCGCTGGTCGCGGGCAGTAAAGGTGAAAGGTTTTTGACTTTATGGATACAACTATCTGAAAAAGTGAATTTTAAGTGTTGCTCTAAAATCCGCCGAGTGAACATTCTTAAATCATACATTGTTATTATTAAGTTGTGCAAGCATTTTTTTATTTTTTTATTATTGTGACAGATGTTTCAGCGTTCAAGGCCGTTTTCGGGCACCATAAAAATTGAAATTTGGCACAGTTGAAAAATGGCCTCGAACGCTGAAACAACTGACCATAAAAACTAAAATATTCGCAAAACTAAATAATAACATTATTAAATGTGATTTGCTTTGAATTTAAAAAACACACTCACAGCTACGGGTGTACAATAGTATTCTGTATGAAAAAACATTACAAAATAAATAAGTCTAACAATAAACAATATAGTTAAGTGGAAGAAAATGCCGAATAATATTTTGGAGCTTAATTTTTATTAATCGTATTTTATTTATTTGTACAAAGTACATTATAAAATGAAAACGAAGAACTTTGTTAAGGCTCTGCAACCGGGCCCGAAAAGAAGAAGATGGAGAGATACGAAATTACGAATGTTAGAGGAGAGCGCTAACATTTACAGCGACAAAATCGATGCGAAAATGTTTAATAAAACGCGACTCGTTTAAAATAGAGCATAAATCTCGCGGGCATTATCTTAAATAGCATTTAAAGAAACACTGGGAATTTTTTCATACATATAACTTGTAAAATAACTGAAACAAACGTGTTAATAATCATTTTTGGAGCATACTTTGCGATTTTTTTATATCGAGGGAATTTTACATAATTTGCGTTTCGGCGCGGGAAAAGTCTAGATATTATCTTCAAGAATAACATATATTTTTTTAAGAGCTTTAAAACTTACCGTGTTTAAGGGAAATATGTAATAAATCGGTACAAATCCGGGTTGCGGGCCCTTAAACACCACTATTTAATCAAAATTATCAACATGTTTCGAAACCAAAGGTTTCGTCATCAGGATAAGATTAATGTTTATTTATTTTTATTTTTTTAACACAGAATTTCTAAATGAGCCTAACATCACGAATACGAAGTTCTCCGCAATGCAAGATGAAGAAATAGTAGATTAGGAATACATGGTACAGTAAATAAATTAAATTAGTCAAAGACTTGTCAGTTTGTTTAATTAGATTTGTTGTACTGCTTGCCGATATGTATTCTACTAAGACCTGTTTGTATTTAGTGATTGGTGTGTTAAGTATATCAACCACACACAGTTATTGTAATTCTATTTGCGAGAAATATGGAAAGAAATCGAGCATACTAGTTTAGGGCTGTCAATTATAGAATTTGAAATGTTCAGTCATTAACTATTTTACGTTCTAATAATTTTAATAAATTAAGTGAACACAGTAGATAATCATAATTGACACCTGAAATGTCCATTTTGAAATTAAAAACAATAATATGAATTTATTTTAAATTCTTTCTATCATGAGTGAATAAATAGCATAACTTGGTGCCCACACTGTTGAGTTATAGTCGATTTGACTCCTACTAATTTTTTTATGGCTTGAAATTTTTTTAAATTATGACACAAGTGATAAGGTATATTAAATTATATATTGTTACCTATTACTTAGTTATTTTGGTTGAAATGATAACTTATTTCTTAATCCTAATTAATGAATATATGAGCAATAATAATAACAGTGTGTAGGTAGTAATTTTTCGCAGTGGGTATAAGTTCTAATCGCGCGAGTAAGATGAGTTATTTGCATTTTTTTTGTATTTCTTGGCCATTAACAATTACTAGACATTTTTTTTTTGAAAAGTTTTAATTTTCCATGTACATTTGTTACTTAAATTTTAAATGTTTGCGACCGGTTTCGACACGTCCGTATCATTAACGAGCAAACTTAAAAATTCTATACAAGTACAAAAATTAATTAAGCGGGGGTAGTGGGAGTGGGGAATTTGGTGGAGGGGGAGAACGGTGGGAGGAGTTAAAATTTGATTAAAATATATATTAAGAGACACAATTCTGTACTTTCACATAAGTTTTAAATATTATTTGCCTTGGTATGCTGTACTAGCGTTCACAATTTTTTGTATTTCTTGGGCATTGGCTATGTAACAATTTCTAGACATTTTTGTATTTTGCATTTTTTTTGCCCATGATGATAATATATTTTGATGAAACCTAATGCGCGTATGCCTTGATTTTCTTTATGTACTAAGCTAATAATGTTTTTCTTTTTGTTCACAGGATGAATGCAGTGGATCTAACGCTTCGGTAAGTTTAAAATGTCTGTACTTGGTATCTAGTATCTATTGTTATTCAATAATCTGCAAGAGAATTCTTAGAATTTTGATTTCTTAAAATGTAAGATCGTGGCAGGAAGGAGAAAATGGCAACCATTCCGGTACAATTCCTCAAATTTCACTGCTATGTCAATTGCCGTCTGACGATTCCAGGTATTCCCTTAGTCGTACCTTTTCCCCTTGCACTTAACCCTTTCAGACCGTGTGTATATTTGAAAATTCATTTAGGGATTTCAGATTTTTTTCTCTCTAGAGCGAATAAAAATTATCGGTTTCCATTACTGGTATAACTGGCTTAGCGAGCTTTTTTAAATTAGATTTTAGCTACTATATTTCTGAAGTAAAACTTCTCTACTCACTCTTGACTTGGGGTGTAAGCTGGTGAATGCGTGACGAGAGCGTTATGAAAAGTGTGATCGGGCGAGGCGAACGGAAGTTGAGAGGGAGATATAAGTTAGTAAAGTTTCACTTCAGTCG
Organism: Limnephilus rhombicus; assembly: GCA_929108145.2. Taxonomy (NCBI): domain Eukaryota; kingdom Metazoa; phylum Arthropoda; class Insecta; order Trichoptera; family Limnephilidae; genus Limnephilus; species Limnephilus rhombicus. The sequence goes on from OV815275.1 coordinate 10,564,521, forward strand.
TGTGGTCTAAAGCATACTCGTTTTTTTTTAATGTGTCCTCACAAGAGTTTTAGCTGCTCCCGTTTGGACAGTGAGACTATGGCATCCCTAATAAGGGTATTTTGTGGAGCTGAAGGTAGTGGGAAAGGGGAAAAGATTGGAAGAGGAAGGTGGGGAGGTATCTGCACATTCCCATCTAGTCACCAAAAATGAGTAAAGCCATTTCAAGCAACGTTTCAATTCTGGATGGTGGTCTTACGCCAGGGCGATACTGAGTGTATCATCCACTCTGGAACGTGCCGCAAATATAATATATATGATTTTTAAATTAATTAATTGTGAAATTACACTTATTAATTTATTTTATGCCGAGATTCGATCTCGCGAGCTTCGGATTGCGAGTCAAGAGCCTTAACCCTCGACCACGGAGGCCGTCAATTGTTCAGGCGTTAGCCATTTTTGTATTTTCAAATGTGATTTTTGTGTTGAATATTAACATTTTTTTTCTCCCGATATATTTTATTTTAATATTACTTTTTAAGCTATTTTTTCAGCGTTTAATTTGTATGTATTTTTTTGACTAACTAACCATCACGCCTTTTCCTCGCAGGGGTAGGCGGAGAGGACTGACCGTCAAACCAATCAGTCCTGACACTCCTTGCCTCATTCACACTCATACATGGTCTCATACACACTCGTCTATTATTCTGTTTCTTTTATTATAATTAATTCTTCTATTAATCTGATTCACTTGATTGTGCCATGTTTTCTTCGGGCGTCCCCGAATTCTTCTTCTATTCTCCTTTCTTCGTTCATTCGCTCTACATGCCCAAACTATCTGAGCGTCCCTTCCTAGATTCTCCTCATTTCTCAAAACATACACTTTTTTACCATACATACGCCTCAGGGATCTCATTTTTACATTTTTTTGTCATATATTTGATGTTCAGTGTCATTTTATGTGAAACACGCCCTCGGAGACCTAATGTTCTTTTAAATTAAAGTCGCAATATCTTCTAAACTGTTAAAAAAACAAATCTATCAAATAACTAGTTATGTGTACCAATTGTCATCAAGCACCAAACATATTCTAGTTCTGCCAGTTTTTATTCAAGTCTGAAAGGGTTATGTTGAAAGAGATGATATGTTCATTTCTGAGGAAGTGACCATTACGTGTTGTTATTTTTATCTTAGTTATGAAATAAACAGTTTTATTGCACAGTTTTAGGTATAAGTAGAATTTAGTTGTATTTCATAATATTTTGTATGAAATACAACATTTTTCTTCTTTTGTCATTTTTACCGTCAAGGATGTTTTGAGCATAATATAGGATTCAAGAAGGGTTTTAGGATTCTTAGAAGAATAATGTTGTATTTCATAATATTTTTTATGAAATACAAGATTTTTCTTCTTATGTCGTATGTTCAGTCAAGGGTGTTTTGAGCATAATATAGGATTCTACAACGGATTTAAGATTCTTACTTCCGAATATGGTGATAAATTTTGGTGTAATATGTCGTGCTGAGGTTCATATCCCATATGCAAGGTTTCGGACCCGCAGTGTCCATCTGTCAACATCCTGATGATGGAAACTGCAAGGCTCCTGAAGCGTAGACCAAAAGAGGAAGAGGCACAACACGAATTATTACCTGAAAAATCAATCATAATCCGCTAAAAATTTCGCATTTTTTTGCTGCTTTTTAGATATTTTTGGACGTTTTTAAAATATTTTTTTGGATAAGTACATAAACGCCTGTACTCTACTGCTGTGGTAAGTAAATACCTACACAGGAGTGGCGGTCCGTGAGTTTTCAGTGAGCTAGAGTGCTAAGATTGAAAAATACGACGTTATTGATGCTGTTGTAGCTGAAAATGATTTTTTTTTCCAAATTTCAACTTTTTGTATGAAGATTTACTAAAATGTGAATGCACTGAAAACTCACCGACCGCCACTGCTACACAGTAATTCACAGGAAATCTTATTTATTTATTTATGAGTATAAACAGTACAGTATAGTGGTGAAAACAATTTACAATTATTAAGTATATTTCATGGTGGGTCCCTATGATATATTTCTTTGTGGTGTCTTATTTATATATATTAAGTATGGGTATGTATGCATGTATTTATGTATAATAATAACGTAGTATTTATGTAGCGCAGTTTTGTGATATTTCACTTCAAGTGCGCTTAATTATAATAAACTTAAAATTAATCCTATAGTGTTCCTTACGATTCCTTACAAAATACAAAATTGATTAAATTATGTGAAACAAAGAATATACAGTATATACAAAGCAATTCCTAAAGAACAATATTAACAAAAAGAATTCATTAAAACTAAATTATAATAAAGAATAAGAGGCAGTTTACGTTTAGAAATAATAAAAACAGAGTGCACATAAAACTATAGTAAGGAGGTAATCGAAACCAAACAATTACCAGAAACTTGAGGAACATGGCTTATTATAGTAGATTGAAAACGAGTTAAAATTCATGAAAGGTACGATTTTTTAAATAAGTTTGTTTTTAAAGCTCTTTTGAATTCAGCCAAGTTCTGGATATTAGTAAGAGCTAAGGGAAGTTTGTTCCAAATGAGCGGGCCAGTTACACGAAAAGATCGATCATAATAAACGGCTCGATTTGACCTAGAAAGTTCGATTAAACGATTAGTAACATCTAAATCTGCTGACCTTAGAGTAAGCTGCCTATCGCTTAAGTTTTGTCGGACACATAGTTCCGATATATAGGCTGGCGCCATTCCCTGCAATGCTTTAAAGGTCATTAAGCAGATCTTGACCTCTATTCTTTCAGGGCATCGAATCCAATGAAGGCGATCCCTTAGAAGCGGGGTAATACGGCAATACTTAGATTCATCAAAAATCTTTCTCGCCGCAGCATTGAAAACGGACTGGATTCTATTGAATTGTTTTTTAGGTAAGCCAGCATACGCACTATTACAATGGTCCATACGTGAGACAACGAACGAATTTATGAGTGACTTTGCTCCATCAGAGGGAAGGCAACGCCTGATTGATTTTATCTGCCTTAGATGGAAAGAGCCTGAACTTACAGATTTGGAAATTTGTGATTCAAGAGAAAGACTATTTATTGTCTATTGTGAAACCTAGAAATTTTATTTCTGTAGAAGGGATTATATCTGTGCCCTGAATATGGATTGGATTAGAGTCGATGAGGGCTTGCCTTCTAGGAGAAGCTATCCAAATAAATTCCGTCTTGGTCGGGTTAAGTTTGAGTTTATTGACAGACATCCAACTTGAGACTGTGTCAATGAAACTAACCACCTCGTTTTTAAGGACGTTTTTTTCATCCGGGGAACAAAACTTGAAAATGAACCGATCATCTGCATAGCCTTGTGATTTAAAGCCAGCTGATTGAATGAGTTTCTCGAGGCGATTCGTATAGAGAATGAAGAGAATGGGACCCAGGACAGAACCCTGGGGAACTCCACATTCTACGGGAGTTTCAGGTGAAGTACAATTGTTGAAAATTACTGAGGCTACTCGTCCAGACAGGTATGATGTCATCCATTGGAGTACATCACCTCGAACGCCAAATTCGGTTTCAAGCACATTTAATAAAATACTATTATCTACCGTATCAAATGCCGCACTCATGTCAATAACAGATACCAAACCCAACTTACCTGCTTCCATCCCGATGATCAAGTCTGAAATTAACCGCAGAAGAACAGTTTCCGTTGAATGAAACATTCGATAAGCGGATTGATTTTTGGCAAATAGACCGGCGGAGTTCAAGTATCCCACCAATTGTTTGGCAACGATTTTCTCAAGCAGTTTAGAAAGGAATGGTAGATTGGATATTGGCCTGTAATTATCCGTATTATCAGTATCAAGATTTTGTTTTTTTAGAATCAGAGTTATGATTGATTTCTTAAGTGTTCCCGGTACAAGTGAATTTACTAATGACTTCTGGATAATTGCAGTAATTACAGGCGCTATATCCGGAAGACATTGTTTTAAGAGCCAGATAGGTATGGGATCTTGAGCGCATTGCTTGTTAGGACAAGACTTTATAGCACGCGTGACATCTTCTTCCGTTACTGCGGCAAAAGTAGTGAAGTCACCCGAGAGCGGACTTGATGCTGCGACAGAAGACGATCCTACCATACTGAGGGTCTGAATTTTTTCAACCTTACTTCTGAAATATGTTGCGAGGCTGTTTGCTTCAAGAAAGGAACCTTGTTGTTGCTCTCTCCAGACAGAGTCCTTATGTTTTGCCAAAGTTTTGGAGGGTCCTTTTCTGTCTCAATTTGCTCACACCAAAAGTTTTATTTCTTCTGTGTGACTTCTTCCTTGTAAACTTTTTGCTTTGTTATCCAAAGCTGCCGATTGCTGAAAGTCGGGTTTCGTCTGTAAATCCTCTCAAATTTCCGCATTTCCCTCTTCTTTTGAAGACATTCAGCATCGAACCATTTTCTGCAATTCCTTATGCGGCATGTATGTATTTATGGTATGGGTGATGTGCGTACTGGGAAGGTGTGTGTGTGTGTGTGTGTGTGAGTATGTATGTATGTATGTATGTGCATTGAACAAATTATATAATTGACATGATGCTCTTTTTAAATTTAGGCAGTGAATCGGAGAAAATGTCGATGTTAGAATTTAGACCAATATTATTGAACATATGAAGAGCACGATTGATTGTCTTTCTCAAGTCTTTCTCCAAAATCACGAATCAAAGTTTTGCAGTTTAATCTATTAGCAGATTAAATGGCCGAACGTACCGATTTTTTCTCACAACACCTAGAAATATATATCTGTTGAAAATGTGCGATTTTCCGTTTTTACTCACCAATTGTGAACGTTTTTGTGAACGAAAATACGGCAGAAGAGTCTCGTAAGTAAGACTGTAGCATCCCCGATTGGTGAATGTTGAGAAGCGAAAGAAGTGGGTACGAGGAGAAAGAGAAGTTCGAGAAGTACCTGTCTATTCAGATCGAGTCACCTTACACGGCTAAAGTCATTTCAACCAGTAGATGAAAACACAATGTATTCGTGAATGTAAGTATAAACGAAGTAATTTCATCGTGAGAAATCCTTTACTTACAGAAACAGGAATAGAGCGGTTAAACTGTTATAACTTAAAAAAATAATATCAACTTTTTTAATACAAAAAAAGAGAAATTATATAAAATTACACACGCAGTAGAATTGAAACCTTCAGAATACCAGAGTAGACAGAATAGTAGTTTAAAGACTGGGGAGGCTGCGAGGCACCGCAAAAAGTGGAGACTGGTTATTCTATCTCATTCTCTCGAAATAAATCCTATAGCTGTATGTATTTGTCCTTTTTAGTGTTGCTCGCTTCCTTTTTATCGATTTTAAAATCACAACGACGCTAAAGAAGTTTTCTCTTCAAAAATCGACACTAAATAACTTCCCATACTTGCTAATTTTGGTTAATTACAGTCTAGATACTTGCTGTATACCTGCTATAGGATTCTGAAAATGCTTTCTATCCTTGCAAATTCAAACGAAATCTCATTTATATTCATGTCACCAATTAATTTTATGCACTGATCAATAACATTCCAATATTACAATGATGGTATCGCTGATAATGAGTCATCATAAGAACGCGGTTTATTCGTATAATTTGTCGCTGTAATGCTATGTTAATTAACACCGGCACACCTTTCCCCCGGGTACCTCGCTAACTAGTCATTCGTACGTCCATCATTCTTTTAATTGCCGCCGATAACAACATGTGACCTAGGAATTACGTTTAAAATTAATAATACCTAGGAGATGCATGCATTCGCATGCATGCCTTCGTTTGCTTCCGAGTCCGCGCGGCAGTTCAGAAACACCTGGCAATTTTAATTTTACAAGGAACATTCAAGAACCTTCATGTTATTATTATTTGTCCGGCCAAATCCGAATGCTTATTAACTACTAAAGTTTCGATTTGTTTTATTTTAATGATTCCACCTGTTTTGGACCAGCACCATACCGCAGCACCGGTGTTATTTAGTTTTCCGATGCATCTTCTTAATATGTAAAACAAAGTCGGGTAAGTTACACTATTTATAACTTAGAACAGCTGGACCAATTTTTATGATCTTTGATTTGTTGAATTTGTCTCCGCCCCTAATAGCAGAACTATGAAAATATCGGAAAAATTCACAAAAAAATATGAAGAAAATTCTTTTCCTCATACATTTTGTATGGTACGAAATCTCATCTTTAGAAAGAGCTGCAGGAATATTGTGATAAGTATATTATTGAGTAGTGAGTGAATTCCAAAAATTCAAAAACGTCAATTGTCAATGCGCTGATTGTTTTGCCTTTGTTCTTAAACATATACCTAATGCTGCCTCTCTTTCTTACACACTAAATGTCAACAGTTGAAAATGAGAAAAACGGTGAACGTACGTCTGCACCCCTCCAAAGGAAAAATATAATAATTATAATAAATCTCCCTCACACGTATAAAGAAAATGAAACGCAATTCCCGTAAGTAAGTGGAAAAGTGAAAATCACAAATATTATAAATCCGTACACAGCGCCATCTCTGATGTTGACACAAACAAAACACGGACAGTTGGGCATTGATAAATAATTAATTGCTTCATTGTGTTTTTTTTAACTTAATAAAAATACTGAATTTAATTCTGCTAATAAGTTAACAATTATTGAGACGGTACGACGTTCGCCGGGTCAGCTATCCAAATATTCATAATAATAATAATATTTGATAGCGCCATTTTTGTGAATAATCCCTACGAGGACCCTGTACAAATTTATAATGTATTCTACAATCTTCTGACTACAAACTAAACAAACCATTTTAACAATTTATAGCTAAAAACTGCATCCGCTGGTTCTCACTAATACAAGACTACACGTGCAATGCATTTGACCAATGAACGCGATGCTGCGTAAAAATGTGCATACACAGGACCACACTTACTTTTGAGGTCACTTGAGATTATCACTGTTTATTGTTTATTTAGAGAAATTTTGATGCATTTCGCACGTAGAGTACAATGGGGAACATATGATTTTTAATCCTGAAATATATTTTAATAATGTTCTTAAGAGTATTTGGGAAAGCTAGAGCAAATTTATGCGGTGTAATAAATAGTAAATATCAGAGGCGCACGGTTGCTTTCATGATTTTCGTAAATTGAAATAAAAAATCCATCACAATTAGTTTTCTCTAATGAGATTAAAAAATACTTAATGATTTTAATTATTAGCGTTCACTGCCGATCCATATCCCTCGTGTGTAATTTGTGAACTGCATGCGGATTGCAGGATTCACTCTTCAGCAGTCCACAGTGGTGTTTTGATGCCAACCCAACCGACTGAATTGTGTAGAAATTAGATCCGTAAAACCATGTAATGTATGATAATTGCAATGTGAGAATTGTGAAGAATGCAAGACTGGTGTAAGCGTAATGAGTAAGATTAAGAAAGGGAAGCTAAGATGGTTTGGCATGTAGAGCGAATGAATGAAGCGTAAGGGGAATCTATGACGATAGTGGTAGAAGAAGTCGGGAATGCCATGGGCACCAACAATTGAACCAAATTCTTGAGTCGGGCCAGGTCAAAAGTCAGAATAAAGAAGAGTGTGTATGAGACGTTGTATGAATGTGAGTGAGGCAAATAGTGTGTGCCAAGACCGAGTTGTTTGGCTGTCCGTCCTCTCTGCCGACCCCTGCGGGGAAACGGCGTGATGGTTAGTTAGTTAGTTAATCGCTTCTAGAAAGAAGGTAGGAGGTTAAAGGGGCTCATGACGAACACCCAGTTGACGAAAACATAACTCCTTTATCAAAGCATTTCAAAGTCAATCTTATACAGAAAAGTGCGATCCAGTTATTAGTTTTAAAATTATACTCGTAATAATACCCAATTGTCCCGTAGACCTACCCACTTTTATCGTGTTATTCCATCTTTATCGGAGTCGGGTTATATTTACACTTCTCGTGCCCTTGGAAAAACAAAGTAGTTGCTGCCATTTGCATGAAACCTTAGAATAATGAAGAAAACTAGAAGTGCCTTGCGTAAAAATTTTAATGGAATTTTTTTCCCCAAAATGCCCAGCGCTCCGTCTCACTTACACTTGCCGGATATCGTAGATCTACATCCCATTTATACTTCGTCAATTTTTTTTTTGTTGAAACACGCCCACTTCTTGTGTTATTCTTTATTCTATGCTTGAAACTTAGTTGTTCAAAGTTTAGGGGGGGGGGATTATCGAATGAATAATCACGTATACTTGCAGCGTTTCGTGTTTCTAGTTGAAATCTTGGATGAAATGCGATAACTGACATAGACACTCCAATCCGCTGACTTATCAGTCTTTCATTTAGTTACACTCCGTGTAAAAAGACATTGCAAGACATAGACAACCACACAAATTTAACACGAGATTACGCGTGGAATAGATTCCGTATCCACAAAAGATACAGAATCGCTCTTTTGATCTTTAGGGGCGCAGAATGCAGAATTTGGGACGAAAATTTCTCCGGAATATTTCGAAATTTCCCTACAATATTTGATTAATTTCACTACAATATTTTTTAATTTCCCTACAATATTTGATATATTTCCCTACATTATTGAATAATTTAATTAGAATGTTTTAAATTTCCCTTCAATATTTGATTTTTCTTAGCATATTTGGAGTAAAAACTGTATGTCATTTTACTGTCCGAAGATATATTTTTTTCTATTGAAGACAAACTAATATTTTTCAATCACACTTCGCTACTGATTCCCTTTAAGTCGCGACAGGATCAAGCGATACGCTGTTACCGTGCTTCTAGAAGAACATTTTTCACTACAGTGCCTTATTATCTGCGAACTTAAAAGTTGGACGTAAAAGTAGGGTTTGAAAGCAAAAAAACATAAGAATCTTTACATAGTATTAAATGAAGTCGCTCCCGCTGTCTGTGTGCTTAGATATTTTAAACTATCTTTCTGCAATAGATAGAGTGATTCAAGAGGAAGGATTATATATATAATACATGCATATTATAGTAGAGAAACGCCGAGAAATTAAAAGATTCAATTCAAGCAGCGGGCAGTGGGCTGGCAAGCGTTTGGTGTGGATTTGATATGTATGCAAATCAACAGATGGCATTTGTTATAAAGGTTGTGTAATAGCGCTGTGTTCGTTAGCCACATCAACATGTGGCCGGGTCTGCTAGTTTTTATATTAAAAAAAATTATTGTGCTTTAGACCACACGACTGAAGTAAAACTTCTATGTGATGATATTTTTTGATTGATATTTTTGAGCACCGGAAAAAAATGTTTATTTTAAAGACTTGCACGTTTACGGAGAAATAAAAAAAAAATAGTGTGCTTTAGACCACACGACTGAAGTAAAACTTCTTTAGATCCATCTGTATGATAGGAAGAGAGAAAGAAAATGTGCGCGCGCACTGCTCTCTCTTGCTCCTACAGTGTGATACAGACAATAGGCCTGCACTATGTCTTAGATATACGAAACGTAACTGGCTATAAGAGAAAGAGAGAAAGAAAATTTGTGGTCGCACCTATCTCTTTCCCCTACAGTAATATACGAAACGTAACTCTCTCTCTTTCTATCTTCACTAACTTATATCTCCCTCTCAACTACCGTTCGCCTCGCTTATCGTAACGCTCTCACCAGCTTACTCCCCAAGTCAAGCGTCCGTAAAGAAGTTTTACTTCAAAAGGGTCAATTTAGTGGGTGGAAAATGTCAATGTTCCGAGAGAACAATCTCTCAAAATTACCCAGATTTTCACATTTTTTAACGTAGATTATATAAAAAGTATTGGTTACATTTATATATTTTACAAAATATATTTATTTATTTGACATAATATCTAACATTTTTAAATACAATTCAACAATGTCGGCCTCACTGGGTAGCTCACCTGTGCTTAGGCCTCCATTTTATAAAATAAAAATTTATACATATTACATTAAAAATAATATAAAAATATTGCTGCATAAAAAAATAAAAAAAACTAAAATTAAACTAAAAATAAAAATTTAAAAGAAAATAAAACATTATTTTTGTAAACACCACTTTTATTTTTTACCACGTTAGTAGAGTATTATACTGCCCTGATGAAGCTACGGTTGTAGCGAAACCCGGTCGGCAAAAAGTATAAAAAATAAAAGTGGTGTTTACAAAGTTGTTCACGCCTTTATTGTTACATGTGGTTCTTTCTAAAATACCCATTGTATGCCCTCTGCCATAATTAGTTCAGTTGAATTCGCCTCGCCGCAAGGGACACTAGTCCTAAGAACCGCACCGCTTTTACTTTTTAGTAATCAAACCGCAAACGGAACTCTCAAACCGCAGCTATTCGCGAGTACCATCGCCACGCGTCACCTATTCTCGCTTATTGTTTCGCGATTAAACGTTCATTCCCAGTCGCCATTCCCTTCCAAAATCTCTCCAAACTAACATACCTACCTTTCCAGTGAACACTGAACGAAGAGGGAAGCAGTCTGGGTAAGTGCGATTAAAATATAATAAAATAGATAAGAACCGCATACAGTCCACAACATACCGCAGCATTTGATCCCTCGATCCATTGAGAGGTAACATTTGCTACCCGCCGCAACAAAAGTTATTGTTTTATTTTATTTTAAATTAATAATGTCACATCACAAAGTATCCGCTTCATATGAATAAATAAAAATAAAAAATTATAATTTAGGTAAAATGTATTTTTATATAATTAAAACTCATTATTGGTCATGACCACCTTATCAGGAAAGCGGAGCTCTTGTGCCTGACAATAAATAACAACCCTTCCACAATAGATTCTATCACCTCATACCTATAGCCTATTATCTTTTTCACAAGATACGAACCGAAACCTTCATAACGTTCACTCTGCCCTCGCCCTTGCTTCAATACTATGGTGCCGTGTATCACCCGCCTACTTTGGGTATAACCTTTTTTAAATATGTTTTAATTATGCAAATGGGAAGGCAAGACCAAACTTACCAATTTACATGAATAGAGATCGTTATCCGCTGCTGGTTGGATGAAATTATTATTTCCTTATTTGATCTGCAATTATAAACCTGTCAACCGACTACCGTATCATATTTTATGTTCGTTCTTCTTTCCTTGCGTTTTTATTTACTGGCCTTCTTTAATTATGTCGGAACTTTAATGTTTACTGATATATTTTTGATTGTATGAACCTTTTATTTATTGTAATTTCTGATAATAACACCCTATTACTGGTGTTCTAATTCTAAACGAAACTTAAAACTACTCTATGTAATCCTAAATAGATAATGAAGTTGGCCCTGCTTATTTCGGTACCATGAGAATAACTATTTAATTTATTAAATAATCTGTTCGACATCTGTTTATTTTTTTAAGATGAAAACTTCTTTAGCACCGTTGTGATTTATAACTCGATGAAGTGAAAGCGAGCGAAACTAAAAAGTGACAAAGTGTAGGATTTAGCCTGCGAAAGAATGAGATAGCAATAATATATTCATTTAATTCATGGGTCCTCGGTTCCAATATAGCATGATAAATCCACGGTCCCATGGAAGTCCACTTTAAAGTAGTGGGTCTAATCTTTCGAAATCCAAAAAATATGAATATTTTTATTTTTGTAAAATCGATATCCAATCTTCATAACCACTCCAAAATGATCTGGCAAAAGAAAGTGACATTTAGTGACTCTGAAGAAGAAAACACAAATACTAAAGAATTAACCAAATGTATAGGGAAAGGTGCACTGGAATTCGACGACAAAAATATTCTTCGTATTGATAAAACAAAGTGTTTCCTAGTCTCTCCACTCTTGTCTACTTTAGTTTTCTGAATGTTTCACTACTACCGCGTGTGAATTGCACACTCTGATTTTTTTCATTCATTCCAGCTTAAGTCAAGTCTAAACATTTTTACAACCTACGAATCTATATAAATGTTATTTTTAAATTTTAATTCAATATGTAAGCCTTCATATTATGTGTGTATTTTTAGTTTACCTTTGGTTGAGCAAATTTTCTAGATTTTTTCTGCGGGTTGCAAGGTTTTATTCGATAATATTGCAACTTTTTCTTTCTCTTAAAAAAATCCTTCATAAATTCGTCCTTTTCTCATCTGAAGATGGTCACTAATAACTATCTGAAACGTTGGTCGGATAATGAGGAATAGGAGCAACATGGCGCTCATTACCCCAAAAATCAAACAATACGAAAAAGTTTTTATTAAACAATTTACTATCATTTATATATGTTTATATTACTGTGGATCGTTTTTTTGTTGTTTTCAGCTCAACCAAGAAAGCCACACTTGGATCATGAAGTCGGCCATGGGAGATTATCAAGCACTAGCCAAGATGGCAAATGAAGATCCCAAATTGCTGAAAGTCAAGGTAGGACCGCTTCTCTGTCTTTGCGAAAAACGGTTTAATGATAAGATAAAACACAATTAATATTTACTTAATTACGCTTGCCCTTGTTTTTTTTTTAGCTTAGGAATTTGAATAAGGCCCAGTGTTTCTCAATGCATAATGCAATACACAATAAAGAACTCCAGTGAAAAATATGATGGCTTTAAAAAAATGTTCATATAGACCAATAAACGCTGATTCTGAATATATAAGTTTTAATTAATAATATTAATCGCAAATCGGGTCGTAAAAATACGCCGTCAAGTTGGCACTATTGAAATTTTAGTGGTGACGTCACTGTTCGACGTGTCGTGACGTCACCGTAAAGTCTTGTATGGGAATGTATGATATGACACAAGCCATCGTATTAATTTATTCGTTTATTTACATACTGTTTATAGAGATTTAGTTGTGTTTATTGAAACATTATTCACGCCTAAATAATGTTTCAAAACTAAAGGTATCTCTAATTAATTTATCTCTATTATTGAAAATATTCAAAAACTACTGGACAAAAAAAATAGTATTGCTATTTCTAGGGAGAATACTTCGAACAACGAAATTCAAAATGGCGGCAGTTGATCAGCTGATTTCCTGATCCTATAGAATTTTTCAGGAGTGATGACGTCACACGATTCACCATACATACGGTGGTTTTCGGGGGGTCTTGAAAAATTAAATCTTTGACAATTATTTTAACTATTAAAACTAACTTTAAAAAGTCATTAATCATTACAAAAATTAAAAAAAATTGGACTGTGGTTCTCTATTCTCAATGCATATGCACAAAAAAATATATTTCTAAGATTTTTAAATTTATTTTTAATTATTGTAGATTTTTTTTTTGAATTTCAACTTCGTCTTTCCGAGAAAATAAAGATGGGCAAAACGAGCTCAGGCGAACTTCCCCTTGGAAACAAGTATCTTTTGAGATTATTTGACTCTACACCAAAACAAGTTTTCGCCTGCGGCGCTTTTTGCGATCGTGCTGACATTCGCTACGTTTGGTAACTTAGAAGGGGTGCCCGGGTTCATGGGGTGACGTTTGATGACCAGCTGCGTAGCAGGCTGTATCGCGATAGATTGGTTGAGGGAGACCTTGTGATCTCTCAAGCAGAACTCTTTTGAATATCGTCTGGAGGGATGGATTCATACGTCCGTCATTCCTGGACCCACAGGCCCCCTTATCCTTTTCCTATTCCTAACCTACCTTATCCTTTCCAGAGCTTCCTCTCCTTTAAAAGATCCTCCACACAGCATCCCCAAAGATGACAGCTCCTGTGCGGAGTTATTGTAATTTTTTTTTTAAGTGAAACATCTTTGATTTGTAATTCGGATGAAACGGAAATGACGCATTACTGAACCTGCCAAGCACGAAGCATGTTGAGATATGGAACGGAAATGACGCTAGGTCTGCGCTCACTGGCCGCTAGATTATGACCTCACTTTTTAAGTATTGGTTGATTTTGTTTTGGTGAAGTTTCGCTTCTACCGCCTGTTAACTGCACTCGAATTTTTTTCTTTAATGGTGTCACGTGTAATATTGAGAAACTCTGGATTATGCTATTGATTTTCGTTGAAAAAACGTTGGTTTTTCGACGAAATCAATGTTCATTGATTTTTTAAACACAGGGATGATCTTTCGTCATATTTTTTTACGAAGCTAAGCTTTAAATTCACCCAACACCGTTAAACCACACATAATTAATTGAGCGCCCCCTGACTGACGTTGGTGGTGGCGGATTATGACGTGTGATTGGGGAATTGAAAGAAACCATAGCACTGGCCCTTAATCTTCCCAAATTACCCCGGATTCGTGTTACATTCCTCGCCCAGGGCTGTGGGCCTACTGATATTATTATGCCACAAAAAATATAAGGGAAACCTAATGCCTGTTGCCCGACTCTCCCTTAATTTTGCCCCTCGTGCGGAATAGCTCCGATTTGGTGAGATGCTGATGGCGTCTAAGTTTTTCGGTTCATTTGCTACCTGATTTATGGAAAAATAACTTTACACTAATAATAATTAATTTATTTTGAGTCAGAGCTGTCGACTTTGGAAATATGTTGAACAACGAACATTTTATTTTGTAAGCAACATAGGGTATCGTACAGGAACGCATTCTTTAAATTAATGTTGTGAGTAGGAACAAATAGAGTAGTACCTGTTAATTTATATATGGTTTTAGCAGAAAGCGATTAAGCAACCAGATCTCTTCAATGGTGAGCTCCACTTCACCACGTTCTTTATATTAATATAATATAAAGAAAGTGGATTTTTTTCTTCTTTATATTAATATATAAAGAAAGCTGTGAAGTTTGTTTACGAACCGGTTTCGGCGCAATCGGTGCACTGTCAATTCAGATTTGTATTTCAAAAGTTTACCTCCTGGTTTAAGCTTGGTTTTTATTAGGTACTTGCTAAGTCCCCGGTGTTGCTCGGACTTAATGCAGAGTTTTTCGAAATCATAAATAGGCAGTAATGTTCCTCTTATTTTGAACGTCAAATATGCAGAATTTAATCAAGGAGAATTTTGAAAAAGCCAATTAAATAATTTTCTGTTAAAAATCTTATATCACACACCTACTTTATCGCTTGTCCGAATTCTTCAAACAATCAGTTCCATTTTAGAAAATAAGACACATTCATTGAACCAGATTTTATGTAGGTCTAACGCACGGACAACCGGAATTGGTATATTTGATGATTATGTACGTAGAAGTACGTAGGTACTTATCGATCACCGATACGAAACTATTTGTGCAATGATTTGACAAACATGTACGAGTACTACACAGGCAGAAACTATAGTAAAATAGTCTTAAATTTTGAAAAATCAGTTCCAGCTTTAAAAAAGTCAATTAAATAATTTTCTACTAAAATCTTATATCACACCCTACTTTATCGCTTGTCTGAATTCTTCACAAAATCAGTTCCTTTTCGAAAATAAGACTAATTCGTTAAACCAGATTTCATGCAGAACTAACGCACGGACAACCGAAATTAGTGTATAATTGATGATTCTAAATACATAGATGGTACGTACTTACCCGATTTTAGTAAAATGTTTTTCCATCTGAAATTCACGCTTACAAAAATTCGACTTCCTCTGAACACCCGCCTATCTGACGATCGCTCGTAAACTTCTCCAGTCAAATCTAAGACAGGAAGTGTCGATGGTGCAATAAATCATTGCAGCCACGTCTGTCGGAGAAGACCGATGGGGGGCGAGGGCGCGGGTGGGGGGGGGCACCTCTGTCTAATTGGGACCCCCGTCTGACCCGGGGTCACCCCGGCGCCAGGCGGACAAAAAAAGGACCCGAAAGTCTTAAACCTAATAGGTACTTACCCCTCGCACCTCGCGCTGTTACTGGCCCTGGAGGAGGCACAAGCTACAGGTCTCCCTGGCTTCAACGCTCTCGGTCAGGGCTGAATGGGGCGCCACAGATACAGCTGGGGCCTCCAATCTCCACCAATGTTCTTCGTGTAATCTACGCGACGATTAGCTCCAATTTGATAATTTGTCGACTGTCCCCGTTAAACTCCGATTAAGATGAAGCCATGCGAAATAAAGCAAAATCATACAATCTCATTTGTTTTTGTTTTGAATATTTGATCGCTTAGAAGTATTTATAGATGCTTCAATTAAATACTGCGAGTAGAACACATCTTGGCCTTAGAATATATCGATTATTTTTTTTATAAGTCCTTTTATAAGCCTATGAAAAAATAAAGTGTTATATCTATAAAAAAAACGCTTTCAAGTGCAAATTTTCCTATTTATAAACTCCTTTTCGGATATGGTTTTATTGTATAATGTGGCAAATTCAGTTTTTCTATTTAATATCATAAATGTCCCTAGACTCCGCGCCGCTTCGTTCCGTGAAATCAATTTAAATTTTTTTTTTTTTTTTACAGTGTATAATAATTTTCCTTGTTATTACAATAAACAAAGCGTAAGAAAGGATTTAATATTTTTACAGGCCTTTACGAAGTCAACCTGCATAAAACAATTCTAAAATACCTTGTAAAACCTTTCCAAAAGCCTTTTCTCAAGTCTTGTCAAGTATTTTTAAATCCCTCCCAAAAAGAGGCGTGGATTCCGATTTATATTTTTTCCTGGACTATTGGATCACCTTAACGCCTCATTCTTTAATTAATTATTTAATCTTCTTCAGCACCGGGGTGATTTGAAACTCGATAAAACTAAAAATAGCAGCACTAAAAATTTACGAACATGCACATTTAAACATGATTTAGCCTGCTAGAGAATAAAACGGTATAATCGGTCTCCTCTTCGTGCGGTGCTTCGTAGCGTCCCCACTCTTATCTACTTTAGTTTTCTGAAGGTTTCACTTCAACCGCGTGTGAATTGCACAATGTTTTTTTTTTTTACATTTACTCTACACAGGAAACTTTGCGCTAAATAGTTTCCCCCAGGGCCAATGTTATCTTAGAAGACGCTGTGTGGAAGGTCCTTTTGTGGAGAGGAAGGAGTGAACTTTAATATTAGCTCTGAAATTTAGTCACCACATTTGGATAGGTGTTCTAACTGTCATTTTTTTCATAATGACCTTCGAATGCCAAAGCATTTCTTTTGCTCATTTTTGTACCCATAATAATTTTAAGAACCATCTATGGTGTATTTTCGTATATGCATTAAGCAAACATCAAGCATTTTAATCTTTAATCATTTAATCTTTTATTTTACATGATTTTAACATCACTTACACTCTCTGAATTTCCTGGAGAGACCAAATCACAAATGAGGAGGTTCTCCAAAGAATCGAAGGAGGAAGGCACCTGCTCAGGATCATGGATCGGCCATGCAATAAGACAAGAAGACCTCTTGCATGCCATAATGGAGGGTATGACCGAGGGGACAAACGCTAGGGGACGCCCACGCCGAGAGTACCTGGAAGACCTGCTGGTGGACGTGCGCTGCTCATCATATGCAGACTTCAAAAGAGCCACACAAGACAGGGAAGAGTGGAAGAAACGTATAGATAAAATTGCTGCAAACCAACCCCACGATTGAAACCAGAGAGAGAGACACTCTCTATTTTGTTAGTTGATCATGGTTACGAGGTGCATTTTAGTTCTGATTGGTTGAAGAAGGATAATTAGCAGTTAAAAACCCTCTCCGCAGGTTTTTGCTGCTAGGCCCTACGGGCGGCTTTTGGTTCGGCTTCGCCCAATTTAAATATTGGTGACCATTTTATCAACAGGAACTGGTTCTAAAAATAGCCGGTTCTTCGGATCCATTGTGATCCATTGACAGCTAGTCGCCGGGACAAAGTAACCGCGATAGGCAATGGTATTATTATTCAAAAGTGACAGTTACAATAATTTATTTATTTATTTAACGCCCATAGGGCTTTTACGTGTTTGGTAGTACAATTAATTCATGACAGATGATTTTTAAACAGATAAAGAAATGATAAAAATAAAATTTAATAAATCGTTTCGGTTTTCAAAGATACACATATGTTTAGGATTAGTTTTGGAATAAGTTTTTTACAAGATCAACAAAATTCGCCAAGTTTATGTTAAATATGTCAACATCACCTAAGTACTGATTTCCCATAGTGTGAAATCGTTGTATCGGAGAGTGGGCAATGTAGTTTCGCTTATGAATACTACACTAGAATAGTGTATTTCATATAATCATCAACGCTGCGGCAAGATTTATCACCGGCGTATCTAAATATTCCCATATTTCAGAGCATCTCAAAAATCTTCACTGGCTTAAATGTCCTGAAAGGATCCAGTTTAAGCTCTGCTGGATGGTATTTAAGTCCCTTAACGGAATGTCTCCGGCTTACTTATCGGAATTGTGTATTCCAGAAAACTCCAATTCTCGACAGTCAACCCTAAGGTCAGCAACGTCATCAGCTATCGGAAGGTTAAATGAACCAAAGCGCACACCAGATACTAAGTTCGGTGAGCGCGCTTTCGGAGTGTCAGGACCTAAAGCCTGGAATGGACTGCCACATGACTTAAGAATGATCACAGACGCGGCGGAATTTGGAGCTAGACTTAAAACTCACCTTTTCAGACAGTCGTATCCATAAACTCAAAATCTTTCACCTTCACATTCAATACCCGCGACACCGTAAATAACTAACCTGTAAAAACGTAGAGAAAACAAAAAAAAATTTAAGCGTTTGTGAAGGTCATTTCATGAACATTCTCCAGCCCTAAAGAGTCCTAAATTCTCCAGTATTTTAAAATAAATATCAACTATACTTTTGCCACTAATCTCCAATAGTCCTAAATTCTCCAGTATTTTAAAATAAATACAAACTCTACTTTTGCCACTAATCTATTCATCCATGTATTACTAACAGTGATGAGGGTAGCAAATAATGTAAAATCATGCAATGTCCAGTGTGTTAACTGTAATGTCCTCCGCGTGCAAAGCCGTATCTTCTCCAAGCATAAACTTTCTAATTAAAGTGTGTTTATTGGAAGTGACCTGCCAGGTAAGTATGTTTCTGTATCCATTTGTAAATAGTAAAATTAGTTAGAACTTTCAGTTAGTTAATTAGCATTCCTAATAAATTGTACAGCGCCCTTGAGGTGATTTTTCACAAAAACGGCTCTTTATAAATTATCCAATTATTATTATTAGTAGTGTATTTGTGTAATAATCATATCATCGTCAATCTCTCCATATCCGGAGAGATACTCAAAATTACAAATCCGTAGTAAATAGATATACCTGCCAGCGACAGGTCTTCATGCGATCTGTTAACTTAAGTGGTGCCATCTTACGCATTTTTGGCTACTTGTTTGAATTCGGTTCTATTACAAAAATATCTTTTTAACAAACTGATGTTTGTACGAAGATGTTTTTTACGTACGGCGCGGCAACAGATTTACATTATTAGGCGTATTCTTAAATTTCAACCGTACAGTCTCTGATCTATTAATACTGTTCGATAAGTGATGTCATAATATTGTTATTTCCTGATATTTAAATAAAAACTCCTTACCCAAAACACCTCTGTTCAACAGACCGCTAGGTTCCCGCCTCGTCCGGCCGCGGCGGTACGCACTTTTCGAAATGTTTTATTTGTTTATTTATTTTATCTCTTTTTATTTATATTTTATATCGGGACTTGTCTCCCTTACTTAGCTCGTTGTCGGATTTAAATTGATTGTTTGATTGAGCAATTAATTTGGTCAGGGCAGGATGTGTTTTCGTCGAGCTCTTCGTTTTGTGGTCTGAGAAATGCTTCATGGGTTAGGGTAGGGCCCGGACCTCTGCTGGTTTATTTTTCGGACCTCGCAGAAGGCTCCACGGCCCCGCGTGTATTCGGTATTTACCCAAAAGGAGGACAGCGCCGGGCCATTGTGCTCGTAACTTTAATTAGACCGTGATTATGTTTAGGTATTTTGGCGGTCCGTAGAAATTTAAAAAACTTAATTCATGCCAATGATAACGGGATCCTGACTGTGCTTCCGTCGTAACTAAATACACTGTAATTACCAAAATTAACAAAAATTAGTTGAGTGTGGGAAGTTATTAAGTATCAATTTTTGAGTTTGGATTTCGGATGAAACGGAAATGATGATTACTGCACTTGCGACGCACTAACTGCGCTCATCGGCCGCTTTGATAATGATTTCACTTTTAAAGGCCCCTATTGGTTGAGATATGAAACGGAAATTACGCGAGGTCTGCGCTCTTAGGTCGCTTTGATTATGAGCTCACTTTTCAAGTACTGGTTGAGATTGTTTTGGTAAAGTTTCGCTTCTATCGCATGTAAACTACACGCGAATTTTTTCATATTCTACCAAAAAAACATTTTTAATTAATTTATTTAAAAAAAAAAAACTATATTGTTTTTGATGTTATCGCAGTTTAATCGCTCTTGGTAAGTAAAGCAGTTTTCCTGTTTTTATAAGTAAATACTGTAAACATTTCAGGTGGTGCCATAAAGCCTGAGAAAGCGTCATTTTGACCGTGAAAATTATGACGTTTCCACGATTGCTACTTATCGCAGATTTTGTTTATTGATTCCAATAAAGACCATTGTTTTTACTAAGAATTCAAAAGTCAGGCGGTTCGGTGCCATAGAGCCTGAGAAAACGTCTTTTGAAGTTCGACCCAAAGTCCTACATTACACCCGAAAAAATAATGATTTTTCCACGAATGCTCCCTTTGAACCTACGTTGAAATTGAAGATTGTAGATTGAATGGACTAGATTGAGACGTTGCTTGAAATTACTTTTGCTGTATTTGGCGACTAGATCTGAATAGCCAGGTATTTCCCGAATTTCTCTTCCCATCTCCTTCCCCTCCCCACCCCTTTCGCCTGACAATATATCCCCATCGGGGATGCCATAATATTACTGGATCAGAGTATTTGCTACTCTTGTGCCTTATTCACTTACAATTTTACTTACAGGTACTCAACGATCACAATTATTGGTAAGTAACAACGGATAATCGTATATTTTCAACAGACATTATGTATTATATTTTAAAAACTTTTTAATAATATAGATCAAGTGTCTACAAGTGTTTTGTCAAAATATCAGTCAATTATAAATATGCTAAAAGGTTAAACAAAACTGCAAAACCTTGACCCTTGATTCTGGGGAACGACTCCCATGGGAATTATTGTGTATTTACTTACCACGGCAGTAAACATTTAACTAACAGGCTAACGAAACACCTGCGCCAGATATACATATTCTTTTTAAAAAAAGACAAACTTTCCAGAGTTACGTATAACCTGACAATACTTAAAAATGTTTTACTACCACCACAGTAACCGGAAAATATTGCTTTTGTCGTGATGGAGGACTTCGCCAGCTGAGGAATTGAACGCGCGACGCCTGGGTGGGACCCAAACGCGATGCCAACTTAGTCACTAATATCCACGTGTATGGTATGTGTAGTGCGAAAAAACCTTAAGTCAAAAATACATTATTTAGAGTAGTTGTGGTTCAATTATTCCAAATTGTTATTTATTGTTAAAATTACTGCGTTATGCATTTTGTTTGGGATAAAAAATAATGCTAATTTAAATACTCTAACCTTAAACATATAATTTTTATTAATTCAATAATAGTATTGTTCGTGCATTATTATATGGGATTGATTGGGTATTGCATTCGCAGACTTGGTGGGTAGCATATGTCAAAATCCTGAATTTATCCCATCTACCTAATCTTCCATCCTAAATGTCACCATCAAAAATTGTTGCAAGAAAGTACTCAACTTTGGAGAGGTGATAGTGTGCTTTGCTGTTCAGTGCAAAATAACATCTCAGACAGGGCGCATGTATCGTAACCTCTTGCTATAAGACTATTGCGAATTTTAAATTAAACATTGTGAAGTGTTCACATAAGACAACATTTTTTTAAACTCAAATACAATGATTGTCCCTCATTTTATATTGGAAAAACAACTCGTAATTTTGAAATCAGAATCAAAGAACATTTAAGGTGTCTTAATAATAATAATTTTTCTGAGTTCGCTAACCATATCATTGAAAATAACCATAGTTTTAAAAAAAATACATGGATAAATATTCTTCATATTAATCATAAAGGAAAACGTTTAGATAACTCAGAAGCCTTGGAAATTGAAAATTCCCTTAAAAATAATGAATCTATTATCAACAAACAAAAAATATTGTCTTATAGCCCAATCATGGATTTGTTCCCCTACCCACCCACTCTACATTAATAACTAGCAACGGCTCCACCCCTACCTTAATAAAACATGCTCCCATCCATATTTCGAAACTGTCAAATTAGTATACGCTTGCCCTGAAGAAGGAACGTTTGTTTTGAAACCGGTCGGATTTACTAATTATATAAGTGGTTTAAACAAAGTTGAATTGTTTCATTTATCTATAATGGATAACCACAAAGTGATAGCTTCATTCAAAAATATAAAATGACCGTTTTTAATTTGTGGGGAATGTCTAAAGTAACATCCGCAAACATCAACATTTTTAAAATTGTAGAAAAATAAAACAATACAACTTTGTATAAACCACTTATATAATGTGCAAATCCGACCGGTAAAAAAAAATAAATTATTTTCTTTACTTGATGTTGTGTTATTTTTTATAGCATGATATTATACCCTTATATAAAAGCAGTTTATTTACATGGGGTCGTTAGCTCATTTTGTTCATGCAGTAGTAGCTATAATAGCCACAATAATATCCTTACCTGTTGATTGCACAACTTCTATTGCTCAATAATTGTGCAATAGAGGTGAAGGCTCCAGTCTACAGCACCAATATAACATTTTAAACAATCCACACATCGGTATTGAGATTTATGACTTGTTTATCTAAATAGTTTCGTATCTAATACATTTGTCGATTGTTTTATACTACGTTGGTACTCAAAACTCATTTGTTCAGAGTCCTTCATGGAATGGCAATAGAACTGATAATCTTATTTGCGACGAATTAGTAGCGACCCGTTATCTGTGTACAAATGTAGGGCGCGGGGTTGACGCATTTCCCTGTGCACCGCCGAAGGAATCGATGACGCTAGCTCCTCAAAGCATCTACCATTGAATTACCGGCACAACCAGGACAGCATTTCCGTGCGACGCTTATGCTCCAAAGATTGCAATTCGTTTGTTAAGATAGGAGAATCTATCGAACAGACCATTTCAGCAGAGGGTTTTATTCCAGATATTTTGGGGCTCCAGACCAGAGGTAGCTGCCGAATTCAACCGTAGGGTGCACTTGCGATTCGTACATTGCAACATTAGAATTGGATTGAAATATTAGAAAGATTAACATGTGATTTACTATATTTGTATTATTTATTTATAACATTTACACCTTTTTGGCTTTTACATAACATAACATTGTATAAGGCGTAAAAAACAAAATTAAAAATGTGCAGTTCACACGCGGTAGAAGTGAAACGTTTAGAAAACTGAAGTAGACAAGAGTGGGGAGGCTAAGAAGCACCGCACAAAAAGGAGACCGATTATTCTATCTCATTCTCTCGCAGGCTAAATCCTATAGAGCTATAGATTAACACGTTCTTGTTTATTTATTTTTAGTGTCGCTTTTTCGTTTCATCGAGTTTCAAATCACAACGGTGCTAAAGAAGATTTCACTTCAAAAACAACTTTTGTAAAACCTTTACCTTCATTAGGTATTGCTGAACATTACTGATGTAACCTTTTATGCAATTTGTAATTGCTATATACAGGTGTAGTTTTTAGGTACTTATTTCGTTTTAGGTACCTACCTACCTTGTTTTTAGGTACCTACCTTGTTTTTCTGCTGGTTTTATTTTGCATGCCGTGGATGAAAGAATGAAAACAAATGTAATTGTAAATAAAATTGTATCGATAGACCTAATAATCATTTAGCGCTACTAGGCCAATTTAGAATTACGGTGTTTTTCTATTTTTATAATTATAACACTTTTTGGACCTGAAATTAAGGTCCAGTTATTTCACAGATTTTCACGTGTGACAAAGTCATCAAATGGCCATTTACCACCATTTGAAAGGTTCCCATTAAACGCCGATTCTTGTTGCTTTTCTATCGTATTGTAATAAGCTGATAATTAAATACCAACACGATATTTGTCCTCTTCTGCTGATCACAATTTGTTTAAAAGCTGAATCGGCATTTAACGGGGACCTTTCAACTGTCAAAAACCCAAAATGGTTGCTGAATGGCTATTTGAGGTCAATGTTGTGTCGTTAAATGTAAGTTAAATTTGTGAAGATTTTCTTGCTTTTCCGAAACACCCTTGTTGTGATAAAATACATATATTTTTAAAAATTTTAACTTAATGAGTAAACCTGAAATTGTAATATTTTATTTAATGAAGACAGTTTTAGCGAAATTTTAGCGTACCGAAAATCTTAAAACAAAGAATTAGAAAAAGATACGGTCACATCTAGGATTTGAAGCCAGGACCTTGGCCGTGACGGGGCGCAGCTCTACCAACTGATCTAATGTGTCTGTATCCGATTGGTTCATATTTTACTGCATCATGCTTTGACTAAGAACTACCAACATTATCTTCATTTTCTTAACTCCTATTATTAAGCAAGTTAAAAATAAATATTCATCCTAGACTTACAGAAAAGCCTATAGATGTCACGTAATAAAAATAAAACTGGACAAAATTTATCCACGACACTATCTAGATAGAATTTAGTTCGGGTTTGAATCTTGCAATCATAGATAAAGATTTCAGCGAATAAAGATGTGCGTTAAGAAAATGAAGATAATATTGGTAGTTAGTCGAAGTATGATACAGTTGAATATGGCCGAATCGGATAGGGAACATTAGCTCAGTTGGTAGAGCTGCGGCAAGGCGAAGGTCGTGGGTTTGTCTTCCTAGATGTGACCATATCTTGATTTTCGACGGAGTTCGCTAATATTGTCTTCATTTAATTCAATATAAAATAGCTCGATAAATAATATTTAGTCAAGTCAGTAGATATTATTATTACAGCAAAGGCATTAACAGACACAGCCAAAGATATTGGAATGCCAGGGGATAAAATATACCACACCGAGTATTGAGTTAAATGTCATGTTTATTTAAATACTTTTTAAAACAATGAATGAACTCCCAAAGAAAAGGCGTCCGACTGCAAGCCGATGTATTACCGTGATACATCCAAAGAATCATTGGACATGATAAACGTAAGCACTTATATCCAATATCCTTATTAAATCATCTGTAAAGTGTGTTCTCGGACTCGGTTCTTATAAATCCACGCTCGGCTTTGATCGGCGTTTCTTTCCCGAACGCAGCCTGAAGATTTATCGTCTTGGTGTTCATGTTTCCTCGGCGGAACCCACCTTATTTCTTCTTCCGCTGTGGGCACCGACCCCGCTACGTGTATCTACACGACTGAATAAATCAATTTTCTAGGATAGCCTAAATTAATCAAATTGGCATTCAATAATCATTCTTTCAGGCGATTGTTTTTTTTTCTCGTGGCTTGTGTCTGCTGTCTGCATACCACAAGAACGCATATGTATTATTGTTTGGGTTTTTGCTTTATACTTGCCGATCTATCTTGCAATGTTTGGAGATGAAATATGAAAGGTACAGCTAAATCTATGATGAAAATAACAATAATATGCGAAATATCAAAAAAAAAAACTGTTGAAGAATTGCCTAAAAATAAACGAGTTGCACAAACTATGAAAAGGTTCATGTTTGTGTGATAAATTTTTGATGAGTAAAATATAATTAATATGTCGAAGCCAAAGGTAAGGAAGATTGTAATAATAATAATAATAACTAATACCTACCCACCCAATCTACATTATTAACTAACAACGGCTCCACCCCCTACCATAATAAAACATTGTTCGAAACTGTCAAATTAGTATAAGCTTTCCCTGACGAAGGAACGTTCGTTCCGAAACCGGTCGAATTTGCACATTATATAAGTGGTTTTTATAAAGTTGTATTGTTTCATTTTTCAATAATAATAAATTTGTATAGCGCCGTTTTTGTGAAAAATCACCTGAAGGGCGCTGTACAAACTTTAATATATTTCTACAATCTTACTTAAAAATTGCAACCACCGGTAATTTTTTTGCAAAATTGCAAAAAATTGCATCCACCGGTTCATCGATCACTGATACGAAACTGTATGTAAAATGATTTAACTAATGAACTGCGTAAAAATGTACCTACTTTTTTTAATCTATAATCTGTACAGGCAGAAAATATACAGGACCATACTTACCTGGGATGCCACTTGAGATTAACGCGGTTTATTGTACGATACTGTAAAAAAAATCATACAAAGTGGGTTCTGATTGTATGTTAATTGGTATTGACGTATTTTCGGACAGATAACTAGATACGAAAGCTCCATCGCTCGTCATCACGTTGTAAGCTAAAAAATTATTTTCCCAGACTCTAAATTATGCAGAAATTTGGATATTTTATCTTTATTCCAACTATGCAAAATGAATAACTGAAAATCAATAAAATACGACGTCTAGTCTTTCCCCATTTAGGATTATTCATCATTAATTCTGTCTGTTTCGGCCGCGGTCTGCTTACCGGATGATGGTGGTGACGAGTGATTTCTTCTAATGAACTGCTCGGAATACGGCGTGGAGTGAGCGATGATGAGTCGGCGCCCGGCATAATTAGCTGCAACTTTAGTTGTTTAGTTTGATTGACACCCTTATTAAGTGAAAATGGGATTAATTGTGTTGTCGACGGATGAAATTAAACATCGGTAAGTATCTCAATAAGTAGCAGATAGTGCATGTTTTTATCACTGTCGCTAGTGGGATCTCTGCAAAAAGTCATGCTCTCAAATTATGACTGTCAATTAAGCTTTATAATTATTATTCCTAATTCTTGGGCATGTCTTTTGTTGTCTTGTTTGGTCTATTACTTGCATTATGATGATTATTTTTATTAACGTCGTAAGTGTGTCTCTGTAGGTGTCAATGCCAAAAAGTTTTGTAATCGTGTTATTCAAACTAATGATATTTCTCTACATAAATATATCTCAATAAATTGTGAACGAAAATAGTATCATTGCCATCTAGGTGAAATTTTGATAATATTCATAGAAAACTGTAGAAAACACATTTAAAAAAAACTATTAAGAAATTATGTTTCCACGCTATTTATTACACATTTTTCGAATTACGATTTTTTTTGTTTGGATGTTGTTCTCAACTGAATGTAATGCCTTGTAATCAATGCGATCTTCGTAAATTGTCAATGGAGTTTCCAAACTATACGTATAACTCTTCTTCGTTTATCGTTCTATGGATTAATATAGTTTTCTTTTTATATGGCTCACCATAAATAATCAACGCTCTCATTGTTATTTCTGCAAATTGGCAATGCTTTATTGCAGAAGTTTTGAATTGTTTTCCAATCATACCAATCTATTCATTTTGAGTTCACTCAATAAAATATAATGCATATATTGTTGTCGGTCATCAGTTTTATCACAGCGAATATCCAATATAAAACGCGATGTTTTATATTTTTTTTTTTCAATCATGTTTTTTGTGAATTCTACCTTTTTGTAGTCTTCAATATTTCACATTATACCTAGTGTAATGCACCTTGTATCACTTTCATCTTGTCGTTGTGGGTACCTAAAAACATAGATTTAAAATTATATCTGCCAATCAAACTTTTGTAAAGGAGCTATTATTTGCGGTTGAAGACAAACTTACCTATTTATCATTTTCAAACTCTGTTTTGTCGATGTGGGTGCGGGATGGGTGCTTTAATAATGAGATTTTTTTTATCTCCCCCCCCCGATCGATTGGCCGGATCTTCCCTTATTTATGTTTGCAGCATCCGTCTTCGCACGCTCGTACTTTGTCGTGTTTTGTCTACATGTGTTTACTTAATTGGAAGGTCGGAGGTTTTGGACACCTTTCCGAGCACATATCTGGCAATTAGTCACGGGAAAATGTGCGTAATGCTACATCCGACTAGAAAGGTTCCTGGCAATTCCTGGAGTTCATTTTTCAACCATTTGGATGAATTGGACATTTTTGCTTTGTGTGTTGTCGCTTATCTGATGTCTTGCCTTGTTGTGTTCGGCCCATTATGGCGCCTCCCATAGAGCCACGCACAATGCTAGGATCCATAAATTTTATTTAACATTTCCTATACTTCGGTCAAAGGAAGGGCATATCTGACCCTGTTGTGGTTTTTTTTAAATTTTATTTCAGGTTTTCTACTAAGTTTGATAGGTATTATTTTTTATGTAAACAAGGTATCTACTTTTATTTATATTTTATGTGACAAAAATATTATCCCGTAGCCAGTGCCGTATATCGCAAAGCGATAAAGTACAGCAATCATTAAAATAGTGATCATCGGTTTCTCTAAAAATACCCATATTTATGTTGTCCTGAAAGAATTCAGTTCAAACTATACTGGATGTTATTTAAGTCAATTAATCCAATGGCTCCGGCTTACTTGTATCAGATCTGTGCATCCCTGAAATTTTCAAGTCTCGACAGTCAACTCTTAGATCAGCGACGTCATCAGCTATCGGAAGGCTGAAGATAACAAAGCGCACACCAGTTACTAAGTTCGGTGTGCCTGCTTTCAGTGTCAGGACCTAAAGCCTGGAATAAACCGCCACGTAATTTGAAAGACCAACAGCGAAACTTAAAACTCATATTTTTGAAAAATTATAATATAAACTTAATTTACATAGCTTAGCTTAGCTTTGTAAGTTTGTACCTACCCAGTTGTTTATAGAATATAGTATTTCATTCCCTAGTGCGCAAATGCGTCAATCCACTGCTATACTCGTACAAAAAGGCCGAAACTTTTCACGATTCGCGACATTGTGAATAAAAAATAAAAAAAAACTTAAATGTAAATGGAAGTAAAAGTTTTTGTTAAAATTGTTATTTTCATTGTAATTTGTAGGCGGGTAGCCAATACCACTGCCATAGGTCACCCCAAGTGGTTCATTAAGTTTGGTAATTGGATTCATGGGGTGAGATTGTCTAGGTCTTGGCGGCCAATGCGTTTGCCCAAGTACTGCGTGGCGGGCCGGATCGGGAAAGATTGATTGAGAGAGACATAACTTAGACCTCATCGCTCTGTACCGCAGTGGGAGGGATGGATTCACACGTCAGCCACTCCCAGACACATTGATTCCCAGAATCAGAGACCGAAATAATCATTTTTTATATTAATTTCGCGAAGAACATGAATATAAAATTATCACACACCCGAAGGTATTTAGATTTAAAACTAACTAACTAGTATTAAAACTGGCCTTTTCAGACAGTCGTATCCATAAGTAAAAAAAATCGAAGTGTGCAGTTCACACGCGGTAGAAATGAAACCTTCAGAAAACTAAACTTCGAGAGAAAGAAACGAGTGCGATATCAGGAGTTGGATAATTGTAGAGTTTATTTATTATTAAAAATTATTTTACATTTTTTTCTACAAACCACCGCACAAAGAGGAGGCCGATAGGATGCGAAGCACTGCACAAAGAGGACACCGATTAGTCTATCTCATTCTCTCGTAGGCTAAAACCTATAAATTAGTTTTCATCGAGTTTCAAATCACAACGGCGCTAGAGAAGTTTTCACTTCAAAAAGAATTAAAAGAACGAGGATCATTCGCAAATAAATGGGCTTTATTTTTATTTTCATCTACTAATGTATTAAGAAATTTCCACAAAAGTTAAAAACTATTGATTGCAGCATACATTTTTTTTAAACTTTGGCATTAATCTTCTTATAAATTTAAAACCAACAGTGATGAGATAGGAAAGGTAAAATCAGGCAATGTCCAGTGTTTTAAATATAATATAATGTCCTCCACGTGCAAAGTCGTGCCTTCCCCAAGCATAAACTTTCTAATGAAGTGTTTTTATCGGAAGTGACCTGCCAGGTAAGTATGTTTCTGTATATATTTGTAAATACTATAATAGGGTAGAGCCTAAGAATTCATAATAAATTGTAAAGCGCCCTTGAGGTGAGTTTTCACAAAATCGGCGCTTTACAAATTATCCAATTATTATTATTATTATAAAACATTTAGCTTTATGTATTACGATCAGAGGTCTCCCTCTGTCAGTGTGCGTATACTGAGCAATCCCCTTAAATGTTCTCTTCTTGTTGCATGCTTATTTTTACACATGTCATGCCAACAAACTGAAATATTACTGAATAGTTTCACAAGAATTATGTTCCCGGATATACGTTTGGTATAACTTTATTTTTATAAAATGTTAAAATAAAGCGCGTGGCAAACTCGCCTTATTATTTATATGGCATTAACCCACAGTAGATGGGAACAATGGTTTCCTTAGATGTTATTGTATATTTTATAATTATTTTTGAAATATATGTATATATATTGCAAAAATAACTATAAGTGAAACTTCTATAGCACGGTTGTGATTTGGATTTCGGATGAAACGGAAATGACGATTAGTGCATCTGATTTGATTTGATTGATAATGATGTCACTTTTTTGATTGATAATGATGCCACTTTTAAAGGCTCCTGTTGGTCGAGATATGAAACGGAAAAGCGACCAATGAGCGACTTCTGCGCTCATTGGTCGCTTTTATTAAGACCTCACTTTTCAAGTATTGCTTGAGATTGTTTTGGTAAAGTTTCGCTTCTACCGCGTGTAAACTGCAGTCGATTTTTTCATTTTTAATTTATATATAATTTTCATGCGTAATTTACCTTCTAGAACCCTCTGGCCTCGGGTCTATTTTGTTGGAAGTTCAAAATATTTCCTCTTTCCAATAAAATCCAACAATGTAATATCTATATATATATATATAATTTGTTATACTTGGGAAGGGGAGAGGGGGGAGGTAGGGCGGTGAGAGGGAGGGGGGGAGGTGGAGGAGGCGGAGTGGGAACCCCCCTTACACCATGCGAGCGAAGCCGCGGGAAAAAGCTAGTTTCTTATATATTCAACTCATTGGTTTGAGGTTTTTTACGAAAAAAAAACAGATATTTTTAAAAACTGATTCAATTATCTAGTATAATAATAATATCCAAGTAAAAATATTCGTATTTCCAAGAATGTTGAACGATGATCTTTCTAGTTCTGGTACAGAAAAAATATGACACTGTGTAGCTACAAGTCTGCTGTAGTATTTAGTTTCTAAGATTAATAGGTTGGCTGCACTGTAAATTATTACTCTGCAGTATTTGATACTCTGACGTCATTTGGGAGTGACTCACGTTCTAGATTCCACTTACATATGTTACATTAATATTATATTATCTTTATCTATTATTATATATATATATAAAAATCAAAATATGTTTGTTTCTGGGATTGTATATATATGGTTATGTCTATGGAAACTTTGGGGATTTGATGTGTGCATGCCCGCGATGGTTTTTATATATAATAGTGAGTTCTGGCATCATGAAATTATGTATTGCTAACCGTTCATCCGATTGCGATGAAACTTTGGGGTTTTGATGTGTTCGCGCGGGAGGGGAACCTGGAAGGGGGGTTCGCCTGACGCCGAAAGCGGGCGAGGGGAGTGGGGAGAGAGAATGCAACGCATGCCGGGAAATGAATGAATGAATGATGAATGAATGAGTGAACGAATGAGTGATTGAATGAATTAGTCCTGGGTCGGTCGTGAATGACCCGTTCATTAAAACCTGCTCACGGACCACCAAAGAGCGAGCAGGTCATTTTTTAGTCAGCACCCGGGTCTCGCGACCCACTTCTCGCAACCGCTCTACCTGGGTTTCGGGTACTTGAGGTGATTTTTCCAATTATCCAATTATTAATTTACGCACCAGATTTAAATGTCCGGGTTTAATTTTCCCCACAGGAAAAACTAAACCCTACACTTCCCAAATGATCATCTGGTCAATCCACGTTATGCAATTGCACTATATAAGTATTATAATTACAAAACAATACAAGAACAACATGTCAACCTACCAAAGACCATATGGGAAAATAATTCACCGACTTCATATATTTTCATATCAGAGGGTTCGGCTCTGTGGAATTCCTAATTGAACCTATAAATCCTACTGATCCCTCAATATAAATATTTAGTTTATTATTATTATTATTACGGATGTGGCGGGGCGAGCAACGATAGATAGATGTATGAGAGAGTGACCGGGTTGTCAACACCCGGGTTTTTCCACCCGCTCTCTCGACTCAGGTAGTAGAAAGAAGCTGGGTGAAGCGTAAGTGCGAACTGCGACTTCGGTCAACACACATGTGCGTAACGTTAATAAATAACAATACATAATATAAATATTAAAACAATTTGAAAAATTTCTCCACAATTTATTTTTTACCGTTACCGGTCTATGCTCAGCCTATTATGGTCATCTTTAGACAATTATTTAATATTCATTAGGTCTATGTACATACGCGGATAAGAATTTTTATATTATTATTAAAATTCTAATAAAAATCGTGCAAAAATTGCACATATTATTTATTTTGTACAACCTCTTCTCTTGTAACTTGTACTCCTAACCTAACTATCCCACTTTCAAAAAGTATCATAGCAATCATAATAATTCATGGGCACGTATATTTTATTTTTTGTCCTATTACACAAAGAAAAATTATAAAATAATAGCTTATAATAAAGCATTACAGCTTACAGCTGATTTACTTAAATTCTCAATAAAAGCTTCAGAACAACACGTTTTTTACATGGTTTTTATATCCTTCAAAACATGATAAAACTTTTTTTTTTACCCCTGAAGCATGCCGTTTTTAAAATTGATTTCTGGGACACGACATTACTAGTTACCGGTGTGAGCTGTGAGCGAACGTTCATACAATTATAACCTGGGTTTCGTGTCGCGTATGACTTGACCGGTCTGGGCGGCGACCGGCGCGAGAAACTCGGTTACCGAGTTTCGTATTTTGTGTCGCGAAAAGAGCGGGTCTTCGCGACCCGCTCGTGACGCCAGTGTGTCGTGAGCGACCCGGGTCGTGTAAAACGATCGATCGACCCAGGACTAGAATGAATGAATGCATGGATGAATGAATCAGTGGTATTTCCTCCTAATACCTACCATGCGAGCGAAGCCGCGGGTAAAAGCTAGTAGTTAATAAAGTACATCTGCATTCTTTGTTTTCAAACTCCATGAGCTTATAATGTGCATGTATAGTACTAACTAACTTACCTAACCATCACGCCGCTTCCCCGCAGGGGTAGGCAGAGAGGACGGACCGCCAACAACTCGGCCTTGGCACACACTCTTTGCCTCACTCACATTCATACATAGTCTCGTACATACTGTTCTATTAGTCTAACTTTTGACACGGCTCAACTCAAGTATCTGATTCACTTGTTCTCCCATCCACATTTGTGTCAAATATTCTTCTCACACTATTTTCTTCTTTCATTCGCTCTACATGCCCAAACCATCTGAGGGTCCCTTTCTTAATCTTACTCATTATGCTTACATCAGCCTTACATTCTTTGCGGATATCCACATTTCTTACAAGATCATACATGGTTTTAACACATATCCGCCTCAAGGATCTCATTTCAACAGCATTCAGTTTACTTTCATCCTTCCTCTGCCAGTTCTATGCGTCACTGCCATACATCAGTGTGAGTATCAGGACTCCGTTGTGGACTGCTAGCTTCTCTTCTTTTGACAGTTTTTTTTATTGGCGCCAACGGCAATCAGTCCTTTACCCTTTTTAGCGTTTACCCTTCTTTCAATATCTCTATCACCTTCCCATCTCTAGACTTTGCCTAATGTTGATTTGCATTGTTATTGTAAATTTTGATCACTTGGCATTGATTTGTAAATACTGTACATTGTTTTGTTTCATATTATTTGATCATTTTTTCATAAGAACTCGTAAGGAGCACTGTAGGATTATTTTAAAGTTTATTATAGTTAAGCACACTTGAAGTGAAATAACAGAAAACTGCTCTATAGAAATATTTTACGCACCAGATTTAAATGTCCGGGTTTAATTTTCCCCACAGGAAAAACTAAACCCTTTCACACACTTCCCAAATGATCATCTGGTCAATCCACGTTATGCAATTGCACTATATGTATTATAATTACAAAACAATACAAGAACAACATGTCAACCTACCAGAGACCAGATGGGAAAATAATTCACCGACTCCAGATATTTTCATATCAGAGGGTTCGGCTCTGTGGAATTCCTAATTGAACCTATAAATCCTACTGATCCCTCAATATAAATATTTAAAAAATCTTTTGTAATCCTACATGTATTTAAAATTACCGATTTTTGCATTTTTATGTATAAATTCTTTGACAAATCTAATACGCCTAAATTTTGAATCAGAGACCTAGGTATAATGCCAGTAGCCGAAATAACAAATGGTAATATTTTTATATTCCGAGAATGCCAAATTCTTTTAATCTCATTTCCTAAATCTGTGTATTTTCTAATTTTTTCAGAAACAGTTTTTTGAATATTACAGGAATTTGGAATAGCTACATCAATGATATAAGTTATTTTTTTAATTTTGTCATGTAAAACTATATCAGGTCTATTATGACTAATTGTTCTGTCTGTTAGTATAGTTTTATCATAATATATTTTATAAAATTCATTTTCTAAAAATGAATTTGGTTCATATTCATAATATGGTACTATATTACGGCAGTCAATCAAGTTATGTTTAATTACCAAACTTTGGTGGATTATTTTTAAAACCTGATTGTGCCTAAATGTATACTCGGACGGCGCTAATATAGAACATCCCGATATAATGTGTTCTATAGTTTCCGGAAAAGCCAAACATTTTCTACATAAATCATCAATTTGATTTATATCTTTGATTATATGCTTCCTATAATTTTTAGTATTAATGACTCTATCTTGAATGGCAAGCATAAATCCTTCTATTTCTGCGCTCAACTCTCCAATATTCAACCATTTGTTTGACGAAAGTTTGTCAACATACGTTTGGTTGAGATAATTGAAGTGTTTTGCATGAATAATTTTATTTGACCAGGAATCTAATAATTCCTGGTTAGTATTTACAAGAATGTTGGCATTCTCGTCATATAAATTTAAAGGTGTAATGTTTCTATCTGCCTTACAAATTATTTTGTGCATTTCTGAGCTATTAGCTTTCCTATGGAAAAAATTTCTAAGCATTTCTACCTGATTGTGTTTCAAAGATGTTATTTTGACTACACCTCTACCTCCTAAATTTCTAGGTAAATTAATTCGTTCTATAGCTGAATTTGGATGATGGCAATTAAACTTTGTTAACGTAGTTCTAATTAATCGTTCTAAACTATCTAAATCTGTATTGGACCATTTAATTATGCCAAATGAGTACGTTAATAAAGGTATTGCCCAAGTATTTATTGCTTTTACTAAATTTTTAGCAGATAGATTGCATTTTAAAATTTTTCTGATCCTAGTTTGAAATTTAATCCTAATATCATTTTTAATACTAGTGTGATCTAATCTATTCGATTGCGGGTATCCTAAATATTTATAAACCTCATCCCCTTTCATACTTTTAATTTTGAAATTTCTAAATATACCCTCGTCTCCATCTACAATTTTGCCTTTCTCTATATGGATCGTTTTACATTTATCTAAACCAAAAGTCATTTTAATATCATCTGAAAAAATTTTAACTACCTTAATCATTTTTTCTAAATTTGATTCAGAATTTGAAAATAATTTTATATCATCCATATATAATAGATGTGAAACTATACTACTCTCTCTTGTATTACCCTTAATTTTTATTCCAAACTTGCTTTTAATTAACATTTTAGACATAGGATTCAATGCTAAGCAAAACCAAAGAGGACTCAATGAGTCTCCTTGAAAAATCCCTCTTTTTATTGAAATGCCCGGTACTACTATTTTCTTACCTTTTAAATTTACTAGTAAATCTGTATTCCAAAAGGACATAATATTTTTCAAAAAGCTAATTATAATTGGGTTAACTTTATATATTTTTAATATTTTTATTAGCCACGAGTGCGGGACACTATCAAAAGCTTTTTGATAATCTATATAACAAGTATGTAAATTACGCTTTTGATTTTGAATTTGTTTTAAAATTACAGAATCAATAACTAATTGTTCTTTACATCCCATATGTTTTCTGCGACAACCTTTTTGTTGTTCAGATAAAATATTTTTTTCATCCAAATGAGTATATATTAAATCTGTCAAGCAAGAGGTTAAAATTTTGTATATTGTCGGTAGACATGTAATGGGTCTATATTGAGAGGGATTATTAATATTTTCGCTTTTAGGTAACATATAAGTAATGCCCTTAGTTAGAAAATTAGGAAAATTTTGAGGTTGTTTGACAAGTTTTGAAAGATTTTTTGCAAAAAGAGGATGTAAAGTAGTTAGACGTTTGTACCAAAAATTATGTATCCAATCGCAACCCGTGGCTTTCCAATTATGAGTATTTTTTATAATTTTGGCTAACAATTCAACCGATATATCAGAAAAACTCATTTGTTCAATGTCTGAACAATTGAGTTCTTCATTTTCTATCCATGAACCTGCCTCATTATGTTTTATATCTTTACTCCAAATGTTTGTCCAAAAATCGCGCATATCTGATTCAGATGGCAACGGAAAATTATTATTCGAAATAATATTTTGTTTATCATCAAGTTTGGAATAAAATATTTTCTCATTTTTTTGAAATAATCTATTATATTATTATAAATAATCTATTATATTATTATTATATTAGGTTATTATTATTATAAAAAATATATATTACATCCAGTGCTCTCACACAGTCTTGTCTGTTTTTTCATGCTCGTCTTCGTAGAAAAAAACTTGAGCCGCACAACACATGCGCTCAAAGCCCGCTTACAAATTGGAGTCGCCAGATCTGCGCGCGGAGAACGGTTGACAGTTCAATTTTTCAAAGATGTCAGCGTGGCTGTAACGAAATCGCCCAAACTATTTATTGTCTACGCACGAGGATTTGTCACCCTCAATCCGGCAAGGAGAAATGGTAAATTGTAAATTTCCCGACGTAATACACTGTCGATTTATCGTCATTGGTGAAGTCTCACGGTTGATGGAGGATCTTCACCTTCCTTGAATGGAAGGGGCCAGTGGATATTTTTATTATCCTGGCTTGCGGACTAATATTAGAGCTGCGCGAAGGGAGTCCAATCCATTTATAATAATAAACACACACTAAAACGAAATGCAAAGTAAGAAATGTTTCACCTTCACCTTCACGCGACATTGTAAATAACTGATTGTATAAAAATTGTAAGTTAATCTTTTCAAACAAATTATCCAGCCCTGAAGAGTCCTAAATTCTCCAGTCTTTCAAAATAAATACAAACTACATTTTTGCCACTACTCTTCTAATAAATGTGATATCAACAATAAAGGGGGGTAGCAAATTTAAAATCATCCAATATCCAGTATTTTGAATTGTATTATATATTGAAAACACATAATATTTTGAATATTTGCGCGCAGAAGGCACCTCTGCGTGCAAATTCGTTTCTAAAAAAAAATTCCCGTCTGGGAACAGTGAGACTATGGCATCCCCAATTAGGTTATGCTGTGAGGCTGAAGGTAATGGGGAGGGAAAGGAGAAGGGAATAGGAAGGGGGTAAGTACCTAGCTATTCAGATTTGGTCACCAAACACGGCTAAAGCCATTTCAAGCAACGTTTCAATTCTGAATGGTGGTCTTACACCAGGGCGATACTGATAGTATCTTCCGCTCTAGAACGTGCTGCAAATATATTATTTTAAATGAATTTATTGCGAAATAAAACATATTAATCAAACAAAATTTATTTGCGCACGCCGGGATTCGATCTCGCGACCTTCGAATTGCGAGTCAAGAGCCTCACCCCTCGACCATGTAGGCCACCAGGCCGCATTTTCTCGAAGCACTTTCTAATGTAGTGTTTATTAGAAGTGACCTACCAGGAAAGTTTTTGTTTTCTGTATCTGTTTGTAAATAATAAAATTGGTAGTAAAAGTCGGGGAAGTTCCGGGAAAAAATCTGTATTTATGAAAGCTCCTTAAAAGAGTGTTAATAAATAAATAATTTTGATCTGTCAAAAATTGTTAACAAAAGAAATACTATAATTTAATTTTGAAATATTATTATAATTACGTATTTAAATAAATTAATATTGGTACCAACTGTATCGCTTGTCGTATATCATTTAATTGATAGGTACTTATCAGTTTCATTTATAAAACTTAGAAGTTCATTGAACTTGAATAATTTTACACGTACGCATATAAATTTCATATCGGGTATGCACGCTCTTACAACCAATATTATTATGTTTAATTTCAAAACTACATAGTGTGCAAGTTCATAATGCATTCGCTGAGGAAATGGGATACTTCAAATTGGGAACAGTGCTTGCTTGTTTAATTTAGAGCAAATCGAGCCTTGCTAGGGGGTGGGGAGAGGGTGAACGGAAGCTGGAATCCGTGTAGACATACTGGCAGACTATGTAAGAATGCCAATATAATAAAAGTTGTAATACATATTCCGTTCTCGTAGGAGGCGCCGCGCCGGGACGCCGGTTGCGCATGCCCGGGCCATTTTCCGGATTTAATAGGCCAAGACTGGCGCCATCGTAGCGCGCCAGGGCCCGCATAAAGCCTCCAATAATTCCCGTGGCCGTCCTTGGGTGCATTAAGCCTACCAATAATCCGACAAGCCAAATTTTCCGTCTGGCGGAGCTCCGAGGCGACCCCCGCGAGCCTTCCCCATTGCCCCATTGGCGGAAAACTGAGCTAATCTAGTGATTACTAAATAACATTATATATATTACCCTTTCATACATAATATCTTGCTCGTGTTTACTTTAGACCCTGTTTGACAAAATTTGAACAAGGTATGTATGGTCCTGTGTATTTTCTGCGTGTATAGAATACCAATTTCGGAGTGTCGGGAATGTCTAAAGCCTGGAATGGACTGCCACATAATTTAATAATGATCACAGACTAAGAGCTAAACTTAAAACTCACCTTTTCAGACAGTCGTATCCATAAAGTCAAAAATATTTCACCCTCATTCAGTCCGTGAAATTGTGAATAACTAATCAAAAAATGTAAGCGAATAAGAACTTGTTAGCTTTTTCAGGTAATTTAATATAAATTTTCCAGTCCTGACGAGTCCTAACTTCTCCAGTCTTTCAATATAAATATCTACTTTTTTCAACAGAAGTAACGGGTAGCTAATGTAAAATCATGCAATGTCCAGTGTCCTCCGCGTGCAAAGTCGTATCCTCTCCAAGTATAATCTTTCTAAGTAAAGTTCGTTTATCGGAAGTGACCTGCCAGGTAAGTATGTTTTCTGTATCTATTTGTAAATAATAAAATTAGATAGCGCCTAAGAAATCATAATAAATTGTACAGCGCCCTTGGGGTGATTTTTCACGCAACCCGCGTTCCACGCATTGTCCAATTATTATTAAATAAATAATAACATATGTATCATTTATTTTATTTATTATTATTTATTTTTTTCATTCATCTATCTAATAACATGTGTACTCTCTTTTTGACGCATGGTCAAATGTAATGAACAATAGTTTTGTATCAGTGATCGATGAACCGGTGGATACATTTTTTAGCCATAAATTGTTATAATGGTTTGTCTAGTCTGTAGTTAGAAGTATAATAATGATAATAATACTTGGATGACTTTTATATCGCCGTTTTTGTGAAAAATCACCTCAAGGGCTCTGTACAAACTTATAATATATTTACACAATTTTACTCCTGACTACAAACTAGACAAACCATTATAACAACTTATGGCTCAATATTGCGTCCACTGATTCATCGATCACCGATACGAAACTATATATATTTTTTTATTTTTATTTTAAATACATAAACGGCTATACTGCCTTTTATAAATAAACATATAATAGAGTACAAAAGTAAGAAAAATAATTTCTTTACATAATAGTAGTTTTAAACTTAAAAATAACATACAATTATTTTGTGTATCACAACAAAAAATAACAAAAAAGAACAATGAGAAATATCATCATTTCATTTCAACATGTCCATATTGCGTATATAAAGTTACATTATGGAAAAATAATTTTTGAGTGCATGTTTATATTGCGCTAATTTTAAGAAATAAATGTCGCCGATGTTAGCATATTCATTTCCCAAAATGTGTAATCGACTGAAAGGTGAGTAATAATGTGATAATGTATGTGTGTTATTATAGTAGAACGGTAGAGTCAGTCTATTGTTAGCGCGACCAGGGCAATGAAATCGTATTAGTTCTATTAAATCAGGGGTATCCAGGACCGAGTGAATTATTTTATATAATATTAATAGATCACAGATTTTTCTGCGATCTGATAAATTTACGAGATTAGTCCAGTTTAATAACAAATTATAGTCCACGGATTCTCTTGGAATACCTAATTTAAAATTAATATACCTAAGGAATCTATGCTGGACTTTTTCAATTGCTTGAATATGGATATTGTAATGTGGAGTCCAAATCGTAGAATTATATTCTAAAATGCTTCTCACTAGCGTTATGTATAAAATGCGAATAGTATCAATGTTACAAAATTGTTTGGTTATTCTAATAATAAATCCTAAAATCTTCATTGCTCTATTAATAATATTATTTATATGATTATATAATTTATATGATTTATATTTATACAATGATTTGACCAATGCACGCGATGCTGTGTAAAAATGTACCGCGCAGGCCGAAAATATACGGGACAATACTTACCTGGGAGGTCACTTGAGAATAACCCTTGAGATTATTGTTTATTTAGCGAAATTATGAGTTTGTGCAGGGCACTTGAGGTTATTTTTCACAAAAATGACATTAAAAATCATCCCAATATTATTATTATTGGGCTCTCCACACGACACTGCATGTAGTGACTGCGGCAGAGACTGCAGAGAGCGTGGAATTGAGCAAACTAGCGCCGTCTCGTTTGTTAAAGGACCGCTAGAACGAGACAGCGCTAGTTCGCTCAACTCCACCCTCTTTGCAGTCACTGCCGCAGTCACTACATGCAGTGTCGTGTGTAGGCCGCTTATGACATGGACTCTAATAAACATAGGGAAATTGTTTTTCTCTGGTCCTCGTATGTGGAGCTTTTGTAAAAAATATTTTGACAATAAACATAAAGCGTTCTACACATTTCTAACAACTAACCGTGTAAATAGGTTATTTAAAAACTCATAAAAAAAATCCGAGTCGAGTCCCAGTTTTTTGTGTTTTGAATTATGGTGCACACTACTACTTCGTATCGTAAATCTGCAGTTTCGTCTCATATTTTAACACTTAAAATCCGGTTTTTTTCCTGCGTCATTAACACTGCAAAGTGGGTAGTGTGGCGTAACCGGAGCATTAAATCCCGTAAATTCCTCGGGCGTTTTTCTGTCCTAATGCAATTCTTGGGATGTCGTAATATTTTAGTCCGTCAATAGGGCGAGCGGCGTGAGTTGGCTCCGCGACGCTGTGACACGCATAATTAACTAAATGTCTCGGGAAATATGACCGGCGCTACATCCATCAAGCACCAATCTACTAAAAGATGTCCCATTTATCTTCTTATGATTTGAGCCATCCTAACTAATTTACAAAGCGTTTCCTTCACGCGGGGGATTGGGGAGCGCGTTATCTCCAGTTAATTGCGCGTAGAGCTTTACTTATGGGACCTAACTACAGATAAATTAAAATGGTTCTTGATTAATAATGTTTTCTTAGTAGCTAGCTATGTTTATTAGTTTTTTTTCATCATTGTAAAAGCGTATTTTCTTTTAGAGTTTTATTCTGGACAATTTCAAAACATTTATAAAAATACGTTTTTAGTTTATTGAGTTGACCAATCTATGTATTCGTGACAGTGGTGAATAATATCCATAATTAGTCGAGTGTTGATTGAGGAAGAGCAGTTCATTATTTCAGAGTCTACGGCAAAGTGCATTGAATAGGATGAGTTCTAGTAAAGTAATACGATGAATCAATAATACGATTGATAATTTTTTTGGTTTAGTTACTTAGTTAGTTGTGATAATTTTTAAGAAACAAATGATATCAATTTTTCCGACGGTCTTGTAAAGAAAAAGGGTTTAGAGTTGATTCAATTTCATCATATGAATTATTGCCACTTACTAATCCTAGCCTCCTAGAAATCCCTCTTAAGAACCAATGTTGAAAGAATTCAATATAGCAAATATAGGCAGCCTAAAAAAATCCAAAGGCAGTTTACACGCGGTAGAAGCGAAACTTTACCAAAACAATCTCAACCAATATCTACTTGAAAAGTGGGGTTATAATCAAAGTGACCAATGAGCGCAGACCAGCGTAATTTC
This sequence comes from Limnephilus rhombicus, assembly GCA_929108145.2. Classification (NCBI taxonomy): domain Eukaryota; kingdom Metazoa; phylum Arthropoda; class Insecta; order Trichoptera; family Limnephilidae; genus Limnephilus; species Limnephilus rhombicus. Next base: position 10,606,754 of record OV815275.1, read on the forward strand.
CGTTTCATATCTCAACCAATAGGAGCCTTTAAAAGTGACATTATAATCAATGAGCGCAGTTGTGCGTCGCGGGTGTAGTAATCGTCATTTCCGTTTCATCGGAAATGTAAATCTTAGCGGGGCTATAGAAGTTTCACTTCAAAAAGAGACCAAACAACACAAGCATATTCAAGATGGGGACGAACCAAGGAGAAGTAAAGAGTTGTTAGGCAAAAAGCCAAAAGCGCATATGAGAAAAAATACTAATAATGTCGATTACGAACAAGTTGAAAAGAAGGGGGTTTTATTATATTATGTAATAGGTATACACGCTTTATTATACTTTAAAAGCCTTTAAGACGTTAATAAATAAATAAATTACAAATTACACTAGCAGCATTTTCCTCCTATATACTGAGTAAGAGGTATTAAAATATAATCATATTATTCGTGAGCCGAGAATGTTTGCCGTGATTAGAAACACAGGAAAATGAATAAAAATGATATGCAAATACTAAAAATAGGATTTAATATACATATGGAGCGCCATTTGAGTGACATATCACCCCGAGTGCGATCTACAAAATAAAATAAATAAAATACACCGAGTCACAACAATCGCGCGACTCTTATCGTAAATCAAAGCTCACAGATTTAATTTTCGTGTGTTCCCATTAAAATCGTAGTGTTTAAATTTATAAACAAAGTTATTTCATTAACGCCGTTAACACGAACGTAACGGCGGACAAACCTGATGTGAAAAGCGCCTAATTTCTTTTACCAGCCTTCCAACACAGTCAGACTCGTAATAATACAATCAATATGGAAACTTGCCGCATGATTTGCCCCGGGAATTGAACCAATAAAATGTTAACGCGTGAATAGCTCCGACGTAACGCGATATTTCCACTGCGTTGCATTGGTGTATTGGAGCTATTGTTTTTGCCAAAATTCGGATCACTCCAATGGCCAACCCGGCTCTCGTGTTCATAACTGAATGTAACACGTTTCTATTAATCTCGGTCTTCCACTTTAATCTGTGTTTACGTCGGCTTATCGGGTATAGCTGTTTTATTATAGGTAAATTAAAAAAATATATTTGAATGGTTGACAGAAAAACAAATCCACAAATGAGTAATATTTTTGTAACCCTTATTTCGATGTTTGATAAGTTTCCTCCCTCCTTCAGCCTTAGTTTTTACTTTTGTAATGTGCCTACCTACATAGGTACTTATATAGGCCAGCGTGGTCTAGGGTAGGGTAAAGCCCTTGAATCGCAATCCGAAAGTCGCGGGATCGAATCTCGGCGTGGGGAAATTAATTTTATTTGATTAATTTGTGTTATTTCACAATTAATTGACTAAAAATAATATGTCGTATATTTGCGGAACGTTCCAGAGTGGAAGATATCAGTATCTCTGAACTGTGAATTCTTGAAAATATTGGTCTAAGACAGTCAACTCTTAGGGTGGGTTTCTTCATACTCTACTTTAGCTTAGCAGTTTACAGTTCCTTTCGCAGTGCATTTGACATTTACGGCAAAATGGGTTTTTTCGCGATGCCAACTGCTTAGGTAAAAGTAAATAGGGATGACAGCATAAAAACTAACCTAATCCCCACATTTTCGTATTGGGAACTGTGTATATGAATGTGAGTGAGGCAAAGAGTGTGTGCCAAGACCGAGTTGTTTGGCGGTCCGTCCTCTCTGCCTACCCCTGCGTGGAAACGGCGTGATGGTTAGTTAGTTAGTTAGTTAAGAAAATCTTTGAACTGTCACCAAAGTGACATTTAACGGCTGCCATTTTGGTTACCTTTCCTTTCGCATTTGCAGCACTATTGTGGGCCTGTAAAATGTAAGGCGAAAGTAAACGGTAAATGTCAAATGAAAAAACCCATTTCTATGAATTTTACCGTTTACTTTTACAATTAGCATTGCATTTAGCATTATCGGTAAATGAAGAAACCCACCCTTAGATTAGCATCATCTTCTGCAATCGGAAGGTTAAAAGTACCTAAGCGAAATCCTAAGTTTGGTGATCGTGCATTCGGAGTATCTGGCCCTGAGGCTTGGAACAATCTTCCCATGGAATCGAGATGCATAACCAACCCAGCGGAATTTAGATCCAAGCTAAAAACGCATCTTTTGGGACACTCATTTCCTTAATTGTTGATGTCCACGAATTTATAGAAATATATAATAAGTGGGAGCCTAACTGCTCAATATGTATGTTGAGCGATGAATCATATTAATGCGGTAAGACGATTCATTTTCATTCTTTTAAGATAAGCTTGTGTATGTTTCTATAAATCCAGCTAAGATCATTATTGCACCGATAAATCCATTAAGATCATTATTTCACCCGTGTTCTATAATGGTTATATTATATAAGAACTACTTCCTTCTTCTGGCGTTAATAACACTAAAAAATAGAATATAATATGTATAAAATGTGTTTGTCCCTATGTATAAAATTTATAAATCCTCAAACTGCTTCGACTCGCAGCAATAACTTATCTATGTTACGAGTTTGTACATATACCTACAGAACTAGTTTGTTGTTTGGTTTTTAATGTTATCATTATCACTGACAACACTGGCAAATAAGTATTTTGAAATTTTAGTAGATACTTATGTTAGTTTTGTCTCTAACTTTAAGTCACAGTTGTAAATATGTATATCATTAATCCACTAGTTTTAAGTCAACTATCGTAAGTCTTAGTCATAAGTCACTAGCTATAAGTCTTAGATTAAGCTACTAATTACAAGTCTTAGATATAAGTCACTAGTTATAAATATAAATCTTAGTTATACCAATTTTATTACATATTTACTTGTACTGTACAGCGCCCTTGAGGTGATTTCTCAAAAAAACGGCGCTATATAAATTAGCCAAGTATTATTATTTATTATCGCCCTGATGTAAGACCACCATTCAGAATTGAAACGTTGCTTGAAATGTTTAAAAAAACGTTTGAGCCGTGTTTGGTGACCCCAGATCTGAATAACCAGATTCTTCCCTAATAATAATAATAATTGGATAATTTGTAGAGCGCCGTTTTTGTGAAAAATCACCTCAAGGGCGCTGTACAATTTATTAAGAATTCTTAGGTTCTATCTAATTTTACTTTTTTCAAACGGATACAGAAACATACTTACCTGGCAGGTCACTTCAGATTGTGGATGGGTGGGTAAATTTTATACATATTCAAAAAAACCTTTTTTTAGCCACGGCATCCTTGAGGTATGTTGTGACGCTGAAGGTACGGGAAGAAGGGAAGGAGAAGGCTCCATTTCAGACATTCGTATCCATAAACTCGAAACCTTTCACCTTCACATCAATGCCCGCGACACTGTAACTAATTTGTAAAAATGTGGAAAAAAATTGTAAGCGTTTGTAAAGGTCATTTCATGAACATTCTCCAGCCCTAAAGAGTCCTAAATTCTCCGGTCTTTCAAAATAAATATCAACTCTACTTTTGCCACTAATCTTTTTTTATAAATGTAATTCTAATAGTGATGTGGGTAGCAAATGTAAAATCGTATAATGTCCAGTGTTTTCAATATAATGTCCTCCGCGTGCTAAGACGTATCTTCTCCAAGCGTAATATATATCTTCAATATGCAGACGTTAACTTGCCGAAGAAATATAGCAGATTCGGTTATGTTATTTAAAATTACACATAACCTAATTGATAGTCCTGATCTTCTTCAACGCCTATCATTCCATGTTCCAAATCGCAACAGCAGACACTTACTTTTAATCTCCCTCTTTGCAAGACCAACTCCAAACAGAACTCATTTATCTATAGATCCACACACTCATTTAACTTAAATTGTTACCACATTGACATTTTTAACGAGACTTTACTTGACTTAAAACGAAAACTCACTAAGCAACATGACTCAAACTAGAAAGTTTAATCCCTATTTATTCCGATCCTTTGCCTCTTAATCCTAATTCTATTTTCCTCCTCCCCCCTCCCCTTTCATATGTTGTAAAAAAAAATCATTTAAGAAAACACCCTTACAATGTCACACTTTATTATTTATTATTCATTCACTAAGTAGAAAGTTCATAATTGGCATAATTAACTATCATACTATTGTTTTATTGTGTAATCTCAGATTTGCTGTCAACTTTCCCTAAAATGAATAAAATAAAAAATAAACTTTCTATTTAAAGTGTGTTTATCGGAAGTGACCTGCCAGGTAAGTATGTTTCTGTATATTTTTGTAAATAGTAAAATTTGATAGAACCTAAGAATTCTTAATTAATTGTACAGCGCCCCTGATTTTTCACAAAAAACGGTGCTCTACAAAAATATCCAATTATTATTATTATTATTTCCAATAAAAATATCTACCTACTGGAAATTTAAGTAAAACACTCCAAATGACCTTCACAAGTTTTCAAACTGCACCTAGACATATTAGGTATACCTACATAATTTCACAGAATTCAATAGATTACACTTTTAAGTTTTTGTCGTTTGAAAATAAATTTTCCTTAACTTACTTAGAATTAACGGATAGATGGTGTTGCTTATTAAATTTAGCAAACTACAAAGTGATGTTTGAGTCTTTTTTCGCTATTTATTTTTGGGGTATTGTGCCAAGCGCATGATGGACACTGTAACCCTGTCCGAAATTTGGCCAAAAAAGGAGGTAGCGCAACACGGCACAACACCCCAAAAATAAATAACGAAAGTACTTTTGGCCGTGAAAATCTAAAAACGATGTTTAGGTCGTCTTTCAGGGCTATTTTAGAAAACGAAATTACTCCAAGAGCGTTTGACTGAATTTCAAGATTTGCGTTTAGTTCCAAGATTTTAAATATAATTACTTTTAAGTTCGTAATTTCATAAAAGAAATCACTTTTTAGTATGTTAAGTTCAAGTAATTTGGAATCTTGTGAAGATGCAAAATAGGCCGCTAAAATCTCCCCCATTACCGAAATTAAACAGCGCCGTGTCTCGCAGCATTCTCCGTGATTAATCTGCCGTGACGCGTGATTGCGAAATAGCTGCGTGCAATAAATAACCAGTTATTAATTTTCAGATCACTTTCACCGAATGTTTCGCTTCTTGCGCCTTTCGCGAATTATTATTTGCATGCCCGAGTCCGCTAACAGCTAACGGCCAACGACAGACAGCTCGGAATCTTTTGCGGATTATGGGATGCGAAAACAAAACTCTTGCGAAATATGGTAAAGTCGGACCAGTCAGAGGATGCTCGTTATTCGTAACAATGGAGAGCTTTCTACATACGCCACACAATGCTTTATTTGAGAAATCGACAAGCCTCACTCAAACCAACAAAGGAAGATGATACACGGGTGTACAATATTAATAAATGCAATTGAAGGAAATATTGCTCAATATCGTTCGTTAAACCTTTTTTTTAATAAAATTTAATCGCATTTTTACAATGAATCGCTTTACTTCGGTTTTCAACCTTTCACCTCGAAATTACATGTTTGCCTGACATTCACCTTCAACTATCTTCAATAGTTTACCAAAAAATGTTTAATTTGCAACTAAATTTCCGCATTACATAAAAGAGTTTAAACTATGGCTAAACCATACAGATGTAAAAACTCTATTTATTTAGTTTTATATCACTTTATTTTTCTATTATTTAGTTTTATATCACTTTCTCACAAACTTTACACCTATTATTACAATGTATATTATTTATTACACTATACACGTTTTTAACCGTACACTATTGTACACACTTTTTGTTCAAAGTGTTAAAACAAATTTTGTTTTTGCTTTATATACCACTGTTTGTTTTTTGTAGGTACTAAATAAAACTTATTTTAACTATATTACCCACGCACAGGCTGCGCCTTAGTGGGTTTCCACACTATTGTTATGATTTTCAAAATATGTAAATATAAATTGTAAAATACGGGAAAAATGAAGGAATTAAAAAAAAAAAATTAAAAATTGTCAGTAATCTACCTCATTCATCCTTTGGCGTAGGCTACACGTTCAATATTTATCACGATCCATGTTGATGGATTATGATTCATCAATGTGGATCAGGAATCTAGACAATCCATATCCATATTTTGATCCGTCAATACACGTTCAATAAATATCACAATATTTGATAAATATTGACAATTGCAATAAATATTGAACGTTGATGTATTGTCTCCGTCAAGACAACTCACTGTTTGTTTTTTTAGAGATTTGTGCCTAATATACTGTATGGTACTTACTTACTTGTGTAGTTTTTAGATCCACCAAAGATTCATATCAATTCCCGGAAAAAGTAAGTTTTTGTGATATTTCTCGGAAAAAAACGATATTAAACTGAAAAGCTTCTCTATCGCTCTAAGTTTTTCATTTTCAGGATCTGAAATACCGGTATGTAATACTTACGTACGCATAAAATGTCTACTTTGTATGCTAATACGTGGGTTCTACGTTTCCACATTTAACGGTCGCGACAGCTAGCAACAAAATGGCGACAACGCGAAGGTGGTGCGGAGCGCTGCTTGTAATATGTGTTCTGGTGAAATGATCACAAGCAAATATGTAAGACAGAATGTAGAACACGAAAATTCGTTGCGTCGTACAATTTTTCAACACTCAGGCCATTTGTAAATGGGACGCGGGCACTGTGTGGTCCGCCGTTTTGTGCGAAGGAGTTGAGAGATGATTTTATGGAGTTCACGACAAACCCATGCACATTACGTTTAATGTTGTTATATTTCAGCTATAACGATACGAAATAAATTGGAAGATCAGAGGTGCTTGTTTTCGTGAAGTTTATTTATTTATTATTATAGATACGGAAAATTGTAAGTTACAGAATTAAGCCAAATGAAGACATTTTTAGGTGCATTATGGATATACATGTAATATGATAAGTACAAGTTTTCACGACGTTTGTCAAAATTTATTTTTCGTCAATTAGAGAATTAGAAAGTTTAAACGCACCTCTGTCACAAACACATTGCTTCTTCTTGCACAATTTTTACGTTTTCATTTTTTGCCTGGTATATACTTCTCCGATGACTCAGATAAAAACTAAGGTAGATTGACTACGGCAAAAAAAAAAAATAAAGAAAATTTTCACGTTAGCTTTTTTGAAGTGAAAACTTTTTTAGCACCGTTGTGATTTGAATATCGATGAATCGAAAAATAGCGACACTAAAAAGTGACAAACACTTCTTGGCATTTAGCCTGAGGGAGAATGAGATGGTATAATCGGTTTCCTCTTTGTGCTGTGCTTCGTACTCTCACACTTTTGTCTACTTTAGTTTTTGTGATGGTTTCGCTTCTACCGAGTGTTTTGCACACAACTTTTTTTTAAAGATTTTTTCATCCGAAGCTGTAGTAATTCGTAGGCAGTAGTAGAGTGGTAGGTACTCTAAGTATCAATCTGGTACATAAGGTCATCGAAAAGTTCCTTGAAGCGGAGTTTGCCATGTTTAGTTACTAGATCTGACCTTCGTCTCCCCACATCCTTGTCCTCCCCGTTTAGGTAATAAAATTCCCAAAAATATATTCAATTTTATTGGAATAACTTGTTATAATAACTTTTGAAGGTTATTCCCTTCGGTATTAAGAAGAACACAATACTAATACTCGTACGAGTATATCTAAAATCTAAATGATATATGAAAATAGAATAAGACACAAGACATAAAAGGGTAATAATGGTCGCAACTGTAATATTATTATAACAATATACCTACTCCAATAAAATTGAATATTCATTTAGACATTTAGAAATGTCAAAAGGTAGTAATAATAACAAAATCCGAGATTTTTATCTGAGACACTACATATAGGTTACAAATAAATTAATTAGAACTTTGGGCTCATTTAAAACGGTAAGAGCCAAAAATATTTGAAAATTTATTTGAATAAATATAATATTGTTAATTCTGAATTTGAAATATGAGATCGACAAAAATGACTTAAAAATAAATGGTGTCAGTGGCTGAGTTGGTTAAGAAATTTATCCCGGTAGGACAAGTGATCCTGGGTTCAATTTCCAGTTACGATCGTTACCTTAAAACTTATTTAGCACCGTTGTGGTTTGAAACTCGGTGAAACGAAAAATAGCGACACTAAAAAGAGAAAACTACATTTATTTATGTATTCATTTAACGCCCAGAGGGCTTTTACATGTTTAGTAGTACAAATATTTCAAGACAGATGATTTTTTAACCCGTCTAATCACAGGAGACCCAAGTTGTCCCAAAACATCATATACCGTTATAATAACAGGAGACCCAGATTGTCCCAGAGCAACAGTGCATTATTAAAAGTTAGATATCTTTCTTCCTGTCGTGCAAAAATTTTTGTGATTTCTTTTATGTTAGAAACAGAATGAAATAATGCTTCTCATTGTCTTAGAATTATATGAGCTAGGTTGTTCAGATATTTTACAAACCCGATCAAAAGTGACAGTTTAATTTTGCGCCAATTTGTGACGCAACACACGTTTAATTTTAAAATAAAATTGTATGAAAGTGATAAAAAGTGACGTGACAGTTTTATTACAAATTTTGCTTAGAAAAGGATTCTGTATTTAAAATTTTAAGTTTATTCTCTTTTAATTACTTTAATTCGAATATTCTTAGGTACACATTTTTTAGCCAATTTACATTTCCAATATTAAAATTTTAATATTTAGAAACAAAAGTGTTGATTTCTAATAAACACATCGGAAAGATTATTGTATCTTAATTTTAGAACAATTTTTGTTTTTGCAAAAGCGTTAAAAAAAACAATAAATAGGAACCTTTAAAATGCATGGGAAGAACCAGGAATTTTGCGCGCCAACCTTGACAGGCAAAAGTTTACAGAAAATTATTTTCTTATTATTCGAAGGGACAGATAAAGAAACAATAAAAATAAAATTAGATAAAAAATGCATACAAGTCCCAAATATACAAAAAAAAATCAAAAATACAGCGATTTGATCGGTTTACAAAAAGTACAGATATGTTTAGGAATAATTTTGGAATAAGTTTTTTACAAGATCCACAAAATTCGCCAAGTTGATGTTAAATATGTCAACATCACCTAAGTACCTACTGATTTCTCACATACGCATCTATAAGATTTAGCTTGCTAGAGATTGAGATAGTATAATCGGTCTCCTCTTTGTGCGGTGCTTCATAGCTCTTGTCTACTTTAGTTTTCTGAAGGTTTCACGTCCTACCGCGTTTAAACTGCACATAAATTTCTTATATTTCTGTGTCTTGTTATTTTTCGTATTATGTTTAGATTTATTAATATTATAATCTCTTTCAATGATTAATAATATCAAGAATCTTATTTAATTTATTTATTGCAAAAACGTGTTGTCGTATGGGGCGCTTTTATTAATTTCTCCGCTGCAATAGACACTCTGCTCAGCTGATGGGGATAGATGTCCCTGCCGCTCTGGAAATCTTTCTTCAATGCAGAATGTTTATATGCGGCGAAGGATTAGTCTGTCACATCTCTGGTCCCGCGTCCCGCTCGGCTGTGATTGGCGGCAGCGGGTGCGTCTCCCGGTTCTCGCAGCACCAGAGTGCCGTGTCACGAAGCTCACGAAATCAGGAGTAATTAATTAGGTTGATATTTGTAACGGGGATCGCCCCTCAGGGTGCGGGGCAGGCACACGGAAGCAGACGAAATGCGGTCAATAGATTTTAAAATTTCTTTACTTGATGGTGATATTTCGGGTTGTGGATGCATTAGTGAAGTAACTACTGTTGGTACCTAGCATTCATCCTTGTAAATTTTTCCAAAATTGTAATTCCTACATACAAATACTTTTTTTCATCATGTGTCATCATGTTCAGTCGAAAATTAATAATCGTCCTGTCATCACATATTGTGAGTGTTGATTATGGAGTCCTTATTCGACCGTGCCGAAACAGATAAGAACCATCGTGAGATCGCGAGTTCAGTGGTGAATGTGATGAACCTGCGCAATGTAGTCAAGCGAAGGAAGACATAAGGGTTATTCGGCACTGCTCGATATCCCCCATTCTTTCTGCTTTGCGGGTAATGATGAATTAACCTTATGATTTCCTTCATCGATCCATTTCTCGACCAATTTCTATAATATGCAAACATGATCGTTCCTATACATCAACTGTAAAAGAATTCCGGGGGTTAAAAAAAATGTAATAAAATATCATGATTCCTATCTAAGAGCGCATTGCAACTTCAGCCATAGCGTAAGGCTTCGCTGAAACTACAAATATATTCAAGAGTTCCACTCGACCCTTACTAGGAGACCGTGTGTTCTTTCTAGGAGTGCGTTGTAAACCATAGAGGTATCATTAATGTCGCAAACACTCAAGGCGTAATTTCTCCACAAGGTCCTGTGGTAACTTTACAAGAGTTGCACTCAACCAAAAGTCTTCACTCACAAGTTAAGTTTCCGCAGTAAAGCCGCCAATATAAGAGTTTCACCCAACCCTTGCCAGAAGACGGTGTGATCCTATACAATGACATACGATGAGTGCGTTGCCAACAACTTCACTTAGATCACTTCACTCCATAAGGTTCCGCCGTAACTCCTACTGTTCACTCAAAACATAACAAATTGATAAGTTTCCGCAGTAACGCCACCAATGCAGAGTTCCATCCAACCCTTGCCAGAAAACAGTGTGATCGTATACAATAACTTGCGATGAGTGCGTTGCAAATATCTTCATTCAGTAAAGTGTTACTCCATAAGGATCCGCTGTAACTCCAACTTTTCACTGACAACATGATAAATGAAATTGCAAACCATTTGGATGTAAGTTACTGTTCTTTATATGCCTTAAAAACATTATTGAAGAGTAACTTGCCTAAATGCTGATAGGGTAACTAAATTGTACTGTAATTGGAATTATTCTGTTGTACAATAATAATAAAAAATAAATAAATAAAGGTTGATGGGTTTCCGCAGTAAAGCCACCAATACAGGAGTTCCACCCAACCCTTGCCAGAAGACAATGTGATCGTATACAATGACTTGCGATGAGTGCGCTGCAAACATCTTCACTCAGAGCACTTCACTACATAAGGTTCCGCCGTAACTCCTACTCTTCACTGACAACATAATGGGTTGATAAGTTTCCGCAGTAAAGCCACCAAATCGAGTTCCACCCAACCCTTACCAGAAGACGGTGTGATCTTATACAATGACCTGCTATGAGTGCGCTGCAAACATTTTCATTCAGAGCACTTCACTCCATAAGGTTCCGCTATAACTCCTACTCTTCACTCACAACACAATAGGTTGATGGGTTTCCGCAGTAAAGCCACCAAATACAAGAGTTCCACCCAACCCTTGCCAGAAGACAATGTGATCGTATACAATGACCTGCGATGAGTGCGCTGCAAACATCTTCACTCAGAGCACTTCACTCCATAAGGTTCCGCTATAACTCCTATTCTTCACTCACAACATAATAGGTTGATGGGTTTCCGCAGTAAAGCCACCAAATACAAGAGTTCCACCCAACCCTTGCCAGAAGACAATGTGATCGTATACAATGACCTGCGATGAGTGCGCTGCAAACATCTTCACTCAGAGCACTTCACTCCATAAGGTTCCGCTATAACTCCTATTCTTCACTCACAACATAATAGGTTGATGGGTTTCCGCAGTAAAGCCACCAATACAAGAGTTCCACCCAACCCTTGCCAGAAGACAATGTGATCGTATACAATGACCTGCGATGAGTGTGCTGCAAACATCTTCACTCAGAGCACTTCACTCCATAAGGTTCCGCTATAACTCCTACTCTTCGCTCACAACACAATAGGTTTATAAGTTTCCGCAGTAAAGCCACCAAAACGAGTTCCACCCAACCCTTGCCAGAAGACGGTGTGATCGTATACAATAACTTGCGATGAGTGTGCTGCAAACATCACTCAGAGCACTTCACTCCATAAGGTTCCGCTGTAACTCCTACCACAGAAGAGTTGCACTTCGCATAATAGCTGACTTACCGCTTGATTCCACTGAATAGACGTCAGTTTAATACCGCCCCGTAAATGTCCCCACTTCTCGCTAAATGTCCGGCGCGCGCGCGGTTTGATTTGCGGCCGCCGCCGTTATTTATGGACGGAGCCGGCCGCACCGAGAACCGGAGAGTACGCGGAACAGTTACAAGGAAATCTCTCTCGGCTCGTCTTGTCGGGAAATATGTCTCAAAAAAGGAAAACGTGATGGAAATGTTCCTTCGGTCGGGTAACCTACCGTTAGCTTACTTCGGTAGGTATACGAAGTTCTTAGTTCTACGTTCTAAGGTGTAATTTTATGAATTTTGTTAGTAATAATAATAACGTAATATACACGGTGTTAAGGGACGTACTTGACTTACTTTAACCAGTGATTCCTGACATTATTTGGAGTAAAAAATGTAAATAAAATTTTGGTCTCCGGTGACATATTGGATGTTTTTTTTTTTTTTTTTTATACAAAAACATAAAAAATGGTAGTTGTTGAACAGTTGGAGGCGGGGTAAGGGGTTCATCGGACACCCGACTGAGTGACCAGTGACGACACGTGAAAGAAATTTTTTTTTGTTTGATTTTGAAGAAAAAATTTTTGAAAACAAAAAAAAAAAGTCACCGCAGAGCAAAATTTCATTTACATTTTTTACTCCAAATAATGTCAGGAATCACTGGTTAAAGTAAGTCAAGTACGTCCCTTAACACCCTGTGTAAAGCGCAGTTTTGTGTTGTTTCACTTCAAGGGCGCTTAACTATAATACACCTTAAAAATATATTTTACTATTCAGTGATTCTATTCTTGTTCATACAAAACTTTATTTTGGATTTTAAGCCAAAATACCCAACCAAACTTAATATTTTTTTTTGTTTTAAAAGAAGATAAATTAGGTAATTGAAGAATAACAATTTACTCATTTTGGAGGATTTTCAAAAATTAACAATATCGGTGCTGTTATAGCTCAGGGCAATAATAATAGACAATAACTGAGCTATTGTAGCACAGGACATAACAAGAACATTAAAACTAAATTGTGCTATGAAACAGGAGGCAGTAGGTACTTGCTTAATAGCTAATAGTTATAGGTAGGTATTTAGTAACACTGAAAAAACAATTTTTCTCTTATATATATCGACAGCGATGTTTGAAATGCTGTAAAGTACAATATATGTGTTTATTTTCAGGAGAGTGACAAGAGAGTTTTTTTTTTTCAAAAAATCATTTTCTGTGTATGTAGACCTATAATTATGATTTTTTTATATTTCAGAAAAAAAAAATCTTTTTCAATGCACCGCACAAAAGACATATTTATTTTCCTAGAGATATTTCGACGACGTAGATCGAAAGAAAAAAAAATCAAAGAAAAACTGTATTTTTAACTCATTTTTGGATTTTTTTTTTTACATGAGATCCACACAGGAGGCCCTGAGAAAAATAATTTCCTTCAGGGCCTACGTCATCTTTGGGGTCGCTGTGTGGAGGGGTTTGTTTAAGGAAAGGAAGGAGAGGAGAGTTCTGGGAAGGAAAAGGGTTTAAGGGGTGGGTAGGAATCTGGGGTTCAGTGTGTCTTGGTCATTCGCCTCCAAGACCTAGATAAACCTCACCATATGAACCCGGGCACCCCTGCTAAATCACCAAACGTAGCGAACCACTTGGGGTGACCTATGGCAGAGGTGTTGGTTATCCAATAAAGGTTCCCGGGGCGGCGGTACCCATCCTCGCCTCCCAAATTGAGAATTTCTTATTCTTTACAGCATTTCAAATTTTTGCTTTCGATATTATCCGTCGTCAATGAAGTTCTCGTCACACAATTCATCAATTTGCAAAATAATTCAAATTGGTAGTTATCTCAATACATGTATCTATGAATTATTACATGTTGAAATTCCCGTAACAACACGGGTTTGCCAACAGGACACACAAATCACAAACCAATAATAGTAATGTATCGCAACGTTCCTATCAGGAATTCATCATCGACTCCGTGGGTTGTGAATTCCTTTTAAGTACTGTTTTTATGATTTGTCCCCGAATTCGGGCTGAGAAATGGCTGGCGCTAATCTGTCCGGGCCTCTACCTACTCCGTAACATGATATCTTTTTTTCTCTGCTATTACTGTCAAATCCTCGCCTCATAAAGACCAGACACTCAATACGATTTTTTCCCATTTCGTTCGTTGAGTAGTATGGTTTGTGCAATGGCATCACTGCAGTCTGCCTTCAATAGTGCCCACTTGCTTATATCGATTTACCCCATAATAGGTTCGTATTTTATCCTTTTTTATGTGCCACTTGACACATTTTATTTGGCCCTGTTTTTGGCGTTTTTTCTTCCATACCCTGCACAGGTATAATACTTATCTATGTTTTTGTCTGAAGGTACCTCGATATTGTGTGTTCATTTTGAACGCAAAAAATATCTCATGTATTTTAACAAATTCCTTATTTTTATGCATTTTGCTAACACATACCTAATAATAATTTTGTCAGTTTCTAATCAGTAAGGTTTTCACACGCACCAATTGTATTCACAATTGTTTGTAAATATTCACAACGTTTTATAGTGAGGCTGTTAACCTATTCACTAATACCTAGATATATAACTTCGATTTATTGCTAGTGGCCCATAACTTATAACTAAGATTAATAATTAGTAACTTACAACTCCTACATACGGATTGTATCATTATTATAGTTTTAAGTTTAAAATCATCAAAGTAGTTTATGGTGATTTTTCGCTTGCATGATTATTATTGTTTATTATTTTTTAATTGATAAACTAACGTTTTAAGACAAGATTTTTTATGCATAGCACATTGGAGGGGACCCACCACTTTCCCAACGGCGTTATAAGGAAACATATGGTTTCCTCCTTCACCGCACACGTCAAGACTCTACTTTTTTTTGAACGAAGCTACATTTATTTGAACGACTCTAGACCCTCCAATGTCCATGCATACGGGGTTAGTAAGCAGTATGCAAGTACTTACATTAACATTATACAAAAGATAAATAGAAGTAGCAGCCCGTGGAACGGCAGCACGTGCGTATGCATAGCACAAAGAGTAACAATTATTATAAGCAATAATTATCAGCCTGAAACACTCATCTACATTGAAAAAATCTTCCGAGAAAAGATACTTGCCGCCAACGGGACTTGAACCCGTGTCCTTCTGATTGCCGGTCAGGTGCTCTGACCACTGAGCTATGGCGGCTTATCTTATACCCGCCAAATAATTCAATATAGTCAGAGCACCTGACCGGCAATCACAAGTACACGGGTTCAAGTCCCGTTGGCGACAATTATCTTTTCTCGGAAGATTTTTTAAATGTAGATAAGTGTTTCAGGCTGATAATTATTGCTTATAATAATTATTATTGTTTTTTACCTAAAGTATAATAATAATATTTGGATTCATACACAAGTGTACAGCGCTGTTTTTATGAGAAACACCCGAAGGGCGCTGTACAAACTTGTAATACATATCTACAATCTTACTTCTAACTACAAACTAGACAAATCACCATAACAACTTATGGCTAAAAATTGCATCCACCGGTTCATCGATGACTGATACGAAACTATATGTACAATGATTTGACCAATGAACGCGAATGTCCGTAAAATTGTTCTGTACTCTTCAGGCAGAAAATATACGGAACCGTACTTACCCGGGAGGTCACCAGAGACTAACACTGCAATTGTTTATTTAGAGAAATTTAGGTACACTTCACACGCAGAGCACATAATTAGGAACTATAATATGTTATAGATGAGCGTATTTTGAAAACAAAATAAAATTTTATGATGGGCGGTACAATAGTAGGTACAAGGATTTGATCAGAATATTTATCTTCCTAAACATGTGATTCGTTCCCCGGTAAAAGAAAGATTGATGTGTAAGGATTCGAATACTGTTAATCCAATAAGAAAAGTGTGATTAAGACATATCATAGGCAAAACAAGAATGATACTCTCAGATAGGTATATTTTATTTAAGGGCATGAGAGCCCAAAAAGGTAGATTTTTAATTTGGACCTAAAGTATATTTTGTTTACCTCCTCAGCTCCTTGACGAATAGTAAGAAGTTTTAGACTAAATAAGTATCTACTCGACTTTTATTTCTAAAATAAATGCCAAGAAAATGTTCCCAAATAAATTCTGTACAAAAACCGTGTTTCGTTCGCTAGTTTGTAAAGATGTCCTACATAATAGTCGAGCAGATAACGAGGTATTGTGGTACCGATTACTTATCTGCTACCTCTGCTCGGAGCCCACTCGTGTCAGAGAATCTCCCCCGGGATACACCTCCAGAACTCCAGACGTCTCTACCAACTTGGAATAGCAACAGAACTCTGTATTATTATTTAGAGTGTTCTGTTCTTCTAACAAGTGTTATTGATATTGTTTACTTACCGGCTTGAGTGCTGAAACCTTTAGTATGTTCCGAAAACCAGTAGTAATATTTAGTATTTTTATAACTTATTAATTATTAACTATCACGGCATTTTCCCGCAGAGTTAGGAAGAGGGGATGGACCGCCAAACAACAGAATATATTATGTAAATACATAATAATATGTGTACACTTTAACGCAGCATCGCGTTCATTAGGCAAAAGCATTTTATGAATAGTTTTGTATTAGTGATCGACGAACCGATGGATGCAATATGTTAACCATAAGTTTTTTTTTAATATATGTAATTTTTTCTAGGCTGTAGTTAGTTGTAAGATGAGTAGAAATATGTTATAAGTTTTTACGGCGCCCATAGGGATTCTTTCTTTAAATATTATATATTACTAGCTGACCCGACAAACACTGTTCTGCCATATAAATTATTTCTAGTGAATGTTTTGGTTGTTTAATAAAAAATAACGAATGTATCTATTGTAAGTGTGAGGGGATGGGATCTATCTATCTGGAAAAGAGGAATGGAGCGCTGTAGACGAAAACATTAACTAAAGTAGGAAAATGAAATAAAGAAATTCCATTTGAATTTCGAAGAGCAATTGAGTGTACGATATTTTTTGCCAGTCCGTCTTTAGCCAACACAAATAAGCTCGATGGTTTACCCATGCGAGAACATGATGCCGAATGAAATATCAAAATGACGTGAAGCTTCTCGTGAATTTCCCGCATGTATGGATGAAAGTTCGACGAGGCGGACGTAGCGCCGTCTGTCATTCAACAACATAAACAATTTCGTTCTGATTGAAATACGATAGACGGTTAAATTTGTTCATACAAAAATACTAAAATCGCGATTAAAAAAAAGGGATGGCGGAGGTGGGAGGGTTAAAATTTGGGGTTAAATGTTTTTGTATGCCAAATAAAAAAAATGGCAAAAAAAAGTTTTTTTCTGGATGGGGACACCCTAATCACCTAGCGATATGAAACATACTTTAAAACCTATTCTCACACCTACCAAATATACAAAAAAAAAAATCATGTAAATCGGTCAAGCCGTTTCGGAGGAGTGCGACCACAAACACCGTAACACGAGATTTTTATATAAAAGATGTTACTTCATCGTTACGGTTACATAAAAATGTTTTTGTAAAAGTCCGTACAGGTGTAAAATAATTTAAATACAATATAATTGTTAAATACAACTGTCAACTTACATCTTATGTACACATCACTTATGGCAACAGTTCTAATTGTTTTTTTTTTAATTGCCGTTGTAAAAAAATATATATTGTTCAATCGGTAACCATTATTAGGTACTATAGTACACATGCCCTTACTAAGACATTTAAAATATTAAGTTTTATTTACTATTTTATTTTGCATTTTTTCCGAAATCGATCCAACATTCTACTAAAAGATCAGTTCTTATCTTTTTTTAATTAGTTTCCCATCTAATGTGTCTCACCTAAAATAGTCAATACTTATATCATTTTATTCTTAGATAAACTAATATTAATTTATTACAGCCCAAAACGCTTTATTTATTAGTTTAAGGTTCAAATTTAAAACCTCATAAAGCATGACAAAACTTCTCGTAATTGGTCGTACACATCCAAGCGTCGCAGCAGCACATGTTTTAAATTTCGACTGTAGGGAGAGAGACATGAAAAATAGTGTCATTCGAACAACACATACCCCAGTTTTAAGTGTTGAACCATTCGGGAGAGGGCGAGCCTCGTCTGTGGTATTCACTGTAGGGGCGGTTGGTAGACAGTCCTGCTCATCGTTTCCAAGAACTGTTTTAATTTCTTGTTTCTAGCTGCCTATATCGGTATCCGATCCATTGGGGGACACTCGTGTCATGTTGGCATTAGTTTTGGTGATATATTACCCTGGCGCCTGAGTATTTACAATGCTAATATCTGTACCCGAGAAGCATACGGATGCAAGTCCAAAAAGGTAAATGTTCAGGAGAACAAAAAAAAAACGAGTGTGCTTTAGACCACACGACTGAAGTAAAACTTCACTAACTTAGAACAGAAGAGAAAAATAAAATGTGTGTGCTCTCACTTGCTCCTACAGTGTGATACAGACAATAGGCCTGCACTGTGTCTTAGATATACGAAACGTAACTGGCTATGATAGAAAGAGTGAAAGAATATGTGTGCTCTCACCTCTCTCTTGCCCCTACAGTAATATACGAAACGTAACTCTCTCTCTTTCTATCTTCACTAACTTATATCTCCCTCTCAACTTCCATTTGCCTCGCCCGATCACACTTTTCGTAGCTTACTCCCCAAGTCAAACGTGCGTAAAGAAGATTTACTTCAAAAATATTTTTTCTGTAACTATGGTCTTATAACTTCTTCGGATATCCATTCTCATAACTTCTTCGGATATCCATGCTGATAGATAACAAAAAAGTAATTATTAAATCAATTAGTTTTGTTTTAAAACCGACCTAATAAAGCGAAATGTTTTATATGTAAAGTCTTTAAAAATATTGTTTAAAAAAAACGCTGACTTGGGTCAAACAAAAACACGGACTTGAGTCCTTCAGGTTCAAAATGAAGTGCAATATTTTGTTATGACAATTGTTTACTTACAAAGAAAGCGTAGTAATGTATAATTTGAGTCATAATTCTACGTAGTACGTAGGATTTGAGTCACAAAACTAAATCATAAAAATGCAAGTCCATGTACATCTTTCTGCTTCTAAGATAGTTGTTGCATCCGTATACATTTTTGAAAATCCTATTTTTCTTCATGATTAAGACCTGTATCTTTCTGCCACTGATAAACATGATAATTTACTACAAGTCTGCATCAAAAACTCATTTCTTCAAATTTTCGACTTGCATCCGTATGCTTCTCGGGTACAGATATAAATTTCTCGTGACGCTATTGACAACGTGTCAACTTTTTTCTGGTGGGTAGACGTGACCCCTAGACGCTGGTTCATCTCTATTAGTTTTTCTGGTAACAACTCTGTGAGGTTTAAGATTTTAAAGATAACTGATGGACAAGGTGATGTGAATAATCATGTTTCTTTACAATTTTTCGTGGTTCGAAGCATTTTAATAATAATATTTTAATGATGTGTATTTGTTTTTGTGAAAAATCATCCCAAGGGCGATGTACAAACTTATAATATATTCCTGCAATCTTATTTCCAACTACAAACCATTATAACAATTTAAGGCTAAAAATTGCATCCACCGGTTCATCGAACACTAATACCAAACTATATGTAGGTACAATGATTTTACCAAAAAACATTTGACGATGCTGCAAAAAAATATACATATATTGTTTTATTTGTACTCTGTACAGGCAGAAAATATACAGGACCATACTTACCTGAGAGGTCACTTGAGATTAACACTATTTAGAGACATTTAGGTACGCGGAGAAATTTAGGTACGCTCGCAAGCAGAGTACGTAATTGGGAACACACTGATAAATATTTTAATAATAATATATAATATGTACTTTAAACAGCGTATTTTGGAAAGCAAAAGCAACATTTTATGATGGCCGGTACAATAGTACACACAAGGACTTGATCAGAATATTTATCTTCCTAAATGTGATTCGTTCCTCGTTAAGAGACAGATTGATCTGTAAGGATTCGACTAATGTTAATCCAATAAGAAAATTGTGATTAAGACATATTATAGGCAATAAAAGTATGATACTCTAAGATAGATATATTTCATTTAAGGGTATCAGAGCCCAAAAAGGTAGGTTTTTATTTTAGATCTAAATGCTGCTGGGCTTGTTATACATCTTAGTTCCGGAGGGAGTTTATTCCAAGGCTTAGGCCCAGATACTCGGAAAGCGCGGTCTCTAAACTTAGTATTTTTCCACAACATGAAAAATGGTTAAAATAAGCTGTGCTTTTTTTTCTGTTCTTATGTACCATGTATACCTAGCTTTGCTTTTTAAAATTGCGCTATGAAAATTAGCCAAAGCTTTCCAAAATAAAGAATGCGCTTTGCTATTCGTAAACTGCCCAGCTTTGCCGAAGCTGTCCGTATACGTTCGGAAATCCGACCATTGAGCAAACACCTTACAGTCAAAAAAAATGCTTAAGTATTTTGTAATTAAGGCGGTACACAATCCTAATAATTTTTGTATGCTAAAAACTCACATTTTAATCATTTCCGGCGAATCCGTAACTATAATAACTTTTCTTATTTCCATGCCGCACAAGAAATACGAGTTATTTATATATTAGATTAATAAAAACAGTACCTTACCATTAATATATTTTACGTACAACGATTTCAGTTTTTCTTTTTCAGTTTCAGTGCCGGTAACCCGGGCGTTTATTTTATTTTCATTATGTACATAGATTTCTTTTACTCACCTCACTAGACAAAGTCTGTTCCGAGGCGGGTAAATAAAAAAAAATATTTAGTGAAAAGGATATGTGCACAGGACGGACCTACTGTCGAATTTGCCGTATCAAAGAAAAGAAGAAAATAAATAATGTGGGAATCTTAACGACGATAAGTGAAGAAACCGTGTAAACAAATATATTTCAAAACTATTTAACCCGTTTTTCAGCTATAAAGTTAGCCGTAAGCACCAGATTTTATTTTTCTGGACGATGAATTAATTATTTCGGGAGGACAACATGGAGACACATTTTAAATATTTGTTGCACGTTCTTTAGAATTAATTAAAATGAACGCGGCAGTAAGGTACCGACCGTACGTTCGTACAATACGCCGTGCCGCGGCGTATATTTGTTTAGACGCTTTCTTCACTTACGTCGTTTAGATTCCCACATTATTTATCTTCTTCTTCTTTTTTTTTGATACGGCAAATTCGACAGTAGGTCCGTCCAGTGCATGGGTCGCGAGTCGCAATTTGTATACACGGCTTCTTTCCTTGCGTCGTTAAGATTCTGAATATATTTTAGGGTGTATTGTCGTCTTAACTAGAGTAGACGCGTAAATATTATAAGAGCGCAGATTTTATAATTGTAGGATCTGTGAAGCTAAAAGTATTTGTAAAATATCGCCTAACATAAAATAATTAGAGATTATCAGAAGTTTACACTTCCAATGACGAAATAGTAGGAATATTTAACATCACGCATGCGCGTACTTACAAGAGAAATTAATATGTTTAATTCATATTTTGTGAAATGAGATAAATACCTTGTACATATATATTATTATAGGTAGGTAGATATAGCCTCCTGACACGTCCTTATTTATACGTATAGTCTGAAATCAATCAATGATTTTCTAAATCAATGATTTTATCTTTTACCGACCCTTGACATGACCCGACAAAAAAAGGTATAGTTTTTCAATTGTATGTCATATTTTTCTTCCAAGGACGCCCTCTACCCTCTACTCATTTTTTTATCAACCTTCTTAATATTATATTTTCCTGGCAGGAATAAATTAACTTTATAACAGCACGTACCCGAAGGATTTAACCAGCGATTCCTGAGCATATTTGGAATAAAAACTATATGCCATTTTGCTTCCGATGATATTTTTTTTCAATTAAAATCAATAAAAATATTTTTCCATCACACGTCGCAACTGAGTTGTTGGGTTTAGCCTAGCGAGTCTTCTAATGATCACTTTGTCTTTTTCCAACAACATGGTAAGACACGAAATAGCGCCCGTATCACGTGATCCCATCATGACGTGCAGGAGTGTGATCGGAAGTGTGACTGAAATTTTTTTTTTTTGTTTTAAACAGCTAACTAACCAGCTAACCATCACGCCGTTTCCCCGCAGGGGTAGGCAGAGAGGACGGACCGCCAAACAACTCGGTCTTGGCACACACTCTTTGCCTCATTCACATATACATCGTCTCATACATTCTCTTCTATTATTCTGACTTTTGTCATGACCCGACTCAAGTATCTGATTCACTTGATCGTTCCATGTCTTCCTCGGGCGTCCCCGACTTCTTCTACCATTCACATATATTCAAGGCATTAATCATTGGTTAAAATCCTTCGGATACGTGCGGTTACACCTGTAAACGCAAAACAATATTATAATAATTTAACCAGACACCTGCGTAGGTAATAATGTTGCTGTTCTATAAGTAAGTACTCCACTAAAATAGTTTCATTTCGTTAAAAGAAATTGAATTTAGTTTGGGACGAAGCAATTTAGATATAAGTTGAAAGAAGTCGTGCTGAGCCACATTTTATTTCGGAGGACCCATATTAAAGACGCACTTGGTTAGTTTATACGATTTCCGGAAACATTAGAGCTTCAGTTCGGTTTCTATGCCACTTCCCACACGGCGCGGGATCGGTAGAGGGCCGCCATTAAAATGCTCTTTATTCGTCACATAAACGCAACGCAAACCATCCGTAGGTACCTACTTTTCAACACTGAAACGAATTTAGTTTATTTTTTGCGGTTCAGAGTAAACGGGGATTTAGATTTCATTTTATCACACAATGAACACCGCACTAGAATTCCAATGTTCAGGAGCCAGAGGGACTATGGCAAGCCCTACTGTGGTTTGTTGTGATGCTCAATGGAGTGAGTAGAGGAAGAGGAATGTTAAGAAGTAACTTGCTATTCAAATATGGTTTACCAAAAAGGGCCAAAGTAATTTCATGTAACGTTTGATTTCTGAATAGTGGTCTTTTATCGAGGCGATACTGAAATTATCCATCACTCTAGATTTACCGATGATTAACTAGATATCGCGCTATTTCAACGCATAAATGTGCAGAACGGATCTTGGTTGTAATTTGTAAAACTAAATTTACAGATAACTTAGTCTTAGCAAATAAAGTAATAATCTAAATTTACAGATAACTTAGTCTTAGGAAACAATGTAATAATACAAAATTAGTCTTAATCTTGTTCATTTAAATTGGCCTCGCGCTGTTTTCGGATCTCCATATTCCTTTTTGGACATTGTTATATATGGTTATACCGAACAAACGCATCATTCATTTTGCTCAGTTTCATCACTTTCAGAATCTTTCCACTATAGAGAAGGCCAATTAGAACAAATCTCTGCAACCATTGTCTTTCGCGGTTGTTATGATGTTTAGACTATTAAGGTCACAGATAAAGTAGGGCAGAATATGATAGAGCACTTTAAACAAGGTCCCACAAATCATCCAGAAAGAAATCAATTCGAAGCCCGGTGAAATTCGTAAATCCAGTTCTATTGCACAACACCCGTGGCCCCGCGCTCTATCTTAAACCCTTACCCAATCTTACCAAAATCTCATAGTTTTAGGTTAACATAGTTATTGGGTGTAGCACAGAGCACCAAAAGCAATGATCCAATCAACAAGTCGGCTAGCAATCTGTGTCCCTACGACATCTAGCACCGGGTTCCGGCGGACAAATTCTGAGCAGCGTCCGTGAACCCCGCAGTCAATCTTTTCATTAACTTACGCACTTAGTAGTTTCGTATTTTAGGTTAAGGCTCCGCAACCGGGCTTGAAAAGAAGAAGACAGAGAGATACGAAATTACGAATGTTATAGGAGAGCGCTAACATTTACAGCGGCAAAATCGATGCGAAAATTGCAAAAATGTTTAATAAAACACGACTCGTTTAAAGATAGAGCAAAAATCTCGCGGGCATTGTCTTAAACAGCATTTAAAGAAACACTGTGAATTTTTTCATACATATAACTTGTAAAATAACTGAAACAAACGTGTTTATAACATTGATATATTTTTTTGAATATAGCTATTACTTTGTGGTTATCCATTATAGAAAAATGAAACAATACAACTTTGTATAAACCACTTATATGATGTGCAAATCCGACCGGTTTCGGAACAAACGTTCCTTCGTCAGGGAAAGCTTATACTAATTTGACAGTTTAGAACAATGTTTTATTGTGGTAGGGGTGGAGCCGTTCAACGGCTCCGATTTTTGTTTGTTCCGAAACCGGTCGGATTTGCACATCATATAAGTGGTTTATACAAAGTTGTATTGTTTCATTTTTCATTGATATATATGTTTATAATAATTTTTGGAGCATACTTAGCGATTTTTTTCTATCGAGGGAATTTTATATAATTTGCGTTTCGGCGCGGGCAATGTCCAAATATTATCTTTAAGAATAACATATACTTTTTTAAGAGCTTTAAAACTTAACGTGTTTAAGGGAGATATATAAGAAATCGGTAGAATTTCGGGTTGCGGGCCCTTAAGGCGCTGAATCCCCCGCTTGAAAAGAAGAAGATGGAGAGATATGTAATTATGGATGTTGGAGAGAGCGCGCTAATATTTAAAACGATAGAATTGAAGCAAAAATTGTGAAAATATTTAATTAAACACGACTCTTTTAAAATAGACCAAAAATCTCTGGAGCTGTCTAGAACAGCATTTAAAGAAACGTTGTGAATTTTTTCATACATATATAACTTCTAAAATAACTGAAACAAACGTGAATATAATAATTTTCTGAGCACACTTAGCGATTTTTTCTATCGAAGGAATTTCATATAATTTGCGTTTCGGCGTGGGGAATGTATAGATATTATCTTTAAAAACAACATATATTTTTTACGAGCTTAAATGTTTAAGGAAGATATGTAAGAATTCGATAGAAATTCGGGAAACGGCGGCTTAATAAGGTCATGGTTTTATGGTTGGTCATGGGGCCAGGTAAGTATGGTCCTGTAAAGTTTTTGCCTGTACAGTGGAGATAATCCACCTCTTACCCGCCCTGGTATAAGTAACTGATGGTTACTCCTTCAAGGCTCTCGCAAGATTCTAATTTTTTTATTAAACGAAGCTACATTTATTTATTTTGAATGAATCTAGACCTCCAGTGTCCATGCATACATTGTTAGTAAGCAGTATGCAAGTGCTTAACAGGAAAAACAAAATGCAAAAAATAGGTTAGTAAGACAAAGATAAATTAAACAGCTAAAATAAATTATAAATTAAATTATAAATTAAATATAAATTTTTGATCGAAGACATGTGTTACCTCATGTGCGGCAGTTTGTTAGTCAAGTTAGGAATAACAACGCCAGATCGACGCTTCATGAATGCAATGAATGCAATGAAACTTGCAATGAATGATGCTTTCAATCAAGAATTGGTACGTGAACGTGAATATGATCAAGATGCATTGAACCAATCAGTTTGAACGAATCTACCGCTGTTGTACCCCCAACAGAAGGAAGTGCACGATACGTTAATGAAGGCTGTTGATAATGGAAATGGTGGCTTATTTTTCCTCAATGCGCCCGGTGGAACTAGGAAGATATCTAACGACAACAAAACGAAAAATGTTGGATATCACAAGGTGCTTCAATGAAGGGAATCGACCCAAGTGCAACCCACCCAGTAAATAGTTTTAACAGAAAGTAGTACAATAATGCCACGTGAATCATTTCGATTCGCTTTAAAGCAAAGTCTTGCTGCCACGTGAATTACATTTCTTAATTCGTTCGTTCGAGTATTAATTTTAACTTTAAAAAAATGAAATTAATTCAGCTAATAAGTTAACACAACAGTTATTGATTCTTAGGCGGTACGAAGTTCGCCGGGTCAGCTAGATAAATTAAAAATACTTATAAATTAAAAATTCTGCCTGTACAGTACATTTTTACGCAGCATCGCGTTAAATCATTTTGCGTATAGTTTCGTATCAGTGATCGATGAACCGGTGGATTCTATTTTTAGCCATACGTTATTTTAATGGTTTGTCTAGTTTGTGGTTGGAAGTGAGATTGTAGAAATATATTATAAATTTGTACAGCGCCCTTGGGGTGATTTTTCACAAAAACAGCTATACAAATCATCACTTCAGATTTTATGTCCGGGTTAAATCGTTCCCGCAGGAAAAACTTAACCCTTTCACGCACTTTTTCACAAATGATCACCTAGTCAATCCACGTTATGCACTTGCACTATATTCTTTTTCTTTGTGTGCCGTATCAGGTCCCCCCGACGTTGGCGATCACTCATGAAAATGTCTTTCTGTCTTGCGCTGCCCGGAATTGCTCCTCCACACTTCTAATGCCGGTCCAATCTCGTATATTTCGCAGCCAAGACATTTGTCTCCTACCAGGCCCTCGGCGACCCCCTATCTTGCCTTTCAATATTAAATGGAGCAAGTGATGCTTCTCCCCTCGAAGTATTTACAATTTGGGAGGCGGGATTGGGTAACGCCGCCCCGGGAACCTTTATTGGATAACCAACAACTCTGCCATAGGTCACCCCAAGTGGTTCGCTGCGTTTGGTGTTCACGGGATGAGGTTTGTCTAGGTATTGGAGGTGGATGACCAGGACACACTGAACCCCAGATTCCTACCCACCCCTTAAACCCTTTTCCTTCCCGGAACTCTCCTCTCCTTCCTTTGCCCCAAATCCCTCCACACAGCATCCCCAAAGATGACATAGGCCCTGAGGGAAATTATTTTCCTCAGGGCCTACTGTGTGGAGCTCATGTAAAAAAAAATATGACCCAGATATGAAATTTTTCTGATTTTTATTAATGTAAGCAGTTCTCTATCTCCTCTAGCCCGCCTGAGAATTTCTGTGTCGGTGATCATGTTGGTCCATGGGACCTTGAGCATTCTCCGGTGAAGCCACATTTCAAACGCCTCTAACATGTTCATGGTATTTACATGCACTATATGGTTCATGTTCATGCATTATATAAGTATAATAAATACAAAATAATACAAGAACAACATGTCAAAGAGACCAAATGGGAAAATAATTCACCGACTCCAGATATTTTTATATCAGATGGGTTCGGCTCGGTGGAACTCCTAATTGGACCTATAAATCCTACTGATCCCTCAATATAAATATTTAAAAAATCTTTTGTAATCCTACATGTATTTAAAATGACTGATTTTTTTCATTTTTATATATAAATTCTTTGACAAATCTAGGTTTTGAATGAGAGAGCTAGGTATAATGCCAGTAGCCGAAATAACAAATGGTAATATTTTTTCAAATCATCAAAGGTAATAACAAATGGTAATATTATTATACATATATTGCGGTTATATAATTATCAGTGCTCTCACACAGTCTTGTCTGTTTTTTTATAATTAGAAGTAAAATTGTAGAAATATGTTATAAGTCGGTATAGCGCTGTATAGTGATTTATCACAAAAGCGGCGCTATACAAATCATCCAAATATTATTATTACGGTTTAAGGATTGCAGCGGAGGATAGAATGCCGCATGCAAGGTCCCTTCAGCAAATCGATTAATAGGTATTGCATGGATCGGTGACATCCGGGGTAGGGGTCCGCAGACAAATTCTGAACTGCACCCGCGGACCACGCAGTCAATCTTGTCATTTTATTTTTTTACTTCCTATCGCCGTTCTTATGGGAACCAAAAACAAAGGGGGCTCGGAAAAAAACGGCGAGGTGCGTCTCACAATGCATTTTTTCCCCGGCACGGTCCCGTAAACGTGCGGCGATGCAACAAATCCGTCCGCAGCCAGCTCCACGTACAGAATCCGAGCATTTTTGTGATTTTTGTCCGGTACAAAAAACCCCCCGACGGGCGGTAAAATTCCGATCCCCCTACGACAATCGATGCTCATGAACGCGCCACATAAAGAACGGGTCTACTGTGCTATGTACTGCCCTACTCGAGGTTTGGGCCTTTATGCTTTTACGACGCCAATCTTAAATACCCACCCAATAAGAAAACGCCTTTTGTTTTCCGAAGCTATTGTTATTTTTTGTGTGTTTCTGTGTTGATACAAATTTAGATATTCCCAGACCTCCTAGACAAGATTTATATCTGAGCGAGGATTTTATTTTATTGTGGTTGGTGCGCGTGCTTCAGACTGAAGACGCGTCGAATGTGGGTTCCAATAAATATTATGGCGCTGTATTAATATATATATATATATATATATATCTCTAATGTGGTAGGTGTGCTAAATTAAGGTAGGCTCACTGCGGGGACTTGGAGTATTCCACAGAAAAAAGTGTTTTTAACGAAAACAAGAAGTTCTCTAATTTACAAAACTAGGCCAGCCACTTATGGATCCAATTACTTTTGTTCTGTCCCTTTCCGTTAATAATTCCCTTAAAGGCAGTCCATAACTGAGTTCTGAAAGAGAGGACAGACCGCCAAACAACCCGGTCTTAGCACACACTCCTTGCTTCGTTCACATTCATACCTCATCTCATACATGCTCTTCTATTATTCTGACCCTTGACATGCCCAACTCAAGTATCTGATTCACTTGGTCGTGCCGTGTCTTCCCCGAGCGTCCGTACTTTATTATTCAATCATTCACGTTTGGGTCATATATTATCCATACATTGCTTTCCTCATTCATTCGCTCTACATGCCCAAACCATCTGAGCGTCCCTATCTTAATATGAAGTCATTACGCTTACATCAGCCTTGCAATTTTTGCGGATCTCAACGTTTCTCGCACCATCGAACATGGTTTTGCCCCACATATGCCTAAGGGATCTCATTTCTACAGCATTCAGTCTCGATGAATGACTGAACATTAATCTGTCTAAAGTAAACCAAATGTGTTTTCCCATCACCTAAACAATATCTTCCCATATTCAACCAACTTCCATCTCTTCGATGTTTTCATTCATTCGTCAAACGAAGGTTGTTTTTTTTATTGTCTAATAAGAATTCTCTATCAATACTATCCACTGAAGATATAATCCGTAGAAGTGCGTTATGAGTAGGTATGTACAGCCCTTATTTCTAATTGTTGTTTAGCATGTTTTCCTATCAAAAGATCAGTTGTAAACTATGCACCATGAGACCTTTTAAACTGGATTATTAACACTTGCACACTTCACAATGCTGATTTTATAACTATATAATGTTATTAATTACTCTGTCAATGTTCCAAAACAATAAATAAATAAATTATTCCTTTCTGCTGGTGAAATTAATTAAAAAAAATTCAAATGGATATCAAAATTCTTTCTTGAATAAAATACATTAATTTCATTTTCAAGGAACCAAAGCGCACACCAGATACTAAGTTAGGTGAGCGTGCTTTCGGAGTGTCGGGATCTAAAGCCTGGAATGGAATGCCACATGGTTTAAGAATGATCACAAACTCGGCAGAATTTAGAGCTAAACTTAAAACTCACCTTTTCGGACAGTCGTATCCATAAACTCAAAAATATTTCACCTTCATTTTCACAGCCATTGGAAATAACCAAACGAGTAAAAATGTAGCAAATAAGATCTTGTAGTAAGCTTTTTAAGATTATTTCATAAAAAAATCTCCAGTCCTGAAGAGTTCTAAATTTTTCAGTCTTTCAAAATAAATATCTACTTTTGCCATTTTTTTTTCAAATATGTAATATCAATAGTTATGGGGCTAGAAAATGTATAATCATGAATATCCAGTGGTTTAAATATACCGTCCTCCGCGTAAATAGCCGTATCTTTTCCAAGCATAAACTTTCTAATTCATGTCCAATGTATTAAATATAGGTTCTCCACGTGCAAAGTCGTATCTTTCTATAAACTTTCTAATAAAAGATACGTTTTTAGATTTTCACGGCCATAAATATATTTGTTTTATGTTTTTGGGGTGTTATGCCGTGTTTCGCTACCTCATTCTTTAGTCAACGTTTCGGACAGCGTTGCAGTGTCCATCATCAGGGCAGATCCGACAAATGATTTCTAATATAATAAATGTGTGTTAATCGGAAGTGCTCCATTAAGGAAGTATGTTTTCTGTATCTATTCGTAAATAATGAACTTAGATATAGTCCAAGAAATCATAATAATTTGTACATCGCCCTTGAGGTGATTTTTCACAAAAAGGGCGCTCTACAAATTATCCAATTATTATGTAAATTATAAATACGCTAGCGTCTGTCGTACACATTCGCTTCATGAATCGATACAAACGGAAGTGCTACCATCTATAATATTCAAGTAGAACTGTTGAAGTTTTCATATTACAGTTTTCCCACGGAGCGGGTTTTTACCTGCTAGTTATTATTATTAGATCACACTCCTAGGGATTGTCTGATCAGTGATCCCGTCCATGCACAATGATATGTACAACTGACTGTAAAACACTGTCCCATAACACCGTGGCCACTCATTTTCATTACGTCTCATCAGAGCTTTCAGTCATCCCACCATCTTTACCCGGTGACGATGACGGTTCCCGAACCCATTGTTCCGTGATTGGGCCTGGACAGCCATGATGCAGCGTCTTCGCAGTTCGAAACGTCTCGCCCACCATTTAGTAAGCTTTAAACCACTGTCACACGGGGCGATTTTAACGCTGCTCTTTGAATGGAAGCTACGTAAGTATTCGAAAGTAGCTTCGAAATCGTGTGATCAATTATGTAGCCAAAGCCAAGTCGAAAATGAGTAAGTTCAAACGAGGATTGCAAGTTTTGTCATTGTTTTAGTGACTATCTCCAACAATGTTGTGATATCATGCGTTATGCATTATTCGAATTTGAATGTATCGTAGACATTTTACTGAAATTTACTGGAGAACTGCCAATCTTTGAAATTTTTATAATTCGTTAATTAATGACAGTTTTAATCCCCACACAATCAATACATGGTGTTAAGAGATGTACGTGACTTACTTTAATCATTAATTCCTGATATTATTTGGAGTCAAAAATGTAAATGAGATTTTGGTCTTCGGTAACTTTTTATGTCTTTTTTTTTTCTTCAAAATAAAACTTTTTTTCCACGTGTCGTCGCTGGTAACTCAGCCGATTCACTTACCAACCCCTCACCTCGCCCCTGACTGTTCAATACTTTTATGTTTTAGTTGAAAAAAAACATCAAAAATTTTTAACTCTACAAGTCTAGAACTCTAGAAGTCGCACAATCGACTGGATTTTAGCGAACTTAACTTTTCTGCGCAGTCTTTCAGCACTCATTTTATGTCGATTCCTTACCGGCCCATGAGGGAGCCACCGAACTCTTAGATCCAAAATGGACAGGAAGCCAAATAAAGCTCATAACTATATAACCGGGTGAAACTACAATAAAAACGCGTGAGAATTATTACGATAAGTAGACGTTTTAGTATGTGAGTATTCCTATATATCCATCAAAGACAAATTTGGTCGCTTTATGGGACTTAAATGAAAATACGGTATGATGCCTCATCAAGCACAAATCTGAGACGCATCAACTGTTTGTTGCGGGGAATGGCTCGTGAGGCTGATCCGAATGGGGGTGCGGGGCTGGCGCCGCCGGCAGTAAATCCCCGGGGGGCCCAGACGGGCGCGCGCCCCCGGACCATCTTATCGCCTATCGAGTGTAATCTGTCGTGCGGAGAGGCGCCCCGCTCGCCAACACATTCCTTTGTTTATAAATTAGGCAGGTAAGCGCTCGTCCAGGGGAGAGGAACTTTACGCCATGATGCTGCTCTCTTCTGTAGCAGTTGGTGGAGTTTTACATTTTTGAAAGGTTAGGTAGTTGTGGCCGGAGAAGCTCATGTTGCTCCTCATCAGTTGGCTTTTGCCACATTTCCATCATGCGAGGGCGAAGAGAAATACGTTATTTTATATTCAGCCTTTACTATATATTTTTAACTTTTTGAAGTGAAAACTTCTTTACCACCGTTGTGATTTGATTCGTTGTGATGAAACGGAAACGAGCAACTCTAAAAGGAAACAAACACATACATCTGTAGGATTTAGCCTGTGAGAGAATGAGATAGACTAATCGGTGTCCTCTTTGTGCGGTGCTTCGTGGAATAAAACGAAAATTTAATCTTTAAATTGAAGAAGTCGGGGACGCCCGAGGAAGATATGGCACGATCAAGTGAATCAAACACTTGAGACGGGCATGTCAAGAGTCAGAATAGTAGTAGAGTATGTATGAGACGATGTATGAATGTGAATGAGGCAAAGAGTATGTGTCAAGGCCGAGTTGTTTGGCGGTCCGTCCTCTCTGCCTACCTTTTATCCTTCTCCTGATACTCTGCATTCAGCTCATTCTCACGAAGTTTAGTTTTCTGAAGGTTTCACTTCTACCACGCGTGAACAGAACAAATGTTTTTTTTTATGTGAGTACCAAAAGAGACCCAACTGCTCCCAATCCTCTGAAGCCAGTGAATATCGACTTCACCTATGTGAGGCTGAATGCTGCGGGGGGGGGGGAGAAGACGGGGAAAAGGAAGGTGGATAAAAGAACCTGCCTATTCTAACCACTAAAGTCATTTCAAGCAACGTTTCTATTCTGAATGGCGGTTTTTCACTAGGGCGATTCTGAGAATATCTACCGTTCTGGAACGTGATGCAAATATGCAATGTATTATTTTAATTTTAAATTGTGGAATAACACAAATAAAATTTACTTGCGCACGCAAAGAATTGAACCAGCGATCTCCGGATTTGTACCCAAGAATTGTAACCAATCAACCACGGGGGCCGTCATATAAAATTTCTTCAACTTCTCTTGTTATTTTAATTGATGTTGAAGCTTACGAAAAATATTGTATGTTTTCTAATTTTAGGTGTTTAACAGCATGTTTATTACTTTACTTGACACAAATAATTCAAATTCTAAAACCCTATCATAATATTTATAATTTATGAATCCCAATTAATGATCATGATCTCACATAAATTGATAATAATCACAAGGAAACATCGTCCGGCGACACATTTCAAATATGTTGGAATTTATGTGCTAGATAAGATCGAAAGATTAAATAATGCCGCCACCAATATTTCAACCGCACTTTTGAACAAATAATAAACAAACTCATTAAAAGAAGTGGTGTCGGGGTGTGAGGTTGTTAGTTATTAGAATCAAGTAATTATAACAAAATACGCACTAATTCTTTCAACAATGAACAAGCAAATAAGTTAAAATGTGTGGAAAGAGCGCGAAGGCGGTCAAATCGGCGGCACTTATAAATCATGGAGTTATAAAAAGTGAATAATTTGTATTCGTTGTTAACAAGGCTTCACAACACTCTCGGATTAGACAGTTTGTTTGTTAGCCACAACAAGGGCGATGCAGTAAATAGAGACGGTCCATTGTACGCCTAACGTGATTCATTATGTCTGACAGGCAAAAAAAAAATGTTGTCAAAAGAATCCACAAAGTAATTCGTTACCCGAGAAATTTGCCAAAAAATCCCAACAATGTTCAACTTTCTCGACGGACAAAAAATGTATATTAGGCCAACTGATATATTGTTTAGGTTGGGGTGATGTGTAGGCCGGGGAACGTCTTGCGGCAGGATTCTTACCGTAGAAAACAAACAAAAAAAACCAACCTCAAGTTATGAATCAGTGAGAGCCTAAAGGACGCGTTTCACCCAATTTGTAGGGACCATAAATTATGTAAATAAAAAGTGGTAGCAACAATTTGGGTCCTATTTTTTTCACGATAGCTAAAATGAGAAGTTTACTTACAACCTATATGATAAGTGCATTGGTGTGTTCATTAGGCAAAACAGATTTAGGTAGATTTTCGTTTCGTTATGTGTTTTTTTGCTTAAATTTTCCGCACCCCATAAAAACAGTGCGAGGAAAAAGTGCGTGGGCAGGGGTACATCTCGCTATAGGTATTTTGAAACACGAAAAAATATCCAAAAACACCCCGAGGACACATTTAACACGAGTCGTTCTGTTAAAAGGGTAAAAGCGCGGGCGAAAAACGTAAAAAAGTTTACATAATCATAAAATATTTCGGTCATTACATTTTCATATGTGAGGAAATATTATGTGGTGAGAATGAAATATCCATAATGCAGTGAAGACTTTGCTCTTGTGCTTTCATAATGGCAAATATGTAATATAAAAATATAATCAACAAGTAGATACCAAAACTTTCGTAAAAATATCGGCAACGCGCACTAGAGGAACCAGTGGAGCATTTTGCCATCATTCAATATATCGCCGTTACAGAAGAACAACGACACAACTGCAAACATTGGTAAAATACGTTTAATCCATAAATGGTCTCAGAAAACCATTGGGCACTCTGGGGAACAACGACATAACTGTAGTTCCTATTCGAACCGCCATGCCAGAGGGTAGTTACGTCGTTGTTGAAATATCAGCTGTTTGTTATCTTCCTTCAGGGCAACAATGCCGCAAGGTTCAGTTGTGTTGATGAGTGACTAGACTGACTAGAGGGGTGTTATATGTGGAACAGTGAAGTAAGTGTTCTTAGTGACTGAAATCAAACAGTTACGTAATGTAACTTTACTCTAAGGTCAACAGATCTAAATGTTTCTAATCGTCTAATCGAACTTTCTAGGTCAAATCGAGCTGTTTACTATGATCGCTCTTTTCGTGTGGCTTGCCCTCTCATTTGGAATAAACTTCCCTCAGCTCTTACTAATATCCAGAATTTGGCTGAATTTAAACGGGCTTTAAAAACCAAATTATTTAGAAAATCATACCATTCATGAATCCTATCATCTTTTCAATATACGTAATAAGCCATGTTCTCAAGTTTCCCTTAATTGTTTGTTTCGGTTTCCTCTTAATTGTATTTTTACGTTTAATGTCCTAATTTAATAATAATAATAATATTTGGATGATTTATATAGCGCCGTTTTTGTGAAAAATCACCTCAAGGGCGAATGTCCGAATATTTCTCATTTCTAGCACCGTTATTGTCTATTATTATTATTTTTCTGTGTGTGCTAAAATAGCACTATCTTTGTTAATTTTGTTCTCTTGTCATTGTTTTGTAAATACTGTATATTCTTTATTTCATACGTAATTGCACTTATCTGTTGAAATTAGAGGTCAAAATTGGGGTAGTAAAATTCAAATTTCTGGAATTGAAAGAAAAGTCCGTATTATTCTCTGCCGCATACACTCTTTAATAAATATTTCATTAAACTAATCGTTTTTTTGCTTTTTTGTAAAATATCATTTTTGCACTTGTGTCGTTGTTCTTCCGGAACAGCGATATGAAAAATGTCGGAAGCTGAACGTATTATTATTCTAGACTAGAGAGTATTATTTGATAATAGTCAGTGGTTTGAATTCCAGTCGTATTTCCGTTGACCGACATTCTTGAGATTGTCTGCCGATAGAGCGATAGGCCCACAGCTGATCATCTCTGACACATCTCCACAATACTCGCTGACAAAAGATTATTTTTGCTAATTATTTACAAGCCTATTATGTTTTGGGAAACAGTCAACCGTAAAAAGGACCATAAATAAATATGAAGCCATCACTGCAAAAAAAAAATTGTTTTTCAACAACTTTTTTCATCCTTTGTTTATTGTTTTCTTTTTGGACTGATGATATTTATAGTGTATTAACCGACCTAATGGAAATAAAGTAAATTTGGTTACTAAACAAACTTTAAAAGAAATATATACTTTTGAATGTAGCTATAACTTTGTGGTTATCCATTATAAATAAATGAAACAATTTAACTTTGTTTGAACCAATTATTACTTATTAGGGAACGTACCCATACTACGTGACACGTTTAGGGGGGGGGGGTCTTCAAAATGTCACGCTCCATACAAATGAGCGGCGGGTTGCTTAGGTTTTTGGTCACCGGGGGGGGGGGGGGTTAAAAATTGCAAAAAGTTGGTCACTTAGTATGGGTACGTTCCCTTAGTAGCTTAGTAGTTCAAGTTTTATTTGGGAGGCGGGAATGGGTACCGCCGCCCCGGGAACCTTTATTGGATAACCAACACCTCTGCCATAGGACACCCCAAGTGGTTCGCTACGTTTGCTGATTTAGCAGGGGTGCCCGGGTTCATGGGGTGAGGTGTGTCTAGGTCTTGGATGCGGATGACCAGGACACACTGAACCCCAGATTCCTGCCCACCCCTTAAACCCTTTTCCTTCCCAGAACTCTCCTCTCCTTCCTTTCCTTAAACAAACCCCTCCACACAGCATCCCCAAAGATGACATAGGCCCTGAAGGAAATTATTTTTCTCAGGGCCTCCTGTGTGGAGCTCAAGTAAAAAAAAAAAAAGTTAAATGGTTTTTATTTATTTAAAAGAAATGATTGCATGCTTAACATCAAAATAATAATGTCAATACTTTACTTACAAAAGTAGTTTGATTTTGAATATTGTGAACTTTTCAATCATCAGTGTAACCCTATTGCTCTTTACAAAATAATTGTTTTTGAAGTGAAAACTTCTTTAACACCGTTGTGATTTGAAACTCGATCAAATGAAAAAGCGAAATAAAAAGAGACAAATACGTATATCTAAAGGATTTAGCCTGCGAGAGAATGAAACCTTACCTACGAACAGTGCCTACGTAGCGTTACGCTGGCCGCATTGGCTGCTTTGATTATGAGATCACTTTTCAAGGTTCTTGTTGGTTGAGATTGTTTTGGTGAAGTTTCGCTTCTATCGCATGTGAACTGCACTCGATTTTTTTTGTTTGAAGTGAAAACTTCTTTAGCACCGTTGTCATTTGAAACTCGAAGAAACGAAAAAGCGACACTAAAAAGAGACAAACACTAACATCTATAGGATTTAGCTTGCGAGAGAATAAGATAGAATAAAAATCGGTCTCTTTGTGCGGTGCTTCGTAGCCAATCGGTCTCCTCTTTGTGCGGTGCTTCGTAGCCTTTCGGTCTCCTCTTTGTGCTGTACTTCGTAGCCTGCCCACTCTTTTCTACTTTAGTTTTCTGAAACTTTCACTTCTACCGCGTGTGAATTGTAGGTACACTCCGATTTTTTTAAGCGAATACGTTTTATTACCGTTGTGATTTGTTACACATGTCTGTGTTTTACGTATGAAATGTGCTATAAAATAATACCGGGAAGCATAACGGTCCGGTACATTAGTATGACATTTCGAAATTTCGTATTAGTAAACCGGAAAATATCATTTTTTGTGAGTCACGAGTCACTAGAAGAGATAAGTAGAGATAAGAAGAGACAAGACGAACCAAGAAGAGACGAGAAGATCCCGGAAGAGACAAGAAGACACAAGAAGAAGCAAGAAGAGACAAGAAGAGCCGAGAAAAGAGGAGAAGAGACAAGTAGATTCAAGAAGAGGCAAGAGGCAAGAAGAGACAAAATACCAAAAGAGCCAAGAAGAGGCGAGAAGATCGAAGAAAAACCAAGAAGTGATGAGAAGATTTCCGAAGAGACAAGATGACACAAGAAGAAGCTAGAAGAATCAAGAAGAGATAAGAAAAGCCAAGTAGAGCCGAGAAGATTCAAGAAGAGGCAAGAAGGGACAGAATACCAGAAGAGTCATGAAGAAGCGAGAAGATCCAAGAAGCAAGAAGAGCGCCAAGGAGAGACAAGAAGATCCGTCGCAAGAAGAAACAAGAAGAGACAACAAAAGCCAAAGCGGCAAGAAGAGCCAAGAAAATCTAAGAAGAGGCAAGAAGATACAAGAAGAGACAAGAAGAAGCAAGGAAAAAAAGGGAGAAGATGCAAGTGACAAGAAGAGTCAAGAAGATCCAAAAGAGCCGAGATGAGGCAAGAAGAAGGAAGATACATGGAAAGGGGGGAAAAAACAACGCTCAATCCTTTCCTTTATTCCTGCCCATCCTTAATTCCAATATTGGCTTATTAGGTTGCCATGTATACCGGTCGATTAAACTCCAACCTCCTTTCCATCCTCAGAACACGTGTTCCAGTCCTAACAAATCAGTGCCCCCTGGTGTACCGGTCTCACCGGGACAGGAGTGCTCCTGGCTGGGGTGGTACAATCGTATCGTATCGTATCGTATCGTGAAAAATTCTTTAGCACCGTTGTGAATTGAAATTCGATGAAACGAAAAATAGCGACACTAAAAAGAGACAAACACATTCATCTTTATTTTGCAGGATTTAGCCTGCGAGAGAATGAAATAGTATGATTGGACTCCTTTTGGTTGAGTGCTTCGTAGTTTACTTTACTTGTCTTAGTCTTGTTTACTTTAGTTTTCTGAAAGTTTCACTTCTACCGCGTAGGATCTGCATACTTTGAATTATTTTATGGGTATATTATTACCTTATAAAAAGTGTGTTCAAATAATGCTTATATTAATTTTTCTTCCCAAAAATGATTAGCTATTTTATGATTTTCTACAATTTACTTTAACCTATTAGAAGATAGATATATACGAGTATAATAATAGACTTCGCGTAATTTTGATTATTCGAACTTGACAGCTGGGAACAGTCTCAACGCTCATCCGTTGACGGAATAAAAAGGTACTATCAAACACAGCTACAGCCGAAACTCTAAGTGGTTGAGTAAAATCACGCCTTCATTACGTCCGGTCAACATTTTTATTTTTTACGTATTGGACCACTGATAATTTCTCATTTAATAAATTCTGTCGTCATAAGAAAAAAAGCAGCTATAAATTTGTAATTGTCGCATTCTGAAATACGGAACCTTTCACCTATTATAATCAAAAAGTATATCAGAGTGCATCTTTTGCAAATTTCTTGATTCCTTTTTGCTTTTGACGGCAGAATTGTGGGTGACCGGACAACTCAGAATCTCCTTTGAAAAGTCATTAAAAGTGAAGAAAAAAATATGTGAAAATTTTGTTAAATAGGTTACCCTAACCTAAGGGTTACGTGCTAATTTAAAATTATTTTTTTCATAGCTTTTAATGACTTTTCAAAGATGTGTTGAGTTGACTTGATTTCGATTTGGCATGGAACCGAATTGTGCTCCCCAGAAAGATCTCTTGGGGTGGTTAACAATAAGACTATCGAGTTATGGTTTACTTATGCAGATAGATATTTGTTTTCCGTGACACAGTTTCCCTGTGCTCCCCCGTAGAGGGCTAGTACCTCTCGAGTGATCCCGTGACGAACCTCCGCCAGATCTTATAATCAATCTTGCCTCATTATCCCTCCACTGCTGAATTTCAATTAACAAGAGCCCGGCCGCATGTTGGTCCTTCCTGCCCGGACCTAGAGATTGCGAATCCGGAGCTGTTTTGGAAATTTCGAATATTAGTGATATCTTCAATTTGGAAATCCGGATACCTGGATATCCGGATTAAATCCGAATTTTCGGTAGCTAAATGTATAAAAATATGAAGATCTTTAATTTTTCTCACATTTTGTAACTTATTATTCCTAACGAAATTTCAGAAAAGTGCCTTTCAAATAGGGTGCTAATGTACGTATATTATGAGGGTGCGTTATCGAATATACCTATGTTATTTTAAGGGGGTATTCTAATCTAGAAAAAAAAAAACGAAACATTAAAATTTCTTCTCTTATTTCCGTATTTAGATATTCAAAAATATCTCCTTAAAAGGATTTTTCTAAATTCGAAATATTTTAAAAGTTATAACCATTTTAGTGTCGCGGTTTAGACGGACTCTAACTAGAATATAAAAAGAATAGAACTTTAAACGCATTTTTCTCGAAACTGCTTTCTTCGAGACGGTTTACACGATATCTCAAGTTCTACTGAACCAATTTATAGAATTTTGGTGTGAGCCTTCTCTGTACACTACTCTATCGCACGAACCAAAACTATAGCAAAATTTCAATTTTTACTATTTAAAAAAAAATGGTTAAAACATGTCTTTTTATTTCAGACAGACGCCATTTTGCGAAAACAAAATTTTCTTACTTTTTCGAGGTTCGGGCGATAGCAGCATTTGTTTGGATTAAGAATTTTTTTTTCTAATTTCTAGGAGGGTTGCAATCGTGTCAACCAGGACGCGCCATTTTTGAGACCCCCCCACATCAACATTATGTAACTTTTTGAATTTTGAATTCTTTCGTTTGATATTTTTTATGTATTCTTTTTCAATGTTTAATAAATATTTGGTAAAATAATGGCAACTAAAATATTATTTGTTTTTTATTGCACCTGCAAAAATACCCACAATTGATGCTTCTAGACTAGAATACCCCCAGGTGTAGTAATGAAATTGTGTTATATTTTGTGTCATTTTTTTCTTTTCCTTTCACATATTATTTCTCGTTGTTAGGTAGGTGATAGATAAGCACCTAGGTAGTATGTGTTTGTTTTTTTTTTATATTTAGGACAGGTTGTATCAAAAAAATTCTCGGATTCATAAAATATTTGAAGTTCTGACGTTCTGTGTAAGTCCTATTCAAGTTCTATTATTCTGTCATTATAGGCCAGTTGCTTTATAAAACTGAAACAATCACAGAACTTGAATAGAACATGAAAAAAAATTACACGGAACGTAAAAATTAATTTAAAATATTTGATGAATCCGACAAATTTTTTCAAACAACCTTTCCCTAATATTTTCTTTCATAATATGTTTAAGTAATATTGACACTTTTTTGTATTAATTCTTGCATTATTCGAAAATGGTTTACACCCTTATTATTACATATTTTTATTATCCATGACATAGAAATGCATAAATATGAAGTAGGTACTTACTGCATGACCATAGTAGATATTCCTATACTCTATGTTTTTGGTCAGCTAACAACTCGGTCTTCCCACACACTTCCTGTTTCAATAATATCGAACAGTATTAATACCGTGGCGTCTGCGTGGTTGAATTTCAGAACCCAGCTACGAGTGCATGTCGGACGCCACGCCATACGCGCCGCGCCACAAGTAACATCTGTGTACTTGGAATTTCACAAAAAGTTACTGTTATAATTCGGTTTAGAATTCAAGAATTCGATACAAGATGTCGCTACTTCCATCAGCAGGTCGGACGGGGACGTCTCCCCCCTAGATATAACCCCTACGAATTTGTGAATATGTAGTATCTCTCCGGACATGAAAAGATTGACGGTGTTACACGTTGTATCAAGTGGCTATATATGACGTCATTGCTCTGTCTTGGTTACTTTGTCCCGGTGACTAGCTACAGTGGATCCGAGGAACAGGCTATTTTTGGAATCAGTTCGTATTTGGTTTATAAAATGGTCACCAACAAACACTAACTGGGCGAAGCGGAACTGAAAGCCGCCCGCAGGGCCTACCAGGAAAATCCTGCGGAGCGGGTTTTCAACAACTAGTTTATAAATATTGCATTGCAAATAACTTAAATAAATTCGTTTCAAATACCTTTTTTTAGTTTTTATTCAAATCCGTATGTCGTACCTACTTAAATTTTTTTTTACTGACAAATATTCTTCGAAAATCCGGATTTTTCGTAATCTGAATTATTCGACTTGCAATCTCTACCGGGGCCTAGTAGTGGCTGCGGTGCTGGTCGGCCGTGTGTACCCGGTAAGGGGTACCTACGGGGCAGTGAGTACCCGGCCTAACCCCGCCGCGGGTCGGGGGTTGGGCAAATTTGCATGGATCGTCGCCTTTGCCTTTGTAGGCCGGGTTTTAGATCCAAGATTGTGACGGATAATTGCCAAGCGGCTCTGCGAGTAAGACACTACCACACCGGTATCCTTAATCTAATTATTTGGATATAATATTATTTTTTTTGATTTGTGTGATTTAGTTTTTCCAGACAGGGTGAATTATTATGGTGATGATATTCTACCTCCCATGGAGAGTTATTATTAAATTAGGCACCGTACCCTTGATTACTT
The DNA here is from genome assembly GCA_929108145.2 of Limnephilus rhombicus. Classification (NCBI taxonomy): domain Eukaryota; kingdom Metazoa; phylum Arthropoda; class Insecta; order Trichoptera; family Limnephilidae; genus Limnephilus; species Limnephilus rhombicus. The sequence goes on from OV815275.1 coordinate 10,648,530, forward strand.
CACGGTTTGCTTTTGGACCTTTATTTAGACATATGCATTTTTTCCATGCGTCTAGTACGAAAAATACACAAATACAAATTACAATTTAAGAAATACAGTTACATTCGATTAAAAAATACAGTTTAACAAACACGGTTACATTACATTAGGTTGTTCCGACACCATTAACATTTTAACTTACCGTCTAACTCACTAGCCATCACGCCGCACAGTGTTTCGTTTCATGCAAGCTAGATGGTAAAGACTCGCAAATTTTTGATGTTCACAATGTAAACCGATTCGTAGTAAAGATTGATCTAAATAGGATTTCACGTATAGCTTCATTTTAACTTGCATCCGGTGCAATGGCAAAGGCAACGGTCACTCTGCGACGATCTCGATCGGTAATACTCTTCAAAGTTGGGAGATCACGTGATATCACATGACTCTGGATCGGCGCACCGAGCGTGAATTAATTTGTCAAAGAAATGCATAGTTTCGTTCAAATCACCGTCAGAGGGATTTGTATGGGCCAGGATATTTTTCTATAGAGAATTTTGTGCGGATCGTAAAACGCACAAAATGGAAACAGGTACCTACTGATTTCGACGCGGTGGCGTGGGTTTTAAATACGGAATTTTAATGGAGCGTTATTTATAATGTGAGTATATATTATATTATTATAAAACAAGTTTGTTTTATTTTATCATCTTTTTAATGGGGGTTCACCTCACAAACGCCCTTTAGAGAAAGCCACTGCTCCTCTGAGCTAAGAAATTTCACTCTAAAATGTCATTGTCAGATTTTTTGCAAATTTTATCATTTGCCTCCATATGTTGTGTTGTTAAAAATCCACAATTCCGTGTAATGATAATAACACTCACCTATCTAGTATGTTCTTCCCTGCCCTAACCACACCTCCTGATGACACGTATTACCTTGTGATTAAACTCATTAGCGCATTCTGTATTGTTTAATTGTACATCCCGACATCTCGATTGTTTGACCGAACAATAAATACATGTTTGGTTGATTTTTTTTAATATTCAATTTTAATCTGATAATTACAATGCGACCTATTATTTATTACTGCGCACTTTGGGGTTTATTTTGTTCTATTATGTTGTTATATTGTCGAGTTGGGCCCTCGGTGCATGGGTTCTAAAGGCCATATTTGCTCGCTATATCTGCGAATCGTCACTCGTCGTGTGTAGAAGCGGTGCACTGTCGCGTTATGATGTAGCAATAATCTGTTTGACAAGGATGTCCCTTTATCTGGAATCATAGACACGTATTCTGAAAACACCGGGGCGCGGTTTTTAAATAAAGTCACTAAGCTACAAACTCAATAATAATAAAAATATCTAAATCAGTACTTAACTAGCGCAGACCCGGGAAAAATCACGGGATGGTCTGAATTCTCAACAAAAAGTTTCAATTTTGAAAATGACAAAAATTATTTTCTGTAAAAATATTACATCAATTTTAGGTACGTAGTTACCTACTTTATCGCTTGTCTGAAGTCTCTCCACAAACAGTTTAAATTTTGAAAATAATGTTTAAATTCAAAGCATATTTGTGATAATTAAACCAACCACAGTTACGCGGGACGTACAGAAAACCGTAGTTTGTATTTTTAACGATATGATGATTGATGACTGCGAAATTATGTTTTTGATAGCAAAAATAGAGGATTGTTAGGTGCCAGTGGCGGTCCGTGAGTTTTCAGTGAGCTAGAGTGCTAAGATTGAAAATACAACGTTATTTATGTTGTTGTAGCTGATCATGAATTTTATTTTTTTTTTCAATATTTAATATTTTATTATATTTTTTCATGGCACTATGCACTTGTGCAGTCGCAAGCCATGCTTTTGATAGATATGACGTTTTAAAAATATAATCTTCCTGTTCGGTCACTTTCATCTTAAGCCAGAGTAGACCCGTGAAAAATCGCGGAATATTATAGTTTTGTGTTCAATGTGAAATTTTGTATTAAAAATGTATTTGCCTCATGATCATAGCCTCCTAAAAGAAGAAATTTACCTGTCGAATGTCGGTAGTAAACTTGAAAAATTACGCCGTCTGTCAAAAATTTAAACTAAAAAAATATTGGTGTCTTCTTCATCTCTTGGTTCATAGTATGATTTATACTTACTTATCAGATACAATTTTGAAAATTAATAAATATTAATAATTTTACTCATTACCAAGGAATACGCATAACTTCACGCATGCACTCATGCACCGACAACGATTTAAATTCCCCGTACTAGAATAATTATGCGCGGAAAACCTTGCTTATACAAAGATAAGAACACAGCTTAGGTACCTAGTACGCATTGATAACATGATATTAGAAGAAAAATTACCTGTAATTTAGTGTCATCGGACAGAGCGTTGACAGGCGTTCCGCCTTATGCTTGCGTTATGGGTAATAATACTATGGCCTTGGCCTTATAATACACAAATCGGTTTTACTGTACATTATATTGTACCATAATATTATAATTATTATTGATATCGGGAAAACTAGAAAAAACTTATGTTTTTTAAATGTAAGTAAATAACCTTGGGGTCGTCAGTTTCAACAGAAAGCTAAATCGTGAACTAATTTAATAATTTAATTTTTATACTTTTTTCATTTATCTTTAATTTAATTTTTAACCGTCGGTTAAAGTAACAAACATGTTAAATAGGACCACGCGCTGTTTCAAGTGTATTTTTGCTTAAATAATAATTGTTAGTGTGGCCAGTCTAAAACGCAGATATTCCTCGAAATTACGTGAAAAAACGCACTGTATTATTTTTTGGTGTGGCTACACAAAATATATTGAAATATATCTATCGTCAGTTTTACAGGGTGGGACTGTGTTTCCTGTTGTCGCCGATATTGTTATTTAATACTACTGCACACCTTAAAAAAAAATCAACTAAATGAACGAATTCTTTCCGTGTTCAAACTACGCCCATTAGGTAGTAGTCCACCGACGGTCGGGGGGTCACCATAGCATATCCTTTGTATATCAATATCTTTGGGCTACACCATAAATTAAATTTGATAACCAGTAAAACTGTATTTTGTTTCACGACGTTGTTGGATCTGACGTGATTGGTTCATTTATGGATATGACTGCTTTGTTCCTGTACAAATATTTGTATGAATATTTAAAACTAAATGACGACCAATATACATGATATTACACGGAAAAAAATATAATTTACTTTCAAGTAGTTTAATATCTCCTTTAATTTGATGTATCGCAAATTTTACGAGATCTTTCGACATCTGATACCGCGCCAAGAATTCGGGATTGTCAAAAATAACCATATTATTAACCCGGGGTCGAAATGTTTTTGGTTTAGTAACAGTCGAGGGTTTTTTCAAGTATTTTAGGCCACTAGACGCGAAGCCAAATTTAACAGTGGGGTGCACTTGCGATATGTACAACGTTAAAATTATCTGAGGTGTATTGCAAGCCCAGCGAGGCTAACTTAACTTTGGCTTCGATGTAGCTCTAATGGAAGCTTTTCTGACAATTATAGATTTATATTGACCGTCTCCGGAGCGCTTAAGACTTATTTGTACAAATCACAGACCACATTTAAATTTTAAAATGTATTTTGTTTTTTAAATCATTAATTTTTTAATCATGCTTTTTAAAACTTGGCCCCAAATACAATAATAATAATAATTGTCGTGCTCCGGCTTGGCATCAACTTGCTGATCGGGCGTATTGTTTGGTGCTATTATGGTTTGTATTAGCGGCCATTGTCGAAACAATAGCATCGCCGTGCATTGAGCAATACACGAGCGCAGTTTCCATTCTCAAAATTAATTCATTGTATTGCATCCTGTGATACTATTGGATGTGTATTAGAAGACTTAGTTCCATAGAAAAATGAGTTGTACTCTTCTTCTTCTTACTAAGCCCTGTGGCCTCCATATTTGGTCATAGTCCTCCTACTTTTGTTTTGGTTCACTCTTCTATCTATATAATTCGATGTTCGATGTTGTAAGAAATATCTACATATCTTTAAGGCACATAACCTGTTATTTAACTTAAGCATTATGCAATTTTCACACAGTAGATGAATTTCCCCACGACTCCTTGATTCCTTCACATCCATACATCATAATAATTATTCAAAATAAGTTTTAGAGTCTTCTACTGCGTCACCGATGGAAATAAAACTACTTTGCTGATGACCACAGTACAAAACCATCTGAACAGCCATATCTGATGTAATATAAAAATTAGAGTTTTATTCCCGTTTAGTTCCCGACAATTTCACAAGAGCGCGCAGGAGGTATTTTTTGTTGTTTCGAGATTCAGGACTAACCTACTATTGTAATGCCGTTTAAAAATCATATTATTTTTTTACTATCTATACGTAATGCTTTTTTACTATTGATTATAATTATTTATAAACATTTAAAATAAATAAATTACAATAAAAACATCGTCTCGTACAGATATTCCCCTGTTCTTAAACTCTGTCTTTTTATATTCTCCTGACAATATAATAATTAATGTAACAAGTTAAACGATTTGTTGTACTTGAATTTTAACCATCACCTCATCTGTCATAAGTTTTATATTATCTTATCTTAATATCGTTAGAGATACTCGTACAAGCGATACGTTGAGTTTTTTTTTACTATAGATGTTGGTAATTTGACTAATTGTGATTTTTCACTGATGTGATTTTTCACAAAAAGATGCGTCTATGTATCCATGTATTATTAATTATTATTATGATTGGTCCGAATGTAAAATGATAATCTTTTCCACTTGGAATGTATTACGTTAGCATTTGATAGGATCTGTCAAACCATATCCGGCTTGAAGGACCGTGATGTGTGTGATCTATGCTATCAGATCTGTGTATAAATATTCTGTGACTCCAGAGTGATTGTACACTGTTAAAGTGATAGGTGCAGTAAATTTCCCTTATCTGTTGAAGTTTTCAGTTCTCGTTAACGGAATACTTATACAAGGCAGATGTTTTATCCGTGTCGAATCCATTAGCAAAGCAAAGCAATCAGATAAATGCGTACCGCATAAGGCAGATATCCAGTATCTACTTAACCACGCCATACCTACAGTGCGATCCAATTAATCCTGTTTATAACTCGATTAAGCGAGAAATGGCTGCAAATCATCACGCTAGGCAGAATTCAGCTGCATCATCAGCCTGCTTGACATTTTGATGATCAGACCGCTGGTTTGCTAGTGCCGAATCATTATCATATTTCAGTAGGTATGTTTTGCTCTCCGACCTATTTGTTTTCGATAAATTCGCTGGGCAGATGTGATATATGATCAATTTACCACGCCAAATTGCCAAATTCGATCGATCTCCAATTTTCTCTCTGCCTTGATTCCTCTTTGTGCGCGTAATTTCACAGAGCCAAAGCAATAATAATTAATGTGCCGTTTTATTGGCGACCCGCGGATACCGTTGATCACTCCGGCCGTAAGGTTTACTGGCCAGTGTACAGTGTACAGTGTAGAGTACCAGTGTTGGCTGTGTAGTGTGTGTAGGGAGGATGGGGTGGTTGATGGCGGGGAGAATCGGACGGAGGGAGAATTATGCTGATCGCCGATGACAGTAATGGTATTGTCCGCCGGGGGCTGGCAGACCAACCCCGATGCAAATTAACCCACAGCCCGACGCTTTGGATCGCCTAATGGGCCCGTGGCACGAAGCCGCGATTACGCGAATATTCACGCAGTTCTGTTCAAAAATATTATTCTACGAGTTGTGTATTTTCCCGCACTAAGCGCAATTTGATTATTAACACAGTTACCTTGAGTGTTAATGCTAATTCACATTTCTCTTCGAATCTCCCCGGTTAATCCATAAAAGTTCATGTTATTTAGGTAATAGAATGAGCCATTCCGTGTCCGGTGGGCCAGGGCATACCAGGGCCGATGCTCGGTTAATCCGGCAGGAGAACAAGACTCCCCCAACACTCCGTTCGGCAACGGACAATGTTCAATTAAAAGTGGCAGTCCTTTTCCCGCTCTTTAATATTTCCCGAGGGGCTCCTATAATATATCCGGATTAACACACAGACAGGCTACATAATTCCTTCGCCACTGTGATCTTTGCAGTGACTTGAAACCAGCCGAACTTTTGACCGTAAATTGTGACGAACTGCAACAGGTGACTGTTAGAGCTCGCGCTGACAAGTCATAACTTGTCTATAAAACGGATAATTTATACCCAGGATCTCAGCTCCAGCCGCTGCCTAATTATCGGTCTATTACGGGATTCACGTGGAAGTGACTCCTGAAGATGCGAGTCGTATGGGAATGTCTGCGAGCGAGCGTTTAAGTGAATAGTCCGTGTAAATATCGTGTTTTACACGGCCCGGACTCGTCCGTGGAATTCTGGGACATCCATCTTAGAGACAGCGAGGCCAGATTAGCTTATTTTCATTTCAACAACCCGAAGATTATCTCGGTCCGTAATTAATAGTTGAACATTTATTTACACCGTGTAAATAATGCCTGCAGCGAGTTCTCTGATATTTTGTCATTTATTTTGCTCCTATTTCTGGCACGCTCCTGCCCGTGAGATATTTGCGACACTTATTTTTAAAGATTGCATATTGTTGATTTAACCCGCGCGGAAACGTGTTTCAATATCGTATCTTGTAAACACATCTAATTAGAAACTACAATATTTATTCTTTCGATGTGAAATCTCATCAGAAATCAAACGATAAAAGTAGTCAAAATGTCTTACTAAATTAAATACCAATTATTTTTTATTGTCTCTCGATGTAACCAAAGATTTGTATCGCGGTATAAATCATTCTATTCTGTCGATAGCCTTTTAGCTTATATTTGAGTAATGATAAATGCTGAAGTAGTTATCGCCCATAGCCAAGGAGCTCCGCGTCTCTCTCAACTCCACTCCCAGCTCTCAGCTCTCGTACTAACTACCTCCACCAACGGAAGCCGTTCCAACTTGTTTATTTTAATTAAACATTCCAATTTGCTCTGTCTAAATTATTCATCGTACCCTCAACGGATATTTTATTTACTCGTTTCCTTTTTCTTTTCTGGGTCCATTTATTGACCTCACTAGCATGCTTGTTAATTTCATAACAAGTTACTCGGAAGACCCAGTAGTATACATTTTGATTAAATTTTATCTAATTCCGGAAAACTCTCAGTTTCATTGTTCTTTGGGTAGGTTCACATTTTGAGATTAAAACGTATAGATTATTCATCGACATTAAGAAACATGTTTTAACCGCAATTTCGAAGCGAAAGGAAGTTTTCTGGAACTATCTTAAATTAATTATCTTGAATAATTAGATACACATTGATATCTACTAATCTTGGTAGGGTTGCGATAAATTTCATTGAAAGATCTGCAAGTAAATAGATTTGCTAGTCTCTCCAGCCGGCTGTCTTATCCGCCGCTCAAAGACATCAAGACACCGAGGAAAGCTGGATGAAGTGAATTACAGCCTGACTAATAGCCTACTCCTGTTGCCGGTCGATGGTCGTGTACGGTTTACGGGATGACATTAAAAGAGCCTTCTTTCATTCAGTCCCTCGATTGGCCGTCCAATTAATTGACATATCCTGCATCATTCAATCCCGGACTGCGGGTGCGGTTGCGGCTGCCAGTCGTCGTGATGCAAATTTCTATCGCGGTCCTGATCGCGTGCGGGGGATGCGGGAGGATCGTCCACCGGGAAGACGAGTATGGTAATGGAGGGTTCGCTGTGATTGGTAAGTGGCGTGTCGGGGGCATGTTAGACGCGCGTAACTTAACTCCTCCACTCGGCTAATGGATTATTCATCTCGGGCATTAAAAAATTAACTGTCGCCTTCAATTATCCGTGTTCCCGCGTTCCTAATTTTCGGATGCCCGCGCTACATTCGGGCCGGGCGGGGCTGTGCGTAGTAACGCAACGGTATATCTCGTGTAACGTTATTCCAGGAAATAGCCCTCACATTTGCCGATTAAGCCAATACGTACTTTTTGAAATGAAAACTTTTTTAGCACCGTTGGGATTTTAAACTCGATGAAACAGAAACGAGCGACACTAAAAATAAACAAACACATACATCGATAGCGTTTAGCCTGAGCGAGAATGAGACTTATCGATGTCCTATTTGTGCGGTGATTCGTAGGCTATCGGCCTCCTATTTTTTGTGCAGTGCTTCGTAGAATAAATATTGTAATAAATGAACCCTACTATTATCCTACTCCTGATATTGCATTCGTCTCATTCTCTCGAACTTTAGTTTTCTGATGGTTTCACTTCTACCGCGAGTGAACTGAACCCTGTGATTTTTGAAATGAAAAAAAAAAACTTCCTTAGCACCGTTATGATTTGAAACTCGATGAAACGAAAAAGAAACTGTAGGAGTACATCTGTAAGATTTAGCCTGCGATAGAATGAGATTGAATGATCGGTCTCCTCTTTGTGCGGTGCTTCGTAGCCTCCCAAATCTCGTTTAGATTGTGAAGGTTTTACTTCTACATTAGTAGTTGGCGAGTATAATCGTTATCCGCCATTGTAAATTATAGTGTCTCCTGAGTATTACCAATCACTAAAATAAAGGAATGTTTTGGGGAAAATTATAGAACTTCTAATTTTTTTTCAAATATGTTTTCTGGTAGATGGATGTTACGATTAAAACGTCTTTAAAATATGGTAAAATTAGTTAATTGGGACGTCCAGGCCTCCTAGAACATTCGATTGATAAGGATTGATAGGTTAACTTTCGGTGACTTCTTATCGTTCCCTAGCATGATTTCAGATCGCCAACGAATAAGTAACAATTCTTAATGACTAAGTGTTCTTAATATATTCGACGTCAACTGTTGTCTCTACGTTAGCGATCTGCAGTTATCCTAGGGAACGATAAGAAGTTACCGATATTTATCCTAACAATCCTGATCAATACTAGGGGGCAGTGAGTGAGTGTTGTGATTTCTGAATTCTGATGAAATTTTTTCAATTAAAAACTAACGGAGAGTTTGTGCTTGGTTTGTAACGCATTCATCCAATAAATCCTTTCCCAATATCGCTTATTACCGGTAATAACGGTATAACGCACCTATACCCAGCCCTTAACCAGAAGTGGGGACGTAACTTTTCTTAATGTTTGTTTGCGGACGTGAATGAATAAGTTAGTTTAATCCTCGCTGATGATCGAGTATTTTTCACTCTGTCTTTTGATGCCTTGAGTTATGTTTGATGGGAATAAATCACTTTATTTATTTTCACGCCGCGCTCGCTACTTATAAACGTCTAGTTTTTTTGGCTTTTTCTTATTTACTGCTTGGGAGTTCACATGAGTTTATCTGTGTCTTAGGCATGCACCGTTTAAATTATTTGGGGACACGACTATACTGTTTCAAATCCCTTTGCATCAACTTGGTTTAATTCACCCATCGTACATTACTTTCTACCTAAATTCAGATATCTTCTGGAATCCCCTTTTGGATCCCATGTTTGTCTTTATTTGTAGCATTATCATTGTATCTGAAACTTCTGTCGTCGGGGGGCAAGGCTCCCGTCTACCAATCTGAAGGTCGCTTGTCCAAATCTCTGTATGCGCAAATAAATTTTTATTTTTAAATAAATGAAGACAATATAAGCAAAACTCAATCGAAAATCTGGAAACAGAAAAATCAGAAAAACATATTGACACCTCTGGGACACGAACCCAGGACCTCTTGCTCTTGTCCCAGAGGTGTCAATATGTTTTTCTGATTTTTCTGTTTCCAGATTTTCGATTGAGTTTCGCTTATATTGTCTTCATTTATTTAAATATTACAATTTGAGGTTTTACTCATAAAGTTAAAAATTAAAAAAAATTAAAAAATTTAATTTGTGTAATTTCACAATTAATTAATTAAAGAAAATACGTAGTATATTTTAGTACGTTCTAGAATGATAGATACTCTACTTTTTTTCTTAAATTCTTTTTTTCAGAACCGACAATGGAACATAGATAGGGTTCATATCTTTACTATTTACAGGCCACGGGAACGTTGATATTTGCATATCTTAAAGATATTTGTGGACATCTTCGGCATTGTGGCAGGTAGCCTAATCGTGTGTGTATTTTTTGTCATCTTTTGAAAACAATGGTGGCCGCATTAAAAAAAACTAGCGATAGTAATAATTAAAATAAAATACATATGTGCGGTTCACACGCGGTAGAAGTCAAACCTTCAGAAATCTAAAGTAGACACGAGTAGGGAGGCTATGAAGCACCGCACATAGGAAAGACCGATTACTCATTCTCCTATACATGTATATGTTTGTCTCTTTTTAGTGTCGCTTTTTCGTTTCATCGAGTTTCAAATCACAACGATGCTGAAGAAGTTTTCACTTCAAAAATCAGAATGTGCAATTCACACGAGGTTGAAGAAAGCTTCAGAAAACTAAAGTAGATAATAGTGGGAAGGCTACGAAGCACCGCACAAAGAGGAGACCGATTATACTATCTCATTCTCTCGCAGGCGTTATCCTGAAGTACGTGTTTGTCTCTTTTTAGTGTCGCTATTTTTCGTTTCATCGAGTTTCAAATAACATTTGGTGCTAAAGAAGTTTTCACTTCAAAAATTGGATGAATCTATATATATAAAAATCTAAAAACGCTCGTATGTCCGCTACGCGTTGCTAAACCAATCATGAAACTTATGAAACTTTTGGGATTTGATGTGTGCATGCCCGCAATGGTTTCTGTATACAATAGTGAACTCTGGCATCATGAAATTACGCGTTGCTAAACCGTTCATCCGATTGCGATGAAACTTTGGAGATTTAATGTGTGCATGCCCGCGATGGTTTCTATATACAATAGTTAGCTCTGGCATCATGAAATTACGCGTTGCTAAACCGTTCATCAGATTGCGATGAAACTTGGGAGATTTGGTGTGTGCATGCCCGCGATGGTTTCTGTATACAATAGTGAGCTCTGGCATCATGAAATTATGCATTGCTAAACCGTTCATCCGATTGCGATGAAACTTTGGTGAGTTGTTGTGAGCACGTCAACGAAGGTTTCTATGTATATACTGGTGAGGCCTGACATTATGTAATTTGTATAAAAAAATTTAAAAAGGTGGTACGAGAGCTGTTTGAAAACTGATTTTACAGGGACTGAATGTGTGGAATGCGTGAGGCGGGAGGGGAAATCGGGAGGGGGACGTGGGGAGAGGGAAAGCGGAGAAGGCAGAGTGGGAACGCGTGAGGGGAAGGAGATGTGGAAGAAGAATGGATGAAGGGAAAGGACACGCATGGAGAAACAATATCTTTATTAAGTGGCATAGCAACGCACGCCGGGAACTACAAACCCAGAAGCTAGCATATTTTAATTTTTGTATATGTAGATTATTTCCCCCTAAAACCATGCGAGCGAAGCTGCGGGTAAAAGCGAATAAATTATAGAAAAAGGTGTGAAAATCACCTCGTACGAAGAAAAACATGCGATTTTGACTGATGGAAATGTTTAAGTACTATCAAATAAATACAAAACATCCACACGACTTGTTTACAAGTCACATACGGTTCGCCGATGCGAACCGTGTCCGCTCGCTCTTCCGCAAAAATCTCGGAAGATTCTTGTTGCGGGCTGATGGACGTCGCGACCCGTGAATAATTGGCGGAATCTAATGCAGTTTTCCGCGTGTGTCACGTGGGTTGTCACACGGCGCGCGATAATGACCGTATTGAGCCGGGGCCGGGGTCGGGAGGGGGGCGGGGCGGTGGGCGGGCGGTGTCAGTCGCAGTGAGTGATGCCCGCCGGCGGTACATAAATCCTCCGCAGACGGGAGCGGCCCCTCCCGTTCCCGGCGCTCACATATTTTACCCCGTGTCGGGTGGCCACGGGAACTGTGTGCGCGGGATATCGAATAAGATGTACGAATGCAGCAATTTGTGGCTCTCTATCCTCTCTGCCTATCGCGTAGAAAGTCTGGAAGGGACAATCAGGAAACCCTGATTCATGAGGGCATCTTCTAGTCTTCGGGGTGCTAGATATCCAGAAACCCCTCGTTTTTCTGAAAGCTTTGTAGGACGTAGGTGGAATTGAAATCATATCATTTGGATGCTGTCCGAAAGCTGCGTTAGGTTAGGACTTTTTCTTTATATGATTTGCACCTAAATATTACCCTTTTATAAATTCTGATTTCATTCTCTCGTTTTTTGAAAGAATGTGTGGTAGGTTCATGCAAAACCCTTGGATTCTAAAAAGCATTTAAATATACTATTACCGTGTGCAACTTAGTTTATATGTAAATTAGTAAGAAGCGTAGTTGCGTAGAAGGATTTTTTCGAACAAGGTTTTTGTTGTTGTTTATATTATTTCTAAAGCGACGAGAAATGTCGGATCCCGAACCCTGTTTTGTCGCAATATATTATATATGGCATTATTCAGTTCTGCAAAATTAAATTAAAAAAAATTAATTCAGTATTCCACTTGTCAACTAAATAAATGTTTTTACCTTGCCTATGTTTACAAAACAACTCATCAAAATAATATTGAGAACGGTGGTGCAATCATGTCGTTTTTCATATCATTTCTAGAGCGATAAAGCGTGCCATTGCCATGGGGTAGTAGGTGCCAAAGACTATCGTGCTTTTAATTGAATCTATATCTTTAATATCCTTTATGGTGCCATCGTGTTCGTCGTGTGGTTACCCTTTAGTTTTGTGGTGACACCTCCCTAACTTTACTTTAGTGCCACCAATTCAATTATTTTTATAATCGCCAATGGTAGAAAATAGTAATTAGTTCCTTCATACGTATTTAGGTCTGATGAAATTCACTTTATTTGATATTTCACGGAAGCGGCAGACCGTTCATACTGGTTTCAAACAATGTTTTTTATTGGTAAATATTGCAAAATACTATACAAAAGTAGGTATCTACCTACTAAAATTCATTTTCAGCTACAACAACATCAATAACATCGTATTTTTCAATCTTAGCACTCTAGCTCACTGAAATCTCACGGATCGCCACTGCTACCTACATATTGACAAGCTCCGTAAAAGAACGATCAGAGCCTTCGCTAGTTGACACGGGTGCAAAAATGGTGCACTTTTTTTAAAATTAATAAATTTTTTAAGTGTATTTTTTTTAATATTTATATAAAATTTGTTTTCCCTCTCTCTACTTGAAATGACGGCCTTGAACACCCTTGAAAGGTGTAGGCCTGTATTATTTAGAAGCAAATCTATTAATGAAAAACGTTCTGAATTAATCCAGTTCAAGCTCTGCAGGATGCTATTTAATTTCCTTAACGGAATGGCCCTGTCTTACTTACCGGAATTGTGTTTTCCAGAAAATTCCAATTCTCGACAGTCAACCCTCAGGTCAGCAGCGTCATCAGCTATCGGAAGGTTGAAAGAGCCAAAGCGCACACCAGATACTATACATATAAGTTCGGTGAGCGTGCTTTTGGAGTGCAAGTTTAAGGTATAAGCCTGAAATGAACTGATTTAAGAATGATCGCAGACTCGACGGAATTTATATCTAAACTTAAAACTCACTTTTCAGACAATTGAATCCATAAAGTCAAAAAAATTTCACCTTCACAGCCCGCGACATTGACAACTAATTGTGAAAAATGTTAGCAAATTCTTATTTGTAAGCTCATTGTAAAAGTCATTTCATAAAAATTCTCCAGTAGGTACTAAAGAGTCCTAAATTCTCCAGTCTTTCAAAATAAATATTAACTCGACTTTTCGCACTTAGTGATGGGGGTAGCAAATGTAAAGTCATGCAATGTCGAGTGTTGTAAATATTGTCCTCTACGTGTAAAGTCGTATCTTCTCGAAGCATAAACTTTCTAGTTAAAGTAGATTTATCGTCAGTGACATGCCAGGTAGAGCCTAAGAATTCATAATAATTTGTACAGCGCCCTAGAGGTAACTTCTCACAAAAACGGCGCTCTTCAAATCATTCAATTATTATTAATAATAATACTTGGATGATTTATATAGCGCCGTTTTTGTGAAAAATCACCTCAAGGGCGCTGTGCAAACTTATAATACATTTCTAAAATCTAAAAAACTACAAGCTAGACAAACAATTAAAATTGCATACACCGGTTCATTGATAACCGATACGAAAATATGTGTACAATATTTTGACCAATGAACGCGATGTTGCCTAAAATTTAATGTAAACAGGACCATACTTACCTGGGAGGTCGCTTGAAATTAAATTGTCCATTTAAAGAAATTTAGATAGAGTTCGCACGCAGAGGACATAATTGTGAACACATTTTATTGAATCCTGAAAAATATTTTAATATTAATATGTAATGTATTCTTTGATGATTGTATTTTGGAAAGTAAAAGCAACATTTAATGGTGGGTGGTGCAGTAGAACCTTCCTATAAGGATTTGATCTTCCTAAATGTGATTCGTCAAGAGACAGATTGATGTGTAAGGACTCGAGTAATTTTAATTCAGTAAGAAAAGTGTGATTAAGACATCATAGGCAATACAAGTATGATACTCTCAGATGGTATATTTAAATTAAGGGTATGAGAGCCCAAAAAGGTAGGTTTTTAGTTTGGACCTAAACTCTGTTGGGCTTGTTATGCATCGTAATTCCGGAGGGAGTCTATTCCAAGCCTTAGGCCCAGATACTCCGAAAGCACGATCTCCAAACATAGTATTTGGCTTTCGTTTAGGTTCTACTAGATTTTTCCCGCGGCTTCGCTCGCATGGCATTAGGGGATTTCGACTCAGCCTCCTCCACCTTCCCTCTCCCCACTCCACTCCCCCCATCAACCTCCTTCCCCCCACCCCCTACCCCTCACCACAACCTTCTCCATCCTTCCCCTTTCCCCCTCCTTCCCTCCCCCTCACCATCCCTTTCCTTCCCTCCCCTAACCCCCTTCCCCCCACTCTCCTCCCCCTCCCCTTCCCCCCACCCCACTCCCCCCACTCACCTCTCGCATTCCACACATTCATTCCCGATACATTCAGTTTTCAAACTGCTCGCATGCCACCTGTTATAATTTCTTATACAAAATTCATAATGCCAGAACTCAACGGTAGTTTTATACAAAAAAAAAACAACAAAAAAAAGAATTATCCATTTTGGTTCAGTCGTTCGGGCTTATGCGCATCCATACATTCTGGTGATAATGGTTATTAAGTACGAATTGTTATTCTTCTTTTTATATTCTACCAAAAAATCCAGTACTGCAGTTTTATACTTACAAAATGCGATACCTGTCTATCCAATTAAAACAATAATTTTTGTGTGACATTATGTCAAAATTTGAGAATGACATTTTGCAAAACAAAGATTCTTAAATAAAAATTCTATTTTAGAAAATATTTAAGTGAATTTATTTGAAGTACCTACTTCCCTAATAATTTTAATCAATTAAAGAATTATAGATATCTTACTAATCGTGCCACCTATTGCATGACATTTTGCATTATTTTTTTCCTCGGATTGCTCGTGATATTTTGGTGACCGTTTTGAATATTTTCGGTCCACCTTAAAAAAATCATACCTCCGAATTTTAATATGGAGACATACAAACTGATCATAGTACCATATAGTCCATGAATTCAACTATCTGTGGTTGATTATCACATATTCTTAGGATTTATAAAAAAAAATTATAAAATTGTTGCATTTTAAACGGAACTATTCTCAGAATTACCTCCTTAAAAACTCTCCTAGGAAGTTCCATTTTCCCTCCACATAAATTATTTTCTACTAGGTTTCTTGTAAATGGTCTATTTTATAATCCTCATCTACATATGTTTATAAGAAAACTGAATTTTGATATGTTGTTAACTGTTTAATGATCCCTTTGAATAATTTTTGACACAAATTTAGTCAAAAAATGGCGACACTTTTAATAATACTAAAATGTAATACATAAAGGACGCACCAAAAATAGCTGTGGTACATCAAACAGATACATCAATTATCTTAAATCCACAAAACCAATTAACTCGATTATTGGTTTATTTATATAAAATATCGCTTTGTCAAACAGAGTCCTTTCGGCAAAAAAATGGCAAGAACATAACCATGAAACTTTGTTTTATGCGGGTTTTGAGACTGTTGATTTCGTTTGGAGAGCAGTAAAAATAAACTTGCTGATCGTCAGCGTAGCAGTGGGACAGGAGACCAAATGACTCGATTATTTTGGCGACATCATTTGTAAAAAGGATGAAAAGAAGTGGACCTAAAACGGATCCTTGGGGTACCCCTGAAGAAAGTGTTGCGAAGTTAGAGAGTTTATTTCCAGCCTTAACGGCTTGTAAGCGATTGGATAGATATAACACCAGCCAATTTTTGATATCGGAACTCGAACCAAATGTGTCCTCTAATCTCTTAATGAGGAAGTGATTCATTAATTATCCACATATACCTACCTACATGGAGAGGAAATTTGAAAAATTGACATAAATAGCCTTTAGCCATGTCATATTAAAATCTGAAGAAGCGTAAAAAAATGCATACAAAAATTCTTACAAAAAACTTACTGTGCTAGCTGAATTCACCCAGGATTTCCACAATGAACATCGTACAAATTTCATGCCCATTAAAAAACATATTAAAAACATACCAAGATTGAATAATGGCATGGTTCTGTATATTTTCTGTCTGTACACTGAACGATTCATTTTAACGTAGCATAGCGTTAATCGGTCAAATGCATTGTACATTTATTTTTGAATCAGTGATGATTGATGAACCGGTGGATGCAATTCTTTAACCACAAGTTGTTATAATATATTGTCTATTCTATAATTATAAGATTGTGGAAATATATTATAAATTTGTACCGCGCCCTTGAAGGGATTTTTCACAAATATTATTATTATTTTATTGTAATAATAATAGTCGTATTGCGTTACTCTTAGTATGTAGAACCAGCCCAGAAGCAAGTGATTTTTCCTCCGAATGTTTTTCTCCCCGTCAAGTGGGTTCGGCATTCCCAACTCTTTCCGTGATTTTTAATTTATAGGCATCCGAGTCGTCCGCGAGGCCAATTTATCGTCTTCAAAATGTGTCATTAATTTAAGCGGTTTCGGCAGCGCTCCCTGCCGATTACCTATTCAATGTGTCTCCGCGATGTATTTTTTTGTAATTCTGCAACCGCCCCCGATGTTTCTCCGCTGATTGAGCGGAGCCGTTCTGTTTAGTATCTCGGTTTCATGCTCTTACCGCTTAAAGCTCCGTTGTAACGTCTCTTTCTGTTAAATGCGTATTTTTAATGCGGGAATGAGAGAGAGGTTATGAAGGAGCTATCGGCTTTACACGCGTTAAGCATTTGTTAAGTCGCGGTGCCCACCGTCCGAGTTCTGAATCTTTATTATAGATACGCAAGCCGGTATCGCTCACAGTTCGTGCGAAATGATAATTGGAAAATCAGGGAAATTTTCCTACATCTGGGAAAGAAAATCGAGAAAACGGTGTTCTTTTAAATTTTAATATTTGGAAAACATTCCAAAAAATTGTTTATAATAATCAGGTCAGAACCCAAAAAACTAATTTTCACATCAATCAAATACAATAAATATATCCAGAATGTTAAAGGAGGTACTTGACTTACTTAAGCTAGTGATTCCTGACATTCTTTGAAGTAAAAAATGTGAATTAAATTTTGGTCTCCGGTGACTTTTTGGTTGTTCTTTTTTTTTCTACCAAAACATAAAAAATAATAGTGTTGAACAGTAGGAAGCGGGTGAGGGGTTGGTCCGTTGCCAGGCTGAGTGACGACAAGTGGAAAATTTTTTTTGAAAAAACGAACCGTTTAAAAGACCATGGTTCACTGAGGTTAATCTGAAAAGATCGGAAATGAGAATCATTTTTAGATTAAGATCCGGACATGCACTAATGGGAAGAATATTGTGTTTGATAGGCCTCTCTGATTCTCCAATGTGCTCGATATGTGAACAAATTGAAGATGTCGAGCACACATTATCGAAGAGCATTAAATATGAACGACAGAGAGTGACAATACTAATGACCTCGAACTATGAAAGAGAATAATGAAATTTATTCGATCATGTAAACTGGAAAATATTTGAAAGTGAATTTTTATACAAAATGAATATAAAAGGACTAAGTACCCTTTAAAGATCATTAGAGATTATAATGATAATATTATAATTTAAAAACAGATGAGGCAAAAATGACAACATTGTGTGAGTCAGAAGACTCAATAATAAAAAATAAATAAAAAATAAAAAAGATTTTTTTTTTGGTTTGAAGAAAAAAAATTTGATTTACAGTAGTAATGGTGGGTTGGTTGGTTGGTTAGTTTGTTGGCCGTGACGTTCAGTGTATAATTCCTCCGCGGGTTGGTTGCGCCGCACAGCCGGCTTATTCAAATTGCACTTAATCCTGACTACTGTTTCTAAATCTCACAATAATTTAAAGCTTCCCCAGCGAACCTCTTTGCGTTTAATTTACGGCTTAGGCTGCACAACTGAAATTCGGAATAATTATATTGTCTCGCGCTATTGTGTATTTATTCCGCGCGTTTAGAGACGGGTAACGGGTAGCGGGTAGATGGCACAGCCGAGCTATTTGCATACTTAATTCGGTCTGTGTTACACGCTGCCAGATCATCCTTTCTTCCGAAAGAGTTCGGGTACAATACGGAGCATTTAAATACAACAAATATATCCTGTTTGTTTAATGGTCTCCGCTGATTTAACAGCCGCCATTAATTACTTACTGTTATTTATCTGAAGTGAGGTTAGGCTGGCTGGCTGGTTGGATGATACTCTGATACGGTAAGACACTGGGATGATCGACTCATTAAGCGGCTATCAGTGGCATCGCTCTGTGTGTGACCGTTACCCGGTGCTCGCTGTACTCGCTCGGTGGCACGTGAAATTTCCCCGTATTATACGCAGCGCGGCTCCGAGTCCGCATCGACGACCAAACAAACTTCTGATGCAATATTAATTATTATCGCTGCGCCGTTCGGAGGCATTATGCGAAATAATTTCAAAATATTTTGATATGTATCCGTCGGATTCTCGGCGGGCACTGGGCCGTGTGTATTTTGGCCAACAGCTCCGGGGAAGACAATAGACTGAGTGTAATGCATGCCACTCTGTTCATCCATCCGGTATTTCTTATCTCTCAGCCGCACATCATCATTTACCGTTTGGCATTCCAGTATCGTTTAACTCCTAATATGTTTACATTTCTGGGCCCCCTTACTTGGGGTATTGTAAATGTGTTTTGATTTTGTCCTGTTACCGAGTCACTTATGTTGATTGATTTTTATTATTACTCAGCCATACTGTGTCCCCTTCCTCATTCTTGGGTCAATCTACCTTCTGGACATCTCCTTGATTATAAACTCTGCAATACTGTCCAAAATTTTGGTCTAAGAAAGTAACAAAATTCTGCTTGGCGAGTGGTAAGACAACATAGAATACATTTTGTGATAGAAATATTTGGCCAATCGTGCCTTAAATTTCCAATATAAAACTGCGTTTACGAAATTAAAATGTGATGGATATCTACGATGTCGGGCGAATGTACCTACGTAAGCCAGAACGCATGCTACATGTGCTAATTGAAACATTTGTTTTAATTCAAATTTGTATGGAAGCCATTTCTAGTTTTCTTTTTTTAATCTATAAATTCTTGACCTAATTAGGTCCAATTTTAAAAACATTGTTATCGGTTATTTGTATTTTAACCTGAAAATGTTTACTTTCCTATGTTATGTTTATTTAATGCCAAGTTAGTACCTACCTACAAGTTGGTATCATTCGCTCCATTACGCTGTGGGAATATTAAATAGTGTTCATTTCTTCACCGTTCTTTGTTATTAATTAACGATTGAACATTGCCATAGTGTACCGTTTTTATCGTTATTAATGTAATTTCTGTGACGTTCCAAGGAGGATGGAGGACTGTTCGTGTTTGACGGCGCGCCAGGCCGTGTCTGTCCGCGCCTTTTAGGGCGCACTTACAAGAAGAGCGAGGATTCTCCTGTGGCCGGCCCATTAGAAACAGCAAGTCGTCTCTGCCGTCTCGCCTCCTGGCCTTTTCCCAGATGATGTTAGTCCTTCTAGCTTGCGGCAAAAAACTTCCTTCACCGGATTGATTTATCTCATTTGAGATTGATTCGTTCTCACTCTGATTGATATTCTTTTTATTACCGCTCTCTCGTTGAGGTAAAATACAGTCCGCTGAAAATTGTCCCATTCTGCAGTATTCGTGGCAATACTTTGTCTCAGCGATAATATTCATCAGTTGGAGGATTGATGGAATTACAAGCTTTGTCATCTAATTTCGAATATATTATATAAACCCGTCCACCGATCCGATGGACTGGAGAGACCACTCGAATGGTTTTTGCTCGCATTACGTTCTACCTCAAAAAACATACCTATCCATATGTTGTTATTTTTACCTGGTAGGTGTGTGGTTATTGTTCTTCAACTTGTATTGTTGCAAACATCTGTATATACATATCACAAGCTTTCTCGTTTTTGTTATTCAAGATGAATTCATTTCTTATGTAATTCAGATATATTTTTCTAAGTTGTGTTGTAAATAAATGTCAACGTTAATAAAAACTGGTAGTTTTATAAACAGTAGACTTCGCATAATGTTGATTTTTTTAACAACAATTTAACATTCTTTGAACCACTTTTATATTTGAGTAAATCCGACCGGTTTCAAAACGAACGTTCCTTCTTCAGGGCAAATGTATACTGATTTGATTATTTCGATTTGTCGCAACGCTAACGCACTCTGGCGGAATAAAAAGGTACTATCAAACACGACTACAATTTTGACAGTATTGACCGGACACGAAAAACACAAACAAATTTACAGACAGTCGAGTCAAAACAGGACTTCGCTACGCTCAGTTAACAAACATTACTACTCTTTCACAAGGAGATCCAACATTGGGAGTTACCTAAGTTAGCATACACTACACCGAGTGGCATCGATGCTCTGGTACAGGTGATCAAAGTTTTTAGGACAGATTGATATTTCACGAAATTATTACTGTTTTTTTTCAGATCCTTTAGTTTCTATCAAATATTTGTTATACCTATTGGTTGCTTTTCTTGAAAGTCTCGCGTTCTACCCCATCCCCCGGTGAGAGCCGCCTCGCCCGCCCGCGCCCGCCCGCCCGCTCTCCCGTGCTTATAGAGTCCCAATTAGGCCCGTTGTCCCGGGGGTTTCATTGTTTTCTAAATTTGAAGGTCTTTTCGGGCCCCGGCAGCCACCAATTAGCCAGGCATAATGAACATGTTTTATATACCTCCCTCGGGCGCGGCCCTTGTGCGCGCGCTCCCGAACATTTACACGGGCCGAGGTAAGGGAGAAACGAGCAGGGCTGGGCCGACACGGGCTTTCCTGAATCTGCGATGTATTCTGAATACACTTTCCTGAGTTTTCTCAATCTTATCACTTTCAATAAAAAATAAATAGGTATCACTCTTCATCGAGCAAAATAAAAACCCGATCGACTGAAGGGCTGGCAGTTTCTGCCTCTAAGTGTGCGTGTCTTTGTGATAAAGCCTTGCAAATAAGAATTTTTTTATCTGTTTTGAAGTGAAAACTTCTTTAGCATCTTTGTGATTTGAAACTCGATGAAACTCAAAACGAGTGACTTTAAAAAGAGACAAACACATCCAACTATAAGATTTAGCCTGCGAGAGAATGAGATAGACTAATCGGTGTCCTCTTTGTGCGGTGCTTAAGTTAGCTTTAAGCTTCGTTAATAAAATGTAAAATAATTTTTAATTGGTAACAATCTATATATGTATATAAAAATCTAAAAATGTTTGTATGTATGTACGTATGTCCGCTATGCGTTGCTATATTAATCATAGGAAATGTATGAAACTTTCAAAATACCTTCTTTAAACCCCCGCGAAGGTTTCTGGATTATTACAACCACATGACAATGCATCTGGAAAGCAAAAACCCTTGCAAAATTGTCAAAAACGTCAAAACTTGAGAATGACATTTTGCAAAACAATGATTGTTGAATCAAAATTCTATTTTCGAACATCTTTAAATTAACGGATTTATATTTGAAGTACCTACTCGCCTCATACTTTGAATCGAATCAAGAATTATGGATATTTAAAATAGGTACCTATGTTAGTTCAAAATTGAATTGATTGTTCTTATTAGTGGAAACAATTTCTTTATTAGTGGCATAGCAACGCATGCCGGGAACTCGCTAGTAATATAATAAAAAAACTACAATTATTCTACTCCTGATTCTCTGCATTCGTTTCATTCTCTCGAAGTTTCGTTTTCTGAAGATTTCACTTCTACTGCGTGCGACTGCACACATGATTTTTTTATTGTGCTGCATTTACGTGTTGATTGAAATATTTTCAGAATGTTAAAAATTATTAGATTCCTGATACTGCCATTGGAATGTGCATGAATATTAATACTACAATTAAAAATGTTCAGATCATGCGTAAATCAAGGTTTAGTTGTTACTAAGTAGAGATTCTGCTAGTGAAATTATCATAATAAAATCAAATATATACATACACAAAATATAACTAAGTATCCCCGAAGGGGTGTGCAGAGAGGATGTACCGCCAAATAACGAAAGTACAAAACGTATTCTAATTCAAATGCGTCAATTTTTTTTTTTTTTTTGTATATTTATTCAGTTTTTTTTTAAATTTTACAATATTAATCTTTAAAATCTTACAAAACTGATCAATCAGTTTGATTGTAAGAAATCTCTCAGTTGTCCTATTTAATTAATACTATTATACTTTTATGTTTTACATTGTAATAACTGTGTAAAATCTAAAATACTAATTATTATAAACTACTAATTATTATAATGTTTATGAATACAGTGTGTGATAGTAATTTCCAGGTATTTGATAAATATTCGATCTGGGTATTTGTATACAATATTGTTTGCTTTCATGTTCTACGGAGATAGAATGATTTAATTTTTTTTTTGATATTTGAATAAGATGTCTCATTTTTAATATTTTCAGGTAATGCGTTAAATATTTTCGGAATTCTATGCCTCTTTGTTCTATCACCGTATACATTTTGAGATTTATTAATAATAAACATTTGTGCTTCTCTATGCCTAGTAGGGTAGTTGTGGTTTATAGGTTTTTTGAATTCTGTATTCCAGAATTCATCTAGCGTTAATTGATAATCTACCTTACTGTGTATAGAGAGGACATTACACAAGGAGAAAAATTTTTTATAATCGCCTTCACATAATTGAACTTTTTTTTTTGCCTGATATCAATTTTAGGAAACGGATTTGTAATTGTTCTATTTTATTTAAGTACGTTTTGTACGTTAATCCGTAACTATTTATTCCGTATCCTATAATTGATTCTGCTAATGCGTTGTATATACAGTATAATATATTTTTATCAACAAAGTTTTTTAGGTGGTAAAATTTCCCTAATATGGATCTTAATCTATTACATACATTTTCAATATGATTTGACCAGTTAAAATTGACATCTATAGTAAGACCAAGGTATGTATATTGGTACATTTTTTTCTATATTTGGGCAATTACACTGTTGGGATTGGTTTTTTGTGTGTAAACAATCATACGAATGACTTTTTATGTGCAATTCCTTATCTTGACAATTTGTATATGGTGAGTGAATAAGCATATATTTGGTTTTTTTTGCGTTTATAATAATGCCATTGTCGTGTGACCATTTAATTATGTTGTTTAGGTCTTCTTGTAAAATTTCCTCAATTTTTTGTGGATTTTTGTCAGCACATATAATGCAAGTATCGTCTGCAAACATGTAGCATTTACAACGTTTTATTACGTTAGGTAAACTGTTTACTTGCATTATATAACACGTAGGTCCCGATATCGAGCCCGTAGCTACTCCAGTGCTTGCCAACATTTCATCACTTAAAATTCCGTCAATTTTAACTTTAATTTTTCTATTAAACAGATAAAATGATAAAATGATAAACTGTAGATTAAGAATTATTTGTACCAGTCTGAAGATGGCTTTAACAGACTGAACCGGTTACGGTAAAAAATAAATTAGGTGGAAATAAGTTTTATATGTGTTTTATTATATAATCATAAATTTCAGAGAAGTAACCCTGCTTCCTAGCAGTCTCCATACCGGAGGCATTTCATAGGAATTTATTCAGTTCTAACGTGCCAAATAATACTTTGTTATATTATTTATCGAGTATATTAGCTTGCTCTAAACGTCTTATCTAATTATTTCCAGTCTCGGCATCCGCTGTGTTGTTTCTCGGATGCTTTCCCGGGAAAACGAAACGGAAACGCAGTAGGTACATGCTATTCTGTATGTACATATAACCCCTCACTACATCTACAACATCTCAGGGGATCTCTTGGAATAATTCAACAAGAGTTTGCGTCATGTTGCCCAAACATGTGTTTTCCTTGTTTTTCTCCGAATTGGGCATATACGTAAATATTTAAAAATATATTGTTCATTACATAATTTTCGTAGAAGAAACTTTCAACGCGTGATTACCTACCAGCATTCGAACCCGTTCGGGCAGAACTGTTAATAAACACTAGATATCCATCAGATTATAATTTATTTTGTGATTATATTTCATTTGTATTGTTTATTACTACGTCATGAATAATGTAAAGATAAAATTTTACATTTAATTAAATGAAGACAATATTAGCGAAACTCAATCGAATATCCTTGTGTACGTGGATTGCCGACTTCTTGAGGGAGAGGTCGATTCAGACGGCAGTCGATGGTTTCACCTCTTCCTCACACTCGATAAATGCTGGCGTCCCACAGGGATCGGTTCTGTCTCCGACTTTGTTTTTGTTGCACATCAACGACCTTTTGTCATGTGCACCAATTCACTGTTATGCGGATGACAGTATAGTTCATGATAGCTTTTTGTTTGACAAGCCCCCAAAGGGCTCACAAACTCCAACAGCTCGTAGGGCTTTGAAGCAAAGAATGGACGGTTACCTCGAGAGTGTTTTCTCTTGGGGTAAAAATAATCTCGTTGAATTTAATGTTTCAAAGACCCAATATTGTCTGATTACGTCTGAAAGGGATCGAAATGAAAATCTAGTCTCTTTCAACGGAAGCAATCTTCCGAACAGGCCCTCCATTGAAATGCTTGGTGTAACCCTAAGTGACCAGCTCAGGTATGGGGGCTCCATCGAAGCCAGAGTAAAGTTAGCCTCCCAAAAGCTGGGCGTACTGTACAGGGCCCGCAGATGCTTTAATAGTACACAACTGCTAACCTTGTACAAATCACAAGCACGCCCCACGGTTGAATTTGGCAGCCATCTCTGGTCTGGAGCTCCAAAATACCTGAAAAATACCCTCGACTCTGTGCAGAAACGGGCGGTCCGTTTGATAGATTCTCCCATCTTAACAGACGGATTGCAATCTTTAGTGCACAGGCGTCGGGTGGGAATGCTATCCTTGTTCTACCGGTATTACAATGGAAGATGCTCCGAGGAACTAGCATCATTGATCCCTTCGGCACCGGTGCATAGTCGGGAAACACGCCAAACGCGTGCCCAACATTTGTACACGGTTGAAATTTGTCACATGAGAACGGGTCGTTTCTTCGACTCGTTCTTGTGTTCAACAGCTCGGCTGTGGAATGATTTGCCGGCCTCTGTGTTTCCTCCTTCCTACAACATGGGTCTCTTCAAGACCAATGTTCATTCCTTCCTCTCCTCAAAAAGACCCTCCACACAGCATCCCAGATGACATAGGCCCTGAGGGAAATTATTTTCCTCAGGGCCTCCTGTGTGGAGTTAATGTAAAAAAAAAAAATCTGAAAACAGAAAAATGAGAAAAAGATATTGGCACCTCTGGGACTCGGACTCGGACTGGGAAAAGAGGGATGTTGGTATTATTATCTACTGGCTTTTGCCCCCGCCTTCGCTCGCACAGTATTAGGAGGGTTCCTACTCCGCTTCCTCCACCTTCCCTATCCCCACTCCACTCCCCTCCATCCCACCCTCTCCATCCCATACCCGTTACATTCATTTTTCAAACAGCTCGCGTGCCACCTATTAAAGCGTAACAATCAAATACACGCATTTTCGCATTTATAATATTAGTATAGGTTAACATTTAATACATATTTAAATTTTAACTATCAAAGGGATCTCCATAGTAACCTAAACAAATAACAAAAAGACAGCGCTTGTCCAATAATTACTTATAGTTACCAAGCAACGATTTGTTTTGCTTTTGGTCTGGGCAATAAACGTATAATTAAATAATTTCATCACGTTAGAGCTTATTCATAACGCCAGAGCTTACCAATATATACAGCCTTTTTACTCGCAAATAATGTAGCTTTCTGTTAGTGTAAGAATTTTTGAATCCATTCAGTATTTTTTTTGCGTGAAAGTGTAACAAACATACGTACATCCTACATCCTTACATCCATACTTTCGCCTTTATAATATTAGTAGGATATTTGTTTTTATATATATTTTTTGTAATATAAAGAATATGAGTTATATTTATACGAATATATTTTACTAAATATTATATTTAAGGTCATCATTAGTCATGTAATCAGAAAAAAGAGTGCCACGATTTTATTTATTTATTTTTATTTTGTAGCAATTAATTCAGCCAAGATTCATTTTCTTATGTCACTCTGCGCACCTACCACTGATGTACCGCTATTACCATTTTATTATACCCCTGTAAGTGCTGTTCCCGTAGCTCGTACATCAGCCGACTGATTCGGTTGGCCCGGGACCAAAGGAAAATGAATGTGCATATTATGTATTCAACACTTTATTACGTATACCCCGAGTGTATTATCATTCTGGCACGCAATCACATTTGCGCAATGGATGGAAGAATGATGGATTCCTAATGAATTATAATTCATGAGATTCAATCAGCGGATAGTATTATCGAAGTGAAAACTTCTTTATCACTGTTGTGATTTGAAACTCGGTGAAACGACAGCGAGCGACACTAAGAAGAGACCCGCATGTACATAGGATTTAGCCTGCGAGAGAATGAGATATAATGAAACCTTACCTACGTACAGTACCTATGAGGCGTAGCGCTCTGTCAAGCTATCTTTTAGACTTAGACATATAAAATACATTTTGATAAATCCGCCGGAAGACAAAAAGCAACGAAAGTTTTACGTGTTTTAGTTTCTCCAGTGATTTTTTTTAACAAATTGGCATTCTTTTTTAATATTATAAACAACTAATTTCACTGTTTCCCTATCCGAGGTATTGTGTACAACGGTCCAAGTGCGCTCACTGGCCGCTTCGATTATTATGAGCTCACTTTTCAAGGCTTCAATAGGTCATTTGATCACATTTAAAATAAAAAAATCCGGCTTAGGCAAATATTCTAAGACATTCTGTATTTTTTTTAATCGTATTTTTGAAACCTTGGCGACTTTGTGAAAATTTCAATCCGAAAAATCAGACGATTTTTTATAAACCGGAAAGACGGGACATAATTTTATGGGTGCGAAAAAACGATAATTACATTGCCGAAAATCATTTAAAAAAAACGTTTTCCACAAGAAAGGGCACAGGAGAAAAACGAGGCATACCAAAAATATTACATCTCATAAATATTTTTTTCCTTGATCCATCTTATTAATCATTATAATGTTCAACGTCTATATTACTAAACCCAATGTAATATACTTGTACTTGTAAATTATAATAATAATAAGAATATTATTTTGTTAAAATCAGCACCACTACCATTATACCTCTAAAACACGTACAGCCTGAAATCAAAGTGTTGCCACATAAAAAAAAATCAGTGTTGAATTTTACAAAATTAATAGGAACATTTTCGGAGACGGGACATTTTCATGTAGTGACGTCACAGGCCCAGATAATGGATTTATTTATTTAAAAATAAAAAACAACTGTACATTTCTAAAAAAAATTACTAACATTTTCGTAATCTTGGTAAAAAAATCTATCCACACGATTTTTTCCAAGTCGTTATGAAGTCCATGCAAGTGGCCTATTGTTTGAGATTGTGTTGTGAATTTGTGATACCTCTTGTTTACATAATGAAACTAATTTTTGAAGTGAAAATTTCTTAAGTACCGTTGTGATTTGAAACTTGATGAAACGAAAAATAGCGACACTAAAAATAGTCAAACACATACATCTATAGGATTTAGCATGCGAGAGATGAGTATAATCGATTGTGCGGTACTTCATACCTTCGTAGTCATCGATCTCCTCTTTTTGCTTCGTTGCCTCCCCACTCTTGTCTACTTTAGTTTTATGTAGGTTTCACTTCTACCGCATGTGAATTGCACACTCTGATTTTTACTAACAATTTGTTATACGTGTCATTTAAATAATAGTGGATTTAATGAATGTAAACGCACTAAGTAAAAGTTTCAACTTATAACTCCATTCCTTGGATTGAGTCACATGTCTTTAAAATGTTAATTTTTATCTTCTGTGTAAGTTCTATTCAAGTTCTGTTATTATATCATTATAGGCCACTTGTTTCATAATACTGCAATCACGGAAATCACAGAACTTTCACAGAATTTTAAAATTACCTAAAAAAATTGATAATTTTTGTTTAAACAACGCAACCTTAAAATAATAGTGCAGACTCGTGAAAAATCACAGGACAGTCTCTGAACTCCTGATAAATCAATTCCTGTTTTAAAAATGACAATTAAAATACTTTGTAGATATTTAATCTATTTAATCTGTCAAATCCGTATGTATGTCTAAAATTATGCATACAATCGTATACAATGGTAATTCGTATTTTTGATTTCGTATAAATAATGTTGAAGTTTGTGGTAAAAGTATATAGGTATAGGTAAAAGTATAATTTTTATTAAAGTGAAACTTATTTAGCACCGTTGTGGTTTCAAAGAGGCAAACACATACATCTGTAGGATTTAGCCTGCCAGAGAATAATCGGTCTCCTCTTTATGCGGTGTTTTATAGCCTCCCACTCATGTCTACTTTAGTTTTCTGAAGGCTTCTACCGCGTGTACACTTGTTTTTAAGGGAATCTTTAAAATTGTCATTCCATTCACTATGTAGTGTAAAAGTCACTAGTTAACTCAACTACTTGAAAATAATTTCCTATTGACATTGCATACTTTTTTTCAATTTGAAACAAAATTATTCCAAGGTAAATACTTCTAATTTGAAACAATCGCTTTGAAAGTGATTCAACACTCCCGACGTTAAACGGCGGAGGACCAGGAATCCGAGTCAACGAAAACAGGAAAACAACCCTTTTTCATTCTCCATTGAACTTTGCAAACAACCCACGTATCATTGCGACCCACCCTTTTATTACATCTGCACATTTTTGAAACAGCTTCCCCTTCACTCTTTGCCATTTTGACTTGTTGCGATAATTTTTAATTAAACCCATAAAGTCCGATGTTATTTCCTAACAAAATATCATTAAATTTATACCGTATTAACGCTAACATCGGTACGAACTTGGTCAAGTAAGAAGGGTCAGTGTATTGTTTATTGGGAAGGGACGGCTGAAGTAAGGGCGAATGTTAAACGGGATTATAAACAGGGTTAAAAACTCTGCATCCCTTGTTCGGCCCTAATTGTAATTAACAGTCCTTTCAGGTGTACAATTTAATACGCCCAACGTTGTACTGTACGTTTTCCGAAAAAAAACGTTATTCAGTACATATTTTCATCATATTTCACGATGTTTCTCCCGTGTGCTAATTATTGTGTATTAATGGCGAAAATAATTTTTTTTTCCTTTAATAATTTTAAAATTAGGTGTGGCACCAGTTTAATTAAGGCTTTGTCATATTTTTAGCATCTGTCTGTATTATATTAATTACTAATAAAATGTTTTCTTTGTTACAGGTAAGATGATCTTCTTCAACATTTCACTACACCTACAAACAAGGAAGTAAGTTGGAAGTAAGATTTTAGAAATATATTATTAGTGTATACTGCGCCCTTGAGTTGATTTTTCACAAAAACGGGGCTTTACAAATCATCCAAATAATGTTATTTTTATTATAGTGAATAGACCACTTGCATCACATTTAAAAAAAAATTCCGGTTAGGCAAATATTCTAAGACGTTCCGTTTTTTTTTAATCGTATTTTTGAAACCCAGGCGATTTATTGAAACTTTCAATCCGAAAAGTCGGACCATTTTTTATAAACCGGACAGACAGGACATAATTTTATGGGTGCGAAAAAAAAATACATAGTTGAAAATCATTTTAAAAAACACCGATGTATTCCACAAGAATGGCACAGGAGAATAACGAGGCGTACCAAAAATATTACATCTCATAAATATTTGTTTCCTTGATCTTTCTTATTGATCATTAAACATATGTTAAACCTCTACATATGACAAAATGCAATGTAATAAACTTGTACTTGTAAATTATAGAATTTGATTTTGTTAAAATCAGCACTACTACCATTATGCTCCTAAGTCAGCCGCTGCGGAAAACATCTGTGCGATGTTCACCTTATACCATCTGTCAAAACGTCGAACCAAACAAAGGTTCACAAGGTAACATACAGTAAATCTAGTGAATTATATGTGTCAAATTAAAAAAAAATCGCCGGAAATCAAAGTGTTGCCATATTTGAAAAATAAATTAGTGTGGAATTTTACAAAATTAATCGAATATTTCGGAGACGGAACATTTTCAAGATGTGACGTCACGATCCCAAAAAAACGGAATTATTTATTTAAAAAAAAGAATATAAATTTCTATAAAAAAATTGTAACATTTTCGTAATCTTAGTAGAAAAATCTATCCACACGATTTTTTCCAAGTCATTATGAAATCCATGCAAGTGGCCTATTACTTTAAATTATATGTATTTATTAAAAATAAAAAAAATACGCTCGCGTCAATTAGAGCGATGGAGATTCTTAGGGGTTCAATTTGGAAATTTCCCGCCCACATTAAAAAAAATCATACCTCCGGATTTGAATACGGAGAAATATAATTTCATTGTAGCCAATGAATCCACCTATATTTTACCTTTATCCCATATTTTTAGGATTTAAAAAAGAAAGTCGTACATGACGTTCAAAATTGTATTGTTGAATATAATTAATCGTGTCTGTCAGAATGTACTTATAAACTGACTACTATTTACATATATTTTATTGTTATTGTTTTGTTCTATGCTATAATAGCACTGTTATTGTTTGTTCTCTTCTTATTGCTTTGTATACTGTAAACCATGGGCATATTATTTGACCTTATTTTGTCAATAGTGACCCGTCTGTTGATCCCCCGACAATCGATCCCTTGAAATGATATCTTATATATAAAAATCTCGTGTAACGGTGTTTGTGGTCGCACTCCTCCGAAACACTTGACCGACTTTTTTGAAATTTTTTATGTTTATTTGGTAGGCATGAGAATAGGTTTTAGTATATTTCATACCACTAGGTGTCCCTATCCAGATTTTTTATTTTTTTATTTGGCATAAAAAAATACCTAATTTTAACCCCACATTTTAACTCTCCTACCCCTACCGTCCCATTTTTAATCGCGATTTTTGTACGTCTTTCGTATTACAAACAGAACGAAATTGTTTTTTTTTTTCATAAGAAGCAATTACTTCGTGGTTAGACATTATATTATAAAAAATAAAACAAATACTTTGTATTTATTTAACCACGAATTTATTAATTTATATATCGACCGGTTTCGCTTCGACCAAGCTTCCTCAGAATATAATAATAACTAAATATTAAGACAGAGTCATCAGTTATATATAAGTTGAGCGACAGAGGAGAAAGAATATGGACAAAGAATATAGTTAGACAAAGACAAAGTATTTATATTGTTGAAAGACAGATGGCGCTACGTCCGCCTCATCGAACTTTCATCCACACGTGCGCAAGACATTCACGAAAAGCGTCGCGTTAATTTTATATTTGACTAGGGATCATGTTCTCGCGTGGGCAAACCATCGAGCTTATTTGTGTTGGCTAAAGACGGACCGACATAAAATATCGTACATTCAATTGCTCTTCGAAATTCATATTGATCTTCTTTATTTGGTGTTTTTTTTGGTTTTATCTGCGGTCACCGTCTACAGCGCTCCATTACTCTTTCTGTCATAGATCCCATCCCCACAAACTTAAAATACATTCTTCTTCCTTGCGCTGTCCCAACTCATTGCCTAGGTAGGCTGTTGGGGTCGGCTCTTCTCGTTCTCAGGTTGTAATATCTTCTGTTCTGGTTATCGCCTTCATCCAGGCCGTTTCTCTGAAGAATTTTGGAACATTGAGTCATCCAGGAGTTCTTCGGTCTTCCTCTGGATGACTGTCGGTGAAGCTCCATAGACATTGCCTGCCTCACTGTGTGGTCTGATGGTCTCCGTCTTATGTGTCCATACCATCTCAACTTCGTTCTTCCAGCTTACTATTTATGTCTGTGACACCCAGGCTACCACGAATGCGTGAACTTTTGATCTTATCCTTTAGTGATACAAACTTATAATACATTCGTTATTTTTTATTTAACAACCAAAATATTCACTAGAAATAATTTATGTGACAGAACAACGTTTGTCGGGTCAGCTAGTTTACTATAAAATAATAATTTTTTGTGCATTATTTACCAATTTCAAACGTAAAAGATATTCTGTTCGTCTTTAAAATATCCTTTCATAATAAGTTAGAATGAATATCAAAAGAATTTATACACGGTGTCGATTATTTTGTGCGCTTATGTCAATTTTTACTTATGCGCTGGTACATACGTACAGTAAAAAGAGAAACAGATTTTTCCTTGATGCTTTTGAATTAAAGTATGTTTTATTCTTTTTTTATTCGGCGGTACATCCTCCCTGCACATCCCTACAGGGTCACTTAGTTATATTTTGCGACTAAAGCGATTGCACATAGCATATAAGTACGCCGGGGGACTAATAGGCCACTTGCATCACATTTTTTATTTTTTTTCCGGTTTCGGCAAATATTCTAAGACATTCTGTATTTTTTTTTATCGTATTTTTGAAACCCTGGCGATTTTTTGAAAATTTAAATCCGAAAAATCAGACCATTTTTTATAAGCCGGAAAGACGGGTCATAATTTTATAGGTGCGAAAAAACGATAATTACATAGCCGAAAATCATTTTTAAAAAAAAGAACGTTTTCCACACGAATAACACAGGAGAATAACAAGGCATACCAAAAATATAAAATCTCATAAATATTTTTTTCCTTGATCCATCTTATTGATCATAAATCATTATAATGTTCAACGTCTATATTACTAAATCAAATGTAATATACTTGTACTTGTAAATTATAATAATAATAAGACTATTATAAAATTTGATTTTGTTAAAATCCGCACCATTATCATTATACCTCTAAAACACGTACGGACAACGTAAATTGTACGGGGTTCTCGTCACAACATCTGTCAAAAAATCAAACCAAATGATACGTTCGCAGAGAACAAACCATAAATCTAGTGAACGTTAAATGTCAAATTAAAAAATTCGCCTAAAATCAAAGTGATGCCATATAAAAAAAAAACAGTGTGGAATTTTATAAAAATAATAGGAACATTTTCGGCGACGGGATATTTTCATGTAGTGACGTCACAAGCCCAAATAATGAATTTATTTATTTAAAAATAATAAAAAAAAACTGTGCATTTCCAAAAATTTTTACTAACATTTTCGTAATCTTAGTAAAAAAATCTATCCACACGATTTTTTCCAAGTCGTTATGAATTCCATGCAAGTGGCCTATTGTCGTCGGAAACTGTCATGAAACCTTTATCAATATGTATGGAGCACTATAAGAGTAATTTGAAGAACCCGACTACTGAATGGCGTTATCAAATTATTATTTTTAATGGTATTTTGATAAAGCGCACATGAAGTTATAAAACACAAAACTGTGCTATACAAAGGAACACTTGACATATTCATAACATGCATCGCTATTAATAATTTAATTAATTGAATCTTTCGGGGAAAGCTTCGATTTCGTATTCAGAATTCAGAAAGTTCAGATGTAGTGCGCGCCGCAAATTGGGTTGGATAAAAAGCCCCCACAAGCCCGGGACCTGTGGCGCTGTAGGCCCGAGGCGAGGCGTGTTCCGCGCCCCTCGCCCCTTCTGCCCGGGGCCGCCCCAACCTTTCAGGTGACTCGCACGCCTCAAGCCCGAAAGGAAAATATCACCTACAATCAGCCACAACGCAAAAAAGCAACACCGATTACCTACGTCTTGAAACCGCTTGGTAGTGTTGTGTTTTAACATTTTGACGTTGGTGCTTCTGCTGATGGTCTCGGTCTAAACCGTTTTCGCACGGGGTTCAGGCTGGTTACCTTGTGGTTAAAAGAGCCCCGGGCCTCGGTTGGCCCTAGAAATGCTATTTTCTCTTACCGCATTTAGAAACAGTAGGGTACCCTACAGATAATGCTTTATTCGCTTTTAACTTTGATGTAAAAATACATCTCAAAGGTCGGCAACGTACATCTCCTGTACCTTTTTATTTTCACTTATTAACCATCAGTCTTTAGAGACAATAGGCCACTTGCATGGATTTCATAACGACTTGGAAAAAATCGTGTAGATAGATTTTATACTAAGATTACGAAAATGTTGGTAAAATTTTTTAGAAATCTACAGTTTTTATTTTAAATAAATAAATCCATTATTTGGGCTCGTGACGTCACTACATGAAAATATCCCGTCTCCGAAAATGTTCCTATTAATTTTGTAAAATTTCACACTGATTTTTTTTTATATGGCATCACTCTGATTTAATACGATTTTTGTATTTGATATTTTTTGTATTTGATATTTAACGTTCACTAGATTTATTGTTTGTTCTCTGCGAACTTATCATTTGGTTTGACTTTTTGACAGTTGTTGTGAAGAGAACCCCGTACATTAATGCTGTCTGCATGTGTTTTAGAGGTATTATGGTAATGGTGTTGATTTTAACAAAATCAAATTTTATAATACTCTTATTATTATTATTATTTACAAGTACATTGGATTGGATTTAGTAATATAGACGTTGAATATTTTAATGATTTATGATCAATAAGATGGACCAAGGAAAAAATATTTATGAGATGCAATATTGTTGGTATGCCTCGTTATTCTCCTGCGTCATTCGTGTGGAAAACGTAATTTTTTTAAATGAGTTTCGGCTATGTAATTATCGTTTTTTCGCACTCATAAATTTTTTTTCCGTGTTTCCGGTTTATAAAAAATGGTCTGATTTATAGGATTGAAATTTTCAAAAAATCGCCAGGGTTTCAAGAATACGATTAAAAATAAATAAATGTCTTAGAATATTTGCCTAAACCGGATTTTTTGAAAATGTGATGCAAGTGGCCTATTGTAGGATTAACATTGGTACCATTTTTTACATAATGCTTTTACCTTAATTGTGAATATTTCTTAATACTGTACATATTATTAAACGAGAGTTTTTATTTGCGCAGGGTTAGAATACGAGTTTGACTTTTTGAAGTGAAAACTTCATAGCACCATTGTCATTTGAAACTCGATGAAACGGAAGCGAGCGCCACTAAAAAGAGACAAACACATACATCTATAGGATATTTATAGTCTGCGAGAGAATGAGATAGCAATAAAATATGTATTTATTTCACGGGTACCTACTCGGTTTCAATATAATACGATAAATTCACGATGTCCTTTGGTCTAGTGTCTAGTGGCATAAAGCGCCTGACGAACTTTAGCGGCCAGACATTCGGCGGACCAAGGATCGAATCCTACGAAATCATTTTTTTAAATCCTAATCAATATCCAATCTTCAAAC
Source organism: Limnephilus rhombicus (assembly GCA_929108145.2). NCBI lineage: Eukaryota > Metazoa > Arthropoda > Insecta > Trichoptera > Limnephilidae > Limnephilus > Limnephilus rhombicus. The sequence goes on from OV815275.1 coordinate 10,684,329, forward strand.
CACTCCAAAATTAACAGGCAAAGAAAACACAAAAGAAAGCGTCATCTAGCGACTCCGAAGAAGAAAACGCACGAAGATGACCAAATGTATAGGAAAAGGTGCCCTGGAATTCGACAACAAAAATATGGAAAAAATTATCGATAAAAAAAGTTCTTCGTAGTCTCCCTACTCTTGTCTACTTTAGTTTTCTGAAGGTTTCACTTCTACCGCGTGGGAACTGCACACTATATGCTATTCAATTATTTCTGATTACTAAAATAAAATAACAGAAAATTTGACTTTTTTATCATAATACTAGCGAAGACACGTGAAAAATCGCGGGATATTATAATTGTAGGATTTTAAGCAGACAGAATTTATTAAAAAAAAAATGCCTCAGGATGACCGCGTTTAAAAAAATTATTTTATTCGCCGAATGTTAATAAATTGAATCATTTCGACATCTATCCAATCTATTTATTCAAATAAGTCAAGCATTTGAACAAAACAAATATACATTTCGGATAAACCATTATTAATTCATAAAATAATTTTGGTACCTACCTCGACGCTTGTCTAATATGATAAGGAGTTCCAATCTTGAAAATTAAAATTTCATTGATCTTGACTTTTTCGCTTTTTGCGGGAATATTTCACTTCGCTTACTTACCCATTACTTACTCCTTACTTACGCATGAACAACATTCTTATGTAAATAAATCTGATCAATGCACCTGAGCACTTCCGAATGTTTTGCACCATCATTTAATATTAGATTTCATTATTTTCTTCTATCGGTATTTCATTATAATATTGTTATTTAGTTGGTACATTCTCTCGTCCGTGGAGCAGAAAATAAACCAAGCTCCGGTGGCAAGGCGCACAGTGAACAATGGCGCAGGCAAGCAATGCGTGGACGAAGTTCCTGTTGTACTTACCCTGAAAGTTTCTTCCGACCGGTAAATATTGCCCCAGTACTGTTGTCTTCGTGTGCTGAGCAAAGTATAATATTTATGGACTTAGAGCGAACATACCACATAGGTAGTGTATACGAACGTACTTAGTTGTACAACTTTCAATATTATTTGCCAAGTAACGAAATAGTCGTGATACTACTACCATGTTGAGTATGTAAAATCTAAAATTTCCTCGATAACCGATGTACTCCATCGATTTCAAGATAACAGATGATGACTCTCCACATCTCTTCTGCGTGCCACAAATTATGCTATGATACACTCCCATCTGATTTATCTAGTATCTGGGGCGCCATTACGGTACGAGACGAGTGGTAGCATATGTAAAGATACTGTATTCGTAGGGGTGCTGCACAATTTGTCACGCCAAAAGCAACAAATTTAAATAAGTATCTTTTAAGTATAACATTTTTTTTATTTGCCACTACCGAGAATCGAACCCCGACAACTATATTGTCTATTTCACGACCAACTATTTTGAAAACGGTGGCATAAATTCATTTTGTATGCTGAAAATAATAATAATTATTTATTTTAGAATTTTTGGAACTGCTCACATCACATCCAATATTATATTGTTAAGGTTGTTAAATAATTAGTAGGTATATGACTAGCGCAGGCAGACCCGCACTATGAAACATCCTGCAACAAGACCGTCTCATGAATTGAAAAAAAGGTGCATTTTTTTCAGATATACCTATAGCGGTTTTAATAAGATAAATGATTGCAAAAATTTTATACGTTAGAAAATATATTTAATTGAATCAAAATGTGGAATATTTCGTGGTACAAATGAGCTAGTTTATGTGTACCTTATTGTATATATAACCGCAAATGTTGTTTTTTGAGCTTTAATAATACGTTTTTTTAATATTTTCTTTTTAAATAGTACCTAGTGAATTAAAAGCTCCCTTTAAGCAAATAATACGGTAACCAGATTTTGACAAAGTTCATGTAATCTTTTAACAGTAGCAGGGTTTGGCCATGTGGATATTAAAACACCATCATATAATATAAACCTTTTTTAAATATGTTCATTAAAAAAGTCTGCGGCTTTTTTCCGCAACAGCGTTTGAAATCGGTTTTTCCGCTGCTCTTTGTTATCAGAAAATTTACTTTTCGCAAGATTAAATTGTTTTTAAAGTGACATGTTTAATATCAAAATATTAATAATTCAATAAATAACAATATGAAATTGAAGATTGTTTTGTTTTAAATCGGCACACCATTTTTGAAAAAATTTAAACTTAAGAAGTTACAGATTGTTGAGACGATAATGAGCATTTGCAACCACTGTGCACCGTGTACCCGCTCAAAAAGAAGAATAGGGATAGATATGTGAAAACGAAAGTTAGAGAGAGCGCGCTAATATTTAAAACGTTAAAATTTTAAATGAAAAATTTGAAAACTTTTAATAAAATACGAATCGTTTAAAATAGAGCAAAAATCTCATGGGAAACATTTAAAATAGCATTTAATGAAACACTGTAAATTTTTTCGTTCAATTAACTTCTAAAATAAGTGAAAAAAACGTGTTTATAATAATTTTCGGAGTATACTTGATGTTTTTCTATCGAGGGAATTTCATATAATTTGCGTTTCGGCGTGGGGAACGTCTAGATATTATCTTAAAAAATGACATATATTTTTTTAAGATCTTAAAAACTTCAAATGTTAAAGGGAGAATGTAAGAAATCGGTAGAAATTCGGGATGCGGCGGCTTAAGGGATGTTTTGAAAAAACCGTTCCAATGTCGAAAATGTGTTTAAAATATGATATAGTAGATAAGTAGGTACCTACTTTAAAGCTTTTCCGAATTCTTCACTCAATCGATTCCAATTTTGTAAAATGGCACTTACATTCAAAGCAAATTTCAGTTTATTGAAACAGATGTTATGCAGAACTAACTCACAGACAATCTAATAGTATTTTTGATAAAAAAAATATGGTTTTGCTTTTTATGCAGAGTTACATGCATCTATGTACTAAAGATATATTTTAGAAATAGATATAATAGACCACCACAGACCACAGATGTAGGTAAGTGTCCTTTTGAATACGAATGTGAATCATTCAAATGTTATTGTAGCATGAAAAAACGCAACTGCCAAATGATGGTAATTTTGAATCATTGTGGATTTTACTCTCTCCGGATCAACTAGATCAGTGGGCCACAATCTTTTTGTCGCCGCGGCCCAGTTATTGTTTGATAATTTTACCGCGGCCCACTGGGGGGCGGTAAAATTATCTTTAGTTGAAAATATCTTCGTTACTTGGTCAGTTAGCAACAGATAATTAAAGAATTTTCTTACATTCATTAATAACCTTCACCCGAATTTTACATTTACATAAGAACAACGATAATAACAGCTTAAATTTTTTTTTTCAAAAGTATTTTGATTTTATGCAAGCCCTTGCGCGGCCCATTACCATTTGGTCCACGGCCCATTAATGGGACGCGGCCCATAGGTTGGGGACCACTGAACTAGATAACCTAATCGATGTCGATCACAAAATATTATTAAATTGTGCGTGGTGATTCTAACTTGAACTGAAAAACATCTAAAGGGTCTGTCTTTGATGTTCATTTAGATCTGCTGATTACCATTTTGTCGATATATTTTGTATCCGCGTAAAGTAAAGTCATTGGTTAAATTTTAGGGTTTTATGCCCAGCGAGTTTGGAGTTATTTACACACCCCAAACTAACATGTTATGATTTAGTATTTGCGAATATGAACTAAACTTTCATCATAGAATTTAGAACACAAGCCCGTCGTTGAACAAAATATTAAAATTCATGGAACTCACATAATTTCTTTACAACTGTAGAACATCGGATGGTACCTGTAATTCGGTAGCCTGTGCCCCTGGGCCCTGGTCCAACTAATTACTGCCGTGCCCCAAATGACTGTCCGCTCCCGCCGGAGCGGTGTGGGCCCGCCTCGTTAGCGGTGTTAGCACGGCCAAGAATTATTAGTATGTTATTTAAAGAGATGTATTATTTCATCGGTGGATTGTGTTCTACCCTGTCAACGGTAGCCTCTACTGTAATCTACAGTTGGGATGAAACTAGCCGGGAGATGATTGCTTTTGAATCAATAGTAATTATTATTATTTCTGTATTTCGACGATTAGTTTTTGTGGAAACTATCGTCTAAAAACTGGTTGTTGTAAAAATCTATCTTGTTTTTTTAATTTAATATCCGCGTTATAAATATACCCTAAATAATAATTGAATGCCACAGTAAGTCACACCAAATGCCAAAATATTTTAAGTCAAATCATTTTAAGTCAGTCAAAAATATTTTTAATCAGTCAAATTGTTTTTAGTAGAGATTATATAATTACGAAACCAGAAATATAAATAGAGTTAGATTGCCACCTATGAAAAAAACGAGCGTGCTTTAGACCATACGACTGATGTAAAACTTCACTAACTTATAACTCCCTCTCTAATTCCGTTCGCCTCGCCCCACCGTTCGCCTCACCCGATCACACTTTTCATGACGCTCTCGTCACGAATTCACTAGCTTACTCCCCAAGTCAAGCGTGCGTATAGACCCGACCGTTCGCCTCGCCCGATCACACTTTCCGTAACGCTCTTGTCACGCATTCACCAGCTTACTCCCCAAGTCTAGCGTGCGTAAAGAAGTTTTACTTCAAAAATCAAAATCACAGAACTGCCTAATGTATAGAAGACTTTGAAATTCCTGAAAGTGTGAAGAATGAATGTATTTAAAAAGAAATGTTAAGCTTACTGTGAAAATATTTAAATTTACCAAATGACATTATGTTACCTTGTGCATATTAGTTTATATTCTAACGTAGTATAAACATACTCAATAAATAATCGAAGGTAAAAAGTTAAATACAAAAGCAGGCAATACCAGAACCTATGTACAAAAAATAATGTATGTAAGTAGAAATGATTATAAGCAATAATTGTCAGCCTGAAACACTCATTTACATTGAAAAAATCTTCCGAGAAAAGATACTTGCCGCCAACGGGACTTGAACCCGTGTCCTTCTGATTGCCGGTCGGATGCTCTGACCACTGAGCTATGGCGGCTTATCTAATACCCGCCAAATAATTCAATATATACTGGTGTTTCATTCAACAATTACTGATCCACCTGAAAACAACCAACTTTATTTTTGTGAGGGAGGTATTGTTAGTACTAAATCTCTCGCTAGGTGGCGTCGAGACAAATTATGTCTACATTTTTTGGTGAAATACTTTTAACTAATGTTTAAGACAAGATTTTTTTTTATGCATAGCACAAAGGGTAACAATTACTATATGCAATAATTGTCAGCCTGAAACACTCACTTTTAGTTTATAAATTTAAAATAATAATTTATATAAGTACACCTAAGTTAAATTAAAATTGATTGAAAAGATATGATAATATAGTTTTCTTGTTCCACCTTCTGTGCAGTTAAATAGATCCGCAAAATGCTAAATAGCAACATCAATTTGGGAGGCAGGTATGGATACCGCCGCCCCGGGAACCTTTTATTGGATAACCAATACCTCTGATATAGGTCGCCCCAAGTGGTTTGCTACAGTTTGGTCACTAAGCAGTAGTGTCCGTGTTTACGAGGTTAGGTTTGTCTGGGTCTTGGTGGTGGATGCATCTCCAGCTGCGTGGCAGGCCGGGTCGGGAGAGACTGGTTAAGGGAGACCTAACCTAGACCTCTCCAGGCTGACTCTCTCGACCCATCGCCTTACACCACAGTGGGAGGGATGGATTCAAACGACTGTCACTGCTGGACACTTTGACCCCAAACTCCTACCCACCCCTCATTTTTCCTTCACAGAACTTCCTCTCTTTTCATTCTCTATAAATATCCTCCACATAGCACCTCCAAAGATGACACATGCCCTGAGGGAATTTTTTTTTTCAGGCCTCCTGTGTGGAGCTAATGTAAAAAAAATGTTCAGGAGCGTTGAATTCTTTAAGCTTTAAATTTTTATTGTGTTTCATTCAGTTACCGGACAACTCAACACGGTGGCACTTCAATACACAATGAAAAGTGATGATAAAAAGTAGGTTAAATAGGTTACGTTAGGTTAACTTATGGGCTATTTTTTCATCACTTGACTTTATATCACTTTTTAACTGTACGTTAAACGGCCAAATTTTTGACTTGTCACGGAACCATTTTACTTTTCATTATTGTGGCAACAGCTATTTCGGCGTTCAAGCTATTGTCAATCTGTCAATTTAGCCTTCGAGCGTTGATGCAGCTGTCAGAATAATAAAAAATAAAATACTCACAGAACTTAATAGTAACATAAAATATTAAACATATTTTTTTCTCAATTAGGAGACAGATAAGACAACATGTTAGATTATGTTATTTTATTTTGTTATTATATTAATTAAATAACAAAATAACCATCATGCTCTATGTTACACTAACATTTTGTTGTTATTAAAAATGTGGAATAAGTTTGCATTCATATATTTTTCCAGAAATCTATCATATTCTTCTCTACAGTCATATCAAATAATTTTTCTCATTCATTTCAAAGTAGGTAGGTACCGCACCAAGATGCCAATGGGTGCCACCCCTGCCTCGGCTCTGGGTGCTGGGTGCCGCATGCAGTCCACAGTCAATCGATATCGATGTAAATTATTAGTAATCAATAATCAGTAATGGAAAGGCAAAGAATAACATTCCTAAATCCTCGTTTACACGCCTGATTACAGCGGACGGTAGCGGAGGTATAAATCCGGCGGTCGCTCGCGGCGCAAGTCCCATTCATCACCAGCCCGAATTCTTTTTCAAACCAACTCTATCCCACTACCCGTTCTTGCCTTTTTTTCTTCTAAGCGTCTCGGGTGTTACGTTTGACTATCGCCACTCGGTTAGTACAAATTTAAAGCGGCGATTATCTCGTTGTCAATCGGTGTTTTGTATTAAAGGGGTTATGATTATTATTCTTAGCGCCTGGCTTTGAAGCCTATAATCTATTTGTTTTTATGGTGGTGGCAAGAATTTTGCACAGATTTTGTTGGCTGGATTTTATATTTCTGTCGAATTAAACGAATCATTGAAGCAGAAGATTACACTAATAATCTACACGAAAATGTTAAAAAGGACAAGACACGGAAAAATAAAATAAAAACAACGGACGCGACTGGGATTCAAACCCAGAAACTCTCGTCTTACCGAGTTATCAAAAGATAATTATTCTAATAAAAATTGAATATGCATTTAGACTTTCAAAAGGGTCAATAGGTTCCATATAAAAAAGTTTCTCGGATGTACACTATCTAGTTAACAATCCAGTTCTTGTTTCCAATGAAAAGGGTACCTGCCAATATGGACAAATATGGAAAATTAATCGAAGATAATATTGTTAATTCTAAAATTTGAAATATGAGATTGACAAAAATGATATTTTAATAAGAGGTCTCAGAAGCCGAATTCATAGAAGCGTTTATCCCGGTAAGATGAGGGGTTCTGGGTTTGAGTCCCAGTTGTGACCTTTAGGTTTTTATTTTTCTGTGTCTTGTTCTTTTTTCATCTTTTCGTTTAGATTATTAGTGTTATCTTCTTCTTCAATGATACATTGATGGGAATAACCTTAAAAAGTTATAAATAGAGAGTTGTTATAATACAATTTCACCTTGGAACAGGCTCAGCCTAGAGAGCTGACATATACCAAAAATGTATATTGTGTTTATTATAATAAAAAAATCAAATCTGAAAATATGTTATGGAATCAAAAAGTGGGAATTGGGAACATTTATTTCAATATTACTAAGACATATTGTATTGTCAAGATGGCCGTGGAATATTTTACGCAAACATATACTCGTAGATCATTCAATTGCCTTCTATTTTTTAGTGTACCTATTAATTTTGAAGTATTCAAGTCGCAGATCGTACGATCTACGATGTTCATGTAATCCGCATTTGAAAGATAAGAGTCTTAGCATTGTTTTAGACCGATTCTACCTATTTTCCTATTTGCAGCAATGTGGATTCCAAATGGTCCTTCCATATTCAATTTTACTTCTAATTAACTCATTGTTAAGGGTTAAAATTGATTGAGGGTCTATGATATTCTGTTAATAAATCCCTTCATTTTAAGTGAATTGCATTTAAAAAAATGAATTTAGAATCAACATTGATTCCTAAATCTCTTATAGAAGACACTTTTTTAAGAGTGGTATTATTAATAACGTAACCTATTTCGAGTGAAGTTTTAAAGCATAACATTTTTCAACATTTAAGTTAATATCATTGACAGAACACCAGTTATTGAGTCGAGGTCATTTTGAAGCAGTTGATTATCAGAAACAGACTTAATTTTACGATAAATTTTAAGATCATCGATGAAAAATGCATAATCACAGCATAATTTTTAACCACTGTCATTTATGAATATTGGAAAAAGCAGTGTGTCAACTATTATAAAATTAATTCTTAGACTACCTCTAATTACAGACTCGAACTTAATCTTCAATATTATGAATGTGTTTGACGTTCGCAGATATATGCAAAAACAATCCTCACTCCTCTGTACCTACACAAATATACATAAATACTATGAAAAAAGATTAAATACTCGCTGTACTCAAAACAATAATAAAGATTTACTACAAATTCCCATAACTCATACTACTTTTGGTCAACGAAGCTTCAGATACCTTGCAACAAGACTTTACAACATTCTTCCAATTAGTATAAAAAATATGATTCACAAAAAAATTTCAAAAAAAAATATAAACATTTGGATAAAAAATAATGATCGGGCATTTACCGGTGCACTCACCCAAATTCGAAATTAGTATTGAACCAATGCTGTTATTATTGTACCAAAGTTATTGTTATTATTAATGCAACCTCCTCCCGCCTCCCAATAATTTGGGAGGCGGGAATGGGTACCGCCGCCCCGGGAACCTTTATTGGATAACCAACACCTCTGCCATAGGTCACCCCAAGTGGTTCGCTACGTTTGGTGATTTAGCAGGGGTGCCCGGGTTCATGGGGTGAGGTTTGTCTAGGTCTTGGAGGCGGATGACCAAGACACACTGAACCCCAGATTTCTACCCACCCCTTAAACCCTTTTCCTTCCCAGAACTCTCCTCTCCTTCCTTTTCCTAAAAAAACCCTCCACACAGCATCCCCAAAGATGACATAGGCCCTGAGGAAAATTATTTTCCTCAGCGCCTCCTGTGTGGAGCTCATGAAAAAAAAAAAAAACCATTCTATTGTGTGATTTTATTCTAATATAAGTGTAGGTATGTTCACAGTATAATAAATTGACGTAAAATTACTGCCTCAACACAGGCAAGCCTAGTGAGGCAGGTTACGAGAAACCTTAATTTATAATTATAAATCTCTTTCTCTAAGTACCTAGGTACTGTATATATGTATTTTGTTTTCTGTTATTAACTTTTGTACTTGTGCAACTTTTAAACTGTACTTTTTGTTTTTGTAGTTATAAATCTTAAATTTTTTTGATGTATTATTATTATTAGACCCCTTTGATACACCGGAAGTTACATCTATAGGGGTGATTTGTATCCATTAATAAAAACTAGTTATGTTCTGTTACATGCTTTTTATGATTGAAATAGATCTCCATGTATTCCTATTTGATCAACCTTTTTCAGTAAGATGGAGTGGTTACACGTATTTTTTTGGAAATCAGTATAAATTGTATCGACTTCTAAACTTTCATTAAAACACATAATTACGAAATTCCAAAAGATTTCACTTGATAGATCTGCGTGGAACAAATCCACGATGCCATACAGAGAAGGGGCTTGAAGCGCGACATTTTTTTTTATATCCCAAAGATTCAAAAACCTTACCAAAACATGATACTAATTGATCTCTATTTTTTTATTAAAGATTGGTCACCCGATTTGAATACTGATACCATATATGCTTCTTTCCACAAGTTAGGAAAAGTTCCAGTGGTTAAAGATTCATTGAAAATAATAAAAAACATAATGAATCTGTACGGCAACTGACAAAGAAATGTGGAATTTTATAAGGCCAGGGACCTTGGAATCCATTTTACTCAAAAACCATTTTATTTAAACCGCACTTATATGATTTTCACCGAGAATGATTGGCATTGAATCATTAGCAGGTGATTCCGACTTAGTGTAAACTTTTAACAAATGCAGAACCATGGTTCTCAGGATTTTAATTAATCAAATAATTATTTAACCTTATCATAAACGCTTGTATAAATGTTAAATATTCTTTTTTTATATATTGTAACTAGATGCGCATCCGATCAGAAACATCGCGCAAGTCGATAAAACACAAGGCCGCAGCTTCCTGCACCTTCTGCCGAGTCCAAACGAATCCTTCAGATTGCGGTGTTAATTACCTCCACTGAGTCTAGACGTTTTTCTTCCCGCGGATTTATTTTCCCGGCCAGTTTTACGGTCATATTAATGATTATGCAAATCACAAGCTGAAACAAACAGTATCACGACTGTTTACGACATCCTGCGTGAGTGTTAAAGCCTTTCATTATTGTCTTAGTTGCCTCTTGCTGGCACGATTTCTTTTATATTGTTTTATAGCCGCGGTTAACTCCGACCGGTGGCTTTAAAGCCGAATAGCTCGCGTTATTCTAAGCATGCGCACGAACGCTCATGGCACACGGATGTAATCAAAGGATGGCATATAAACATAATCTTATGTGGATCATCGTAAAAGTGTTTTTTCCTTTTATTCAAATAGCTGAGGTTTATTGCTATTCGAATCTGTATATCTCCTCGGTGAGGCAGTTCGCCTTCCGTGCCGTGATCGAAGATGTGCATTTTTCATCGGATTCTGAACTTTACTCCCTCGCTTTTAAATCCCCTTTCATTGACGCCACCTGTCTACGGACCCACCGACGTACTTAACAAATTACCGGGATGAAAATCGTGGCTAGCGTCACTCTTCATTCCGCGCCGTGAGTCCGCTTCCGATTGACCGAGGATTTTGGAGAGGACGCGCGGGGGAAGACCGACCCGTGAATCTTTATTATCGGAATCATTTAACTGGAATAAGTTTCTGGCGCAATCCCAGCACTCCGTCAAATCAAGATAGTTTTTTACAATTGTGAGAATATTTCAATATATTGTGGCTTTATACGTACCGTTAATTCTTTTGATGTACGAATGATCTATTCTACATTTGATGCACTTGTTTGTAATCAGACTGAATCAGACCGATTGTTTTCATTTGATTTTATTTTTTATTCATTTATTAATTATAATCGCCCTGATGGGCTTTTACAAAAGTTTAAATATGACACCATTTACTGCAGGAGACCACAAAGTTTTAATGTTTATATAACAACAACAAAAATAAACATTTACGGAACGTTTGTTCCGAAACCGGTCGGATTTGCACATTTTATAAGTGGTTTATACAAAGTTGCATTGTTTCATTTTATTTAAATACATTTAAGTTTAAAAAATAAACAAAATACATGGCAGATATACAGTTGCTAAAACAGAGAAAAGAGAATGAAAAAAAAACATTTTAAAATAGCAGATGACATAAAAATAATATAAAATAATAATTAAAATTGAAGTTGAAACACTTTTTAACTTTTTTCCACTTATAAAAAAAAAGTGTTTCAATTTCAATTTTAATACAATAGAATTCCACCACGAATAACAGTACAATAAATAAACTCATAAAATAATAATATTTGATTTTTCGATATTTACCTAAGTTGAATTTGTTTCCAAGTGTGCGAAAGCGAGAGATTTTCGAATAGTTAGTCACGGAATTATTTTTGCAGAATAATATATTTTGCCTAGTTGCTCGATTTGGTATTTTAAAGACGATGAGGTGCAGTAGTTCACAACAGTTTAATTAAAAAAGAAAAGAAAAAAAAGTGAAGAAAATTAAAAGAGTGAATAATTTTAAACAAAAAAGTTAAGTAATTTATTTTTCTTCTATTTACTAGGAAGTTTATTTAGTAAGCATAATTTACGTGTTGAGTAGGTACCTATGTTTAGTTTGAACTTAATAAATCGTACAAATTTGTGCTGCACAAGTTCAATATTTCTTATATTTATTTGATGGTATAGGGCCCACACTATTGAATTGTACTCTGACAAGCTGCGTAAGTACTAGCAACAAATATACAATTTTTATAATTTTCAACGTATCGACGTCTTTGATAGTTCTGATTATAAATCTGAGTGTCTTTATACCTTTGTTAGTTGTTTGTTGTATCCGAATTCCAAAATTTAGTTAGGTGTCAAACATGACTCTCAGATTTCGTTGACTTTTTAAAGTATTGATGATGTAATGACGGGACGCCCCTTATGTAAATAACTATAAAATAAGAAGATGGCATTGACCGATAAGAATGAGGTACATCCTGGAATCACCGAAGTCCAAAAACTCGCAGCCATCATATTAAAGTTGATATAAGTTTTTGTTTTGAAATACGAAGCTACGCAATTTCAAATGACATATCGAATCATTACGCAAATAATCTATTATCTACGGTAGCAACCAAACTGTTGAGATATATTCATGTTTTCTATATAAAAATAGGTTTAGATTAGGATTTAAGAATGTCGGTTGTGAATGTGAATTTGTCGGTTGTGAATGTTCGTGTTGTGAATGACATATAATATCAATCGATGTTGGCATGGTGGTGAATTACGCTCTCAAAAGAGACGATATAAAGAGTATTTTTTTTAATTATTAGTTCTACATTATCTTAGGGGATGCTGTGTATTTTTAAGTAAAGGAAACAGATGAAGATCGAAGGAGAAAGGTATGAGGGATAGGTAGGAGTCTGAGGGTCAGTGTGTCCAGGAGTGACGCACATATGAATCCATCCGTCCAACTGCGGTGCTGTACCCTAAGTGATGGGTAGAGAGTCCAACCGGAAAAGTCGAAAGTTCTCCCTCAAATGATTTCTCTCAATCTGGCCCGCCACGCCAAGACCTAGATTAACCTCACCCTCTCATGAACCCGTGCTAAGTCACCAATCGTAGCTAACCACTTGGGGTGTCCTATAGCAGAGGTGTTGGTTATTCAATATATGGTTCTCGGGGCGGCGGTAGGTACCCATACCCAATTCCTAAATTGAATGAAAATTGTCTATCCCTATGACAAACTTCGTCCAGCCGTGGATTGATAAAAACCTTGGGCCTACTTTATATTCTTAACATTGACTGTTTTATATTGGTAGAGAAACTTAAATTTATAAACCGCTATTGCCTCGATTCGGCGAGTCCTCACGAGCATGGTCGAAAGCAAGTTTCATTAGTCAATTAAAATGTATATTTTGGAGAAATAGTAATACGTCTTCTTGTGTTGTGACCGGGCCTCCCCTCGAATAAAGCACTACAGTTTGTTAAACAAATAGCTCTGCCTTAGCGAGAGGCCGATCTTAATTAAAAACTTACAGCTCCGATACGATATATGGCCGGCCCGCCTTGAAACCACCTGTAAATCGTGCGGCCGCTTACTCCTTCGACGAGTTTTATTATTAATGTGTGTATTTTTCTCATTCCTGTTACCGTTTAATTATTTGATATTTATTCAAACGGGCAAACGTCGCCCGGTGGACGGTTGCGTTTCCCCGAGCAGGAGCGGGGCGCGGTTGTTTTACAGCCCCTGAACAATTGCATTTTAATGATGAAGTGTTTGGAGCTGTTCTTCTATTCATCTGCGCAAAAATCCCAAAATTAATACACCATCCATGAAAATGATTTAACAATTATTATAAGCAATAACTATCAGCCTGAAACACTCATCCACATTGAAAAATCTTCCGAGAAAAGATACATGACGCCAACGGGACTTGAACCCGAGCCCTTCTGATTGCCGGTCAGATGCTCTCCCAATTGGGCTATGGCGGCATATCTTATACCCGCCAAATGATTCAATATATACTAGTGTTTCATTCAACAACTACTGCTTATTATATATTAATTATTTTTTTTTTTTAAGATTTAATTTGTTGCTTTTCCGTGTGGTTTGCGAACAAAAGTATCCGCACCAAGTGGTCTTTGAGACTCACAAATGTTTGTAATGTTTATGGAGCTTTAAAAATAAGGGAGGTGTTAGAGAAAGGATCGATAGAGATTGGTAGATCCTCGCTATTCCGATGTAGTCACGTTTGTGTCAATATACCTACATTATAGTTTGTGTCAATATACCTGCACATAAATTATAGTTATATAGTTTTATAGTTTATAGTTTTATAGTTTATAGTTTTATAGTTTATAGTTTTATAGTTTATAGTTTTATAGTTTATAGTTTTATAGTTTATAGTTTTATAGTTTTATAGTTTATAGTTTTATAGTTAATAGTTTTATAGTTTTTTAGTTATATAGTTTTATATTATAATATTCTAGTTTGTGTCAATATACCTGCATAAAAATTATTAGAGTAGCTAAGGAGTTGTATTTTAGAGAAAAACTTTAAAAAAAGAAAACAATAACCCAAAGGAAATATGGAAAATATTGAAAGAAGTTACATACACACAAAAATTCAAACAGAAAATACAATCGAACATCTAAACATTAACTCAAAAAAAGGAGACGCCAATACAAATAAAGAAACTACAGCAAATCATGTAAATAACTTCTTCGCAAGTATAGGAAAAGTCTTAGCGAACCGTAAAATTCTCAACACAAAAACAATAACACAAACAAACAGTTCAAACACCAATACACAACCGACACAACACAGATTTGCAATAAAAACAACTTCGGAAGAGGAAATTGACAAAGTAATAAACACATTAAAAAACCGTATTGCTCCTGGATTAGATGAGATAATGACGGATTGCAGATAATAAAAACCGAAATTTTAAAACCCATAACACACTTAATCAATCTAAGTATAACACACTCCTGCTTCCCTAGTACTATTAAAAAAGGACTGGTGATCCCTATTTACAAATCCGGAGACAAAATGCAAATAACTAACTATAGACCTATTGTTGAACACGCTTTCAAAAATTTTCGAAAGAGTAATAAAAAACCAAATTATAATATACCTGGAAGAAAATAAATTAATCTCGGAAAACAATATGGATTTAGAGAAAAAATAGGCACAAAAGAAGCTTTGGCGTATACAATAGACTATATACATAGCAATTTAGATCAAGGGTATAAATGCATAGCGATATACCTAGATTTAGCTAAAGCTTTCGATTAAATCTGCCACCAAACGCCTTTTAAAAAATTAGAAAACATAGGTATCAAGAGCATTGACATCTTCAATGTTACCTATAGAGAGTTCAGTAACTATCTTTTGACATATATCTCAACATATTTAATTTATTTTTATTTAAGTTTTTATTCCAGCAAGACTGGGAGGGTAGTGCAATCCCAGTCTGCCATATTACATAAACAACTATAAAAGAAAAGAAAAAAAGAGTTTAAATATTAGGTAGGTACCTAATTAAAGCATAAAATGAAAACAAAATTCATCACACAAATAACAAAAAATAAGCATAAAATTAAAATAAATAATAAGTAGACAGAATTAAAAATAAAAAGATATTTTGGGATCGTCCATCATGGAGGTCGCCTCATCATCTGCATCCATCGCTCATTTAATGGGGAACTGAGCCACTCGGATGCAGCCACGACAATGATATTGGTTGAAGTCCGTATCCTGCTCCAGAAGCTGGCTAGTCGGTGGCGAAGTAAGGCTGGGAATGAGTGCACCCTCCCCTCGGTGAACATCGTGGAGGCACTGCAGAACCTCGGTAGTTGCATAAGTTGCCTGTATGCATTATTGTAGCACACCCTCAGTTTGTCCCATTGCGCTGCAGGGTATTGTGTCCACAGTTCTGACGTGTACAGGGCAGTACAGTATATCTTGAATAGTAATTTTCTGACATCTTCGCTACAGTGGTAGAACCGCCTTGAGAGCATTCCGGCCCGTATATTAATTGCTTTTCCATATCTTCTATATCCTTCATGTCTTCGGTTAGGATATATCCCAGATACTTAACCTGTGAGGCCACAAGCAGTTCAATTCCTTCTAGATATATTGGAGGAATATCTGATGGCTCCTTATTGTGTTTGAAAGCGACGATGACTGACTTTTTAGAATTGTACAACAGGTTATGAGAGTTTGCGTACTCTTCGCATATTTGCACAAGTCGTCTCATCGCTTTAATCGAAGATGCAAGCAGCACCATGTCATCGGCGTAATTAATGTTGTTACTTCCTTGTCCGCAGATATGACAACCGATTCGTGTATCGTTCAACTCTTGTAAGAGGTCGTTAATGTACACATTAAATAGAGTTGGAGACATATTTCCCCCTTGCCTGACACCGCTCATAGTGAAACTGCCCCCTCGGACTTTTTTTTCTCATATATTTTATAATCTTCTCCGTAATAATTTGGTGTATAACCGTTTTATGGAGAACCTGAAAAAAAAATCGAATAAATAAATAATATTATTTATTTTTAAATTTACGTTAATTTTAAATCTCTACTTTTTAAGTTTAATTTATCTTAATCGTATGTTTTTTTATTTATTTTTTCCGTTTTTTTCACTAATAATATATATATATATATATATATATAATATTATACATGTATGATGTATAATTTTATATATGAAATGGAGGCCTCAGCACGGGTAAACCACCCAGTGAGGTCAACATCATTGAATTGTGTATAAAATGTAAATATGGGGTGAGGTTTGTCTAGGTCTTGGAGGTGGATGACCAGGACATACTGAACCCCAGATTCCTACCCACCCCTTAAACCCTTTTCCTTCCCAGAACTCTCCTCTCCTTCCTTTCCTTAAAAAACCCTCCACACAGCATCCTCAAAGATGACATAGGCCCTGAGGGAAATTATTTTTCTCAGGGCCTCCTGTGTGGAGCTCATGTAAAAAAAATATATATATATATACATATTGCATCAAATAAATAAATAGATTCAACAGCTTTCAATTATGTTAAGGGAGGCAGGTTTCGGTACCGCCGCCCCCGGATTGGTTATCCAATAAATGATTCCAGACCATTTATTGGATAACCAACACCTCTGCCATAGTTCACTACGTTTGGTGACTTAGCCGATGTGCCCGGATTCATGTGGTGAAGTTTGTCCAGATTTGGCGGCCCACCAACTGCGTGGCAGGCCGGATCGGGAGAGACTGGTGGAGGGAGGGACTCTCGGATAATGGCCTTGCACCGCAGTTTGAGGTATAGATTCATAGATCGGTCACTTCTGGACACACTGACCCCCAGATTCCTAGCCACCACTCTCACCTTTTTCCTTCCCAGAACTTCTTCTCCTTCCTTTCCCAAAAAGACCCTCCACACAGCATCCGCAAAGCTGACATAGGCTTTGAGCGGAATTATTTTCCTCCGGGCCTTCTGTGAGGAGCTAATGTAAAAAATATGTTACTAGATATTATAGGTGACATGTGACATCGTACTTGAAAGTTAACTAATAAAATGTTTATTTATAATTTAATGGGTTTCACAACGCACATGCATGGGGAAAAGATTACACACCATAGAATAATCTGCGGAGACGTAAAGGGTCACGGCCAACAACCTCCCCGCGTCTAGGTCCAACTCTCCGCAGAACATAATGGATTTCCAAGCCTATCACAAGCATTCTCCGGCTTCTGTTTGTGCGCGCAGATACGCTTCTGGTTTTTATTAATTAATCGTTTCCCCGCATTTGTATTCGGACGCATCCGATAATTAGTCCCACGGATCCATACGTAATTTATATGGTTTCTACTCCCACCACCGCACACGGCGACCGCGTATATTTTTAATTAAGCTCCGAGAGACCCGTCCGTTCTATCGCAATCGCTATGGCCGCATTAAGTATTCCTTAGAGTAAATAATACATCTGCGGGGACAAATTGCACCCCTTCCCGCTTCGTTCGATATAGATGGTCGCACAGAGACTGTCAGGCTAATCGCCGATGCTGTTTGTTCGCTCGTCCCGGCGAGCTCCTGAACTAAATAATCCGTGATCATTTGATATTCCGTCCGAGAAAGCATTCCCCTCTCAATCGCCGTAGCCAAATACTTTATTCGTCCCATTGTGTGTTTAGCTTTCTTCTGGACACCTAGTCACCGACACCGCGCCATGCCGCGAACCTTCGGATCGAATGCATTTCTCCTTAAATCGAAACAAACTAATTATCGCTGCGCTATAAACTATAGAAACTAATTATGAATATTCAATTTATGGCCACCGTTTTATTTACGACCCGGCGATGCCAGATAGTGCCACCGAGAGGCTGCCGAGGGATATAATTTAATATCCCCTCGCCCGGGTGAGCCAGCGAGTTTATTTAACTTCTTTACGACTTTGCGCTTATCAATCCTCGAGTGTAATTAATACCGCCCCATGGCTGCCCAGCGCCCAGTGCCAAGCGCCCAGCGCCCGGAGGTTGTATGTGTTTACGGGGGTAGCGGCAGCCTCGTCCAGCAGCAAGCACATCCTAGCCAGCCGGAGCCCATCGATGTCAGCCATATCCAATCTTGTGCAGATCTTGTGAAATGCGGCCGTCAGCAAACAAGCGGTGCTTTCTAACACATTTTACGTGATACCTGTATTAGATTTATGGCTCTAATGCAACTGTTTTCTGGCATCAAATAACGGCCACTTCGGATTAGTCCACCGTCAAATCAAAAGTTTGAATAATAATTTTATTCGTATCTTCGAAGAAATTGGCACTTCACTCCTTTTTTCCGGCGTTTTGCCTACAAAGCATTTTACATTATTACCAACCTAAAATCGGCGGTAATGGAATAAAAATAGGTGTTTCTTTTATATTTCAGATGTATCTCCCTATATATTTTTCTATAGGATCCCGTGTATGTAGGTATAGATCTTTGTATGTAAGTAGGTACCTAAGAATTTATGCACACTAATATACAACAATAATAATAATAAAAAGCCTTTTATTTCTTGCAAATAGGTATATTACGGAGTTACAGAAATAAGAAAAAGTATAATTAATGCTACTTACGAAAAGTTCATATAGGTATCTTAAATTATTCATAAGCCTTAAATTATTCATAAACCTGTGGAGGCCTCCTCTAAAAAATTCCATTAATCTCTTGTTTTGTTCGTAGGGTTAAGTATTCCTTGTCTTTGTGTGTGTACTAATGTCACTAATATATGCTGATGTATAATGTTTTTTGATGACAGATATACCTGTAGATATACAGATATGCGTCCAACATATTATGTACACGGTTCACATTTGTCACATGAGAACGGGTTGTTTCTACGACTTGTTCTTGATTTCAACAGCTCGGCTGTGTAACGATTTGCTGGCCTCTGTGCTTCCTCCCTCCTATAACACGGTCATCTTTGGTGATGCTGTGTGGAGAGTTTTTTTAAGGAAAAGAAGGAGATGAAGTTCCGGGAAGGATGGGTAGGAATCTAGGAATCTGCTGGTCGTGTATCGAAGAGTGACGGACATATGAATCCATCTCTCCCACTCGGGTGCAAGACGACGAGTCGAGAGAGAATAGCTTGTGAGGTCAAAGGATCTCCCCAAGCCGGCCTTTCCTTATCCGGGTCTCTTTAATACCCATGTTCACTTATTCCTCGAACATTCCCGAAAAATACACGATTTCCCGTAGCTAACCTATTTTCCTCAGCCCCCTTTGTGGAGTTCATGTAAAACATAAATTGATATTTAAAAAATGTACTAAAATCAGAATTACAATGTATGCAATTATTATCAACAAACAACACACTCAATATACTCTCCAAGCCTGATCCCGAAGCCAAATGGAAATCAAATGGAAGCCACCAGAAGGAGATAGTCCGAGCGGTCGGTGCACCTCCACGGTGGATGGCAGCTCTCCGCGGGCCCCGTCCCGCCCCGTGGTGTAATTGGCTTCTGTAAACGGGAGCCTCAACTCTGACCCCCAGTTCGATTAAAAATACCTAATTGGCGTTTTATACAACTCTCCGTTTCGATTATTATTTTTTCATTAACGGCCTGAAACCGGTCCGCCGTTGTTATTAAACGTAATATTCTTTGTGGCGCGGTTAATTTATTATCGTTTCGTAATTAAAACTTGGCTAGACCATTTTAGATTACGGTGTTTGTTCACTTCTCCTCGTTAAGTGTAAATGGTAGTTATTATTTAAGTGATTATTCGATTGCAGATAAATTATTACAGGAATTACATTTCGGGGATTCGCCTTCGATTAATGTTTGTTTTATTAATTGGAATCAAGTTATACCAATGTTATTAATTAAATTTTAAATTGCCTATCTCGGTATTGAATGAACTCGGAGATTTTTAAATGTTTGGATTGGTCGATGTGAAAACAGGTCCTGAAGTCGATTCATCGCATTGAGAAAGAAATCACATACCTATTGGAGAATTATTAATGTAAGATTTTAGTTGTGCCTTTCTTTAACGTGCAGTTGTCAAATAAAAATAGTTTTAAGAAGTACCTAATGCATATTTTCACGACCCTAATAATTACAACCTAAGTATTTATGTTCAGAATTGTAAATGGTTGGATAGACAGTGCCGATTTAATTAACCTCATTGTATTTCATATACCCACGAGAGCTACTCGTTCCAAAATGATATTTAAATGCAACAATACCAGGACTGAGTTTTCCAAACAGTCCCTTGTACCTAGGTTGCATGAAGTTAGTAATACAAATCCAGATGTGGCGGATCTATTTAACTGCACGGAAGGTAGGTACAAGGGGGTTGACTATCAAATCTAAGTCTATCTTATTTGTCCCATAGACTTTTGTTCGTACTTATATAACCTAACTTATATCTCCGATCTCTTTTCACAAAATTGTCACAATTAATTGTTATTCTTTTTTTAATTATTTATAATGTTTTCTTATAGTTTTTACTGTAATATGTTATCATTCTAATTCCTTGCACTGTCCCAACTCATTGCTTGGGTAGGCTGTTGGGGTCGACTCTTCTCGTTCTCAGGCTATATCTTCATCGGTTCTGGTTATCGCTTTCAACCAGGCCGTTTCTTTGTAATATTTTGGAGCATTGAGTAATCCAGGATTTCTTTGGTCTTCCTCTGGATGACTGGCGATGAATCGTTATGTTATGTTATATTTATGGATATTAAATAAATAAACGAATCCATGGCGACTGGTGCAGAACAACGAGTATCAAAATTAAATTAAGAAAAACATGCTTTATTAACTATGCATGTTTGTATAGATATTTAACTAAAAACTGTAGAACGGTCAGCTTCTGGTACCAAGACATTTTCAATCATTTGCTCGTGCAACTGTTGCTCGCAGCATCTTTCCAACATGACATTTGGAGCTTTGCATTAACCATACGAAATACGACAATCCGCTGTTTGGTATTGTCCATATTTTTTTTCGTGTGTAAATACTTGTAGAATATGCTATTTCTTATAGCTAACCTAGTAAACGTTGCTAATGTTGTGGTTAAAAAACATAATATTATGCTTTCACGCTAAAATATTGTGTAATGCATAATAAGTTCGTTATCTGGCAGTCAGATTTAAATAGGTTCTTAACTATTAACCGTTAAGTCCTCAATTCGACTTTACCTGGTAATGAAGTAATATCAAATCTCTCGCTTATTTCTTCAACAACTTCGCTATATTTTTATTTATTTATGACAGCTGTAAAGCCTTTTCTGTAAGATCCATCATTCTTGGCAATCACCATCAAATCCCGGCTGACAACGCCCATACGTATTAAATATAAAAATAACACTTCAACGAGTCGGTACATTCTGCGCTGTTTACCATTTATAAATTTTAATGTGTTATTCAATGTCTTTCAAAAGCTTTAGGGCTCTTTCTTTAATGACCTTAACGGACTTTGCTTTTCCACGAGGCTAGTGTGTTTGTCCTCCTCCACAAGCCTGTCTATATTCTCCCCCGGTCTCTGGGCATTCTTCTCCAGTCCTCCAGACCTCTTCATCTACATTCTGTTCCTGTATTTTTCCACGCATTAGTACATCTTCCTCTACGCTGGCTTCCAATGCGGCACCCGCTCGATCATGATTTTCAATTTACTGTCATCTGGGATTCTTTCGCCCATCGTTGTCTTTAGAATCTACAGATTCACCTTTTGGAGGGCCCCACCACTTTCCCGCCCTGATATAAGTAACTTATGGTTACTCCTACAAGACTCTCGCAAGGATTTAAATTTTTTTGAAATAACAATTCTAAATGTGTATGTTTTTTTTTTACGTGAGCTCCACACAGGAGGCCCTGAGGAAAATAATTTCCTTCAGGGCCTATGTCATCTTTGAGGATGCTGTGTGGAGGGTTTTTTTTAAGGAAAGGAAGGAGAGGAGAGTTCTGGGAAGGAAAAAGGTGCTAGTGGTGGCTAGGAATCTGGGGGTCAGTGTGTCCAGAAGTGACCGATCTATGAATCTATACCTCAAACTGCGGTGCAAGGCGATTATCCGAGAGTCCCTCCCTCCACCAGTCTCTCCCGATCCGGCCTGCCACGCAGTTGGTGGGCCGCCAAATCTGGACAAACTTCACCACATGAATCCGGGCACATCGGCTCAGGAGGCCCTGAGGAAAATAATTTCCTTCAGGGCCTATGTCATCTTTGAGGATGCTGTGTGGAGGGTTTTTTTAAGGAAAGGAAGGAGAGGAGAGTTCTGGGAAGGAAAAGGGTTTAAGGGGTGGGTAGGAATCTGGGGTTCAGTATGTCCTGGTCATCCGCCTTCAAGACCTAGACAAACCTCACCCCATGAACCCGGGCACCCCTGCTAAATCACCAAACGTAGCGAAACACTTGGGGTGACCTACGGCAGAGGTGTTGGTTATCCAATAAAGGTTCCCGGGGCGGCGGTATCCATTCCCGCCTCCCAAATTAGCGAAGCGATTATTATTAACGAAGCTAGACCTCAAAATATCCCTGTGTACACTGTTAGGAAGCAATATGCAAGTACAGGACAGCAAAGTGTTAGTAGTCAATTAAGTTATAAAAAAAAACACAGGAAAATAATGTTTAAAAAAATAAACATGTCAACAGGAAACAAAATGAAAATGAAAAAAGATAAATTGCTGGCTGTAGGTCTGCAAGTATCTGCAAAATAAAATAGCGAAAAAAAAAGTAAAAAATATATTTCTATTGGATTGTGCCAGTCCGGTTTAATTTTTTTTTCATTTCAGTTTCATGACCGGTCAGTGGCTGAGTTGGCATCGCGTTTGGGTCCCACCCATACGTCGAGTGTTGATTCCTCGGCTGGCTAAGTCCTCCATCACGACAGAAGCATTTTTTTCCGCTCAACGTGATGGTAGTAAGAGATTTTCAAATATTGTCAGGTTATTCATAACCCTTGAATGTTTGTCTTTCTTAAAAAAAAAATTGAAATAATCAACTAGTTTATCGAGTTTATATTAATCATGTGCCCAGGAAATTGTTGAAGTCATCACATCCGCGATGGATGGCTTCATCCAATCTACTGTTAAGGAAACTGGTGTAGGCTCAAAGCCGTGGTTCAGTCGACAATGCGCTGAAGCAGTGCGGCGAAAAAACGCGGCTTACCGAGCCTACAACACATCTAGAACATCCGAAGACAGAACAGCTTACAACAAAATGGCAAAGGAAACCAAGAGAATCATAAATAGATCAAAATTTGAGCACGACCACCAGATCAGCAGAAAGCTGGCTGCATGCCCGCATAGCAGCAGGCAATTCTGGTCGCTTACGGGCTCAATAGGTCGCAATTTCTGCAAATCCAGTCTGCCACCTCTTACCAGACCTGACGGCTCACTAGCAAACACCGCAACCGAAAAGGCTAACTTATTAGGTAAAATGTTTGCGGATAACTCAACCCTCAATGACCAAAGTGCTGTCCCGCCGTCGGTTCCTCACTGCGATTTTCGTATGAAAAAGCTGAGGATCCGGCATCGGGAAGTACTCCATGTTTTACGAGGGGTTGATGTTAATAAAGCTAGTGGGCCTGACGGAATACCTGCTCTGGTACTGCAGAGGTGCGCTGCAGAAATACCTCCAATTTTGACGAAGCTTTTTAAAATGTCCCTGAAGACTGGCTCTGTGCCCTCTGGTTGGAAAAAAAGCGGTTATCCATCCTATTCCAAAGCAGGATGACCGCTCTAACCCGGCCAACTACCGCCCCATAGCGATCACATCAGTTCTGTCTAAGGTGATGGAACGTGTGATCAACGACAAACTGCTCACATACCTCGAGAAGAACAAAATTATTAACGAGTTACCTCGAGAGTGTTTTCTCTTGGGGTAAAAATAATCTCGGTGAATTTAATGTTTCAAAGACCCAATCTTGTCTGATTACGTCTACAAGGGATCGAAATGAAAATCTAGTCTCTTTCAACGGAAGCAATCTTCCGAACAGGCCCTCCATTGATATGCTTAGTGTAATCCTAAGTGACCAGCTCAGGTATGGGGGCTCCATCGAAGCCAGAGTAAAGTTAGCCTCCCAGAAACTGGGCGTTCTGTATAGGGCCCGCAGATACTTTAATAGTGCACAACTGCTAACCCTGTACAAATCGCAAGTGCGCCCCACGGCTGAATTTGGCTGCCACCTCTGGTCTGATTGATCCCTTCGGCACCGGTGCATAATCGGGAAACACGCCAAACGCGTGCCCAACATTTGTACACGGTTGACATTTGTCACATGAGAACGGGTCGTTTCTTCGACTCACATCCCAGATGACATAGGCCCTGGGGGAAATTATTTTCCTCAAGGCCTCCTGTGTGGAGTTAATGTAAAAAAAAAAAAAATCTGTAGGTTCAACTGTATGTTTTACTTTTGTGAGGAATTTTTCCGGTTTAGCCGTCCTTTCCGAACCCGAACCTTTCGCTCTTTCAGTTGAAGCGCGGGCCGTGGTTTTCAAGACCGCAGGAACTTCGTTTGGTTCCGTGGAATATTTTCTTATTTTAATCTTTAAGCTCTCATCTCGTGTTCTTGCCTCCTATTACAACTGTTTTGATCAGATCGTATCTTTTTCGTAATTCTACTCTAATCTTGTTTTGGTTTATCTTTACACATATAGTTTGGATTTAACGGAGTGTTTCTAAAGTTTTTTTTATTTATAAGTATTTTTTTAAGGAATAGTGTAATGCTGTAATTAGGTTTTATGTTTTATTTAAATTTATATTAGTAACTTTGCGTTTGTGAATAAATTTAAAAAAAAATGAAATTCAGAGAATGCGCTTAACTTTGTAAATAGATACCTAACTTAAATACTTTTCCACATAAATATAATAAAATATAAATTACTCTCATAACGGTACGTAGATGTAGGGCTGAAACGTTACTAAGGGACAATATTTTGTATGTTTTTTAACGATTAAAGTTTAATTATTAAAGGTATTCCACCAAATCTACCTTATAAACGAATGTTTAACGGCCTAAGTGGCAGAGGGCTTTGAGACCCTTGGCCTTAGGATTCATAGTCTTAAATCCCATGGCCAAGGGTTCAAATCCCGGCGTGCGCCAGTTAATTTTTTAAAATTAATTTGTGTTGTTTTGCGATTAAATCATTAAAAAAATAATAGCAAGTTTGAGGCACGTTCCAGAATGAAAAATAATGAAGACCACCATTCAGAATTGAAAAGTTGCTTTATTAAAAAATCCACTCAGTATTAAAAAATAAAACTAAACTAAATGGTTAATTAATGGTCTAATAAAACCATATAAAATAAAATAGTACCATGTTATGAATATGAACCAAATTCGTTTTTAGAAAATGAATTTTATAAAATATATTATGATAAAACTATACTGACAGACAGAACAATTGGTCATAATAGACCTGATATAGTTTTACATGATAAAATTTAAAAAAATCTTATATCATTGATGTCGCTATTTCAAATTCCTGTAATATTTAAAAATCTGTTTCTGAAAAAATAAGAAAATATTTCGATTTAGGAAATGAGATTAAAAGAATTTGGCATTCTTAGACTGTAAAAATATTACCATTTGTTATTTCGGCTACTGTCATTATACCTAGCTCTCTCATTCAAAATTTAGGCTTATTAGATTTGTCAAAGAATTTATGTATAAAAATGCAAATCAGTCATTTTAAATACATGCAGGATTACGAAATTTTTAAAAAATATTTATATTGAGGGATCAGTAGGATTTATCAGTCCAGCTAGGAGTTCTGCAGAGCCGAACCTATATGAAAATATCTGGAGTCGGTTAATTATTTTCCCATTTGGTTTCTGGTAGGTTGACATGTTGTTCTTGTGTTATTTTGTATTTATTGTACTTATATAATGCACTTGCACAGCGTGGATTGACTAAATGATCATTTGTGAAAAAGTGTGTGGAACGGTTTAGCTTTTCCTGTGCGGAAGATTTAACCCGGACATAAGGTCGTAAGAAAAATTTAATATAATTTTGACTTGTGTAAGAGGGAGTCTGAATAACCGTCATATATATTGTCACTTAAAATTATACAGATTTAATTAATGACACATTTAATAAAAACTTAGTAAGTAGTTAGTTTTATAATGAATATAATAAAAATAATAGATTTTACAGCATAATTCATTTGGCATTTTCACGAGCATTTGGTTCCTTAGAAATGGCAAGCTGCCTGTCTATGAACTTATATGGACCTAACAAGACATTATCACGTGTACGCATTTCATTAAAATAGAAGTAGAAAAAATAGTTACAATATACCCTATCTTTCCTTATCTGGTTCCTTGGAGCTGGCAATCTGCTTAGCTAAGAACTAATATCAACCCAACAAGACATGATAACACTTGAGCACTTTTTTTAAATAAATTTCAGTTATTTGCAATATTGTCATGTTATTTTTGATCCGTTGTAAAGTAATAAATAAATAAAAAAATTAAATGACTTTAGCCGTGTTTAGGGAACATATCTGAATAGCCAGGTATTTCCCCACCTTCCTCTCCCCATCTCATTCCCCGCCCCTCTAACTTCAGTCTCACAACTTAACCCATTTGTAAGTGCCATAGTCTCACCAGCTCCAGATGGTTGGGAGCAGTTAAAACTCTTGTGAAGTATTCACATAATAAAATCACTGAAATGAAAACGTATTAAAAAAGTCCTTATTTTACACCCCTGACCAAGAAGCTAGAATAATCCTTACATTGACGTAAGCGTTATATTGTCGTCAAAAAAAAAGTCGCCTTAAATTTTAAGCCTTGGAGATTCTAATAAAATTTAATTTAACAAGTTAAATTTCAGGGTTGGATTGTACAATTATTTTCGACACACACGTGTTTTATTTCACAAATCCCAGGCTATCGAGCACGGTCTATCGATGAAGATTTTATCGATAATGTCGGTAACTTTCATCGTTCCTGTGAATTACTGCTGATCGGCAACGAACAAACAACGGTTCACAACGACTAAATGTTGTTAATATATTCGACGTGAACTTTTTGTACGTTAGCGAACTGCAGTCGTGCTCGGGAATGATGGCAAATCTTATTACACATTATCGATAAATTCTTTATCGATCGACCGTGCTAGATATACTTTCACCATAAAAATACGCACGAAAGTCATTGGTTGCAAAATTTATTGCATAAGTGCAAGATAAGCGTTTTTTCCGCTTTAATTTTTTTTTCAATTTTTATTTATTTATTTGTTTCTTTACATGGTACCTAGGTCTAATGTTTACAATTCAGTTTATAACCTCACTAGGACAAGCCTGTGTTGAGATTAAGGCGATACACAATATTAACAATTTTTGTTTACTCAAAACTCACATTTTAATCATTTCCGGCGAATTCGTAACTATAACAACTTTTTTATTTCCATGTCGCACGAGGAATGCGAGTTATTTATATTTTAGATTATTAAAAACAGTACCTTACCATTAATATATTTTACGTACAACGATTTTAAAACTTTATAACCCGTTTTTTAACAATAAAGTTAGCGGTAAGCACCAGATTTTATTTTTCTAGACATTAAATTAACAACTTCGTGAGGACAACATGGAGACACATTTTAAATATTTGTAACACGCTCTTCGGAATGAATTAAAATGAACGCGGCAGAAAGGTCGAATCTCCAGGCCTGCTAGGGTGAATTCGATTGTACGTTTGTACAATACGCCATGCCGTGGCGTATATTTGTTTACACGCTCTCTTCACTTACTTCGTTAAGATTCCCGCATTATTCGTCTTCTTCTTCTTTTCTTTGATAGGGCAAATTCGACAGTAGGTCCGTCCAATACACGGGTTGCGAGTTGCAATTTGTATCCACGGCTTCTTTACTTACGTCGTTAAGATTCTGAATATATTTTAGGGTATATTGTTGTCTTAACAACTCTACAATTTAATAAAATAACACAAAAATAATATAGTTATTGAAGAACAATATTGTTGTATGTTTCTTATAGATTACGAGTATGATGGGTGCCTACTAAGCTGAAGGCGATAGTACCTACATTACATATTCAATTTTATATTTATAGAATACACATGTTAAATTTAAATATAAAATAGATGTAGATTATTTTCGTAGGCCTCCTCACTAGGAGATCATATGCTGAGAGGGACTATGTTTTGGATAAGTTTACAGCGACCTACGAGTATATGGTACAATTTCTTGGTTTGGGTAAGGTTTTTTCAGAAACTTCTATTACGATGTTTTTAGTAAGTTCTTTTTCCGATTGTTCCTTAAGTCAAAATTTAATGTCCTTAAGGGCGTTTAACCAGCCAGCAGTCGAAAATCCACATTTCGTCGAAAGGTGTTCTTACGATGGTACAGGGTGTTTCCAATGAGAAAAATTAATTATTCTCTGCACCAGCTTTTTAAAATTATAACTCAATATCGATTTTATTTCATTCCAAATTTGCTTTAATTTATACCTACATCCAAAAATGCTGAAAGGCGTGATAAAACTATTAAAATTATGTAGGTACTTTTTGTAATTATTTTTTGATCATAAGTATTTATAATTTTTCAATAATGTCTAAGCAAAATAAAAATGTAAAAAAATCTGAAATATATTTATTTAAATAAATGAAACAATTTAACTTTGTTTGAACCACTTTTATACTTGAGTAAATCCGACCGGTTTCAGAACGAATGTTTCTTCTTTAGGGCAAATGTATACTGATTTGACAGTTTTGAAATATGGATGGGAACAATCTATTATTATGGTAGGGGTGGAGCTGTTGCTAGGTATTAATGAAGAATGGGTGGGTAGGGGAACATATCCATGATTGGGCTATAAGACAATATTTTTTGTTTGTTGATAATAGAATTATTATTTTTAAAGGATTTTTTATTTCCAAGGCTTCTAAGTTATCTAAACGTTTTCCTCTATGATTAATATGAAGAATATTTATCCCCTTATTTTTTTCAAAACTATGGTTATTTCAATGATATGGTTAGCGAACTCAGAAAAATTATTATTATTAAGACATCTTAAATGTTCTTTGATCTAATTTCAAAATTACGAGTTGTTTTTCCATTATAAAATGAGGGACAATCATTACATTTGAGTTTATATATTCCGGAATTAGTCAATTTATGGTCTTTATCTTTAGCATTTCTCAAAAAATTACCGATATTATTTCTTGTATAAAAAGCTGGTTTAATATTAGAAGGAAGATTTTTGCAACATTGAACTGAAAAATTATTAATATACAAAATTTTACGCCATTCTTTATCATTAATATTATTAGAATTGTATAGATATTTATTTTTTGAAAGTTTTTTATTTAAGATGTTATCAATTAAACTTGGTTCATATCCGTTATTACAGGGTGGTTGGAGGTCTTATGAATATGGTCAAAAGACCTCCAACATAGGTCTTACGGTCATCCATATTTCAAAACTGTCAAATCAGTATACATTTGCCCTGAAGAAGGAACGTTCGTTCTGAAACCGGTCGGATTTACTCAAGTATAAAAGTGGTTCAAACAAAGTTAAATTGTTTCATTTATCTATAATGGATAACCACAAAATTATAGCTACATTCAAAAATATATATTTATTTATTTATTCATAAAACACAAGATACATAATTAGACATTTTAAGGGCCCGCAAACCGGATTTGCACCGATTTGTTACATATTTCCCTTAAAGACGGTAAGTTTTAAAGCTCTTAAAAAAATATGTGTTATTCTTGAAGATAATATCTAGACTTTGGCCGTGCCGAAACGCAAATTATATAAAATTCCCTCGATAGAAAAAAATCGCAAAGTATGCTCCAAAAATTGTTATAAACACGTTTGTTTCAGTTATTTTACAAGTTATATGTATGAAAAAATTCTGTGTTTCTTTTAATGCTGTTTAAGATAATGCCCGCGAGATTATATAGAACCTACAGCTAGATAGTTAGTAAAACCCAACATAAAATCATTCGTTTACCTTTTTAACGAAAGACGAGAAGAAGAAACTTGAAGATTTTTCACCATATTTTCGCGCATACACATGTAGAACATATTGAGAGTGAAGGTGTGTGTGTGCAGTGAGTGTGTGTGCTACGTGGGTGCTCCAGATCGGCTTTAATGATTATCTGATTAGTTGTCCCCGTAATCCGCTTAGCATTATCATTCGTCCCCGGCTGCGGGCGGCCACACACGACGGGTGAGCCGTCGCTAGCGCTGCCCCGCGCACATCGTCGTCTCCAGCGGCCCCCGGCCCCCGGCCGAGATGTTCCGCGAGGTTCCCGCTCTCTACAACCAAGTAACAAGCCTGCTTTCATCGATTTCAGCTCCACAATTACCCTGCAATCTGCCCCCTGTCCTTTATTTTATTAAGTTATATCTAACTAACTAAAAACTACCCCTCATTCCGTTTTCTTGAAGGGGTGGGCAGATAGGTTGGGACGTCAAACAATTATCTTTTTGCACACTCTACTTCTTTAATATATTCGTCTCATATGTGCAGACCTACTATTTATTTTTATATTATGTATCCGCTCTTTGATCGGGTACTTTTACTTATAGAAAAACTATACTTTGAGTAGAGAAGAGAGATCAATGAGCGCGCTGCCCGTCGCCGGCCGCAGAGTCGAAAGGGCCCGTCGTGCACCAGGCCCGAGTACCCATCACCTGATCATTTATTTATTGTTTCTTTTCATGGTAGGTATAATGTTAACATTACAATTTATTACCTACAAACTAACGAAATATCACCAAAATAATACCTAGATTATCAATACCTATATTGAAAGAATAATTTTTTTGCATGTTTCGTATAGATTATGGGTCCCTACTAAGCTGAAGGGGTTGTTGTAATATAAACATGTAGGGTGACCATAATGTTGAAATTTGATTTTAAATGAAAATGTGTTTCTTTTAAAAGAACTAAAATGAAAATAAGAAATTTGTGTATAATATATTATGCTTCTATTTGGCAGGAGAAAGATGAAAATACAGCTTAGACAATATAATATGCTATTAATTTAATAATAGGTCAAAGAGAAAATCATTGGCTCAAACAATTAATTTAACAATATTTTTAAAAGTGCTCAAGGAATTAGATGGCTTAATATTATGTTCTGGAAGGCTATTAAATATGAGTGGAGCGTGATAAAAATAATGTCTTTGACCAAAAAAATATTTAGTTTGAATTGCCACAAAGTTGAGACCAATGCCAATTCTAGTAGTACGAATTTGCTGTGTTCTTTCTGCAATATAAATATTATTAAAAAATATACAAAGCCTTTACGTAATATATAGCTTTGTTTAACATTCATGATATTACATTCCTTACAATGTAAATGAGTGCATGGATATCTATTTTTTTTTTCTTGGACATAACTTTAAGAATCAATTTTTTGGCAATTTTAGTTGATCGGATCATTTGATCGGGCATAATTTACCTACTACCTACCTACTTTGAAGTAAGTAGGTAGTAGATAAATTATGCCTTTTTTAGACTTCAGGTATCTACCATCTCGATCTACCATTACCAGAACGAGATTCATTCAGAACATGACATGACCCGAATCAAGTATTTGCCATGTCTTTCTCGGGTATCCCCGACTTCTTCTTCCATATAAAGTACTCAGTGAAGTAAATATTCCAGCTGGGTCCTACAGTCTACAGAGGCTATGAGGTAGTAAAGATATGCACAAATAAAAGTTTTTGTAAGAGAAACTTTGTAAACGTTATTTTTATTGTAAATTTCAGAATTCCTCCCGTTTTCTTTTTGTGGGGAATTCACGGCGCTTTACGAGTATGGTTTGTATGTCCCTTGCCCAAAATAGATAAGGAAAATATAACGTTAGACAACATTTTTAACAATACTTATTTAAAATTTCTGTACCTTATTTGTTTTTGAAGAAACAATTAGTTTTGTTGTTTATATTTATCATTTGGTTTGGATGACATTTAGTTGACCAGCAGTTTATTAATGATCCATATTGAGTTAACCGTTGCAGCGCCCGCAAACGATATACGGCCATTGCGGTGACTAAATAATAATCCGCTTAGTTTAGGGTTCTCTGGAAGTCAACTACATGAAAATATAACCCCGTAATAGTTGTTAATTTGGGCAATTCGGTACTCTTTCCAAAAAAAATTTTTCCCTTTTCATAATGCCATTTCCCCGAGTTACTCTTCTCTTATTCCCATTCCTGACATGACCCAACCCGAGTATTCACTACCTAATCGTGACATATTCTGACGTTTCTTCTGTCATTCACTTACGCCTCACATATACATATGTATCCCATTTATCCCATTATCTTATCCCATTTCTTGCATTTCCAAGCCATCTAAGACTTTTCCCTGCCGTTTCTGGAATTCTGTTATAACTATATTGCCGTTTTTTTTTCTGGAACTTGAAGTACATTTTTTATAACTAGATACTGTTATTATAATACACTAAGGAGATAAACTGATAAAAGCGTTTATCTCTAACGAATTGAAATAAATCTGGTATCTCACCATTTACCTATGAACTTTCGACTTGTGGGTCCCAGACAGGCCTATGAAACTGTTAAAGAAAGAGTTTAAATACTTTAAAAAAATTTGCTTAATTTAATTTTCCCCAAGAAAGATGAAAAAGACTTCCATTCGGACATGCACACACGCCCAGCCCTATCACCCCTTCGGTGTTTTTCTATATTTCAAATTTTGGTTACATTAATTTTGGTTTAGGACAAAAATATATTGTACCATCTCACACCTAAATACAAGTAGTGGTGCTGGGTTGCCGTCATTCTTAGCATTGGGATGGCTAAGTCATTTGTTTATCGTGTGTTTGTTTATAAGGGTGCTTTTGTTGTCCACTCGTCCTTTTTATCTTGCAGGCTTCCTAGTAGAACAATATTGTACAGCTCTAGAAACGTAAATAAAATTACCTACATCTTATTATTGTCTCTACACATCAGAAGAAATCTTGGGATCTATAAACGATAGATCACCACATATTGGCGCATCCGGTACACCACATGTTGGCGCATCCAGATCACCACAATTATGTTTGTTTATCTCTTATTCTATCTGAGGAGCGTATTTTTATTTATAAAATATTCTTTATACATTTGATATATGGCGTTTCTGTAATATAATTCTGTGATAGATGGTATATTAAATTTACTCTTTTGGAGTGAAGACTTCTTTAGCATCGTGTTGATTTGAAACTCGATGAAACGAAACACGATATAGCCTATAGATATGCGAGAGAAGGAGATAATCGGTCTCCTCTTTGTGCGGTGCTCCTCTTTATGTAACCTCTCCACTCTTGCCTAATTTAGTTTTCTGAAGGTTTCACTTCTACCCCGTGTGAACGGCACACATTTTTTTTAAAGCTTATGATCTTTGGTTATTTTTGTGTATCATTTAATATTCTGTGCGTGTTTATTGTTTGGCTTAGCGAACTGGTGCCAGCGTGTATGATAAAGGGGGAATGCGCGGCCCGGCTCCGCCCGGTCATTCGGCCCGGTACCTACTTACAATCTGGGATTAGGAATTTGGCGGTCGTGCGCTTTCTGTCCCGGATTTATTAGAACAACTAGTAGCGGAGATTTAGGAGTCCTGCCCGCCATTGTCTACCGCGATTGGCATTCAGCGTACACGCACGGATGGTTTACAAATTAAACCCGATCGGGGGTCCGCGTCTCATTGTTTCGGCGGTTTAATTTATTCCTGTCGGGCGGGAGGTGTCGTCCGCGCGGTGACAAGCAAATGCACTTATCCGGGCTGCTCGGGCCGGCTGCCCCCTGCCCGGTCTCAGACGCAGACGTTCCTCGGCCGGGACACCGCACCGAGCCACCGAGCCACCGACCACCGCCGGCCGGCTCAAGTTCCTCGTTAGCATACACGGCTTTACCGGGACGTATCTCATCATGATTCGGACGGTATGCAAGCGCGTCAAGTGGCATCAAACAACAAAGTCTGATTTAAACCCGCCTCCTTTCCTAAATTTCCTTATTTCAAGTTAGACCTTTCTGTTGTGGGACGTCTCTTGGTTGCAGCCGCGCGTCGGGTGAGGCCTCATCCTAATCTCCTTGAATGTGGATTTGCATTATGCAAATGAAAAAAAAGTCCAAATTCAATTGTTTGTGTCGAGAATAATAATTCTCATTGATTAACCTTAATCTGGCTTTTGTTCAACGCAATCTGATAACGCCCTAGCAGGAGAATGATATCTGTTATTTCCTCTCGTTTTTAATATTACCAACAAAATGATAGTTCTTAAACTCGGTTTATCGGTCAGCATTCAAAAATGCTTTATTGTATGCTAAACCATCTAAACTACGAATGATTCTACAAGGTTAGTTAGGAAAATGTATAAGGTTTCCAATAAAAAAAGTTCTTAGTTTGTGAGCATTTAATTTAAGTCGTGTATGAAATGCATACTGGAATTTAAGTTACGTATGAAATATGTACATACCGGAATTCAAGTTATTTATGAAATACGTAATGGAATTTAAGTTATGTATGAAATGGTACTGAAATTTAAGATAAGTGTTAAATATGTAGTGGAAATTAGGTTTGCCTAAAACATAAAGTCGTTGTGGTTTTTTTTAAACTGCACCTCCCACAGATATTTTGAGATGTATTTCATACAAATTAAAGATTACAATTTTCGAATTTTCTTCACTGGAAACCTTGTACATTTTCCTAACAACCCCCTAAAGAATTGATGATATTATGCTATTGCTTGAGTTCGCAGACTACAAAGTGATGTGAAGACCGCGATGGACCATTTTTGAGTGAAAAATTTTATAAGAATCATATTATAAACTAACTAACTAACCATCACGCCGTTTCCCCGCTGGGTAGGCAGAGAGGACGGACCGCCAAACAACTCGATATTGGCACACACTCCTTGCCTCGTTCACATTCATACATCGTCTTATACATGCTCTTCTATTATTCCGACTCTTCACATGGCCCGATTCAAGTATCTGATACACTTGGTCGTGCCATGTCTTCCTCGGGCGTCCCCGATTTCTTCTTCCATTCACATTTGCGTCATATATTCTCCTTACACTCCTTTCCTCGTTCATTTGCTCTACATGCCCAAACCATCTGAGCGTCCCTTTCTTAATCTTACTTATCACGCTTACATCAGCCTTGCATTCTTCGCGGATCTCCGCATTTCTCACGCGATCGTACATGGTTTTATATGTATGTATTTATTATTTGTAAGAATAATGTATTATACAAGAACCTCAAAGTCACTCTCATTGCTTACGTTTTATGTGAGTGTCAGTTTTGCAAACCGACTACCACGTTTCGAAAAAATACCATGTTAGGAGAATTTTATAATAAACTTGTTTGGTTAACATTCACAAACCAAATAATACGTTTTGATATCTTACATTTAGTTAATTTATTTTTATTTTTTCATTGATAAGTACATTAACATAAAAATATAAATTATTTGATAATGTAGCCTCACCGGATGCTTACCCTTGCTGAAGCTCCCATTTTAAATTTTATAAAATACAACAAGTATTGTATTACATGAAATTGTAGACCATGGAACCGCTTCCACTGAAAGCGCTAGCGAATCCAGTATACATTGTGTCGTAATGTCAAAAGTATGTTTTTGGTAAACAGTCATTAAAGATAAAAACCTCGACATCAAATAAATATGCAAATTTAGGTAAATTTATGGGTAATTTCAATAGATTTCAACACATATACATATTCATATTTGGAGAATTACCAGAAGAAATAAAATTGGAATCATAAAGGTATTTAAAATTAAATTGCGAAGATATGTGATTGATTTGGTATAGATGTGTTATTGAGGACATAGATAACTATGTATCTACCTATTTAAAATACCGCAATAAACAATAAACAAAATGCAAGGCAGTGAGTCATTGTTGAAATTGGAGATATGTACCTACTACACACTTCGAAATGACAAGTTGTTCGAAATGACAATTCAAATTTTAAAAATCCCTATTTTCATGGAATTGTCCTACTGGCTTCAAGTTATATACACAACTAGCTGACCCGACAATCGTTGTTCTGCCATATAAATTATTTCTAGTGAATATTTTGGTTAACAATTATTATAAGCAATAATTATCAGCCTGAAACACTCATCCACATTGAAAAATCTTCTGAGAAAAGATACATGACGCCAACGGGATTTTTTTGGGAATGGGAACGCCATTTTTCAATGTGGATGAGTGTTTCAGGCTGATAATTATTGCTTATAATAATTGTTACCCTTTGTGCTATGCATAAAAATCTTGTCTTAAAACGTTAGTTTAACAATTAAAAATAATAATTAATATTTTGGTTATTAAATAAAAAATAACGAATGTATTGTAAGTGTGTGGGGATGGGATCTATGACAGAAAGAGGAATGGAGCGCTGCAGACGATGACCGCCGATAAAAACAAAAAAAAAACACCAACTAAAGTGGAAAATGAAATGAAGAAAATCAATATGAATTTCGAAGAGCAATTGAGTGTATGATATTTTTTGTCAGTCCGTCTTTAGCCAACACAAATAAGTTCGGTGGTTTGCCCATGCGTGAACATGATGCCGAATGAAATATCAAAATGACGCGACGCTTCTCGTGAATGTCGTGCGCATGTGTTGATGAAAGTTCGATGAGGCGGACGTAGCGCCATCTGTCATTCAACAACTTAAATAATTTTGTTCTGTTTAAAATACGAACGACGGTTAAATTTGTTCATACAAAAATTCAAAAATCGCGATTAAAAATGGGAGGGTGGTGGTAGGAGGGTTAAAATTTGGGGTTATAAATGTTTTTTTGTAACCAAATAAATAAAAAAAATACAAACAAAAATTTGAAAAGGGACACCCTAATCAACTAGCGGTAGGTATGAAATTTACTTTAAAACCTATTATCATACCTACCAATATACATACAAAATTTTATAAAAATCGGTCAAGCCGTTTAGGAGGAGTGCGATCACAAACACCGTGACGCGAGATTTTTATATATAAGTATTATTTCACTTGTATTTATTTCACTAATATTATTTCCTCCTTTACAGGAAAATCTAAAATGAAACTTTCCCATCGTTTTACAATGCGCAATCACGGGCCCAATGAATCTTTCAGAATGCAGAGCCCGGCCCAATTGGTCCGCATGACAGAACGGCCGGATAACCAAACCAGAACGTGGAGCCACGCAATATGCAATACTGGGAGCCATCCCTCTTGCGCGCGCTCGGGTAGACAATGACGTCTTATCGGGATTTATCTGCGCCGATTGCACATCACCTGTCGCCGATTTTGACGACGTCTTTTTATGCGCGCGGCTTTTTCTTACGACTTGA
Organism: Limnephilus rhombicus; assembly: GCA_929108145.2. Lineage (NCBI taxonomy): Eukaryota > Metazoa > Arthropoda > Insecta > Trichoptera > Limnephilidae > Limnephilus > Limnephilus rhombicus. The sequence continues at coordinate 10,721,978 of OV815275.1, forward strand.
ATAAGTAATTTTGTGTACGCTGCGTCTGTTTGCGGGACCCCAGTAGAAATAAGAATTTATGCATTGCGACGTGTTGTCAAAGGATGTGTGATGCATTAAAGAATTTATGGGCTATTCAATTTATTTGAGGATCCCTTCCGTATGTGTTTTATGTTATGTGAACTCTATCGTTGTGCTCTTGCAGAGCGTTTACTTGTTTTAGCTACTGACGTCATTTCCATTATAAGCAATTGGGTTTAGTCTTACTTATGTTATACGTAATAACGATTTCATAACCTTATGTACAATACTGCCGCCATGGATGGAACCACAGTGTCTTCATTGAGAGTGTCAAGGAGGATGCTGTGTTTTTACTTGTGACTACATAATAGCACTATATCTAAGACACCTCCAGTAAGGTGTTAACAAAACGTTTATCTACTGATTATATATTTTTTTGTTTTTACTGGAATTTACTTTTACATGGAACATTACTTTAGGCACTCGTTTTTAAGCTCTTAAAAAATATATGTTATTTTTGAAGATAATGTCTGGATGCTGCCGACGCCGAAACGCAAATTATATGAAATTCCCTCGATAGAAAAAAATCGCAAAGTATGCTCCAAAAATTATTAAAAACAAGTCTGTTTCTATTAAAATTCACAATGTTTCTTTAAATGATGCTTAAGAAGCCTCCCACGAGATTTTTGCTCTTTTTTAAACGAGTCGTGTTTTATTAAACATTTTTGCAATTTTCGCATCGATTTTGACGCTTTAAATGTTAGCGCTCTCCTCTAACATTCGTAATTTCATATATCTCCATCTTATTCTTTTTGAGCCCGGTTGCGGGCCCTTAATATGCATTTATAAATAATACATAGGAGTGGTCCCAAAATTGTTCCTTGAGGAACTCTAAGGCCTTCTTGTTTCATCTACATGAATAGATCGTTTTTTTTCATGTATGTTTGTATGTAAACTGTAATCATCGATAAATTCTGTGTAAGAGAATAGAAATAAAAAATAAAATTCAACAATCATAAAATAAGAAGAAAAAAGGAGTGTTTATACTTGTTATAGGGCGGGTTTTAGAACTAAGCTACATCATAATATTACAATGTCTTGAAGATAATATTATGAACGATATGCTCCCCAGTTAATAATGATATCATGTTCTCTACTGACGATCAGTGCATCCATCCTCCCAGTTGGTTGAGAGATCTGCGCTTAATTATGAAATTGCTCTTATGTACCTACTTACTGGTATAATTTTGTAGCGTACCTACATCTGTTCCCTAATTATGACAAATCCAATCCGTTTCGGTGGCAGTGCGCACTCCGGCGCAATTAGGAATCATAATTTATCGACATCACACTTACACGGAAGGCGTACATCATTAAGTTCATTTCATCCATGAAGCGCATTTGGCACGACACTCGCTGGAAAAATAAATAGACAGTTGTGAAGTTAATTTCGCGTATAATTCTCCGCAAAGAGGTCGCCTTCGCTCGGAGGAGGGCAATGGGCAACATGTGAAACTCATTTGTCCGTTAGCCATTTTTCTCCTTGTTTGTTTTCTAGGAGATATTTAAGTTGTCATCGTTGCGTTATAGGTACATTCCCGACGTCCGTTCCAGCTCAACTTGCTTGTTGGAAATAGATTTTTACGCTGACGATACAGGAAACAAGTTGTCTTCGCTAGAACCACGATGTTTCATATAACTTTATTAATTTGATTCCACAACTCCACGTACGCGTTTAACTCCCCGATATGCTTTAAATTATCTTAGAGCTTATGCGTTTAAACGGCTGCATCGTGCATTAATCCTTTCACACAATTTACAAGCATTTATTTCACTAATATTACTTCCTCCTTTGTAATCTCGATTCGATTACCACGGCTACCTATTAACTTTAATATGCGTAATTACATTGTAAAGCATACGGATATTTCCTTTTTATCGACGTAATTTCTTTCGGCTGAAGCGTTACCGGCCTTCGAGCGCCGAATATCTTCTAATAACTAATAACCTTCATAATGCACCCGAGCCTGAAGTGAACCGCTACTAATAACAATATTTATATGAAAGCCAGATAATGGTGGTTCAGCCGCAATTAAAGGCGGCGGCAGTAACTCACCGGACGCGGGACAATTAAATCTTAAATTAGCGGTAGCTCTGTTCAGGGGAACTGTTTGAAGTCCAGGCCGGCCGTATATCACGGTGGGAAAGGAAATGATCCCACTAATTCCCGCTCGTGGAATGACAGTTCCCCGGCCAGCCGAGTCGGTGCTGAGTCTGGAGACTCCTCGCCCGTCTCCGGAATCTACTGGCTGTTTCCGTCCGATTCGCCGAGTGTCGCGCGCTGATGACATGACTGCTATGTGGTGGCTTTGATTTCTAATTGCGACCAAATGGCCGGCCGTATAATGACAGTATCGGCCCATCTGACGGCGAGGAGCAGTTGAATGGAGCTATCGACGACTCCATCAGCCGATATTGCTGAATTGCCGCTATCTCACGCTCCGCCCTCTGGCCCTCTGGTCTAATTGGCCGCAGGTAGCTGGTAGCGGCTGCTCCTGAGGCTGGCTGCAGGACTCCGCTAATTAGCCTCCCTGGCCCACCGCCCAGTCCGGGACACGATGAGATATTACGTCTATATGTACATAAATTTGCTGCTGTTTAAACGCCGGCAGTCAGATAAGATCTGTTGCGCGCGCATGCGTGGATTCTTGTCCTGCGGGAACATCTACATTCGAATTCCCGCCGCCGAATTCCCTGACTACCGTCGACCGCGACGCGTGTTTTCGCATGTAGATAATATTTTCGAAACAAAATCGTCGAATAGCTTACAACATACTAATGTCTGCTTTATCTTACCTGGTAATTTACTCGTGGTCCTTTTTCTAGAAGAACAACCGACCTAAGATGTTAACCGCACATTGCTATCGACGCAGCGACGCCACGATCAGTTGACGCTTCCCACTGATAACTCTTTAGCATCTGATAATGACGTTTTATCTTTAATTCCCCGTTGATATTTGATAGTAATTATTAGGTACGCCTCCGAGTCCCGCTGATGGGAGATGGTCCTACCGATAGGCCCTCGTGGCGGTGTTTACTAGCGATATTAATAAACAATATCTCAGCGGTGACACTTGCTCCCTCGGATATTGAAATAAAGAAGACCATAAAACGTTTGTTTAATCGCGCCCCGGCCGTTTAATGGCCGTTATTGTGACATGGGAAGCTTTGCGTGGCGGTGACTACCGGACTTAATGACACATCAAAATGTTGTGACGTTTATTTATCGCGGTTATTATCCGACGTTAATGGCCAATAAGTTTCTCAATTGTTAATATTACCTTACTGAGAGCGGTGCCAACAGATGTTGGGTCGATTAGGTAATACACTTTACACCACCAAAGTATCATGTTTGATGGTATGATTTTGTAGGTATGTTGCCTTATTTAAGATAATTTAGCTAGCTACATATTCGTAGCACGTTCTTAGTTGAATGTTGAATTATCCCTCCTTAATTTGCAAAGTTCAACTCCTTACATGAAACATGATTATCATCTTATTTCTTATTTTACATCTTGATTTTCATTATGTTTTTAAATGAAATTAAGTCAAACAGTAATGGTTTTTTATTAAATTATATATAATTATTTGTTATTAAATTTCTGTACACCCCAGTTTGCTGTTGCAAATATTTTTCCTGCATGCCACGTGTCAAAATTCACAGACACTAGACAGTCTAATTGCGCGATTTTGCATTGAATTCTGTTTGTGTATTCCATTTCGTTCGCGTACATCTTTCACCCCGTGGAGAACGTTAAACGAAAGTGTCATTTCTTATGTGCGCCATTAAATCGTTAGTTTGGCAGATAGTGCTTCCCGTTCTACGAAGTCTCCTGAGTTCTGTGACTTATTTTGACAAATGGTAAGTTGATTAATGATCCCTGACACGGACATTTCCGTAGTCCGTTTCTTCTAAGTGGTGGCATGAGCTAAAGCAACAAATGTGTTAGCTTTTTTTATTATTTCTGAAATCTGAATTCCATTGCAACGATGTCTGGTCCTTTGAAGAGAGGTTTACCTGTCTACCTCAGACATTATTTCTTCATACAACTGCCCACGGCACAAAACAGTTAATACTTACTACAATTGTTTTTCGGAGTAATGATCCTCAGCACTTGGTAAAAATTTTAGTCAAGTAATTAATGATATTTAAGTAAAATTAAAGTATTACAGCCTTACTAAAAAACCCAGTGAAAATTTTATTCAATTGACAAACGGCCGCGGATGTGAAAACATTACTAATTAAAAATTTGTACTTTGAAAGAAATACACATGGTTTCCACGGCCTGAGAGGGTCATTTATCTCTGTTTTAACCATTGATGTCCGAACGATATTTGTAATTTTTCCATAGTATTTTGAATGTTCTATATATGTCTTATTTTTGAAGGTGTCGTAAAAACAAATACCATTTATGAAAACTAGATAAAATTACCTTTTAGATTTGTGTATTTGAAATACACTTTAGCTTTCAAAAACTGCCATATTTTAAGATTCAGACTCGGAAAAAAATTGAAAAAAATTTCCTCCCAAAACATTTTTGACCAAAATGTAGAGAAATTTAAATAAAATCAATATTTAAAAAACACAGTCCTTTTATGTAATAAATTTGGAAGGAAACTATCACCTCACTTTTCCATCGTGTATACAATAAAAAAATAATAAAAAATTTCAAAGTTTTTTTTATTGCCAAAAAAATAACTTTGGAATAATACCGAAATTTAAAACAGATTTCTTGCATCTCTAAAGACGTTAATTTTTTTGATACGTTTACGAACACATGTATTAGGTTTTAATATTATAAAAAATTATCACTTTTAAGAAATTCTCTTAAAATAAAGATCTTAAAATGAAAATTTTATCTTTTAAGTAACCTATAAAAAACAATATTCTAACAGTTCAACTTTGAAAGTACGGCGTTTGTACAATAACTTGATTAAACTGATGTAAACCACACAAATAACATGGTAAATATATCAATTATGTGAACAGAAGAGTAAATTCGTCACTACAATAGAAATTATTAAGTAAAATCACAAAATTTTCGATATCCCGCCATAAAACACACCGAGCTGTTTTGTCATCGCGGGCTGTCGCGGGCCGAAGAACTAATGCATAGGCGCGCCAATAATGCCTCTTGCGGAGAAAAATTAAAACAACATTGTTTCCTAGTAAATTAAAACCATATACAACGTTGTCACATCTTCAATGCGTTTTAACAAGGTGACCACGTAAGAAACGTTATTGGTAATAAAACGTGTTTTAGTGTATACGAGGTTTATTTATGTTATTGCAATAACACAGTTAATCGGTCGCGCTGTGGTTTTTTTTAGTAAGGCTGTTAGTGTTTTCTTATGAAGCACATACTTTGTGATATAAATTATAATTTAAAATGAAACAATAACTTTGTAGACAACGCTTTTATTTAATGTAAAACTCAGCTAATAGCTATAGTGTGTGTTCGTTCGTATCAGCCAATACCGCTGGATGCTTGTTCTTTCTTGTCCCTGTTTTGTTATTTCTTGTTCCTCCCTTCTTTTTTGTACCATAAAACTCAACTCGGCGAATAGTGTTCGTTCGTATCGACCAATATCGCTGGATTTTTCTTATTGTTTTTCTTATCTTTGTAATTTCTTGTTATTTCTTGTTCCTCTCAATGCTGAAGTGTTTACATGATATGCAGTATGGGTCCGCCGCCATATCCTTTATTGGAAAACCAACACCCCTGCCATAGGCTACGTTTTGAGCAAACGGTTCTCGGGTTCATAGGTTGACACTGTGCTCGGGTTCATGGGATGAGATTTGTCTAGGTGTTGGTAATGAATGTGTTTACCCAACTACTGCGTGGCGGACCGGATTAGGAGAGACTGGTTGAGAGAGACCTTTCGACCCATCGCCTTGGACCCCAGTGGAGAAATGGATTCATACGTTCGGCATTCCTGGACTTTTTGAACCCCAGATTTCTGTCCATCCCTCATACCTTGTTCCTTCCCAGAACTTCTCTTCTTTCTTTCCATAAAAATACTCTCCACACAGCGTCCCGTTGCATGTTTTACATTTAATTACCTACCTCACTAAGTGTAACCTGTTCTGAGGTAGGTGACAGGATTGTACAATAAAAATATTGCATTTCAATGTTATTGACAGATTTAGGTTGTGTAAGTGGAGAGAAGAATTAATAATGTACGTAGCGTATAAAGGAGGAACAAAAATAGTACATTTTTAGATATTTGGACGACGATTATATAATATATAAATAAATTAATTAATATAAAGTAAAAAAGGAAGACAGTAAAAATTACAAGTTGTAGGATAATAGATAGTAATAAAGAGTACAAGTTGTACAAAAACACTAATAAGGTCTTCAATTTCCTTGTTATTTTTTCAGTGATGTTTTTGTTGAAGTATGTTGACGTATCTATAAGTTAATGCTGTATGCATATTTAACTAGGTGTAAAAAGGACTACTGGCGAATCATCTCTGCGTTTATAATAATAATGGCTTACGGACTGCTCTCTATTGCTCTTCACCGTGATGTACGTTTTTTTCCATCAATTTTGTTAGGAAAAATCCTTTTTAAATATAATTGAGCATCTACTCAATAATTTTCAAATATTCCAAAGCCTGTGTAAAAAAAGTCACAATCTCGTTGGAATCTTGATAGCGACGATCATTATTGTATACCATTTTTAAAAACTGTCCATTTATGCCACTGAGGATTTTTTACAGAATGGTCAAAACTTTAAAAATTGCCTTATCCATTTGCAAATTCAGTATCTACTCCAGTCACTCTATTCTCATCACCCAAGAAAATCAATGCTATTATCTCTCTAAAGACTGCGTGGATTACCGTCGTAAGCTCTTCGATGAACCGGTCCCATGGCTTTTCGTTTCATCAGCTTAGTATTCCATCTGTACCAATGACGTTCGCAATTTTCTCTCTCGGTAGGTATTACAATCAGAGGTTGCAGATTTCGAGTATCTTAACAAGACGCGTTGTTGATGACGTGGAATTTAGATTGTGCCTCGTTCAGAGCGGGAGTAAACAGATGCCGAGCTTTTCTACATGGGAGTTGGTGGGTACGGTATTACGATATCGCTTGTGGTATTCGTTTTGAGTTTGCATGACACTTTTATCATATGCTTTAAAACAGGCATTTGATTGGTGTACCTTCTTCCTTCGATGCCCTCTCTTGTATAAATGATAAAATGCTTAGCTACTCACGTGTGTATTTATTTATTTATTTATTTACATATGCATATATATTAACAATACATTACAATGTGATCATTTGTCTGTCCAACTGGGCAGAATACCCGTTTCAGGACATTACTATTTATGTATTACATTTACTACTATCACTAAACAGAACATATCTACAAAAGTGATCTAAAGACCACAAATACCGATATATTTTTTGATTCCCTCCCTCTATTTAAGAAAAACATTTCTAGCACACTGAATTCGCACACATAACACACACATCCGCACCCTCACACGCGCATACACACACACCCCTCTCCTTCAATAATTTACTAACTTAATTTAGGTAAAATGTATAATATATCACATAAAAACGTAAGTATAGAACAGCGAAATGTCATTGGTACCAATTATTGTGTTAAATTCTATAACTTTGGAATTATTTTCTACTATGTAATTATGTACTGTTTGTTTCTGCAAAATAAAATAAAATAAATAAAGGGATTTGAAAGAAATCTTACGTTGGCATTCCAAATAAGAATTTTCGAATCCTAGGTAGTGTTAACCACACAGTGTAAAGATGAAACCATGCGAAATATTGCAAAATCATAAACAATCATGTATTTTTGTTTTGAAAATTTAATCGCTTAGAAGTGTTATAGATGCTTCAATTAAATACTGCGTGTAGAACATTTCTTGGCCTTTAAAAATATCGGTTATTTTTTTATAAGTCTTTTAATAAGCTTAGAAAAAAATAAAGAATTATATCTATAAAAAAACACTTTCCAGTACAAACTCTCCTACTTATAAACCCCTTTTCGGATATGGTTTTATTGTTTAATGGGGCAAATTCAGTTTCTTTTCTAATAATCGCAAAAAATTGATATTTACGCCCGAACTTCACAAAATAAAATTAAATATGCATTTCCTCGTTGTTATTTTTAATATCAATCAATACTCCCAGTACTTGACTCTTAAAGTGAACCTTATGCCGTACACATAAGGACCACAAACTTGGCACACCCATTACGTATCAGTTACGCCCCGGCCCTGCCTGCGACGGGGAATGGACGTCCTAGACTCTGCATCGCTTGGTTCCGGGAATTCAATTTTAAATTTCCTTGTTATTACAATAAACAATGCGTAAAAATGGAGTTAATGTTTTTTACAGATCTTTACAAAATCAACCTGTAAAAAAAATTCTCAAATACCTTTTCCAACCTTTCCAAAAGCTTTTTCTGAAGTATTTTTAAACTCCTCCCAAAAAGAGGCGTGGAGACAAGCCAATGAAATTAATTATCTGTTCAGAAAAGTTAAATATTTGCCGAGTTTCATAATTTTCACCCAAAAGCAAGTTATAATCGGAAACAAGGATACACCCACGACATAATTCTATTGCGGGTAATTTGAATAAAATAACTTTGTTTGATCTAATAAACGTAGTGAATATTTTATAGAATTGATATCGTGTACGTGAAAACCTTACTATTAAACGATAAATTGAAACAGCTTTAAAGTAGTTCGCAGTTTATATAGCCAAAGAGAGTTATTTATCAGTTGTAATTTCTCATAGAATTTCGGAATTTTTCCAAGGTACCTGAAATGTCGCGTATATTTATTATTTATTTTTAAAGATGCCGAAAAAAATACCATTTTAGAAAGTAGATTATTACCTTTGTTCATATGATTATTAATTATTAAATACCATTTAGATTTGTGTACGTGAAATATACTTCCATGTTTATAATTTGCAATATTTTGATTTCAAACGTAAAAAAAGTTTAAAAAATGCTAACAACAAACATTAATCACGTAGTCAATATAAAGTGTATGAAAAATATTATGTGACGTAAATGTGAATGGTAAAAGAAGTCGGAGACGCCCGAGGAAGACTTGGCACGATCAAGTGAATCAGATATTTGAGTCAGGCCATGTCAAAAGTCAGAATAATAGAAGAGTATTTACGAGACGATGTATGAACGTGAGTGAGGCAAAGAGTGTGTGCCAAGACCGAATTGTTTGGCGGTCCGTCCTCTCTGCCTACCCCTGCGGGAAACGGCGTGATGGTTAGTTAGTTAGTCAAAAAAATTTGGAGTATACATAATTCAAAAGACACAGACTTTTTATTGAAGGAATTAGCAAGAATGCTGTAACTTCACTTTTCAACTCTTCATATAATAAAAAATACATAATTTTTTGGAAGTTGCTTTTGATTCTAAAAAATAAAGTAATAAAACTGTTTTTTTTTTTAAAACACTGCAAATTTTTTACAACATAACAATGCAAAAAAAAAACTTTGGTAGGAGGGTGAGAGGGAGAAGGAGGGAAACATTTAAAAATAATACTACTAATTTGATAAATTGATTTTATTCATTTCTAGAGCTTTTAGACATATCTCTTTTCTACGAAGTACATCTATTCCCGAAGATTTCTGATAACGCGTGGAGTTGTTGTTATTAATTAAATTAATATGAATCTGAAAAACCTACACTATTTATTCACCTCTAATCAAAGAATGCCTTTTACACCCTTGTTTTAATATTTCCTGTTCCTGTGTAGTACAATCGTTACTTCTAAGCTTGTGTACAGAAATCGAAATGGCTTACGATACGATACGATTGTACCCTCCAGGAGCACTGTTGTCCTGGTGAGATCGGTACTCCAGGGGGCACTGATTTTTTAGGACTTGGAACGCGTGATCTGAGGATGGGAAGGAAATTGGAGTTTAATCGAATTTAGAATGGGGCGGAATAAAGGAATGGGTTAATCGTTATCTCGGCTTGCTTCTTCTTGTCTCTTCTGGGATCTTATCGTCTCTTCTTGAGTCTTCTTGCTTCTTCTTGGATCCCATAGAAATCAGATTGGATTAAGTTATTTGCTTTATTCTTTAAATTGATCGAAAGTTTACCCAAGTTATTAGGTATCTGTATAGAAAGCGGCTTAAATTTCTGATGGAAATTTTGAACCACTAAGGATGAAAAATTATTTATTAATTATGAATTATTCATTAATTCTACCCCAACAAAGGGTTTAATTGACTCTAATGTCGAGCATACTATTCTAAAGATTTTTTTTGTGTTGGCAAATGTGTGCAGTGTACGAATCTCGTGCAGATGTATGGAGACAGTCACTAATATAGTTGATTATCGGATACTTGCGTATCCGTACAGAAGAGGGACTAGTATATACATATATATATTTTGCAGGGACGCTTCAACATTTCCGTGTGTTTTTTGTTGATCGGAGATACAACCTATCGTCTACGCGAAATAAATGATGACTTTCAATCAATAATTCGAAACGAAACAACATTTTTACAATGATGTCGGTAGATGTCATGTAGCGTTTACCATTTCACCGTATTATTATTTAACGTTTAGTACTATCGGGTGCTTTATCACCTGTTTTGTTTTCTTTTCAATATTATTGGCCGCAGCAGTTTGAACAAGCTTTCGTTGCAGAGGAACCTTGAGCTTTAGAAACCCGGTTTTATTCATACACATCACGCAATCTCAATATTTCAATTCAATTATTATTACAATAATATGTTTGGATTTGAATACCTCAAATTTAAACTCACATCAAGAATCTAGATGATGAATAGTAATATTTTTCCCCAAATTAAAAAAGTTGCCGGCGTTAGTCGGTCTTTTATTACTCAGAGTTTGTTTTTCCGAAATGCGATGTATACAGTAATTTTCCTCTTATTTTGCACATTAAATTCAGCTTTAAGTGTTAAAAATAGATAGATGAATAATAGATGAACGAAATGCTGTGTAAAAATGTAATGTACAGGCAGAAAATATACATGACCATAAGCAAGATTCTATTACAAGACCGTGAAGCAATATTATATTATAAAAAATGTGTAATGTTAAAAATTTAAAAAAAAAATCAGGATTACTACAAACTTATGTGAAATGGTAAAATGTTTATAACGCCCAATTTTCAAGCCACCAAGTTTATCAAACCGTTAGAACAATAATAATATTTCTTCTGAATTACGCTGTATCATCATTCATCCATCCAACCACAGCAAACAATTTAAAAAATTAAAATAAAAGCTTTCATTGTTGGTTCAATATATTCGCACCTCACAATCCGGAAGCCTGGATTTCGCGCGTAAATTCTGAAACCGTCACTTTGGATCGAGATTTAAAAATATCTATGCAAGATAGCTCTCATGTTTCAAAGACAATAAGAAGCATAATTTAGTTCTCTTTCTGGTTAAAAAGAAAAATGCATATGTTTGCATGAGAGGAAGAGAGATATATAGCTTTTAAAATGTAAGGTCGCTCGGGACGTTTTTGATGTTATGAAAGTATAACGCGATTACGTGTTTTGGGATCTATTTATTCCTAAACAAGCAGACGGGTTAAAAAAACTTAATGTTTTTTTTTTCAAAATGTAAAAAATATTATTTTATGATGTATATAGGTACAACCAAAGTAATGAAGAATCGAGGCTCCTTTATCCGGCGCAAGAGCTCCTCTTTTCTGATACATTTTGTAGGTACACGACCATTATTACCAAATACAATATTTTTAAATATATTTGTATAAATGTAACACATATTTTTGAAGTAAAACTTCTTTACGCACTCTAAACTAGGGGAGTAAGCTGGTGAATGAGTTATAGTAAAAGAGAGAGATTTACGTTTCGTATATTACTGTAGGGGCAAGAGAGAGAGAGGTGCGAGCACACATTTTCTTTCTCTCTTTCTCTCATAGCCAGTTACGTTTCGTATATCTAAGACACAGTCAATGGGCTGATTGTTTTGCTTTTCTTCCACATACACAATGATTATAATACACAATGATATACTCGATACATAAGTACGGTAAACACGTAAAATTTTTGCTCCACAAAAATTAATAATTAGTGTAAGCCTATTGTCTGTATCTGTAGGAACAAGAGAGAGCAGTGCGCGCGCACATTTTCTTTCTCTCTTCCTATCATATAGATGAAGCAGAAGTTTTACTTGAGTCGTGTGGTCTAAAGCACACTCGTTTTTTATATTACTTTCAATAAATTTAAAAAAAATGTACTTGTGTTAAATTTTTATTGAATTTTTATTATAAAGATTATTATTGTTATTAACATTTCCCTGCAGTCAAAACACCTGTGAGTATCATTACTTGGATATGGGCGGTTTCAGAATCCTGCATAACAATCAGAATCTCAGCCAAATGGTTCTCATCCATCAGACGCCCGTATTGATCTATTCATATCCGGCAGCAGTGGCATGCGGATATTTTATTCAAAGTGCAAACTAGCAAATTGGCCGAGAGGCAAGAAGTAGATCAACAATTCGGCCAAAGATCATAAATTGTATGAAGGTAGTTAGTTCCTACATATACTATAACTAGTCTATATACCTATATAAATATCAAAATATGCTCGCATGGGTGTAGGTATATTATATGAATTTATATATGAGTATGTGAGATGTCTTGCTAAACCGTTCATCCGATTGCGATGAAACTTTGGGGATTTGATGTGTGCATGCCCGCAATGGTTTCTGTAGTAATAGTGTGCTCTGGCGCCAAGAAACTATGCGATTACGTTAAAAATATGATTAATTTAATTATGCCATGAAAATATGTTATATAAGTTACTACATTCGGGTAAACTCTGGCATCATGAAACTTGTATTAAAAATTGCAATAGGTGACACGTGAGCTGTTTGATGACGAAATGTACCAGGCTGAATGTATGGAATGCGGGAGGGGGAGGGGAACTCCGGAGGGGGATTCGCGGGATGGGGCAAGCGGGAAGGGGGGAGTGGGGAGAGGGAGGGCGGAGTGGGAAAGCGTGAGGGTAAGGGGACGCGGAAGGGGAACGGGACGAATGGGAAATGCTGGTAGAAAAAAATCTTTATTAAGGCATAGCAACGCATGCCGGGAACTCGCTAGTGATTTATAAACCTAATTTTACGAATAACTGAAATATTTTAAAACTAAAATAGCACTATATTGTACAATATTAACAATAATTGTTTCGGCACGCTACTGCTGGAGAGGGTCGACCAATATTACATTATAGGTATTATTACTCCAAGGACCGATATTTACCAACAACCAGATGCCAGCGCTGAAGTAACTGTGTCTCCTTCATCCGTCACGTGAAGTGATCCTTCAAAGGATAATTCTCGGTTCGGTGGTGCTTCCTAGCGTAGTATATCGCTCCCAGGCGGTGTGTATTGAATTGTGTATGGAGCGGGCGGAGATCCTCTGCCTAATTTCCCAACCGCTTACCTTTAATAAGCCACAATAACTATAATTTCATACCGGGTGAGGCTGCCAGAGATTGCCAAATGAAATCGTTTAAGAACGCTGCGGCTTTCAATTCTTTCGGTCGGTTTCAATGAGACTATAATATTCAGATAAATCACACCAACACATTGTGTATGCTTTGTATCGCGAAATTACGAACATACCAACATAATATAAAGGGTATTAAGTACTTGTGCTTGATTCTCTTTAACCAGTGATTCCTGACATTATTTGGAGTAAAAAGAACATGAAATTTTGTTCTCCGGTGACTTTTTAGAAGACCTTTTTTCCAATTTTTTTTTCTCCAAAATCAAACAAAAAAAAATCTTCCTCGTGTCGTCACTGGTCACTCAGCCGAGTAACCGATCAACCCCTTACCCCGCCTCCAACTGTCTAACACCTAACTTTTTTTATGTGTTTGTAGAAAAAAAAAACATTAAAAATGTCACCTGAGACCGAAATTTCATTTACATTTTTTACTCTAAACAACGTCAGGAATCGCTGATTGAAACAAGTAAGTCAAGTTCTTTAACACCTTGTATATCGTTGCGAAGGGGCAAATATTTATTTATTTACAGTAACTATACACAAAAAGTAAAACAAGCCATTACACTGTATAAACATATTAATAAGTTTCAATTTAACCATAATTACTGTTAGGCTATAGGAAACAAAATATAAACTAATAAAGTTTTAACAATATATAAACAAACAAAAAAAAAACAGAATCTGCAATTCATACGCGGTAGAAGTGAAGCCTTCAGAAAACTAAAGTAGACAAGACTGGGTAGGCTACGAAGCACACCACAAAGAGCAGACCTACCTAGGAGATCTAGGAGATTATACTACATATATTATTCTCTCGCAAGCCTAATGATGTGTTAGTCTCTTTTTAGTGTCGCTGTTTTTCGTTTCATCGGGTTTCATATCACAACGACCACAACACGTGCATTAGCCAAGTGTGATAGCCGAAAAAACCAAAAAATCTTTAGCAAATAACATATTATGATATAAAAAATATAAAAATGGTGCTAAAGACGTTTCTAAAGTGAAATAAATTATTTTTTGTTATGTTCTTTCGGTGCTGTTAAAAATATTTGTACCTCTGCATATAGGTTATCTAATCTGTGTTTGCGTAGTATAAGGGGGTTTATAAACGAATTGGTATGTAATGAGATTATTGTTGCAGAGAAATATACGTTTTAGTTATTGTGAGTCTATTAGGAACTCGAACTGAATTCAATGGTGGTATAATATCCTAATGAAATATAAATTCATAAATATGTATTGTTGAATTTTAAGGCTTGAAATATTTCCACGCGCTCGTCATATGTAGGAGAATGGATGAAGTGCTGTAGTGCTACGCGCTGAGTATGATGATTATTGGTCCATCTCGTCTACGCTACGTCGTCGCTCGTCAACCATACGCGTGGTAAAATTTGCAGCGTAAGCTCTTCGTTTGAAGGTCGCTCTGAGTCCGATGGTTGAATCAAGCCTCCGAGCAGGTTTCTCTTGAGATAATGAAATTCTTGAAGTACCTACAAGAGCGGTTTCATTGAAATGTCAGGGAAGTGATTGCCAGGCGTCATATCATACAGTTTTGATACTTAGCATAACACATCCCTCGCCATTTTCCCACTGCTTTATTGCCATTAATTTGCTTTGCATCCACGGTCTCAAGCAGGCTAATTTTACATACCACCAATCTTACTTTATTTCCAGCTGTGCTCCCTATATATTAGGTGTATCGAGATAAAGAAGATCTAATGAAATATATACCCATAGATATCAAATCGCAAATCATAACATTGATATTTAATTAAATTAAGACAACACAAGCGAAACTCAATCGAAAATGTGAAAACAGAAAAATCAGAAAAATATATTGGCAACTCTGGGACTCGATTTTTTATTGAGTTTCGTTTATATTGTCTTCATTTAATTAAATATTACAATTTGAGGTTTCACTCATAAAGTTAAGAATAAAAATAAAATTTAACTTTGATGTTTATTTCAGGACCATTCATTTGGTCTTGCCTACTACCTATCGTTCAGTTCGCACAATAAACCCAGTGACATACAGTGACAATGTTTACTGATACTTTCTACAATTTTTTTATATTTAAAGCTTTTAAATACTTGTTACATTTTGTATAACATTTGGGAGGCGATTTTGGGTACCGCCGCCCCGAGAATTTATTGGATAACAACACCACTGCATCACTCCAAGTGATTCGCTATGTTTGGTGACACTGCAAGGGTACCCGGGTTCATGGGTTGAGATTTGTCCGGATCTTAACGGCAGAACTGCGTGGCAGGCCGGATCCAGAGAGACTAATCAAGGAAGTCCTTTTGACCTCTCCAGTAGCACCCTTTCGGAGCCTCGCCTTGCACTGCAGTGGGAGGAATAGATTCATACGTGATGAAATGATCAAGTTTATTCTTAGATAATATGGGTGTCCCAAATGACAACGTAATCCTTTAAATACCTTCAGTAATTTCGTTAAAATACCCACAAAATTCTAAATTTCCATTTTTTATTATCCAACTCTGAAGAGCCGTGTTATTGATCACATTCCAAAAAAAAATAATATTGCCAAAGTTTCGGAAAAAGGCGGTTTTGCCAGATTCACGAGTATTTTTTTTATTAGCATTTTATTTATTAAAAAAAAACTTGCGTAGGTGCAAATTTTTTTACAGTTAAGGGGTGTGCAAGTTTCTAATAAAAAAAAACTCGTGAATCAAGCAAAACAGCCGTTTTTCCAAAGGTCTGGGCACTTTTAGTTCATAGCAAGGCTATTCAGTTTTCTGGAAATCTTATAATATGGAATTTTGTGGCTCTGGCACTGGAGGTGTAGATTTTCACAAAATTCGTAAAAATGCCAATGTTTCGAAAAACTATCGACTTTTTACTGAATATGTATATAGATTTTTTTTTCACATTAGCTACATGCTGAGGAAAATGAATACCCTTAGGACTTATGTCCAGTGGCGGCTCGTGACTTTTGGGTGTGCTAGAGTGCTGATATTAAAAAATGGCATTATTGATGTTGTTGTAGCCGAATATATATATTTGTTTTTGAAAATCAGTTTTTTGTATGAAAAATTTCAGGAAGTTTCAGTTTGGCGGTGTGCCGCACCGATTTTCTTTAAAATCTTCGTACAAAACACCGATTTTTGAAAAAAAAAAAAAATTTTTTTTCGCATACAACATCCATGATGCCATTTTTTTTAAATATTAGCACCCTAGCACGCCCAAAAGTCACGAGCCGCCACTGCTTATGTCATCTTAGGGGATACTGTGTGAAGGGTATTTTTTAAGAAAGGAAGAAGAGAAAATTCTGAAAAGGAAAAGGTATGAGGGATGGAATCTGGTGATCAGTGTGTCCAGGGGTGACGCATGAATCCATCCATCCATCCTTTCAACTACGTTGCTAGGCGATGGGTCGAGAGATCAAAAGGTCTTCCTCAACCAGTATCTCTCTTTTTAGTAAATCCGGTCCACCACGCAGTAGATAGGCAGACACATCCTCCACTAATACTTAGACAAACCTAACCCCAAGAACCCGGGCACCCCTGCTTAAGTAGTGAATCACCTACGGAAGAGGTGTTAGTTATTCAATAAATAGCGGCGGCGGTGCCCATTTATTATTTATCACATCAGTCCTTCAAAATCGACTTTTCTGACACCTGTATAATTATTTTCTTAACTTTATACGTTTCTGCCAGTTATAATCCATCAATCTGTTTTTTCTTTATTCTGCACTTACCGGCAGAAGCAATATGACTCCCATGTTCTTTTCACTTCGATTGTGCCTTATGCTAGCATAATACAGTGCATTGTATCAGCGAGGTAACGACCGCTATTAGTAGCCAGCTTAAGGACATCCAACCGAGTGTTATTTCTGCGTAAAATGTATTATTATACGGTTTCCAGCGCCCTTTGGGATCGGGCGCCATTGTGCGATGGCGCCTCGACACGCCGAATGCTACAGATTTTCTCTTTTCTCACAGCTTGTTAGTATTTAATATGCGGCGCGGTACCTCCGCCTCCATCTTCTGCGTGAGTGTTAATGCAAATTCGATATCCGGAACTGCTTGCATTGTCTAATTGCTTATCGACACATTCGCCGATACTAATAATCTATTTACCACTACTTTATCCGACTAAATTGTATGCGTACAATGTGCATTGTTCAGTGTGTAATCCCAGCATTTGATTGGATCTTGCCACCCGTCTTGTCTGTCTTATTCATAATTAGTATAGCGTGATGATCATCGTACAGGTAATCGATATGTTGATTGAGTTTTTTTTTGTGAGAATTCTTAGTAAATGGGACATCCATTGCAATAGACACACATTTTTATTATCTTTTTTTTCCACCGCGGCTCTTCGAAAAATCGAATTATATTACTTTCCTACAGGGAGATAATATTTAATTAATAAATTAATATATTTTTTTAAGTGAATACTTCTTTAGCACCGTTGGGATTTGAAACTCGATGACACGAAAAATAGCGACACTAAAAGAGACAAATAAATACATCTATAGTATTGCGACAGATTGATATTCATAAAATATTATTTATTTAATCACGGGTACCTACTCGGTTCCAATATAATGCAATGAATCCATAGTACCACGAAAGTGTTCTTTGGTGTGATGGTATAAAGCGCCTGACGAACTTCAGCAGACGTTTAGCGGACGAAGGATCGAATCTTATGAAATCCAGAATTTTTTTTTTTTTTGTATAATCTTCAAAGATCCAAGGCAAAAAAAAAACACAAAGAAAGCGACTTCCTAATAAGATACAAATACTAATAAGATGACCAAATGTGTAGGAAAAGGTGCACTGGAATTCGACGACAAAAATATGGAAAAATCATCCTACACTTTGATGAAGAAGTGCTTCGTAGCCTCCCCACCCTGTCTACTTTAGTTTTCGTTAAGTTTTCACTTCTACCGCGTGTGAATTGAACACACTGTTTTTTTTAAGTAAAACTTCTTTACGCACACTTGACTTGGGGAGTGAGCTTGTGAATGCGTGACGAGAGTGTTATGAAAAGTGTGATCGGTGAGGTGAACGGTCAGGCGAGGCGAACGGAAGTTGAGAGGGAGATATAAGTTATTGATGTTTTACTTCAGTCGTGTGGTCTAAAGACTAAAGCACACTCATTTTTTTTATGATTGTTAGCGTTTCGGTGCAAATTTAACGAGTAAAAGCTCTTACTTATGTAGAGATGATGGCTTAATAGATTTATCTGACGGCCTCCGTGATCGAGGGGTAAAGTTCTCGATTCGCAATCCGAAGGTCGCGGGGTCGAATCCCGGCGTGCGCAAATAATTTTATTAGATTAATTTGTGTTATTCCACAGTTAATTAATTATAAAATAATATATTGTATGTATATTTCCGGCACATTCTGGGGTGGAAGATACTCTCAGTATCACCCTGATGTAAGACCACCATTCAGAACTGAAACGTTGCTTTAAATTACTCTAGCCGTTTTTGGTGACCAGATCTGAATAGCCAGATATTTTCCCACCTTCCTATTCCCCATCTCCTTACCAGTGGCGGCTAGTGACTTTTGGGTGTGCTAGACTGCTAATATTAAAAAAAAAATCGAAAATCGGTTTTTGTACGGAAATTTTTCAGGAAATCCGTGCGGCGAACGGCCAAGCTGAAACATCCTGAAATTTTTCGTATAAAAACTGATTTTTAAAAAAATATATTTTTTTCGGCTAAATTAACATCAATAATGGCATTTTTTAGTATTAGCCTTCCCCTCACCACTCTTTCAGCCTCACAACATAGTCACGGGGTGTCATAGTCCTATTGATTGGCGTCTTAGGGGAGCAGTTGGGACTCTTGTGGGTATCCACATGAAAAAATAAAATAAACACATAAAGCCGATTTTTGTTTTTTTTTTTTTCAGCTTTCGTTTTCAAATAAATCGGTCGGTCGCTGGGGGGATAATATCTTTAAAAATGTAATGTCTTTAAAAAATTGTCAAGGCATAAATAAGCCCAGGTCCAAAAATTTTCATCCCATGTTCAGATAGAATAAAAATCTTTTTTAATTCACCAGTTTTCCCCTTGTAGGTATTACTGTTTTCCGGTTACCGTGTTCGTATTTTAAATGTGATGACCTCAAAAAGTTTGGAATATTGTGAGACGGAAGAAGAAAAGACAAGTATATTAGAAACAAATTTAAAACAAAGTCTGGTTTGTTACACCATTTACAACTCGAGAACGGCTGTACCGATTTTTATGATCTTTGATCTGTTGAATTTGTCTCCGCCCCGAATAGCAGAATAGCTATTATAACATCGAAAAATTTCACGAAAAAAAAAATTATGAAGAAAATTCTTTTCCTCATACCGAATTGGAACGTATGGAACGAATTTTCATATTTTGAAAGAGCTGCGGGAATATTGTGAAAAGTATAATATTAAGTGGTGAGTGAATTACAAAAATTAAAAAGTGTCAAATGTAATGCGCTGATTGTTTTGTTCTTAAACATATAATGCTTTCCCTCTTTCTAACAATTCAAATGCAATCCTCGTAAGTAAGTAGCAAAGTAAGAAAATCACAAAAATTATAAATCTGTACAAAACGCCATCTCTTATGCTGACAAAAACAAACACGGACGGTTGCGTATCGAAAATTGCTTTATTGTGTAATTTTTAACTTAATAAAAAATCTGAATTTAATTCAGCTAATAAGTTAACACAATAGTTATTGATTTTGAGCGGTACGAAGTTTTCCGGGTCAGCTAGTGTTAAAACACTTGTTGATAAAAACTTGTTGATACTGACTATTGCGTTAAATGTGCGTACGATAACATTTCAGAGGCCTTATCCAGAGGTTGCTGCGTTTTTTACGGTGTACGGAGATTTTTTTAAATGATTTTGATGTCTCGTCTGTGGGGATAGCGGGCTGGTGGTACCTCTCCTCGAAGGGCAATTTCATTTATTAATAATGTTTCGGCCTTCTTCTGACCGCCTTTAGACCTTAGGACGCCGCTTGGAAAAAATACAGAATGTCCGACGCGCCATCCAGGTTAATTATTTGTACCTCGAAAGACGTTGATTTTAATTAATGGGTGTGTAAGCAGGAAAATAAATTCTCTCAGGGCTTTCTTTGGGGATGCTGTGTAGAGGGAACGCATCCGAAAATTGAAAGGTGGTGAAATAAGCTTTTAAATTTTATAATTCGAAGTAAACATAATTTTTCAAAAATTAAAAAACTTGAATGCAAACATAAAACGTTTTAAAAATGGGTCGCCTTGTATTTTTTTTCTAATCCAAATTGCTGATAACCAAAAAAATAAAAACACATATTTTATTAGGCAAATATATTATAAATGTATCGTGAATTCACTTTTTTGTCGTTTCATGTGAAAATGATTAATAAAAAACTCCCAAAGTTTCATTTTTTTTCTTCAAATTGCGGTTCGGAAACTTTGGTTTCAAAAAGGCGTACATTTTAATTATTTTTTTTTACTTTTTAGATTTGAATAAGCGTGGTGTTTTCTCTTTCTACGCCGTCTAAATCATGTTTATAACTATGATAGTAAGGGAGACAACGATTTCTATTTGACTGTGAGTTGTTCCCAAAAGCGAACAAATTAGCCTGAGGGGCAAACCCAATTTTCAAAAATGAACCCTAATTATGAATATGATGGCTGATGCTTCAGCCCCGAACCATCGCACAGCCATCGGAGCGTCATCCTGTGGGAAAGCTGTATAGGAAAATATCGGCCGGCTAAACTGCCGCAATTCAACTCACCATAATCGCAAGCCACCAAGAGTACCTAAACCACTTTGAAAAAAGTCTCAATTATGCGCCGGCAATAGCAGCCACCATTCACCGGTAATGGAAATATGGTTGTGCGGTGGAATAGTGGTCAAACTCTAAAAATATATTTATCATTATTAGGTATTTGTCTCGAAATTAAGAAGTGTTGGATATCTTCTAAATAAGTATGATGTTCTTGTGATTACAGTTGATTTATTAAATTATCGTAAATATTACATCGAATATATATATATTTTTTTAATTAATAATTGTTTATTTTTAATAATATGTTTTACAATGTATTTATATGATAATTATATATCTTAGGTTTTTTTTTTTACTACCCTTCCATTAAAAGCATTTGCTTGTGTATGGAAGGGGAATGTACATTAATGTTATTAGTTAGCAGTGGCGGCTCGTGACTTTTTGTGTGCTAGGGTACTAATATTTAAAACATGGCATCATGGATGTTGTCGTATGCGAAAAATTTTTTTTTTTTTTTTCAAAAATCGGCGTTTTGTATGAAGATTTTTCAGGAAATCGGTGCAGCACCCCGCCAAACTGAAACTTTCTGAAATTTTTCATACAAAAACCTGATTTTCAAAAAAAAAAAATATTTTTTTTCGGCTACAACAACTTCATAATGCCATTTTTTTAATTTCAGCACTCTAGCACACCCAAAAGTCACGATCCGCCACTGTTAGTTAGTACTTAAATATTTCATTGTACATAAACATATATGCGAGCTGCAGTATTTATTTTGATAATAGAGTGTATTTAAAAAAAAAAAGAAAGAATGTTATGGAAAACTAAGGATATTTGTAAGATTAATTGACAGTAGTTTTTTTCATAAGAATATTTTCAAAATGTCTTTTACAGAGAGCAGTATTCGGGTTTTATCATTAATGCTTCTGATTTCTTCTGATAGACGATTGAAAAAAGTTCTTCCCTGGTAAGTGTAATGATGATGTGCAAAAGATGTATTTAGTTTTGGGCATAAAAAAACATGTTTATGTCGAGTTCTGTTTTCATTTAAAAATGGATATTTATCTTTTTCTTTTATAATTTGAATTTTTCAATAACATGATTTTTCAAAAAGTTAGGCCACTTTTGCGCTAAATGTCCTTAAATGGTGTCATCTCTGGGATGGGCAAGAGCAATTGACATCACTGTTTATTCCTACATATTCTAGATAAAACATGATCGTTATAATAATTGTACTAATATATTTATTTTCCTTTGTTTCATGTTCATCTTCGACTTCAGGATCCTGCTACCGTGAGTATAACATTGGACACAAACGCATCGACAACGAAGCAAAAGATCTAACCCATCGAACCTACTATTATTTTTTACAGATATATTTCATACCCTAAGCATTTCAGAGATTATGCAACAAATACTAGTCGCAGCGAGATATCGTACGTGACGTCATCGTCCTAGTATCTTCTGCATTTTTCGTTCGACGCGTGAGATGGAAGAGGGCGAGCTCTCACAGGGATTTGTTTAATAGAATTGTTTAAATTTCCATTAACCTTAAAAAAAAACAGGTGTTTATATTCTGTTCAAAACTCTTTAGCTTTTGTTTCGGGTTCTGAAAACTTTTGCAGGTACTCGTATCTGTAAAGGAATTGCCTTCTGCACTTATTAATAGACTGAGGGCAGGTTGTTTTAACAGAATATGAATATTTCGTAAAATTTCAAAGTTAATATTCAAGTTCTGTGAAAGTCCTTTTCAAGTGCTGTTATTGTCGAAATATAGGTTTTTCACAGACCTTGAACAATTCATAAAATTTCAAAGTTAATATTCAAGTTCTGTTATCACTCAAGGAAGCGTGTTTCACAGAATTTGAACAATTCGTAAAATTTCAAAGTTATTTTTCAAGTTCTGTGAAAGTTCTATTCAAATTCATTATCTTCCAAGAAATACTGTGAAACAACCGGCCCACGATGAAATAATAATAGAATTTAAATAAAACCTTTTACGAAACATGAATTATAACTTTGAAATTTGATAAATATTTTCAAATTCTGTGAAAAAACCCGTGCTAATCGTGTTTTTGTATTTGAGTCATGATGTAGCGGGTTAGTTTTCCGTCACAACACAATCAAACACTGACAAAAATTTAATAAATATAATAATGGAATGCTAGTAAAAAAAACCTTCCTGTCTACATGCATCGATTTTTCCTTTGAGATTATTAAATATTAATCTTAATCATTAATACTGAATAAGCATTGTATATTAGTAGGATTCAGAAATACTAAGATTCGACTGAAAGTTTAGTAATGTCGGTACCTCGCGACCGACTCGGGCCGACTCCGCGAGGGGCCGCTCGGAGCCACGCGCATTTTCCCCGATAACAAATCCCCCGCGATGGGAGGAGGCCGGACATGTTGTCCTTGTACAAATGTGAAATATTTTTCTTCGTTATTAAATGATGTCAATGTCCGCCGGTTTATGTGCGGTAGGTAAATCACGTTACACACACTCGCGCAGGCGTACACGTACACAGCGCCATGCACACTTGCGCGCGGCTCTACGAGGGCGATAAACTAAAATGCTGTGGGCGTACAACACACCAAGCAATTAAAAACACATCTGCATTCATTCATATGCATGCATTTTTTCAAAGTCCACACTATTTGTATTTACGTGGCGATGGGAGAATCAACACATTTCGTGTGTTTGGCGAAACAAACGTTTTGTTATTAGTGTTATTACTTTAAACTCGTTTTAGTGCTCTCTAATTAATTGTTTCTTTATTTTTCGTTGAGAATCGAAAAAACAGATTTGTTAACAGATTGAATGGGGGAAGGCCGGAACGCCCGGTGAGTTATAGTCTATTGAAAAGGATGGAGACAAAATGGATTGTGTAATTTTTTTTTTATTGGTAAGGTTTTTGGAGAATGGACGCTTTTATAATTACCGCTATTCTTCCTTATCGCTAAAATGCTGCAGCTCTTTCTTACAATAATAATAAATTTTTGATGAGACACACAAAATACGCGAGGCTGTTTCCACCCAAGTCCAACTTTTTTGCGACTGAAATGCTTTTCATTTTCTTTATATATGTGAAGGAGATGCATGATAATGATTGTATGTTTACTTTGGGGGGGTGCAGACATACGTTCACCGTTTGTCTCATTTACGGTCGTTGTTATTAAGTGTATTAGAAAGAGTTGCAGCATTATTGTGTTAAGGAACGTATGTTTATTGCCTTTATTAATCGTCACGGTAATTACAAATTCCATTGATGCCAAAAAGATCTAAATGCGTAAATAATTGTGTAACATTCTTAATATTGTCGACTTACTGAGAAAAGTCAACAGTTAGCTTTGTCTTATTTTCTATCTTCGCAAATTATCCACCCTAAAATAGGGGAAACGCGTATCTTAACAAATAATACTGTTAAAATAAAATGTATGTATACACGTGTCCCAAAACTCAACGTTATCCTTTGGGGGGCTTATAGGCCGTTTCGACTCATGACGGACCAGAAAATGAAAACGTAACTTTAGTAAAAAGGCGTTACTTTTTGAGTTATTGGCACTTTCGCGAATTTCGAATTCCTAATTTATTGATTTAATTTTAGTAGTTTTTTTTTGCATTAAAATTGCAATCACAAATATGGTAAATTTTTGCAAATGTGATAGATAGCATTTTAAAAACTACATTAAATGTTTTTTAAATAACTTGCTAGGTTAGCGTAGGACATTTTTTTACAGTTAAGAAGTCGGAAGTTAGATAGTAAAAAAAATAATTTTTAAATCCTGAATTGAACAAAGACGTTTACATACTTTAGACGCGGGGTAGAAATCTCAAAGTGGGAAGACAAGAACGAGACAATTGTACCGATCTCGATATCTAGTACTTTAGTACTAAACTGTCACTTGTCAAGTAAGGTCATGTCTTACCAGTAGGAAAATTGCATTTAAAAAGCGCCAAAATGCCCTCCGTATGATGAGAAAATGTTTCCATTACACGGCAAACATTACTAAAAGTGAAGAAATAACATTTAATTTATATGTACACACAAATTACTTATTATTATCGATTAATATAAGCAATACAATTAATTTTCATGTTCCCCGTCCGACAATTTTGTATGTCATTTGAGAAAAAACACATATTCTCTAAATTTTCTTATGGTACGATCACATTGAGGTCAACTTCCAACTTCAAACTATCGGACGATTGCGTAGAAGGGTAGTTCATGCGTTGGAAGTTCTAGCTGGAAGTTTGGCTTCAGTGTGAAAGTAGCATAACTTTTTAATAAATGAATAACTTTTGAATTAAGAAATTACTGAAAACCGCTGAAAACAAAAGAGTGTTGCTTACTTGCCACATTATTTTGCGAGCTTGTGAGACTATGGCGAGTCTATTTATATAACGTCATTGGAATTGAACTGATCTAAGGTGTCGATTTTCTCGAAATTCATAAAACTGCCACTTCCTCGTAAACTAAGGACTTTTTACTAAAGTCATGTTAACACCCTTTGTGATTATTCAATATCTTATTGCTTCAAAACTACATACTTTTTGTAAAAATGTACGCTGGACTTGGGATAATGTATAGGTGAAATGGCGGGTCGACAAGCTTTCTTGTGAGGCTGCAAGTTTGTCGCTGCGCCACTGTGTTCCTCCATGTCATGTCTGTTAAAATGAGAGGTATCTTAATATCTCGATAAGCGTAGAACATCTTATTTTTGAGCGCTTGTATTATGAAACTAGTAATTTTATTCGATCTTGAAATGATGTTTGAAATTCCGCTGCGTGCCATTCTTCTGTGCGTGTAAAAATTCATAATAATTGGTCGATTAAATACTCTAGCGTTTTGTTTATTTTTTGTGCATGTGGCGATAATTGCGTTGCTTTTTACCAACAACTTTCTTTGTGATCTATTATAGAAAATCTTATAATGATCTGTTTGCTATGCGAATTTGACCTTAAAAAAATTCTATGATAAGTATTATGTTTGATGTTTTTATTTCCACTTAATATATTTTTTACCGTAACCGGTTTCAGCTTGTTAAAACCATCTTCAGACTGGTACAAATATCTAGTTCTTAATCTACAGTGAGTAATATAAATATGGGGGAGAGGGAGGGGGTTATATAAAAGAATTTTATTCAATGTGTATGGTTTTTTCATATTTTTGACGATGGGATATTTAGCTATTAGCAATGGCCATAATTATCTCGAGTTTATAGATTACATGTCTACCAATATATCTACTGCTAACAGCCAAAGAACACATGGCAACAAATATGAAGAAAAAAAAAACACATAAATTGAATAAAATCCATGTAGACTAGGGGGGTAGTCAGTAGTCATCCTCTCTCGCATGTTATTTATATAAACTATAACTTAAGAGTTATTTGTAGATACCAGTCTGAAGATGGCTTTAAACCGGTTACGGTCAAAAATAAATTACGTGGAAATAAGTTTTATGTGTATTTTAATATATTTGTATTATGTTTGCTTAATGAATTTGTTCTGCTAAAATAGAATATTCTATAATGTATTTGTTTCTTTTTTTCTCGATCTGTTCTGGTTCGCCCTCTTCATGTCACTGCCACCTCGTCGCTGAAATTAATAATTGCCGCTGCCAAATATCATCACACAGGGCGTGAGTACCTACTTTTTATTACCTCTTTTAATGTGTGTCTGAATTTAATGTTCGTGTCCAATGCGCTTCATTAATGCATGAATTATTTCGGAGCATTTCACTGAAAAATCTCTTTTAAGTGAGAGTACAAAAAAGGTTCATGAATATCTATGAACGTCGCTTTTATATTGGTACTACAAGAAGCTTTTGCTTAGATGCGATTTTTTCGGGGGATATTTTATATAAATTTTTAAACCCCGATTACATTTTCCACATGGCAGAATTATTGGGATGAATCTAGTAAAACAAAAGGATATAACTTTTTCATAATACAGCCAACGATTCCTTCAAAACCGTGGTTTTCCAGACTCTCTTTAAACAAATTCTCAAGATCCTCCATTTGCCGCGTGCGGATAGGGCATTGC
The DNA here is from genome assembly GCA_929108145.2 of Limnephilus rhombicus. Classification (NCBI taxonomy): domain Eukaryota; kingdom Metazoa; phylum Arthropoda; class Insecta; order Trichoptera; family Limnephilidae; genus Limnephilus; species Limnephilus rhombicus. Next base: position 10,749,353 of record OV815275.1, read on the forward strand.
TGCCACAATGTTCACCTGACAAAAATTCATGTAAGAATTCTGCGATGTGTGAATGTTGCCTTGGTGAAGAGGACCTCAATCATATTTTTTTCAGTTGCCCTATAAACAATTCATACAAAAATTTCATCCCTAACGTAATCAGTTCGGGCATATTGCCCCCCTACAACATTGCATGCCTGTTATCTTCTGTGGACAAATGCGTTTATAAAGTTTTGGCTAATTTCCTGAATATTAACAGCATCAATTTGTAACTGTAAGTTTAGTTTCACGTATTTAATTATTTTGTTTATTTTTTACTCATAATAAATTATATCAACATATTTATTAATTTCCTGTTACTTCCACTTGTTATATGTAATTAAAATCATCTCGTATTGTAAGAATTTAGCGTATTATTATTTGTATAGTATTATTATATAAAGTAAATAGGTTTTTGGTATTAAAACCAAATTTGTAAATATTAACCCAAAATTACACTCACAAAATCATTCACTTAACACTGGCCAGAACACTCCTTTGGGGTGAAAAGCCATTTAAAAAAAAAAGATTTGATTTTTTTCAACAAAGCTTTCCCGCTTTCCTTCCCTAGAAACCTCTTATTCATATATTGCTAATGCGTTCCATAACTATAATATGCATAGTTGGTGTAAAACTACCATTCAGAATTGAAACGTTGCTTGACACGTGTTTGGTGACCAGATCTGAATAGCCAGATACTTCCCCACCTTCCTCTTCCCCATCTCCTTCCCCTCCCCACTAACTTCAGCCTCATAACATACCCCAATTGGGGATGCTATTGTCTCACTGGCTCCAGATGGGAGCAGTTGTGACTCTTGTGCGGTATCATATTAAAACTTTTAAAATTAAATAACATGTTTACAGGAAATCCCAAAATGCCCGCTCATTTTCTTAGGAATAATTTTGAAGTGAAAACTTATTTAGCACCGTTGTGATTGAAACTGGATAAAACGAAAAACAGCGACACGAAAAATAGACAAAAAAACATCTTCAGGATTTAGTTTTGCGAGAAAATAAGATAGTATAATCGTTCTCCACTATTATTCCACTCTTGTCTACTTTAGTTTTTTGACGGTTTCATTTTTATTGCGTCTGAATTGCACACTAGGGTAGGTCACGACTGTATGGGGAAAAAATCTTGTTTTGATTTATCTAATAGTGAAAAAAGGGTTTTAAATAGAGATATAAAATCACGTAATTTTTTTTATAATATTTGGATATCTTCTTCCTCCGGATTGACTTTGAAATTTCACATAATAGAGAAAAATTCACCCTTATTAAATCTTAAAATAATATTAGATTAACAATTAAAAATGGACTATTTTTAATAAAACACCAAAATAGATGGAATATTTTGATTTATTTATTAAAAAAAAATGAATATAATTCAAATTATCTCAAGGCAGTGTATTCAAATACCAGCAAAATCCTTCTTACTCTCAAATTTCGGCATTATTTTGCGAGACTTAATCTTGGGACTTTTTGTAAATGATTTCGAAAAAATATAGTATATTTGCTATGGAAGATTACAAAAAATACGGTTTAAAGTGAATCCGGAGGAAGAAGATCGTAACAGAAATTTATTTTTTTTTAAACACGTCACACAATGGGGTAGCTCTATGTACCGCGTTGGCAGAAATTCAGAAAGTCAAGTGTTCTTTACAATGAAACAAGTATGCTAGTTTTGAAGTTTATTAAATGTTTCATAATTCCCCCGAAGCGTGTCGCCCTTAACGCAATACTGATGGAAAGAGATCAGTTTGAACTTGAACTTTGTGCGGATGACCATTTCGGTTTTTGCAGTCGCGTAAATTTCTATACGTTTCAAAAAGCGAAATCTACCAAGTGTTATCCAATTCAACATGGATACGATTTCTGGTATTTACTTTTATTATATTATAGTAGTTTTTGAAAACCTTACACGATGTGTCAATTTTTTTTTATTTAAACAAATACCTTTTTGAATGATTTTTTTTTTGTGAATATATGTATTAAATATCGAGGCAAATAGTTAAAAGTTCCACAAGATTCCGTCATATTTTAATTTTTTTTCTATACTTTAGTACCTTAGCTACTAGACTAAATTGTAAGAAGTTGCTTTTATGCACCATTTTATTAATTATAATACCTGAAAGTGAGGACTACCAGTTTTCATGAAAAATGATTCTAGTCTTATAATCAATGTGTTTTGTTTTAGATGCATTTCTGAAGTGGTTTGAATGAAATTCAAGTTACATATGATTATAAAGAACTCTAGCGTTAAGAAATTTGATGATAAAGTAAAATTCTTGAAAAAATATCTCGTATGAAATATTTTTTTGCGAATATATTAAATATCGAAGGCAAATAGTAAAAATTCCACCAGATTCCGCCATATTATAATTTTTTTTGTATACTTTAGTATCTTAGCTACTAGAATAAATTGTAAGAAGTTGCTTTTGAACACCGTTTTATTAATTATTGTACCTGAAAGCGAGAACTATCGGTTTTCATAAAAAACGGTTCTAGTTTTATCTATCAGTGTGTTTTGTTTTAGATGCAATTTCTGAAGTGGTTCGTACGAGATTCGAGTTATATGTGATTATGAAGAATTCTAGCGTTAAGAAATTTGATGAAAAGTAAAATTCCTGAAAAAATATCTTAGATACACATTGTCACCTGAATCAAAAAGAACGTTTTTAATGAAATTGTTGTTTTCCGTTGTAAAATGAAAATCAAATGGTTGATGTGTCGCAGTAACAACGACACCTTAATATTAAATAATAAATAATGGCTTGAAAGGGCTATTATATCTAAGAATTGCAAATCTTTCCCAGAAATAGTAAAAACAAAAAGAGTTCGACCCACGCTGTCGTTTGATATGTCATCTGAGCGTACGAAACGTCAAAAAACTATGATATTGCAATCTAAAACATCGAAAAATAACAAAAGGACAGTGAAAACAATTCCAAAAGAAGTACTGCAAATGCTAAAGATATCAGACCCTAATACGAATACAGGGAATGATTCGGTAGTTGAAAAAAGTAGTGATGACGATAATATATTGAATAACTGTTAATAAATAGCTTGCGAAATGAAGTGAGCATTATGACTGATTTAATTTATCTTATATTTTTCAATTTTATATTTTTGTACTAAATATGTGTGACCTTTCGAAATTTTTTTTCTCATATTTTTATTAACATGTCTATACGGAACTAAAAATTGAAAAAGGTTTGATGCAATTGCAACCACTGATTTGATGCCAACTTTCGGGGTCATCCACCCCATTTTGAACACATTTGGCACCCTTTTATCGCTCTTTGAATTTAAAAATAACATGACCCACCTTATTGCACACTCTGATTTGTATACAATAGTAGATATTTATTTTGAACATAAATTATTCAAGCATTAAAATTTTTATCTGTTTTAATTAATTTGATTTCCATATCTCAAATTTCAAACAAAACCTTTTATCGCCCCTGTTGCTGTGAATATTTTAAAATATCCCCAATGTTATTGTCTCACTACAATCGCATCTACATAATTATATCAGATAATATTTCTTACTGCAATTCCTCTACGAATATTAAATACTTCGAAATATTAATCACCATCCATGGTGTAAATGGCAATTAAATTAGTTATCGTATTAAATTTAACGTCGCACCTGTTAACTAGTTTTTTCTACCAACTGCAAAGAAGTTTTTACGAACGCTTTTTTATGGAGTCATAGTTTACTACAGTTAATCTTGACTTTTAATCTTCATTTTTCTCCACTGAGCAAACAATTTAATGTCTTATTTAGCGTATTGGTATTTTTTTATGCAATTTTATCACAGTATTGATTAGAAGTCGTAAGGGTATGCGTTGGATTCCTGTAACAACAATACGTATTGAAAAATTAAAAAGCGAAAATATTTATTATAATTTTACTTGTATTTGTGTAATTTAAGGAACCTTTACGTAATGATGTTATGTGGTTCCTTGAATTTGATGAAATGTACCTACCTCTAAAATGGTTTGACATCGGTGGTTTAGAATATCATATACCTAATAATTACTAATAAGGGTTTCGATATTATTTACAGAAATTGAGAAAAGATAAATCCTGCGTTAATGCAAAACTTAATTTCTTATTGATTGTTTTTGTATTTAATTCGTAGAACTCAATGTATTTATTTTTTAAATAATGTAAATCAAATTAAATAATAATATTATTATTAAGTTCTGCGAGTATTTTAGTTTTTTTTATTATTGTGACAGCTGTTTCGGCTTACTAGACCATTTTCAAATTGTGATTAAACCACTTTGAGACGACTTATTTATAGGATTCTATTAACCCCCTCACAATTTCAATTTTTAAGACGCCTTAAATGATTTATTATTTATCGGTTACACCGATTTACTGAGAAAATAATTGTGGCAATAGTTTTTTTTATTTTATGGGATACCTACATCAGCCTTGCATTCTTCGCGGATCTCCACATTTCTCACACGATCGTTCATGGTTTTACCGCACATACGTCTTAGGGATCTCATTTCTACAGCATTCAGTCTACTTTCATCCTTCCTCTGCCTGTTCCATGCCTCACTGCCATACCACACATCAGGGTAGGTACCAGCACTCCATCATTGACGACTAACTTCGCTTCTATGGACAGTTTTTTGTTGGCGCCAACGGCGTTCAGTCCTCCATTAACATATATATCTCTAGACATGTAAAAATTATTTATCGCATTTCATCTAAAAACTATTAATTAATTCTGTAACAGTGGACCTCACCTCCTAAAAATGATGTTTCTATTTTTTTCTTATTTAATAATTCAAAATCAAAATATCCTCTGATCATTAGACTTATAGGTAGGTGCTTAAATAATACCTAACTACTTAATGATAAATCATATTTTTCTAACATTTCTTTATTTCAATTAATGATATGTTTAATTTATCATTGAAGAAGAAGATAACACTAATAAATTAAACGAAAATATGAAAGAGAACAAGACACAGAAAGTAAATGATAACGGCCGCAACTAGGATTCGAACCCAGAACCTCTCGTCTTACCGGGGCAAATGCCTTACCAATTCGGCTACTGCCACCTCTTATTTGAACCTAATATTTGTCAGTCTCAGATTTAAAATTTTAGAATTCACAATATTATCTTCGACAATTTTTTTCCATATTATTTGCAACTACCTTTTTCATTGAAAAGGTACGGTTGTACGCTTGTAAGATGAGATGTTCTCAGTTCGAATCCCAGATGGGACCGTTATCTTTTTACCTTTCTGTGTCTTGTTCTCTTTCATATTTTCGTTTAATTTATTAGTGTTATCCTCCTCTTGAATGATATATTATGTACAGTTGCCTAAATTAACGTCACTAGCTCAATGAATTTCGTTTTTCCAACTTTCTTCAGGCAGAAAGGGTACCTTAATATTGAAAAGCTCGGTCAAAGTTAGCCACCTGGTCAAATTTCTTGAATAATAAAGTAGATGCAGCAGTTTATCGAAACTGGAAACGGAAAATACAAACAAATTTGCAGTCAAAACGCCAAACGTCAGCCAAAAACGCCAAACGCCAACGGTCGGGCTAAAACAGGACTTCGCAACGCCCAGTAGATAACTTATTTACTGTAATATTATTATTATTTAGTTACTAGCTTTTTCCCGCGGCTTCACTCGCATGGTATTAGGGGGGTTCCCACTCCGCCTCCTCCACCTCCTCCTCCCCCCTCCCGTATTCCATACATTCATTCCATGTACATACTGATGTTTCACAAAAACGGCGCTATATAAATCATTCAAATATTATTATTATACAGTTTTCAAACTGTTCGCGTGCCACCAATTGCAATTTTTTTACACAAATTTCATAATGCCAGAGCTCACCAGTAATTTTATACAAAAAAAAGAATTATCCAATTTGGTGCAATCGTTCGGAGTTATGTGCCTACACACATTTCGGCGATTCATTTTTAGAGATAGATATTAACTACGACGCCAACATCGTTTCCACGGCAACAGTTAGTTTTGCTTTTCTTCTGACGTTTGCGATAACTCTATTTTGTTAGGGACAGAAAACGTATGATAAATAATTTCATAACGCCAGAGCTTACCAATTCATACAGCCTATTTTACTCGCAAATAATATAGCTTTCTATTAGTGAAAGAATTTTTAGTACATTCAGTATTTTTTGCGTGAAAGAGTAACAAACATACATACACATCCATCCATACAAAATTTCGCCTTTATAATATTATAAGTAGGATTATCTATCTACCTATCCGTCGCGGCCCTGCATACAATTATTCGTCGTACGGTTGTCCCCGCTAAATGTTTTTGACAGTGAAGTCCTTCATATTTTGTTTTCAACTTTCTATCTTGTTAATTAATCATGTATGGGGTTTTAATATCCGTTTTAATCATGTTTTTTGTGTATGAACATCTTTTCTGCCCAGTCACCGCTCTTCCTCCGCTGATAATAACCAATTCATTAATTTTAATTATTTTCGTTGAAAGACCGAATAACTTAGCGGCATAATAGGTAGGTAATTATGTTGTAGTGATGTTATATCCGCGGTAGGGACCTCGTACCAGGTATGGTAACTTTAGCAGGTACCTGATCGAAGATCTGCAGCAGCGCAATTAATATCAATGCCGATTGTACAAACGTGCATTTCTATTCTTGCGATTTTATTTGTATTTAATTAGTCAGGTACGCCTGCTACGTCATACATATATATATATATCTGGCAACAATAAATTATTTATTTATTTTATTTTAGGGAAATTAACAGTTTACAATTGAATTAATTTATACGCGTATAATTTACCTAACTGAGAAACCAATTATAGATTTCCTCATTATACTATTATATTGTGTATCTAGAAATTAATAATTAACTCAAACTGAAATCTTATAACTTATAACTAAAAGATGTTACATTATTATGACAGTACATAATATGTATCATTACATAATATATCATTACATTTATGCAGTTTTGTACTCATTTAATACATTTTTATTATAGGTACTTTTGATATAATTTTTGTATTTATTTTGTCACAATTGAAGATATCTATATCAGAGAGAATGTTATTATAAGGGATCGTACCCATACTACGTGACACGTTTAGGGGGGAGGGGGTCTTCAGAATACCACGCTTGGTACAAATGAATGAGCGGCGGGAGGCTTAGGTTTTTGTTCACTGGTGTTTTTGTTGATTGGATTCAATAAGTGAGCTCCATATATACCCTAAGTGGTTCGCTACGTTTGGTGATTTAGCAGGGGTGCCCGGGTTCATGATGTGAGGTTTGTCAAGTCCTAAGAAAATAAATCCCCTCAGTGCATATGTCATCCTTGGGATGCTCTGTGGAGGGTCTTTTTAGGAACGGAAGAAGTGGAATTTCTGGGAAGAAAAAAGGTATCTGAGGAGGGTAGGAATCTGGTGGTCAGTGTGTTCAGCAGTGACGGACGTATGAATCCATCCCTCCATCTGCGGTGCAAGGCGATATTCCGGGAGAGTCCTGCTCGAGAGGTCAAAAGGTCTCCCTTAACCAGTCTTTCCTGACCCGGTCCTACCACGCAGCAGGTAGGCAGGTAGGCATTCGCCGCCAAGACCCGGAAAAACTTTACCCCGTGAACCCGGGCACCACTGCTAATTCCCCAAACGTAGCGAATCACTTGAGGTGACCTATAATTATTAAATTTATTTATTTTATTGTATATTGAATTTTTTTAATGCTTTTCACAGAATATAAAGCAGTAATCAGTAATTACGAGTCAGAATAATAGAAGAGTATGTATGAGATTATGTATGAATGTGAAGTAGGCAAGGAGTGTATGCCAAGATTGAGTTGTTTGGCGGTCCGTCCTCTCTGCCTACCCCTGCGCTGAAACGGCGTGATGATTAATTAGTCATATTTAATTAAATGAAGACAATATAAGCGAAACTCAATCGAAAATCTGAAAACAGAAAAATCAGAAAAAGATATTGACACATCTGGGACACGAACCCAGGACCTCTCGCTTACCGGGCGAACGCGCTAACCACTGCGCCACCGTGTCGATATCCAATTCGGTCACTTTTAACTGTATCATACTTCGACTAAGAACCACCCACACTATCTTCATTTTTCTTAACGCATATACTATTGGCTGCTATCTTTATGTATGATTGCAAGATTCAAACCCGAACTAAATGCTCTCTAGATAGTGTCTGGATAAATCTTTATCCATTTTATTTAATATGCGACATCTATTGACTTTTCTGCAAGTCTAGGATGAATATTTTTATTTTTATTTTAACTTTTATGAGTAAAACCTCAAATTGTAATATTTAATTAAATGAAGACAATATAAGCGAAACTCAATCGAAAATCTGAAAACAGAAAAATCAGAAAAAGATATTGACACATCTGGGACACGAACATTCTTAGTCGAAGTATGATACAGTTAAAAGTGACCGAATTGGATATCGACACGGTGGCGCAGTGGTTAGCGCGTTCGCCCGGTAAGCGAGAGGTCCTGGGTTCGTGTCCCAGATGTGTCAATATCTTTTTCTGATTTTTCTGTTTTCAGATTTTCGATTGAGTTTCGCTTATATTGTCTTCATTTAATTAAATATTACAATTTGAGGTTTTACTCATAAAAGTTAAAATAAAAATAAAAAGATTAATTAGTCAGTTATAAAGCATAATTTTTCATGTAATAATTTAAAAATATATATTCGAACTTGACAGAAGCTATAAACCTAACGGCATCTAACTGAAACTATGGGTCTTTCGAAGACACTACAATAAAGTCTCGCCGTTTTCCTGAAAGGTAGACAGAATGGATGAAACGCCAAATCCACTGTACCCCACTATTACTTCTCGCTTCATTGACATTTAATGCGTGGGAACTCAACAGGTTGTCTTCCTTGGACTCTTCCATTATCTTCCCTTCTTCCGAATCATTTTATTCTCTTGAGACCTATAGGCATCTTCTACGTGTCCAAACCATCTTAGCCACATATTCTTCTTAAATCGATCTTACATTCTTTTTGGACGTTCTCTTTCGACCATACGAGGTTTTATTAATCTCGGGGGTCTAAGTTCTTCTGCATTGGTCTTTTCTCTCTGAATAACGTGGGATCAACAATTGGATTGGATGCTCGTATGTGACAAACAATAATTAGACGTCTTGTCTTTTTATTTAATAATTTGAGTTTAACCTTTTCATATAAATCTTACTTTTGGATTTGTTGACAAAATACTTAACCAAACTTATTTTTATTCTGATGGTGTAGTAAATATCTAGTACGGATAAGTGCTACTTTAAGGTACCTACAGATTTGGATTATTATTGTTAATTATTAAACAAAGGCCGTTAATTTAATTTTTCATCAATTTTGAGGCAACTTTGGCATAGTTTTGTGAGATAATAGCAATTATTAAAAACAATTAGCTTGCCCAACCTGCTGTGTTAATATAATGAAATTTAACTTGACATATTAAAATTTTGTTAAAAAAAAAACGTTTTGTGGTTCAAAATTTTTTATTTGTGTTCCTACGTAAATGGGTCATTTGAAAATTAAATTTAGGCCCATAAAAATGGTTTTTTTATTCAGTTTTGTTTTATATTTCCTCATAATTTTACTCTACTCACCGAGAGTAAAATTATATATTTTTTAAATAATTACAAATACTCTTGTCAAAGTTGCCTCTAAAAGCGTGAAATCTTTACTCACCTACATTTTCAAATTTAAAACACAAGTAAATTTAGCATCACATATCCATAACAGATGTTTGCCATATCTTCTGCTTAAATTTTTTTTTTTTATATTTTGGTTGGACATTTTGGTTTCAAACGCAAAATTTAGTTTTGTACGAACATGGTCGAGTCTTCAGTACTGACTGAAATGGTGCGTATTCCTCTACTTCGTCTTTCATTTACATTTCTCTGGTTTACCATTTGTTTTGGGTTTCCTTGTACATATCGTTTCTCATAATATGACCATGCCTTATTTGAAGTTCTCATACTTTTATTGCTGATGTAATTTTAAGTTTCTTGATTCTAACAAGAATTTATTTAATAATTATGATAATCAGAGTTTCTAACAGAATGTTTGCGGGGTAGAGCAAATAAGAATTTTTTTAAATGGATGTACTATGGTAAAAAAAACTTTTTTTTTATTGGATGATGTTTTTTGAAGTGAAACTTCTTTATCGCCGTTAGTGACTTGAAATTCGGGTGAAACGGAAATGCTTCACAACTCAGTTCTACACAAATGCTCGGTTCCAATATAACGCGGTAAATTCGCACCTTGGCGCGTGCCTTCCATAGCGTTGTTAGCAAGGTGCCTGACAAGTCTCAGCGGCCAGAGAGGCAGACATCAAGCGAACGGGGGTTCGAATCCTACAAAATCCAAAAAAAAAACGTTTTTATTTTGAGAAATCAATATCTAATCTTCAAACCACTTAAAAAAACAAACAAAAGAAAAGAAAACGACATCTAGCGACTTTATAGTTTCACTTCTACCGCGTGTGAATTACACACTCTGATTTTTATATTTTCGTTACCCTATCTACCAAGACCTATCGATGACTAAGTAAAGATGTTTACCATCAGCTAATTACATTATACAAAAGTATCTTTTTTATTAGGAGACATGATATATTTGCGTTGTGCATTGTTATTTGAAATTAATTGCCTTCGCACAAACTTTATCGCGTCGCGGCTCCTCCGTAAATCATCGTGCATTTTATGGGTAATTTAATTTGATGGAACCGGCGCGGCACGGCGGTGATTTGGCAAAACTGCACAAGTGAGCGAGTGCAGGCAGTTGCATCCTGCAGAGGTCGTCCGTTGGGCACACCGGAAGCCCCGCGCGGGTTAGTGAGCTGCGGGCGCCCCCGACTTCCTCTACCATCGCTGGCACTGACGGCACTGAGGTGCCTGACCCTGGCTCCTTGACTGCGACCATCTGCAGCCTGCCGTGACGCTGGCAGTGGCAGAATCGGACTGATATATTTTTACGAGTGTTCTCATGTCATGGATCATAATGTTTATTGATGATGTTCACACGTAATGTGCCCCTGGCGCCTGTCTTGAGGTTTTAAAACTGAAGGTTGCTGATTCCTGTAAGTTTAAGTGAACCACATTCATTAAAATCATTCCTTTAATAGACTATAAAGTAGGACTCGTTATTTTATAGTGGAAAATTGAAAGGGCCTTCGATATAATCCATAAAATCTGTTGTTAGTCATTTATCGACGGCCTCCGTGGTCGAGGAGTAAGGCTCTTGACTCGCAATTCGAAGGCCATGGGAGCGAATCCCTGCGTGCGCAAATAAATTTTATTTGTTTATGTTATTTCACAATTAACTCATTAAAAATAATAAATATAGCATATTTCCGGCACTTTCCAGACTGGAAGGCTCTCAGTCTCGCCCTAGTATAAGACCACCATTCAGCATTGAAACGTTGCTTCAAATGGCTTTAGCCGTGTTTGGTGACCAGATCTGAATAGCCAGGTTTATTGTACCCGCCTCCTTCCTCTCCCTACCTTCTTCAGCCTCACAACATGCCCCAATTAGGGATGCCATAGTCTCACTGGCTTAACTGGCAGATGGGTCTCTTGTGAAGTACTCACCTGAAAAATAATAAAACATTTATAATCTATTATGGCAGATACACATTTATGTATATATGCATATATATTACAAAACATTACAAAATTATACTTTGTCTGTCCAACTGGGAAACAAATTGTATATTTAGTTCATAATATTTTTAACAAAGGAATGGTTTCGTTCCAGATATCACAGGAATTTGCTGCTGTCAAGACAACTTTTGAGAACATTAAAAATTGTATTCTGAACGAAGGGATGGTTTCTTAATGTCTTTGAAAGAATCGCAAAGATGTGATATTTTTTTCAAGGTCATTTTAGAGAACATTAATAATTGCATTCATAGTGAATGAGTGGTTTCTTTGAGTGTGAAAATGAGAGTGTAAATCTGTTTTCTGAAGCAGTAAAACATTTCATACTTTGAGCTTTAGCCTCATGAAATTTTAACAACTTTCTCTCTATTTCCTAAACTACGCAAACCTTTTCGGCTCGTTCATTTGTGACCATGAAACCAGTGGTTATGAAAAATGAAGACAATTTGCGGCACGTTACAGAGTTTAATATACTCTCAGTAAGACGATCATGAAATGAAACGTTGCTTGAAATGGTTTTAGCCATGTTTGGTGATAAGATTTGGATAGCCAGATTCTTCCCAACCTTCCTCCGCTCAATCTCCTCCTGTCCACCATCTTCAGCTTCACAACAAATCCCAATCTGGAATACCAGTCTTACTGGCTCCAAATGGTTGGAAGCAGTTGGTACTCTTATGCAGTATTACAGACATCTCCGGAAAATTGAAATTTGAGTTCAGTATGCTGTTAAATGTTAAAGTGTATTCTATCTGATACAATACTATATAACTCGTACACCCCACCAAATCAATTATAATGCAGTTGAACTAGTAGTGAATTTAACAAAGTGTTGATGTATTCTGGGTCACTGCTAGGATAGTTTTGTAGATGTCTGACTAATCAACTCAATGATCGATATACGAGAAGAGGTATCGAAATCACCATTTTATTATTATTGCTTCCCCTGTGGAATTACCTTTCCACGCTTCAATAAAATAAACCACCAAAAACTCCAGTTTATTACATTAATTCTACCATAAAACACGAGCAACACATCAAACGTCATTACAACCAAATATACAAATTACAGAAAAATTGTTATTTCCCAATTGATTTTTTCCCATCAAATTCACAACTTCACAAGTAGTCAACCGCTGTAAAAGTGTCAACACGGCAGACAATTGTTGTACGATTAAAAAAAGTTTATTGGTTATTGAATATTTTGCCATCAAGCTGCGACCGGTACCTGTGGGTTCAATCAATCATCTGCTATTCGCTGCGCCAGACGCGCGATGCTCCATTTCATAATAGTGCCCCAATAACAATGATGCATTATTTCGGCGCGGAATAATGAATGGTTCATATTTTACACTTGTTCATATTGTTTGATCTCTCTTTGGACGATTCATACTAACTTCATAATAGATATCGGCCGTTAATTAATATGTGTAAGTAATTTACTCTGTGTTTGCTATATTACATAATACCAGCTTGATCAAAAAGTTTTAGGACCGGCCACCATGTGACGCTGTCAGTCAACGGATTTAAATTCTTTTTTTTTCTTTTTCGTTAGCTTACCACATCTGTCATTGACACTTTCCTCCAAATTTCAGCGTTATAGCTTGATATTTGTAAAGGTTGCTCTGTACTTAGTACCTTTACCAGGGTGGCCACAGACCTGGAAAACCTGGAATTATCAGAGAATTTTACCGAACCTGGAATTATCAGGGAAATGTCAGGGAATTTCAAAAAAAATTATAATATCAGGGAATTCCAAAAATAAAACTAAATTCGTTGTTTTGCGATTTGTGAAACCCCAAGGTTTTTTTATTATTATTGTTTTATTGCGGTATTTTAAATAGTTACATGGTTATCTATGTCCTAATACAATCCTTATATGTATATACATACACTTAAAATAACACATCTATATCAAATCAATCACATATCTTCGCAATTTAATTTTAAATGCCTTTATGCTCCCTTCCAATTTTATTTCTTCCGGTAATTCTCCAAATATCTTCAATGCTTCGTACATCAATGACTTTTGACTGTGTTTTTTTCCTGAAGGGGAGTCTTAGTTCATTTCTTTTCCTCGTCTCATGGTAATGTTTGCTTTGTAGTTTATGAATTTTTCTTAGGAATTAAAATAGACGAATGGTCATTGATTATTTTGTAGATTAACAATATAGTATTGAAGTAAATAATTTGTTTGAATTCTTCTTCTTCTTCTTCTTTCGTATGTTGGGGGGTTAGAGGGGGACATCTAGATCTGCGAGCCAGTCTAGGGCCACAGGCGTTGCCCTGTGGACCTCATCAATCCCGCCGGGGAATGAATGGAGCGGGCATTCGTTGACCACATGTTCGGTGGTCTGCACCGCACCGCATACACACGTCGCCAATTCTTTAAGTTTTTTTTTTCGCCGACTCTTTAACTTTTATCTATGCATCATGTGAGCACAACGGCTATGGGAGCACCTTATCCTATTGATGGCAGTCTAGAGTTTGCGAGGCAATGAGAACCCAGGCTGTCTCTCAGTGGGGTCTTGCACGAGATGGGCGTTTTTGACGTTGGCTGATTGCCACTCAAGCTTCCACCAATCTTCTGGGGTGAGAGGTGTTCGAAGGAGTCTTTCTCCTTCCGTCCATTTGTTTAAATGAAAAGATATTTAACTCTTTCAACATTTTCTTGACTGAAGTGTACTTATTTTTCTTCAATATAGTTCTCATAGCTCTGTTTTGTAGAATTGTCATTTGTTTCTTTAATCCGTCGTTGGCTAAGAATAGAATGATGCTACAGAAATTTATGTGTGGTACAATGATTGCGTTGTACACATTTTTACTGAAGACTGTGTCAGGGAATCTTCTTATTCTTCCCAACAGCGAAATTTTTTTAGCAATCTTTTTAGTAGTTGGTTTTGTATTTTGAGCGAAAGTCAATTTAGAGGCAATTATTACTCCCAAATATTTAATTTCAAATACTTCTTTCAAAATTTCACCGTCTATCAATATGTCTTTTTTTGTTTGCGTTATTCGTTTTCCAATGTTCATAAATTTAGTTTTGTTTACATTCAATTTTAGTTTATTTTTCTTCAGCCATATTGATATATTATGTAGGTCTTCATTTAAATGATTCATTTTGAGTTCATAATCTTCTCCTGCTTTATATATATATTATCTTTTTTTACAATGTTTCAATACTTTTACCACATCATTAATGTACATTATAAAAAGAATAGGTCCGAGAGCAGATCCTTGTGGTACTCCCGATGTAATCTTCATGCATTGGTTCGGATATTGTCTCACCCACTTTTGTGGTTTGATAGCGATTAGTTAAATAATTCGTGAACCATTTCAACACCTTTCCTTTTATTCCATTTTAGATCGTTTTTTAATGATTATATCTCTATCTATCGTTTCAAAAGCATGAAAAAAGTCTTCAGGCGAAATATCATAAATTTGTAACAAGTGTATTTTGTTTTGAATGGATTTTTGTGATGCAAAGAAATAATAAATGCTATGGATGACGGAATTCCCTTTATTATTTATCTAACGAACGATATCCCCTTATTTCAAATTAAATATATCAGTGAAAAATGTAGAAACTGCCCTGGAAAACCTGGAATTATCAGGGAATTTTGAAATCCGTTTTTTGTGGCCACCCTGCTTTACCTTTGTGGGTGTTTTCGATTTTTTATAAGCCTGAAAATTGCATCAATTTTGCACCACAATAACGCACCGTCGCACAATGCGATTCTTGTCCGTGAGTTTTTGACGAAAAACAACACGCATACTATCCAGCATCTTTCGAATTAGTCTGATCTGGCTCCCTGAGACTTTTGCCAGTTCAACAGACATAAAAAACCGCTTCGCGGAGCGCATACAGCACCCGAGAGAATGTCGTGAAAAAATCCAAAACGGCTCTGCTGGTCATACTGAAAATTGAATACCAGCGGTGTTTCGAGGCTTAGATCATGCGCTAGGTAAGTGCGTTGTAGTTGACATAGAATATCGATTTTGATGAATAAACTTGAATTTTCGATTTTATGAATAGAATCCTAAAACTTTTTTTATCAAGTTGTTATATCACTTCTTTGGCTTCAATTTTGTGTTATTTTAGTTTTGACTCGACCATTTTTCATTTCTTCTTTCAGTAAATTTCTTTGAGGGGGGTTCGCGAGAGATTGTAGGTTGGAAAGGTTGAAGGAGAATTTTGGAGGGCGGAAGGCGGGGATGGTGGAAGTAGAACATGGAAGGGGAAGGGGACGCGGGAACAGAACGATGGCAGGAACAGCATGGGAAAGGACATGCGAGGAGTAACATTTTTTTTCTCTTTATGTTGCATTCAGGCCGGGTATTCGCTAGTATTATACATTTTATTGCTAAACTGAATTGTATCTTATATCTCATAATTGTATGATTTTTTATTGAACCAGAGTGTACCTGCACCTATTATACTCCCTATTATAACCTGTCTTCTTAATCTGACCCGGGATAACCGGGCTCATAATTGAGATTAAACTCGCTCTCGGTAATATTCTCTTCTGTTTTTGATAATTCTTATTTTGGGCTTTAAACGGTGCCTTATTACGATATAAAAAAAGCGTTGCTTGCGAGTGCGTGGAGTATTTAACTCTCATTTTTATTCGTTTCAAATAGGCATATTAAATAAATGCATGGGTTTTATGGTGTTCTCAGATGATCAAATATGACAATTATTGTGAAATTACTGAATGTTTTTTTTTGTAGTAGAATGGTTAGCTCTTTTGCTCTAAACGGGCGTGATCAAATCCCAGCCTTTAAAAATATTGCTTTTACATTATGTATTTAGAATAAAAATAGTTCATTTGCACATCTCACTGTGTAAAACATTCTCTGTAGATTCTTCCCTACTTATCTTTTCGTATTCTCGTTTCTCATTCCTACTTCTCTCCTCACCATTTTCTTCTGCCCCACAACATTCTGAGGAAACACCACCGTCTAAATTCGACACCATTCTTGAAGTTGCTTTCGCTTTAGCTGTGATTAGTGTCAAGATCTGACCAGCCGAGTTGTTCCCAACCTTCTTCTTCAACCATCCAAGAGGATGTCACGATTCTAATCGATGGGACCTTTGTGCAGTAAGTTCTTTAAAGCCAATTTTTCGTTTGCCCTCACTTCTTCGCCTGACTTGCCCTGCGTGGTATCTTAAATCAGTTGTTTATTATGCAAACACATTAAGAGCCTAATTTACATGTTAAAATTGGGCTAAACTGGGTTATCGAAAAGGGACGACCGCGAGTGGCAGGCACCCCTCTTATACTTCTTCATTCCAGGTCTTATCTCTTCCATATATGACAGCATCATATTCCGCCCTTTTTAATGATATTTAAATATACAATGTTTTATCTTCGCGGACTGCTCAAGGTGTGGGAAACCAATTGGAACAATAATCTTTAGCAGAAGTTGTTAACCTTTAAATCTGTTTTTAATTCTTTCCCTGAATATCACACGTTACTATGCCGCCTGAAGAAATATACCCAATATGCTCGAACACGGGAACCTAATATCTGCTCTATAGTACCCTCCAAAATTGATCATCTGACCACGCGGATCACGCCTTTGAAATGGTCTGTCCTCTGAAATACTTGTTAACCTGTAAAACGTGGGATGACATTTCGGAAACGGTGTAAAAATTACCTTAATGTGTTCCGTTCAAAGATCGATATAAAAACAAATCAATTGTTTTTTTCCGATTGTGTTCTTTTACCAGAATAGCTAACAAAAAAAACTCACATTTTGGAAACATTTCTCAAAAAATATATTCGTATAAATGTAACTGTTTTTATTATAATTTATAGTCTAATCTTGTATGTAATTGTATTGATGTAAGACGAAGCAAATGATGACGCCGCACTTCATGACTTCTAACGAGACTGGTACGAATGCAGTTCTGCAGAGTACGTTATTCCAGGCTACCATCTCCGGGGTTAAAATTGTCCTGATCATAGCCAACCTCCAATAGGAGAATACTCTAAAAGTAGGGGAAGATACACAAACTACAAGTAGTGAATACTTTATCTGAAACTTTACCTAATGCTTATAACAATATCTAACTATACATAGAAATATTTATTAACTTAATAAAGTCTTCGCCTCTGTATTTCAAACTACTCGCCGTTAACCAATTGCCGGTCAAATCAAGCAGCCAATTCATAATATAAGGTTCAAACGTAAAACACAACAATTTGGGATACGCGGCCGAGACCCAGACCCAGACCCAAGGTGTAACAAAATAACCTGCTTAAATTGTCTCTCAAACCTTTCGATATAAACGATCGATGATTGTTATCTTTAATGTCCCGTAGGTAATAGTATGCGTTTTATTAACCTTTAGCGGGTATTAATAACCCGTCGGATCGGCGCGATTGCACCTGTTCTAAGGGCCGTCCAGGCGCGCTCGCAATTATTACATATTACCTATATCATTTCAGTTGTTGATGCCCGCACGCTTTTTACAAATAGTAAGGCCGGGGATATGTGTCCGATTTTGCTCTCCGATTGTCCGATCGGACCAAATAAACGTCCAATTCTCGTATCCGATTTACCTATGTGGTCTCAGTCGTTTCCTATCTGTCCAGCAAAACACTATATTATTTATTTTTATTTTTACATAAAACGACTAAAAGTGAGTTGACGGCAACGCTTTTAATATATTTGCCTAATAATAATGTGGGTCGTTTTTAAATTTTGCGCAGGTAAATGAAGCTTGGATTCAAAGTTTTTAATTTTATTCGAAACTCATTTTTTACTGCTTTTTTGGATTATTTATTTATAATAGCTATTGTGTTGTTGCCCCATAGTTTCGGTTTAATTTTAAATTCTGTGGCATAAAGAACAAAAAAATACAACTTTGTTACACGTAGGTAGTTTTAGGTAACAAAGAGGTAAATTTAATAGTCCTTGAACGATTTATGTCAATTAAATCGCGTGGATCGGGACAATTCCTGGTTATACAAGATATTCACACTAAACACTACGAAATTATTGTAAACTCGTGTAGAAATTATGTACTAATTACTTACTCAATAATGTCGGTAACAGAGTGGATGCGGAATAAACACACGCACTACCTTTGACTTGGCCGCTTGGCCGGCTGACTAGCATTGATTGTGATAATAACGGACACTGCACTACAACTGACAGAGCTTTGCATGTAACGACATCTGTATTTCTGCACTGATTTTTCTTTTTTTATTTATTGAGTTAGTTTATACTACATGAATATAAACTAATAAGCACAATGTAACATTTCATTTGATAAATTTAAATATTTTTACAGTAATCATAACATTTCTTTTTAAATACATTCATTCTTTCTTCATTCTTTCTTCATTCTTCATACTTTAAGGCATTTCATCATACATCTTTAGTCCTCTGTACAGTGGCAGTTCTGTGATTTTGGTTTCTTCATTTGTGGCAATCGAACTCTGTTTATATTTCTTGTTTCGTAATTATGAATGTCTCTATTAAAAACAATTTCATCCTTAAATTATTTTGGCATTTGGTTTTTCATAATTTTATGCACAAAAATTAACACATTAAATAGTAGTCTCTTTTATATTGGAATCCAATTTAGCTCCTCTCTCATTTGATTAATCATTGCGTATTTGCCTTTCTCCAGTATACATCTCATAGCTTTGTTTTGTATAACTTCTAGTTTTTTCAAATTTCCTTCATTGGCCAAATATAACATCGTAGAGCAGTAGTCCAAATGTGGAGCAACGATAGTTTTATAAATAAGCTCCGTAGTGTTTCTATTTAATTTACGTCTTAGTCTTCTAGGAAAATTTACCTTTTTTGATTCTATAGTAACAGAGTGGTACTATTACAAGACGATTCATGGGACAAAACTTCGAAAAATCATATTAATGCTAATTTTATGACAATCTAGTACCTATATGACTGCATTTGATGCAATATTATAATGTCTTTTTAAAATACGCTGTTTATACATGTACATAACAGAAAATAATAAAAAATTATGCCTACGTATATTGTACCAAAAATCCACTCAGTTACCAATAATGAGTCAATATTAATGACCATATTGTTATGACTAAAAAATAATAAAATAGTTAAGTTATAAATTAAGTAATATTTTTCAATTATAAGATCTTGAATATGTTGTACAGTTTACAAATTAATTGTTGTAATGTTTTGTATTATTATTTTTTTTTGTTCGGGGATAAGTTTACCAGCACATAATTTGAAAACGACTCATGTAGATACCTGTTTTTTTTCGTTATCAGTAATTTTAGTTTGAAAAAACGTAAGGTGAGCCATTTTTAAAACTTTTTTATATGTATCCAAACTATTTTATGGATCCAAACTCGAACAAAAACACGCCCCGATAATATTGTCTTTAATACCGGCCGCTTATTTTGATTTGTGCAAAAAAAAGTTGTCGCCAAAATGTTTTTTTTTTGCGATGTTCATTCACAAATATTTAAATGATTTCCGATCAACCTCTAAATAACTTAATTCGCCACGTCATACAAATAAACCTTATCCGAAAAGGGGTTCCTAAGAAGGAATTTTTTTAACCCGGAAATTTTATTTCTTCTAGGTTTATAAAAAACCTTTGGAAAAGTTGCTCAATATAACAAATACCAGTATTTAAAATGGTCTATAATATTTTTGGGACAAAATGTCAAAAAATTTGCTACTGTTGATTAAATAACTATTTATATTATTTTACGGACATTATTCAAAAACCATATATACACGAATGGAAGAAAAAAAAATACAGACATGACAGCGAAATGAGAGCATGTCCCTATATATCTACATGAATAGAGTATTAGTGTATAAAACAAAAATGTAGATATCGACTTTCATAAGGGACACAATCGAATTATTCTTCAGTAGGTTCAGTAATTTTGACTGCTTCGATTCAAGCTCTCGACTAGCAATCCGGAGGTCGTGGGTTTAAATCCCGGCGTGCGCAAATAAATTTTATTTGATTGATTTGTATTATCTTTTTCACAATTAATTCATTCAAAATAATAGATTGTATATTTGAGTCACGTTCCATACTGAAATATACTTTGAGTACCTATCGCCCTGGTATAAGACCACGATTCAATATTGAAAATTTGCTTGAAATGACTGTAGCCTTGTTTGGTGACAAGATCTCAATGGCCAGGCACTTCCCCACCTTCCTCTGCCCCATTTCCTTTCCCTCGCCATTACCTTCAGCCTCTCAACATACCCCTATTGGGGATGCCATAGTCTCTATTCAATTTAAAAGTAGTATAACTGGTGGTGAATCGATCCTTACTCAATCGATTCGCCATGTTATTTGGGGATGTCACGGGTGTTAGTAACAAGTAGAATTTGAGTTTACTGACTTTTATGTATTTGAATCACACATTTGCCTGACGGCAATACACGACAATAATTTCTACCTGAAGGGTAAAACGTGAGGATAGTGAACCACGCAACACAAGCAACCTGAACCAGCGAATAACCAAGAATAATATCCAAATGTTTGCCTTTCTGTCAGCAGCTGGTAGAAGGCACTAGAATACCAGTGACGCCATACTAAAAATAATGTTTTTTGACTGTTGTGTGTTGTGCGTAGGTACTGTCCACAGTAGATACTTAGAATTGTTTTTTTTTATTATCATGATAATAATAACGATATTTGGCTGTTTTGCATTTTTAATATCATAAAATATATAATAAAATTAATATAACCAGCTTACAACTAAGATTTAAAACAATAATTAGCGAATTATGTCTGAGACTTATAGCTGATGACTTACGTCTAATATGTATAACTACTGACTTAAAACTAGTGACTTAAAACTAGTGATGTGGCTTAAAATTAGAGACTTCGACTAACATCCGTACATTAAAAAAATGTGTGCTGGAGTTTTGTAAATAGACACACAATGTTTGTTATTATAGGTTACCAAGATAGTGTGATTGCAGTTATCATGGTTCGTAGGTTTCTTTATTCCACGGAATATTCTTAGGATATTTTTTTATAATACATTTTCTTTGTTCCTATTCCATGTTACAATGGCGCCACCTATATTTTATTTTATTCCGCAGTCTTTCGTTTTTTAAAGCCTTTTCAGAAACGGCGTGCAAGTACCACCCTTTCCATGTTATAAGAGGAGCGTACAAAGGGTACATTTTATTTTGCACCTCACACTATGTGAATTGTTTTCCAAAACCATATGGTTTTAATTCGATACCATTACAAGTGAAAGTTCCTCTTCCGATGTGTACGATGCTTTACAATATGTAAGCTGCACGAGATGCCACTTCCTGAATTGAAAATCGAACAAACAGATATTTTTTACACCACGACATGGCCTACTAGAGTACAGACCTGGGTTCGCGACCGCCAAATTACGAAATCATTGCTGTCACTAAGTAAACTTGACTAGTTAACTCCTCGGGCCTCTACCATATTATGTCAGAGGGCCAATAAAACGATTTACAATAAAATCCAAATCAACGGAATATTTCCGAACGTATTCGAAAACTGAAAACTGTTTTTGACAGGTAATAAAATACACTTTCAAATTTTATTTATCAAAATAAACATATAATATTTGAAATACAAAAATTTTGCACGCAAACATAAAAAACTTTTACGTTTTTTCTAACTAAAAATTATTGATAACGAAAAAAATAAAAACACATACCTATATTAATTATTATTTTTAATTGTTAAACTTTTTATTTAACTTGTTATTGTATTTTTTCTCGGAAGATTTTTCATTGTGGATGAGTGTTTCAGGCTGATAATTATTGCTTATAATAATTATTACATACCTATATATTTATTAGATAATTGTATTACCACTTTTCACCTCACTTTTTTGTTATTCCATTTTATTTATTAATTATTTTGTTGTAAGAGGATTTTTTTTTAAATTCCCAAATGTTTCAAAATTAATTTCAAATTGTGATCCGAAACTTTGGTTGGAATATAAAGCGTGGCGTATTGTCTTTCTAATACCTTTTTAACACTATCATATTTCTTACTATTATAGTAAGGGAGACACAACGATTTCTATGAGATCTATATGAGTTGTTCCGAAAAGCGAACAAATTACCCTGACGGGTTAACATATTAATGAATGTATTACGTCAGCCTAAGATTTTGAGATATTCCCCAGAACCAAAGTTAACTAAAAAGGTTTTATAAGAGAAAATGTTACTGATATTCATAAGGGTTTTCCGAATCATTTTCTGTTTTTATCTTCAATGATTAAATATTACAAATTGACGTTTCACTCATTAAGTTGCTCCAAAATTATAAAATTACATTTTTTTTAAGAATCGGTCTCTTCTTTGTGCGGTGCTTCGTAGAATTCCCACTCTTGTCTACTTTAGTTTTCTGATGGTTTCACTTCTACCGCTGGTGAACTGCACACGATTTTTTTAAATTGTGTTATTTTTGTATTAGTTCTCAAAACAATGGTGCATAAGAATGGTTCGGATCGGCGATAATCTCCTTTTTATCTATCCGCTGGCCCTACACGCTGACGGATACTTGAGAAATGGTTTCCCTCGCTCGAGAATCAATTCCATTCCAAATAATGGCGCTTAATTAAATCGGACGATGTGTTAACTACACGGTGGCCAGAAAGAAGATGCGTCGAATGGAATACATATATTATATATTCAGTCTAAGCGAGGAACGATTATGGAAGATTCGCATCGTGGATTTCCACATTTTGCTCCGCGGTTTGGTTTTTGTTGGCCGATCTGTGCGCCTACTTCGCTGGCCGGCTTGATTTATGACCGAATTATTTTATACTTTTCAATGTTCGTATTCTTTCAATCACTGCCGCGGGTTTATTGAAAATGTGATAGTTCGGACGTGAAGGGCGGAGATACTAAAACAGTTCCTGCAAAAATGTGGATAGCGGGATTTGCATAACACTTACGCTATCATTCTGTGTATCTTCGGAGGAAGCCAGAGAGGTTGGTGTTAGCTTACTGTGGTTTTACCCCATTTATTATGCATCTTCTGACACACGCCAGACTGTCTTATCATATCTTAGTGGCTATTATACTCCCACTACTGTCCCTCCGATAAAAGAACACCATTCTGAATCGATAACCATTTTAACATTGCTATCGTGTCACTAAGCACGACTAAAACCACAGCACTGAATTCTCAGGTATTACTACAAGTATTACCTAAAGTTTAAGTTTAGACTTACGGATTTCAATACTTCGTTTGTGTGAAAGCACTATATATGAAACCAATACATGATTTTACTTCAATGGCAAGCCAGAGATTAACGAACCATTTTCTTCATTAGATATAATTTTTGATTTTCACGGCCAAAAGTATTTTTGTTATTTATTTTTGGGGTCTACACGGCGTAACACCCCAAAAATAAATATCAAAAATGACCAAAAAAACATTTTCTCCTTTTTTATTTCTATTTTCTTCCCCTATCCAATTCCTTCAAACTTCGCCAAATTCTCATGGGATGCCATTGTCATGTTTTAAAATTTTCTTCAAGCCTGTCCGTAAATCTATTTTTATGATCTATATTTTTATAATAAGACCCGCTTTGTCATAATATATTATTACTTTTAGGTCACTAGCTAAAAGTATTGGTTAATTGTCACTAGCCATAGTCTTATATACAAGTCTCAGTAGTTAGTTGCTAACGTAAGTCCACTAGTAATTTTATTTTATTTTATTTATTATTTTATTTATTTATTTACGGACAAATAGTGCAATTAACAATATAACAATAACACGAATAGAAAAAAAGAGAGATCACAATGAAAGGAGATTACATATAGATGAAGAGCATTGACAAAATACATATAATATAAAAGTACATAGAGAAGATAACTACAAGTAGCTTGAAGATGGATTTAAAAAACCACATTGCGTAACTACTGCCGAAAGTCATTTAGGCTTACACCAAAAAATTCAATGCTTTGATTTGCGTTGACAAGTCTCGACATTCTGGATAAAGGAGAATGATATCCATAATTAGTAGAATGTTGATTGAGGAACAGCAATTCATTATTTCGGAGTCTACGGGAAGGAATGTTGAACTGAATGAGTTGTAACAAAGCAGGTGTGTCAGTAATACTTTTGATAATTTTGAAAATGCATATTAGATCAGAGTCCTTTCTACGTTTTTCTAAAGAGGAAATGTTTAAAGTTTGTTCAATTTCATCATACGAGTATTCTCCTCTTTCAAGTCCTAACCTCCAAGCAATTCCTCGTAGGAAGCGATGTTGTACAGATTCGATGTAACAAATGTGGACAGCATAAAAAGGAGACCAAATGACACTAGCATATTCAAGGTGAGGGCGGACCAGCGAACAGTAAAGAGTTTTGAGTGTATTTATATGTTTAAAGTCAGAGGTAATTCTATTAATGAAGCCGAGTAGTTTAAGTGATTTGTTTACGATGTTATTAATGTGATCCCGGAAAGAAAGTTTACAATCCAGAGCGACCCCAAGGTCCTTGATAGATGTGACAGTAGAGAGACAAACTATTTAGTTTATAATCAAACTGAATAGGTTTTTTGGTTCTATAAAAGGACAAATTTTTGCATTTATCAACATTAAGTTCCATGCAGTTAATTTTGCACCAATCATTAAATGAATCAATATCAAGTTAAAAAGTAAACAATCAAGATGGGATTTAATTATCTTAAGAATCTTATTGTCATCGGCAAAAAGCCAAAAACGTGTGTGAGAAAAAACTTTAATGATATCGTTAATAAAAAGGTTAAAAAGAAGCGTGGCCAAATGGGCTCCTTGCGGGACGCCGGAAGTTACATCAATGTTAAAGGATTCAAAGTTATTTATTTTAACCCTTTGTTTTCTATTACTCAAGTAAGAGTGAAAGAATGATAACAATGGGTCTCTAATGCCTAACATAAAGTTTGGCCATGAGAATACGGTGATTTTTTTTTTTTTTTACATGAGCTCCACACAGGAGGCCCTGAGGAAAATAATTTCCCTCAGGGCCTATGTCATCTTTGAGAATGCTGTGTGGAGGGTTTTTTTTAAGGAAAGGAAGGAGAGGAGAGGTCTGAGAAGGAAAAGGGTTTAAGGGGTGGGTAGGAATCTGGGGTTCAGTATGTCCTGGTCATCCGCCTGCAAGACTTAGACAAACCTCACCCCATGAACCCGGGCACCCCTGCTAAATCACCAAACGTAGCGAACCACTTGGGGTGACCTATGGCAACTTAACTTTGTCGAAGGTTTTGGAGAAGTCAGTGTAGAGGACATCAACCTGAGTGTTGTCTTCTAAGGCTTTAAGAATGGTATTTATAAAGGACAGTAAATTAGTTGTTGTAGATTTCGCCGATCTAAATCCATGCTGTTCATCGATCAGAACATTTTTAAAAATAGGAGTGATTTTCTTTGTAATTATCGACTCAAATATTTTTGGAATATTAGATATAATTGATATTGGTCTGTAATTTCCAATATTTGACTTGTTTCCAGACTTAAAAATGGGTCGAATAAATCTTTGCTTCAAGTTGTTGGTTATAAGCCTAAGGACAGTTTGCTTCACAGAGTTTGAACAATTCTTCAAATTTTAATGATAAATTTAAAGTTCTGTAATTTTCCAAGTTCTGTGGACCAACCAGCCCATGATGAAGTAATAACAGAACTTGAATGGATTTTTCGGAGAATTTGATTTTTTATCTTCAATTTAAATTTTTTTTTCAACCCGGGTGTTTTTTTATATAATTAGATGAATTGTTTAAATTCTGTGAAACAATCCGTCTTAAGCCATGACATAGGATTATATAAATTGGGTTTAATTAAAAATTTAAAATAATCCATTCATTACATCTTATTTTGTTTATCAACGAATTTAATAACCTCTCTTACGGTTGATAACAAACTCTACAAACAACATCACAAAACCCATTCAAAATCACTCAAACACAGTCACGGCAGCTTTCTTTCTTTCAATCTTCGATAATATTACTTCTGGCGTAAACTTAACCGTCAAAATTAACACGGGTTCACGCCGTTCTACGATCACCGGAACATCTCTTTTAATTTTTCCCAAATGGGACCATTAATCTTCCTGTAGGGCTTGCAAGTACCGCAGCTAAAATAAAAACGAAACCAGGCATCAGTGATTATTAACAACTGATTAGTTCATTATTTGTTTGAATCAATTATATAGCAAAGTCGGCGGCCAGAATGATTGATCGTAGTTTTTCGTTTTTCTTCCCAACTACCTACTGGATACCTGCTACTATGCTGAAGAGCGTCTCACGCAATACGTTTTCATAGCGGTTTATTAGAATGCACTATTCGCTAACTTGGCTCAGCGTTCTTACAAATAAACAAATTGCCAAAGTTCTTTCTCTTTCCAGCGCATTTGTTTATTTTCCCGCACAAATGGATGCGGTGGAGAAGATTAAATCAGAAATAACATGGTAGTTATGTCCAGTTTGAACATGTTTAGGAGATTTAAGTAACATTTCGACGGACCCGAACTTTATTTCTATTGTCTTATGATTTTTCATGTGTGCTGTAACTGAAAATTTGCATCTCTTTAATAAGTGTTGCTTTTAGAGTCACGTGGGGTAACCGCACGCATTTTTTGCATTAGTATTTTTGTATTGAAACGCTTTGAATATTTTATTCTATTTCATATTTATTATTATTATGATCGATTATTAAGGTATCTCAAACAAACACCAAAATGTAATACGGTTCATAAATCAAAAAGTTATACAAAAATGTATGCTTATCGAAGTAAACCTAAGAATACGCAATCTCCTTTTAATCTTCTCTAGTGTGTTGAATAACTAAATTGTGTGCTATCCTATTTAATATTATACAGGCGAAAGTTTGTATGGATGTATTTTTGTTACTCTTTCACGCAAAATCTACTGAATGGACTTTAAAAATTCTTTCACTAATAGAATGCTACATTATTTGCGAGTACTATAGGCTGTATATATTGGAAAGCTCTGGCGTTATAAATAAGCTCTGGCATTATGAAATTATTTATCATAAGTTTTCTGTCCCTAACAAAATCAAGTTATTGCAAACGTCAGAAAAAAGCAAAACAAACAGTTGCCGTGGGAACAATGCGGAAGTTTGAAGAAATGTGATAATTCTTTTTTTTTGTATAAAACTACTCGGTGAGCTCTGTTATTAAGACATTTGTGTAAAAAATTGCAAGATGTGGCACGCGAGCAGTTTGAAAACTGAATGTACCGGGAATTAATGAGGGAGGGGGGAGTGGTTGGGGTCGAGGGGAGGGGGTAATACCATACCCCCTAAAACCATGCGAGCGAAGCTGCGGGAAAAAGCTAGTAATAAATAAAATAAATAAATATCTACATATAATCGCGGAATATGCAATTATAAAGAATTAAACAATTAACTAAGTATTAAGATATTTTATTGAAAAAGAAGATAACATCAATAATAATCGAAACGAAAATATGAACGAGAACTAGACACAGAAAAATAAAACGATAACGGTAACATCTTGGACTCAAATGCAGAACCTCTTGTCTTAGCGGGACAAATTTACCAATTCGGCTACTGTCGCCTTTATTTGAAAGTCATATTTGTCAATCTTATATTTCAAATTTTGGAATTGAAAATATTATCTTCGACAATTTTTTTTCCATATTATTGAGAACACCTTTTTTCACAGAATTTTTCATATAGAGAAGTAAGTGTTCGCACCCACATAACTGCGTACGGTTACCCCCTCAATTCACTTCTTTCCTTCTTATACCATCCATTGAAAATTCGACCAAGAGATATTATTCTTTATTATTTCTTGAAACTGTTATGCTTTAAAACACGTAGAATGTATTTAATTTTGCGTTTAGGTAAGGGAGCTTATTGTTTATTTGGGTTAGTTATGATTTAATGGCAATCAAATGTAACGATTCTGCTCCACACTCCCCTATCCGCTCGGCGCTGGAGGGATGCTGCCATTTGGATGGCATCAATTGTGAGACACGTGTTGGCAATTACAAACATCATGGCGCTTACGAACATCGCCAAGAGCTAATTTAATGTTATAATTATAATTTTAGTGTAGTGCCTACAGTAATGGCGCCTAGGTACGAACATGGACGTAGATATTAGTATTAGTCGATGCGATGAGTTTCACGTCATTACAATATGCACGAGATATTTTATTTGATTAAGGTAAAGCACTACGAAGTAATGCAAAAATCGTTGATTTTGATTTTGAAATTTGATCGCTAAGAAATATTTTAGCTACTTTATTAAATACTGTGAATAAAACACATCTTGGTCTTTCAGAGAAAGCGTCTAAACTTCGCAAAATAAAATAAAACTTTTGTGCGATGTTTTTTTACAGCCAAAAGCAAAACATACGGCTGGTGTTAAGCAGGACTTTAAATCTTATAGCCATCTACATAAGGAGTGTTATTGTTTGCGGTCTGATTCCAAATATTACACGACGTGGTGCATCGGCCTTAATGCTTATTATTTTCCAGGACACGTCCAATACGATAAAAAATATAATAATAACCAACCGAAATTTTCTGCCTTAGAAGTGAAATATCTGACAACCCTATTTGTAGGGTGATTAGCTCATTGTCTTTGAACCAAGAGTTTTTCACATATCAAGTTTAAATACTGTATTTTAAACCTCTTTGGAAAGTGAAAGATTACCATTTACGAGCATGAATAATCGACAGGTGCATGATTGGTAAAATCATTCATGACAGTATTACCAATGAGGTGTTTTGAAAATTCGATGTAAGCGTAATGAATAAGATTATGACAGGTACTAACGAATAGATGGCGGCCTCCGTAGTCGAGGGGTAAGGCTCATGACTCGCAATCCGAAGGTCGCGGGATCGAATCCCGGCGTGCGCAAATAAATTTTATTTTATTAATTTGTTTTATTCCACAATTAATTCATTAAAAAAATATATAGTACGTATATTTGCGGCACGTTCCAGAGTGGAATATACTCTCAGTATCGCCCTGGTGTAAGACCACCACTCCAGGCATACCCCAATTAGGGATGCCATAGTCTCACTGACTCCAGACGGAAGCAGCTGGAACTCTTGTGAGGTATTCACATAAAAGATGGCCTGGAAGTACTGAGTGAATTTACAGAGAAATGACTATCAAGAGAAAATCTGAAGCGCAAGTGGACGGAAGAAGAGTCGAAGACAACTCATAAAGACAAGCCACTATTCAGTGAATCTTGTCATGTGTCAAGGATCGGAACGACAGAAAGTTATGTTAGGTACGATGTATGGATATGAATGGATCAATAAACATCAATATATGCCTATCTATTATTAGTGATCTGATCTGAGGCAGGTTGTAATTCCTAACTGACTCCTACACTTTCTCCACTCAATTCAGCCTCGCGATAGTCAATTTGTGCATTCCAGAAATAACAGTGCTTCCAGATACGCCGACTTAAGACGCCGCTACCCCAATTTCTACCGATTTCTTGCAAACCTCCCTTACATTTGAAGTTTTTAAGGTCTTAAAAAATATACGTTATTTTTTAAGACAATATCTAGACATTCGTCGCACCGAAAAGCAAATAATATAAAATTCCCTCGATAGAAAAAAATCGCAAAGTATGCTCCAAAAATTATTATAAACACGTTTGTTTCAGTTATTTTACAGGTTATATGTATGAAAAAATTCACAGTGTTTCTTTAAATGCTGTTTAAGACACCCCCGCGAGATTTTTGCTCTATTTTAAATGAGTCGTATTTTATTAAACATTTTCACAATTTTCGCATTGATTTTGTCGCTTCAAATACTAGCGCGCTCCTCTAACGTTCGTAATTTCATATCTCTCCATCTTCTTCTTTTTGTGCGCGGTTGCGGGGCCTTAACACTTAGCGCGCGACATGTGTCAGCACGATGACAATTCAAGTCAGCTAGCTACACGTGGAATGCTTTCGTTTTAAAATTTTAAAAGTAATGTATTATGCAACACGAATGATAATTTCTCCTCGCGGCATTGAATGCCACCATCCCTCTCGAGTTTCGCAGGCCATCCAGAGGCAGGCACCTACCAGCACTACCCTGCCTAACTGTCTGCCCACCGCGCGCAGTCACAGCCCACCGGTCAGCGCCTCGGTGCCCCCAATAGACGGACCGTAGATGGTGAGTACACGATACCAAGACGCACCCCCGTTTAATGCCAATTTCCATATTAAACGATCTATCCGTATAAACATTAAACATTTAATGCATAAATATTTATGACCGGCTGTTATGACACGGCGAAATTGCCACACTGCGTTGTTTACATCGTGACGGGCATCGGCGTTTGTACCGTCTGGGGTGGGCCGTCAATTCACGGAGAAAAGTTCTTTTAAACATAAAATTTGATATAAGATTCTCCTAGTTTTATTACTGAGGCTTGCGTACGGGTCAATTCTAGAAGAGACTAGAATAGACAAGAAGGGTTTTTTTTATTTTTTTTTTTTATTTTAGTAATTTGTACATTTAAGTTTACAAATTTCTAATTGATTATAATATTTCATATTCACTATATTTTTTCAAGTTTTATGTAGCTCCTACAATACATCTTGAACTTTCCAATTGTTGTGGACTTTAAAGTTTCTGGTAGTGTGTTATACAACTTCATTCCCTTGTACAGTAGACTGTTCTGCGTATTCGCTTTGTCCTTTTTTTGTAGCCTAATTTCCTTGCACGTCCTTGTGTTATATCTGAAGAGTCCTTGTGTTATATCTTGTGAAGAGCCAAGAAGATGCAATAAGAAACGAGAAGAAGCACGAAGAGCCAATAAGAGACCAGAAGAGGCAAGAAGATGCAGGCATAATTAATTGAATCAGTCAACCTCAATCCATTCCTTTATTCTTGCCCATTTTAAAATACAATATTGGATTATTAGGTTGCCATGTATACCGGTCGATTAAACTCCAACCTCCTTCCCATCCTCAGAGCACGTGTTTCTAGTCCTCACAAATCAGTGTCCCCTGGTGTACCGGTCTCACTCGGATAGGAGTCATCACTTGAGTATGATAAACAATAGGTTTTTCACAGATTTTTGATGATTTCTTCAAAATCTCCATTCTCCAACTTATATACCAAAAGTCACATTTAAATATTTATGTAGATCTGTATAATGTACATATTTACTAAATATATGCAAATCAAATAGGTACTTATATTAAAAATTAAGTAACAAATGTACATGGAAAGTAAAATTCTTCAAAACAAAATGTCTAGAAATAGTTACATAGTAAATGGCCAAAAAACCAAAAAATTATACCTGTATTTTAGGTAGGTGTGCGACAGTTCTGAAGGGTCATAAATATTATTTATCAACCTCTCAGGGCAATACGTTCCCTTTTCGAAACAACTCATATAGGTCTCATGGAAATCGTTGTCTCCCTAACTGTCGTGATTAGAAATATGTTCTGAACGGTTTAGAAAGAGAAAACACCCTGCTTTATGTTCAAAACCAAAGTTTCCGACCGCAATTTGAAAATAATTTATGAAACTTTTGGAATTACTTTCACATGAAACGACAAAAAAGTGAGTTGACGATAAAGTTTGTAATGCGTTTACCGAATAAAATATCTTTGTGTTTTTTTTTATGTGAAAACTTCTTTAGCACCGTTGTGACACGAAACTCGATGAAACGAAAAAGCGACTCAAAAGTGAGACATACACATACATCTATAGGATTTAGCCTGCGAAAGAATGAGATAGAATAATCGGTCTTCTCTTTATGCGGTGCTTCGTAGCCTTTCGGCCGCCTCTTTGTGCGGTTCTGCGAAGCCTCCCCACTCTTGTCTTCTTTAGTTTTCTCAATGTTTCACTTCTACCGCGTGTAAACTGCGCACAACTTTCGTTTTCAATAATTTTAGTTACCTTGGTGAGATAAATTTGGGCCACTTCGTATATTCTTTTCAAGTAACGTGAGATTTTGATGGACCCCCCCCCCCCTTTTGAGCTCACCTAAATAATGTATGCCCCCTAACGGGAGCTATTTTCACAACCTTTTTTATGTTTGAATTCAAAAATTTTTATGTTTACTTCGAATTATAAAATTTTAAAGCGAATTTCATCACCTTTCGAAAACGGTTTTTAGTTTTCGGATGCGTTAAAAATATTCTATTTATTTGGATCTTATTGCAAAGCGGAAATATTTTGACCTTCCGACAAAATAGGCCCGAGGCCTGAGGGCTTAAGACGTAACTATCTCCAAAAGTACTAAAGTACTGTTGCATATTTTTTTGTTCATTATTCGAATCAGTATTCGAGTACTTAACTTTTGAGACCCCTCAACGTTTCCATCTGAAAAATGCTTATTCAACCCGCGCCCGCCCTATCGTCCACGTTATCAAGACTACGACGTGTTTTACATAATATTTATGTGTTAAGTTTTTCGCTTTAGCGAGGCGTTATAATGTGTATTTTTCGACGTTGTTAGGTCGATCGTTCTTTGACGACACATTTATAACGTGCTTCCTGTCGACGTGTTTATGATTGTGTTTGTTTCACTCCAGCTTTTCTTCATTTGAAACTTATTGCACATGATTAAGCGAGCATTATTTCGACGCCGGTTATATTACGTAATGACTTTATGACTCTTGTGCTTTTGAAAATTGGTTAGCCACGATCACTTTTTGTCGGAATACTAATTCAAAATTGAATTTAAATTTTCAAAATTATTAATTAAAGAAAAAAAAAGTTGATAAAAAATTATAAGTTATTTAATCGCCCCATTCAGAACACTTAAAAAATCTTCAAAAGTGATGAAAAACCAATTTAAGTTAACTTGGGTTTATAATGTTATATATTTTTCATCATTTTTTATCGACCAAATAAGGACTAGAGACATTTTTTTTCAGAAGTATTCTTTTCTTAAATACATCTACGAGTATATTTTAATTTAGAATTAGTTTTCGTGAATGCATGAATGTCAATCTTGAACGAAGAAATTAACCCACTTCCCAGCATCCGATAGAGCTCAAACTCGGCAGATAGACTTGTTGAAGATGACAGTGGATTTTGTCAGTTTTGGTGGCATTCACGCACAAACACGAGCATTTTTCTGAGAACGGATGAAAATTATGTACATTTTTCGTTAAATCGGCAGTTTATATCGGTACCATACAATTAAGATTTGACTTAGATGTTAGCGGTGTTCACTCATTTTAGTCAGTCGTTGTCGAGGAAGATTTAATCCTCAGTCAAACAAAAAATAAACCTTTGTAATTGGCACCAGCCCAAGAAAGTCTAAAATTGTAAAAAGATGTATTATGATAAAAACATTGTTTTTAACGGGTTGATTTTTTTTTACTATTCTGTTTAGTAATGGAACCAATTTTCATTATTCATATCTGTATTTTTACTATTCTGTTTAGTAATGGAACCAATTTTCATTATTCATATCTGCGTAGGGATCCCGCAAGACCATGTCAATCCAGGTATTTGCGGGACTGAACAATCTTAGTCTCGCTGGATCCAGGTATTTGCGGGATCCAGCAGGGTGGACTTAGATATCTAATCAATCGTATAATAAAGACCTAATACCTCGATCTACCAACCTTGTTTTTAGAGTTTTAAACTTATACCTAATCAAACAAGTTCTTTGGGACATTTTAAATGGTTTATTAATATACCCTTAGTTAGACATAGTTTAAGTCATAAATTGGCAAAGAATAAGATAAGACATAAATTTACATAACAAACTAAATTTAAATAATAACGTTCACACGATAAACAATATTCTTGTACAATAAGCATCATAAGTTTAAACATTATTTTGGAAATTGCTTCGTAAAAAAGTTAAAGTATTGATTGTGTCGTCTGATAAACGGCTTCTGATATTGGACACAAGGTAGCCAGCGGCTGAAAAAGCTCGTTCAGCTACCACGCTGGTTGGCACAATAGTCTTTAGCGCATTGTAAGTGAATTGAAGGTGTGTCCTTTTAATCCACCGGACTCCAAGTAATTCATTTCCTTCGTTATCAAAACCTCAAGGTTGCTCATATTGCCAGATCTAGGTTGTTGGGCTGTTGATCTCGAACTCTTCATACTAACCAAAGTAAGTTCGAGTTCGTCTTGAAGTGTAATTGGTGCTGCTGCGTATGACTCCAGATTAGCGAGAGGAGTGTCGTCATCGTAAGGATCATCAGCGTCAGCAGGAATAGGGGCTACTGCGTTGTTACCCGTGGCCGTGTACTCTAGCCTTTCGACTATAGTTTTGATTGCCTTGCATATTACACTTTTTTAAGGTAGACTAAATGTATCATCAACATTAATAAATTGACTTCTGTCTTCTTCGTACTTATATGGATCATGTAAGTATAATAAAACCGCTGTCAAGTTAGTTGAACTACGCTTCTCTGTAATCCCGCCAGTCCAGCGGGATCCCGCAAAATTTTCGACCGAGATTAGTCCCGCAAAATGTCTGCGGGATCCCTGTATTTCGGGATCCCGGTATACCGGGATTGCATTCCCTATATCTGCATTTTTACTATTCTGTTTAGTAATGTATCCAAATCTCATTATTCATATCTGCATTTTTACTATTCTGTTAAGTAATGGAACCAAATTTCATTACTCATATCTGCATTTTGGTTGGAAGTTAGCGGGTTCCGCGAGACAAAAACATATTTAATTAAATTTATGTGATTTTTTCATCGAGTTTTATACATTGACTATTATGATGTGATTCACAGTCCATCTTCAGAGGCCTTATGTCTTGAGTTTTTGTTTCAAACTGATCGCTTTCGCGTGTCTGTTCGGTCCAGAAGCTAAGACTTAGTGAGTGGACAGTGAGATCTGTCCGAAACGTCAGGAGGTAAAAAGTCCTTTTAAGGACTACGTTATGCGGGTAAACCGAGAAAATTGATCTCACTGTCCAACTTCAGAGGCCTTTTGTCTTGAGTTTTTGTCTCAAGCTGATCGCTGTTTTGTTCTATAACTTACACCCGTGAAATGTATATCTATATGTTTATAAGACTTTAAGCCCTGTGTATTTTTTTATTGTTTTATTTTAGGAACAAACTAGTATCGTCTCTGACATCACTTATAATTCATCCTTAATCAGCTATTAATTGTAAATGTCGTTCGATTATATAAATGTTTTGTAATTTATTTTATTATATAGGTACCTACAGGTAATAAAATGTAGTTTATTAACGATAGTTCGTATTCAGTAAAAGTATACATTTTATATCGTTTATATTTAAATTAAAATCACCACAGGCCACCAAATTGACACATATTTATTAGTAAAAAAATTATTGAGACATGACTCACTATTTATTTTTAAAATCAGGTAGCCTATGATAATCGTTATTATCAGACGCGCCTTAAAAATAACCCGTCGTTTTAGAGCCGTGTTCCTAGTTTTTTTGTGATTATCGGTTTAGATAATGTGTTTAGAATAATATGTACTTATTTAATTATTTACATTATTTTAAGCACGTTGTTTTTTCGGACATTTATAAAAAAGATTTCCATTATGAAGAGATTGTGAATGAATTTACAATAGCTTAGTGTAATATTCTTCGTGTTTTCTAATGTTAAAATGCTCCGTAAAGCCATTATCGACATAACCCGTCGATTTCATGTCTGATCAGTTGTTCGCCGAAACAAGTTTTCTTTCTTTTTTCCATTATGTTGAATGGTTGTTTTTTGTATCGTTGAATATGTATTTTTGTTTTATTTTAATCGTTATCTTAAATTGTCATTTTGTCGTTGGTCTGAAAAACATTTTGTGTGATGTCAATAAGCGTTCTATTATTAAGTCATCGATTATTAAGTCGTTTCGATTTGACTTAATTGAAAACAGAAACCGTTGAGAAAAGTTATATCATCAAATGGTTTGATATAAATGACTTAAAAATTTGACTCTAAACCATTATGTTGAAGAAGTTATCAATTTAACTGGCGTAATCGATTATTATCGATGAAATTTGCAACTTGGTCTTATTATCTATATGTATTTTCATTATATTCACTTCTCGATTCCCTGAGATAAAATGATCACATGTTATTCCTGTTAAAACAACGACGCCAGAATTTTGTTAATGTTTTTGCGGTTAACAAATTTAACCCATTCTATATTCGAAGTGTTCGAGATTAGTTATGAAATTTTATAATGTGTGGCATAATAGTATAAGGATTTGATTAGAAAATTTATCTTTCTATTTGTAATTCGTCCCCAGTAAAAGACAGATTGAGATGTAAGGCTTGGAATAATGTTAATTTAATAAGAAAAGTGTGATTAAGACAAATTATAGGCTATACAAGAACGATACTCTCAGGTAGGTTTATATAATTTAAGGGTATGAGAGCCCAAAAAGGTAGGTTTTTAGTTTGGATCTAAATTTTGTTGGGCTTGTTATGCATCTTGATCGCGTAGGAAGCATATTCCAAGCCTTAGGCCCAGATACTCTGAAAGCGCGATCTCCAAACTTAGTATTTGTGCCATCAGTCTGTCTTTAACTGTTGATGTTGCTGATCTGAGGGTTGACTGCCTCACTCCTCACAATCCTATCTTTACTAAATTATCAATAGTTATTTGCATTTTTACATATTTTGTTGTTTATATTACAATGTCGCAGACTACTACCTAGCTCGTGGTATTTGAGATAATTTACACTTTCTATAAGTGGCTTTAGGTATGTGATAAGACCGTACAAGCAATATCCGGGATTAAAAACAATAATTAATCATCAGGTCGGAAGGCGAAGGAGGCCCATTAGCCATCTCTGTTTTAATTGCGAGGCCGAATGATTTGCAGCGGGCATCGACACATAATAATACATTATGAACACTTGGTCGATGGCAGTGAGTAAATAATAATTATTTGTAGAGTAAAATCCCTCTTGTTTGGCCACAGGGTTAGTGGTTAATGATGGGCGGCTGTCGCGTGCCGCGCGGGCCCCGCAGGCCCCCGGGGGGCATCGATGTACCTTTTAATTACAAGTTTTTTCTCCTTTCTGTTAAAGATACTAAAATAATAATTTAATTAAACCGTTCGTAAAGTAAGAAGGCAGGAAAGAACCCACCAAATTTCATATAAATGATTTTTTTTTAAGTTGACAATCACGGGAACCCAACCATTTCTTTCAACCCAAACCAAACCCATTCTTTCTATGTTTGTCCTCAAGGACGAAGTTGTGCTTATTTTTCCTCAATGACGAAGTTGTGCTCATTTTTCCTCAATGACGAAGTTGTGCTATTTGTCCTCGAGGACGAAGTTGTGCTTATTTTTCCTCAAGGACGAAGTTGTGCTTATTTGTCCTCAAGGACGAAGTTGTGCTTATTTTTCATAAATATTTTTCGTTTGTTTAAAATTAAAAAAACCTTTATCGCACAAATAAACGTTATATTCAACGTGTAGCTTGCCTACAGGTTCCTATATCCTCTTACAGCTAACGCAATTAACAACAAGTAAAGTACATACGTAAACAGTATCAAGTTCTGGATGTTCGCAAATTTTCAGAAAAAAACATTTTGACTCAACTCTTTAAAAATAAATCAAGTAACTTTTACATAAAACTCTTAAAAATACAACATTTGGCCAAAGAAATAACAAACACATTTACATGAATAAAATATACAATAATATAATCAACCTGACAAAAGAAGACAATTTTAAAAATCTACACAAATTTAAAGCCTTCGCTAAACATTGGATCATCAACAAATATCGTACAATAATTTAGTCAACTCACCCAAATCTTAATCTAATTTAAATGGATAGCGTTACAGTGTCGTAACGTTGGCTAAAGGAGGAGGTAGACTGGAGTCTGGAGACTACGATGCACTTTTTCCATGCACATGTGAAGGACGATTTTTTCCATATTTATGTCGTCGAATTCCTTTACACCTTTTCCTATACATCTGGATATCGCTTTCTTTTGTCATTCCTTTTTGTTTATTTTGGAGTGGTTTGAAGATTGGATTTTGATTTTACAAAAATATAAATATTTTTTTTGAAGTAAAACTTCTTTACGCACGCTTGACTTGGGGAGTAAGCTGGTGAATGCATGACGAGAGCGTTACGAAAAGCGAGGCGAACGGTAGTTTGAGAGGGAGATATAAGTTAGTGAAGATAGAAAGAGAGAGAGTTACGTTTCGCATATTACTGTAGGGGCAAGAGAGAGAGGTGCGAACACACATTTTCTTTCTCTCTTTCTCTCATAGCCAGTTACGTTTCGTATATCTAAGACACAGTGCAGGCCTATTATCTGTATCACACTGTAGGAGCAAGAGAGAGCAGTGCGCGCGCACATTTTCTTTCTCTCTTCCTATCATATAGATGGAGCAGAAGTTTTACTTCAGTTGTGTGGTCTAAAGCATACTCGTTTTTTTTTGTTTGGATTTCGTACGATTTGATATCTCTGGTGTGGCTGAAAGTCTGCAAAGGTTCGTCAGGCGCTTTATACCACTAGAAAAAAAGGGGACTTGCGTGGGACCGTGGATTTATCGTATTATATTTGAACCGAGTGAGTACCCGTGAATAAAATTAATATTTTAATCTTATAGATGTATGTTTTTCAGTGGCGGTCCGTGAGTTTTCAGTGTGCTAGAATGCTAAGATTGAAAAATATGACGTTATTGACGTTGTTGTATCTGAACTTTTTTTTTCCAAATTACAACTTTTTGAAGATGCAGATGAAGATCTTTAGGATTCTTTCAATCAAGGGATGCGCCGCATCCACATACTGACATACCTTCATACAAAAAGTTGAAATTTTGAAAAAAAAAAAATCATTTTCATCTACAACATCAGTAATGTCGTATTTTTCAATCTTAGCACTCTAGCTAACTTAATACTCACGGACCTTCACCGATGTGTTTGTGTCTTTTTGGTGTCGCTCGTTTCATCGAGTGCCAAATCACAAAGTGCTAAAAAAGTTTGCATTTCAGTAGTTTGGACTTATTGTAGAATGGTTCGTTAAAAGTATTTATATTCATCATATATTTATTGGTATTCTTCAGATCGTAGGAAACAAACATGCCGAGTACTGTCGCATGTCGGTGTTTTTTAAGCATCCTAATAAATAATCAATGTAATTCCATAAATAATATCTATTCGATTTTTTGTAAGACATTAAAATTCAACGCGTGGAGCTCGTTATTATAACAATATACGGTTGAAGATATGCCGAAACATTGATAAGCATGCCCTAATCACGTGTCCGCGTTAAGTGCCTCTGTTTTACAAGTTGACATTTAAAAACACACACTTGTTCTGTGTAAAAGCACTTGACAAAGTTTAAAATGTTAAGAATGATCCTGTACCCCGTCATCCTGCCACTTGGGAAGCGCATTAGCGGTTTAGTACCGACTAACTCCTTATACAGCGTGTTAAGGGACGTACTTGACTTACGTAAAAAATTCAAAAGAAATTTTGGTCTCCGGTGACTTTTTTATGTTTTTTTAAGTGAAAACTTCTTTAGCACCGTTGTGATTTGAACCTCGATGAAACTGAAACAAGCGACACTAAAAAGAGACAAACACATACATTGATAAGATTTAGCCTGCGATTAAAATGAATCCACAAAAAGCGATATCTAGCGACTTTGAAGAAGAAACATAAATACTAAAATTTATAGGAAAGGGTACACTAGAATTCGACTACAAAAATATGTAAAAAATCATCCTTCACATTGATTAAAAAGTGTCCTTGTCTACATTAGTTTTCTGAAGGTTTCACTTCTAGCGCGTTTTTTTTACAAAAACTTTAAAAAATAATAGTTGGAGGCGGGGTAAGCGATTGGGCGGTTTTTCGGCTGAATGATCAGTGACGACATGTGGTGGTTTTGTTTGTTTGATTTTAAAGAAAAAAATAATGAAAAAAAAACTTATTGTGCAATTCACGCAGAATATATACAGAAATTATACTATCTAATTCTCTCGCATGTTTCTCAAGTCTCATGTGTTTTTCGCTTTTTAGTATCGCTTTTTTCGTTTCATCGAGTTTTAAATCACAACGGTGCTAAAAAAGTTATTACTTCAAAAGTCTAAAAAAAAATTACAGTGTGCAGTGTGCAGTTCACACGCGGTAGAAGTGAAACCTTCTGAAAAACTAAAGTAGACAACAGTGGGGAAGCTATGAAGCACCGCACAAAGAGGAGACTGATTATTCTATCTTTCTCGCTTAGGCCAAATCCTATAGATGAATGTGTTTGTCTCTTTCTAGTGTCGCTTTTTCGTTTCATCGAGTTTCAAATTGTAACGGTGCTAAAATTTTTTTTATTTAAAATAAAAAAAACGAGTGTGTTTGAGACCACATCTATATGATAGGAAGGGAGAAATAAAATGTGCGCGCGCACTGCTCTCTTTGCTATTACAAAGTGATACAGATAATAGGCCTGCACTGTGTCTTAGATATACGAAACGTAACTGGCTATGAGGGAAAGAGAGAAAAGAAAATGTGTGCTCGCACCTCTCTTGTCCCTACAGTAATATACAAAACGTAACTTTCTCTCTCTTTCTATCTTCACTAACTTATATCTCCCTCTCAACTACCGTTCGCCTCGCTTTTCGTAACGCTCTCGTCACGTATTCGCCAACTTACTTCCCAAGTCAAGCGTGTAAGAAGTTTTACTTCAAAAACTTAAAAAAGTCATCTGTCAAACCAAAATTTCATTTATATTTTTTATTTCCAATGAAGTCAGGAATCACTGGAAAGTAAGTCGAGTACGTCCTTTGGATGTTTCACCCTCAATATTGTTACTCTGAGGTTTCACCCTGTATATGCATCTATTCCGTTGCTATTGACTTTTCGGTTGAAGTGATCGGAATCCGGCCGTGGTTTTTTCGGCAATATGCGAGATGCACGGCAATCGTGCTGAATTCGTCTGTTTTACATTTTACACGGATTTTTGCACGCGTTAGTTCGTTTTGCACGCGAGCTGTTTTTTATTGGTTTTCCTTCGGGCCCTGTTTCTGAAAGTCCCGCATGGCACCGGCACCGGCACCGGTTGACTGTCAATCTTTTTACTGAATAAGTCGTCGTATTAAGTATTTTACCGAATTGACATTTGGCGGGAAGGTGGATAAACCTAAATTATTTTATCAATACGAAGGAGATCTTCGGGTTTCTGTAATTATTATTTTATTTCTAATTTGAAACAGTTTAACTCTAATTTCTCGGGCGTATTTTGTCGGAAGGTCAAAATATTTTCGCTCTGCAATAAAATCCAAATATATGGAATATTTACGAACGCATCGGAAAACTGTTTTAGAAATGTGATGAAATACGTTTTATAAATAAACACATAAGTTTTGAAATATAAAAAATTTGAATGCAAGTATAAAAAAAAAATTAAAATGGCTCACCTTTATTTTACACTAATTATTTTTACATTATGAGTAAAACCTCAAAATGTAATATTTAATTACTTAAATGAAGACAATATTAGGAAACTCAATCAAAAATCTGGAGATAGTAAAATCAGAAAAAGATATTGGCACCTCTGGAACTCGAACCCAGGACCTTCTGCTTACATGGGAAATGCTCTGCCAACTGAGCTAAGGTGTCTATATCTAATTCGGTCACTTAATTAAATAAAAAAATAAAAAAGCACCCATATTTTAATAGGAAAATGAATTTAAACGTTATCGTCAACTCACTTTTTTGTCCATGTAAAAATAATTAATAAAAAATTCCCAAAGTTCTTCTTTTTTTTTTTAAATTGTGATCGGAAACTTTGGTCTCATATAGGTGTACATTTGAATTATTTTGTCGTTAATTTTTGGATTTGAATAAAAAGCATTGTGTTTTCTCTTTCTAACTGTTTATTAACCGTGATAGTAAGGGAGACACAACGATTTATATTATATGAGTTGTTCTGAAAAGCGAACAAATTAGCCCAAGGTGTTAATAAAATAATAATAATATTTGGCTTATTTATATAGCGCCGTTTTCATGAAAAATCACCTCAAGGGTGCTGAAATAATATAAGGTATATTGGCGATACGTTCCAATGTGGAAGATACTCTCAATATCGCCCTGGTGCAATACCAACATTCTAAATTGAAGCGTTCCTTGAAATGCCTTTAACTGTGTTTGGTAACTAGAACTGAATGGCCAGGTACTTCCCCACCTATCTCTTACCCATCTCCCCTTACCTTCCCCTCCCCATTTACATTCAGCCTGTTTGCTAGGGATGGTAGTTTTACTTATTAGCTGATAAGTATTTTACTAAGCTAATAAGTACCTAAAGCTAAAGCAAAATACAAAAATTTTGGTGATTCTTCACAAAACGGCCTGTACCAATCAGCCAAATATGTTAACTCTCACAATAGTCCCTGTTTGAAGTAGTATGCATTTAAGACATTTTGGCAAATTATTAAATAAGTACAATTAGGTTAAATTTAATCGTGATAAATCATTTGAAAATGGAGGACTTATTTTGCAGTCGGTAGAAATTCCGAGGTTACGCGCTAGTGTTTGAATGCAGCCTGTAGAGTACAATAGTTTAACAATTGAACTAATATGGTTATTAATACGGAAATTTAAAAAAAACATACATCAGAATTTGTATTGGCGGATATTACTCCAACATCCGTGTATTCTTCTTAAACGAAAATTAAATGGCGAAATTAATAAACTATTGTTTCATTTCACTGGAATATTTTTACTAATATGTTTTTTCTCTTTTTCTTTCATGTCTCTGCCCTGGCTGCTGTTTGTGTGCTCAGTATGTAAGTATTTAATCAATTATTTTGTTGGTTTTTAATTATTCCTGAAATATATGTTACCTTTTTTGTTATGTTCATTTATTTTATTTTATTTTTGTAATATTTTAGTGGGCATTACTAGATACCTTAAACATACTGAGATGCCTATTTTACATACGTTTTAAATATAGTGTTCTATTCCCTGAAGAAGTGAGCTTTGCTTACGAAACATGTTGTTTTTTGTAAACTATATAAGTGGTAAAAACTAACAGCCTTACTAAAAAACCCATTGAAATTTTTATTCAATTGACAAACGGCCGCGGATGTGAAAACATTACTAATTAAAAATTTGTTCATTGAAAGACATACACATGGTTTACACGGCCTGAGAGGGTAGTTTATCTCTGTTTTAACAATTTATGTTCGAACGAAATTTCGAATTTTTCCAAAGTATTTTGTATGTTCTATATATTTCTTATTTTTGAAGGTGTCGTAAAAACAAATACCATTTATGAAAACTAGATAAAATTACCTTTTAGATTTGTGTATTTGAAATACACTTAGGTTTTCAAAAACTGCCATATTTTAAGATTCAAACTCGGAAAAAAATTGGAAAAAAATTTCCTCCCACAACATTTTTGACCAAAATGTAGAGAAATTTTAAAAAAATCAAAATTAAAAAACACAGTCCTTTTATGTAATAAATTTGGAAGGAAACTGTCACCTCACTTTTTCGTCGTGCTTACAATAAAAAAATAATAAAAAATTTCAAAGTTTTTTTTATTGCCAAAAAAATAACTTAGAAATAATACCGAAATTTAAAACAGATTTCTTGCATCTCTAAAGACGTTAATTTTTTGATACGTTTACGAACACATGTATTAGATATTAATATTATAAAAAATTATCACTTTTAAGAAATTCTCTTAAAATAAAGATCTTAAAATGTAAATTTTATCTTTTAAGTAACCTATAAGACAATACTCTCTCTGACAGTTCAACTTTGAAAGTACGGCGTTTGTACAATAACTTGATTAAACTGATGTAACCACACAAATAATATGGTAAATAATAATAATAATTGGATAATTTATAAAGCGCCGTTTTTGTGAAAAATCACCTCAAGGGCGCTGTACAATTCATTAGGAATGCTTAGGTTCTAACTAATGTTACTATTTACAAATGGATACAGAAACATACTTA
The DNA here is from genome assembly GCA_929108145.2 of Limnephilus rhombicus. Lineage (NCBI taxonomy): Eukaryota > Metazoa > Arthropoda > Insecta > Trichoptera > Limnephilidae > Limnephilus > Limnephilus rhombicus. Next base: position 10,793,936 of record OV815275.1, read on the forward strand.
CCTGGCAGGTCACTTCCAATAAACACACTTTAATTAGAATTTTTTTGCTTGGAGAAGATACGGCTTTGCACGCGGAGGACATTACAGTTAACACACTGGAAATTACATGATTTTACATTATTTGCTACCCTCATCACTGTTAGTAATACATTTATGAATAGATTAGTGGCAAAAGTGGAGTTGGTAATTATTTTAAAATACTGAAGAATTTAGGACTATTGGAGATTAGTGGCAAAAGTATAGTTGATATTTATTTTAAAATACTGGAGAATTTAGGACTCTTTAGGGCTGGAGAATGTTCATGAAATGACCTTCGCAAACGCTTACATTTTTTTTTCTCTACGTTTTTACAGGTTTTTAGTTATTTACGGTTTCGCGGGCATTGAATGTGAAGGTGAAAGATTTTGAGTTTATGGATACGACTGTCTGAAAAGGTGAGTTTTAAGTCTAGCTCTAAATTCCGCCGCGTCTGTGATCATTCTTAAGTCATGTGGCAGTCCATTCCAGGCTTTAGGTCCTGACACTCCGACACGCGCGCTCACCGAACTTAGTATCTGGTGTGCGCTTTGGTTCCTTTAACCTTCCGTTAGCTGATGACGTTGCTGACCTTAGGGTTGACTGTCGAGAATTAGAATTTTCTGGAATACACAATTCCGATAAGTAAGCCGGAGCCATTCCGTTAAGGGACTTAAATACCATCCAGTGGAGCTTAAACTGGATCCTTTCAGGACATTTAAGCCAGTGAAGATTTTTGAGATGCTCTGAAATATGGGAATATTTAGATACGCCGGTGATAAGTCTTGCCGCAGCGTTGAAAACGGATTGTAGTTTGTTGATTTGATATTTTGGAAGACTTGCATATATTCCGTTGCAATAATCTATGCGTGAAACCACATACGAATTAACTAGTAATTTAGTCGCCTCTGTTGGCAGGTTTCGCCGAGCTGTTTTGTCATCGCGGGCTGTCGCGGGCCGTTAATAACTAATGCATAGGCGCGCCAATAATGCCCCTTGCGGTGAAAAATTAAAACAACATTGTTTCCTAGTAAATTAAAACCATATACAACGTTGTCAGATCTTCAATGCATTTTAACAGCGTGATCACGTAAGAAAGGTTATTGGTAATAAAACATGTTTTAGTGTACACGGGGTTTATTTACGTTATTGCAATAACACAGGTTATCTGCCGTGAAAAGTTTTTTTTTTAGTAAGGCTGTAGTATTTTATTAATTTGAATTAAAATGGTGCCACAAAATAAGTTTGCTGTATTAGTAGAAATGGTGTTCTATGTTTAAAATTTCTGTATTGTAAATTTATATAAAAGTTCTATTGATAAAAATGACGAAATGTAATGATGTGGTAATAGGACGGCATCCGGCAGATCCGGTAAGACTAAAGATCTTGGTTCGAGTCCCAGTTGCAACCGTAACCTTTTTTTGTTTTCTGTGTCTTAATATGTTTCATGTTTTCATTAATAGTTGTTGGTTATCCTCTTCAATAATTAAATTTTATGTTGAGGTTTGTAAATGACTCTTTATTTATTATTTATTTATTGTTTCTTTACACTACAGGTAAAAATGTTTACAATACAATTTGTTACCTCACTAAGACAAGCCTCTGTTGAGGTTAACAATTATACAAATTAACAAAATAACACAAAATTATACAGATATTGAAAGAACAATATTTTTGTATTTCTTATAGGTTGAGATTATGGGTACCTACCATGTACCTACTAAACTGACGGCGCTAGGTAGTACATTAGTGTGAACATGTACAGCCTTACTAAAATTAACTGTATTATTGCAATAACATAAATAAACCTCGTATACACTAAAACACGTTTTATTACCAATAACGTTTCTTACGTGGTCACGCTGTCAAAACGCATTGAAGATGTGACAACGTTGTATATGGTTTTAATTTACTAGGAAACAATGTTGTTTTAATTTTTATCCGCAAGGGGCATTATTGGCGCGCCTATGCATTAGTTCTTCAGCCCGCGACAGCCCGCGATGACAAAACAGCTCGGTGTGTTTTATGGCGGGATATCGAAAATTTTGTGATTTTACTTAATAATTTCTATTGTAGTGACGAATTTACTCTTCTGTTCACATAATTGATATTTTACCATGTTATTTGTGTGGTTTACATAAGTTTAATCAAGTTATTGTACAAACGCCGTACTTTCAAAGTTGAACTGTCAGAATATTGTTTTTTATAGGTTACTTAAAAGATAAAATTTACATTTTAAGAGAATTTCTTAAAAGTGATAATTTTTTATAATACTAAAATCTAATACATGTGTTCGTAAACGTATCAAAAAAATTAACGTCTTTAGAGATGCAAGAAATCTGTTTTAAATTTCGGTATTATTTCAAAGTTATTTTTTTGGAAATAAAAAAAACTTTGAAATTTTTTATTATTTTTTTATTGTATACACGATGAAAAAGTGAGGGGATAGTTTCCTTCCAAATTTATTACACAAAAGGACTGTGTTTTTTAAATTTTGATTTTATTTAAATTTCTCTACATTTTGGTCAAAAATGTTGTGGGAGGAAATTTTTCTCCATTTTTTTCCGAGTTTGAATCTTAAAATATGGCAGTTTTTGAAAGCTTAAGTGTATTTCAAATACACAAATCTAAAAGGTAATTTTATCTAGTTTTCATAAATGGTATTTGTTTTTACGACACCTTCAAAAATAAGAAATATATAGAACATTCAAAATACTATGGAAAAATTACAAATATCGTTCGGACATCAATGGTTAAAACAGAGATAAACTACCCTCTCAGGCCGTGGAAACCTTGTGTATTTCTTTCAAAGAACAAATTTTTAATTAGTAATGTTTTCACATCCGCGGCCGTTTGTCAATTGAATAAATTTTTCACTGGGTTTTTTAGTAAGGCTGCTAGACTTTTAGGGTGACCATAGTTTAGTGCTCTGATTTAAAAAAGGATTAAGTTGTAAATAATAAATAAATGTATAAAATATAATATGCTATAAATTATAATCTTAATAGATTATATACGAGTACAAATGAATGTTTATTTGTTTGTCCCTTACGCGTTCCTAAACCATTCATCCGATTGCGATGAAACTTTGGGGATTTGACGTGCGTACGCCCGTGATGGTTTCTACATATAGTAATGAGCTCTGGTGTTACGAAATTATTTCTATAATATTCATCCGATTGCGACGAAACTTTGGTGAGTTGCAGTGCACACGCCCGCAAATGATTATATATATACTGGTGAGCTCTGGCGTTATGGAATTTGTTTTAAAATTATGCAGTAGGTGGCGCGCGAATTGTTTGAAAAATGAGTGCATTTCATGTAGTTCAGAAGTAGGGGTAGTTCGGGGGGCTTTGCGGGAGGGAAAAGCGGGAAAGGTGGAGGAAAAACGCGGGAAAGGAAGGGGTCCCGGGTGTCGAAGGGGATGCGGAAGAGTAAGACGGGACGAATGGGAAAGAACACGTAGAAAGACACAATTTCTTTATTTAAATGGCATTGCAACGCATGCCGGGAATTCGCTAGTTCCTAATAAAATTGAATACTTTTTTTTTTATTTATCGTGTTATTTACCTACCAGCCTTTCATTTTAAATTTTCACCCACTAAATCTGGTGCATTCGAATAATACAACTTCTTATCCTACAATCCTTGACACTTTTTCTTCCAACTTCGCACATCATTTCTTCTGGAATTGCACAAATATGTCATTATTATGTCGTAAGCACCATTACCAGCCGGCGCTTTTGCCAAAGAATGGCAACGTGAATACTTTGTGGTTTTCAAAGCGTAAACCTTTTTTCGCTTGCCTTTCTAATTTTAATAACTTCATTATTGCACGATTGTGTTCGCGTCGCAGTTTTATTCTTTTGATTAACGCGATGTTCATCATAAACATTATTTTTTTAAATAAATTATTCTAACGAGATATTGCATTCGTTAAAATTTAACTGCCCTACTTTTGGTACAAGGTCAAACGTTTATATACATTTTGTTCACGGTATTAATTAAAATTATTTCTTTCTAATTGTTGAAATTGCTTCTTAATTCGTCCTTTGTGGTTAGTGGATCAGATTCTTTTACGGTTTACATTTTTTTATGCAAATTTATGTGGCCTAACGTCTGCTCATCTTTAACTTTCTTTATTACTGTAGAATAAAGGATATAAATATAACACTATAAAAAAATTTATGGAAACAAATGCGCCACTGACTTAGTATCTTTTGGTAAAAACGGCGCTCCTCATTTTATTTATTTATTATGTTCATGACCCAACTCAAGCATTTGATTCACTTGATCACAATATGTCTTCACCGGACATCAACGAATTTTTGTACCATTAATTTTTTCCTTATAAAATCTCACGTCACTAATGTTATATATATTATACATCACTATTAATTTTCTATGGTCGCTATCTAATATGTCATATGTCAAAGTCGTGATTAATAAAGTATTTAATATATTAAAGACATAAAAATAAAATAAAAACAGGGTGTGCAATTCACACGCGGTAGAAGTTTCAGAAGACTAAAGTAGACAATAGTGGGGAGGCTACAAAGCATCGCACAAAGAGGAAATCGATTAGTCTTATTCTCTCGCAGGCTAAATTCTATAGATGTATGTGTTTGTCTCTTTTTAGTGTCGCTATTTTTTGTTTCATCGAGTTTCAAATCACAACGGTACTAAAGAAGTTTTCACTTCAAAAACCTTGTTTCGTTTGTTGTTTAGAGTGGATAACTTATTGGAAACACTGTTTACTGATTTATAATAAAGTCTTTATTTTATTAATCACGACTTTAACGTACGATATATTAGATAGAGACCACAGATAATAAGTAGATCATTACGAGTGCTGTACAATACATAACATTAATTTGAGACAGAAAATATTTGTGAAATGGCTTTCTCTCAGAACCACTTCTGAATCTGATTTTTTTCTAATAAACTAATTGCATTTTACCCATTCGCGGTTTGCACAATTATAAAATAATAATAATAATGGCATTTATGTTAACTCTTCAACACAATGGTTTTTTGTACATCCTCATTTCTGAGGTATGTGTGTATAATTAATATTTTCGCGCCGCCTTTCTTGTTCGCCGACATTTAATTGCAATGAAATGGATGGTAGCTACCCACCCACAAAATAATATGTATGGACTACTTACTTACTCCAAAACATCCAGAAAAAAGAATTAATGATCTGCTCAACAACTCAATTCTTTCACTTTTTTCCAATCTGCTGGTGCATCAGTTAGGTTAGCACCTTTGTGTTAACTTTCTTTCAGGTAATTAACAATTAGTGCAATTACTTCGCTTTCTTGCAAAATTATGACAAACTTATACCAGTTACCACTCACACCGATTAGGAACTTTTTGCCTTGTTGTAATTTCTTCCAACCATGCATTATGAAATTTATATGTTTAATATTTGCATTTTTCGCGAGGTGTGAGTACGCGTAAGGGTTCGTATTATGGGAAAAGTGGGTTGAAGCCGATCGTTGAACTTGAAGGGCGCCTCGTATATCTTTAAAGATAGTTAATCTCGTTTATATGAATATTATGGGTAATGTGATCGAAATCATTTATTCCGTTCCATACTTAGGCACGATCACCATCATTTAGTGGCGTTCACGGAGTTTTTAAACCTGATGGAAAACACCGTATTAATTGATATTAAAAAACCTTTCCTTTCCGCGTGTGATGTGGTAAGTTTTTGCTTAACATGGCTAAGCTGCTGGCTTTAGCCTAAGCCAAATCAAATATTTAAATAACCGATTCTTTTATGAAAATTACGAGTTAATTACTGGATGTATAAATATTTCGTATTTTTCGACCCTGCGATTGCATGAAAGAAAGCACGCATGATATAATAATTTTATTATGTATTTCATTGATTTTGTTAGTAAAGTTGTATTCATTAATAGAGGTATCAACAGATGGCACTTATTACAATGTTTGTGATTTAACGAGTCTTCTCGCATACATGTGCATTTTTTGCGTCGAATGAAGAAACTTTTTTGAACATGTGGTGTGTGTCATTTTGCACGCTGTATTTGATACCAACAGTGAGGTCAATACAACGCGCGCTGGGTTGTGATTCTCAAGATTCGTGTATGTTTTTGAAAGTGTAGATTGATTTCTTGCAATAATTTTATAAATTTTAATATTATATATATTTGTATGTAAGTACGGCACGCTTCTGGCTAAATTTGGCTTCCACAAATATTCTTCATTGGTACGGTTCTCTAGCACGAATCTGGTGAAAAACAGATGATTCCGCTCCCGAATTTTAACGGTATTGACATTCTATCGAATTGTGCAATGTGCGCCGTGCTGCCATCACTGGCCGCGTTTTAACACGCCAAGATAGGGGACATCGATTATCTTGTTTATGTAATTTATTTCATATCCCCGGCTGGAGAGCTCAGGGCATCCACTCGCCACTCGCGGCTCACGGCTCAGGTGGAATTAATGGCTCCCATTGAATAAATTATCATTTTTCTGTTACTGCCACTACGCTTAGTCCGCACCTGCCCCTTTCCACTATCTCGGATATCATCTATTGAACAATCATATTACTATACATATTATTAATATCCATGACTTTCTGTGTCCCGCAACGAAATATAACCCCTAGCCGTTTACGAACCACGCCAACTTTTAAACGGCACGATGCTACTTTAGAAGGCGATTTATGTTTGAATATATTAAATTTATTGCATCTGAATTTATGGGAGCATTTTAGCAGATAATTGTTTTAGTATTTGTTTCATCCAAAGCTATACAAATGGCTCTGTGGTTTGTTGACATATTAGTTTTTATTGAATTTAGTCTTTTTAGACTAACATCTTTGAACGAGCTTTAGAGTATCTGGGCCCGAGCCTTAGAATAAACTCCCGCCGGAACTAAGATACATAACAAACCCAACAGATTTTAGCTCATACATGCTCTTCTATTTTTCTGACTCTTGACATGGCCCGACTCAGTATCTGATTTACTTATTGAATCTTTTTTTGGTGTCCCCGACTTCTATCATTCACATTTGCGTAATATATTCTCCTTACAATCCTTTCCTCGTTCATTCGCTTTATTTCCCCAAACCATCGGAGCGTCCCTTTCTTAATCTTACTCATTACGCTTAATAATAGAAATACCTTCTTGCAATTTATCATTCGGAAAGTTAAACGAAAATTATTCAAGAAAACTTTGGTATTTTATAAAACTGAAACCTTTAAAATGCATCTAAAATAGATTTCGACAAGAAAAGCGCTGCGCTGCTTAATTGATTTTTTTCTACACTTAGAAGGCGTCCCCGACTTCTTCAAGTATTTGGTTCACTTGATCGTTGATCGTGCCATGTCTTCCTCGGGCGTCCCCAACTTCTTCCTTACGCTTCTTTCTTCGTTCATTTGGTTTACACGCCCAAACCATATAAGCGTTTCTTTTTTAGATATTATAATCTTTCTCAGTACTATTTATGTTTACATCTTGTATTATTTGTGAATCTCTACATTTCTCACACGATCATCCGTGGTTTTTCCAGACGTACGCCGCACGGATCTCACTTGTACAGTATTCAGTCTACTTTCTTCCTTCCTCTGCCAGTTTCATGCCTCCCTGCCATACATCAGGGTAGGTACCAGCACACGTCCAGCCGGCATTATTACTACACACATGCCTAATATGGCAGCGGATATTCACATCACAGATTCTGCCTAGTTTTTCCGAGCCGTCGCATTTTGGGCTTCAGGTCCTGCCCACATTTTTGTTAACACATCGGCTGAACAAGGCTTAGGCATGTCACGCGAATTCACCCGTGCTACGTTCGTTCCCCGCCGGCGCACTTTCACAGCCACAACACAGATTATTATTATAATTCACGCTTCCCTTAATCTTCAGTTTAGAAAACGACAGGATATTATGTTATTAAAACTAGTTAGTAAATATCGCTTTCGGGAAAATAGAAAAATCGCAAACCCTAGAAAAAATTTTTACATTCATTAAAAAAAATTTACATTCAGTAAAAGATGGGGGTGCAGCGGGGGCTGTTAGGGCGCGTAATGATTTAATTTTGTCAAGAAAAAAGAACAAATGTGCTGCTCACACGCGGTAGAAGTGAAACCTTCAGATAACTAAAGTAGACAAGAGTGAGGAGGCTACGAAGCACCGCAAAAAGAGGAGACCGATATGGCTACGAAGCACCGCACAAAGTGGAGACCGATTAGTCTATCTCATTCTCTCGCAGGCTAAATCCTATAGATGTATATGTCTATTTTCATTGTCGCTTTTTCGTTCCATCGAGTTTCATATCACAACGGTGCTAAAGAAGTTTTCATTTCAAAAACACAAATGTGCAGTTCACATCCGGTAGAAGTTAAATCTTTAGAAAACTAAAGTATACAAGAGTGGGGAGGCTACGAAGCACGCGCAAAGAGTTGGCTAAATCCTTTAGATATATGTGTTTGTCTCTTTTTAGTGTCGCTTTTTCGTTTCATCGGCTTCAAATTACAACGGTGCTAAAGAAGTTTGCACTTTAAAAACTTAGAAAATATTTCCGGTGGTACATTGATTGTATTTTGCGCACGGACATCGGCAATAAACAAATTAACCGATTTCAAAAGCCTATTAATTAAAATCGTTTTTAATATTAACGCACTCACTCTATCATTTGTATTTACTAATTCCCTTTCTAACATCCTTCAGTAATCTTCTCTTTTTTGTTAAAACCAAATTAAAATACCACACGTTTAAATTAGATATCGTAAGTATCCTTATTTTATATGGTACTAATCTACCTCCCTTTTTTAACGATATCTATTGTTGCAAATATATTAATTTTGTTCTGTTATTTTGCTAGTTTTAATTTATATTTTGCATTCCAAAAAAATCAGAGTGTGCAATGCACATGTGGTAGAAGTGAAACCTTCAGAAAACTAGTAAAGTACGAAATACTTTTTTTTATCTATGTGAAGGATGATTTTTTTTCCATATTTTTGAATTCCAGTGCACCTTTTCCTATACATTTGGTCATCTTATTAGTATTTGTGTTTTCTTCTTCGGAGTCACTAGATGTCGCTTTCATTTGTGTTTTTTTGCCTATTCATTTTGGAGTTGTTTGAAGATTGGATATTGATTTTTAAAAATATATAGTTATTTTTTATTTATTTCGTAGGCTTCGACCCTCGGTCCACTGAATGTCTGGCCGCTAAGGTTGGTCTTCAAACCACTAAACCATAGATTCTCAAAAAAAAATTGTCCACTGCCCACTTTGAGAATATTTTTATTTCTATCGCCCCCTAACTCGTGAAACGAAATCCGAAGCAGCAATTGACCGACCGATTGACAACGATTCCAGAGCGAAAGGGGTCATCATGGTCATCATCGACCTCGACAGGGTTACATTTGCCACAACGGAGGGGGCGAAAAGGGATAGGGAAAATATGTTTGTGGAAGATAGGATGGGATGGGTTTCTCTGGGTCTCCTACTGCCCCCTGAAAGTCTGAAATGCCCCCCAATTTTCTCTTGGTGGTAAATATTCGGAACAAACGTCAACGGTTATGTAACGGGATTTATATTTGCTTTAAAAAACAGCCTATGTTTTTGAATGGTTTGTATGGCAAAGCAAGGTTTGTGTAGCGGGCTTGTGTATATTATCTTAATTTTAAAGGTTTTATAAAAAAAGTGCGTATTAACCGTTGACGTTTGTTCCGAACTGCAAACAGAGTGATTTGACAGTGTGAAAGCAAATTTTCAATTTACGTAAATAAAATTAAAAATGTAACATTTTCAACCTCCCCGAATGCAAATAGTTGTCTTTTATGGTAATTAAGAAGAATCTAAAAGTTTTATCGAAAAAAAGTGCGTATTAACCGTTGACGTTTGTTCCGAACAATTACCCTCTTAGTCTTCTACCGCCCCTCTGAAGGTCAGAAACGCCTACAAAGGGGGCGTTATCGCCCACGTTGAGAACCTATGCACTAGACCAAAGGAGACTTGCGTGGAACCATGGATTAATCGTATTATCTTGGAACCGAGTTCTCGTGAAATAATTAAATATAGATGTATGTGTTTGTCTCTTTTTAGTGTCGCTCGTTTTCGTTTCATCGAGTTTCACATCACAACGGTGCAAAAGAAGTTTTCACTTCAAAAATATTTTTCACCTAACATAGTATGGAATGGCACCCTCGATATACAAATTTGACTGGTTAAGGCTTGTTGTTCGTTACAGGTGCTAATTAAGTTTATTGTGTGTACAGCGACTGGATATATTTTCCGCTGTAATTGCTGCACGTTTTGGTTTTGTCGTCAAACCCTTTGAAATTTTGTGGTCCCGGTAACTTTTTTTTCCTACCTCGTTTGTACATGTACACGTATACCTATACTATGTCTACATACATGTCATATCGGTGGGGTTAAACATTTGAAACGAGGTTTCATGTTTCTGTAACGTACATTCTTATCTTGACTACTTCGTATATTATGGATTAATTTTAACCCATCTCGCAAATTCATGATTATACATTTTACTTATTTATATATCGCACATCTCATAGAAAATGGTCTTAAATCAATATTTTCTATTTTATAACGTTTTATTTTTATCTCTGAATAATAAACTGGTTGTGATTATCCATGCCCCACGAAAACTTTCTCCGCGAGATGTCGCTAGTTTCTCTTTTCGACGGGACCGCTTGTTTCATCAATCATCATTTGTTTTCGTTTTCATCATCATTTGATGTGCTTGAATGCTTGCTATTCACAAAAATCTTGATTTTTATTATTGACGTTAAAAATAAGAGAGACATTATTAATATCTAAGTACATCTGATTTCGAAAAACTCTGTGTAAAGCCCAAGCAACGCCGGGGACTTTAGTATTTTGTACTTGTGTAGGCAGTCGAAAGAGGAACTAACGAACAAAGACAGTGTTTTGCACTGATTCATGAATTTATTTGATAACTTCAGGAGACGTCTATACTCTATACACCCGATATTGCATGCATTTATTTTCTTCTTTTAAAGAAAGATAACTCATCCCAGATTAGGAAGAGGTATCCCAATAATATTATTTGAATTCCGCCTGCTTTCATTTATACAATTTTGGAGGAATTAATTAGAATATGATTGAACCCACAACCGACGTGACGTCAAGGTGGCAACCACAAAGCCTTGGGTCACTCAGCTACTAGCCTATGGTGATCATACTTTTTGATTGTTTATAATTAATTTATGATTCGATACCTTTTTTATTTATTTAATATTTGTATGTTTTTTACAATAAATATGCTTTTTTTATAAGTTAATATACAGTGTTATAAAGGAATATAAAAATAACCTTTCCTCACCAAAGAGACAAGGCTCTTGTGTTTGATGAGGGAATTCATGCTCAATTATATGAAATCATGTAAGTATAGGTAAATAATAAAATATTGCAAATAATAACAAAAAGATAAGTAAGAAAAACTCAAGATTTATCAATTATAGATTTCATGATTTAAAAGAAATAATATTAATAGAAGTGAACTTTTATAGTAGTTTCAGGTAATTTTTTCAATTTAAGTTGGAATTCATGATTATTTTCGATAATTTTTAGATTTAACGGGAGGTTGTTGAAATAAGTTATACCTATGTGGAGATAGGTATTTTTAATGTACTTGGTTTTAAATTTTTGGATTGTAATATTATTCTGATGTCTTGCTGATATACTGAATTGTAATTTATTTAGCTGTATTTCTTTGAAAGTTTGTAATATTGAATATTTTTAATATATTTTTTCTATTGTAGGTTCATTGAATGTTGAAATAATTTTTCAGTAGAAAATGTAGATGTTTTTTTCAAGATAACCTCAACTGTCAATTTTAGAAATATTTTAAGTGGATGTAAAATAACATCGTATGTTCCTCCCCAGCCTATAATACCATATTGTAATATAAATTAAACAATTACCCCAGTCTATTCCTCGCGAGATTCCGACCATTGGTATTACTGGATATAACCCGACCGAATACGAATACATTTCCACAAAAAGGCCACGCTGCTTAATAATCGCCCTCGCGATACTTTCCCAGCTTTGTGATATCGCCTTAATTTACACTTTATAAAAATGTGTTCTTTCCGTTGTTTTTGCCTCAATTACACGCGCGTAAGAAATACCCTGCACTACTTATGTCACGCTAGTACCCCGTTCTTCTGTTAAGGAATATTGAAATTATTGATGATGAAGTAAACTACCCGTCTATTGTTAACATGTTAGAGTCATTTAGGTGGCAAAAACTTAAACTATTGCAATATTAACCAGGTTTTTATGCTCTTTGCTTATAAGACGTGGGATTGTTGTCGAATGTTGAATATTGCGTATAAGAAGTAACTTATCAAAAAATCAAAACGTACCGACATTCTAGTGGTCGGTAGGTATCTATATTATTAGCAAAAATTGCACTTGTGTCAAAATCCGAAATAGAGGAAATCCATTTGTATGGAAAAAAAACGCCGCCCGGTTCCCTCTTAAGACTCCGCTACCCGAATTTCTACCGATTTCTTACATATCTCCCTTAAACACGTTAAGTTGTAATGCTCTTAAAAAAATATGTGTTATTCTTGAAGATAATATCTAGACATTCCCTGCGCCGAGACTCATATTATATAAAATTCCCTCTATAGAAAAAAATCGCAAAGTATGCTCCAAAAATAATTATAAACTGTATGATTATGATTTGTTGTAGTGCATTCGAATGAAAAAACAACAGGTATGGCCATATTTTGTAAGTGCCGTAGCGATTTTATGTGAGTAATTTTTTGTTTGTTTTAAATGGTCCGTTCGTTTCCATAATTTTCGTTTTCAGCTTGTTTGTTTGTTGTGGGTTTGTTTGTTGCCTTATCACTTTACCCCGACACGTATAAATCTTATCATCACAGTCATATTTTACAGTTTCGTTTATAAATTGGGGCCGAGAAATGGCTATTTTACACGTTGGTTGTAGAAAAATAATGCTAACACCACTACTCGATGTTTCGGATAAGGATCGTGAAACGAGGCGGGAAGGTAATGACGAATATTACACTATGAAATACCACGTACATTAATTTATTACCTACGGCTAATTGCGATTCATATTAGGAATAAGCGTTTTATTGTAATTTGGAATATGTGTGAATAATTTATGGGCTTTTAGGAAAATAATTCTATCTCGCCTGGATGATGTTGACTTTAATAACGTATTTTCCCAGATTTTTACTTGTCGAAAAAATTACGATAATCATGGCATTTTAATTCTATTTTTATGTTGACGAATATTTTTTTTATAACGACGTGTTCGGTAGGATCGTATCAATCTTCACCTATATCATACCGTCAATACAGATTCCAGCGGAACCGCTCGTGCGGTGATCTTCTCGCGTATGTGACGCATGTTTGGGGGCATCGCCTGGAACGTTTCGGCGAGACCCAAACGATTGTAATGGACATTTCTAAGGCCTTTGACCGGGTTTGGCTCCGAGGGCTTGTCAACAAACTGCCTTCGCACGGACTTGCGCATCCTTGTGTACGTGATTTGCCGATCTTTTCAGGAAGAGGTCGATTTCAGATAGTTGTTGATGGTTTCACCTCTTCTGCTGAAATGTTGGCGTCCCACAGGGATCGGTTCATTATCCGACTTTATTTTTGTTGGACATCAATGACCTCTTGTCGTGTGCACCAATTCATAGTTACGCGAATGGCAGTACAGTTCATGATGGCTTTTTATTTGACAACCCCTCAAAGGGCTCATGCCAAGAATGGACTGTTAGCTCCAGAGTGTTTTCTCTTGGAGTAAGAATAACCTCGTCGAATTTAATGTTTCAAAGACCAAATCGTGTCTGATTACGTCTAAAGGCTGGCGTAGTGCAGCGGTAAGGCGCTTGACTAGCATTCCGAAGGTCGCGGGATCGAATCCCGGCGTGGCAAATAAATTTTATTTGATTAATTTGTGTATTTCACAATTTATTTATTTAAAATAATATATATTGTAATTGCGGCACGTTCCAGAGTGGAAGATACTCTCAGTATCGCCCTGGTGTAAGACCACCATTCAGAATTGAAACGTTGCTTGAAATGGCTTCTGCCGTGTTTGGTGACCAGATCTGAATAGCCAGGTACTTCCCCACCTTCCTCTTCCCTACCTCCTTCCCCTCCCCACTAACTTCAGCCTCACAACATACCCCAATTGGGGATGCCATAGTCCCACTGGCTCCAGACGGGAGCAGTTGGGACTCTTGTGCGGTTTGCATGTAAAAAAAAAAGGGATGGAAATTAAAATCTATTCTCTCTCAACGGAAGCTCAACTCTCCCTCAACTCTTCCGAACAAGCCCTCTATTGATATGCTTGGTGTTACTCTTACAGCTCAGGTGCGGGGTCGTTTCTACGACGCGTTCTTGAGTTCAACAAAATTGTAATTATAACCTCTCCCTCTAGTCACACTTTTAGCCGAACGAAATAAAAAAAAAATGTTTTATATTGAAAAGAAGATTTTTTATAGATGTACGCTAAAAAATTGCAGTACTTATTTTAGTGGATTTATTCTCGCTTTTATATTAGCCTTGATGACCGAGAGATTCAAGGATTTACAGGAATAATTTCGGCGTCGTCTATTTTCATTGTTAATAATTTATTTTAATAAACAAAATAATGACACGGGGCGTAGCGCGGCAGGCCCATTGACTGACTTTTGTACATGACTAACCCGTGTTTGACTCGGCTATTTCCTTGTCATTGGCGATATCCCAAAGCGAATCAACTTTTTTTATAAAAAAACTGCCCACTCTGACATGCCATGTTCTCGCTCCCGTAAAAATTAAACGACATGTGTAGCGACCAAAATCGTTTGCCAATCAACTGCACGCATGTCGGTACCTACGCGGCCGGGGTACCTAACGGGCGAGTTGTCAAGCACGGACGTAACCGCACCTTCTACCTTCCACTTCCACCTTTCACTGTCCGAGTGTCCCCGTCCGTTGTGATAGTTCACCACGGACGTGCCTACTTTCATATTCCGTTGGCATTGTTTATCGACCCTCGGCATCCTTGCAGCAATTAGCAACTATCATCAGAATTATTGGATGTTACCAGAACCATTAGGCCGTGTATCAGTATTCTTAATACTTTGATTGTTTGGATATGAAGAGACTCAACCCTGATGTATGAAAGTGCCAAAGGAAGGACGAAAGTAGACTGACTGTGGTAGAAATGAGTTACCTAGGCGGGTGCATGGTAAAACCATGTAGGTACCACCTTATTACGGGTGAAAAGATTCTCAATAAGTAAGCAAATTAAAATAATCAAAGTATGCAATTCACATGCCGTAGAAGTGAAGCCTTCAGAAAACTAAAGTAGACAAGAGTTGGGAAGTTATGAAGCTCAAAATAAAAAAGAGAAAAATTCCCTGCTTTCGAATAACCCAAAAATGTTCGAAAATCGCATACTACCACCACACTAAGCTGAAAATGTTGCTTGTATCGTGATGGAGGGATTAGCCAGCCGAGGAATCGAACACGCGACGCCCGGGTGGGACCCAAACGCGATGCCCACTCAGCCTGTGACCGGTCGTTATACTATCTCATTCTCTCGCAGGCAAAACCTACAGAGTGTGTGTTTGTCTCTTTCTAGTGTCACTATTTTTCATGTCATCGCGTTTTAAATTACAACGGTGCTAAAGAAGTTTTCACTTCAAAAAAATAAGATGGGAACTTTTGGATGAATTGGATATGTAGGGGAATGGATGAGAAAATGAGCACCAGGAGAATGTACGACGCGCAAGTGGATAAAAAAAGATGTCGGAGCCCCATGATTCACCGAGATCGAGTGAATCAAACGGATCATGTCGAAAGTCGGAAAAATATAATATTTAGTATGAGAAGGTATATGGACGAAAATTGTGAAAGTAGTACTTATAGAACTGTTCGAGCTCTCTCCCGGGGAAGAAATATAGATTATTTCCTTCTTCAAACAGGAAACTTATTTTGTGGCACCATTTTAATTCAAAATTAACAGAATACTTATTAACCACGTTTATTATTTTTTTTTCGTTATTAAAGTTGTTGCCTTTTTAAATTATGCCCTATTACCCTATGTGGCATTCCCGCCTATCCATTTATACCTTTAAGTCTATGTATATTGTTATTTAGTTTTAAGTGAACCCTGATGAAGTAAGCATTGCTTACAAAACGTGTTGGTTTTTTGAACAACAAACGTGATTAAAACTAAGTATTCTATTCATTTTGAACAGGTAATGCACGTTTTCATCCTCCGACAAAATATCCCCCGACAAATTTTCCCTCGACAAAATGTATCTCCACTACGCTGAATTATTTATTTTAATGAAAAGAAAAGCACTTTGTTTACATCACTTTTATTTATGCACAATCAACATGTTTCGTGAACGATGTTCACATCATCAGGATCCAATGTATACTCACATCATGTGAACATAAAATAAAATAAAATAAAACATCATTCACGAAACATGTTGATTGTGTATAAATAAAAGTGATGTAAACAAAGTTATTTGTCTTCATTAAAATAAATAATGCCATCACAAAGTGAAAACCTTTCCGAAGAAGTTTTCTTCGAAAAATTAAATCTGAATTATTTCCTATATTTACAGGATGCCTGTATTATTTTTGTCCCATTTTACTATTTTTGAGCAAGTTTAAGTTTCGTCCGAAACCGAAACCGAAACTTTTTTAGACATGTTAAAAATCGATTGTTTACCATTATTTGGCTTATTTTTTACACTTATTCGGGTTAACATGTCGTGTTAAATTAAATAAATAAATATTGAATGTGAAAAAATAATATTTTTTTTACTTTACTCCTATAAAAAATAACAAAATATGTTAACTACTTCTTGGAACAAAATTTGTCAATAATTAACACTAAAGGATGAACCTCATTTTTATTTTTAATAATAATAATTGGATGATTTATATGGCACCGTTTTTGAAAAAAAAAATGATATTACTGCTATAAAACAAATCAAAATTAACAAACATGTTAATAACTTCTTGGAACAAACATTTGTCAATAATCAACACTTAAAGGAAGGACCTCATTAATTGAGTATTTTGCTGATGATGGCGGATGACATACGAGCCACGAACTCATCCGGATTCAGCCGAACGAGAAGTTCCAATAAGTAGTTAACATGTTTTGTTTGTTTTATAGAAGTAATATAAAAAATACATATTATTTTTTCACATACATCAATTATTGTTTTTTTTATTTATTTAATTAAGTATAAAAAATAAGCCAAATAACAGTAAACAATCGATAGTTAACTTGTCTATTTTTAACATGGCAGAAAATCTGCTGAAACCGAAACTGATGCCGAAACTAGATTTCTTTGCCGAAACTTGCCGAAACCGAACCTTCGATCGGTCACTAATAATTTATTGTCTTTATAAGATGTTTGTATTATTTTTGTTCCATTTTTTGATAGATTAGGTTAGGTTTTAGTATATACTTTGTTGGGGGATATTTTGTCCGTGGGATATTTTGTCGAGGGATGTTTTGTCATGGGATGAAAAAGCGTGGGACCTTTTGAATGGATTATTTGTTAGCAATATGAAACCATTGTCGCATTAAAATAGATCCATGTGTTAGCTATTGTTAGTATTACAAATCAGATTGAGCAAAATAAAAAAAATGCGTTGCATATAACAATTTTTTATAGTAAACTAATTAAATAGTTTTACAAACTCGACGCATAACGCTATGAATATGTAATACATATTCATAGCTTTGTTTTCAAGTTCAGTGGCAGCCCGCAGCCCGCCATCATAGCATCTAAACACGCACCTGTGAAGGGCTTCGGCCAGGAAGGTGGGAAGCGTCCACATCCAGAGTGACATGACTTGTCGACACTTACAATACCTACTGACACCATTCTTTGCAATATCTATCGCTGTTATTTCAAGCGTTTGTTTTACCCATATTTATGTATATCAAGTTTTTGTTTGAAAAATATAATATTGAAGTGAAAACTTCTTTAGCACCGTTGTGACTTGAAACTCGATGAAACGAAAAATAGCGAAACTAAAAAGAGATTTCTTCTTCTTTGTGTGCCGTATCAGGTCCCCCCGACGTTGGCGATGACTCTTGAAAATGTTTCTCTGTCTTGCGCTGCCCGAAATAGCTCCCCCACACTTCTAATGCCGGTCCACTTCTCTGGGACTTGAGCATTCTCCGGTGAAGCCACATTTCAAAAGCTGCTAAACACTTAAATCTTTAGCCTGCGAGAGAATGAAATAGTATAATCGGTCTTCTATCTGTGCGGTGCTTCGTGGCCTTCCCACTTTTGACTACTTTTGAAGGTTTCTACCGCGTGTGAATTCCATACTCTGATTTTTAAGTGAAAACTTCTTTAGCGCCGTTGTGATTTGAAACTCGATGAAACGAAAAATATCGACACTAAAAAGAGATATAAACACATACATCTATAGGATTTAGCCTGCGAGAGAATGACATCGGTCACAATCGGTCTCCTCTTTGTGCGGTGTTTTGTAGTCTATTGGTCACCTATTTGTGCGGTACTTCGTAGCCTCCCCACTCTTATCTACTTTAGTTTTCTGAAGTTTTCACCTCTACCGCGTGTGAATTGAACACTCTGATTTTTTTGTAAGGTAGATATGGCACTTCTTGAGTGAAGTCATGTCGAGAGACTGATATATTATGACTAACCCTGTCCTTGAAATTCAAATGAAGAGTAGGAGTATTATATTGTAACCCAACGTCACATTGGTAAAGATCTTGTTATTTGTGAGAATAAATTAATAACACATGAAAATGCTGATGTGGCTAAGTCCATTGTCCAAGCGAGGGATTGCACTCAAATCGCACGGTCCAACGTCTCAAGGCATCAGTGTTGTCCTCGCGTCCGTGGAACTGCGCGTCAAGATCCTCACATTTCCGGCACTGTGTGCTGTGCCAGTGTGGGCAATAGCACTAGTGTTGGGTAGAATGGGTAGGACACAATTTCCTGTGAGGTATCCAAATTCTGAAATGAGCTGCCATTTATCTTGCCAAATCAGTAAAAAAAGAATACGTTGCAAAAGCAATAAAGAAAAATTTTTTTTTTTAATTTTTCGAAGAAAACTTCTTCTAAAAGGTTGTTACTTTGTGATGTCATTATTTATTTATTAAAAGAAAATAACTTAGTTTACATCACTTTATTTTTTATACTTTATAATATCAACATGTTTCGTGAACCATGTTCACTAGTATACTTTTATTCCTGAAGAAGTGAACATGGTTCACGAAACATGTTGATATTATAAAGTATAAAAAATAAAGTGATGTAAACTAAGTTATTTTCTTTTAATAAATAAAGAAAATTACAAAATAAAAGTTGATGGCAAAATGAAAGTGTAACTTTACATGTGAAATAAAAATGATTACACGTAGATATTATAGTCTGTCAAATTATCCGGGACATGTTGAGGTGTCTCACAACCTTTCGTAGTAATACGAAGAAAAATATGTATGTTATATATATGTATTGTACCTATGGACAAATGTGTATGGGAAAAATATGTATGGGATAAATAAGTATGGTACAAATACGGGACAAATATTAGTGCCAAATATGTATTGTACAAATAAATATGGTACAAATATATATAGTGTATTGGACATGTGCAGTGCATCTTGTACGAGGTGGGTTCTCAACACTAGTGGGCACTGGGCAGTGGGCACAGGGCACGGCCGGCTGACCGGCTGACTGGCTCACAGGCTGACTGACCGGGCCGGTAAAGGAAGTGCCCGGTGGTGGCCAGCCCGCATTATGCATCGCTTCTCATGCCCGGCCGGCCGCTGCTCCTCGTCACGTGAGCGCGGATCGCTATCGAGCCTTCACAGATGACAGCCAGGAGCCGGGTTAGCACTAAAAACCACAAGATTTTCCATAAATTATGATAACTGACTGTTTTGTATAATAATCCGTTCCGCTGCGCGGCCCCGAAGGTTGGAAACAATTTTGTACGCATATCATTTTCTCCATCCTATTGTGATTAAATTATTTTTTGCTCGTTGCTACGACTTAATTAGTTGATGTAGAAATAAAAATAACACGGTGTACGATGTTGTGTTAAAGGCCTGTAAACCATGTTTTATTTCTGACTCCTACTTCATTCTTATAATATCCGTTAATAATGCAGTAAAAATTGTCATTTCTACTGTAGATTTTTTATTTATTTAAATTATAATATTACTAGTTAAAGTCCCCGGTGATGCCCTTGCTTTACACAGAGTTTACGAAATCAAAAGTAGACACTGACCTTCCTATTGTTTTGAAGGTCACTGTAGATTTGCATACAAATCAAATCCACACCGCCCGCTTGCCAGCCCACTCGTCCACCACATATTTCAACCAATTTACACAAAACCTTGACAAAATATATACCTAAACCTTCCTCATGAATCACTCTATCTATTGGTGGAAACCGCATGAAATCCGTTCAGTAGTTTTGAGTTTATCGCGAACTGAGAGACAGACGCGGCGGAGAACTTTAATTTATAATGTTGTAATATATTATATTATATTATTACAGTATAATATTATATTATTACAGTAATACTTGCCGCGACGATCCGAATTTCTACCGTTTCGTAACAAACTTCTCTTGAACACAAGATTTTAAGTTTTTAAAAAAATGTGTGTTATTTATACATTAGCCACGCCGGAAAGGTTAATTATATGAAATTCCCTCGATAGAAAAAAATCACAAAGTAAGCTCCGAAAATTATTATAAACACGTTCTCTGTTATTTCACACGTCTATATAGATGAAAAAAATCGCAGTGCTTTTTAAATTCTAATTATGACATTTCCTACGAGATTTGTGCTCTATTTTAAACGAGTAATGTTTCATAAAACATTTTCACAATTTTCGCTTAGTTATTATCGTTTTTAATTATCCGCGCTCCCTCTTAACATTTATATTTACATATCTCCCCTTCTCCTTTTTAGCGCTTACTACCTACTTCAGTATAGGATGTGGTAACATTAAAAAATATAAATATGATTTGAAATGAAGTTATCTACTGCTTTTTGTTCAGTATGTTATGAGTGTTCAGTTTTTTTTACATAATAGGCCACGTGCATCAGATTTTTTTAATTTTTTTTCCGGTTCAGGCAAATATTTTAAGAAATTCTTAATTTTTTTTTTAATCGTATTTTTGAAACCCTGGGGATTTTTTGAAAATTTCAATCCGAAAAATCAGACCATTTTTTATAAACCGGAAAGACGGGACATAATTTTATAGGTGTGAAAAAACGATAATTTCATAGCCGAAAATCATTTAAAAAAAAAAGAACTTTTTCCACACGAATGGCTCATGAGGCATTCCAAAAATATAACATCTCATAAATATTTTTTTTCCTTGATCCATCTTATTGATCATAAATCATTATAATGTACAGCGTCTATATTACTAAATTCAATGTAATATACTTGTACTTGTAAATTATAATAATAATAAGAATATTATAAAATTTTATTTTGTTAAAATCAGCACCATAATCATTATACCCCTTAAACACGTACCGACATCATCTTCACGTTCTGAAGAGAACCCCGTACATCAAAAAGTCGAACCAAATGATAAGTTCGCAGAGAACAAACAATAAATCTAGTGAACGAATTAAAAAATTCGCCTGAAATCAAAGTGATGCCATATAAAAAAATAAATGAGTGTGGAATTTTACAAAATTAATTGGAACATTTTCGGAGACGGGACATTTTCATGTAGTGACGTCACGAGCCCAAAAAATGGATTTATTTATTTGAAAATAAAAATAAACTGTACATATCTAACAATTTTTGCTGACATTTTCGTAATCTTAGTAAAAAGATCTATCCACATGATTTTTTCCAAGTCGTTATGAAATCCATGCAAGTGGCCTATTGTTATTAAATAATTAAATAGCTCCTTTTTTACTTTTTGCACTTCTTCTGTCTTCGTCTGCAGAGCAGATGTACCGCCAAGATAACAAAAGAATAAAACGTATTTTCATTCAAACGCATCAAGGATAAAACTACTTGTCTTACTGTATAGGTATATCAGCGAATAAGTACAAAAAATCGTCACTGTAAATAAATTCGTTTTACTTCCATACCAACGTATTTGGTATTTTGAAGCCGATTTTAACAATGCACAAACAAATTATTATTTTGTAATAATTATAATTTCCGCGGAGCCAACTCAATATAAATATCTAACCACGGTGATTTAGTTTACACAATACTACAATTTGTACACGTGTGTAGGTCCTAATTCCGAAAGTAGCGATATCTACTCTCCTATTTATAGTAATAATATATAATTTGTATAGCGTCGTTTTTTGTGAAAAATCACCTCAAGAGACATATGTTATCATATTTAATTAAATGAAGACAATATTAACGAAACTCAAGCGAAAATCTGGAGACAGAAAAATCAGAAAAGATATTGGCTCCGCTGGGACTCGAACCCAGGACCCTTTGCTTACATGGCAAGAGCTTTACCGATTGAGCTACGAAACCCATATCAATTCGGTCACTTTTAACTGTATCATACTTCGACTAAGAACTACCAACATTATCTTCATTTTCTTAACGCACATATTATTGGCTGCTATCTTTAAATATGATTGCAAGATTCAACTCAAACTAAATGCAATCTAGATAGTATCTGGATAAATTTGTATCCATTTTATTTTTAATACGCGACATCTATTGACTTTTCTGCAAGTCTAGGATGAATATTTTTATTTTTAATTTTTTAAACTTTATGAGTAAAATCTCAAATTATCTGTCTCCAGATTTTCGATTGAGTTTCGCTAATATTGTCATCATTTAATTAAATATTATAATTTGAGATTTTACTCATAAAGTTTAAAAAATTAAAAATAACAATATATATATATATATATATTATCTCATCAAATTATATCGTATTACATTCTAATGAATTCTCTGCTATATTTTATAAACTGTGTTTTAATTGAATACGTCGCCTCCTGCGGATTCCGCTGTCAGCGCGGGTTATTCGGGGATTTACCCGAACCCGATTTAGCTGACTGGCTTCTGTCGAAGGTCGACCCGCACTTTTCCCCAACAATCGGATTAGAGTTGACCAGTGACCAGTGACGACTGACGAGTGACCTGCGCGCTGACGATGGTGATGTGACGGCTGACGGCATCGCCCGCTTTTACATGTCATTATTTTGACAAACTTATTTCGCCTAATGCTGGCTTAGGTCTACCGCAGTCCGGGACAGTGTCACGTTCCCGACGGTCTTAGACGTCGACGTTTTTACTATATACAAATCTGTACCTGAAAAATATGTTTCAACTCTAACAATATATTGTCGCGTTTCATTTTTGGGTTACTTACCGTGTTGCATTTCCTACATCTTCTTGATCCAACGTTTCTGACAACCTTCAAGTGTTATGTCATCTCCCCTACTGTGTCCAGAATTTTCCAGAATCCAAATTTAATAACGCCGCAGCTCACCGTTCGAGAGTTTTTTTGGAGTTTCCACTCTTTTCTACAAATAATTATTAATTGAATTCAATAAATTATTTTATCCAATAAAGTTATGTTTTAATTTTTGAAAAAATATGTTTTTTTTTATTATAATAAGGTTATACCGTTGGTCGTTGGCAGTTTTGTTAAATTTTCAAACCAAATGTTGTATTATGCAACACACATTTCAAATCATATAAGTAATCATGCAGTAAAATAAATTATCTACAAAAGCTACTTTTCAGAATTTTTATTTTAGTTAAAATAAAATCATTAAAAAAATCCGCTCACGTATTTTGCGACGAACACAAACATATTGTTTGTATATTTATTTACGATCTTACAAACTAATATGTTTCTTTTTTTTTACACTGATTTTGTTTAGACATTATTGAAAAATTATAAATACTTATGTTCAAAAAATATTTACAAAAAGTACATAATTTTATCATCACGCGCTTGAGCATTTTTATTACTAACTTGAATATTATAAATAAAGCAAATTTTTAATGAATGAAATAAAATCGATATTGAGTTATTAGTTAAAAATGCTGGCAAGGAGAATAATCAATCTTTCTCATCGGAACCGCCCTGTATAGTTTCAAGGGTTTTGAACTTCAATTCTCAGCCGCAGGTTATTGCGCCTTAACCAAAATTTATCTGATACAATTGAGTCCGGGCTAAAATGTATCAATCGTCGGATATCTCTTACCAATTGTTGACCGTGATCCCAAATATTGATGACTGACCGTCGATGACGGATTTGGTCAATATCGTATTGATATAGGGTTATGTCGATCGACCGTGCTCGGTAAGATAAGCTGATGGTTTAGCGTTTAGACGAAAGCGACTTGTCTAATTTGGTAGGCGTGATTCTATTACGTTCTATTTGCGATAATTTCAGCCCGGAGGAGATATAGCCGGCAACACACGGAAGACCTCATATTCTCATGGTCCTCATATCTCGGCCTAATTCACATAAACGGATCAATTTGCCGGCCAGACCGATCGAATATTCATACTTCCTATTATCCCAAGGTGACTCGGGGGTGACCCACTGGAGGCCGCTCGGTTTCACTGTTTTTTAGGCACTTGCAGCGAACCCCTGAAGTATAAACTAATAGAGTGTCTTGTGGGCAGTGGCGGCTCGTGACTTTTGGGTATGCTAGACTACTAATATTTTTAAAAAAATGGCATTATTGATGTTGTCGTAGGCGAAAAAAATTTTTTTTTTTTCGAAAATCGGTTGTTTGTGTGATGATTTTTCAAGAAATCCGTGCGTCACACGGCCAAAGTAAAACTTCCTGAAATTATTCATACAAAAACTTTAAAAAAAAAAAAAAAATTGGCTACAAGATCAATAATGTCATTTTTTTATGATGGCACTCTAGCACACCCAAAAGTCACGAGCCGCCACTGCTTGTGGGCGTATCCATACGTCCTCAAGTGAGTTCAATTTTCCTTGCTTATGTTGAAATTGATTACGATTTTTTTTTTAAGTAAAACTTCTTAACGCTTGCTTGACTTGGGGAGTAAGCTGGGGAATGCGTGACGACAGCGTTACGAAAAGCGAGGCGAACGCTTCGTATATTACTGTAGGGACAAGAGAGAGAGGTGTAAGCACACATTTTCTTTCTCTCTTTCTCTCATAGCCAGTTTTTCGTATATCTAAGACACAGTGCAGGCCTATTGTCTGTATCACACTTTCACATTTTCTTTCTCTCTTCCTATCATACAGGTGGAGCAGAAGTTTTACTTCAGTTGTGTTGTCTAAAGCACGAAGCTCTGTTTTTGAAACGAAAAGCAGCGGTAAGCAATAAATTACGGTGGTTAGTCAGCTCTTTAATCTGGAATTCTTTAACAGATCATTTAATTTCATTCATGTAACTGCCTCATCTACCTACAGGAGTAGAAAGGTTTTACGTTAATAATTGAATAGATGCGTTTTCTTTCAAATCACTGTTAATCACGTTCTACGCGTTGCTTGTTCAGTGCAGGGAACGGATTTGCCTTTATATTTACGAGATTCGCTGAAATATAATAATATGCAAATGAATCTGACATGCAACTCCAATCTACCTCTTAATATGCGATTCGAGGAAGCATTTCATGATCTGCTTATCTGGTAGGTACTCGGCATCCTTCGGGTCATTTTGAATATATTTATTATCCCCTTAATTCTGAGAGTACAGTTTTATTTTAAGCCCTAATTTACCCTACCCGAATTTCTACCGATTTCTTACATATCCCCTTTAAACATTTGAAGTTTTTAAACTCTTAAAAAATATATGTTATTTTTTAAGATAATATCTATATATTCCCCATGCCGAAACGATAATTTATATTAAATTCCCTCGACAGAAAAAAATCGCAAGGTGTGCTCCTAAAATTATTATTTTCACGTCTTATTCAGTTATTTTACAAGTATGAAAAAAATTCACAGTGTTTCTTTAAATGCTGTTTTAGACAGCCCCTAAGAGATTTTTGTTCTATTTTGAACAAGTCGCGTTAAACATTTTCACAATTTTCGCTTCAATTTTACCGTTTTAAATATTAGCGCACTCTCTCCAACATTCGTAATTACATATCTCTCCGTTTTTGAAGTGAAAACTTCTTTAGCACCGTTTTGTTTTGAAACTCGATGAAACGAAAGCGAGCGACACTAAAAAGAGACAAATACAAACTTCTACAGGATTTAGCCTGCGAGAGAATGAGATAGCAATAAAATATTTATTTAATTCACGGGTACTCGTTTTCAATATAATACGATAAATCCACGGTCCCACGCAAGTATCCTTTAGTCTAGTGGTAAAAGCGCCTGACGAACTTGACGCACAGACATTCGGCTGACCAAGGTTCGAATCCTATGAAATCAATAACAAAAAAAAATTATTTATATATATTTTTTCCAAAATTTAATGCCCAATCTTCAAACCACTCCAAAATGAACAGGCAAAGAAAACACAAAAGAAAGCGACATCTGGCGAATCCGAAGAAGAAAACACAAATACCAATAAGATGAGTAAATGTATAGGAAAAGGTGCACTGGAATTCGATGACATAAATATGGAAAAAAAACATCCTCCACAATGTTAAAAAAGTGCTTCGTAGTCTCTCCACTCTTGTCTACTTTAGTTTTCTGAAGTTTTACTTCTACCGCGTCTGATTGCCCACTCTGATATTTTTTTTTTGCCTTATAATTAGAGGTATTTTTATTGGCAATTAAACTTAATTTAGGCTGTTTAACTCGAAATATCAGTATATGTTTATTAAGTCATGTTATAATGCTGTATTTGAATATATGTATGTTATGATGTAGACATGTATGTGAATCAACTGCAAATCACAATGTAAACATAAACAGATAACGATCACACAATTCGGATATTTCGAATAATTTAATTATTGAAAGGAAACACGTGCGAGACTGGCGTTGGTTTTTATCAACTGCGGAAACATAACTCCACCTGACATTTACACGTATAATTACCAAACTGAACAATAGTTTTTTTATCTCTTAAAACACAAAAAATATAATGCTATAAAATGTTTTGTTTAAATTCTACAATGTAGACCATTCATTATTTGCTATCAATGAATTACATTGAAAAATGTATGGTGCTGAATTTTTCATAATAATATTAGTTATCTAACTAGGGTATTGTTATTATTAATAATACAAATTTTACTTTATTGAATAACTCATCTCTGTATGCGCATTTGGTAGTGGAGTAGTTTCACATCGGTGATTTTTTACTATTGAAGTGAAAACTTATTTAGCAACATTGTGATTTAAAACTCGACGAAACGCAAACGAGCATCACTAAAAAGAGACAAACATAAAACATACATCTATAAATCTATAGGATTTAGCCTGCGAGAGAATGAGACAGCAATAAAATATTTATTTAATTCACGGGTACTCGGTTCCAATATAACACGATAAATCCACAGTCCCACGCAAGTCTCCTTTGGTATTGTGGCGTAAAGCGCCTGACGAACCTTCGCACACATTTGGCCGACCAAGGATCAAATCCTACGAATTAAAAAAAAAAGTTAAATCAATATCCAATATTCTAACCACTCCAAAATGAGCAGGCAAAAGAAAGCGACTCTTAGCGATTCCGAAGAAGGAAACACAAATACTAACAAGATGACCAAAAGTATAGAAAAATGTGCACTGGAATTCGGCGACAAAACTATATAAAAAAAATCATCCTTCACATTGATAAAAAAAATGCTTCGTAGTCTCCCCACTCTTGTCTAATTTAGTTTTATGTGAGATTTTTAATTCCTTATTTTATGTGAATTTTGAATGCCTTTCTACTGTACAAAATGACAGTTAAAAATACTTGGCACTATTGCACAATTCGCTAATGAAAATGATACACTCCTCTTTCACAGACAGACCAAACTTCTTGTATCTTTCACACACAGATCAAACTTATAGTAATATTACACGACACAATGTGCTGCACTATATGTAGATAGGTACATGTACCTAGTTATTTTTCCTAAAACAAAGTTCAGTTCTAGTGCTGAGTAGGTACTTAAATTTGTGCGTTTACAACGATAATAATAATAATTGGATAATTTGTTCGATTTTTGTTGTATTAACGATACTCGTTTTGTTCACATTGCGCTTCAGTTTTTATTTCAAATAGATACATTTTAACTAGGTAAGCATGCACTGGACGATGCAGTCAGACATACTAATGCGCGATGAGGGCACGTGCGGGCCACGCGTACCGACTAGCTCTTCCTTCACCGCATCTTACCTCCGCAGGACGACTATTGTTTCGTTGGATCGTGGAGGATAAATGATTCGACATCCCGATCATCCCTGCGGCACGAGCGCATGGACTATTCACTTGACGGATATCCTGCGAGTCACAATATAGTCCCATAGACAAACACACGTATTCAACTATGCGAGGGGTTGTTTTGATGTGCCGCCATCTCCACTTCCTGAGCATAAGTAATACAGAACTGCCGCGCCGCTACAATGCTTAAAGAATTCTAATGCGCTTATCGCCGATCTCGTGAGATGTCACTTTGTGTAACAACACGAGTTGTCCGATCTTATCGAACGTGTTTTTACTTTTATTTTTTCATCAAATTGCATATCATTATGTCAGGTCTCACGTCAAACTGTTGGCGTGGTCGGGTGCAATGATAAGTATGCTGTTTGTGGGATGGGTATTTTTTAAATAACTTTCCATCATAATTCATGCTAATAACCGTAGTTTTTAACTCATTTTCAACACTTGTGGTTGTCAAAAACACACGGCCAAACGCAAACACATCAGGGTGAAAATTTTTAGGTACGCTTTCTTGGAACACTTAAATGTTCTTTAATAATAATAATGCATAATTTGTAGAGCGCCGTAATTGTGAAACATCACCTCAAGGGCGAAATACAATTTATTATGAATTCCTGTGATTTAATTTTATTATTTACAAACAGATACTGAAAATATACTTACATGGTAGGTCAATTCCGATAAACACACTTATATTAGGTAATACAAAAAAACGCACACCTAAAAATACCTGTACATCCTTTTTACTACCCAAGAATCTTAGCGCCTGGAACCGGTGGAGGTATGGCAACCTCAATTTGTGAATTGAATTTTGTGAGGCAGATATAAAACAAAGGGGAGACTTTGAAATTTAGATCAAGTTACTGAACACGTTACAAGTAGGTAAATATTAAAGTTTTGAATATATTATATTAGGTGCTTACCTCACTAAGTCGGTTCTGAAAGTATCTGCAATGTCCAGTGTGTTAACTGTAATGTCCTCCGCGTGCAAAGCCGTATCTTCTCCAAGCATAAACTTTCTAATTAAAGTGTGTTTATTGGAAGTGACCTGCCAGGTATGTTTCTGTATCCATTTGTAAATAGTAAAATTAGTTAGAACCTAAGCATTCCTAATAAATTGTACAGCGCCCTTGAGGTGATTTTTCACAAAAACGGCGCTTTATAAATTATCCAATTATTATTATTATTATCTTTCGGTATTTTCATACTTTTTTTTTACATATAAGTACGCATTTACATTTACATACAGCGGTTATCAGAGAAAATTCAATTAATGACGGAAAGCGGTAGCCTCTATTAAAAAGTTATATAAGAAGCAGTCTACAATGTAGTTTTGATCCATGCAGTGGAAATTAGTTCCCTGAGGCGTATGTGTGTATTGAGCGCATTACGAATTACGTGAGGAGGTTCGAAAAGAACGCGAGACCGATGTAAACGAACAGCTTTGAAATGGACTCTAAGGTTGTTTAGATATGTAGAGTGAATGAACGGAAAAGGGGTTTTAGGAGAATAATATATATTATTTATTTATTAACGGACTTACGTCCATTTGACAATAAAATAACACGAAATTTGGGAAAATGTACATTATAAGAATAAAAGATGGTATGTGAAAGCAAAGACAAAGTAGAGATAAACATAAGAAAATAGAAGTGGTAAAAGAAATGATAAGTCAAGTCAAGACTTTGCTAAAATTAAAAATAGATATAAAATATCTTCAATTGTTTAGTGATCGTCAAAAATCATTTATTTATTTTTTACAAGCCTGATGGGCTTTTACATTATAATTTATATGTTGAGTAACAAACAATGAAGAAAATATAAAGGTATCTGGTATCTGGTACCTGGTATCTTCATACGTAACTGTAGTAAATATATCACTCCTCCAGTCAGTGCAATTTTCAAAACATCATTAAGTGAAGGTACGTTTCCTCATAAGTGGAAGTCTGCCGTAATAACTCCCATTTTTAAAAAAGGGTGACAAGCATGACGTAACAAACTACAGACCTATCTCTCAACTTCCCATCTTAAGTAAAATTCTTGAAAAAATCGTTTACGACCAACTTTACCCGACTATCACTGCAATAATTTCACAGAACCAACACGGATTCATGAAAAATCGGTCTACAACAGCTAACCTTGCCCTATTTGTCAACTATTTGCAGAGCAATATGGACGAAAGGGTGCAGGTCGATGCTATGTACACCGATTTCTCAAAGGCCTTCGACCGCGTTATCCACTCAATTCTGTTAAATAAACTCACTCGTCTTGGAATACACGGTGACTTGTTTAGATGGATTAAATCATACATTAGCAATCGTAGTCAAGTTATCTCAATAAATGGAGTTTTATCTAAAATAATCAACGTAACCTCGGGTGTCCCTCAGGGTTCCCACCTTGGTCCGCTCTTCTTTAATATATACTTAAACGACGTAGGCTCATGTTTCCAATACTCTAAATTTTTATTGTTTGCAGATGATATGAAAATTTACAAAACGGTTCGCTCTCTATCGGACTGTAAAGAGCTACAAAGTGACTTAGATAGGCTCTGCAACTATTGCACAGCTAATTATTTAGACCTCAATGTTTCTAAATGCCACACTATGTCCTTTACTAGAAACAAGCATCTAATTAACTTTTCATATTCACTCTGCGATAAACCCGTGATCTCAAAAAATGAATGTAAGGACCTTGGAGTCTATTTAGATAGTAAACGTATATTTAAAACGCACATTGATTCAATCACTGATAGATCTTACAAAATGTTGGGTTTTATACTACGTCTGAGTAAATTATTTAGAAATCCACATACTCTAGTAATGCTTTACTCCTCACTAGTCAGAAGTACACTGGAATTTGCATCGCCTGTCTGGAATCCCAAATACACCCAATACGTCAACAACATAGAGCGCATACAAAATAAATTTATTAAGTATCTCGGTTATAAATACAACAATAATTACATCTGCACTCTCCAATCCCTGAAATCCAGGCGAACGGTAGCTGACATGACATTTCTCCATAAAATTATACGTAACGAAATAGACTGCCCAGAACTTCTATCCCAAATAAATTTTAACATCCCATCTAAAAAAACTCGCCACACCAACCTTTTTTACACAACCAGTAATAATACGAACGCTGCAGCCAACTCCCCTATTTCCCGCATCCTTCAAAGTTTCAACTCAATTCAAAAAACCACAAATACCGATATATTTTTTGATTCCCTCCCTCTATTTAAGAAAAACATTTTTAGCACACTGAATTCGCACACATAACACACACATCCACATCCTCACACGCGCATTTACACACATACAAACACTCTCACACACCCCTCTCCTTTAATAAGTTACTAACTTAATTTAGGTATATTGTATTATTTATCTCACAAAAATATAAGTAGATAACAGCGACATGTCATTGGTACCAATTATTGTATTAATTCTATAACTTTGTAACTATTTCCATTATGTAATAATGTACTGTTTGTTTCTGCAAAATAAATAAATAAAATAAATAATACAATTAAAAAAGAAAACACGCAATACAATGTAACAACAAAACAAATAATAAAGTAAAAATACATATTATGTAAAAATTATAAGAAGTCTCATATTCAATATAAACAAAAATTGAAGAAATTATGTAAATCTATTTGTGCCTAGAAGAATAAAAGTGATAGAATATTCAACATTTGTACTGATTTGTTTTAAGACGAAATATATCACCTAGATTAGAATATTTATTTCCGAGACTGTGAAATCTCGGAAATGGAGAATTTTGATAAGCTGGTGTCCTGGTGGTATTAAAGTAGAGGGGTAATAAATGTTGACATGATTTTTGGGGAACGTGGATATTGATAAATTGAAGTAATTCAGAACATTCAATTTTGTAATGCAGTATTTTATGTAATAGTATTAAATCTGTGCTTATTCTTCTTTCTGGAAGTTTCAATAGAGACGTTTTATCCAGGAGGTAATTGTAGTCAATGTTTAGTATAGGAATATGCAATTTATAGTTTATAAACCTTAGAAACTTCCGTTGAATCTTTTCATTGTTGTCTGAATGAATGTTGTAAAAGGGAGACCATAACGTAGAGTTATATTCAAGTTGGAATCTGACAAGGGTTTTATATAACATAATAAATGTGTCTAAATCATTGAAATCTTTTGCAGCTCTCAAAACAAAGCCAAGAGTCTTTAGGGCTTTGTTGATAATATTATAAATATGACATACAAAGGTGAGTTTACTGTCGAACATAATGCCTAGATCCATAATTTCACTAACACAATTTAAATTTTCATCATTTAAAGAATTCTGAAAAATAATAGGATTATTTATTTTGGAAAAATGAATGAACTGACATTTATTTATGTTTAATGCTAGTTTGTTGATATAGCACCATTCAAAAAGATGTATCAAGTTAGTTTGAAGGGTAATACAATCATTAATGTGGTTAATCTCTTTATATAGTTTCATGTCATCGGCACACAGTAGCACATTTATGTCAGTAAATATATCAACAATATCATTTATAAATATAATAAACAAAATGGGTCCTAAATGGGAGCCTTGCGGCACTCCACTTGTTGCTATAAATTTGTAAGACTGTGTGCCATTTATTTTCACACTAAGAATTCTTTTGGACAAATAACTAACAAACCAATTTAATAAGCTACCATAAACTCCAAGTTTCGCCAATTTATTGATTAGTATTTTGTGACACACCTTGTCAAAGGCCTTGCTAAAGTCAGTGTATATTGAGTCAACCTGGCACCTGTTGGCTAAAGATTTAGATATGAAGTTTTCGTATATTAGTAAATTGGTCAGTGTAGATTTATTTGAACAAAAGCCATGTTGATGGGGAGTTATAATTGTTTTTTATGTTTGTGGATATTTTTTGGAAAACAGTTTTTTCAAAAAGCTTGGGTATCGGTGATTGGATACATATTGGTCTTTAATTTGTTACGTCCGTTTTGTCCCCCTTTTTAAAAATGGGTATAAGAAAACTGTGTTTCTATGTATCAGGGATACTGCCTGTCCCTAGTGACTGGTTAAAAATTAGAAAAAGAGGAACAACAGGAAAGCCGTTTAAACATTCCTTAATTAGCACAGGTGGAATATTATCAGGTCCTGCATTTTTTCTAGCATCTAACAAATTTACATGGTTTTTGATATCTTTAATTTCTATGCGTATTTCAAATATATCCAGACTAAGATTCGATGAGAATTTTGAAATTTCGTTGCTAGGTATCTCCTCTTCATACACAGACTTAAAATAATCGGCGAATAGATTTACAATGTTTGTATCATTACACCCATTTTTTCCATTGAAATTCATAGAAGTTGGAATACCTAAATTATTTTTTTTTGAGAATTAGTGTAATTCCAAAACTGTTTTATATTTACACGAATTTCTCTTTCAATTTTGTCAATGTAATTTTTATAGCACAATTTTGAGATTTTACAACACTCCCTTCTTAACAATTGAAATTTATTGTAATCGCTCGTCAGTCTGGATCGCTTGTAATTTTTATGAGCTATTTTCTTACTATATGTTAAAGTGATCAATTTGGGACTAAACTATATTGTTTCTCTGAGGACTAAACCAGTTTGGAAAATGAGAAATTCTATTATGTCGAAGGGGCACAAAATTTGCAATAACATCATTTAGAATATCATAGAACTTATTTACATTATCGTTAATATCTGCGTTTTCCAGAAAGGACCAGTCTGTTGTATTTAAGCAATCAGAAATTTTTGGAAAATTTGCTTTACAGAAGTTAGGCTTATACCAAAAAAAAACAAAGGTCTTATTCTACACATTCTGGACAGTGGTGAATCATATCCATAATTGGTGGAGTGTTGATTGAG
Source organism: Limnephilus rhombicus (assembly GCA_929108145.2). Classification (NCBI taxonomy): domain Eukaryota; kingdom Metazoa; phylum Arthropoda; class Insecta; order Trichoptera; family Limnephilidae; genus Limnephilus; species Limnephilus rhombicus. The sequence continues at coordinate 10,828,192 of OV815275.1, forward strand.
GAAGAACAGTTCATTATTTCCGAGTCTACGGGAAGGTATGGGACGAGTTGTAGTAAAGTTGGTGAATCAATAATACAACTGACAATAAGGAACTCCAGTTCATTTTTTTTACGAATAATGACTTTCTAACAAATAACTGCATATTTTATTTATTTTTATTTTTAGAGTTCGTTTTAATAGTTAAAATAATTGTCAAAGTTTTAATTTTTAAAGATCCCCGAAAACCACCGTATGTATAATGAATCATGTTACGTCATCACTCACCAAAAGTTTTATTTTTATTTTCAACAGGTGTTGTCATTTTGTATGACAGTTATATGGAAGAAGCTATGAAACTATTCAATAAGTAAAAACATTATTTAGGTGGAATTATTTATTTATTACATTATATTTATTAATTATATTATTAATATTAGATTATATTTTTTCAATATTATTACAGGAGAGTGGTATAAAATTGTTTGAAATTATTATTTTTTTAGCTTCATGAATCGTAAATCAATATTACGGAAACCGAAGAAAGCATCTCCCATACGCACACTTCGGAGCGACCGAGTCCCGCGCCACTTCAGGCCGCCGCGCCGCGCAGAAAAGTCTCACAGTGAACTGCGCTGTAAACCTATCGGTTCTGCGCGGCGATCTGAAGAGGTGCGGGATTCGGTCGTTCCGAAGGGTGCGTGTGAGAGATACGGCGCCGGATCAGCTGTTGGACTGCCGCCATTTTGGAATTCGGAGTTCAAAGGATTGGCCGTGGAAGTAGCATTACGATTTTTTGTACAGTTTTTGAATATTTTAAATAATAGAGATAAACTAATAGAGATACCCCTATTTTTGAAACAGTTATTTAGGCCTAAATAATGTTTCAATAAACACAACAACTAAATCTCTATAAACAGTATGTAAATAATAATAACATGAAATATTGTTAATACGACGGCTTGTGTTATAATATTAATAATGGATAATTTTTAGAGCGCCGTTTTTGTGAAAAATCACCTCAAACATTGCAATACAATGGCTGAGAAATTATGGTGGGCAGTGACGTCAGCACTAAACATTCAATCACCAACTTGACAGTGTGTTTTAAAATAATGATAAAAAATTGACTTTTAATAGTTTTTTTAAAACTCTACGTTTAATATTATTTAATAAAACTTTTATATTCAGAATCAGCGTTTATTGGTCTATATGAACATTTTTCAAGTCGTAGGTAATATTTTTCACTGGAGTTCCTTATAGTTCCCTTAATTCCATTAAAATGATATAATTATTAGAGTTAATTGTTTCAATGTATCATTATAGATTTGATGCCCAAGAAGCAGAAAGTGAATTGAAATTTTGAAGACGATTTACAATTATGAATTATTGGGAATGAATCAAGGAGTTTACCGAGAAATAATTGTGTGTCATTCCATCCTCGTAATAATAATAATCACCAATTAGTTCAGTTATTCGAAAATTTAAATAGAATAATATATCGAGTGCGGTTCAGACGCGGTAGAAACGAAACTTTATCAATAACAATCTCACCCAATAGGAGCCTTTGAAATTGTGATCTAAACTCGATTTTTATTCTTCTGCGCTAGGTCGTTCATCATTATTTAAAAATAATTATTCACATCGTTTATCTGTATAAAAAAATATAGGTATTTGAAACAATGAGTGGAACCAATTCTGGCCACTATTAATCTGCATTATCGAGAGACAGCAGTTATGGTCCACTGTAACCTCTCTTTCTGTTACACACACCTTTAACAACAAAGGGGGAGAGGTCACAACGGAGCTATCAGCGGCACACCTGTACGAGTTATGCCATCCATCAATTAAGACCCGCCGAGATCGCGGGTTTTTGGTGCTTGTTTGGTGCTCGAGTATGTGCGCATGTTGCGGGCCAACCATTCAATCAATTCGTCCATTTAATATTTACATCTAATGTTAGCTGTTTAATCGTTTCCCTTTTATCCAATCTGTCGATTTATTATTTCCTCCTTTACATTATTGATGCGTCTTGAGTTGATATGTTCGGCTTGATTAATGGCTCACGTCTCACTTTATATTATAGTCACGAACGAGAAATACCTTTAGAATTCGTAGCTGGCAGTCTAGTGCAACAACGCTCAGATGACTGAACCCCGCATTATGTGTGTATCAATACTGCTTGCGACAGCTGTTGCGCCATTTTGTAAAGCTCAAATTTAACCTCTCAGGCTAATTTGTTCGCTTTTCGGAACAACTAATAAGGTCTCATAGAAATCGCTGTCTCCCTTGGTGTCATAATTGGAAATATGATCTAAACGGCGTTAGAAAGAGAAAACACCACGCTTTGTATTCAAATATAAAAGTAATACACAAAATAAGTAAAATGTGCACCTTTATGAAACCAAAATTTCGGATCGCATTTAAAAAAAAATATGAAACTTTGGGATTTTTTTATTCATTACTAGCTGGTATCCGGCATGCGTTGCTATGCCATTTAATAAACAAATTGTTTCTCTCTGCGTGTCGTTTCCCATTCGTCCCGTCCCCCTTCCACTCTCGCGTTCCCTCTCCGCCTCCTCCACCTTCCCTCTCCCCACTCCACTCCCCCCCCTTCCACCGTCCCGTGAACCCCCCTCCAGAGTTCCCCTCCCCCCTCCACCCTCCAAATTTCCCTTGCGCTTTCCTTGTTTCCGTCCTCCCCCCTCCTGCGAACCCCCTACCGGAATTCCCCTCCCGCATTCCATTCATTCAGTCCCAGTACATTCAGTTTTCAAACAGCTCGCGTGCCACCTATTGCAATTTTTGTATACAAATTTCAAAATGCCAGAGCTCACTAATAGTTTTATGCAAACCTTGTCCTGACAAAAACTAACACAAAAAAAGAATTATCCAATTTGGTGTAGTCGTTCGGAAGTTATGCGCGTAGGTACATGCATTTCGGCGATTCATTTTTATTTATATAGATAGATAGATTTTTTTCATGGAACGGCAAAAGAGTGAGGAGACAAAAAGGTTTATAATACATTTGTCTTCTAAAATATGGTTTTTTCGTTTTCGGTATTTTTTGTTAAAAAAAAAAACGAAAGTGGGCCAATTTTCAAACTTTTTTATATTTGGATGCAAAATTTTCATCAATCAATCTTTACGTTCGCCTACTTTTTCTGGTGTTTTTTTCTTTTCCCTTTATTTTAGGAGAGGCGTTATTTCTTGAACGCGATGTGTTCTTAAATATTTTATTTTTATTTTAACTTTATGAGTAAAACCTCAAATTGTAATATTTTAATTAAATGAAGACAATATAAGCGAAAATCTGGAAACAGAAAAATCAGAAAAAAGATATTGACACCTCTGGGACTTGAACCCAGGAGGTTCTTCAACTTGGGTTCAAGTCCCAGAGGTGTCAATATCTTTTTCTGATTTTTCTGTTTCCAGATTTTTGATTGATTTTCGCTCATTTAATTAAAAATTCTTAAATATTGTTCATCTTCTGCTTCTCTTTTTTTCCTTTTCTTCGCACAGTTATTTATTTATAAATCGTTTTTTGACCTTCGATATTATATTCTTTAACAAACAAAACTTTTTGAAGTGAAAACATCTTTAGCACCGTTGTGATTTGAAACTCAATGAAACGAAAAATATCGACACTAAAAAGAGACAAACACATGCATCTATAGGATGTTGACTGCGAGAGAGTGAGATAGTATAATCGGTCTCCTCTTTGTGCGGTGCTTCATAGTCTTCCCCCTTTTGTCTACTTTAGTTTTCTGAAGGTTTCACTTCTATCGCGTGTGAATTTGATTTTTGAAGTGAAACTTCTTTAGCCCCGCTGTGACTTGGATTTCGGATGAATCGAAAATGACGATTACTGCATCTGCAACGCATTAACTGCGCTCATTGGCCGCTTTGATTATGATGTCACTTTTAAAGGCTTATATTGGTTGAGTTATGAAACGGAAACGACGCGAGGTCTGCGTTCATTGGTCGCTCTGATTATGACCTCACTTTTCAAGTATTGTTTGAGGTGGTTTTGGTAAAGCTTCGCTTCTACCGCGTGTAAACTGCACTCGCTTTTTTTTCGTTTTGTCATTGTCATTGATGGTGTAAAGTAATGAAACTAATGAATACATATATTTTTCATTTCATCATCATGAAACCAAAGTTTAAAAAATGGTGAAATCAGCTTTCCTCTTGTGATGCAATTCCTTTTTTTCAGAGATGTTTCTTCACTATCGTCCATAAACTTTCAATTGGATTGAGGTCTGAGAGCTCCCCGCACTTTAAAAACTGGCCGAATTCAAAGATTGTTTGCATCTTATTTGGATGTTTTCCTGTTGAAAGATTTCCCTTTTAATTGTCGAGTCAGATGCAGTATTATACTCCTCAAAACTTCTTCGTATTTGATAGTGTTCATCACGCAGTGGATAGGTTTTAGGTTTACAGAACACAAAAACATCACCATGGTAGGGTAGTTCTGTTTAAAAATCGGAATATTCGACCACTAATTTAATATATAAAGTGAAAAAGAGGAAATTGCGTACACGCATGTAAAGAATGTTTTGTTTTATTATGTTGGCTCTGTTGTATAGTATTTATAAAATTTTCTTTCCGTTATCACATTAATAATATTGTAAATAAATCACTTAAACTTCTCGGCTTTATTCATAGAATTACCTCTACTTCAAACATAGATGTACACTTAAAACTCTTTACTGTTCGCTGATTCGCCGTAACCTTGAATACGCTAGTGTCATTTGGTCTCCTTTCTATGCTGTCCACATTTGTCACATCGAATTGCTTGGAGGTTAGGTCTTGAAAGAGACGAGTACTCATATGATAAAATTGAACAAATTTTATACATTTCTTCTTTAGAAAAACGTAGAAAAGACTGATATAATTAGCATATTTAAAATTATCAACAGTACTACTGATACACCTGCTTTGTTACAACTTATCCAATTTAACATCCCTTCCCGTAGATTCCGAAATAATGAATTGCTGTTCCTCAATCAACATTCTACTAATTATGGATACCATTCTCCTTTATCCAGAATATCGAGACTTATCAATGCAAGTCAAAGCATTGAATTTTTTTGGTGTAAAACTAAATGACTTTCGGCAGTCGATAAGCAATATTTAAATGCTTCTTCATGCTTTGACTTGTAGTGTCTTCTATATGTACTTTTTACATTTTATATTCTCATTGCTATTCCTTTATATGTGCTCTCCCTTCCCTGTCATCTCTGCTTTTTTTATTCGTGTTATTATTATGTTTTGAATGTACTATCGTCCGTAAATTAATAAAAATAAAAAAAATAAAGAAAGTTACGACATTTGTTTTTTTGTTTGTTTCAGACCGCTCTTCATTGGGCAGCCAAGCACGGGAATGAAGATATCGTCAAATTGGTGGCTGGAAAATGTCCCTCAATCGTCAATCAGCGCAGTGTTAGTACCTATTGCTAATTCATTATTTATTTATTTATTTACGCCCTAGTGGGCTTTTACAAATATAGGTAACAATAGTTAGGCAGGTACGTAGTACACAATGTGTAATGATTAAATTAATAGTAAAAATAAAATTAATTAAAATTAAATTCATTCATTCGATTAAAATAATTATGAAGACTTCGTTTTATAACTAAAACGGAATCTGCAAACATGTCTACAATATTCCCAAATTTATAGGTGTATGAGCCTCAGAGTTTGTTTTAAAATTGTCACAGAAGAAGGTAGCACTCTGCCTCGTATTTCTGGTCGGTATTATCTCAAACATGTCATTTTAATTTAGGAAGCGGGTATGGATACCGCCGCCCGGGAACCATTCATTTGATAATCGACAAATCTTCTATAGGCCGCCCCAAGTGGCGACCAAGTCTTGGCGGCGGATGCGTCTGCCCTCCGACTGCCGGATTCGGAGAGGTCGGTTAGGGAGACCCATCGCCTTGCACCAACAAGTGGGAGGGATATTTCACGCCTACCCAGCTCTTTAAAATAGTCGAGTTTCCGACAGCTGCCACATTGGTTCAGTTGGCAGAAAGCAACTCCTTCTAAAATTGTTACGAAATAATTTCTGTCAAGAAAGTATAGATATAGTAAATATACGCGCCAAACTTAAATGCCGACCTGAACTTGATACGATCCATTCTCGCGCAGAAACAGTCACTTTATTGACTTTACAATGACCGTAAGCGAAATAAAAACATACGTGCGACAGAGAAAGTTGTGGGCAGAGAGGCATACCGCTTTTCGAATCTTAAACTCGCCTGTTGCGACGATTTCCGTATCGAAAGTCGGGTTGGTGTTAAAGTTTGGCGTGTACTATACAACCTCTTGAGACAGGCTAGTCCTATTTTCAAAAATATGTGCAAACCCATTATTATAATTGTTGTACCTAATAATTTATTTTTTTCATGTGCCGATCCTTTCTTCCGCGATGCAGAATGGGGTAAGAATTTCAATATACCTTCAATTAAATTTCTTATTTCGGGCAATCTTTTTTCTTTGTAAAAAAATGTGAAAATTTTGACTACTCTTTATGGCGGCTTGTCTAATTTTTTGATAGAGAAAATTAACGTTTCGAATTTTTATATATTTTATATTTACGTCTAATTATAAAAAAGTCAGCATTTTCTGAGATAGGCCACTTGCATCACATTTAAAAAAAAATCCGGTTTAGGCAAATATTCTAAGACATTCTGTATTTTTTGTTTTTTTTTTAATCGTATTTTTGAAATCCTGGCGATTTTTTGAAAATTTAAATTTCAGACCATTTTTAATAAACCGGAAAGACGGGACATAATTTTATGGGTGCGAAAAGACGATAATTACATAGCCGAAAATCATTTTTAAAAAAGAACATTTTTCATACCAAAAATATTACATCTCATAAATATTTTTTTCCTTGATCCATCTTATTGATCATAAATCATTATAATGTTCAACGTCTATATTACTAAATCCAATGTAATATACTTGTACTTGTAAATTATACCTAATAATAATAAGAATATTATAAAATTTGATTTTGTTAAAATCAGAACCATTACCATTATAACTCTAAAACACGTACAGACAGCATTAAATGTACGGGGTTCTATTCATAACATCCGTCAAAAAGTCAAACCAGATGATAAGTTCACAGAGAACAAACAATAAATCTAGTGAACGTGAAATGTCAAATTCAAAAATTCGCCTGAAATCAAAGTGTTGCCATATAAAAAAAATAAATCAGTGTGGAATTTTACAAAATTAATAGGAACATTTTCGGAGACGGGACATTTTCATGTAGTGACGTCATGAGCCCAAATACTGGATACATTTATTTAACCCGGCGTCAATAACGTGAAAATAATTACGTGGTCAATGACGCCGGATAACCATGACCCGAATTTTATCGAAGGGTTGTACCGAAACTGAAAGGGTTAACTTGATTTTGAAAATTATTTATTATTTATGGGTTCTTTGCTCATAAAAAAATATTAATAATACCAGTATATTTTATAAATCAACTTTTTATTATCTTAGTAAGAAACACAAGCGAAATCAACTATGAAAAAAATAACTGTAGAATTTCATTACAACTATTGGTCATATTAACCCGTGTTCCTCATATATCTCCTGTATCTCCTTCCGCAAGCGGTGTCGCACTGAGTACGCCAGCGGTGCGGGCAGAAGGGGGTTGTATCTCCAACTACTCAAGCGCTCAAGTCGAACGATTGAAGGGAAAAAAAATATGGCCGTTTTAAATCGCCTCGGGTCATTGTGACCCAGCGTCATCGACACCGGGTTAAAAAAAAAAAACTGAACATTTCTAAAAAATTTTACTAACATTTCGTAATCTTTGTAAAAAAATCTATCCACACGATTTTTTCCAAGTCGTTATGAAATCTATGCAAGTGGCCTATTGATGGGATTTCATTTCATTTCAACATTTTAATAACCTACATTTCATTTCAATATTTCCTGATTTTGTTAGGATAACTTTCGGTAACTTCCCATCGTTCCCTAGGACAACTGCAGGTCACTATGTAGGTATAAACAACAGTTGACTTTGAATATATTAAGAACACTCAGTCATTGTGAACTGTTACATATTCGTTGGCGATCTGCAGACATGCTAGGGAACATTAAGAAGTTTCTGAAAGTTTTCCTATCAATCCTTATCCATCAACCGTGCTAGAAGGCTAGGACCCCTAGCATGATCGATCGTCGATCGATAAGAATTGTATCGATAACTTTCGGTAACTTCTCATCGTTCCCTAGCATGACTGCAGATCGCGAACGTGTTCTTAATATGTTCAATGTTCCTGTTGTTTGTAGCGATCTGCGGTTGTCCTAGGAATGATGGGAGTTACAAAAGTTATCGATACAATCCTTATTGATTGACCGTGCTAGGGGCCTGGAGTGTAGTGCTTGTCGTAAAATATTTGATACGATACGAATTTATTTTACAAGGGACCTTTTCAAGAGATGGATTTTTTTAATCTACAAGTTTTTTTCATTTCCCTAGAGCTAAGAAGAGCGTGATGGGTTTTACGATAGAAAAATGCATTAACAACCTCTTTCACCGATGAATCTGAGCGAACGTCAATTTGTTGAAGATTAAGACTTAATCATTTCTATTCATCTGTGTATTTAGTTTGTTGTTTTCGTTGACAGTTTGCATAATGCTAATAGGAAAATTTATTGCAATTAGAAAATAGTTAAGTTATTTAAATATACTATTAATATACCTAATATATAATATACAATCATTACTATGATTAACCGGCATGCTCCCCCTCTCATTCTCCATTATGAACGTGCCTATGTGTGTCCTTTGCACTCACCCTCCACTTATTAAATCCATTCCATCTTCCGAGAAATGTGTGGAAAAAATATGCTGGTTAAAATGTATTGATGGTGAAAATAAATTCTTTCACGGCCATGCGCCTGCACTTTTCAAGCAATAAATCAAAACTGTCGGTCTAATAACAAGAAAGTTCTAATTTCACAAAATAAAATACAAATGTGATAAATTTACGAGGACGTTTTCTTTCTTTTTGTCTGAATACCAAAATCCAAAACATAGAAAGCTGTAAATAATTTTGACCCATGAAAAATCAATTTAGTTAAATCTAATAATTGTTACTTTGGTTTGTTTTTCCAGGGCTATACACCACTTCACATTTCAATGCAGCTCCACCACGAAGGCGTCTTCAATTTGCTGTGCGACGTTTACAGTAAGAATGTTTCACCTTACTACAATTAAAAATAATATTGTCTATTTTAACCCTCTGGCCCAAATGTGTTGACTATATAATATTTAAATAAAAAGTAAGTAGTAATTTGAAGTGGAAATTGGCCTCAGACAAGAGTGTCCTGTGTCGCCAATCCTCTTCACTATATTCATGTACCGAATTAGCCGAAACAGTCAAACACCGGATGCAGCAGTGGTAGGCAATACTAGAATCAGCTCCGTACTATTTGCTGACGTCATCGCAAGATTAACGACAACACAGGAGGGACTACAAAAGTAGATCAACCGATTCAATGAAGAGTGCTCGGCGGCGGGAATGAAGATGAGTACCTCAAAAACAGAGGTGATGGTTATAGAAAGGGACCAAAATCAGTGCAACATACTCGCTAATGGCCAATGAGACTCAGCTGAAACAAGTGGACAGATTCAAACACCTCGGGGTTGAATTCTCCAGCGATGGATGGCAAGACGGAGAAATTGATTGAAGAATTAGTGCGACAAGCGGTGTGTTGCATCCTCTCTACAACTTATTGATAAGGAAAGCCGAGCTCAGTATCAAGATAAAGATGGCAGTGTTAAAAAGGCAAAACTATATACCGCCCGACGCTCAATTGCGGTCACTAGATATGGATGCTAAACGAACGAACATGCTCTAGAGTCGAAGCTGCCGAAATGAGGTACTTGAAAGGAGAAGCAGGGGTTACGAAATGGGATAAAATAAGAAACTCGACGATCTAAACATTGAACCACTCCTATTTTTCATTAAAAAATCGCAACTGTGGCTTGGGCATGTACTAAGAATGTCTGATGACCGAATTCCGGGGAAAATACTGAGTGCGATTCCAGTGGATAGACATCCATTGGACCACCCCAGTTGGGTGAGGCAACTCCAGAAACTGTGTGAGGAGAGGATGGGACTGCCATCGACGGAGGCTGAACAATCAGCACAAGACAGGAACATATGGAGGAGCCTTGCTTCAATGCAGTGGGTCCCCGACCCGAATAAGATATTAAGGGGAAGAAGATGATGATGATGTTGTTGAAGTAGATATTTTCGTCGATAATATTTTGTGCTAATTATATTGTGTATCATTTTGTATCTCTAATTATGTCTCTTGTCTCTTTCCTCTCTTTGTATTATTTGAGTGAATTTTGTTGTTTTATAATTTTTTATTTCTAATTGTTTTGTTTTTGAATGTTTATTTAGAAACAATTTCAAGATTTACAAATGCATAATTTGTGTGATTAGATTTATGAAATTGATAACCTATTTGTGTATTAACTGAGTTTTTATAACTTGATTTTTCTCATGTGAGTGAAAACACCTATAAAAACCCAGTAGGTAAAATATATGTATGTAATATGATTCTTGTATTATTAATTAGAATGAATGTGGTTACAGAAGCGGATCAGACCGTTCGCGACTGGTCGGGGCGGAAGGCGCGCCAGTACCGTGTGACGGAGGACACCAGCGCCAGTGTGTCGGCTGAAACCTACCGCAGTGAGTACCGCCCGCACGGCCGCATGTCCCTCCCAAACCGCGGCGTCATTATCTCCCACGCCAAACTGTCCAAGAGCCAGCGCGCCAAGTCGCTCAAGTCAATGCCCAAGGACAAGAACAGGAAGAGCTTCCTTAGGAAAACCTTCTCGCCCGCAAAGACTGTCATTTCCAAGAGCGGGGAGGTGGCTTTTTTTCAGGAAACTTTCTGAGGAATGTATCTGTAAATTTGCTATTTGCAAATCAATAATTGCTTTTGTCTTTAGTGAAAATACAATTTAAATACTTTTGAAACTAATTTCCTTTTGAGGGAAAAATAAAATAAAAAACATTTCTTTTGAAATCCTCTACAAGGACGTGATTATCGGTTGCTTATGTGCAACTCTTAATTTTCTGTATAATTTGTGACAAATAATGTTAAAAAGTTTTAATACCCTCTGCATATCTGGGTTAAAAACTTTTTGTCATTTAAAACTTACTGTTTCTATTTATACTTCTTGGTTAAACTTTCTAATAATTGTTTATGTTCAATCATTATTCAATAATGATTAAAACTTACATTTTTAAAAATATTTTAAATGCCTGCATAGTAAAAATAATATTCTTACATATTTATTTAAAATAAAGAGCTTAACTTACCATTATTTAAAAGAAAATTAATAATATCATTTATACAATATGAACTGAAAAGGGAACATATTAGGTTGCAATTGAGAATTTTTCATTTGAAATTCGACTGCACCCAATAAATATACTTTTCTTTTCCGAGTGTTTTTTTGTTGGTAATTTAATTTAGATTAAGTTTGTTTTTATATGTTCAGTTTTTATTTCCACTGTAGTACCTCTTTTCTTATTAGAACAGCTTTATTATGCATGATTGTATGTAATATTTTACACTTAACTATTATTATTTCGCAAATAAACTATTAACTGTGTTTTTAACAATTCCCCCATTTTTCCAAAAAAGAAATTTAAAATGAGAATCGCTCCTTTTCCTCTCACCTTTTTAAAACATGCGTGCTTGACTCCCCAGATTGTAATTTCAGTGGTCTAGAAGTGGGAACTTTAGTTCACGCACTAAACAATTATCCTCTCTTCTATTGAGCCTTGTCTAAAATTGCCCTCCCTCTGCTTAAAGCCTCATCTCTTCTAAGTCTAGTTTAATAGATTCTCCCATCTTAACAGACGGATTGCAATCTTTAGAGCACAGTCGGGTGGGAATGCTATCCTTGTTCTGCCGGTATTACAATGGAAGATGCTCCGAGGAACTAGCATCATTGATCCCTTCGGCACCGGTGCATAGTCGGGAAACACGCCAAACGAGTGCCCAACATTTGTACACGGCTGACATTTATCACATGAGAACAGGTTGTTTCTTCGACTCGTTCTTGATGATTTGCCGGCCTCTGTGTTTCCTCCTTCCTACAACATGGGTCTCTTCAAGACCAATGTTCATTCCTTCCTCTCCTCAAAAAGATCCTCCACACAGCATCCCAGATAACATAGGCCCTGATGGAAATCATTTTCCTCAGGGCCTCCTGTGTGGAGTTAATTTAAAAATAAAAAAAAGTCTGAACTCGACTCTAATCTTCCATATTATTTTCCCAATTTAAAAAAAAAATTATGTGTAAATTCGCCTTTCCTTTCTCTGTAATATAAAATGATTTCCTAAACCAAACACTCTTGAAAGGTGAACGCCATTGAAACAAAATGCAAGAGTTAATTAAAATAATATTTGGATGATTTGTATAGCGCCTTTTTTTAGCACATTTTTTTCAATGCTTCTATCCTGGTACTAACTATAGACAATCTTAGTGATTTTCGTTTTATGCTTATATTATACTTAAAATGCATGTTCCGTAGTTTGTAAATTAGAGTTGTGTGGGTATGTATTTTTTAACAAACCATTTTGTACATAATGTACTAATAAAATCATTTATTTTCTTCAAATGAACTATCGAATAGTTTTATTTCATTGTTAATAAAAACATTTTTCCTCATTCTTAAATTTTCCAATGTCTCCTCCACTGCAGTAATAAAATATATTTTGTATTAATGCTGTCTCAATTTAACACTAATGCGCCATTATCTTTTTGAACATGAAATTCTAGGTGTAGTAGGTAAGTGTGGTGATTATCAAAGGCGTTTTCATTTGGTTTAATTTATAGTATCTAGTTTTTCATCTGCCCTTTGACCTAAACACATTATTTGATAAATTTCAACAACCATTCCATTAAACATGCATTGTTGGCATTTTTGCTTATAAAAAACTCAATTAGTTGCTGTTGAAAATGTTATTGCTTAACTTATAATAAGTAAATAGTCGATTTTCAAAATGTCAATTTTATTTAGCTTACGTAGAGTTCACAACTTATAATTTTAGTAAAGAGTTCAGAACAGTTTATACCAAAATAGAATCATTGAGAGCTTCAAAGAAAGTTCACAATAATTGTCCTCACTAAACACGTGTATTTAGTTAAACACTCCAACATAGGACCCGCGGTCTCTTAATTGGGCAAAAGATGCACGGCAAGTAATGTCCACTAGGGTACAGTTACTATAATTCCCAAGGAGGACCCAGAGGGTTCTCTCGACTTGGTATTGGTTTGTTAACTTAGCATTGACCACTAGGATGCTGTTGCTTAGTTCTACCAGGAGTCCGGCTGCACTGATATGATTTAGGTCAGCACGCCCTTATATATCCCTTAGCGCCGGGTGGGGCCTGCAGTGGCCGGCTGGCGACGGAGGGTGGGGTTAACTTGGGCCGATGGGGTGTCCTTTCGGCCGGGCAGCGAGGCGATAGTTGCTGAGCGAAACGACGCTATGCGTGTGAGGGAGAATGTATTCGGATCCGTGCGTCGTACAAAATACCGGGCGCTACAATACCCAATATTAACCCTGATATTTTTTGTGATTTTATCGGTCAAAAGTATTATTGTGATCAATTTTTCGGTTATCATGGTGTGTTGCGCTTCCTCCTACTATGGCCAGAACCTCCTATTCTCGGACAGAACGGACCATCTCCAATAATATACGACCATTACTTCGGATTTGTTCCTGGGAAGACCCAAAACGCATCGAGTGCATCTTTTAACGGAGGAAATTGAAATCCACAAAACCATATTAATATTAATCAGATGACGCTAATAATAGTTATTCATACCCTGTACTTGACAGCTGCACTAAAATTGATGGCCGAAAACCACATTAATTTAACTAAATTATTATACTGAAATACTGGCCCCATGACGATAGTTTCGCGCAACACGGTACCCTTCCACATACATAAATACTTCACCATATACTTCACCACAATCTCCACATTTGCCTTGATGATGGTCACTGTAATGCTGTCCGTAACGTTGGCTAAAATGGAGGAATCGCAATAATCACAATAATATTTACCCTTCTCCTGTTTCGAGGTTCACTTAATTTATTCCCCAACAGGCTTGTGATATGCAAAACTTATGATAATATTATGTTCTTTGATTTCCTTTTATTGGAGGACTTAAAAGTGTACTGCCACTCCAGATCATCTAGATTTTTCTTTGTTAAAACATACACTAAAACACATATATTTATATACTTACTACTAATATAATTGGTTAATTTTTACAGTGCCATTTTTGTCAAAAAATACCTCAAGAGCTAAGATTATATTTTGTAGATTGACGTGGTAAGTAGAACTAATAATTTTATTTCATACTTTGTTGATCACCGCATGTGCATGTTTTACTAACCACACTAACTTGGTAGTGTTTTTTAATGTTTAAATTAGGTACTAAAAGGCCTTGCATTGATAATCTAAGGTGGTTGTTGATTGATTTATTGACTGGTTGTGCATCAGCAAATTGCTTGTGGTAAGCTAAATCTACTTTAATTTTATTATTTCTAAGATTAATTTAGCTTTTATAAACCTTCCTCCCAAGTTATTATTCTAATTCTCGGAATAATAGTAACTTTATCCCATTGGCAAATCTGCTGCTTCGTTAGGGTAGCTGTTAATTTGTACCTTGCCTTCCCAGCCCACATCCCAAATTGACCAAACTGTAAGCTCATCCCTTTTCTTGGGAACTTTAAAGTAACTCACTCCCAAAATACTCTCAAAAAGTAGAGCAACGTTTTTAACCCTCAGTCTGCTATTAAATATGTGTTTAAACCTTTGCTCCCTGACAGCACAAATTTGTACTCATCTATAAAACTCCATGTAACTTCTCTCCCAAAACAATTTTTTACGTATTACTCCTGTCAGTTCATTATTGGACATTATTTTATAGATCGGCAATTTTTTAAAGCTTAGTTATGAAAACGGACACCAGGATAAATTATTTTACGTTGACCCCACATGGTTAAAACGAGAAGTTAGAAAGAGTAAATATTGTAAACCAATAATGTCATTATCTATCAAAAATGATAGCCATTTAGAAGTAAACAATTAACCATATTAAATTACAATTTAAATGAAATGAAAACAATTAAATAGTAAGATAAATTGTTACTTATTCCCAGACGGTATAAAAATGAAACGGAGAAATTTTCCCTATGAAAATCCCAAAAAAAATCGGAATGATTTTTAAGCTACAAATGACAAATAATTCACAAAAAAGTGTATAAAAGTATGTAGGGGAGTCTATAAAGTGTTTGCAGTTCAGGGATCAAAGGACATACAATATAAATGCAGAGCATTCTTTCATTTGGTTTGTGGAATAATGTTTTAAAATTCATTGCCGTGGAATTTAACCAAAAATTTATCAACAATTTCAATAACTCAAAATTTGTTTTTATTTCTCATTTCTCAAAATTTAACTAGCATTGTCTTACCATTTTCTTTATGGAATGTATAAGTTAGGTGCAAAAAAATTGCACTTTTGGATAGTCTGTTATCATTTTCTGTTTTGGTTTTGTTTAAAAACTTTTTTTAACATGTGTTTTTTTAACTTACAGAAATCAAGGCTTACAGACAAAAACAAGCAGGTGAGTCATATGTGGCACTATTCTTATGTTAAATCTTAATATATAAAACAAAGTCGGGTTAGTTACACTATTTATAACTCGAGAAAGGCTGTACTGATTTTGATGATCTTTGATTTGTTGGATTTGTCTCCGCTCCGTATAACAGAATAACTAATAAAACATCGCAAGAATTCACGAAAAAGAAAGTTATGAAGAAAATTATTTTTTTCATACATTTTATATGGAACGAATTCTCACATTTTGAAAGAACTGCAGCAATATTGTGATAGGTATAATATTGAACTGCGCGTGAATTCTAAAAATTCGAAAATGTCAAATGTCAATGCACTGATTGTTTTGCATTTGTTCTTAATCATATAATGCTGCCCTTCTTTCTTACACACTAAATGTCAATAGTCGAAAATGAGACAAACGGTGAACGTATGTCTGCAACCCCTCCAAAGGAAAAATACAATAATTATAATAAATCTCTGAAATGAAACGCATTTTGTTTTACATAAGTTCCACACAGGAGGCCCTGAGGAAAATAATTTCTCTCAGGACCTATGTCATCTTAGGGGATGCTATGTGGAGGGTCTTTTTAAGGAAGGGGAGGATAGGAAGTTCTGGGAAGGAAAAAGGAATGAGGGGTGGGTAGGAATCTGGGGGTCAGTGTGTCCGGGAGTGACGGACTTATGAATCCAAACCTCCAACTGCGGTGCAAGGCAATGGGTCGAGAGAGTCCGGCTGGAAAGGTCAAAAGGCCTTCCTCAACCAGTATCTCTCGATCCGTCCCGCCACGCAGCAGGTGGGCAGAGACCAAAGACCCGGACAAACTTCACACAATGAACCCGGACACCCCTGCTAAATCACCAAACGTAGCGAAACACTTGGGGTGACCTATAGCAGAGGTGTTGGTTATCCAATAAATGGTTCCCGGGATGGCGGCACCCGTACCCGCCTCCCAAATTCCCGTAGTTAAGTGGAAAAGTAAGAAAATCACAAACAAAAAAATCCATACACAATGACATCTCTGATACTGACAAAAACAAAACTCGGACAGCTGCTCATCGATAATTGCTTCATTGTGTAATTTTAAATTTAATAAAAAAACTGAGTTTAAATCTACAGTTATTGATTCTGAGGCGGTACGAGGTTCGGCGGGTCAGCTAGTATTCATATAAATCATGAAACGGCAAATAGACATTACCCTACCTACAAAATTTAACCAGAAATTAAAAAAATCGAGTGCAGTTCACACGCGGTAGAAGCGAAATTTTACCAAAACAATCTCAACCAATGCCTTTAAAAGTGAGGTCATAATCAAAGCGGCCAATGAGCGCAGACCTAGCTTCATTTCTGTTTCATATCTCAACCAATAGGAGCCTTGAAAAGTGACATCATAATCACAGCGGCCAACGGGCGCAGTTTGATTCTTCGCAGGTGCTGTAATGCGTCATTTCCGTTTCATCCGAATTTCAAATCACAACGACGCTAAAGAAGTTTCACTTAAAAAAAAATTGTACTATTATAACTTCATACGAAACACCGCTTGCGGTTGCTTCGTTCCAACAGAACGTAATAAAAATGGGATTGATAGGATTTGATTGAACTCAGGACAACATCAAACCGTCCAAATAAATGAGGTTATGAAACTACATTCAACTGTATGATAGTGTATGTATTTAATTAGTTAGGAAAATATACCATTCATTTGACAATCGTCACAATACATTATTTTTTCAGTGTTAGTTGTTGAATATATTCATAATTATTTAAATAATATTATGGTGCAAACTTTCCGCAAATTAATATGTAGGTACCTTCAGAAAGCGTCAATCTTTAGTGCCAACCTGATTTTGACGCAGAAATCGTCGCAATAGGCGAGTTTAAGGTCCGCAAAGCGGCATGACTCCCCGCTAAAGCCTTTCTCTTTCGCTTACGTTCATGTAAAGTCAGTAAAGTGACTGTATCTGCGCGAGAATGGATCATATCCAGTTCAGGTCGGCATTTAAGTTTGACGCGTACTAAACAACAGATTAAACCTACTGATTATCAAATACATAACTTATTTTTAAAATGATCATCATACTTTGTTTAAAAAAAAAATTTCTAAGTTACCCCAAACATACAGATATCAAGTACACAACCCTTGCTAGTTTACGATCACGATTGTGAGTAATTTCAGTAGATTCGGAATTGTAATAAGAAATATGTAATTTGCAGATAAACAAAAAGATACAAAGTTCCTACGAATCGGTTCGCTGAACCTCCGGGTGAAGAAGACAACGCACGCCTTCAGCAACTTCCTGGGAGTCGGCTCTGGCAGCAAACGCGAGGGACTCAAGTTCGCCGGCAAGTCCACAATGAACCAACAAACTAGCGACGTCAACAACACCTGGGGGTCTGCCCACAATTTACAGGTAATAATGCCTCTTAAATATGTACTAAAATAATAGAAACAAGCGAACCATAAACCATATCTTACTTCATCCATACTACTCCAAATCGCATCTATGCACTGCTGCACCCCTCGCCTTCTTGCCTGTTTCTACCTACACACCAAACACGTAATTTTCATTGGCCCCTCTCCGCCTCTTTGATAGCCAGCAAGTTTAACTATATATATTATGTACATCATACCAAATCAACGGTATCTTAACGGTTTACATTAACTCCACTCAGGGCCTATTTGACCTTGGGGGATGCAGTGTGGAGGGTATTTTTAGCAATGGAAAGAGAGTAAGGGAAGAGACTCTTCGAGAGAGAAGGGAAGATAGGAGTGTGTAGGAATGTGGGGGTGTGTCCAGAAGTGATGGACATATGAATACATCCCTCCCACTGCGATGTTCCGAGAGAGTCCTCCTGAAGCCCAGGTCTCCCAACCAGTCTTTTTCGATCCGGCGCACCACTCGACAAACCTCACCTAATGAACCTGGACACCCATGCTAAGTCACTAAACATTGCGAACCACTTGGAGTGACCTATGGCAGAGGTGTTGGTTATCCAATAAATAGCTCCCGTGGCGGTGGTCCATTTTCCGGTCTCCCGAATTGGGATACTAATAAAATCCTATGTTAATAATAATTTAATTATGAACTCTCTGTGCAAATCAACTAAAGGCACTCGGCTTTCCACCATACCCTTAGGCTGTGTAAACATTTGAAATGGAAAGAATGCGTGCCGAACGGGAAAGGAACGAAGCAACTGCAAGAGGCATTTTGGGCCATTTGCTGTTGCTTCAGATAAGAAAGAAGGAGAAACGAATATATTGTTTGTCTGTTTTAATGCGTCCAATGGGATGAGGTTATATTATTTGACTTTTCTTCTCCTTTCCTCCTCGTTCTCGAGCTTACATTTGGAGTAGACTTGCAGTATCCATGCAGATGTGAAAGTGAATGAAGCGAGGAGTGTGTCCATCCTAAGTCAAAGTTTTGTTTGCAGGATGGTGGCGGGCAAGCGACGGCGGGCATGCCGCCACCTGCGTCCACCAGGGTGAAGCGCCGCGTGACCAAGGGGGGCCAGCAGAGCCGCAGCACTCCCGGCACGCCCAGCCAGCCGCGCGCCGCCCCCTCGGAGGACCAGGCCAGCCTGGCCAGCCTGCCCTCGCGCCCCGGCTCACCCACTCTGCAGGACTCTGACTCGGACTCAGCTTTCGGCTTCGATGGTCATTGGCAATACAACAAATGAGACCAATAATCAATAGCTCAGAGTACACATTTTGCACTTCTTGAAAATTTTGATTTTAATGTACATTTTGAAATACATCTACATATGAGTACATTATGTCAATTTCCGTAGAATACTGTGATTTGGTATTTTTACTCAGTGGAGTCTGTGTGTGTGCTCTCTGCCATTGAAAATTGACTTTATTTTCTTTATCGCAATATGTACATATCTTTCAAGCTACTTTTACAATTGTTAATTTTTTTGAAAAAATTGTCACATTTTCTTTGTTGAAATATATACATATCTTTTCAAACTAGGTACTTACAAATTTTTAATTTTTTTGAAAAATCAAATTTTTTTCTTTATTAAAATATGTACAAATCTTTTCAAGCTACTTACAATTGTTATTTTTTTTTTTTAATTGTTATTTTTCTTTGTTGAAATATGTACATACCTTTTCAAGCTACTTACAATTGTTAAATTTTTTTGTACGGTTTCTAGTTTTAATAATTATTTTTATGAAATTAATTTAATTTAATTATCTTACTTTAATTGCATTTTCATCTAGAAAAGTAAATGAAACATGTTGATTATATTTAAATAGAACATACTTAGTTGATTTACATTAATTTAAAATAATGCATTTTTAAAATAAGCACATTAATGTTAATTTTAAATTATATGATTTTTTCCAATATTGGAGGTTAAACTGTTTATAAATAATAATAATATTTGGATGATTTGTATAGCACCGTTTTTATGAAAAATCACCTTAAGGTGCATAATACATTTTGAAAGACATTTTTTAACTGTAGGTATATTGAATACACTGCATCATTGTAATCACGTAATGTAATCATGTAACCTAATCAAGCAACCTAATAATCATCAATGTAATCATGTAACCTAATCAAGTTTCCGCTTCTATAGAAGAGAAATATGAAAAAAAAAATATTGCTATATAAAATAATACATTATATTTATAACGCAACCACTCGAATTCATTTTTTTTTAAATTGTACCTCAATTTCTACAGCCAATGATTATTACATGAGAACAGCCATATTATGATACTTTTGATTTTCCAAGTATAATTTAGTAAAATGTAACATTATTTTTAAAAAAACTACTAAAAGAAGTGCCTACTGAAACTGAAAAAAATACTGAAAGAATTATATATTGTACATAGCAAGTTGAACTCCAAATCCTCAATTCTATGATTGTTTACAAAAGTAGAAGTGGTTAAAAAAAACCACTTTGGCAAGTTATTATTAATTTTAAAATATTACTAGAGTAGAGGAAACTGCATCTGTATTAAAATTCATTTTAGAATTTCAACCTCGAGATCTGATTGTAACATTATGTACATAATTATTTAAACTTCACTTCTGAGAATAATTGTATTTTACGAAATACTTTATTGTGATACTAAATTATAGTTTATTTACAAAAGTTTATTTTATTTTATTAGTGTTTCAATATATTATTATAATTATATTATTATAATCATGTAATGCGATTCACGTTCTATGTTTAATTTATATTCATTCTGCGGATTAACCCTATAGTAGTCACGCCTTTCCGTGAAACTTGTGTAGTCGCGTGGGGAGCATTTTGACGCCCATACTAAAATGCATTTTTTGCACATTTGTTGTTAAAAAAAAAAAGTTTATAAAAGGATCAAAGTGAACATACACATTTAGAAAAAAGTTATATTTATTCAAGTAACATACTTAGTCTCTGAAAAATTTGGCTTTTAATCCTCTTTGGGAAAAATTGCTTACTTTTGGGATCATTTTTACCTTAAACCTAATAAAAATACAAATGAAAAGAAAGTAAAATAAAAATACAGTTACACAAATTTGTATGTTTTCACATCTCCATCATGTTTCAGCGAAACAGACTTGACACATATACATACACTGTTCGTTGCACAATAACTTTTTCATACATTGCACCCTTTTTTGGATCGTTTATTTTTCTTTAGTGAACATACCGTGCATATCCCCTCTCTCCCTGAAGATATTTTCTGGTTTTCCGTTGGTACGAATCGAGCAATTTGGTTCCTCAACATCTCTCGGCAAGATCTTCTCGTTATAAGTGGTCTAGTCAGTCAGTAAATACACAAATTATAGTTTCATGAGTGAATGCTCAGAGAGCAATTTGCCACCGCGCGTGACTCGCAGGTAACAAACTCTTTCTTCCGAAGGTCGCCCTTGTACTGATTGTCCTCAAACTACAGGAACACAGGAAGATGAGGAACAGGGGGGCAGCTCCCAAGATGCTTGACCTCAAAGAGTGCATAGTAATATAATAATATCTTTATTCAATGAAATTGGCAACATTATAACTAAAAAAGTACATGTTCAATGTAGTTTACAAATAGATTACATCAGTACAAAAAAATTAACAAATAGAAAGTAATGTAAGAACGGTTATGCAGAAGTAGAATAATTATATACTATTTTTAGTCGTCCATAGCCTGCCTCACTAGGTGAACCTGTATTGAGGCAGAATTTTTTGTAAATTGTTTCTCGCAATTTTATCTATGGTTTTTATAAATGTATAATGTAGGTTTCTATACAGCAAAAACTTTATTTTGTTTGCATATACACAATAAAAAGACTGCAAAATAGTTCACAAAATAATAACATTTATTTGCAGAGGGCGGTAAAATGCTCATAGCGTGAACGCTCTTGGGTTAAGAAAACTACAAGGGTTCTGGAAATTATGAATTCTTCAGGTGTCGATGGTTAATTATTAGTAATCTCCCATGATCCCGCTTACTAATAATTGCGGTGTAAATATAATGCGACGCATAAGTTCAGAATAGTGAAATTACCACGGCGTGTGTATGGTTACAACGGCCTTATACCAGGCTTATGGCCGGTTTTACCATATCAATGTTGAACCGGCGAATAAGAATCTAATAAGTAAGTAGAATAGATAATAAATAAAATAAGAAATGTATCAAAAGTTTTCAGTATTTTTGTATTTTAAGATGGTAAATGTAACTGAGTACGGTTAGAGAGATTCTTGTTTAGTGGTGTACTGGATGAGTCCAAAAATAATTAAGCAAACCACGAGTTAATTGTTTGTAATAATTGTTGTGCAATAATAAAAAAAAATTAAAATTCATTATGATCTTAGTTGCTTTCTTTTAGCCTGGAGGGCCAATTTATCAATTTTCAAATTGCAGTTGGTGGCATTGTAAACCTATTTGTCTCCAAACCAATAACTGCTTTTTGGTTTGGAATGATTTTTATCATTCTGAATTAACCTGTAGGCGCTGGACTGCTGCATAAGCAGTGTTAAAGAATCGTGCCTAAGGTATGAAGCCCTGCAAGGTTTGGCGTGTACATAGTTTTTGTACATAAAATAAAATATTGCATCTACTAGTTAGTTAAAGACAAAAAAAATATCACTTCTTCAAATATAGTATTGACCGCGTGTTGGCTTTAACAAATTAATATTTTTATCAAAGATTTAATTTAAACAAATATTTTTGTTAAATGTGAATTATCTGCCCAGATGACAGCCACACATATACATTTTGAATTTATCACTGTTGTTATGTCATTAGTCATTACGCATCACGATCACACAATCACTTATCTTTGGGGTGTTTGCATTTTGTTTATTGACGGGCATTATTTTATGAGAACTGTTGTATGAAATTGTTTCATTATATTTATTTGTAAACCTTTTTTTTATTGATTGCAAAGACAAGGTTACATTAAGCCCCCCCCCCCCCCCCCCCTCCCTCCCTCCCCCCAGGCTGATTAGTTCACTTTTGAGAACAGCTCACTTAGCTCTCATAGATATCGTTGTATCTCCCTTACTGTCATGATGAGAAATATGATCTAAACGGTGTTACAAGAAAAGAAAATTACTATGCTTTATATTTGAATCTTGAAGTTAACCACAGAAAAATTTAAATGTGCACCTCGAAGAAACCAAAGTTTCCAACTGCAAATTGAGATTTTTTATTAATTATTTTTTTATGAAATTACAGAAAAGCGAGGTAACAATAATAGCCCAGTCAGTGGGGGATAAAAAAGGCCTTCAGCTTGCAAAAGGTTGTGTAGTAGCGATTTTCATATATGTTATTTAGATTGGGACTCTAAAGAAAAAAAAAGTTTTCGAGCTTGGGAGGGTCGAGCTCGAGCCGCCATCTTGGATTGAAGGTCCCAAAATTTAGTTTTTTTAAAATAATTCCTCAACGGTTGGTTTTACAACAAAAATGTCTATGGAAAACTTGAAGCAGACTAAATTACGTAAGTTTTTTGTTTGAATTTTTTTTTTCTAAACCTAATATATAATGACTTACAGCGGTAGAAAGAAGAAAATTTTGACAAAAAATCGTAAAACTCAAGTTTTCATGATAAATTTTGTAAGAACATATTACACAATATCATTTTAACGTATTTCCACAACACAATACAATTATATAGCAAAATCTATTTCAAATTACAGTAATTTTTCGTGTTACATAGAGGAGAGAAAGAGACGGCAACATACTGCGTGCCTGCAGTATGTTGCCGTCTCGTGCCACCTCAGCGCCTATATTGCTACAGGCTAGGATCCCACTATGACAAACCCAACGCCGACGTCATTGAGTGCATGGATGAAACTACTTTGTAGTGATAATGAACATTTAGTAAGCCTTAAAAAAG
Source organism: Limnephilus rhombicus (assembly GCA_929108145.2). Taxonomy (NCBI): domain Eukaryota; kingdom Metazoa; phylum Arthropoda; class Insecta; order Trichoptera; family Limnephilidae; genus Limnephilus; species Limnephilus rhombicus. The sequence goes on from OV815275.1 coordinate 10,852,202, forward strand.
CTGGTCTGCCAGTGCGTCTTCATTGAGTATACGAATGAAAACAATATGATGCAAAACCGGAAGACATAGCAGATGAAGGAAAATGCTTTCTTGTTGCTCTGTACGGGAGTTCAAAAATGGTATGGAATCCAAAAAAATCCAGAAAACTGGGCCTGGAAACGTGGCACCAATGGGCTGTTCCAATAAGAATGACAAAGAAACCAGCACCCGAGACTTTATTAAAATTTATTTCTTGCAATTGAATATGAAGAGATTTTGTCAATGGAAGCCCAGCATCTCAGTACCACAGGAAATGAGTTAGATCATGACATTGATGACAAAGACTATTGTTAAGATGTCAATATCAACCAACCGGGATCAACAAAAAAATATTATTACGCAATAGCAAATATGTAACATAATTACAAATATTAGTCGAACTCTGTGCGACTCGCCATACCATCGCTGGAATATCTGTGGAATAGACATACTGACCTTGACATTGTCGAAAGATCCCTACAGGCTGTAAGAGTGGTTTTTGGAGACTCGGCAAGAGAGGTGGATTTGCAAATCAATGAGAATAAAACTAAAATCATGATGCAAACCAGAACCCCACACCATAGAATAAAAGATAAATTGAAATTTAAAGACACTTATAATTTCGAAGTGGTGGAAGAGTTTACATACCTGGGCTCCATCATAACGCATGACAAAGAAAACCCAGTAGAAGTAAGAAAGCGCATCACAGGCACTAACAACTTTCAAATCCCGAAACGTCCATAGGAAAACCCTATATAAAACAATTATTACAACGGTTTTGGCCTATGGATGTGTGGCGGGAACGGCTAGGAACCTTCGAAAGAAAGGTACTTCGAAGAATCTCAGGAGCGGTGCGAGAGAGAGAGGCATTGGAGGGAACCCCACCACTTTCCCAATGGCGTTATAAGGAAACATATGGTTTCCTCCTTCACCGCACACGTCAAGAATCTATTTATTTATATTTATTTGAACGACTCTAGACCCTCCAATGTCCATGCATACGGGGTGGTGAGAAAGCAGTATGCAAGTACTTACATTAACATGAGGGAGAGGCTTGGAGAATCCACCACAATAAAGCTCTATGTTATTTACCAAGCTCCCAGACTCTCTATCCATCTAAGGCTCCAAAGACTAAGATGGGCCGGACATGTGCATCGAATGTCAAGCACACGAGTACCGAAGAAGGTTCTAACAGAACATCCAGGAGGTAAACGAAAGGTGGGCAGACCTAGGCTGAGACGGGAGGATGATGTCAGGAAGGATGCAAGAGGACTACTCCATGTCGCAGTTAGGAAGACGACGAAATGGGTTGTAATGCCATTGAAGAGGAAGAAGACTTACTGGGGATACCACAATAAAAAAATGCGCCATTTTCTCTATCTCATGGTGGTGTGGAAATTATAATTATGTAATAAATAGCCCGAAAAAATAACAAAAATTGGGAATTTCACCATTTTTTAGAAAAATATTCACATTTCCGCCACTGTAACTCGTTACCTATTAGACTTACAAAAAAAAAATTTGAAAAAAAAAATATTTAAAATTCTATCTTCTTTAAGTTTGTCTTTCACAATTTGGTCGTAAGATCAACCATTGCACAATTATTTGAAAAAAAACAAATTTTGGCACCTTCAATCCAAGATGGCGGCTCGAGCTCGACCCCCCCAAGGTCGAAAACTTTTTTTTTTCTTTAGTGTCCCAATCTTAACAACATATATCAAAATCAGTATGGATGAAATAAAAAAAATCGATTAAATGCATGAAGAATGGTAAGGCTGTTGGTTTCGACAATATTGCTGCCGAATACTTTAAAGGAGATAGCCATATTATTCTCACATGGTTGTGCAAACTTTTTAACCAATGTTTAGAGGAGGGTTACACGCCATTAGATTGGAGAAGGGCTGTAATCATGCCGTTGTACAAAGGTAAAGGGTCACGCATGGAATGTGGGAATCATAGGGCTATTAGCCTGCTAAGTTCTGTCGGCAAGCTGTATGGAAGAATATTGATTGAAAGGGTAAGAACGGAAACAAAGGATAAAATATGGGATGTGCAAGGTGCCTTTATGAGTGGAAGGGGATGCATGGACCAGATTTTCTCCTTGCGTATGCTCACTGAGAAGTTTTTGGCGAAAAACCAGAAACTTTTCTGCGCCTTTGTAGATCTTCAAAAAGCGTACGACCGAGTCGACAGGAAAAAGCTATGGAAGGTGTTGTCCAAGTATGGAGTGAATACAAATCTCATACAGGCAATTGCGTCTCTGTGCGAGGGAAGCGTTGCATGTGTTAGGGTGAACGGTGATTTTACCGGGTGGTTTGACATCACAAAAGGTGTTAAGCAAGGCTGCGTAATGTCACCATGGTTATTCAATCTATACATGGATAATTGTATGCAAGAATTGAAAGATGTGGGATTGGGCGCGAAATTGAATAGTCTGAAAGTATGTTGCCTGTTGTATGCTGATGACGCGGTGCTGATTTCTAACACTATGGAAGATCTACAGTCTCTAGTATCTAGGATGAACGAAGTATGTATGAAGAATGAGTTAATGATGAATGTAAGTAAGTCTAAAGTCATGGTGTTTGAAAGAGAGAGTACGAAAACAGTGTGCGATATAGTAGTGAATGATGAATACTTGGAGCAGGTGGATGAGTTTGTTTATCTGGGTAGTATGTTTACGAGAGATGGGAAGGCTGATAGAGATATTGAAAGGAGGGTAAATGCCGGTAACTCCATTAATGGAGGACTGAATGCCGTTGGAGCTAATAAAAAACTTTCAATAAAAGCGAAACTAGCAGTCCACAATGGAGTCCTGATCCTACCCTGATGTATGGCAGTGAGGCATGGAACTGGCAGAGGAAGGATGAAAGTAAACTGAATGCTGTTGAAATGAGATCCCTGAGACGTATGTGTGGTAAAACCATGTATGATCGTGTTAGAAATGTGGATATCCGCAAAGAATGTAAGGCTGATGTAAGTATAATGAGCAAAATTAAGAAAGGGACCCTCAGATGGTTTGGGCACGTAGAGCGAATGAACAAAGAAAGTAGTGTTAAAAGAATATATGATGCAAATGTGAATGGTAGAAGGAGTCGGGGACGCCCGAGGAAGACATGGCACGATCAAGTAAATCAGATACTTGAGACGGGCCATGTCAAAAGTCAGAATAATAGAAGAGTATGTATGAGACGATGTATGAATGTGAGTGAGGCAAAGAGTGTGTGCCAAGACCGAGTTGTTTGGCGGTCCGTCCTCTCTGCCTACCCCTGCGGGGAAACGGCGTGATGGTTAGTTAGTTAGTTAGCTACTACACGACCTTTTGCAAGGTAAAACTCCCCACTGACTGGGCTATAATGTTTGTAATACATTTGAGTAATAACACATGTGTTTTGCTTTTTTTCCATTATCAGTAATTTCAGTTAGAAAAAATGTAAGGTTAGCCATTTTTTACTTTTTCATGTTTGCATTAAAAATTTTAATATTTAAAATATTACCCATATTTTTATTTCGAATTATAAAATTTGGAAGAGTATTTCATCATCTTTCGAAACAGTTTTTTGTTTTTAGATACATTCAGAAAGATTCCAAATTATTTTATTGCAAAGCTGTAATTTTCTAACCTTCTGATAGATTATGCCTGAGGTCTGAAGGGTTAAAAATAAAACGAGATTGCTATCACATTTATTATTGTCACATCACTATTGTTGTATGTTGCACATCACTAGTGATGAACTACTTCTTATAATTATTGTCATCTGTGGTCTATGGGGAACTAACAGGAACTAATGTCAATTGTGTAAACACCTCTTCAATAAAAAGTCTTTAATAAAATAATAACAGTGTTTTACATATTAAATATATAACTTAACATGGTGTCAGAAGTCGGATGTTAATATTAATAATATAATATATTAAAAATTAGTGGTGAAAAAACAAGATGTCGGAAGGATTCACCAAAGTACGTACAACATGATTTTAATGCATTGTCAAATCTACATGTATCATCAAATAGCGTAAATAACGATGGAATATGGAAAAATTGGTGGCAAAGTTATGAAATATACTTGGTGGCATCAGGTTTGGGAGGAGCCCCAGAAAAAAGAAAAATAGCAATTCTACTTCATTCCATTGGCTCCAAAGGTATGGAAATTTTCAAGTCATTTAACATGAATATGGAATCTATCACGCTAAAACAAGTCAAGGAAAAGTTTGACAATTATTTTGCACCACATAAAAACTTAACAATGTTAAGGAATTCATTTTTTACACGAAAACAAAATAATTCTGAAGACATCAACAATTTTCTCCTGGACCTAGAAAACAAAAGTTTGGAATGTGAATTTGGAGAACTAAGAGAATCTCTGGTAAGAGATATATTTATTGCAAACATGAGTACAAATTTGAACCACATTCGTCAACGCCTACTACAAGATTCTGCATTGTCATTGCAAAAAACGATAGAAATCGCAAAAACCATATTAATGTCACAAAACAACCTGAAAAAATAAATCAACAAATACTTACAGAAAACATTCTTCAAATAAATCACAAAAGTACATCAAGACAGTCAAGATCTCCGTCACCATCATCACACCATCATTTTCACTCAACGTCAAGTCAGTATGGATTTTCCAATCGTCATGGATCACCGTCATCATCACATCGTAATTCAACATCAAGTCAGCATGGGTTTACCAATCGTCAAGGGTCACCGTCACCATCGTCAAGGTCAAGTGGTCACAACAATCCATGTGGAAGATGTGGACAACATCACCGCTTCATATGCCCAGCAATAAACATCAAATGCAGGTCATGCAATTCTTTCGGTCATTTCGCAAAACTCTGCTTTAAAAATAATTGTAACAAGAAAATCAGAAATTTAAAGTCAGTAGATTTAATACTCAATGATGACAGTGCTAATTGCCCTGAGGGACATTTTATTGCAACAATAAGAAATATTAACAACAGTAAATTTTCAAGTCAAGCATGGCACTTAAATATAATTATTAATAACATAATATTAGACTGTATTTTGGATACAGGAGCAGACATTAACGTAATTTCAATATCAGACTTTAAAAATTTAAATTTATGCAATACTATTTTACAAAAAGTTTCTACCAAAGTGTCAGGTTTTGGTGGAAATAAAATACCCATTATTGGTCATTGTGATCTTATGTGTGAAATACATGGAAGTATAAATAACATCATATTTTTTGTAACAAGTTTAGATTGTCAATCTGTCTTAGGTCTTCCCACTATTGAAAAACTTGGGATTGTAAAAAGAGTATTTAATGTCCAATGTAATCTAACACCCTATTTCAGTGTGTGAAATCTTTTTCAAGCATGATAAGATTCGTAACCATGATTCTTTATTCGATAAAACCTCATAATGTTTGCGTTCTAAATTTTAATATTTAAAAATGCTACGGCTCTCTCTGGGTCGAAAGGGGCCCCGTTTTTAGCTTTTTCATAAATCAGAATCAGTCACGCATTTTATATTCCCTCATATATAGGTAATGCATGAATCTCTTTTGTACTTTTTCTTAAAAAATCTGGCAATGTAAATAATTTTAAACGGCTCTCCACTTGTAAAAGCAAATGCAGCTTTACTTGCGTATCCAATCCCGATTAGCCCTGATTAATTCAATAATCAACTAAGGACAATGAAACGACCGAGCATTTAAAATTTCGGTATTTTTACAAATTTATGGCGATTTTTTTATCGAGGGAATTTCGTAAAAATGACTCCCGTGATGTTTTTATGTGAAAACGGAGGTGTGACTGTATTATGTTCGGTGGGTGGCACACCGGAAAATGAAAGAAAAGATGTTTTTATGCGTCTCAGGTTTTCATTATTTATATTTTTACCCGCGTGTTCACACGATTTTTTTTTTTTGATTCTGTCAAGACAACTTTTGGGAACATTAAATAATTGTATTCTAGATGGTTTCTTTGATGTAATTTTATGTAACAGCTGTTTCAGTTTCCAAAAGCAACGTAAAATAAGGGAACTGAATAAGAAAAGCGAGGGAAGAAAACCCTGCCAAGGAAGCTGCACTAACTTGGGATTTCCATCTGGGCTTGTAGTGAAAAAGTTTTTTGAAGGTAAAAACGGGAACCGTCATCCTGGAGGGGGTGCCTTTTGATTTAATACCATTTTGACATACTCTGAGAAGTATCACACCAAGAGATGCAGTGGAAATACCGTCAAAGCCTCGACTCTCAGATATATGGGATCCGACCCCCCCCCCCCTTATTAAAGTTGAATTGAGAAAAAATTCGAATGAAATATCAAAATGACACGACAACTTACGATAGGAAAATACAAGTTGACTGTGGTAATGTCTTTCGGCCTCATTTTTCTAAAGAAATGTTTAATGAGGTCACCAACCTTTTTCTGACCTCTTTTCATTACGCCAATATATAATAACAATTATGAAGAAGAAATGGCAATTCATATTTACTAGATTTGATAAAATTGCAATGGAAAATTGAAGTGGAATGATTGCAAATCGACGGGTGACGGGAACTATTTTTGGAAATGATATTAATTCATGGCCATGTGGCATGTGCAAAGCATTCCATCATTTTTTATTAAAAACAAAAAAAAAAACATTTTGGGAACTCCGTACATGAAGTATGATTGAAATCAGATTAAATTTTGAAAAATTAAGCATCGTGAAGTTAAATAAAAAACTAAAAAACGTTATTATAACGCATCTATCAACCTATGCTAATTTTAAAAATGGAAAGAGAAAGGTTGTGAAGTCCACTTTATTTCCATTTTTGATTAACTGACCGTAGCTCCTATGAATATAATGACATATTTCAGGGTCTCGGATGTCTACCACCTGTCGTTCATCTCAAGCTTCGCCATGATGCTGTACCGTGCGTCGATCCTCCGAGAAAAGTCCCATTTGCCTTACAAAACAGTCTTCGTGAAGAATTAGATCGCATGGACAAGATGAAGGTCATTGAAAAGGTTACTAAACCTACTTCTTGGGTAAATTCTGTCGTCATAACTGTCAAAGAGTCAGGTAAATTGAGAATTTGTCTTGATCCTAGAAAATTAAATAACTGCATAATGAGAGAATATTTTCCTTTAAAAAATATTGATGAAATTAGGTCAAAACTTATAGGTGCTGCATATTTTTCTCATTTAGATGCTTATTCTGGATTCTGGTCACTAAAATTAGATGAAGAAAGTAGTGATTTATGCACTTTTCAAACTCCATTTGGAAGGTACAGGTATTTAAGATTACCATTTGGAATAAATGCAGCAACAGAAATTTTTTATAGGATTATGGTAGATTTGTTTGGAGATCTGGCCCCCTAGTATGGTCGATCGACATAGGTTTTATCGAAAATGTCTGTAACTTGAAATCGCTCCCTAGCACGACTGCAGGACGCTAACGAAGAAATAACAGTTTATGTCAAATAAATTAGGAACCCTTAGTCGATGTGAACTGTTATTTGCTCGTTAGCGGCCTGCAGTCGTGCTCGGGAGCGATGTCAAGTTACCGACATTTTCGATAAAACCTATATCGACCGACCATGCTAGGACCCCTGGAAGGTATTTTGATTTTTGTCGATGATTTTCTGGTTTATGGAGAAACTGAAGAAATTCATAACATTAGAAAGAAAAGTCTTGGAAAGGGCTAGTAGAGAAGTCAATTTAAAATTAAATAAGTCAAAATGTAAATTTTTAGTCAAAGAAGTATGTTTCCTAGGTTATATTTTTAGCAAGGAAGGTGTAAAAGTCGACAAAGAGAAAGTCAAAGCTATATTAGAATTACCGTCTCCAAAAAATGTCAAAGATTTACAAATATTTTTGGGAATGGTAAATTATTTAGGTCCGTTTATTGAAAACTTGTCTGATAAATCACAAATTTTGAGAAATTTATTAAAAAATAATGTAGTATGGTCATGGGACCAGAATTGTGAAAAATCTTTTAAAATTTTGAAGGAAGCTATTTCAACTGCAACAGTTTTAATTCATTATGATCCAAAAATACCATTAACCTTGTCAGTCGATGCTTCAAAATCAGCTGTAGGTGCAGTCATTATGCAAAATAACTGTCCAATTGCATGTAGTTCAAAAACAATGACACAGTCGCAGGAAAATTATGCTCAAATTGAAAAAGAATTATTTGCCATACAATTTGGTTGTAATAAGTTTCATCAGTATGTTTATGGTAACAAAGTACAGTACAGACTGATCATAAACCTCTTGTCTATTTATTTAAAAAACCTTTACATGATGTACCAGCTAGATTGCAACGTATGATGTTAGCTCTTCAATCTTACGATTTAAATGTGGTACATGTCCCAGGTAAAGAAATGTATATATCGGATACTTTATCTAGAGCTGCTTTGAAAGATCATTATATACCCGATTATGAGTCTGATCTACATTGTCATGTAAATTCAATCTATATGAACTTAGCTATTAGTGAAGAATATTGTAAAAAATTGAGTAATGCTACTGCTTTGGATGAAACTATGCAAATATTAAAAAAATATTATTTCGCAGGTTGGCCAAATAGTAAAGATAAAGTCCATTGCACTTTAAAATGTTATTATAATATTCAAGACGAGATTCATGTTATTAATGAGTTAATATTTAAGGGTAATAAATTATTAGTACCTCAGTCTATGAGAAAAGAAATGTTGAATAAAATTCATGAAGGACATCAAGGAATAAACAAATGTCTAAGATTAGCAAGAGATTCTTTATTTTGGCCTAGTATTTCTGTAGATATAAAAAAATTAATTGAACAATGTCAAATATGCAATAAATTTAAAGTTTCGAATCCGAAGGAACCGCTGATAACTTATGAAATGAATAAGTTTCCATGGCAACAAGTAGGTATTGATTTAATGTATTTTGATAATCAAACATACCTTATTGTAACAGATTATTATTCAAAGTATATAGAAACTGCTTTTCTCAATAATAATTCCACTGCAAAAAATGTAATAATTCACTTAAAGTCTGTTTTTGCACGTCATGGAATACCAATGTCTTTAGTGTCTGATGGAGGTCCTCCTTTTCAATCGATTGAATTTAAATCATTTTTATACGATTGGGACATAGAACATGTAGTTACTAGTCCATATCATTCACAGTCTAATGGTCAGGCAGAGAGTTCTGTTAAAATTATAAAAAACATTCTTAAAAAATCTAAAGAAACAAATACAGATCCTTATATAGCTTTATTACATTATAGAAACACACCCAAAGCTAATTTGCCGTCACCTGCTCGTCCAGAACTTTGAGAATGAATATTCCCTTAGCTAAAATTAAATTAAAACCAAAGGTTGTAAGATTTTCTGATTACAGAAAGTGTATTGAAAAAAATAATGCAAAAAATTCCAAATATTATAATGTGAATGCAAAACCCATGTCTATATTACAAACAGGAGATAATGTATACTTTAAGAAAAATCCCAAAAGTACTTGGTTACCAGCTATGGTCAAAGAAAAATTAAAATGTAATAGGTCCTATATTATTCAAGATTATTATGGTAACACGTACAGACGAAATAGAATTCACTTAAAACTGAGATATAATGCAAACGTTAATAATGATCATCTGTCCATGCAATCTAATCCGGCACTTGAAGAGGCAAAAGCTGGAGATGAGAGACAGGTGGGAGAAAATAACATTAATAACCCTTACATTAGGGAACGTACCCATACTACGTGACTAACTTTTTGCTATTTTTAACCCCCCCCCCCCGGTGACCAAAAACCTAAGCAACCCGACGCTCATTTGTATGGAGCGTGACATTTTGAAGACCCCCCCCCCCCTAAACGTGTCACGTAGTATGGGTACGTTCCCTTACCAGATATGGAAGAGTTGTCAAACCACCGGATAGGTATAATGTGTAATGTTAATTTAATTAATATTGTATTGTATAAATAAAGAAAGGGGATGTCACATCACTATTGTTGTATGTTGCACATCACTAGTGATGAACTACTTCTTATAATTATTGTCATCTGTGGTCTATGGGGAACTAATGTCAATCAATGTCAATGGTGTAAACACCTCTTCAATAAAAAGTCTTTAATAAAATAATAACAGTGTTTTACATATATATATATGTATAACTTAACAATTATAACAAATATTTTGTTTTTGAGCTACCTATCTCTGAAATAAGAAAATAAAAATTTACTTCCTTTTTGTGTTTTTTTTTATTTTTTTGTGTGTTTTTTGTTCATGTCACAAAGAATATGAAAATAGAAGATTTATTTGAAGAAGAACCAAAACTGTTTTTTCTATGAGTGTATGATGAAATTGCGTATACTCCCCGTGGTGTCAATGTCAATCAGCCAATAAGTTTCATATCTCATATTTTTAGGGTATTAGCGATGCTTTCAAATTTCGGTAGCTATCGCTCGGGTGACTAAGCATAGAACTCACAGCCATCCAGTGTTATGCTTACTTTGTATGAAATATACGCATTGCAATCTTTGTAAGCTCTAAAGCATGGGTCGGCAACCTGCGGCCCGCGAGGCGTCTTGATTGCGGCCCGCAAGATTCTCGCAGCAACGCACGTGACGGACGATATCATACACAATGGAAAGAAAGGGAGCGAAGGGGGAGCAATTTGCAAATCATCATGATAGGTGTGCAAAGTGATACCACACTTAACCCTTTCAGCCCCGAATTATTGTTTCTACATATAAAAATTATTCAATGCTTGAGAACAACTCAGAAAATTATTTAAAATTTTTTGGTATATTTTTTATTATACATAGTTTAGAAATTATTGTACGTTAATTTGAATTAACATAGGACGTCAGAGGGTATTTTTTAATTAGTATGGTAAAATAAACTTAACACACAAATAGTACAAATAACTGTTTATTATCAAAAGTAGACATATATAATAAAATGATCATCTATCTATACCAGTGGTTCCCAACCTTTTTCTGACCCAGGACCACTTCTACGTTTATTTTTTCGACAGGGGCCACAAGCTCACAAGTTTTTTCACACCCCCTCCCCCCCCCCGCAGGACGGACCAATTTTTTATAAAGTCGAAGTTTGTGTATAGCACAACGGGAGGGGCGTAATGGGATAGGGTAGGGCGGGTTCTAGCAGAATATTTACCATAACTGAGGGGACGGAATGGGATAGGGTGCGATGGGTTCTAGCAGAATATTTACCACAACAGAGGGGGTAGGATGGGGTGGGGCAAAACGGAATACCATAATGGCCACTGACCACAAGGTACAATAATGATAAACTGAATATTGTCCCGATTTTTTTTATTCAGACTTCTCGACCAAGGACCGCCCGCACGCTGGCTCGCTTATTGACCGGCGAACCATCTTCTAGCCTCTTGTGGATCACTCGTGGTCCGCGGACCACTGGTTGTGAAACCCTGATCTATACCAATCATAATGACCAAAAATGCAACAAAAATATAGATTTAACTCTGAAGTATAAATCAAATAACATTTAAAATAAAATTAAGAAATAAACAATGATAATAATCTTGAAAAATCCGCCAGAACTATCTAGAACCTTCTAGACTCACCGACTTACTCCGTCGCTCCTTCCAGAACTTTATCGAGCCTTTTAGAACTTTTCGGAACCTTCTAGACTCACCGACGTACTCCGCCACTCCTCCCAGAACTTTCTACAGCTTTATCGAACCTTCTAGAACTTTTCAGAACCTTCTAGACTCACCGATGAACTTCGCCACTCCTTCTAGAAATTTCTGCAGCTTTATAGAACTTTCTGGAACCTTCTAGACTCACCGACATACTCCGCCACTCCTTCCAGAACCTTCTACGAACCTGCTTTATCGAACCTTTTAGACCTTTCCGGAACCTTCTATACCCACCGACATACTCCGCCACTACTTCCAGAACTTTGTACAGCTTTATCGAACCTTCTAGACTCACTGATGAACTCTGCCACTTCTTCCAGAACTTTCAACAGCTTTATCGAACCTTATAGAACTTTCTGGAACCTCCTAGACTCGCTGACATACTCCTCCACTCCTTCCAGAACTTTCCAGAGTTTTATCCAATCTTCTAGAAGTTTCCGGAAATTTTTAGTCATCTTGAAATTTCTAGAGTCTTCTTAGAACTTTCAGCCCTTATATCTTCAAAAGCAAGCCGTTAGGTAAAAACGGGTACCCTTATTCCCTAGGGGGGATAGAGATCTACCACACCATATCGTACCCTTGATCGTACCGGGACTCGTTTTTGAGTATTTGCGGTCCGCACATTTTTTTGGACTTTCTTTTATAATATATATTGATTTTGCAATGTGTTTCTTAATAATTCAAATAACAATATAATTAAATTAATTTTTTAAATCGTTTCATTTTGAAGAAAATTTAAAATTGTTTCATATTGAAGGAAAACAGAATGTTTTCTGTTGCCGCACTCTATTTTATTAAACAAAGCTACTTTTTGTAAAAATGACTAGACATAATCCGAGTGTCCGAATGTCCCTGTCAGGGAAGCGCAGAGGGTGTTAGTTATCATTGCATGTCAGCAGGGTTATTATAAATACCTGCCATAACTAACATGTGATCCGGATCACTTAAGATCAACAGGTCCTTTTCTATTACACGGTACCACCCCGCCGAAATGCAATACTGTAGTGATGAATATTCTTTGTTTATTGTTATCAAGTTTAATTTATAGAACTCTTAATTTTTTTACTTCTTTTCTATGATCAATAATATTATTATTTAATTTGTAAAAACACTTTATTTATAAACAAGTTATATTAACATTACTCTTGACAGCTGTTTTACCTTCTGAAGGCATTATCAAAAAGTGAAAAAAAAGAAATATTGACTTCCATGACATGACTTATTAACCGTCCCAACCAAAGGGCTACCCAGAGGTGTGTTTTTGTGACTCGACACTCTTCCCAAGTGTCCCTCCTATTCAGTGAAGCGCAAATGGATGTAATAACAATTAACAGTTGCATTTTAGCAGGTTAGTATAAGTAGGTACCTTCCATAACCAAAATGTGGGATACAGATCGCCAAAGGTTGCGAGCTCCTCTTTTGGTCCATGGGAACTGCCAGCCGAAATGCAGGAGGTGCGGCTTCATGACTGACACTCGTCCTGAGACAAGAGTATTCCGGAGTTTCCCTTAATAAAGTATGTTTCTGGGAGAGGGATCTCCGAGGAAATAATGTAAACCCGGAGACACCGGAAGACTACTGCCCGGTCGAGGAAAGGAGGATAGTACTCGCAGAGTGTACCCACCAACAATCAAACAGTTTCATTTGCGTTGTGTGCAAGGATGCAGTCCAATCCAACTGAAGTATCGGCCGATCGTTTAGTCACAGACTAAATGCGGGATCTCTAACAGCTGATAGTTTGGTTCGTAACAAAATGATTCATTTTTTAAAAGGGGAAATTTAATCATTAATATGTTGGAAAGCTTGTTAATAAAAACACATTTCGCATTCATAAAAAAAATATATTTTGTAAAAGAGAAAATGGGAAGCAGTGATTAAAAGGGAGCATATATTAAATGATGCAGAAAGGCTATTGTAGGTTTCCAGCATCAGTAGTTGTTAGTTGATGGTTTCGAGGGAACACTGCATTTAATCATGTTTATAATATTTTATAGTTACCACAAAACACAGTTTATTTACACACAGATTCTGAAGCTATCTATTGCATTTAATTTTGTTCAACGTATTACATAATTACAATTTAAAATGTAATAACTAGTAGACGGCTGGAGGAGGCAAAAACATTGGGAATGTACGGCGAGCGATATGCTGAAATAGGCCAAAACCCATAGCTAAGTCTGTTGGACCCATAAAACAAATTTGACAGGTTAAATAACTATAATTTAATTGTTTTGCCTTTAATAATGAGCTGCTTTCAAATTTTCGTTTTGCCTCCGCCAGCCGCCTACTAGTAATAACAAAATGGATACAATAATAAGAAAGAAAAAAAATCTTCAAGAGTTCAAAAAGTAAGTGGAATGATAAATAATTAAAAAAAACCATTGTTCTTGATTATATTTATATAAAATAATTTCAGAATATATTACATTATAAACAGTTTACAAAGCACACAAATTTTATACACAACTTGTCATTGTCATTACAATATTTTTAAATATAAGTAATATTACATAATAGGTACCTGAATCTCTGCGGGAAAGACAGTCACAAATACAGTGAAACCCTCTCAAGAAGTTCTCTCTTAAGACGTTTCGTGGCTTAAGAAGTTTGGTTTTTTCGGTCCCTCGGCCCAAAATTGGCCCAATTTTTCCCACATATAAGGTTTTCCTGCTTAAGAAGTTTGTTTTTTCCGGTCCCTTGGAAAACTTCTTAAGAGGGTTTCACTGTATATATTTTTATTTCAACCAAAAATTAAGTATTTTTTGATAAAATGATTATGCATTTAAATTTGAAAAGGCCCAATGATTCCAGGTCTAATGTACTAATTACAATCTGAAGTAGTATAATTTAGCAGGTAAAAATATTTTTAAAAAAACCTGGTTACAGTTGCATTGTATAAACTTAAAGTTAGTACATACTTTAATTAAAACAAATCACTTTGCAAAGATTGGAGAAGTAATACATATGTATTTAAATATTTTTTAATAATTTCACCATGGATATGAACACCAAACCAAATGAAAAGAACACCAAACAAATATATGAAGACAAACCATAAAAGTTGGTGAGATAATCTCTAAGTCTGCTCTTGGACCTATTCTTGATACAAGTATTCTAAAATAAGATTATTTACAGATGATGCCATTGATTTACACAAAAGAAAAAGATTATTATTTATCATGAGTTCAAAATGAATCAATTAAATGAACACCTAAATAATATAATCATCATAATATGGCTGAAGAAAAATAAACTAAATTGAACGTAAATAAAACTAAATTTATGAATATTGGATTAAGAGTAACAACAGGTACGAAGTTTTTAAAGAAGTGTTTAAAATTCAATATTTGGGAGTATTACAGGATTCCTAACTGACTTTTTCCCAAAGCACATTACTAAAAAAAATTACTATTGGGAAGTATAAGACACAAAAATGTAAACAATGCAATCATTTTCCCACACATTAATTACCCTGGGAGCATTTTGTTCTTACCCAATGACCTGCCCCCCTAGCATAGTCGATCGATATAGGTTTTATCGAAAATGTCGGTAACTTGTAATCGCTTCAGAGAACGACTGCAGGCCGCTAACGAATAAATAACAGTTCAAGTCAAATACATCAGAAACCCTTAGTCGTTGTGAACTGTTTTTTGTTCATTAGCGGCCTGCAGTCGTGCTCGGGAGCGATGACAAGTTACCGACATTTTCGATAAAACCTATATCGATCGACCATGCTAGGACCCCAGGTAGTTATGAAAATATGACTGAAAATTAAACTGAAGAAAAATAGACATACGAAATATTGAAGGAGTCAAATGCATACTTATTAGTCCTTAGAGCTTTTGTCTTAATAATTCTATAATTAATTACGAAAATGCTGCGTCTAGCAACCATTATTAAACAAGGTGAAAATTTTGTAACAGGTCGACTCAAAAATTTATTGTTACTTAAAATCAGTATTTCATAAAAAATGCCATGCAATAAACTAATTGATATAAAAAACCAACGAAAACTCAATACCCGGAGATATCGCACGAGATGTAGACGAAAGGAATTCAAAATTAAAGTTAAATGTCACATGAGTAGGTTGG
Organism: Limnephilus rhombicus; assembly: GCA_929108145.2. Lineage (NCBI taxonomy): Eukaryota > Metazoa > Arthropoda > Insecta > Trichoptera > Limnephilidae > Limnephilus > Limnephilus rhombicus. Next base: position 10,867,945 of record OV815275.1, read on the forward strand.
CAGAGTAAAAACCAAAGATATTCAAATACAAAAGAGATATGCCATGGTGTCCGCGAAACTGTCGGCGGACTACGCCCTATTTAGAGTAGTTTGCATACGAAAATAATTTATCCATTTCGTTGATTTTTTGAAGATGTGCATTAGTATTGGTTAACAATATAGTTTGAATACGGAAAGAATTCGTTCATTTAGTTTAACGTTCGTTTGATTCATTCGTTAATTTAGTTTATTTGTTAATTGGTAAACAATATCGGCGACACCCGGAAACGCAGTCCCACCTAGTAAAAAATGCAGATAGCACATCTACTTATATTTCAATATCTTTGGTAAAAACCCTATTTATTAATTCCAGAAAATGCCACGAACCTACAAGCCCGACCCGAGGAGTAGTAAAAGATACAAAAAACACAACTATGAGAATATCAAAAATGCGTTGGAATTAGTGAAGAATGGTAAAAACTATCGTGAAGTGGCTTCTGAATTTGGAATATCCAAGAGTGTACTTTGTCGCCATAATTTGCGCCACACAAAAAAAACAAGGTGGCCAGAAAGTTCTTTCGGATGAAATAGAAAATTTTATAATTGTAAACATCAATACTTGTGCTGAATGGGGTTACCCATTAGAAACCTATAATCTTCGGCTAATAGTTAAAGGATACCTAGACCGATGTGGGAAGAATATACCAAAATTTAAAAATAACTTCCCATGGCGTGATTTTGCTGAAAGTTTTTTAAAGCGCCACAAGTCAAAAATATCTAAAAGAATGAGTCAAAATATTGAATGTTGCAGAGCCCAAATATCTGTCGACACCATTTCTGATTATTTTGATCATTTGGAATCTTCTTTGTGTGATATTGATCCGGCAAACCAACAAATTTAAGCGATGACCCAGGTCGTAAAAAAATTATAACAAAAAGAGGCTTCAAGTACCCGAAAAAAATTGTTAATTTCAGCAAAGTTCGACTTCAATAATGTACGCTGTATCAGCAGCTGGCGACATTTTACCAGTATATGGGTGTACAAAGCTACTAACATATGACAACTGGACCCAAGGTGACCCCCCACTCGCAACATATAACCGTACAGTATCAGGTTGGGTTGATGGAGACACTTTTGAAGACTGGGTCAACACAATTGTCATTTCCAAAATAAGCTTAGGAAAAAAATTCTAATTGGTGACAATCTTTCTTCGCACTTGTCACTCGATGCGATAAAAAAATGCAGAGATCATAATATACATTTCGTTTTTTTACCCAGTAACTCGGCACATCTCACTCAGCCACTGGACGTGGCTTTTTTTCGGCCATTAAAAATGGCCTGGCGAGACATACTGGCCACTAGGAAGGAAAATGATTGATGAAAAGAAACTGCTATACCGAAAAGCGTGTTTCCCAGACTTTTAAAAAAATTGTTAGACAAAATATCTCTGAATGCAAGGAACAGTATTATTGCTGGATTTAAAAAGTCTGGTTTATACCCTTTGAACTGGAACGTTCTGCATGATCTACTTCCAAAGGGAAGTCAAAATGACCACCATGGCGCGTAAGGAACTAAATGAATCGGTAGTTTCCCTCTTGAAAGACTTGAGATATCCTGACTCAAGAAATAAAAAAGATAAGAAAAAGAAAATTTCTTTGCAAGTAGGAAAAAGTGTCGACGAAAAATGTATAGAGAAATGTATGTAAGCGGTAAGTACGACACAAAAGAGAGTTCAAACGCAGAAAAAAAGTCACTTTAAAGAAAAAAGAAATAAACAAAATCAAGTAATTTGAATAGCAGCTCTAACTGTGAAAATACAGAATCACGAAAACATTCACCCTACAGTAAGTAGTCCATTTGGCGGTTCATCTAGAAAATGGACGAGTGTATTTCAATCAAGAGAATGCGGCGGATAGAGCGGCATCCACATCGACCACATTAATAAATTTCTTCTCAGTTTGTCAAAGAGATGCTTTCGCTCGCACTTTGCTGTATGCTGATATGCCACACTATTACACGTGGAACGTATCTTCGAAATCGTTTTAGCGTCGGAAACAAGGAACACCAGTTGAAGGACAACCAAATGTATTTGCCTCGGACGCTCTAGGTTGCATCTACACTGTACATCCAAATAACGATGAATGTTATTATTTTCGATTGTTGTTGGTGAATGAATTGAAAACCTAAAAACCAAGAAATAAAGAGGATTCCGAAAAAGAAAGGTGAAAACCTCATTACTGGGCAACATGAAACTCGGCGAAAGGGACATGGAGTTTGCGATTCGAGTTGCTCCCAAAGGCAGCGACTCAACTGGGAAGTCAAAACCAAAATCAGTAGTCGTAAAATTAACCAGCCGGAACTTGAAGAACCAGCTCCTGCAGGCGATTAAAGATCGCAAGGGGATCACCTCAACGGAACTAGGATTTACGGGAACCCCACAAAATGTCTATGTAGGAGACCATCTCATTAGCATAAACAAACATCTGTTTACCGTGCAAGGCTTCTCGCTAAACAAAAAGGTTACCAATTTGTCTGGACAAAAAACTGCCTAAATCACGCACGACGAAATTTGACCTCAGAGCCCATCATAATCTCAAAGGAGGCAGACTTGAAGAAGATGGACCGGGAGCCTCCAGCAACAGGACCCAACCGAGCAGATGCAGAAGATCCTCAGCCGAGCCAAGCCTCAATCAAGATAAGGCCATTAAAATTTATTGTATTTCTTAAAATTAACTTTACTTTAATTTTTCATATTATTTCATCTTAGAATGTAGAGGGGAAGTTTTTAAGTTCGCGGAATGGGTAGGTAGTAGTCCTGGGTCCATCGATCGTTTTACATGGCCCGGGTCGCTCACGACACACTGGCGTCATGAGCGGGTCGCGAAGACCCGCTCTTTTTGCGACACAAAATATGAAACTCGATTACGCTTCACCCAGCTACTTTCTACTACCTGAGTCGAGAGAGAAGGTGGCGAAACACGGGTGTTGACAACCTGCTCGCTCTCTCCATATTACATCTATCTATCGTTGCTCGCCCCGCCACTTCCACACCCGAAACCCAGATAGCAGTAGTAGAGCGGTTGCGAGAAGTGGGTCGCGAGACCCGGGTGCTGACGAAAAAATGACCCGCTCGCTCTTTTGTGGTCCATGAGCGGGTTTCAATGAGCGGGTTATTCACGACCGACCCAGGACTAGTAGGTAGGTGATTAGTGAGGGTGTTTCTAATTCATCATCCCCAAAGATGACATAGGCCCTGAGGGAAATTATTTTCCTCAGGGCCTCCTGGGTGGAGCTCATGTAAAAAAAAAATAATAGATTTATTTGTAAAGGATTACATTGGCTGGCCTATCGTGGTAGAACCTGGTTAATTTGATAACGTTGTAGGTTAGGTTAGATTATTTAAAACGTGTTTTTAATAGAATAGTTTCAATAGTGATAGTAGGTATTCGTTTACAGCTTTGGAGATTGTATGTGTTTTCTTTGTTGAGGCAGACTTCCTTATTCTCTGGTAAGTTATTTTACAATTAGTTTTTATTTGGAACTCCGGATATTTTGCATTTGTTAAAATATTCGTTATATTTTTTTTATATCGGTACGCTGGCGGCATATTTCGTACGGTTTTTCGGTTTTTTCGTTTTGTGCTGATTTAGGTAAATCGGGATTATTTATTTTATTCTAAAATAAAATCATTTGATGTTAGATTCTAAACGGATTTGTTTTCTGTTGTTTGAAAAAGCATTTGTGCTTTTGTTTTCTTTAAAATCAGAATGCATTTTTATTTTGAAATTCAATTTTTATATGGAGCTGTAGTGTGGAACTCACCTGATGTTTTCTCAAGTAGGGATTTTTTAAATATCAGACATTTTTTGATCGAAAAATTTATTTTGGAAGTGATTGAAAATAGAATCTGGGTTTGTTTGTTTTGCATAACATTTATATGAAAACCTAAATACTATTTTGCAACGTTTCCTCGAGTTGGATTTTAGTCGTTTGGATTATGTGAAAATACGTTCTTTATTTTGAATTAATATTATCTTCGATCGCGGTCATTTTTATTTTCAAGCTAACGATCAGAATATTATTTGACATTTCTTTTAAATAAGGATCTACCATGTGGAATATTTTCTGTTTATTAAGTTTTGAAATAAGACGTCATTAGCGTTTTGTTGTTTAAAGTGTTGAGAATTTTCTCATATTTTTTAAATAAAAGAGGATTGTGTTTTGGTAATTCCTCAAATGGGTATTTTATGTAACAACGTAATTATTGGTTAATAATTGAATATCATGTTTAAATAAAAAACACTTGGTTAACATAAATGAATGTAATAATTAGTGATGTTCCGGATATCAGTATCCATATCCGCGGATATCTGAGGGAGAAGAAAGATCCACATCCATTACTTTTCTCGCGGATCTTTTATCTTATTAATTTTCAATTGATAGGATGAAATGTGACCTATAGTCTCAAAGTGTGACATCTCCATTTTTGGCTAAAATGAGATAATGATGCAGTTTAGTAGTCATTTTATTGTTGATTTTGGTTTTTGCACAGAATCTGACATATCCTTGCAAATTTCTACATAATTTGAGTTAAAAATTGAGGCTATTATCAAAAAATTACATATCCCTCGCTTATTAGTTTCAAATAATGACAGATCCATTTCAACCAATAGGGAGACGCCATCTTGTCATGTGAGGGATTTAACTGCCATTTCTGTCTTGTGTGTCCAGTTGCGAGTGTCGGTAGGCAGTTTTTCGGTATTTTTGTAAGTTTTAAGATTAAAAAAATGGAACGTGTTGATCCAGAGAAAGCAAGGAATAGAAAAAAACAGCCAGAAAAGTGGAAAAGATCCAGGGAAGTGAAAAAAAGGTAATGAAAGAATTAAAAACATAGAAAGACAGGCGTGGGTAGAAATCTAAATTCTAAGCACCTCCCCTTTCCACCTCTCTCCTCCCCCACTACTTCCATTTCTACCCACGCCTATCTTTCTATGTTAGATCATTTAGTTTTAGTACATTAAATGTCCTGATGAAGAGAACATCGTTCTTGAAACATGTTGACTTTTAAATAAAGATTATTGTGGTAAAAACAAAGTGTTTTTAATTATTTCATTAATAAAATGGTGCCACAAAGTGAATTTTCAAAATTTGAAGAAAAAAAGGTAAGTTTTGTTCTCAACTGTCAAGATGATTACTCATGGTTCATGCAGTTTTGCAAAGGGCGTGCGAGAGTTAATTTTATTTTTCACAAACGAAATTTTTATTGTATTTTATACCTGTCTTCTTTCTACAAGGTGGCGAAAAATTAATCACCCTATCGGAAGATGTTAAATATGTGAAAATAGAATCTTACGACATTCATATTTGACATTTGTGAACTAGACAAATGCAGAATACAAACAGAAAAAAAAATGGAGATCTATACTCCGCAAGAGCGGGGAATAATTGTGTCAATATTTTTGACCAATAATCAGTCAGTTGTGTTAGCGCAGCGCGAATTTCGACGTCGATTTCCCCAACCTGTCGCGCCAACTGGGCAAACATTCCGGCGCTTAGCTAAACGACTCGAACAGACTGGAACCACAGGAGACCTTACAGGGCGTGGCCGCCACCGGACTGGTCGTTCAGCCGAGAATATCGTGGCCGTGGCTGCCGATGTCGCTGAGAAAGAAGAAACATCAACCAGACGACGGGCCACGCAATTGGGCATCACCAGACGGACCCTACAACGAATTTTAATGGAAGACTTACGCATGTTCCCGTACAAAGTGCAAACAGTGCATCAGTTAATGCCTGACGACCGTCAGTCGCGTGACGACCGTCAGTCGCGTGTGAATTACAACTCAACAGCCAAGAGGACGATTTTGTGTCAAAAGTCATCATGAGTGACGAGGCGCATTTCCACTTAAGCGGTTATGTCAATAAGCAAAATCTTCATTTCTGGGGCACTGAAAATCCGCGTGTGATGCACGAAGAGATATTACACCCACTCAAAGCCAATGTGTGGTGCGGCGTTCATGCGGGGGGGAGTTATTGGGCCGTATTTTTTTGAGGACGCCATTGGCAATACGGTCACTGTTACTGGCGAACGCTACAGGGTCATGATAAACGACTTCTTACTGCCGGAGTTGGATGAGCGGGGCTTGGTGAACATGTGGTTTCAACAAGGCGGTGCAACCGCACACACAGCACGAGCCACAATGGATATTGTGAAGGAAGCGTTTCCTGGTCGCGTAATCTCCCGTTTTGGCGATTTGGCATCCGTTACTATGTCGACACTTGGAGGGGGAACTAGCAGTGTCTACATAGAGGGTCTGGTGGATGGAAAAAGTCGCAGACTGTTGTTGGACATGGGAGCAACTGCGTCGATCATAAGACCAGATATTGCTGCCTCCGGAGCAAGGATCGTGCCGTCACGATGGAAACTACGTACGGCAACAGGGGAGTTGGTGAATGTAACTTGAAGGTTTGTGAATGGTGGGAGAAAACCAAATTTACCAGTATGGCTGCGGCAGCCGATGAAGAAAAAAACTGGCTATTTAAAAGCAGCGATGTTGACGAGAACGGGACGCCGATGATCATTGTAGTAGCTGATGCGTGTTGGTCCAAGCGATCTTATAAAACCAACTAAAATAAAAAGTGAGTGTCGCTGCAGTTTTGTGATGGTTTTCTGCAGCCTTGTACGACAGCTACGGCCATGATTAAAAAAGATTATTGTTTAGTTGTACTAAATAAACACAGAATAATTTAATAAATATATAATTAAAAAAAGAACTTTCTTTTATTTCTAGAAGTCAATATTATTAATGATGTTATTATTATGTATAGATATTCTATCAAATATACGTTTCCAAATAATTTCCAGATAGAAATAAATTTAGCAGGCAGCTGTTTTTTTTGTATTAAAAGAATTGTCTATGGATTTATAAATACGTACCTGTGTTGGTTGAGTACCAAATTTGCCTGTTTCGCTTGGTCACGCCATTACTTCAGAACGACTTCACTTTCATTCAAACATTGGGGATTTGATATGTGCGATGGTTTTTATATACAATAGTGAGTTCTGACATCGTAAAATTATGAATTGCTAACCATTCATCCGAATTCTGATGAACGTTTGGCGAGTTGTTGTGAGCATGCCCGCGAGAGGGGAAGGGGACGCGGGAGAGGAAGGGGAGGCGGAAGGGGAACGGGACGAATGGGAAAGGACATGCGAGGATAAACAATTGTATCAAAATGCATTACAATAAACAATATGTTTTTGAAATAACTCGGGAGGGGGGAGGGAACTCGGGAGGGGGATCCGCGGGAGGGGGGAGGCAAATACGGGAGGGGGGAGGGGAACTCGGGAGGGGGTTCGCGGGACGGGGGAAGGGGGGAGTAGAATGAGGAGGCAAGGTGGAGGAGGAGGAGTGGGAACATGAGGGGAAGGGGACGCGGGAGAGGAAGGGGAGGAGGAAGGTGAAAGGGATAAATGGGAAAGGATGCGCAGGGAGAAACAATTTCTTTATTAAATGGCATAGCAACTTTCCTTTATTTCTTGAAGTCAATATTATTAATGATGTTATTAATATGGATAGATATTCTATCAAATATACGTTTCCAAATAATTTTGGGATAGTAATAATAATGATGAATTCCAGAAAATATAGTTTAAAAAACAATAAACGACTGAATATTTAGAAGTTAAATAAAAAAAACACCATTAAGTCGACTCCAAATGTGAACCACGAGATTCCAAACGCTGTTTATAATGGAAGCCTATGGGAAAGGACCATGAACAAGCAAATGATGAAACATTTGAAATTATGGAACTAAGGCAGATCTACTGTATCAATGTCTTAAATTGGAACTTCTGGTATAGGAAACTATCCCCAAGTGAAACGCGTACAGTACATTGACGATTTTGGTATTTATTATTCAAGTTCAAAAGTAAAAACATGCGAAAACATTATTCAAAAAGCTCCGTTAGAACTACAGAATGCTCTTAAAATAAAAGGTCTTGAAATATCGGAAAATAAGACAAAAATATGTATATTCGCAAAAGGAAAGAGACGAAATATCCTGAATATAAAAATAAATGACATACTTATAGAACGAGTAGATGAACATAAATTCCTCGGGGTATGGTTGGATTACAGACTCGCCTGGAATAAACATATAAATAACACCTGTTTAAAAATGAATCAGCCAATGAATATTTTGAAAGTGCTGTCAGGAAAAAGCTGGGGAATTCATCCACTTCATATGAGAAGATTGTATACTTCTCTTATAAGAAGTCGATTAGACTACGGCAGTATACTTTTTTACAACTCTGCCAAAAGCAATCTTGAAAAATTAGAGAGAATACAATCACGAGCTTTAAGAATATGTGGAGGTTTCCTGAACTCAACTCCTGTACATGTTTTACAAAGTGAAATGAGTGCTCCTCCTTTGCATATAAGAACTTTGAAACTAGCTGCAAGATTTTGGCTTAGAGCTGTATCCATTGAAAATAATCCACTAGTTTTAGAGGTTCTCAAACTTAAATCCTTGATACAAAATAGATTCTGGAACAATAAAAAATTACCAATGTTGATTAAAATTTGTTCGGAAACAATTGATTGAAAAATAAATAAAAATAAATGTCTAGATATGTACTCCTCTGATACCTGGGTAGGAGCACTTAATTTGGAATGTATTTCAGTTGAGATTGACAATTTTAATTCCCCCAAAAGACTACTCTTACCAAATGAAATTAGTAATATTGTAAGCGATATGCTAATTAAAAAGTATTCTGGATTCAACCAGATCTTCACTGATGGATCAAAAAAATCAGACCAAGTTGGAGCAGCTTTTCTCTCAATGCCAAACAATTTTTCCCATGAAATAAAATTGAATAAAAATTGCACTATTATGATTGCAGAATTGATAGCAATCAAAGAAGCGGTGGAATATGCAATTAAAAATAAGTGGAACCAAATTGTAATATTAAGTGATTCTAAAAGTGCACTTCAACATATTAAAAGTATTCCGAAAGGAGTTCCCTGTAGGAAAATAGCCTACAATATTGTTGAACAAATAAGGTGGCTACAGCAGAAAGATGTGTCCATATGTTTACAATGGATTCCATCTCATGTAGGAATACATGGGAATGAAGAGGCGGATTTGTTGGCAAACGAAGCATGTGTGAATGGAATTATCTACGACTGGACGCCAGACGCTGGAGATTACTGCCGAAAAATAAATTCCATATGTAATAATATGTGGAATAATCATTTTGAAACTTTGTCTACCAATAAAGGAATATGGTACAGAAAGCTCCAAAACGAACCGTTTAAAAGACCATGGTTCACTGAGGTTAATCTGAAAAGATCGGAAATGAGAATCATTATTAGATTAAAATATTTGAAAGTGATTTTTTATACGAAATGAATATAAAATGACTCTAAGTACCTTTTAAAGATCATTAGAGATTATAATGATAATATTATAATTTAAAAAAAGATGAGGCAAAAAATGACAAACATTATGTGAATCAGAAGCCTCGATAATATACATGACATTAAAAAAAAAAAACAAAAAAAAGGCTTAAATTAATATTTTGTCGTCCTAACAATTTCAGTAAAAACACAAATCGTTCTAGCCAGAGACATACCATGTGCATGTACACAGTGCCTCACTGCAAAACCAGACTGGCCCAAAGGCACATTAACTGTATTGCCCCAAAACTATTCAATTCCCTACCCAATTCAATCAATACTTAAAAATGTATTAAAAAAATGTAAAAAGCTGGGTAAAAAATAATTTGGAAGTGGGAATTTTTTTCTATAAATTGTATTATCTGTTTCTAAATTCCTAAAATATTCCATGTCTTTCTGTATTTTAGATTTAAAAAAAAGGAAATATATGTTTATTATATGTACACATATATATGAACGTGTGTATGTACTTCTTGGGTGTATACGTACGTTATTATATGTACATATATCTTTAATGTTAAGAAATTTCACAGTAACTCCTGTAAAATCGATCATGTTGATCTCTAAAGACACTATATATATATTTTTTAAATTCTATTTTAACCACCACTGTGTAATATCCACATAATATAATACCCACGCACAGGCTTCGCCTTTGTGGGATCTTTTTTGTTACTCTCTTATATTTTATGTTATTATGTTTGTACCTATTCCCATGTATCAAAAAATTTTGCTAATAAAAAAAATAAAAATTATAAAAAGGATCATACTAAATATTCTACCAACATAATAAGTTCCATAAACAAACCACACTTTGTTATTGGTATGTTTTTTTACTTCGATATTTAAAAATACTGTGCTTGGATGTTCATAACGCAAGTATAATGTTGATCTTTTAAAATCCGGGAAGACACTCCTAGAGCCATCTAGCGATGTAAAAATAAACACATTTTGACAGTTTATGAAATATGCCGCGGGTATCATATCCCTTTAAGTACCTTATAAATTCCATAATTTGTGTCAAAAGTTTGTTCAAAGGGAACATTAAACACTTCACAACTTATCAAAATTCAGTTTTCTTATATATATATAGATATGTATATATATATAAACATACATAACACCGTCTATTTGGCGACCATCATGGGCAAATATGCATCTAAAGTGGCGACCACTGAAATTTGGCGACTGATATACGGTCGCCACTTCATTTTTCGAAATTTTTGCACAGTTCATTAGTAGTCACAAGCATCTTGGCGAAATTTGTCCTGGTCGCCAAATTGGGCTTGAAGTGGATGGTTTTGAATATTAAAGTTCCGGAGTCTGTCGCTACACATCTAGGCGCTAGGTGATATACACGGCCATGTATTCTGTATTTCATTCCTACCCTTTAGGCGACCGGGTGTGACATATTCCACCTTTCATTCCTAGCATTTAGTGGCGACAAGAAACGACGTATCTTGCATTTCATAAAGCCCGAAATGGCGACCGCAAAGTGAAAGAAATATATTTCACTTCATTCCTAGCTTTTGTGGCGGCCGGGTATGACGTATCCCGCATTTCATTCCTGGCATTTAGTGACGACCGGGTACGACGTATTCCGCATTTCATTCCTAGCCTTTAGTGGTGACCGATGGCATTAACAAACTTTAATGGCATATTCTGCATTTCACAACTAGCTTAAAGTGACGATCGGAAACAACGTTGCCGGTTCATTTCAACTCCCGTACGAGGTTTTAGTTGCACGCGGCGGCGGAGTGATTTCCGACGTTGCCGCACATACTTGGCCGGTTGCCTCGAATGTTTTGTCATGATCAATCGTATTATTGTATACCGAGCATTGACATCCGTGCGGCTTAGAGTGTATTTGGCGACCGACCATTTTAGTTTATTAATTACAATATAGTTTTGATTACTATTGATGCATTGAAACGGAACGAAATAATTGAAAGAATAACAGAATACCCAAACCAAGATTACTACTCGGAGTCATACCAGCCCTCAAACGTAGAATCAAATACTCTGATATGTGTGCCTTCAATTAATAATTCTTCTTTTCGATCGCTTTTACGGTCAAATTCTATTTTAAAATTCTATTTTAAAGAAGTAAATTTATGCCAAAAACATTCTAGTACATCACCACAAAAATGATTCAGAAGCAGACACCTCACATGCTCATAAAATCAGAGCCAAACAAACAGACATGCTTAATATACCAAAGTGTAACTCTTCATTTGGACAAAGAAGTTCTGAATTTTTAGCAGTAAAGTTATATAACAAACTCCCACTTAGTATCAAACAAATTAAAACAAAAAGTAGCTACATTAAGGACATTAAATGATGGCTGAAGGAACTTTTGGAAAATGAACTGACTAGTATATTTAAAACATCGTCATAGAAGTTTCTGGAAAACCTTATCCGAACAATGAAGTTAAACCATAGAAGTCGGTGAAAACTTATCCAAAGCATAGTCCCCCTCAGCACAGGATCTCCTAGTGAGGAGGATTACGAATATATTTTCTATTTCAAATATGTATATACCTAACATGTTTGATATAAAAATGTAAAAAAAATAAATGTATAGTTACTGAATAAAAAATAAAAATTCCTGTTCTTTACAGGAGTTCACTTACTCTGACGGTGATGGTGGGATACTACCCAAATCTCAAATTGACACAGATTTAAGGTTTCAGACAGCGGATATGTGAAACAAAGACGAGCTCAGCAATTAATTTTAATCGAAAAATTAATATAAAATTCTGAAAACGACCTTCGTACAACGTTTCCATAAAACTTCAACTGTATTGACTAAATCCGAGAAGAAAATTGGTATAGAAATAAAAAAAATACAGTGCGCAGTTCACACGTCGTAGAAATGAAACCTTCACAAAACTAAAGTAGACAAAAGTGGGTAGGCTACGAAGCACCGCACAAAGAGGAGACCGATTATTCTATCTTATTCTCTCGCAGTATAAATCCTATAGTGTTTGCCTCTTTTTAGTGTCGCTATTTTTCGTTTCATCGAGTTTCAAATCACAACGGTGCTAGAGTAGTTTTCACTTCAAAAGAGTTTGACTGCCAGATTTTTGTTTTTATTTCGAAAAGGACTCGAGGCGTGAAATTCAAAATATCCCATCAATATAAATAAATAGCAAAGAAAGAAAAGGTCTTTTTGCCAAATTGCGTAAAATGGGAGATTATGTACAAAATTATCAGGAATACAAAAAACTTGTAAAAAGGAAATACCATTCCTCATCTAATGATTATTAGCCATGCCCCAAATGTTTGGGATATTTTTCGATGAAACAACTATGAAAACGTGGAAAAACTATTCGTAGCTATTTAATACAAATGTAGATAGATATAATTTAATATAAGTCATAGGTAAAAATATAGAAATAAAGAAGTTAGTGAACCTGAACCCATCACCTCAAATGCATCACAACCACATAAAAGTTTGTTAAATCCTAATCATTTAGTCGCGAGTAAAAATCCAAAAAAAAAAAACTTCTTCAAATTTTGCAAATTCACTTTGTGGCACCATTTTATTAATGAAATAATTAAAAACACTTTGTTTTTACCACATGGTTTATTGTGAAATGTTTCATGGTTTATTAAAATAACTTATATTTCAGAGTGTGCAATTCACACGCGATAGAAATGAAACCTTCAGAAAGCTAAAGTAGACAAGAGTGGGAAGGCTACGAAGCACAGCGCGAAGTGGAGACCAAATAGCTATGAAGCACTGCAAAAAGAGGAGACCGATTATACCATCTCATTCTTTAGCAGGCTAAATCCTATAGGTGTACGTATGTGTTTATCTCTTTTTAGTGTCGCTATTTTTCATTTCATTGAGTTTCAAATCCAAAACGGTGCTAAAGAAGTTAACACTTCAAAGTACAAGTGTGCAGTTCACACGCGGTAGAAGTGAAACCTCAGAAAACTAAAGTAGACAAGAGCGAAGAAGCTACGAAGCACCGCACGAAGGGGAGATCGAATAGCTACGAAGCACCGCACAAAGAGGAGACCGATTAGTCTATCTCATTATCACTCATAAGTTATAAGAAAATACTTTTAATTTTTTTTTCTTTTTTCATTCTTTAACGTTTAACGTTTTTGGCAAGGCAGATGCCTACCAGGGTAAGAGTCTCGATGAGATCGATTTGAATTTAGACGAAGACGTCGTGGGGGAGAATATAGAAATTGAAGATGTTATAGGCTGATGTGGAACTTGAACCCACCACATCAAAAGAATCACAAAATGTATTACTTCATCATCGGACGGTCGCGAGAAAAAATTCAAACAAACGCAATTTGGTGCCCTGGACGCCTCAACAAAGGAAAATTGTTTTAAAATATTTTAAAACGCACATTGACGAGTGTCAACCTCCAAAAAAACACGAATGTGAAACCTTAAAAGAGCAGTATCCTGATATTTTGGCTAATAAAGAATGGCTAAAAATAAAAGTTTTTATTCAAAAAGCACATACCAAAAAATGAAGCATTTAATAAAAAGTATTTGTGCTATAAGTTTTGTAAAACTTTTATGTCTCAGATAGATAGATTTACTTAAATACATAATATTTTGAAAAATTCTTTAAAAAGGTATTACATGTTTTTTACAGGTCATTATTAATTTTTTTAAATTCTGTTTAATTTTTTTTTAACCTATAACTACTGTCGTGCGGTCTTACAGGCCCCGGCAGGTACTTGACTTGCTAGTTTACCTCTTTCCCCGCGTAACACCGATCCCCACTTTTAAGTAGCTGCAAGTTTAGTATGCACATTAACGTGGGAGCAGAAAGTAGTGTCTTCATGGGCGCATTTGGTGAGTAATTACGATTTGAAATTCAGGCCTCACGTCAGTAGTTACGTAAGTTTTTGTTTTATTATATTGTTAGAGTAAATTGTTATTTTTACAGATATTGTTAACTATGGATGTACCAGGGACTTTGTTATGAAGCGATTTTATTATCGTTAGTTAGGTACTATTTTTAATGCATTTTAGTTGGGTAGGTTGGCAAGGCTGCGGAGAGTTTTGTAGGCGGCGTTTTGGGTTTTTTCCGTTTCCGCACTCTCGTTTGTGCGGCGATATGTGCGAATCGCTGTGCAAATAACAGTCACTTAATTTTTAAGTTTTGAAACCATGTGAGTGGAATCCGAGTTTTGGGCGTCTGCATTCGGGCGAAGAAAACACTTCGTGTATTTTTAAATATATATTCCGAAGATTTATTCGCGTAAAATGCGAGCTCTCGCGAGGGGCCCAAAGTGACCCACGAGTTTAATGGCGATGTGCCAGTGTAACGATTATTGTACCTCATTGTCCGAGGCATCGGATTAAATAATAACCCGCCACGCCCGTGATTGTATGCAGGGCAACTAACGAATTCCCACCGGGGATTATTTATGGAATAAACACGGAAAAACCACCGAGTCGAACAATTCTCCGCCGCCATTGCTGATGAGCCTTCCTTACAAATTTGGAGGAGAGTCAGGGTACTCCTTCCTTTCTCTGAGGGTCCAGGACAATCTTCCCTTCCATGCGATCGCTGTGAAGGTCGCTGGTCCATGCTATGCCGCAGAGGTTAGGACCTCCCTTGCCACCAGGAGGTGGTGATGGTTACTCACGACATCGGGGGAACGGCGGCAGTAAATTTATTTAGTTTAGCTAGGCATAGCATAAAATACGCTATTGGTCCCGGGGTGAGTCCGTACATCTTATTTTAATATGTCATATCAACACAATACAGTGAACCGATTTTCTACCCTACCACTTGTTTTATTATATAGATTCCCTGTGCAGCCTTTTCAGGAATGCTTTAAATATAAATGGCCCACACTCTGAGAAATGAGTATCGTGTTCTCCGCTTGTGGACATACTCAGACATGAGACTGAGTTTGGTGTCCAAGGTTTCCTGAGATGAAATCAAAGTTGACTTGCAGATTACACCCGAGCCTGACAAAGGCACATCATTACATTTTCCTTTAACAATATAACGTACTTTCCCTTAACAACTTCAGGAACTAAAATAAATAGTTCTGCGAAAGATTTACCGCATCCAAAGAGATCTCGGATATGTGTAAATAAATCCAATCCAAATTTTGCGCAAGTGATTGAGAACTGGATCGCGGATGAAGATTCCAGCGGATCCGAGGTTGACGACGTTGGCGAAGATTTTTGTCCGGAGCACATTGAGCATGATACGGATACTACACTGATATTTCTGATACCGAAGAAACTCAACGTGAACACCTGGACGCGCCGTCATCGTCATCAGATGAAGATGTTCCCCTCTCAAGGCTGGGTTATTTTAGAGGAAAGAATAAATATAAGTGGTCTAAATCACCTTCAAACAGATCATCAGTTAGAACACCGCAACACAATATACACCCAAGTGCCCACATCCAAGTTGACCGAGAATGACGGAAAGGATCCTTATTCTTTATGGAAACAATATATAAATGACGAGATGTTATCAGAGATTTTGATAAGGACCAACGAGAAGCTAGCTGAATATAGATCTAAATTTATGAAGCAGAACCGATCAGAATTAAAAGACATCGATATAATCAAGTTGCAGGCTTTTATTGGACTATTGATGTACATAGCTGTATTCAAGTCGAACCACGAAGATGCACATTTAATATTTGCTACTGATGGTACCGGAAGAGACATTTTTAGATGTGTTATGTCTAAACATAGATTTCTGTACTTGCTTCACTGTCTTCGGTTTGACAATGCACTGGACAGAGCACAGAGAAAGGAGACTAATAAATTGGCTGCGATATCGAATATTTTCAATAAATTCGTATCAAATTGTCAGAGGGTATACAATATACGTCAATATGCTACAGTTGATGAAATGCTAGTTCCATTCAGAGGGCGATCGTTTTTGATGATATATATGCCAAAGAAGCCCGCTAAGTATGGGCTAAAACTAATGTGCCTGCCTGTGTGATGCTGAAAATGGGTATTTTTACAATTGTTATGTTTATTGTGGAAAAGGTTCAGATGGAGAAACATTAACGGATGCAGGAATTTTTTTTTTAGTTCCTACGCAGGCTGTGATCCGTTTGAGTAAACCATTACATGGTAGTAACAAAAATATAACGTGTGACAATAGAGAACTCCAGTCCAATTTTTTTTTTTTTTTTAATGAATAAAGACCTTCAAACTTAAATAACTGCATTTTTATTTTTATTTTTATAGTTAGTTTTAATAGTTAAAATAATTGTCAAAGTTTTAATTTTTAAAGACTCCCAGAAACGCACCGTATCTATGGTGGTCTTCATCCACCGATAGTTTTTTTACTTTTTAAGTTGTCATTTTGAATGAGTGATGTTATGTCGAGGGAAATTTCCCTAGATCTAGGGGAGAAAAATATTTTTTAGGGATAAGGGAAATCAGGACAAAATCTAGGGAAATTTCGAACTCTGGCAAAAATTTTATTACATATGACAATATTACTGGTATTATTTATATATATATATATATATATATATATATATATATATATATATATATATATATATATATATATATATATATGTATATATATTTTTTGGAATTCCTATGAATCTTAATTATTGTTCATGTACTTACATGCAATGTTATTTTTAACACTGACAACTCAAAATGATATTAGGGAACGTACCCATACTACGTGACAAGTTCGGGGGGGGGGGTCTTCAAAATACCACGCTTGGTACAAATGAGCGGCGGGTTGCTTATGATTTTTATTTTGCAAAGTGTTCTTTTATTTATTTGGAATTCAGTTTCTAATTCAGTGGTGAGTGTATTCGTACTTTTAAATTATTACTTCACGTTTTATTTGGAAAATCACGGTATTATTAGTATATTTACCAAGTTCCGATATCTTTCCAATTAATTATTATATTAATTAACATATAACAGGATTAGTGTTACACAATCGGGTGGCTACGTAGGTAATTGCGTAAATGTGAAATTCTAGGGTAGGTTCGATACAATTGATCATGAAATACTGTACTTAAAACTAAAAAAAATGGAATAACCGAAACAACTCTAAACCTACTTAGAAGTTATTTAACTGGAAGAGAACAAATTGTACA
Source organism: Limnephilus rhombicus (assembly GCA_929108145.2). Taxonomy (NCBI): domain Eukaryota; kingdom Metazoa; phylum Arthropoda; class Insecta; order Trichoptera; family Limnephilidae; genus Limnephilus; species Limnephilus rhombicus. The sequence goes on from OV815275.1 coordinate 10,885,477, forward strand.
AATTGGTAAAAGAAAGAGCAAATCTCTTTCAATTAAATTCGGGGTCCCCCAGGGAAGCGTATTAGGACCTATACTATTTCTGATATATATAAATGACCTTATGAATCTTCCCATTAATGGAAACATAATGAGCTTTGCAGATGACACTGTTATTATATTCCACGAACAAGATTGGACAAGAACCTACAAGGAGGCGGAACATGGCCTGGCTGTACTTCAAAACTGGCTAAAAGTAAACTCCCTTACATTAAATGTTAGTAAAACTAAATATCTAACTTTCTCCAAAAACAAAAGAGGACAACCAATGAATGTGCATACCCTCAAATTACATGAATGTCAAAATACTTTTCCACAATGTTCCTGCCCGTCTATAACCCAAACCAAAAGTATTAAATATCTTGGGATTGAAATTGATGAAAATCTACAGTGGAATTCACACATTGAGCTTACCTCAAAAAAGCTAACAAAACTCATCTACTTCTTCAAAAAATTAAGAAACATCTTGTCGATGAGGGATCTAAAGAGAGTATATTATGCTTTATGCCACTCTCGATTGGAATATGGAGTAATAGGATGGGGCTCAGCAGCATCTAATCACTTAAAACAACTTAAGATAACTCAGAATTGCATTATAAAGACCATTCTAAAGGTCCCCATAAGGACGTCAACAGCAGAAATTTTTAAACAGTTTGATGTTCCAAGCATACAGAAAATCTATGCCAAAAACATTCTAGTACATCACCACAAAAATGATTCAGAGGCAGACACCTCACACGCTCATAAAACCAGAGCTAAACAAACAGACATACTTAATATACCAAAGTGTAACTCTTCATTTGGTCAAAGAAGTTCTGCATTTTTAGCAGTAAAGTTATATAACAAACTCCCACTTAGTATCAAACAAATAAAAATAAAAAATAGCTACATTAAGGACATTAAATGTTGGCTGAAGAATCTATCGGAAAATGAACTTACTAGTATACTTAAAACATCATAGAAGTTTCTGGAAAACCTTATCCAATGAAGTAAAACCATAGAAGTCACTGAAAAACTTATCCAAAGCATAGTCCCCCTCAGCACAGGATCTCCTAGTGAGGAGGACTACGAATATATTTTATATATACATCTAACTAACATGTTTCATATAAAAATGTAAAAAATATTATATAGTTACTAAAAAAAAAAAAAAAAATTTCACTTCGAAATCTAGGGAAATAATTTTTTGGGGCAGAACATCCCTGTTTGAATGAAGAATCCAGAAGAATAATGGCGGTCATGGTGGAATGCTTTGTAATGACTTTTAGGTGTGAGGTGTGTTTTTTATTCAAGATTAACTGCTTTTAAATAGAAAAACATTGGTAAAATGTCCACATTTCACCGCTACTGTTATTGTATTTAATCAAAGTGCAATATAAAAACAATAAATCATCTCTTTCATTGCAAATACATGTGACATCGTGTTTTGTGTCAGGCGTTACTTTGTAGGTACATTGTTTTATGTATAATACATACAGAAACACTGGTATTTATAATACACTGATCATGACGAGTGTGTAACAACTTGTATAAAAAGCCCTATACTAAAAACAATTTGAAAACACATAACCAAATGTCAAAATAGGACACGACTTTAACCTCAAATAGACAAAATTTATTGCAGATTTAAATCTCTATAAACAGTATGAAAATAAACCAAAAACACGAAATGTTGAAGTGCATAGGTACGTGTGCACTTCAAGTCATTTCAAATGTCAATACACACTATCACCAGGTGACAGGTTAACAGTGACGTCACCGTTAACCATTTCAGTAATGCCAACTTAACGCTGTGTTTTGAGAAGAGGTTTAAAAATGCACTTTTTAATAATTTTTTAAAAACTCTGCGTTTAATATTATGAAATAAAACTTATATATTCAGAATCAGCGTTTCTTGGTCTATATGAACATATTTTTTTAAAGCCATAATATTTTTCACTGGAGTTCCTTATTGGTTCACATCAATACAACTAATTGATGCATTGAAACAGAGAGGATTGACCTGTGTAGGTACGGTAAAAAAAAATAAAAGGGAAATACCCCCAGAGTTCTTGCCTGCTAAAACGAGACCTGAAAAATCAACCTTATATGGTTTTACAAAAGACACAACGCTATTGTCTCATGTTCCCAAGAAGGGAAAAGCTGTCATTTTGGCTTCGTCAGTGCATCATAATGAAGGAACCGACACGGACTCAGGGAAGCCAGAAATTATAAAGTTTTATAATTCTACGAAAGGTGGTATAGATGAAATAGATAAGAAGTGCTCTATATACACTTGCAGCCGCCGATCAAGACGCTGGCCTATGACAATTTTTTACCAGATTTTGGATATAAGTTCCGTCAATTCTCATATTTTACATGATGTACATGTGGGAAGACAAACTGATAGAGGAACCTTTATAAAAACATTAGCGCGACAGTTGGTATTAGAGCACATGAAGCGAAGATTTTGTAACATAAGGCTGCCCCGTGAACTTAGGATGAGTTTGGCAAGAGTACATGGTTCTGATGATAAGCCAGAAACATCTGAAGATCAAGCTGAAGAAGTCACGACACAAAAGACTTGCCTTTCATGTCAACCCAAACTCAAAAGAAAATCCACGTATAGATGCTATTCGTACAAAAAACACGTTTGTTTACAGCAGTGTTACCGAAGCTCCCGATTTCGCGGGAGATCTCCCGATTTTTCACTTCATCTCCCGATCTACCGGAATGGCATCAAAATCTCCCGATTTTTCAAAGTTCCCAGCGATTTGTCGTTTCTCGTCAATTCTTTGTTTATGGTCCGCTCAAAAGGCAAATAATTGTCAGTGGTTAAAAAAAAAAAAATTCCCCGAATTCAGGTATTGACCAGAATAGTTACAAAATACCGCAATCTATTTATATCTATTATTAGACCCATACAAACCCATCATCTATGAATTACAGGAATTTATAATTTATTACGTATTACGTAACGCCTCTTCGACTCAAAGGGTTTTCCAGTATTTTTTTACAAACTTTATAATTATGACCAGTTCAGACTCTGATGCAGGTGAGGGTACGAGTAGGAATATTCCAAAAAAAAAGAAATATTCCCAATGTTATAGGAAAGAGTGGGAAATTTTGTCTGAGTATTCTGGTTGGCTTGCTCCTAGCAAGAAAAATGCAACTTTTGCATTCTGCAAGAGTTGCAACAAAGACATCAATGTTGTCTCTGGAAGAGATGCACTAACGAGGCATTCAACCTGTCAGGTGCATATAAAGAGCAAGAGATCTTTATCAACCCAACCGTCGATCTCCTTATTCGCGAACATTGGGAAAAAGACCCTTGAAGATCAAGTCAAGGAAGGTTAGTACTTATATTTTTAGAATAGAATGTAGATTCTCACTACTCGTTAATTCTCTAATTTGTACATAATTACTAATTTGTTAATTATTTGTTCTGTGGGCTCAGTTTTTCTTATTTATTAATAATTTGACTTTCACCCATTTTTTCACCTTTCACCTGTTTTCCTTATTTATTTATTAATTTGACTTTCACCCATGGGTGATCTTGGCCATACAAAGTTTCTTAAAATTACATAGACATAGAAGAAACGAACTTATTTATAAAAAAAATACAAGGCTTGTTCTTAATTTCGAAGCTTCAACTATTATTAATTTATTCTTTTTTGTTTTTAAGCTAAAATTCGCATGAGTGGATTCGTCGCTGAACACAATTTGCCGTTCACCATCATGGACCATTTGCCTCAACTCAAAATTGCAGCGGAAGTACTATGTTCCCGCACGAAAACTCAAGCCATTATTGAAAATGTTATTGGCCAGGAAAGCTTCAAGAAGGTGTGCGAAGATCTGAGGTTGTTGAAATTTTCTTTAATTGTTGATAAATCGACTGATAGGAGTACTATAAAACATTTATGCCTGGTAGTAAGATATTTAAAAAATAACACCATTAGAGATAACTTTCTTGCTTTAATTCCACTCTCGTCCGCAAACGCCACCACTTTATTTCAACTGATAGATAATTTTTTTTAAACAAACGAGATACCATACAAATTAAATATGATCGGTTTTGCATCCGATGGGGCCAACGTCATGATGGGTCATCAACATTCTCTTATGACTCTTTTGAAATTAGAAGTACCAAATTTAGTTATCATGAAATGTATTTGCCATACATTTCATTTGTGCGCATCATATGTGTGCGACAAATTACCCCGTTTTGCAGAGGACTTTGTTAGGGACGTATATAATTATTTTTCGTCAAGCCCAAAAAGGTTAATGGAGTATAAAGAATTCCAGACATTCTGTAATTTAAAATGTTTTGTTTTATTATAGGTACTAATAATTCAAATTTACAACTGCCAAATTTTTATTCAGAAAACATAACATCTGTAGATTCGCCGGTGATAGGCGATTTCTTTTTTCAGTTTGGATGTTGCCAGCCGTTGAAAGCTAACTCACATGTAACAATATACTTGCACTTGACCTGTGCTATCGGCTGTCAAATACTGAAACTACTAAGAGAAAGAACGCGTATTAAATTAAAAATTCGAGGTTCATAGTACAGTGCCACAAAATCCATAGATATTTTGACATTTCTGTGACAATTTATTAATTCAAAAGTTTTTTTTTTTATTAGTTATTCGTAAATATATATTCGCCGAATATGAATATTCGGTAAATGTCTACTATTCGGCGAATACGAATATTCGTATTCATTGCATCACTATGTGAAACCCCCGTTATCAGACGAAACCGCAGAGCCTAGTCATACCCTATCATTACTCAAAGATGTGGAGGATTCGTTGGATAAATTCAGTGGAGACGATTTACTGAGTATAAGCCGAAGGATTGAAGATTTTGAAGAAATGGCGGAAGTGTGTGAATGGACTGACGAACATAAAGTTGCATTCGGGAAGAAATTGCTAACTGGTTCAGCGTTGGCATTCATGCACCAAGAAAGGAATACTAAAACGTGGGCTAAATTCAAAAAATAATACATAGAGAGCTCATGCAGAGAAAAAAGAAGCCCAATGAAACTCTGCAGCAGTATATGTACAAAATGTGAGAGATCGCAGCTCAGGGAAAAGCAAACTTTCGCGCAAATTTTGAATATGTACTGTGTCATTTACAAATGAACGTGATTGATCTCCAATCTAATTATGTTCTCAAAAGCTATTTCTTGAAATCAATGATCTTGTTAAATTTTATGGCAGCTTGCCATCTGATTTTGAGGAATTGAAAAGGATTGCTCAGCAGTTCATTTCAATTTTTGGTAGCACTTATTTAAGGATTTTTTGTATTTCTTGGGCATTAACTATGTAACAATTTCTAGACATTTTGTTTTTTGAAGAGTTTTATTAAATGTACATTTGTTACTTAAATTAAATTTTTCCGCGACCGGTTTCGATACAACCATATCATTCACAAGCAGATTAATGCTCGTGAATGATATGGTTGTATCGAAACCGGTCGCGGAAAAATTTAATTTAAGTAACAAATGTACACTTATTTAAGGAGTCTGCCCACTACACCGTTCCATACCATTTATGTTGTTACTGTTTAATATTTTTATTACCTGCCCTGCAGTGCACAAAAAAGAGCTTAAGTAGCATAGCATTTTTAAAGTATTTGTATATTTCATATTTTTATTTGATAAAACCTAATCAGTTTACATAGCAGTGGGGCCCCATTTTTTAATTTGCCCCAGGGACCTTGGTTACCTAGCTACGCCACTGTCCTCGATCAAGGCAAGATAATTTATGAATTGTTAGAGCGATTAAAGTCCGTTGAAGCAATTTTGAATTGCGAAGTGACATATACAATACTACCTACTGCAACTGTCAGTAACTTCGCGCAAGGTACGTGTATCGTCTTGAAAGTACCAGGGCCGGGCCCCAGTGCCAGTGTCAGTGACGCAAATGTGTGTGTGTCCCAAGCATTGCAGCCGTCTAGCGCGCCGCCTGTGCCCCCTGCCGCCCCGCCCGGCCTTTCCAGTACTCACACTATCATAACGGTAGCGCCCGCAAGCGGCCTCAATGCGCGCAGAATGACGACTAGATCCTGCACTAAAAAACATGCATCCGGGGAAGATAACACCTCCACGTCTACTGCAGGGGCATCTGATACACAAACATCATCGGTACTTTCCCCGATGTCCGAACAGACGACCGCGCCTGCAAAGTCTTACAGTGATGCCGTCGTCAACGGCAGACGAATACGGTCTCGCCCAATTTCCAAAGGGACAGGATTTATGGATGACAACTTGGTGGCTATCCCGAAAAATCTACACCTACATGTAATCATGTTCCACCGGGCTACCACGGTAGATCAAATAACTTCATTTCTAAAAGAGAAGAAGCCAGATTTAGAATTTACGGTAGACAAATTCGTTACGAGACATGAACGGTATGCCTCATTTAAAATTGCGGAAAAATGTTTCAATTTTTTCATGGACCCGATGATTTGGCCTGAAAACGTGGCCTCAACGAGTGGTCATTTCGGAGGCCACGACCCAAAACCAAGATGGTCGACACCAACACACAAGAAAACCAACATTAGTGGAATCTATCAAAACGTCAGAAGTTTAAATAACAAAATTTTAGATTTTAATGTGCCAAAAACCACTTCTTGTTGCTCAAACTGAGACATGGTTAACTTCAAGCACCTATTCCGCCGAGCTTTTCGGAAATCTGTACCACGTCCACAGGAAAGACAGAGGCAGTCGCGGAGGAGGGACTCTCCTGGCCCTCCGAGCTGACCGCCACTCTCACGCCGAAAGACTGGTGTAACTCTAAGTGACCGGTTCAGGTACGAGGGCTCCATCGAAGCCAGAGTTAGTCTCTAAGAAACTGGGCATACTGCACATGGCCCGCAGATACTTTAATACTGCTAACTCTGTACAAATCGCAAAATGCGCCCCACGGTTGAATATGGCAGAGACCTCTGGTATGGAGCCCCAAAATGTCTAAAAAAAAACCCTCGACTCTGTGCAGAAACGGGCGGTCCGTTTGATAGATTCTCCCAACTTAACAAACGGACTGCAGTCTTTAGAGCATAGGCGTCAGGTGGGAATGCTGTCCTTGTTGTTGTCCTTAGGAATTCTTGGAAGCCCATGGTGAAGACTTGTGGGTGAAAGTATCACACAGAAATCTCATCATGTATATATGTGTAGTATATTTTCCTCCAAATACAAAATCATAAGTGAAAGTGCAAAATTACAATAAAAAAATATTATTATCTTCGTTGGTTTTAACTTTTCGTCAGGGAAGAACTAGAGTGATGTTTTCGATTATTTTTGTTCTTTTTATTATTTAACACAATTAAACACTGTTTATAACATAAATGCACACATGTTAAATCAATTAAATTAATTCCATAAGATTAATACGAAGAGAGAATATGCATCGTTTAAAATCGGTGTTCCCGGGTCAGTAGTGGCAGAATTTCAACAATCTAAGCATTGGCCCAAGCATTCGTTTTTGAAGGAATGGGTTAATAAGATTATAACGCCTCGGCTTCCAACTATCAAACAGAGTTGACATTCCAATAACATTCACTTCTTTTATCAAAACGTTAGAGGACTTAAAACAAAATGTTCTTTATTTTTCTCTAATGTTTTGGTAAACAATTACGATGTTATTGGAATTACTGAGACTTGGCTAAACCTCAGTGTATACAACCAGGAATTATTCGATGCCAGTTTCCATGTATTCAGGAAAGACAGAGATGGTGGTAGTGGTCAAAGAAAAGGTGGCGGCTGTCTTTTAGCTGTTAAAAGTAAACTAAAAGCTGAACACATACCTGCTCTGGAGGCTGGCATCGAAGACCTATGGTTAAAAATTTCAATTGATTTTTTTGTTACATTTACATGTATAATATATTTTCCACCGGCATCAAACCTGGAAACGTTTCAATTGTTCTTTGATAAATTACACGAAAACATGGATCTGATTGGAGAAAGGAATATTATAATTATGGGAGATTTCAACATCTATTCCGCACGAAGTAGCAATGATGTTCAAAATGATCTCAACTTCTTATGTGAAGTGTTCGGGCTCTCCCAGAATAATGGTATTCTTAATTCGGATTCGAGGACGTTGGATCTTATTTTATGTAACATTGCGTTAAACGTCATTCACAGCGATTCTCCCCTCGTTTATGAAGACAAATATCACCCCGCATTAGAGTTCCGGTATTCTTGTAAAAGGCAGCCAAAGGCTACCAAAATTCCTAAAATTATAGATGACACTTTGCGCGGATGGATATTTGATAGGGGTGATTTTGATAAACTCTATCAGATGATGAGCCAATTAGATTGGCAAGAACTTTGTAGCTTTAACACTGTTAATGAGGCGCTACACTATTTTTATACGTGTATATATAATGTATTTGATGCTTGCTTCCCTAGGAAACCTCCCAACAATGGTCGACGTAGATATCCGAAGTGGTTCTCTAGAGATACCATCGTGAACATTGAGATGAAACATGCTCACCATAAAAAATGGAAAGCTACTGGTAATCAAAGTGAATATGAAAAGTTTAGTAAACTCAGAACAATTGTTAAACGAAATGTTCATATAGCATTCCGTAATTATGTTAAATCTATGGAGAGTAATATCAAACATGATCCCAATACATTTTGGAACTACGTCATATCACTACGCAAGGATGGTGGTATAACAGACATCATGATGCATGGTGATCGAGAAGTTAGAGGAGCGGATATAGCCAATGCATTCGCAAATCATTTCCAATCAGTGTATAGTAATGAACCTCCATTGCTAAATCCCACTGCTGCTGCCAACATGAATGTGAAGGGAGCCCAAAACATTGACATAAGTCATATAGATGAATCAGATGTTAAATCTTTGATAAAAAAAATGAAACATACAAATTCGCTTGGGCCAGATTTTCTACCAGTCTTTTTTTTAAAAGGATGTGTTGAATTTTTAAAACTGCCTTTGAGTTTTATATTCAACCTCTCTTTAGAAACTGGTGTATTTCCTGATTCCTGGAAAATCTCCAAAATTTGTCCTATTTTCAAAAATGGATCAAGGATATCCGTTGAAAACTACAGACCGGTGGCAATACTTTCTGCCCCAGCTAGTTATTTGAATCGATACTTCATAAACACTTGCAGTTTCAAGTAGAGCCGTTCTTAATATCGGAACAGCATGGGTTTAGAAAAGGCCGATCAACTGACACCAATCTATTGGTATTCACAGATTATGTTTCCAAATCTTTAGATAAAGGCTACCAAGTAGATTGCTCGTACAATGATTTCTCAAAGGCATTTGACACCGTAAACCATGATATCTTATTAAAGAAATTGTCAACGATAGGTTTTTCTTTCCGGTTTCTTATATTCTTTGCCAGCTATTTTACTGAAAGAAAACAATTTGTATCACATGGAATATTCTTATCAAAATTATTTCTTGTTTTCTCAGGAGTACCTCAGGGCTCTAATTTAGGACCACTTCTCTCTTTGATTTTTATTAATGATGTAACGGAAATTATTCTGCATTCCAGGTCACTTCTTTTCGCAGATGATCTAAAACTTTTCTTGGAAATACAAACTTTAGAAGACTGCATTCGACTCCAATCAGACATTGATAGAATTGTTGACTGGAGTAAACGGAATCAGATTGAATTCAATATCTCTAAATGTTTCATTCTTTCTTTCACTAGAGCGTATCATACCTGGTTTTACCGGTATACTATGAGGGCTCTAAATTTAAAACGTGTCTCCACTATGAAAGATCTTGGTATTTTGTTTGATAGTAGGTTAACTTTTCATGATCATATCATAATGACGTGTAGTACTTCACTGAGAATGTTGGGTTTCGTCCTACGCACTGTGAGAAACTTCAGAGACACCCGGGTTCTCACAGTACTATACAATGCTTTGGTTAGGAGTAGGCTTGAGAGTGGGTCGGTGATTTGGAGTCCACACCAAGTAAAGTATTCCCTCATGTTAGAGAGAGTTCAGAAGAAATTTCTGAGATTTCTTTACCTGAGGAAATATGGCTACTATCCGTGGCTCTACCCTACCCACTTTCTCTTGGGCATGCTCGGTGTGAACCTTCTACGGGTCAGAAGGGATGTGCTCATTGTAACACATTTCTTCAGACTGATTCGTGGAAGGTTCGAAAACTCGGCTATCATGGAGAGCATTAGTTTCTATGTTCCCGATGGTTATCTCCGTCATCGATAGCATAGACTGTTTTATCTCCCGGCTTGCAGAACTAACTTGCCAATGGTTATGCCAGTCGGGAGAGCAATCTCGCTGTTGAACAGAATTAATTCGGATATCGACATATTAAGCGTCAGTGAAGCTGCCTTTAAAAGGCAAGCTCAATTAATGTTTATATAGTTTTTTTTCTTTTTTGCCTACCATTTATATATTTAATTTAATGTTTAAGGTAATACTGTTAATTTTTTTTTTTTTAAAACGCATTAAAATTTTAAATTTTGTAATGTTTTTAAAGAATAAATAAATTGAATTGAATTGAATTGAAAAAAATGTTAGACTTAGTATTAAGTAACATAAATTCCAAAAATACTGTTGTCCGCCGCCATGATTCTCCACTAGTCAAAGAAGACCTTAATCACCCTTCACTATCATTCACACTCGATTACATAACAAAATCACATAAAAAATCAGACATATTGCCTCCGGACATAAACATGGGTTGGATTTTCAACGAAAGCTCAGATCATACACTTAGAAATGCCTTAGAACAACATAACTGGAATCATTATGACTGCCTCGATGTAAACCTAACTACTGAAATGTTTTATAAGCAGCTCAATAATATTTTCGACTTATGTTTAAAGAAAAGATCCACACGAATGCTCAAAGATGATGAGCAATATCCAAAATGGTTTACTGGAGAGATCATTCATCACATACAAGAGAAAAATAAAATGCACTATCTTAGAAAAAAAAACTAAATCCGAACATTACTTAACAAACTTTAAAAAATCACGAAAATTAATCAAGCAGTTAATTGGTAAGGCCTACACTGACTACACGTGAGGCAGAGAATAGTATTATAACAGACCCCACTCGATTTTGGTCTTACACGAACGATAAACGCCGCGGCTGTGACAAACTTAATCACATGAACTTTAACGAAAATCAATACGCTGGATGTTCTGAAATCGCAGAAGGTTTTGCAGATTATTTTCAATCAGTATTCAGTGACAATATTCTCAAACTTGACATTTCCTCTATAACTTCTTCATCACACAATGCTTTGATTGTACAAAATCACGAAATTAACGATATTGTTGCCGCTTTTCACAAGCTAAAACCTAAATACTCCGTCGGCCCAGATTGTATACCACCCATCACACTCAAAAGATATTCAAATTTTTAAATTCAACCTCTAAAGCACATTTTAACTTTTCACTTCTTAATACTACTTTCCCTGAAATGTGGAAACTAACAAAATACACGCCTATACACAAAAAAGGCAAAAAGTCGATAATTACAGACCTGTAGCTGTCTTAATCAAACAAAACATATACTCATTGAGAATCAGCACGGATTTCGCCCCACACTATCACCCTCAACAAACCTTATGAATCTCACCACCTATATTAATAAATCCTTTGAAAATTTTGTACATGTCAATGTAATTTGCAGACATCGAAAAAGCATTTGACAAAGTCGACAATGATATCCTATTAAAAAAAATTGAGCGACATCGGATTCTCTCAGGATTTTCTCGCTTTCGTAGCAAGCTACTTACGCAATCGTCGTCAGTATGTCAGTTACAGCTAGACACCAGCTCTCTCACGAATACAAAACTAACTCCGGGATTCCCCAGGGATCGAATCTAGGACCCCTCCTCTTTCTTTTATTCATTAATGATATAGGCAATACCATTAATCGCTCAAAATATCTCCTCTTCGCTGATGATATCAAACTCTTCAGAGCTATTAAAAATCATATCGATTCTATTCTTCTGCAGAATGATCTTGATTCTCTTGTCAAATGGTCGGAATTAAATAACTTACCCTACAGCATCCAGAAATGCAGTGTCGTTACATTTACAAGATTCAAAGATACATTTCTATTCCCATACCATATTAATAAAAATATATTAACACGCAAAAACGAGATTCGCGACCTTGGCGTGATTTTCGAGGCAAATCTCTCTTTCAAATCCCACATATCTGACATTGTCTCCCGCGCCAATAAAATGCTTGGATTTGTTCTTCATAATGCGAGATCATTTACTAATGGAATTGCAATACGGAGAACATATGAAGCACTTGTCCGCAGCATCCTGGAATATAGCTCCATTATTTGGGCCCCTTCTGAACAAAACCATATCTTAGAAATAGAAAAAGTGCAAAAAAGGTCTACGCGTTACCTGTATATGGGGGAATATACATACTAACCGTCCCTGTATCCATTATTGTTAACAGGAATGCTTGATTTTAACACCATAGAAGTCCGCCGAAAAATATGTTTTTGGCAAACATTTTTTTAAGTTAATCTCCGGTACCATACTAAATCCGCCAATATTGAAAGAGATCAACTTATATGTCCATAAAGCGTATACTCGTGGGAGATCCCATGCACTTTTTTACGCTCCGAAAGCGAGAACTTCTGCCTATCAGAATGCACCATTAAGCAGGGTGACTCAACTGCTTAACGACTGTGCATTGAGCATCGACATCTTCAATGTCACCTACAGAGAATTCAGTAACTATCTATTGACATATGTCACAACATAGTTAAACTGCCCCCATGCACTTTAAAAAAAAAATTGTAAACTTCTCCATAATTTTTAGTGTATAACTGTTTATGGAGAACCTGAATAAAATAAATAAATATAATCCATATGTTGATGACAAAAGCGTTGTAGTAAAAACATCAGAAATGTAACAGGCAACACTGAAAATTTGTCTAGAAATTGCAGGTATCCAAGATCATAATCCTAACATGACAATAAAAAAAAATATAACAAATAACTGCTGCATGCAATGTTCAAACCGAAGATGCAGAAATATTGAACGTAAATCGCATCTAACATCGTCGACCAAACCACCCACCAAAAATAACATTTAAAATAAATGATAAAACTAAAATCGATGCAATACTATGTTATGAAGTAGTTTCTTGAATCTTTACTTTCAACCCCTGTACAATAATTTGCGCTAGGTACTAAATTCAATAGTATTTTTTGTAAGGTTTGCCACACCGAGGTGCCCACTGATTGGCCCAGATTTCGGTGGGAGGGGCCAAAGGGACGAAGCCGGAAGGCTTGGGGTTTTTGGCAGGCTCTTCTCGTCCCAGCTTCGCTAAGAATCGGTCACGCCACCTGCGTGGTTGGCATAGATCCTTTATATCATAACAGTTTTTTAAAAACACGTGCTTAGAAATTGAAATAAATTCAGTGACGTCTTTTTGACGAGGAGCGGCCCTGCCCAGATGTAAACCGTGCGAGATAATGTACGTAAGCCTTATTTAATTATGTTATTAATTCATTCCTTTGATTGGGTTCTAAAATCATTAACTAATCCGTTCACAAAGAGGTACACGCTTTTTCCTAGTAGCGTAAAATCACCAATAAATTCTTCATAATTTAAAGCAACAAGGAATCTTTTTATTTATTATATTATAACCCTTACCTGCAATAAATGAAGCGACGATCGTTTTGAATCAAATCCGATCGAATTGAGAACACAATATCCCTGGGAAGAGCTAGCCGAGGTTTGTATTATAATTTGGTTTTGGTAAGTATTTAAATTGAACCATTGTTGTTGAGTCTTGAACATTGTGTTATTTAATTTCAAATTTGTTATAAGTTCGTAATCAGGCGGTTCGAGCCCGTCGATACGTAACACTGTCGCCTTTCAACGTGGAGCTAGATTTGGTTCATTATGATATGTCGCTTTCCTTGATTTTTTTCATAAACTCCATGCTGTTTTTCGTGATGTATGTATAAATATGTAAATAATTATAATTTTTTTTCCCCCTTTAAATGTATAGCTAAATAAGTGATTGTGAATAGTTTTAAAAAGTTCAAGCGTGTTTGCAAACGCCGCCATTTTGATCCACGTGTTTTTTCAACCGCCGGTATATCAAGTGTTCGAGAAGTATTTAAAAAAGTTCACGCGTGTTTTAATGATCTGCCATCTTGTCGGCCGCATCTCCGGATTAAAAAAAAAAAACCGCCACGTGTTTTCGATCGTTTAAATCAAGTTTTTTGTCGTTAACAGCCACCATTTTGGAAACATCTCAAATCTCCACGTGTTTTCGATCGTTTAAATCAAGTTTTTGTCGTTAACAGCCGCCATTTTGGAAGCATCTCAAATCACCACGTGTTTTTGACCGGTAAATATTTAGTCATGCCGTATTTTGAAAAGATTCGTTTTGTTTTACGCGATTCTTGAAACAAAATGGTTACCGGAAATCTCAGAATTAGATACCTCAGATTAAAATCTGCTAGCGTAGGTAAATGCATTGAAGGTACGGTATACCCGCTCAAAAAGGGAGATAGTGAAATTCGAGTAAAACCACAATTCGGAATTTAAGCCTTGCTTGAAATGGATTTAGCCATATTTGGTGCATATTGTGATCTTCTGCTAAAAAAAAACGGCGTTGTGGTTATTTGTTAGTTAGTTCTTTAAAACCCGTCTGCTTGGTTCAATATATTTGCACCTCACAAATCGGAAGCCTGGATTTTGCGCGTAAATTCTAAAACCGTCATTTTGGATTGAGATTGTAAAATATCTATGCAACATAACTTTCATATCTCAAAGACAATAAGAAGCATTATTTCGTTCTCTTTCTGGTTAAAAGAAAAATACATATGTTTGCATGAGAAGAAGAGAGATATTGAAGCTATATAGCTTTTAAAATGTAAGGTCGCTCGGGACGTTTTTGGTCTTATGAAAGTATAACGCGATTACGTGTTTTGGGATGTATTTATTCCTAAACAAGCAAATGGGTTAACAAATTTTCCTTTAGTAAGTGCCGCTCGCATAGCACGCCAATTTAAATTGTGTGACCTCAAGTTTAGTTTGCTTGACATAGGTTTTAAATATATTTGAATAATTTTAAATCGACGTAATTTACTTGCCATGTTCGAGTTTAAAATTTTACAAAAGTTAAATGGTCGGGGTGCAGGCACCTAAAAGCAGGTAGAATTCTTCAAAATATTTTTTGGAGACCTTCATAAAATTTAAGGTTCGTTTTATCACCGGGTAGCGGGAATAACGATTGTATGTTGGGTTCCTTTGGAGACAATAACTATTGTCTTTTTTTTTCATAGGCAAAGAATTTATTTCAAATATCTGAAAGTACTTACCTAGTAGATGCGATTATTTTTAGAATAACGGCCATTAGTTTGAAACAGAAAGTGTGTTGAGACCACATTTTAGCGTTATTTTTCGTTGAAACGAGCTGATGATTTAGAGTGGTAAAATAGTATTTACCTATTTAAACATAGATTTTTAACAGTTAAAAAAAAAAAAAAAACGAACGCAAAAAAAAAAAATTTAATCGAGTTCAATTCTCGTGATTTACCAGTGAGATATAATTTTTAGTGTTCAATGATACCGCCTTCCTTATGGGATATAAATACCTACCAGTTCGAATCTGGAATGATAATAATGCAACGCACTCCGACGTAATTACCTTACTTCAAAATTCAGTCGCGGGTTCGATTCCTTGCGAAATTATATATCTCCGTAACCATGCCGATCTCTCTATCGAAGAGTAGAAACCTATTAACGATTAGATAAATATGTTTGTGCCTATGATATTTTAGGGGATACTGTGTGGAGTGCCCTTTAAGGAAAGGAAGGAGAGGAAGGAAAGAGGGATGAGGGGCGGATATAAATTTAGTGGTCAGTGTCCAGGAGTGACAGACATAGGAATTCCTTTCTCCAAATTACGGTTCGACGGCAGGTAGTCAGTCCGATTTTACCCCATATGGACTCAGGCACTCGTAGCGAACGAAACACCCAAGTGTAGCGAATCCCTTAAGAGGATTACCTATAACTGAGGCGCTGGTTATACAATAGATAGTTCCGGGGCAGCGGTACCCATGCCCGCAACAACAAATTGATACGACAACGAAGTCTATGTAACGGAAGTACGATAGCTATTTTTTAAAAAATAGATGGATATAATCTGAATCTGTTAATATTAATGTATAGGTATTACTATTAATTAATTATTTTACGGAAAAGTGATAGTGGGTTCGATTATTACTTTTGATTTTCGAGATTTTGCTCAGGATAGAACAAGTGTCTAGATTTATTCAACTAACGGTGTAGATTGATTGCATATAAATCAATAGATGTTAATTGAAATTAAAGTTATTATTTGAAATAATAAAGATAAGGAACGAACTTATTTACAGATATTTGATAAGTTGATAGAAGAAGATCAAGATGGAATGCAACTATAATGTTGGCCCATACCAATTAGAAAATAGTTATTCAAAGAAAATCAAGATGGAATCCATCTTAGCCAAGTGGAAAATTATTTCTTCAAATAATTTTGAAATTTATTTGTTTGAGTAGAGTTTCGCGCTAAGCGACGGACGTGAATCGTATTTTGACTGATTTATCACTCAAATGGTTTTGTAGGAACCGGAGAAATCAACGTATTGTGAAAATAAGATATGAAATTGACACCACACCCTTCCACACATACCTACACTCATCGTGCTGTTTTCGAAAGGACGCTTTTGGGATAGTGCATACACGTACATTACAATCGCTTCGGAGTAATTAACCGAATGTGATAACCACTAACATTCGCCACGCACACATACACTAACCTCGACACTGTTTTCGAAGGGGCCCATTCGAAGACAGTGTGTACACACCTTACATACACACTACCCTTGTATTTTATAACTATTCATGTACATCATTGACATTCGTATTGTATTTCATATATAACTAGCCTCTGCTTGCTATTATTTTCACCTCTCTTTCAAGCTCGAGAATGAATGTCGTTGGTGATTAATAATTGCGATTTGATGGTTTGCTCGTTCCGGGAAAAAACTAGCTGGCGCCCCGCGGCACAGCCCGCGTAAATGAAGTGGAAAAGTCCCTGACTTCTGAATTATTATTTCATTATTATTATTTTTGTCATCATTAAAAAAATACTCTAATGCGCTGACTAAAATAATAACTTTAAATTATTGTTGTCATCATTAAAAAAAAATAATATAATGCGCTGACTAATAACTTCAAATATTGCCTTAAAACGCGATATATCGACGACAATTATATTACAGTGAATGTGATAAAACCTGAGGTATTATTAAGGTGTTTTCTTGAAATGTTTGAATGGTCCTGAATTATAGGACGGTGTTTGAATGGTCCTGAATTATAGGACGTTGGTTGAATGGTCCTGAATTATAGGATGTTGTATGAGTGATCCTGAATTGAATTGATGCAGGACGCTGTTTGGGTCTTTAAAGGACTCTGATTTTTGTTGTCTGTTTTATCATCTATTTTGTTTTAATATGTCGTTAACCAGTAATCCGTACTGTTAAAAAGTGGATACTGACTTAACTGAGCCATTACCTGTTCTTTAAAAGGGGGTTAAATGTGCTTTTTGTTCTACGATATGTCAATACATACATCACGACATCTAATGTGGAGTTACCTTACGCTTTGATCTCTTGTTGCTTATACATTACCATTCCGATAGTTTTGTTTACTCTTGGTGTTCGTACTTTTCTAATTATGTCATTTTTTTTGCTTTCATGTTGACGTTACTCATTGAGTCGTTCCCTGCTGCTGAGAATCATTACTGTTGCTGTAGACGCCCTGATGGACATCACTGCCTCGAAAGCTGAGTTTAACGGTGTTCCTGTCAGCCGCTTGGACGTGTTGATTTTGCTGTTTTTTGATATTTTGTCTAAACTTAATAACTTATCATGTGTCTGTAAACTGTACAACTTTTTGCCTAGGTTTTTTAATGCAGAATCTCTTTGTGAATGATGTTTTTTTGTAAAGTTTATTGTGGGAATTCTTTGAAGGGTTAAAGTCAAAAAACCTTCGTTACAACGGCGGTTTTTTGCTGGTGTTTTCGGGGATGTGTTATGAAGTAGTTTCTTGAATCTTTACTTTCAACCCCTGTACAATAATTTGCGCTAGGTACTAAATTCAATAGTATTTTTTGTAAGGTTTGCCACACCGAGGTGCCCACTGATTGGCCCAGATTTCGGTGGGAGGGGCCAAAGGGACGAAGCCGGAAGGCTTGGGGTTTTTGGCAGGCTCTTCTCGTCCCAGCTTCGCTAAGAATCGGTCACGCCACCTGCGTGGTTGGCATAGATCCTTTATATCATAACAGTTTTTTAAAAACACGTGCTTAGAAATTGAAATAAATTCAGTGACGTCTTTTTGACGAGGAGCGGCCCTGCCCAGATGTAAACCGTGCGAGATAATGTACGTAAGCCTTATTTAATTATGTTATTAATTCATTCCTTTGATTGGGTTCTAAAATCATTAACTAATCCGTTCACAAAGAGGTACACGCTTTTTCCTAGTAGCGTAAAATCACCAATAAATTCTTCATAATTTAAAGCAACAAGGAATCTTTTTATTTATTATATTATAACCCTTACCTGCAATAAATGAAGCGACGATCGTTTTGAATCAAATCCGATCGAATTGAGAACACAATATCCCTGGGAAGAGCTAGCCGAGGTTTGTATTATAATTTGGTTTTGGTAAGTATTTAAATTGAACCATTGTTGTTGAGTCTTGAACATTGTGTTATTTAATTTCAAATTTGTTATAAGTTCGTAATCAGGCGGTTCGAGCCCGTCGATACGTAACAACTATCTCCAAGATAAGTCTAACTGCGGATGTAATTAACCAGCCCTGACAAAAAAAATATATTGGTGAAGTAATGACGCCATATTCTGTTCCGTAGATGCCAACTACTAACCAGGAAGACCCCGCAAGACAAAATTTTCCAAATTAGACACTCTGACGTCATGAATAAATTGACATAAACAAAATTGTGCACTAAACACCACTCCATATATTATACAGTGTTTGTTTCCCACTTGTAAATAATTAATGGTGAGTTTTACAAATGAAAAATTAACAGAATATCGCAAGTGAAAAGACAGTTTTTGATTAAAATCTAGTTTTCAAAATGGCAACATCAGAAAAAATCTGAAAGGCAAAGGGCAAACGATCGTCACTAGTCTTATATCGAGAAAGCAGCAGCAAGAGACTTCATCAGCTGCCAATATAATGACATCCATCTGAAGATTAAAAAATTAAACTGGTTTCTGAAATCGAATCAACAAAAAAAGATGGTATAATAAAGAGCCTTGAAGCCAGATTGGCATAAGAGGAGCAAACAACTTGTGAAGACACCCTTGAACTTGCAGGGTTTCCAGAAAATGAGGGGAGCAGAGTCCAGAAATAATTAAACAGGTTGCCGAAGTCACAGTTGTTGACTTAAGGCGATGATTTTCACAATATCAAGAAAATTCCAAACCGACGACCAGAAGTCCTCCCAAAATTCCCTGTTCGAATGCACTATGTATACTCTGGAAAATCAAAACGCCGCACCAGTGAGCCACCACCCAGATTTTGGCCATCGCACAGCGATTAGTAGGTGAATATGCCAAATGTGCTTAGTGAAGAGTAGTGATTGTAAATTAGTGAAAAATGGGCAACTATGCCAGGAGCTATTAGTGAGTGGTAGAATCAAAATGCTGCCTCACACCACCCGGGATGGCCGTCATAGCGCTCCCCAGCCACAGAGCTGATGGGGGTAGTATTCGCGAGCTGCGTTAAGACATGTATTCACTGAGAAACAATTGTTTATAAACACATAAATTTTGTTTCTGAAACAATTTAATATATTTATTTAATTTTTTTTATTATTTATTGAAACATTTCTTATAATTACTATTTTACAACAAAATATATTTTTTTACAGGTTTTTTTTTACTACCCTTCCATTAAAAGCATTTGCTTGTGTATGGAAGGAGAGTGTACATAAATGCTATCAGTTATTAGTTAGGTATAAGTTAGTACTTAAATAATTAATTGTACATAAATATATGTGAGCTGCAGTATTTATTTGATAATGGTGTGTGTTTTTTTTTTAAAAGAAAGAATGTTATGGAGAACTAAGATATTTGTAAGATTAATTGACAGTAGTTTTTTTCTTAAGAATATTTTTAAAATGTCTCTTGACAGAGAGCAGTATTCGGGTTTTATCATTGGTGCTTCTGATTTCTTCTGGTAGACGATTGAAAAAAGTTCTTCCCTGGTAAGTATAATGATGCTGTGCAAAAGACGTATTTAGTTTTGGGCATAGAAAAACTTGTTTAAGTCGAGTTCTGTTTTCATTTAAAAATGGATATTTATCTTTTTCTTTTATAATTTGAATTAATGAATTTTTAATATCTTTAAATGTGAGTACTTGAAATTCTTCAAACAGGCGTTCTGTTGGGTAGTCAATAAGTTTTGTTAAGGATTTTTTTAATATAATTTTAATAATTGTTCTTTGTACAATTTCTATTGGAAGAAGGTTACACTCGTACGCGTACGAATGCTCCCCTTTAGATTTTATTAACCACCAGTTGTGATGTATTGCATTGATCAAAAAGGGTTACCACAAAAATGAAAGTAATTAAAGTCCTATATCATAAATCAAAAAATTACACAACGTTTGATGGAGTTTAATTACAACCTAAATACGAAAATATTTACGTTCAAAGTCGTAAATAACGTATTAATTAGTTAAGTACATATATCTCTAAAGATATGTAGTACAAGGGAGCTTTAAGTAGCTTTCTGTAGTAATCAAAGGAAATAAGGGTCCAATTTTCATAAAGGCTTGTGTGACGTAGGGGAGGAATTTTCCATCCCTACCACACATATGCAAAGCCTTAAGAATTTAAATACCGATCAGAGCCAAGAGAAAAGAAGAAGAATATTACAACTGTCTTCCCGAAGACTAGGAGAGTTATATACTTCGACCAAGTACATATATCTATACAGGGCGTGTAGGTCTTAAAAATGACACCGGAACCAAAAATATTGGTTTACGAAAACATTTATCAAAAAGAAAGTCCATTATCTCACAGTCAAAAGATCGCAAGAAGCTTTGATTTGTACCTTTAGTTGGTCTGCGTGGAGCTAATTTGTTTTCCAGCAAGTTCGCGGTAAAGGAATTACTAGCTTTGTGAAGATCATTTTTAAAACACAAATTTCAGGCAGTTCGAAATATTTTAGATATGAGCTATCGCGGACTTTATTATTAACAATTTAATTAGTTATATGAATATCTAAAAAAATATGTACATAACTTATGAATTCGAGGCAGCGTATCGAGAAAAGTAACAATTGATAAAAAATGTTTAATTTCTTCCTAGTAAAACAACTACGTCAAGCAAGAGATGCAACGGAATTCGGTAGTTGTATTATGAAATTTCTCGTAAAGGTGGTGTCACTTTGAGATTGGAATTGGGTATGGGAGGGCTTATCTATAGTTAATATATCGATGGCTATATAAGAATAAAATACAACAATACGAGTAGTAGAATAAACAAACTCGAAAATAATATCAACACTCGGTTACGAAAAAAAATAAACAGACTTTACAGATAAAACGGGGGAACTTACCTACATAAAGTGACCCTTTGTTTATAGATAATGTTATGGTTTGTATGTGAGGATTATCACATAAAAAGTCATAACATAAAAGATAAGGAACATAAAATAAAATAACATAAAATATTTGATTGGGGATAGTGTCGAGTTGAGAACTTTAATATCACAGACGGATGTTTTATAGGTATATACCTATTTAAAGGAACATTTGATTATTCGGACCTAAAAAAAAGGGGGTTTGACGAAATAACATCAAGATAGGTATTGCGAACTCTAAACAGATTTTGCGAAAATTTGTAATCATAGGTATTGCAAATTCGAAAAACATTTTGCGAAAATATCGTAGGTATTGCAGAACTTGAAGGAATGGTTGGCATTCTAAACAATAAATAATTATTGGTTGAACGAAAATCACGGGATATTCATTAACAATAGAGTAACAATATTCATTCCGTTTTTTTTTTAACAATTACCTACATTCATTTGAAATGAAGTGTGATGGTAGAGTTGATCTAATTAGGGTTACAATCATCATGCAAACAAATATAATATAATTGAAAATATTGTGTTTTATAGGGGGACAGGTTCAAAAAAAAAAAAAAAACTAAATATTAAAAAAAATATAAATATATATAAGTATATTTATAATAGTTGGTATTGAGTTAAATTCATTAAAAAAAAAAAATTTAAACAAAAAATGGCGGAAAAAAGGAAAGTGGATGCGACGGAATTAGAAGCTAAAGAAATACCGTCGGGAGATGAATTACGGGAGATATTTAGACGTTCAAAGAGGTCTAAGTTACGAGTCGAGGATATGATAAAAGACGTTCAGCCAGAGGGGGAGACCGACACAAAATCGGAGGAACAAGGCGAAAATAAGCGAGAGTGTGAAGAGAGACTCACACATGATATGTTACAGGAAAAACCCGAGGAAAAGGAACAAGAAAAATTAACGAAGTAAAAGAAAAAAATAAAAAAATAATAAAAAAATTAAAAAAATATAGAAAAATGAGAAAATTGAAGAAAAAAAAAATATATATATAGAATAAGAAAGGCAACATAATATACATAAGGTAATTTAGAAAATTAAAATAGAGATTATAAGGTTGTCGCTTAATAAGATAAAAATATAAACATTAGCCGGCGACACTCGGAAAATTAAGAAAATGGTTGGGAAACGTGGAACAAGTAGGCGAGCCCAGGCTTTAGTGACAGCAATCGGGGAAAATGTCACAGCCGAGACTTCAACAAAAAACATAGGAGATATAACTACAATAATTCAGGCAGCTTTGGCACCGCTCGTCAATAAGATGCAAGAACTCGAGAAACAATTGGAAAACCCAGCAACAGTGGCGGTGATAGGAGAGGATAGTGCGCCGAAAAGCGTTCTCCAAGTAGTGGAAATGTTACCACAGCAAGAACGACCATCATTCTCCGGTGGAAATCAAAATCCCATTAGTTTCCTGGAAGATTTAAGAGAATACACTAGAAAAGTGAAACGAACGGATCCTTTAGTCGTCGTACGGGAAAATTTGAAAGGGGAAGCTAAATCGTGGGCAAAATTGTACAATAAACGATGGGAGACCATGTTAGATTTCGAACGAGATTTTTTAGCTACCTATTGGGGAGACATAAAGAAAAATGAAGTTCGCCGTCGTCTTGCGGAAGGGGTACTCACTCATTTCGCAAACTATTGGGAGCTAGCGAAGGCTTTAAAGATTACTGACACCCCGTTGGGCATAGTTGACGAAATTATGAGACATTATCCGAAGGAAATTCAACCGCTATGGTTTTCGGGGCAATCAGGAGATGAGATTGTCGCCGCTGAGTTTCTACGAAAACTAGATACAATGGTATGTACACCAGAAGAACGGAACATGAAGAAGAGGAGTGAGGAGGAATTCAGCAAGAAGGACAAATACCGTGACCGTTACCACGCCATAAAAAGGAGGATACACGCAATTGAAAGTGTGGGCGAAAACGCTAGTTGCAGCAAGTGCACAGAAGTTAACAGTTCACCAAAAGAAAATTCTACAATAACTACAACCGGGAAGGAGCTAGTGGTCGCAGACAACTCGGGAAACGGACGGGGGTTGATTCATTAGTCCTGATGGATACGACTCACACAGGAAGAGGGACGCCGGCACCAAGACACAGCACTGCATTGAAGATTATGCTGAAATGGGGATGGAATCCAACGAAAGGATTGGGGAAAAGTGAACAAGGGATGACTGCCCCAGTAAAAGCTGAAAGGAATGTAAAAAGACGAAAGGATGGAGCGGAAGAAACGAGAACGGAGGAGGAAATGGTGATGGATAATGATTCGGCCCATTATATTAGGAATCAATTGGTTAGACGAATATGTAGCTGAATTTAAGTGTGGCGAAAATAGAAAGTTAAAAATAAAAACAGGAAATGGTAAAAAGGATATAGAGTTGGTAAATTCATCGATAACTTATAGGAAATCTAAAGGTGAGATTAGCGGTCAAAATTGCGCAAGTGGAAAATTAATTAGTATTGAAGTAAACCCCGAAATAAATAATACGGCGTGTCTCGAGCGTAGAATAACGACATTTGTGTCCGGGCTAGATTTGGATTTAAAAGGAAAAGAAGGGTTGGAAAAGATTTTAACCAAACATAAGAATGTATTTAGAGACAGACCGGGTCTCACAACTTTATACACTCACGAAATAAAGATGACGGACGAGACGCCCTTCGTTAAGCGATCTTATCCTGTACCTTTTGCTTATAGAGATAAAGTTGACGAAAAAATTAGAGAATTGGAGTTACTCGGAATCATCAGTAGAGAGGCCACACAGTTTTCTAGTCCTCTAACATTTACTTTAAA
Organism: Limnephilus rhombicus; assembly: GCA_929108145.2. Lineage (NCBI taxonomy): Eukaryota > Metazoa > Arthropoda > Insecta > Trichoptera > Limnephilidae > Limnephilus > Limnephilus rhombicus. The sequence continues at coordinate 10,909,982 of OV815275.1, forward strand.
AAAGGACGGAACAGTCAGGATACTCTTGGATGCTAGGTTTTTAAATACTAGAATGCTTGCCGAAGTAGAGAAACCACCATTAACTTCTGAGATAATACAGCGTTTTCATGGCGTAAAATTCATCACCATGATAGATCTCAACTCAGCTTATTTTCAGATACCTATCAGTCCAGAAAGTCGCAAATATACTGGGTTTGTATACAATGGAAAATCATATGTATACAAGGTATTACCGCGGGGGTTAAAGACATCAGTTGGGAGTTTTTCAAGGGGAATTGACAAAATCCTCGGACCAGGACTGAGAGAATTCTGCGCTAATTACTTGGATGATTTAATAATATATACGTGTGGGAGCCAAGAAGATCATTTTGAACAGGCGCGGTACTTGAGAGGTTAGAGGCAGCAAACATGACTTGTAAACTCGAAAAATGTCAATTTTTATTCACAGAAGTGCGTATGTTGGGACATATTATAACGCCTTTGGGAGTTCAAATGGATCCGGAAAAAATAGACGCGATTAAAAATTTTCCGGTACGCAAGAAAATCAAACAAGTTAGAGCTTTCCTTGGACTTTGCAATTATTACCGTAGATTCGCGAATAAATATGGGGAATCAACACGGGTTTTATGTGATTTACTTCAGAAAAATAGAACTTGGAGGTGGGGTGACTCAGAACAGCGTGCATTCGAGAAGGTGAAAACATTATTTTTAGAGACAGTTATTTTACACCATCATGATCCGAATAGTACATACTACTTACAGACAGACAGTTCGGGATTTGCAATAGGAGGGGAGCTATACCAGCTAGATGCCGAAGGAAATCACCACGTTATTGGATTTATTAGCAAAGCTTTAAGGGGACCGGAGTTGAAATGGACCACATCAGAACAAGAGTTGTGGGCGATAATATATGCTTTACATAAGTTTGAGACATATTTAAGAGGGGTACATTTGATAATTAGAACAGATCATCAAGCACTGACGTTTTTGAAGAGCTGGAAGATGTACAGTGGTCGCCTGACTCGGTGGATTTTGTATTTAAATCAATTTAACTTCACTGTAGAGTACGTTAAAGGAAAAGAAAATATAGGACCTGACATTTTATCTCGTTACTCTTGTGATGCGGAAAACGTACAGGAGGAGAAAAACACATGTCCAGAAATAGCAGCTTTTGCGGTTAAAGGTAGACAACAAATTCGAAAACACTTAGAAAATATAACGGAACTACAGAAACAGGACACATTTTTGGGAGAAATTTTCGGGTATTTGCGCAAGGGAAAATTCGGACCACCAACAAAAAATGTAAATAAGTATTTAAAAAATTACAAAAAAATAGGTAAAACTTTGTATTACACCACAGGGCTAAACAAAACGGTGTTAGCAGTACTCCAGGAGTTGACTGAAGAGCTAATAAAAATGATACATTTAGAAATTGGGCATGGGGGAATTTTTAAAACAGGATCAGCTATGGGAGACAGGTATTACTGGCCGGGTATGAATCAAGATATAAAGCGCATAGTAAGAGAATGTCACCTTTGTCAGCTGGCGAAGCGCGAAATTCGACCAACTGTAGGGCCAAGTAAATCAATTATGACCAAAGAAGTAGGACAATTGGCTATGGCAGATCTATACGGACCACTACCGAGAGGAATGGGAGGCGTGAAATACATATTTGTGATCCAAGATTCTTTCAGCAGATTTGTAAAATTATATAAATTAAGGATAGCAAGTACTAAGACCGTGTTAAATTGTGTAGAGGATTTTAATAAAACCATACAAATAGATGCTTTGTTAACTGACAACGGATCTCAATTTACATCGAAAAAATGGGAAAGTCACATGAATAGGATGGGCATAAGAATCGTACATACTTCAGTGCGAAATCCTGGACCGAATATAACTGAGCGCGTAAATAAAGAACTAGGAAGAATTTTTCTTATTTACTGTCACGAGAAACATACAAAATGGGCAGCTTTCCTTAAAGAAATAGAGCAGACCTACAATAACTCAATACATTGTTCAACAGGATTTTCACCAAATGAAATAGCTTTCGGGAAATCGCCAACTTATAGTTTAGACAAGTATACCCAAGGGTGTGGAAAACCTACGAAAACAATAGATGAAATTAGGCTGGCAGCACGAAAGAATTTGGAGAAAAGCGCTACAAATCGACAAAAATATTATAATCTCAATAAAAGACTAGTAACCTATGAAATCGGAACCATGGTCAAGTTGAAAAAGATTACACAATCAAGTTTTTTGCGCAAACAAATCAAGAAATTCGGCTTACTTTACGAAGGACCGTACGTCATCGGTTCAGTAGTTTACAGTAACACATATACCCTAATTGATCCGGTAACTCGGGAAATAAAAGGAGATTATAGCGCTATACATTTAGCGAGATATTACACAAGTAATAAGGAACAAAAATCAGGTTTAAAGTTAGTGGAAATCAACGGATAGAGTGCGAAGTTTACAAATATTTGTAAATGTTAATAAATAAATAAACGATTGAGAAATACAAATAAAAATATGTTAGGATACAGTATAATTGGGGAGGAGGAAGAAAGAAAATTACTAAAATGTTAGGTTATCAGGTTGCTTGCGAGGGGCGGGTCGTCGTCAAGTCTTTGAGGGTGAGTGGACAAGTTCTTAATAAGCGACAATTATATTCAATTATTGAAATAGAGTAAGGTAAATAAATTCGTTAATTTTGATTTTCTAGTGAAAAATAAAATTGACTTTTTTTGTGTTAGTGAGTAGAAAAAAAAGAAAAAAAAAAATTGTAAGATAAGTAAGAACACTCAAAAGGAAAGAATTAGAGATATTATATGACACACAAAAGGGACATTTTGAAAAATAAACAATGCTTAGGAATTTTTTTTGAAATATTGAAATAAGAAAGTTTATCTATAGATACAGGGTAGACATTAAGTATAGAGATAAAAAGGTAACATTTGAATTACGATGTAAATAGTTTAAATTTCAAAAAAAAAAAAAAAAGGGGAAAAATGGAACGCTGAACCAATTTGAGGATAATAAAGAACATTTATAAAAATTAAATATTAGAGTGGGCAACACTTAGGCTAGAACAACTTTGGATGAACTATGAAATTACAATTAGAAATTAAGGATTAGAAAATAAAGTTTAAATAAATAAAGAAAAAAAAATGCTGGAAAATTTATATGAAACATGTATACCACTGATTGTCGGATTGGGTGAGGTCGTGCGAAAACACACATCTCACAAAAAATATTCATACTTACAAAACAAAAACAATTAATTGCACACCAAGAGACCACCCGCTTTTCAGTTGTTCGAAAGGCCGCGAGATTGTAAATAATCTTTACTTAAATCATTGTAAGGGAGGTCTTAGTCCAATTTGGTTGGGGACCACCAAAACACGCGAGTCGAGGGGCGTGTTACAGCAAAAAGAAATTAATTTTGAATCTATCAAAATTAAAGAAAATTTCATAAAGTAAAATCTACGCGAAAAGAAAATAGAGAATACAATGAGATTCAAATTCAAGATTGTTAACAATCCGAACAAAATGAGGAGGGGGAGATAGGGAGTAATAGGATACGAAAAAGAGATAGAAGATAACAAAATGAGGAGGGGGAGATAGGGAGTAATAGGATACGGAGAAGAGATAGGGGATAACAAAATGAGGAGGGGGAGATAGGGAGTAATAGGATACGAAAAAGAGATAGGGGATAACAAAATGAGGAGGGGAGATAGGGAGTAATAGGATACGGAAAAGAGATAGGGGATAACAAAATGAGGAGGGGGAGATAGGGAGTAATAGGATACGAAAAAGAGATAGGGGATAACAAAATGAGGAGGGGGAGATAGGGAGTAATAGGATACGGAGAAGAGATAGGGGATAACAAAATGAGGAGGGGGAGATAGGGAGTAATAGGATACGGAGTAGAGATAGGGGATAACCAAATGAGGAGGGGAAGATAGCTAGCCTAAATTTGAACACAATTTCGGTGTCTAACAAAAAAAAAAAAAAAAAGAAGAGGACACTCAAATAAAATACAACGTTCGCCACAGCAAATTGAGTTCAGAGGAGGGAACTGTGATGTATTGCATTGATCAACAGTGAAAATTAGAAAATATCGTAGCTTCCCACTTTAATTTAAAAAGAAAATATCAATTACTTATAAAACGGACACACCTACGACATCTATCGGATCAGAGTAAAGTGAATTCATATTTACGGTAGGGATCTATAATTAGACAAAGTGAGACGAGTATTGATTAAAAAATCACAGATGGTATCAACAAATAATCAGGGACAGGGACTTCCCAATTTTTTTTAGGCCGTGATATCTTGACAGCCAATTGGATTGCAGCAAAAACAATAAAATATTGAACAAACCAATTAATAAACGGAAGGGCGTACACCAACGGGGAACAAAGGATCGACCTTTGGACTCGGCAAATAAGAATGTAATTAATTATCCTTTCGTTCCCACCGAACCGAGAGGTGAATAAACTCCATGGGAAGCAATAGCCGATTCAGGGACATAAGCACATTGAACTCGCGTTTGAAACTAAACATAAGGGTAAATTAAGAGGTAAGGGACCGTAGATTTCGAGATAATATGGAGAAATTAAAGATGAAAAAAAGATACACGTAAACAACGATGGAAAAGTTTAAGTGAAAAATTGAATAGCAAGTGACGAAAACGTGTTGGAAGATGTTAAAGAGATTTCCATCTATAATACGATTGTTTGTGACGACCGGAGATGATCGATTCGAGGGAAAACGTGCTAAAGGAAATGGAAATGTTGAAAAAACAATGGAAAATTATTGTTATCAATTCTAGACGGAGCGAGGATATTACGATGAAAGATTTAGGGAGAAAACTTCAAAAAAAAAATGAGAGTTATAAAGAGTGTACGAGGGGACATTTCAGAGGTTTAGTGCAGTAACAAGTGTTTGAGAGGAAAATAGAGTACAGTACAGAGGGGAGTGGAAAATGCTGAAAACATTGCGATAGATTTAACTCAGGAAAAGGAGTCATTTTACGTAATTAAAATGGAGATTATAGTGTAACATAGCACGCGACTGCAGGGAAAAATGAGACATTACAATGGTTGTCGATCTCAGATGTATTTTGTTGTGATAAACAAGGAATATTCGAACATGAAAATTGTTTAGATTAGAGCAATTAGTCGTTAAAAGGGCTATAAAGATTAACGTTGGTCTTACGAAATATTTAGATTATAGAATTCACATGAAAATCAACGACACTGAAATAAAAGAGAATTTATTGCGAGGTGGGTACAGATATGAACGTATACAACTGTCAAAGCATATGGTTTATGGGATTCTGGGTAAGAGAGAGACGAAATTTTGGGGACGTTCTCTATGAAGTAATAAAAATGACAGAAATTTAAGGGCCGAAGTGGGGGTATCTCCTATAAAAATGTTAAAAATGATATATTTATTAATAACAAATAGAAAATGAAATTTTCCAAGAGGCAGCAAACATCAAAAAAACGATATGGTTATATAAGGGGAGTACAGTGATACGAGGGGAGAGTAGATACGACAGAGAAAAACAAAGGAAATCTTAGATTAACAGTGAATAAAATAAATACGGCTTGAAATATAAAAATTTATAGAGATATGGACAAAAGCGTGAGAATAAATAAGGAAAGAGTGTCGTGAATAAAAGAAAATTCGAGAAAAAAATGGAAAATTCAAATATACGACGTAAATAGAGAAAATTCGGTTTTAAATGGAAAGGTTCATATAGAATACAGAAAAACTCGAGGAAAAATAATAAAATAAAAATGAACAATTTGCGAGAAAGACTTCGACATGAAGATATCTCTGATAGGCGAATTTGGGGACAGATTTGGAACATATGGTAGATGCCGTACGCATGGACATGTTGCGAAATAGATGAAAATAGAACTTTAAAATTATTAAATTCAAGCTAATTTTGTATGAACATCTAGACAAAGGAAGTTAGGGCGATTTAACATGATCTTACTGAATCCGGGTCTTGTAAGTATGAAAGTACGGGACAGGAATCAAAGGTACAATCGCGGAAGGGACTAATGGACAGCATTCGATAATAATGAGGAGATTTCAAGAAATTACGAGTTGATAGAAATTAGATTGGTTTATTACAGGAAATTCAGATACGCTCTTTTGGACCTGAGAGGGGTATAAAAGACGAGACAAATGCCAGTTGGAGATAGTCTACGGTCGTGGTTGAAAGGGTTAAAGGTTCGCGAGACGTGACGAAACGTTTGGTAATTTAAAGTTGAAAAATTCTAAGTGATAATTATTATGACACTTAGGAAAATTTCACATTCTAGCCAGTGATCTACAAAAAAAAAATACTTTGCAGTTAGAGTCAGTGAAAATAAAAATAAAGTTAACACATTAATTACTTGTGAAAATTAAAAGTGCTCGTGATAAATACAATTTGTTTAGTGGAAAATTCGGATTTTATAATCACTTAATATCGTATTTTTAAACTTAGAAATTTCGCGTCTAATATCAGTGAAATAAATAACTGAAGTGATGTGATAATTAAGTGTGAAGAAGTTATAATTAAATACGTGTGTCCAATCTAAGTGAAAAGTGTTCTAATAAATAATAAATATTTAAATTAATTATCTAAAATAATAATAATAAAACAAAATAATATTTTATTAATATTATTAGATTTGTCAAAGAATTTATACATAAAAATGCAAAAATCGGTAATTTTAAATACATGTAGGATTACAAAAGATTTTTTAAATATTTATATTGAGGGATCAGTAGGATTTATAGGTTCAATTAGGAATTCCACAGAGCCGAACCCTCTGATATGAAAATATCTGGAGTCGGTGAATTATTTTCCCATCTGGTCTCTGGTAGGTTGACATGTTGTTCTTGTATTGTTTTGTAATTATAATACTTATATAGTGCAATTGCATAACGTGGATTGACCAGATGATCATTTGGAAAGTGTGTGAAAGGGTTTAGTTTTTCCTGTGGGGAAAATTAAACCCGGACATTTAAATCTGGTGCATAAAAGTTCGGAGGGATAAAAATTTATAATTAAGTGTGAAGAAGTTGTAATTAAATACGTGTGTCCAACCTAAATGAAAAGTGTTCTAACAAATAATAAATATTTAAATTAATTATCTAAAATAATAATAATAAAACAAAATAATATTTTATTAATACATAAAAGTTCGGAGGGATAAAAATTTAATTTAACAACAATTTACCATCTCTAAATTAATCGTGAAGTAACTATCATTTAAAGTGTTATTTAACCAACGAGTTTTGAAATAAAATACAGTTTAGAACGATAGAGTTTATACACCATTTAAATTAATTAGACTAAACGAAAAAAAAAAAAAAATTGAAGTAAAAAAAAATTATTTAAATTTAGAACAATGAAAATTAATTTAGGAAAATTGCAGCAAGGTTTAACTGTGTAGATCCCGGTCGGAAAATCTTGTAGGGGTAAGTTTTTCCAATTACAAAAATTTTCCAGATTCCAAGGAGAAAGCGGAATGCAGCAAACGTTGGTATTTGAATTAATTATTATAACAAAATTTACTCGCTTAATATGTGATATGTAACTATATTAAAATATTATAAATATAATAGGTATATTTAATATATATATATATATATATATATATATTTATCTCTTCACGTACTTTGTTGATATTGCGCGACGGTACACCAGTTTTTTGTTGATCCGTTTGAGTTTGTTGATCTATCCGGATTTGTGGATCCGTTACCGAAGCTGGTATACATATCCTGATCCATGTGGATCAACTTTTGTCATCGAGATTTACCTGTAAGCCACGCCCATTTTTCGGTGTCATATACATTTTACACGTTTTTATTTGTTGATCCATATATGTATATATGGATCATATGGATATGTATATATGGATGGTGCCGGTCTGTCGAACCTTTCTGCTCCTTTTAGTAGGTACTTGTAGGTACGTTCTTATTTAATGTATTTTTGGTTCAGATTTAATTTGGATTTTGGTTTTGAATTTGATTTTGATTTTGACCGCCAACAAAGATGCGCTTCGGTCGTACTTTTCAGCTTATTTTTGTAGGTACCTGTAAGTTCTATGAAGAAATAGTTACCTAAAGAGGATAGACTGCCTAATAATTTCGTCTTAGTACTTAACGCTTGAAAACTGTTTTTATATGCGACATTCTATGAGCGGACTAGGTATAGGGGTTTCTTTTATCGCTACTCAGTTGGGCAACTTCGTGAGACGGATTAAGGTAGGGTACAAAGACTCGATTGAAATTAATATAGAATATAATAAGCTATTATAGAATAGACTAAACTATTACTTAAGGTGACGTATGACAGAGGTGGTTATCCAATAAATGGTTTCCGGGGCAGCGGTACCCGCCTCCCAATCTGTAAGTCAAAATTAAATGGTTCGCTAAGTTTGGTGACTTAGCCGGGGTGCCCGGGTTCATGCTTCACCCACGGCATTAGAAGACCAAGACCTAGTTTACGCTTCTAGCGGTGATACCTTCTAGGAATTGATAGGGCTGAACGCTGAACCGCTGAACCTGGGCGGCTGGAAACGTCAGATTCATACATTACGAACCTCACTTCTATGGATATTATTGCAGCGGCGCTGCAGCTCGCGTGTTTTGAATTAGGCAAAAAAACTATAAATTAGAAGCATTACATGCACACAATACATACAATACTTTGAGCGACGTTACATATTAATTCTCTACAGAAGTGTTTTAAGTTTTTAAGGGAATAAGAGGGAATTACGATAACGAACCAAGACGTCATACATTCAAGTTCCCAAATGATGTTATATTACGTAATAAATGGGAGTGTTCGGGATTTCATTCCAACTAAATATTCAATGGTAAGTGAAAAGTGCTTATTTTTTTATTGCAAATACAGGATTCGGGAGGAATGCAGATCCCGCCAATGTGGGGGATTTTGAACTTTGAACATAACCTCAATGTAAATGTATATAAAAATCGATTGTAATGTGGTGTTTACACATTTTTATTCATATTATTTTGATTCTAAAATGTGTTTGTCTAATTTAATGTTGTTAGCTCATAACGTTGTCTAATTTAATATATTGAATCATTTTTGACAGTTTTTTGGTGTAATGAAAGACGACACCATGAAAAAATGTAACGTTTCAAAGTGCCTAGATATTTAATAAACGGCTAAATAACACTATTTTGTAGGGGGGTACTGTACAATTGAAATCTATTTTACCGTGCATTGTGAAAATGTACCTGCATTATATAACAAGAACAATTGAATGCATATTGATTGTTGAAAAGGGATTCTGTAACATTGATGATAGATGAAATTCACATAAAGCCATATTTAGATTAGGGAACGTACCCATACTACGTGACCAACTTTTTGCAATTTTTAACCCCCCCCCGGTGACCAAAAACCTAAGCAACCCGTCGCTCATTTGTACCAAGCGTAGTATTTTAAAGACCCCCCCCCTAAACAGGTCACGTAGTACGGGTACGTTCCCTTACAGCGGAGGCAGCATTTTGGGATCTGCATTTGGTCGTATACAGATTGACATTGTTGATTGACAGATTGACATTGTGAACTTGAGAATGAACCCCAGGCCTGTACCAGTTCAAATAAGCAACCAAATTTATCTTTTTCTGGATTACATAAAACATTTACTGAGAAAGATTTCCAGCAAGCAGAAGACAGTCTGCCTGTTCTTACATATCTCGTAGGTTATTGTGCCCGAACCGTTTTAAAGAAACTTAAATCTACAACATGCTCCAATTTCATCACTGTTGATAAAATCTTAAACACAAATTGTAGTTACTCTTTAATAAGGAATATGGATCGAGGTGGTTTATGATGTCCTCACCCTGACATCGTCAATGCCCTCATTCATAACTATGTCACCGTACAAAAGCTTTTTTCAACCAAACTAGAAAAAATGTTTTTAGATTACAATAACCAGCGTGAATTAGTATCACAATTAATAATTGACGCTATCAATGATACAGATTTCAATTGTCCCACTGGACATTCATCGAATATTATTTTGCAACATTTAATCAGATCATCTACAAATTCATTGTTAAATAATTATGTTAAAAGAAGAAATGATACTACCAAAAAAATTATGAAAAGTCGCAAAATCTACACACTAAAAAAAATTATTCTTGACTGATTGATATACCCACATACACCATTCCCTCATGACCATTCAACATTTCAAAACAATATACACATAAAGGCGGGTACCTGATGTTAAAAGATGATATTACAATACTTAATTATGAAAACTTGTGTGAGGTGACAATCGTTCACATTATATTATTGGATCGCAAAAGATCTGGCGATGTGGCTGAGGCGGAACTCGAATTTTACCTCAACAGAAAAACCGATGAGATACCGTTGGATGTGTTGAGATTGTTAGATATGGAACAAAGAAATGCAATTGCCGATTTAGATATATTTCAAATACCTGGAAAAAGAGTTCGTTCCGTACCTATATTATTAACCAAGGTCATGCGACGAAATATTGACCTAATAGTTTCTTGTAGAATTGGGTTGAATATACCATCAACAAATGCTTACTTATTTGCAAGACCACTAACCGCAGAGCCATTTGATGGAGGAAAATGTTTAAGCAGAATAAAGATCTGTGTATTTTGAGAAATCCCAAAATGTTAACGGCGACAGGAATGAGGCATCACATTGCAACCATGTCGCAAGTCCATGCGAATAAAAATGACCAATATACGGAGCATCTGGCCGGTTTCCTCGGACATGATATTTCTGTCCATTCAAAAAATTATAGATTTGATCAAAAAGGAATTGTGGGGAGTAAGTTGCTCGCTATTGAAAAAATGTCATCCAATCAAGAAGAAATCACTGAAATTATTGAAAACAAACCCTTAGAAATCGACGTAGTTGGGCTGGATTATGACAGTGAAATTGAAACAAAAAACATGAAGATTAAAAAACCAAGGAGATGCTTACGCTTTAGTTCCGAGTGTTCTGATGACCTGGCGAGTGAAAACAGTGACATCGTTGAAGAAAAAAAAATATCAAAAAGAAGGAAAAAAGTACACGTGAAATGGACAGGCGAAGAAATAAAAATAGTGAAAAAATGTTTTAATGAAAATATATTAAACAAAATAAATCCAGGCAAAGCAATGTGCTTGAATGTTTTGAAAAACGAACCAAAACTACATAAACGCTCCTGGGAGCAGTTAAATACTTATGTTAATAATATTTACAAAAATAAATTAAAGTAAAATTATTATATTTTTGTATTATGTATAATATATTTTTTTAAATACTAATAAGAGCAGCCCGGCGACCACGACCGCAGGTACCTTAACTTTTGTTTGTTGACCAATTTTTTGTTTTTTTTTTTTACCTAAACCAAAACTTAGATGTTAATTTTTTTGGTAGTTATCTAGAATTTTTAAGGAAAAATCATTCATTTTATCAATTCATTTTATTGTGTTTAATCGAATCTTATTTTACATATGAAAGTAAACTGAATGCTGTTGAAATGAGATCCCTGAGACGTATGTGTGGTAAAACAATGTATGATCGTGTGAGAAATGTGGATATCCGCAAAGAATGTAAGGCTGATGTAAGCATAATGAGTAAGATTAAGAAAGGGACCCTCCGATGGTTTGGGCATGTAAAGCGAATGAACGAAGAAAGGAGTGTAAGAAGAATATACAACGCGAATGGGATTGGTAGAAAAAGTCGGGGATGCCCGAAGAAGACATGGCACGACCAAGTGAATCAGATATTTGAGTCGGGCCATGTCAAAAGTCAGAATTATAGAAGAGAATGTATGAGACGATGTATGAATGTGAGTGAGGCAAAGAGTGTGTGCCAAGACCGAGTTGTTTGGCGGTCCATCCTCTCTGCCTACCCCTGCGGGGAAACGGCGTGATGGTTAGTTAGTTAGTTAGTTATTTTACATAATTACCTGTTTAGATTGTTTAGTTCCGATTTAACCTGTTTGTATAAAATCATTAATTCAATGTTTGATACCCCTGATTTATTATATGAAATCTCTTTTCATACTCCAGGCAGGTCAGACAGAAGACAGTACCTACCATATTATTGTAGCAATTCTAAGTCAACAAGTCAATATTATACTCCTATGCGACGGATTCAACAGCTTGGAAACAAATACTCTGAAGTTGTTGATATCTTTAGTACATCAATTTTATTATATAAGCGCACCTTATTGAAGTTTTTTTCATCACATAAGAGAATAATACTTTGATAAAGCTATTAAAATTAACTAACTCATTGGCAGTATTTTGTCGGCTGAAAGAAAAAAAACTAATTCAGATTTATTATATTTTGTACCTATTTACTGTGTGGTTTAAATTCAATACCTAATATTTTTACTTTGTATTTATTTTTGTGCAAGTGTTTTAAACAGTAGTTTCCTGCACTATTTACTAGTATAATTTTGTTAATATTGTTATATATATATGTATGTAAAAGCCTAAATAGGTGTAAATAAATAAATAAATAATTACATTACTCGTATTTGATTGGGTAATATTTTATTATACTTTATGGGTACTTTTTTTGCACATTATTAGTTATTTTATTGAGACTAATTTAATCTGTAAACTTCTTTTCAAGGGATTATTTCATAAAAAAGTATGTTTCATTTTGTTAAACTAATATTTATGTCTCTAAAAACTAAATAAAATTATTGGTTTGTAAACTGTATTTCATTTACTCCGTCCCATATACGAGTAATATTCCCCGTCCACTTCGATTTAAAAAAAAACAGTCCTCCATATTCCACTTAACCTTGCCTTAGAATTACTCGCCTAAAGGTTGTTTAGTAATGTAAGTATTATTAAAAAAAAGTGTGGAAAGGGAGTAAACTGGCATTCTACAAACAGTTTATTCATGGAACATGTATTTTTTATTCAAAAGTTGTGTGTTTTCATACGCTTGAATATTAATGAGATATTATCCTTTAGGTTGCATTGTTTTCTCACCGTAAAAATTTTTACGCTGGTGTTGTGGCTTTTTGAAGTCGATTCGTAGTTCTCTTTCTTTACAGGAGGCCCTGAGATAAATAATTTTCCTCAGGGCCTATATCATGTTAGAGGATGCTGTGTGGAGGGTATTTTTAAGGAAGGGAAGGAGTGAAAGTTCTGGGAAGGAAAAAGGTATGAGAGGTGGGTAGGAATCCGGGGGTCAATGTGTCAGTGACAGACTATGAATAGATCCCTCCCACTGTGGTGTAAGGAGAGTTCACGGTAAGGTCTCCCTCAATCAGTCCGGTCCGATCCGGTTCGCCACGCAGTAGTTGGGCAAACACATTCTCCGCAAAGACCTAGACAAACTTCACTTTCTGAACCCGGGCACCCCTATTAAGTCACCAAACATTATGTATTTATTATTTATTAACAATATTTTTATATAAAAATACAATATTAACGCCTTTCGGCTTTTACCTAAAACATAACGTAGTGTGTAGGAACAACATGAAAAATACAACTCAAGTCAACTTGTAAAACGACCTAGACAAATCTCAATCCTTGAACCCGGGCACTCCTGCTAAGTCACCAAAAGTAGCGAACCATGAGGTGACGTATGAATTATACATATATTATCAAAATAAAATTTACTTGTGCACACCAAAATTTGAACTTCCGAATTCATAGCCAAGATCGTAATGCAACGCACTTTTTTTTTTTTCTACATGAGCTCCACACAGGAGGCCCCGAGGAAAATAATTTCCCTCAGGGCCTGTCATCTTTGGGGATGATGTGTGGAGGGTTTTTTTTAGGAAAGGAGATTTCTGGGAAGGAAAAGGGTTTAAGGGGTGGGTGGGAATCTGGTGTTCAGTGTGTCCTGGTCATCCGCCTCCAAGACCTAGAAAAACCTCACCCCATGAACCCGGGCACCCCTGTTAAATCACCAAACGTAGCGAACCACTTGGGGTGACATATGGCAAAGGTGTTGGTTATCCAATAAAGGTTCCCGGGGTGGCGGCACCCATTTCCGCCTCCCAAATTATCACCCCTTGAACCCAGGCATCCCTGCTAAGTCACCAAAAGTATCGAACCACTTGAGATGACGTTTGAGAGAGGTGTTGGTTATCCAATAAATGGTTCGTATGAGACGTTGTATGAATGTGAACGAAGTAAGGAATGTGTGCCAAGACCGAGTTGTTTGGCGGTCCGTCCTCTCTGCCTACCCCTGCGGAAAAAGGGCGTTATGGTTAGTTAGTTAGAATTTTATAAAATACTAACTACTGGCAAAATATCATGAATCACTCTTAGATATTCGTAATTGTAATGCAAAAATATTAGTATTGTCATGCAGACAAGAGTTGAAATTGCGAGATATGATGATAATATATTCGGAAAGTTTTTGACAGGTCCGAATATCTATTAGGACTCCGTTTCCTGTTAATTCATTCGTAACAACTGCAGTCCATTTTTTAACAGTACCTAATTCCGAATAAAAAGACAAGAATTCCGAATAAATTCTCAAAACATTTTTCTCCGTGTAGGGGGGCGTGAACAAGAAATGTCAATAATATTTTGTGGAGAATATAGAAGAATATATATTCTTCATAACCGTTGTAAAAATTTAGCTGAACAATTGGATATCTTTTTTTAGTAGGTGCCTTCCATATCTGCTACCAATGAGAAGGCTTCGTTCGACCAATCAGAAGGCTTCCCTTTTCAGCCATCTTTGATTATCAACAATGAGAAGGCTTCGTTCGACCAATCAGAAGGCTTCCCTTTTCAGCCATCTTTGATTATCAACAAGCGGATCAACCGCGTATGGGGATTTGAGCGGATCGTCAACGTATGGGGATTTGACCGGATCAACAAAAAAGATGCGTATGATTTCCATACAAAGTTCGAAAATTTTATGTGCAATATATCAAAAACTTTTACCGAGAAACTGGCAACCTTGGTATTTGTAGTAACGTTGTTGCCAATTCATACAGATGTATTCCATCAAAGCCAAGTTATACGGTGTTAAAGGTGGATCAACATTGTCAAGCAACTTCTTACAGGATCAAGATACTACGGGAAGAGGTCAATATATATATATATATATATATATAATTTTTATTGTTCCCAAGAAAAATTTAATCAAAAAGAAAAACACTTATATAAAAAGAAAAAAAAAGTGTATCGATTCCTACCTCTGAATTCATCAATAGCTATTAAAAATATTTATGTGTTTGATAAATTTCCAAGTCAATGTTTTGTATTTAATTTTATATATGTATTAATATAACTTCAGAAAATCCAGAGCATTTGAAATAAGTTATGATATTGGAAATTATTTCAATCATAATATAGTAGTATATACCAGTATTATTAATTATTTATTGAGACAAAGTATATATAATTGAATATATATGTATACAATAATTACTATACTAATCGGGTATCAGACTAGACAATTGCGCAAAGTAGGTCATTATCAAACAAAGAAAAAAAAATTAGAGCCATCGCACACGTCTTCGGGAATGTCTAATGTAAACACACATCAAACGCTTTGAATCTAGGTCACGAGGCCGTCGGGAATGTTTACATAATTAAAATTGTTTACAAAATAAGTCGGTCACTGGGATACTAGTTCGAATACGGTAAAAAGGAGAAAAAAAATGACTTTGATTAGTGGATATCGTACTTAGGTATTAACTTCTAGGAACGGGATAAACTTATGATATTGCGCAATTTTGGGAAACAAAAAAAAAAGAAATTAAACACAATCTTTAATTTGAACGTAAAGAGATATCTATAGAACTAAACAATTGAAAATAAACAGATTTATTATAGCAAATCAAATAAAAGGTGTACTGAAGATTTACATGAAGCAGTTGATAAATTACGGGATAGCTTAATAAGGTGTAGTGAAGATTTACATGAATTAATTGAGAATTACGGGATAGTAAGAATTTAGCAAAAGTTGAACCTTGGAGGGGAGGGAAAGAAAAAAAAAAATACAGTTCAACCAACAGAAGGCAGTGGTCGCTTCTATAACAAGGACCATTAACCAAACCATAGAGATGACGTGTCTCTTAAATAAAACCGTCAAAAAACCAAACAAAAGCTTGGAGTTTTGGCGAATCTCCAGAACACATCGCCAGATAAGATCTTAATATATTAGTATCTATTTATATTACCCACTATTCTTACGTATGTATTCGGTATCAAACTTAGAATTTCGCAGAATTTTATGGGCGAGATCCGAGCTTGAAATGCGATGCAAGTAGTTTCGTATTTCAAGTTATAAACCTTCCCTAAATGTATGTTTATATATATATATATATATATCTTTTTATGTACTGTTCATTGGATGAAACGAACTCACTTACAATTAGTGCTTTAGACCTGTCGGGTCACTCTCGTCTCATTTCTTGAAGATGGAGGGAGGATTCACGACCCGTAACTCCACACAAACCCGTGAGTATATGATTGCATATAGGACGAAACCGGTTCGCCCTAAGTAAATAGTAAACTTTGGAGGAGTAGGAATTTGGAGGTATCTAGGCTCGGGTGAAGACCTGAAGGCAGTGCATGATGGCGAGAGGAAGGTTCGGTTGGGACGCGATAACTTAGGTATCAATCAATCGAACCGTGCCAAAAGATTGTGCGAATTTCGGGTTGAAACCTGATCACCTTGCTTACTTGATGGAGGCAGGAGCCAAATTTTGCCAGAAAAGGGTTATTCTGAGTTCGTGAAATATGCAATTAACTAATTACATTAACCTACTAAATCCATCTTTATATGTACCTTATAGCAGCTGAATCAAAATGGAGGGGCGCCAAGCAGATACAAGATACAATCATAATCAAATTTACTAACATTTAACCATTTGAGTTATATTTAATTATCTGTTCAATTAGTCATGTGTAGGTTCGATTAGTACTGTTTATTTACGAATTCATTAGGATGTGGGGAATCATAATAAACGACAAAGGGAAGTTAGCTCATTTAGGTAAATTACTTAAAGTTAGATTTGCAAGAGAGAGACCAATACAGTTTGAAACTCAACGCTCCGTTTAGAATCAAAAGGGTTACCACAAAAATGAAAGTAATTAAAGTCCTATATCATAAATCAAAAAATTACACAACGTTTGATGGAGTTTAATTACAACCTAAATACGAAAATATTTACGTTCAAAGTCGTAAATAACGTATTAATTAGTTAAGTACATATATCTCTAAAGATATGTAGTACAAGGGAGCTTTAAGTAGCTTTCTGTAGTAATCAAAGGAAATAAGGGTCCAATTTTCATAAAGGCTTGTGTGACGTAGGGGAGGAATTTTCCATCCCTACCACACATATGCAAAGCCTTAAGAATTTAAATACCGATCAGAGCCAAGAGAAAAGAAGAAGAATATTACAACTGTCTTCCCGAAGACTAGGAGAGTTATATAAGAATAAAATACAACAATACGAGTAAGGGAAAACATCACACAGTATATCAAAATTTTATTATTATGAAATAAAATATAGGTAGTATTACCTTTTAAAATTATCATGCAGACAGCACAACAACATATATTTCCTTTCATGACGTATTCTACTTCTAACAAAATGAAATATTTTTATTAAGTCAACCTTATAATTAATATTTTATTGCAGAATCATGGTGCGAAAATATTTAAAAAAAAGGGTACGCGTACTCAAGAAGTGGATGAAGAGTCCATGAATTTAGCAATTAATGATGTAATACAAGAACGGTTGTCGTATAGGAAAGCCGCGTTAAAATACAACATCAAAACATCAAAGTTGGAAAGCAGAGTCAAGAAATTTAAAGATGGCTCTAACGCCGATGAACCCTCACGAACTTTTCATTCTAAATTCACGAGTCTACATGTCTTCTCGAATTCGATTGATACAATGAATATCTTTCGGAATACGTATTTAATTAATTTATTTATGAAACTGTAGGGGAAAGTGGTTACTTTATTTTTTTACTTTGTGATTAATTGTCGAATTTATCTAGTTTATGTACCTAAGTGTAACAATTATTCAACCAAATGTATAATTACCTACTTTCAGTTAATTAATAAAAAATTTACGACTTTAATTGGCTTTTTAATTACCCAGTATGAATCTACCCCATGGCGTATGAAAGTACCCCACCTACTGTACGAAAGTACCCCGTACGTGGGGTACGTTTGTACAAATATCTTATTGTGGAAAAATGGCTATAACCCTTTAACCTTTCGACATAATAGTTTCGGACTTTTTTGTAACAAACTACAATATATTTGTTACACTTAGGTACATAAACTAGATAAATTCGACAATTAATCACAAAGTAAAAAAATAAAATCTAAAAAGTGTACGAAGGGTAACCACTTTCCCCTACAGTTTGATTTGCAATAATGTTGGCTGTGAATTTTAGTGTTATCGTGTATGACAATGTTAAAATTTCTGTAACTATGTTTCTGTTGTAAATATGTTTCTGAAACACGTGAAACTGTCACAGTAAACACTACGTGTTTCTCGCGATGTTTCTGTGCTCCCCGATTGGAGTGGAGAGCACGGAAACAAATCAGTTTCGCAACAGCGAAAAAATAGTCCGGACATTTTAATCACATGATGCAAATATCAGGTACGCACGTCATAACGGTGTGGATGTGGTAGCGAGCGGTCGCTCAAATCATATGTACTAGAAAGTAGTTTATTGAGAATTTTTTGTTTTTATATTATTTATTTCTTTAAATGAATATTCGATGAAGAACTTACCTCGGTACTGATTATTCCATCTTCGGAAAAAGTAATTAAGACTAGGTTAATTTCAAGGATAGAACTTCAGATTCTATGGTTTGGAAACCCTCCCAAAATGTAGTTCTTATAAATATTTGAAGGCCAATCCCTTTCCTCTCATGTTTATCTATTCGACAACTCTCTCCCGCTGGAAATTTATTCATACCCGACAATTCAATGTTTTAACTGCTGTCGGTTTGACCATTCAAAACAATTGTGCCGCTCTACTTCTAGCTGCTTTAAATGCGCAGAAAGTCATTCATGCCCCTCCCCTTGCGTCATCTGCTCAGACTCTCGCACAGCCATAAATCCATCCTGCCTCAAACTTTCGCAACAGAAAAATATAAAAGTTATTGGCCTCCAATAACGTATGTCTTTGTCTCTATGTCTCCAAAATAATAGCTCCATCCAAAAAATCTCACACTCCCCCTTGGTGGGAAGAGGAATTAATGAAGGAGAGGAAAGTGACCAATAAGACGTACTGCCAACAGATGACAATGGAAAATTACTTCCCAGCCAAGCATGCTCAAACTGTTGCTAAATGTGCATTCCGATAAAAAAAAAAAACACAGCTGGCTTAATTTCTGTACCAATATATCCCCTGCTACTCCAGCGGGAGAGGTTTTGTCCATGATTCATTCGCAGGTTTAGATCTTCCTTTTCCCTGCCAAAGTCAACTCATAATTCTGCTATTTGGATAGATGACTTTATTAATAAAATAGCCCCCCCTTATGTCCCTAATTTTGACAAACTACCTTCTTTAGCTTACACTCTAAATTCTTATTCATGGTTAGATGCTTCATTTTCCATTAATGAGTAAAAAAGAGCCACAGAAAACCTCGAAGACTCAGCTCCGGGCAAGGATGAAATCCACCACTGATGACAATTCCCTTACCTTCTCTCTCATCAGTATCTTTCTGGATTCTGGTATTATATCCCCAGACTGGGAAATTCTAAATAATATTCACACTTGCAAAAGTGGCAAAGATCCCAAGTCTTGGTTCAAACTACAGACCTATCGCTCTCTCTTCTACACTTTGCAAAGTAGCTGAAAGAATGATTAAGAATAGTTGGACTAGTTAGTAGAGAAAAATCAAATTCTTTCCCCTTCCCAGTTTGATTTAGAAAAGGTAAAAGTACCCTTCCTTCCCTCTCTTGTTACAGATGTTATCATTCTCATCATTGAGGTCCTTGAATCATTCTGACGATGAGGATGAGACGGTAATGTTCCCATCATAACATTCTTCCGGACGTTCTTCCAATTTCTTCAACGCCATGTGTAAAGCCTTGGACGATTCCTGAAGCTACATCCCAAGAGAACAAGATTAGTCAGCACCGACACCGATGAAGACGAAGCATAAGACTGAGAATAAACTTCAAGAATTCGAAGAAAACGAGGCAAAAGCAAACACCAGCACTGAAAAAGAGGAGCCAGCCTGGCCATCATTGAGGTTCTTGAAACATTCTGATGTCGAGGACGAGACGGCAACGTTCCCATCATCACCTTCAGTTTCAACTGGGAGTTCTTCCGATTTCTTCAATGCCACCTGTAAAGCCTTGGACGACTTCCTGATGCAACATCCCGAGAGAACAAGATTAGTCAGCACCGACACCGATGAAGGTGAAGCATACGAACCTGAGAATAAACTCCGAGAATTCGAAGAAAACGAGGCAAGAGCAAACGCCGATACCGAAAAAGAGACCAGCCTGGCCATGGTTTAGGAAATCCCTTTCACTGACGTTCAAGATGAGATCCTGTACTGTCAAAATCTTGCAAAAGCAATGAAAGTACATTATAAAAACTTCCGCAACCAGGCGAGAAGCCTTCCTGATCTTGCGACCTTGCCTCTTGGTGACCAGAGTATGGGAAAATATGAAAGCATTCATCCGAACGTACCACAAGAGAAGAGGAGAATGGTATTTGCAGATATGGTTGAGGGGTCGCCGACATTGAGGTCCTTAAATCATTCTAAAGCCAATGTCGAGAGTCCGAACTAGCATCACCGTTTGCAGAGCATATCCATGCATGTAGCGCTTCCTACACCAACATTTGTAAAGCCTTGAACAATTAGCATTATCTGAAAATGAATATTGTATTGCAGTGTTTTTAGACATCTGTGGAGCACGGAACAATGTTTACAAATATCCCTATCCTAAAAAAGAAAAGTTACTGGAAATTGGTATTCCTCCTAAATTGGTCCAATTCATTATCAATTTGCTCTCCCAGAGAACTAATTTTGTAGATAGGTCTGAATCCCCTCCCCACATTAGACACATATTCAAAGGTCTGCTGCAAGTATCAGCATACAAAGGTCATTTTTGATGGGAGCGAAAAGGGGGTATCTCTTAATATAAACAATCCCTGAAAAAGACAGGAGGGGCAGAAAAGCTTGATCATTTAGTTTTCCGTAAAGTTTAGGTACCGCGGAACTTTCCCGACACCTACCAGAATTTAAATTACTTTTTTCAAAATTATTCTTCTAAAACAAAATACCTAGACAACGAGTACTAATAAAAAAGACACTGTAAAAAGTACAAATCGTACATATTTTGCAAAACCTTATTTTCATATTATGACTTAAATTTAACATGGCATCTTTATACAGTTCCCAATAGTACTGGGCAGAGATGTTTCACAGAGTGGACAAGTTATGATAAATATTTTTTCCTTAACGGGATTTAAAGAAATTTTCACCGGCTGGATCACCGCCACCTTTGCCTTTATTGCTTATTTCGAGAACAGAACAGACCCCACGATGCATTTAGAAATTGTGTTGAAAATATTATTTGTTTGTTATATCAATGAAGCAACCTCGTTATAACCGCACACGGTCGAACTAAGATAAACCCGAACTAAAATATCATTGAGTAATTGATTAAAAACAATAACTTTGTAAAACATCACTTTTATTATAAACAATAATTCTTCAGGTATATTAGCAATATTGTTCAATACTTTTATTATATACAATAATACTACATGTGTACAATGAAACATGTAGTATTATTGTATTTGATAAAAGTGATGTTTTACAAAGTTATTGTTTTTAATCAATTTAAATAACGCCATCGCAAAGTTACCACCCAGAAGAAATTTTGTTCCAAAAATCAAAAATTGAGTAATTCCTCAATATAACCGTGAACTCACTTATTCGTGATCGTTATAACCAAGTTCGATTGGATAGTTCCATGTTCCATATTTGGGAAAAAAGGCATAGTTTGTTTTATCAATTACATATAACCGATTCTCCAATCCTGCATACAATATAAATTATGCATACAATATAAAATATTTGTGTTTATTTTAAATTTTACAGACCTTTACGATTTAAAACTAATCGGAATGGAAGACAACATTATTCCCGATACTGAGAGCAGTTCTAATGGATCTGAAGTAATCAAAATAATGAAGCCGATTACAGTAGATGAGAAAACATGTTTGGATATGAATTATGAAAGCTGTACTTCACCTGAACCATTTTCAGATAGTGGCTCTGACTATGAACCGAGCAGCTCTGGTGAAGAACCGCTCCAAAAAATTAGAAAAGTAGGCAATACTGCACTGAATGAAAAAGGTTACAAACACATTTAAATCTCCTGCCACAATACCAGAAGACTTGCCTCAGAAATTAATTGATTATACTAATGGCACGGAAAAAAAAAGACTCGTGTGACATTTTGATGGCAAGCAATGTTTTGGGTCAACGGAAATGGGACAAGAAACATTGCTGTATATTTTGCAATACATTGGTGTCCAAATTACCACGACATTTGGAAGCAAAACATCAAGAAGAGAGAGAAATAATAGAGTTTCTTAATACACCTAAAAATTCCGTGGAGAGAAAAAGACTCATAGAAACTCTAAGACAACTAGGCAATTATTCGCATAATTCCAAGGTAATAAAAACTGGCACTGGTTCAATAATTCCAAAAAAACGATCATTGAACCAGAGGAAATTAGAATTGTTTTCTCCATGCGGGTCTTGCATGGGGTTGTACCTGAATAAAGATCTGTACTTGCATTACAGAAAATGTAATAATACTGGTGTGCATAGCGAGCCTTCGCGCAAGTGTGCAGCACCATTCCCGGCAGGGGACGCGGCCTCCCAAGGATTGCAAGACAACGTCCTGCCGACCATGAACCAAGACAAAATATACCATGTGATTCGAAATGATCAGTTAATATTGAAATTTGGTTCTAGTCTGTACAGTCGCCACAGTGCACACACCCCCCATTTAATATCTTACATAACGCAAAGAATGCGCCAACTTGGATGTCTGGTTTTAAATCTCCAGGATATTAATAAGGAAATTATCTACTTAGAAGACCTTCATACTAGCCGTAAAGACTGTAGCCTTATTTAACAAGGACACTAACAAGTATGGCATAATAAGTCTAGCCTTAAAACTTCAGACGTCCGTTAAATGCTGTGCAGACATACTCAAATCCCAGTACATAATGACAGGAGAAATAGCTCGTCGTAAGACAGTTGACGATTTTGTCGAATTGATAGGCATGAATTTCACGAACGAAGTGTCTACTCATGCCCTAAACATATCCAGAAATGGAATAAGCCGGTCATACTGCCCTTGGCTGAAGACATTAAGACGTTAACGGAGTATTTAAAACTAAAAGCACTACAAGTTGTCAGCGGAATAAAGGTCGCTTGTGACCCTTCTCCATGGATCAAGTTGAGTGAAATCACGTTGACTCAAACATTGCTTTTTAATCGCCGCCGGCCAGGAGAGGTCGACAGGATATATTTAAAAACATATGGCTGTCTTCTGGATAAGAAAAAAAAATTCCAAACAAAAAAGAGTGCGAAGAATGTTTGGACCAATGAACCAGATTTAAGGCGAGACACAACCTCGCTCATCGAGGTTTTGCCCGAGGCTCACATTTTAATTTATTTTGGCGAAATTGTAATTGAATAAAAAAAAAAATCTCATGCCGCACAAGGGATGCGAGTTATTTATATTTTAGATTAATAAAAACAGTATGTCACTATCAGTTTTTTTAACGTACAACGCTTTTAAAAAATTGTAATACGTTGTACTACTACAATTTTTGCGTTAAGGTCAATTTTATTTTTCTATGCGATGAATTCATGTTTACCTTAGTGTTTAATCTCAATACATCTTAGATTTTATTAATATGTTAATCAGAATTAATTAAAATCTACCACTGGGAAATGTTGAATTTCTGGCCTGTTTTGAGAAACCCAACCGTAGTTATGCAAACGCCATACCGCCCGCCGTTATTTTTATGTGCCGCCCGTCGAAGCACTTAAGCTGTTCTAACTTAGTCGTCGATGGAGTTTCGGCGAAGAAGGTCGTTTGTCCCGGCCCGACGCTACCGTGATTTTTTACGTATTTTTTGTATCTAAACAATTGAATAATTTTAAATCTGTTAGTGAAATCTTTTGTTTATTTTAAATTTAACGCCTTCTACAAGTAAGTAAAGTAATTTTTCTATGTTTCCACAATTTAAAAGAATATTATTTTTTTAGTTCTAATCTGAATTTAAAATACACACAGTGGTGAAGTTTCATAGAAATATGGACAATAATGTTTTTTTATAATTGTTTTAAAGTTTATTTTGTAGACCTATTTTTTCAATTTATAAGTTTCTTTGCAATATAGTGTCACTAGTATAAATAATTATAGTAGTAGAACTTTGTTACTCAAACATAATGTAGAATTAGGTAATCATAAATAATGTATGTATGTATATTGTTTTACAAATTATTTATGATATTATGTAGCTGTAGGCCACAGCATTTTTTGGAAGTGAAATATTTTCTTCAGTTTATTTATTTTTTATCAGCTTTATTTTTTTTACATTTTCAGTTCAGTGCAGTTGTATATTTACGAAAGCCATACTCCGTGAAGTGTCAATTTTCTCGGTTTGGAGGAACAAAATTTTAAGGTCGCCATTTTGGATTTTAATTTGGAAGTTTACCTGACCTCCGTGGTCGAGCGATTAATATCCTCGACAACGAATCCAGAGGTCGCGTTTTCAAACCCCAGCGTGAGTAAATACATTTTATTTGATGATATTAAGGCCGTAGATTGATTAACGTCGATATGTTAATAAAAAAACTCAAAATATATAGTCAACATTGCGAAAAATTTGGATGTTATCTGAGTAATTACGAAGCTGTACGTAAGAGAAAGGTTACTTTTTGGAAATTAGTGAAAGGCCAGCTAGTCATAAATAAACAACACTCGTGGTATTACCAAATCCAAGGGCAACTACGTATCACAGGCAAAGAAATGTGTTTGTTAGGCCTTTGGACCGGAAAAGAAAATACGATGAAAGTTAAATACATCAGAAAGGACCCTGCATTTTGGAAAGTATACATGGAAAATAAGTTGATACGATTTTATATGGAGTGTCTACTACCTGAACTCCTTGATTCCCGTTTAATGAGAAGTATGCCAATCAAAGAACCTCAATATATTGTTGAAGCTATGCAATCGAGCCGACTTCGAAAAAGTAAGATAAATACCAAGAAACGAAAATTATTGACATGCATTACCAAACCAACACAAAGCCAACCAAATGACTGTGAAATGCTACATAATAATAATAATAATATTTGGCTGATTTATAAAGCGCCGTTTTCATGAAAAATCATCTCAAGGGCGCTGTACATATAATAAGCATACAATAAAATAAAATGAATACGATAGGCTTACAACTAGGATTCAAACTTATAACTAGGAACCTACATTTAAGACTTATATGTAGCTAGTGACATACAACTAAGACTTATTACTACTGACTTGAAACTGGTGACATACAAATATTTGCAACCGTGACTTAAAATTAGAGATTTACAATTAAAATAGGTATTTACATACAACAATAAATATTTTTAGTTTTGCCAGGTATCTAATATTACCAAGTGATCAACAAAACTCTACAGATATAGGTACAGACAGAGAAAGAGAGTCGAAGCAGTTTGAGGATATTATATATACATGTATACATACATAGATATTTTATTCTACACATTTTACAAATTATTTTATACCATATTTTAATATTAATATTGTTAGCGCCAGAAGAAGAAGGAAGTTCGTACATAATATTACAATTTTATAACACGGTTGTGAAAATGATTGTAATGGGTTAACAGTTTTTAAAGGAAAGCATAGGTATCTTAAATGAATGAATGAATTTAATCGTCGATCTCAACTGCAATAAGATAATTCATCGCTCAACAACAGATTAGATAGCAATGTTTGAATGAAATAGCGAATTTATGGAAATGAGTGTTTAAATAGGTGAGTTTTAAGTTTGGATCTAAATTCTGTTGGACTGGTTATACATCTTAATTCCATAGGAAGTTTATTCCAAGCCTCAGGGCCGGATACTTCGAAAGCACGATCACCAAAGTTAGTGTTCGGATTTCGCTTAGGTTCTTTCAACCTTCCGATTGCAGATGATGTCGCTGATCTAAGAGTTGAATGTCTTAGACCAATATTTTCCGGAATGCACAGTTCAGAGATATAGGGTGGAGCCATTTCGTTGAGAGCTTTAAACACCATCCAGCATAACTTGTATTGGATCCGCTCAGGACACTTCAGCCAGTGAAGATTTCGAAGGTGTTCCGAAATGTGCGAAAATTTTGGTACCCCAGTAATAAGCCGTGCTGCGGCGTTGAACACTGATTGTAGTTTATCAGTTTGGCATTTAGGAAGTCTTGCATAAATGCCATTACAGTAATCAAGACGTGATACTATGTATGAGTTCACAAGAAGCTTAGTTGCCTCTGTTGAGAGGTTCCTACGAACTGATTTAAGTTGTCTTAGATAGAAGAAACCAGTACTGACGGTCCTATTTACCTGACTTTTTAGCGAAAGGTCTGAATCCAGATAAACACCTAGAAGTTTGACGGTTGTTTTTGCAATTACGTCGCTGCCGGAAATAGAAATTGGTGAGTAGTCTATTAAATGTTGGCGTCTTTTCGTGGCTGCCCAGAGAAACTCGGTCTTTGTGGGATTCAACTTAAGTTTGTTCGAGGACATCCAAAGACTGATCGCTTCTAGACAATCAGTTGTGCGAATTTTAAGACCGTTGATCTCATCTGGTGTGCAGTAAAAGTATACTTGCTGATCGTCAGCATAACAGTTACATGTGAACGCAGAGCATTTAATCTTTAACGAAGCAGAAGTTTCACAAGCAATACCTATCAATCCGGTGCAATCTGATCTCGGCGCAATTGATTTAATCATGGATTTTAACAGTTTTTAGGCAGAATCTGCAAAAAAAATTTATAGAAATAAATTTACACATTTATTATATTTAATATCTATAAATGTTAAGCGAACTTAAAATTTGTTTTATTTTAAACCTCATTACTATGAAATTCCACAAGATTTATATGTAATACCAGTTTGAAAAATATATTACCAAATATTTATCAAATATAAAAAAAATATTTTTATTCAGATTTCATTGGCACTTATGGTATATTTACAATAAGCAAATTTAAATAACCTAAGGAAGAAAATGTGATTTACGATTACTTGAGATCTCTTATTGCTGTTGTAGGTACCGCCAGTTTCCGAGAACCATGTAAATTATTTAATTACCTAATTACTGCTAACATTAATGTTTATTGTGACAAGTATAAAAAATATTTTTGCCAAAATTTACTTAAATTTGTCCAAGTTAAATTGAGAACTGTCTCACTGTGCAATATTTAGAAGCAGCGAACAATGCGGGCTGTCAATCACCCGTGCCGGGACAATTTAGGCGGTAACCCCCAATCTTAAGCCACGCCTGTGGCTCCGCCTGTAATGGATTTTTTCGTGGAGTTGTATACCATCTTAAGACACAGAACATGGAAAAACATTAAATTTTATGTGCACAACATCATAAAAAAGAACGCCAAGAAATAAAATATAAAGGATCATGCCTGGAAGGAAAGAATATTGATCAATAATTTTAATTATAAACGACTTTGTTGTCTTAATTTTTTTGTCAGACTACCTAAAAAACCATACTTTTTTTTTTAACGATTTTGTATGTTTTATTTGATGATAATGTTACTCTGCGTTTGGTAATTTTTTCTGACTCTTCAAGATCCGCATTAATAAAATCCTTCCTACAGCTCCTCCTTAACCCGCTTGACAACATCACCCATCCAGGTGGCGATATTCTTCCCTTGTCCTTAATTCAGAGAGGCGTTTTTGTGAGGTGTAGGTAATAGGGTCATAGAGCAGATTAACGAAGAATGGAATGAAAGAAGAATTTATGACGCGGATTAATCAAATACTTGAGCAGGTGTCCTAATTACTTATTAAATATTACAATACCGTACAGCGAATTAAACAGTATTACAGAACATAGTTCACAATACGAACTAAACGCAATATTGAATTTTGTTTCAACTGTCAAAAACTGAATTCCTTGTCGGCACAATCTTAATAGTGCAATACTTATTATATTCACATGCACATAGGAATTTCGAACGACGGGTCCTCGGTTTAGGGCGTAGGTGAGATTTCTTGACACTCGAGCTTGCAGCGCCTCCTGGTGTTCACATTCCGGTGATCAGCACCTTTTACCACCTTTTACCGGATCTGTGTGTGATTTCCAGCATTAACGGCGCCGCCCTGGTGGTCACACACCCGTACTAATGAAACACTAGCCAAATTAAACACAATATTTTTCACCACGAAAATGAGGACTCTCTCCGATTGGCCCAAAATTTCGACAGTTGACCAATCAGAACGCATAGATTATAGGTACATATTCAGTTTTTCGCATTTCGAATCCGAGGACGTCCTCGGATTCGTGTGAGTCCTGTGAAGGTCCTCGAATAATGGTGCATACCAACTCACATAAATATACACACACACATATAAATATGCACCTACATACATGAATACATTTATATGTATATATACAGCCATGGACACAATACCAACATTCACAAACAGTTGTACTGATTTTTAAAATGTATGAATATGTAATTAGAATGGAGCTTGAGCATTTGCAGTAAATTTCTTTCCAAGTTTAATCTGAATAAAATTATAATCTGTATTCATTTTCAGTTGCAGGAACCAGCAGCAATTATCAGACTGAAAAAGATTTTTTTCCATCATCGGATTCCAGTGATGTTGATGTTCTTTCTGAACAACCGAAAAAAAACAAAAAAAAATATATATTCAATCCTCGCAAATTTCTCTGAAATAGAAACATTAAGAATGGTTGAAAATATTGATCCTGAGAAAACCGACGCAAACATCATTGCCATTTCCCCAATAGAGACTAGAATTGACCATGCTGAAATTGTTAGTCAAGTTTAGTGTTGCCAGAAGATATAAATGTTGAGGCTACTGTTAAACGTAGCAGATGGAACAAACCATCTCCACATACATGGAAAAGAAATCTAGAAAAAGCTAAGAAAATACAAGGTTTAGCATATAACAGCAATTCAAAGCGTCCTCAATCTCCAAAGCTGCATAAAACAGTTGATTGTTCCTCCTGTAGGTACAAGTGTACAGATTTGTTTAGTTTGGATGACAGAAAAAACCATCACTATCTTTTCCATAGCCGCCAACATCAATCAAAATAAATTTGTAATCTGGATCCACCATTGCAAGCAAAACAATAGAGAATCTTTGTTTATAGTAAAAATGTAATGTTCCCGTATTAGGTGGGCATTTTATGTAAACATGTTTTCCATCGATACTGCCAATACAATTTAGAAATCTACACTTCTCATTGAAACCAGCTTCTGCCTCCTTCCATGTTTTTTCAGTTGGCTCTGCCGATAGTGGTTGTAATGTTTTCCTTATTACTTTACTTACTTCCTTCACTATTTTAAACAGTTGTAAATCCCATACGGTATGAATGGCCAACTGTTTTAAACGTATCTCCTGTAGCAAGGTACCTGAAACATTTATTTTGTTTTTAGGTAAAGTATGGATAGCCAAGTGGAAGAGTCTGAGGGATAATTACAACAAGTACAAGAAAAATAATGAATCTTCTACAGGCCAGGCTTATAAAAAGTATAAGTCTTGACCATGGGCTTCGCAATTGAAGTTTTTAGACGATTTTAATTTTAGAAGACAAACAGAAAGTAATAGTCAGCCTTCTCCAGTCAACAATCATACCACTGTTACAGCCGACACAGAGAGCTCCACGATGAATGAAACACAAAATACTACACATTCTGAGGTATCTGTATATGCAACTGGACCATGCAAGCAAGTTACGAGAAAACGAATAAAAACGAGCGCAGACCCCAGTGATAGTGATAAAATACTAGAATATTTAAAAAATAAAAATGAAAAAAAAGCCAAAATGGATGGAGTCGATCATTTTTTTTTAAATTATGCGCAAACTTTTAAGACATTCCCACCTAGAATGCAAAGTATGGTAAAGCTAGAAATAGCTTCTCTATTTGCCCGGTACGATCTACAAGTGGCAGAAGGGGGTGATGCAAGTGCTTCTCGAGTTGCACCGCGATCAGTCAATCAAAGGTCTTGCAGTTCTACACCAAATTCGGAGTCGGTTCCAAGTCCCTATGATCAGAGTTCAAGTTCGTGGGCCGTTCCTAGCCCCGTTTCTCAACAGTTTCCGGAACCTGCTAATGCATCTAATCAAGAAAATAGGGTGGTTTACGTCCTTTCACCACAATCAACTCCAACATTTCAAACAGCTAGTACACCGCAGCCGCAGTTGACTGGAAACCTAACAGAATATTACGAAAACACGATGACTATCACGGGACATTCTATAGGCGGGTGGCTATCGCAGGTCACTGCTATAACGCTGAAACACTTGAAGAGGCAGGGCAATGCGTTTGTTCGAGTTTCTAACATCGACGAAGGCATCCATGCGCACACAGTCATATTGGACAGCCCAAGGGTGCAAGACATGGCGATAAAAATTCAGCAGGATTACGGAAGGTACGATAGTACCACATATTCTATGTTTCATAGGAACGTTGTTTATGCTCTGTACTCTTATAGGCCCGGATCGAAACCAATCTCTGTCGAATTTTATAATGAGTTCTCGCGTTTTTTGGAACTTTCAGTTGGACTTTCTGATACACACATTATAACGTAATATCTGTCTCGAGCGCGTGACATCACCGAACACCGTTAAATTCTTAGATTTATTAGCCAGCTTTCGATGCCGCCATTGGATCGACGTCCCAACTCACCATGCTGGTTGTATATTGGATGTACTCATTTCAAAGAAGAGCGGATCGCCGCTCTTAGCAGATATTCATGAGGACTATCGGACCATTGGCTTGTTTGCACTGATATTGATTTTTTTGAAAGTACCATATAGAACAATTATATCAAGGGAATGGCGTAAATTTGGTTTTAGTGATTTTCTGGGAGAGCTTCACACCTCTCTATTATGTACACTTAATTTTTGGGAAACAAAGATACCAACAGAACTTGTCGAGACGTATAATGCAACTCTTTTATGTCTGTTAAATAAATATGCTCCGACGACGTCAAAATCACGTAATGTTCGAAAGTCTCACGGCTGGTATGATGATGAATGCCGAAATCAGAAAAGACTTATGGAGAAATTAGAGAGATCATATAGGAAAAATCCTACGGTAACTTCCAAGGTGTGAGTGGATCCTTGCTCAAAAACAGTACATGAGCAAAATAAATTCCAAAAGATCAGAATACTGGATTGAAAAGATTGACTCTGAGCGAACCAATCCACGGCGTCTCTGGAACTCAATAAAGACTGTTATTTCCGAAGCCACCGTTCCAACTAAAATAGATATTAACCCGGATGCCTTCTTAACGTTTTTTCGGGAAAAAATTGAAGCCATTCGTGCCTCTACATCTCACGCCCATCCACCAATATTTACTATAAATTCTAAAGGAAATTTGTCTTCCTTCAAACTCACAACGCTGGAAGAAGTAAAAAAAATAATTTCAAGTTCGCCAAATAAGCAGTGCAGTCTTGACCCTATACCAATATGGTTCCTAAAAAAATGTGTCATTGTCTTAGCCCCGTTCCTAGTTCATCTTTTTAATAAATCTCTGAGCACAGGTGACTTCCCTGAACCACTAAAGTCTGCTGTAGTTACGCCAATACTAAAAAAATCACAACTAGACTCCGAAAACTTAGGTAATTATCGACCCGTTTCAAATTTACCTTTCAAACAAAAATCCTGGAGAAAATTGCTGCTGCACAAATAACCAGAGATGTGCTTTATTTCAAATAAATCCATTTCAAATGGAAATGCAAAATGGGTATTTTCCATTTTGCATTTTAAATGGTTTTTTTTTTCACCCATTTCCATTTTTATTTTAAATGCTTTTCTCAATGCATTTTCCATTTTAAATGCATTTTTGCAACATTCTTCCTACTATATTCACTCTGTCGGTCCATTGGTCCTTAACCTCGATAGGAGAAATATTTACGTCTGTCAGTTGCTCCCTGGTAGGAGCCCTGCCAAGCAGACGCTGTAATATTAAATTTTTGATAGAAGTTACTATTTTTTTACACTGGCAACATTAGTCCCGCGTAAATTTTTTGCGGTTTCGTAATCTGTCAAACTTTTAATTAAACTGTAGCTTGTTTCTTTTTCGCGTCTTCATTTATTGCGTGGTCGTGGTGTTTTTGGTTTTACATTAATCATGTAAGTACTGTAATTAATATTATTATATTGAACTGTCTAGGTATGCACGCTTCAAAGAAAATCAATATGCTAGAATATTGTAGAATGCTATGTTAGTTTATTCAGTATTAGAATTTAAATACAATCGCCGGCCGATGATACAAGTGAAGAAGACCAATATGAGACAGTTTCGATCGACAATTTGTATGGCATTGCTTGTCTTATCTCATTATATAAATATATACACGAACTGCATTTTAACCAAATACTGCATATGTATATATTTAAAATATACCTACATAATATAGACAATATATGTGGTTTTCTAGTGCGCCTACTTTAATGGAGTTTTCTGTGACAATCTATAGTCAAATAATGGGTGTGCACTAGAAAACCTCATATTATATTGTCTCACTGTCCTGTATTTCTTTATTGTTCACAGGTGAATGTCCCCTCACTTGAGAGTTACTACACAAAAGATGATGGCCATAAGAAAAATTCCTTAAAAATGACATTATTCAGTTAATAATAGATACTATTATATTCCATTCAAAGTCAAGATTTTTTTACACAGTACATATCAGTATCTATGATTTTTTTTATTCCACAAGTTGATGGCGATTATTAAATAATAAAGTTATTTTAAAATTCAATAATTGTTTTAATAGAAGGTAGAAGGCTGTTAGTTTTTACTCTCGTTTGACCCGAGAAACCATTTTGCATTTTCAATGCATTTTGAAAATAGGTATTTTGCATTTTGCATTTGAAATGCTTTTCTAAAAACCATTTTGCATTTCAAATGGTTTTGGGTACCCATTTTGCACATGTCTGCAAATAACCAGTCATTTGAATTCAAATAAATTATTCACTAATCGTCAATCCGCATATAGAAGGTTTCACCCAACAGAAACCGGAATACTTCGGATGCTGTCAGATATAACTTTGGCCATAGAGTCAGGTAAGTTAGCACTTACCTCGCTCTTAGACATGAGTGCAGCGTTTGACACGATTGATCAAGACTTCCTCATTAAGGGATTAGAGGAAACATTTGGTTTGAGTTCCGATATCAAAAATTGGCTGGTGTCATATCTACCCAATCGCTTACAAGCCGTTAAGGTTGGAAATAAACTCTCTAACTTCGCAAGACTCTCTTCAGGGGTACCCCAAGGATCCGTTTTAGGTCCCTTCTTTTCATCCTTTTTACAAACGATGTCGCCAAAATAATTGTGTCATTTGGTGTCCTGCCCCACTGCTACGCTGACGATCAGCAAGTTTATTTTTACTGCTCTCCAAACGAAATCAACAGTCTCAAAATCCGCATAGCTGAATGCCTAGAAGCAATAACTCGTTGGATGCCTTCAAACAAGCTGAAGCTGAACCCATCTAAGACTGAGTTTCTCTGGGCGGCCACAAACAAACGCCAACATTTCATAGACAATTCACCTATTTCCATTTCCGGCAACGATATTATTCCAAAGACAACAGTCAAACTTCTTAAGACAACTCAAGTCAGTTCGAAGAAACCTTCCTACAGAGGCGACAAAACTATTAATCAACTCTTACGTAGTCTCACGGCTCGATTACTGTAACGGCATCTACGCTAGTCTTCCAAAATATCAAACTGACAAACTTCAATCCGTGTTTAATGCAGCGGCAAGGCTCATAACTGGGGTCTCTAAATATTCGCATATTTCAGAACACCTTCGTAACCTTCACTGGCTCAAGTCTCCTGAAAGAATCCAGTACAAATTGTGCTGGATGGTTTTTAAATCAATCAATGAAATGGCCCCACCTTACATCTCTGAATTATGCGACCCGGAAAATACCAGTTCGAGGGAATTAACCCTTAGATCAGCAACTTCATCTGCTAAAGGCAGACTAATAGAACCTAAACGAAAGCCAAATACTATGTTTGGAGATCGTGCTTTCGGAGTATCTGGGCCTAAGGCTTGGAATAGGCTCCCTCCGGAATTAAGAGGCATAACAAGCCCAACAGAGTTTAGGTCCAAACTAAAAATCTACCTTTTTGGGCTCTCATACCCTTAATTTAAATATACCTATCTGAGAGTATCATACTTGTATTACCTATGATTAGGGTTGCCATCCGTCCCGATATATTGGGACTGTCACCTTTATTGAGCTATCTGTCCCGACGTCCCGACAAAAGCCTTAAATGTCCCGATTGAAATTACGCAATGCAAATTTTAATTTTCCGTGCGTCACATAGCCCATACGTGCCGTGAAGTGCCGTTGGACGGGCGCAGGCGGCCGGTGGGTGGCAGGTAGAGAGGAGAGAGAGACGAGAGCGCCGCTTCGCCGCTAGTTAGTCGCTCTTTGAATGCCAGCCGCGTCACAAAAATAATTATGTGACTAATGCAGTTCTTGCTTAAGTGGTTATTTTGTCTATGGTGTTTTTTTGGACACTGGTAATTTTTGGAAAAGAGAGAGCTTCCTTTTTGTTTATGGGCACTTCCTTCCGATCAACTTGGGCAGTTGGGTCGGAAATTGGTCACTCACCATCAAGGTGTTTAAATTTTCGTTTAATGATGAGAATCTAAGTTGATTTAAAACCTGAACGCGGGGTGTTTTTACGTAACACGAGAGGTTCGTGTACGTGTTATTTATAGTGGATGACGTGAAAGTCCCACTTTTTTCCGATGTGGCTGGTTGGCCGTTTTGTGGAAGTATT
This sequence comes from Limnephilus rhombicus, assembly GCA_929108145.2. NCBI lineage: Eukaryota > Metazoa > Arthropoda > Insecta > Trichoptera > Limnephilidae > Limnephilus > Limnephilus rhombicus. The sequence goes on from OV815275.1 coordinate 10,945,090, forward strand.
TTTGGAAAAGGAATCCGCTCCTTGGAGGTATAGCGGCCTCCTGCCCAATTAGAAGGACGACCTTGGTGCTCTGGATTCCGCGCCGTTCCCGGATGGGAAGGCTGGAGTTCCCGTCCCGTCTCATGTTCTCTCTCTGTGAAGCAAGATCGCGTTCGTCTTCCGGGGTTATTCCCGTATAGTTAGTTTAGCGTGTCCATTAGGAGTCCATCTGGTATGTGTATTTTTCTATATTCCTTTTGTTACCTTGGTATGAAGTTTGTACACTTCCATGTTGCTTTTTGGTTTGGATTCAATACATTTTTATAAAGTTCATCTTCTTTTATTTGACTGAAAACCCTACCTACATGACAGATAACTACTTGGCCCACTATCCTGAGCCCTGGTCTCTGCTCTGCCGCAAGGTTACATTTTATACGAACATGATACGTTTCAGTGGCGCCCAACGTGGGGCCCGAAACGTACTTTTCTGTCATGTGGGGTGGATTTTCAGTTCTTTTGCTGATAATTTTAGAGAAATCAGAGATGAATCGGTGTGTGTGCATTTATTTGGTTTTATATCTAACATTAATCGGTCTGCAGAGACACTGTGTGTCGTTTTATTGTTATTAATTGATGCTATTACCGTCAATTGACATTAACCGTTCTGCAGAGATTCTGTGTGTCATTCTGAAAATACACCTCATTGTGTTATGATCATTTTTTTGTGTGACACTTAATTGCTATTAAAAAAAATTAAATTCCGAAAATACACTTCGTTATGTTATAATAATTGTGATGGTTATTTTTATTTGTTTTCATAAAGCATGTATTTATATTGACACCAACTTTAAGTGTTGCCATAAAAATAATGTTAAAAAAAAAAATAATGAATAATTTCTCGCGAGGTGATAACCGAAATATTGTTGGGAACATTTTTTCTGTTTACTGGCAATTCTGTTTTAACTGTCAGCTATCTATGTTATGGTTTATCGGAGCCGAGCTGTCAATTATTGTTGACATTCGTCGGCTATGTCCATTGATTACTTCTGAGGCGCGGAAGTTCATTAATTACATTATTTTTTTTGTTTTGTAAACATCAGACGACTTGTGACAGACATTTATCATAAGTAATTGTTTATTGTAAGCTTGCGGTAACTGATATATTGGGAGAATATCGTAGCGGTACTATTCTTGTTCGCATTTGTGTCCGTTTGTACCTTCATACTTTTATATAAAGGGAGTTCGTGGAACGTATGTTATAAAAAATAATTATTATTTTAAATATTTACTGCATTCTAAGGTGATTTTAAATAAATTATAAATGGCTTTGTCGTTATTGAAAATCAATGACTATTTATCGAGTTTATACGAACATGATACGTTCCAGCCGTATAGAACGATTGTTTTGATTTTGAACCGCGCGGTGTGTGAGTTTTTTAAATTTATTTACGAAAATGTCTGCAGTAAGAAAGAGGAAGTGCCATTTTTCGGACGACTATACGAAAGAGTGGAGTTTTATAAAGAAAGGACGTACGAATGAAGAAGCGTTCTGTGTTACGTGTAATAGTTTTATATCAATTACTCATGAAGGTAAGGCTGACGTAAAGCACCACATTTCTACGACCAATCACAAAAAAAGGTTCGCTGTTGTATCTACATCAAGGCCTATATCCAGATTTATGATTAAAGAAGATACTCAAGAAGAATTGCTTATTGCGGTAGCGGAACTAACGACAGCTTATAAAGTTGTCAAACATCATCAATCTTTCAGTTCACTTGACTGTAACGTAAAACTGAATGTTACAATGTATCCAGACTCTAAAATCGCAGCAAAACAGTCCACAGCAAGAACCAAGGCTACAGCAATTGTTAAAAATATTCTCGCTCCACATTCTGTGTCACAAATAAAAGAAAAATTGCAAGAAGTTTCGTATTATGGAATAGGCACTGACGCGTCCAATCACAAAGCTGAAAAGATGTTTCCTTTACTTGTTCAATATTTCACTGAAAACGATGGTATCCAACAGAAGCTATTGAAGTTTGATTCTTTAAAAGATGAAACATCGGACACTATTTCCAAATATTGTCTCGACACTTTAAGGGTCGGGTTTGGAAAACATCGCTCCGCATTAGCAGTAGCATCCGCGTCTCGTAGCAGCAATACTAGAAAATTATATACGGGTAGTTAGAAAAATGTGTAAAGTTACTAGTGATTAAATTTTTTTTACTGTAATCTTACAAATTCTATAAGTTATACATACTGCAACTTTAGTTAAAACGTTGAAAAAGGCCTTCGCGATTATCTCTCCTGAACCTGTTGTAAACATTTTTACCAAAAATCCTTCCGTAATCTCAGAGTAAACATTATGTTAAAACATGCTATTAAATTAAAAGTGCTTCAGTGTATCTAGATTTTTATTGTAATTCGCCTAAACTTTCTGAATTTTTCAACTATTCTCCGCCATACAAAAATGTATGGCAAAATAATACGCCGCGCGATGTCTTATATAACGGTTGAATTTCACAGAATTCATTCAGTCGTGAGAGAGCGGTCAAGGTGGGACCACGCATATTTTTTTCGCAGCAATTTTGTTCGCTGTTTATTCGATTTTTGAAGGAATCATTGAGGAGATAGGTGTTACAGTAACCGGGTAAGTAGAAATAAAATATATCTAATAAATTATTTTTAACTTGATTTACAGTTTTACAGACTTTATTTTTATTTTTATTTTTAAACTTCAGGTACCTTCAAAATGGGTAAAAATAAAGGAATTCTTGCTTACCGTGCCATAAAAAATAGACCCTCCCACTGGAAGAAAAGGAGAATAAGGTAATAATGTCAATTTTTTTTTTTTTTACTGATTTCTATCAAAGGTAGTTTTAAGGTGGACTGAAGTCATTTTGCTTTTTGACTTCTAAAAATTTCGGCATCCATCTTGAATTTCTCTGTAGTTATCTACCGATTTGGTTCAATATCAGAATTCGGGCGTTTAGAAGTGCACTGAACTCGGATCTAATGTCAAAATGCAAAATTTCGGCATCCATCTTGAATTTCTCGTGTTCTCTAACGATCTGGTTCAAAATCAGTATTGGGGAGTATTGGCGAGCACTGAACTCGGATCTAATGTCCAAATGCAACATTTCGGCATCCATCTTGAATTTCACTAGTTATCTACCTATTTGGTTCAAAATCAGGATTAGGGCGTTTGGACGTGCACTGAACTCGGATCTAATGTCAAAATGCAACATTTCGGCATCCATCTTGAATTTCTCTAGTTATCTATTTGGTTCAATATCAGGATTCGGGCGTTTAGAAGTGCACTGAAATCAGATCTAATGTCAAAATGCAACATTTCGGCATCCATCTTGAATTTCTCGTGTTCTCTACTGATCTGGTTCAAAATCAGTATATGGGAGTATTGGTGAGCACTGAACTCGGATCTAATGTCCAAATGCAAAATTTCGGCATCCATCTTGAATTTCTTTAGTTATCTACCGATTTGGTTCAAAATCAGGATTAGGGCGTTTGGACGTGCACTGAACTCGGATCTAATGTCAAAATGCAAAATTTCGGCATCCATCTTGAATATCTTAAGTACTTTGACGATTTGGTTCAAAATCAGGTTTAAGGAGTTTGGGGTTCACCGAACTCGAATTTAATGTCAAAATGCATAATTTCGACGACCATTTTGAGTTCTCTACCGATTCCGTTCAAATTGTCACTAAGTTTTATTGAAAACAACGACAACATCCATTGATAAATCGAATGAATTTCGATGTTGGGTAAATTCTGGGTTGTATTATTACAAATAAATTTATTTTATATGTTTTTTTAGAAAAGCAGCAGAAGCAATATAAATGACGTCGTTATAACAGAAACTATCAGTGAACATGTAAGTTTTTTAAATAAACATAAGCGGCCTGAGTAATGGCCTTCCATATAAACTTTTTGCTATAATGAATGATCTACCACACTTTTTGTGAATGTTTAGAATTATCGATAATAGACCTGGAGAAAGGATGATGTCATTACAAAATGACAGTCTTATGAATAAATGAGGAGCTAACACTTATCACTCTGCATTGTTTTGTATTTTTTTATTAATAAGTTTACATTACAAATGTATAGTATAATGTCCTCCACGCTAGGAATTCACCTGTGTTGTGGAGGACATTTTTCAATTTTAAAATTATATAATAGTAAACAAGTATATAATAGTAACTTTGTTATTTTTGGATAATGCTGTGAAATAACTATAATAATTGTAAGTAATAATTAATTTATTTTGAACTTACATATAACATTTGCAATTTTACCTGTAACACGCACAACACGAGTTACAGCGTGTTTTATACAAAGAAAAAAAAACTTTTCAATAGCCTTCTATAAAAAAACAGAGTGGAAGATACTTTATGTATCGCCCTGGTGTAAGACCACTATTCAGAATTGAAACGTTGCTTGAAATGGCTTTAGCCGTGTGTGGTGACCAAATCTGAATAGCCAGGTACTTCCCCTATATTATTCCCCTCCCACCTTATTCAGCCTCACAACACACCCCAATCACTGGCCCCAGGCGATTGATAACAGTTGGGACTTTGTAAGGTACATAAAAATAAAAATAAAACATTTAGTTGTTTTATAAAAATTTGTCTGAACTTCTTTATATTTTTGACTGTCTTTTTCTAAATGTGCTTCGTTCTACTTTATGTATATCAAAGATAAATTGTAAAATATATTCTTTCTTACTAGGTATTAATAAAAATCTGTATGCATATAAATAAACTTTCAAAAACAAAACTACCTGTTTTTTAATTTCTAAGGCACAGAGTAAAAACTGATTGTCGTAACTTATTCACACCCATTATTTTCTGGTAAAATTATAAAAAAAATTAATAACATTATACAAACCATATATGAACCAGAAATTTTTTCTACATCAAAACACCATTAGATTCTATGTCACATTGAGTCAAAAACTAAGACGTCTGTAAAGGTCCAGGGGCTAAAAAAAGTCTATGTATCCTTGCCCTTGCATAATATGATTTATAGTCTGTCGAGCTGTATCAATTATGTTGGAAATAAATTAAAATTTTACAAAGCAAGTGTATTTTTATTCCGTATTTTATCAAAATGCTGAGCAGCCGTGCCTGAATCTAACCAAAATACACAGTAGATCGCGGCGGCCGAGCTTGTTTGCAACTACCAAAAATACCTAACTGCAGTGAATGGGCAGTTTGACCCAGGCGCAAATGTCTCTATGAGCTATCCACGCTATTCCACAATATGATTCTTAGTATGTTAAGCTGTATCCATTATTATAGTAGGAACTAAATTTTAATTTTAGAAGGCAAGTGTATTTTTATTTCCTAAGTCCGTAGTGTCTAGTATACCCACATCTCCTCTAGTCAGACGCAGCCGGTCAGCTACGGCCGTGTTTGTCTACAAGTACAAGAAATACCTAACTGCAGCGTCAGCGCGGTTTGATACCCGACCCTTAAGACAATTGCAGATTCCACTAGATAAGCTGATTGCTTTTTGTGGTGACAATACTAATACCAACTTCGGAGGGCTTGAAAGACGCGGTCGGTGCAATGTTTTTCATAAAACAAAAGAAGATTTGGAAAAAACTATAGAAGGAATTGGATGTTCAGCCCATATTCTGCACAATACTATATCAACCGCTGCTGGAATCTTGTCTGTTGTCGAAGTTATCGTCCTCAAAATATTTAATTATTTTTCAATATACACTGTTAGGACGGAGAAGCTGAAAGAGTTCTGTTCGTATGTTAACATTAATCATCAGACTCTTTTGTCACACTCAAGAACAAGATGGTTATCATTAATGCCCGCGGTTGAAAGAATCCTGAAATTATGGACACCACTTAAAAGTTTTTTTAAATCCACCTAAAATTATTTCAGATTTCTTTAAAAGTCCGATAAGTGAAATTTATATCCTCTTACTGCATTCCAACTTGAGTTTGTTTCAAAATAATATAAAAAGCGTTGAAAAGAACAAGGTGTCTATAGTTGAAATCAGAAAAATATTAAACGAAACGCATAACACCCTGATTGAAAGGAAATCTGCCAAATTTATTGGCATGCAAACCAAAATCCAAATGAACAAACTTAAAAATGAGAATCCAACTCCTGAAACAACAGTTTTGATTTCAAGATTTGAAGAGGAAGCTGTAGCATTTTATAATACAGCTTCCGAGTATCTGAAAAAGTGGTCTGTTTCGTTTGATAAATATGAAGTGTTCGATTGGATGACACTATCTGAAATCCCAGAATGGGGAAAAATCGAAAACTCTATTTTATACCTGAATAGTAATGGTGTGAAGACTTTCAGCGATAATATCTTTGAGCAACATAATTATCTTAGGAGCTTTCTAGAGGCTAAGCTTGGTTCGGAAGAATGGAATTGGATCGATTCGGTTGCAGAGAAGTGGCTTTACTTTTTCAAAGAAACTGAAAATCCGGAAAGAAATGCCTTCTTTTGAAATTATGCGAGTATTAATTTTCTATTCCTGCTCACAACGCCACAGTAGAAAGAGTTTTTTCATTAATGTCGGCCCAGTGGACTCATGAATGAAATCGCCTGCTCCCAGAGACTGTGGAGTCGATTTTACAGTGTCAAGTGAATTATAACATGACTTGTACAGAGTTCTACAATTATGTTAATCTTTTCACCGTGGCGGCTGACCTAAGTCATTTCTTCAAGTGGCTCACACCGCGCGGCGGCTGACTTCAGTCATTTTCAAGTTTCGACTTCGTTTTCTAAGCGCATGTATGCCGTATTTGATCGGAATTTATACTAAAAATAAGAGTATTCATTTGTGTTGCGACATCTCTGAGAAACTTTATCAATTACTTCATTGTTTATCTTAGTAAATGAATAAAACCGAGAGCGCGGCCCCAGCCGCCAGTCACAGTTTTGAATTCGCGCGCGAATCTGCTTGTCTCTTTCGAGCGGACCCCGTACCGTATTCGTAATAATACTTGTGCGTCGATATACACTTTGAAATCTATTATATTTTGTGTGTACTTAATTATTTAAATGTTGTATTATTGAAAAATGGACAAATTCGATTTTAAAAACATCTTGTTTTGTGTGTTTACGTAAAGATTTAAAAAACTTTTTTTTTCAAACCTCAAAATGTCAGGACGTGGCTTATCTGACATTGATATTGAAGCAATGTTAGATTCGGATAGTGATTTTGAAGTAAGTGATGACGATATTGTTTTTAATGAGCAATATGAAAGTGATGCCTCAATGCCGCCAGTTCAGCCATCAACTTCTTCTGCTCAACCTTTGAATTTGCCATCACAACCCCGTACTTCATCAGAACAAGCCTCAAATGTTATTCCTGAAGAAATATTAAACAATTGGAATACAGGTCCTTTTATACCAATTGTTTATGAATTTGATGACTTCTTGTCTGGAGTTAACCCGTCTACATTACTTTCAGAAAATTCCGAAGAAGTTGCATATTTTGAATATTTTTTAAAAACGAGATAATGGAGAAAATTGTTGAGGAGACAAACAAATTTTATCTGGCTATTCTCGAAATGGGACAACCATCCGAAAATTCTCGTCTCAAAAGATGGGTAGTGACATCGGTTAAAGAAATGTATATATACTTTGCTTTGACAATGTTAATGATCAGAAATCGTCATCTGACGATAGAAGAGTATTGGTCTACCGATCCCTTGATATCAAATAATATATTTGGGAAAACTATGCCAAGGGATAGGTACGAGATTTTACATAGAATGTTACACTTCTCTAATTCGGAAACACAAATCCCTGGTGACAAACTACATAAAATTAGAATATTAGTTGATCATACCAGAAAAATCTTTAGAGAGACATTAGTACCCGAAGAAAACTTGTGCATCGATGAAAGCATGATTCTTTTTAAGGGTAGGTTAGCCTTTAAACAATATATACCTTCTAAACGACACCGGTTCGGAATAAAAATGTTTGTTATGTGTGATTGTAAGACTGGTTTTGTTTTAGACTTTGTTATTTACGTTGGTGAAGGTACGGACATAACAGACAATCAGTGCCTTGGCGTTTCGGGGGCTGTCGTAACTACATTGCTTGAAAATTATTTAGGAAAAGGGCATAATCTTTGGGTTGACAACTGGTATAGCAGCCCAAAACTATTTGATTTTCTTCATAGTAAGAAAACTAATGCTTGTGGAACTGTGCGAAAAAACAGAAAGACCATGCCAAGTTTCAAAAAATTAAAAAAGGGGGAAATAGAAGCAAAACACCGTGGACCACTATTAGCTTTAAAATGGCAAGATAAGCGTGAAGTTCATATGATCACAACTATACACGATAGCTCTTCATCTCCAACAGGAAAAGTCAACAGAGAAACAAATGAACCAATATATAAACCAAAATGTATCTTGGATTACAATATACATATGGGCGCTGTCGACAAAACCGACATGATGTTGAGCAGTTTGCATTGCATGAGGAAGTCCATAAAATGGTACAAAAAAGTGGTTTTCCATATAATAGATCTATATTTATTAAATTCGCACACGCTCTTCAACAAGCTTACCGGAAAAAATATTACATTGGCAGATTTTCATTTGAAAGTTATAAGACAATTAATAGAAAAATATAGTGAACCATCTCAATCTACGTCACATTTTTCTGATAGTCCACTCCGTTTGTCAGCCAAAGGGTTAGCGAAACACATGCCAGACATAATACCCCCAACGGCAAAACGTGAAAACCCATGTCGACTGTGTCGTGTATGTACCAACTCTAAACTGAAAACCAAAGTTAAAAAATATTCACGATATTTGTGCACCGAGTGTAATGTGACATTATGTGTTTACCCGTGTTTCCGTATATACCACGAAAAAAAAAACTACTAAAACTTTTTTTGAAATTGATGTGTATTTCTTGTATATATTTTTTGACATTGTCATCGGTATACCATCATATTAGTGGAAATTCAGCGTACCTAGTGAAAACAATATAAAATAATAACACAGCATAAACGTCCATAAAATGTTAACTAAAAAAAAACTAAGTGAAGTTTGTGAAAAAAATTATATAAACTTAAACCAGACCATCAGCGCAGTGGCCCGCCTTATCTCGCATTTCCTTCACATGTAAGTAGGTACCCATATATTACGTCGTATGTCGCTAGAGGCGGCCACTTCAGATATTGCTTTGTTTGTTGAAATGAAGCGCCTGTTTAGATTAACACAATTATTATGACGTTATCTTTATTACAGGATGTCTGAAGTGAATGTTTATTGATACTTTGATGTTGGAGGATAATTTTGCGATGATTCATTAATGATATTAGGTTCAATCCAGTCAATGATTTGGTTTTCTAGAAGGGTCTATTTAAAAATAATATTAGAAAAAAAATACGCCGCGTGGGGGCGACTGCTTAGGTATATTTTTTAGCGGTTAAAAGGTACCCAGAATTGTTGAGAAAAGCGAAATCTTCTGAAAAGTATGGCCAGCCAAGTACTTCTGCTAGTACCAATTAAAGTAACCTATAAAACAAACATATTTACTTACTTATTATAAAATAAAGAAATTGTAATAGTATTACAATTGTAATAGTATTACAATTTTTTTTAATAGTATTACAAAATTTTTATTTGCTCCATCCTGAAACATCCCGACGAGACCCTGGCCGAATATGGCAACCCTACCTATGATATGTCTTAATCACACTTTTCTTATTGAATTAAAATTATTCGAGTCCTTACACATCAATCCGTCTCTTCACGAATCACATTTAGGAAGATCAAATCCTTATAGGTACTACTACACCACCCACCATTAAATGTTGCTTTTATTTTCCAAAATACACTCATCAAAGAATACATTACATATTAATGTTAAAATATTTTTCAGGATTAAATAACATGTGTTCACAATTATGTCCTCGGCGTGCGAACTCTTTCTAAATTTCTTTAAATGGACAATATACAGTGTTAATTTCAAGCGACCTCCCAGGTAACTATGGTCCTGTTTTCATTCAATTTTAGGCAGCATCGCATTCATTGGTCAAAAATTTGTACATATATTTTCGTATCGGTGATCAATGAACCGGTGTATCCAATTTTTAGCCATAAGTTGTTTTTAATTGTTTGTCTAGCTTGTAGTTCTTTTAGATTTGAGAAATGTATTATAAGTTTGTACAGCGCCCTTGAGGTGATTTTTCACAAAAACAGCGCTATATAAATCATCCAAGTATTATATTATAATTCGATTAACAAATGAACCTATCGTATATTTTGTTATTATTTCTAAATACTCTAATGTCTTTTCTTATCCTTAATAAATAAACACATATCTTAAAAATACAGCCAGCCTTTCTTTTGATTAAACACAGTTCCTCCAGTTAGTATTTTGTTTTTCGATATCAGGTTTTATGATGTTATACAATTAAACTAGAACACGAGAATTTGAACGCCGCTTGTGTGCGTTGGAACTCTTGAGCGGTCAATGGTCACTAGAACGCAGAACTCTGACCGCTCTCTGTGTGCGCGGGCCTTAAATGTCGCAAATCCGAACTTCATGGACTATTTTAGAACGATGTTAAAAATAATTTTTTTAAATAATATTTTCCCGCCGAATATTTGATCAGCTGTTTACAGATAAAATTAAGTCCTTTTCCCATAGATATGCACCTATTATTATCAAGTATACCACAGACAACATACAGAAATCGAAAATATTCTATGTTGACTCGAATAAGTATCCTTCACGGCAGTTTCAAGTAAAAAAACACGCAGGATTCACGCGATTATAAACTTTACGATCTTTTTATATATTTTTTATAAATCCTACGTACTACTTACATTACTACATCCTGATATTGAAAATAAAGTGCGTTTACGAGCTCGGCTTGTGGCAAAAGGTTTTTCACAGAATGCTGGTGTCGACTATACAGATACTTTTTCACCAGTAAGAAAATATATATATGTCATTACCTGTAAACAAAAGTGGGGGGAAAGGTATTAAAGTTTAAAAAAATCATTTGTGGATTAAGCAGGTTGCAGACCAAGAGCTAAGTTAGTTTAGCTTAGCTCAAGTAGCTGAGGTGATTCTCCATATTTGTGTGCAGACCGCAAACTATGTAAGATAAGTTATGTGAACTACCCGAAATATGCGAAGCTAAGTTAGTTGTGTATGCCGGCCGATGCTACGCGAGCTAAGCTGGCTCGCCCGTCTCACCCCTCGCGCTCCCCTTTGGCGCCTTTCGTTTAGTGTTGTCGAGTCTCTCGTGAACATCGGTCGATTTTTAGCGTGTTAAAATGGAGCATTTTATTGAAAATGTTAAACAATTTCCAATCTTATGGAATACGAAAGCAAAAGACTATTGTGACTCATGTAAAAAGGATGTTATATGGAAGAGGATAGTGGAGGAAATAAATAACACTGAGATACCAGACAGTAAGTTAATTTATATTCATATTATTAAAATAATCACAAAAGGACTCTGACACGAAATGCTTCTCTAGTCGCTCGTAAGTTGTCGTTTAGTCGTACCGATTTAAAAGGTTGCCCATCTTCGATATTGATGGTACTAGTTGACGTTAATAATTGTGCAGGACACAGGTTGTTTTTGTAACGGTGTCAACTAATTCTAATTTACACTCGAAGGGTCGACGAAATACACGAAATCGCACTGACAATATACCGAATGCATTTTTTACCACATTTCCTGCTCTGCTAAGACGATAGTTAAAAGTATTTCTTGATCTGCTATCTTGATATGTACTCTTTGGGTATAAAGTGTTTTTGTAAAGGAAATGCCTGATCACCTATAAACACATAGGAATGTAGCGCACTAGCGGCTAGGCCGCAGCGGCCAGGTCGCGGCGGCCATCGAGATAGATACATTAATATGAAATCGCCATAGAGTACGCGGCTAGCGGCCACACCAAGCCGCAGCGGCCAGCGAGATCGAAGCGACGCATTTACAGCCCGTGTTCAGTTGCTGGCCGCTGCGGCCACTGAGATCTATTGCATTGTAGTTAAATCACCAGTGTGCGCGCACTAGCCGCGGCGGCCGCACGTATTGTGGAACTACAGCGTGATTTGTGATCATCGCGATGTCTTTCGCCACGGAAAGATTTATCACCGAGATTGAGACAAGGAGGGCGTTGTGGGACATGTCCTGTGAAGACTACGCCAACCGAGACTTAAAAAGGATGATATGGGAAGAGATCATAGAAATATTTGGTAATGAAAAATTAACAATAACAGAAAAAAACGAACTCGGTAAGTAATGTTTATTTTATTGTGTTCTCAGAGCTACTCGATTTTGCCACGGGAGTTGTCCTTCACCCACGAAGTAGTCAGCAAATAGATCTCTGTTTTGTGTAGATGTTCTATTTCCTCTTGAAGGCTGGCAGGGAGGTATTCCTTCAATAGTCGGGGGAATATACAACGTGTCTTCGAATTTGTACCCATCTCGCTCCCGTACATAGTTATGAAGGACGCAACATGCTTTTATGATTGCAACAGCAAATTCTCTGTGTACATCAAGAGGACGATGAAAAATTCGCCACTTGTTGGCTAGTATCCCGAAAGTACATTTTATATGCCGACGCGCACGGGAAAGGCGGTAGTTAAAAATTCTTTTCTTGTCTGTCAAATTTCTTCCGGCATATGGTCTCATTATATTTTCTGACAAAGAGAATGCTTCATCGCCAACTATGACAAAAGGCAGAGGCACACCTGTTTCAGTTATCGGTCTCTTGTCTGGCATGTCTAAATCATTATTTGTAAGTTTTTAATAAAAATGCGAGTTCTTGAATACCGATGAATCGCTGCATTTTCCATATGCGCTGACGTCTATGCATATAAATTTGTATTTGGCATCGCATATAGCCATCAGCACAATAGAGAAATAGTTTTTGTAGTTATAATATAGTGACCCTGTATGGGTCGGCTGAATGACTCTTATGTGCTTTCCGTCCACAGCTCCAGTACAGTTAGGAAATTGCGAACTGTCCCAAAATCCTTCACTTATTTCTAGCCATTTGTCTCTATCAAGTTGTGGAAAGGCAATGTCTTTTATATTTTGCCATATGGCGACGCAAACCTCAAGTACAATTTCTCGAACAGTTGTGTGTCCAATGCGCAATGAATGATTTAGTTCTCTGAAGGAGCATCCAGATGCTAGGTATCTGGAACAAACAAACACCTTATGATAACTTTTTTTTTCATTTCCAGGTAAGTCACTCCAAAAAAAATGGAAAAATATGAGGGACTCATTCCTCAGGGAATCGACGTGTCAAAGGTGCAAAAAGTGGCGCCGCAGCGAAACGTAAATCTCCCTGTTTATTTTCAACACCTGATGTTCCTTAAAGATACAGTGGAACCGAATACAACAGAATCGAACTTAAATGATGCGGAAAATATAGTCCCTCCCACCCCCGAATCAGTATCTCAAGGACAACCAAGATCAAAGAAGAAAAAGGAAGACAATAATTTCGAAAAAGAAGATCTTGTTTCGGTTTTAAAAGAAAGCATAAATTTAAGAATTCAACGTGAATCAGTTCTCGAAGACGACAATGACAGATTATTTATGCTTTCCTTAGTAAAGGATTTCAAAAAAATATATCATCGGGAATATCAACAGGGATATTTTACTAAGCAATCGGATAATGGACCACTTGCCACAATGAGCTGCCGCCCTTCTCTGTCACGTCCCAGTGAACTGCCGCCGCCATTGGATTCAGGAAGAGAAGAAAATTCTATCCAATCACCCGAATCAGACTACTCTCAGGCCTCGCAAGATTCAGAAATAATCGAAACGTTTTTTAATAATTATTGAACAACTGCACTTTTGATTATGATAATACAGTACTTAAATACTTTTATGTACCTACTTGTTTCACTTATCTACCTGCATCCTTTATCATAAAACAGACACTGAGATAAAGAAATAATTTGAATAAAAGTAGATAGGCATAGGCTTACCTTAAAGTTACAACAAGTTTTTCCTTGGCAGAAATGCAGGGGCGAAATTTAGTTACAGTGCCGGTGATTGATGGACTTAATTTTCTTAAAGCTGTCATACCAGCAAATCATAATTCCGATTCCGACTACAGCGCTCACACATCAGCGGTCGCGAGCGGACATTTTTGGAACTATATTTCGTTCTTGAACATGATCTTATTCTGCGTACTGAAGTACGTTGGCTCAGTAAAGGAAAGGTTCTTACAAGATTTGTGAGTTTAATTGAAGAAATAAAAAAAAATATAAACGATAAAAAGGAATATTATGATGAACTGGCTGACTCTCGCTGGCTGATTGATTAGGGATTAGTCACAGACATCATGGAAAAATTGAATTCTTTAAATTTGAAGTTGCAGGGGAAAGACAAAAACATAGCCGAAATGATAAGCTCTGTAAAGTCATTAAACGCTAAATTGGATTTGTTGACATCACATCTGCAGATCAATTCTCTCGTGCATTTCCCACATATGAAGAAAATGCTAGGTAACAATGAATTACACGGGTCATTATTTATTAAGCATCTTCAAGTGTTAAAAAAACAGTTTGAAGAGATATTTTTTCAGTTTACACATATCGAGCCAATTGTTTCCTTCTGTATCAATCCTTTTACTTGCCAAATAAATGTAATGGAAATGGCCGCATCTATTGCAGATTTTGTTCAAGGTAAGACAGAAGAACTAGAGTTAGAAATTTTGGACTTTAAGAATGATATTTTGCTAAAATCCTTAATATCAGAGGACTTTTGGAATACAGTGGACAGAGAAAAGTTCCCATTTTTGAAAAAAGCCGCGTATAAAATTAAATCATTTTTCGGTTCCACATATTTATGCGAATCATTGTTTTCAAACATGAACTTATTAAAATCAAGATATAGATCTCGACTCACCGATGAGCATCTTTATGATTGCTTGCTAACAGGATTATCGTCATACTCTCCTAATTATGAGGCACTGGCTGATATGCAATGCCAAATCATTGACATATTGATATTATATTTTTTTATAAAATGTTTTCTTTGTATTTGTGTTTTTTGTTTACTTTGTTTACGTTTTGTAAATACATTTCTCTGTGTGTATGCAATTTGAATAATAATTTTCTTATTTTGAAACATTTTTGTTTATTATCTTATATATAAAAATGAATCGCTAAATGTGTTGCTTAGCGCAAATCTTGAGAGCAGCTGAACCGATTTCGCTAATTCTTTTTTTAGAATATTCCTTGAAATAAGAGGACGGTTTTTACGGAGAGAAAAATTAAGAAAATTGGATAATTTCAGAAAACCTAACGACTATTGCACGTTTGACAGTGAGGGGGGTGGGGGAGGGGGGTTGGGGAGGGGGGGTGAGGGGGGTGGGGGAGGGGGGAGGGAGGGGGTGAGGAGGGGGGGAGGGTGGTGAGAGAGGGGGGGAGGTGGAGGAGTGGGAACCCCACTTACACCATACGAGTGAAGCCGCGGGAAAAAGCTAGTTTATCAATAAATTATGAATATAAGAAAATAAATTATGGGAAAAGGAGAAGTTATGGAAGGAGTTGGTCGATTAAAAACAGGTGGTGCCCACCACCCTATTTTAGAATGTGCTCTAGAGTACAAAAAGGTTGGGAACCCCTGTGTTAAATGATATAATGAAAAAGAAAATCCCTTCTGCTCCACCAACAGGATGGAATTTTAACATAAAAACTGTGAGCACTGTTTTGACATATTCAGAATTGTTGATAAAAAGCGTGGAGACTATTTTAGAACATAATAAAAATGATTCCAATACTATAAACCAGGCCAGTATGTTATTACATTACCTCAAGGATGAGATTTCAATGAAACAGTGAACACCTACATTTTTTTAGATAAATATAAGTTGAAAAATGAACTATGTACTATATGAGGTGTGTAGATGCAAAGGCAGCAATTTCCCACTTATGTGTTTTTGAGAAAAAGGCAAAAAACTTGTAAATATTAAATGGGATTTCACAGAACACTGAAAAATTTACATTAATAGCTGTTTGATATCATGGATTGTTTGCATCATCAGATTTTTTTAATGCAAGCCTATAAAAAGATAAATAACTTTTTAATCCGGAGATTGCTACTTTTGCAGTGTTGGAGATTGCTGTGTTTGCTACAAACCTTCCCAAAAAACCGCCATCTTTGTTTTGTGTTGATTGGCTTCAAGGAATACTTTATAACTCAATAAGGGGTAATAAAAAATAAACTTTTTGAAGATATTATTGAACATTTAATTTTTATTTTTAACTTTATGAGTAAAACCTCAAATTGTAAGATAAATTGATAAATTGTATATAGCAAGAGGTCCTGGGTTCGTGTCCCAGAGGTGTCAATATGTTTTTCTGATTTTTCTGTTTCCAGATTTTCGATTGAGTTTCGCTTATATTGTCTTCATTTATTTAAATATTATTGAACTTTTTTTCCAGAAAACAGGTGTTATTATGCGTGGAGCAAAAAATATGAGAAAAGATGTTACATGATATTCTGAATAATTAATAATTCAGACAGTGAAGCAAAAATATGAGAAAGAAAAGAGTGTAATATGAGGAAGAAAAAAACTAGCCTGAAAAATTAGTTCAAAATTATTATCTCAAAACATTTCTTTTTTACATGAATACCGGATAAGAGTCACCAACGCTCCCGTCTGGAGCCAGCGAGACTATGGCATCCCCAATTAGGGAATGTTGTGAGGCTGAAGGTACTTTCCTTCCTTTCCTTAAAAAAACCCCTCCATATAGCATCTCCAAAGATGACATAGGCCTTAAGGAAAAAATGTTAAAAAAATATATACTACACTAGCTGACCCGACAAACACTGTTCTGCCATATATTTATATTTCTAGTGAATATTTTGGTAGTTAGATGAAAAATAACGAATGTATTGTAAGTGTGTGGGGAAGGGATCTATGACAGAAGGAGGAATGGAACGCTGTAGCTGATGACCGCCGATAAACACAATTAAAAATACCACTAAAGTAGGCAAATAAAATAAAGAAAAACAATATGACTTTCCAAGAGCAATTGAGTATACAATTTATTTGTCAGTCCGTCTTTAGCCATCACAAATAAGCTCGATGGCTTGCCCACGTGAGATCATGATGCCGAATGAAATATAAAAATGACACGACGCTTCTCGTGAATTTCTTGCACATGTGTGAATGTAAGTTCGATGAGGCGGACGTAACGCCATCTTTCATTCAACAATGTAAATAATTTCGTTCTGTTTGAAATATGAAAGACGGTTAAATTTGTTCATATAAAAATATTTAAATCGCTATTAAAAATAGGAGGGTGGGGGTAGGAAGGTTAAAATTTGGGGTTACAGGTATTTGTTGATGCCAAATAAAAAAACTTTAAAAAAAAAATTGTTAAAAAATTGATTTTTTTCTGGATAGGGACACCCTAATCACCTAGCGGTATACTTTAAAACCTATTATCATATCTACCAAACACACATTAAAAAAAATTATAAAAATCGGTCAAGCAGTTTCGGAGGAGTGCGACCTAAAACACCGTGACACGAGATTTTTATATGTATATGAAATATTATTAAAAAGTTAATTAATTTTGAAATACCACAAATTAATCAAATAAATTTTATTTGTGCACGCCGGGTTCGAACCCGCGACCTTCGGATTGTGAGTGTTTCCTCGGGACCACGGAGGCCGTCAAAACATCAAACATGGCGTGAAGAAAAGATCTCAAATTGTCTGATTTTTAATGTAATGGCTACTAAAATATATTATTTTCCATTTCGGAAACGGAAATACTTACTTCTCATTATTATCTAACTGATACTAGGTATTTTTGAAAAAAAAGTGCAAAAGTGAAAAATAAATAGATTATCATAAATTTTTTTGAGAGTTATAATGCTTTCCTCCAAGCCAAAATAAAATCTGACAGCTATATTCCATGATATTTTTGTAACATTTCGTTTCTAATTTTTAGACTTAATAATAGGTTTGCGGGCGTCTTTTGATAATGCTGGGGTCGGGTGACAATCCATCTTCAATAATTATCGAAAATATTTATTCCAAACATACTTCTACATACTTCAAAACATCAAAAACTCACATAGAAAATTCAGCACCAAATGCTACTTTAGTATGGAGCGGCCATCTTGTCACGTGACACTTCCTATGAATTTGATTGGCCGAAATGGAGAATGTTAGGTTAGCTTTGAAAAGAACATGGAGATTGCTGCCTTTGCTTTTAATACGTATTTTCAAACTCGGATTTTGATGGAAATAAGTTGAGTTTGTAAATAACCAATGCATTTATTAGGTGCACAATTTGAATCTCTATGGAACTGCATTCATAACTTTTTTTTCAATATTTTGGAGATTGCTGCCTTTGCATTTACACACCTCATATATGGGAGAGATGATTTTTCTAACACCGATGGAGCAGTGGCAATCTTGCAACTATTTTATAAAAACAATTAGTCAAGTCGTTTTCGGAGTGTGAAGCTTTTAAAAATTATATGTAGGTACTATACCTATGACATCTGTAGAAAGCTAAAAGTGTTTTTCTACCCTTAAAAGAATTAAATCATTCTTATGAAATACAATTTGTCAAGACCATTTGAATGCTTTATCGGTACTCGGTATTATTTTTTACAAACAATCCCAAATTTGAACTCAAAAGTGATAGAAGTTTTTGCTCTTCAAAAACGATGTAGAATAGACCTTCTCCACAATTAAGGTAGGTGGAATTATTTTTACCAATGTTGCTTAATAATTTTTTTTTCATAAGTAGGAACCGATTGTCAGTGAATCACCACATTTTCAGGGCAGCGGCTGCCACTGGCTGCAGTCACAGTTGCAGTCAGAAGGCGATGATATTCAAGATATCAAGAAATTTCCAGACCAGACAACTAGGAATCCCCTCAAAATTCCCTGTGCTAACCTACTAGTCTGGCGCTATATACAGTGAAACCCTCTTTAAAAGTTCCCTCTTAAAACGTTTCGTGGCTTAAGAAGTTTGGTTTTTTCGGTCCCTATGCTCAATATTGACCCAATTTTTCCCAGGATTAAGGTTTTCCTGCTTAAGAAGTTTGTTTTTTCCGGTCCCTTGGAAAATTTCTTAAGAGGGTTTCACTGTATACAATGGAAAACCAAAACGCCACACCAGTGAGTGACCACCCAGATGGCCATATGGCCATCGCACAGGGACTGTCTTGGCTGCGAGCAAGCAGCCGATGTATCTACTTGATTCGCTGACTTAGTTAAAAGTAGACGAATACGCCAAATATGCTTAGTGAAGGGCAGTGATTGTAAATTAGTGAAAATAGGTGACTATGCCAGGAGTTATTAAGTGGTAGAATCAAAATGCTGTCTCACACCACCCGGGGGCGGCCGTCATAACGCTCCTCCGCCACAGAGCTGATCCTGCCAGATTAAGCGCGGTTTCTGAAGGTCTCGTTGTTCTCAGGAGACACTGCAATAACCGTCTGCCTTCAAAGGGTCTCTGTTGTCTCCTTTCAGGGGGTCTTCAAAATACCACGCTTGTCGGGTACTTTGTCTAATCAATTCTCCTCTGCTGTGGAACAGAGTCGGCAACGCTCATGGATGTAATTAAGGATTATTGTATTAAGGCAGGGTTTCCCACACTTTTTGAAGTAAAACTTCTTTACGCACGCTCGACTTGGGGGGTAAGCTGGTGAATGCGTTACGAAAAGTGGTGATTGTTACAAAAAATGTCATGCGAACGGTGATCGATTGCGAGGCAAACGGTCGGGCCTTTACGCACGCTTGACTTGGGGAGTGATAAGGATAAGGATGGCCACCCCAAGGTTGTAGGTCACCCCAAGGTCGTAGGTCACCCCATGGTCATATTTCACCCCACTGTCGTATGTCACCCCTAACATAGGTCACCCCGTTCGCTACGTTTGGTAACTTAGCAGGGATACCTGGGTTCATCGGGCGAGGTTTGTCTTTTAATTTTACTTCAGTCGTGTGGTCTAAAGCACACTCATTTTTTTTTCTTCAATGAAACACTTAAATTTTAACCCTGGCTTATTTTTTAGGTCGGGTAATTCCTAATAGTAACAATTACAAAAAAAGGTTGTTAAACATATTATTTATTTAGTATATAAACAACAAAAAAATAAATATCAACAAACCAAAAAATTGAATTGTGGTGTTGAAATATGAATGTGTGTATTATGTTAAAAGAAATTATTTCGGCAAATTGTTGCGGAACCCCAATTCAAATTCAGCGGAACCCTGGTGTTCCGCAGAACACAGTTTGGGGAACCCTGTATTAAGGACTGCTGTTGCATCTGAGACTGTTTCGAAATTAAGAGCCTCAAATGCAACTGGCGAAAAATGGACTGTAAATAACGAAACAAATACGAAAATGTTTCTGAAGTTGGATGAATGACTGTGTGGTAAATTATGGAATGCAAGAAGGAAAACCAAGGCACTTACCAAAATTCGAGGGCGAACACATTAAAACACAACTAGTTGGCTGCCAAATGTCAAGTCATCTCACTGCAGTAAAAGCATCCAATACTATAAACCAGGCCAGTATGTTATTACATTACCTCAAGGATGAGATTTCAATGAAACAGTGAACACCTACATTTTTTTAGATAAATATAAGTTGAAAAATGAACTATGTACTATATGAGGTGTGTAGATGCAAAGGCAGCAATTTCCCACTTATGTGTTTTTGAGAAAAAGGCAAAAAACTTGTAAATATTAAATGGGATTTCACAGAACACTGAAAAATTTACATTAATAGCTGTTTGATATCATGGATTGTTTGCATCATCAGATTTTTTTAATGCAAGCCTATAAAAAGATAAATAACTTTTTAATCCGGAGATTGCTACTTTTGCAGTGTTGGAGATTGCTGTGTTTGCTACAAACCTTCCCAAAAAACCGCCATCTTTGTTTTGTGTTGATTGGCTTCAAGGAATACTTTATAACTCAATAAGGGGTAATAAAAAATAAACTTTTTGAAGATATTATTGAACATTTAATTTTTATTTTTAACTTTATGAGTAAAACCTCAAATTGTAAGATAAATTGATAAATTGTATATAGCAAGAGGTCCTGGGTTCGTGTCCCAGAGGTGTCAATATGTTTTTCTGATTTTTCTGTTTCCAGATTTTCGATTGAGTTTCGCTTATATTGTCTTCATTTATTTAAATATTATTGAACTTTTTTTCCAGAAAACAGGTGTTATTATGCGTGGAGCAAAAAATATGAGAAAAGATGTTACATGATATTCTGAATAATTAATAATTCAGACAGTGAAGCAAAAATATGAGAAAGAAAAGAGTGTAATATGAGGAAGAAAAAAACTAGCCTGAAAAATTAGTTCAAAATTATTATCTCAAAACATTTCTTTTTTACATGAATACCGGATAAGAGTCACCAACGCTCCCGTCTGGAGCCAGCGAGACTATGGCATCCCCAATTAGGGAATGTTGTGAGGCTGAAGGTACTTTCCTTCCTTTCCTTAAAAAAACCCCTCCATATAGCATCTCCAAAGATGACATAGGCCTTAAGGAAAAAATGTTAAAAAAATATATACTACACTAGCTGACCCGACAAACACTGTTCTGCCATATATTTATATTTCTAGTGAATATTTTGGTAGTTAGATGAAAAATAACGAATGTATTGTAAGTGTGTGGGGAAGGGATCTATGACAGAAGGAGGAATGGAACGCTGTAGCTGATGACCGCCGATAAACACAATTAAAAATACCACTAAAGTAGGCAAATAAAATAAAGAAAAACAATATGACTTTCCAAGAGCAATTGAGTATACAATTTATTTGTCAGTCCGTCTTTAGCCATCACAAATAAGCTCGATGGCTTGCCCACGTGAGATCATGATGCCGAATGAAATATAAAAATGACACGACGCTTCTCGTGAATTTCTTGCACATGTGTGAATGTAAGTTCGATGAGGCGGACGTAACGCCATCTTTCATTCAACAATGTAAATAATTTCGTTCTGTTTGAAATATGAAAGACGGTTAAATTTGTTCATATAAAAATATTTAAATCGCTATTAAAAATAGGAGGGTGGGGGTAGGAAGGTTAAAATTTGGGGTTACAGGTATTTGTTGATGCCAAATAAAAAAACTTTAAAAAAAAAATTGTTAAAAAATTGATTTTTTTCTGGATAGGGACACCCTAATCACCTAGCGGTATACTTTAAAACCTATTATCATATCTACCAAACACACATTAAAAAAAATTATAAAAATCGGTCAAGCAGTTTCGGAGGAGTGCGACCTAAAACACCGTGACACGAGATTTTTATATGTATATGAAATATTATTAAAAAGTTAATTAATTTTGAAATACCACAAATTAATCAAATAAATTTTATTTGTGCACGCCGGGTTCGAACCCGCGACCTTCGGATTGTGAGTGTTTCCTCGGGACCACGGAGGCCGTCAAAACATCAAACATGGCGTGAAGAAAAGATCTCAAATTGTCTGATTTTTAATGTAATGGCTACTAAAATATATTATTTTCCATTTCGGAAACGGAAATACTTACTTCTCATTATTATCTAACTGATACTAGGTATTTTTGAAAAAAAAGTGCAAAAGTGAAAAATAAATAGATTATCATAAATTTTTTTGAGAGTTATAATGCTTTCCTCCAAGCCAAAATAAAATCTGACAGCTATATTCCATGATATTTTTGTAACATTTCGTTTCTAATTTTTAGACTTAATAATAGGTTTGCGGGCGTCTTTTGATAATGCTGGGGTCGGGTGACAATCCATCTTCAATAATTATCGAAAATATTTATTCCAAACATACTTCTACATACTTCAAAACATCAAAAACTCACATAGAAAATTCAGCACCAAATGCTACTTTAGTATGGAGCGGCCATCTTGTCACGTGACACTTCCTATGAATTTGATTGGCCGAAATGGAGAATGTTAGGTTAGCTTTGAAAAGAACATGGAGATTGCTGCCTTTGCTTTTAATACGTATTTTCAAACTCGGATTTTGATGGAAATAAGTTGAGTTTGTAAATAACCAATGCATTTATTAGGTGCACAATTTGAATCTCTATGGAACTGCATTCATAACTTTTTTTTCAATATTTTGGAGATTGCTGCCTTTGCATTTACACACCTCATATATGGGAGAGATGATTTTTCTAACACCGATGGAGCAGTGGCAATCTTGCAACTATTTTATAAAAACAATTAGTCAAGTCGTTTTCGGAGTGTGAAGCTTTTAAAAATTATATGTAGGTACTATACCTATGACATCTGTAGAAAGCTAAAAGTGTTTTTCTACCCTTAAAAGAATTAAATCATTCTTATGAAATACAATTTGTCAAGACCATTTGAATGCTTTATCGGTACTCGGTATTATTTTTTACAAACAATCCCAAATTTGAACTCAAAAGTGATAGAAGTTTTTGCTCTTCAAAAACGATGTAGAATAGACCTTCTCCACAATTAAGGTAGGTGGAATTATTTTTACCAATGTTGCTTAATAATTTTTTTTTCATAAGTAGGAACCGATTGTCAGTGAATCACCACATTTTCAGGGCAGCGGCTGCCACTGGCTGCAGTCACAGTTGCAGTCAGAAGGCGATGATATTCAAGATATCAAGAAATTTCCAGACCAGACAACTAGGAATCCCCTCAAAATTCCCTGTGCTAACCTACTAGTCTGGCGCTATATACAGTGAAACCCTCTTTAAAAGTTCCCTCTTAAAACGTTTCGTGGCTTAAGAAGTTTGGTTTTTTCGGTCCCTATGCTCAATATTGACCCAATTTTTCCCAGGATTAAGGTTTTCCTGCTTAAGAAGTTTGTTTTTTCCGGTCCCTTGGAAAATTTCTTAAGAGGGTTTCACTGTATACAATGGAAAACCAAAACGCCACACCAGTGAGTGACCACCCAGATGGCCATATGGCCATCGCACAGGGACTGTCTTGGCTGCGAGCAAGCAGCCGATGTATCTACTTGATTCGCTGACTTAGTTAAAAGTAGACGAATACGCCAAATATGCTTAGTGAAGGGCAGTGATTGTAAATTAGTGAAAATAGGTGACTATGCCAGGAGTTATTAAGTGGTAGAATCAAAATGCTGTCTCACACCACCCGGGGGCGGCCGTCATAACGCTCCTCCGCCACAGAGCTGATCCTGCCAGATTAAGCGCGGTTTCTGAAGGTCTCGTTGTTCTCAGGAGACACTGCAATAACCGTCTGCCTTCAAAGGGTCTCTGTTGTCTCCTTTCAGGGGGTCTTCAAAATACCACGCTTGTCGGGTACTTTGTCTAATCAATTCTCCTCTGCTGTGGAACAGAGTCGGCAACGCTCATGGATGTAATTAAGGATTATTGTATTAAGGCAGGGTTTCCCACACTTTTTGAAGTAAAACTTCTTTACGCACGCTCGACTTGGGGGGTAAGCTGGTGAATGCGTTACGAAAAGTGGTGATTGTTACAAAAAATGTCATGCGAACGGTGATCGATTGCGAGGCAAACGGTCGGGCCTTTACGCACGCTTGACTTGGGGAGTGATAAGGATAAGGATGGCCACCCCAAGGTTGTAGGTCACCCCAAGGTCGTAGGTCACCCCATGGTCATATTTCACCCCACTGTCGTATGTCACCCCTAACATAGGTCACCCCGTTCGCTACGTTTGGTAACTTAGCAGGGATACCTGGGTTCATCGGGCGAGGTTTGTCTTTTAATTTTACTTCAGTCGTGTGGTCTAAAGCACACTCATTTTTTTTTCTTCAATGAAACACTTAAATTTTAACCCTGGCTTATTTTTTAGGTCGGGTAATTCCTAATAGTAACAATTACAAAAAAAGGTTGTTAAACATATTATTTATTTAGTATATAAACAACAAAAAAATAAATATCAACAAACCAAAAAATTGAATTGTGGTGTTGAAATATGAATGTGTGTATTATGTTAAAAGAAATTATTTCGGCAAATTGTTGCGGAACCCCAATTCAAATTCAGCGGAACCCTGGTGTTCCGCAGAACACAGTTTGGGGAACCCTGTATTAAGGACTGCTGTTGCATCTGAGACTGTTTCGAAATTAAGAGCCTCAAATGCAACTGGCGAAAAATGGACTGTAAATAACGAAACAAATACGAAAATGTTTCTGAAGTTGGATGAATGACTGTGTGGTAAATTATGGAATGCAAGAAGGAAAACCAAGGCACTTACCAAAATTCGAGGGCGAACACATTAAAACACAACTAGTTGGCTGCCAAATGTCAAGTCATCTCACTGCAGTGTATTGGTTGTTATTGTGCCCTGCTTTTTTCAACAAAGTGACAATGGTTGGGTGAGGGTAGGACGGAAATATGACATTCAGTCGACAGTCCCGATGGGAAGAGCATTCGCGAGCTGCGTTAGAACGCGCGGTTCACAAACCGGTTGCAGCCGACATAACATGCCGGAGAGGCAGCTCTTACAACAGGGGAATGTGCACCGGAAGTGTGCGTATCATGGCGAAACCTAACACCATCAGGCCGAAAGAACGCTGATCCAGCCAGCACCGGTCTTTGCTACAGGTAGGCAGGAATGGGCCGTATGAGGGGAGTGGGGAGCTCTTAAACTTTATGTGAATTATTATTCTATGCTTGATGTCATTGTGTTGAAGGCGGAATCAGAAATTATCCGTGCATTGAAAGAGCTCACTAAGTGCTTACAGCATGCACAACTTATATCTGAAGCATGAACTTGACCTACCTCTTTCAGAAATCGAATTTTTCATAGATGAATATATGATTCAAAGTTTGGTCTATTTTGAACTTAATATGAAATAAATGCTTATCATTGACAACACTGTTGAAGATGGGTAAGGTCAAAAGGTGGCAGATGGTTTAATGTAACAATGGCTCTCATTCTATTAAGGTTTAGGTAAATATTTGTATGCTTTCAATGTGTGTACACAACATGATACCATATTAAATATTTGCTACAACTTTGTTATAGTATTTTGGCATCAAATAAAATTTTTACTTTCTATGAAAGGGGCTGCGCAGCCGTTCCTCTTAACCCGTCAAAGGCCATAAAAAACAGGGAAATTTCCTAACAAAGCACCACTTTGAATTTTGAATTGAATGTTTTGTGGATTAATTTTGAGCTATTGTATATTTTATTGACCGAAACACATTCCTAGAACAATAAATATGTACCAAAACCACATTACTGGCGTTAATTACGTAAATTGATAGGTTTTGCGATGTTTTCGTCAAGTAACACGCATCGGCTTTGACAGAAAGAATCGTGGAAAATTTGACATTTTGATGCCACAGATAAAATCGTTTAAAAATATTCTGGGGTTGCCAGGTGAATGAAATTTTTGCCTACAACATGGGTAAATGTTGGCGCAAGCGATTCTGGCCTTGTCTTTCATACAAATTCTGTATATAGAAGGGTCAAAATTGCAGACAAACATATTTTTTTCAAAATATTTTTTGCGCGTATGTGCACAAACCGTGCGCATCCGCGCGTCTCCGGCAAATAAGAGGTTAACAGGAAAAATAATATTGATAATGGCTGAACTTCTATCCATTGTTGATGTCGTTGTGTGGATGGCGTTCAGAATCAGAAATCAGAATCATCCATTCAATGGAAGAGAACATCAAGAGGCTTGAGAAGATGGTGAGCCCTTACAGCATGCCAGAGGTAATAGATAATGAAACCTTAAAAAAGACCTTCGAAGACTACCATTAACAAGTTGATTCCGCTCAATTGATACACCGGTTTATTGGGACAGCTGGTTTTTTGGGATAAAACCCAAGGAACGCGGATGACGAGAGGGGAAGCTAAATTTTTACATGCGGCGTTTTGCTTTTCCCATTCAATGAATTTTTTTTAAAAAAGGGAACCATTTTAGAAAATACAAATAAATTAGCAACACCACCGACTTCAAAGTTAAATATTTCCTGTTGTATGCAGATAACCCTACCCCCTGCAACCCACGAGCAAATTGAAAATGAATGAATTGGCACTCTGGCTAAAAGGGTTAATCATCATTTTTGACTGGTCAGTGGTTGAGTTGGCATCGCGTTTGGTTCCCACCCGGGCGTCGCGTGTTCGATTCCTCGGCTGGCTAAGTCCTCCATCACGAAACAAACAACATTTTCCGCTTTCTGTGATGATAGTAGGGAATTTTAAAATATTGTCACTTTACTCGTATCCCAGGAATGTTTGTCTTTCTTTAAAAAAAAAAAATTCTAAAGAAGCCAAAGTAATTACCTATAATGATGTTAAGCAGCATCTAAAAAGGCACAAATTAAATGTTTGACTGAGATTAAGCAGTTAACCCCTCCGAATTTTCGAGAATATTAGCTTTTGGTGTCTTAAACGAAATGACATTTTACGAAAACTTTGTATTATTACCGCCTTACAATTAAAGCTCTATAAATGAAACATTTCTGAATGTAGCCGAATAGTAAAAACAGTTTTAGACAGATAACAAAATAAGCTTTCGAATTATAATATTACAAATAAATATTAACATTTGTAAATATTAAAATTTAGAATGCAAACATTAAAAAAAATGTGAAAATGACTCACGTGATGTTTTTATGTGAAAACGGTACTAAAATCACAGATTATGTTAACAACAATACTTATTCTATTGTATAAATGTGTAATAAACACTTGTCACCTCATTTTTTTATCATTTCATATAAAAATATTTAATAGAAATTAACAATGTCGGCCACCCGTAGGAAATTTGGCGGCATAAATTATGTGTCAGACTGCGCGTCTGACAGAATGTTCTTTTTATGTATTTCTATGGACAACTTGAATAGAGATGTGCAGCATGATTCACTATCGACCTTTCACTTTTTATTTTACGGATGTAACTAAAACAATAACGGAATTATAACGGTTTCTATGGAGACACACGCGCTGACGTGTAAACACGCTTATTGTACTTGACTGCTGTCGTATTTTTAACGCATATATCTGCTTACGTTGCGGAGGGGTTAACTAATAAAAAGAAGAAAATTACTGAACAGGCAAGAAAGAAGTTGATAAGTAAATTATGTTTTCAAAGTACAGTACAATCTCACTAATCTGGCACTTCCAATAGATCGATATGGCCAATAATCCGGCACCCTCGGCCCGCGCCACCTTTGCCCCTCTACGCTCCATCGCCGCGTCGTCGTCTAGCAGTCTAACCTCAAAACTTATCTCATGTTCACACGCATACATATTTTTTACCTGCCGTTTGAAGTGTGAATAGTGTGTATATTCTCTTTATGAAATGCTTTGTTTTATTTATTATAATCCAGTAATCCGAACATTCCAATAATCCGGCACCCTCTGGTTTTTAATAGTGCCGGATTAGTGAGATTGTACTAATACAAAACGGTCAAAACCATCATCAATCAACTTTGTACGGAGTTTTACGTTTTGGTTTTTATAAACATCTCAAGAAGTTTTCTACTGTAGATATTGTAAATCAAAATCTTTTAATTCTATCTGAAAATAAATTATGCCTGAATGCTATATTGTTACGATAAATTACAAAGTTGGGTAATCGAAAATCTGTCCCAAAGGGTTAAATGCAATTAGGATAGCTCTGTATTCAGGTGACGGTATGTATTCATAATTTGTTCAGTATGTCTGTTTTCCAACCAATAAAATAATATATAAGATTGATAAATACTCTAAAATTTACATGTGAACTCAGAAATCATATTGCTCATGTACATCACAAAATCATAAATTAAACTACAGCAAAAGTAAGATTTACGTAATCCCTAATTACGTTTTCCTGCATTTTATGCCAAAAAATTAAGTCCCAATATATTCCATGTACTATACTCATAAAAATATTCCCCCGATTTACGATTTTTAAAGATTTTACATAATGATCAACTTGAAATTATCTCCAAAATACAAAACAAGACTTTCTGGATCTATTCTTTTCGGCAAATTAAACATTTAATAATTACTGATTGATAATTAGCTTAAAATTTCTTATTAATTGGTAATTTAGTGGGGGAATACTGACTGTGCGGAAAAAGGAATTTGTTTTTTTGGGTTGAGATAAAATGAGGGTTGATTTTTCAAAACTGAAGATATTGGAATACAGGAATGTGTGGAGAAAAAAGGAACTTTGATTTTTCAGCATAAAAATGGTTTTTTTAAGTGCTTTTCAGATTAATACAATTTTACAACATGATATTTAAAGCAATGTTTTTTTTTTTATTTTGAAGGGAAATTGATGAGGTACTTGAAAATTAAATTTTTTCATAAATTTTTCATTTCCACACTAACATAATTTTTTCATTGTTCTTTTGATGGTAAACATAAAAATTGTGTTTTTTTTTTTATGTACATTAAAATCAGCTATAATTATAATATCTTACATTCTCTATTGCTGGCTGGTTTCACTTTTTGGTGTCATAAGATTCATCGATGAATTATTGTCATCAGAAATCTTCGATACGGTGGGTCCAAGACCGGTGATGATCTGAAAAGACACCAAACATAGTTTATACGTAAAAATGGTAAGAGAAATATATAATATACAGTCGATTTCGCATCAGGACACACAAGGACCCAAACATTTTGTCCCAAATAAGTGATGTTTAACCTCTCAAAGGCCAGGCCATTTCACGAAAATTCACTAAAAAAGCATCACTTTGAATTTTGAATTGAATGTTTTGTGGATTAATTTTGAGCTATCGTAAATTATATTGACTGAAACACGTTCCTAGAACAATAAACTATGTACCAAAACAACATTACTTGCATTATTTACGTAAATTAATAGGTTTTACGTTTGTTATGGTACGCCCAAACGACAAAGAATTCAAACTCCTAATTCGCCGCAAACTACACAACACCCTGCTCTCCCCCCCTGTTCCCTGCTTCCTACTTCCTATCCCATCCGCCCACCCGCACGCGATCCCTTCCACCAGTCGAGGATTGCGAGCCGCCTCGGGCACACGTTAAGCCCGCGGGTGGATTC
The DNA here is from genome assembly GCA_929108145.2 of Limnephilus rhombicus. Taxonomy (NCBI): domain Eukaryota; kingdom Metazoa; phylum Arthropoda; class Insecta; order Trichoptera; family Limnephilidae; genus Limnephilus; species Limnephilus rhombicus. The sequence goes on from OV815275.1 coordinate 10,975,057, forward strand.
CCACTGTTCGCGCCCGGCGTACTATCGCTCGAATTGTACTCAAATATAACCTGCAATGTTAATTCAATAACCTACGGGTTTAGCGCTGATATTTCACCATGCCTGTGTAAACTTCGGTTCTGTCCTAAACTCGGGAGGTCCCCCTGGAAGCCGGAAGACGAAGACCCCCAACATCATGTAAGCTGTACAATTGTTTCCTCATTTGATTGTGTCCTTTAACGATAGACTGTAAACTCCCGCGCAAAGCCATCACTCAGAGAGTTTCGTTTAGGGATCTTGAGGTTATAAACACGATAGCTAGGATTGTGTAGTATGTATTTCTTGTGTTGAATTGTACTGTAATGACCTATGTACTGTGTTTTAAATTTGCAATACATGAAACTAGTTAACTCAATCCTGTTATTATTCTGCTACGGCAGGAGGGTTTCCTAGAGAGGGAGTATCCTGCCAGACGACTGAGATGCGAAGGAATTTCTGAAGCCTCGAGCGACCCACCACCTGAATAGAGGGTAAATCATGCCTCCCCTGAGAGCTAGCTTGGGACATGTTTGGGGGCCCGCTCCTAACACTGGCGTCCATAGTGGGGCCCAGAATTTTTTTTTCATTTTTGCCATTGTCTCAGTCGCCTTACGGAGTGCTCCCTGTCGAAATCTTCCCCGCATAGGAACTGTTTGTAAACATTGATTGCACTGTGTCTTGGTGTTTTATACCCAGTGAATAATGAATTCTGTGGGAAACCACAGAAATCCATGTGCAAATTGAGTCCATAACGCAGATTTGATTGCAATTATAAAAAAATTGCGTCAAAGTTGAAAACATGGCCATTTTGTATTAACCAGAAAGACGGCAGCATTTAAACCGCGAATCTGACTGCGCACGCGCCGACCCCTTTGTTCACAAAGCAGCGGACGAGCAACAGTAATTCGCGCCAAATCAACGGCCCGATGTTTCACGCGGTAAATACATACCTAATCTCTGAGTTGCGCGCGCACCCACGCGCATCGAAGCACAAAAGTGCGTTTATCGCGCCAAACTCCAACGGCAAAAATCCGTTTGAATCAGGCAGAACAATTCCCTGTCACTATGTAGTGTTTTGAATAATAAAATCGCCCTTCTGTCACTAAGGTCGGAAGCAATGGAGATCGCTATTGTAAATTTGGTTTTGGAATTCCAATTACCTTGTGGATTCTTTAATTAAAAAATCTCACACTCACGTTTTCTTGCACAATATACCGATCGGCCCACTTGTTGTGTCTGTCAAATTAGTACCACGTATATTTCACCAAATGGACAAAATAATGACTTTCTTTCCACATTCTACGTTATAGGTACCGCATTTTTTTCAGCATAAGTGTAAAGTGAATTGTGTTTTTTTTCCTTACATAAAAAAAGTGAAATAATAATAAAACCAATGATTGGTTCCATGAAAAAATAAAATAATTTTAATGTGGTTTCGTAACAAATCCCATATTCAGTTATTTTCATCCGGAAGTTTGTCCTTATTTGCCAGAAGAGTGCCTTTTGTGAATTTTAGTGCCTTTCTCAGTGCAAAGTGGTTTGTGAAAAATAAAAAAACCCGTTTTCTAAAGGTCAGTCCTGGCAAAATTTTTTGGAAATAAATAAATACTTGTGAATTTCACAGTTTTCTCAAAAGTGGTTTGTGAAAAATAAAAAACCCGTTTTCTAAAGGTCAGTCCTGGCAAAATTTTTTGGAAAAAAAATAAATACTTGTGAATTTCACAAGTTTTCTCAAAAGTGGTCAGTGAAACACAAAAACCTTTACTACTTAGGTCTTTCCACGCAAAATTTTTTCTTGTGCCTTCCTTTGACAAAGATTCTGGTGTCATATATACCAAATTGTAGTATGGAATACAGTTTTCTATAACTATTTTAGAAATACCAACCAGTGATTACCAAGTGAAAAGTGCCTCACAAAATTAATTTTGCGTTTGCTAAAGAAGACCCCTGGCAATTTTTTTCACCACCTGGGAAACTCACAATGGAAAACAATCAAGCTATGGCATCATCCAATTTGGGCATCATTCCCAACGTGCACAACTTATCCAAAACTCACTTACAAACTGCTTTAAGGGATAGAGGACTCTCGCCATCAAGCAAATCTAAACCTACATTAAAGGCTTATGCACTTTTATTCAACAGAAAGTACATTAAGAGAATAAACCTCGCCCCCTCAAGCGAAAATAATTCACGCTCGGCTACGCAAGTTTTGAATAATCTTGTTCCTAACGAAGAACCTATGCCACAAGTAATGATAAAACAGGACATCGCACCCACCTTGACACAAGATAAAACCTACGATTTATCCTCTTGGAAAATCAAATATAATGGCGTCTCCGATGTACTGGATTTCATTGACCGTATTGAAGAAACGGCTACAATCAAAAATATCCCATTCGAGATTCTACGAAAAAACTTCATAGAACTCATCTCCCCAGAATTGATACCCTGGCACCGCATTCAAAAAACTAAATGCAAAAATTGGAATAAACTCAGATCTGCCCTAATCTCGAGCTTCGGAAAAACGGAAGCCCAGCACCGGATCAAATTATCTTTACTATCTATTAAACAGCTAGTAAATGAACCTGTAGCAACATTCATAGAAAGGGCTGAATCCATTAACATCAAGCTTTCACATCCTGTTTCGGAAGCTGAACTATTACCAGTCATAACTGATGGCCTTTTAAGCAAATACGAGAACATCATTACCTCACAGAAAATTGCATCCCTAGCCCAGCTAAACGAAGTCTGTCTCCTTCTGGAATCGTACCAGGATAGGAAAAACATAAAGAATGTGTCAAATAATGTAGTTGTGCCAAGCCGTTCGTCTGGTTTAAAACCAGAATTCAACAACAAAAAAGTGTGCTCTTTTTGCAAAAAAGTAGGCCATCTGGCCACTACTTGTTTCAAGCAAGCAAGGTTTCTGGAATCTAAGGAACCCCGAACTTTCAAGAGGCATCACTCTAGGGACCGCTCTCCTCCAAGCGACGAACTGCGCAACATTTTCAAGAAATCAAGGCACAACATGGAAAGGTTACAAAACCCAAGCGATGTCAGACCTCAGGTGGATTTCTCCAAGCCCCCACCAAATTTCTACATGAAGAGGCCAAAAAACTAAATAATAACCTCTCAGGCACCCATTCTGAACCAAGGTCTAAAGAATGGACTGATTGGTTAGCACACATTAAGTATTTTAACCAGACCTTAAATGTTTCTTCGGTTTGTTGCAAACAAGCTAAAGATGGGAGACCCTACGCTTTTTTCTCTGTTAACAATGTGCCCTTTTCCGGATTACTTGATAGTGGTGCATCTGTCAGCTGTCTTGGCAACAATGCTCACCTGCCTTTTGTTAACAGTGATTTTAGAATTTCGCCCCAATCAACACACCTGACGACTGCGGATAATGTTTCCCAACCGGTCATCGGTGCCCTTGCCCTGCCAATTAATTGTAACAATAAAATAGTTACAATCAATTTTCTAATAGTGCCCTCTATATCCCAGAATTTCATCCTTGGCGTTGACTTCTGGAAGGCATTCAATGTTGCTCCCCAAGTATTTAATACTCTTGGCGAAACCTCCACTGCTGCTCAAATTAGTGAGATCCGCACAATAATACCTCACGAAAATTTAAGCACGGACCAGGCTCTCCAACTGAAAGAAATGGTCAATAAATTCGAGTCAATATCTTTCGAAAAATGTGGATTAGGTTTGACAAATTTGGTTGAACACCATATCAAAACCAATGGCCCACCCATCAAGCAACGTTATTACAACTTAGCCCCCCAAAAACTTAAACTTTTAGAAAACGAACTTGATGAAATGTTAAAAATGGGTGTGGTGGTTCCCAGCAGAAGTGCATGGACCAACCCATCTCTTTTGGTTTCTAAAAAAGACGGCTCTGCACGTTTCTGTCTCGACAGTAGACGTTTAAACTCTTGCACGGAAGCTGATGCGTATCCCTTACCTCACGTTCACGCAACCTTAGACAAGCTGCGTAACGCCAAGTTCATCTCTTCTGTCGATCTCAGCAAAGCGTTTTGGCAAATACCCTTGGACGCAGAATCGTGCGAAAAAACTGCCTTCGTTGTACCTGGTAGGGGAATGTTCCATTTTAAAAGATTACCCTTTGGTCTAAAAAACAGCCCCGCCGAGTTACAAAGACTGATGGACAAACTTTTCGGTCCTGAAGTCGATAACAGCCTGTTTTGTTACCTTGACGACCTCATCATCGTCAGCGATACCTTTGAAAAACACCTATTAATGCTGGAAAAAGTTTTTCAACAACTCAAGTTCGCTGGTTTAACCATCAACTTGAAGAAGTCTGAATTCTGTAAGTCCCGTCTACGTTATTTGGGATTCATTATCGACGAAAAAGGTCTAAGAACAGACCCCGCTAAGGTGGAAGCCATGGCAAATTTTCCCCGACCCAAAAACGCGAAGGAAGTCAAAGGTTTCCTTGGACTTGCAGGTTACTACAGGAGATTCATCAAAGACTTTTCCACTATCGCAGCCCCCTTAAATAAAATTACCGGCATCCGTAAAGGTGTCAGCAATTTCCGATGGTCTGTCGAAGCTGAAGAAGCGTTTACAACTCTAAAAAATGCCCTTCAAAAAGCTCCCGTTCTGAATTGCCCGGATTTTGCACTCTCTTTTACCCTCCACACGGATGCCTCCAATGTAGGAATCGGTGGAGTCCTTACTCAAGAATTCCCAGATGGCGAACACCCTGTAGCGTATTTTTCCCGTACATTAAACAAACACGAGAAAAACTACGGAATTACCGAGAAAGAGTTATTGGCTGTATTGGATTCTGTTCACCATTTCCGCGGTTACATAGACGGTAGCAAATTTACTGTAGTTACAGACCATAGTAGTTTGAAATGGTTGATCTCTTTAAGTAATCCCTCCGGTAGGCTCGCTCGTTGGTCCTCCCGTTTGTCTCAATACAATTTTGATGTTGTTCACCGTAAAGGCGCGGACAATATTGTTCCCGACGCCCTTTCAAGAATTGAACTGGCTTCATTAAATGTTGACACAATTGCCCCCCCTCCATCTACAAAAGATGAATGGTACTTGAAAATCTTCGAAGGTTGTAAAAATAACCAACAAAAGTTTCCTAATTTTATCATAAAAGAAGGACAACTATACCGTAATTGCAAGGTACCACTATCCATCCTCGAAGATTACTCGTGGAAACTTGTCGTTCCCCTCGAAGGTAGAGAACAAATAATTATTGACAATCATAGTGCTCCCGACTCCATACACCCAGGAAATTTCAAGACGTATAAAAAGATCTCCTTGAAGTATTACTGGCCTGGTCTCTTCAAACAAATTCGCAATTACATCTCTAAATGTGAAACTTGTAAAGCTTATAAACATAGCACGGCAGCACCTGCCGGCCTAATGGGTAATCCCAAACGTGCCGACAGACCCCTACAATCATTGTCAATGGACCTCGTCGGACCCTTTCCCCGAAGTTATGCCGGACACATGCACATACTTAGTGTAGTGGATGTTTTCACTAAATTCTGTTGGATCTTTCCTTTAAAAAGAGCCAACGCGTCCGCCATCATCAAACTTCTGGAAAAACACATTTTTATACCTTACGGAACACCCAGAACCGTAATTGTTGATAACGGAAAACAATTTATTGCCCAAGAATTCAAAGATTTTCTTGCCAAATACGGAATCAAGGATATTTACTATAATACCTTGTATACTCCACAAAATAACACCGTCGAACGTTATAACCAAACAATCAACACAGCTCTGGCTATTCTAGTTGATAAAGATCAACGTACTTGGTGTAAAAACCTAGATAAAATTCAGGCTGCAATGAACAACACTGTTAATCTGGCCACTGGTTACACACCTTTCTTCTTAAAACACGGTATGGAACAAGTCGTTCATGGTTCTCTACATAGGAACACTAACTTTCCTACGTCAATTGCCACCACAAGCAACCCTACCGCGAACTATGCCCATCGTCTGGAAGAACTGTCGGCCATCTACAGTGAAGTCACTGATGCTTTGCTCCTGGCTCATCAAAAGAGTGCGGACAGATACAACCTACGTAGGAAACATGTCACCTTCAATACAGGAGACATAGTTTGGAGAAAGAACAACACACTTTCCCAAGGAGCCATGTATTTCTCTGCCAAGCTGGCACCACGTTTCGTGAAGGCCAAAGTTCTAAGAAAGATATCAGATCTAGTGTACTCCTTGTCTGACTGCTCTGGAAAACACATTGGTAATTACCATGTAAAGGAAATATATTCCCTTTAAATTTGAATCTTATAATGTCAATTAGAATGCAATCATCGATTGTCATTTGTTTTGTTATTCTATTATTTGATTGTTAGAAAAAACCATTCAAAGTGATATTAATAAACATAAATGTCGTTTCTTAGTTAAAAAAAACTTTGCAACACAAGTGTTTTATTTAGAATTGCAATAATTTTCTTTCCCGCGGGGGGGGGGAGATGTAAAGGAAATATATTCCCTTTAAATTTGAATCTTATAATGTCAATTAGAATGCAATCATCGATTGTCATTTGTTTTGTTATTCTATTATTTGATTGTTAGAAAAAACCATTCAAAGTGATATTAATAAACATAAATGTCGTTTCTTAGTTAAAAAAAACTTTGCAACACAAGTGTTTTATTTAGAAATTAATAAAAAGGAATTAAACCTATCAACATATTATAATTCAAATTTAAAGGGAATATATTTCCTTTACAACCATATTAAGGATATCGCAAAATCTGGAAGTGAGGAGTCAAGTAAAACTGCCCCCACTATCTCAGCAAACTTAAAATGATCCAGTGTGTATCACCACAACCTTTTTGTAAGCACACCAAGTCTTACAATGGCCGGCGTGTAAAGTGTCAATTACATGCCCACCCTTTCGTTGATAAAACGAATATTGTTAAAAAATCATTTTTGTAAATTTATGTACAATCCACGGTGTAGTTTGCCCCGTTCATGTTCGTGAATTGGCAACCACCGTAATTTTTGTCTCACACGTTTTTTTTATTTTTTTTCTTCCTTTTTTCTCACCTGTTCCAAAATTGATCACTTTAGAGCAGAGACACCCCTCGAGTGACAGTGTTCGGGAAGTCATGAACCCAATCATTGCCTCTCAACCCCTCACACTACGCAACGTTCATGCCATGGCACGCTTTGCCATGTAATGCAAAATTGTAATTTTCACCATTTTTGTTTGTTGTTTTTTTTCATCATATCGGAAGGAATCTCTTCATTTTTTTTCTTTTTATGTTCTGTAAATACTGGAGCGTCGTTCTAAAATCGATTTGGTAAACTCCAAAGCGTTAAATCACGACCCAGGACTAGTAAACCATCTCAACATGCTCCATATTTTACCCATCATGGTAAAGATAAGTGGTTACTCACATAATCACATTCCTTGTGTATAGTAGTTTTCAATTTTTTCTCAAATGTCAAAAATTGATGGCGTCCTACCCGAGCTCTTTGCTAACAAATTGGATTTTGACACATCCATTTTGAAATCATATGTATATAAATAAAGGAAAAGCCTTTAAATTGGTCTTTCCATCCTTGTACAAATCCTCATGGACTCGTTTCAACTAAAGTACGTAAAACCAAATACTCGGTCTTTTGTTGTTATAAGAAGTCCTCGATTTGTCCCTCTTCACAACATGTATGTCTTGTATTACATGCTTCAACCCTTACGGAAAAGGTTAATAAAACCTAACGGCAGCCCTGATTTCCGTACATAAATAACCGCAGTTTAACGTAAATCATCAATGTTTTGTTTGATCATCGTTTTACAAACATAGGCATTCAACTCCTGTTTCGCCATTTAACCAAGTATTTGCAACCTAAATTGCACATAACCTGGTATGTTGTAACCACACAAAGGGTATGTAAAACCACAATTGGTCCCTTTTATTTGTCCCCACTGAAGTTTGCTGCAATAGACAGTATGTAAAACCATGTAGGTCTGTCTTTGTTTGTCACATGGTGTAAACAGAAATGTACTCTGTCATCACCCCGCCTTTATAACATACGAAGTGACATTAAATTGTTTACCTCCTTGTTATCCTATCGTACGCTCCTGGGCTACGGAGTTAGTTAATCTAACAAATCTTTATAAACTGTGTTAAAACAAGCATAGTTAACGTTTATTGTGTTGTATTTAAACGTAACCCTGTTACATTATAGGAGAGATCCTTAGAACATCCACCATTATAGGAGGGATCCTTAAAATACCTGCCGCGATACGAGAAGTTCGTCATAATCACTTTTTTCTCATAGCTAAATGTTATTGAGCTGGTCGTGTGACATATTTGTCATGAGAACCATTTTGTACATTCTATTTTGGTCGTGTGCCATTCATTTGTCATGAGAACCATTTTGTACATTCTATTTTGGTCGTGTGCCATTCATTTGTCATGAGAACCATTTTGTACGTTCTATTTTGGTCGTGTGCCATTCATTTGCCATGAGTACCACCCTTTTCGTATAACCTGTTCCGGTCGTGTGTCATTTATTTGTCATGAGTACCGCTTTTATGTATAACTGTGTATAAACTCTGTACACGAGACGTGGAGACGTAATAACAATACTTACCGTGATTCGTGTGAACGACATAATATCGGCTTTGCTATCTTCTTTAGGATGCATTGTATAAACTCTTTGACTTCTGTCTATAATTGAGTTATATCTTGTATGTACTTACATATTTTGTACACTATACGTGGAGACGTTAAAACACTTACCATGAGTCGTGCGAACGAAATAATATCAAACCCTTTGTGTGCGATCTACGAAATGTAGTCCACAACCCTTTGTTGTCATTCAACGCCAATGCCCGTGGACTTCCTGTTTTTTTACTTCTTTGCAAAAAGGAAAGAAGCCCAGGAATATCTACTATCCCAAAAGGACTAGTTTTCAGCTTCACTGTCAATTATGGGGCATAGTGCTGTGGGAGTTAATCGATTGAGCACAAAAAACCACCTAACTCGTTGTCTGGAGAACGAACAATAAAACCCCCAGGTTTGTGAAATTGGAGCAAGGGTCTGTCTTTTCTCACAATCATGTAGAAGTTTTTAAAATGACCCCTAATCTTTTGCCCAATACACGCGAAAGATTAGCCTCTTTGATATAATGTGTATTCAAATGTCTCCTCATCCTTTTTGATAAATGTAAAGAGTCAGGAAATCTGCTGGTTGATTATGTTTCATTTTCACATAGAGTTTGAATCGGAAATTGGTCCAGTCTCTAGCAAGTTTCGCAACTCGTCTCCCTTCTCCCCTCCTCCTCCCATTCCCCATGTTTCAGACTTATGTTATGAAGTGAAAAATCTGTCGTTGACCATATCTCGCCCTCACTTGGAGTTCGAATAGGTAACTGTCCGGTTATCTACAGGTTTTCCCCCTCAATCTCTGCATATGTCTCACCAGTTTTTTCTCTCTTTTCTCAATTCCACGAAACACATTCATGAATGTTGGATATGTACGATATGCACTTGGCGTACCGTCTGTCTCCTTTTGACAACCTTTATTCATGAATTGGTTTCCCTTTGCCGTGACTAGTTCACGATTCTTTGTCTCGTTCTTTGAAATTCTACAAAAATGTTACCATCTCATGTTAGCATAGGCCATAGAGGGCCGGTTGTTTTTTAACCAAGACATATTGTCACTAGGCAAACGCCAAGTCATCCTGGCAAAGGAAAATGTTCATGTAATCACAATTTAGTTAAGAATCTCTCTTCGTCACTCTCTGGGTCGGTGGTTAAAATTTCGTTATTTCATTATCTGGACACATTTTGTTTCTCTCCAAACCTTTTCTTCATTGGTCCCTAGGCAGGTAAACTTCAAGAATTTTGCTCTAATAATAATTCCTCCCGGATTTAAAAAGAAGCCCAGGCGGATGTCATCACCAACAGCCAAGCTGAGCTTCACTTCCTGACAGCACGCGCTGTGGTTACAAGGTCTCTCCTGCTGCCATTTTCTACGCATTTGTTCCTGAAAGCACAGACCATACCGCCCATACGTATGTTGTCTTGTCGTGCCACAGCAAGCTGAGTTGTCCCACTATACTTTATGACACTCTAAACTACCTTTTGGGCACGCTAGCTCTTAGGTTTGTTCTTACTCTTGCTATCAATGCCAACCTTGTCGTCTCTTGCTCTGTCATGCAGTGACGCATATATCGTCATGTGTAAACCATCAGTACCTTGACCCACCAGTATTCGCTGAATGCGCACCAATACAAGTTATCTTGAGCTACATTATGCTTCAATAACCATTATATACGATCCGTGTTTACCATAATAACACTTAGGATTCGCACTGGCATGTCTGCAGATACTGGATTCTTCTCTTCAATGACCTCTGTAACCATAGTCGCGGCACAGCAACCACAGTCTCCACTTCGTGAACTTCGACGTCTTCAACAAAACCAAGTGTTTTCTAAGGCCCAAGTGTACTCCTGAGCGTTGTCTCAAATGGGTCTGATTACAGTGATAATGTAATCCTTAGAATCCGTGAAGTCACGTCCTTTTCTTCGAAATTCTCCGAAACCAAACAAATCCACGCTTCACAAACTTAGCTCCAAGACCAATGAAACCTTAGAATCACACACTTTTTCTCTTCTCTTGTACAAATGTATTGTCATTCTTTCAATTGCTTAACCATGTGTATTGTCATTCTTTCAATTGCATAACCATGTGTATTGTCATTCTTTCAATTGCATAACCATGTGTATTGTTATTTTCAATTGCATAACCTTGTATGTTGTTTTACACCATGTACTTTTCCCAAATTTGTCTTGTCCAAACATTGTATGCACCCCCACCCATTCCCTACAAACATTGTGACCCAAACTATAGCATAAAACTGTATGTTCTAGCTAGGAAATCTCTCAAGCAACGAATCTCTCAAAACCCCGATGGAAGCATAAGAGGATTTTTTTTCCCTACAGCTCCATTGCCACGTCGCTTTTTTTCCAAGCGCGGGGGGAAGTGTTATGGTACGCCCAAACGACAAAGAATTCAAACTCCTAATTCGCCGCAAACTACACAACACCCTGCTCTCCCCCCCTGTTCCCTGCTTCCTACTTCCTATCCCATCCGCCCACCCGCACGCGATCCCTTCCACCAGTCGAGGATTGCGAGCCGCCTCGGGCACACGTTAAGCCCGCGGGTGGATTCCCACTGTTCGCGCCCGGCGTACTATCGCTCGAATTGTACTCAAATATAACCTGCAATGTTAATTCAATAACCTACGGGTTTAGCGCTGATATTTCACCATGCCTGTGTAAACTTCGGTTCTGTCCTAAACTCGGGAGGTCCCCCTGGAAGCCGGAAGACGAAGACCCCCAACATCATGTAAGCTGTACAATTGTTTCCTCATTTGATTGTGTCCTTTAACGATAGACTGTAAACTCCCGCGCAAAGCCATCACTCAGAGAGTTTCGTTTAGGGATCTTGAGGTTATAAACACGATAGCTAGGATTGTGTAGTATGTATTTCTTGTGTTGAATTGTACTGTAATGACCTATGTACTGTGTTTTAAATTTGCAATACATGAAACTAGTTAACTCAATCCTGTTATTATTCTGCTACGGCAGGAGGGTTTCCTAGAGAGGGAGTATCCTGCCAGACGACTGAGATGCGAAGGAATTTCTGAAGCCTCGAGCGACCCACCACCTGAATAGAGGGTAAATCATGCCTCCCCTGAGAGCTAGCTTGGGACATGTTTGGGGGCCCGCTCCTAACACGTTGTTTTAGTCGAGGAACACGCATAAATTGCGCCAGGTAAATTCGCGGCAAAATCTGACATTTCCTAAGTCACAGATAAAATTGTTTAAAAATATTCTGGTGTTGCAAGGTGAATGAAACTTTTACGCGTCTCATAGAGTATTGTTGGCGCAAGCGATTCTGACCCTGTTCTTCATACAAATTCTGTACATAGAAGGGCCAAAATCGCAGACAAAAAGTTTTTGGTCGATAATTTTATTCAAATTTTCGAATTATTTTCTCGCGCATGCGCATATGACGCGCGCGCCCGCGCGTCTCCGGCCAATTAGAGCTTAAGTAGGTAAATTTTTTATTGAGTACGTTACATTTATTTAAGTTCTTTCAAATGTGTTTTTATATTTTATTAAATTTTTGACAAAAATACTTAACTCCTAATTTGTTAGCTTTTGGGAACAGCTCACGTAGATCACGTGGAAATCAACCACACTGTCATGGTGATAAATATTGACCATGCTTCATATCGGAATCCACAAACTAATCACAGAAAAATCAAAATGTGCACCTCTTTGAAAGAAAGTTTTCGACCGCAATTTGAGAAAAATTAATGAAACTTTGTGAATTTTTTATTAATAACTTTTTTTATAAAACAACAAAAAAGTAAGGTGACATATTTATCTGATAAAATGTGTGCACTTTCTTTTTTATAATTAATTATCAGTAATTTTTGTTAAAAAAGAAAGCCAAAAAATAGTTCTCTTTCAAAATTTTAATATATCAAAAGTTATATGTTTACTTTTAATAATAACATTAGAAAGCGGATTTCATCACTTTTAGTTTACAATTAGTTTTCAGATACTTTCAGACATATTGCATTTACTTGGATTTTATTGCAAAGCATAAATTTTGGACTTGAGATCGGAATTTGTCCCAATTAAATGGAATGGTGTTCCCACGTAATACGATGATAGATAAGATTTTTTCACTTCATGGTTTACCGCCACATTTGAAATTGTCATCAAAACCATAACAGAAGTGTGACATTTTAGTGACAAGATCTGAATAGCCTTCCAATCCTTCAGCCTCGCCCGACACTAAATTGGAGGTTTCATAATCCTACCAGCTCCGGGCGGTTGGGAATATTGTGCAAATAAAAAAATAAAAAAGTATAATCACCAGCATGGGATCGGGCACTTTGATGCAGGCCATGTCCAGCCGGCTTGCGTCCTGCTCACTCATGCCTCCATGTATCTTGAAATGTGTCTTGAGTGCCGAGCTCTGCCGGAACGCGTGGCTACATACAGAGCATACGTACGGCCGCTCCCCCGTGTGTGTACGCGTGTGCGACACCAGGTCGTTCTTCTGTGCAAACGCCTTGTCGCAATAGATGCACCTGAAAAAAATATTACTCAATTAAATCAGACATATTAATTAATATTTTTTAAAGTATAATTTAGAGGGGTGAACCTGAGCCTGGGTGTAAACATTCTTTAGTCGTAGGTCTGTAATAAGATGTGGTAAGGTTTCAGTGATCATATTAGATTTTTTTAAAACAAAAAATTTATTTATATAGTAGAACCCTATTAATTCGATATCCACAGGACATCAAAAATAAAATTTCGAATTAATAAATTCAAATGTAATTCAAAATTTTATGAAAAAAAAATCGTTAAAAATTGCCGAAAATTGAGTTTCTCGGCCGCAAATTTAAATTCGGGTAGGTTCTTCAGAAAAAAAAATCGTAATACTACGACTTAGGTCCCGTGTAAAACGAATTTTCGCAGCCGTTTACCGCCGCGGTCGGCCCTATATTGGAAGTAAATTTATAAAAATACCATATTTTGCGAATAAATCAAATTTTCACGGCCAAAAACCGTGCCGGCTTGTTATGATATAAATAATCCAATGTTTTTTTTATCGCAACAAGTCTAGTCAAGTACCTCATTTTAAAAATAATTGTCTAGGTGAAACACCAGTATACTTTTTTTTAAATGTGGAAGCTAAGCGATTCAATTATTTTTTTGAACTTTAAGAAATAATAGACGTCAGACGTTCGAAAGGTCAAGTTCTTCACTTGTTGGAAAGTGACCTGGAGAGGTAGACCGCTTTCCGACGGTCAATGTGATTTTTCCCGTTTTCATATTAACCTCTTTGGCCGGAGACACGCATGCGCGAAAAAAATATTTCGGTAAAAATATGTTTGTCTGCGATTTTGACGCCTCTATGTACAGAATTTGTATGAAGAACAAGGTCAGAATCGCTTGCGCCAACATATCCCCATAAGATGGGTAAAAATTTCATTCACCTTGCAACCCCAGAATATTTTAAAACGATTTTATCTGTGGCATCGAAATGTCAAATTTGCCGCGATTCTTTCTGTCGAAATCGATGCGTTTTACTTGACGAAAACATCGTAAAACCTATCAATTTACCTAATTAAACGCAAGCAATGTTGTTTTGGTACATAGTTTATTGTTCTAGGAACGAGTTTCAGTCAATAAAATATACAATAGCGTTTTATTCCATTGAATCCTTAAGCTAAATAACTACCAGGCTAGCGACTTAGCTGTATCATCCCACAGCGAGTGGGAGATATAATATTTTTTCCTTTTTTTTATTGCGACCTCATTTTATGCCGATTTATATATCGCATGTGACTGAGTATTCTTCCAATAAAAATCATGTTCATAAATTCTACTCTAATCTAATGATCTCGGAAATCCGGAGTGGTACCCAAGGCGGGTTTTAATTTAAAATCGCTTCTGCGTAAGAGTCCCGAAACAACAGCTACTCACGGAACAGTCAATTTCTCAGAATTTGCAGCATAAGGCATGCAACTCAAATGCAAAGCTTCACTCGGTACACAGTGAATCGACAACTTGTTATTTAATTTATCGTTATTTTGTGAACACAAAACTGGTTCGAATTAAATCTGTATGCGGTGAATTAAAACTACACTCAGTACATAAATAGTCTGCAACTAGAATTTTATAACTGCACTTCGAATAAGAGAATGTTTTCCACCAAAATGTGTCAGCAGATGAATTCACAACTGGAATTTTACATTTTGAACACAAAACTAGTTTAGATTAAATTCTATGTGTGGTTAATTAAAACTACACTCAGAACATAAAAATGATTATTTTATAAATCTGGCAGTACATAAATAGTCTGCGACTAACTAGAATTTTATAACTGCACTTCAAATAAGATAATGTTTTTCTTTCAAAATGTGTCAGCAGATGAATCCACAGCTGAAATTTTACATTCTGAACACAAAACTGATTTAAAATAAATCTGTATGCGGTGAACTAAAACTACCCTCAGAATATGAAAATGGTTTTTCTTTGAATCAGTACATAAATAGTCTGCAACTAGAATTTTATAACAGCACTTTGAATTAGAGAAGGCTTTCCTTCGAAACATGTCAGCAGATGAATCCATAACTCGAATTTTACATTGTGAACACAAAACTGGTTTCAATTAAATCTGTGCAGCAAATTAAAACTACATTCAGAACAAGAAAATGTTTTTTTTATTCTGGCAGCACATGCATCGTCTGCAACAAAATTTTATTACTGCACCTCGAATAAGATAATGTTTTCCTTCGAAATGTTTCAGCAGATGAATCCACAACTGGAATTTTACATTTTAAACACAAAACTGGTTTAACCCCTCCGCAACGTAAGCAGATATAAGCGTTAAAAATAGGACAGCAGTCAAGTACAATAAGTGTGTTTATATGTCAGCGCGTGTGTTTCCATAGTTACATCCCTAAAACAAAAAGTCAAAGGTCGATAGTAGATCAAGCTGCACATTTCTATCAAGTTGTCTATGGAAATACATAACAGGAATCAGCTGTCAATCGTGTAGTTGACAAAAATATTTACCCGCGCAAATTTGCTACCGGCAGCTCCACCGCGCTCCACATTTTAAATTTTTATTAAATATTTTTATATTTATTTTTATCAAGCTCCACTCATATTTAATAGCCTTCCAGAACATATAAAGTCATCTAATTCCTTGTACACTTTTAAGAAGGATCTTAAATTATTTGTGTTAGTCGAGGATTGCCAATTGATTTTCTCTACTTTGTCCTTTCTAAATTATTAGCTAAATGAGTATGTTTATAATAACAAGCTAAAATAATATTATTTTGTTTGAACCGTTTTTGTTCATCTTCCTCTTGCCAAATCTACAGCATGTTAAATTATATACATATATTTATTATTCACAACTTAATCCTTAAAAAAAAAAAAACTTTATTTTATTTTATTTTAAATCAGATCTCAAAACTATGGTCACCCAAAAAGTCTACATTAATGTAGTACCTAGCGCCATCAGTTTAGTAGGTACCCATAATCTAATCTCAATCTGTAAGAAATACAACAATATTGTTCTTTCAAAATCTGTATAATTTTGTGTTATTTTGTTAACTTGTATAATTATTGTTAACCTCAACACAGGCTTGTCCTAGTGAGGTAACAAATTGTATTGTAAACATTTTTACCTGCAGTGTAAAGAAACAATAAATAAATAAATAAATAAAGAAGTTTGGTACAGTCAATGTGATAATTTAAAATTTTGTGTATAAATGTCAAACAGCTATTGCTCGCCTTTGTTGCAAAGTTTGAAATGTGCATTCAAAGTTATTGTTGAATTTGAAGGTAAGATATTTTATAAATTTATTTTGAAGATGTTCTATGCTATCTATGTATACTTTGTATTTCCAAATTGGCGAAGCATATTCCAGTGTACTTCTGACTAATTCAAAATATAACATTACTACTGTACGCGGGGTTACTGAACACTTTACTTATACGAAGAACAAAACCAAGCATTTTATATGACCTGTGAACGATTGAGTCGATGTGCTTATTAAATATAAGTTTGCTATTGAGGTAAACACCAAGATCTTTACATTCTGTTTTAGAGATGATTTTAGATTTATGCACATACATTTCGGCGATTCGTTTTTAGAGGTAGATATTAACTACGACGCCTACAAAGCACTATTTTTAAAAAAGAAAAAAAAATCATTTCCAAGGCAACAATTTGTTTGCTTTTTTCCGACGTTTGCAATAACTCGATTTTGTTAGGGACAGAAAACTTATGATAAATTATTTCATAACGCCAGAGCTTATTCATAACGTCAGAGCTTACATTGTATACAGCCTATATTACTCGCAAATGATGTAGCTTTCTATAAGTGAAATAATTTTTAAAGTCCATTCAGTATTTATTGCGTGAAAGAGTAACAAACATCCATACAAACTTTCTCCTTTATAATATTAAATAGGATAATTAATAGGAAGGATAGGATGTGTAATAAGAATGTTGTGATTGTAACCGCAATTAAAATTAAAATACTCAATTAGTGAAGTCCTTACTTTATAATGCAAGTGTTGATTATTGACAATTTTTGTTCCAAGAAATAGTTTGTTAATTTTTATAATTTTGGTTTGTTTTATAACAATAATATCAAAAAAATAAAAAAATAAATTTCACTTATTTCAATTATTGTTTTTTATTTCATTTAACACATGTTAACTGTCTGTATAAGTGCAAAAAATAAGCCAAATTTCAGTAAACAATAGATTTTTAACATGTCTAAAAAAGTTTCTGTTTCGGCCGAAACTGAGACAGATACCGAAGATTCGGTTTCGGTAGAAAGTCCTGTTCCGATCGGACACTAATTATTACTGTTCTGTGCCCCATAACAGCACTGTTATTGTTAATTTTAATGTTACTCAATTAAAATCATATTTTTCAATTTTAATTTTTATAGGAATTTTATTCCTGTGGGTCCAACTACTGAAATAGAACACTTCATAATTTATTAAAAAAAAAAGTAAAATGGTGTTGGTCAGATGAATGCACCAATAAAATAATATCCCTTCTTTACGGTTTATAAAAAATGGTCCGATTTTTCGGATTGAAATATCCAAAAAATCGCCATGGTTTCAAAAATATGATAAAAAAAAAATAAAAAATACTGAATGTCTTAGAACAGTGGTTTTCAACCTGTAGGTACGCGAAGCCAAATTGGGGGTACACAAGTACGCGCAACTAGTAGCACGCATGTAAAATCACCGGTGAAAATGCCTGAAGTCGTGTTACCCTCTGTATAAAATTGCATTACTTAATTGTATTTGTGTGACTTGATTGTTAAATTCATGTAATAATTAGAGTATTAAAAATTACAAATGAAACATGTCTTACATTACACGTGTAAAAAAGATAGATAGAGGGTACAGGGAACAACAAATTTGTAGTGAGAGACAAGGGTACGTTGGCTTAAAAAGGTTGAAGACCACTGTCTTAGAATATTTGCCTAAACCGGATTTTTTTTTTAAATGTTATGCAAGTGGCCTATTCAATATAAAGGAATGTAGTTTTGTATACACATCAACACCTTTAACCTGTAATCGGCCGGAGACATGCGGATGCGGATATTTCGAAAAAAATATGTTTGTCTGCGATTTTGACCCTTCTATGTACAGAATTTGTATGAAGAACAAGGTCAGAATCGCTTGCACCAACATTACCCTATAAGATGGGTAAAAATTTCATTCACCTTGCGTAAGAAAGGTTTTGGGTGGCACGCCTGCTTTTTGAAAATGTAAGAGCGAGACAACAGATCTCGGTATAAAAGGAGATGTATGCATCTGCTCGCTCTCTTTCCCTACTGCCAGCACGTTAGTTAGGACATAGCTTTATAACCTGTAAGGAACCTAATAAATGTTCATCTCGTACTCGCGTACATTATTGTATCTCACCTCGCACAGTCTACACACTAAGTCTGTAAATAACAGTGGCGCAGCTTACGGAATACGTGATAACGTTTAAAAGAATCGACGCGCAAAATTTGCACAGAAAAAACGCGATTGTACAATACGGGTTGTAACATAGTATTTCGGGTCGGTAAAAAAAAGGCCGGATCGAAATTTAATATCTTCACTGAAAGGAGTGAAGAAGAAGACACTGGAGCCAGCCAGCTTCTCGAAAGGGGGAAGCACGGGAGGGTCCAGGAGCGTCAAAGCGGCAGCATCTCCGAGGGTCACAGGATCGGGGGTCCAGGTCACAAGAGTGGTCTGGGGCAGCCATCAGCAGCACCGAGGGTCAAGGATCGGTGTTACCAGGTCATAGGAGCGGTCTGGAAGGAGCCATCAAGCCACCAAGGGTCAAGGAGCGATTTCCTGAGAGGGTCCAGGGAGCAGATTGGAGAGCGAAGGAATCTCGTAGGGGAGTTTTTTTTCTGTTTTTCTTTTCTCGTCTCTTTGTGTACCATCTGGGCAGAGGAAGCATGGAGTCAGGAGGATTGGGGTCCTTCAGTTTGCGTGACGGAAACTGGGAGAACTTCAAGGTCCGCCCCGAACAGTATCTCCTTGTGAATGATTAAAAATACGCATGTTAAAAAAAGGGCTATTTTCCTTAATGCTTTGCAAGATGATTGTTTCTCTCTACTAGTAAATTTGTGCATTCCTAAAAAAGTAACAGATGTTAAGTTGGAAGATTTGATATCTAAACTCAATGAATATTATTGTATGACAAAATGTTTTTTTGAAGAGAGATCACAGTTTTATACAGCTAAACAAAGGAATGACGAAACAATTAGCGATTTTGCAGTTCGTTTAAAGTCTCTTTCTAGTAATTGCAAGTTTGGGAATAGTTTGTGAGAGAAATTAACCCCTCAAGGGTCAGGGTTTTTTGGAAAAATCGCGTGGAAATTACCTTAAGAACAAGAATGGAGGAAGCTATTCTGACCTTTTCCTTGGTACAGTTTCTTTATACAAAAAATTTAAAATCGCATCCAAATTATTTGAATCAATATTCTTTTTTGAAATTTGATCCGCCCGCAATTCCGCATCTCTGGCAAATGACAGGTTAACCAGTCAAAGGCCAGGCCATTTCACGAAAATTCACTAAAAAAGCACCACTTTGAATTTTGAATTGAATGTTTTTTGGATTAATTTTGAGCTATCGTATAATATATTGACTGAAACACGTTCCTAGAAGAATAAACTATGTACCAAAACAACATTACTTGCATTTTTTACGTAAATTAATAGGTTTTACGATGTTTTAATCGAGGAACACGCATAAATTGCGACGGGTAAATTCGCGACAAAATCTGACATTTCTAAGTCACAGATAAAATCGTTTAAAAATATTCTGGTGTTGCAAGGTGAATGAAACTTTTACGTGTCTCATAGAGTAATATTAGCGCAAGCGATTCTGACCCTGTTCTTCATACAAATTCTGTACATAGAAGGGCCAAAATCGTAGACAAAAAGTTTTTGGTCGATAATTTTATTCAAATTTTCGAATTATTTTCTCGCGCATGCGCATATGACGCGTGCGCCTAGAGGTTAATACTACTGAATTTACTGAAATAACAATCTTTGGTAATCACGCTACAAGATGCCCCAGAATCTAACATGAATTTATTCTTAATCCCGTCTAGTGAAACTTCTATATAATATGGTTCAATACTATTAATTTCGCCCAACTTTCTATCTAATAACAAAGTATTCCCGTTTTTACGAGTTGAGAACCGCTTACATTGTTTTGCCAGATGACCCTTTGTACTACAAATTTTACATATATAATTTTTGAATCTACATTCCACCGCAATGTGATTATCGTATCCACAAACGGTACATTTACGCTTCGTTGCTTGTGTTGACAGCGATCGCGCCCTACTGCTACGATTGAAACGATATCCGTCTCTGTTTTTCTCCTGCGAATTAGGTGAGACACGACCTCCGCTGACTTTGACATTAGCTAAAACCGTGTTATCAACTCGGGATTGAGATTGCGTTGAAGCTGCGAGTTCAATGCACTGCCACTTACACACACTTTTCGAAAGTATATAACTCACTATCAAGAAATAATTTTTCTCTGACCTTACCGGGTTTACATCCTAATACAAAGAAATCCCTTAAAGTTAGTGCACGAAAATATTAGTTTACGGGGTTTTGACAATACGCTCATTAATGTGATAGGTACGTTTACTCCGCTGGTAGAGATTAACGGCCTATGCCACCAGTTGAAAATTATTGTCATCAGTAACTCGTCTCCATCTATTCTAGGTCGTGATTTCATGGATCTTTTTAATGTGGGAATAATTGGGATCGTAAACTGTATAAAACAGAATACATTAAAGGAGCGATTAGTAAAAAAAATTCCAGAAATTTTTAAGGATAAACCAGGAAAGTTTAATAAGTACGAAGTAAATTTAACGTTAAAAGATTCCGCCATTCCGATATTTCGTAATCACAGAATAATGCCGTTCGCTTTGAAAGAAAAAGTTGAAAGCGAGTTAAATAATTTACTTTCAGACGGTATTATAGAACAAATTCAATACAGTGATTTTGCACGTCCGATTGTGCCAGTGATTAAAAAAAATGGTAGCATTAGGATATGTGGTGATTACAAATCAACAGTGAATAATCAGCTGTTAGTTGACAAGTACCCGTTGCCTGGGATTGAGGAACTGTTAACTAAAGTAAATGGTGGACAGGTTTTTGCAAAAATTGACCTCAAATCGGCGTATAACCAGTTTGTTTTGAAAAAAGAGTGTAGACGTTTTACAACAATCAATACCCATTTAGGGTTATTTCGTATAAATGGTTAGTTTATGTGTTATCACCCGCGCCTGCTATTTTTGCAAAGGCAATGGCAAATTGTTTGTCAGGGTTACAGAACATGACGTTCTATTTGGATGACATTATCGTGATAAGAGAAGACGAAGACGACTTAGAAAAAAATGTGTGTGTCGTTTTAGAAAGGTTAAAAAATTGTAATTTAACGGTGAATAGTGAAAAGTGTGAATTCAATTTAACCGATGACAGGCCGGAGACGCGCCGGCGCGCTCATCATATGCGCATGCGCGAGAAAATATTTCAAATATTTGAATAATACTTCCGACAAAAAACTTTTGGTCTGCGATTTTGACCCTTCTATGTACAGAATTTGTATGAAGAACAGTGTCAGAATCGCTTGCGCCATCATTACTCTAGGTGGTGCTAAAAGTTTCATTCACCTCGTCACCCTGGAATATTTTTAAAACGATTTTATCAGTGACAATGCGCTGTCATAAATTGCCGCGAATTTAACCGTCGCAATAAATGCGTGTATGTGAATAAAACATCGTAAAGCCTATTAATTTACGTAATAAATGCAAGTAATGTTGTTTTGGTAGATAGTTTATTGTGTTGTGAACGTGTTTCAGTCAATAAAATATACAATAGCTCAATATTAATCAACCTTTTGACCGGTTAAAAGTTATTGAGTTTTTAGGTTATAAAATAAGTGAACAAGGGATTCAACCGTGTCAGCGGAATAAGGAAGCCATTTTAAATGCACCGGCACCTAGTGATTTAAATAATTTGAGAAGTTTGTTAGGTATGATTAGTTATTATAGTAATTTTATTCCAAACATGGCAAATATATTGTCACCATTATACGAATTACTTAAAAAAGATGTTAAGTTTCAATGCGGTACGGAACAAGAAAACAGTTTTGCGATAATGGATTTTAACGCATTTCGACAAAAATATACCTTTGAAACTTGTCACGGATGGGAGTTTGAAT
The DNA here is from genome assembly GCA_929108145.2 of Limnephilus rhombicus. Taxonomy (NCBI): domain Eukaryota; kingdom Metazoa; phylum Arthropoda; class Insecta; order Trichoptera; family Limnephilidae; genus Limnephilus; species Limnephilus rhombicus. The sequence continues at coordinate 10,997,418 of OV815275.1, forward strand.
GGGGTTGGAGCGACGTTGATACACATATTTCAAAATGGCGTAGAAAGACCAATGGGGTTCGCAAGCAGAACTTTAAATAAAGGGGAAAAGAATTATTCTATTTTAGATATTGAAGCAACAGCTATTATTTTTGGAATTAAAAAGTTTTATCAATATTTGTACGGTAAAGAATTTATTTTAGCTGTGGATAATCAGCCGTTAGTCAGAATTTTCGGTCAGAATAGGGAAATTCCTAAAATCGCGGCGTCTAGATTACAGCGGTATGTTAAGATTGTTCAATTTTAAGATTGAATATGTAAAGTCGAAAAATAATTGTTCAGACTTTCTGAGCAGGTTTCCGATTGAAAAGGTTAGCTGTGAAGATAATATAGAGTCTGGTTACATTAATTATTTCGAAAATAACGGGTTTAATTTGTCTTTAGACGTGATAAAAAGTGAGACCGAAAAGGACGATATGTTAAGTCAAGTAAAAAAAAATCGTATCGAAGGTTGGCCAGCATCAGCAAAAAAGGCACAAAATGGTAATTTTAACAGAATTTTTTGGGAAAAAAGGTTAGAATTGTCATTAATAAATGGGTGTATTTTAAATCAACATAGAGTTGTCGTTCCTGAGTCTTTAAGACAAGAGGTTTTAAAGATGCTACACAGATCTCATTTAGGGGTTTTTAAGACTAAAGGTATTGCAAAAAGCTTTGTCTGGTGGCCAAAAATTAATCAAGATTTGGAGAAAATAACTGAAAATTGTAGAGATTGTTTAGAAATTAAACCAGAATCACAAAAGATACATATTGATCATGGTAGCTTACATAACAAAAACTTTTTAGTGGTGGTAGACTCTTCTTCAAAGTGGATTGAGTGTCTGGAAGTAAACAGTCTGTCTTCAAAAGAAAATATCAAAGTACTTCATAGATTATTTTCACAATTTGGTTTTCCAGCAACTTTAGTTGGTGATAATGGTACGTGTTTTTGTTCTGAGGATTTTGAAAATTTTTGTAAGAAAAATGGGATGGAACATATCACTAGTCCAGTTAACCACCCTAGTAGCAATGGACAAGCTGAGAATACGGTAAAGACCTGTAAAAATTTTCTTAAAAAATTTTGTAAACATAATAGATTTCCTTCAGATTATAAAGAAAAGTTAGGTAACTTTTGAAGAGACTATAGGAATACCGTTCATGCAACAACAGGGTTTGAGCCATCTGTATTATTAATGGGAAGGAAAATTAGAACAGTATTTGACTCTCTGATTCCTAGGAAAGTTGAGGATAGAATGAATAGTTCAGGTTCTACTCGACAAAACAAAGTAATGCAAAAGGTTATTAAGAGCCAAGTCAATCAGAAAAGACAATATAAGGGTAGAACTAAGTCAGGTTTTAATGTAGGTCAGAAAGTGATGACTAGAGATTTCAGATATCAGGGTAATAGATTATGGGTCCCTGGGGTTATTATTGATAAAAAAAGGTAGCAAAATATATTTCATAAAAATGAACAAGTCTAATATGGTGTGGAAAAGACATTTAGATCAGATAAAAAAATTACATGTTTCATGGCAGGAGGGAGATAAGCCGGAATTCGGTGCGTCTGACACGTTGGAACTGTCGACGGACGAATTAGATCTCTCCAGTATGTTACGTAATAGAAGTGTCTCTAATTCTGTTTCTCCATGTTTCAATCTAACCCATGGCAGGGAAGACTTCGTCCAAGATGAGAGTACTTCGCAGTCCAGGAGGAGGAGTGGACGGACGAGACGGAGAGAAGGAAAACAGAAAGAAAAAGGGAAATGTTACTTAATTTTAAAAAGTGTTGTGTTAATTTTGAAAAAATTAAATATATGAAATAATATTGTAATATATGAAATAAAATATTGTAATATAGGAAATGAAATATGTAGAAATAGGAAATAATATATGTAGCTAGGTACATTCAATTTTAGTAGGGGAGGATGTAAGAAAGGTTTTGGGTGGCACGCCTGCTTTTTGAAAATGTAAGAGCGAGACAATAATCTCGGTATAAAAGGAGATGTATGCATCTGCTCGCTCTCTTTCCCTACCGCCAGCACGTTAGTTAGGACATAGCTCTATAACCTGTAAAGAACCTAATAAATGTTCATCTCGTACTCGCGTACATTATTGTATCTCACCTCACACAGTCTACACTCAAGTCTGTAAATAACACCTTGTAACCCCAGAATATTTTTAAATCATTTTATCTGTGGCATCAAAATGTCAAATTTGCCGCGAATTTTATTTGTCTAAGTCGATGCGTGTTTCTCGACAAAAACATCGTAAAACCTATCAATTTACGTAATTATCGCAAGTAATGTTGTTTTGGTACATAGTTTATTGTTCTAGGAATGTGTTTCGGTCAATAAAATATACGATAACTCAAAATTAATCAACAAAACATTGAATTCAAAATTCAAAGTCGTGCTTTGTTAGGGAATTTCTGTGTTTTTCCGGGTTGTGACAGGTTAATGCCATTTTCAGAAGTTGAAAGTCAATGAGCGCTTTTATTATAACCGTGATGATCCACGATTATGGTACCGTGACGGCGTAAAAAGACAATAAACAAACGTTCCATATTTGCCGCACGTTCCAAAGTGGTAGATGTTCAGAATCACCTTGGTGTCCTCGCCAACTTCCCACCTTCCTCCCTTTGTGGTCACAACATTCCCTATTTGGGGATGGATAGTTATACGTACTTGTAAGGTTTCTCGCCGGTGTGTGTCCGCCGATGGTTCTTGAGCGTGCCGAGCGCAGTGAAGCGCATGGGGCAGAAGTCGCACTGGTAGGGCCGTTCTCCCGTGTGGATGCGCTTGTGCTTGACCAGGGAGCTGGACGTGGTGAAGCCACCGCCGCACACGTCACACACAAAGGGATGCGCGCCGCTGTGCTTGCGAGTGTGCGCCTCCAGCTCACCCTTCGACACAAACCTGCAACATATTACTTTTACTCAAAACTACACATATTGCAAGAAAAGGGTTACACGTTTCAACGAGTCTAGACTTTTTTATTAAATTGCCCGATACATATTATTTTATTTGATTATACATCAGCTGGGCTTTTATTTTTTTTTGTTTCTATAGGTATAATGATAGATATATATATAAATTCTTTTTTTTTTTGCAAGAGGCTCCACACAGGAGGCCCTAAGGAAAATAATTCCACTCACGGCCTATGTCATCTTTGGGGATGCTGTGTGGAGAGTCTTTTAAGGGGAAGGAAGGTAAGGAAGTTCTGGGAAGGAAAAAGGTATGAGGGGCAGGTAGGAATCTGGGAGTCAGTGTGTCCAGGAGACGGACTAATGAATCCATCTTTCCACTGAGGTGCAAGGCAATGTTCCAAGAGAGTCGTGCTGGAGAGGTCAAAAGATCTGCCTCAACTAATCTCTCCCTATCCGGCCTGCCACGCTTTTGGTCTTTGGTCAAACCTGACCCCATGAACCCGGGCATCCCTGCTAAATCACCAAACGTGGCAAACCACTTGGGGTGACATATGTAGAGGTGTTGGTTAAATAAATGGTTCCCGGGACGGCGGTACCCCTACCCGCCCTCCAAATTGAAAACTTTGCTTTTGATTTTCAATAAAGAAAACTACTGAACATTTAATATTACTGAACAAAGGTAAGAACGCACTGGGCCGTAAGTAACTATGTAAGCAACTAAGTATGCTATGTAAGCAATGCATCAATATATCTGGATTATTTACAATCTATAAATTTTCCATGGAAATAGATGCTTTAGAATTACACTTGTAACACGCAACGTAAACCAACGCTTCCATCGCAATCTGGACCTTCCAGATCCCAAGACATGTACATATTTTCTTTTCTCATGTCACATTCAATAATGCTGTGAAGCTTGTCAAATTTCACTTCGCTCTTATGAAAGTTCGAGCAAACCTAGAGCCGAAAGAGCTAGGGATGAAAAAAAAAAAAATGACAATGTTCATACGTTTGAGCACAGAAGGAGCACTTGAAGGGTTTGTATCCCTGGTGACGCCGCACATGCTCCTTGAGGTTGGTGCTCTGGCTGAAGCCGCGCCCGCAGATCGAACACAGGAAGGGTTTTTCTCCTGTGTGAGTCCTGATGTGATCCTTTAGAGTTGACAGCATGTTGAAACCTAGTAGTGCAAAATGTATACTCATTAGTTAAGACATTATACAGCAATTTAGTTCAATTTCAGAGGTACATTCATTAAAATGGTGCAAAAAAAAAGCTTTACTACCAAAAAAACCATTTACCTACTAACCAGCATTCTATAGTCTGTCAAAAAAGAGTAGAAAATATAAAAACTGGAACTACTAAATTTGTAGACCGGCAACACCAATTTAACTGTCAAATATTTTTTTGAAGTGCAATGACACTGAATGTATAGAACACAGTAAACCACATTTGAAAAAAAGATTTTTTCTTCATTACATAAATTTGATTAAAAGATGATTTATAAAGCGATTTGCTTTAATTTAATTTAACATAAATTTGAATTTAACAATAGATAGAAAGGAAGAATCACTAATGGTGAGTTTAGTTCTACTACTTTTAGATCTGTATGAGTTAAATATATTCAAATCAAAAATTAGAGACATGATCTTAACCTTTTAACCGCTAAAAAAATATACCTAAACAGTCGCCCCCACGCGGCACTTTCTTTTTCGAATGTCATTTTTACATAGACCCTTTTAGAAAACAAAATCATTGTCTGGATTAATCCTAAAAACATTAATAAATCTTGATAACATCATCCTCCAATATCGAAGTATCAATAAACATTCCTTTGACATCAACTGAAATGAAGATAACATTATAATTGCGTTAATATAAACACGCCGTGAATATCAACAAACAAAGCAATCTCTAACATGGCCGCTTCTAGCAACGTATGACGTAACATATAGATACCTACTTGCTCGTGTAGTGAAATACGAGACGCGTCAAGAAGGGCCACTGCGCCGATGCTCTATTTTTATTAATTGTTTTTATGTTTAATTCGTAGAACTCCATTTAATTTTGTTGTTTTTTTAATTTAACCGGTGACAGGCCGGAGACGCGCCGGCGCGCGCGTCATATGCGCATGCGCGAGAAAATAATTCAAATATTTGAATAATACTTCCGACAAAAAACTTTTGGTCTACGATTTTGGCCCTTCTATGTACACAATTTGTATGAAGAACACTGTCAGAATCGCTTGCGCTGTCATTACTCTCGGAGACGCTACAAGTTTCATTCACCTTGTCACCCTGGAATATTTTTAAAACGATTTCTTCTATGACAATCGGCTGTCAGAATTTGCCACGAATTTAACGGTCGCAATTAATGCGTGTATCGCGAATAAAACATCATAAAACCTATTAATTTACGTAATAAATGCAAGTAATGTGGTTTTGGTAGATAGTATATTGTGTTGTGAACGTGTTTCAGTTAATAAAATATACAATAGCTCAAAATTTATCAACAAAACATTCAATTCAAAATTCAAAGTGGTGGTTTTTTAGTGTTTTTTTGCGAAGTTCCGCGAATTTCCGCGAAATGGCATGGCCTTTGACCGGTTAATTAAAATTTAATTTGATAATGTTATAATGTTTGCGAAACCATTTTCAAACTGTAAACTGAAACAGCTGTAACAAAAATACACACTAAAATACTTGCAGAGCTTGATAATAACGTTATCATTTTTAATTTTATCGAATTTTAAAAGATGCTGTTGTTTTAGTTTATAGATACTTATTTTTCTATAGTTAACATTTTATTGGTATTTATGTAATGAAATTATTTTATATTGTTTTCACTAATAAATTTGCATTAATAAGATCGACACTTTACGGCAGTAAATCGCCGTAAAACGTTGATTAGGCGGTTGATATCGACCTAATTCGTATTATTATTTTATAAATCTAAATTGGTTTACACCGGAATGCCGTATTTTTACGAATTTACTTCGATTATATGGATTTAAAGAGCCAGCTGCGGCGGAAATCGGCCACAAATTTCTATTTTCGAGGAAATTTACCGTATTTTTACAAATTTACTCGAAATATCTGAATTCACAGGGCCGGCCTCTGTGGAAACGGCCACAAATGTTTGATTTACACAGAAATGGTGGGTATTTTTACGAATACCATGAACATCTGAATTAGAATGGCCGCCTGCAACGGAAATCTGCCGCGAAATTTCGATTTACGCGGAAATATCGTATTTTCTGTGAATTTATTTCTGTGAATCAAACGGATATCTAAATTTAGAGGGCCAGCCACAACGTGATTCGGCTGCGAAATTTCGATTTACGCAGAAATATTTTGTTTTTTTTCCAATTTACTTCGAATTCCCGAATTAGAATGGCCGCCTGCAACGGAAATCTGGTGCGATATTTCGATTTTCGCGGAAATATGGTATTTTTGAGAATTTATTTCAAATAGGTATCTAAATTTAGTGGGGCGGCCGAGATGGGATTCGGTTGTGAAATTTCGATTTACGTGGAAATATATTGTATTTTTACAAATTTACTACGAATATCTAAATTTCAAGAACCGGTCACGGCGGCAATCAACCGCAAAAATTTGGTTTATGCAGAAAATATTCGGTATTTTTGCGAATTTATTACGAATAGGTTTCTGAATTTAGAGGGCCGGCTGGGTTGAGATGGCATAGTCAAAGGTTCAGCAGAAGAAGTTGTTGGCTGAACTGACGGGATTGAGATATAACTTTCATATTGCCCAACAAAAACAATAACTGTATCGTCATCACTCATCACTTACTTCTAAAACACTTTCCGAATCTAAAATTGCTTCAATATAAATTTCAGATAGGCCAAGTGTCAACAATTTGAGTGTTGTTAAAAAAAAAGTTTTAAAATTCATACGTAAACACACAAAACAAGATGTTTTTAAAATTGAATTAGTCAATTTTGAAATAATACAACAATTAAATAATTATGTACACAAAAATAAAGTAGATTTCAAAGTGGATATCGACGCACAAGTATTATTACTAATACGGTACGGGGTCCGCTCGAAAGAGACAATCAGATTTGTGCGCATTTTCAAAACTGTGACTGGCCGCTGGGGCCGCGCTCTCGGTTTTATTCATTTACCAAGATAACCAATGAAGTAATTGATAAAGATTCTCAGAGAGGTCGCACCACAAATGAATATTCTTATTTTTAATATAAATTTCGATCGTATACGGCATACATGTGCTTAGAAAACGAAGTCGAAACTTGAAAATGACTGAAGTCAGCCGCCGCGCGGTGTGAGCCACTTGATGAAATGACTTAGGTCAGCCGCCGCGGTGAAAAGATTAAAGCCCAGGCAACGCTAGGTACTTTATCTAGTATTAAATAAATATGAGCAATCTCTAAACTGTGCTTTATATTTTATTACATTATAGTTATTCTTCATTATGTTAACACAAAATTTCAAAGGTATAATAATAATATACCTATATGCAATTCTAATTTTGAGATCGGCGAGTATCTATACTGCAATGAAAAAATATTTTTTCCACTATTATGCTTTTTTAATTTTTTATAAAAATGTAGGTTACACAGCTTTACTTTAACACCATGAGTTATGTGTTTAGTATTGCCATTTGATCAACAGTGGCGCCCTCATATATTTTCTACTCTTATTTGACAAACTGTAACTCTGTCATTTTTCAATGATTCCATATTTTTTTGTTACCTATGTATTAAGTTCGAGTATGTATCACATTAACCTCTAGGCTGTATCTAACTACTAAGTGGTATTGGGTGAAATTTGATTTCTATTAAAAAACACTTTGGGCTCATTTTTTCTAGCCGTAAACAGCAATATTGCAGGAATGATGTTTGATTTTTACGGCCAAAAGTATTTTCGTTAGTTGTTTATGTTAGTTATTTATGCCGCGTTGCGTTCTTTAGCCAATATTTCGGACAGCATTACAGTGTGCATCATCGTCTGCCCATCTGCCACAAAACACAACTGCCCTAATGATGGACACGGTGTAACGCTGTCTGCCACGTTGGCAAAAGAAGGAGGTAGCGCAACATGGCATAATATATTCTCAATGCTAATAAAACGCACAACGCTTACACACCAGCAACAGCGCCCTCAGAGATTCGCTGCATTCAACACACAATAATGCAATGTGCAAGCAAGGACGTATTGGATTCAGTATTCAGTATTGCGTATTCACTCCCACCTGCATAGTTCAGTACTCGATTACAGTTCGACCCAGAGTGACGTGCGTCCGCATGGCAAATCAAGTTTAATAAAAAATGGATGTACTAACATTAATAGAAAACATTAAAAGTGAACTAAAAAACATATCGACCGTAAAGGACACAAAAATTAGAAATAACAAAAAAAAAAATGAAAAAAAAACATTTAAATATGGAAATTTTAAGAACAAATCTTAAAACGGAAACCTGGGCAACAATATTTGAATTGGAAAATCCAAATACCTGTGCTGAGAATTTCGAAACAGTTTCCCCAAAACCACATAAACCTATCCACATAAATAATTGTTTCTAAACCAAAATCTAAGCATAGATTAATAAAGCCATGGACTAGTGATATCAATCAGAAATAAAGAAAAATACTACCACCAGTCTAAAAAATTCCCTAAGGATGAAAAAATCAACACCTTCTACAAGAAATACCGTAACAAACTTGCGCTTTTAATTAGACTGACAAAAGAAGTATTTTCATAATAAAATAAAAAGTGCTGGTCAAGACAGCAAAGAGTTTTGGAAAATCATCAATACAATAACCAACAAAAGCACAAAAAAAAATTACCAAAAGAAATTACTCATCACGGAATCAACACTGACACCGAAAAAAATCCAAAACTGTGTGGTAACATTTATAATGGATATTTTGCTAATGTCTTGCTCGTAATATTATCCTAGACAACAAACAAACACAACAACCAGAGCACAACTCAACTATTGAAGGTTTCCACACATTTGCTTCAGTAACTGATAAAGAAGTCGAAAACGCTGTAATAAGTTTACGAGGATCAGCAAACCCTGGCTATGACAATATAACCGTAAAAACATTAAAAACCGTTCACGAGATAATCAGCAAACCGATTGCTCATATAATAAATGTAAATCTAAAGAAGGGTATTTTCCCGAACAACTATAAGAAGACTATTGTCACCCCTGTTTTTAAATCAGGAGATGAAAAAAATATTTCCAACTATCTGCACTCACATCAAACATTGCAAAAATCTACAAAAAAATTGTTAAAAAACAACTCAACAATTACATAAAAGATAATGAGCCCAAACCAATTTGGGTTTAGGGACAATCTCAGCACTCAAGATGCAATTGCTACATTAACTTCAACAATAATACAAAAATTAGATAATGGAGAAAAAAGTGTCTTGGTATATTCATCGACCTACGCAAGGCATTTGATAGCATATCACACTCCAAACTCAATGAGAAACTCATGCAAATTGGATTGGACGGTACTGTCATGGTTCCAAAGTTATCTAAAAGAGATATTTCAATACGAAATCATGGGAGGAAACAATGAGTATAGCAAATATCAATATAAACATACTCAAAACATAGTTTGACCTAAATTGTTTCTCACTAAAAACAGAGAAAACTTATTTTATTCCATTCCCTTTGAAAGAAAAAAATGTCGAGAACAATATAACTATTAAAATCCATTCATCACAGTGTGAAAATAAAAAGGAATGCAACGATGACAATTGCCTACCAATAACATGCAAAAATAGTATAAAGTATCTGGGTGTCATAGTAGATAGACACTTAAAATGGAAAGAACAAGTCCAAAATACAGTAACCAGAATAAGAAAACTTATATACATATTTATTAGACTGAGAAACATGTTATCATCGAGTATGATTAAAACTATCTATTTCTCTCTTGCCCAATCTATTTTACAATATGGTATAATCGGATGGGGTGGGACCTTCAAAACTAACCTCTTACCTGTAGAAAGGGTACAGAGGTTGATTTTAAAAGTCATCTTACGAAAACCATTTGTATTTCCAAGAACACAGCTATTTGACTCTTTTAGGGTTCTCAGTCTAAATAAAATTTTCAAAAAGAACTCATTACAAACTCATAAAGATCATTTCAATTCATCAACAACAACCATTCACAAACATAAACAACCGACCACGATCACATGGCAATTTAGAAATTCCAAAATTTAAAACGAGTGCTTCCCAACACCATTATGCTTATCAAGGTATACAATTTTTCAATGCTCTCCCGTGTAAAATCAAGTCGGAAAAAAATTATAAAGTTTTTAATCCCAAATAAAACAACTAATAGACCAACCCGACACTAATTATAAGTTTTAAATTCATCATCACAATAATAACAACAAAAAACTAGAACATATCCTCTAAAAATATTTCATCAGCATATCAAATTGAAAGCAAAGTACATACGCGTTATTTGTAGGCACCAAATTTTTACAACTTTATTATATGTGCAAACTTTTGCAATACTGTCAGCCCGTCCATTTCAAATCGTCGCCTTAGTTCGTATTTGTCTAACAGACCATTAGAAAATTTTACAGGAGAAGGTTTTCTTCCATTATTTCAATAAAACATTATGAGAGGTGTTTAACACGTTCCCGGACGAGCATGCTATAGCATTCGCATTGGATAGTTTAATTATGTCGCGGATGCTATAGCATTCGAAGTTTATTGAGTTTTTTTGTCAGATATGCTTGAGCAGTTGCTTTATCCCTATAAAATATAGGTAGTCTATTTCTTACTGTCACTGCTGACACAACCACAGATCGCTTACTGTCACATGAGACCTTTTCTGCACACAAAGATAAAACAGTGTTTACCCCTTCCCCTAAGGCACGCCCGGCATACCCCGCGTGGTGGCGTATGCTATAGCATGCTTCAAATGTATTGAGATCTATTCAGTGTAGCGGTCACTGCCGCACGTAGTGGTCGTCAGTGTGTTGTGCATTTTCGTTTCATGCCAACATATTACAAACATCGTAAGTAAAATTATTTTCATGATTTCTTTCGTTATTATGATGCTATTTAAAATGTATTTCATTAGTTTAACGTTAGACTAACTAGGTAATAATGCTAGATAAGTCGAAACAAATACCTAATTCGCATTATTTACATTCACAGATGCCACCCAAAATACGTCCTCGAGCTGTCCAAATTTCAGAATCAGATCGAATCATGAGGTTGTTTGAAGAAATTTCAGATGATTCTTCGGCTCCCAGCATTGAAGAATCTGAAAACTCCTCTGATGAACGAGAGGGAAGCCAAAGAAGACCTCAAGGTATAGCAAAAGATCTTCTACCGTCATCTGAAGAACGAGAGGGAAGCAAAAGAAGACCTCAAGGTATAGCAAAAGATCTTCTACCGTCATCTGAAGAACGAGAGGGAAGCAAAAGAAGACCTCAAGGTATAGCAAAAGATCTTCTACCGTCATCTGAAGAAGAACATGATCCATACAGTGATGCTGACAGAGAATTTGGGTCCGATGGCAACTATAACCCTGCTGAAGATGAAGGAATGCTGTCTGATTCTTCATCGTCTATCAAAAGGTATAGCATCAGCTTCCCCACAATCCTTAGAGTCGATCAATGAAATTGTTACCCTACAACCTGTGTCAACCACAACGGCACCTTTGCCACCAGGACCAGACATACCATCATCAAATATATCAAGCAATAGGCAAAACAGATCATTAACTATCAGTGAGAGTTCGTGGCAAAATGACACTGCACCAATTTCGCAATTCGAGTTTGACGAAGCGAATGCAGGAGCAACAGTTCATCTTGACGAAAATACAATGCCAGTAAGTCTATTTAATCTATTCTTTACTGATGAACTGGTGCAGCATATGGTGACGTACATGAATGCATACGCTGAATCTTTGTGTAACTCAAATAGGCCACATACACGAGGATCTCGTCGACTTTCATTCAAACCAACAGACTCAACAGAACTGAAAGCATTCGCGTCACATAATATCACAATATTTGTGATGGAATATGACACAAATGCTTAAGAAGTCGTCTGCTAGAGCATTCGCGTCGCACTTTATGGTGTTGGTTGGTACGTATTGTTATGTTCGCACATACGTCAAAACAGTTGAAGAAGCGGCGTCTCTCCCACAGGTTGACAATCGAGTGTTTCTGTCGATGGATTCGCAAATTGTCGCAATGGCGCTACGATCGCTTAGCAATAGCAGAGAAAGGAAGCTATATAAGGACAAACGCACTTAGATTCGTCCTCTTTCTTTCTGCGGGTAGATCTCATACCACAAACATCGTGTAGTTCTCGCCCGGGGCGGTGGCCCTGTGGGCACCCTTTTTGGGTACCTCAGACCCTGGCGTTGGCCGTAGTTTCTGAATATCAAGTGACTGTGAACCTGGAGCCCTGATCTTGGAAGTGGAGCATCATGTCCACCTTCGCCCTGGTTGAATGCTGGCCCGCAATGTCCAGCGACTGATTCCTGCCCTCCGGCTAAAGACTCTGCCGGCCCCTTTCACACCACAATCCCTCAAGATGACCAAGGTAGTCTTCTAATTATAACTGTAGATATTCGAGCCATTAACTTCCAGTTTAGTATCATTTCAAAGTACCTAACTTCCGATCTTAAAGCTATCATTCAGGTCTTAAAACGTAACGTTCTATTGTATCACTTAAACCCTTTACTGCAATAAATATGCTTTGTTAAATCGACTTTCAATTACATTCATTCATCTTGTCGAGAGTGCGCGAACCTAGCCCTGAGAGAGTCCATGTGTAGGTACGTAGTGAGGCATTCTATCCGCTCACCGTACTTCCATGAGTAAACATAACATTAAACATAACAGTATCATGACGGAAATGCTAGAGCAATCGCAAAAATCTAATACAAAAAAATAGTGCCAAAGTAGGGTGACTCACTGCCCGTGAACGTGTTAAGATAAAGGTATATCCGTAAAGGTAAAGGTCTTATTAGTTTAAATAATTCTTAGTTAAGTGATTAACAATCGATTATAATACTTCATTTTTAATTTTAAAATGGAGATTGAACAAAAAATAAAATGGTCTGTTGGACAAATAAGAACTGAGGTGACGAAATATCAATGTTTCTTAACCAACGCTATGTACCTACTACCTACTTACAATCTACCTATTGAGTAAATACAATAATATTAATTTTATTTCTGATATATCTATGCCTGTATTATCTTACATTGCATCCTGTTCCAACTTAACTCTTATTTACTTCCAAGTTCATTATGTCGACTTGTCTTCATGTGTATATATTTTTTCTAATATAAGTACTTGTAAGAACATACTCTCTGTACCTACTCGCATTTTACAATGGCACTCCCCAAAATTCAAGCACGAGAAATGTTTTCTCTTTTGAATTGGGTAGTTTCGTTAAAAAGAAATTTATAAATTGTAATTAGTTTTAAGAACCATATGTTTTACTATAAATCTGTATATGTATGTATTTTTTTTAAATAAAAAAAAATAAAAAAAACTTAAAAACAACCAGCCAAAACCATTACATATAGAACGAAAGGGTCTTGTCTTAGATTAAATTTGCTTGAAAAATTAGAAATCAATAAACGAACTAATGATCCCAACATAACGCTAATTAATAAAGTAAGGAAAATTATTTATTCCCCCCTACTTAGTTTGTTTACCAAACCTTAACAATATAATGCACTTAAATGAGTCATTATAAGGTTATCTCTCTCTCTCGGGTTTATGTGGGACCTAGCGATCCGTAATGTGGGAAGGTTCTGCTTTTTTGTTCCAGAATGTAAAAAGAAACAAGATTGTTTGGGAAGATTCCATAAATGTATTGTAAAGAGAAGTACATACACAAAGAGTAACCAAATAATATGACAAAAGGAATAGTAACAAATTAACAAAAACATACCCGATGGACCAGAGGTTAAACCAAGCTAATCTACTTCTATTACACGTTGAGGATGTCGATGCGACGGGGATGCTAGCTCGGAGTACGAAGGGCGAAGTGTTTCGTCCCACACTAGGGGAAGGGTTCTCGAGTACAACCTTCACGGGAACTCGACATCAGGGGAAGGCCAAGGTCATCCTTCCACGGTATAGGTCCAGCAGCTGCTTCAATAGGCCTCAAAAATCTAAGAGGTTCCAGGCTCCCACGTGTCCCATCCGTAACAACGGTTCCAAAAACCTTTGGGGCGAGAACGACAATTTCGTGTCCCATCCGTAACAACGGTTCCAAAAACCTTTGGGGTGAGAACGACAATTTTCTCGGGAGTCAACAAGACGGATGTTTGTAAGGATCAATCGATCCCGGCGCGTAATCAACAGGATTACCCCAATAACTTCCGATTCCACATTGGACTCGGCTGGCAGGTAGCCATTATCATAAAAATCGGAACAAACACATTCTCCACGAACTAAAAGACTTGAACACGCTCCTCAAGCGACGCGTGAACTCCGCGGGACACGTTGCGGTTATCCTTAAGATTTTCTTACATGTCGATCAGACTTAAATTATTAAAGTATTTTTGACTCGTTGAAACTGCGGCGGTTCCCAAGACGCCGCCGTTTCTAGAAGTGTCAAAACCAGCGAGAAAAAAGTGTTGGCAATCCAATACGGGCTGTTCAAAATACCAGGTTAGTGGTCAGGTAAATAATTATATCACAAATTGATAATTATTTACGTGACATCATAGTAATAACGTCATTCTAAATCAATTAAGAAAACCCTTATACTTAGTGCAAGGGAAACCAAAGGGAAAGATTCCAAACCCCACATAATCACTCTCTCAATTAGTGTCTATGCAAATTGGATTAACCGGTAATAAATCAATTTAGACACCTTCAAAAATTGACATTTAATATATTATAAATAAGTCGTCTGTAAGTGACATCACCACAGTTTGAAAATGACCTAACAAGTCGAAACAGCTGTAACAAAAAACATACTAAAATACTTGCAGAACTCGATAATAACATTTTTGGATACGCGCCATAAATATATTTGGGCATTAAGTTCTTTAAATTGATAATTTATGCTATAAGTCCATAAGGGCGCCATCTATGGGTTTTGTATTGTATTGAATTGAACCTATGTGACTTGAGATGCAGTGTATTCATGCGTTTCCTTACCTTTGTGAATCAAGCAATTACTTCTGACGGGAGTGTCAATAAAAGGCCAAGAGATGTCTCTCCTGGTCAGTCATAAGAATAATTCATCCAGTGAGTGAATTATTGTTGTACCTAAGATTGGATTTTTGGCTCGCATTATTAATATGCAAATTTTTCATAGTTGAAAATCTTCCTTGCTGTGCGAAACATCTGTCAAGATTATGCAATATCGCCTTGACATTTTTATTGAAAAGAAGTGTCTTTTCGTGTGGACAATCATATCATTTACATCGTGGCTGAGCTGCATTCTCTGAGTGAGTGTTTGTTTGTTTTCACTTTGGTTTTTGAGATTGCTGGGTCGACTGTTTTTTTGTGTCACATAGGGAAGAATTCAATTTTCGTTAATTTTACATAGGGTAGTCATCCCTCGTGTCAGGGGCTATTTACACGCCCCTACATATTTAGTGGTCCTTCGTAGCCTGGATTATTAATTCATTCATACATTCAATTCGAGATTATAGCTTAATTACATGGATGTTTGAATTTACGTATTTTTTTTTTGGTAAATTTGAAGTACCTCTCATTTTTTGAGAACTATAGCTGGTCTTGTTTTTTGCTTTTGGATGACATATTTGGATGTTCGCAGAATTATCGTAATTTTGGATAATTATTCGCAACATTATTATTATTAATTAATTGTTAACATTGTTCGCAGAATTGTCGTAATTTTGGATAATTATTCGCAACATTATTATTAATTAATTATTAACATTGTAACATTATTGTAAAATTTTGTGGTAATCTTTTCGCATATATAAAAAATGCCAAGAATTACGGAGGAGGGTTTTGATGAGGCTCAAGACAGATCGCTTATTCTTTTAACCGCAAAAAAGGAAAATCTTTTTGTTCGTATGAACGATCTGTATAATGCAACAAATAATATATCTAATTTTGAGTCAAGAAATAACGAAGTGTTTATGGCTCAGTCAGAGATGATTGATCAAATGCGAAGTCAATTTGAAAATATTATAGATAGCATCAATGATCGTCAGTTAACTTTAAATCCAGAATTTAAACCAGATTTTCAAGCTTTAAATGCTTTTGATGATCTTTTTTTGAAGGTCAAACGAACTAGATCGAATATGAAAACTTCTGTAAGAGAGTCACTGACGTCACAAAATAAGTCGCGGGAGCCGTGTATGATTAATCTTCCTGCAATAGATCTTCCAACCTTCGATGGTAAGAATGAAAGTTGGTCGAAATTTTTTGAGTCATTTAAAGCCAATATCCATAATAATAGACAGCTAACTGACTCGCAGCGTGTGCAGTACTTAGTCGGAAAACTCACACATGGGGCTTTGAACATAACCGCAGGCATTGTGCCTTCGGGTGATACATATCAGATCATTTGGGAGAGTTTAGTTAAAAAATATCAAGATAAACGTACACTAGGAACACATTATTTAAATAATATTCTCGATGCGAAAAACTGCACGAATACATCTGCCAGTCTCAATTCTTTCATTGAAAGATATTCTTCGTCAGTGTCGGCATTAAAGCAGTTAGGTATTGAAGATTTAACTGATTTTATTTTGTTTCACTGCGCGGTAAGAAAAATTGATTCACAGACGGCTCAGAACTTTGAGCTGACAGTTCGTAATAAAGAAATTCCTTCTTATAATGAGTTAGTTTCGTTTGTACAAGATCAAGTAAAGATTTTAGAACGAACGAGTAACTCGCATGGTGTCGTAAATAAAACGCATCCCATTTCGTCCTCCCGATCAAATAATACTAAATCGTTCGTCGCGAGTAATGCGAATATTCCGCGCTTCCCAGCTCCGCCGAAAGGATGTATTCTGTGTAACAAAACTGATCATTTAATCAACGTTTGCTCAAAGTTTAAATGTATGAGTTCCCCACAGGCTCGATTTGAATTTATAAAATCGAAAAATGCCTGTGTAAATTGCCTTAGTGGTTCACATACAATCAAGTCATGCAAATCGGGGTTAGTTTGTGATTTGTGCAATAAACGTCATCATACATTCTTACATTTCGGCAGTGTGAATAATATGAAAACCAATACTCATGTACATACGTCGCAAGTACCTACCAGTGAAGAACCGTCAGTCCCCCCTCCAGTGTCATCCAGCATCAATGGAACTGGCATTGGTGATAAGCAAGTGGAGGGGACCGCGAATGTCAATCCTTCGTGTTCGCTTTGTGCCAAAGTAACACCGAACTCTTCTATTTTACTTTCGACCGCACAAGTATACGCGAAGCTTAAAAACGGAAATAAAGTTATTGTTCGGTGCCTAATTGATAATGGCTCTCAAAATAATTTGATTACGGTCGATTGTTGTAAGACTCTGAATTTACCAATAATTCCTTTGAGTAATTCGTTTGTCAAAGGAATTGGATCAACGTCTCGACCAATTTTCGGTTACGTGTATTTGGATATTGAGTCTCGCGTATACCCAGAGAATAAATATAATATACATGCGCTTGTCGTTGACAGTATCACCGATCAATTACCTAATCACTATATAGCCAAGGGTGATATGAGGTACTTAGAGGGCATACCTCTCGCAGACTTAACATGGAATATTCCTGGATGCGTGGATGTCGTCATCGGTGCACAACTGTTCCCATATATTTATTTAGGGAACAGGGTTGAATCGGGTACTAGTGCACCCCCCGCGTTATCGACCGCTTTCGGTTTCGTGTTGATGGGTGATTACCCCAATAATGTGCTCAACACAAACACATCATTCTCGGCACTCGCACTTAATGATTTAGTGCAAAAATTTTGGCTGTTAGAAGAGATACCTAATATAAAATTTCTAAGTCCGGAGGAGACAGAATGTGAGAATCTCTTTACTTCATCAATTTCTCGCACTGATGATGGTAGATATTCTGTTGCTTTACCTTTCTGTAAAGATCCAAGACAATTGGGTAATTCTCGTACTGCTGCCCAACGCCGATTTTTGGCATTGGAGCGAAAATTTAAACATTCCCCTGCTTTGCAGGAGAATTATAACAAGGTTATCAGTGAATATATTGAAAATAATTACCTATCAGAAGTCTCAGAGTCTGATATAACAGAAGATGGATATTACATCCCACATCATGCTGTCACTCGTCCAGACAAACCAATGCCTCGTATTGTGCTCGATGCTAGTGCTAAAACACACACAGGGCTGTCACTGAATGACATTATTCATACTGGTCCCAATTTGCAAGCCGATTTGTTTCTGCTTTTGCTTGACTTTCGTCTTTTTCCCATCGCTATGACTGCGGATATAAAGCAAATGTACTTACAGATTGAAGTTCCTAGCAAGCATCGCAGATACCTGAGGATCTTATTTCGATTCTCAAATAATGGTCTCATACGAACTTTTCAGTTCAATCGAGTTCCTTTCGGCTTGACGGCAAGTCCATACTTAGCAATGCGGACGGTTCGCCAGTTGGCCCAAGATATGAGACCACATTACCCGGATGCTGCCAAAGTGGCAGAGTCCAAGCTGTATATGGACGACCTGGTCTATTCTATTGCAGATGAGCCCAACGCCATACGTCTTTCTCGAGAATTAATCTCGTTGTTTAAGTCCGGTGCCTTTGATTTAGTAAAATGGACTAGTAATTCTCAAGTTGTACTTGAGAACCTCCCGGATTCTCACCGCAGCCCAGTGGACTTCACTGTTGGTTCTAACAATACCTCTAAGGTGTTGGGCCTTTCGTGGGAACCAGCTGATGACAGCTTCTTCTTTACGACATCTTATGTTCAGGAGAAGTGCACAAAGCGGAGCATACTCTCCATAGTCGCCCGTTTATTTGATGTCCTCGGCTTGGTCGCCCCTGTCATTCTGTACGCTAAATTACTTATCAAAGAGCTATGGCTGTGCAACATTGGTTGGGATGATACACCCCCTGATAGCGTTATTCGTCGGTTTTCGGCGCTTACACAGGAATTTCCGCTAATTTCAATGATAAAAATCCCTCGCCATGTTGGTGTCCTGAAAGACAGTACGGTGCTCGTTGTTGCTTTCTGCGATGCAAGCATGAATGGTTATGGCTGTGTGATTTATTTGCACACCACTGATCTGTTTGGAAAAATTACAGTGAGATTGTTGTGCGCAAAATCAAAGGTTTCTCCCACCAAAGTGACGACCCTCGCTCGTTTGGAGCTCTGTGCCGCAGTATTGATGTCCAAATTAATACGGACGGTTCAAGATAATTATTCTGAGCGTCTTCCTATTGCAGGAACATATGCGTTTTCCGATTCTACCGTTGCGCTCTCTTGGATACATTCTTCACCGCATCGCTGGTCGGTGTTTGTTAGTAATCGCGTAGCTCAGTGCCAAGAAAATTTGTCTCCAGAGAACTTTTACCATGTTGCTGGTAGTGAAAACCCGAGCGACTGCCTTTCTCGTGGCATGCTTCCTTCCCAACTCGTTTCACATGATTTATGGTGGAACGGCCCATCATGGATTCGCAGCCCACCTTTGGAATGGCCATTAAAACCGTTTCACCCTACCAATACTGGTGAAATGCCTGAACACAAGGCTAATGTGCTCATTGCAACATTTCAGGGTGAAAAATCGGTCCTGAGTGAACTGGCTCAGCGTATATCCACTTGGGATAAACTACTAAGGATTGTTGTTTATGTCCTCCGATTCATAAAAAAGATATCACTTTCCTCTGGAACGGTCAATAATCTTATGACTGCTGAAAAGGCTGTGATTCGTGCTGTGCAGAGTATTCATTTTGCAGGAGATATTGCTGCACTCCAGGAAGGCAAATTTCATTCCAAAAGACTTCAGAGTTTATCTCTATTTCTTGATGGAGATAATCTGTTACGTATTGGGGGGCGGCTTTCTAAATCGGATTTACCTTTTGAGGTTAAACATCCGGTTTTGCTTCCCAAACATGACTGTGTTGTCGATCTGATCATCGCTCACTTTCATGTCGTGAACTGTCATACAGGCCCAGGACTTCTTATGTCTATCTTACGTCAACGCTATTGGATATTAGATGCTAGGACTGTTATTAGGGCGATGGTGCGGAAATGCAATTGTTGCTTCCGCTTAAATCCATCGCATCCTACACCGAAGATGGCAGATTTACCGTCATATCGTGTTGCAGAAGCAAAGGCCTTCGTACATACCGGTGTGGATTACGCAGGTCCACTCCGTATTACGCTGACTCGTCGGAGAGGACAACATTCTCAAAAGGCATATATTTGTCTATTCGTATGCCTTGTGACCAAGGCTATTCATATTGAGTTGGTCTCTGACTTAACTTCAAATGCTTTCCTGGCTGCTTTCAGCCGTTTTATTTCTCGGCGTGGCCCGGTAACATGCTTGTATTCAGATAATGGTACTAATTTTGTGGGTGCGAAGGCACAATTAGATGACCTCTACAAGTTTTTGGTTGAATCTGAATATGAGCCCTCATTAAAGCGCGAACTCGCAAAGCGTCGTATAGAGTGGAAAATGATTCCACCACGCGCGCCTCATTTTGGGGGTATGTGGGAGTCGAACATAAAGAGCATGAAGACACACTTGTACCGTGTGATTGGAACTCAGCTTCTCACCTATGAGGAGTTACAGACTGTGCTAGTTCAAATTGAGTGCATAATGAATTCGCGTCCACTTACAGTTATGTCTTCTGACCCTTATCCAGAAGTCCTTACGCCTGCGCATTTTTTAATGTCGACACCATTGCAGTACTTGCCTGCTTCTGTCCTGGCAGACGGTAAAATCAATTTGACTCAGCGTAAGCAATTATTAGACAGCATGGTTCAGTCCTTCTGGAAGAAGTGGCGTTCAGAGTATCTGCACACCTTGCAAGTCAGGCAGAAGTGGACTACTTCTGATCATCCGATTGATATCGGAACTGTCGTACTAGTGGGACAAGAAGATTCCCCTCCGTTAAATTGGCCTTTAGGCGTGATAACTGAAATCCATCCCGGAATGGATAAAATTGTTCGCGTTGCGACGGTAAAGACAAGATTTGGTTCTTTTAAACGTCCGGTTGTCAAATTATATCCCATTCCAACGCAATAATTTTATATTTTATCTATTTTTGTTTATTTTTATTTATTTTTTTTTTTTTTGATTTTAGTCATTGTTTCAATGATCTCTGACCCAGACATGGCATTACTTAATATCCGTTATCTTGGTCAATTGAACTTTATTACATTGTATTTTTAGTTATTTTTCTTTATTTTGTGAGATTCTGCGAATTTCCAATGCGTGTCATTCCTGAATATTACCGGTGAATAGTCACTTTATTTCTATTTCATTTCTTGTTTCATTTGTATTTTTATATTCTTTCTTTTGTAAGCTCTACGAACTTCCAAGGCGGGGAATATGGATACGCGCCATAAATATATTTGGGCATTAAGTTCTTTAAATTGATAATTTATGCTATAAGTCCATAAGGGCGCCATCTATGGGTTTTGTATTGTATTGAATTGAACCTATGTGACTTGAGATGCAGTGTATTCATGCGTTTCCTTACCTTTGTGAATCAAGCAATTACTTCTGACGGGAGTGTCAATAAAAGGCCAAGAGATGTCTCTCCTGGTCAGTCATAAGAATAATTCATCCAGTGAGTGAATTATTGTTGTACCTAAGATTGGATTTTTGGCTCGCATTATTAATATGCAAATTTTTCATAGTTGAAAATCTTCCTTGCTGTGCGAAACATCTGTCAAGATTATGCAATATCGCCTTGACATTTTTATTGAAAAGAAGTGTCTTTTCGTGTGGACAATCATATCATTTACATCGTGGCTGAGCTGCATTCTCTGAGTGAGTGTTTGTTTGTTTTCACTTTGGTTTTTGAGATTGCTGGGTCGACTGTTTTTTTGTGTCACATAGGGAAGAATTCAATTTTCGTTAATTTTACATAGGGTAGTCATCCCTCGTGTCAGGGGCTATTTACACGCCCCTACAATTTTCAAATTTAATTTTAATTAAATTTCTAAAAATTAAAATGGAGTTCCACGAATTAAACACAAAAACAATTAATAATTAATAATTGCATTGTTTTTGTCAGTTTTAGAGTCATAATAATGTCGTGTTGTTATTTTAAAGTTTGTTAACAAAAAAATATAGTATTTAATTAAATAAAGACAATATTAGCGAAACAATCGAAAATCTGGAGACCGAAAAATCAGAAAAAGATATTGGCTCCACTGGGACTGGAACCCAGGACCCTTTGCTTACATGGCAAGTGCTCTCTTAACCGATCAAAGGCCAGGCCATTTCACTAAAATTCACGAAAAAACACTAAAAAAGCACCACTTTGAATTGAATGTTTTGTTGATTAATTTTGAGCTATTGTAACACCCATTTATATATATGTGACCAGCAATGGGACGGAATTAGCAGCCTAGCAGAAATAGAAGAAGAGGAGAGTTCCGGTTTATGGAGGGAGAGAAAAACAGAACTGAACCGCGAGTTGTAAAATTGTGTTGAAATCATCAATAAACCGTAATATACAGATTACAGACTATTATTTGACATTTTCCTGCACACCAAGTTATTTAATGTTACACTATTGTATATTTTATTGACTGAAACACGTTCACAACACAATAAACTATCTATCAAAACAACATTACTTGCATTTATTACGTAAATTAATAGGTTTTACGATGTTTTAGTCGCGGAACACGCATCGGTTGCGACGTTAAAATCGCGACAAATTCTGACAGGTAGAAGGTCATAGAAGAAATCGTTTTAAAAATATTCTGGTGTTGCAAGGTGAATGAAACTTCAAGGCGTATCATAGAGTACTGTTGGCACAAGCGATTCTGACACTGTTCTTCATACAAATTATGTACATGGAAGGGCCAAAATGGCAGACCAAAAGTTTTTGACAAAAATATTATTCAAATATTTGAATTATTTTCTTGCGCATGTGACGCGCGCGCCGGCGCGTCTCCGGCCTGTCACCGGTTAAGGGTCCTGGGTTCGAGTCCCAGTGGAGCCAATATCTTTTTCTGATTTTTCTGTCTCCAGATTTTTGATAGAGTTTTGCTAATATTGTCTTCATTTAATTAAATATTATAATTTGAGATTTCACTCATAAAGTTAAAATATATATTTTTTAAATATAAAGGTTATTTCATATAAATTATTTTTAATCCGCTTGAGTTTAACTCCTCTGAAATTCGCCATTTAACCTCTTGTTTGCCGGGGTAGGCCAGCAAAAAGCTCCACCAATTACGACGCGGCACCCGGCGGCAGAAATGACACTTCGTGTCCAGCGATTCTGACACTGTCCTTTACAAATTCGTAGGGTCAAAGGGTCAAAATCGTAGATAAACATATTTTTCCCGCGCATGCGCAAGAACTGCGCACATTCCCGCGCTCCGGTAAATTATTAATATAAATTATTTGGAGTGACTAGGCGCATTGCAGGTTTCGCTATGGTAAAGGGCGATAATAGAGCAAGCGATTTTGACCGTGTTCTTCATACACTTTCTTTATACATAAGGGTCAAAATCGCGTGTAAAATCTCATGACAAACCGGTGCACGAGCGGCAAACAAGGGATTAAGCCCTTAAACTGTCTCAAACGAAATGACATTTTACGAAAACTTTTTGTTATTACCGCTTCACATTTAAAAGCTCTATAAATGAAACATTTCTGAATGTAGCCGAATAGTAAAAACTGTTTTAGAAAGGTTACAAAATAAGCTTTCAAATTATTATATTACAAATAAATATTAGCATTTGTAAATATTAAAATTTAGAATGCAAACATTAAAAATGACTCACGTGATGTTTTTATGTGAAAACGGTACTAAAAATCACAGATTATGTAAACAACAATACTTATTCTATTGTATATATGTGTAATAAACACTTTTGTCACCTGGCTTTTTTATCAATTCATATAAAAATATTTAATAAAAATTAAAAATGTCGAGCGCGGACGAGCCGCTGGTAGTAAATTTGGGCAGGTAAATATTTTTGTCAACTACGCGACTGACAGCTGATTCCAGTTATGTATTTCTATAGACAACTTGATAGGGATGTACAGCTTGATCTACTATAGACCTTTTACTTTTTGGTTTAGGGATGTAACTACAACAATAACGGAGTTAGAGCGATTTCTATGGAAACACACGCGCTGACATATAAACACGCTTATTGTACTTGACTGCTGTCCTACTTCTAACGCTTATATCTGCTTATGTTGGGGAGGGGTTAATAAAACATTCATGAAAGTAAAGTTATTTGATAACATAAATTACTTGTGCACGTGCAAACCATACCAAATTCGAGTTATCAGCGTTGCAAAACTGAATCTCAAATGTCATATTTTTCAGTTACCCTTGTGGAATAACTATTATATTGTTTTACAATTTTTAATTGTATGAACGAGAAAAAAGTGAAGTGAAAGTTTTCTTCCAAATTCATTAAATAAAAGGACTGTTTTTTTTTTTAATTTTGAATTTTTCGAAATTTTCGATGAGTCAATAGAATATGTTTAAGGTAAGCATTTTTTTTTACTTTTTTTAGGTTGTAGCTGAAAATACTGCAATTTTGAAACACGAAAGTATATTTCAGATACAAAAATCTTGAGGTAATTTTATGTAGTTTCTATAAAGGTATATGTTTTTATGACATCTTCAAAAATAAAAAATATACAAGACATTTAAAATACGTTGGGAAAATTCTAAAATTCGTTCAGAAATTATAAATATGTACAACAGTCGTATATACCTCCTCGGGCTGTGTAAACAATGTATATTTCTTTCCATGAACAAATTTTTAATTAGTAATGTTTTCACATTCACGCTCGTTTATCAATTGAATAAAATCTTCAGGGTGTTTTTTTAGAATGGCTGTGTATGTTTAACATCCATTTCCCTTTAGAAAATAAATATCACTTTTTGGTTGTAATGTACAAATTGTTTTTTAATGTACAAATTATGTACACACATGTATATATATTGAAGACCATGATATTTTCAAACTCTACAGATAGGTAAGAACATTGAGGAGTTTCGCGATAAAATCTTTTCTTTTTAAAGAAAGACAAACGTACCCAGGTTACGAATAACCTGACAATATTTGAAAATTTCCTACCACACAATAAATGGAAAATGTTGCTTGTATCGTGATGGGGGACTTAGCCAGCTGAGGAAACGAACACGCGACGCCCGTGGGACCTAGTACGTGATGCCAACTCAGCCACCGACCGGCCAACCTTGCAAGAAAGCTTAAACAAAATTACATAGTATGGTGCTCTAATATATTGCAGCATATTTCTTCTAAACTAATTGTTAATCTCGAAAGTTCGGAGGTTTAAAAATGAATATAATTTTGAAATAATGTAATTTCTGTAGTATTGTTGTTTTGGGTTATCATTGTTTTTATATAAAATACCTTTGTCGCAGAAATTACACTGATGTTTCTTGATTCCTTCGTGATTGGCTATGTGCATGGAGAGGCTGTCTTGCCGAGCGAAAGCTTTATCACACAGAGTGCACTTGAAACCTTTTTCCACTGAATGTGTCAGGATGTGATTGTCCAAATGCGCTTTCCTCTTAAATTCTCTGCAAATTTTAAAATTTTTAATTCTTTCACTACTAAAGACTAAAACATTAACATTAAAACGATCCATAGGCGAAAAACTTGGCAAATGAGAACACCGGTTCAAAAAAGACATTGGCAGCATAGCATGTTAATAATAATAAAAAAATACTTAGATGATTTATAAAGTGCCGTTTTTGTGAAAAATCACCTCAAGGGCAGAATACAAATGAACATATTTTTATAATGCTCTATCTTATTACTAACAATATGTACACCAGACAAACTATTATATCACTAACGCCTAACAGATCTCGTCCACCGGTTCGTCGATCACTAATAAAAAACTATATGCACAATGCATTTCACCAATGATGTAATGCTGTGTTAAAATGTACATTTATTATAAATTTATATTTTATACAGGCTGATAATATACATAAATGTTGGCATTTGTTTATGGCCGCCAAGAGAAACTCAGTCTTAGATGGATTCAGCTTCAGCTTGTATGAAGATATCCAACGAGTGATTTCTTAACATTCAGCTATATAGATTTAGAGACTATTAATTTCGTTTGGAGTGCAGTAAAAATAATCTCGCTGATCGTCAGCGTAGCAGTGAGACCAAATGACTCGAATTTTGGTGACTTCATTTGTACAAAGGATGAGAAGTGAACCCAAAATGGATACCTGGGGTACCCCCTGAATAAAGTGTTGCGAAGTTAGACAGTTTATTCCCAGTCTTCACAGCTTGGAAGCGATTGGATAGACAGGATGCCGGCCAATTATTAATGTCAGAATTCAAACCAAATGTTTCCTCTAATCCCTTAATGTTGTCAATAAGTTGTTGCATAAATGGTTTATTTATGGAATAAGATGCTAATCCTCCTTCAATAAATGTCAAAACCACAATGAACAAATCTCTCCTCAGCTTTTAATATCATCTGTGCTATGCAATTACCAACCAACAGTTTCACCTTCTCAAACCTACCTTACACCCAACATAATGAAATGTAATATTAATATGTAAAAATGCTTTCAAAAATATATTACGTATGTAAAAATGTTAATAATACGGTGTAAACTGTAATATATAGATATAAATAAATAAAATAAATAAATAATGCTTAACACAAAAATAATTGTAGTACAAAATTTATCATAAATTAAATTAACCATACCTTTTACAGGTGAGGCAAGAATGAACTTCACTCAGTTGGTCCTCGTGTTTCTTCAAATGCAACGATAAAGCTGTTAATTTAGAGAATTTTCTTTCACACAAAGTGCAAGAGTAAGGCACGGCGGTCTTCAAATCTTTCCCATCTTCTCCACTATTGTCATCGCCATTCCACGTAATGTCCATCTGTGCTGTTGCATCACTTGATTCTGATTTCCTTTTCTTGGATTTCTTTTTTTCTAGCACTCCATTATTCTTGTGAGATTTTTTTGAACCTTTCCTATATTTGGCGGGCTTTTCCGTTATGTCTGTAGAATGCTCAATCTTCATATGTACTGTAAACATTTTCCAAGTAAATGACATTTCACATTCTTCGCAGGTGTAACTTTTGATTTTCTTAGTAATTTCAGATTTGATTTCATCGCTCCCAATTGGGGCAAGGACGGGGGCAGACTGATTTTCTGTTTTGATTGCCGGATTATCAGTGGAGATCTCATCAAAAGTTTCAATAGGTATCTCTTTCATTGGGATACTTTCAGAGTCAGAATGTAGATCGTCAAAGTGTAAATTTTCTGCTAATGGGGTGTCACTATCACTGCTAACCTAAAATTTAAAAATAAGGATACACTCGGGTTATTTTACTGCTGGATGAAGGTCTTTACAAGCTGGTTCCAATCTTCAAGGGCCTATTTTTGATTGACTTCGCTATGGGTAATCTTCATTGAATGACATAAAAAAATTGTCAATTGGTTGACCATCCCGGAGGATGGGATTTGCCGGAGTAAATGGTTATGTAAATAATTATTTATGGGAGAATTTATTTAGTGATGTAAAAAAAGGTGTCTTACCATTTCCTCTTTAATTTTCTTCTCTTTAGACTTCTTTGGTTGTAAACTTTTGTTCTCACATCTCCGATAGTGGGAGTTGTATGTCGTCAAAGATCTGAAAGCTTTGGAACATAGAGGACATGAAAATTTTGATTTCGTCACTTTCATTTTCAGACTTTTTCTTTTGGGCATGTCTCCATGTTCACTCTTGATGTGCTCTTTCAGTTTACTGCACAGTAGAAACCTGTAAGCAAAAGTAAAATTATCACTTCTTCAATCTTTGCAAATTCCCTTTGTGGCTTCATTTTTAAATAAATTTTAATTTTAACCAAAAGTTTCTTCATCGGGATAAGATTAATAAAAAAAAAAACCTTATTGATCTTATCCTGATGAAGAAACCTTTGGTTTCGAAACATGTTGATAATTTTGATTAAATAGTGGTGTTTTACAAACTTATTTGTTTTCATTTAAATTAAATAATTAGTTTTGTAGGGCGGACTTAATGTTACTACCTGATTGGTAATAAAGTAAGGGAGAGATAGGGGGCGTCCTTAGGTCAGACGGTTTGACCACACTCCGTCACTTTGTAATCTTGTATTCTTAAGGCAGATGATACATGCCGTCTCCTGACAATTTGGTAACCTTCATTTGTACACACAGATGTACCAGAGGGTTAAGATTGAAAAGATGATATTATAATAGTCCCAGAGACCTGGCTCTTCAGATCTGGATCCCGAGAACTCCTGATCTCACGCCCTGTGAATTTCTCTAATGGAGGTTTGTAAAAAAAGCAGTTTGGTGTACAACATCCACCAACAACTCTGGCCGAGCGACTTGTGGAACCGTACCACAGCTGCCGTGAATTCACTAACATAAGATAAGCTTTTTCAGGTATGAAACGAGTTTAACTATCGATTAGATGGTGGACGGACAACTCAAAATCAGAAACTTACCTTTATTGTCGTATTACCAAATGTAATTATTTACTTCATATTTGTCACAAGTTTGCATTTCGTTCTGTTGAAATGCAAAGTTTATGCAAGAAATTGAAGTTAATTTTGAACATCCTATTGCATAGAAACAAGAATACAACACTAGAAGTACCTTCCATACAAACTTTAATGGAAAGCACTTCTAGTGTTATATTCTTTATTCTACGAAACTAACATACTCCAAAGTCGCCAACGATTCGATTGAAGAGCTAAGGAGTAGCTCTTTAATCGAATCAACCGTTTTTACAATTACTAATATGGCAGTGTAGTGACACATTCACCTATCATGGTGATGGATCACTTCACTCCCTTTGACTACAATCTGTCATTGGATGGGTACGACAGCAAGGCGAGTTGGTTTGGTTGTTTTGGATATTCTGGCCAGTTACGGAATAAACATGAATGTTGTGTTGCATCAAAATATCAGAACAAAAAAAACAATAAATAGAATGTACAACTTACCTAAGACTGCAAACAGCACACTGGTATGGAGCGTCTCTTTCAGACGCTTCCTGTGAATTCACGTCGACCCCGCTCGAATCGATGGAGTCCTCTTTAATGATGTGCCTGGAGTTGGTCAGGGACGTTACGGTATACTCTTGAATTTCCATCTCCACGGGGCAATCCTCCTCCCGCTTGATGCCGGTGCTGTGACCGCCATCCCTGACCTTGTTGAGGAGGCTCCGGAAGTTAGCGTCTGCACGGCAGCACTGCTCCTTGAAGACGGCAGCTGACTCGGCCATCGAGATGCAATCCCGGCATATCTGATCCGGGAGACCGTCGCTCCTGGCAAACTGAAATGAAACAAGAAGAGTCTTGAAAACCCATCGCATTTTTAAAATTTCAGGTACCATCTCTATTTCTCTATCGCAAGGACGAGGTTCTAGATACCCAGTCTACAAAATGTCGCTAAAACTTGGCATTTTTAACAATAATAAGTAAGTGTGTTAGTTGCATGGGTTAAAATCACAAATTGAGATTTACAAAGTGATTAACGCAGTATCAGAAATTACAATTATTTAAATACATTATATAGATGGGTACCCACTGAAAATGTATTTACATGAAGTGCAAAACAAGTTGGTACCAGAAGAATGCAACTGCAATCCAATAAAAACAAAAAGAACATTTGGTTACGCATTAATCGGTTGAAAGTTGAAGTGCAGTAGCATTCTGTAACAATACTATTGCACTTCAACTACCCAAGCTAGGCAAAAGGGGATAAGTCAATCAATAACAAAGCCCACTAGTAGTACATAATACATCAATCGCAATTCGCATGCTATCCGCAAATTATAATAGCCAGGACTAACCTGAAGGCCTGTGACGTACGCCATCACCTCGGCAATCCCTCGATCCATCACTGAAGAATCGCTGAAGATGAACCGCAAGTCCGGCAGACTGCACGCACTGCTGCAGGCCCTGCACTGGAGGGAAGCGGGCATATTGATCGCATCGTTTGCTCTTGCGAACTCCATGCTGTCACCACGCCAACAACAGTGTTTTACTTTTATTTCCACCCAAATGTTATATTTGTCACTTTTCATAAAAACAAATATGCATTCGCGGCGGCCAAAACCCACGACCCACACTAATAACCAGATAAGCATGTGACAGCCATAATCAGCTATATAATGTGTATTCACTTGTGAACACCTTCAGAGTCAATTAAAATTAACTTGGGCAGTTAAATGCCACCGGTAAATGCTCACCACATGTAAATAACAAAATAATTGCAAGAGGAATAAAAATTAACGAGAAACTTTGCAATTGCAATCCCCGAACACAACACAACGGATATAAATGGCGAATGGCGCTCAATTCCAAACTCCGCTCTGCGCCTGCGCGTGAATGTTTGTATGCTTTAGATTTTATACAAAAATAGTATCTACGCACAAATTAATAGAACATATTCTCGCTTTCATCGGTTTTCAAACACTCGCGACGCGGGTCATGTCCGAACAACGGGCCAATGAGAGCGTGATGCATTATGCCGCCGTCGCACGTCAGGCGTTTTATTGGCTCGTTGTTCGGTTCATAACAATCATGGCCACTATTTCCGATTGAGATTTTGTCTTTAGCTCCGAAAATTCCGAAATTCTGAGAAACGGATAAATGCTGTAATAGAGAACTCCAGTCCAATTTTTTTTGTTTTTTTAATGAATAACGACCTTCAAACTTAAATAACTGCATTTTTATTTTTATAGTTAGTTTTAATAGTTAAAATAATTGTGAAAGTTTTAATTTTTCAAGACCCCCCGAAAAGCACCGTATCTATGGTGGATTGTGTGACGTCTTCACCCACCGATAGTTTATTTACTTTCAAGTTGTCATTTTGAATCAGTGATGTTATGTCTAGGGAAATTTCTCGAGATCTAGGGGAGAAAAATATTTTTTGGGAAAAGGGAAATCAGGACAAAATCTAGGGAAATTTCGAACTCTGGCAAAAATTTTTATTACATATGACAATATTATTGGTATTATTTATACTGGTATTATATATATATATATATATATATATATATATATAAATGAAAATAAGCCAGACGCGGTTTTGGTACCTGAATCAACTGAAATATACTATTTTAGTTCAGTGCTTTGTCACCGAGCGGCAAGCCGCGGCGCTGCAGTAGACGAGCGTATATTTTTAGCAAAATATACGTTTCATTGACTCGCGGAACGCAACTCCTACATTTGGCAACATCGCTTTTTAATAGCGTTTCTTCTGATACAGATCAATCATAGTAAAAACATCGCACATTGCAATTAAGATAAGAAAAAACAAGATTTCATTCAAATTCAGCTTGTCATTATGTTATTATTGTACAGCAAATATTTCAGCAACTTTAATTTTTTATATGACTATTTTAAAACCAATATTGGTTATTTTCTTATCCACGATTATAAATTCCTACAATGCTTAATCGTGTGCCACGCCACTCTATTATTATTAAACAAGATAAAATCAATGTGTTTAATATATTAGTAAATTTAAAACTTACTTACTACAAATAAAACAAATTTCTCTTCAAATTATGACTGATTTGACAGTAAAAAATATATGTGAGATACTTTGAGATTCACGGAGAATACAAGACTGATGAATGTAATGGGATAAGAATAGGACTCTTAGATGGTTTGGCATGTAGATCCAATTATCTAAAGAAAGGTTGTAATAAGAATATATGACGTGAACTTGAATGGTAGAAAAAGTCGGGGATGCCCGAGAAAGACAATGGCATGATTGAGTAAACCGAATTCTTGAGTCATGTCGAAAGATAGAAGAAAAAAGCGATATATGGATGTGAATGAGGCAAGGAGTGTATGCACAGACCGAGTTGTTTGGCGGTCCTCTCTGCGAACCCCTGCGAGGAAACAGCGGGATGGTTAGTTATTACGAGATAATGTTTATTTATTATTAAAGGCATGTTATTTTATTTGTTTACACAGTTTTAAGCTTTCGATTTTCCTTTTAAGAGATTGAACATATATTTTCCTCCCAGGAGGTCCTGGGAGGAAAATAATTCCCCTCAGGACCTATGTCATCTTTGGGGATGCTAAGTGGAGGGTCATTTTATGAGAAGAAGGAGAGGATGTTCTGGGAAGGAAAATGGTAATGGGGGTGGATAGGAATCTGGGAGTCAATATGTCCAGGAGTGACAGTCAAGGAGGCTCTCTCAACCAATCTCTCCCGACTTGGCCTGCCATGCAGCTGGTGGGCAGACGCATCCGCTACCAAGACCCGGACAAATCTCACCCCATTAACCCGGGAACCCCTGCTAAGTCACCAAACGTAGCGTACCACTTGGGATGACCTATCGCAGAGGTGTTGGTTATCCTATAAATGGTTCCTGCGGCGGCTGTACCCACACCGTCCTCCCAAATTGAATTAATTATAATTTTGTTATAAGATTCGCAAAAGACGTAATATTTCTATCGATAATCGTGTTGTAGTAATAATTACCCAATCTGCCAAAGCTGCAAGTAATTTGAAAACTATGACGTTTCTTCTTACTCGCAAAACGTGTCGAAATTCATTGTTAGATTAACATTTAAAAATCAAGGCAAGTGATGCTGTATTCCGGCTTATTTCTAATGATAGAAATAGCATTTTTCCAAGTTCTCCTACTAAACTGAAAACGTTCAGGTGAACTTCAGAGACTAATCGAGAAAAACTACTAAGAATTGGCTATTGGCGATTTTAACCAACTGAAAAATATTAGTACATTTTTTAACGTGAAGTGTGTAATCATAGGGAAAAGACCCGGTTCCATTTAATTTAGACGTGCAAGAAAACCCAAGGACAGGAAATAACGACCTCCGTGGTCCAGGGCAAAGATCTCTATTAGCAATCCGGTGGTCTCGAATTCAAATCCCGGCGTGCGCTCATAAAATTTTATTTGATTAATACGTGTATTATTATAAAATTTATTAATTAAAAATAATTGTATTAGTAGCTATATTTGTGTGGCGGCCACTTGTGAGAAATTAATTGCGCCGCCACTGTCGCTGTACGAACACACGAGAACAATGCGCACAGCGCAATGTACTGCCGGTACATCTACCTACAGCGTTAATAATATCGCCACCGCCTAGAAAGGTCTCGAGATAGCACCGTACAATATCTGTACGGCGCCGAACATTCTCGTCAACTGCCGAGTGGCACGCATTACCTACCGTGAGAGTAATTACTCGCCGCGGCTATATAAGCAGCAGATCCGCTCGCCCGCTCAGTCTCAGTACCTAGTCTTCATTCATCGGTCGAGTAAGCAACACAGTCCGATCAGTGCCGCTAAGCCATATCGGCCCACGCGGGCTGCCCGTCTCGCAACAAGTGAATAACGTTTATCCAGTGTGACTCCAGGAACATTTCCAATACCTTCGAGGATTCCTTCTTCAACTACCATCCGCTGTCCGGCCCATTCGCGCCTCGACATGAGATGTCTCCGTCCGCAGCACATAAAGCCCGCCGTGCTTTCTGCTTGGGATGCAACCCGTTATCTGGCAAATCGAAACCCATCGCGTTCCGCTGCCAGAGATCATCCTCATCGCCTCTCAAGGTTCCTTCCTGCGTCACGTGTGTGTGCCGACTCAAAGGACACGCAGCTGCTATATCCCGTCAACACGACGGTGACCGACCGCCTGGACCAAGGTCACTTCTACACCGCCACGGTGTAGGGCAACACGCCGGCTCCCTGAAGACCCGTGATCTTCACCGCCGTAGTCTCCTGACCTTCTTCACTCATCAGCAACGCAGCGGCAACACTAACGGCACCACTGTCACTCCGCTCCGCTTCGACCCTCGCTACGTAGCTCCAAATAAAGACTGACTCACCACACCGACTGACGCCTTTTATTTCACGCCCCGTCTCTACCGATCCGGCCCGCTCCCCTCATTTGTGACTCCTTCTAGAGAAGATGATAATTTCAGTTTCGTCCTGGTGTAAGACCACCATTCAACCAATGGAGCCAGTGAGTCTATGGCATCCCCAATTGGAGTACCCATGTTGCGGGATTGAAGGTAGTGGGACGAGAAGGAGATGGAAAAGAGGTAGGTGGGGAATAACCTGGTTATATAAATCTGGTCACCAAATATGGCTGAAGCCATTTCAAGCAACGTTTCATTTCTGAATGGTGGTCTTACACCGGGGATTTCAATTCTATTTCCTTTTTTTTATTTTTTTTAAAGATAGACAAACATTCCCGGTCTATGAATAACCCAACAATGTTTGAAAATCTCCTACTACCACCACACTAAGCAGATAATGTTGCTTGTGTCGTGATGGAGGACTTAGCCAGCCGAGGAATCGAACAAGCGTCCCCCGGTTGAGACCCAAACGCGATGCCCTCTCAGTCACTGACCGTTCAATTCTGAATGGTGATCTTACGCCAGGGCGATTCTGAGAGTATCTTACACTTTGAAACGTGCCGCAAATATACCTTATTTTATTTTAAGTGATTAAATTGTGAAATAATACAGATTAATCAAATAAAAAAAACTGCGTGGAGCTACGTAAAAAAAAAATTAGCTCACTTTGCGATTTGAATCCGTGACCTCCTGACTATATATATATATATATATATATATATATATATATATTTATATACGTATATAAATTTTTTGGAATTCCTATGAATCTTAATTATTGTTCATGTACTTACATGCAATGTTATTTTTAACACTGACAACTCAAAATGATATTAGGGAACGTACCCTTACTACGTGACACGTTCGGGGGGGGGGGGGTCTTCAAAATACCACGCTTGGTACAAATGAGCGGCGGGTTGCTTAGGTTTTTGGTCACGGTGGGGGGGGGGGGGGGGGTTAAAAAGTGCAAAAAGTTGGTCACATAGTATGGGTACGTTCCCTATGTATCTAAAAAAATAAATGGAACCTCTGAAAAGAAATTTAATTTATGTTTTCAGTTCCGTTTTTTCGGTGATTGCGGTTGATTTTTATTTTGCAAAGTGTTTTTTTTTTTAATTTGGAATTCAGTTTCTAATTCAGTGGTGAGTGTATTCGTACTTTTAAATTATTACATTAAAAAGTGTTTTATTTGGAAAAGCACAGTATTATTAGTATATTTACCAAGTTCCGATATCTTTCCAATTAATTAATCATATTAATTAACATATAACAGGATTAGTGTCACACAGTCAGGTGGCTACGTAGGTAATAAGGAACTCCAGTGAACAATATTATGGCTTTAAAAAAATATGTTTAAATAGACCAAGAAACGCTGATTCTGAATATATAAGTTTTATTTCATAATATTAAATGCAGAGTTTTTAAAAAATTATTAAAAAGTGCATTTTTAAACCTCTCCTCAAAATACAGCGTCAAGTTGGCATTACTGAAATGGTTAACGATGACGTCACTGTTAACCTGTCACCTGGTAATAGCGTCCGTGTTGAATGTTGTATTGACATTTGAAAATTGACACGTATGCAATTCAACATTTCGTGTTTTTGGTTTATTATCATACTGTTTATAGAGATTTAGATAAATAATAGTTATTGTGATTATTGAAACATAATTTAGGCCCTCAACAATTTACGAAAAGGGCAATATTTGCGGACAATCTGCAATAAATTTTGCCTATTTGAGGTTAAAGTCGTGTCATATTTGACATTGTATTTTCAAATTGTTTTTAGTATAGGGCTTTTTATACAAGTTACTACACAATCTTCATGATCAGTGTATTATAAATACCAGTGTTTCTGTATGTGTTATACTTAAAACAATGTACAAAATCACGCCTGAACACAAAATTGAAGAACGATGTCACTTGTATTTGCAATGAAAAAGATGATTTATTATTTTTATATTGCACTTTGTTAAAATACAATAACAGTAGCGGTGAAATGTGGACATTTTACCAATGTTTTTCTATATTAAAAGCAGTTAATCTTAAATAAAAACGCATCAATTTCTCACACAAAAGTCATAAAGTCATCCTATATTAATTTTATTCCGCCATTTTCTTTAATTCAAAATCAGGGTTGCTCTGCCCAAAAAAATTATTTCCCTAGATTTCGAAGTGAAATTTCCCTAGAATTTCACATTTACGCAATTACCTAAGTAGCCACCTGATTGTGTAACACTAATCCTGTTATATGTTAATTAATATGATTAATTAATTGGAAAGATATCGGAACTTGGTAAATATACTTATAATACTGTGCTTTTCCAAATAAAACACTTTTTGCTACGTGAAGTAATGATTTAAAAGTACGAA
Source organism: Limnephilus rhombicus (assembly GCA_929108145.2). Lineage (NCBI taxonomy): Eukaryota > Metazoa > Arthropoda > Insecta > Trichoptera > Limnephilidae > Limnephilus > Limnephilus rhombicus. The sequence goes on from OV815275.1 coordinate 11,033,796, forward strand.
TACACTCACCACTGAATTAGAAACTGAATTCCAAATTAAAAAAAAAACACTTTGCAAAATAAAAATCAACCGCAATCACCGAAAAAATAGAACTTAAAACATAAATAATTTTTTTTTTCAGAGGTCCCATTTATCTTTTTAGATACATATAATATCATTTTGAGTTGTCAGTGTTAAAAATAACATTGCATGGTAAGTACAACAATAATTAAGATTCATGGGAATTCCAAAAAATATATATTTATATATATATAAATAATACCAGTAATATTGTCATATGTAATAAAAAATTTGCCAGAGTTCGGAATATCCCTAGATTTTGTCCTGATTTCCATTATCCCTAAAAAATATTTTTCTCCCCTAGATCTAGGGAAATTTCCCTCGACATAACATCACTGATTCAAAATGACAACTTAAAAAGTAAAAAAACTATCAGTGGGTGAAGACGGTGCGTTTCTGGGAGTCTTTAAAAATTAAAACTTTGACAATTATTTTAAATATTAAAACTAACAATAAAAATATGCAGTTATTTAAGTTTGAAGGTCTTTATTCATTAAAAAAAAATAAAAAACTTGGACTGGAGTTCTCTATTGCAAAAATGTGAAATTCTAGGGAAATTTCACTTCAAAATCTAGGGAAATAATTTTTTTGGGCAGAACATCCCTGTTTTAAATGGACAATATGGCGGAATGATGGCGGATGACTAGTATGACTTTTAGGTGTGAGAAGTCGTTTTTTATTCAAGATTAATTGCTTTTAATATAGAAAAACATTGGTAAAATGTCCACATTTCATCGCTACTATTATTGTATTGTACCAAAGTGCAATATAAAAACAATAAATCATCTTTTTCATTGCAAATACAAATGACATCTTAAGCCATCTAATTTTGTGTTCAGGCGTGATTTTGTACATTCTATTATGTATAACACATACAGAAACACTGGTATTTATAATACACTGATCATGACGATTGTGTAATAACTTGTATAAAAAGACCTATACTAAAAACAATTTGAAAATACATAAACCAAATGTCAAATATGACACGACTTTAACCTCAAATAGGCAAAATTTATTTCAGAATCAGCGTTTATTGGTATTGGTCTATATCTATATGAACATATTTTTTAAAGCCATAATATTTTTCACTGGAGTTCCTTATTGTTTGATTTTTTTAACAGCGCGCGTGGCGTAAACCTTTCGGTTATTTCCACGGTTTGTAGAAAATGTTTAAGATGAAGCCATACTAAATACTGCAAAATTCATACAAAATCATAGGTATGTTTTTGTTTTGAAAATTTGATGGCTTAGAAGTATTAAAGATACTTTAATTAAATACTTACGTGTAGAGCATATCTTGGCCTTTAAATATCGGTCTTTTTTTATAAGTCTTTTAATAAGCCCATAAAAAAATAAAGTATAAGGTCTATAAAAAATACTTCCATGTCCAACCTCTTCTATTTATAAACCTCTTTTCGAATATAATTTTATTGTATAATGTGGCAAAATTAGTTTCTTTCATAATAATCGCAAAAAAATTACATTTACTCCCGAAATTCACAAAATACAATAAAATATGCAATATCGCGTTGTTATTTTTGACATCACGGGGACAATAAGGCATCCGACGAATTTGGATTTTTAAAATGAACCTTATACCGCCCACCGAATTCCGATTTTTTCCTGGACTATTGGATCGCCTTAACATGGTTAGCTCATCGTGGGGATAGAGCGGTGATTGGCTGGAAAGTTGTGACGTAGCTTGAAGTCCACTCTCCACCAGGAGATTTGAATTGACTGCAATGCTAATGGCGTCAAGCCACTGTGCATTTAGATGTGTTTTATGTATTTCTAAAACGTTGGTTATTAAATTATACTAATTATTATTTAGTAAAACTATTCCGCGTTACCTCCACATTGTTGGTGGTGTAGATTCGAGGTTATTCGTTATTAGTGACTTATGCAATAATGAATATCAGGATACCTACTAGTCTGACAAATACCTAATGATAATTTTCAGAAATCAAACTATCGTCATCACTATTGGCTCTACAACCCCTGGTGGGTCTTGGCCTCCTCAAGAATCTTCCTCCACTCATCTCGGTTTTGTGCCAGCTCTCTCCAGTTTAGAAGCTCCAAGATAGACATGTCTTTGAGGACGTTGTCGCTCCATCTTAGTCTTGGTCTTCCCAGGCTCCTTCGCCCTATTGACCTTGAGTTCAGCAAGGACTTTGGTGCTTGGTGCTCGGTCATTCTCTCTACATGACCCAGCCACCGAAGTCTTCCCAGTTTTATAAATTTCGCGACGTTTAGCTCCTTACAAAGTATAGAGCTCATTATTACAACGTCTGCGCCAAAATCCATTTTCTAGAACCGGTCCGAAGATGCGTCTCAAAATTTTTCTTTCAAAAACGTCCAGTGCTCGCTCATTCCTCTTAGTTAGTACCCAAGTCTCAGCTGCGTACGTAAGTTACTGGTCTGATAAGTGTTTTGTACACTAATATCTTCGTGTTTCTGGACAGCAGTCTGGACTTTAATTGGTTCTGTAGGCGGAAATAACAGCGATTTGCGTTCACTGTGCGCTTCTGGATCTCCTCTGTGGTATTATTGTCGTTTGTTATCAGGGAGCCTAGGTATGTGAATCTTGGTACCGTTTAGAAATTTTGGTTTCCACATGAGAGAGTTGGGATTTGTTGGGTGCATCCTACGGCCATGTATTTGGTCTTTTGCTGGTTTACTACGAGACCCATATTTTTGGCAGAACTTTCAAGATGTATGAAGGCGTTACGTAAAGCATCTGGAGTTTTCGCGATTATGTCGATATCATTCAGCGTAAGCCAATAGTTGCACAGAGTTGTCAAATATCGTTGCTCTTATCTCGATGCCTGAGTCACGAATAACTTTTTCTAAGGCTATGTTGAATAAGAGGCAGGCCAATCCATCTCCTTGTCTCACCCCGTGGAGCGCTTCAAAGGGATCGGACAGGTCACTGTCAACCCTGACTCTACACGTTACTGGGGACATTGTTAATTTCACCAGATTGATCAGCTTACGCGGTATTCCAAACTCACACATTGCATTGTACAATGCATTCCTATTTATGCTATCGTACGCGGCCTTGAAGTCTACAAAGAGATGATGCGTTTAGACATTGTGTTCTAGCGTCTTTTCCAAGATCTGTCTTAAGGAGAAAATTTGATCAATACATGATTTGCCTGGCCTGAAGCCACATTGGTAGATGCCAATGATTTCCTCTGACATTGGAAGCAATCTTTTGTACAAGATGTTGGACATAATTTTATAGCCGGTGTTTAATAGCGTTATTCCCCTGTAATTACAATACTCGAGTTGGTCACCTTCCTTATACAGTGGACGCACAATTCCTAGTCTCCACTCTTCGGGCATCTCTTCTTCTGTTCATTCTTTTTGAATAAGGGTATGCAGGTATTGAGTAAACTCTCCACCTGCTGCTTTAAATAATTCAGCCACCAGCTCGTCTGACCCGGGGGATTTGTTGTTTTTCAGCTGTCTTATTGCCTGCTTCACTTCCTTCAGTGAGGGGGGTTCAGCATTGTCAATGTCCAAGTCATCTCCCGTGTTCTCCACCGTGTTGTGCTTCACCTCTGCCGAGTTGTTATTGAGAACCGTATCAAAGTGCCTCACCCATCTCCTCAGGATGTCAGGCTTTTCACTCAGTATCACTCCGTTCTCGTCCTTGCATATATTTATTTTTGGCTTAAACTCAGCTCTCATGTTATTTACTTTTTTGTAGAAAAGCCTACTCTCATTCTTAAGCCTGGGTGCTTCAGCTTCTCTAATTTCTTTTTGTAAATATTCGCGTTATCAAACTATCATACCCAGGATTAAACTGGGAAAGCGTTAAGACTAATAAACGGCAGGTTGAGGAAGGAAATAATCAAAATCGACCACAGTATTATGCGACACGCGGTATGCATAAAGACAATAGGCACTTTTAATTTTACCACGTTTAAGAAACGGTGACTGTACAAAAAAGGCAATAAACATAAGTTCCTTATCACAATAATGCTACAGTTCTTTCTTACACATTAAATAACGGTGAGACAAAAGATTAGACACACAATGTACGTACGTCTATTTCCCACAATGTACCTACTACTTTTTTTCTTTTGGAGCAAACAGATATACCAACCTACATACATGCACTGTGTGTTTCATATTTTGTCTCAACATAATTTAATGTGTAAGAAAGTGCTGCAGCATTATTGTGATAAGGAACGTGTGTTAGTTGCCTGTTTGTGCCGTCGCCGTTCCGTATAAACGTGGGAAAGCTAAAAGCTCGAAGTAAATAACTCAATGCTTAAAAATCCAAGAGAATTTTTAAAAACGGTGTTTGTTTATTTTTATGCAAATCTACAGTTTTATTTCGAGATTGATGAAATTTTGCACATTTGACTGACTGATTTTGAAAAACTCTATGTAAGCGAGTTCAGCTAGTAGGTAATATAAATATATAAACTATTTCTGTATCTGTCTGTATGTCTGTGCCCACCCTGTTCTCTCGCTGTGAAGGCCGCCGTACTCACAACTACAAAAATGATATAAATTACATAAATCATACCTAACTACCTACTAAAATATGTACACCATCATTTTATGTAATAATGTCTACCATAGCAATAAACAGAAGGAACCATTTTATGTCAGCTTCATTCTGAAATCCGCGTTCACACAGTAAGTAAGTACCTAGGTATCTCCAGACTAGGTAGAAAATCGATTGTCCGTGGTCAATGTAATTGACCAGAAGTAGTGAACATGGTGTGGTGAAATTAAACAATATATCCGTATTTAAATAAAAATATTCCAAACGTCCGGAAAGGGACACAGGTACCTACCTATTCATATATGTATATCTATATATATATCTGAAATATTAACGAAAAAATTTTTTGAAGTGAAAATTTCTTTAGCACCGTTGTTGTGATTTGAAATTCGATAAAACGAAAAATAGCGACAATGAATAAAGACAAACACATTTATCTACAGGATTTAGCCTGCGAAAGAATGAGATAACGTAATCGGTCTTCTTTTTGTACGGTGCTTCGTAGCCTCCCAACTCTTGTCTACTTTAGTCGTTTGAAGGTTTCACTTCTACCTTGTGCGAATGGCACACTCTGATTTTTTTTAATGAAACATGTTATCTGAATGATTAGAATGCAGACCAATTATGAAATTCCTTGAATTCATTTCTGAAACCGCGTGCCCCCGTGCCCCCCACCCGTAAATCCGCCCTTGCCACGAAAGATATATCGCTCGACAGGTCGATATTAAAATTTGGCTGGTAATAAACCAATTGACGCGTCATCACATCCTCGTGAAACTCGTTACATTTTCTATCACGGTCCAATTTATGATATACCTAAACAATAAGAGAAAACACCACCTTTGCATTTAAAAGATCATCATTTACGTACACGGGTGGGTTCAAAATTTGAAATTATGTGTCAGGTGGGAATATTTCGAAGTAAATTTCTAATTGATGGTTTGTGCTTATAAAGCAATGTAATTCTATGAATAAGGTTAAATATATTATGGTGAAAAAATGGCAATCGGAAAAAAAATATTTATATTGATATATTGATATGTATGAAAAAATGTTGAATCTGTACCTAGATATAAGATGTAAATTTTAAATATAAAAAATGTATATGTAACTAAAATATAAGCACCTGTTGACAAGCCAACACAATTGGCTTAGCAGGACTTTTTGTTGATTTTAATATGTATTATCTATTCTTTCAATAAAAAATCTAAAGACAGATTTTGCAACTTTGATACTACAGTGTCTAGACCCCAGGGGTTAACACATTATTCCACTTGTTCATTTATTAGTCCAGACAGGTTTCAAACAATAACCTTCATCTTCAGATTGGTTCATGATAAGGAATGACCAGGAACCATTTACCTATTGGATAACTGACCTCTGTCATAGGTTACCCCAAGTGATTCGCTACGTCTGATGACTTAGCAGAGGTATCCGGGTTCATTCGGGTCTTGGAGGCGGACACGTCTTCAAATATCCCACCACCAACTGCGTGGTGGGCCGATTCAGGAGGGAGTGATTGAGGGAGACCTTTTGACTTCTTCAGCAGGACTCTCTCGGTACATCGATTTGCATCGCAGTTGGAGGTAGGTATGGATTCATACTTCCGTCACTCCTGGACATACTGAACACCAGATTCCTACCCCTCTCTCATACCTTTTTGAAGTAAAACTTCTTTGCGGACGCTTGACTTGGGGAGTAAGCTGGTGAATGCGTGACGAGAGCGTTATGAAAAGTGTGATCGGGCGAAGCGAACGGAAGTTGAGAGGGAGATATAAGTTAGTGAAGTTTTACTTCAGTCGTGTGGTCTAAAGCACACTCGTTTTTTTCTTCGCAGAACTTCCTCTCCTTCCTTTCCAGATAGCATCCCCAAACGATGACAAAAGGTCCTGAGGGGAATTATTTTCCTTTTGAAGCTAATATTTAAAAAAATAATGTGAGACATTGATAGAAAGTTTTGAATCCCAGTGCCTACCCCTGGAAATCTTACCACCCGTACCTACCCATATTATGACAGTTTGCCGAGTAGACGTATGTTTAACATTAGTAGCATATATATGTGATGCGTTTGACAGATTGATCGTTTGTGCTTGTGCACAACGATATGCCATGTGCCGTGGGTTTACGAAATGGGAAAATGGACGGAGAAAGGTACGAGTAGGTACTGTACTGGACACGCGAAATTGCACCACGAGCATTATTGGGCGGCTCAGTTTGAGCGTGATATTCCACGAGGGCGGGTCAACCGTTGGCCTGCTCGTCCAGTACCTACCGGGGTACATAACACCCACATACTTCGTGAGTTAATTAAACAATTACATTATGATTGTATGCTTTTGTAAACAAAGAGATCAATAATATGTTGAACAGTCTCTTGAATGTTAATTTTTTTCGTTTATGTAGGTACCTATCCAGTAACGATTTATTTTAACATAATTTTCATCCGTCATCCACTAGCTGATATTTCGACATAACATTTCTTTAGAGCTAGGGAAAGATCACCTCATAACTCTGCATTGCCACACTCCTCACTTGATGCGCATTCACACATTATTCTTCTGTTATTTCAAGCATTTGACCAAGGAATACGTTTCCTTGGTTGACCTCGATTTCTTCTACCATTCGCTTCATATGTTATTCTCCTGACATCCATCCATCCGCTCTACTTGTTCATTGTCCATTTATTTGTTGATAACTCGTAATTCTTCTTCACGCCAACATATCGTTTTTTCGCCATCTGTAACAATCGTGAGAATCAGTAAGTATGTACTAATCTTTACATATTATGCGATTTTTTCAGTGAAATTAAATCTGAAGCCTCTTAGCGAAATATGGTTTTGAAAATTAACAGAATTAAAACTCGTGTCACTTTTACCTCATTCTTTTTAAAAATTGTAAATATGCGATGTGAACAGATATTCGTGAATAAATATTCCATACTCCGTAAAAGTTTAATCCAAACAGATTCGTAAAAATAAGTTCTCTTCGGTTTTGCTTATTGAATCCTATAATATCTAAAATATTAAAAAAGCAAGTTTGGAATAAAAATTAAGGGTAACACAAGAGAGAGTAGTATAATTTCGCATTTATTATTTATGGATAATATAAAATTTAGAGAAAATGATTAAAGTAGTTAAAAAATTTCAGATGACATTAAAATGACTTTTGATTTAGATAAATGTAGAACGATCCATATAAAGAAAGGCAAAATTGTAGATGGAAACGAGGGTATATTTAGAAATTTCATAATAAAGTGTATCAAAGTGGATGAGGTTTATTAATATTTAGGATACCCGCAATCGAATGGATTAGATCGTACTAGTATTAAGAACGATATTAGGATTAAATTTCAAACAAGGATTATAAAAAAATTAAAACGCAATCTATTTGCTAAAAAATCAGTAAAGGTAATAAACACTTGAGCAATACCTCTATTAACGTACTCATTTGGCATAATTAAATGGTCCAATATAGACTTAGATAGCTTAGAACGATAAATTAAAAAAAGTTTAATTGCCGTCATCCAAATTCAGCGAGTTAATTTACCTGGAACGAATTAATTTACATAGAAATTTAGGAGAAAGAGGTATAGTCAAAATAACTTCTTTGAAACACAGTCAGGTAGAAATGCTAAGAAATTTTTTTCCATAGGGAAGCTAATAGCTCAGAAGTAGACAAAATAGTTTGTAAGGCAGATAGAAACATTATACTTTTAAATTTATACGACGAGACTGCCAACATTTTTTATAAATACCAACCAGGAATTATTAGATTCCTGGTCAAATAAAATTATTCACGCAAAAAACTTCAATTATCTCAACCTTGACCTCGTATGTTGACAAACTTTCCTCAGACAAATGGTTGAGTTTTGAACAATTGGTCGCAGAAATAGAAGGATTTATGCTTGCCATTCAAGAAAGAGTCATTAATACTAAAAAATTATAGGAAGCATATAATCAAAGATACAAATCAAATTGATGATTTATGTAGAAAATGTTTGGCTTTTCCGGAAACTATAGAACATATTATTTCGGGATGTTTTGTATTAGGGCCGTCTGAGTATACATTTAGGCACATCATGTTTTAAAAATAATTCACCAAAGTTTGGTAATTAAACATAACTTGATTGACTGCCGTAATATAGTACCATATTATGAATACGAACGATATTCATTTTTAGAAAATGAATTTCATAAAATTTATTATGATAAAACTATACTAACAGACAGAATAATTAGTCATAATAGACCTGATATAGTTTACATGACAAAATTTATAAAACAACTCAAGGGCGGATCCAGGATTTTTTTCTGGGAGGGGCACAAGGGGCGGACGGGCAAAAAAGACAACAATTACTGTTAGAAATAAACTTGAAGTAACATACTAAGTTTATTTTTTATTCACGAATATATAGAAGGTTTATGAAAGTGTCATAACAATAGAAAAATAAAATGTTTAAAAAAGATAGTTTGTGCTTCTAAGTACCCCCCCCCCCTTGTGCCCCCCCCCCCCCCTAAATACGCCCTTAAAATAACTTATATCATTGATGTCGCTATTCCAAATTCCTGTGATATTCAAAAATCTATTTCTGAAAAATTAAGAAAATATGCAGATTAAGGAAATGAGATTACAAGAATTTGGCATTCTCAGAATATAAAAATATAACTATTTTTTATTTCGGCTACTGGCATTATACCTAGCTCTCTCATTCAAAATTTAGGCTTATTAGATTTGTCAAAGAATTTATACATAAAAATGCAAAAATCAATCATTTTAAACACATGTAGGATTACGAAAGATTTTTTAAATATTTATGTTGAGTGATCAGTAGGATTAATCGGTCCAAATAGGAGTTCTACCGAGCAGAATCTGATACGAAAATATCTGGAGTCGGTGAATTTATTTATTATTGTTAATATTGTTTATTTATTATTAGTTTATTTATTGTTTATTTACACTACAGGTAAAAATGTTTACATTACAATTTGTCACCTCACTAGGACAAGCCTGTGTTGAGGTTAACAATTATACAAATTAACTAAAACCACAAAATTATACAGATATTGATAGAACAATAATGTTGTATTTCTTACAGGTTGAGATTGTGGGTAGGTACTTACTAAACTGATAGCGTTTATAATAATTATTTTCCCATTTGGTCTCTGGTAGGTTGACATGTTGTTCTTGTATTATTTTGTATTTATTTTACTTTTATAGTGCCATTGCATAGCGTGGATTGACTAGATGATCATTTGTGGAAAAGTGTGTGGAAGGGTTTAGTTTTTCCTGTGGGGAAGATTTAACCCGGACATAAAGTCAAAAAAAAAAAAAAAATCAAAAACAACAAAACAACAACAACAAAAACAACAGCAAATAATAATAAGTGTAAGAAACATCGCAAATCTTCTTATACAAGATTTTTCAACAGCGACCAGCTGCTAACTATGTACAAATCTCAAGTCGATTTAGGCAGCCACCTCTGGGCTGGGATCCAAAAATACTTCACAAAAATATTTGATTCTAAGCAAAGGAGGGCGTTCAGTTTGATTGACAATCCGTTGTTAACAGACCGATTGCCGTCTCTAATGCACAATATAGGCGTGCTACGGTTCTATTCTACGGGTATTTTAATAGAGCCTACTCTAGGGAGCTAGCAGCATTAATTCCCGGTACACCGGTGCACGTGCATGAAGCTCGATGGACAGTTGATATTGATTTCAAGAGAACTGGTCGTTTCTTCTAGTGTATGGACCGAGCTACTATTTTTCCTCTTCAATATAATATCAACTTGGCTAGTTATGTAGATAATAAAAAATATTTATTACAACACATGTAGTATTTTTGTAAATCTATCTAATTGCTGTATTTTTCAGTTTTTGTTTCTTGTTTTTAAATGACTTGTGTCTTTTTTTTATCTTATGTTATTTTATTTTTATTATTTACTAGCTGGTTCCCGGCATGGGTTGCAATGCTATATTCAAAGAAATACATTATTTCTACCTGTATGTCCTTTCCCGTGCTTCCCCCCCCCCCACGTTCCCATTTCACCTTCCCCGCCTCCCTTCGCCCCTCTCCCGCTCTCCCGTCCCACAAACCCTCCTCCTGCGTTCCATATATTCAGTCGCAGTACATTCAGTTTTCAAACAGCCCGCCTGCCACCTATTACAATTTGTTTATACAAATTTTCATTGTTCAAATATTAAAAATATTAATTTTTTTATTTTGTAAGAACAACCAACAAGCATATTTGGTACCAAACACATGTAGAGACCGATTTAAAATATCTATTATTCTTGATTCGATTCAAAGTATTAGGCTAATACCTACTTCAAATGAATCCATTAATTTGTATTGCCATATGGTTTCGGTTTTTGTTGTCGCACTTCTCCGAAACGGCTCGACCGATTTTTATGATTTTTTATGTATTTATTTATTGCTTCTTCACAATTTATATACATATATTTTTAGCTTGTAATTATTAACCCCACTAGGGTTCACCTGTATCGGGGTTAATAATTTCAAAATTTAATTAAAATAACACGCGCAAATATCGGTCATGCAAAACAGTTAAGTAAAAGCAAAATAATAAAATTTAAAATAAAATGATAAACAGAGAAAATAATAAGTGATACAAATATATGAATTAATAACAAAGTGTTGAGAGATCAGACAAAATGTTATCATTCATTATATCATTAGTTCATACCATTTTCAACAAAAGATAAAATTTAAAAAATATATGTCCTAAAGGTTTTTTTTTTAAATATGTGTAAAAAACAACTTAATGAAAAAAACAAAGTTTTATAAGCGATTACATTAGAGTGAATCTTTCTTATGCAATATAGTGACTATCAAATAATTATGAAATAAATATGAAAGAAACCGTTTTGATCACAACATTATTGTTTTCATTCCATTTAAGTGCCCGTTTTCATTAAAATATGATTGTATTTTATAGTACCTTAGAAATGCCATCCGTGTGATCTTTTAGTTTTGACAAAGTTATGGAATACGATAACCCCTATATATTTATTTATTTATTGTTTCTCTACCTTTTTAATTTAGGTGTTATTGCTTAAATTGAAATTTTGAACTTCATTTTGACTTGAGATTAACAATTTTATAGAGTTACACAAAATAATATAGGTGTTGAAAGACAATATTGTTACAATAATATTTCTCACAGAATGGGCCTCTACTGTACTATAGGAACATAGGAACAAATACATTATAACGTAAAACATGTAGAGTGACCATATGTTGAAAATAGCTTTGAAATAACTTTTTTTTTTGCAAGTTGTTTAATCTATAATATCTAAAATTAGGTTCGGTTAGAAAATTAATATGTAATGGTAAGTTGAAGAAAATCAAAAAAATAATATATTAACAGTAAATATACTGTAATAAATAATCAATATGCTATTAATTTAGAAATGACAATGTAGAAAAAATCAATTGGCAATCCTCGGCTAACACGAATAATTTAACCATCTTTTTAAAAGTGCACAAGGAATAAGATGACTTAATATGTTCTGGAAGGCTATTAAATATGAGTGGAGCCTGATAGAAGTAATTTCTTTGACCAAAAGAAGATTTAGTTTGAATTGCCACAAAGTTAAGACCAGGGGTCCTAGCACACTGAAATCGTTATCTTTACAATATCGAATCGATATGGCATAACAACCGACGATTTTGTACCGAACCGATATTGATGGGCAATGTAAGGTAATCAAAAAGAAATTGTTATACGTTGGCAACACTTGAGGTACTTTCTACGTAGCTGTCACAATGTCTATGGTATCGCAGTTATAGACCGGGAGCCGGTACATAAATCTTACGTCACAAACCTTACGAGTACAAGGATGAAACTACTTTTGTAGTGATAATGGACATTTAGTAAGCCTTAAAAAAGCTGGTGTGCCGCGCCTCTTGGCAGATTCCGCGCAGTCATGGAACTAGTGAAATTCTTCAATGGGATGGTTTAGAATCTAGATTACAGTTATTCCTTGGTTTCATTCGTGTACTCGATGACGTAAAATTTACTAATTTCTATCCCAATTTGGCAGACCTGCTAATTTTCTCATCTACCAATCGACCTTTATCATATGAAACCATTCCCGTTCGTGTACCCGATGACGCAATTTTTCCAAAAAAAAAATGAGTGTGCCTTAGTTTAGACCACACGACTGAAGTAAAACTTCACTAACTTATGCCGGGTACCCGTTATATATAATGTTATATAGCATGGAACCATTACAGTTGACCGCGAGGTTACAGGGCCTTGCAACGCATGCCGGGTACCCATCCCCATCCCCATCCCCATGTCGATCGTGCGTAAAGAAGTTTTACTTCAAAAATCGCTCACTATTTCCATGACTGCGTGGAACCTGCCAAGAGGTGCACCGGCAGACTAGCTTGTTTAAGGCTTACTAAATGTCCATTATCACTACAAAGTAGTTTCACCAGTGTACTCGACGACGTGGGTTTGTACAGCCAGGCTCCCGGTCTATAATACCTGTCAAAAATATCGTAATCCATTAATGGAATAATATGACAACTAAATAATAATCTTCTCTTTTGAACATTTAAAGATCCATTTACATCGAGATTTTTGCTGAGATTTCATAATAATATTAAATACACACACTTTAATATACGTTGGAAGTCCGCATGTATTTTTTGACAGTAAAAAAGGGAGTTAATTGGACAATGAGATCATTTGCCGTAATACGAGATATATTCGTATGTACGAAACTGTCAAACGGATACGTCTGAATTCCGATTTAATTCAATCCTGCAATCTTCGATAATCTGCCTCCGTTCATTAATAAACCAGTAATTATGCAGAAAGAATGTCATTATTAATAAAGTTGTGTAGATATATCGCCAGTTAAATAAAGGACAGAGTGATTTACAATCTCGTATCGATAACGAACCGATTGCCCTAGCACGCTTGCACCATCGATAGGCAGACCGACGTCGAATGGAAATAAATAAGGAATCGACATAAGATGGCAACACTGGGGATCTTTTGAATGAATTTTCGTTTCTTAATTTGAAATGTGCTCCTACGTACAAATGAAAAATACAATTGACAATTTCGAATTGAAATACGAACTCAAATAAATATTGGCGTTTCGCATGTTGATACTGTTTGAGACTAAACGACATTTTAACAAATTTCGTTTCTCGAAATTGAAAGCATTTAATTGATCGCCTTTTAAATGAATTAACTGAGTCTATGGGTCTCGTATACGATTTCTTTAAATTCTAAGAGTTTTTTTTAGTTCACCTCTACTCATTAATTAGCCAGTTATTTTGCGTAACAAACGACATTATTTTTAAAAATCTCTACATTGACAGCTTATCTGTCACTCCGGAAGCCACGGTAAAAACGGCGGAATAAGTTCGGTTTATGTCCGAAATTCCTAAAAAATAAAACTAGTTATTTTTATACTAATTTGGGGTCGGGGAATCCGAATCTGAAAGAATTAGGCGGCGGCAAGCAATATTAACAGAATTACACGACTTTAAAAAATTTATACACATACAGGAAAATAGCCATTTTGGAAGCATTTTGATTCCTAGAAAATCAAACTAGTTATTTTTATACTAACTATGGGCCGGGGAATCCGAATCTGAAAGAATTAGGCGGCGGCAAGCAATATTAACTGAATTAAACGACGTTAAAATTTTCTATACACACACACATGAAAATAATCATTTCGGAAGTATTTTGACACATGCAGTACAAAGATCATAGAAAAACAAGAAATATACAAAAACATGTGCCGGCAGTGTTACCAGCTCTCAAAAATATTTATCTCTATATCAATAATTTCCGACACGATAATTCTTCACATAACACATTAACCTGATGAATTACGACTATCTCAACGGCGTATTCTTAAACCAAAAGTATGAAAATTCGTAGTCTTAAAAATGCGTAACCTAACCTAACCTAACGTTAGGTTTGTGTAACATGGTTTGTGCCCCTTTATACCGCCTGCTCGCGTCCCTAACCTAACCTAACCTAACCTAACCTAACCTAACGCTAGGTTTGTGTAACATGGTTTGTGCCCCTTTATACCGCCTGCTCGCGTCACGGCAAAAAAAAATCCCTGTTTTCAAGTAGTTTAGCGGCTACGCTAGGTTTGTGTAACATGGTTTGTGCCCCTTTATACCGCCTGCTCGCGTCACGGCAAAAAAACATCCCTGTTTTCAAGTAGTTTAGCGGCTACGCTAGGTTTGTGTAACATGGTTTGTGCCCCTTTATACCGCCTGCTCGCGTCACGGCAAAAAAACATCCCTGTTTTTTTAAGTAGTTCAGCGGCTACGCTAGGTTTGTGTATCATGGTTTGTGCCCCTTTATACCGCCTGCTCGCGTCACGGCAAAAAAACATCCCTGTTTTCGAGTAGTTTAGCGGCTACGCTAGGTTTGTGTAACATGGTTTGTGCCCCTTTATACCGCCTGCTCGCGTCACGGCAAAAAAACATCCCTGTTTTCGAGTAGTTTAGCGGCTACGCTAGGTTTGTGTAACATGGTTTGTGCCCCTTTATACCGCCTGCTCGCGTCACGGCAAAAAAACATCCCTGTTTTCAAGTAGTTTAGCAGCTACGCCGGGTTTATGTAACATGGTTTGTGATACAAAAGAACGTGCCCCTTTATAACGCCTACTCGCGTCAAGGCATAAAAACTCCACAATACTAGTTGGTGTACCTTCCTAAAATATTTGAGAATCAATTATAAAAAATAAGTACTTAAAATATAAACATGTTATTTTACGTTATAAATATTAGTGCTTAATGGCAACACTTAATTTTGTGTGGTAAAAACATCTATGTTATCGTGTTTTTCTATGATCTTTGTACTACATGTGTCAAAATACTTCCGGAATGATTATTTTCAGGTGTGTGTGTGTATAAAATTTTTAAGTCGTGTAATTAAGTTAATATTGCTTGCCGCCGCCTAATTCTTTCAGATTCGGATTCCCCGGCCCATAGTTAGTATAAAAATAACTAGTTTGATTTTCTAGGAATCAAAATGCTTCCAAAATGGCTATTTTCCTGTATGTGTATAAAAATTTTTTAAGTCCTGTAATTCAGTTAATATTGCTTGCCGCCGCCTAATTCTTTCAGATTCGGATTCCCCGACCCCAAATTAGTATAAAAATAACTAGTTTTATTTTTTAGGAATTTGGCCCATAAACCGAACTTTACCCAAAACGGCGTCTTTTGTCAACCGACTGTCGGAATTGTATGTTCACTGTGCTCGCAAATATCGCTAACTGACCATAGACAACGGATTTATTACATTTCGTATTAATATTGGGGTTTTATCCATACAAGAATGCATACGATTTGGTGGGCTTTTGTCAATCGTCGGTCGGAATATCCCTTATCAATTGTTGAGCGTGCTAGCACATATTGATAACTGACCATAAATGACGGATTATACCGATATCGTATTGATATGGGGTTATATCGATCGACCATGCTAGGACCCCAGACCCAATTCTAGTAGTACAAATTTGCTGAGTTCTTTCTGCAATATTAATATTATTAAAAAAATTACAAAGTGTTTGTGTAATATACAGCTGTTTTACATTCATGACATTACATTCCTTATAAAGTATATGAGTTGGATATCTAAATTTTTTCTTGAACATAACTTTAAGAATCAGTTTTTGGGCAATGTTAAGTGGTTCTATACAAGTCTTTTGGCTAGATCCCCAGCACACTATATTATAAGAAAGTAGAAGCTGAATTATTGCAAAATAAACTGTCTTCAATTTGTATGTATATTTGGTAGGTATTAAAATAGGTTGTAAAGTATATTTCATACAGCTAAGAGATTAGGGTGTCCCTATCCAGATTTTTTTTGTATTTTTTTGACAATTTTTTTAAATGTTTTTTATTTTATTGGGTCAAAAAATACCTATAAACCCAATTTTTCACCCTCCTCCCCATCCTCATGATTTTTTTATAACCAAAATATTCACTAGAAATCAGTGGAGCCGATTCGGAGGAGTGCGCCCACAAACACCGTGACACGAGATTTTTATATTAGATATAGATTCCAAAATTATCTGTCATGTTAAAATTGTAAAAGCCATGGAAAAGTCTCTCGGCGTTTAAATTAATAAACAGCCCTCTGGGCATTTAATAAATAAATAAATAAATCGGCCTCGAAAGAAAGTCACGACAAGGCACTTATCGGTATGTCACGTCAATATAGGGCGCCCTCAATACAGTTAGTACTCGACATTATTTACCTGAGACATTTTATTGTGTTGTGCCCTTTTGTAAAATTTATTGTTGAGTAGGTATCGGTAATCCCGCATTTATTTTATTTATTTGGGAAAATCAAAGATTATTTACTTTTTAAAACAATAAAATTAATAACATATATAAAATCCAATAATAGATTTTCACATAAGTTAAAATTATAATAAAAAATACGGTATAGTATACGTAGTTATATTATCGACGGCCGGCGTAGTCCAGTGGTAAGGTTCTTGACTGGCACTCCGAAGGTCGAGGGATCGAATCCCGGCGTGGCAAATAAATTTTATATGATTAATTTGTGTTATTTCACAATTATTCATTTAAAAAATAATATAGTATATTTGCTGCACGTTCCCGAGTGGAAGATACTCTCAGTATCGCCCTGGTGTGAGACCACCATTCAGAATTGAAACGTTGCTTGAAATGGCTTTAGCCGTGTTTGGTGACCAGATCTGAATAGCCAGGTACTTCCTCACCTTCCTCTTCCCTATCTCCTTCCCCTCCTCACTATCATCAGCCTCACAACATACCCCAATTGGGGATGCCATAGTCCCACTGGCTCCAGACGGGAGCAGTTGGGACTCTTGTGCGGTATTCATGTAAAAAAAAAAAAAAAAAGTTATAGTATCTAGTGACGTAAAATAACGCCCACGCCTAATAGTCCAGTCAACGAATGGTCCAAAAGGAGGCGTAGGGTGCGTGAGCAGGAACCTAAGCGATTCCTTTAGAAACTTGTTTAGGGTGCTTAGGGTGTGAACATACTAAAAGTCCTGACGTCTAGGGGGGGGGGGGGGAGGACCCGATTTTCGGGTTTCCGGTTATATCTCGAAAACGAAAACTTTTTTACAATAAGTAAAAGCTCAAAAAATTATCTACAAGTTTTATTCTATACGTAATTTTGGAAATCCCAGCCGTTTTTGAGTTATACGCTCCACAAATGTCAATATTTTCGAAAAAAATCATTTTACATCACATTTTTCATCAAACATTCCTTCATATCGTCTAAAATATTCATCCAAAAAAGAAATTCATTTGAAAGAAGTTGTGAATAATTTAATTGCCTCTTAGAATATATATACACATGTAAATAAATCTTCAACCAGTAAATATTTACAGCAATTTTAAGTTTGTTTTTTCTTACCAAATTATTAAGACGGGTTTTTTCTTCATGGGAAATTCCTTATTAATTTTTGCACGCAAGAAAGCAGCTAAGTTGTTTCCAAACAGATGATTAGTGGAATTAATTTTATAATCATTATTGTTGTGATGGGTGATTAGGTTAGTCGTCGGAGATTCTACAATAACGTGCTACGATGCTGTGCATGCTATGCGGTGAAAAGGCAATGAATGCGATAGTGGGCTTGACATTCTCAGACATCAAGTTGTCCCGCAAAGATCGGCCATTTCCAATGTCTTCTGTCAGCTCGTCGATAAAAATTTACGATGAAAATGTTGCAGTTTACCAAACATTGCTGTTTCAGCGGATGTATATAAGCAAACGGTCAGATGAGGATTTGATGAAATTCTTTGAATATGAGTTGGCCCCATTTCCATTGGCACTGTTCAATGAAAGTGGGATGCGAAAGACAACTAAATCTGTTCTGTATAGGTTATTCGAGCCTACCAAAAAAACTGTTCTACTGTTTCAGATGAACATAGTTGTGGACGGAGGATTTCTACTCCACAGAGTAATTTGCCAAAAAGATGCCTCCGTTGCCGCAATTTGTGATCGTTATATCACCTATGTCAACCACCACTATCCTGGAATGACTCGCACTGCGGTATTTGATGGGTACGCAAACCCAGCCAATAGTACGAAATCACAAAAACAGATGCGACGATACAGACTGAGAAGGGGTCAGCTGACAATAATTTGACATGGAACAAACCAATACCCGTTAAAGAGGAAGATTTTTTATCCAATCATACCAACCAAAGTAACTTCATCTCCTTACTATAGACAAAGTTTCGGGAGAATGAGATACAGACTCTTTAGGCCACCAATGATGCTGACGTCCTTATCGTGAAGACTGCTGTGGAACTATCCTTTCACAACTCTATGGCTATCGTTGGTGAGAATGTGGACCTCACTGTCCTTTTGATTGCTTCCACTCCTCCCACCCAAGATATTCTGCTGCTGAAACCTGGACGAGGGAAAACCAAAAAAATTGCACTGTCCACCCAAGAGATGCAGCAACGAGGATTTGAACACATCCAATTTTTACATGCATTTACTGGCTGCGATACAACGTCTGCAACTTTCAGGAGAAGCAAGGTGGGCTTTTCAAAATTGTACTTGGAGTCAGAACTGGTCAAGCAAGCGGCAATGATCAACAACATCAACAACCCCTCCTCTACTCACGACGAGGTTGAAGAGGCTGGAAATAAATGCTTCCTGAAATGGTATGCGGCGCCAAAAAGACAGACCCCCCTTAACCAGTACCGCTTCCAGTCGTTCACAAGGTCCGTGGCAAATATAAAGCCTGACATCAACTCCCCCCCTCCAATAGAGAGTGCAGCTAAACAGCATTCCCGGCGGACATACCACCAAGTTCAGCAGTGGCTCGGGATCGAGCTGACCCCTGAAGAATGGGGGTGGAAACACGAAGGAGACACCCTGGTGCCAATTACAACAGAAGATATACCAACACTGCACCAAGGATTGTGCAATTGGCAAAGCACCGCTGCACCAAGGATTGTGCAATTGGCATATGTGGATGCAGAAAAGCAATGCTGACCTTTTCTGCAGCGTGCCTTCACCGCCAAGAGAGATGCCTCAATAGTGTGCCTGTTGCCGAGGACGACGATGAAGACGACGTAGAGCCCATTCAGCAAGAACCATCCACCACTGAGAATGAAGATGCCATGGATGAACAACGCTTGCCAGGACCCTCACGTCCAAAGAGGATGAAAACCTGAATCCATATAAAGTTGAGAGTGTAACATGATGTTATTGAGAACAGTGATAACATTGAGGTTTATAATTTTATGTACTTAATGTAACGAAATAGAATAAAATTATAATGAAATTATCATAATTATCATTATAAATTTTAATCAGTTTCAGTGCCGGCAACCCGGGCGTTTATTTATTTTTCATTTATTTACAAAGTTTTATTTTACCCACCTCACTAGACATAGTCTGTTCCGAGGTAGGTAAATAACATTTTATATTTATTAAAAAGGATATGAATCAGAGTAGACATAATATTATAAAAAGATAAATAGTAGTATAAAAAGATAAAAAAATTATGTGATATTAAAAATGATAAAAAATAATAATGATAAAAAAGAAGTATAAAAAGATAAAAAACAATGCGAAATTATATGCCTATATGCACTTTGCCTATTCCTATGCCTACTATGCTTATATGATAAAGAAATATATATGAAAGATAAAAAATAAAATCTATGAAGATATATACCTATAAGTACATACATGAACATTCATACATGTACATTTTCTTTTCCATATATCTATACATGTATATATATATATACAAACACACATTTATACTTATACACATATACACATACACATGCATACATGCATACATGTACACATGCATACATGCATACATACATATATACATACACAAACATGCATACATACATAATGTTGTTATATTAAATATTTACGTATAAATTTTGTTTTTGTTTTTGTAAGTTTACATGTTTTTGTAAAAAAAAATATACATTTAAATAAGAGAATATAAATGCCGTGGGTAATAGTTAAAATTGTATGCTGTATTACATTAATTTATTACATTACAACACAGGTACATGATAGTTAATATTATGTACAATACACTGCATATTTTGATATTATATAATTTCGTAGGAAATTATATGAAATGAATCTATAAAATGTACTCGTATTAGTTATTTAGGATATTCCGAATGTCCTTTCTTTCCTTTTCAGTCAACCATATAACAAATCTTTTGAACAGCCAGTCCAATTTATTTGGGGTAACGTAAGTTTTTGTTTGTGTTAGGAAGATATTGAAAATGTGTGGAGCCAGGTACGATTCATGTTTTTTTGCGAAAGTTGATTTAATATAGGGAACCTGAAAGTGATTATTTACTTTTGCTCTTGTATTTTGCGAGTGAGGTATGTGGTGAGGTGATGTTTTAATACAGTTTTTATAGATGATTTTTTTAATGAATAGTTTATTTATGTCTAGTAATTTGTTTTGAATCATTAGCTGTTCTGTCGGATGTTGGTAAGGTTTTTTAAACATAATTCTAATTATTGTTTTATGATTTATTTTAAGAGGATTGAGGTAAGTATCTGCTGCTCCTCCCCATACTGATATACCATACGTTAGAATACTTTGACAAAGTGCGAAATATACATTTTTTAATTGATTTAAGGACATGATGTTTCGTATAGTTTTGATGATGTATGATAGTTTCCGTATTCTTTTTGTAAGTAAATTAATATGGAGATCCCATTTTAGTTTATGGTCAACAGTTAATCCTAGGTATTTAATATTATCCGCGTGATCAATTTTGTCACAAGTACAGCATGTGTTATTTGAGATAGTATTGGTGCAGGGGTGAAGATGAAGTTGTGGATGGCAGTGTGGTTGACCAGCCTTTGTTTTGCTGAAAGTAAGGTATTTTGTTTTTGAAATGTTGAGTGTTAGTAGATTATTTTGTAGCCATTTATTTACTTCAATCATCGCTGTTTCTGTGTTTTTGAAAACCTTTTCCCATGATTGCGCCTTGAACAAAATTGCTGTGTCATCTGCATAACTGATTACTTTGTAGTCTATTTTACCTAAGTTTATCTCAGTTAGACTATTTATGTAGATGAGAAATAGTATGGGACCCAAGACGCTGCCTTGCGGTACTCCATACTTGATATCTAATTTGTCACTGCTGTGTTTGTTTATTTTTACTATTTGTTGTCTATTTTCAATGTAACTGAGGAACCACTTTAGCGGAGGACCGGTTATGCCAATATTTTTAAGTTTTTGGTGTAGTAAGTTATGTGAAATGGTGTCAAATGCTTTCGCTAGGTCTAAGAACACTCCTATCACATATGCTCCGCCATCAATGCTTTTCACTATGTAGTTGGTTAATTCTGATAAAGCGTCTTCTGTACCCATTTTAGCACGAAATCCAAATTGGTGGGATGAGAGCAGATTGTGTTTTTCAATGTACGCAAGTAATCTTTTTTTCATAGCTTTTTCTAGTAGTTTGGATATTGAATTTAGCAAAGTGATTGGTCTGTAATTAAGTATCAAGGTTTTGTCTCCCGATTTATGTATTGGAGTAATACATCCTATTTTTAGGTGATCAGGGACAATTCCGAGGCTAAAACTTTGGTTGAAAATGTGTTGAAGTGGTATAAGTATGTATTCTCGGAGATTTATTAGTATTTGATTGGAAAGGTTATCCGGTCCCGTAGCGCAATTTGGTTTGAGAGATTTAATGAGATCCGAGATTTCCCTTGTTTTTACTTTGTAAGCATAAAATGAGTGATTTGGTCGTATGGCAGAGCATAGTTTGGATAATGAGTCTTCTGTTGTGCAGTTTTTTTGGAGAATTTTTTCCGCCAAGGTAGTACCAACTCTTGCAAATTGTGAGTTAACAAAATTAGCTATTTTATTAGGTTCATTTTTTGCTAAGACTTTATCTCCATTTATTACGAGTTCTTTTATATTCGAGTTTTTCTTAGGACTGGAATAAGTAATATCTTTTACAACTTTCCAAATTTTTTTTGGATCATTTTTGGCGATTTTTATTTCTTTTTTGTAATATTTATATTTGGCTTGTTTAATTAACTTATTACACAGGTTTCTATATAGTAAGTAATCATTCTTTAGTTTGTAATCATTTGGGTTTTTGTGCACTCTTATATGCATCGCATCTCTTCTATGAATACTGTTGACTATTCCTGTCGTGATCCATGGTGTTATTTTTTTCTCTTTATGTGTGTAGATTTTTTTAGGACTTTTTGTGGTGTGTTTAGTTATATAGGTTTCAACCGTATTTATAAATGTGTTTAGTGCTCTGTTTGGGTCTATTTTGTTTAGTACATTAGTCCAAGATTCATCGTGCATGTCTAATTTTAAAGACCTAAAGTTTATTTTTTCTTGCAAGTTGTCATTTTTGTTTTCTTTTTGTTCTTTGTTTAGTTGTATGTTTATTGTAGTTGTGAAATGGTCTGTGACAGTTGAACGAATAATGGATGAAAAAGTTTTTCTTCTAGTTTTAACAAATATATGATCGATGCAAGATTCGGAGTGCAACGTAGTTCTTGTTGGTGAGTTGATTGTCGATTTAAGTCCGTAGTGAGTAAAAAGACTCAGGTATTCCGTAGTTTTTGGTAAACATTTTAATATGTTAATATTCATGTCACCGGCAATAATCAGTTGTTGAGTTTGTTTGTGTTGTTCAAGAAGTTTATTTAAGGAGTTTAAGAAAGGGGAGATATTGTTGTAGCATGGTGGTCTATATATAGCAAATATGGAGAGGTTTGGGCCAAGGGAGATTTGTATGCAGTTTGCTTCAGTTAAGTTGATTTCTTTAATGGAGGCTCTCAATGAATCTTTGACAAAGATAACAATACCATCGTTTTGATTAAGGTGTCTTGTGGTGTGGAATGTGGTATAGTCATTTAAGTTAAAGTTTGTGTAGGAATCGTCTAACCAGCATTCATTTAAGATTATGATATCGAAACTTACATGTATGTCGTTTAATAGGACACAAAAGCTATCAAAGTTTTTTTGGATACTTCTAATGTTTTGGCATACTATGTTTAAACTATGTTTTTCTGAGATAAGGAGTTTGAGTTCTGATGCTTTGTTAAAAAAGTGTTCCGTATGATTTATTGTTTCAATGTCAATCAATGTGTTTAGTAATTCGGCCATATTAAATTATTTGCAAGACTGGAAATTTACTTTGGGGGGGTTAGACATATCAAAATGAGTGTTAAGATCTTGTAAAAATACTGCAAAATTGTCAAAGTTTTTTTGAATGCTTCTAATATTTTGAGAAATTACGTTCAGAGAGTTGTTTTCGGCGACGGTTACTTTAAAATCTGTTGAATTTGTGAAAGTGTGTTCTTCATTAGATGAAATTTCAAAATCAATATTTAATGTTGAAGCCATTTTAGAGGAAGTATATTAAGTTCTATTGTCTCAGTCGCAATATTAAATGCAGCATCCATATAATACATAGGTACATAAAATAAAATGCAGAAAGTGATTAAAATAAAGTCAATGCCATGAGAGTATGGAGAATAAGGCTGCAGTCATGCATCTACTACGTGGGCTGTGTCATTCGAGGTTGCACTTGTGTCACTTCCATGGTTAGTTTTTGCTAGTAAATTTTCTATTTCGAGGATGGTATTTTCTGTGCGAATAAAGGTCGCTCGCGAGTCTGTCTGTTGTCGAATGTAGACTCGCCCCGCCTTAACCCATACGTAGGCAAAATTGTACTTTTTTGCTAATTGCTTTGAGAGAAATAGCATTCTTTTTGCGTGGGAGGTTAGGAGCTCGTTAATAAATATTGGCATTTTTGGTCCCGAGAAGCCTATTTTACTTGTGTTGAGTCTGTCGGCACTATTTTCTGCGTTTTTGTTATATTTTTTTGCTTCATTTAGAAACTCCTCCCGACCATTTGGATTTTTAAATTTAATAATTATTGATCTCATTGCCGTGTGGTTTCTTTTTCCTGGCGCCCTGTATGCGTCCTCAATGTCATTTTTGTTTAATTTTACAGCATTATTTATATTGAAAATAATGTCATTGAGTTTCTCGCCTTGAATTTCAGGAATTCCTCGAATTTCCGCACACGTCTGCGAGTTTTGACGCTCTTTTTCATCTAATTGTTCTTGTAGCTCATGTACTTTTTGCTCTAGCATCTTGTGTTTTATATCCATCATACTTAGCTCTTTAACTTTTTTATCCGTTTGTAATACTTTTTTTTCGATGTCGTCTATTTTGTCGTAAACAAAATTAAGTGAGGTTTTGTATTCTTCGAAACGAGCTGTGATTGAAGTTTTAAATTCTATTATTTCCTTTGACAAATTCATCATAGTTTCTTCTATAGTGGTAATTTTTTTATAGTTAATTTTAATTTCAGCTAATTCTGCAAGAATAAGCATTTCTATTTTTGTCGGAGGTTTGTCTATGGTTAAATCAGCTGCATTTTCTTTAGCCATATTATTTATTCCTTGGATGTTCTCAGCAGTACTCTTCTTTGCCCTTTCAGCGTTGCTACGGGTATTAGACATCGTAAGCTTTGATTTCTTGCTCGTAGATGGCGTTGTATCTAATTTAAATTAAATAAGGTGAAAAGAAAAAAATAATTGGTTTGACTGAGGATTGAACTCTACTCCACAAGTTCTGCCCGCAAATCGCAAATAGTGAGCGACGCTGCACCTACGCCACACCCGGGATGTCAGACGTCGTGAAATTACCAGTTTAACTAGGGAGAACTGGATAACTGACAAATTATTGTTTGGATTATTTTACAGCAGTTTTTTTTTTTTAAATTCACTTTTTTTTTCAATTACAATATTCTTTTTCGTTTTTCGTTGAAGTTCACTTTAATGTCATTTATGAGTTTATGAGTTCACAGTAATTTAATGTCATTATAAAATTAAAAATTTTCAAGTTATATGATTTGTGTCTACTTTGTTTAATAACTGGCTTCAATGTGTGGACACACATATTATTAGGCGAACAAACAAAAGTTGTGTGCCAGAAATAAGATGAAAACATATTACTTGAAAACAGCTTTTTTTAAAATGACGTTTTACGAAAAACTTAAAATTGCTGTAAATATTTACTGATTGGAGATTTATTTGCATATGTATATATATATATATTCTAAAAGAGAATTAAATTATTTAAATGTACTTTCAAATGAATTTCTTTCTTTGACGAATATTTTAGACGATACCAAGGAATGTTTGATGAAAAATGTGAGGTTAAATGATTTTTTTCGAAAATATCGACATCTGTGGAGCGTGTAACTCAAAAACGGCTGGGATTTCCAAAATTATGTATAGAATAAAAGTTGTAGATAATTTTATGAGCTTTTACTTATTCTAAAAACGTTTTCCTCTGCAACGCACCGTTTTCGAGATATAAACGGAAACCCGAAAATCGGGACCTTCCCGCCCCCCTCCCCCCCCCTGTCTCACCACCTAGACGTCAGGACTTTTAGTATGTTCACTTCCTAAGCACCCTAAACAAGTCCTGAAGGAATCGCTTAGGTTACTGCTCACGCACTCTACACCTCCTTCCTTGACTGGACTATAATGGCAAGTACTGGAAAGGATTCACAGCAATTACATGATAACTTGCAAAAGGGTATTTAAATTTATTTAAAGTTAACTAAACATATTTTTATGTACTTAAATTACACGAGAATTTATTGTACACATCATTAAAACTCTTATCAAATATATTGCATGCTTTGAATATAAAAGCATTTTGTCTGCGATTGGTAGAACATTTTTGAAGATGAAAAAGTGATTTTTCTCTAGTTCTAGCGCCTGGGACTCTAAAATTAATCTCAGACAAAAGGGGCGAACATGCGAACAATCAATGAAGCCATTGATAATTTTATGTTTTAGTTGACTTCAACACTGTACTTACGCAGATACATAACTTACATACAATGTTTCTCGTTTTAGACTTTTATTACCCATCAGGTCTCGGGCATATGCTGTCATATCAAAAAATTTCCGCTCTGCAATAAAATCCAAATAAATTAAATGAATCCCAAAAGTTAAAATGTTTTTGTTAGGTGTTAGAATATGCTAGAAATAATGTAGAAAATAAATAATTTAATATTTTAGAAATAAACATAGGTACCTAATTTCTGAAATATTAAAATTATTACGCAAACATAAAAAAGTTTTAAAAAATGGCTCATCTCACTTTTTTTTTCTTTCTAAAATTAGTGATAACGATAGAAAAAACACACACGCATATTTTATTAGGAAATATATTATAAACGTTATTAGCAGTAAATATGTTTGTCGTTACATAAAAAAAATATTGAATAAACTCTCGAAATTTTATACATTTTATTCAAATTGCTATCGGAAAACTTGATTTCATGGGGGTGCATAATTAAATTTCGTCTAGATTTTAATAGAAAGCATGAGGTTTTCTCTTTCTAACACCGTTTAGTTTTTAGATCATATTTCTCACCATTGACAGTCAGGGAATGATTTTTATGAGACCTGTGTGAACTGAGACAAATTTTGTCTCCTGTGAGTGATTATACGGGAAAAACACAAGAGTACCGTTCACACGTGGCAAAAGTGAAACCTTCAGAAAACTAAAGTGGACAGTGTGAGGAGGCTACGAAGCATCGCATAAAGAGGATACCGATTATTTCATCTCATTCTCTGGCAGGCAAAATTTTATAGATGTATGTGTTTGTCTCTTTTTAGTCTCGCTTTTTGTCATTTCATCGACTTTTAAATCACAGAGTTTCACTTCAAAAATAGAATGTGCAATTCACACGTGTAAGAAGTGAAACCTTCAGAAAAATAAACTACACATAAGTTGGGAGGCTACGAAGCACTGCACAAAGAGGAGACCGATTATTTTATCTTATTCTCTCGCAGGCTAAATAATAGGATGTACCTATGTGTTTGTCTCTTTTTAGTGTCACTCTTTTTCGTTTCATCGTGTTTCAAATCTTAACGGTGCTAAAGAAGTTTCACTTAAAAAAATGATTATTTACGATTCAGAGTTCGAAGCCCAAACCAAAACGGTCGGTTACATAAAATATATTTTGGCGTGCCAAATATTGTTTCATTAAAAGCGACGAAAAAACAACCTGTAAACCTATATGGTCACATATTTTACATCAGTTTTCACAATTTTGCCTCACTTCAAGAGTTTTTTTTTACAATATGCCGTGTGCAGGGCTGGGCAAAATACATGCTTTGCTGTAATTAAAATACAAATTACAAAATACTTTTTCGCATGTATTTAAAATACGAAATACAAAATACTTTTAAGTCGTGTATTTGAAATACAAAATACAAAATACAGTATTTTAACCATTTTTTAATTTCAAATACAAAATACAAATTACAAAATACAAAATACATTTGGTTTTGGTAGAACCTTTGGTTGCAATAAATTGTCGTAAGTGCCCATATCTAAGGGTGCGTTTCCATAAAAGCAAAGCTGAGCAGAGTGAAATAGAGACGTGCTAAAATTGACTTATCATATTGCTCAGGAGGCACATCTCGTCTCCGCTCCACTTGTAAAGTTTTGTGGTATAGGGCTTAGGAGTTAGATTATAATAATTATTATTATGATAACACTAGCTGTTTTTTTTTACATGAGCTCCATACAGGAGGCCCTGAGGAAAATAATTTTGTGTCGTCTTTAAGGATGCTGTGTGGAGATTTTTTTTAAGGAAAGGAAGGAGAGGAGAGTTCTGGGAAGGAAGGGGGTTTAAGGGGTGGGTAGGAATCTGGGGTTCTGTGTGTCCTGGTCATCCGCCTCTAAGACCTAGACAAACCTCATCCCGTGAACCCGGGCACCCCTACTAAATCACCAAACGTAGCGAACCACTTGGGGTGACCTATGGCAGAGGTGTTGGTTATCCAATAAAGGTTCCCGGGGCGGCGGTACCCATTCCCGCCTGCCAAATTGAGAAAGGTTCCCGGCATGCATTGCAATGCCATATTCAAAGAAATAAATTGGTTCTCCCTGCATGTCCTTTCCCGTGCGTCCCCGTTCCCTCCTCTTGCATTCCCTTCCACCTTCCCTGCCTACCCTTTCCCGCTCCACCATCCCGTCAACCACCCTCACGCGTTCCATATATTTAGTCCCAGTACATTCAGTTTTCAAACAACTCGCGTGCCAGCTATTACAATTTTTTAATTCAAATTTTAATTTTTCACATATTACAAATATTCACTTTTCTATATTATAAGAACAATCAATCAAATCTGGAACCTATCATAAGTACCTATTTAAAATATCTATAATTTAAAAAAATCCATAGAAAATTCTTTGTTACAAAAAAAACAGCTGCCTGCTAAATTCAATTTCATCAAACGCGCGAACTGTCAAACGTGCGAAGTTAAAATAGTCGTTAAGTTTTCTGAAATTATCCAATTTCCTGCGTAATTTTCTTATTTTTTCTTTCCGTAAGAACCTTCTATGAAGTATTAGAAAACTTTAAAAAAATTTTATGAAATAGGTAGTCATTCTGAAGCTATGGCGTGACGAAGGGAAACAAGGATTCATTTTTATATATAAATGGATGACATTTGTATAGTGCAGTTTTGTATTATTTCACTTCAAGTGCGTTCTACAGTAATTAACTTAAAAATAATCTAGTAATCAGTCAAATTATTCCTACAGTGCTTGATCTAATACTATGATACAAAAATATACAATACAAAGCAATGACAAGTATAATATAATATGACACAAAATGTACAATAACAGTGCTATTATAGCACAGGACAATTAACAGTGACATTATAAAGCTATGATATAAGAGAACTACAAATAATCATTAGTAAGAGTGCTGTAGCAAAGGACAATAGTACAGGATTCTAGCGTTTTTAGTCTATGTATTATCTATGTGTTTATTTTTCATTATCATTATTAAGATCACTAAATGAATTTGAAAATGTATTTTGAAGCCATAAGTATTTGAAATACAAATTACAAAATACCTCAGCAGCAGGTAATTGAAATATCAATTACAAAATACATTTTTAAGAAGTAATTGAAATACAAATACAAAATACGTATTTGTATTTTAAATGCGTATTTCAATTACAGGTATTTCAAATACTGCCCAGCCCTGGCCGTGTGGAGGGTCTTTTCAGGGAAAGGAAGGGTAAAAGTTTTGGGAAGGGAAAAGTAATGGAAAGAAAAAGGCGATGGGTCGGTAGAATTTAAAAGGTTTTCCTCAACCAGTCACTCCCGATCCATCTCGCCACGTAGTTAGTGTCATGTCTTGAACCCGAGCACCCCTGCCAAGTCACCAAACGTAGCGAACCACTTGGGGCGATCTATGGAAGGGGTGTCGGTTATCCAATTAATGATTCCCAGGGCGGCGGTACCCATACCCGCCTCCCGAATTTATTTATTTATTATGTGCATTTATATAAAAAGGTTTACATATATTTTTTTGGCCTTGTCTGTCTCACTAGGAAATCCTGTGTCGAGACAGACTAGTTTACAAACATTTTATAAATATTAAATTGGGTTGATAACTGTCCCAAATTGTGTTGATATTTCACTTTGTTGAATTGTTCGGTTACAATAAAATTAATTATGTTCATGGTATCCATAATCATCAGCCACTTGACTATATGTTTAAGTATAAAAAGGTGACGAATAATAATAATAATTATAATTATAAAATTATATTTTTTACGCATTATTTACCAATTTCAAATCGAAAAGCGACTTCGAAAATACCTTTAATAATAAATTGGAATGGACATAAAAAGAATTTATTTACAGTATCGATTTTTTTACTTATACGCTGGTATATAGGTACATTAGGATACTTTAGTGGTTTTATTCATGATATAGTTGATTGAAAAAATGTTTTATATTTTTGTTATTCGGCGGTACATCCTCTCCGCACACACTTCGGGGACATTTAGTTAAATTTTTACCTAATTAATATAAGTATACCGTATTTTCCCTAAACCGACTGCATATTATACATCTACAAGTACACCGGGAGACCAACTATCGGGGATCAACTGTCATGGAAACATAAATATCAGTAGAATATAAATGTAGTTCAATGAATTATTGAGATGAAATGTAAAATTAACAAATTGAAGCAGAATAACTGTTACAAATATTTCTATTAATAACAATGAATAAAAAAAAATTGACAACTGAAATTATTTCACTCGCGACATCATGCACGCGATCGAACTGCAACCGATACGAATAGGACAATATTATTTTTCCTAAGGCCTCGATTACATTGAGCGAGTTTACAAGCTACTATCTGGGAAATTCACTATCTGTTAGTAAACTCACTCAGTGTAATCGTATTACTAGCTAACTAGCAGATTGTGGACAATCTACGAAAAAAGTTGAAAGGGGGTCAACCTTACTCGCTGCTCGCTCGCATTTGCCACAAGATGGCGGCCCACCAACAGCTGATTTCGTAACTGTCATAATTAGTTCGCGCGGGAGTCGTAATTTTCGCTTCTGTCGCTACTGAGCGAGTAAACAGTTTTGTGTGTCATCATGACAATCTCACTCGCCGATTCACCCGCTTTTAAACTTACCGGCTAGTAGCTTGTAAACTCGCTCAATGTAATTGAGGCTTTAGCAAAATTATTTTACAAGCATCATACAAACACTTGGTTCACACTTTTTAAATACATTGTATGGTAAATTCTATTTATTCAACCCAGAACGTCTCATCTGTTGCTAGCCCGCCGGCGGGCATTGGAGGTAACTCCTTCATGGTTACTCCTTCAAGGCTCTCGCAAGGACTCAATTTTTTTTAAAGAACGAAGCTACATTTAGTTTTGAACGAATTTAGACCTCCAATGTCCATGCATACGTTGTGAGCAAGTGCTTAGCGTGAAATATAAGATACACTATGTGTTAGTATGACAAAATATAGACAAGACAATGGGACAGGTTGGTGAAAGTCCACGAGGTAACAAGCGTTGGTTGATTGCATCCAGCGTATCCTACAAGCATCTGTTTGGGAGGAAGACACAGTACATAAGTAATAAGGGCATGGCAAACGATTGGGAGTCCTCTCCAATCGATTGGCAGTCCCAACAAGAATACGCGTGACGTTCGGTCTAGCCGTGAACCACACTCAGCTTCCGCGCCCCTTAGCCGGTTCCTCGGTGATGCCTCAAAGAAAAGTAAATGGGAGATTGGGGGGGAAATACCCGACAACCCCAAGGAATTCTGCGTCGAGTAGCCGGAGGCAAGGCGAAGGAGAGTCGAGGTCGCCCCCTAAACCTCAAGCCTGCACATGTTGCTGGGGGTGGCGCAAATGATTTTAGAGGGCACCGTGCCGTCGTCGACCGATTCCTGTTGATGCAACTACGAGGTCTAGCGCACCCCCAAAAGAGGAAAAAAACATAACAAAATAGATAGATGCAGTTCAGTTCAGCCTTCTGAGCGAAGCGAAGAGATTGTGAGGCTAAAAATAAAAAAAAATAACAAAGACACCAAAACAAACGCAAAAAACAAAGTCAAGTATGTTAGTTGGATCACAACAGTGTTCCTTGGAATAAACTGGAAAACAAAGAATATAACACAAAAATGATGAAAAATAATAAACAGGTATCTCGTAAAACATCGTCTGGCATAGGTTAGTGAAATCTAAAATAAACAATGTGAAAAGAAATAAAATAAGCATAAAAGATAAGTCAAAATTACACATCTACCGGATCTGCCGGATCTGCCCTGATGATGGACACTGCAACGATGTCCGAAACGTTGGCTAAAGAAGGAGGTAGCGCAACACGGCATAACACCCCAAAAACAAATAACGAAAATTGTATTTTTCATTTGAAGCGGTGCAGACATAAGGTAAAACACCCTATTTCTGACACGTTAAGCTATCACTTTTTTTCATGAATTTCAATATTTTTTTCTAAAATCAATCTTGTATTATTGAAACGAAATTTTGAATTTTTGGAAACATTGTTCAATTTCAAATAATGAAATCTCACTTTTTCGAAAACTTATTACCGTTAAATATTTAAAATCATTTAATATGTAACATGCTAACAAAACACCTATTTCTGACATAAAAAAAAAACAATATGTTCCTATTGATTGACATGGCTGTTCGTATTTCTGACGTACCAAAATCAATGTGAATCCAATATCCGACATACATGTTGATATTTCGATCATACCTGCAAATAAAGTGGAAAGTTATGTGTACAACATTTAAAACAAAAATCGGTATTTTGGAGAAACTTTATTAATTATTAAACATAAAATTTTAAAAAATAACCTGATGAAAATTAATTAAAACATTGTTATTTTGTATAAAACATCGTTTACATTATTTTTTCTGTTTTACGCCAATAAGGAACTTAACCGTATCTTGCCTTCTTTGGGCATTTAAATTAAAATAGGTATAGTAACAAATAAAGAAAAAAAATATATAGGTACTTTGCATTTAGCAAAATTATATCAAGTAGGCAGTGAATACTGTATTATTTATTAGAGGTCCATCACAAAGTTATCACCTGCAAAACCAAAAATTGTTAGTTTATTTTTTCATATTTCTTCATTTCAGTTACCACATACTGTCCTCGATTGTTTCTGGATATAGGATCGTCAATTATTTCAATAACATCCTCGATAATGTACCACATTTTATCTACTCTCTCTGGCCATTTTCAAAAATTTATTCTTCCTCATAATGACTTAAAATTTATTTGTGCCTTTTTCTGTTCTTTACGGCACTTATTTGTCCGGAAAAATATGCATCCTCCTGTAAAAATATAACGTAGTTTCCAATTTATAAATCAATTGACGAAGGAAAAAAAACCTTTTTATCGTTTGAGGATTTTTTTCGTTTTAAGTCATTTTTTAAATTTTTAGTGGCAGCTGCATGTTCTTTCTTTTGCCTTTTTTCTCGCATTAAACATTCTCTGGCCTGTTGTTTTCGTTTATAAAATTCAAACCACTCACCAGAACTAGCTACTGTTGGTATTTTTGTCGTTGCACGTTCAGTGAACGAAGTAGAAGTTTGATCAATAACAGGCCAGAAAAAAAATGTTTTTAAATGGAGTAAGGTTATTTTCTTTATCATCCAGCTGACAAGATTCATTTTTGATGATGTTTTGTTTTCTTGTGTAGTATTTCCATATTATTTTCACGTCTTCAAAAACAATACGGATATTCAAAATGGTTTCGTCATTCGTATCAGCAATCCACTGAGGGTATATTCTCATTAATACTGTCAGAAATAATTTTTCATCAATCAGCCGTCAATAGTTGCGGTCATACTTTTCCAAATATCTAATAATGCCTTGTACTCCGTAAGGCCCATTCTTTCAAAATAGCAAAATCGATTAAGTGCTCGAGATTTTGGAGAGGGGATATAACTGGTGATAGATTATTTACTACAAAATTTATTGTTTCTTCCACTGTAATGCTCTCTGGAGTCACTGATTTTACACTTTCATTGAATAATGATGTTTTTAATTATTTTTATTATAGTTTATTATAAAAGAGGTCGCGAAGCCATTCTTGTTATATCAGGATTAAAAACCCTCAAATTATGATAAGTATAAATTTCTGACATACCGGTGAGAAATATGAACATGATTTTTTGGAGGCGTATCATTTTTTGACATACATGTCAGAAATATGGTCACTCTCATAAAACAGGTACCCATTTCTAACCGCTCAAAACTATCATAAATCTATTGAAAAACATTATTTTCCGTTTTAAATGTATAAATATGGTCAATACTCTATTAAAAAACATACAAAAACAATTGAAATTGGTGAACTGTGTCATCACATTTGGTAAAATTTGGTTTACTCGCTGAAAAAGGTGAAAAAATGTGCAATAGCACAAAATCACCAAAATCATATTATTATACTAAATAATATTTTGGTAGAAATGGGTTTCGAATAGTCCTTGTACTAAGCGTTGGTTAGAGGGAGAAAGGAATAACTTTTTCAATGCGCTAATATCAAAGTGCGTAGGAATGTTACTTCAGTTGGTAAAATCGTAATTAGTGTTACATATGTCAGAAATTGGAGCAGGGTCAGAAATGTGGTGTAAGAAAAAGAGGCAACATTATATGTTTAAAAACAAAAGCAAAACAATCAGCGCTTTGATATAAATATATCAAAACACTATCCCGATGGCACTCTCAGCAGGAAAATGTTATACAGTGGGCAAGTACGTACTCCCAACCGATATATTTGCGATCAGGAGTAAGGCAAGGAGGGTGTATGTCCCCAATCCTATTCAATGTATTCATGGACTAATTATCAAATCGCCTGGACACCAGGGCAGGCTGTCGTATTAATAATTTATGCCTAAATCACATAAGCTATGCGGACGACATGATTCTCCTAGCTCCGTCGATCAAGGGGTTGAGAACATTGTTAAAAATATGTGAAGAATATGCAAATGACCACAACATGATCTACAACCCCAAGAAGATGAAACTAATTGCATTCCACCATGGAAAAAATCCTGAGAAAATGCTCCCTGTAAAACTTTATGAGGAAAACATAAATGCATCTAAGAATGTAAAATACTTGGGACACATTATTACTGAAGACCTTTCGGATGACGGTGATATTGAACGACAGCGGAGAAGTATCAGTATATTGTCTAATATGATTGCCCGAAGATTCTTCAAATGCAGTAACAATGTAAAAAAAACATTGTTCAATGCATTTTGCTCTAGCCTATTACATGTGAAACATGGTGTCACTACCGAACCAGCTCAATAGAACGACTCCGGATCCAATATAATGATGCTTGCAGGATTGTATTTGGATACAGAAGATACAGCAGCGCATCTTCAATGTTTACGGAGCTAGGACTACAGGGATTCGCCGGTCTGATGAGACACCGGGTCACTGGAGCCAGGATGCGGCTAATGGCTTCTGATAACACAATGGTGATCGCAGCCTTCCAGCACCAAGCGCCACTCCTGAGCGAGCGTTGGGCCCGAGCTCACTCCAGACCACGTCATACATTATAATTGATTATTATATCGCTTATGTTTTTTATTTATTTTATTTTTATTTATTTATTTGTTTTTGTTGTTTTTTTTTCTTTTCTTTTCTATTTACTTTTTTTAACTTTATCTGTTCTGTAAATATGTACAACTTTATGGGAAGTGTGGGATTGCACTATCCTATTATTATTATTATTATTATTGACATTTGACGTTTTTGAATTATTGGAATTCACGCAAACTTCAATATTATACCTAACACAATATTGCTGCAGCTCTTTCAAAAGATGAAAATTCATTCCATACAAAATGTATGAGGAAATGAATTTTCTTCATAACTTTCTTTTTTGTGAATTATTGCGAAGTTTTAATAGTTATTCTGTTATCCGGGGTGGAGACAAATCCAACAAATCAAAGATCATCAAAATCGGTCCAGCCGTTCTCGAGTTATAAATAGTGTAACTAATCCGACTTTGTTTTATATATTAAAAGATTACAAAACACATAAGTGTGTCGCTCTTCAATAACAATTCAATAACAATATTATTATTCTATATTTATGTAAGTACTAAATCTGTACACACATATAAGTTTGTTTTTCTTAAGTGACAATTTGGCCGCCTTCAACGTGTTGGGATTTCGATTTATACTTTATGGTTGATTTACAAGGATTTTAATTATAATATGTATATTTTCTTTTGCATCGAAAATGTGTCTGTTTGTTTATAACGTGTCATTTTGATGTTTTTTTATGACCTTTTGTTTTTGCAACATTCATGTGTTTTTTTAAACAAACGAAAGAACCATGAAAAAAACAAATAAACTTAAAATTCAAACAATAAACAATCAAATGTTATTATTTATTGTTTGAATTTCGGAATAAATATTTTCATTTCGTTACGTCATTTCCAATATAATATATGGATTTAAAATATATTCTTTTTATATGAATAATTACGGCCGAGAATATCAAACGAATTGCAATTGGAAAAACTTGGAACAAATTATAGAACTAATGCATGTACATCGTCTACGAATTCTATAATTTAAAAGAAAACGTATTTCGGTTTCCACGTGATACAAACTGATTATTTTCTGAACTGAAATATGTATCAAAATGTCGACTCCAATCGGAAATCTAAAAGGCAAAACAAAAGAAGGTCTATTACAACTACATTACAATTTTAACACTCATTCACTCTACACTCTATCGATTTAATCACTTTTCAGACAAAACATAATATATCTCTATTTTCTAAATTAGCGGCATGTATGTACAATATTATTTAGTATGATCTATAACAACTCCTCAAATTTCTCATTATATAATAATTCTCTAACTTTTCCATCTTCTTCTTGTAACCCAATCTAACTATAAGTATATCATTTTCTTACTATAGAGCAGGCAAAACATAAAATATCTTTATTTACTATCTAAGCAGCATTATATGTATAAGACTGATTACTGTGAACTATATATATATATATCTCAATAATTCCTTAATTTACTAAAAATAACTTATCTTTTCCAATAATTCTTTAACTTCTTCACCTTATTCTTGTAATCCAATATATTTCTTTATTTGTCATCCCTAGCATGGAGGGTGAAATATCACAAAAAACTATATGTACTCTCGATAATTCATGTATTAAATAAATAAATAAATTTAAGTGTCTTATTCAACGATCAACCAACGACAACGGAATGATGGAGCTACTCGATTTCCTCTCATTCCTGGCGCACGGAATGCAGAATTTCAGAGTTTCCTTACCGGTTAGACAGTTTCTTTCTATTTCGTTTTTTTCTGAGGTGGTGGGCCCATCACCACAGGATTCGAGATAGGATGAAATAGTCGATTGTATTAGTATGTAACGTCATATTTGTATACCGACATACATAATAACAAAATAATTTTAAAACTACTTATTGTCAATCGTGACACAATCAACTTTGATAATTATTATCAATATTTACAAAACGGGCATAGTGTTTTTGGAAGTTTGTGGAATTGGAGAATTTATTTTTTTAAGGACTCGATGTCGATTAACCCGGGTTTTTGTTTTCCTGCCGTGCTAATAAGGTACCGCGAGAAGCATATATATAACACTCGGTTAACGCATCATCATATGAAATTATTGGGGTACAATTCGAAGATTGCTGCTTATTTATCACTTAAATAAAAAAAAAAAACATTTTAATAGAGATTGTAAATAATACATTGTATTTTCTAGCAACGTAATTTACTAGTAGATACTATTCTTTTTTTTTTTGTCGTACACAATACTGAGGCCGATGCCAACCCCAACAAACAACGTGCTATATGTAAAATGCACACCTTTATGAAACCAAAGCAATTTTTTGAAATTTTTTGAAACTTTGTGAATTTTTTATGAATTATTTTCCGTGAAACGTCAAAAAAGAGAGGTAAAGTTTATAAAACATTTATCTAATACAATATATATATGCGTGTGTCTGTTTTCATTACCAGGAATTTTAGTTAGAAAAAACGTACGATGAGCCACTTTTATAACTTTTAAAAGTTTGCATTCAAAATATTTATATTAAAAAAATAACATTTATTATTATTTTTAATAATACAACTTGAAAGCGTATTTCATGACCTTTCAAAGACAAATTTAATTGTCAGACATGTTCACAAATAATGTTTCATTTATTTGGATTTTCAAAGCGCAAATACTCTGATCTACTCACAGAATATGGTCGAGGCCTGAGGGATTAATCTATCAAAATTATTTCCCTTGGTGCCATATTATAATTAAATAAGTATTTAATTTCGTTAGCGCTTTATCAAAATTATTTCCCTTGGTGCCATATTATAATTAAATAAGTATTTAATTTCGTTAGCGCTGGTACAATTATGAACACAAGTTTTATTTAAACACAAGTTTTAGTGAAATGAAAAGCCCAGCGCCGATGATCTGCAAAACAGTCGACCGCTTTCCAACCTCCCCCATCCCAACCCCCCCCCCCCCTTACAGCGCAACCCTGAGCTTACCTTGTGTACCTTGATACCGACAGGTGTTCCAGTTCGGAATGCCCGTCGCGCAGTCGCAGTCTTATTCCAACACGTCCACGGTGGAGTTGGACCCGCAGCCCGACGGTGAGTTACCAGGTAACAGCGAACAGTGACCAATTGACCGGTTGGACCGTCAGTCCACTCCCGCCTCAGTGAGTCAGTGCAGAACCAGCAGACCCGTGCCATCGCACGGACAACAGCCGCCACCATTGCCGCTTCTCAGGGAATTAATCTTGGGCCCATCTCCAAGTCGCACGACCGGATTGTTGAGATTCTACCAGAAGGACAAGGTGTCACTAATTACATTCCCCCCCTTGCCGAAACTGTTTGTTTAAACTTCACTAGAATTCGATAATTAATGAAAATAAGGTTTTCAAAACTTTCTTAGGTTTTGCCTCTTACGTTCGAAAATATTCATGGAAATAATCATCAAAATATAATACTTTTTTAACAAATAAATCAGATTAACTTATTAGTCTATTTATCTCAGGAACGGCAATATACGCTTGAAAATTCAGATCTAACTTCCTAAACATCCACAGCATTTGGATGTAAATTTGAAATGCAGTAAAGGACAAAAGAGAATCCAAAAATGAGTTACATACGTCATTTTCTCCGTTTTTTTCTCTCTTTCTATCTGCGTCGTAAAAATATTTCTGGAAAAATAATTTTGAACTTTACGACGACGTGTAATTTAATAGGATTTTTTAAAATTAAAATTTACAAAACATGTATTTTTAAAAATCAATTCATTGTTATTTTATAATAATTATATTCATAATTATAGATCCACAAAACGGGAGATATGGTTGTAAAAAAAACGTTTGTCCTTTACGGCATTTCAAACTTTCATGATCTTGTTTTCATCATTGGCTCTGTGAAAAGAGCTCGCGGTCTCAGAACCTGGCGAGGCACGAAAATATTAATACAAATAATGATGTCATTTATTATTTTTAAATGTAATTTTCACATGTTTTCATAAAAATTAAAAACCTGCTAAAAGACCGCAGCTTATAAACGAAAAATACTTTGGTACATTCCTTTCAACTCGTACTTGTCTCGTCTTTCTCTTTTCCCTTACACATTTATACCTATTTCGCCTCACAACATTGCCCAAATTAAGGTGATGTGCACATAATTCCGTCATTATGAATTTGACTGCCGTCATCCTTCAAAACATATCATAGAAATCATAAATAAAATTAATAAAAAAACGCCATTTCCCTTTATTGATGAAACAGAAACTGATGCTTTTTTGCAGTTGCTCTTTAAAATATAACAAAAATGCATTCGTGCTGGCTGGTCATGAAAGCTTAACTGTGCATAACAAACAGATGTGCACATCCATTAGTAAACCAGCTACTCTTCATTTCACTCGATTCCACTAACATTTGGACTGTACTAAACCAACATAATAATCGTACAATTATTTTGCAAGATTCTGATAGCGTTGTGCGTGACGCGTGTCGTGCAGGCATCGGGCAAGGCGTTACTCTTACTCATCATTACAATGGGCTGAATAGACGATTGTTTGACATTTCTCTTCCGCAGTTCCAGATATGGACGAGTCGAAGCTGTGTGGCAAGATCCTCGTGGGATTGTCATATGTGTTGGTGGGGCTCACCATGCCGTTCTCATTTTTTGTCTGCTTTAAAGTGAGTAAGATGCTTATTTAACACTAAACTTGTGGTGTAATTACAATGATTGACAATCATTTTCGTGTAATTCGTTTATCTAGAACAATTCTTTAATAGCGGCGCTTCTTGTATTATGGCCTTATATTTTTATGTGCGAACTAACTCAGAAAAAGAGTAAACATTTTGAATTGTATATTATGTTACAGTGTAGATAGATACTATGTCATAAGTGGAAAACACTCATATGAATATTTTTACACCTTTTGCTTTTCAATGATTTATTACTCAATTCATATGCAGGCTGTAATAGCACTTCCGAAGGATTTTAACCAGAGATTCCTGATCATATTTGAGTATAAAAAGTAGATGTCATTTCGTTGTCCTTTACAAATTTTTTTATATTAAAAACAAAAAAAATATTTTTCAATCACTGATCAGTTGATCACACTCATACAAGTCGCGACGGGATCACGCGATACGCGCGATGTTTTGTGTGTTACCGTGCTGCTGGAAAGAGACGGTTTATCACGTGCCCGCTTGGCTATTCCCAAATATTCAGTTGCGATGTGTGGTGGAAAAATATGATCAGGAATCGCCGGTCAAAATCCTTCGGGCACATGCTATTACACTCTGTTAATTATTAATGGTTAATGTGGTAATACTAAGAGCGAATATGTATATAGTCTTAAAATTTAACTATTTTCCAATTCCAGTATATATTTAATTTTTATTTTAACTTTATGAGTAAAACCTCAAATTGTAATATTTAATTAAATGAAGACAATATAAGCGAAACTCAATCGAAAATCTGGAAACAGAAAAATCAGAAAAAGATATTGACACCTCTGGGACTTGAACCCAGAACCTCTAGCTTTTCGGGCAAACGCGCTAACCATATCGGCACCGTGGTGCAGTGGTTAGCGCGTTTGCCCGGAAAGCAAGAGGTCCCGAGTTCAAGTCCCAGAGGTGTCAATATCTTTTTCTGATTTTTCTGTTTCCATTTTTCGATTGAGTTTCGCTTATATTGTCTTCATTTAATTCAACAGTATATATTTAGTGGTAATGTACCAGGAGTAAATTTAGATGAACTTAGGCACTGTACTTGATACTTTTTGCGTCAATGTAAAGTTTCTCCTCCTTTTGCTACTCGTATAATGTACCTACATGACCAACTAATAAGAATTTGTTGACAAAGTATAGGTATACATTGCGGTATCCATGACGATATTCTATCGACGAACAGCGAATTTCTATTTACTTTAATTTAACCACTGAATAAATATTTTTAACCTTCCCTACTTTATACCCCCCGTAAAGGCTAATTTATATGTTGATACTCTAATAGTAAAATGCAAGGTTTACAATATAATAATGATTTCTCACCTAACATTTTTTACTTTTAAAAAACATGTCTAAATTGATTGGTGTTTGAATGAGAGAGTACGAAAACAGCATGCAATAAAGTTGTGAATGATGTGTACTTGGCGCAGGTGGATGAGTTTGTGTATCTGGGAAGTATGTTTAAGTGAGGTGGGAAGGCTGACAGAAACATTAAAAGAAGGGCGAATGCAGGTAACTACATTAATGGAGGACTGAATGCCGTTGGCGCTAATTAAAAAATGTACAAAGAAGTGAAGCTAGTCGTCCACAATGGAATGTATTTTTTACAAAATATATTATTGTTTGGAACAATAATATATTTTGGAATGATGAGGAAAAAACTTATCTTCGCTAGCTTTTAAAAGAAAGAAAACGTATTTTTAAAGTTTTATAAAATATTAGCTGGTACCCGGCATGAAATAAATTGATTCTCCCTGCATGTCCTTTCCCGTGCATCCCCCGTACCTTCCACCTTCCCCCTCCCTCGTGTCTTCCCTCTCCGCAAACCCCACCTTCCACCTGCCTTTCCTCCCTGCCGCTAAAATATATGAAATACACACATTTTCATGTATACAAATTTCGTAATGCCAGAGCTTACCATTATATAAAGCCTACGTTACTCGCTGATATGTAGCTTTCTATTGGTGAAAGAATTTTTCAAATCGGTTCAGCAGTTTCGGAGCCTATTCAATACAAACAAACAATCAAATCTTTCCTCTTTATAGTATCTATTTTATTATATTATATTATATGTATATTAGTAGACTAGCGAGTACCCGACATGTCGTCGCAATGCTACTCAAAGATAGAATTTGTTTCTTATTGCGTGTCTTTTCCCATGCATCCCCATTTCCGCCTCCGTTCCCGTCCCCGTTCCCCTACCCCATCCCATCCCCTTCCCGAATTCCCCTTCCGACTTCCCCACCTTTCCCTCCCAAATTCCCCTCCCCCTTCCTCCTTCCCACCAAATCGCTAAACTACATGTAATACACTCATTTTTCAAACAACTTGCAAAATATTTATATCTACTAATTTCATAACGCCAGAGCTAAGTATAGAAACCTTTACGTGAACTGTAAAACTGGAACCTTAACATAAATCAACTAACTTGTATGTGTCACTTTGTTACTACAATATTTTCAAAGAAACATACCTTTATTTTAAACTTTCACTTTGAAATTGACATTTTTTACTTGTACCACCCACTTATTGGTGTAATTTAGCACTTTAGTTTATATTACCCACGCACTGGCAGTGCTTTAGTGGGTTCCCATTATCTAATTTGTCTTATATATATTTTTTACTTTTTTACAAGTAATTTATTTGTATCTTGTGTTATGTTATATATATTTAGAAAATATGTAAAAAAATACTTTTGAAATATATCAACATATAATGGGAAAAAAAGGAAAAACAAACTCATAAAAGTTTTGTCGTAATCGGATGAATAAAAAGGAAATAATTTCATAACGTCAGAGCTCACTATTTATACATGCGCCCATAAAATCACCAAATTTTCATCTTAATCGGATGAATGGTTTAAGAACGCATAAGCGACAAACAAAGAAACATTCATTTTCATACATTAAGATTTAACGAACATTTATCGATCATATAATTAATCAAGCGATGTAGTGTCTTTGCGGGATTTTTTTTTTTTTTTTACAGTGAATACCGCACAAGAATCTCAACTGCTCCCGTCTGGAGCCAGTGAGACTATGGCATCCCCAATTGGGGTATGTTGTGAGGCTGAAGGTAGTGGGGAGGGGAAGGAGGTGGGGAAGAGGAAGGTTGGGAAGTACCTGGCTATTCAGATCTGGTCACCAAACACGGCTAAAGCCATTTTCAAGTAACGTTTCAATTCTGAATGGTGGTCTTACACCAGGGCGATACTGATAGTATCTTCCACTCTGGAACATGCCGCAAATATACTTTATATTATTTTAAATGAATTAATTGTGAAAACACAAATTAATCAAATAAAATTTATTTGCGCATGCCGGGTTCGAACCCGCGACCTCCGGAATGTGAGTCAAGAGTCTTACCCACTGGACTACGGAGGTCGGTCGGTCGGTCGGTCGGATGGAGTGGAATAAAGAATTCTATCGATTGAAAGAAGGCTAAATGTTAAAATATGCATGTATGATAAAACTGGCATTATGTGGAGGGGGAGGTTTTAAAAGTTATTTGACCTGAAAGGCTGCTGCATTATTTATGAGGGATCTTTACAGGTGGTCCAAGAGTACGAGCGGGCCGTCATTTTCCGCCTCGGGAGACTATTGTCAGGTGGTGCCAAAGGACCAGGTATGTATTTATTATTATAAAACAAAATCTTCTTAAATTTTTCCTTCTTCCGATCTTTTTATACAGGATAAACATGGGATTAGAAATGTATTTTAGCATATAATGAAAATCAAATCACTTTGTTTAAACCACTATTTAATTATCACTGTCAACATGTTTCAATAATAACGTTATCTTCATCAAAACGAGATGTTAATTTAACAAAAAAAAAAGAAAAACAAGTATAGACAAATTAGAACAAATTGTAACACAGACAAAAATTAAAAAGTAGAGGTGATAATTTGCTTAAAAAATCTCATAAAATTAGTTATATAAAATTAAATATAAAAAATATTTACGGATATATAAAATTGACTTTAGAATATAAAATACTTTTAAAAACAAATAATAAAGAAGGTTGTTTAAATACCAACATAAAAAAAATTATAATTGTAGTAAGTATTAATAAGAAAATAATTTTAAATGATGGCTATTTTAAAAAAATGTTTATTATTTTTTATAATATTTAATTTACTCTTAACGCTTTTTCTAATTTCTAAAATTATTAAATTATCTAATTGCATGCCCGTAGTGTTAGTATGTAAAATTTTAAGACCTTTATTAATATCAAAAGAAATTAACGCAAATTCGGAATAATTATTATTATTTAGACATCTTATATGTTCCTCTAATATTAAAATTTCTACAAGTTT
Source organism: Limnephilus rhombicus (assembly GCA_929108145.2). Classification (NCBI taxonomy): domain Eukaryota; kingdom Metazoa; phylum Arthropoda; class Insecta; order Trichoptera; family Limnephilidae; genus Limnephilus; species Limnephilus rhombicus. Next base: position 11,078,405 of record OV815275.1, read on the forward strand.
TTCCTATATATATAAAAAAAATATATATAATGATGATATTAAACTGATGCCACAAAGTATGTTTGCTAAGATTGAATAAGTATTTTAGCATTTTTAGTTAGGAATGTTTTTAATTTAATTTAATGATTTGAAAACATTCTTAACAAAAAATACAAGAATAAATTTCTTAAATACTGTTTAGTACGGTCGATCGATAGGGATTGTATTTTTTTTTTTGCGTTTCTTGGGCATTAACTATGTAACAATTTCTAGACATTTTGTTTTGAATATATACGAATAAAAAAATAAAACTTTTCAAAACAAAAGGATTGTATCGATAACTTTCGGGTATTTTTATCGTTCCCTAGCATAACTGCAGAACGCCAATGAATAAATAACAGTTCACAATGTGTAAGTGTTTTTAATATATTCGAAGTCAACTGTTGTTCGTACGTTAGCGTTCTGCCGTTGTGCTAGGGAACGATGATAAAGTTACCGAAAGTTATCGATACAATCCTTACCTATCGACCATTGGACCACTGGACCAGGGGTCCGATAAGGATTGATGTAAAAACTTTCTCAACGTTCTCTAGCTTGACTGCAGATCGCCAACGAATAAATAACAGTTTTCAATGACTAAGTGTTCTTAATATATTGAACGTCAACTGTTGTCTGTACATTAGAGTTCTGCAGTTGTCCTAGGGAACGATGAGAAGCTACCGAAAGTTATCCTATTCATCCTATTTAAAATAAAATTTCCAATTCTGTAACAAAGATTGTACCAAGTAAAATTCTGCCAGCATTTTATGCAAAAAAAAATTATACAAAAAAACGAGTGTGCTTTAGACCACACGACTGAAGTAAAACTTCTTTAACTCCATCTATATGATAGGAAGAGAAAAAGAAAATTTGCGCGCGCACTGCTCTCTCTTCCTCCTACAGTGTGATGCAGACAATAGGCCTGCACTGTGTCTTAGATATATGAAACGTAACTGGCTATGAGAGAAAGAGTGAAATAAAATGTGTACTCGCACCTCTCTCTCTTACCCCTACAGTAATATACGAAACGTAACTCTCTCTCTTTCTATCTTCACTAACTTATATCTCCCTCTCAACTACCGTTCGCCTCGCTTTTCGTAACGCTGTCGTCACGCATTCGCCAGCTTACACCCCAAGTCAAGCGTGCGTAAAGAAGTTTTACTTAAAAAATTACACATTTGTTAATAAGGGTAGGGACCTAAGAATAAAAAAAATCTATAGTCCATAAATTATCGTAAAGGTTTTTTTAAATAGGCAACTTTGAGAAACTTTGAAATCAAGATAAAAGACGTATGAGGTGTTAAAGCAATAATAGTTTCTAGGAGTTTGCTAATCATTGATTGGAGAAGAACCATCATTTTTGTTTTAATAATGGAATATAGTTGCTAAATTGCTAAACTATTAACAACTTTATAATTAGACAGACCAACCAAAATTTACTAAATTAAACACTTTGCCTAGTTTGTAAAGCAATGTTGTATCAAAAAATAAGAAAACGGTTATATACTTAGTTCTTCGACTTATTTTATTTTTTCCATATTATTCTGCTGAATTTAGGTCTCGATTTTTTTGCTACTATTATCATTGGTTTTTTTTAAATAACAATTGAATTGAAAAATTCTTTAGAACCCTGGTGATTTGAAATAGTTGTAATAATTGTAGTAATTATTTAATTATCCCTCTCAGACCTGGATTATAACTGGCAATGGTGGAATATATATTTGATACCTCTTAAATTAGTAGAGATATTAGAAATTAAATTTTATTTAAAAGAACATTAGGTTTTAGAGGGCGAGTTTCACATAAAGTGACAAATCGTACATGTACACCAAAAATAAAATATTAATTTAAATTGAACATTAAAAAAATATCTTCAAACCTTTTTTTTACTGTGAATAATTTATTACTAAACAACACCATACAAAATATAAAAATTGCAATTGCTTGAATTACTAGCTAAAACCCTTAGATTTTCTCTTATCTGTGCTAAAACCCGATAAAAATAGCACGCGCAAATACCAGAAATTTGAAAACGAAAACCGACTATTTTCTTTTTTTTTATCGCGGAATAAATTTTGAAATCTGTGTATATTCAAATAAACACACGGTTTGAAAGGGTTAACTGTCGTATGTTCTATGTTCTGAGTTCTGAGTACATGATATCGATTTCTGGTCTGTCGGTGACATATTACACATTTAGACTAAGCAAAGTGGGTTCTCAATTATAAAATAACAACGGAGAAAATGTCAACGGCTCAAAGGTAAATTATGTATGTATACTTATGTATGTACATATAGAATTTCTAATGTCCACTAGTGTTGTCAAACAATAGTAATATTGTTTACCAAACATTCACTAACAACAATAAAGCCTAATATTGTGCCAAAATAAACACACCGTTCTACAAACTTACGTGTGAGTAAAGAGAACGAACTTTTTTTCCAGGGGTAAAAATCAAGCACTGAATAGATAAATTATAGAAGCGGATCGTGGACATGTCTGGTGGGTCCGAAGTAAGCTCAAATATTTCCCTTTATGCGGGTGAAAATTGATCAAACTTTTCTGATATCAAAAATCTTCCTAGAACAAATAATTAATTTCATTTACTGTCTCGGCCCATATTTTTAATACATACATAAAACAAAGTCGGGTTAGTTATACCATTTATAATTCAAGAACGGCTGGACCGATTTTTATGATCTTTGATTTGTTGGATTTGTCTCCGCCCCGAATAGCAGAATATCTTTTAAAACATCGGAAAAATTCACAAAAAAGTGTTATGAAGAAATTTCTTTTCCTCGTACATTTTGTATGGAACGAATTTTTATAATTTGAAAGACTTGCAGCAATATTGTGATAAATATAATATTGAGTAGTGGGTGAATTCCAAAAATTCAAAAATGTCAAATGTCATTGCGCTGATTGTTTTGCCTTTGTTCTTAAACATATAATGCTGCCACTCTTTCTTACACACTAAATGTCATAGTTGAAAACGAGACAAACGGTGAACGTATGTCTGCACCCCTCCAAAGGAAAAATACAATAATTACAATAAATCTCCCTCACACGCATAAAGAAAATGAAACGCAATTCCCGTAAGTAAGCAAAGTAAGAAAATCACAAAAAATATAAATCCGTACACAACGTAATCTCTGATATTTACAAAAACAAAAATATAAATCCGTGCACAACGTAATCTCTGATATTAACAAAAACAAAAATATAAATCCGTGCACAACGTAATCTCTGATATTAACAAAAACAAAAATATAAATCCGTGCACAACGTAATCTCTGATATTAACAAAAACAAAAATATAAATCCGTGCACAACGTAATCTCTGATATTAATAAAAACAAAAATATAAATCCGTGCACAACGTAATTTCTGATATTAACAAAAACAAAAAAGGACAGTTGCATCGATAATAATTGTTTTATTGTGTAATTTTTAACTAGTAAGTTGACACAACGGTTATTGATTCTGAGGCAGTACGAAGTTCGTCGGGTCAACTAGTTGCTTATAAAAATGAATTGACAACATCCGTTTTCTTTCTAATCTGTATACACACTATGTTCCACGCTCACGCCGCGCCGCGATACTTGGTGATGGTCATTCTTGGTAATCCAAGAAAAAAATGTAAGGAAGTTTAAAAAAAAAAGCAAATCACACGCGGTAGAAGTGAAACCTTCAGAAAACTAAAGTAGACAAGAGTGGGAAGGCTACGAAGCACCGCACAAAGAGGAGACCGATTATACTATCTCATTCTCTTGCAGGCTAAATCATATAGATGTATCAACGGTTTGTTTCTTTTTAGTACCTATCGCTATTTTTCGTTTTATTGAGTTTCAAATCACAACGGTGCTAATGGAGTTTTCACTTCAATAAAAATTGTTCTGTCTGGTATAATATAAGTAGCCATTCATACATTTCAAAAATTAAATGGAACAAATGACTGAGTGTGTAGTATAAATGGGTGTTTATACTAACGCTTTGTTTACCGCTCGGTGTACACAAAATATTGAGTAACGTGCTTGACTTACTTTAACTTACTTACCAATGATTTCTGACATTATTTGGAATAGAGACTGTAGATGAAATTTTGGTCTCCGCTGACTTTTTTCAAAAATACTTTTTCTTCGAAATTTAACAAAAAAAAATCTTCCCCATGTCTCATCACCGGTCACTCGGCCGAGTAACCAAAAAACCCTCACCCTGACTTTAACTGTCCAATACAAACTGATTTTTTAAATGTTTTAAGTTGAAAAAAAATAATCAAAAATGTTACCGGAGACCAAAATTATGTTCCCATTTTTTACTCCAAATAATGTCAGGAATCACTGTTAAGTCCCTTAAGAGAGTTTAACCAGCCAGCAGCCGAAAATCCACATTTCGTCGAAAGTTGTTCTTACGATCGTGCAGGGCGGTTAGAATGAGAAAGATTAATTATTCTCCGTACCAGCTTTTTAAAATTATAAATCAATATCGATTTTATTTCATTCCAAATTTGCTTTAATTTATACCTACATCCAAAAATGCTGAAATGAAAGGCGTTATGATAAAACTATTAAAATAGTGTACCTTTTGTAATTATTTTTTGATTATAAGTACCTATTTATCGTTTTCCAATAATGTCTAAGTTAAATAAGAATGTTAAAAAAATCTGAAATATATTAGTTTGTAAGTGCGCAAATAAATACACAAACGGACCAATTTTCGACAAGAAACACATGTACGTATATATTTTTTTATGATTTTACTTAAACTAAAATTAAAATTCCAAAACATGCGATATCCAGATAATGTATTGATTTATTTTACTGCATGATTATATGATTTGAAATGGGTGTGGTATAATACAAAATCTTTTTTGAAAATTTAACAAATCTGCCAACGACCTATGGTATAACCTTATTATACTAAAAATAAACATTTTTTGTCAAAATTTAAAACATGCAAATGCTAGATAAAAGAACAATCTTTCGAAATCCATTTATAATTTTTTGTGGAAAACAGTCAATAGTCTGATTAAAAATAAATCTGATTTAAAAATGAGATATTTCTGGTTTTCTCTGATAATACCCTCACTGTGTATTATAACGTATCTATATAAAATTCCCAAAAACATTGTAAAACAATGCTATGATACTACTATTATAATAGCGTTAAGTGCTTACTTTCAAGCAACAGACAGCATACACGGGTTGCACGCCATCTAGACATCGACATCGGCTCCATTATTTAACATGCAAGGGATTCGACAATGGTTTTCCATCGAAAAACAGCGATTTAATTTGTACCGTACCTATCCTTTATTCAAATTTAACCATTAACGTTTTCGAAGCAACCCAGTATCGTATTCCATTAAAATCATTTTAATACAGGGTGTTTTTATCGATAATAAAATATACTGTATAAAACGTTAAGATGAAGCCATACTAAATACTGCAAATTCATACAAAATCATAGGTATGTTTTTGTTTTGAAAATTTGATCGCTTAGAAGTATTATAGATACTTCAATTAAATACTGCATGTGGATCATATCTTGGCCCTTAAAAATATTGGTCTTTTAATAAGCTTATAAAAAATAAAGTATACGGTCTATAAAAAAACACTCCCAAATCCATACCCTCCTATTTATAAAACTCTTTTCGGATATAGTTTTATTGTATAATGTGGCAAATTCAGTTTCTTTTTCAATAATCTCAAAAAAAATTATATTTACGCCCGAACTTCAGAAAATAAAATAAAATATGCGTTTTCGCGTTGTTATTTTTGACATCACGGCGACACTTTGGCAGTCGACGAATTTGGATTTTTAAACCGAACCTTATACCGTCCACCGAAGAACTACTGATTTGTCACACCCATTTTCCGCCAGTCCTCCCCCGGCCGGAGCTGGGAACAAACGTTAGGTTCCGCGTCGCTTGCTTTCGTGAAATCAATTTTAAATTTCCGTTTTATTACAATAAACAATACGTAAAAAAGGAGTTTATGTTTTTTACAGGCATATACTAAATCAATCTGTAAAAAAAAATCTCAAATACCTTTTTCAACCTTTCCAAAAGGTTTTTCTTAAATGTTTTTAAACTCCTTCCGTAAAGGGGCGTGAATTCCGATTTCGATTTTTCCTGGACTATTGGATCGCCTTAAGTGTGTTTAAAGTTCATAAATTCACCATTTATTTACAGGTGTAAGCGCAGGGCACACTGGCACACATCTTTGTCTCATCAATGATTTTTTTTAAATATTATTGTCCACATCATGAATAAGTTCTGGATGCCTATTTTTACTAATAACACCAATATTTATATTAAGAAATCGTTACCACAGAAAATCTAGATTTGAAATAATGGCATCTTCGTAAGGCATTTTACACAACAACAATGTATTGGTTGAAAATAGAATTCGGGTGTAACACACTTTTGAGGTGAAAACTTCTTTAGCACCGTTATGATTTGATACTCGATGAAACGAAAAAGCGACAATAAAAAGAGACAAACACATAGATCTACAGAATTTAGCTTGCGAGAGAATAACGCTCCTTTTTGTGCGGTTCGCAGCCTATCGGTCTCCTATTTGTGCGGTGCTTCGGAGCCTCCCCACTTTTGTCTACTTTAGATTTATGAAAGTTTCACGTCAACCGCGTGTGAACTACAAACAATTTTTTTAATCATAACAGTCGTAGATAATACTCACGAAGAGAAGGTGGACTGAGAAAATAAATACAATATATCACATACAAGTGAATTCCATAAATAGATGGCACGATATCGACTACCGGGTGAAAGTACATAGAAGCATGAATGATAAAATCAAAATACTGACCTCTGTCAAAAATATTTTAAAACAGTCCTTTCAAAACTTTACAAAAACAATTAAAAACAGTTTTCACTTGGTTAAATCTATCCTACGAGTGTATATCCCATATATCAATCATTTTCAATATACGATAATTTTTCCTTCAATCATAATAATTATAAAGTTTAATTGCCTTCATACAAATTCAGCTACAGAACGAATTAATTTACCTAGAAATTTAGGAGGTAGAGGAATAGTCAAAATAACATCGCTGAAACACAAACAGGTAGAAATGCTAAAAAAAAATTCCATAGGAAAGCTAATAGCTCAGAAATTCACAAAATAATTTTTAAGGCAGATAGAAATACTACACCCATAAATTTGACGAGAATGCCAACATTCTTATACATACAACCAGGAATTATTATATTTCTGGTCAAATCAAATTATTCACGCAAAACACTTCAATTATCTCAACCAAACGTATGTTGACAAACTTTCGTCAAACAAATGATTGAAGATTGGATCGCAGAAATAGAAGGATTTATGCTTGCCATTCAAGATAGAGTCATTAATACTAAAAATTATAGGAAGCATATAATCATTACCAAATACAAATCAAATTGATGATTTATGTAGAAAATGTTTGGCTTTTCCGAAAACTATAGAACATATTATATCGGGATGTTCTGTATTAGCGCCGCCGCCCCAGTATACATTTAGGCACAATCAGGTTTTAAAAATAATTCACCAAAGTTAGGTTATTAAACATAACTTGATTGACTGCCGTAATATAGAACCATATTATGAATACGAACCAAATTCATTTTTAGAAAATGAAATTTATAAAATACTAGCTGGTCCCGGCATGCGTTGCTATGCCATTTAATAAAGAAATTGTTTCTCCCTGAGTGACCTTTCCCATTTGTCCCGTTCCCCTTCCGCCACCCCTTCTTCTCCTGCGTCCTCTTCCCCTCTCGCGTTCCCACTCCGTCACTTCCACCTTCCCTCTCCCCACTCCACCGCCTCCCCTTCCACCGTCCTGCAAACCCCCCTCCCGAGTTTCCCTCACCCCTCCCCTTCCTCTCCCGCGTTCCCCTTCCACCTTCCCCGCCTTCCCCTTCCACCTTCCCCGCCTTCCCTCTTCCCTTTCCCGCTCCCTCGTCCCTCCAACCCTCCTCCCGCGTTCCATATATTCAATCCCAGTACATTCAGTTTTTAAACAGCCCGCGTGCCACCTTTTACAATTTTTATTCAAATTCCCTTTTTTCATGTATGTTAAATTTGGTACCTAACATAGGTACCTATTTAAAATATCTAAAATTCTTGATTCGATTCAAACTATTAGGGGAGTACCTACTTTAAATAAATTTATCAACTTAACGATTTTCAAAAATAGAATCCTGATTTAACATTTTGCAAAATGTCATTCTCAAACACGCGAACTGTCAAACGTGCGACAGTCGTTAGGTTTTCTGAAATTATCCAGTTTTCTGCGCAATTTTATTATTTTTTTTTTCTCTCCGTAAGAACCATACTCGTACTTCAAGGAATATTCTAAAAAAAGAATTAGCGAAATCGGTTCAGCTGCTATCGAGATTTGCGCTTAGCAACACATTTAGCGATTCATTTTTATATATAAGAAGATATTATGATAAAAATATACTAACAGACAGAACGATTAGTCATACTAGACACGATGTAGTTTTACATGACATAATTCAAAAAATAAATTATATCATTGATGTCGCTATTCCAAATTCCAGTAATATTAAAAAAACTATTTTTGAATAAATAAGAAAATATACAGATTTAGGAAATGAGATTAAAAGAATTTGGCATTCTCATGAAAATATAACCATTTGTTATTTCGGCTACTGGCATCAGACCAAGCTCTCTCATTCAAAATTTAGGCTTATTAGATTTGTCAAAGAATTTATTTATAAAAAAAATTAATCATTTTAAATACATGTAATGATTGCGAAAGATTTTTTTTTATTTTGAGGGATCAGTAGAATTTATCGGTCCAGTTAGGAGTTCTACCGAGCCGAACCCTCTGATGTGAAAATATCTGGAGTCGGCGAATTATTTTCCAGTTTGGTCTCTGGTAGATTGAAAACACGGACATATGAGAATTCTGATGTCTATGATTGAAAAGTTGTTTTTGTACAAGATACGGCGCATTTTCTTTATACGTGTGAGGGAGATGTATGATAAGGGAACGTACCCATACTACATGACTTCTGTTATTTCAATAACATGATACGTTAGGGGTTTGTGCTAAAACATACTTGGTAGCGTCCACCAACCCTGAATACCCATTCCAATTAGATCTCGTGAAATGCTATTAATTGCTTAGAATATGATATGTAAAAAAATCTAATCTCTATATTTTATCAGTGATCGCCTACTAAACCGTCTTCTTACCAGAATGTGTCGTATATTCGATTAACACTTACCTTCAATGAATCCACTAAAGTAACACACGACACCTATAAATATTATATTTTACTACGCAAACATTTCCTCAGCCTTCGATGTTTGCTTGAAAGTTCTGTCGTTCGACTGCTAAGTGATATTTGCATTTAATATTCTGTACCGAACCCACTTTCTACTCTATTTTAATAATGATGATAATTCGATAATTTGTACAGTGCCCCTTACGTTAAAACACCTCAAGAACGCTTCACAAAATTTTTGAAGCGCTCTTGAGGTGTTTTAACTAAAATAATGTGACTTGCTAGGCTCTATCTAATAACTAAACACACTTACCTTCAGCTACGAGTATAAACTACCAAAAATGGCCACCATAATAATATTTTTTTTAAATTAAAATTAAATTTAATAATAATAAGTTATTATCAAGTTCTGCAAGTCTTTTAGTATGTATTTTTGTTACAACTGTTTCAACTTACAAGGTCATTTTCAAACAGTGGTGAAGCAGCCATCTCTGGTCTGGAGCTCCAAAATACCTGAAAAATACCCTCGACTCTGTGCAGAAACGGGCGGTCCGTTTGATAGATTCTCCCATCTTAACAGACGGATTGCGATCTTTAGAGCACAGGCGTCGGGTGGGAATGCTATCCTTGTTCTACCGGTATTACAATGGAAGATGCTCCGAGGAACTAGCACCATTGATCCCTTCGGCACCGGTGCATAGTCGGGAAACACGCCAAACGCGTGCCCAACATTTGTACACGGTTGACATTTGTCACATGAAACGGGTCGTTTCTTCGACTCGTTCTTGTGTTCAACAGCTCGGCTGTGGAATGATTTGCCGGCCTCTGTGTTTCCTCCTTCCTACAACATGGGTCTCTTCAAGACCAATGTTCATTCCTTCCTCTCCTCAAAAAGACCCTCCACACAGCATCCCAGATGACATAGGCCATGAGGGAAATTATTTTCCTCAGGGCCTCCTGTGTGGAGTTAATGTAAAAAAGAAGCCACATTCCAACGTCTTATTTATAATATTTTAAATGTTAATTTTTGAAGGTATAAATATATTAAAAATTAAGGTTAAACCAATTTGCAGAGACACTAATTGAGAGAGTGATTATGTGGGGTTCGGAATCTGTTTCCCCCCGCACTAAATGTTATGGTTTTCTAATTTGTTTTAATTTAAATGAAAACACAATAATATAAAGATTCTAAGATAAGTGGCCTAACTAACTTTGTAATTAGTAAAAGGGCTCTAAAACGTGCATGGTGTGTTCCATAATACACAAATGGATCACATATCGTTGGTAGTGTCAAGCTTCCAGCGAATAATGAAAAAGGTATTTTTATCGCGTGCCTGAATTCTCCAAACAAACGTATTGTATTTAAACTTCATATTCTAGAGATCGTTATTTACATACAGGTGGAATCACAATAGTCAGTATTTTTATAAATGTATTCACGAATGTACTGTATAAAACATTTACGAAATTTGAAGTACCCAAACTTGGATTATTTTTTCCTGTAAAAAAATGTAAACTAAAATCATAAAAGGGCAGGTTATCGTTTTTATTAAGTTTCCCAGATTGACGTACAGAAATTCTTAAATATTTTCTTTAAAGTACAATATTTTATTTCTCCTGTCAAAACTTCTGGGAGAACGGTAAACTTTAGACTATAGAGTCTAGACCAATAAACGATTACTGGTTTTGTACTGCTTTGCACTACCCCTGCAAAATTTTGAAATAAATTTTACTAAATAAATTAAAAAAAAAAAAATTTCATGTCTAATTTTTGTTATTACTTTTTCAGAAAGATGCATTCCCGAGTTAGGAAAAACGAACGCATTAAGTCATTTTACAAAGTGTTTGCATTTCGTGAAATACAATCGATTACTTTTCAGGAATATTTTTCATTCTACCATGCATCGACGCTTATGCGAGGGTGGATCTTAGAACTAGAACTTACGATGTCCCACCACAGGAGGTAAGCAACATCACTTTATATTTATATCTGCATTGTGATTACCAAAGATCCAATAAAAATATTATTGGGAGATCGCCAATATTCAAATTATTTTCATTAGATTCATTCTAATATTGTAGAGTTTTTGAAAAGTCATAACGCAATATTGTCTGGTACAAAAGAAAATAGAGATTTTGTTCAAAATGATCTCATGACCATATTCACTACATTTTCGTAATGCCTTTTCATAAAAAAACAAATAAACTATTTCATTTTTAATTCATCTGTCAGCTTCTCCATCAGAAAATTGATCCTTCGGGCGCTTTATCCCTTAAATTTCCCCCCTGGTAACGTATGCAACGTGGAAATACGGACGTATAACAAAATGTCCATACATTACATAAATAATCTTTTGAGGGATCAAGTCGTCAAGTGTCCCAGGGATAAACTGTCGGGGGGACAACTGATAGAGGATCAACTGTAGAGGATTAAGAGTCGGGCACCAAATAAACCTTTCCGTAGGTATTATATAATTTTAGATTTTCACGGCCAAAAGTATTTTTGTTTTTTTATTTATTTTTGGGGTGTTATGCCGTGTTGCGCTACCTCCTTCTTCATCCAACGTTTCGGATAGCGTTACAGTATCCGCCACACACATCTGCCCTGATGATGGACACTGTAACGCTGTCCGAAACGTTGGCTAAAGGAGGAGGTAGCGCAACAAGGCATAACACCCCAAAAATAAATAAAAAAAACTGAAATGTACGTATTCTGGTTCTCTGACAAAATCGTATATAATATTTTTTTTTTTATATGAATACCGCACAAAAATCCCAACTGCTCCCGTCTGGAGCCAGTGAGACTATATCATCCTCAATTGGGTACGTTGTGAGGCTAAGGTAGTGGGGAGGGGAAGGAGATAGGGAAATGGAAGGTGGGGAAGTACCTGGCTATTAAGATCTGGTCACCAAACACGGCTAAAGCCATTTCAAGCAACCTTTCAATTCTGAATGGTGGTCTTACTACATGCCGATACTGAGAGTATCTTGCACTCTGGAATAGCTTATTCCATATGGTTAACGTAAGGGATTCCTGTAGATCCTTACAAACAATTGAAAATATAAATAGCTTTTATTATTTGGACAGAGCGCAATATGTGAATCACTTAACCAAAAATATTTAAAAAATGGCAACTTCCCAGGTGCTCACCAAGGATAGCGTCACCGTGTCCGTCGACGCCGTCGTGTACTACCGCGTTTCGAACGCCACCGTGTCCATCGCCAACGTGGAGAACGCGCACCATTCCACGCGGCTGTTGGCGCAGACCACGCTGCGCAACACCATGGGCACGCGCCCCCTGCACGAGATACTCAGCGAGCGAGAGACCATCTCGGGCACGATGCAGGCTGCGCTCGACGAAGCCACCGACGCTTGGGGCATCAAAGTCGAGAGGGTCGAAATGTAAGTGTTTTCCTGATATTTAGAAAAATAAGCAAACCTCAAAGGATGTACTCAAAGAAGTGCCAATAACGGCCCTAATGTAAGGTATCATCCCGTGAAAATAGACCACGCAACGTAGGAACAAGGACCTTAGGCGTACGTGAGAGAATATAATATATGACGCGAAAGCGATAGTAGAGTAAGCCGATGTCGCCCGAGGAAGATATGGTAAATTGAAAAGCTTTAGTCGGTTCGGTCGAGAATCAGAATAGAAAAGAAAGAGCATGTTAAGACGATGAATGAATTATGAGTGAAGCGAGGAGCGTGGTCGGAAGAAGCATTATAAATATTTTCGGACTTGTATTTTATTTGACTGAAAATCGTTGTTTTTTAAACTAATACCATTACGGTATATTCAAAGGCTACCTACGTACATTAATTTATAAAATAAGTTGGAAGTACTTTATATTTATGGTAATATATGTATGTCATTTCTTTTTTTATTTATCGTGATAAAACATTATGTTGAATGTCAAGGGCATAGATATAGCATTTACATGGCCCCCAGTACAACCTTAAAAGGCAGGGGGGGTCGATCCTGGGGTGGGCAAGGGAGAAAGGAGGGAGGGGGTAGGAAAATTTATACAGTTTTACCTTACCATAAATTATTATTTGCACCACACCGTAAAAGAGAATTATCCAGGAGTGTAATCTACGAGTACTACTCTCTTTTTTCCGACGTAATACCGAGTAAAATTGTGGGGGGGGGGAGAAATCACCGGAAAACAAAATTTTATTTATATTTTTTTCTTAATGACAGGAATCACGGGTTAGGTTAGGTTAGGTTAGGTTAGGTTAGGCTAAGTCAGGTCATTTCTTAACACCCTGGATATCGTGTATTTATAGTCACTGATTCATGATTACGTGATATAAAAAATGAGCTATTTTTCTAATTAACATTCTACACAATTTTCTAATTAATTTTTCTAATTCAGCATCCATAAAATTTTATAACTAGTTGTCTAATGACTCAGCTACCTTTCTCCGGTCAATAGGTTCACCTGTGATTATACTCACGTAAAGAGAAAGAGAAATGAGAAATATAAACGTAATCATGACAATGCAAAATATTCCTGGTCATCGCGTTATTAATTTTAAGACTTTACTGTAGCAAATTTTTCCATGGTAACATTATTATTTCAAGTGCAAACTGTAAAGCGTGTATTTTTGTCCACGTGATTAAATTATATATAATTTTAATACAGGTAATCGGAATAAAATTTATTATCAGAAGCTTTTTTGTGATATGACTATGAAATAAAGGACAACCCCTGACGTCCATCGGTGGATGAGTAATTACTTGGTTCTATAAATAATACTGGTACTGCGCCAGTACAATTAAAGCCTCCTGGCTAAGTAGGTTTCTATTAATATCTTTTGACGTAATGAAAATTTTTGAATAATGAGGAGTGGAAAGTGAAATAAATTGAAAATAACATTAGTGTATTAATTTCAGTATTACAAATGGGTAAAAGTCACGGACACGCCGATGTGGGGTAATTAATGCTTACACCCCGTTATGTTATGACAATATAGACTTTGCAAATGGAATAGAAAATAGCACAATACAGTTTTTAGAAAAATTGAGCAAATAGAAAATATATATCTTTAGGGCGTTGGTTGTAGAGGCTTGTGTCAAGGGCCCAAAAGCTTGTTTACACCACAATGTAACATTATTAGATATACGTATCACGTATGAGGAGTTAAAAAATGCCTGAGGTATTAAAATGCCATGGCTAACAAACAAATTAAAAAATATTTACAAAGCACTCTGTTGATAAATTTTCGAATAAATTTGGAAAAAGCACCAAACAATCGATGGTATCTATTAAAACTTGAGTTTACTTCAACATAATATTTGATGAGACAGTCACGTCTCCAATCAGAAGATATAAAAAAGGGTCGTATACAAATAGTCTAAATTTACATGATAAGCGAAGGTTTGTAATATACGAACTATAACGTACAGTACTTAAAAATAAATAATTTCATTTTACTTTGTGGAAATACTGGAACTATAACGTACAGTACTTAAAAATAAATAATTTCATTTTACTTTGTGGAAATACTGGAAAATTTTGTTAAAATGCCATTGTTTTCAGTTGACAATTTTTCTAGAAAAAAATGTATTTTTTAATTTTTAGTTTTATGGAGACCAACAGTTTTCTGATGCCTCTTCATCAATTCTGTTAATACGATTATGAAGAGATTTAGAACACGACGAGTATTTTCTCTTTATCGCACCTATGTCGAAATATGCCAATATCACATTTTTGTACACTTTGCGTCTTCACTCTTCACTACAATTTTGTCTGGCATTTGTCCTCTGAACCTACCTTCACGAATTTATACATGTCTCCAAAAGAGACATATATTCGTGTATACTCCCCCCTCAGCGTGCATTTCTCTGTGACCAAAGGTAGATTGAGGATGTGAAGTTTTTTATGTTCGGTTTTGAAGAAATTTTTCCATTATTATTTTAGTAAAATGTGTAAATTTGGCACATGGAAACAATTTATCAATACATAAAACCAATTATTGTACCTATCTTTAAACATACAGGATGTCCGGGGATAAAGTGCATTAAATTCGGGAGGTGATTCTACATGATGACAGGAGTAAAAAAATTAACAACTTATTCCGAAATTCCTCATTTTTTGCATACATAAAGACATACCTACTAAAAATCCCGACTAAAAAAATATATGGGTTTTCTTCCATGGTTCATTTTTCTAAGGGTAGACACAGCCTTAATGGAATGCACGCCACTGGCAATACCTACCCATTTTTCTCCAGTTCTGTCTTTTCTGTCCCGATAATCCTCTTTCATATGCCCTTTCCCCTACCTGCCTCTGGGTTGCTTCCACTGGGGCACCCACTTTGTAATCATTTTGGCATCCTCTATAGTCCTCATCTGGAACTCTTTCAATATGTCCAGCCGTCGCTGTCTTTGGAACATGGGTAGACAGATAACATAAAATGTTTGATATTAAAATAATATTTTTTGACTTTTTAATTTACTGGCATACAGAACTCCGGGCCAAAAAGGACCCTTACTCTTTCGCCATGAGTTTATAATTTTCATGGTTGTTGAAAAATGGGTTATTTTTTGTTTGTTAAATTTTTTTTGCAAGGGGACATGGCTGCAATACGGTAAGATTAATCTTTACGGAGAATTTGTTTAGGTTTTTTTTATGTGTGGTACTATTTTATGGACCCGTTATCATGGCTGAAAATCACTCATAAAATGTCTCCGCGAGACTTACGATGTCTTTTTAATAGGGGGATCTCAGAATCTTTGTGGAGTTGGGATACTCTTATCCATTTGGGGGCACCCAGGGTTATGCATTTGGCTTTATTATGGAATGTTTGAATTTTTTATGAGACTCTGAAGCATCGACCGAGATGGGGCTTGAATAACTTAGTTTTGGCCTTATCTTTGATTTGTAAATTAGGAGTTTATCTTTAATTGATAGTTTTTTAATATCTTTTGCATAGCCGGTTAAATGGCTGCACGGATTTTATTTGCTGAATTAAAATAAAATATGATGTGATTGTATGTCTTTGTTTGTCCAGTAAGGACGTGCGCCTGCCCGTGCAGCTGCAGCGCGCGATGGCTGCGGAGGCGGAGGCCGCCCGGGAGGCGCGCGCCAAGGTGATAGCGGCGGAGGGAGAGCAGAAGGCTTCGCGTGCGCTCAGGGAGGCCTCTGAGGTCATCGGGGACTCGCCCGCAGCGCTGCAGCTCAGATATCTACAGGTATACATCTATCTAACTTTTAATTATTATGGGTACTTAACGTACTGCACTTTTGGCATTCTGAATAACATTGGACAAAACCTGAATTAAAATATCTAAAAGTGGTCAAATGGTGCCTGAAACGACTGTAACGCTTTTTTTATAAAGAAAGACAAACATTCCCGGGTTACGAATAACCCGACAATATTTGAAAATCTCCTATTACCACCACAGTATGCCGAAAATTTTGCTTGAGTCGTGATGGAGGACTTAGCCAGCCGAGGAATCGAACACGGAACGCCTGGGTGGGACCCAAACGCGATGCCCACTCAACCACAGACCCATCAAAATTTACTTTAATAACATTTTTTATCGTTGAATTAGAAGATAATACTAATAAATCTAAGCAAAACGTGAAAGATACAGAAAAATATAAAGGTAACCGTCGAAACTGGACTCGAAACTAGGATCTCTTGTCTTACCGGGACACAGCGCCCTAACCAATTCGATCACTGGGACCTACATTTTTTCTATCTTTTTCGTCGATCTCATATTTAAAACTCGATAGATTGATTGCGTCTTGAATAAAAATAACCGATTTTATTTTTATTGTTGACTTTTTCTAAAAGTCTAAATGAATATTCAATTATTTTATATAATATTTATTGAAGATCCTGGGTTGGAGTCCCAGTTGCAACTATTACCTTTAAACTTAAAATTCTTTAGCAGTGATCAATGAAACAAAAAATAGTGACACTATAAAGAGACAAACACAATAGCACATACATCTATAGGATTTAGCCTGCGAGAGAATGAGATATCATATATACTCGTACTTATATGAGAATCGATCTCCTCTTTGTGCGGTATTTCGTAGTCTTCCCACTCTTGTCTACTTTAGTTTTCTGAAGGTTTCGCCTCTATCGCGTGTGAATTGCACACTCTGCTATTTCTATCGTTTTCGTCGATCTCATACTTAAAATTCGGAGAAAACAAAATAATCTTCACCAAATTATCCCCATATTTTTAGCAGCTTTCTTTTGGAATGATTACACTTTTTTACCGAATTTATTTGTAACCTAGATTGATTGCGTCTCGAATAAACATATCCGATTTTGTTTTTATGGGACAAAAATTTTCCCAAAAGTTTAAATGAATATTCAATTAATTTATGTATAGTATTAATAAAAGAGATCCTGGGTTAGAATCTCAGTTGCAAGTGTTACCTTTAGCACCGTTGTGATTTGAAACTCGATGAAATGGAAAATAGCGACACTAAAAAGAGACAAACACATAAATCTGTAGGATTAAACCTGCGAGGGAATGAGATAGTATAATCGGTCTCTTCTATGTGCGGTGATTCGTAGCGTCCCCAATCTTGTCTACTTTAGTTTTCTGAAGGTTTCACTTCTACCGCGAGATTTCTATCAAAAGTTATTAAAGAGTTTTTCCAATAAAAGTGTTTTTTTCGCCTTAAATCAATATTATTATTGTCATTAAAAATACACATTTCGTTGGAAAGCATTTTTCATAAATTAATTATTTATTGATTAGCTATCCTATGTACCTACATTTTATTCAAAGACTGACCCAGTATAGCGTCGCTAGATCTAATGAAGTCGGTTACATGAATAAACAAAACTACTAAAGTAGTATATAAAAGTGATGATACAAAAAAAACGATACATTATTAGTAATTGTTTGTGGGCTAAATTATTGACACCTGAATGATAATAATTTGAGCGAACGCATCTCTTAGATCATTTTAGAGACTTCTCCAGAAATTATCTATCTTCTATCAATACTTCTATTTGGTAGGTGATTATAGGTACCGCCGCACTGGAAACCATTTACTGTATAATGCCTTAGGTCAACCCAACTGGTTAGCTACGTTTGGTGACTTAGCAGGGGCGCCAGGTTGCGTATTTCCAAAACCTATACCGTTTCAGTCGCTTTACATTTTCAATATCAAAATTTAAATATTTAGAAATAAAATTATTAATTTCTAATATACACATTGGAAAGATTATTTTATCTAGATTTTAGAACAATTTTTGTTTTTGCAAAGTGATCAAAAATTATCAATATAGAGGTGTATTTACAATACATGGGAATAATATTAAAATTTAAATATTTAGAAATAAAATTATTACTTTCTAATATACATTTCAAAAACATTATTTTATCTAGATTTTAGAACAATTTTTGTTTTTGCAATGTGATAAAAAATAACCAATATAGAGGTATATTTAAAATGTAAATTGTCGCTACCGCGACTGAATCGGTATAGGTTTTGTAAATACGCCGCCCGGTTTCATGGGGTGTGGTTTCTTTAGATCTTGGCAGCAAATTCGTTTGGCAGCAAAGTTTGCCCACCTACTGCGTGGCGGGCCAGATCGGGAGAGACTGGTTGGAGGAGATCTAACCTAGACCTCTCCAGCCGGACTCTTTCGACACATTGCCTTGCATCGCAGCAGGAAGGAAGGATTCATACGTCCGTCCGTCCTGGACAAGTTGACCCCAGAATCCTAAACACCCCTCATACCCTTTTCCTTCCCAGAAATTCCTATCCTTCCTTTCCTAAAAAGACCCACCACACAGCATCCCCAAGACGACATACGCCCTGAGGAAAATTTTTTCCTAGGGGCCTCTTATTTAAAGCTAATGTAAAAAAAAAACAAAAAACCATCTTATATAGCTTGCGATTAAGCAGTGATCATATTGATAGCACCTATTAAGGTTACATATTAGAGTTTTCAAATGAGGTAAATGGTGTTTCTTTTTTTTCAGACCCTCAACACAATTTCCGCGGAAAAGAATTCCACCATAATATTCCCACTGCCGATTGATATCATCAGTTATTTCATGAAGGCGAAGGAAGCTTCAACCAGTCGCCAAAATAATAACTAACACTACACTGTAATAACTTATCATGTTTGGTCGAATTCACACCTTTAACTGCAAATAATCCTATAAAATCACCACTGGATCGAGTACTTAAACATTTTTCTTTATTTACATGTATACGGAGTGTTAAGAGATGTAAATTAAAATTTTCCGGTGTTTAATTTTCTTCAAATCCAAACAAAAAAAACCTTCTTCTGTCTGTCATCACCTGCCATTCAGCCGAGTAACCGCCCAACCTCTCACCCGACCCAAGCTGTCCTAGACCTACTGATTTTTTTATTGTTGTAAGTTGAAAAACAATGTCAAAAATGTCATCGGTGACCAAAATTTCATTTACATTTTTTTGATTCAAGTAGTGTCAGAATCGCTGGTTAAAGTAAGTCAAGTACGTCTCTTAACACCTGTATAATATAATATGTATATTCATATATGGCACCTTTGGACAAGCGAACTATGGTCATATTCAGTTGTAAATTAGGTATTATAAACCTTTGTTATTATTATTATGCCATCTGCAATTTTTAAAACTGATTTCGTTTTTTTTTCTTGTATAATAATAATATATATATTCACCTTAATGCACCTTTGTACCTACCATGTATACTGTTCACATCTTAAAGTTTTTTTTGTGGTCTAAACATTTTAAACTCTTTTTGTCTCTTTATTATGTCCCTGTAAATCATGTAAAATATAACGTCGTGTAAAAGTTCATTAGGGCAATGATAAATTAATAAATAAATAATAAATTTAGCCAAGAACTCTCTATTTTCGGAAAGCCAACTAATTACATGCAAAACTACAAACTAATCAAAACAGGGATTTAATAAACATCTGTTAGCAAAGACATGCAATGCCAACACACGTAATATGATTTACTAATATGATTTACTTCTGAACCACGCTTCTTGAAACATAATATAGATTTATTACGTAGATAATAAAATAAATTCTTATTTTCCATGTACATTTGTAACTTAGATTTTTAATTTTTCTGCTACCGGTTTCGACACATTCGTATCATTCACCAGCATACTTAAAACTAACTAAAAATTCTATATTTTCAAAAATTATTAGTTTTAATTTGGTAAGGGGTAGCGAAATGAGTGAATTTGGGTGGGGGAAGGGGTGGCAAGAACGGTCGGAGGAGTCAATATTACGTGGGAACATTGTTAATAAGGTTGATTAACAGTGTGCTTTTATTTTATTTTTATTTTTTGTTTATTTCTAAGGTTTCTAAAGCGCACAAATAAAATATGTATGTACGAGTATATTAGAATGTTTAAAATATGTATGTAGCAAAATGTATTTATATTTTATTTATGTTGGAATGTATAATAAAATAAGAGCACCATGTAAATCACCCTTTTAACAATGTTCCCATGTAATGTTGACTCCTCTTATCCTGTTTCCCCCCCCCACAAAATCATCCCACCCGTTACCCCCACCTAATTAAATCTAATCATTTTTGTACTTGTGTAGAATTTTTAATTAGTTATAAGTTTGGTAGTGAATAACCGGTAGCAGAAAATAAAAAAATCTAAATATCAAATGTATTTGGAAAATAAAACTATTCAAAACAAAATGTCTAGAAAGTGTTACATAGTTAATGTCCAAAATTTACAAAAAAATAAAATTAAGCATTGTTCTTTGCCTTCTTCATGGTATAACGCTGTATTGAAGATAATGTTAAAGATTGAAATTACTAGACTTGACTTTCATTAAAATAAATAAAAAAAATATAACTGCATAAAGTTATTAAGTTATTTGCAAGGTTTCATACAGTGGCTAATTGGAACACCTGTATAACTCAGTCACATCTTCTAGGTACCTGTGTGCCTAATATTTATTTAGTCATTTTTTAAACATGTACGAGTATCTTAATCAAAAAAATATTTTTTTTAAGATATTTTACCATCGTAATATTATTTGCACTAGATAAATAAACTAAAAAAATAAATTGTATAATGGTAAATTTGGTAGCAAATACAATAAAGTTTGTTTTGTATCAAATATTAGTATGTATCCCTACATGGGTTGCATTAGAGACAAAAAAACGATAAATTACTGATTATTCATGGAGTGTTTAAAGGTTTACGATTTGATATGACTGGTACAGAATTGATATTGGTTATAACAGTTGAAAGCTTTCAAATGTCCCTGAAAATCGATAGGTTTCTGTGGTTTGAGGAAAAGTGACAATTTGTCATTAGTTTGACAACGAAAGTACATATTTATAAAAAATGTATTAAAATTGTCACTAATCGTGTGACCAGAACACATTGACGTATGACCAGAGATATAATACTCGTATTACTATGTTTTTCATGAGGATTATATTATATTAGGCTCGGCGCGACCATGTATTGTGTCATGTACACTAAATTACTTAGGAAGGATTGTTTCAAAGAATTTAAACAATTCACCAAATTTCAAAGTCAAAATTCAAGTTCTGTTTTAATCGAAATACCTAACTTTGAAACAACTAGGAAACTTAAAAAAACTTTAATGTTAACTTTGATATTTAATGAATTGTCCGAATTCTGTGGAAAAGCCCGCCCTTTATCTACCTTTGTCTAATTTATTCTAAGGGTAACATATAAAATGAAACAGCTGGGAACTTTGGCAGAAGTTAATTTTTAACATTGATATTTAATGAATTGTTCAATTTCTGTTGAACAGTCCGCCCTTACCTTTGCCTAATTTATTCAAAGGGTAACAAATAATATGCAACCACTAGGAACTTTAACTGAACTTTAGTTTTAACTTTGATATTTAATGAATTGTCCAAATTCTTTGAAACGACCCGTCATTAACCTACCTTTGTCTAATTTATTCTAAGGGTAACATATAAAATGAAACAGCTGGGATCTTTAACTTGATTTTTAACAATGATATTTAATGAATTGTTCGAATTCTGTGGAACAACCCTTACTTAATCTATAATGTGTGAAAACTTCTACATATTCCTATAATTTCTACTTAACATTTTCCTAGTCATTAGTGTAAGTAATAAAACCATTCAAATTTTATAATTTCCACAAGGTTTGTAGCTTATGTAATAAAGTGCCTTTGTATTGTGCCCTCACTTGTAACTGAAAACGTTTGTACTGTTTTAGTTCATTTTTAATATCTCGATGTTTGTAAGCAATAGACATAATTTAGAAATGTAAAAAAAAACAACCTTTGGTATTGATTTAGAGAGATCTAGAATCTAGTTTCTTAAAAAAATTTGGACTGATATCGTTTTTGTTTAAAAAAAATGATGAGCGATTTGCCAAATAATTTTGCTTTGGAATAATGTAATTCCTTTTGTATGTTACAAATATTTATTGGTGTTAATAAACAATGAACAATTTTTTTTTGGATTTTTTAATTTACATCGAGTGGTTTGATATATCCCAATACCAACTGACCATTTATTGTGGCGAGCTAAAACTACATCGCTTCTTCTACTGAAAATTCAGTGTTTTTGATTTAGATTTTCTATACTGCTTAACTTCGGCGTATCTCTCGTAAACAGAAAATGCAAAAAAATAAAAAGACTTTAGAAGTCCATTAGTCCATCCCAAGAAGAATTTAATTACAAATTTAAACCCTAAAGAGTAGATTTTGTATTACTTAGTGGTGCATCGCCTTAAGTTTAAATACAGCATTGAAAATCTAGCAAAAAGGTTACAAAACTAATATAAGTACATATTTTATCCTTTAAGAAATGTGTCGAATCAAGTAAATTTAAGGAAAATATATTTTGGGCTGCATAGCTAATTCCTAACTCATGGTATTATTCGCTGGGGGGGATCAGGGTACCTAGCATGGTCGATCGATATAACCCTTTATCAATACGATATCGTATTGATAAAATCCGTCATTTATTGTCGGTTATCAATATTTTCGATCACGGTTAACGATTGGTAAGAGACATTCCGACCGACGATGACTACGTTTTTTTTAGCCCGGACTTCATAGTGTCAGAAGTTTCGGTTAACTGTCAATATGCGTATTTATTGGAATTATGCGCAAAATTACTGGCTTATTTAATGAACGTCTTGAACTGTCGATGCTTTTATAAATAAAATGACTCGTATACGCGATCCATAGACGGATAGACGTAAATAATGCATCTAAGACGTAATAGATTTATTCCGTTCGATCTTTGAGAAACGAAAATGGTTGAAATGTGAATAAACACCTCATTAACTAATAAACTACCATTTAGTGTCAAAAAGTAAATGCGGACTGCCAATGCATATTTAAGTCAGTCTTTCAATTCAAAATTGTCAAACTATTGATATTTTTGCGTAATTGTTTGACGTTTGACGTTGCGTAATGTGAATTCATGGACAGATCCGCCTGTGTTGCCAGCGTAGGTATATTGATCGTTTCCTTATTTATTCCCCTTATTTATATCGACATAAAATCATCATTACACCTATCGATCGATATTGTAAAGTTATATATTTTAGCATGCTAGAGCTCCAAAGGCACGGAAAACAGAAATCAGAGTCACTATTAGGAAAAAATTCAAGTATCCTAGTGAATTGCTCTATAAAGATTTTAATGATCTTGACATTGCTATAAAAATAATTACAGGTGTGCAATTGTGCATAAAAATAAAGAACTCAATAGCAAAATCAAACGGACATATCAAACCAAAAGCCGTAGCAGAAATTATTTGACAATCCCAGTGAGTGCAACCACAATGTATCATCGAACACAATCTTGGAACAAAAATATACCTACAACAAACTTTCCCCGAGGTAAGAAACTGCGATTTAATATCCATCGATAAAAAAATACCTAACGACTTTGTAAAACACCATTATTTAATCAAAAATACCAAAATTTTTCGAAAGTAAAGGTTTCCGTCGTTATTTGTTTTCATTTAATTAAAAATAACGCCACAAAGGAAATTTGCACCGATTGAAGAAATTACCTAATGCCTTATTGACCTGGGAAGAATGGAATAACTGATGAAAAAACATTACGTACTTAATTTACATTTAACTTTTTAAAATTATATTTTTTCTAACCTCATGCTAAGTACAATTTCGGAGACAATTTTTGTGTTTGGTGACCAGATCTGAATAACCCTACCTTCCTCTCCCCATCTCCCTTTCCTCCCCACTACCTTCAATCTCATAAACCCACAACATACCTCAATGGGGATGCCGTAGTCTCACTTGCTCCAGACGCAGCAACTGGGACTATTGTGAGGTATTCATATATTAAAAAAAATCGATATTCATTAGCACATATTTAAAAAAATGACAACAGTTGTCGTCGTAAAATTTAAACCAAGGCCAGCGATGAATGAATTAATACGTAAATGGTTACTGATTATCTGATTAATAAGACTGACAGGCGAGCCACCAAGCCATCTATGGAATCATCAATAAGGTGGGTCAAACTAAGAGCGATAAAAAGGTGCCAAAAGGGGTTTAAAACGACGCGACGTATCTACATATCTCCTTTCTTACATATCTTTGAAGTTATTAAGCTCTTAAAAAATATATTTTATTTTTGAAGATAATATCTAGACACATTCCGAAACGCAAATTATATAAAATTTCCCCGATAGAAAAAAATCGCAAAGTATGCTTCGAAAATTATTATAAACACGTTTGTTTCAGTTATTTTACAAGTTAATTTAATTAGTTGTGAAAAAATTCACAATGTTTCTTTAAATGACACTTAGATACCTGCCACAAGATTTTTGCTTTATATTAAACGAGTCGTGTTTTATTAAAAAATTTCGCATCGATTTTATCGCTTTAAATATTAGCGCGCTCCTCTAACATTCGTTATTACAAATATCTCTCCATCTTCTTCTTTTTGAGTGCGAATGCGGCGACTTAAAAATTTTCAAATTTCTGATACGATCTTCTTCCTGATTCACTTCAAAGTTTTGAAAATTTTAATTATACGGGGTTATTTCTAGTGTATATAAAAGTTACGATGAATCCTTTAAAACACTTTTTTGTAATCTTCCATAGCAAATGTAGGTTGTATATACTCGTATTTACGAAATCATTTACAAAAAGTCCCAAGATTCAGTATCGCAAAATAATGCCGAAATTTGAGAGTAAGAAGGATTTTGCTGATATTTGAAAACTCTGCCTTGAGATAATTTGAAATACATTCATGATTTTTTTTTAATAAATTAACAAAATATTCTCTCTATTTCGTGTTTTATTAAGAATAGTTCTTTTTAAATAGTTTATCACAAAAATCCGGAGGAAGAAGATGATATCCAAATATTATTTAAAAAAATTACGTGATTTTATATCTCCATTTAACACACTTTTATCACATTAGACAAATCAAAAAAAGATTATTTTTTTCCCATACAGTCGTTCTAATCATCAACCAGCATGGTCTGTAAATAAAAAGTTTACGCTCAAAATGAACCTTGAACCAGGCCCCTTGGGTAGATATTTTATTCATAATATACGTGTCACCACACACACCCTTAACCCTCAGAGACCCATTTCATTATAAACAATTATTATTAACACTTTGAAGACTTCATTATCGGTGAGCATTTGATAATGAAACTCGTATAAAGTTAGTCACAGACGAGGTACAGGGTGTCCAAGAACTGTAGAGGGGTTTTGTTTTATTTGTGACATCATAAAGGAGCCGTGTACGGATGCGGGATATGGACAGCGTTGAGCAGTATTGAGCACTATACTTCGTGAAGATTATGTAGCAATGAGGTCGTACCCGGTGTCTGACGCGCGGTGCTTTTTGCGTGCGAGCCTATTACCGAAACGGTGATTCTATAATCAGCGTTGAGCGTTTTTATCGTGCGGAATATCACTCTCGCAATGCCAAGTGACGAGAGCATTAGAAAATGGTTTCGGATGTTCGAAAATTCCGGATCAACTATGCGAATTCAAAACACGTGTCACCTGCGGTTGATTAGGGGTGAAAAAACAATCGAAGAAGTAAGGGCTTCGGTTGGCAAAAATCCATCGTTATCCATTCGCAAACAAAGTCAAGCACTCAATATCAAAAAATCGTCTTTGCAGTTAATTTTGAAAAAGGACTCACATTTTAAAGCCTATAAATTCCAGGTGGTTCAAGAACTGAAGAACACCGATTATGCTAGTCGTGCTAGGCGCTCGTGCGATCCTCAGTGCCGACAGCTACGCGGCGCCGACGCGCGACGCGTACAGCATCGCTGACCACCTTGCGCGCTGACAGCTACGCGTCATTCAAAAACGCTTCCTAGAAGTTCATATATCTCGACCATCAGCGCCGACGGTGCGCATGCGGTCGGCGTAAGACTAAAATCAGCCTAAGATTTGCCAATGAAATGAAAGAGAGGTTCTCTAACATTGAAAACATTTTGCTTAGCCAATTTTCATTTGAACGGATACGTTAATAAGCCGAATTGTCGCTACTGGGCTGAGGAGAATCCAAAACAGAAACATCATCGACCACTCCAAAGCCCAAATAAAAAAAATGAAAAAGAGGTCACATTAGATGAAACTTTAAGTTTAATTTGAGTATGGAGTTCAGAGCAATCTATTTCATAGTTTAGGATTAATACGTCATACGGAAATACACTATCGGTTACCGTTCGCCATTCCAAAAATATTATTCCTAATTTGAGTTCCTATTTCTATTTTTCTTTAGATTTTTATTTAGGATATCAAAGTACCTACGTGATATGAGCGCTACAGATTAATATTGGAACGTATTATTTTGAACACAGTGTTGTATTTCCGAAGAGGCAATGTTTCACTATAATTAATAAATTATTAAACATGTACTTGTGACGCATATCTTTGGGGTTGGAAATGGGTGTGTTCTCCGAGGGTTAAACGTTAAACGTAAACATGTTCACGCGCGTCACAACGCCACGCAAGGATTCCCTCAGTGCGATGAAGGTTATGATTACAGCATTAATCAATAAATGCACAATTGATGTGTTTTTATTCAAAACCGGACATTATTCAAGGAAAAATGTTTCCGGGGTCATTTGATTTTTGTTCAATTGTTCGTAACTAGGTAAAGATAATAAATAATGAAAAAAAAAAACCTAGTAGGCACCCCACATTATTAACAATTGCTATATGTTTCAAAAACAATGTTTTCTTCTTCAGGATAAGATTTAATAATTATCTTCAGACTTTATGTCCGGCTTAAATCTTCCCCACAGAAAAAACTACTTTCTTTCACTTTAACTTTCACACACTTTTCCACGAATGATCATCTAGTATCTAGTCAATTCACGCTGTGCAATTGCATTATCTAAGAATAATATATACAAAACAATTCAAGAACAACATGTCAACCTACAGAGACCAAATGAGAAAATAATTCACCGACTCCAGATATTTTTAAAGACTTCAAAAAGGAGGAGGTTCTCAATTCGACGGTATTTTTTTAAATGTTTGTTACCTCAGAACTTTTGACTGAGTGAACCGATATTGATGATTCTTTTTTATTTGTAAGCTGGTGCTTCTCCTAATTTACCGGTAAAATACCACAGATTTTAAACAATAAAAGCGTTCAACAATTGCTCGTTACAAACAATGAGATAAATAAAAAAAACACTTCAAAAACAAAATTAAAAGATGGATTAAAGAATGAAAAGGGCAATTATTACCAAAGGTTAGAGGAATTTTGACATTAGCCACACACAGGGGGAATAAGGAAAATAATTTCCCTTAGGGCCTACGTCATCTTTGGGGATGCTGTGGGGAGGGTCTTTTTAGGAAGAGGAAGGAGAGGAAGTTCTGGTAAGGAAAAGGGTATGAGAAGTGGGTAGGGATCTGGGGGTCAATGCGTCTAGGAGTGACGGACCTACGAATCCATCCTTACAACTGCGGTGCAATTTGTCGTTTTATTGGGCTTTATTATGTTGAAAAATATGATTCTCAGCAGGGGCAAGCACCCAGTAAAGCCCACATATTTAAATATTGTTTGAAAGTATATGATGTTTTGATTCAATAAAATTTAAAAAATCAACAAGTTGAAATAAAAAAAAAAAAATTCATAAATTGAATAAAATTGGATAATACTTTCGAATGTAGCTATAACTTTGTGGTTATCCATAGATAAATGAAAAAAATTAACTTTGTTTGAACCACTTTTATATTTGAGTTAATTTTAAATACCTAGCAACGGCTCCACCCCTACCATAACAATACATTGTTCACATCCATATTTCAAAACTGTCAAATCAGTATACATTTGCCCTGAAGAAGGAACGTTCGTTCTGAAACCGGTCGGATTTACTCAAATATAAAAGTGGTTCAAAACAAAGTTAAATTGTTTCATTTATCTAAAATTGGATAAATTTATCCAAGGCACCATCTAGATAGCACTTAGTGCGGGAAGATCTTGTAATCAGTCAATCACATATATTAAACATAGCAGTCGACCTCAATGAAGTCAGTTAATGCAGGTAGTTCTTACCCGAATTATGATACAGTTAAATATGATCGAAGGGGTCCAATTAGCTCAGCGGCAGAGCAGAGCTCCGACGAAGCTAAGGTCCTGGATTCAATTCCTAAAAGCGACCGTATCTTTTTCTATTTTCTATTTTTTGTTTTCAAATTTTTAATTGAGAGTCGCCAATATTGTCTTCAGCGAAACAGATAACGGCCGACGGTACATACATGGCGGCCGGCGTAGTCCAGCGGTAAGGCTCTTGACTTACACTCCTAAGTCCTAAGGTCGCGGGATCGAATCCCGGCGTGGCAAATACATTTTATTGATTAATTAGTGTTATTTCTCAATTTATTCATTTAAATAATATACAGTCATTGGCGGCACGTTCCAGAGTGGAAGATACTCTAAGCATCGTCCTGGTGTAAAACCACCATTCAGAATTGAAACGTTGCTTGAAATGACTTTAGTCGTGTTTGGTGACCAGATCTGAATAGCCAGGTACTTCCCCACCTTCCTCTTCCCTATCTCCTTCCCCTCACCACTAGCTTCAGCCTCACAACACACCCCAATTGGGGATGCCATAGTCCCACTGGCTCCAGACGGGAGCCGTTGGGACTCTTGTGCGGTATTCATGTAAAAAAAAGATTATATCGTATTCAGTATGTTTTTGAAGTGAAAACATCTTTAGCACAAAAAGCGACACTAAAAGAGACAAACACATACATCTATAGGATTTAGCTTGTGAAAGAATGAGATAGAATAATCGGTCTCCTCTTTGTGCGGTGCTTCATAGCCTACCCATACTTGTCTAGGTAGGTACTTTAGTTTTGTGAATGTTTCACTTCTACCGCGTGTGAACTGCACATAATTTTTAAAGTGAAAACTTATTTAGCACCGTTGCGATTTGAAACTCAATGAACTGGAAACGAGCGTCTCTAAAAAGAGACAAACTCATACTGTAGGATTTAGCCTGCAAGAGAATGAGATAGACTAATCGGTGTCCTCTTTGTGCGGCGCTTCGTAGCCTTTTGGCCACCTCTTTGTGCGGAGCTTCGTAGAATAAAATATCAATTTTTAAAATTATAATAAATAAAACCAAAAAATTATCCTACTATTATCCTAATTAAACACTGCATTTGTCTCTTTCTCTCGAAGTTTAGTATTCTGATGGTTTCACTTCTACCGCGTGTGAACTGCATACTTTTTTTTTCATTTGGTTTGAACTGCAAGTACTAATTTTTCAATGTTTACGGTGATTTAATGAATTACGGAATTACGTACTTTTCATGCTTGTTCCTGTCCACCACGACAATAGGTAAGGCTTGTACGAGTACTACCTGGCGCAAAACTTTTGGTGTCATAACTACTAATCTCTTCCGCGTTTTTACCGAACAATGTAAACACGCCATGATCTTACAGCGACCTACACAAAACATATTACAAGAGTTGAAAACCTTAAAAACAGAAAGCATGAAGACTCTTTTAAACGATTTATTGGATAACCAATATCTTTGCCAGACCATGGCAGAGGTGTTGGTTATCCAATAAATTACGGTTCGCTACGTTTGGTTACTTAGCAGGGTCCCCGGGTTCATGGACTGAGGTTTGTCTAGGTATTGACGGCGATTGTGTTCGCTCTCTTACTACACCTACTGCGTGGCAGGACGGATAGGGGAGACTGGTTGAGGGGCCCTTTAGACTTCTCCAGCAGGACTCTCTTGACCTTTGCCTGAGATCCTCATTTTACAATGTAATAAAACCCAATAAAACGACAAATTTCACCGCAGTGGGAGGGATGGATTCATACGTCCGACACTCCTGGACACATTGACCCCAGATTCCTATCTGCCCCTATTACCTTTCTCCTTCCCACAACTTCTTCAATAAGAAGACCCTCCACACAGGCATCTGCAAAGATGACACAGGCCCTGAGGGAATGTATAATAGCTAATGTAAAAAAAAACTAGAGTGGTTTAGACCACACGACTGAAGTAAAACTTCACTAACTTATATCTCCCTCTCAACTTCCGTTCGCCTCTCCCGATCACTCTTTTCGTAACGCTCTCGCCACGAATTCACCAGCTTACTCCCCAAGTCAAGCGTGCGCAAAGAAGTTTTACTTAAAAAAAGGAGTGTGCTTTAGACCACACGACGGAGGTAAAACTTCTTTAGCTCCATCCATCTATATGATAGGAAGAGAGAAAGAAAATGTGCGCGCGCACTGCTCTCTCTTGCTCCTACAGTGTGATACAGACAATAGGCCTGCACTGTGTCTTAAATTTACGAAACGTAAATGGCTATGAGAAAAAGAGAGAAAGAAAATGTGTGTTCGCATCTCTCTCTCTTGCCCCTACAATAATATACGAAACGTAACTCTCTCTTTCTATCTTCACTAACTTATATCTCCCTCTCAACTACCGTTCGCCTTTCTTTTCGTAACGCTCTCGTCACGCATTCACCAGCTTACTCCCCAAGTCCAGCGTGCGTAAAGAAGTTTTACTTCAAAAACGTAACAAATATATTTTCTGGAAGAGTTTTTTAAAGCTTCTGAGAAACTCATTATTTGTTTAAATAGGAAATGAAACGGTTTCTCGAGCAAAAAAGTATTTTATGATATGGACAATGTTGAATGTTGGTAATTGAATTTAAAAAAAAAATACATAATTTGTTTTGTCTATCGGTGATTCTCATTTCAGGGTTGGTGCACGAGCCTTCTGAAGCTAAGTTTAGTTTTTGAACCACAGCATTAATGACATCTAAAACTTTCACTCAGGGGTGATATTTTTTAACCTTTTTGAATGGGCCTTTATTTTTTTATGAATTACAGTGACATTGTGTATTATGTCTCATTTTTGTGCTTGAAAAACTACAGTTTATGTGAAAGAACTTATAAAATCGTTGCGCATAAAGAAAATGTGTAATGGCTCGTGAATGAGATTATTTTGAATGTTGATACAATGCCCTCTCGCAGCACTTCTGCAGTGCCTGCTAAAACATGTAAAAACGCCCAGCCAGTCCTCCAAAACGCCCATAAAGGAATTTTAAAAATTAAGAATCACTGCCTAAGGGCTCTTTCAATTTAAACGTTTCGTGTTGGACCGCTGCCGCACGTTTACCGTGCCGCTGGTTATATCCTGCTGTCGTGCCGCTGCAGTACGGTAGCAGTCCGATACCAAACGCCTAAATTGAAAGCGTATCTGACTGCCGTGCGTTTGTATGCTAGTGATCTTTAGATTTGGGTCGTCTGATGTTTTAAATTCATTTGACAGCAGTTAAGCCGTAGACTCTGACGAAGAAACATTATTGTTAGTGCTCTTGTTGAAAAACATCCAACAGAAACAGAAACAAAAACGACGCCCCCGTATAAGAGCAACACCGATGTTTTCCTTAACATGTAATTTTGGTGATTTCCATAATCTTTACCCTAGGTTATTTAAGAATGTCTAGAGAATGTTTCTATGAATTATTTGAATTAGTTAAAACTAAAATTCAACGGCAAGAAACTATATTCAGACATACTATATCAGCTGAAGAAAGACTACTGATAACATTGAGGTAAGTAAATTAAACCACTTATATTTTATATTTGTGATATTTTTTAGTACCAACTATAATTATTTTCTATTTTTTTTTTAATTCGATGAAATTAGCTCTCACGTCTTGTCACCGCACTATTCAACAGCGAAATAAATACGTGGAGCTTGCGACGTTGCCGTCCTGTCGTCGAGCGTTCTCGGTACCGACGCCGCACTGTTGCCGCTCCGTGCACTTTGTATGAAAACAAATGACCGTCCTCGCGCCATACGACAAATGCCCCGCTTCGGCACCGCAGCGGTCCGACACGAAACGTCTAAATTGAAGGCGCCCTAAGAGTTTAGGTTAGTTTAGTTTTCCCTATGGACCTCTGATGATTTTCTTCCTCCACTCCTGCCGATCTCCAGCTGCTTACATCGAGTATTTATACCCAAAATTTTGGGGAACATCAATCGTACCTATCAATTTTGCAATCATACTTGCACCTGCTAAATCTAAATATGTACTAAGAACTACGAACGTTGAGTCAATTTTATTTTAAATACCGTACTAACGTTCTAACCGCTCCAATATGTACGAAGACAATGGGGACTGGGGTCTGCGGCGTCTTCAAAAGGGGTATGTTTAGTATATTGTGGAGCTGAAGAGAGTGGGGAAGGGAAGGAGACGGGGAAGAGGTAGTTTAGGAAATACCTAGCTAATCAGATCTGGTCATCTAACACGGTTCAAGGCATCTCAAGCAATATTTCTATTTCGAATGGTGGTCTTTCAAAGTACTTGTTATCCGTCACTTTAAAAAAAATGTTTTTAAGGAAAAATTGTACAAGATGTAAGTATAAATGTTAAAAACATAATATCAGAATAATGTCACAGTTTTCAGTCCTCCTCACTTGGTAGTTTTTATATTTAATCTCCAGTTATTTTAACAGTACCTTCATGTTTGCATGTTGATTAACACTCTCTGTTGTTCTCTCAGACATATTTTTATTTTAATTTTAAATACATAATTTCTCTCGTGTTTGTTTTTTTTGCACTTTGAATTTGAACTTTCCACTAATCGAGATTTCTAAGTATTTTATTCGATTTTCTTCACTGGTTAATCTTATATATAAAAATGAATCGCTAAATGTGTTGCTAAGCGCAAATCTCGAGAGCAGCTGAACCGATTTCGCTAATTCTTTTTTTTAAATATTCCTTGAAGTAGGAGGATGGTTTCTTTCGGAGAGAAAAATTAAGAAAATTGCGCAAAAAATTGGATAATTTCAGAAAACCTAACGATTATCGCACGTTTGACAGTTCGCGTGTTTGAGAATGACATTTTTGATTAGGATTCTATTTTTGAAAATCTTTAAGTTGATAAATTTATTTAAAGTAGGTACTACCCTAATAGTTTGAATCGAATCAAGAATTTTAGATTTTTAAAATAGGTACCAAATTTAATATACATGAAAAATGGAAATTTTAATAAAAATTGTAAAAGGTGGCACGCGGGCTGTTAAAAAACTGAATGTACTGGGATTGAATATATGGAAAGCGGGAGGGAGGGAGAGATGGGGGCGGAGTGGGAACATCCCTTACACCATGCGAGCAAAGCCGCGGGAAAAAGCTAGTCTTATATATAAAAATGAATAGCTGAATGTGTTGCTAAGCGCAAATCTCGAGAGCAGCTGAACCGATTTCGCTAATTCTTTTTTTAGAATTTTCCTTGAAGTACGAGGATGGTTCTTACGGAAAGAAAAATTAAGAAAATTCCGCAGAAAATTGGATAATTTCAGAAAACCTAACGACTATCGCACGTTTAACAGTTCGCGTGTTTGAGAATGACATTTTGCAAAACAATTATATTTTTGAAAATCTTTAAGTTGATAAAGTAGGTACTCCCCTAATAGTTTGAATCGAATCAAGAATTTTAGATATTTTAAATAGGTACCTATGTTAGGTACCAAATTTAATATACATGAAAAATTGAATAAAAATTGTAAAAGGTGGCACGTGGTCTGTTTAAACACTGAATGTACTGGGATTGAATATATGGAACGCGGGAGGAGGGTTGGCGGGATGAGGGAGCGGGAAAGGGAAGAGGGAAGGCGGGGAAGGTGGAAGGGGAACGCGGGAGGGGAAGGGGACGTGTGAGGGGGGAGGGGAACTCGGGAGGGGGGTCGCGGGACGGCTGAAGGGGGGGGGGGTGGAGAGGGGAGAGGGAAGGTGGAGGTGACGGAGTGGGAACGCGAGAGGGGAAGAGGACGCAGGAGAAGAAGGGGAGGCGGAAGGGGAATGGGACGAATGGGAAAGGACACTCAGGGAGAAACAAGTTCTTTATTAAATGGCATAGCAACGCATTTTTTTTTACAGTGGATACCGCACAAGAATCTCAACTGCTCCCGTCTGGAGCCAGTGAGACTATGGCATCCCCAATTGGGGTATGTTGTGAGGCTTAAGGTAATGGGGAGGGGAAGGAGGTGGGGAAGAGGAAGGTTGGAAAGTACCTGGCTATTCAGATCTGGCCACTAAACACGGCTAAAGCCATTTTCAAGCAACGTTTCAATTCTGAATGTTGCCAGGGCGATACTGATAGTATCTTCCACTCTGGAACATGCCGCAAATATACTATATATACGCATGCCGGGACCAGCTAGTTAATTATAAAAATATTTGGATTATTTGATGAAACTTAGGTACTACAGACCTACAGAACAACAAAACAAACTATTATAACAACCTTAAGTCGGGTCCATTGGGCGCGAAAACGCCAGACTTTTGCTTTGATAGTCAAGGTCAAAACATTGAAGGTCATAAATGTTTCACAATTTTTGTAGTGTTTGAGCTTCCCGTGTTCTGCGGAAAACAAAACAAAAACACAACTTAAACATCCCATCTCGGGTGAAGCGGGATGGCAGGCGGGTGCTGGCGGGGGGGAGAATTCATTTTTTGACAGAAGATACGCGATGCGGTCGTGTGTGGGGAAAACGGAATGGCCTTTTACGGTTATGTGCCATGAGCGAGCATAATCACGAGTTTAAAATATTATTAAACCTAAATATAATATAATAATCAAAATATTTGATAATAAAATTATAATATAATATCAAATATTTTTAATTATTCTGTTTTTGACGTAAATGTTTACGCACTCTAAATTCTAGTAACTTTAGGTCGTGCAATACAATGACGTTATTATATAATGTTATTGGTGCAAAACCTAATCGATATTTGTCGGAAATCTTTCCTGATAAATAAATGTCTGTGTTTTCTTCCTGGTGTAGCATCTTTTCCACATCGAACGCATTTTAACATTTACGTAAACGAAAAACGTCAAACGTCAAGTTTTTTGGTTATCAACTGCGCGGACCTAAAATTATTATTTATGATTTTAAATAAACACACTGTCGTAATGGATGATTATTTCTTTCGTGAACTCACTTGTAAATAAAGTCTATTAATTTATAAATCGGTTTCAGAGACACGAAAGAAATTGACCAATTTAAATTTATTCTATTTTTGATGCTACGTAATTATTCACGCACTCTAAATTCAATAGTAATCGATTTAGTTGGAAATATTTCCTAATAAATAAATATCTATTAAAATATCTGTGCATCTCAAATTCAATAGTAACATAGGACATGCAATAAACGCCAAACGTCAAGTATTGCGTACGCGTGGACGTCCGTATTCCAGACCAGTTGTCAAATTGTGTGAACTGCGCGAACTTCACTCTAATTAATTGTTTGAAAGTCCTCCAAGCGCCGAAATGACCTTCAAACGCCGAACACTGGAAACTCAAACACTACAAAAATGTATGACCTTGAATGTCTGTTATGGGACTGTCAAAGCAAACGTCTGGTCATAGTCTGGAGTTTGCCCGCGCTATGGACCTGTCTTTAGAATTGCATCCAGCGCCAGCGGTTCGTCGTTCACTGGTACAACACTATACCATAGCGATATACTTATATTATGTGTACAATGCATTTGACCAATCAACGCCATGTTGTGTTAAAATCTACAAATATATTGTTATTTTTTTATATTAGGCAGAAAAATTACAAGTCTATACTTATCTGGAAAGTCACTTGATTATTGCAGAGAAATTTACTTACAGTTCGCACGCAGAGATGTAATTTGGATCACATGTTATTGTAAATGCTATTATTTAATCCTGGTAAGTAATTTAGTAATAATATTTAATATATACTTTCTTATACTTGATACATTAAATGTACACATTTTTATAACATTATTAACATTTTTATAACATTATAAGCGGCTTGCGTTGCAATGCCACTTAATAAAGAAATCGTTTCTCCCTGCGTGTCCTTTCCCATTCGTCCCGTTCCGGTTCCCCTTCCGCCTCCCCTTTCCCTCCCTTGTCCCATTCCCTCCCTCCACCTTCTCCGCCTTCCCTCTCCTCTCTCCCGCTCTCCGTCCCGCAAACCCTCCTTCCGCTTTTCCCAACCCTCTCTCGCGTTCCATATACTCAGTTCCTTTACATTCAGTTTTCAAACAGCTCGCGTGCCACCTATTGCAATTTTTTTACCCAAATTTTCATTTTTCATGTATTACAAATATTCATTTTTTATGTACTAAAGAACAATCAATCAAATTTGGAACCTAGCACAGGTACCTATTTAAAATATCTATAATTCTTGATTCAATTCAAAGTATTCGCTTTGGGTGAGTATCATAGGTGAGTAGGTACTTCAATTCAATTCATTAATTTAAAGAGTTTATTCGAAAATTGAATTTTGATGGAACAATCGACGAAATGAGAATCTAAAGTGTGACACGTTGGTTGGCAGTTTCGTAGGAATTTTTTTAATGATTAAAATGCTTTTCAGACGTATTGTCATCTGGTTGTTATAATCCAGAAACCTTCGCGAGGATGGAAAGAAGATATTTTGAAAGTGTCAAACATTTCCTGTGCTTAATATGACAATGCGTAGACAACTCACATACAAGAAGCAAGCATATTTTGATTTTTATTTATAAAGATTTGATAATTTGGGC
This sequence comes from Limnephilus rhombicus, assembly GCA_929108145.2. Taxonomy (NCBI): domain Eukaryota; kingdom Metazoa; phylum Arthropoda; class Insecta; order Trichoptera; family Limnephilidae; genus Limnephilus; species Limnephilus rhombicus. The sequence goes on from OV815275.1 coordinate 11,115,714, forward strand.
CTAACTGGGTGCTTTACCCGCGCTGAGGCACCCATCTATAGCAGTAGTTAATTTGGCGCTGTAATATGTAGGTTTATTGTCATGTTCTAAAGCATGTTAAAATATGAATACAAATAAATTTTTATTTATTTATTATTTCCAACAAAAAACATTATACGTAAATATATAATTTAGACAATTTATAGGTAGTCCCGCGAAGCTGCCACATGGCTGCATGTCTGCAGGTTAATGTTTTTGTTTGCTTTGGTTTCTTTCCGCAATCTGCTCGTACAGGAAGATTCCTAGTCTCTATGGTAGGGATGCAGCTATTAGTGGAAGTTATGCGTGCGCGCAGTGATAATTCATATCAGAGTGTAATGTGTTGTGAAGAGGTCGCTATCTCTCTAACAATGACGCCGTCATTATTATTCAACACAATGAACTTTATGCAACACACTTCCTGCTGCCTGCTCCAGGTACCATGGCGGTACAATACTTGTTTCCGCAACATTCCGCAATACGGTGCTCTTACATTATATTACATATTCACCGTAATTAAACTTTAATATTATAGTTTTATTAATCGAATTACAGCAGGCATGTAATTTGCATTTAGACGACATGTTGGAAACGTTTTTGTCACATTCGAAATTAGGTCAGATAACGGCTCCAAGTACTTACATAAAACACGGTACTACCGAGATAATACCTACTTATTGTTTTTTCTAGAACACAAAATATGTAATATAGTTACGAGGGCTGTCCGCAAAATAAGGTTTCCAAGGTGCCGCGGTCGCGAGGCACAATTTTACACAAGATCCAGCAACACTGGCGTGTAGCCTGGTTTCCCTACGCCAAATCCCTACCACGCTGCACTCTCTGCGATACTTACACGACGGTCTCGGCGTGGCAGCCGTTCGCGATGGAGCTTCTAAGAAATTCTTCCTAAGAAAAGATATAAGCGCACATACAGCGGAAGCGACTTTATTTTATACTATGTAAAGACTTCTGTTAATTTGCATATATATATCAAAATCACACCGCCCGCTTGCGAGCTGTCCGCTGCCCGCTGCCCGCTGCCTGAATTGAATCTTTAAATTTATCTACTTTTCTCTACTATAATATTCATGTATTATACATATAAACCTTCCTCTTGTATCACTTTACCTATTGGTGAAAACCGCATGAAAATCCGTTGCGTAGTTCAAAAGATTATAAATGTTGGGTAAGCCACAGCAACGTGTGGCCGGGTCTGCTAGTTATTTATTTATTTATTTATTTATTTCAACATAAAATGGCTATTACATCCTGTGATACATGATATACAGTAGTATAAATAGTGGTTATACGTAGGTTATGATTATAACAAACAAAAAAGAATATGAGCTCATACAAAATACACATTTTTATGCAGAATAAACATAAGTAAATAAAGGTGAATTCTTAGAAAAATTCTCAACATCAAGTATAATATACCTACTTTACTTTTATTTGTACGTATTGTTGGATTCTAGGAATTGGCTAAAATGGACTAACTTAGTAATGATATTATTGTTACCTTCAGTTGAAATGACTGAAGTTAAAAATTACTACAGGTACTGCTAATTAGTTCAGCTTTTCAGGGCTGCCAGTTAGAGAATCAATAATAAATCTTTGGTTTAAAAATAATAATTTTGAAAAAAAAATTATACATTATTAAAAACTAAAAATTATACTTAACTAGTCTGTCTGATAGTTAATATAAATGAAGCAAGCAGTTTGGAATCTATATTAGAGTATGATATAGACGCCGTGCAGACGAACACTATTATACCTAGCATTAATTATTGTCATTGAGGTATGATATTATAGCCTTCTTATAACTATATTCGGTGCAGTTGAACCCATCTACTACTTCTGAGAAAGCATTGCCAACAGCATGCAATCTAGGTATAAGCGAGTATCTAAATGACTCAGTCCTGATATTTTTGTTGCAATTTAAAAGAATTTTGGATCGAGTAGTCCTAGTAGGTATGTGGAAGGTAATTAGGTTTAATAAATCAGGACTGTCTATAATACCATTAACAATTTTAAAAATAAAAGTCAAGTCGGAAATAAGTCTTCTATCTGAAAGTTTGAGTAAGTTTAATTCTTTCATTAAGTGATTGTAATTTATTGATTCTATTGGTAGACCAAGTTTATAGTTAATGAATCTTAAGAATTTATGCTGAATTTTTTCTATAGAATCGGAGTGGATTTTGAAGTGAGGGGACCAAATAGAAGAATTCGAAATTCCAAGACTTCGAAATAGAGAGGAATATAGGATTTTTAATGTTGAAATATTTTGAAAGTCTCTGCCATTTCGAAGAATGAAACCTAGCATTTTTAATCCTTTATTGGTTACTGTAGTTATATGTGGAAGAAAGTTAAATTTGGAATCGAAAATAATGCCAAGATCATTAATCTCATTGACAGAGGTGAGGGAAACATTATTAATTTTATATTGATAGTTAAGGGGTTGATTTGTTCTGAAAAACCTTATTATCTGGCATTTACATATATTCAGATAAAGTTTATTAGTTTTACACCAGTCTTGTAGTTTATTTAAATTTAATTGAATGTGAATACAGTCATTTATTGTTTTTATAAGTTTAAATAGTTTTAAGTCGTCGGCGAAAAGCAACACTTCAACATTATTATCAAAAACAGTGATGATATCATTTATAAAAAGTAGGAACAGTATTGGGCCTAAATGTGACCCTTGAGGTACACCGCTAGTAGCCATGAATTTGTGTGATAGGTAAGAGTTATTTTTTACTTGGAGAATTCTGTTGGTTAAGTAACTCTTTAACCATTCCAATAGTTTACCCTCTATTCCCATTTTACTAAGTTTGTTGAGAAGAATTTCATGGTTAACTTTGTCAAACGCTTTGACAAAGTCTGTATATATTGAATCTACTTGGGTTTTATTTTCGAGTGAGCATGCAATAAATTGTTCGTACAAGGAAAGATTTGTTAGGGTGGATCTGCCCGGAATAAAGCTATGTTGGTTAGGTACAATGATGTTATTAATATGTATGGAGATTCTGTCAAGGATAAGTTTTTCAAACAGTTTGGGGATAGTTGAGAGCATGCAAATGACATCATGAATATCACCCTTTTTAAATACAGGTGTGAGATAACAGTTTTTCCATAAATCGGGGAAGCAGCCAGAATTAAGTGATTGGTTAAATATTTGACATAGTGGCTGGGCTAGTATCGATACACAGTTGATTAGAAAAGCAGGACTAACTTTGTCAGGACCCGCTTTTTTCTTTATGTCGAGTGATTTTATTTTGCGTATAACATCCGGAACATTTATATGTAAAGTGGGAATGTGGACCGATTTCTTCGGATGAAAGGATGGAAGTTGAACATTAGGATCGATTATCGTACACATTTTTGAAGAAGTTAGCAAAGAAATTAACAATGTCGTTTGTATCACTGCTGCTTTTCCCTTCGAAATACACGTGAGTAGGTATGCTGGGTTTATTTTTTCTTAGTGAGTTTATGTGTGTAAAAAAGTTTTTGGTATCAGAAGAAATAGACTTTTCTGTGTTAAGTATGAATGTTTGATATAATTTTCTGGCGAGTATTTTGCAGTCGGTTCTATATTTATGAAATATTTTGTAGTCTGAGATAGAGTTGCTCTCTTTGAAGTTTTTGTGCCAGATTTTTTTGTTTTTTGTTAATTGCTTTAAGTCATTATTAAACCATTTGGGGAACTTTGATGGTATTACTTGAATAGAGGGTACGTATTTTTCGATAGCCATGTTGATGATGGAGTAAAAAGATTCTAGGTTATGATTAACATTTGTGTTTCTGTCTAAAAAGTACCAATCTGCATTTTCTAAGTATGTTATTATCAATGGATAATCTGCTTTGGCAAAATTATAAGAAAAATTGGGAACAGTGTTAGAGTGAGTATTAAGAAAGTTGTTCATAATGGTAATGTTTAAGGGAGGATGGTGGGAATCTATGGGGAGAAGAGAGTCTAAGGATTTATTTAGTTTTACCGAAGGATCACTACTAAATGCAAGGTCTAATAGGTGGTGATTAGAATTATATACATTATTAATTTGTTTAAGACCAAGGAAATTAGACATATTTATAATTTCACGAGCAATGGCAGATATGTTAGCATGAATTGTTGGATTATTACTTATGGTAACCCAGTCTATATTGTTTGGAATATTGTAGTCACCGGTTAGCAGCATTCTAGCTTCCGGATATTTGAGCTTGAGGGCCTCTACATCTTCAATGTGGTTTTCATAAACTTGGGAATTTGATCCGGGTGGAATGTAAACACATCCAAGAATAATTTTTCCTAGGTTCGTCTTGAGTAGTACTTAAAGTTGTTCTATATTTTTGTGTTTGCATTTTAATCTGGACGAAGTTATAGATTTTGTGACAGATATTATTACACCTCCTCCTCTTGATTTAGTGCTGGTAGTGGTACTTCTATCGAAGCGGTAGGTATTATGAAAAGTGAAGCCTAGTTCGTCTGTGATAAATGACGGATCCAACCAAGTTTCAGTCAGGAAATATATATGAAAGGGGTGGATTGGAATCGACGATCTTAGCTCATTAAGTTTGGTGCGGCAGCCTCTGATATTCTGATAATAACACTTAATAGGTTTTAGTTTTTTGGATTAGTATTTACAATTGTGGGTTTATTATTTTTGTATTTGATTGTGAGTCCTGTTTCACCGTTTTGAGTTCTTTGGTCTAGGGTTAGTCGTAAATTGGTGAGATAGTTCCTTTGGGCTGGGGTTTGGTCGGAATAAATTTTAATACCAGGGTACTCAGTTATGTTGTTTTTTTTCCTCAATATGTCTATGGCTTGGGTGGGATTGTCAAGTATAACTTTTAGAGGTCTGGATTTGTCCGGTTTTTTGATCCCCAGGCGAAAGGTCGTAATGTTGGCTTGTGTGATGGTTGGGTTAAGAGTTGTTAGTGTGGTTGATATTCTCGTCGTATCATCAGTAATTTTGTCGATTTGGGAACCGGCTAGGCTTTCAGGGAAGTTGAATATAATTAAGTTTTTCGACCTTTTTTTCCTCTCCTCGAGCTCATCAGCAGCTTCGCACATTGATAAGTTTGATGAATTTGGGGATTCATGTGATGAGTTTGGTTCTAACACTTTTGAAGAGACCATGTGTTCATAGGACTTAACCTGTCCCTCAAGGATACCAACTTTGACACCAACGTCCAGCATGGTGCCAGAGAGGTTTGAGAGTTTGTTGAGTAATTTAGTCGTCTGATCTTTAGTTAGTTTCAACCCTGGATCAGTAATGCTAGTGTATAATGTACTTATTTCTTCCTTCGCCTTATTTATGTACGAAAGTGCATCGGTAGCACTCATCTTAATAGTTTGTATTTTTATATATTACTTTGTAAAATATAGCGGTGTCAACCCTGTATCTGAGTTGCCTATGACGTTGTTTTGACGTGTGTAAATATGTGTCTATAGTACTCGGGTGACAGTTGAGATTTTTAGTTAATTTGTAAACATTTACCGGTTGACAGCTGCAACTATAATTACACAATGTTACTTTTGATTTTGGTAATGTATTCGTAATAAAAATCACTAAAGAGACTCCTTAGATCAATGTACACTGTTAATTTTTGTGGAGCAAAAAAAATAAGTGACCACTGTGACAATATTATTGATAATATTATGTTATACATATAAACTTTCCTCTTGAATCACTCTATCGATCCCTTCGTCACCGGTGAGTTCGAGAAGCTCGGTTGGGATCCCATCACCTCCTATTATTTTTTTATATGTTTCTAAGTTGTTTTAGTATTTTATTGGTACAACTTTTATTATTTCTTAAATATTTTCTATAATATTCTATACCTTTACGAGTAAAATACTTTCTTATTTATTTCGTTTTTTTGATATTTTAACACTTGTTTTTCAATGTTGTACTTCATTTTACTAGCTATTCAAGGATTTTAATGTTTTTATTCAATTTTCATCATCGCATTAGTATTTTGCTAATTTACAACAAAATGTATTAGATACATGTTGTTTTCTTACGAGTACTACAACTATATTTATGATGTTATACTTAAATACTGTCATCAATTGCAAAATAATCACATAAAAGTCCGCTAGGGCGATAACAAATAATAAATGAATATTATATTTTCATAAAAAATTTACAAAATAGGAGAAGACCTCACAGTGTTAACTAAATATACATACATGAAGTGATGGGACGGGCGCGGGCGAGTTAAAACTAATCGATTATTTCGAAATGCATATTACCTTGATTATGCTCATCGCTAGCCGCTAGTTCTACGTTCACTTACTCGACGCTTCAAAATCGTTTCAATTCCATTAGAAACGAAAATAAATGCCATATAGATGGAAAACATGTCGTTCCCACAAGTGCCCCTTGAATATCATTTTACGGGGGGAAATAAATGATGATGTAGAAGGAGGAGTGTAGATATACAGTTTGTCAAATAAGAGTAGAAAATATATGAGGTCGCCACTGTTGATCAAATGACAATACTAAACACATAACTCATGGTGTTAAAGTAAAGCTGTGTAACCTACATTTTTATAAAAAAATAAAAAGGCTTAATAGTGGAAAAAATATTTTTTCATTGCAGTATAGATCGCCGATCTCAAAATTAGAATTGCATATAGGTATATTATTATTATACCTTTGAAATTTTGTGTTAACGTAATGAAGAATAACTATAATGTAATAAAATATAAAGCACAGTTTAGAAATTGCTATTATTTATTTAATACTAGATAAAGTACCTAGCGTTGCCTGGGCTTTAGATCATGTCTCTAATTTTAGATCTGAATATATTTAACTCATTCAGATCTAAAAGTAGTATAACTAAACTCACCATTAGTGATTCTTCCTTTCTATCTATTGTTAAATTTAAATTTATGTTAAATTAAATTAAAGCAAATCGCTTTATAAATCACCTTTTAATCAAATTTATTTCATGAAGAAAAAATGTTTTTTTTATGTGGTTTACTGTGTTCTATACATTCAGTGTTATTGCACTTCAAAAAATATTTGACTGTTAAATTGATGTTGCCAGTCTACAAATTTAGTAGTTCCAGTTCTTATATTTTCTACTCTTTTTTGACAGACTATACTCGTAACTATACAGAAATAAATCTATTGGCAGTACTTGTACTACTCTGCAAATAATGAACGCCTTTACTTCGCTGCACAGGACAGCGATATGTATAGCAATGTACACGTGTATCACAATAATCGACAATTCCACCAACAACATAATAGCTGCAGGCGGCTTAAGTAGGTACTGTGAGAAGTTAGTTGCACAGGAAAAGAAATAAAAAAACTCAACCCTTCAAACGGACTGATTGAGATACTACCCTGATTCTATTTTGTGGAATACCTTCTCTGAATATTTTCTTTCTATGCATTTTATTTTCTCTTTGTTATTATTGTAAATACTTGCATTAAATATAATGCAAGTATTGCTTTTATTTTTTCGTTATTTCTCTTATTCCAGGCTTCCTCAACCGGGCGCAGTTTATCTGTATATATTTTTCTCTACAGATTTCAGAAGAAATGAAAGGAAAAGAATGGAAAAAGAATGGAAGGAAGGAATGAATAATAATAAATTTATCTTAGCAATATTTTTGGATTTTCAAAGGGCATTCGAAACTATAGATCGAGACATACTAATAAGAAAGCTTAAAGAAATTGGTTTCTCATCTGTAGCCATTAAATTAATACAAGAGTATTTGAGAGACAGAAAGCAGGTAACAAAAATAAATAATCAATTTTCAAAACCAATGGAAAATAAGTTAGGAGTACCACAGGGATCGGTCCTTGGACCTCTATTGTTCATACTCTATATTAATGACATGGTGAAAATATTTTCAAAATGCAAAGTACTACTATTTGCCGATAATACACTAATATACTTAATTGGAGATAACTATGAAGAACTAATACACATTTTAAATAATGAACTAAATGATGTATCAAGATGGCTAAAAATAAATAAGCTTAAATTAAATACAAAAAAAAACAAAATGTATGGTGATTGGATACAAGAAGACATCCAGTGAAAGCAAAATTAAAATTGATGGTGAAATTATTGAAAATGTTACTGAAATGAAATACTTAGGAGTTATATTAGATTCCAAACTAAACTTCAATAGACATGCTGAATACACCCAAAAGAAAATTGGCAAAAAGATATCTTTTTTTGGAAGAATTCGGCCAAAAATTTCTAGAAAAACTGCAATCACCATATACAATTCAATTATTGCTCCACACTTCAACTACTGCTCAAGTATACTTTTCCTATGTAACGAAAGAGAACAAAATAAGTTACAAATTCTCCAAAACAGGGCAATGAGAATAATTCTTCGACGAAACAGATTTTCAAAAATTATTAAAATGTTAAATGAACTAAATTGTTTGACCGTGAAACAGATGCTGACCTTGAACACGATGGTATTTATCCACAAAATATTGAAAAACACGTTACCAAAATACTTCTCAAATAAAATTTTATACAATAAAGACATTCACAGATATAACACAAGGACGTGCAAGGAAATTAGGCTACAAAAAAAGGACAAAGCGAATACGCAGAACAGTCTACTGTACAAGGGAATGAAGTTGTATAACACACTACCAGAAACTTTAAAGTCCACACCAATTGGAAAGTTCAAGATGTATTGTAGGAGCTACATAAAACTTGAAAAAATATAGTGAATATGAAATATTATTATCAATTAGAAATTTGTAAACTTAAATGTACAAATTACTAAAATAAAAAATAACGCACCAGATTTAAATGTCCGGGTTTAATTTTCCCCACAGGAAAAACTAAACTCTTTCACACACTTCCCAAATGATCATCTGGTCAATCCACGTTATGCAATTGCACTATATGTATTATAATTACAAAACAATACAAGAACAACATGTCAACCTACCAGAGACCAGATGGGAAAATAATTCACCGACTCCAGATATTTTCATATCAGAGGGTCCGGCTCTGTGGAATTCCTAATTGAACCTATAAATCCTACTGTTCCCTCAATATAAATATTTAAAAAATCTTTTGTAATCCTACATGTATTTAAAATTACCGATTTTTGCATTTTTATATATAAATTCTTTGACAAATCTAATACGCCTAAATTTTGAATCAGAGACCTAGGTATAATGCCAGTAGCCGAAATAAAAAATGGTAATATTTTTAAAGTCCGAGAATGCCAAATTCTTTTAATCTCATTTCCTAAATCTGTGTATTTTCTAATTTTTTCAGAAACAGTTTTTTGAATATTACAGGAATTTGGAATAGCTACATCAATGATATAAGTTATTTTTTTAATTTTGTCATGTAAAACTATATCAGGTCTATTATGACTAATTGTTCTGTCTGTTAGTATAGTTTTATCATAATATATTTTATAAAATTCATTTTCTAAAAATGAATTTGGTTCATATTCATAATATGGTACTATATTACGGCAGTCAATTAAGTTATGTTTAATTACCAAACTTTGGTGGATTATTTTTAAAACCTGATTGTGCCTAAATGTATACTCGGACGGCGCTAATATAGAACATCCCGATATAATATGTTCTATAGTTTCCGGAAAAGCCAAACATTTTCTACATAAATCATCAATTTGATTTATATCTTTGATTATATGCTTCCTATAATTTTTAGTATTAATGACTCTATCTTGAATGGCAAGCATAAATCCTTCTATTTCTGCGCTCAACTCTCCAATACTCAACCATTTGTTTGACGAAAGTTTGTCAACATACGTTTGGTTGAGATAATTGAAGTGTTTTGCATGAATAATTTTATTTGACCAGGAATCTAATAATTCCTGGTTAGTATTCATAAGAATGTTGGCATTCTCGTCATAAATTTAAAGGTGTAATGTTTCTATCTGCCTTGCAAATTATTTTGTGCATTTCTGAGCTATTAACTTTCCTATGGAAAAAATTTCTAAGCATTTCTACCTGATTGTGTTTCAAAGATGTTATTTTGACTACACCTCTACCTCCTAAATTTCTAGGTAAATTAATTCGTTCTATAGCTGAATTTGGATGATGGCAATTAAACTTTGTTAACGTAGTTCTAATTAATTCTAATTATTATTATTATTATTTTTTATAATTTTTTTTAATTTTTTATTATTAATTTTTTACGCACCAGATTTAAATGTCCGGGTTTAATTTTCCCCACAGGAAAAACTAAACCCTTTCACACACTTCCCAAATGATCATCTGGTCAATCCACGTTATGCAATTGCACTATATGTATTATAATTACAAAACAATTCAAGAACAACATGTCAACCTACCAGAGACCAGATGGGAAAATAATTCACCGACTCCAGATATTTTCATATCAGAGGGTTCGGCTCTGTGGAATTCCTAATTGAACCTATAAATCCTACTTATTATTATTATTATTATTATTATTAAGAATTATTCCACGGGCTGCCACACGTATTATTATTTTGTATTATGTTAATGTAAGTACTTGCGTACTGCTTTCTAACCCCGTATGCATGAACATTGGAGGTTCTGGAGTCGTTCAAATAAATGTAGCTTCGTTCAATAAAATAGAGTCTTGACGTGTGCGGTGAAGGGGGAAACCATATGTTTCCTTATAACGCCGCGGCCTTTGGGAAAATGGTGGGGTCTCCTCCAATGATTCTATTTTTTTTTTCGAAATATTTCTCTATTGATTTTAAATAAATAATAACAAATACATTTTTAAATGTTACTTAATTCTACATTTCTTTCTTCCCAATTTTATTCTTCATTTCCGTCTTCCTTTAGCCTCACAATACATTCAAGGGTGCCACAGTCCAATTGATCAGTTATGTCGTTATGTGTATCTGATAGTTAGTGCCACAGACACTATCAGATACAGCGGTGTACACAAAAACCATTAACACTGTAAAGCAGTGTACATTGTGTGCAATATAGTTTGTGAATGATGAATACTTAGCAGCCCCGGATTTAAGACTTTTTTCAAACCGGGGCAGAAACTAGGTAGTGGCGCCCCCTACCGATGAGTTGCGCCCTTTCCCTTGAGGTGAGTAATGGCCGCTTTGCCCGACGTTCGATCGCTCGAGTTTATTCGTCTCAGCTCGTGTAGCCCCTAGTTCTAGATGCGACGGGGATTCCCCTGGCTAAGACATCACGTACACTATGCACGCGTTCCAAATTGGCCTAGGAAACGTTCATAAATCAACTTAGGATGTGTTCAAAAACCAACTGGGCGTTTAAAATTAAATGAATAATCGATAGAACAACGTGCACTTCGTGAATCATGGATGCCAAGCGCTTTGTGACTGATGTTTTGTTTTCAATCACGATTTTGGTGCCCCCTAAAACTGCCGCCCGGGGCAGGCACCCCAGTTTGCCCCCCCCCCCACCTGATCCGGGGCTGTTACTTGGAGCAGGTGGATGAGTTTGTGGATCTGGAAAGCATGTTTTAGAGAGAATGGAAGGCCTGTAGAGATATTGAGAGAATGTAAATGCAGGTATTTCCATTAATGGAAATTAGCAGTCCACAATGGATTGCCGGTATCTATTCTGAAGTATGGCAGTGAGTCATAGAAGTAGCAGAGGAAGGATGAAAGTAAACTGAACAATGTGGAAATTAGATCCCTGAGGCGTATGTGTATTAAAACCATGTATGATCTTGTGAGAAATGTTGAGATCCGCAAATAATGCAAAGCTTATGTAAGCGTAATGAGTACCTAAGATTAAAAAAGGTATTCTCAGATGGTTCGGGAATGTAGAGCGAATGAACAAAAAAGGAGCGTAACAATACCTACGTCGCAAATGTCAAAGGTAGAAGAAGTCGGGGACCCCCGAGGAATACATGGCACAATCCAGTGAATCAGATACTTGAGCCGGGCCAGAATAGAATAAGAGTCAGAATAATAGAAGAGTATGTATGAGACGATGTATGGATGTGAATGAGGTAAAAGGCGTGTGCCAATACCGAGTTGTTTGGCGGTCTGTCCTCTCTGCCTACCATTGTGAGGAAACGGCGTTATGGTTAATTAGTTAGTTAATAAACACTCCCCTCGAATCGCTTTGAAAAAACATAGAAAACCAGGCAATCACTTGTCACGCCCTGAAATTTCTGGGCGTTCCGATCTAAACCAACCACTTTCCCAGTTTTGTAATAATAATTGAGTGTTATTGTGAAGTCATCGTCACAATTTATAACACTTGCGTAATACCCCAAAAAGATGTGAACTTATGTCATACAAACCCACGCCCGTGTTAAAATAATAACGTCACGGTAAAATAATGTAACCGCGACCCGTTATTCACAGCCGAGAGGTGCTTACTGTTCTGCCATAAGTACTTCGTTCATCAACGTAAATATGAGTTTTCTCGACAACCTAATCCGCATGCTTTTCATTGGACGTTTATCCTGACGAAGAAACCATTGGTTTGAAATATGTCGATTATTTTGATTAAATAGTGGAGCATACAAAGTTCAGTATCAGGGGCCAGCTCGTTGAAAAAAATACGTGATGCTTTGAAAATGATAACGTATACCGGTAATGATAGATTTGATCACATCGTAGTAGCAACGACTCTCAAACCACTTTTATGCCCTTTGGGATCACGCTGTTATTTATTCAATTTAATTTGTACAATTCTTTTATACCATTAAAGATGGTGACCGGACAATCATCACTACCTTTCGAGTAATAAAAATAAAAATTATTAAGTAATGAAAAAAACTTGGTTCTATAGTAAATGAGGTTATGGTGACATCCACGAGAGTGAGAATGTATTTGGGCCATCTCTCATTGTTAGATATGTATCCATTTATTAAATGTTAACAAAATATTTAATCAAAGAAATACCTCTACGTAAGGAGTAGGAATTGGTCATGCCCAAGACATACATAAATGGATAAAGCCAATGGTAATATCTGCAGAGACGCAAAAATAAAAATGTAAAAAATGTTAGTGAAAAGCGGAAACAAGAGCGGACCAATGATAGGTCCCTGAGGAACTCCAGAAAAAAATCAGAGTGTGCAATTCACACGTGGTAGAAGTGAAACCTTCATAAAACTAAAGTAGACCAAAGATCTTCAAAAAACTAAAGTAAATTGGGGAGGCCACGGTGTACCGCACAAAGAGGAGACCGATTGGCTATGAGGCATCGCACAATGAGGAGACCGATTATTATATCTCATTTCTCGCAGGCTAAATCCTATAGTTGTTTGTGTTTGTCTCTTTTTAGTGTCTTTTCGCTTTTTTTCCTTTCATCGAGTTTCAAATCACAACGGTGCTAAAGACGTTTTCACTTCAAAAATGACGAACTCAAAATAACTGGTACCGTTATAAGAAACAAACTGCCTACGATATAAAACATAGTAGCCTTTAGAAAACCAAACGAACCTGACTTGTTAGGAGAATGTCGATGTTTTTTGTTTTTTACATGAAAACCGCACAATAGTCCCAAATTCTCCCGTCTGGAGCCAGTGCGACTATGGCATCCCCAATTTGGGTATGTTGTGAGGCTGAAGGTAGTGGGGAGGGGAAGGAGATAGGGAAGAGGAAGGTGGGGAAGTACCTGGCTATTCAGATCTGGTCACCAAACACGGCTAAAGCCATTTCAAGCAACGTTTCAATTCTGAATGGTGGCCTTCCACCAGGGCGATACTGAGAGTATCTTCCACTGTGGAACGTGCCGCAAATATGCCATATATTATTTTAAATGAATTAATTGTGAAATAACACAAATTAATCAAATTAGTAAAATCTAGCCTAAAGCTTTTTCCAAGTCAAAATAAGCAACATCAACCTGGTTACTAGTGGTTACCCTCGTCAAGTGTTCTTGAAAGAAATCTGATTATGGACATAAGATCGCTTCATCATTATCACTGTGAAGTTAAAGCACGTGGTTTATATATAGTTAAAAATGTATTTTTCGATATAGTTTTGTGTATAGTTAAAAATGTACTTTTCTTCCCGTTGAAAGGCAGTAATAACTTACAGGATACCAATTCACTAACCTCAAAATGATAATTCACAAACATAATAATTCTTTAATTATTCCAGAGATTTTTTTTTACTTGAGAGACTTCTTTTATATTCCATATGTTGGAGCACAACAATAATTATTACAGTTGTTTTAGTTCCATGGAGTTCGTTCCTCTATTGTCACGATTAACCCGAGCGTTACCTCTCACTGCTTGTATAAAACCGTTACAAAAAAAATCAACTCCTCAGAACTATTTGGTTCGTTGACGGAGAAGTGAAATTAAAAATTAGTTTTTTGTTGTTGTTAAAGTGATGCCAGGATTATATCTTTTCCTTTTGGCGATCTTGAGCTCCGTCTGTGCAGGTGATATTAACGGCTTTCAAATTTTCTATAACATTTTGGTGCATTACACTAATATTTTGTGGATCTTTGAGACATGACTCTGTGTGTTTAATATATATTATTGCATTGCGTTTTATTATAAATTCAGAATTATTTCATTCTAGTTTGCAAGACTGATCGAGAATTAAGAATATGACCGTTTAGAGGCCGACTACCCCAAAGCGTCGGGTTTACACCCAGGCATTCAATCCTCTGCTTGCTAAGTACTCCATCACTCCACAAGCAACGCAATTGCAAGCTTGTGCAATGATGGAGGACTAAGAAATATCCTAAATATCACTTGGTATAATCGTAATTCCGAAAAGTTAGTATTTCCTTTTTTAAAATCATTATTTTGTTTTTCAATTTTAGAGCAAAGTAGTGTGTTTATTTTATTAATATTTTTGAGTAGGCAATTAATTTCATTAAAAATATTTTAAGTTTTACTGAAAAAATATAATTTACTAACCACAGAAATTTAAACTTTTTCAAAGAATGAAAGCCACAATATTGACTAGGGTCTTACTAAGTATTTTAAACCATTCACCACAGATAAAAAACCATAAACATACGGTAAATGGTTGTTTATCAGCTGTGTCAAGATTAAAACTCGTCTAATAATAAGGGGTAAGTGAATTGATTGGTTAGATTACGCCTGTCGGTTTGCAAGGTCAATAATTGAGTTATTAGGATTTAAGCTGTAGGTACCTGCCTAGGATGTATCGATTGTGTATTTGTTCATGTCACATTTCTCAAACTAGGTCAGAGGTCAAATCTAAGTAAATACGTTGAAGTTAATTTTAATTTAAATTTCTTTATTTTATTTTAATTTAATAACTTAAGATTTATCAATAACAGATTTCAAGACTTAAAAGAAATAATAATAATAGATATGAACTCTTAAAAGAGTTTCGGGTAATTTTTAAATTTACGCTGAAATTCAAGATTATTTTCGATAATTTTAAGATTTAACGGGTTCAAGTACCGTTGGCGTCATGTATCTTTTCTCGGAAGATTTTTCAATGTGGATGAGTGTTTCAGGCTGATAATTATTGCTTATAATAATTGTTAACGGGAGTTTGTTGAAATAAGTTATACCTAAATAAAGTTAGGTATTTTCAATGTACTTGGTATTAAAATTTGGGATTTTAATATTGTTCTGATATCTTGCTGATATATTGAATTATATGTTTTTGGCTGTATTTTTTTGGAAGTTGTGGTTTTGAATATTTTTGTCTATTATAGGTACATTGAATATTGAAAATATTTTTTCAGTAGAAAATGTAGATGGTTTTTTCAAGATAACGTTAATTATCAATCTTTGTATCTACTATTTTGAGTGGATTTAAAATAACATCAGATATTCTTCCCCAGCCTATAATACCGTTTTTTAATATATATTGAACAATTCCGTTGTACACTGTTTTTAGGTTTTCTGGTCTAAGAATATTTCTATGTCTTATCTGTACAAAGTATAAAATGAGGTCGCTCACGCCGTCTGTGCGCTTAGATCTTTTAAACTACGCATCGGATTTACATGCGGTTTTTACAAATAGATAGAGTGATTCATGAGGAAGGTTTTTAGATATATAATTTATAAACGTTTTAAAATCCACACGAGGTGTGGATTGATTTAACAGATGGCGTTGGTTATAAAGGTTGGGTAACAATAATAAATAATTCATCCATTTGCAGTACATGTATTGGGAAGATAGCCTGTACAAAACTTTTAAGTTTATAATAATAATTTTTTATTTCATTTTATATTTTTTTTCGAGGCATGAGAACACTTCGTTGGATCAAAAATGTAATTTCTGCTCTCACTTCTGGCCTGATATTTGTGTCTATGTATTATTCCGTGTATTATTTACGATGTTATAATTATAAAGACACTTCTTCAAAATTCACAGAACATCTCTTCGTAAATAATCACGTTCCACTGAACAGCAACAAACCTAAACCACTACATATAGAAATAAAGGGTCTTTGATTAAATTTGCTTGAATAATTAGAAATGAATAAGCTAACGAAAGACCCTAATCTAATGCTAATTACTAAAGGAAATGTATTTATTCCCTACTACTTAGTATGTTCACAAAATCGAAACAATATAAATAAGTCATAACAGTAACGTCATTATTAAACAATTAAGAATTCATTATCATTTGTGCGGGGAAAACAGATTTCAAAGTACCTACCTCACATATTAGACTACCTTCTGTCTTAATTATTTTCTCAACATATTTGTTTAACCGGTTTAAAATCAATTTAGTAACCTTCAAAAAATTGAGATTAAGAATCATATAAATAAATTGCCCTAAAGTGGTATAACCAATATATAGTCAAGCCTAACAGGGTCTTCTTTCCCCGCTGATTCTCCCAAGCCCGTTCCTTTGGCAGTTTGCAAATGGCCCTGTAAGCCGAAACAACTGTCACAAGAATAAAACTAAAATACTTGCAGATCTTAATTTAACTTCATTAATTTAATTTTTGGCATTTTACTCTCATTATTAACTTGAAACCCCATGACGGCCGTCGTAGTCCAGCGGTAAGGCTCTTGACTCGCGCACCGAAGGTCGCGGGATCGAATCCCGGCGTAGCAAATAAATTTCATTTGATTAATTTGTGTTATTTCACAATTTATTCATTTAAAATAATATATAGTATATTTGCGGCAAATTCCAGAGTGGAAGATACTTTCAGTATCGCCCTGGTGTAAGACCACCATTCAGAATTGAAACGTTGCTTGAAATGGCATTAGCCGTGTTTGGTGACCAGATCTGTTCTTCCCCACCTTCCTCTTCCCTATCTCCTTCCCCTCCCCACTACCTTCAGACTCACAACATACCCCAATTGGGGATGCCATAGTCTCACTGGCTTCAGACGGGAGCAGTTGGGACTCTTGTGAAGTATTAATATAAAAAAATGTAACCTTAATATTGATGTAAAGAATCGTTTGTTCAAAGTGAGGTGAAAAGTAGCATGATAATAACAATCCTATTGATAATATGAAAGCGGTTATGTGAAACAATATAAAATTTATTCTGTATAGAGAATCAAAACAAATGCCAAAGTTAAATTAATAAGTAGGATTGAATTATTTAGTATCATCAGGGGTGTTCAAGGTAAATTAATTTATCTCTATAAATGTCACACGATATCGGATCCATATTAATTAACAAGTAATTATAAAAGTCATAGGATGCCACGTTATTTAAACACGACAACAAATCATTAAATAATGAATTAAAGATGGTAAAACCCAATATGAAAAAAGCCATGAAAGACCCATTATGATTTCCTTTATATGTTCGAGGTACGCCATGTTCGTTTGGTTCCTGGTGAAACCGCAAGTCCCAACCTATCTCGAGCCCTCTTATTTCCGTACTTAAGCAGAGTCCTGCAATAAATAGCATTTTTTCTTTTATTTTGTCTGACGTCGCCTATTAAAGTTTGGACGATTACTTTTCTTTATTTCTTTCTTCTCTTAGCAGAGATCTCTAGGAGACGTATCTCTAGACGTCATCCAAGAGTAGTTATGGTCTCTTCAGTATCGATCTATTTAGTGAGATCGATTTCTAGTAACGGGAATTCGGGGCACGATGTTTAAACCGTTGCAATTAGGTAATATGATTTCTTTATGATTGCAGCTGAAAAAAATGCCACCGAGTTCAGTCCCAAGTTCCCTCTGCAGGGCTTGGGCACGTGGGCCAGCAACCGCCTGGGTTTCATGAACAGCTTGTTTGGATATCGTCCCCCTATCACCGACACACAGACCAAGGCCGACACCCACCGGGCGCGGTCCTTCAAATCACCGCCACCCCCCAGGACAGACAGGAATGGACGCTGTAAGTTTAATATAATTTTTTTGCATTATTATTCGGACAAGAAAGGTTTTTTTTTGTTTTATCTCGAACTGAAGATATAATTCAATTGTCACGACCAATATCCCGACACGAGAAAGGATGTGGACTGTAAATCTAATTTGTATGAAACAAGACCGATGACTGCGTTTTTTAATCTTAAGTAATTGGAAGGAGAAAGTCCATGCCTTTGATGGGTTCATCTGCTGTTACGGGCCGATCTTGATGCTGGCTGCACTCCTCGATAACGGCACACCGATGGTCACAATTACCGATACTTTTTGGTATATAGATAAGTATTTTTACGATAATTAGCGAGATTTCGAAAGCGAGATGTGAACAATATCACTGCGAATTTTCAACTAATTTGATGCTGGTAATCTTAGATTTTGTGCAAAATTGTAGATGTGTTCCATGTAGGTATGTAACATCTTCTTCTTTTGTAGTAACTAAGTAGGGAATTTCAAGGAAAGGAGGAAAACAAAGGAAAAAATAACAATGAAGGACTTGGGAATATGGGTTTAGTTTTTAATCTGTTTGAGAACTAAACACCAATAGAAGTGTTTATTAATATTGTTTTTAAGGACATGCACTACGAAGAAATGGAAAATCATGTGCTTTTGGGTTGAAAAATTTAATGGTAGGGTTTTGATTTGAAAAAGGGGTTCAGACCCTCCTCATCGGTCTCAGTATGGAGGAGGAAAAAATGGACTCATACTTTAGATTATATTCCCGTAAATTATTTGATCTATCTCTTTCAATTGAATAATGAGTTTTGGTAAGTAGAGATCCCAAAACACTTTTTAATAAATTTTTTGACCCCCTCCCCTTTCGCCCTTACCATCCCTACGATCAAACCGGTGACCAGACAACTCAGAATGAAACCAACTCAGAAGCACCTCAGAAAGGTCATTAAGAGTGATGATAAAAAAAATTAAAAAAATTGAGTATTTTAAAATTATTTTTCCATAGCTTTTAATGACCTTTCTGAGGTGTTTCTGAGTTGGTTTCATTCTGAGTTGACATGGAACCGATCAAACCTCCCCTCAAGGTCGGACCCCATGTAAATGCTATGGCCATGCCCTTGTGTATGTTAAATATATTGTTTTAGGCATTTTCCCACCTACCCTTTCCTCATCTCTTTCCCCTCCCTACCTATTATCAGCCTTACAACTTATCGCAATAATTGTTGATATTGCCATAGTCTCACAGGTTGCAGACGGATGGGAGCAGTTGGAACTCAAACCAATAAAGGTAGAACTCAAACCAAAGTAGGTGGAACTCAAACTAATGTAGGTGCAACTCAAAACAATGTATGTGGCACTAAAACCAACTTACTCAAAACAATTTAGATGGAACTCAAATTAATGTAGGTGGAACTCAAACCAATGTAGGTGGAACTCAAACCAATGTAGGTGGAACTCAAACCAATGTAGGTGGAGCTCAAACCAGAGTAGGTGGAACTCAAACCAATGTAGGTGGAACTCAAACCAATGTAGATGAAGCTCAAACCAGTGTAGGTGGAACTCAAACTAATGTAGGTGGAACTCAAACCAATGTAGGTGGAACTCAAACCAATGTAGGTGGAACTCAAACCAATATAGGTGGAGCTCAAACCAGAGTAGGTGGAACTCAAACCAATGTAGGTGGAACTCAAACCAATGTAGGTGGAACTCAAACCAATGTAGGTGGAGCTCAAACCAATGTAGATGGAGCTCAAACCAATGTTGGTGGAACTCAAACCAATATAGGTAGAACCAAAGATATTCAAATACAGAAGAGATATGCTACGGTGTGCGCGCAACTGTCGCCGGACTACGCGCTAATTAGCGTAGTTTTCATACAAAAAGAATTTGTTCATTTCGTAGATTTTTTGAAAATGTGCATTAATATTGGTTAACACTATATTTTGAATAAAGAAAGAATTCGTTCATTTAGTTTAACGTTCGTTTGGTTTATTCGTTAATTATTTGTTCTTTTGGTTTATTTGTTAATTGGTAAACAATATCGGCGACGCCCGGAAGCGCAGACCCACATAGTAAAAACAGCAGATAGCACATCTACCTTATATTTCAATATCTTTGGGTAGAACTCAAACCAAAGTAGGTAGAACTCAAACTAACGTAGGTGGAATTCAAACCAATGTTGGTAGAACTCAAATCGATGTAGGTAGAACTCAAACTAAAGTAGGTAGAACTCAAACCAAAGTAAGTAGAACTCAAACTAATGTAGATGGAACTCAAACCAAAAAGTGAATCATTACTGATTTATTAGATCATGATGATGTGGATCATGCAATAATATTGATTGGGTTTGCGTTTATTCTTTTAATGAATAAATGACTGTAATATTGCAGTCCTCTCGCTTCTGACGGTGGTGAACTTCCCAGCGGACTCGTGCACAGGTGCCTCGGGCAACAATGGCACCTGCCTCGCCAGCCAGGACTGCCGCGCGAGGCAGGGCTCCCCCGATGGGCCCTGCGCTAATGGCTTCGGAGTTTGCTGCATGTGTAAGAACAACTATTTTTTAAACACCGTTTTCGTGATAAAATTGCCTAGTGTAATCTTAGCTTTACTTTTTCGAGTAATGCAAGAGTTCGGATTACAAAACACTCTCTCATTTCAAATCTTAGCGCGAAGGAATATTTCTAACTAATTATTTATTATTCCGCAAGCCTTAAGATGTGTTTTTTTGATAGAGGGATTAAATAATTTTTGGGGAGTTGGGAGTTGGGATACCCTTAAGGCTCTGCAACCGGGCTCGAAAAGAAGAAGTGGAGAGATACGAAATTACGAATGTTAGAGGAGAGCGCTAACATTTACAGGGACAAAATCGATGCGAAAATTGCGAAAATGTTTAATAAAAGACGACTCGTTTAAAATAGAGCAAAAATCTCGCGGGCATTATCTTAAAAAGCATTTAAAGAAACACTATGAATTTTTTCATATATATAACTTGTAAAATATCTGAAACAAACGTGTTAATTTGCGTTTCGGCGCGGGCAAAGTCTAGATATTATCTTCAAGAATAACATATATTTTTTTAAGAGCTCTTAAACTTACCGTGTTTAAGGGAAATATGTAATAAATCGGTAGAAATCCTGGTTGCGGCGTTTTGGGCGCATTCAGGGCTATGCGTAGGAATGGCTTTATTCTGAAATGTTTGAAGTTTTTTCAAGTAAGACTCTGAAGGGTAGGCCCAGATGGGGTTTGAACAAGTTAGTTTTGGCCTTATCGATGATTTGTAAATTATGAGTTTTATTTTTGACAGTTTTATTTATTTCTTGTCCCGGTATAAAAAAAAAAACTAGTTTCTTAAACCGTTCATCTTCACCTGTAGTTATCGTCAGTTGCGGCAGCTCCACATCGGAGAACGGGACATACTTCGTCAACAATGGCTACCCTTCTCGATATGACGGCACCGGTTCCTGCCAACTAACAGTGCTCAAGTCTCATCCCGACGTCTGCCAAATAAGGTAAGAATATTTTAAAAGTACACCATCCATGCGCCATGACCAGGAGCCATACAAGCAAAGTTTCAATTCTGAATGGTGCTCTTACTTACTTAATGGCGATACTGAGAGTATCATCCTTATCTATAACGTAATATATCTTCCAATCTTCTGGAACGTAATAAATTGTTAAATGACCCAAATGAATCAAGTAAAATTTTAAAATTACGCTACAAAGTGAATTTGCAAAGATAGAAGAAGCAAGTAAAATTTGCTTGAGCACGCCGGTATTGAACCCGTGACCTTCGGATTGCTAGTTGAGAGCCATAACCCTCGAACGCCGCCGGAGTTCAGATGTACTGTAATATGATATATCTTGGTTTCGACTTATTTTCATTGCAATTTTTTAAACTAATGCTAATGGCGCCTGAACTAAATTACCTACTATATCAAACACAACTAGGTAAGTAGGAAAGTTAAATATAATTTCACAGATGTACTATTTCATAATAATAAAAATGTTGTCATATTTCCAGCGATCCATTAACCTACAAACATTGTTATTATTTAGTGATTACATGAATACAATTTCGGTACGGTTTACTTTTATCGAAGAATGGTATCAGGTCAGAAAATGTATTTTTTTTCCATAATGGTTGCACTCTAAACGGGGCATCGGTAGGTAACATTACCTACAGATAACCAATATGATAGTTTCGATTCTCCAGATTAAATGGTTCTATGTCGGGGATTTACTTCAAAATTAAAATTGTGTTCTTAGAGATTTGATGCCAAAGTACCCAACCTAACATAAATTATGAACAATTATTTTCGTAATCTAAAGGTGTATCTAATATCTTGTACGGACATGTGGTAGGTACTTTATTTATTTCTAAATGATATTATAGGCAATTAATGGTTAAAATTTTCATGAATTTAGAGGCAATTTAGTAATGAACATTTAAAACAATAATTTAACTTCATTTATTAAACACTAGCTGGTACCCGGCATGCGTTGCTACGCCATTTAATAAAGAAATTGTTTCTCCCTGCGTGTCCTTTCCCATTCGTCCCGTTCCCCTTCTGCCTCGCCTTCCTCTCCCGCGTTCCCTTCCCCTCTCGCATTCCTACTCCACCTCATCAACCTTCCCTCGCCCCACTCCACTCCCCCTTCACCGTCCCGCGAACCCCCCTCCCGAGTTCCCCTCCCCCTTCCCAGGTTCCCCTCCCTATCCCTGGTTCCCCTCCCCCCTCCCCGGTTCCCCTCCCCCCCCCCCTCCCACAAACCCCCTACCCGAGTTCCCCTCCCCCCTCCCTTAATCCATACATTTAGTTTTCAAACAGCTCGCGTGCCACCTATTCCAATTTTTTAATACAAATTTCGTAATGCCATAGCTCACCAGTAGTTTTATACAAACCTTGTTCTGACAATAACGAATACAAAAAAAAGGATTATCCAATTTGGTGCAGTCGTTCGAAAGTTATGCGCGTACATGCATTTCAGCGATTCATTTTTATTTAGAAGATAGAAGATAGATAGATAGATAGATAGTTAGATAGATGACCAAATTTAAAAAAAATATATAAAAAAATGCATTTCGATGGGCGTAAAATCAAAAATGTATACCTACTAGTTTAAATTAAAGTTATACCCTAACTAAAGTTGATGTTTATTTTTCATTATTTTAACACAGTAGATAAGTCAAAAGTTTTTTTTTAATTATAATTATATCGCAAAAAAATTGCAAAGTTGCCTAAAAAATATAGCAAAATTGAATTCTTTAATTTCCAATATTTTATAATTTAAAATAAAAAATAAATAAAATGGCACTGTAGTAAATATTTAACAAAACTTTTGATTAAAATATTAATTATTCAGTTTGGTTAGGTAATTTGGCCTCAAATCAAAAATAATTTATATGAAAAAGATCACGTGGCTTTATCTCTTCTGCGCGACCCGTTTCATACAAAACACAAATTTGGGTTTTAAAACTCATGAAGTTGCAATGTGAATGTCTCATATCGTGAAAAATCGATCTATTTAATGGCCTATTTTACCATTTGATTAAAAAATAATTTTTCAGTTTAGTACAGTAATTTTTAGCCTCAAATCTAAATTCACGTTTTGTTTTTGTATGGCCGCGAAGCTGAAACTGTATAAACATTTTCAAAAGAGTAATCTCTAGAGAAATCAAGTAAATACTTTCGTGTTTAAAATCACTAACCAAAAACTTTTAGTTTTGAAAATCACGGCACTGAATTATAAAAGCGATTTTGTACCCATTTTTTGTATTTCTTGGGCGTACTAACTATGTAACAATATCTAGACATTTGTTTTGATGACTTTTATTTCACTTGAACATTTGTTACTTTGTTTATCTGCTAAATAAAATATAAACAATAGTAACCAATGTACTTGTGAAATAATAGTCTTCAAAAGAAAATTTTGTACCCATTTTACAAAGTATGATATCACCTAACATCATACAGGATATATGCCTTTATTCCCAAGTCGCGTTGCATTATTACATTATCCCTTTCAGACCCTGTACTCACTTTTGTGAGGGTAAGTTCCTCATTTAATTTCTGACGGTGCAATGCTTCTATGGGTGTGTGACCGGTCTCGATCGTTTGTGAGCATGGCTAGGTACTTGAAAAATATTTTTTTACGGGGTAAAATATTTATGCGGTGGCAACATTAGGATTATTTTGTTGCACTTTTATGACAGTTCATCAAAGTCTTGTCAGTCTCTCTGTTTTTGCACATATCTTTGCTTTTATTTAACTTCTTCCAATTGTTATTAAAGTTATTGTTGGTAAAGAGTGTAATAAACGATAGTGTTGCGCTATTACAAGTTAAAAGTGTATTTTGTATTGATTAGAGACATTTGAATTTTACAACTCACGTTTGTGAGTTCTGGTTCTCAACCCTGCCAATGTAAGTAATGTATGGAATATCATATTTGTGTTATTTAATTAAAATGCCTTCGTTTTTACTGTGTTTTTATGATTTGTATTTTATTTACAGACCATGGAGAATCTTATAAATGATCCAGATGCCATTGTTGACTTGCTTATGAACGGAAATGAATCAGACATTGAGTTATTTGGCGATGATGATGACGAAGATGAATGGACCCCACAAAATAGAACCGCAAGCAGTTCATCTGATTCTGAGCCAGACGAAGAACCGGATAATCCACCACCTGCACAAAGAAACTACCAGTGGAGGAAAAGATCTTTTGTGAGAAAGACAACAACACCAATATTTCAAGTACCATCTCAAGTAATATCACCAGTCGCATTCTTTGAGAGGTATTTTACGCAGGAGCTTTTTGAGCTGGGAGCGAAACACACTGCACAATATTATTTAAGTAAAACTGAAAACATACTGAAAACTTCTGCTTCTGAAATAAAAAAGTTTTTTGGTATAAATGCCCTAATTGGCTGTATTAAATTTCCGAGGATCAAGCTTTACTGGCATGCTCGATTTCGATTTGATCCGATTGCATCAGTTATGAGTCGTGACAGATTTTTTATGTTCCGCGTGAATTTACACTTCGTTGACACATTTGGTGAAAATGCAGACCATGCTAATAATACTTTTTGGAAAATTGATCCAGTGATAAAAGCAGTGAGAGATAGATGTCTTTCTATTAAGAGAAACTTTGGATGTTACTCAATTGACGAGCAAATGATACCATTTCTAGGAAGATGTGCCGTTCGCCAATTTGTAAGAAACAAACCTCGTCCAACCGGACTGAAAAATTTCGTAATGACTAGTTCCAATGGAACAGTGTTGGATTTCGAGATATACCAAGGTGCAAATACACCATTACCCGATCGAACATTAGGTCTAGGTCCTGCAGTAATTTTGCGACTTATTTCAACTCTGCCAGAAGAAAGCTCTGTCTTCTTCGATCGTTATTTCACAACAATGCCTTTGTTTGATAAACTCAAGGAGAAAAAAAATTATGGCACAGGCACCATTATGCCTAACAGATTTAAAGGCTTCAAGTTTACCCCAGATAAACAAATGAAGAGAGGGGATTTTGAAGAAGTATGCCGATCAGATGATGCTGTTTCTATTGTAAAATGGAAAGACAACAAATCTATTTTAATGGCATCTTCATTTGTAGGTAGTACGCCTAGTACTTACGTTGAAAGATGGGATAAAACTGAAAAAAACACATACCAGTTCAGTGCCCAGCTGTAGTAAAACTATACAATGAAAAAATGGGTAGAGTCGATAGTTGTGATCAAAGTCTGGAATGTTACAGGACTTGGGTCAAGACAAAGAAATGGACACTAAAATTAATTATTCATATGTTTGACCTAGCTATAGTAAATAGCTGGAATGAGTACAGAAGAGTTTGCAATGAAAATAATTACAGAAAAAAAAGATATAATGGACCTGCTGGATTTTAGGCTGACGATTGGAGAGTATTTGCTTGGAGGACTGCCACCCAAACGAATGTTTGATGCAGATGCTGAAACGAGCACCCAAACAATACAGCCACCTTCAAAAAGATACCAACCAGCTGCAATTCCATTTGAAGACAAGAGGTACGATGGGTATGAGCACTGGCCCATTGTCGAATCTCTCAAAGCTCCAAGGTGTTGCAGACTGGAGGGATGTTCAAAGCGATCTCGCACCAAATGCCTAAAATGTGATGTCTACTTATGCCTATCAAAAGATGTCAACTGTTTCTTAAAGTTTCATCGCAAATAATCAATGATTTTTGATAACTTCCTATGAATATTTTGTTATACCAGTATCTCTTTTTGGAAATGGTTGAGAACCAGTACTCACAATTGTGAGTATAGCTTTTCCAAGGAAAATTGATTAATAAAAAATATAAAAAAAAAATTTTTTTCTTATTTTGTTTCCCATAATCACATTACTACAACGAAAAACTAAAAATTATTTGTAAATTAGGCTCGGGTCTGAAAGGGATATGCTAATAGTTTATTGCGTTCATTACGATAATAACCATGTTTTATTACAATGTTTATTATATTGCGACTTCCCATGTTGAAATAATTAAAAAATATATATACAAATGTGCAGTTCACATGCAGTGGAAGTGAAACCTTCAGAAAACTAAAGTAGACAACAGTGGGGAGGCTACGAAGCACCGCACAAAGAGGAGACCGATTATTCTCTCTCATTCTCTCGCAGGCTCAATCCTATAGATAATGCGTTTATCTCTCTTTGCAAAAGAAATTTTCACTTCAAAAAAAGTTGTGCCTACCCTGAAAAACCGAACCATACAAGGATTTACAATGAAAGATGCATAAAAAACATACTCGTACGAGCGACGGAAAAAGACATGGACGGGGAGGCATGCCGCTTTTCGGACCTTAAACTCGCCTATTGCGACGATTTCTGTACCAACGTTTTGGGCTTACAAGTTTGTAACGTTTTCTGTATCAATGTTTGGTGCTTACAACGTTTTGTGCTTACAAGATATAGTAAGCACCAACTTTCAAGTTTGGTGCTTACTATATCAATCAAGAAGTGCATCATAATATGAGTTTGGGATGTGTAAATAATCTCATCTCAAACCCTCTGGGATGTAATACCCCCAAAATTAATTTTGATTGTTGAAATCTACTAGCGGAACAAATGATAGCTAATAAAATCGTAATCAGGGAAAACCGCAAGTATACACAGAAACACTAACCTTATATGCCGCTTTGTTCTGCATAAGCACTTCTTGCAGCCTTCATGTTGTATTTTCAGTTCAAATGTAAATGTTCGCCACGCACCAAATACAATACTTAATGGAGACACTTAGTTTTGGTTGCTAGTTTCCCGAGAAAAAATATTTCACAATGCCTTGACATGAGAAAAAACAAAGGCGGTTGAAACACTAAGGGCCGTCTGTTTCAACGCTCGCTAAAGTAAAAGTAAAACAAAATGTCGTTACTATAGTTAAATTTCACAAAAAAGCAGTTTTCAATCAATTTGACTGCTTGTTTTACGTTACTTTTAACTTTTGTACTTCGAAAACCGATAGTTACTCTGGAGTTACTCTGCCATATTGGCATATTTGACAGTTTTGGTCGAAGTAATGTAAGGAAATGGATGCTTCAACATTGATTACTAATATACTAATCAGTAATCATGACAAATATTGTAGAAGAGGGTGATAATGACGATGAATTCCTCATCCAATATGTCTTGCAAAGGCAGCTTCACTCGCTAATGTCGATATACGAAACGATTCTAACCTACTACTCATGTTATATTTTTGTAATGTTTGGTATATTGATTTGAAGATCTTGTAAAATTTGCGATACATTCATTAATAGAGCTTGTCTTTAAAAGGTAATGGTAAATATGTCGATATCGGAATTGATTCTGTTCAACAGCAAGATTTTTTCGACATGCGGTGCCGCTCCAAAAATTCGAGATCATCCCAGATAACCATATTATTGACGCGGGGACGAAATGTTTTGGTTTTCGTTGCAAGACATATTGGATGAGGAATTCATCGTCATTATCACCCTCTTCTACGATATTTGTCATGATTACTGATTAGTATATTAGTAATCAATGTTGAAGCACCCGTTTCCTTACATTACTTCGACCAAAACTGTCAAATATGCCAATACGGCGGAGTAACTCTTGAGTAACTATCGGTTTTCGGAAAGTAAGTACAAAAGTTAAAAGTAACGTAAAACAATCAGTCAAATTGATTGAAAAACGCGTTTTTGTGAAACTTAACTATAGTAACGACATTTTGTTTTACTTTTACTTTAGCGAGCGTTGAAACAGACGGCCCTTCGGCAATAACGAATTTGCGTAAGGTGTCAAACCAAATTTGAAACATTCGATTATTCATCGAGTTATATTATTCGATCCAGTTCTTGCTTACAATCCATTGCTCAGTTTTTTGCGTACAATACAAATCAGTGATCTACATAAGCACAGCACAGATTTAGCCATACATATCACTCTTGCGATATCTATGTTTTTATTTTAGTGTCGAGATCAAAGAAAAACATTGAAATATTACGATAAACCAAGAAGAGAACAAGTTTATTGGCACATTGCACATTTTTTTAATTCATTGTTGTGGAACAAATTGGAAAAAGATGGAATAATTTCATTTAAAAGGTGTTAGGAACTCGTGTAATCTTTAACAATAGTAATACTGCAACAATGAAGCCTTGGCTATATGTTCGAAATCAATCCCTACCTTCGGAAGGAAATTATACTTGCATGTACCTGACGATCTTCTGACTCAGAGCCGCCTTGTAATTATAGAATCATTCACATACTTTATGCATCGACTCTATATAATATATAGCTCTATTTATATATCAGTATAAATGCATGCGGGTGTGCGTGTGTGTATATACATGTATGCGCATGTATAGAGTGTAGAGTGTATATATAGAGTGTGCACACACACATATATATTATGTGTATTAACTAATATTTATTTTGATCCGACTTGTTTTATATGCTAGCTGGTCCCCGGCATGCGTTGCAATGCCATTCAAAGAAATAAATTGATTCTCCCTGCATTTCCTTTCCCGTGCGTCCCCGTTTCCTTTCACCTTCCCCGCCTTCCTACTCCCCCATCTCTTCCCTCACAGCGAACCCCACCTCCCCCGTTCCCCTTCCCCTGCCTTTCCTCCCTGCCGCTAAAATATATGAAATACACACATTTTCATTTATTCAAATTTCATAACGCCAGAACTTACCATTATATATAGCCTGTATGTTATTCTGATGTTTGTATAAATATGCTATATTATTGTAAAGTTTCAATAAAATCCCTTCAATAGTTTTTGCGTGAAAGAGTAACAAACACACATACATCCATGCAAACTTTCACGTTTATAATATTGTGTAGTTTTGTGAGGGGTGCAGACATACGTTCACCGTTTGTCCCATTTTCGACTGTTGACATTTAGTGTGTAAGAAAGAGGGGCAGCATTATATGTTTAAGAACAATAGCAAAACAATCAGCGCATTGACATTTGACGTTTTTGAATTTTTGGAATTCACTCATTACTCAATGTTATACTAATCACAATATTCCTGCAGCTCTTTCAAAAGATGATATTCGTTCCATACAAAATGTATGAGGAAAAGAATTTTCTTCATAATTATTTTTTTCGAGAATTTTTCCGATGTTTTAATTTCTATTCTGCTATTCGGGCGGAGACAAATCCAACAAATGAAAGATTATAAAATCGATCCAGCCTTTTTCGAGTCATAAATGGTGTACTTAACCTGACTTTGTTTTATATATTAAGATTATGTATTACAACTTATCGTCATTCTAAGAAAGTTGAGATGAATGGTGGGTTCACCACCATTGGAACCATCGCTATAACCACATTGAAAATGTTACCTAATGTAATATTTACAACGTGACGTATTCTGTTGGCGAGCCGATAAATAAAATAAATTAAAAAAATAGATAAAAGCTTAATCCGGATAATAATCTTTTAACAGATTGGTTCAGTTGGTCATAGAATAACTGGCAGATAGAGTCTGTCAAATAAGAGTAGATAAAATAAAAACTGTAACTACGAAATTTGTAGACTGGCAACACCAATTTATCTGTCAAAATATTCTTTTGAAGTGCCATGATACTGATGATACAGAACACTGTATACACATTTAAAATGACTTTAAATGAAAAAAAAATCGAAGAAGGGCTGTTATTAAGGCGATCCAATAGTTCAGGAAAAATCGAAATCGGAATTCACGCCCTTTTATGGGAGGAGTTTGAAAATACTTAAGAAAAAGCTTTTGGAAACGTTGGAAAAGGTATTTAAGAATTTTTTTTACAGTTGATTTCGTAAAAACCTATGAAAAACATTAACTCCCTTTTTACGGATTGTTTATTGTAATAAAACGGAAATTTAAAATTGATTTCACGCGTCCATCTTTCGCTCCGTTCGGGGCGTGATTGAGGTATGGCGACTGTGGCGTGGACAGTAGTTCTTCGGTGGACGCCATAGGGTTCACTTTAAAAAACCGAATTCGTCGACTAGTGGCCGTATTGTAAAATAACAACGCGAAAATGCATATTTTATTTTATTTTGGGAAGATCTGGTGTAAATAACAATTGCGATTATTGTAAAATAAACTGAATTTGCCACATTATACAATAAAACCATATCCGAAAAGGGGTTTATAAATAGAAGAGTTTGGACTTGAAAGTGTGTTTTTTTAGACCTTATACTTTATTTTTTTTATAGGCTTATTAAAAGACTTATTAAAAAAATGACCGACATTTTTAAGGGCCAAGGTATGTTCTACAGCCACTATTTAATTGAAGCATCTATAATACTTCTAAGAGATCAATTTTTCAAAACAAAAACATATGATTTTGTATGATTTTGCATTATTTACTATGGCTTCGTCTTAAGTTACCTACTTAAGGACATAAATTTGTTTAAATTGTGTTTTACAAAGTGATTGGTTCTCATTTAAATTAACATAAGTTAGAATTTAACAGTAGTTAGAAAGGAAGAATCACTAACGGTGAGTTTAGTTACAATACTTTTAGATCTAAAGGAGTTAAATATATTCAGATCTAAAATTAGAGACATGATCTGAAGCCTGGACAACACTAATATTAAATAAATGTGAACAGTGAACAATTTCTAAAGTGTGCTTATATTTTATTACAAAATCATTATTCTTCATTACGTTAACACACAATTGCAAAGATATAATAACAATATACTTAGATACATGCATTTCTAATTTTGAGATCAGTGGAATGAATTTTTTTTTTCACTTTTATGCCTTTTTAATGTTTAATAAAAATGTTGGTTACACAGCTTTAGATTATAACCACGATTATATTTTTAGTGTTGCCATTTGTACAACAGTGGCAACCCCCCCCATGTTTTCTACTCTTATTTGACATACAGTACGTCCGCATTACGACGTACAAGGGCTTAACTATGTTTTTTTGTTCACTTTTGAAGGTTGGATTTCGATCAATTCCAAATAAGTGGACCGGAAACAGTGAACCACATTTGCAATAACGACCAGTTCATCGTCTCCGGAGGGAACCCCATCCCAGCGATATGCGGTATCAACCAAGGCAATCACAGTAAGCCAATTTTACAATTGCTTTCCTGTATCCTCTGTCCTCCATGTTCCACTTCTATTTACCAACTGATAATGATAATCGCTAGTTTTGGTACAATAACAACCGACTGCATATCAATGTTGACGTGTACCATACTTTGAATTGAATGTAATATGTTATAGCGATATTATGTTTACATGGTTTGCGCATTGCTTGTTTTAGTTTAATGTTATATTATGAATGCGTTGTGAAATTTGTAGATGTATCCTTTTGGAAAATCAGCGAATTCATTGGATATTTTTATTAATTTGTTTTGTTAATTGATTTGTTGACTTGTATTTCACTTTTATTTTCTTGATTGAATAAATGTACGAATGTGGTGGAATCTTCGAAGTGCAAATTAACCCGCTTCCCGACATCTGATCAAGTTGAAACTTGGCAAATAGATTCATTATCGATGACAATGCATTCTAGCCACTTAATAATTTTCGAATTACGAAAACCCTGTCAATATTTGAAAATCTCCTACAATAAGCGAAAATTGTTGCTTTTAAAAAAATATATATATATGAATACCAAACAAGAGTCCCAACTGCTCCCGTCTGAAGCCAGTGAGATTATGGCATCCCCAATTGGGGTATGTTGTAAGGCTGAAGGTAGTGGGGAGGGGAAGGAGATAGGGAAGAGGAAAGTGGGGAAGTACGTGGCTATTCAGGCGTGGTCACCAAACACGGCTAAAGCCATTTCAAGCAAGGTTTCAATTCTGAATGGTGGTCTTACACCAGGGCGATACTGATACAAATATACTATATATTATTTTAAATGAGTAAATTGTGATTGACGTCCTAGGACGTCAACACATGAGATGGGAAGATGACCTAAAACTCACTGCTGGACATCAATGGAGAAGAGTAGCGCGTGACAGGTCCCAATGGAAAATGTTAGAGGAGGCCTATGCCAAGAGGCAAACTGAGCTTCGGGATATACTTTAACAAATAAGATCATGTCTAATACATACCTAACAGAAGTCCAGAATAAAAAGGCTTATTATTATTATTATTATAAATTGTGATTAACAAAAATTAATCAAATAAAATTTATTTGCCACGCCGGGATTTGATCCCACGACCTTCAGATTGCGAGTCAAGAGCCTTACCGCTGGACTACGCTGGCAGTCATTGTCGTGATGGAGGACTTAGCCAGTCGAGGAATCGAATACGGGACGTCTGGGTGGGACCCAAACCCGATGCCAACGCAGCCACTGATTATGTAATATAAATGTCGGAATAAAATCGGAATTTGGCTCGGTTGGTAGAATTGTCGACTCCAGTTCCTGGGTAGGAGGGTTTAATCCTCAGTCTAATCATTTTTTTAAAGTTTTAATAAACATTTGAAAGCATTTGCACTATGTTAAAAAAAAACTTTGATTTGTACCTACTGGTTGGTTTTCTTGCTGGTGTGGCAAATGAAGTAGGGAGTTAAAACAGCATTTCCATTTGTTTCAGTGTACATAGACGCAGGCATCGGAACCACGAACCCAATAACGCTGACCTTTGTGACCAGCGGCGTATCATTCCAGAGAAACTGGAAGGTCAAAGTCACACAAATTCCTTGCAGCACAATATACAGGGGTAAGTGTTTCAAATAACCTCAATTGGAAGACTAGATCTCTCAAAACGATCCCTTCAAACACCTGAACTGGGACCGCCCAGGTGATATGAAATGCAATCTTTTTTTGCTACATACTTGGTCGCTGTTCATAACTATTATCTATTATGTTTGCGCGCTAAGAAGAAAATTAACCATTGTTTATTTACGAGAGCTGTCTGTAAAATAAGGCCTCCAAGGTGCTGCGGTTGCGAGGAACAATTTTTCGCGAGATCCGGGAAAATTGGCGTGCAGCCTTTTTTTTCCTACGCCAAATCTCCACAAAGCTGAACTCTCTGCAACACTTAGTCTCGGCGTGCCACCTCCCATTCGCCGCACCCGCCAGGTGTGAATTACGCTCTATAAATGTGCGAAGAACAAAACCCCGGTAGAAATTCATTCTCAGCTATTTGAAGTGTATGGAAAACAATGTATTAGTGCAATAACGTGCGCAAATGGTGCAGAGAATTTAAAAACGTGCCAGACTGCCTTCGGTTTCAGATGAAAAAATTGCCAAAGTGGAAAAAACAATGATTGCAAATCGGCGGCTGACGGCTTCGGGAGCTCTGTGATATGATCCCTGATGTCAGTAAGACCACTATTGATAAGATTTTGACAAAAAATTTGGGATACCACAAAGTCTGCCCAAGGTGGGACCCAAAATGCTCTACGAAGATAACAAACGACAACGGGTTGAAGCAGCCCTCAGATTCCTTGAGTGCTATGACCAAGATGGCGAAGAATTCTTGAACTCTTGAATTGTGACTGGGGACGAGACCCCGATACACGATACGACCCCAGAGACAAAGGAACAATTCCAGTGGCAGCATTCAGATACGCCGATTCGAATTACAGAGCGTAACTCACACCTAGTGGGTGCGGCGAGTGGAAGCTCCATTGCGAATGGTTGCCACGCCGAGACTAAGCGTCACAGAGGGTGCAACGTGGTGGGGATTTGACAAGGCAAAACCAGGCTAAACGCCAGTGTTGCAGGATTCCGCGTAAAATTATTCCTCGCGACCGCAGCGCCTTGGAGACCTTATTTTACGGACAGCCCTATTACTAACACTTGCATAAAAAATTGTAACCATTGCAATGTACCTACCCAAAAAACAATGTAAATAATACAAACAAATGGAATGAAAAACGATTTTCATTGATCGCTAAACACAACGCTGACTGAGATGTCTGGATTTGCATTGTGAAAGCTGTCATGTTAGGTACCAACTAAAATAAATGAAAACAAATAACTTTGTTTAGACCACTTATTTAATCGAAATTGTCAATATCGTTTGAAACCAATGGTTACTTTCGTCAGAACAAAATGAAAATTAACAAAAATACAATAGACGAACGAGTAAAAAACAATTTTCAATAATTCTGGCTTTCACGCTTCAAGGGTGAAAGGCCTTAGGCCATCATTTGAAATTATGGAGAGAGAGAAGGCGAATATGTATGCCTCTTTAATTTAATTTATTTGGGAAATTTTCATAATTTTAATAAAGTAAGAATTCATAAAGGAGTCAAAATACCTAAATACTCGCATCATAAATTATTTCAAAACATAATATCAAGATATGTAGGTATTGACTTGTTTCCATATTGTTTATTTTCAGCTGAAGAGGGTTGCCTCCAATATTACACCGGCGTGTCCGGTCAGCTAAAATCCTTCAACTATGACCCGGTCGGAGGTCTTCAACTCTCCAACCAAGATTACAGCATCTGCATCAGGGTAGAGAGGAACTTCTGCGGCATCCAGTATACTGCATGCCCCGACACGGCCATTTCGGCAGGTGAGGTCGGCAGTCAGACGGGATTCATCGACCAAAGTAAAAGTTTTTCCAATTTCTGTGCGCTTTCTTGGAGGGGCTAACAACTGCAGACTCGCACAGGTTTGGTAGCAAAAGCTGAAAAAAACATCAATACCGGAAAATAAATGGGTGTGGGTAAGTGCCAGAAATAAAGGAAGACGTTTTTATTAATGAAATGATGGATAATGAACGCTTTTATTATTATCGTGAAGATCCACGATTACGGTACCGTCACACAAAAAAGGCAATAAACATACCTCCCTTATCACAATAATGCTGCAGCTCTTTCAAAAGATGAGATGCACAATGTAGGTACGTCTGTTTCCTACAAAGAAAAAAAGTAATCATTTTCTTGCATCTCTCTCACACACAGCACCGTGACTTCTCCATATACCCCTACAATACTAACCGTGACGATAGTTTTGAAAGTATGGAATATAGTTACAAGGATAATATTGAAGTGTGAGTGAGTTCCAAAAATTCAAAAATTCAAAAACATCAAATTTCAATGCGCTGATGGTTATGTTTTTGTTCTTAAACATATAACGCTGCGGCTCTTTTTTAAATACTAAATAAAATTAGTCGAAAATGAGACAAACGGTGAACGCATGTCTTCACCCCCCAAAAGAAACATACAATCATTATCATACATCTCCCGCACAGTATAAAACGCAATTTCCAACGCTGTACTGAGCCCATGAGCGTAGGCACGTGGGGCAAGGCGGTGCGCTTGCCCCACCCTTGCTGGCCGATGCATGACATCTGGGATTGTCGACCAAATTGCATTTTTAAATTTACAGCACTTCATATGATGGTTTTTCCTTCTTTCGTTCATATTCTAGGAATTCATAGAGCCCAAAGCATGAATATGTTGTAGAAGCCTACTTTTTTTACTCTACTACTTCTTTTACTCTGGATTTTTATTTTTGCCCCACCCTATATCAAAACCTGGCTACGCCCATGGCTGAGCCATAAAAGATATATCTGTTTCCTCCAAAGGAAAAAAAGTAGTACTTTGGAAGAAACAGACAAACGTATTTTGTGTCTCATTTTTTTGTCTCGCCATTATTTAATGTGTAAGAAAGAACTGCAGCGATATAAAGATAAGGAACATAGGCTTATTGCCTCTTTTGACGTCACGGTACCTTAAACGCGGGTCATCACGGTAATAATAAAAGCGCTCAATAGTTACAGATGATATAGGTAAGTTGGTACGATCGATTTCTTACATAAATGAAAACTAGTCTTTTTCTGGCACTTGCAGCTTTTTAGGTTTCTGGTATTCACCCCACTTCGGCCAGTATGCATTACAATTATAACAATAAAACGATTATCAGCTATTCTCAAGTTTTAAAATTCAGTCACTAAGCATCGCTACTAACACATGATAATCTTTGTTAGTAAAGAAAATAACACACGTTAATACAACAAGCCACTAAAACCACCAAGTTTATAATGTTCTCAATTACTGGAGAAAATAACAATAACACGTTTTTTGGCACAAATAAGCAATCACCAAAGCAATAAAAAAATAACCATTCGAAATTAATAGAAAACTTGGTTAGGGACCTACCGGGTAAATTAAGGGTTAAAACTAACTAACCATTCAATTCGTGGCATAAATGCACCACCCGACAACTGTGACATATTTATACATATTTATACTTGTAGAAGAAAACCTTTTCTTTAATTTTTTTAAGACTTCAAAGATATTGCTTTCAATTTTATTTGTTTGTCAGTTTCTATAGATTTATTGATCCGGACATTCTGAGCAACGAGCACACAAAAATACAAAGGAAATATTGAAATCCCGATTAGTGGTAAATTTCCAAAAATGTTATGATCATGTCTACTTGAAATTAAAAAAACATACAGTTATCCAAATTTCCAAATAACAGCAAACATTGTGCAACATTTTCACAACATTCCTACCATTTTGTAATGTAATAATTTTATTTTTATTTTTTTATTTATCTATAATAAAATATGTTTACAATGGTTTTATTTGTATGCCTGTCTCACTAGGGTATACCTGTGTCGAGACAGGACCAACTACGGAATAGCCTGAATCCTCGACAAATCAATCCCAATTTTGAAAATGCCAATTGAAATGATTTTATTTAAAAAAAATATATATTTCTATAGGTGGGTTCTTTATCGCTGATCTGAATTCTTTTAACAATCAGTTCCTTTAATTTGATTTTTAAATGCGTTTAAATTCAAAGCAAATTTGAGTCTATTGAACTAGATTTCATGCAGGACTAACGCACATCACAGACAACCGATATTAGTATCTACGTTTGATGATGATATTATGAAAAACGAACCTACAGTGCACAACAGCACATTGTGCAAGTGTATTGGTCCAAAAACTTACGCTTGAGGCTAAAGGTG
Source organism: Limnephilus rhombicus (assembly GCA_929108145.2). NCBI lineage: Eukaryota > Metazoa > Arthropoda > Insecta > Trichoptera > Limnephilidae > Limnephilus > Limnephilus rhombicus. The sequence goes on from OV815275.1 coordinate 11,153,355, forward strand.
CTCAAAACAGGAACTAACAAAAAATCAAAATGTTTGCAACATTAAATTAATTGCAAAATTAGCCCTCAACGATAAGGCTTAAACTAACATACGCAAGCCCAATCAGGGCCCATGCCGCAGAGTTCAACTTGAAAAAAACTACAAACATTTCTAAATAAAACCATCAGAAATGGATAAGAATGCAAATAGAAAAGAATTTCCCAATTCCACCGGGTCTCTAAAGTCCCTCTCATTAAAAATCACATATTAAGTCTCGCGGAAACATTTAGCGTGTATTCTCATCAACTCATTCAATTCCATATTGCAGCTATGTTCCATTGCTTTTTTTAACACAACTTAACTTACTTCTGTTTTTCCAACAACTTTTTTTTAAACTCATGATGAAAGAAAAAGGGGCCTTTCTGGCCCGGAGCTCTGTATGCCACTATATCAAAAGTCTAAAGTGAGTTTGCAGTAGCGGCCGTTCCTTCTGACTGCACGAGTGGGCTTTTTTAGATCCATCCCCATACTAATGAGGAATTCATAAATCTGAATTTAACTATCTTCTCTAAGAAATAATCCATCGTGATGTTGTGTTGCATGTTTAGCGTTAACTATTATCCTTACAAGCATCAGGCAATCGGTCCCGGAGTTTCACGCTGTCCGGCAACAGCAACCTGGCCGTGCCCGCCATGGTCGGTTCCAGCAACACGCCCAACAGCTGCCCCGCCGACTGGGTCATCATCCCATGCGCCTCGAACGTTGGCCGCCCTCCCGCCAGTGCGCCATCCTGCACGGACAGGATCTGCGGGGGCACGTTCTCGGCAGAAGTGTCGCTGCAGGCTTCGTCTGTCTTCAGTAAGTTTCATCTACAATTTTCACCCTTCACCTTGGTTTTCTTCGTCTCTTCCTTCTCTTTATCTCTCCTTATTTCACCTTCTCTTCGCCTTGGTCTTCTTCGTCTCCTTCTTCTCTCTCTCTCTCCTTCTTTATACTTCTCTTCACCTTGGTCTTTGTCTCATTCATCTCTTTCTCTCTCCTTCTTTCTCCATCTCTTCACCTTAGTCTTCTTCGTCTCCTCCTCCTCTTCGTATCTCCTTCTTTCTCCTTCACCTTGGTCTTCTTCGTCTCCTCCTCTCTCTCTGTGTTCTTCTTTTTCCTTATCTTCACCTTGGTCTTCCTCGTCTCCTTTGTTTTTATTTAAAATTGTCCCCGGCGTTGGCCACGCTTTACGCGATTTTTTTCTAAATTAATTGGTGATATATTTCACCAAAAAGTATTTAAAAAATTCTACTTTATGGGGTGGGAATGGGAATATGGGTTGTTTTTAGAAATAGCACGGAAACAGTGACCTTCCTCTTATTTTGAAAGTCAAATGTGCAAAATTTCATAAATCTCGAAAGAAAACTGTAGATTTGTATTAAAAACCAAAGCAACACCAGAACACTTCTTTATACTCGTATATGTTGAGTGTAACAGCACACATCAGAAGGATTTTAACCAGCGATTCCTGAGCGTATTTGGAGTAATGTCATTTCATCAAAAACAAAAACAAAATGTTTAAAAATCACATGTCACCACTGGTCATACTGCTAAGCGTGACAACGGCATGACTCATCTCTGTTACCGTGCTGCTACAACGAAAGGCGTATGCATCACGTGGCCTGTGCTGGCTGGCTGAAGTACTCAGTTGCGACGTGTGATGGAAAATATTTTTATTGGTTTTAATTTAAAAAAAAAGCAGAGTGTTGAATTCACATGCGGTAGAGGTGAAACCATCAGAAAAATAAAGTCGACAAGAGTGGGGAGGCTACGAAGCACTGCAGAAAGAGGAGACTGATAGACTATGAATCACCCCACAAAAAAGGAGACCGATTATACTATCTCATTCTCTCGCAGGCTAAATCCTATAGATATATGTGTTTGTCTCTTTTTAGTGTCGCTATTTTTCGTTTTATTGAGTTTTAAATCACAACGTTGATAAAGGAGTTTTCACTTAAAAAAATCTCGTATCATCTGTAAAATATGCTGGATAAAATCCTTCAGGTGCGTGCTTTCATACACTCTATACATATGAATATAGCTGATGTCCCCGGCGTTGCCCGGGCTTTATGCAAAGTTTTTCTAAATTAGATGAACATAGTAATTTTCTTAAAAAATACTGCTTAAAAAGGAGTGGGAAAATGGAATGGGGTGGTTTTTCGAAATCTTTTTTAAACACTGACTTTTTTCTTGTTTTGAAGATATGTAGGGTATGCGAAATTTTATACACCATGGAATAACATTGTACATACAAATCAAATACACTCCGCCCGCCATACGTCACAGACATTCTTCTTTATATGAACAGAGAAGATTTTTTTCGTTCTTAGACCACTTTAAAAAAAAAAGAACATAAATAAATGAATTCTATTCTCGTTCTAGGTACAGTGAAACCATTCCGTATTGCGTTCCACACTGACAGTGTCGAAGCACCCAATGACTTTGGAAACAGGGGTTTTTGCCTCAACTACGTTCAACAACCTTGTACTAATAATCTAAGTTAAGCATTATCTAAGTTAAGTAAGTTAATCCAAGATAAGCATTATAACTTTAAATTGCCACACAAAAAAATGCGCCCACATGAAACATGAAGTATTTTTTTTTAAATTAGGCATTTGAGTAAACCTATACATACGGAGTAATAAACTAGACAACATAGTAAATCCTTAGGAATCGGGCGTATTTCGACAGATGGAAAAAATATTTCCGCTTTGCAATAAAATTCAAATAAATGAAATATTTCTGCACATATCTGAAAACTAAAAAACGGTTTTTGAAAGGTGATGAAACACATTTACAAATGTAATTATTAGAAATAACAGTATAATTTTTAAAACAAAATATAAGTTTTAAAAATGTCTTACCATATGTTTTTTTCTATTTAAAACTACTGAAAACGAAAAAAACGAAAACACTCCATTTTTAATTAGGAAAGTGTATTGTAAACGTTATTGCCACCGTCATTTGTCGTTTAAAAAAAAAATTAAAAAATTCTCGAAATTTGATATAGGTATTTTTCTCAGATTAAACTTTTTTTAATTAACGTTATTTTCAATACGTACACCCTCTTGGGATGACCTATGGCAGAGGTTATCCAATAAATGGCTCCCGGGACGGTGGTACCCATACTCGCCTCCCAAAGATTTACTGAGTAGCATTAATGTATACATACATAAACATTTCGTAGGTTATGCTTATGTACCTATACCACGAACCTGATTTGTTTGTATTTTAGTATATAAGTGTTTATAATATAATATAAGTAAAATTGATAATGTTAATAAAAGATTGCTAAACAAATGAGTGTCGTTTAATTTTCCATTGCTTTTTTATGTGTATGCGGCACAGGAGTCCCAACTGCTTCCGTCTGGAGCCAGTGGGACTACGGCATCCCCAATTGGGGTAGGTATATTATGAAGCTGAAAGTTGTGGGGAAAGAAAGGAGATAGGGGAGAGGAAGGTGGGGGAGTATTCATACTATTCAGATCTGGTCACCAAACACGGTTAAAGCCATTTCAAGCAACGTTTCAATTCTGAATGGTGGTCTTACACGATACAGAGAGTATCTTCTACTTGCCATAAATATACCATATATTATTTTTAATTAATTATTGTGAAATAACACAAATAAATCAAATAAAATTTATTTGCCTTTGGATCGCGAGTCGAGAGCCTTATCCCTCGAACACAGAGGCGTGGAGGCCGGAGTATGAAGCAAAGAGTTTGTGATGTCTTCTATGACATATCGGTATACAATCATGTAGTTGAGCCATCCCCGTAATAAAGTGTATTTGACAGACCTCCTTGGTCGAGGGGTAAAGCTCTAGACTAGCCATCCGGAAGTCACGTGTTCAAATCCCGGCGTGTGCAACAAGGCCGTAGCCAGGGGGGGGGGGGATCGGGGGGGATTGATCCCCCCCGAAATTGATATTTACATCGAGAAGGTAATTGATTTGTTCGCTGCAAAGAAAGCTAAAATTTAATTGTGTAATTATAAAAATACATGATAAGATTGATACGTTACACCATTTAATTTCTTTTAATAATCACTGTTCCGCCAAACAAACCCCCCCCCCCCCGAAATTTTTTTCTGGCTACGGCCTTGGTGTGCAAGTAGATTTTGTTTCAATAAGTTGAGTTATTTTTCACAATTTATTCATTTAAAATATGATTTTAACACTATTACTTAATTTTATTCCTTAGAAGAAAAAAAACATTTTCTTGTAAATCGGATCCACTGTTATTTATTATTATATTTAAATCTAGATGAAGAATTCTGTTTTAATAAAATTAATTATTAATTAGGTAAAAACAAAATAAATTGAATAAATAAATAACTACTGCCATCTATACCGAAATTATTAAACTATGTGGTATTAATTCGATATTCTCTGTTGACTACTGCCATCTATACTCACAACTCAACAACTTTTTAGCAATTTTTCATAAACACACGGTTTGAAAATATGTTTTGCTAGTTTCAATATAGATGTCTCTAGTATATCAAATTCAGACAAATTAATGATTTAATTTTTCTAATCAACGGGTCTGAACTCTAAACTCTACGAACCACAAATTAAGGCGATCCAATAGTTCAGGAAAAAATCGAATTCGGAATTCACGCCCTTGAGTTTAAAAATACTTGAGAAAAGGCTTTTGGAAAGGTTGGAAAAGGTATTTGAGAATTTTTTTTACAGGTTGATTTCGAAAAGGCCTGTAAAAAACATTAACTCATTTTTTACCCATTGTTTATAAAACAGAATTTTAAAATTGATTTCACGGAACAAAGCGACGTGGAACCTAGCGTCCGTTTCCCGCTCTGTTCGGGGGCGAACTGATAAAAAAAAACGGGGACAGTTATGTCCCTTCGGTGGACGGCATAGAGTTCACTTTGAAAATCCAAATTCGTCGACTGCCGGCCGTATTGTAAAATAACAAAGCGAAAATGCATATTTTATTTTATTTTGTGAACTTCGGGCGTAAAAATCATTTTTTTTTGCGATTATTATGAAAGAAACTGAATTCGCTACATTAAACAATAAAACCATATCCGAAAAGGGGTTTATAAATAGGAGAGTTTGGACTTAAAGGTGTTTTTTACAGAGTTTATATTTTATTTTTTTATAGGCTTATTAAAAACATACCGATATTTTTAAGCGCCAAGGTATGTTCTACACGCAGTATTTAATTGAAGCATCTTTAATACTTCTAAGCGATCAAATTTTCTAAACAAAAACGTATGATTTTGTGTGATTTTGCATTATTTACTATGGCTTCATCTTAACCGGTGCAGTTGCAAACGTCACTAATATTCTAATTAATTAATTAATTGCTGGCAACCTGGACGTTTATTAAGCTTAAATAATCTTTTAAAAGTAAGTAAGTTATCCGCCTCATTAGACCTTGTCTGTTCTGAGACGGGTAAAAATTAAAAAAAAAAAAAAAAAATAACCAAAAAGGAAAAAACGAGATCATAAAATTTACGTAAGTAGATTCTTGATGAGCCATTTTTTATTTCTATCATACCAATTTCCGCACTTTTGAAGGCCTTTTCCCAACTTAAAGCTTTGAATAGGTAAATAAATGATTACTAGTAAGTGTATGAGAAATAGAAGGGGACCCAGGACCGTACCTTAAGGGACTCCATACTTAATTTCTTACGTATCACTGTACCATAAGTAATTTTACTACTTATTTATTTTCTATTTTTAGTGTTGCTAATAAACCAATCGAGCGGCGCGGGCTGATACCAATATTTTCAAGTTTATCATATTATGTAGATATTGTGGAATATTTTTTCATCTTTTTTCCTAATTGGACGCCTGCCCATAATTAAATTTTTCTGTACCCACCTCCTTACATTATTTTATTTTTCTGTTTTTTTTTTTTTGCCGAGACTGCATATTTATTATCATAATTGTTTTAATAGTGAGGTCTGCAAAGGTAATGTAAAAGCCACTTTGTTTTAAATTATTTATTTTTAAATTAACATTTTTTTATTTTTCCGCGACATCGGATAACACAGAAAAACTTGAAGTTAAAAGGAATTAATATGAATTCATAATAGTACATTCAATGGACACATCAAATCTACTGAATATCGTACAATATGCAATTATATGGAATTCTACATTCAGAACGATAGGAAGTTCAAAACACTTCCTGACTATCATCAATAAATATAACATTATATTACCAAATATTAATTATTTACAACATAGAAATCAAATAATTTATTTCTATTTTAATTAAAAATACTCATAAAAAATGTCATCTATGGGTGTACGAGTACAATAATTCTTAAAATGTGGTGCACCTACATTTCAGGTGCATACCTAAGCACTTACCAAAAATAAGTTCTTACACTTACCGTACACTTAATATGTAGATACAAATATTTAACTATGTACCTATCGACAATTCGTTTTTTCGCCTCCAGCTTTTTACATTTCCCCGTAAGAGGTGCATGAAAGTTGTGAGAAATTCGAAATTCACCACAATATCGTGGGATAATTAAAATAACTAGGTAACTTCGAAATCAGCGTTTTTGAATTACAAACTAAAAGCATAACTTTATTTACTCGTGTATGAATGCCACAAACAGCGTCGCGTCGTAATGCAAGTGTGTTTTGTGAGCATCTTCAAAAAACGGTACATTTTAATTCCTAAGGGTGTTTTTTTAGAGTTTCGTTTTTTAAACTGGCAACGTTGTTTCTACAGAATGTCAATTCTATTTGATTTGTAGTCAGTACGTTTTGCCATTTCACAATAAATACACTGACGTCAGAACAGCGCTGGCAAATTGTGCACATTTATTTTATTGCGTTTATTTATTTATTTTAATTTTATTTAGTTTGTTGCGGAAAACTTTTGGTGAGCGCATAATGTCACGTAATGGACCTGTAAACTGGCCTCTACGATCTCACAAAGTTGTCGAAAATTGGACTTCACGATTGCGCTTCATTCGTGCTGGCCGTGGCGCTCATATGCCGGAAATCATATTTAAACAATAATGGAATAAAATTATCTATTAAATAAAGCCAATATCATGGACATTAACATTATTTTAAAGTGTTTTTTTTTCCTTTTGAATTTGTATACCTCTAAAATAACACCCTTTATAACCAGGCAACTCCATTTACCACAAGATCCTTGTTTCAACTAGACTGATTATAGCACTAAAATTTGCGGAATTGCATAAGTTGTATCGACTAGGTAAGCCATTCCATTTTTGTATGTAAATGCATACAAAATTATTAGCTATTTTCTTATTTCCAAAATATAAGTACCTATCTATTACGGATCTCAACACATCAATCTGCGATTTAATTATTCTAAATAGTGTGATTATACAAAAACCGATTTATCAGATTGATTACCCATCTTATAATTCTATTTCCCAACAAAGCTAATTTTGGAGTTACTTAGTTGTAGTAATTACTCCACAATATTAATATATCATTAACAGTTGCATGATAATTCAACAAAGTACCATTTAAACACCCATTGAAAAGTCATTAAAATTGATGAAAAAAAATTGCCCGTGTCCTAACCTAACATAACCTATTTAACCAATTTTTTTTCGTCTCTTTTAATGACTTTTCAAAGGAGTGATGAAGTGCTGCTGTGATGATTTGTCCGGTCGCCATTTTTAACATAGTAGGTAGGTGTAAGTGTAGCAACGAACTTTGTACAAAACTTTCTTTTACCTTCTAATAAATCGACAGCAGGGTTCAAATCTTTGAGGGTAATGAGAAAATATAAAGCGCAAAATATTATTAAGAGATTATTCTACCAATTTTGAAAAAGCAGCAGCTGTCTCTTTTTGCTACTTTGTACGTCGAACTTTTTGTACGTCGAACAATTGGGAGCAGATATGTTTTTCGAATTCAATTTTTCGAAATCAATTGTTTGAATTTCAGTTTTTCGAAAGACAATTTTTATTCGAACAGCAATTGGCCGAAAGACATATTTTTCGAATTTGTTAATCAACTTTTTAAATATACGAGTATATATATTTCACTTGCTTTTTATGACTAACGAGATACTGTTAGGTTTGGTTAGGAATTAAGTTGGGTTATTTGATTAAAGTCCATCCTGTAATAAAATACGTAGTGTATACCTACATACTTATATCATTTCGAAAAACTAGTCTTTCAATTGATGTTCGAAAAATATGTTTTCGAAAAATTGAAGTTCCAAAAATGGCATTTCGAACAATTGAATTCGAAAAATTGCAATTTGGTCAATTTACCCTGACTCGAACAATTCACATTCTGAAAGTTTTGAACCTTTCTATCGAAATGTTATGAAGTACTATAATATAAAATATGTTAACATAATAAATGCCCTTCAAAACGCTAAACAAGAATAAAAGTTAATATTACGATATTGTGCATTTTTTTGGCTATTTGAAGTTTGAAGGCTAATTGTGGATTTTTATTATATTACATTTTTTTACATTAGCTCCACATAGGAAGCCCGACAAAAAAATCCATCAGAACCTATGTCATCTTTGGGGATGCTGTGTGGAGAGTCTTTTTAGGAAAATGAAGTTATGAGAAGGGAAAAGGAATAAGGGGTGGGTAGAAATCTGGGGGTTAATGTGTCCAGGAGTAAGAATCCATCCCCTCCACTGTGGTGCAAGGCGATGGGTCGAGAGATTCCGGCTGGTGAGGTCAAAAGATCTCCCTCAATCAGTCTCTTCCAATCCGGCTCACAACGCAGTAGGAGAGCAAACGCACTCGCCACCGAGACCTAGACTAACCTCACTCCAAGAGTCCGGGCACCCCCGCTAAATCAACAAACGAAACGAACCACTTGGGGTGATCTAAGGCAGGGGTGTTGGTCATCAAATTATCGAAAAGAAACAGAATAAATATCTAAAGCTCTTCAGTCTGTGAGGAAGAAATCTAGCCATAGATAATAGAAACACAGGGGGATGATAGTCCGTGGAAGCGTGCCGACTGTCGCCGAGCTTCAAATCAAAACGGTTATGCAATGAAATTTATGTATTCAGTATTTAGGTAGAAAAAAGGTGAGGCGCCGCTATGTGTAGATGCAGTTTGCAGTAGTATGAAAGAATGATAAAGGGGCACTTTTAATACGCTCATTTTCATATTATTTACGAGTATTTACTTATTGTTACGAGTATTTATTATCTAAAATGCTTCCCAGAATGTAAGATTTGTCAGTACCGCCCTGGTGAAAGACTACCATTCAGAATCGGAACCCCTTTTTTAATGAGCCATGTTTCTCGTACTTCCCCATCTTTATCTTCCTCTTCCCCGTCTTCGTCTTTCTCTTCCCCACCTCCTTTTTTCCTCCTCTTTACTACAGTCAACTTCATACCGTGCCCCAATTATAGATGACATAATCATATTTGCTGCAGATGGTTGGGAGTATTTTGAACTTTTGTACGGTAGGTAAATATTCACATAAAAAAAGGTAAGATACGATTCAGCACAGCCATCATGATCTGTGAAGTAGCAAAGTATTCAATCAGCACGTACTCCTGCTGATAATCAGTTTATTTTTTAGAGATTAGATAAAAATGTGTTTCGTGTTTAGTTTACAAGTATTTATAAATTGCTAGCTGGTTCCCGGCATGTGTTGCAATGCCATATTCAAATAAATAAATTGTTTCTCCCTGCACTTCCTTTCCCGTGCGTCCCCATTCCCCTCCCGCTCCCCCGTCCCGCAAACCCTCTCCCGCGTTCCATATGATCAGTCCCAGTACATTCAGTTTTCAAACACCTCGCGTGCCACCTATTACAATTTTTTTATTCAAATTATCATTTTTTTTATTAAAAATATTCATTTTTGTATTTTATAAGAACAATCAATTAAATTTGGTACCTAACATAGGTACCTACCTATTTAAAATATATATAGTTTAAAAAATCTATAGACAATCTTTTAATATAAAAAAACAGCTGCCTGCTAAATTCAATTTCATCAAACGCGCGAACTGTTAAATTAGTTAAAAGTTAGATTAGTTAAAATAGTCGTTAAGTTTTCGGAAATTATTTAACTTTCTGCGCAATTTTATTATTTTTTCTTTCCGTAAGAACCTTCTACAAAGTATTTGAAAACTTAAAAAAAAGATTAATAAAATAGGTAAGGTCGTTCTGAAGTTATGGCGTGACCGAGGGAAACAGGGATTCATTTATATATACATATACAGATTACAAGGATCGGTAAAAGTACCAATGACAATATTTTTCTATAAAATATCTGGATTACATAAATTTAACCGGGCGGGGTTAGTACCTACATACTAGGGAATGATTTGAGGAAAAAATAAAAATTAACGATAAATAAAAAAAAAATATGTGATGTAGGCATGTGAACTTGTACCTGAAATAGTGGTCGTTGTGAGTGCGTTTGATTAAGTTACCAGTATGTAATTCAGAAAAATAATGAAAAATTAAGGGACAGGAAACAAATGACAGCCGAAGAAAAGACTTAAGACAATCCGTCTTGCGGTTATATGAAGTGGAGTGGTCTAGCAATACTCGTGGTGCGCCTCGTCCTGCTGCAGGTAGACGTCGGAGAAGGGCGCGGCCGCGATGTGCGCGTGGTGGTGTCCGGGGGCACCCAGCCCCCCGGAGCCGTTCTGGCCCCCCTGCCCGCCGGGGCCCTGACCGCCGCTAGTCTCCTGTCGCATCATATTTCGGCGCCACTTTGCGCGGGCGTTTTGGAACCAAACCTTAGGAAAAATACATTTATTTTTATTTATTTTATTGTTTAAATTGTAACATTGTTACAGTAATGAACATAATACTATGGCAAAAACAAATGACTGGAATACACATTTTCAAGGATTTCTACGCCAATTAAGAGAGCTAGCTCTTGAGCTTGGTGTAGGAGTTATTTCATAAATTATATAATAGAGTGTACAATAAATGTAATATTAAGTACTAGGATGTTGTAACGTTAAAAATTGAAATGAAATGAAGTTACAGCATTTTGATTGGAGATGTCATGGTTGTTAATTTTTTCATAATTTGTTATAATCCGATTTCATTTATACTACATCTATTTGGACTATATATTACATCTCACGTTGTAACAACATACAATACTAATAATAACACTTTTATAGGTTGGATTGGGTTAGGTTAGGTTAGGTTAGATTATTACGACCACCTATTCAATCAAAACCTATTTGAAGTAGATGTGTTAGAAAACTGATATGGTTTGCCCTGCTTATGCCCTGACGATGGATTCTATAATGCTGTCTAAAAAAGATATAAGTACAACACGGCGTAATACCTCTAAAATAAATACCGATAATGTGTAAGAAAATTGTTTTAAAGAAGGCTTTCAGGATTGTAATTAAATTCAAATCCAAATTGAGCGAATGTAAAATAACTTGAAGTGATTTTTTATTTTTTAAGCGAATACCTCACAAGAGTCCCAGCTGCTCCCGTCTGGAGCCAGTGAGACTATGGCAACCCCAATTGGGTTATGTTGTGAGGCTGAAGGCAGTGGGGATGGGAAGGAGATGGGGAAGAGGAAGGTGGGGATGTACCTGGCTATTCAGATCTGGTCACCAACCACGGCTAAAGCCATTTCATTCTGAATGGTGGTCTTACACCAGGGCGATACTGAGAGTGTCTTCCACTCTGGAACGTACCGCAAAGATCCTATATATTATTTTAAATGACACAAAAAATCAAATAAAAATTATGTGCGCACGCCGGGATTCGATCTAGGGACCATCGCATTGTGAGTCAAGAGTATTACCCCTCGACCACGGAGGCCTATCAGTGTTCAAGCCAATGAAATAAATCAAAATCATTTCAATGCAAAATTAAATTGGTTCAGTTTTGTTTAGTGACCAGATCCGAATAGTCTGGTTCCAGTTCGGTTAGGTTAGGTTAGGTTACACTGGTTTGGTTACGATACATACCCACTTTTGGTTTTTTTAATTTGGTTTGGTTATGTTTTTCCCACTTTTCACTTCCTTCTCTCAAACCCTCCCCCTCTTCGTCCAATCTCACAAACTTTCCCCAAATGAGGATGCCAAACGTTGGAAACACATTTAAAACACGTGATGCACCACGTCGTATAAAATTATGGATCACGCCTCTAACAATACTCCTTGTGTAGATGTTTAACATCGGCCGCCTATTTTGATCTATTCACGAAAAAAGCATCGCCGAAAAGCGTATATTATTTTATTTTTTAGGCACACATTTAAATGTTTTACGAATATTTTCTAAGGAATAAAATTTTCCACGTTATGCAATAAAACCATAACCGAAAAGGGGTTTGTCGGTATGAAATTTTGAGCTTTAAAGCAGTTTTTACAGGCCTGACTGATTAATCAAAAAATACTTGATTATATCAAAGGCAAATATATGTTTTCCATCCTGTATAGATACGCTGCATAGTGTATTAAACCCTTTTAACCCTAAATGCACAACGTACATACATTGTTTGACTGTGTTATGTAAGGAGTTGGAAAATGTCGCTCGTGTTTAGGAATTGCTTTGCATTCTTAGCCTTTTGAAAAAAGGAAAACCATAAGAAACCTTATTTAGGAGGAGATAGTCCTATCAAGCCAAGCTATTTTATAGGTATTAGTCCTATCAAGCCAAGGCTAGTTTAAACAAATACTCCAATTTTCGTTACCTGCAGAACCCTCTTCGAGAGTCCAGTCTTCTGCGCCAACTGTTTCAGATCCTTAGCATCGGGGTTCTGGTTGATGGCGAAGTAGGACTTCATGGTCCTGAGCTGGTGGTGCTTGAAGCTGGTGCGCATGCGCTTGGTGCGCTGGGAGTGCCTGCCCGACGCACTGCCGGGGGAGGCTACCGATGAGTCGTACGACAGAGACTCCATGGAGGAATTCAGGTCAGCTGGGTGCACTATTTCTGAAAACAAATTAAGAATAACATTTTGGAAAGTAATTTCAGTGACTATGTTAACCAATATGAAATTCATCATCGCTATTAATTATTGCCACAAAAGTATACCGAGAATAAAACGCTTCAATAACAGAAACTACGCAAACATTAAAATATTAAAAATACATTATTTTTTTAAATATCCTTCGCTTTGTCAATTGCAATTTCTTCAAATTCATTTTCGCCATTTCCCTAAGGGTCTATGTCATCTTTGTATTTACTTTGTAGAGAGTATTTTAAAGAATATGAAGGAAAGCGAGTTCTGGGAAGGAAAAGGGTGTGATTAGATAGGTATGAATCAGTGGATCATTTCTTCCAGTGATGGACATTTGAATTCATCCCTCCTCGAGAGATTCCGGGTGGAGAGGTCGAAGGATATCCCTCCTCCGGTCTCTCCCGATCCTATCAAACGACACATATCAAACCGGGCACCACTGCTTAGTTACAAATCGTAATCGTAGCTTGCCTCATGGGATGACCTAAGGTACCCATACATTTATCAAAAATACGATACTTACGTTGTGCTATTTTCTTTTACTGTCCTACTTTTAAGGAATAATTTAATGAGTAACCCCAAATTATAATATATAAGGAAATATACATACTACCCATTCCTGTATCCATCATTGTTCTTAACAGGAATGCTCGATTTTAATACCCTAGAAGCCCGCCGAAAAATATTTTTAAATGAACATTTTTTTAAGTTAATCACCGGTACCGTACTAAATCCGCCCATGTTGAAAGAGAACAACTTATATGCCCGTAACGCGTATACTCGTGGGAGATCTCGTGCACTTTTTTATGCTCCGAAAGCGAGAACTTCTGCCTATCCGAATGCGCCTTTAAACAGAGCGACTCCAGATACTAATATCTACAGCCTGTATGTAGGACGAATATCTACAGCTCATATGTTGGACTAATATCTATGAACTTCAGAGTGAGGACTAATATCCACAGAGCTAAGGTCGGACGAATATCTATGACGGTCCCAGTGGTGACTAATATCTATGGAGCTTAGGTTGGACTAATATGTACACAGGGCAGCTGAGCGAGAGTTTGTACGGAAAAGCATAAATTACTTCAATTACGTAATACCTAACATAACCTAACCTAACCCAACCTCTGCCAGTGTTGTAGATATTCGTCCACACTTTGGTTCTCATAGATATTGAGCTGTAGATATTCGTCCTCACTTTGGTTCTCCTAGATATTAGTCCGATTTGGAATTCCTGTATATACTAGTAGATGCCTCCAACAGAGCGACTCAACTGCTTAACGATTCTGCATTGAACAGCGACATCTTCAATGTCACCTATCGAGAGTACAGCAACTATCCTTTTACTCAGGTCACAACATAGAACAACTGCCCCCATGCACTTTTTTTTTAAATTTTGTAATCTTCTCCATGATATACTCGTATTAGTGTATAACTGTTTTGTGGAAAACCAAAAAAATTCGTCCCCGTTCCCCTTCCACCTCCTCATTCTCCTCTGGCGTTTCCTCTCCACCTTCCTCACCTTTCCCCCTCTTTTTCGCATCCATTTGTCTCGCGAAAGCCCCTTCTCCCGCTTCCCACCCCAAGTATTTTCTTTCAACTTTCCACTTTCCCCGACTTCCCCATTCCTCAACCCTCCTCCCACTGATCCCCCCTTCGTTCCCCTCTGCCTCTCCCAGATTCTGATCCCTCTCCCACAAGCCTTCCCTGCCGCTAAACTACATGAAATACTCTCATTTTTTAAACAACTCACGCGCCACCTATTGCAAAAGTTTTACACAAATTTCATAACGACAGAACTCACCAGTCTATATAAAAACCTTCGCGGACATGCACACAACAACTCACCAAAGTTTCATCGCATTCGGATGAATAGTATAGGAAATGATTTCATAACGCCTATTATAAATAGAAACCATGAAATCACCAAAATCACCAAAGTTTAATCACAATCGGATAAATTGTTTAGGAGCGCATAAGGAACAAACAATGAAACATTCATTTTTATATAATGAGATAATAATATTTGAAATTATTTATGTATCATTGGTTTCCCTCCTTTCATCAACAGATAAAATGTCATGTTTTGAAAATCTTGCAGAATATTAAGGGCCAATTTGTGCCAAGGAATATCTATCGGGACATCGAACCGCGAAATGAGGGAAAGGGGTTGTTGACAAAAGCGCATCGGATGGAGCGATACGTCACGTGACGCCGTGTCAAGAAACACAAACACGACAAGTGGTGACAACCACTCTTGTAACCGGAAAAAAAACAAAATACCGTATTTCTTTAAATTCTGTGCATTATGGAAGCCTTTATAAACTCATAAGAAAATAAATAAACTTTCTACTAATCAAGCATCTCAGGTCATACAAATAATTTTTAACAAATACGAAGAAAAAAATAATATAAAATTCTGAAATTAATTAGAGCAAAGCCCCGGCAAACCATGGATTCAATTCTTAGATACGACCGAATATTTTTCTGATCTTTCTGTTTCACGTTTTTCGTCTTCAATGATTATTTATTACAATTAAGATTTTAGTCATTAACTTA
Organism: Limnephilus rhombicus; assembly: GCA_929108145.2. Taxonomy (NCBI): domain Eukaryota; kingdom Metazoa; phylum Arthropoda; class Insecta; order Trichoptera; family Limnephilidae; genus Limnephilus; species Limnephilus rhombicus. The sequence goes on from OV815275.1 coordinate 11,168,844, forward strand.
TTAAAAAAAAAAAACGAACGCGCTTTAGACCACACGACCGAAGTAAAACTTCTGCTCCATCTATACCGCTTTTGCAATGTATTGGTTTTTACACTGTTTTTGCAAATAAATAAATAAAATAAGAGATAGAGAGAGAAAATGTGCACGCGCACTGCTCTCTATCTTGCTCCTACAGTGTGATATAGAGAATATGCCTGCACTGTGTCTTAGATATACGAAACGTAACTGGCTTTGAGAGAAAGAGATAAAGAAAATGTGTGCTCGCACCTCTCTCTCTTGCCCCTATAAACGTAACTCTCTCTCTTTTTATCTTCACTAACTTATATCTCCCTCTCAACTACCGTTCGCCTCGCTTTTCGTAACGCTCTCGTCACGCATTCGCCAGCTTTCTATCCAAGTCAAGCGTGCGTAAAGAAGTTTTAATTCAAAAAGTATAAAAATATTCAGTACTAAAATAACACGAATTCGCGATTCCCCAGCCAAATTAGTACAATGTGAAAGATATTAAAATGATAGTGGTGATATTTTCACATATTTTGGATACTTAGGAAGGGTTAGGAAGTGACATAGGCAACTTTTCATCTAGAGAAAATATTTTATTCCAGTGGGGAAAATTCTTTTTACGGCATTTTCTCCCTGATAACTGATATTTTCAATTTGGGAGGCGGGTATGGGTACCACCACCCCGGGAATTGTTTGTTGAATAACCAATACCCCTGAAATTGGTAGGCCCAGGTGGTTTGCTACGTTTGGGTGCCCGAGATCGTGGGGTGAGGTTTGTCTAAGTCTTGGCGGCGGATACGTTTGCCCACCTCCTGCATGGCAGGCCGTATCGAGAGAGATTGGTTGAGGGAGGCCTTTTGACCTCTCCAGCCAGACTCTCTCAACCCGTCCCCTTGCTGATTCGTAAGACAGTCACTCCTGATTGACACATTGACCCTAGATTCCTACCCACCCCTTCATTCTCTGATATCAGCCGCTGGTAATTAACCTTAAAGATATTATACCAATATTCAAGTCAAGGGCCATCATGAACATAATCATAATATATTATTGAGCTTTCCTAAAATGAATAGAACAAACGTGAACACACGCGGAATATTGAGCGCTGATCGCAGTTGACAGAAAATGTAATGATTTGAGAGTATTTTCAATTGTACAACTTCCCCCCTTTGTTCCCATTGTTTCACGAAAACATTGTTCTACTGCAGCAAATTTTGCAATAGCGAGGGTTGAACGAAATGCAGAAACAATCAAAATAATATTGTACATTTATACATGAATCATTCATACAGTGTTCAAAATGCTTAGGGGTTATTTATTATTAATCGATTAAACTTTAAACTAAAAGTCTACAACGAAACAGGATCATTTTTAACGAAGTTGAATTTTAGTTTTTAATTTGGTTTATAAACTATGCTGCATTCAACCCTGGACCAAACATTTCTTAAATTATTCGAAAAAATCTGAAACGTGGATATTACGTACTTCGTTCCTCAAACTATTCTGATTTCGATTCCACTTAATAATAATAATAATATTTGGCTAATTTACATAGCGCCATTTTTGTGAAAAATCACCTCAAGGGCGCTGTACAAATAAGTATTTAAAGAAATTAATATTACTGGCTTCCAACTAAGATTTACAATTATAACTAGTGATTTACATCGAAGACTATGTCTAGTGACTTATTTTACTGGCTTACAATTAAGATTTACAATTACAATTAGTGACTTACATCTAAGACTTATAGCTAGTGACTTATAACTAAGACATATAAATGCTGACCTAAAGCAAGTGACTTAATAACATATATATTTACAATTAGATTAAGATTAGCGCCAGTAGAAGTAACAAGAAAGAATAATATATATACGAGAAATATGTTCTGTAATGAGCGTATTTTGAAACAAAAGTAAAATTTTATGATACTCTCAGATAGGTATTTTTATTTAAGGATATAAGAGTCCAAAAATGTAGGTTTTTAATTTGGACCTAAATTCTGTTGGGCTTGTTATGCAAGTTTCGGAGGGAGTTTATTCCAAGCCTTCGGCCCAGACACTCCAAAAGCGCGATCTCCAAATTTAGTATTTGGCTTGCGTTTAGGTTCCATTAGTTTGCCTATAGCTGATGAGGTTGCTGATCTAAGGGTTGACAGATCAGCAATAAATTAGCAGCAGTTAATTTTTAAAGTTGGAAACAATATTATATTAAATAAACCCTTCAATTATCTAATAAATAAACCCTCCTGATTCTCTGCATTTCGTCTCTTTCTCTTGAAGATTAGTTTTCTAAAGGGTTCAATTCTTCTGTGTGTAAACTGCACACACGTTTTTTTTTTCTTTCTTGCCTTTTTCTCTGTACTCTTTACTTACAATATTTTGTATATTATTTTGCATGTTATTATTACTGTTCTTTAATAGCAACTACACCTACTAACAAATAAAGCCCAATTTATACATGCTTTGAACGTTTTTATTGAAGTGTTAAAATCCCTATGGCAATTTTATTTATGTAATAATTTTTAACACTATTAAGGGCCCGCAACCCGGATTTGTACCGATTTATTACATATTTCCCTTAAACACGGTAAGTTTTAAAGCTCTTAAAAAAATATATGTTATTCTTGAAGATAAATCTAGACTTTGCCCGCGCCGAAACGCAAATTATATAAAATTCCCTCGATAGAAAAAAATCGCAAAGTATACTCCAATAATTATTATTAACACGTTTGTTTCAGTTATTTTAAAAGTTATATGTATGAAAAATTCACAGTGTTTCTTTAAATGCTGTTTAAGATAATGCATGCCCGCAAGATTTTTGCTTTATTTTAAACGAGTCGTGTTTTATTAAACATTTTCGCATCGATTTTGTCTCTGTAAATGTTAGCGCTCTCCTCTAACATTCGTATCTCATTCGTAATTTCGTATCTCTCCATCTTCTTCTTTTCGGGCCCGGTTGCAGATCCTTAATGTTTCAAACAAAAAATAATAATTAAAAAATATGTTTATAAATAAAAATTAATGTTTATTTGCTTGCTTGCATGTATGTATGTTTGTTCCTTATGCGTTGCTAAATCATTCATCCGATTGCGATGAAAATTTGGGGATTTGATTTGCGCATGCTCGCTATTGTTTCTACATATAATAGTGAGCTCTGGCGTCATGAAATAATGCGTTGCTAAACCATTTATCCGATTGCGATGAAACTTTAAGTGATTTGAAGTGCACATGCCCGCAATGGTTTCTATGGAGAGGAACGGGAAGAATGTAAAATGACATGCTGTTAGAAACAATTTATTTATTAAGTGACATTGCAATGCATGCCGGGAACTCCCTAGTATATGTATATATATATATGTAGAACAATTTTCTCGGTTTACCCGCGTACGTAGTCCTTAAAAGGAATTTTTAACTCCTGACGTTTCAGACAGATCTCACTCTCCATCTTCAGATGCCTTATATCTTGAGTTTTTTTCTTAAACTGATCTCTTTCGCGTCTCTGTTCAGTCCAGAAGCCAAGACTTAAGTGAGTGCTTTATCAATTCTTATGTCTAGAAAGGAGTACCCGTCCTAGACACGCGAAAGCGATCAGTGTGAGACAAAAACTCAAGTCATATGGCCTCTGAAGATGGACAGTGAGATCTGTCCGAAACGTCAGGAGTTAAAAAGTCCTTTTTTACGACTACCGAAAAAATTATTCTACATCTTACACCCGTGAAAACCTTAACCACAACATATAATATATACATATATATATACATATATATATATATTGTCGCTAAATATAGGTTTACCAGAAAAAGCAAGTGAATAATTATGATTTATGACAAGTTTAGTTAGCATCACACGTGGGGGAATAAATATTGATCTTATTATGTAAATAACGCAGGCCAAAGCACAAAACAAACTCTCAACGCTCAGCTTTCTTTGTGTCTCGTCGAGGGCCGGCGCGAGGGGGGATTGTTACTCTGAGGGATGCCTTTATTATTTGTTTATTTGCTTTATATGTTTGTAGGGACGTGATCATTACTACCATATACGATATACACGCCATTCAATCGCACATATTTCTGTGCAAACATATCGTTATAGTCATCAGTCATAGCTTTATACGATGGCACATGTGAACATACCTATAAACAAGGTGTAATAGCACGTACCCTAAGGATTTTAACCCGTTTTTTGTCTAAATATATCCGCTTTGCAATATTCTTCATTATAGTAAAATATATATATATATATATATATATATATATATGTTATGATTAAGGTTTTCACGGGTGTAAGATGTAGAACAATTTTCTCGGTTTACCCGCGTAACGTAGTCCTTAAAAGGACTTTTTAACTCCTGACGTTTCGGACAGATCACACTGTCCATCTTCAGAGGCCTTATGTCTCGAGTTTTTGTCTCAAACTGATAGCTTTCGCATGTCTGTTCGGTCCAAAAGCTAAAACTTAAGTGAGTGCAAGTCACTTCTTAAGTTTTAGCTTTTGGACCGAACAGACATGCGAAAGCTATCAGTTTGAGACAAAAACTCAAGTCATATGGCCTCTGAAGATGGACAGTGAGATCTGTCCGAAACGTCAGGAGTTAAAAAGTCCTTTTTTACGACTACCGAAAAAATTATTCTACATCTTACACCCGTGAAAACCTTAACCACAACATATAATATATACATATATATATACATATATATATATATTGTCGCTAAATATAGGTTTACCAGAAAAAGCAAGTGAATAATTATGATTTATGACAAGTTTAGTTAGCATCACACGTGGGGGAATAAATATTGATCTTATTATGTAAATAACGCAGGCCAAAGCACAAAACAAACTCTCAACGCTCAGCTTTCTTTGTGTCTCGTCGAGGGCCGGCGCGAGGGGGGATTGTTACTCTGAGGGATGCCTTTATTATTTGTTTATTTGCTTTATATGTTTGTAGGGACGTGATCATTACTACCATATACGATATACACGCCATTCAATCGCACATATTTCTGTGCAAACATATCGTTATAGTCATCAGTCATAGCTTTATACGATGGCACATGTGAACATACCTATAAACAAGGTGTAATAGCACGTACCCTAAGGATTTTAACCCGTTTTTTGTCTAAATATATCCGCTTTGCAATATTCTTCATTATAGTAAAATATATATATATATATATATATATGTTATGATTAAGGTTTTCACGGGTGTAAGATGTAGAACAATTTTCTCGGTTTACCCGCGTAACGTAGTCCTTAAAAGGACTTTTTAACTCCTGACGTTTCGGACAGATCACACTGTCCATCTTCAGAGGCCTTATGTCTCGAGTTTTTGTCTCAAACTGATAGCTTTCGCATGTCTGTTCGGTCCAAAAGCTAAAACTTAAGTGAGTGCAAGTCACTTCTTAAGTTTTAGCTTTTGGACCGAACAGACATGCGAAAGCTATCAGTTTGAGACAAAAACTCAAGACATAAGGCCTCTGAAGATGGACAGTGTGATCTGTCCGAAACGTCAGGAGTTAAAAAGTCCTTTTAAGGACTACGTTACGCGGGTAAACCGAGAAAATTGTTCTACATATATATATGTATATATATATGGATTGTAACACACATTATCTAACAAACTTTTATCATACACACAACATACTTTATTTTATTTCAGGTCTTACATAAACCTAGTATATTGTTTGACTATTACACGAGTACATAATTCTTTTGTATTTCTTTGCAATATTATCTCATTGTACTTCTAATAACAACTGTATCGCTTCAGCGGTGTTCTTTCGATGATTATTTTTTCCTTAATATAATACTAAAGAATAAAATAAAAATAAAAACAAAAATCATGATGCAAACCAGAACCCCTCACCGCAGAATAAAAGATAAAGTGAAATTTAAAGACAATTATAATTTCGAAGTGGTCGAAGAGTTTACCTACCTGGGCTCCATCATAACGCAGGATAATGAAGACCCAGTAGAAGTATGAAAGCGCATTACAGCCGCTAACAACACTTACTTCGCGTTGCTGCCAGTGTTCAAATCCCGAAACGTCCACAGGACAACCAAAATAACCTTGTATAAAAAAATTATAAGAACGGTCTTGGCCTATGGATGTGAGGCGGGAACACTGACAGCAAAGTCAGCGGAACAGCTGGACATCTTCGAAAGAAAGGTACTTCGAAGAATCTTAGGAGCGGTGCGAGAGGGAGAGGCATGGAGAATCTGCCACAATAATGAGCTCTATGATATTTACCAAGCTCCCAGACTCTCCACCCATTTAAGGCTCCAAAGATTAAGATGGGCCGGACATGTGCACCGAATGCCAAGCACACGAGTACCGAAGAAGGTTCTGACAGGACACCCGGGAGGTAAACGAAAGGCGGGCAGACCTAGACTGAGATGGGAGGATGATGTCAGGAAGGATGCAAGAGGATTACTCCATGTTGCAGATTGGAAGACGACGGCCGAGGACAGAGGGCGGTGGAGGCTTATTTTGAAGGAGGCCAAGGCTCGAAATGGGCTGTAGCGCCATTGAAGAAGAAGTACTTCTAATAACAACTGTATCGCTTCAGCGATGTTGTTTCGATGAATATGTTTTTCTTAATATATCTAATACTAAGGAATAAAATAATTATCTTTTTTTACATTAGCTCCGCACAGGAGGTCCTGACAAAAAAAAATCCCTCAGGGGAAAAAGGAAGGAGAGGAAATTCTGTGGACAAACCTCACCACATAAATCCGGGCACCCCCGCTAAGTCACCAAACGAAGCGAATCACTTCTGGTGACTTATGGCAGAGGTGTTGGTTATCCAATAAAAGGTTCCAGGGGCGGCAGTACCCATTCCCGCCTCTCGAATCTAAATAAATGCAATATTTCTGAATGTATCCGAAAACTAAAAACTGTGCTTGAAAGATGATGAAATATGCTTTCAAATTCTGTAATTCGAAATAAACATATAATTTTTGAAATAAAAATTATTTTAATGCAAACCTGGAAAAGTTTTAAAAATGGTTCAACTTACGTTTTTTCTAACTAAAATTATTGATAAGGGATAACGACAAAATTAAAAAAATAATTTACATATTTTATTAAGCAATAGGCCACTTGCACGGATTTCATGGCGACTTGGAAAAAATGGTGTGGATAGATTTTTTTACTAAGATTACGAAAATTTTAGTAAAATTTTTCAGAAATGTACAGTTTTTCTTTTTTTTAAATAAATAAATCCATTATTTGGGCACGTGACGTCACTACATGAAAATATCCCGTCTCCGATAATGTTCTACTAATTTTATAAAATTCCACACTGATTTTAGGCGAATTTTTTAAATTTGACATTTAACATTCACTAGATTTATTGTTTGTTTTCCGCGAACTTATAATTTGTTTTGACGTTTTGACAGATATTACGAAGAGAACCCCGTACATTTTATGCCTTCTGTACCTGTTTTAGAGGTGTAATGGTAATGGTGCTGATTTTAACAAAATCAAATTTTATAATATTCTTATTATTATTATAATTTACAAGTACAAGTATATTACATTTGATTTAGTAATATAGACGTTTAACATTATAATGATTTATAATCAATAAGATGGATCAAGGAAAAAATATTTATGAGATGTAATATTTTAGGAATGCCTCGTTTTTCTCCTGTGCCATTCGAGTGGAAAACATTCTTTTTTTTAAAAATGATTTTCGGCTATGTAATTATCGTTTTTTCGCACCCATAAAATTATGTCCTGTCTTTCCGGTTTATAAAAAATGGTCTGATTTTTCGGATTGAAATTTTCAAAAAATCGCCAGGATTTCATAATACGATTAAAAAAATGCGGAACGTCTTAGAATATTTGCCTAGGTCAGAAAAAAAAAATTGAAAAATGTGATGCAAGTGGCCTATTGTATTACATATAAATATCGTCAGTTCACTTTTTTGTTGTTTTATGTAAAAATAATACATAAAAATCTCAAAGTTTCATAATTATTTTTCAAATTGCGGTCGGACACTTTGGTTTCATAACATTGGCACATTTTATTGTTGTTATTTTTAGATTTTAATAAAATAAATAAAGGTTTGTGTTTTCTCTTTCGAACACCATTTAGATCATATTTCTAACCATGAAAATAAGAGAGACACAACGATTTCTATGAGACCTATATGTGCTGGTCCAACAAATTAGCATGAAGGGTTAACCAGCGATTACTGAGCACATTTGGAGTAAAAAAATCCAATTAAAAACAATAAAAATATTTTTTTCTATCCCACGTCACAACTGAGCAATAGGTTGTAGCCTAGCGGGTCACGTGATAGGCGTTCCGTCTCGTTCTAGCAGCACGGTAAAAAAAAAGCATTTCTCGTATCACGTGATTATTTAGTGACCCGTAGGAGTGTGATCAGTGGCGACTTGTGATTGAAATATATATTTCTTGATACATGTAAAATGACATCTACTTTTGTACTCTAAGTATGCTCGGGTATTAATCGGTGGTTAAAATCCTACGTGTTTTTACACCCTATAGTATTTATTATCTTTGCATGCATGCACATATTATTTTACAAATCGATATACTTGAGCTCAAGTATGTTGCACGTATCGTTGGGGGCAACTATTCCTAATTGGATACTTTATGATCGTCGTCTTCTACAATACGTATGCTGTGGGTTCGATTCCCGACGTATCACACAAATCTACAAGTAGGCGGCGAATATTTTCACCATTATTTTTTTTAATTACAGGGTGGAACAGGCGTACCCGAGGGATTTAACCAGCGAATCCTTAGCATATTGGGAGTAAAAAATGTAAATGAAACTTTGATCTCTGGTGACTTTTTTGATAACATTTTTTTTTTAAATTTTAAACTCTTTACATCTACATCTACATTATAAACGCTTTAAAAATAATATCTTCCATGACATCGCAATATTTAAAAACAGACTGACTGATATAGACCATGTTTGACGTACTAGATATACATCAATTTTACATAAAACACTACTAAACTTCATTTATGAACAAAAAAAAAAAATTTCAAAAAATATAAGCTATCACCAACAGAACAGTTAGACAGGTGTACATAGAAAACACAAAAACTTCGACGGTAAAAACAAGCTTTGGACAAAGACACCATAAATACCTTACAATATAATAGCATTCAACAATTTTGTTATGAAGAGTTTTAATTTTCAATGTACATTTGTTATTTTACATTTCAAATTTTCTGCTAACGGGTTCGACACATCTGTGTCATTCACTTACTAGTTAAGTTTTCACAGTTGGCTAGTTAAGCATTCACAGTTTTAAGTTTGCTTGTGAATGACACGGATGTGTCGAAACCGGTAGCAGAAAATTTAAAATATAAAGTAACATTGAGTGTACATTGTAAATTAAAACTCTTCAAAACAAAATGTCTAGAAATTGTTACACAGTAAGTTAAAGCCCAAGAAATACAAAAAAGCATTCAACAATCTTTCACTTGATACAAAAAATGAGGAAAATAAAAGTAAAATTTAGATACACGCGGCCGCCCGCCACAGACATTCATTCTACTTTATGTAAATAGATAATTGACTGAGCCTAGCGAAGTCCTGTTTTGACTCGATCGCTATAGATTTCGTCTGTCTGTAATTTGTTTGTGTGTTCAGTCAATCCTGGTGGCCTTGTTTGATAGTATGTTTTTATGTCGCCAGAGCGCTGTTGCAAGCTGTCAAGTCGAAGTAATCAATATTATTTAAAGTATACTTATTTACTCAACTACTCAACTTATTTCAAGTACATGAAAATACAAGTTCGACAAATTATATGATAAATTTTAACTTAGAGAATGGGCGCCTATGGTTGTTATATTAAGACTTTCAAGTCCCACCTCTAAAAAATACACATATAAAAAAACGCTGCTTCAAATACACAAAGATTATTCCAAGAAGTCGCACCACGCCATGGTACGCGTTGAGAGCAATAGGCAAAACACAGTGGGTCGCTTATGTACCCCATTAATGCATACCAGTTTTGCACAACACTACTACACGTACAATGTGGTGTGGTTTAATCAACTAGCAATAGATCTGAGATTAGAAGCTGACTACAATAAACTCAAAAATAAATTAAACAATAATATCTTAAATAATTTAGCCACTTAGAACCGCATTAATATTTAATTAACAATACTTATTCAATAATTTATTTTATTTTATATATATATATATATATATATATATATATATTTTTTATACATTTGATTATGTACGTATGTATGTGTTATAATTATATAATTTTTTAAAATTAAAAATAAATAAATATATTCTCTTCCCTTTAAACATATACTCGTAAAGGTTATATATTATAACCATATATATGTTTATACTGTTTCTGATCAATGTTGCATGTTAGTATTTAATGAATTGTGTTTAATCCGATTGTAACCCGAAAATGTAATTACTCATGATTATATTATCTACATATATAAATTGTACGTGTATGTATGTATAAACGAATAATAAATAAAAAAAATCCCAATAATCTTGTAATATAAATGTAATCTTATATATAAAAATGAATCGCTGAATGTGTTGCTAAGCGCAAATCTCGAGAGCTGCTTAACCGATTTCGCTAATTCTTTTTTTAGAATATTCCTTGAAGTACGAGGATGGTTCTTACGGAGAGAAAAATTAAGAAAATTGCACAGAAAATTGGATAATTTCAGAAAACCTAACGACTATCGCACGTTTGACAGTTCGCGTGTTTGAGAATGACATTTTGCAAAACAGTGATTGTTAAATCAGGATTCTATTTTTGAAAATCTTTAAGTTGATAAATTTATTTAAAGTAGGTACTCCCCTAATAGTTTGAATCGAATCAAGAATTTTAGATATTTTTAATAGGTACCTATGTTAGGTACCAAATTTAATATACATGAAAAATGGAAATTTGAATAAAAATTGTAAAAGGTGGCACGCGGGCTGTTTAAAATGTACTGGGATTGAATATATGGAACACGGGATGAGGGTTGGCGGGACGAGGGAGCGGGAAAGGGAAGAGGGAAGGCGGGGAAGGTGGAAGGGGTACGCGGGAGGGGAAGGGGACGTGCGAGGGGGGAGGGGAACTCGGGAGGGGAGTTCGTGGGACGGGGGAAGGGGGGGGGGGAGGGAAGTGGGGAGAGGGAAGGTGGAGGTGACTGAGTGGTAACGCGAGAGGGGAAGAGGACGCAGGAAAAGGGGAGGCGGAAGGGGAACGGGACGAATGGGAAAGGACACTCAGGGAGAAACAATTTCTTTATTAAATTGCACAGCAACGCATGCCGGGACCAGCTAGTATGATATATAATTGATTGTGACTTACCTAACGTGTTGTTGGACATTCTCATAGCTTGAACTTGAAGTGAGTCGGGTGACTGGACCTGCGATTTCCGCTTCCTTGGGCGGCCTTTCTGCACCGGGCCCACTGAGAAGTACTGATTCGGAGATCCACTTGACCTGAAACAACCATATTTATCGATTAAGGAATCAACAAATAATAACTATGGATTTTTTAAAAGTGAAAAATTCTTTAGCACCGATATGATTTGAAACTCGATGAAACGGAAGTGAGGGACACTAAAAAGAGACAAACACATACATGTATGGGATTTGGCCTGCCAGAGAATGAGCAATAACATATTTGTTTACTTCACGGATACTTGGTTCCAATATAATACGATACATCCACTGTCCCATGAAGGTCTCCTTTGGTCTCGTGGTATAAAGCGCCTGACGAACCTTAGTGGCCAGGCATTCAGCGAACCAAGGATCGAATCCGATGAATTAAAAAAAAATATTTTTATTTTTGTAAATCAATATCGAATCTTCAAACCACTCCAAAATGAACAGGCAAAGAAAATACAGAAAAAAATCGACATCTAGCGACCACGAAGAAGAAAACACAAATACTGATAAGATGGCCAAATGTTTAGTAAAAGGTGCACTGGAATTCGACGTCAAAAATATGGAAATATCCTTCACATTGATAAAAAAAAGTGCTTTGTAGTCTCCCCCTCTAGTCTACTTTAGTTTTCTGAAGGTTTCACTTCTACCGCATGTGAATAGCACACTCAGGTTTTTTGTTTTCACAACGCGACATTTTTTTTTAATATTATATACTTCAGATAAACTTAAAAGTGACTGTAAAACAAACTAAATAAACGAAATAGTGTTGGTGGGTGAGAATCAATAAGGATAAAATTTAAGAAAATGGAAGGAAGACAGACGAGTAATAGGAAGAGCCAAAATCCATGGTTGAAATTGTGGAATTAAGTTTATAAAGCAGGATTATAGAAATTGCGGAATTAAGCTTAGGGAGCAGAATAAAAGAAATACACTACAGAAATTGTGGAATTAAGCTTAGGGAGCAGAAAAAAATAAATAGACTATAGAAATTGTGGAATTAAGCTCATAGAGCAGGATTATAGAAATTGTGGAATTAAGCTTAGGGAGCAGGATATAAGAAATACACTATAGGAATTGTGGAATTAAGCTTAGGGAGCAGAAAAAAATAAATAGACTATAGAAATTGTGGAATTAAGCTCATAGAGCAGGATTATAGAAATTGTGGAATTAAGCTCATAGAGCAGGATTATAGAAATTGTGGAATTAAGCTTAGGGAGCAGGATAAAAGAAATACACTATAGAAATTGTGGAATTAAGCTTAGGGAGCAGAAAAAAATAAATAGACTATAGAAATTGTGGAATTAAGCTCATAGAGCAGGATTATAGAAATTGTGGAATTAAGCTTAGGGAGCAGGATAAAAGAAATAGATTATAGAAATTGTGTAATTAAGCTTATAGATCAGGATTATAGAAATTGTGGAATTAAGCTTAGGGAGCAGGATAAAATAAATAGACTATAGAAATGGCAGAATTAAGCTTATGGAGCAAGATTAAAGATGTTGTGAAATTAAGCTTAAAGAGTAGGATTACAAAAATTGGGAACGTCAGTTGCCATCTCGGGTGCGGGAACGGTTCTTGATATTCCATTTGATTACCTGAACATGGCCGCGATCTCTTCCTCGCAGTACGCCTCGCTGAAGATGAGCTCGTAGTGCGGGCGGCAGTAGATGGCCGCGTCGCGCATGCCGAACGTATCGCCCTTGGACAGCGGCACGCCGCACGACGAGCACGTGAAGCAGCTGAGGTGGAACACGAGGTCACGCGCCTTCATCACCAGCTCGTTGGCCGAGATGCCCGCCTGGCAGCGCGCGCATCGCTTCACGCAGAACATCCTGCGGACAGGGGCGACGTACATACATCTTTTATAATTATTAATAAGTCTTCGTCACAATGTAGTAGTCGTTATCACTGGATGGTATTTTCAATTATTGTCATTTCATTACCCAGTGGGTGGCAACAGTCGCTCTTGTGAGTGAAAAGTATTTGCTTGTTAATATAAACAGGTGCATTTTTCCTTTTTTTATACGTTTATTAAAAAAAGTAATCTTACATCATTTACAGAAAATATGTTAAAATGCACCCAGTAATCATTTCACATATTTTTGCGTATAAGATTTACCACCACAATAAAACTGTGGGGGGTGTGTTATTTTTTTCGTTAGTTCTTGATTTATACTCGTACGAGTATGTATCCAGTATATATTTTCTTTTCGTTTTTTAAGAATAAATTTAAAATCTTAATAGATATTTTTATTTCTTGCAATGTATTGAATGAATTGCTCCATTGTTTTCTTTTACATTTTGGAGTTGGACGGATTGATATTTGTCCGAGTTTTATAATATTTCTAAATGGTGCAGTTTTGTCAAAGATATTGAAATATAAGGAGATATGCTGTGATGTCCGCCCGACTGTCGGCGGAACTGCGATCAAATAATAGTCCTAGTTTGAATACGGAATTCGAAAGTGTGCAGTAGTATTGGTTAACAATATAGTTTGAATACGGAAAAAATTCGTTAATTTAGTTGAATGCCAAAAAACTCATTCAAAACTGCCGATAGCCCATCGCCTTATATTTCAATATCTTTGAGTTTTCTTTATTATCTTTGTAAATTTGTAATGTTGCATAGTAGAAGTACAATGCATTTAGTTTTTTTACTATAAATTCTTTAAACAGAAGCTCTGACGGATAAGGTTTTAATAGAATTGTTTTTATATTAATTTTTGTGCTGTGTAAAGCGATTGTGTGATTTTTGGAAGTTCCACCCCATCATATAATGCATATTGTATTATTGATCGGCAGAGAGTAAAATACGTCATTCTGAATAAATCTTAATTTGGATATGTTTGAGGCATCTAAATGTTGTATGTTAGATGCCTAACTCTGTCCTTGAGCATGTTTATATGTGTGGACCATTTTAGACCTACTTTAGCCTACTGTTATGCCTAGGTATTTTATTTTGGTTTCACAACATATATATTTTAATCATTTTCTGGCACTCTTATTCCGTTCGTCCTCAAAACATTTTCTCTAAATACAATAAGTAAACGCTAGCAAGTTACTGCTTGAAGAAAACATTGTGCCGGGACCACAACGTTTTTTTTTTTCAATCGGCTACCGAAAACAAAAACGTCGTGGCCCTGCCCCAATGTTTCATGTTTGCTCAAATATTTGGTTTAAGTTTCTGATAAAATTTTCTCTGGAGATCCGGCTTTAAGATAATAGTTAGTTTTGGGTAAGAAAATGTTGAATAGCTCGATCAGCAAGAGTTGAGTTGATCTACATAAACTTAGGGTTGTGACGATTGTGTTTATCGGTGCGTATATGTAGGTACGTATCCAACAGCGATGTCCTTGCGAAGCCCCACTTCATAACATATTTTTATTTTGCTTTTTTATATACGAATACCGCACAAGAGTCCCAACTGCTCCCTTTTGAAGCCAGTGAGATTATGGCAACCCCAATTGGGGTATGTTGGGAGGCTGAAGGTAGTGAGGAAAAGAAGGAGATAGGGAAGAGGAAGGTGGGGAAGTACCTGGCCATTCAGATCTGGTCACCAAACACGGCTAATGCCATTTCAAGCAACTTTTCAATTCTGAATGGTGGTCTTACACCAGGGCGATACTGAGAGTATCTTCCACTCTGGAACGTGTCGCAAATATACTATATATTATTTTAAATGAATAAATTGAGATATAACACAAATTAATCAAATAAAATTTATTTACCACGCCGGGATTCGATCCCGCGACCTTCGGTGTGCGAGTCAAGAGCCTTACCGCTGCACTACGCCGGCCGCTTATCACTACTTGTATTTTTTTAGCTAGAAAGGCACAGCAAGTCACAGAAAAATTGATTTAAAAAAGACACACCGTTTTGCGCACGTCGATAGTAGGTATCAAAGTCAATTGCCCTCGGTTCCTCTTTCCCCGCAAATGCCCAAAGATACTTTTTTCAATTATTATTATATTTAGACGCTTATACTGGCCTTCCATTTACCCCAGACTTACGTACCTACTTTAAAAAAATATTATTAGAACATCTGTAGGTACCTATTATAATTCTATGCCTAAGGGTAATAGAACATCAGTTAGTTTTGACTATATGTGCTTCACTTTCTTTGACACCAACTTATTAGAGACCACCTATCATATTGACTCCACCATCAAAAAATAATATTCTGCCTGCATTCACCCTCCCGTCAATGTCCCAAATAAAATCAAAATTTCAGAATTCCAAATTAAATCACTCATTCATTTCACACGGATTCAGTTCAATAAATATTTGACGTGTTTATTTTCAAAAATCAATATCTAACTAAGTCAGTAGGGTTTTGTTTTATTCTTCGAGCTTTTGTTTTTGACTTGCCCTGTCATACCCAGCTGGTTGATTCTCACCTCCCTGAAAACTTCATTAAGTGCTTAAGAGGAACGGCTCTGCAGGCCTTCCCATAAAACTTAAAATTGGATTTGATACCAGAATACTTAACCAAACTGATTAATTCTTTTTTTTCATCAAAAGATACATCAAATAACTAGAAAGGACTTGTACTAGTTTATTTATTAAAGTTTTATATTATAAAATATAGGCAATAAGGAATGCAATTTTTCCTGATTTAAATGGCAATTTTGACGATTTTTTGCGAGTTAATGGTAATTATTAAAAAAACAATCTTGCCTACCTACTATGTAAATATAATGAAATATAAAATAAAAACAATAAAAAAAAACATTGTAAAAGCGCTTGTGTTGGGCCGAAATTTAAAATTTATATGCGATAAATATTGTGTTCCAACGTAAATCGATCGTTTTAATTTTAAATTTAAATATATCCAAATACTTTTCTTAATATTTTTTTTTCTTAATATAATATATATCGTTATATTTCAATAGCAGAAACAGCTAAATTATATTTTTTAAACAATTAAGTTAAGTGAAGTTTCCTCTAAAATCATGAAAATTAGTATTTTTCAATGGCGTTTACATTTTAATTTAAATCATTAATAAATAACGTAGCACATATCCATACTACACATTTGCTATTATATCTTTTGATTGAATTTTTTTTTTTTGTTTGGTTCGGTATTTTGGTCTCCAATCCAAATTTAAGTTTAATAAAAGCAAGGCCGTGCAGCCATTCCTCTTAACATGCTAACGATATTTAGCTTTAAGTGCGTATATTCAACATCACATGTCAGGTTGAATTTTATTAATTGGTTGCTACTAATATGAAACACATTAAATTTCTTTTAAAAACTCAAATTAAAAATTAACCCGTTTAACCTTTTAAATGCCAGTATGTAGGAGTGTAGCTGTGAACAGCAGGCCATGAATTTTTAATAAAAATAAATCATTTTTAAATCTTATTTTTATAAATTAAAAACATATAACACCTTGAAAGGATATTTAAATAACTTATCAAAAATCTTGAAAAAAAAAAAATAAATAAATAAAAAAAAATAAAAAATTAAATCTTGCTCAAAGAATAGCGAGTTAACTCGCTATTTTTCTATGGCCGGCCTGCTGGGTGCGGCCAAGAATGACACAGAAGCGGTTTTAATCAACGGAAACCAAATTTGTACATAGGTCTCAAATAAATCATTTTATCTTCCACACTGTCATGGTGAGAAATATGATCAAAATAATTAATTAGAGTTTTTTATAAATTATTTTTATAAAAAAAATATAAAACTTTTTCCCACTTAATTTCATTAACTCGTTAAAGTCATCTTTAGACTCTCCAGTGATTCTCTCCAGACTGATGCCAGTCTGGAGATGGCTTTAACGAGCTGAAACCAGTTACGGTCAATAAAATTAAGTGGAAAAAGTTTTATATTTGTTTTATTATAGTATAGTTTAATGGAATTCCACCATGAATTGTCAGTTTAAAAAATAGAAATATTGAACACTAGTTAATAATAATAAGCTTTCTGGAATCTGATTTCTTTGATCGCATCAATTATATTTTTTTCGAGTATGAAAAAGAATAAGAGAAGTGGCATTGTCTTATTGAAAAAGAAAACTGATTAATCCTTGTAATTTTCCGTCGCTTCTTATTTTCTCCTTCTTGTTATTTTCTACAATTTTAATGCTTGCTAGTTTTCTGTCTAACACTCTTAATAATTTCTGCGAAGTTAGAATAAAATCAACTCAACACATCTTTGAAAAGTCATTAGAAGCTAAGAAAAAAAATCATTTTAAAATAGCCCATAAACCTAACCTAACCTATCGAAACAATTTTTATAAAAAAAATTTCAACACTTGTAATGACTTTTCTGAGATGGTTCTGAGTTGGTTTCATTCTGACTTGTCCGGTCACCGAGTTATTTACCTAAAAAAACGAAATTTAAAATAAATCATCGAGAAGTGAAATTAAATTAACGCTTCTTGGTCTAGATTTTAGATATGATCTAGATTTAGATAGTCATGGTTTAATATAGATATTAAAGGAACAGTGCACTAAATAGTGCAATGCATCTTGGAAACTAGATTTTAGATTTGATCTAGGTTTAGATGGTCATAGTTTTAAATAGTTATTAAGGGAGATTTAGATAGTCTTAAAAATAATTTAAATAGTTTTAAATAAATATTAAAGAAACAGTGCAACGCTTCTTGGTATCTATATTTCAGATTTGATCTATATTTAGATAGTCATAGTTTTAAATAAATATTAAAAGAACAGTGCAACGCTTCTTGGTATCAAGATTTTAGATTTGATCTAGATTTAGGTAGTCATAATTTTAAATAAATATTGAAGGAACAGTGCAACGCTTCTTGGTACCCACATTTTAGATTTGATCAAGATTTAGATGGTCATTGTTTTAAATAAATATTATAGGAACAGTGCAACGCTTCTTGGTACTTGGTACCTAGATTTCAGATTTGATCTAGATTTAGATGGTCATAATTTTAAATAAATATTAATGGAACAATGCAATGCTTCTTGATACCTAGATTTTAGATTTGAACTAAATTTAGATATTCATTGTTTTAAATAAAAATTAAAGGAACAGTGCAATGAAGAAAAAAATACATAATATCAAATCGCTCGCATTTTTGTGATGACATATAAAGAGTTAAAGATAATGTACACATAATGCACCGCACATCAAAAAAGCCACAGTTTCATGTACATCATATATATACACAATATGTACTAAACATATATATTTTTAATTTACATCGCTTTTTACATAATAATATTATAATAGTCATTGTATAAATTAAATGAATAATAAATATATAATCTTCATTTTTTGTTAAAAGTAGAGATAATGTAATAACAATCGAAACCTTATATTTAGTACACAATTTCTAATAACTTTTAAATTTAATAATTTATTATATAATTTACCAACCACGTACGACACAACGTTAAAATAAATAACATAGTTGGTATAAATCATAAAATAAGGAATATAACACAAGGAGTTATTTAAAAAATTTGAACAATTCATCTAATATTTGAAGCTAAATTTCACGTTCTGTTAAGTTCTATGCGGAGGCGTCTAATAATATCTACAGGAATTCCAAAAACTGAACAAATCGGACTAATATCTGTGAGAACCAAAGTGCGTACGAATATCTACAGCTCAAACTGCTGACTAATATCTATGAGAACCAAAGTGTGGACGAATATCTGCAGCACTGGCAGAGGTTGTATTTGCAATTATGTATAGCATATTGGAATAACGTAATATTGCGTATGCAGTTTAAAAAACTTAATTTATGTATGTAAAAATCCCTAATATCGGACTATTGGATACATTTAGCTGAATAATAAGGATTTGAGTTTTTGTTTTAACAGCTTTCTTTATTTAGAGTGCTTCAAAATTATTTAGTCTGTTGCCATGACCAGTTAGGTTAGGTTAGGTTAGGTTAGGTTGTGGTGCCGTGTATTTCGAAATAAATAAATATCTTTGTATTATGACCTCCATGTTTGTTCAATAAATTATTGTCCTCGTAAACAGCAAAATACGTACTTAATATTATACGTAAGTCTTTACGTAATTAGTAATTACGTAATTGAAGTAATTTATGCTTTTCCGTACAACCTCTTGCTCAGCTGCCCTCTGTAGATA
Organism: Limnephilus rhombicus; assembly: GCA_929108145.2. NCBI lineage: Eukaryota > Metazoa > Arthropoda > Insecta > Trichoptera > Limnephilidae > Limnephilus > Limnephilus rhombicus. Next base: position 11,188,340 of record OV815275.1, read on the forward strand.
TTAGTTCAACCTACGCTCTGTAGATATTAGTCAACACTGGGACCGTCATAGATATTCGTCCGACCTTAGCTCTATAGACAATAGTCATCACACTGAAGTTCGTAGATATGTGTCCAACGTATGAGCCGTAGATATTCGTCCGACATACAGGCTGTAGATATTAGTATCTGGAGTCTTGTATACAAGTTCTGTTATTATATTAATATAGGCCAGTTGCTTCATCCTTCTAGAAAAGGTTCATGGAGAGCTAATTTTTAAGAGGATAGGCATTATATTTATTCAAGGAAATTACCTTGTGTAAAGTTATACTGCGATATATACGGTATTTGGTTGTGCAATAATCAACACTTCCAAACAAGCTTATTTGATTGTCATACGAGTTAAGCGAAAAAAAGACCCTCCACATAGCATCTCAGATGACATAGGCCCTAAGGGAAATTATTTTCCTCAGGGCCTCCTTTGTGGAGTTAATGTAAAAAAAAGTACAGTAATCGATTATAAAGTACAATAGGGAAATAATAGGGTTTTAATTTTAATAATTCTCCTCACTCAGGTTCCTGATGCAATGCAACGAAATGATTCAAATGAACTGAGTGAACCAAATGAATCGGTCAAAACAAAGGAATCAAATGAATCACATGGATCAAATGGTAGATTATTGCAGTTACACCGTGGGTCAGGCTTTTTTAAAATATTTGATACATTAAATGATAGGGGTAGAAGTCAGTGTCCCATGAGGAAAAAGAAAAATAAACATGTAGCGTTAAAGAACCTCGGCAGTGATTTGTAACGATTCCTTCCCTTTCTGGATTGTCCTCAAAAAAAAATTCGAGTGCAGTTTACATGCAGTAGAAGCGAAACTTACAAACGCGAAATACCAATACAAAGCGAAACTTTACCAAGACACAGACACTACCAATATCACGCTATAAAAGCATTCAACAGTCTAACACTTGAAAATAAAATTGAGGAAAACAAAAATAAATTCCGACACAAAATTACAAAATGGATTAAAGACCAAAATAGACAATACTACCAAAATATCATAGCATAAAATAAAAATAAAACATACAAGTAACACACAAAACCAATATAAAACACAAACACACAACACTTATTAAAAATATCGTTTTTAACCTTATATAATATTATTCATTTTTAAATTTACGTTAATTTTAAATCTCTACTTTTTAAGTTTAATTTATCTTAATCGTATGTTTTTTATTTACTTTTTTCCGTTTTTTCACCAATATTATATACATATTTATATGTATTATGTATAATTTTGTATATGAAATGGAGGCCTCAGCACGGGTAAACCACCCCGTGAGGTCAACATCATTGAATTGTGTATAAAATGTAAATATATTGCATCAAATAAATAAATAAATAAATTAATACAATCTCAACCAATACTCAAAAGTGAGGTCATAATCAAAGCGACCAATAGCGCGCAGACCAGCGTAATTTCCGTTTCGTATCTCAACCAATAGGAGCCTTTAGAAGTGACATCATAATCAATGCGGTCAATGAACGCAGTCGCTACGTCGCAGGTGCAATAATCGTCATTTCCGTTTCACTTCAAAAACTGAGACCTGCGTTAAATGATAACTTTCCATACAGCAGCGTCACGTTAGACATGTTTTTATTTACGCTCTTAGAGCTCTAACAGAAAAAAAATGTTAAGTACGTAAAGTATATTATGAAAATTAAATAATAAAATATTTTTGAATGCAGCTATAACTTTATGGTTATCCATTATAGAAAAATGAAACAATACAACTTTGTATAAACCACTTATATAAAGCGTAAATCCGACCGGTTCGGAACAAACGTTCCTTCTTCAGTAATACTAATAATTAATACTTAATAATTAATAATTATTACTTCTAATTAATACCTACCCACCAAATCTACAAAGTAGCAACGGCTCCACCCCTAACATAATAAAAAATTGTTCGAAACTGTCAAATTATTATAAGCTTTCCCTGAAGAAGGAACGTTTGTTCCGAAACCGGTCGGATTTACGCTTTATATAAGTGGTTTATGCAAAGTTGTATTGTTTAATTTTTTTAAATAATAAAATTTATAATAGTTTTATTCCCAACTAAGTGCATGGGAATTACAATTAATTTTTATCCATATAATAGAATATAAAAAAAGCAAAAAAATTAAACATCGTATTACTTATAACTTATAACAAATAAAAATAAAGTGAATAAGTATAGATACCTACAGTGAACAGCAAAATCAGCAAGAAAAATTAATGCATTGGGCACTAAACGACATAAAAGGTGTGTTATAGAATAGATTATGTATCACATATTATTAATGACACAAAATTTTAATACATTTGGAATAAATGAAAATATCAACGGAATTCCCTGTAGAGTACATAGGTATCTAATTTTATTATTTATACGAGTATTATTCGCTTTATTTGCAAAAGAAAAGGTGTCATGTTTCCATCCGAACTATTTTCTGAAAGATTTTCTTTCAAAACAAATCTCTTAGAAAATTACCATTGTTTCAATTAAATCGGATTCCAGTAGATTTTCAGGTTTAGTGCCGTATGATAAAAGTCTTTGTGACGCAATTTTGAGTAAAGATGAAAAAAATGTTGCGATTTATTTAAAATAGGTATTAAGAAAAGCATGAATTTTATTTTGAGTATTGTCATAATTGTAGACGAGATGATTTCATATTCCTAATATGAAGATTGTCCAATGTACGGTGACGAGATGATTGGTCTTTAGTTGTTGACGCCTTAGCAATATTCCATATTACGCTATAGTAAACGCCAAACTTGTCGACCTGACGTTGATACAGAAGTCGTCGCAATAGGCGAGTTTAATGTCCGAAAAGTGGTATGCCTCCCGCCAACGTCTTTCTCTGTCGCACATATGATTTACGCATCTTTAGTCATTAGTTTGACTGAACCTGCGCGGATGGATCGTATCAAGTTCAAGTCGGCATTTAAGTTTGGCGTGTACTATACACGCAATGCCGATGATTGTTTAACAGTCGATAATAAATGGTGATTGCATGATCTTGTATACCTGTATATTGTATATATGTTTAGGATGATATACGATAGTGGCAGTGCTTCTATGTTGCTTGGCGTAATGTTTGTATGGCAGTGATAGGGACAGTTTTTTTCTCTTTACATTAGCCCCCACTGGAGGCCCTGAGGAAGATAATCCCCCTCAGGGCCTATGTCACCTTTGGGGATGCCATGTAGAGGATCGTTTCGGGGAAAGGAAGGAGAGCAAGCTCTGGGAAGGAAAAAAAGGTACGATAGGTGGGTAGGTATCTGGGGTTCAATGTGTCGGAAGTGATGAAAATCAAGGAGTGACGGAAGTATGGATCCATCCCTCCCACTGCGGTAAAATATATCCCTCAATCAGTCTCTCCTGGTCCGGCCCTTCATGCAGTAGGTGGACAAACGCATTCACCATCGACACCTAGACATCTCACCCCATGAACCCGGGCACCCCTGCTAAGTCACCAAACGTAGCGAACTACTTGGGGCGACCTATGGCAGGGATGTTGGTTGTCCAATAAGTGGTTCCATGGGCGGCGGTACCCGTACTCGCCTCACAAATTGTAATAGATAGTGCTTGTAATTCAGTGCAGATTACATGACAGTGATGTTCTGGTTGTGTATATGTAGTAGTGATTGCGGTAGTTGTGTATCAGTAGTGAAGTGATCTAATATTCCTGATCGCGGGTGAGCGGTGCGGCGGTTGTACACAATTGTACATCAATGTATAGTGATTGTATGACCGTGGTAGATTGATTGCCTAACAGTGGTGTATCACTGTGTTCTGAGAGCCTTCCCTACAGCTCACCTATAGTAGTCCTCCTTGCAGTAGATGTTCCTATCCCTGGCGAAGCAGGTGAGTTCTGTGTCCAGCGGCAGGCGGCACTCGCAGCACCGCAAGCAGGGCGCGTGCCACTGCCGGTCTGCCGCGAGGAGGTAGAATCTGCAACAATATCACACATTACCCACTAAATCAAAATAAACTTTATCTTTGTACATTTTAACGTTACAACGTTTCCATGTTAAGGTCCTGCCAGAGTAAGCGATTAGCCAGGCTCGCCAGATATGTAAATACTAGTTGGCTAACCCCGGCGTTGCTCGGGGTTATGAATGGTTTGGAGTAGGTACCTAAAGTTTTAATCAAAATTCAAATCACTTATTGTCAAATTAAAATTAAAAAAAATAACTGTATTGGTACACAGTTATTTTATTATAATTTTCAATTCTCTTTCTTTTTTTGTACAAATCATGTTCCACCCATAATATTTTGATGGCCTAAAACGGGAATACTCCTAGTTAGGCAGTCAAATTTTTTAAATAAATTATGTATATAAATGTATAAGCTTGTGCTAAATAAACAAAAAAAAACAACAACAAAAAACAGTGTGTACACATTGGTTTAGAAACATGTTTATAATTTTGATTAAATAAGTGGTGTTTACAAAGTTATTTGTTTTCATTTAATAAAATGACGCCACAAAGTGAATTTTAGATTATTAAAAAAGATTGAGAAATAATGCATATTTAATCGTGCTATGTCTTTCGGCGCCCCCCACTTCTTCTATATTCTCCATACTTTCCTTTTTCATTCATTCGCTTTACGTGCCCAAAAAATCTAAGCGTCTCTTTATTAATCTTTCTCATTATGCTTACTTCAGCCGTATATTATTTGCAAATTTCCACATTTCTCACACAACCATGCATGGTTTTACCGCACACAAGCCTCGGGGATCTCATTTGTACAACATTCAGTGTTCTTTCATACTTCCTTTGCTAGTTTCTTGCCTTACTGTAATGCATCAAGGTAGGTACCAGCGTTCCATTGTTGACTGTTAGCTTCGCTTTTTGGACAGTTTTTTTCTTGGCGACAACCGCATTCAGTCCTCCATTAATGGAGTTACCTACATTTACCCGTCTTTCAATATCTTTTACCAATGTACCTGAGATTATTTCAAGAATGTAAATTTTATGTTTTTGATTGTTGTATTTTCCTTAAAAAATATCATTGCATTTTGGAATGCGTGTGTGGGTACCGCCGCACCAGATATCATTTATTGGATAACCAACACCTCTGCCATAGTCATGGGGTGAGATTTGTAAAGGTCTCGGCAGCCGATATGTCTGCCCACTTGCGGCGTGGCGGGCTGGACTGAGAGAGACTAGTTGAGGAGATATTTTGACCCAGCCAGAAACCCTCGACCCCTCGCCTTGCGCCGCAGTTGTAAAGATGGATTCATATGTCCGTTATTGCTGGACACATTGACCCCAGATTTCTACACTCACCTCATTCCTTCCCAAAAGTTCTCCTCTCCTTCCTTTCTATAAAAAACCCAGCACACCGCATCCCAAAGATTGACATAGGCCCTGAGGGATTTCTTTTTCTCAGGGCCTCCTGTGTGGAACTAATGTAAAAAAGCAGAGTGTGCAATTCATAGAAGTGAAACTTTCAAAAAACTAAAGAAGACAAGAGTGGGGAGGCTACGAAGCCCCACACAAAGAGGAGACTGATAGGCCACGAAGCACCGCACAAAAAGGAGACCGATTATTCTACCTCATTCTCTCGCAGGCTTAATCCATCTGTTTTTAATGTTGATATTTTTCGTTTCATCGAGTTTCCAATTACAACGGTGCTAAAGAAGTTTTCACTTCTAAAAGAAAAAAAGGTCACATAAAATTCAAGCCGGGCAATCCAGCAACCGTTTAAAAACTATTTTACAACTAAAAACCGCGTTCGGCGGTTTGAAATAAAGTACGGTGGTAACAAATAATCCAGAAAAGGTTTGCTGGGAGATGTTAGACCTGCAATCTCACCGCGGACCGAGAGTTGATTTGTTCCCGCGCCGTTACATGATACGGCTGTGCACTGTGCATTACTTTTACCTACAATATTCCCTGTGTTTTAAAAACTTTATGGGGTTAGTTAACCGGTTTTTCTCTTTGAAAAAAGGAAATTAAGGAAATAAAAAAAAGAGTATGCAATTCACACTCGTTAGAAGTGAAACCTTCAGAAAACTAAAGTAGACAAGGGTGAGGAGGCTACGAAGCACCGCACAAAGAAAAAGCCGATTATACTTTCTTATTCTCTCGCAGAATAAATCCTATATATATGTATGCGTTTGTCTCTTTTTAGTGTCGCTATTTTTCGATTCATCGAGTTTCAAATCACAACGGTGCTAAATAAGTTTTCACTTCGATAAAACAATTGCTTTGTTTATAACCACGATTTATTTATTTGCTTTTTTTAATATCGACCGGTTTCGCTTAACACAAGAATCATCATTATAAACTAAATTGATCAAAAAATACTTTGTGAGCTTATATTATACACATACAGCAAGAGACAAAACGTAAAATAAAGAACAGTGAGAAAGTATGAAATTAATATCTTGCATAGTAATAGAGAGAAAATTATTCCCGTGTTGAGCGAAACCAATCGCTATTAAATTTTTTAATTAATCGTGGTTATAAACAAAGCAATTGTTTTATTTCATTAAATATTTGTCAAATCACAAAGCGACTGCTTTCTAACAAAATATTTTTAAAAATCTACCAAAATATTATTAGTAAATTTTTTATTTAATTTTTTTTTATTTAATTATTTTCATATTACATTTGGTTATAAAATGACGTATTGCCCATCTCACTAGGTGTGAAACGCCTGTGTTGAGATGGCAATTTACAGAGTGGTTATCTAAGATTTTGTAGTAATATTATGAAAATGGCAGGTTAATATAATTTTTTTTTCTTTAAATATACAATTCAAGTATGTTACATATATATATATAAAAAAAAAGATTATCTTGCTGACAAGCTACTTGCAGTAGCTTAGCCGGTAATAAATTCCAATTGTAGGCAATTATAAAATAAAAAAAATCTCTGATATTGTGTTAAAGGATAAATATAATGAAAGCGTTTTGTTAATAGAAAAGTAGAGGAAAATATAGACTTTGAAAAAAAAAATTATATGTAAGTAAAATTATCGATTTTGATTTTTCGAATTTTTCAGTGTAAAAAGTGTACCCACAGTGGTAGGTAAGATCTCAGCGAACGTGGTAAAGTTATATACATACCTACTAGAATGGGTTTTTTAAAGTTTGTGTAGTATTCTTAAAGTTTTTTTATCGAATTACCATTCACTTCCACGTCACACATTCTCCTTGCACTCCTTTCTTTGTTCGTCTCTTTCAATCTTATTCCGCTTACATTAGCCTTGCATTCTTTGCGATTTCAATTTTTCTCACAAGATCATTCATGGTTTTACCACACGTTTTGCTTTGTGCCTCAGGGATCTCATTTCTACAGCATTCAGTCTACTTTCATCCTTTCTCTGACAGTTCCGAGCTTCACTGCCGTACAGCAGGGTAGGTACCAGCACTCCATTGTGGACTGCTAGCTTCGCTGCTTTGGACAGTATCAGAAGCCAGAGTTAAGTTAGCCTCTCAAAAACTTGCCTCAATGCCACACATCAGGAAAGCCAGCACTCCATTATGAACTGCTGGCTTCAATTCTTCGATTGAACATTTTTTGATAGCACCAACTGCGTCAAGATTGAATTTAATCATATTTAGAATGATATGGTTTTACAAAAAATGTGAAAAACCACATCAATTAATGTTAATCAACTTGTTATGGGTAAGAACAATTTCACTGTGTTTATTTAAACGCTACTTAACTCAGATGTCGTTATTTATTAAATATTTTAACAAAAATCGCTTACGCTTTTTAATCATAATGGTTTTTAAAATTGGCGCGCTCTCTCGTATTAACATTTGCTCCCTCTCAAGTCAAATTTCTAATTTTGAACTTTTAAAATAGATAGTAATCCTACTAATATTATAAAGGTGAAAGTTTGTATGGATGTATGTTTGTTACTCTTTCACGCAAAAACTATTGAATAGATTTTAAAAATTCTTTCACTAATAGAAAGCTACATAATTTGCGAGATCTATAGGTTATATATACTGGAAAGCTTTGGCGTTATGAATAATCTCTGGCGCTATGAAATTATTTATCATACGTTTTCTGTCGCTAACAAAATCGATTTATGGCAAACGCCAATAATTGTCGCCTTGGAAACGATGTTTTTATTTTAAATTAGGTTACTATGGACTTGCCTTTGATGTTAAAATTCAAATATGTATAAAATGCTAATTCCTACTTTACTGAATGGATTTTAATGAAACTTTACAATAATATAAAAATATGGGCTACAGCTCAGAGCTCGGGCATTACGAAATTTGTACGAAAAAATTGCAATAGGTGGCACGATTAATAAGATATCAATAATTCTTTAATCGATTTAAATTATTAGGAAAGTAGGTACTTCAAATAAATTCGTTAATTTAAATATGTATTTTCTAAAATAGAATTTTTATTTAAGAATTTTTGCTTTGCAAAATGTCATTCTCAAATTTTGACATTTTCTATCACATAACAATTATTGTTTTAATTGGATAGACAGGTATCGCATTTTTTAAGTATAATACTGCCGTACTGGATTTTTTGGTAGAATATAAAAAGAAGAATAATAATTCGTACTTAATAACTACTTCTAAAACTGAATCACCGAAATGTATGTATGCGCATAAACCCGAACGACTGAACCAAATTGGATAATTTTTTTTTTTGGTATAAAACTACCGTTGAGAGGGGGGTTGAAGGATGATTGGTGTGGGAGAGGGAAGGTGTAGGGTGGAGGAGTGCGGGAAGGGGTGGGTGGAGGGGGAGGGGGGTTGATGGGGGAGTGGAGTGGGGGGAGGGTTGGGTGGAGGGGGAGGGGGATTGATCGGGGGAGTGGAGTGGGGAGAGGGTAGGTGGAGGAGGCTGAGTGGAAATCCATCCCCTAATACCATGCGAGCGAAGCCGCGGGAAAAAGCTAGTAATCAATATATAAAATAAAGTGTAGAAAAGGGCGCGTCCCGTTAAAACTCAGAAACGAGTCCCTGTACGATCAAGGGAGTAATTTGATGTGGTAGCCCTCTATCTCCTATCATGAAGAAGATTCTCGTTTTTACCTGAAGGGCGGGCTTTTGAAAATATACCTACGGGCTGGAAGTTTCACCCTTCAGAAATTTGTGGAACAGTCCGGAACATTCGAGAGTATTTGAGAGCATTCCACAACATTCCAGATCATCCCGGAACATTCTGGAATGTTCGTGAATAGGAATTGAGAACATCATTGTGGAACATTCCAGAACACACTCGAATGTTGTGGAATATTCTGGAACATTGTGGACCATTCGAAGCCTTTTTGTATGGTTGAAGCTACCCATTGGTAGGGGTATATAAAGCAAGATCCGTCGTGGGTTCGAACGTCAGTTCAATCTCATATAAACTCCCTGAGCGAAGCCGGATACCCCAGCTAGATTATCCGAGAGCATTCCACAACATTCCAGATTATCCCGGAACATTTTGGAATGTTGTAGAATTTTCGGGAATAGAGAATCGGGAACATCATTGCGGAACATTCCAGAACACTCTCGAATGATATCCTGAGCGAAGCCGGGTACCCCAGCTAGTAACTGATAAAGCTTAGGTAATTATTTATTTATTAAAAGGATATTTTAAATTGCTTAGTTTTTTTGCGGTGTTTCATCCGCCATGGTATAGGTGATAAGGGTAGAAAACAATACATTAATATTCTGCGACTTTATCATTTCATGCTAAATATTACCATCATCAGTGTAAGGTTCTATTTTTGTGGGAGAGGCGCTTTACACCTTAATTTAACCCATAACTTATTAATTTAACTTAAAACTTTCAGCTAAGGTTTATAACTAATGACTTACAACTAAGCTTATAGACTCGGCATCCCGAATTTCTACAAATTTATAACATACTTTCCCGGAACAAAGTTTTTAACCTCTTAAAAAATATATATTATTCTTGAACATAATATCTATACGTTTGCCATGCCGAAATGGTAATTCTATGAAATTCTCTCGATAGAAAAAAATCTATAGAAAAAAAGTATGCTCCGAAAATTATTATAAACATTATTTTTTTCTCTTATTTTACAAGTTATATCTATGTATGAATCGTTTTGAATGTTAGAGCGCTCCCTCTAACATTCGTATTTACATATCTCCCCTTCTTCTTCATTTCGAACGCTTACTACCGGGCCTGAAGTACCAAGATTAGTTAAGGTCTCAGGATTACCCTCATTATTATATATTAGTTTATCACATTTGTTTACAATTTATTATCGGAAGTACAAAAAATTTAATACGAACCTATCTACCTACATATTATTATACAAAGTAATAAAGTTGAAATGTAGTTTATCAATTTCTATCAATGACTAAAAAAGTTCTGTAGGTTTTTCATCGTATTTAATTGTATTTATACTTTTGAGTATGTTTTTTTTTCTCTTATTATTTAATAATATTATTATTCAATTTATAAAAACAGTTTATAAACAAGTCTGCTGTATTATTAGTACGCGTTACATCTGTGTCGCCCACCGAAGACATTATAAAAATGTGAAGTTTTATAATGTTTGCCAGTTTGCCTTCAGAAGACGATACAGCTGTCATGCATACCAATAATTACACAGCAAAACTTGTTATTATAAATTGAATAAAAATATTATTTAATATGTACAAGGAAAAAAATAATGGAGTAGTATGACAAACTTGATAACAATAAATACCTATTTAAGTAGATTTGTGATATTTAGTATAAAAATATACTGCCCAAGTAAAGCTTAGGTAAATGCAAATCCGGTAGGTAACATAACACAGGAACTAAAAAGATGGTGTTAATCACAGCTTTATTCATCCTAAAAATAAAAATAAATAGAACGTTCGGAAGTTTATACTATGCTCATCTAAAGCATTTATCATCATCAGTATATTTAAGTGATAGAAAGAACGTAAACATAAAGTAGGTACCTGTCAAGAATGGGGCCCCCGCAGCCCGCGCAGCCCTCCGGGGGCGCGGGCGAGCGTTCGGGCAGCCCGTCCCGGTCCTTCAGCATGTCTGGAGCCACACCGCGGCCGTCGCTAGGCGTCACTGCGGCACCATCGCGCGGGGGACACCTGGAGATGTTACCAATCGCCGCCAGGTGGCGAAGCAGACACCAATGACAACACCAATCTCAACACGCTTAGTTTCTTGATATATACACTTGAAAATATTCACACTTTTTTTTCTTGTAATCATTTAATTTACCTTAATGAAATTGTGTTATATGTTTGTTTTATTGCTCTTTTAAAGTGTAATTTTTTGTAATTGTTTTAAAAAAAATTATTTCAACAAAAATCACAATGTCGCAGAATTGATCAAAAAAAAGTTTTTTTACGAGTTTTTCAAAATGTGCGCTTCTATTTATAAAATATAGCACATTTACATTATTCATTTAATTAAATCATAATAATATTATATTTTTATTGATTTAAACATCTGTCAATGTGAATCTTAAATATAAACACATGTATATGTATATCTGTGTGCCCGTCACTGCGTTAATTGGTTGAGCACAAATTAGAGCCGAGTCACGGCGTCGGGACGGCAGAATGGGGACGAACGCTTGTTTCGACGCTCCCTCGCGGACTGCGCCGCGGCGTCGGTAGGATGCTCCTCCCCCGCACCCCTATCAACCCCACCCCACCGGCGCCCGCCAATGGAAGCCACCCTCGACACGCGGATGCTGGGTGGCCGAATCGCCGGAAAATTGCAAGCGTTTTCAGAGGGGGCATTGTGCCGTACATCCTGCTTTATACTCCATTTTATTTTACGTGCAATTTTTCCAATTACTCGTATTATTTTGTTTTTATCGATCAGTTAAATGTTCACTTTGTTCATTCCTGGATAACTGGATATTTGCAGGTAGATTTAATTTTGAACACATAGGCCACTTGCATGGACTTGGGAAAAATCGTGTGGATAGATTTTTTTACTAAGATTACAAATACGTTAGTAAATTTTTTTAGAAGTGTACAGTTTTTTTAATTTATTTTTAAATGAATAAATCCATTATTTGGGCTCGTGACGTCACTACATGAAAATGTCCCGCATCCGAAAATGTTCCTATTAATTTTATAAAATTCCGCACTGATTTTTTTTTTTATATGGCATCACTTTGATTTCAGGCGAATTTTTGAATTTGACATTTAACGTTCACTAGATTTATTGTTTGTTCTCTGCGAACGTATCATTTGGTTAGGTTTTTTGACAGATGTTATAAAGAGAACATTTTACGTTGTCCGTGCGTGTTTTAGAGGTATAATGATAATGGTGCGGATTTTAACAAAATCAAATTTTATAATAATCTTATTAATATTATAATTTGCAAGTAAAAGTATATTACATTTGATTTAGTAATATAGACGTTTATGATCAATAAGATGGATCAAGGAAAAAAATATTATTGAGATTTAATATTTTTGGTATGCCTCGTTATTTTCCTGTGCCATTCGTGTGGAAAATGTTTATTTTTTAAAATGATTTTCGGCTATGTAGATATTTATCGTTTTTTCGCACCTGTAAAATTATGTCCCGTCTTTCCGGTTTATAAAAAGTGGTCTGATTTTTCGGATTGAAATTTTCAAAAAATCGCCAGGGTTTCAAAAATATGATAAAAAAATAAATACATAAAATGTCTTAGAATATTTGCCTATACCGGAAAAAAAATTAAAAAAATGTGATGCAAGTGGCCTATTGGTGACATTTTTTTGTACTTTTAATCATTATAATTTTTCATTCTTATGTCCTTTATTTTAACCCGTCAAGTGTATTTATTCAGTTTTCGTAACAACTCATACAGGTCTCATAGAAATAGTTTTGTCTCCCTAACTATCATGGTTAGAAATGTGATCTAAACGGTGTTACAAAGAGAAAATACCACGCTTTACATTCAAATCTACAAGTTAATTGCAAAATAATTAAAATATTCACCTTTCTAAAACCATAGTTTTCACAATTGAAAAAAAATGTGTGCAGTTCGCAAGTGGTGGAAGTGAAACCTTTAGAACTAAAGTAGACACGAGTGGCTACAAAGCACCTCACAAAGAGGACACTGATAGGCTACGAAGCACCGCACAAAGAGGAGACCGATTATCGATCTCATTCTCTTAGAGGCTTAATCCTATAGATGTATGTTGTTGTCTCTTTTAGTGTTGCTTTTTCGTTTCATTGAGTTTCAACGTTGCTAAAGAAGTTTTCACTTCGAAAAATGAAACTTTGAGAATTTTTAAGCACGCTTGACTTTGTGGAGTAAGCTGAATGAATGGGTGACAAGAGCGTTACGAAAAGTGTGATCGGGCGAGGTTAACGGTCGGGCCTTTACGCACACTTGACTTGGGGAATAAGCTGGTGAATGCGTAACGAGAGCCTTATGAAAAGTGTGATAGGGCGAGGTGAACGGAAGTTGAGTGGGCAATATAAGTTAGTGAAGTTTTACTTCAGTCGTGTGGTCTAAAGCAAACTCGTTTTTTTATATTTAAAAAAATGTATGTTTATTCCTTAATATACAATTTGGAAGCGTATTTCATCACCTTTCCAAAACAGGTTTCGTATACATTTAGAATATATAATAACATAATATTTTGACCCTCTGACAAAATACGGTCGAGGCTTGAGGTCCTAAGGCCCAGTGGTTTCGCAGAAATTCACGTGTGACACAGACTTTTTTAAGGTCTGTCTGATAGTTGTCAACACGAGAGTTGTCCTTTTCTTCTAATCACAATTTGTTCAAAAGCTGAAGCGGACTTAGAATCGGCAAGTAATGGGACCTTTCAACTGTCAAAAAAGGCGCTGAATGGCCATTTGATGACAGTATTACATTTAAATATCTGTGAAACAATCCTTCCTAAGGGTATATTTGCTACATTTATGGACCTCAATTAATTAGATTAGTTGATATAATTTTTTTTTAAGTAGATGTAGAAAACTGTCTGAAATAAATTTATAATAAGATTCAAATTCCAAGGTAAGTATGAACATATACACCCATGAATTTATATAGTTATCAAAAGGAGCCATGTTTTAAAATGCTTAATTACGAAAGACAATGGCGAATACTAAAGCATCGACAATTTATTATTGCCTTATTTACGGAATTATTTATGTCACATCATTAAAATTATTTCAGTCGTAGTGTGATCCGTAAAATAATTCAACTACTCTTTCGTAGATGGCGCTAGTTTAGTTATTTTAGAGAAAAAAAATTTTTACTAGTTATGCCTTAAAGTGCGATTATTAAGATAAATTATCTGTATGAATATTAATACTCGTATAAGTATATAGTTTTGTCCATAAAAAACTCAAATCTTTTATAAAAGCATAACAAACCAATATCGGATTGAATCACCGGTACAATATTGTATCTATTAACCTCTTTTGAAAGATTTTTTTTTTTATTGACAAAACTATTTACTCGTATTCATATTGCGTATGTACGGGCGCAAACAATTAATTCATCTTCATATTTTAAAGCATTACTTGTGAAAAGCGTTTTTCCTTAAAATAATTAGACTCGCGCCATCTATGAATGATTAGATTATGAATTATTTTAAGTATCACCTTAATAAGGATTTGTTGAATATTCCTTTAATACCCAGATTCGCTTTTTAACTTTTAGGCCCAAATTTATTTAACAAATACCGGATTTGCTCTGTTCCAAACAACCAAAGGTTGACTATCAAAAAGATCGAATTGAATTTCGATTTTGTTTTCTTGATTGAAGGAATGAGGTAAATCGGAACTTGGAAATGTCAACCAACTTCCCGACATCCAATCGAGCTGCACGTCGGCCGATAAGACTCGATGTCGATGACAATGCATTCTGGCAAATTATGGTAGCAATCATGCATACACAGGTGGATATATTGGATGACATTATATTTAAAAAAATATAGCAGTATCTACCCATATGAAATAATCATACGAAATAAATAACTAAATAATTTGTAATTCAGTAAGCACTAATTTTATTTTTTGTTAATTTTCTTTTATTTTTTATTCTCTTCAAAGTTATAATGTACTTATGTATATGAGTAATTTTTAACTGTTTTAAAAACACACAAGTATACCCACGAACTGGCGATGCCTATGTGGGATTTTTTTTGGTTAATCTGCTAATTTGTATTTTTCTCTACTTTTTTGAATGTTATAAAAAAGCCTGTATGTATTGTAAAATTACCAATGTATGTACCAAATGTACTAAACAAATTATTAATAAAAAAAAATAAAAAAAATCTCGGTCATTTCCAATTTGGGGTTTGGCTCAATTGCGAGCGGTATTCACTTAAACACTGGGGAAGAAGGTATCAATTGTCAGTTTAACAAAAAAACGAGTGTGCTTTAGACCACACGACTGAAGTAAAACATCTATATTACAGTAAGAGAGAAAGAAAATTCGCGCGCGCACTGCTCTCTCTTGCTCCTACAGTGTGATACAGACAATAGGCCTGCACTGTGTCTTAGATATACATACGAAACGTAACTGGATATGAGAGAAAGAGAGAAAGAAAATGTGTGCTCGCAAATCTCTCTCTTGCCCCTACAGTAATATACGAAACGTAACTCTCTCTCTTTCTATCTTTACTAACTCAACTACCGTTCGCCTCGCTTTTCGTAACGCTCTCGTCACGCATTCGCCAACTTACTCCCCAAGTCAAGCGTGCGTAAAGATGTTTTACTTAAAAAAAAAGTATATTATGCACAGGTGTACGACGTATTAATGTTGTGGTAATAAAAAACATAAAAGATCCAAGTAAGAATGCTCTACTTCTAGTACAATAAATATTATGAAGGTACTACAGTTTCTGAATTCTCGCGGCGTTAATTTTCGACCTCGTCTGCGCGGGTGAATTTACACCCCCCGGGCGAGAGGGGTCGGATTACCGCGTGTTTTATTGGTACTAGGTATTCACTAATTGGAAAAATATTTTTACTTTGTTTTCAAGCTAGTCAAGTGGATAATAAATAGTAACACATTCATAAAGCTGGTTTTTAAAAGCGACCCAATGTTGTTGCTAAAAGAAAAGGTTTTTGATCGATTCTTCGTGATATGTAATAAAATTGAAGCGAAACTTGCACACGTCCAATAGAATGATATGTTTTTTACACTGGATCCATACAGAAAGCCCTAAGGAAAAAAATCTATTTGGGCCTACGTTATTTTGGGGATGCTTTGTAGAAGGTATTTTTATGGAAAGGCAGGAAAGGAAATCATGGTAAGGAGCTCTGCAATCTAAGGAACATCTTTAAGGGCCTCTATCCAGCTAGCGACCGAAAATCCACATTTCGTCAAAAGATGTTCTCACGATCGTACAGGGCGGTACCAGCTTTTAAAAATTATAACTCAATATCGATTTTGTTTCATTCCAAATTCGTCTAATTTATTCCTACATCCAAAAATGCTGAAAGGCGTGATGATAAAACTATTAAAATTAGGTACTTTTTGTAATTATTTTTTGATCATAAGTATTTAACATTTTTCAATAATGTCTGAAGAAAATAAGAAAAAAAAACTTAAATATATTAATTTCTTCTTCTTTGTGTGCCGTATCAGGTCCCCCCGACGTTGGCGATCACTCTTGAGAATGTCTCTCTGTCAAATATTAATTTGTAAGACCGTAAATAGATAGACAAAATAGAGAAATTTTCGTCATAAATAAGTGTTCGGATATTTTTTTTAATGATTTTTTTTAACTAAAATAAAATTTTTGCAACATGCGTTTACTAGATAACGTATTAATTTACAATAATGTATGATGTACACGGTATGAAATATGACTTGTAAAATAAAAAAAAATTGTTTGAAAATTTAACAAATCTGCCAACGACCTATGTTATAACCTTATTGTTTATTATACTAAAAATAAACATTTTTTCTCAAAATTTAAAAAACGCGTTTACTAGATAAAAGAACAATCTTTCGAAATCAATATAATAATTATTTTTAAGAAAAGAGTCAATATGTCTAATATTTGATTTAAAAATATCTTTTATTGTATTTTCCTGATTTGGTTTTTTATGCATTTCTAGAGTCCATCATAGAGGATACTTTATTTTAACTTTTTGACACCAACAGTACATAAATCAAATGAGTGGTTATAATAATTCATAAAATCTGATAAGACATGTTTCTGTGAAATATTTGTAAAGTGATACTACATATGTTGCTTCTGTGAAATGTTTTGTAAATTTTTTCTTCATATATTGTGTCTGCATATTGGGTTGGGTTAGGTTTAACTTTTCAAAAGTACCAATTATCGATCCCTTAATGAGTTTTGATAACTCATGGGAATGCAACTTCGTTGTATTTTTTATTTAAATAATAAAAAAAAATAATAAATAAAAAAATGTCATGTTTCTGGTTATACCCTCTTAAAAAGAAGAACTAGGTAGCGATACTTAGCAGCAGATTGAGAGGTTTTGAAGAGGCAGTGAGTTTTGCACGTGCTTTGTTTATATCGATGCATCCCAGTGTGAAGTCTATCAAAGTCAAAAGTAAGTACTATCGCATTTCATTCTCATCGCATGCACGGGTACGCTGTGGGCTTTGCTTCCAGTAACATTAATTGTTTCTCAAAGGAGCTTTGCTCTAGATCAGTGGCTCCTAACCTTTTTGGGGTTATTGCCAATTATACGATATATACGAGTATTTTTTCAACATTTTCTTTATGCATATAAACAACAGTTCGCTGCTTACCCATAGAAAACGGAATCCAATGATATCAATTAAAGCACGTCCAAATAAAGCATCTCAAACCAAAATTTGAGTACGCCTAAGGACAGATCTATACATTTTTTTAATGTGTATTTTATTTAGTTATAAAATGTTTATATCTAATATATTATTTTCTTAAACTACTATAATGCTATCGTTTGTTATTGTAATATCTCTAAACGTCCTCTCCAGAGATATTCGTTATTTATCAGTACATTCTAGGACCAGATTCTCCAGTAATATAATGTGCTTATTAAAATACTGAGGTTCTTGAGATCACAGTGACTGTTTATTGACGTATGGTAATTTATAAATATAGTTTAGGAGAACTTGTCGTCCTTGCTAACTGGAACCTGGTCTCGTGAGCTCTGGCATTACAATGTCTGTGCACGCCTGCTTTCGTTTACCTTCGGCACATTTCGTAAACGAGACCATGTGACCCGAATATCCCCTACATCCTATAAAACTAAAACAACGTGAGAACTAATCATAGACTAATTATAAAAAATCACTTTTTTATTGTCCGGAAAGTCATATTCCAAAGACATTTGGTCACGAAATTTTTTTTTGAATTTAATGAAATGGAAACATTGAAATTACGTCAAACATATAACTCATCTAATAGATGCTGAATTATCTTGTGTTTATATCTGAATTATCTGGTGTTTAAAGTGCACAAAGTATGCCAATCGGCCAAACAAAGTCTCGGTCTTAGCCGACGCTTTCCCCACTAACAACTTAAATTGCCCTCTTACTAAGTACTCATAGAGGCAACTGCGTATTTATTTCTACGAATGTTTTGAATGGCAGTTTCGAGAATATAATGAATACGAACCACCCAGATGCACATGTAATGATTGTTTATTATATGTTTAACTTGTTGTTATTTCATAACCCACACGAAAACCGTGGAAAATAATCCCTTTTTTTAGTAAAAAATCTATTATATTTTTAGTCTACGAGTATAATGTTCTTATTAAATGTTGCTGAGATTACACCGTGATACACAGGACAAAGGCACCCTCCTTAATATATTAGGGTTATTGTAATTTAAATCAAGTTGGTTACTTAACTGATGTTCTCCGGAATCATTTAGTCACACCACTTCATATTCTGAACATCTAAAACTGCCAGGAGATAATTTTGTAAAATTCCTCGAATCTGTCTTTCCTTCCTCAATTTATCTGGTGTTTTTTTTAACACTCGCATTTACGAGACCAAAAAAGCATCGTCCACTAATTTGTACAACAAATGCCATTGGCGTGATTTTTCACCAAAATGGCGCTAGATAAATCCTCCAAATATTATTATTAATTCGGGAGTCTTGTTTCACTGAGAGTATTTAAATTTGTGAAGCAGATTTGTACGGTCGGAAGGGTTTCGCTGAATTCCGGCGCACGAACTCAAATTAGTCAGTAAATATCACTGCGACTCGCGAATGGTTTCCACGTGCTTTCCGCCTTCATTACACGGTAATTAATGTTAATAAACATTCCGTCAAATAATTCATCATAATTCCAAGGCAACTACCCGAACCCGACCATTGTTCCCATCTCATCTTCATTTTGAACGGTATGAAAGTATCTGCATTTTGTGAAATGTTTTGACATTTTGACTTTAACGGAAATTGCAGCATACAATGGTTCTAAGGGCATTCAGTGATACAGTTGGTGTTTTATGATAAATGGAAGCAAATCATTAGGAGCAAAAGTCCCCGACGTTGCCCGGGGTTACCAATGGTTTGGGGTGAAGTTTTGGGGTTGTGAATTCTAGTAAATTAGGTGTAGGTACGTAGTTTTAAAGGCGATATAGTAAAATTGACTTAAATTCAAAATGTTTATTTTTGAAGTAAAAACTTCTTTACCACCGTTGTGATTTGAAACTCGATGAAACAAAAAATTACGACACTAAAAAGAGACACACACGTACATCTAAAGCAGGACTTCCCAACCGGGGGGGACATGCACCCCAAGGGGGGCGTAGAGAAATGTCAGGGGGGGCGAAATAGGTACGTCTGCATTTCCAAAAAAAAAATCTATTCAAAGCAAAGCTCTGGCAAAGACCATATTCGACCATCATGCAAGCTCAAGTATCTCAACAGTACTTTAAAAGTTTTTATTTATTTGTTCTAAAATTACTTTGAAAGTTCTTAGACATTATCTAATTATAAAAATAGAAGTTAAATAAATAAAAAAATAATACTAGAATAATATGTATAGTTAAAAGAACACTAAGAAATGTAAATGAAAAATTTATTAATGTTTGAAAGTGTACCTACTGTTCTATTAAAGATCCATAATAAATAAATATATAGAATCTGTATTGTACCTTTTTGAAATTTAAATAAATAATTTAGTTAATATAAAAGAATGTGTTTTTCTTATTTTTGTTGAAACTTTCGTTAACTGAGGAGGGGGTGGCGGACCGCCCAGGGTGCCATCCGACTGACACTACACCCGATGGGAGGTGACCTCCGATTGTTAAAAAAATTACGAAGGATATTGTCGCAAAAAATTCAGTACGGTTTTATTTATATTCGGAACGTCCCGAAACGGGTTGAATTTTGTGCCTGACGGTCTTTTTATTGACGAAAAATCCTATTTCTGAAATGAAATTCTCTAGCCACCCCCCCCCATGTGCATGCTAGCTACGCCACTGTAGGGGGGCTTGAAAATATATTTTTTTTGGTTCGGGGAGGC
Organism: Limnephilus rhombicus; assembly: GCA_929108145.2. Lineage (NCBI taxonomy): Eukaryota > Metazoa > Arthropoda > Insecta > Trichoptera > Limnephilidae > Limnephilus > Limnephilus rhombicus. The sequence continues at coordinate 11,208,759 of OV815275.1, forward strand.
AATAAAGGTTGGGAAACCCTGATCTAAAGGAAGCCTGCGGAAGAATGGTATAGTACAATCGGTATCCTCGTTGTGCAGTGCATCGCAGTCTATCGGTATCCTCTTTGTGTGGTGCTTCGTAGTCTCCCCACTCTTGTCTACTTTAGTTTTCTGAAGGTTTCACTTCTACCGCGTGTTAATTGTTTTTTTCTTATCAAAAAATTTAAAAATTATTTATCCTTAACGAAACTCAGTTCGAAGAAGACCAAGAAAACGGTTGGCTGTCAATATGAAAGAAGTCTGGCACACGTACAAAGACATAGAAATAAAAAAAGGATGGAAACATGAGACAAATTACACATTTTCAATAATGGTAGAAAATTCTAAATTTTAAGAAAATACCTACATATAAAAACAAACGATTATTTTTTATGTAAAAAAAAATAGTACAAAATTAACACACAACACTGATTTCGTTACAATAACACAGAATGATCACAGAAATATAACTATATTGTTATACATACAACTCGTATCACAGGCGTTCAAATAATAATAATTTTTTCTACATTACTAATAGTCCCGAGGCGTAACGCACTCTCACATCCTTGAACAGTTACTGTATATAAAGTAACTAACTCTGGTAGGGCTATTATAGTACACAGCTTATTCATTATAATAGGGTTTGTCAATATTATGCAACATAATTTAATCAATATTATCATGTCGTCTAAAAGAAGTTATTAATGTTGTGTACAATGATTTGGATAGTTACGATTGCTAATGGGTAGATCTTTTATCTACTTTTACCTGCAACTAATAAACAATCCACGGATAAGGACATAGGTTGCTAGGTCAGTTCTAAGTTCTAACGTCCCTGTCTGTTAATTCCATTTGTAACAGAATAAACACAGAGAGAGCAACGGAGCTCACATCAGCAGTAACATAAAATGTAATATACAGTCAACCTAGAGCCCCGACTGCGTTATCTCCTCACCTATCGAAAGGTCGGTCGGTGTTTGTCATCAGAATACAGTTCAGGGGGCTATCGCTAGTCTTTGTTAAAATGTAGCATTAATATCACTAAATATTTGATAATTTTAATGTTGTTTTGACCAGACATATGTAATAAAAACTCTACACAGCTTTGTCAACACGATTAGCTTGGATACATGAACTGCAAACTTATCAGTCAGGCAGAAAATTCTACAATGATAATGGCCAATTGAAGAAACATAATATTAACAAAAGGTTGTGTGCTACATAATACTTTGCACAAGTAATTATTGGAAAAATAAACGCAATTAATTGTTATCGTGTATTGGTTTTGAATTATTATGCAATGTTGCACTTCTTGCTTCTTTAGCCAAATTTTCCAAAGAAGGGCTTTCATTCTATAAATCAGGAGGAAGTGCAACACGGCATAATAACCCAAAATTAAATCACCATTAACTTTTGGTAGTGACTATCTAAAATATAATCTGTTAATTAAAGATACTAATATATCGGTTGTGTCTGAAAAAGTATCCCGTGATTGTTCACGCTCTTCCGGTAGATAGTAGACAGGTACTTTTCTTAGTCATGTCAAACCACGTGGAGTGACCTATGGCACCGATGTCGGTTATTCAATAAATGATTACAATTTGATTAAGCAATGGGAAATATAGTACAGAACTTATAATTATTTAGTAATTTGTAAACTTTGATTTCTGCCCATACAGAGTATAAATAAAACAATAAATGTATTTTTCAATTTTGTCAATGCGTTGATTGTTGTGCATTTGTTTTTAATCGTATAATGCTGCCCTTCTTTCTTACACACTCAATGTCAATAGTCGAAAATGAGATAAATGGTGAACGTATGTCTGCACCCCTCCAAAGGAAAAATACAATAATTATAATAAATCTCTGAAATGAAACGCATTTTTTTACATAAGCTCCACACAGGAGGCCCCGAGGAAAATAATTTCTCTCAGGACCTATGTCATCCTAGAGGATGCTGTGTGGAGGATCTTTTAAAGGAATGGGAAGGGTAGAAAGTTCTGGGAAGGAAAAAGGTATGAGGGGTGGGTAGGAATCCCGCGACAGGCGCATCAACAGCCAAGACCCGGACGTAAGTCACCTCATGAACCTGGGCACCCCTGCTAAATCACCAAACATAGCGAACCACTTGGGGTGATCTATGGCAGAGGTGTTGGTTATTCAATAAATGGTTCCCGGGGCGGCGGCACCCGTATCCGCGTCCCGAATTCCCGTAAGTAATTGTAAAAGTAAGAAAATCACAAAAATATAAATCCGTACACAACGCCATCTCTGATACTGACAAAAACAAAACACGGACAGTTGCGCATTGATAATTGCTTCATGGCGTAATTTTTAAATTAATAAAAAAACTGAATTTAATTCAACAAATATTGATATTCTGAGGTGGTACGAAGTTCGTCGGGTCAGCTAGTAATATATAAAACAAAGTCCGGTTAGTTACACTATTTATAACTCGAGAACGGCTGAACCGATTTTGATGATCTTTGATTTGTTGGATTTGTCTCCGCCCCGGATAACAGAATAACTATTAAAACGTCGCAAAAATTCACGAAAAAGAAAGTTACGAAGAAAATTATTTTTTTCATACGTTTTGTATGGAACGAATTTTCACTTTTGAAAGAGCTGTGGCAATGTTGTGTCAGTTGAAGTTTGCGTGAAATCCAAAAATTCAAAAACGTCAAATGTCAATGTGCTGATTGTTTCGCTTTTGTTCTTTAACATATAATGCTGCCTCTCTTTCTTACACACTAAATGTAAACAGTCGTAAATCAGACAAACGGTTAACGTGTGTCTTCACCCTTCAAGAAAATGAAACGCAATCCCCGTAAGAAGCCATCCATAAATTACGTCACATATTAAGTGGGGGGGGGGGGGGGGGGGGAGTAGCAAGTGTGACTAGGGGTATGAGGTGGTCATCAGCTCTGTGACTTCACATGTAAAATTTTTTTTAACTACTGTTTTGATTACTTTTAGATGTCACACTAGGAGGGAGGGGTCTCATAAATGTGACGATGTGTGACAAGGACGGGGGGTAAAAAAATCTTGAAATTCGTGTGACGTAATTTATGGATGGCCCCTAAGTAAGTGGAAAAGTAAGAAAATCACCCGTACACAAAGTCATCTCTGATATTGACAAAAACAAAACACGGAAGTTGCGGATCGATAATTGCTTCATTGTGTAATTTTTAACTTAATATAAAAACTGAATTTAATTCAGCTAATGAATTAACACAACAGTTATTGATTCTGAGGGGGACGAAGTTCGCCGGGTCAGCTAGTTTATAAAAATGTATTGAAGTGAAAACTTTCTTTAGAATCGTTGTGATTTGAAACTCGATGAAACGAATAATTGACACTAAAAAGAGACAAACACATACATCTATAGGATTTAGCCTGCAAGATAATGATTTAAAATAATCGGTCTCCTCTTTGTGCTGTGCTTTGTAGCCTCCACTCTTGTCTACTTTAGTGTTCTGAAGGTTTCACTATTACCTTCTTAACAGCTCACTTGTATCTTGAAGTGAAAACTTCTTTAGCACCGTTGTGATTTGAAACTCGATGAAACAAAAGGGCGACACTAAAAAGAAGGTTTTTTTTAAAAGAAAGACAAACATTCCCGGGTTACGAATAACCCGACAATTTTTGAAAATCTCCAACCTACTACCACCACAGTAAACCGGAAATGTTGCTTGAGTTGTGATGAAGGACTTAGCCAGCCGAGGAATCGAACACGGAACGCCTGAGTGGGACCCAAACGCGATACCCACTCAACCACAGACCGGTCGAAATACATCCATATTTAACCGGTATAACCTTACCGGTTAAAGATGGATGTATTTCGTGTGATGCTTCGAAGCTTATTTGTCTCCTCTTTGTGCGGTGGTTAATTGCTCCACTATTGGCTACTTTAGTTTTCCGAAAGTTTCACTTCTCCGCGTGTGAATTGCACACTATGTTTTTTTTTTATTGGACATCTTTATTATTTTGTGTTAATTTATAAAACATTTTAATATATATACTTGCAATAGTTACCTATTCTAAAATACCTATTTTTGTTTTTATTTCATGTACCTAATGTTTACATGATACTAATTTATCACAACTCTTTATTATAATGTTAATATTTTCGATTAAATAAGTATTGTAAATAAGTGTAGTGAATTGTTTTCATTAATAAAAAATTTATTTTATTAAGGAGCTAAAATGTTAAAATTTGGTCTATTGAATACCCATCATTGTTGGAAACTATTTTGAATCGCCTTAAACTTTCTAGAAGTTCAAAAACTTTAAATTGGTAGATACCTTCGAGCTTTATTTGAATAGAAACATTATTTACGAAGGGTGGGTACATTTTCTTTGCGGCGTCGCTCGATACATGGGTCCCCCTCCCGGTTGATATAAACCCCCCTAATCCCCCTCCCGCGAATATACGGAACCCCCTAATCCCTCCCCCCTACCCCCTTCTCGCCGCTACATTCGGTAACGCAGGATAGGCACAGCCTCCCACGCACACGCGCCTCAACCTCCGCTTGATCTTCAAAACAAAGTCCAGAAAAAGCAGTATGCAAAAGTTTGTTTTGTTTTATTTCGTCCTTCATTAAGATATTACTTATATATTTAAAATATTATTGTACTGTCTGTAGATAACGTGACACAATGTACGATATGATAGTAGATGTATACAATGTTATCGATGCATATACCTGATGTATGACAAAAAAAAAAAAACTCGCTACATCTTTTTCTCTAATTCAATTAAGTAGAAAGAAATCGCAAATTATGCTCCGAAAATTATTATAAACACGTTGTTTCTGCTTTTTAACAAGTTATACGTATGAAAAAATTCAGTGTTTAAGACATTCCCACCTGATTTTTCCTCTATTTTAAACGAATCGTATTTTATTAAACATTTAAAAATTTATCGCTTAAATTTTAGCGTGCTCCCTCTGATGTCTTCTTGTATGGTGATTGGATACAAGAAGACATCCAGTGAAAGCAAAATTAAAATTGATGGTGAAATTATTGAAAATGTTACTGAAATGAAATACTTAGGAGTTATATTAGATTCCAAACTAAACTTCAATAGACATGCTGAATACACCCAAAAGAAAATTGGCAAGAAGATATCTTTTTTTGAAAAACTGCAATCACCATATACAATTCAATTATTGCTCCACACTTCAACTACTGCTCAAGTATACTTTTCCCATGTAACGAAAGAGAACAAAATAAGTTACAAATTCTCCAAAACAGGGCAATGAGAATAATTCTTCGACGAAACAGATTTTCAAAAATAATTAAAATGTTAAAGGAACTAAATTGGTTAACCGTGAAACAGATGCTGACCTTGAACACGATGGTATTTATCCACAAAATATTGAACAATACGTTACCAAAATACTTCTCAAATAAAATTGTATACAACAAGGACATTCACAGATATAACACAAGGACGTGCAAGGAAATTAGGCTACAAAAAAAGGACAAAGCGAATACGCAGAACAGTCTACTGTACAATGGAATGAAGTTATATAACACACTACCAGAAACTTTAAAGCCCACACCAATTGGAAAGTTCAAGATGTATTGAAGGAACTACATAAAACTTGAAAAAATATAGTGAATATGAAATATTATAATTTATTAGAAATTTGTAAACTTAAATGTACAAATTACAAAAATAAAAATTATTTTTATTAATAATATTCATATTTACATTTATCTCTCCTTCTTCTTTTTTTGAGCGCTTACTGTCGGGTCACATTAATACTTTTTATAAAAAACACCTCACTAGGCAGCGCCTGTTGCGACGTACGTTATGGAATATTTTTAATAACAAAGGAAATGAGAATAAAATTTTGTGAAATAAATAACAAAGTAGAAATAATAAAAGAAAAGAATATAAAAGAAATGGGTGAAATTGAGATTAAATGAAAGAAAGAAATAAATAACAAGAAATGAGAAGAAAAGAGAAAATACATTGTTTTGTTATAATATTGTAGAAGTTTTGTCAGCAGTATATTATGCCTTTGTTGGCTATCCGTCATTGAATAGTGTTTTAGATTTACATTTTCTGACATGTCGTCTTTAATGTCTTTTTCAAATAAATTAAAAAATTTGGAGCCATATTATTGTAAAGTTTTTCTCCATAAGTGGTATTTTTCTTCGGAGTCATCCATGCTTGTACGTAATTGTATTGTGAAGTATGATAGTTTAGTTTTTCTTTTTGGTAATGTACAGATATAATTTTGGTGCATAGTTTCCGAAGGGCATATTCAATATTAAATGTATCCTTGCTGTTTTACTCCTACGTAAAGGAGCTAGGCACATATCTAAAACTATTTTGTCAAAATACTTGTTAGTTTTTATAGTATATGTATATGTTTTTAATTAAAAAAATTTTTTTAGAAATAAGTAGTTATTTTGAGTGGATTTTTTGTGTTGTATAATACATGAATACAATATTACAGATATCCATATTTGCAAAAGGAAAAGTTGATGCAGTGAGTGTGACGAAGTGCAGTAAACTTTGCAATCTCATTGTGGTTTTCAAAGAATCCGTCGAATATTACGTCTACCGTACCTATTCAGGAGCGGTTTGCTCTTCTCACGGACGAATTCAAGTTCAGATTTGTGATAATAATAATAATAAATTTGGACAACTTATACAGCGCTGTTTTTGCGAAAAATCGCCTCAAGAGCGCTGTACAAATTAGCATGGATTTTACATTAGAATTTACTTAACTTAGGAGGCTAGATAACAACTCGCCTTGCAGCTATCAAATGCATGGATTATTGGAATTCTAGCCCCCCCGATAAATTAAACAAAATATCTTTTCATATGTACGTATTTCAATTTACTTAACTATGTAGGGGGCTAGATAACAACTCGTCTTGCAGCTATTAAGCGCATGGATTATTGGAATTCTTGCCCCCCAATAAATTAAATAAAATATTTTTTAATATGTACGTATATCAAGATTATCGGAATATACATAATTACTTAATTACTCTCTCGCTTCAACATTTGAACCTAGAAATAAGAATTAGCTACCGACCGCTCTTGTTTAATAACCAAATAATAATGCCTGCTGCGGACACAATCGTATAGCAGTCTTACTAGAGGTAATGCAAAAGCATTTCACTCTTATGTATTTAGTAATCTACTTAACATCCTTAGTCTAACTTAATCATACTTAATCTACTTAATCTAACTAAACCTAACTTAATCTTACTCACACATACTCAAAACCTATATTTAATAAATCTGCAGTTCATAACAACAATTGTAAAGAAACCATAAAAATAACATGTAATCAACGCTAACGAAAATGTATATACTCGTAATACACTGTAATAATTGTCACTGTGAACTGTTTACGTGATGTGATGCAATACTCAAGATCGTCCGATTACTCATTAACACCACCAAATCAATTACAATGCAGAAAAACTTGCATTCAAAGGTCATTTTTGAAAAAAATGTCAGTTAGAGCCCTATCCAAATGAAGTGACGATATGTTGGGCGCACAGTGCCGAACGCAACAATGAGTATTTTCTTTGTAATACCGGTAGAACAAGTACAGTATCATCAGATAGATTCAAGAATCGGAATTCATTTCCATCGAACGTTATTAATACCCTTCCGTCTGCTTGGTTGAATTTCAGAACCCGACTTCGATTGCATGTCTGACGCCACGTGTTACATCTGTGTTAACGTGAAATTTCACGCAAAGATACCATTGTAATTCGGCTTTTAATTCGAGAATCTGTCAAAAGATAGCATGTGGACGTTTCCCCCCTAGGTACCTATAAGTACTACGGATTTATAGAATTTAAGTATGTTTCCGGATATGGAAAGATTGATGGCAATACTTGACGAGTTATAGTACCTATCACGCGGCAATATATTACATATGACGTCATTACGTGTCTCGGTTACTTTGTCACGGTTACTTTGTCTCAGACTAACTGTCACTGGATCACAGTGGATCCGAGGAATTGGCCATTTTTGGAACCAGTTCCTATCGGATTTATAAAATGGTCACCAACACTCAAACTAAGCGAAGCCGAACTAAAAGCCGCCCGCAGGGCCTAGCATCAAAAACCTGCGGAGCGGGTTTTTGACTGCTAGTATATTATGAATAGCTTGCACCAAAAATTTAGTGTACATTAATTTCATACGAAATGAAATTCACCGTAATTAATGTAATATTCAAAAATCTTCCCAAACCACTAGGAACGTGTAACATATCTAAACCGACATCCATTTAAATACAATGGACACTCTGGAACAATCTATTGAGATTCGTATTCCCAATTCTAATATGTTTTATAAATCGAAGAAATTGTCATCTAGTATTCTTTATTTTTTGTCGATCCCCCTTCCCACGGTGCCTATAGTGCTATCTCCCTCCTTTACCCGCCAGGTAGGACAAGAGAGAGAAGCAGATTCTTGGCGAAGAAGTTACACGACATGAAGGTGTCTCTTTCTAGTGAGAGAAAAAATGTGTAAGAAAAATCGTTTTCTGCGTCACCATTATCTTGTTGGTGGTGAGCACCACATTTGGCCACTGGGCGGAAAAAATGCACTAAACAATTTATTGGTTGATATAGGCAAAATTGTTCAAATGTAATTTTATTTTTAAAATTACAATATCTGTGGCGCGTCTCTGTGTCTTTTATGTGTAACTCGGTTTCAATGAACTCTAGTACTGGAATTTGTTTTGATTTTCAAAAATGGATTGGGAAAATGGATAACCGTATTTAAAGCCCGTGTCATCCCATCTCTTCATAAATTGCTCAACTCGTTCCCAAAATTCGTCAAATTTGGTTGAGTCAAAGAACCTACCCAATGATTGAGTCAATGGTTGAGTTAAATTACCTACGCAATGGTTGAGTACCTACCTAACGGTAGAGTCAAAGTCCTTACCTACTCAATGATTATATCAAAGTACCCACCCAATGGTTGAGTTAAAGTAGCTACCCAATGGTTGGGTCTGAGTACCTATCCAATGGCCATTTCTTCGTTAGGACAGAACATTAATTAGGATGAAATTGTGAATTTCCAGTAAGTTGAAATAAATATGTACTAGTTGCAATGGGGACTTTAATGATAACTCTATAACATATGCCTTAATAAATATACAAAATTAAAATGTTTTTATAAACACGAACGACAAATTTATAAAAAAATCACGAGTAGGTACGCAAACACTACTCAAGACAACCTAATAAATTATGCACTAATTCAGTAAAAAACAGAGTGTGGTAAAAGAATCATAGACCATGAGGGTACCTATACATAAACACATTTATAATCTTCTTGCCGCTGGTTTGAAAACAGAAAATAAAATAATCATATTAAAAAAACAAACTGTTGACTTTGGAGATAATTATTTTGTTTACCAATCGCAATAATCCCCCCTGTAGGTCGCAAATTTATCAAATTAGAACACTGATTTATAATTGATATTTTTATTTAGATACAATAATTATCCACGACAATACTTATAATACAGAAGGAATCTACAAAACTGCTAGTGGCGAGGTAGGCAGCCGGGAACAGAATAATCTCGAAACTTGCTTTTGATAGCATAACGCTTTTTGATCTCTGCGCATTCATCTGCGCAGAGTTGTCATTGAAGGAAATATTAACCGTTTAAAAAATATAGATTCGTAATTCCTAAATGATATTCAGATCAATATTAAGAGCAATATTAAAATGTGTTTTAATGTAAAATAATTTTTACGAAAAGATAACATGTTTTTATTAGAACGAGACAGAAAAATAAAAAGATAACGGTCGTTACTGGGACTCAAACCCAGAACCTCTCATCTTACCGGGAAAACGCACTTTAATATTTCTGTTTAGAATATCATCAATGATAAGATATTATTGTTAAATTAATAGTGTACATCTTTCAATTATGTTGTTAGAAAGCGAAATATTTATACGAAAAACGAGAATAAACAATCATGAACATACTTTATTTATTTATTTATCAATATTTACATGTTAAGTAAATATGATAACATTATTACGCAATGTTTAAATTACAAATTAAACATGTTTATTTTTACGAGAGTGTAACCACTTACGGGTAAATGGGAAATGAAAATTTTAACTTATTTATTTATTTTTGTAAACACCACTTTTATTTTTATACTTTATGCCGACCGGGTTTCGCTACAACCGTAGCTTCATCAGGGCAGTATAATACTCTTTTATAATTTATTTATTTCCATATTCACGAAATAGCAAATCAGCATATATGAATTGTACAACAACATAAAGAAAGTAAGGGTAAAGTAAAGGTAAAAAGTAATAAGTCATAAGTATTTACTAAAAAGCATTAAGTAAAAATATAAAGTAAAAAGGTAAGAAATAAATTAGTTGTAGGTGAAATGTACAAACCATAAAATATCTAAAAAAAGGGATAAAAAGTACAAAATGTATTGAATATAAAAAGGTAAAGAATTAAGTAATGCTCTTAGTAGGAGACAAAAAATATAAATTATTTTGGTAACCTACCGAGAGAATCCTATATAATAATGATCAGTAGGTATTATGGATTATGCAGGTAGATATGATAAAGTTGACATTGTTCTAGAACTGGTAGGTTATATTATGGTTACATGACACAACATTTTATAGTTATTTGGTACTTGCAGACAAATTTTGTTTGAGAGGATGGACGATGTTAGAATAATACACATATGGCAAAATATATACCTACCTTCACATAATTAGTTGTACGTATAAACTGAAGTGAAAAAGAAAAAAAAACGAATACGAAATTACAAAGTTAACATAATTTAAAACTAATAAACTAAATAATAATAATAATAAATATAATAATAAATAAATAATAAATAATGTTATAAAAACTAATGCTAATAATAATTAGCTAAAGTTTGTAAGGAATTTATTTTTAAATTTATTACACTTAATCAGATTCTAATATCAGCTCTGTGGCAAGTTGATTAACTCACAAAACTCCAATGAATGTGTAGCAATAGTTAAACAACTAATTTAAAACAATATAAACAAAAGTCAATAGACCACTTGATTTTTTTTTAAGTAAAACTTCTTTACGCACGCTTGACTTGGGGAGTAAGCTAGTGAATGCGTGACGAGAGCGTTATGAAAAGTGTGATCGGGCGAGGCGAACGGAAGTTGAGAGGGAGATATAAGTTAGTTAAGTTTTACTTCAGTCGTGTGGTCTAAAGCACACAAGATTTTTTTTATATATATGTACATACGTACATTTTTAAATGTATTATAAATTTATGTGCCTATAGCGGGCGGGAGGGCAATTGCGTGGCGGACACCGGACGGGTTTCGTGGATTTGATTTTAATACAAATCTAGAGTTTTATTCCAAGTTTGGTGAAATTTCAAAGGAAGGTCACTGTTTACACAAAAATTTTCCGGGGTCTTAAACTACTCAAATGTATGAAAAGAAGAATGTCGAGAACAGGTGGGCGGATTTGATTTTCATATAAATCTACAGTTTTTTTCCAAAAATAATACAACTTTGCACACTCGACCTTCAGAACAAGAGGAACGTCAATTTCTGATTGATGGTAAATCTGGTTTCGAAAAACTCTCCGCTTGGACTTGAGGTAGTATGAATATGTAAAATACGTAATTTTATGAAAATCTGCTCTTTTGCGATATACAAGGTGTAAACATCCCCCAGTTCCCGACCCCTGGTTTCCCCAGCCCCGCCCCCGCCCCGCCCACCGCCCCCCGCTCTCCCTCCGCCCCCTGCGCCCCCCGCTGCGGCAGCAGTTGCGCCGGCCGAGATGGATTCCGGTTCGATTCCACTTTCTTCCAATCGTTTCCGCTCGCTGCCGGTTGCGGATCCTCACCCGACTAGGCTCGACAAAATGTTTGAAATTGAATGGTCGATATGTTTCTTGTTGTTGATAGTTAAGGAAAGTAAAATTAAAAGTGAAAAATTTATTGAAATGAATTTGCACGTGTTTAGTGGCCGTGTACCTAGTTGCCTATTTTCATCTTCGCTTTCTTGTGCCTCCTCAGACTTTAGATTCCATTTAGACTTCAGACTCCCTTCAGATTCCCTTCAAGCTCCTTTTAGACTCTTTCTCGTCAGACTTCAGACTTCCTTCAGGCTCCCTTCTGACTCCCTTCAGACTCCCTCAGACTCCCTTCAGGCTCCCTTCAAACTCCCTTCAGACTCCCTTCAGACTTCCTTGAAACCCCTTTCAGACTTCAAACTCCTTTCAGACTTCAAACTCCCTTCAGACTCCCTTCAGTCTCCTTTCAGACTTCCTTGAAACTTCTCTCAGACTTTATATTCCCTTCAGATTCCCTTTAGACTCCCTTCAGACTCCCTTTAGTCTCCTTTCACACTCTCTTTAGAATCACTACTGACTCCCTTTAGACTCCCTTCAGACTCTTTTTAAACTCACATCAGACTCCCTTTAGACTCCCTTCAGACTCTCTTCAGAATCACTTCAGACTTCCTTCAGTCTCACATCAGACCTAGCCTATTCGGGGATGCTATGGTCCAACTGTCTCCGAACAATTTGGACTCCTTTGCAGTAATCACATCAACATAATTAAACGAGGTTTAACTCAGGCATCAACCATATTATGTCAGAGGGTCAAAATGTTTTCGCTTTGGAATAAAATCCAAACAAATTGAATATTTCTGAACATATCCGAAAACTAAAGCCTGTTTTAGAAAGGTAATGAAACATGTTTTCAAGTTTTTTAAATCGAAATAAACATATAATTTTGAAATATAAAAATGTTACACGCAAACAAAATAAAAATTTTAAAATGGCTCACTTTAAATTTTTTCTTACTGAAATTACTGATAACGAAAAAAAATAAAAACACATACATATTTTGTTAGACCATATTTTGTTGAACCATTAACGTTATTGTCACATCACTTTGTCTTTTCATGTAAAAATAAACAACAAAAATTTTAATATATATATTTTTAATCGCTGTCGGTAATTTTCGCGTGCCAGGAACTTCTCACCAAAAAGAAACCTACTTACAGTACAACAAAGTTATAAAATGCAATAAAAGCTCCTAGTATTTTCAAATATTGATGATGGACACTCTAATGCAGTCCGAAACATTGGCTGAAGGAGGAAGCTCAACACGGCATAATAACCCAAAAATAAGCCACAATAATTCTTTTGGCCGTGCAAATCACATATTATATCTCTAAAGTAAATGATAATTCCTCACCGACGAAGGTCTCGATCTCAGAGGCCGTGATATGTTTTTCAAGCAACTTCCTATTATTGTTATTATTGTTTCCGAAGAGGTGTTATTTTTAATTACTTTATGGAAAACTTTTTGATTGAAATATAAAGCGTAGTGTTTTCTCTTTCTAAAACCGTTTAGATCATTTTTCTAACCATAATATTAAGGGAGCCATAAGGATTTCTTTGAGACGTATATGAGTTGTTCCGAAAAGCGAGCCAATTAGTCTGAGGGATTAAGCTTTTTAGAAGGCTCCCAAGGAATTCATGCAGTATACTATTTATGTATTAACTTATTTACCAATTATATTTACTTATTTTTCAACCAATCACATTTAAAGTAATAAGTAATAACGAAGATACCTACACTTTACACTTACAAATATAGCCATAGGTCCATTTTAAAAGTGACTCACCTCAAAGATTGGAACGACGATTTACCTACCTTTTATTTGAAATTTTATTTGGTACCGAATAATTAGGTACTTACTTGGTGCATGACACTTTACAATGATCGTGTTCTTTTATGCCACTTGGTAAGAACCTATGTATGTACCAACCAGAAAGGAAAAAAAAGTACGTTTATTCATTTAAACTTACACAGAATTAACTTTGGCCTTGTCTGTGGATAAATCTGTCTCTTTTCTGAACAAAATTTCTATTAACGTTATAATTGGTATAATTTCTTCATAATCTCCTTCTCCTCCCCACTTGAGACTCCACACATACCTACATTGTTGGGGGTGATAGAGATTCACTTTATCAATCACATTCACAGCTGGGACACATGCGCAAAGTAAAGTTTTAATAAATAGGAACTTGCAATTTAGTAGGTTAACTCTTAAGGTTATCTTTTTCTTTTTGCCCCGCATCCGCGCTCAAAAAGAAAAAGATGGAGAGATATGTGATTAAATTACGAATTTTAGAGGAGCGCGTTAATATTTAAAGCGATAAAATCGATGCGAAAATTGTGAAAAAGTTTAATAAAACACGACTCATTTAAAAAAGTCGTGGAAGTCGTCTCAAGTATCATTTAAAGAAACATTGTGAATTGTTCCACAACTATAACTTATAAAATAACTGAAACAAACGTGTTTATAATAATTTTCGGAGCGTACTTTGCGATTTTTTTCTATCGAGGGAATTTTATACAATTTGCGTTTTGGCGTGGAACGCGTTTGGATATTATCTTCAAAAATAACATATAATTTTTTAAGAGCTTAAACCTTCAAGAAATCGGTAGAAATTGGGGTAGCGGCGGCTAATTCTACTGACAGCAGGTACCTAAAAAATATTTTATTTTTACATGTCGATCGATCACTTGATTAGTCAGTCAACTCCAAATACTATGTTTTGAGATGTTGAGGAAAGTAAAATTCACATAAATTTAATATTATTTGTCTGTGTTTTTACATACTAAGTATGTTCTAAATAACACCGGGAGGCATAACGGTCCGATACATAGGTATGACATTTTGAAATATCCTAATAGTGACCCAGAAAACATCAACATTTTTTTTAAATTCGGTAGAGTTTTTCTGCATTATAATTGATTTGGTTGTGTTTATGAGTACCTAATCTGAGTATTCAACCAGAGAGGCGGTACACTTTTATATATAACTGCATACTCAACAGAATATTTCGATTTTTCGGAGTTGCTATCCCCCTACTCTTTCGGAGACATGACATTGTACACTCATGTCAAAAAAGATGGAACTGGGGCCAGGATTGTTTTCATTTAATTAAGTATTAAAATTAGATCATTGTCTTTATTTTCATTGACGTATTGTTCGTACGTCTTGTCGAGTAGACTAGAGAAAAAGGTTTTCACACAAAAAGTGACTGCATTGTGGCGATACTACCCACACCATTTCTTTATTCAGTGCTTTACTTTTTCTGAATTAAAAAAAATATATCTTTCTGACCATAAACATTATTGTCATTTGTAAAATATCTTGGATATCTTCTCCAGACATTCGTTATTTATTAGTACCAATTTATTATTCTCCAGTACTACAATATGCTTATTAAAAGACTTAAGGGTTTTGAGACCGCAATGACGCCAATGACTGTTTATCGACGTGTCGTAATTTACAAATATAGTTTGGGAGGATTGCCGTCCTTACTACCTAACTAGAAGCTAGGTTTTGTCTATCAGGCTCTCGCATTAAAATAACTGTGCACACCTGCGTTCGGTTATTTTCGGCACATCTCGTAAACGAGACCGTGTGACCCGAATATGAGAACTACTAATAGAGAACTCCAGTCCAATTTTTTAAATCTTTTTTTAATAAATAATGACCTTCTAACTTAAATAACTGCATTTTTATTTTTATTTTTAGAGTTAGTTTTAATAGTTAAAATAATTGTCAAAGTTTTAATTTTTCAAGACCCCCCGAAAACCACCGTATGTATGGTGAATCGTGTGACGTCATCACTCCTGAAAAATTAGTATAGGATCGGGCAATCAGCTGATCTACTGCCGCCATTTTGAATTCCGTTGTTCGAAGTATTCTCCCTACAAATAGCATTACTATTTTTTTTGTGCAGTAGTTTTTGAATATTTTCAATAATAGGGATAAACTAATAAGAGATACCTTTATTTTTGAAACATTATTTAGTTCTAATTAATGTTTCAATAAACGTATAAATTAATACGATGGCAGGTGTAATATCATACATTCCCATACAATGACTTTACGGTGATGTCACGACACGTCGAACAGTGACGTCACCTTAACGGCGTGTTTTTAGGACCCGATTAAAAATGGACATTTTAATAATTTTTTAAAAACTCGGCGTTTAATATTATTAAATAAAACTTATACAGGGTGTTAAGGGACGTACTTGACTTACTTTAACCAGTGATTCCTGACATTATTTGGAGTAAAAAATGTAAATGAAATTTTGGTCTTCGGTGACATTACACTTTTGCAAATCGTCAAATTAATGTTAATAAGTAAAAGTAACTAAGTACTAAGTTTGTTAAATAATTATGCAGGAAAGTACAGAAGCACATTATTGTCTCTGTATCATGGCAGGCTGTGATGCGAGAAAAATCAATGTGGAATAATAATGACGATGCCAAGTGATCTGTGAAGTAGCAAATTAGTCCAGTGGTGCGCGGCGTGCACAGCGCACAGGTGCCGGTGCCTAATGCGCGCGCTAATATGGTCACCCTATTAGCCAGTACAATTTGGGGCGCGGATTTGCACTCACCTTTCGCGGGGCACGTCAATCAATGATGGACGCATTGGACCTCAGTGGAGGGTTGCGACCCTGTTTTAACTTTTTAAATCTGTATTTATATATTTCTCAAAATTACATGCAAGTTTACAGCTATAAAACTAAAGCATCTATTCATAGAACAAAGTAATACATGGAAATTATTTACATGTACGTACAGAAGTAACGCGTACGATAGAAAATTAATACAAGAGTGTGGAATGTATCGTGAGCATCTTCTATCCTTATCCTATTTTCCTCTTTCTTTCCTCACCATTTTTTTTTACTAACTAACTAACTAAGGGGTAGGCAGAGAGGACGGACCGCCAAACAACTCGGTCTTGTCACACACTCCTTGCCTCGTTCACATTCATACATTGTCTCATTCATGCTCTTCTATTATCCAGACTCTTAACATGACCCGACTCAAGTATCTGATTCACTTGGTCATGCCATGTTTTCTCGGGCCTCTCCGACTTCTTCTACCATTCACATTTGCGTCATATATTCTCCTTACAATCCTTTCCTCGTTCATTCGCTCTACATGCCCAAACCATCTGAGTGTTCCTTTCTTAATCTTACTCATTATGCTTACATTCTTGCATTCTTTGCGGATCTCCACGTTTCTCATACGATCGTATTTGGTATTGCCACACATACGCCTCAGAGATCTCATTTCTACAGCATTCTGTCTACTTTCATTCTTCCTCTGCCAGTTCCATGCCTCACTGCCATACTGCCATCAGGGTCAATACACCAGTACTCAATTATGGACGGCTAGCTTCGCTTCTTTGGACATTTTTTTTATTGTCGCCAACGGCGTTCAGTCCTCCATTAATAGAGTTACCGGCATTCAGCCTTCATTCAATATCCCAATAAGCCGTCCCATATCTCGTACATCCCAAATACACGAATTCATCCACCTGATCCGAGTATTCATCATTCACATCTATTTTATACATTGTTTTCGTATTCTCTCTTTCAAATACTGTAACTTTAGACTTACTTACATTCATCATTAACTCATTCTTCATACACACTTAAGATATAATAAAACTCTATCTCCATGTAACTGTAACATAGGAGACCTTTTTGGCTTGACTTAATTTAACTTTGTATATATGTAGTTATCTTTATATTTACGTACATTTAAGCTGTTGTTTACAAATAAATAAATAAACACGGAACGCAAGAACTGACAAATCTATTATTCTATCTTATTCTCTAGCAGACTAAATCCTATAGATGTAAGTGTTTGTCTCTTTTTAGTGTCTCTTTTTGGTTTAATCGAGTTTCAAATCATAACGGTGCGAAGTTTTCATTTAAAAAATGATAAATATTTTCATTTAACGAGTTATTTTCACAGTTTGCAGAATAAAAAATTTACACACTGAAAACTAGTTTGAATGTAGTTTAGTGAATATGTATATATACTGGTTAACTAGCCTACTTTGATATTATTTTGAATGCACCCCACCCCATATACATGACATCAAAGGTCATAAGTCAAAATGTAACGTCACAACAGGTACCCCAATAAATACACGGCGTAAATTCCTGCGGCTCCAAAGCGCGACGTCCGGAACAATTAAAAAAAGACGAACCGCTACAGAACGTATATAGGTACTATGTAGGTACTGTGCATGATGTGGCAAATTAATGCCGGCCTCAGATGTACGATGTGTATTTATTCATAATCGCGTGAAAGGTCGGGCATAACTACTAAAAGACGGGTGATTCCTGCGACTTGTATCCGGCATCCTCCGTAGTCCGTTCCCGTTGGACGGTCTCCTGCCCCTGTCTCTGCCGCATGGGACGCTCGGCCCCGCTCAACGCGCACGTCTTGTTAGCGTTTAAGCCATTTAAATAAATTAGCAAACAGTAAAGTTAAATGGCACCGCTTGCCCTGGTATTAGATTGACAGGCAAGGTTCATAGTGCGTTACTATTTAGCTAGGTAGGTGGTAATAGACTCAGGGCCGGTACATCAGTAAAGTTATTACACCGTTCCCGCTTTTTTGAAGTAAGACTTGTTTACGCTCGCTTGACTTGGGGAGTAAGCTGGTGAATGCGTGACGAGAGAGTTACGAAAAGTGTGATCGGGCGAGGCGAACGGAAGTTGAGAGGGAGATGTTAGTGAAGTCTAATTTCAGTCGTGTGGTCTAAGTCTAAAGCACACTCGTTTTTTTTTTTAAAGTGAAAACTTCTTTATCATCGTTGAGATTTCGATGAAATGGAAATAAGCGACACTAAAAAGAGACAAACACATGCATCTATAAAATTTAGCCTGCGAGAGAATGAGGTAGAATAATCGGTTCCCACTTTGTGCTTGCGGTGCTTCGTAGCCTCTTGTCCACTGTTTTCTTAAAGTTGACTTCTACCGCGTATGAATTGCACACTCGTAATTTTGTTTTCTTCATTTACCCTTCACAGGAGGCTCTGAAGAAAATAACCTTTCTGGCATAAGTCATCTTTGGTAAGCTGTGTGGAAGGTCTTTTTTAGGAAAGAGACGTGAGAAGTTCTGTAAAGGAAAAATGTGTGAGGAGTGGGTAGGAATATAGTGTGTCCGTAGGTGTCCTTACGTATGAAACCCTCCCGCTGTGGTGGAAGACGATGGACAGGTCAAAGTGTCAGCGTAGACCGGCTTCTTCCGATCCGGCCCACCACACAACTGGTGGGCAGGCGCATCCGCCGCCAAGACCTGAACATACCTCAAGCAATGAGCCTGGACACACCTGCAAAGTCATCAAATGAAGCCGACCAATTGGGATGACCTTGGTAGAGATCCAATAAATGGTGCTCGAAAATTACCTTGAAAATTATAAAACTGAAAACATGTGACACAAATACAGAGCTTTGCTTATACATACTAAAACATAGTAGGTACTTGCCTACCAAAGCTACTTCAGGCAGTATAAATATCAATGATAGACGGTTATACACTGCCCCGATGAAGCTTAGATATAAGCGAAATCGGTAGGCCACAAATATTATAGGTACCTACATGCATTGTGGTTTTATACTTGTCTTAATATGATTTTATACTTTGTTATATTATTTGATAAATTATTTTATACTTTGTTATATTATATGATTATAGGCTTTTGAGATGTGGTCCTATAGAAGACTATTAGGAATTTCCTGGAGAGACCACATTACAAATGAGGAGGTTCTCCAAAGAATCGAAGGAGGAAGGCACCTGCTCAGGACCTTGTCCGAAAGGCGTGCAAGATGGATCGGCCATGTAATACGACAAGAAGGCCTCTTGCATGCCATAATGAAGGGTATGACCGAGGGGACCAATTCTAGGGGACGCCCACGCCGAGAGTACCTGGAGGACCTGTTGGTGGACGTGCGTTGCTCATCGTATGCAGACTTCGAAAGAGCCGCACAAGACAGTGAAGAATGGAAGAAAATAATAGAGGAAATTGCTGCAAACCAATCCCAGGATTGAAACCAGAGACAGATATTATTTGAAAATTATTATTTCATCGATCCTGCGCTGGGTGGATAGATGCGGATATTGACGTACCGGACCCCGTGCGCCAGTTATACTTGGTCACTCCAGCGCGTTAGTAACTTTCCTCTGTTTCTTTTGCCTTCCACTTTGCCAGTGACTATGATTTTCTCCAAGTTGGAGTCCTCAGTTTGACGAGCAACGTATCCAAAGTTTAATAAATTCATATATATATATAATACTTAACAATATCAGCTGCTCCCGTCTGGAGCCAGTGAGTTCATAGCACCCCCAATCGGGGTACGTTGTTAAATTGAAGGAAGTGGGGAGGGGAAGGAGATGGGGAAGAGAAAAGTGGGGAAGAAACTGGCTTTTCAGATTTGGTCACCAAATACTTACAGCTAAGACGATTTCTAAAGACTCTGGAACGGATTTTAAATTATTTAACTACTAGCTGGTTCCCGGCATGCGTTGCAATGCCATATTCAAAGAAATAAATTGTTCCTCCTTGTAAGTCCTTTCCCGTGCGTCCCCGTTCCCCTCCCGCATCGCCTGCCCTCTCCCCTCTCCAGCCCATATAATCAGTCCGAATGCATTCAGTTTTCAAACAGCTCGCGTGCCACCTATTACAATTTTTTTAATCAAATTTTCATTTTTCGTATATTACAAATATTCATTTTGTAGGTATCTCATAAGAACAACCAATCAAATTTGGTACCTAACATTTATTTATTTATTACATTAGATACATTTATACAGTAAAATAACATAATAATAATATTTCAAGATAACTGTAATATTAAAATGGGTACAAATGTTATTATGTCTTGTTTGTCTATATTAGTTCCTAGCTAGGCAGATTGCCCGTTCTAAGGAACCAAATGCTGGTGAAAAATGCAAAAAATGTATTCTGAACAAACAAACAAAAAAAAACAAAGTGTTTTTTTTTTCTTTTTTGTAGATTAAAAATATACTAAGTTCTTACTGATTGTGGCATTTAATAGTTAAGCATTTAAAATTTTAAGTTTTAAGTGACGTTATTTAACAATTTTTCAGACTCAACCCTACCTAAGCCAATCAACCATTTATTTATTATTGAATAGATGCATTTTTATATTTAATTCTGGGGGGATTTTATTATATAATTTCGGTCCCAGATACGTATATGTCTTTTGGAACTTCGACGTATTGCTCCCTGGGACCACAAGATCCTTTCTGGTGTGACTTCTTGTGATGTATTTATGATCAATTTTATCAAGTTTTTCTAGATTTTTGTGTACGTGGATAATAACCTTTTTATATAGTTTTGACGAACATCAAGTACATAAAATTTTTTGTAGAGCTGATCGCTAGAAAACCTATAGGGTTAACTCGGTTAAGGTAGGGTATAACTCTAATTATGGATTTCTGGGCCTTCACTAGTGGATATTATATTATACTGATATTATATTCACATGGGTACCTATTTAAAATATCTATAAGACAATTTGACTATTGGTTGTACTTCTTTATTGGTAATGACAAAACAAATCATGTGTTGCTCTGTTAACAAAGAAACTACATTTGAAGTTTATTTGTCGATCTTAAAAACATTATAACACTTTAACACTTATTTTTCTGATATCTTGATTACTTGAATCTCTGCTACATAGCTCGTCAAAAACAATAATAATGTGTTTGTATATCACCATGACAACACATCAATGAATGACATTTGAAAAGTAATTCATTATTCGAATACGAAGGAATCTCTATGCATTCCTAGGTAGGTATTCCTTTAAATATATCCATAATTTTAAAAATCCATAGACAATTCTTTTAATAAAATTTAATTTATCGAATATTTATTAATTTATCGATAATTTAGCGAAGTTAAAATAGTCGTTAAGTTTACTGATATTATCCAATTTTTTTCCGTAAGAACCTTCTACAAAGCATTAGAAAACTTAAAAAAAAATTAATGAAATAGGTATTCCGAAGTTATGGCGTGACCAAGGGAAACAGGGATTCATTTATATATATATATATATAGATGAAGAAACACGAATTAAGAAAATAAATTTGAAGCGTTGATCTTCGGATTGCTAGCTGAGAGTCTTCCTAAGTTTTTTTTTTCTCATATTTTTAATGGGAGGCGGGAATGGGTACCGCCGCCCCGGGAACCTTTATTGGATAACCAACACCTCTGCCATAGGTCACCCCAAGTGGTTCGCTACGTTTGGTGATTTAGCAGGGGTGCCCGGGTTCATGGGGTGAGGTCAGTCTAGGTCTTGGAGCTGGATGACCAGGACACACTGAACCCCAGATTCCTACCCACCCCTTAAACCCTTTTCCTTTTCAGAACTCTCATCTGCTTCCTTTCCTTTAAAAAAACCCCTCCACACAGCATCCCCAAAGATGACATAGGCCCGGATGGAAAATTTTTTTTTCCTCAGGGCCTCCTGTGTAGAGCTCATGTAAAAAAAAAGATTTTATGGCACTTTTCAAATTGTCCTGAATATCTCATTGTCCTGAATTATCCTAGAACCGTTGCTGTCAGCAGTAATGCGACATCACTCCTAGAACCAAGGCTCAGATACCATCCATTACCGTGTTGTGACCTTTCACATTTAATTGAGTGACGGCGGGCGGCCGCTGCGAGGGCCGCGGTCCGCGGTCCGCACCACTCTGCAAGGCACAGGAAGCGCCGAGGCCGCTAGCAGACAAGCAGACCTCTCGTGCCGCGACATGAGAACCGCGAGCGGAAGAGGCGCCCAGCGATGCCTATCTTCGGAATCCGCCGCTCAACTTCAATATTTATCTTCCGCGGACATGACAAAACAAAAATTCTAACGATTCGTGCCCACTGGGCTGACAACAACCCGCCACGTGAATGCCTGAATGTAATACGTTTAAAGAGGGGCGGTCGGTGAGTTCTAAACTAGGCAAGCAATGAAGAAATAATTAATAATCATGTAAATAAGAGGAGACCGATTAGTCTATCTTATTCTCTCGCAGGCTAAATCAAATCACAATGGTGCTAAAAAAGTTTTCGTTTTAAAAAAATTGTGTGCAGTTCACACGTAGTAGTAGTGAATCCTTGAGAAAACCAAAGTAGACAATAGTGGGTAGGCTACGAAGCACCGCACAAAGAGGAGACCGATTAGTCTATCTCATTATCTCGCAGGCTATACATCTACATATACACATAAACAATATATTTATTTATTTATTGATTTTTCGGGGCTTACGAATGGTAAGAAATATACAGTATTTATTTTACATAACTGAACTGCCTAAGTAACAATATTTTTAATTTGTTTGAAGATAAATTGAAGATTTCCAATGACTTGCTATAATTATAATTGTTTCCCTCAATATAATTGTTTCCCTCAATTCGTATTCGTAAAGAAGAATACATATGGTAGTTAATCCCAGAATTTCTGCACGGAAATAAATTCCTGACTTCTAGTATTACGCAGTGGTATCCGGAAGCTTATCAATTCAAGCAATACCGGCTATCAACCAAATCATTAACAGCCTTACTAAAAAAAAACCACAGCACGGCCGATAACCTGTGTTGCAGCAGCAACATGAATAAACCCAAAATACACTAAAACACGATAACATTGCTAATAAGATTTGATCTTAAAATATATTTTAAATCTGGCAACATTGCAATTTTTCATACTGTACATAATAATTAATTTGTTTGTTTTCCTACAGAAACGGTAGATGGCGGCGCCTTCGCATTCGTCATTCGCGTTTAAACCGCCAAAAAAACTCACTCCGCGGGTGTGTGTGAAATATTACACAAATCTGATCGTAATATCTATTAATATGACTAATTCACTATTACATTCGCATAATTGATATATTTACCGGGTTTTTTGTGGTTTTTAATAAGTTTTAGTCAAGTTATAATAACCATAATCATACTTTGAAAATTGAAATGTCAATAAGTATTTTATGTAAAACATGAAAATTCAAATTTACATTTAAAGGATTTTATTTTATGAGAATTTCATAAGTGGTGTTTTTTTAAAATATTAATATCTAATTATTGTGTTCCTAAACGTATCAATGAAATTAACGTCTTTAGAGTTGCAAGAAATCTGTTATAAAAGTCGGTATTATTTTTTTAGGTTAGTTTTTTTGCAATAAAAAAATTGAAATTTTTTATCATTTTTTTTATTGTATGCACGAGGAAAAAGTGAGGTGACAGTTTCGTTCCAAATTCATTATATAAAAGTTCCGTATTTTTTAAATTTTGTTTTTTTATAAATTTCTGTACACTTTCATCAAATATGTTTTGGTAAAAAAATAATTCCAATTTTTTTCGCGTTTGAATCTTAATATATGGCAGTTTTTAAAAACTAAAGTGTTTTTCAATTACACAAATCGAAAAGGTAATTTTATCTAGTTTTCATAAATGGTACGACATAACGACATAATTCATAACGACACCTTCAAAAATAAGAACTATATAGAACATTCAAAATACTTGAAAAAATTTCAAATTTTTTTCGGATATCATTACTAAAACAGAGATAAACTACCCTCTCAGGCCGTGTAAACCAAGTGTATTTTTTTCCATGAACAATTGTTTAATTAGTAATGTTTTCACATCCGCGGCCGTTTGTCAATTGAATAAAATTTTCACTGGGTTTTTTAGTAAGGCTGTTAGAGTTTTATACAGAATTACCAAGTCAGTGAAAATTCTTCTGTCTGACAGTTTGAGCATATTCATATTATTTAACAGTGTTGTAGTTCAACATAATTGCTGGAATACCCATTTTAAAATTTAGAAAACGTAAGAATTTGTATTGTTTTTTTTTTTCAAAAGAAGCAAACACATTGTGACTTGACATTTTAAATAAATAAAAAGAAAATACTTTGCTTCAAGTCACTTTATTGTTATTTTTTCGTCTACCGAAACCGGTAGACGAAAATACTTCCGTACCATCAAGAGGACTGAATATAAAATACTTATTTATATTCGTATTTTTACGTATTTTGTATTATTTTATATTTAGTCCTGATGATGGTACGGAGGTACCGAAACCGGTAGACGAAAAATAACAATAAAGTTACTTAAAACAAAGTATTTTCTTTTTATTTATTTAATTTGTTTTGTAT
This sequence comes from Limnephilus rhombicus, assembly GCA_929108145.2. Taxonomy (NCBI): domain Eukaryota; kingdom Metazoa; phylum Arthropoda; class Insecta; order Trichoptera; family Limnephilidae; genus Limnephilus; species Limnephilus rhombicus. The sequence goes on from OV815275.1 coordinate 11,233,836, forward strand.
TCTTTCAACAGCTTATACATGTACGAGAGTGGGTTTCAGACATGAGAATTGTACTCAAGTTGACTTCTTACATAGGCAAATATGTAAGAAGTCAACTTGAGTACAATTATCATAAAATATAACAGCTTATTACTGTTTATATTGTTAAAATTTCTAGTTAGCCTAGTTAAAAACCCCAACGTTTTTAAGCCCTTATTAGAGATTTCTTATATATGGTTAACAAATGAAAGATTTGATTGATAAGTGATGCCTAAGTCTTTAATTTGTGTTAATGTTTCAAGAACATTTTTATCCATGTAGTAATTAAAGATCACTGGATTTTTTATTCGACAAATTATAACTATTTGAAATTTTGAGTTGTTTAAGTAAAGTGTATTTTCATTACAAAAAAATAAAAATTACACGGTTATTACGGTCATACATACTTTTTGCAAATCTGCCTTCATCTTAAACTAGCCCACATCCCTTACCTGGCCTTGCCAGGCCACATTGCCGATCCAAAGCGGTAAAAGTACATTACCCCTGGGAGGGCTAACTGATAATAAATCAATTTAGATAAAAATGACAATTAATTCTTCTTCAATGACAATTTAGATAACTTCAAAATTGAAATTTAGTATCATGTAAATATGTAAGTTGTCTCAAAGTGGTCCAACTACAGTTTCCCTGCAATCCGAAACAGCCGTCACAAATAATAAAAAAACTAAAATACTTACTAAACTTGACAATTAAATTATTAAATTTTAAATCAATTAATAAAAAAATAATAATTTAGTTTCAATACGAATTAAACTCAAAAATATTTATTAAAAAAACGCTATTTACATTAAAAAAAAACAAATTTCAACGTATACAAAATAAAAAGAAACAAACAAAAAGAAACAAACGTACACAAAATCTTAAGAAAAGAATTAATTTAAAAAATATTAATAAAAAAACCCAATTAACGTACACTTAAAAAAAACGTAGGTACACAAACTAAACTGTCAACGATTTGCCCACCTCTGAGTTTTTCTTCCACCTCCTTCCATTCCTCAAAAAGACCCCCCACACAGCATACCCAAAGATGGCATAGGTTCCGAGAGAAATGATATTCCTCAGGGCCTCCTGTGTAGAGTTAATATAAAAAATGCCAGACAATATTAAGATGAAAATACACGTGCCCATCCTATTTAGATACTATTTGATTAATCTTTACGACGAATCGGCTTACAGTATAAATATCAAAAATATGCTACAGATGAATCGAAGCTTTTACTAGCTTTTATATGTAATGGAATTACATTAAAATTATTATTTACGTAACAAAAAATATAAGCGTAAACCACCAGAAAAAATGTTTTTTCATGACTTAACTATGAAGTAATACAAGAAACAATTTTTTAAAAACACCCCTTTATGGCTAAGACTATTTTTGAGGTTTTCCATGTTCTAACTTTTTTTCGTTCTTATAAAATTATGCACAAAATAAATAAAAACCACTTTTTCGCTCACTAGCCTCGTGCAAAATGACGATCGATTTTAAAAATTTGCAGGCATGAGATTCGAAATATTTCTAGCGTTTATATTCCTCTTAACAGTAGTACCTATACTAAAAAAAAAATCAACCCTTAAAAAACAAAGTTGTTTTATTTTCTACAATGCATTTTTTTTTTAAATGACTGAGGTTTGAACCTTCCCACCCAGTGATCGGAATCAACCGTACTAGCACTGGGCCAAATAGGGAATTGGTAAGATCGTCAATCATATTAATTAATTTCTTCAAATTTCAGAAAAATGTGTATATGACCGCGTACGTGAAAAATGGGTTCAGGTGCGCGTGATAACTACAACTACAACAACTAAAAGTTGATAGAATGCATTGTCATCGACAACGAGCCTAACTGACGAGTTTCAGCTCGAATAGATGTCAGGAAGTGGGTTAAAATCCACTTCCAAGATTCACCCTCATTTATAATTTTCATCAAGAAAACATAAGTGAAAATTAAATAAATGTATTTAAAAATGAGTTAATAGAAATAATAAAACTGCATTTTTAAACTTTTTTTTTTTTTTTACAGTGAATACCGTAAAAGAATCTCAACTGCTCCCGTCTGGAGCCAGTGAGACTATGGCATCCCCAATAGGGGTATGTTGTGAGGCTGAAGGTAATGGGGAGGGGAAGGAGGTGAGGAAGAGGAAGGTTGGGAAGTACCTGGCTATTCAGATCTGGTTACTAAACACGGCTAAAGCCATTTTCAAGCAACGTTTCAATTCTGAATGGTGGTCTTACACCAGGGCGATACTGATAGTATCTTCCACTCTGGAACATGCCGCAAATATACTATATATTATTTTAAATGAATTAATTGTGAAATAACACAAATTAATCAAATAAAATTTATTTGCGCATGCCGGGTTCGAACCCGCGACCTCCGGATTATGAGTCAAGAGTCTTATCCACTGGACTACGGAGGTCGTCAACTAGCTTAATCTTTAAAAAAATCAGAGTGTGTAATTCAGACGCGGTAGAAGTGAAACTAGAAAGTCGCTAGATGTCGCTGTCTTTTCTTTTGCCTGTTTATTTTAAAGTGGTTTGAAGATTGGATATTGATTTCACAAATATATATTTTTATTTTGGATTTCACAAGATTCGACCTCCGTTCGCTTGATATCTGTCTGTCTCTCTGGTCGCTGAGACTTGTCAAGCGCCTTGCCCACTGAGATATGGAAGGCACGCGCCGAGGTGCGAATATTAGAACCGAATATTTGTGTAGAACTGAGTTGTGATAGTTAGTTGTTTATTTCCGTTTCACCAGAATTTCAAATCACTAACGGAGCTAAAGAAGTTTCACTTCAAAAAACGGATTGCTCTCTTTAGAGCACGGGCGTAGGGTGGGTACGCTGTCTTTGTGCTGCCGGTATTACCTACCATGGAAGATGAATTAGCGGAATTAGCGCCATTTATCCCTTCTGCACCCGTGCTTAGTCGGGAAACATGCCAAAATGCACTGGCCAACCCAAACCCAACATATATATATATATATATATACATACACGACGACCTCCGTAGTCCAGTGGGTAAGACTCTTGACTCACAATCCGGAGGTCGCGGGTTCGAACCCGGCATGCGCAAATAAATTTTATTTGATTAATTTGTGTTATTTCACAATTAATTCATTTAAAATAATATATAGTATATTTGCGGCATGTTCCAGAGTGGAAGATACTATTAGTATCGCCCTGGTGTAAGACCGCCATTCAGAATTGAAACGTTGCTTGAAAATGGCTTTAGCCGTGTTTGGTCACCAGATCTGAATAGCCAGGTACTTCCCAACCTTCCTCTTCCCCACCTCCTTCCCCTCCCCACTACCTTCAGCCTCACAACATACCCCAATTGGGGATGCCATAGTCTCACTGGCTCCAGACGGGAGCAGTTGAGATTCTTGTGCGGTATTCACTGTAAAAAAAAAAAAAAACACAAACGGTAGGCATTTGTCACATGAAAACGGTTTTTTTCTACGACTCGTTCTGGAGTAACAACTCGGCTGTGGAACGTTTTGCCGGCCTCTCTTCAAGACCCATGTTCACTCTTTCCTCTTCTCAAAAAGACCCTACACACAGCATCCTCAAAGATGACATAGGTCCTGAGGAAAATTATTTTTCACATGATAATGTAATTCTCTCCTTGCAAAATTTCGTCAATATACAAATCCGATGGTGTAATATTGGTACGTCAAATTCACTTGAAACCAGTAATTTCATAAATGTGCGAAAGGATTTTTCTTTGGGCAGTGCTTCCATAGATGCACGGAATGACCGTTTATAAAAAAATAATAAAAACATTTATTTATCAATAGATTTTTACAAATTTACATATTTTATTTATTTATCATTGATTCTATTAACAAATTAATGGGTCACTGCTCAGCTACGCATTCATGATTTCTCCTGAAATACAGCTGGTTTTCAGCAGCGCTTCTGATATAATACAAACAACATGAAATATATCATTAATAATTAAATCAAATCTCTAAAATAATTCCCAAAATATAAGGTAAATAATAAAATTTAATGATGTAAATCAAAATTAATGAAATAACATTAAAATTCTAAATAAATATTAATATGATCACAAACACAGGTAGATATTCCTTTGGCAGTGAATTCCATCAATGATGTCGTGCGGTTGACTCTGCAGTCAGAAACTATTCGCCGCAGAGCTTCTTGAAGCACTGCGATGTCGATATTCGAATAGATAGTGGTATTTCAATCTAAAGTTTTGATGATGAAAAGCAACAACTATTCTCAAATATTGCAATGTCTGAGGTGAACGAGTAGATGGTCCCTTTATGAGAGTCACGTAACAACTGCAGTCTGTCAAACAGATAGGCAGGAATTCAACAAATTGTACATATATTATAAGTAGATAACGATATGCATTTTTAAAGTAAAACTAATTTTGTGATTTTAAACTCGATGAAACGGAAACGAGTGACACTAAAAAGCTACAAACATATACATCAATGAGATAGAATAATCGGTCTCCTCTTGGTGCGGTGCTTCGTAGCCTCCCCATGCTTGTCTTCTTTCGTTTTATGAAGGTTTCATTTCTACCGTGTGTGAACTGCACACACATTTTTGAAGTGAAAACTTCTTTAGAACTGTTGTGATTTGAAACTCGATGAAACAATAAAAGCAACACTAAAAAGAGACAAACACATACTTCCATAGGATTTAGCCGGGAATAGAATAATCGGCCTCCCCACTCTTGTCTAGTTTAGTTTTTTGAGGTTTCGGCTCCGTTGTGATTTGAAACTCGATGAAACGAAAAATAGCGACACTAATAAAAGACAAAGACGTATTTCTATAGGATTTAGCCTGCGAGAGAACGAGATAGTATAATCTGTCTCCTCTTTGCGCGATGTTTCGTAAAATATCGGTGTCCTCTTTGTGCGGTGGTTCGTAGTCTTCTTACTTTTTTGACTACTTTAGTTTTCAAATTTTTGAAGTGAAAACTTCTGTTGAACCGTTGTGATTTGAAACTCGTTGAAACGATAAAAGCGACACTAAAAAGAGACAAACACATACATCTACAGGATTTAGCCGGGAATAGAATAGTCAGCCTTTCCACTCTTGTCTACTTTAGTTTTCTGAAGGTTTCACTTCTACCGCATGTGAACTGCGCACTTGTATTTTTTATTCATTCTTTTTTTATTATTTTAAAAGAAAATCAAACATTCCGGGCTACGAATAACCTGGAAATGTATAAAAATCTCCTACTACCGCCACAGTAAGTGGTAAATGTTGCTTGGGTCTTTGATGATGATGGAGGACTTAGCCAGCCGAGGAATTGAACACACGACGCCCTGATAGGATGCAAACGCGATACCAAAACAGCCACTGACTGGTCATTATTTTTATACCTACGTACGCGTGTATTGTAAATCTTTGAACACAAAAGATTTCAACAATTTTTTTGTAAAATAGAATTTGCTCTGAAACAGTAAGTTAAGCTAATGTGAAATTCGTTATGAGGAAGTCTACACGGAGAGAATGATTTTCAAAAAAAATAATTCAAAGCCATTTATTCATTAAGTCGTATTACAGGGCAATGATGAACACGATTACGGCACATGATATCCACAATTTAACTCAAATACATGTTTACTCTTAGGGCTTATAACATTTCAATTGCATACAAATCTCTTATCAAGATTATACAGTGGGAACGCGGCCTTAATTGAACATTTGTGTTTAAGTGGGTAACATCAGTAGCTAAGCGTCAGATTTTTGGATAGCTTGAATTATAATATACTAGCTGACCCGGAGAATTTCGTACCGCCTCAGAATCAATAACTGTTGTGTGAACTTATTAGCTGAATTAAATATAGATTTTTTTATTAATTAATAATTACACAATGAAGCAATTATCGATGCGCAACTGTCCGTGTTTTGTTTTTGTCAGTATCAGATATGGCGTTGTGTATGGATTTATAATTTTTGTGATTTTCTTACATTTCCATTTATTGACGGGAATTGCGTTTCATTTTCTTCACACGTGTGATGGTGATTTATTATAATTTTTGTATTTTTCCTTTGGAGGGGTGCAGATACACGTTCACTGTTTGTCCCATTTTTGACTGTTGACGTTTAGTGGGTAAGAAAGAGGGGCAGCATTATATGTAAACAAAAACAAAACAATCAGCGCATTGACATTTGACGTTTTTGAATATTTGGAATTCACCAATCAATCAATCACTTAATCATACTTATCACAATATTTCTGCAGCTCTTTCAAAATATGAGAACTCATTCCATACAAAATGTATGAAAAAAAGAATTTTCTTAATTATAATTTTTTTGGTGAATTTTTCCGACGTTTTAATACCTGTTCTGCTATTCGGGGCGGACTCAAATCCAAAAAATCAAAGATCATGAAAATCGGTCCAGCCGTTCTCGAGTTATAAATGGTGTAACTAAACCGACTTTGTTTTATATATTAAAGAATAAGGTTATCAAATAAAATAATTACCCAAAATGGGTGATAATATAACGTTATTTCAAACATAAAATTTAGAATATTTGCATAAAATGAATGTTTCTTTTCAAGATCTTTAAAAACTACCTACAGCATTACTATAATTAAATGTACACATAAGTGCTTGAAATAGTATGTTACGTATAGGTACATATTATTAACATGAACATTTGAAGGACTCCGTAGTCGAGGGGTAAAGCTCTTAACTAGCAATCCAAAAGTCGCGGGTTCAAATCCTCGTAAATTTTATTTGATTGAACTGTGTTATTTCACATTTTAACAATTTAAAATAGTATAAGAAATATTTGCGTAAGTTGCAGATATGAATATACTCTCAGTATCGCCCTTAGGTAAGACCACCACTCAGAATTGAAACGTTGCTTGAAATGGCTTCAGCCGTGTTTGGTGATCAGATCTGAATAGCCAGGAACTCCCCCACATTCCTCTTCTTCAGCTCCTCCCCTCCCCATTACCTTCAGCTTCATAATATACCCCAATCGGGGATGCCGTAGTCTCACTGGCTCCAGGTTGTGTGGAGCACTTGGGACTTTTGTGCAGTATTTAGTATTAGTATTAAAAAAAAAACAAACATGAACGGAAAGGGGCCCTAATTGATGGTTTTTGCATCGGTAGAAACTCACAAGATAGATTGTTATACATAAATAAATAAAAATAAAGTATTTATCTGTACAGTCTGGGGCGAAACTTCTGTAGATATTGGACCAATTGTAGGCTAAGTGCTATGTGAATTAGACAATTCTTAATTTAATGTTAAGGTTTCCTTATATAGACCCAACGCTGGGTTAACGATTCAAATTGTAAACAGTCAAGTGAACATATAAACCCGAAAAGTGACCAGTCAAGTGAACGGAAAACCCTAAACGTGATTTGTCAAGTGAACAGAAAAACCCTAAAAGTGACCAATCAAGTGAACAGATAAACCTCGATCTTAACCGTTATTCAACAGATTGTCTCCAATTTTCATAATTTCTTTTTACATTTTGGAATTCGGGTATGGGTACCACCGCCCCGGGAACTATTTATTGGATAACCAACACCTCTGCCATAGGCCACCCCAAGTGATTCGCTACGTTTGGTGACTTAGCAGGGTGCCCGGGGTTCATGCGGTGAGGTTTGTCAAGTTCTTGGCGGCCGATGTGCCTGTCCACCTGCTGCGTGGCGGGCCAGATCGAGAGAGACTACTACTACTAGAGATACACTGACCCCCAGATTTCTACCCACCCCTCAAACCAATTTCTTTCCCAGAAGTTTCTCTCCTTCCTTTCCTTAAAAAAATCCTCCACATAGCATCCCTTGGCCCATAGGCCCCGAGGGAAATTATTTTCCTCAGAGCCTCTTATGTGGAGCTAATGTAAAAAAACTTCAAGTCCCGCGCTCAGACTGACTCATTAAATTGATTATTAATTTAAGAAAGAATTTCGATATTTGAAATTTTCACCAGAAGTTAGGAACACTTACATCGGGCACATGAACACAATTTTTACCGGATTATATCTTCATTATTTTTCTGCAACTCGATGACCTATTTGGTTTCATTTTATAAGTTGCCCATGATTTCAAATAAGTAAGTTCTTACAATCTAACATACACGTTTGTAATTTGAGCGTTCATTTCCTAATTTCGGTAAGTAACTGTATCCATTCTAGCTTGCAATTACCTGCTATTTTATAAAAGCCTGAACCCCATTAGTAAAATCGCCGTGTCGGTTGCAGATTACAGGGTTCCCGTAAATTAATTGTCGGTGTGAGTCCACGTTACGCGCACAATGGGTTAAATTTAAGGGTGAACCCTGCAGTTGCACCCAATCCTGTAGGTATAACACGGGTCAAATAATGGTTCAGATTTTTACATGGTTAACTTATTGATGAATTATTGAGTGATATACTATTCAGTTTTTTTTAAATTTTATTAAAATAGTTTGGCTGGTTAAGTTGGTTCGGCGAAAATGGAAATATATTTTCATCTCAAAGAAAAAATATTTAAAATTATTTAGAAAATATTGTAAAATAAAAAAAATCATACCATCTAATTTAATGTAGATCTGAAAGTAATGGAATCTTTCAGTTCAATTTTCATCCACTTCCCGAACTATCGAAAAATGTCAATTTTCGCACACATGATAAAAATGATTACAATACGAGGGCTGTCCGTAAAATAAGGTTCCCAAGGAGCTAGCCTGGTTTCCCTACACCAAATCCTCACCACGGTGCACTCTCTGCGACACTTATTCTCGGCATGGCAGCCGTTCGCGATGGAGCTTCCGCTCTCCGCACCCGCCAGGTGTGAATTACGCTCTATAATTAGTTTTTTTATGCAAAGAACAAAACCCCGGTTGAAATTCTTTATTAGCTACTCGAAGTATACGTAAAACACTGTATGAGTGCGAAAATGGTGCAGAGAATTTAAAAGCTTGCCGGACGGCCATCGGTTTCAGACGAAAAAATTGCCAAAGTAGAAAAAAACAATGATTGTAGATCAACGGGTGACAGTTTCGGAGCTCCGTGATATAATCCCTGATGTCAGTAAGACCACTATTGACAAGATTCTGAGAGAACATTTGGAAGACCACAAATTCTTTGAGTGGACTCAATTGTGAATGGGGACGAGACCCGGATACACTACACGACACCAGAGACAAAGGAACTATCTCAGTAGCGTCATTCAGATTTGCCGAAGAAAAGCGTAAAAACGAATTACAGACCATGACTCTTACCTGGTTGGTGCGGCGAGTGGAAGTTCCATCGCGAACGGCTGCCACACCGAGACAAAGCGTCACAGAGGGTGCAACGAGATGGGGATCTGGCAAGGGGAAACCAGGCTACACGCTAGTGTTGCAGGATTGCGCGTAAAATCTTTCCTCGCAACCGCAGCACCTTGGAGACCTTATTTTACGGACAGCCCCCGTACATGCGTTAACAAAAATTAACCAATATTAAAGTTTACTTTGCTTTATTAGTGTGTGATAAACGTGTTCTTTTATTAAACTTTTTTGGACCATATTTATCACTGTGCCTGGGTCTTCTACCACCCCTCTGACAGTCGCAAAAGCCCACAAGGGAACAACTCTCTTTTAATTAGAAAAACTCTCTTTTTATTAGAATAACTCTATTTTTAAAACTTTTGAAGGTTATTCCCATCAATGTAATATATCATTGAAGAAAAAGATAACCTAATAATCTAAGCAAAAATATGAAAGAGAAAAAGACAAATAAAAATAAAAAGATAACGGTAGTAAATAATCTGTATTATTTCTCAGCCTAATTGCTGCTAAATTTACTGAATTTGGTTCGGAAAGTTTCGACAATTCCCAGCGAAATTCTCCCTACAGGATCCGGTGCGATTTATTGTCCCATGTAATGCGGGTTTAGGGTGAACCCCGCGCCGAAACAAAGCAGGTCCGCTCTTACATCGTCGCGGGATGAATTAAACATTATTATGAGCGACTGACCGCTCGAGCCCGGCCAAGCGAGAAGCTGTTGGGGCGAAGGTAAAACAAACCACCTACAGCCTACAGTACTGCAGCCAGTCGCAGTCGGTACCAACCTACCGCGTATACTGATACCAACCGGGGACGGTTTCGCGTCCATGTGCTTCTAACACATTTATTGAATAGTATAGCGTCCGTTTAAGTTTCATTTTTTTTTATTAGCTTCACACAGGAGACCCTGAGGAAAATAATTTCTCTCAGGGCCTACGTCATCTTAAGAGATCCTGTGTGAAGGGTATTTTTAAGGAAAGAAAGGATAGGACGTTCTGCAAAGGAAAATGATTGAGGGATGGTTAGATACTAGGCCAGAAGTGACGGAGTATGAAAACATCCCTCCAACTGAGAGAGCAGGTGGAGTGGTTAAAGGGTCTTCCTAAACCAACTTCTCCCAAACCGGCCCGTCACGCAGATGGTGAGCAGGCGTATCCGCCTCCAGAACCTGTACACACCTAACCTAATGAACCCGGACACCCCTACTAAGTCCTATGGCAGAGGTGTTGGTTATCCAAAAAATGATTTCCGGGCAGCAATAACCAAACCCGCCTCCCAAATTCGACCGTATGGCATTTCATTTGACTGTGCTTTTGTTTGTACGTTTCCGGTTCGAAAATACGCTGCATCCACTTATTATTTATTATTCAGGCAAGACATACTTTGACTAGTTGGCTGTCTTATATTGATATTTTCAATATTATGGTATCTAACACGGAACAAATTTAAAAAAAAAGATAGTGACGTTTCTTTGGACAATAATAAATAAACCATCGTGACATTAAATACCTATATACTTGATAATAAATATGGTAGGTATTTAAGTAATCTGCGTAATTTAAAAAGGTGAGTGGAGAAATACGTCGGGATCCCACCAGTTCAAATCCTACGCCAGCTAAATTGTAAATCATTACAAGAGCAATATTTTCTGCGAATAACTATAACCATTGCAAGATCAATATTTTCTGCGTTATAACTATAATCGTTGCAAGAGCAATATTTTCTGCGTATAACTATAATCATTGCAAGAGCAATATTTTTTGCGTTGGTAGTAGGAGTTTTGCTAAAATTGTCAGATCATAAATATACCGGGAATGTTTGTAAAAAAGAGAATACGAAATACTGCATCAGCGCATATGATCATATGATTTGAAAGTACGAATAGTAAATTATTTATTAAAATCTATCTTGCGGTCAGTAGAAACTTAATATTTAAAACAGAGTTGGGTTAGTTACACTATTTATAACTCGAGATCGGCTGGACCGATTTTGATGATCTTTGATTTGTAGGATTTGTCTCCACCCCGGATAACAGAATAACTATTAGAACATCGCGAAAGTTCACGAAACGAAATTTATGAAGAAAAAATTTTTTTTCACACATTTTGTATGGAACGAATTCTCAAATTTTGAAAGAACTGCAGCAATATTGTAATAGGTATAATATTTAACTGTGCGTGAATTCCAAAAATTCAAAAACGTCAAATGTCAATGTGCTAATTGTTTTGCTTTTGTTCCTAATCATGTAATGCTGCCCCTCTTTCATACACACTAAATGTCAATAGTCGAAAATGAGACAAACGGTGAACGGATGTCTTTGCACCCCTCCAAAGGAAAAATATAATAATAATAAATCTCTGAAATGAAAAGCATTTTTTTTACGTAAGCTCCACTCAGGACACGACCTTTGTCACATTAGGGGATGCTGTGTGGAGGGTCTTTTTAAGGAAGGGTAGGATAGGAAGTTCTGGGGAGGAAAAAGGCCTGAGGGGTGGGTAGGAATCTGGAGGTCATCCCTCCAACTGCGGTGCAAGGCCATTTATTTGACCGGAATTGACCTTTTACCTTGACCTTTCCAGTCAGACTCCTTCGACCCATTGGTTGAGAGAATCCGGCTGGAAAGGTCAAGAGAACTCCCTAAACCATCTCGATCCGGCCCGCCACGCCATGTGGGCAGACGCATCCGCCGCCAAGATCCGCACAAAAGTCACCCCATAAACCCGGGCACCCCTGCTAAATCACCAAACGTAGCGAACCACTTGGGGTGACCTATGGCAGAGGTGTTGGTTATCCAATAAATGGTTCCGGGACGGCGGCACCCGCACCTTTCGAAAATTCCCGTAAGTGGAAAAGTAAGAAAATCACAAAAAATATATATCCGTACACAACGCCATCTCTGATACTGACAAAAACAAAACACGGACAGTTGGGCATCGATAATAATTGCTTCATTCTGTAATTTTTAACTTAATAAAAAAAACTTTATTTAATTCAACAGTTATTGATTCTGAGGCGGTACGAAGTTCGTCGTGTCAGCTAGTAGTAAATAAAGAGACATGATGATATCTCCTATATGGAAAACGTTTTCAGTTGTACCTTGATCAATATTTGTGCATGTGAGGCTATATCATCGATCATCTTTAAGATCGGCGGCATTGATAGGAACGACCAAACTGAACTCGGGATAGTAATCATTCCATCTACCTTCAACGGAACCGAAATATTTTGGCTATTTTTGTCAAAAAATAACGTTTTTATTTTAAATTTGTTCAATATTTTATAATTCTCAATCACATTCTTTCACCGCGAATGTCAGATCCTCTGGATAGAGAATGTTATTGTGACTTGTGATCAGAGATGGTTTGTTGGTACTTAGCTTTCATTGTAACCTTGTACCCTTTTCAAAAAATTGTAATTCCTATCAACAACCTTTTTTTCCCTACCTACTAAATACAATCTTGAGTCTTTGTGTTAAGTTGAAAATTGATAATCGTCTTGCCAACACATATTGTGAATGTTGATTACTTGAGTGTCGAGTGGAGCCCTTGTTCGACCGTCTCGAAATGGATAAGAACCATCGTTAGCTCGCGAGTTTGCTTGTGAATGTTATGAACCAGCGGAATTCAGACAAGCACAGGAAGAAAACAGGGTAAGTTGGCAATCCTTGATTATCCCCTTCCTTCTGTTTTGCGGGTACCTCGCCAAGTCTCCAATATGGTTCTATATATCTAATTTTGGTAGGTATATTTTCGTATAATTTAAAGTTTTATTTACCTTATTTACTCTTTGCCAACTTTATCATATTCTTACGTCATTTTGTTATATACTTCTTTTATCAATTTCTTTAGGCGGCCATCTCTGGAATTCCGGAAAAAACTCTTAACTTCATGTTGAAATGTGTAATCTATGTGTTATAATCCCCCTTTCTTAACAGACCGATTGCCTTTCCCACACATAGATATCCTAGTGAGACAGGCATCGAAAAACCCAATATAAATGTAAGTACTTTATATAGATAAATAAATAATAAAAAAATAATTCAAGTGCAGTTAACACGCGGTAGAATCGAAACTTTACCAAAACAATCTCAACCAATGAACAACCAAGGAGCCTTGAAACGTGCGGTCATAATCAAAAGCCGCGAATGAGCGCAGTCCAGCGTCATTTCCGTTTTATATCTCAACCAGTAGGAGCCTTGATAGGAGTTTGATGCTTCGCAGGTGCTGTAAGCGTCATTTCCGTTGCATCCGAATTCCGAATCACAACGGGGCTATAGAATAATATAGGCGTCAGATAGAAATAGGTATTTCGATGAAACGTTAGTTGGAAATATTCTTTATTTCCCCAATGGTATCGGTATAGGTTAATTTATACGTTTTGTAAATTAAAATGAATTGACTAACTATAATTGACAAACTACTTCCCAGTCGGGTTTATTGTCAAGGCGTCATTGAGCCAAATGCTGAAACTCTGCGCTTCAATTCTGACAGAGGGTGGGGGAAGGGGGGGGGGGGGGGAGTCAGGGGCGAATACAGCGAGCGTCAGGTGTTTCCTGATATAACAGTACTACATCAGGCCATGTCGGAAACTTCGGCTCTCCAGTTTAAATCAACCGAATTGTACACAAAATTTTCATTTAAACACGACTCTTTGAATTTTCTGGCGAAGAATGCCACACTTCCCCATAGACGCATCCATAACGATAAATTAACCCGGCTGATGAAAATAAAATAATGGACGAAAGAGGAGTCGTGTTTAAGGGCAATGGCCATTTATTTAAAAAAAAATCTGAGTGTGCAATTCACAAGCGGTAGAAGTGAAACCTTCAGAAAACTAAAGTAGGCAAGCGTGGGGAGGCTACGAAGCACCTCACAAAGAGGAGACGATTATTCTATCTCATTCTCTCGCACAGTTAAATCCAACAGATATAAGTGTTTGTCTCTTTTTAGGTCAGAGTCATGACAGAGTCCCAAAAAGAAATTGTTTTCCACGGGATCTCTTTTATAAAGCTAATGTAAAAAGAATTACAAATGTGGAGTTCACACGAGGAAAAAGTGAAACCTCCAGAAAACTAAAGTAGACAAGAGTGGGGAGGCAGCGAAGCACCCCACAAAGAGGAGACCGATTATACTATCTAATCTCTCGCACGCTAAATCCTATAGATGTATGTGTTTGTGTCTTTTTAGTATCGCTGTTTTTCGTTTCATCGAGTTCCAAAAAAAAACTAGTTTGCTTCAGACCACACGATTGAAGTAAAACTTCCTTAGCTCCATCTACATGTACAGAAAATAGGCCAGCACTTTGTCTTAGATGTAACTGGCTATGAGAGAAAGAGAGAAAGAAAATGTGAGATCGCACCTCTCTTTCTTGCCCCTACAGTAATATACGAAATGTAACTCTCTCTCTTTCTATCTTCACTAACGTATATCTCCCTCTCAACCGTTTGCCTCACCCGATAACACTTTTCGTAACGCTCTCGTCACGCATTCGCCAGCTTACTCTCCGTGCCGTAAAGCGTGCGTAAAGAAGTTTTACATAAAAAATAAACAGTTCACGGTTTATTTTATCGTTACGCTTTTACATTACATTACACAGAAACCACATTTAAATTTGGGAGGCGAGAATGGGTGCTACCGCCCCGGGAACCTTTATTGGATACCAACACCTCTGCCTTAGGTCACCCCAAGTGGTTCGCTACGTTTGGTGATTTAGCAGGGGTGCCCGGGTTCATGGGGTGTGTTTTGTCTAGGTCTTGGAGGCGGATGACCAGGACACACTGAACCCCAGATTCCTACCCACCCCTTAAACCTTTTTCCTTCTCAGAACTCTCCTCTCCTTCCTTTCCTTAAACAAACTCCTCCACACAGCATCCCTAAAGATGACACAGGCTCTGAAGGAAATTATTTTTCACAGGGCCTCCTGTGTGGAGCACACTTAAAAAAAACATTGCAGATACCTAACTAATTTCAAATATATTTTTCCCGCACTCTAATGCTGGGGGGGAGGTATATGGTATAAGTATAATTCGTGATAAAAAGGGATCGAGCAGAGCTTTAACTCGGTTCATGCGTGTTCTAAACACCAGACAATCCACCACCTCTGCTTGTAATAATAAATTTGCGCAAATAATAAAAATTGCTAGATATTAGAGATTGATATCACACTTTCATGCTTGTTGCATATATTCATTGATTATAATCTGCGCAGTATTTATCTGAATGTTGTCTTTCACAAGTGTTTTTATCCAACCCTTTCCCTGCTTACCCACGTTACTCAGAACCGAAGCAAGAACAAGTAAAGGTGCAACGGTTCAACTTTTCCTTCTTAGTGCTCTCTCGTTTCTCCACATCCGTTCAAAACATGTCAAAAAATGTAATAAAAATAATATTTTAACATTTTTGAATTAGTAACTAACTAGAACCAGCCAAGCATGGGATGGTGGATTCGCTTGGAGGCAGCAATGTTCTGGAACGTTGCGTCGAAACTGGTTTTAAAAAGAGGACGCGCATCAAAAATATAAAACGTACAGCGATAAGCTCCCATACGTATTACTCCGGGTATCTTATGATTTCATTGAAAATTATAGCTTATTAAAAATAAAATGTTTACTTATACAGGTATATTAATGGAGAACAACAGTCTAAATTAGAAGGAATTGCCTAGGCCGGGCGCACTCGTTAAAAGTGACTGCGTTTTCCACATCGGTCACCCGTCAGGCGCGGCGTCTGCTCCGCGGGAATTACACCACAATGATACGTTCTTCTCTTGTTCTCATGAAACTTAAGTACCGCTTTTATCTCTTATTAAATAACACACCACGTCGGTACATATTACAATTATTACGCGTTTCTTCTAGATCAATCTGAATTGTTTTGGCTTGGTCTTTTAAGGGCCCGCAACCCGGATTTGTACCGATTTATTACATATTTCCCTTAAACACGGTAAGTTTTAAAGCTCTTCAAAAAATATATGTTATTCTTGAAGATAATATCTAGACTTTGCCCGCGCCGAAACGCAAATTATATAAAATTCCCACGATAGAAAAAAATCGCAAAGTATGCTCCAAAAATTATTATTAACACGTTTGTTTCAGTTGTTTTACAAGTTATATGTATGAAAAAATTCACATTGTTTCTTTAAATGCTGTTTAAGATCATGCCCGCGAGATTTTTGCTGTATTTTAAACGAGGCGTATTTTATCAAACATTTTCGCATCGATTTTGTCGCTGTAAATGTTAGCACTCTCCTCTAACATTCGTAATTTCGTATCTCTCCATCTTCTTCTTCTCGGGCCCGGTTGCAGAGCCTTAACCACTTCCCTATTTTGTCGGAAGGTTAAAATGTTTCGGCTTTACAATAAAATCCAAATAAATTGAGTATTTTTGAACGTATTCGAAAACTAAAAACTGTTGTTTCGATAAAATACTCTTTCAAATTGTATAGGTAATTTGAAATCTATATATAAATAAAATGAATCCCTGTTTCCCTTGGTCACGCCGTAACTTCAGAACTTAACCTATTTCATTTTTCTTTTTTTCAAAGTTTTCTAATACTTTGTAGAAGGTTCTTACGGAAAGAAAAATTTTGAAAATTGAATAATTTCAGAAAAATTAACGGAATAAGTTCGGTTTATGTCCGAAATTCCTAAAAAATAAAACTAGTTATTTTTATACTAATTTGGGGTCGGGGAATCCGAATCTGAAAGAATTAGGCGGCGGCAAGCAATATTAACAGAATTACACGACTTTAAAAAATTTATACACATACAGGAAAATAGCCATTTTGGAAGCATTTTGATTCCTAGAAAATCAAACTAGTTATTTTTATACTAACTATGGGCCGGGGAATCCGAATCTGAAAGAATTAGGCGGCGGCAAGCAATATTAACTGAATTAAACGACGTTAAAATTTTCTATACACACACACATGAAAATAATCATTTCGGAAGTATTTTGACACATGCAGTACAAAGATCATAGAAAAACAAGAAATATACAAAAACATGTGCCGGCAGTGTTACCAGCTCTCAAAAATATTTATCTCTATATCAATAATTTCCGACACGATAATTCTTCACATAACACATTAACCTGATGAATTACGACTATCTCAACGGCGTATTCTTAAACCAAAAGTATGAAAATTCGTAGTCTTAAAAATGCGTAACCTAACCTAACCTAACGTTAGGTTTGTGTAACATGGTTTGTGCCCCTTTATACCGCCTGCTCGCGTCCCTAACCTAACCTAACCTAACCTAACCTAACCTAACCTAACCTAACCTAACGCTAGGTTTGTGTAACATGGTTTGTGCCCCTTTATACCGCCTGCTCGCGTCACGGCAAAAAAAAATCCCTGTTTTCAAGTAGTTTAGCGGCTACGCTAGGTTTGTGTAACATGGTTTGTGCCCCTTTATACCGCCTGCTCGCGTCACGGCAAAAAAACATCCCTGTTTAAAGTAGTTTAGCGGCTACGCTAGGTTTGTGTAACATGGTTTGTGCCCCTTTATACCGCCTGCTCGCGTCACGGCAAAAAAACATCCCTGTTTTCAAGTAGTTCAGCGGCTACGCTAGGTTTGTGTATCATGGTTTGTGCCCCTTTATACCGCCTGCTCGCGTCACGGCAAAAAAACATCCCTGTTTTCGAGTAGTTTAGCGGCTACGCTAGGTTTGTGTAACATGGTTTGTGCCCCTTTATACCGCCTGCTCGCGTCACGGCAAAAAAACATCCCTGTTTTCGAGTAGTTTAGCGGCTACGCTAGGTTTGTGTAACATGGTTTGTGCCCCTTTATACCGCCTGCTCGCGTCACGGCAAAAAAACATCCCTGTTTTCAAGTAGTTTAGCAGCTACGCCGGGTTTATGTAACATGGTTTGTGATACAAAAGAACGTGCCCCTTTATAACGCCTACTCGCGTCAAGGCATAAAAACTCCACAATACTAGTTGGTGTACCTTCCTAAAATATTTGAGAATCAATTATAAAAAAATAAGTACTTAAAATATAAACATGTTATTTTACGTTATAAATATTAGTGCTTAATGGCATCACTTAATTTTGTGTGGTAAAAACATCTATGTTATCGTGTTTTTCTATGATCTTTGTACTACATGTGTCAAAATACTTCCGGAATGATTATTTTCAGGTGTGTGTGTGTATAAAATTTTTAAGTCGTGTAATTAAGTTAATATTGCTTGCCGCCGCCTAATTCTTTCAGATTCGGATTCCCCGGCCCATAGTTAGTATAAAAATAACTAGTTTGATTTTCTAGGAATCAAAATGCTTCCAAAATGGCTGTTTTCCTGTATGTGTATAAAATTTTTTAAAGTCTTGTAATTCAGTTAATATTGCTTGCCGCCGCCTAATTCTTTCAGATTCGGATTCCCCGACCCCAAATTAGTATAAAAATAACTAGTTTTATTTTTTAGGAATTTGGCCCATAAACCGAACTTTACCCAAATTAACGACTATTTTAACTTCGCGTTCACGCGTTTCATGATATTGAATTTAGCCGACAGCTGTTTTTTTTGGACTAAAAGAATTGTTTCTGTTTTTTTTTAAATTATTACAAATAATAAATAATTAATTAAAATATCTAAAATTTAAATAAGTACCAGTATTAGGTACCTATTTAAATTATATATATTTTATATAGGTACGTATCAGTGGCGGTCGGTGACTTTTTGTATAAGGGATTCTGAAGTATATACCTGCCTAATATCAAATATAAATACCTACAGACTAGCACACGAACAAAATGCGATTACTGACAAAAATAGTATGTCAAATTAGCTCTACAAATTCTTTGTGCTTCACATCAATTATCACAGTACAAAAATTAAATTAATTAAATAGATACTCGAAAGATATTTAACGTATCAATCGGCATCCTTTATTCACGATGAATTAATCCTCGCGCTTTGTTATGCTATTCTGTGCACTATGCCTTCGCGCATCAAAGTCGGTTTTTGCGCGTTGGATGATCCCATCGAATGCGTATCTGTACTGCTACAGGCAAAACTTGGCAGGTGGCAAAACGCGCATGCGTAAATATCAAACTTTTTCTAACATCGTGGATGCGGAATGGAGCAGAGAATCCACTATTGCTGATATTGGTGCGTTTACGCTACATTTGACATACTAGACTAGTGAGAATGGTGTTGTTATTATGTATTTCGGTTCGGTCCGAGCGTTGCGTGGCCGCAAAGGTTGGGACGGTGTCGTTAATTTGCAGTATTTATTGCTGTTTATGGCTAGAAAAAAATAAGCTCAAAGCTTTTTTAATGTTGAATAAATAAATAACAATTATTATTATTTTTATTATACGCCTCAAAAGAAGGGAAGCGCCGCATCCACAGTATGTATGGAGGGACCGCGCCTGGTACCTACGAGTATGTTAGGATCCCAAATTTGATTGATTGTTCTTATAATATACAAAAATGAATATTTATAAAATACCAAAAATTCTAATTTTTAATAAAAATACTGTAACAGGTGGCACGCGAGCTGTTTGAAAACTGAATGTAGATACTAGGACTGAATATATGGAACGCGGCAGGGGGGTTAGCGGGACGGGGGAGCGGGAGAGAGGAGAGGGTGGGCAGGGAAGGTGGAAGTGCCATGCAGGAAGTGGAAGTGCCATGGGTGGGTTATGCAGGGAGAAACAATTTATTTCTTTGAATATGGTATGGGAAGTGTTTATCTTACCAAATCAACACGTGTCAAATCATATGTGTCACGGGAGTTAAATAAATGATTAGAAGGTTTTAATAGATTCTCTTTTTATTGTAATAGCCAAACAAAATCGCGACAAAATATTAAATATCAGAAAGTTGCAGGGCTAAATCTGATAGCTGTACACACCAGGACAATTCGGGACGGAATGATTTTGCGGTAGCATTTGGAACTACATCTAGTCTTTCCGGTGTAACCAGCATTCAAAATTGCCAGTACATAAAATAAATTGTACATTTAACAGTACCTTGCCATATACCTCCCCCCCAGCATTAGAGTGCGGGAAAACAAAAGAAAATTTAGGTCGATTGCTGAAAAAAATAAAATATATAAACTAGCAATCTGATATGGCAAAGCATGTGAACACTATAAGGTCGTTGCACATTTGAACAAATATTATTAAGAGCTATGTAAAATTATAACCTTATGTACACATATTTAAAACTTTTGTACTGACATAATGCAGTTTTGTACAATTGAAATTTATATTACACTTTGTATTGTTTATATAATTTATAGTATACAGTTACATATACATATGTAAAAGCGTATCCTCTGGTACAATAATTAGATTAGTTAACACAATAAAATCAAAAATAATACAGAAAATCTTGTGAATTAAACAAAATGTTACTGTTTTCTGCGCAGAATATTTGAAAATGTCATACTGATGAACTGGATCGTTTATAAACAAGTGTAATTTCTTGTGAAACATTTAGACGTGGAAAGTTTGTTATACAATGTAAAGTTTGTTCAACGTCGTTTCGATTTTTACAAAAATGTTTAGAAGAAATAATAAAATATAATTTAGCGGGTGATTTCAATTCACGCAGCGCTTTGGAAAATTATAATTATTATTTTTTAATTATTTTGCAACGCATGCCCGGAACTAGCTAGTAAACATATAATTTTCGAAATATAAAATTGAATGTGAACGTAAAAAGTTTTGAAACTTGCTAACCTTACGATGTTTCCAAGTAAAATAATTGATTACTGATAACGAAAAAATGAATAAAAACGCACACATATTTTATTAGGCAAAAGTATTATAAACGTTATCGTCAACTCACCTTTTAATTGTTTCATGTAAAAATAATTAATTTGGATTACTAAAGGTGTACATTTCAATTATTATACTGTGGTTTTTTTTAAAATTAGAATATAAAGCGTGGTATTTTTTCTTTGTAACAGAGTTTAGGTTAAGCCGGGTACAGGTTGCTGTAACTTAACATGCAATGTAACATTGCATTGCACAGAACGAGCAAAAGAATAAATAATATATTTTACACCCCACAAACTAATACTAAATTTTTGCAGACACATAGCAGTTTCATTGGTCCTCATACATTTAACCTTCTACCACTACAAACTCAAATGATAAATAAAATGATAAAATATGTAAAAGAGGTAAAATTATGGTTAAATAATGTAGATATTGAAACGCTTTTTCTATAAATTTATTCATCCTTCTACAACTCACTTTCTAAACTGTAGTACAATATGTTTTCTGTTTATTTTTTTATAATAACTAAAAAAAAAAAATCAGTATGTTTTTCTCCATATTTTTATAATAGGTGAAAAAAACCTTTTTCACTTATTCTACCTATGTAATACTAACTTTTTATACTATCTTTATATTTTATATGTTTTTTAAGTCTATTTTATACTTTGGGTACTTGGAAATATAGTATTTTGTTTTTATATTACCCACACTCAGGCAGTGCCTTAGTGGGTTTTACCTTTCACAATTTTTATTAAAATTTCCATTTTTCATGTATATTAAATTTGGTACCTAACATAGGTACCTATTTAAAATGTCTAAAATTCTTGATACGATTTAAACTATTAGGGGAGTACCTACTTTAAATAAATTTATCAACCTAAAGATTTTCAAAAATAGAATTCTGATTTAAAATGTCATTTTCGTACACGCGAACTGTCAAACGTGCGATAGTCGTTAGGTTTTCTGAAATTATCCAATTTTCTGCGCAATTTTCTTAATTTTTCTCTCCCTAAGAACCATCCTCGTACTCCTAGGGATATTCTAAAAAAAGAATTAGCGAAATCGGTTCAGCTGCTCTCGAGATTTGCGCTTAGCAATACATTTAGCGATTCATTTTTATATATAAGATTACTTTATACACAACTGTATGCTTCCTAAATAAACATAAATAAATAAAAAAATAAAAAAAACCTTTCTTATGAAAATCGGATAAACACCGCACACATCCGATTCGAAAACCGGATCGGTAATAAAAATAGGCCACGCCCTTCCGCGCCGGCCGATGAATCCTGTCCGACAACGGGCAGGGACCCCGGTTTTAATAACTATCCGGTTTTCGAAACGGATGTGTGCGGTGTTTATCCGATCCGATTGTCTGATCAGACAATCTGATAGCAAAACCTGATGTTTTCGTCCGGCCTAACAGGTGGATATCGATTTTTCTGTGAAAAAATTCTAAACACCGATGATGAGATTTTTTTTTGCCTATTCTCCCCTTATGAAGCAATCAGGAGTTTCTAAGTTGTTATAAAGTATAACATTTTCGCAAATTTTGATAATATAAAGCACCTCTACATTATTATTTAATGATCATGCACGGTAAATGAGAATCAAGAAAAGTTATAAATAATACCGCACAAGAGTCCCAAATACTCCCAACCGCCTCGAGCCAGTGAGACCATGGCGTTCCCAATTTGGGTATCTTGTCATTGGGGGTAATCCACTACTTACCCGCCCTGGTATAAGTAACTGATGGTTACTCCTTCGAGGCTCTCGCATTTTTTTGAATAAAGGAATCTACATCTAATTTTGAACGAAGTAGTTGTTAGTAAGTAGTATGCAAGTGCTTAGCAAGACAATGGGACAGGTTGGTGATAGTCTACGAGGAGGCAAGCGCTGGGTGATTGTATCCAGCTTATCCTGCGAGCATCGGTAGGGATGAAGACACAGTACATAAATATGTATTGTGTCTGTATGTTGTCAGGCTGAAGGTAACGGAAAGAGAAAGGAGAAAGGGAATAGGAAGGTGGGGAAGTATCTGACTATTGTGGCGTTTCAAGCAGCAGTTGTGAAATAACACCAATCAATCAAACGAAATTTACTTGCGCACGCCAGGATTTGAATCCGCGACCTCCGGTTCGCTAGTTCAGAGTCTTACCCCTCAACCACGAAGACCTTAAAATAAAACTGATAATTAATTATTTTTTTTACTTTAATACTTTTACTTAAGGGGGAAGGAAAGAGGAAATAAAGATTTTTTTAAAATTTTATTATTTCATGTGATTAAGGTTTTAAAATATTTGTTTTTTTAACCTGAGATGTAACTAATTTGAAGAGAAGTTAGCAGTTCACTATGCCAGCAGTGCTGGTAACAACTCTTATGTATGGCAGTGAATCATGGAACTGGTAGAGGGAAGACAAAAGAACACTGAAAGAATTAGAAATGCGATCATTGAGAGGTATGTGTGGTAAAACCATATTTGATCTATGTGAATATGAAGATTCGCAAATAATGCAATGCTGATGTAGGCGTAAAGAGTAAGATTAGGAAAGGGACGTTCGGGATGATTTGGGCATATAGAACAAATTAACAAAAGAAGGGTGTAATATTTATAAGAGCGAATGTGAATCGTAGAAAAAGTGGGGGACGCCCGAGGGAGACAGACACAATTGGGTGAACCAAAAACTTGAGTCAGGCCATGTCAAGAGTCAGAATAACATGTACGAATATGTACCGACTAATGTAAATGAGGCTAGGAGTGAGTGAGTGAGCCGATATCCATACCCCTGCGGGAAAACGTCGTGATGGTTAGTTGGTTACTCAAGTTTTTTTTCACGTTAGTCTCAGATAAGGTGGCTTAGGGACTATGTCATCTTTGTATGGAGGGTCTTTTTTAGAAGAGTGGGTAGGAATCTAGGAGTCGGTGTGTCCAGGAGGAACGGACGTCTGAATCTATCCCTCTCACTCACTCACGGTGCCAGGCGATATTCCGAGAGAGTCCTGCTGGAGAGGTCAAAAGGTCTCAACCAGTTTCTCCCAATGCTATGCGGTTGCAGATGCATGTACCCAGGCACTCCTCCTAAGTCACTAAATGCAGCAAACCACTTGAGGTGGCCTATGGCAGAGGTTTTGGTTATCCAATAAATGATTTCCGCCTCCCAAATTGAAAGTGTACGTTTTGAGGTATGCACGGTTTTGCCGAAACCGGTTTGTATATTCTCACAAAATATGTGATGCATTCAAGGTAAAACAGTGTTTCATTGAAAAATATTAAAAATTTAAAACAAATCTAATTGCGGAAGATTGGTGTGCATTGCACCCACACTCGGGCCAGATTAAGATCAATGGCGGAGTCGGACGATCCCGTGTTTGCTGACGGGGCGGGCGGGCCACAATAATAATTATTGGCCATATCTCTCGTGTTATCTTCCGTGAATTTGAATATGACAAAACGCCGTTCACTCACGGCCGACACATTTGCATAATGCGGCCGAGGTATGGCCACACTCAATCCCCCGTCTGCTTCGATTGTAATCCACTTAATTCACGCCGGCTACAAGCTAGTTAGCGGCCTCCGCGTAAACAGCACTTTTTAAAATATATTTATTTAAATAGGTACTGTGATGACCATGGCCGGTTATCATCATGATATTCTGAACTCCTTGGGATGATGGATCCAGATTCTTCTGATTGTGATCTCAGTACAGGTATTGCCAATAATAAGACGTAGGTAGTCTATTGATGTTTATTGCGAGATGATGTACAGTGGTGCTTCGCAGGAAGTCTAATGGAAAAGAGGACAATGGACAGAAATCACACCCTTTTATATTTTCCTCATGCTGTCTCACTCACACACGCATGTCTCTTTCATACTGCAAGACATACGTTCACCACATCCCTCCACACTTAAATCCGAAGACAGTTACACAATATGATGATGAAATAATATTTACAATACATGTATTCATTTTCATTTTCATTAATTACAATATTATCATGTTGAGTCGAGATCTGCGTCCTGTCTTCATTGACTCATCTGGGTGTCCGTGGTCGTGATCGGTCTTTCCAGTTTCCCGACGTGGAAGCCACCGGTTCACTGGAGCTGGAAGTAAAAGGAGAAGAACCCATTAGTTTGTCATCCGGCACAAGGCTGGAAACATCGTAGTCAACGTACGACAGTCTCCTTGTCTCAGAGGCGATATAATTATTATGGTCATTATCCCTAGCTACACATAGCTTTGACAACTGATCAAAATGTCTTTTCCAGTACATAATTTTACCATTCAAATTTACCTTAATTAAATAAAGTTTTTTACCTAATTGTTTGTGCACTTTCCCTGGTACCCATTTATCCTTATTTTGGTCCCTAAAATCCCTTACCATTAAATATTGATTAATTGAAAAACCCTTGGATTGTTTATTATTATTATCTTATAATAATATTTCTGATTTTCCTGACATTTAGACATTTTATTTTTAGTTTCTTTGTTGATTCTACTGTCCTTATCTCTCCCCCCTCTCGGTAAAAAATTGTTTAAATTTGACCTTAATTTCATTCCAAACATTAGGACTGCAGGTTCTAAACCAGTTGTACAGTGTGGTGCATTTCTGTAATCAACTAGAAAACTTCCTTATTTTTCCTCATAACCTGATTAAAACTTATTTTCAATCATATTTTTTTTAATTTTTACAAGTTTTCACTGCGTTTTCAGCTAACCCGTTCGATTGTGGATGATTTATTGGCGTAGTAAAATGTTTGATGTTTTACATCTCACAAAACTCTTTAAAGTCCGCTGACATAAAAGCGGCTCCGTTATCTGACACTATTGTCTGTACACTCCCGAAATAACTAAATAACCTCTTTAATATTTTAATAGTGTTATACGAATTTGTGAATTTACCTCCACACAGTCCAACCATTTTGAGGTTGAGTCAATAATCACAAATAAATACTTATTAGCCCGCATAATTCATATGTACCCTACTCCAAATTTCATCAGTTATAGGCCACGGAGTCAATTCGCTCTTTGGCTGAGATGGTTGAACCTCTGAACCAATTTCGCATCCTCTTGCTAACAGTTCAATTTTTCCATCTATCCCTGGCCACCAAAAATAAGCCCTGGCTAACCCTTTCATCTTCGCTACGCCCAGATGAGATCTATGCAATAAGTTTAATTTTTTTTTCTTATACGAGGTGGAATTACTAGCCTATGATTCCAGAAAAAAAACAATCATTAATTAAAGATAATTCATTCCGTTTAATCCAGTAAATCTGTTTTGGATCATCCTTGTTAATTTTATTTGGCCACCCTGTTCTGAGATAATTTTTAATTTCCAATAAAATTTCATCCATATTTGTTTCCGATTTAATCTCCTCAACATCTATTGGTAAATCTCTGTTATTTTTGAATAAACATAGAATTTGAGTATCGAAGTCATTCTCTACGTCAACTGGTTCCTCAACAGGAACGCGCGATAGATAATCTGAACAACTTAATGCCGATTTAACGAATTGTTTCCTATAATTGAATGACGAAAGAATCACCCCGTAGCGGTGAAGTCTGTTAAACGCTAATACTGGAATTCCTTTCTTTTCACCAAAAATTCAACATAACGGTTCATTATCTATTTCTAAAATGAACTCTCTTCCATAAATATACTCAATTTTTTTTTAACGCAAACACAATAGCTGTTGCTTCGAGATCCAATATTGAATATTTCTTTTCCGCTTCAGTTAATTTCCGAGAAACAAAAGAAATCGGTCTCTGCAAATCATTTTCGTAACAATGAAGAAGTGTCGCTCCGAGACCTTTCGTTGAGGCGTCTGTAACAATCTTTAATGTTACTTCCGGATCATAACTCTATCCTAACATAAAATTGACTTAATTTTATTAAAAGCTTCCAAGTAATCTTGATTAAAGTCAAAATGTACATTTTTCTCAATAATCTATGTAACGGATCCAATAACAATGACATATTCGGTACAAATGACCTGTAAAAGTTCACTACCCTAAGAAACTACGTAATTCAGTTATATCTTTTGGTTGTGAAACCTTGCTAATTGCGATAGTTTTATCTTTCAAAGGTTTGATTCCTTCTTTAGAAACTTCAAATCCAAGAAAAGTTACTGATGACGCATTAAAAATGCACTAGTGAATATTAGCTTAATCTATTTAGCACTGCTCTTAAATTCTCATTATGTTCGTCTTCTGTTTCACCCGTTACCACTATATCATCTAAAAATACAACCGTTTTTTTCAATCCCGGTAAGCACGAAGCTACAGTCTTACAAAAGATAGCCGGAGCGCTGTTAATTCCAAACACTAATCTCGTGAATTCAAACAATCCTAACTGAGTAGATATCGTCGTGTATTGTTGACTTTCCTCATCTAATTCTAATTGTAAGTAGGCTTACCGTAAGTCAATCTTGCAAAAAATTATTCCACCCGCCATATGAGAAAGCAACCATTCCATCCGTGGCATGGGATATTTATCTACGACTAGCTGTGGATTTATTGTTGTCCGATTGTGGAACGATTGGTGATGCAAACTTACTGTAATTTACTGGGACTAAAATAACCTTCCGATTGTAAACGGCCTAATTCCGATTCCACTTTCACTTTTAAAGCAAAAGGTATATTCCTCGGATTACAGAATTTTGGTTACGCATTCTCTTTTAATATCAAATGCACTTTCCAAAATGCAAATTTCCTAATTAAATTATCTAATTCACTTCCATCATTCCCCAATAAACTACAAAATCTTCACTTCCCGTTTTAATTGATTTATTAATTACATCGAACGAATCCATCGCAATCACATATTCAAAAACTTTTATCAATGAAAAAATTTCAGCCTCGATGAATAACTTCTCCTTAATACGACCAACTCGAAGACCGGTGATAAAAACATCTTTTAAATTGTTTTCAAGTCTGTCTTCGAATTTGCAAAATCTAATAAGATTTCGTAAACGCGCTATGAAGTCGTTCACAGATTCTGTCTCTTTTTGTTTCGTAGCAAAAAAAAATCCCGTTCCTTGAACACATTTCTTTTAATCCCTATATGAACAATAACAATAAATATTCGACCGTAAAATCTGTAATTTTTTTTGGAAAACATAAATCAATTAACAAATTTATTGTCTCTGTGAGTAAATGAGATATTAAGACCGTTCTCTTTTTTTTAAATTTTTGGTCAACGTGACTCAAACTAGAAAGTTCAATCCCTATATATATTCCCGTCCTTTGCCTCTTAATCCTCTATGTTCCTCCTCCCCCCCACTTTTTTATATTTTGTAACAAAAAATAAAACTAAGAAAATACCCCTATTATGTCACAATTTATTATTAACTATCATCAGTGGAAAGTTCATAATTGGCATAATTAACGTCTTATTATGTATTATTTTGTAATCTCTGATTTGCTGTCAACTTTCTCTAAAATAAAGAAAATAAAAATAAAAATAAAATAAAGGGGCGTGATTTCCGATTTCGATTTTTTCCTGGACTATTGGATCACCTTAAGGCAACCGGTTACCTGTAATCCAATAGAAAAAATCGTAATC
This sequence comes from Limnephilus rhombicus, assembly GCA_929108145.2. NCBI lineage: Eukaryota > Metazoa > Arthropoda > Insecta > Trichoptera > Limnephilidae > Limnephilus > Limnephilus rhombicus. The sequence goes on from OV815275.1 coordinate 11,262,430, forward strand.
GTAATCCACGCCTCTTTTTGGGAGGGATTTAAATATATTTTATTCTGTGGAAGGAATTTCATATAATTACAATTACCGTTTCGACTCTACAAATATTACGTATATATTTTTAGAAACTTAAAAACTTAAAGTATTATAGAGAAATGTCTTATAAAATTGTAGAAATTCGGAATGCGGGGGCTTAATGGTGGCTAAATAAAGTAATGGGAGGTTCGCTTAGGTGAGTATATGGTTCGCGAATGTGTTTGGGTTCTCAATGGGAGCACCTTATTAACACCGCGAAACCGACAAAAATCACTTCGTTATGCAGCGAACTTACCTACTTCAACATAACGACGCTAATCTCGTCGCACTATTTCGTATTTCGCGGGTGAAAGGACAGGAGCGGCTGAGAATCAAATTATTATTTTTTGCTGTTCAACAGCATTTGAGTTACATCAAAATTCATTCCAATGGGCTGTTGAGATCTCCCATGTTACAAAGTTCAACGTACTGACAAAATTTATTATGTAATCTGTTTCGGAATTTTATGTTCCTTAAATATTTTTAATTTACAAAATATATTAAGTGTGATAGTTAGTGGGTACAATATATCTACAATCTAAATGTCCCTAAAAACCTAAATAATATTAAGAGTTTGGTTTCAATTTTCTAATTTATCATTTTCCATACTTAAATAATACAAAATTGTATAGTAGTTACGTATTTTGTATGGCCAGTGACTGATTTTTTTACTACAAATATATATATATATATATTTTTTTTTTTTTTACATGAACACCGCACAAGAGTCCCAACTGCTCCCGTCTGGAACCAGTGGGATTATGGCATCCCCAATTGGGGTATGTTGTGAGGCTGAAGGTAGTGGGGATGGGAAGGAGATAGGGAAGAGGAAGGTGGGGAAGTGCCTGGCTATTTAGATCTGGTCACCAAACAACGTTTCAATTCTGAATGGTGGTCAAACACCAGGGCGATACTGAGAGTATCTTCCACTCTAGAACGTGCCGCAAATACACCACATATTATTTGAAATTAATAAATTGTGAAATTTTTTTATTTATTTATTGAAGAAACAAACAGTACATTATTTACAGGGGTGAAATTTTTTTACAGTTATTAAGTATATTTCAAGGTGGGTACCTATGATATGTTTCATTGAAGTATCTTATTAGTGATTACCGGGTGATGTGCGTAGTGGGTAGGTGTGTGTGTGTGTGAGTACGTCTGTAGATGTGAGAAGTGGTGATGTATGTATGTATGTATGCGCCTTGAACAATTTACATTATTGATATGATGCTCTTTTTAAATTTGGGAAGTGAATCGGAAAAAATGTCGATGTTAGAATTTAGACAAACATTATTGAACATATGAAGAGCACGGTTAATAAGAGCATGTAGAATAATTCTGTATGACGTGTACGTCTTAAGGGTATGTTAAAATTAATTAGGGAAAGAAGTTCGGTAGAGTCGATGTTATTATTTAAAATTCTATGTATAAATGTTAAATCAGCTATTGCTCGCCTTTGTTGCAAATGTGCGTTCAAAGTTATTGTTAAATTTAAAGGTAAGATATTTTATGAATTTGTGTTGAATGTTTTCAATGTTATCAATATACAGTTTGTACCGCGGGTTCCAAATTGGCAAGGCATATTCCAGTGTACTTCTGACTAATGCAAAATATAAAATTACTACTGTACGCGGATTAATGAATACTTTACTGATACGAAAAACAAAACCAAGCATTTTATATATATACACAAATTAATAAAATAAAATTTATAAATATAAATATTGTCAGGAATCACTGCAGAATGTCAAATACGTTCCTTCCTCTTCTACTTATTCTTAGATGACGCTTCAGCCCATATCGAGCTTTGGCCTTCTGCAACATTCGCCTCCAACTTCCCCTGTCCTTAGCAGCAGACTTCCAGTTTGTTACCTGGAGAAGCTGTGCTGCATCCCCTCTTACCTCGTCTTCCCACCTCACTCTGGGTCTTCCCACTTATTATAATATACGTTCCTTAACCCCTATTATTTTAACGTATTTTACGAAAATTATTTTTCTTACAAAAACAATCTAAACTCAGTAAAAGTTTCACAAAGAATATTGTAAAAGTGATACAAAAAAATCAAACTTCTCCACAGAATCACTTTTTAAATTGTTTCCAGTACCAAATGTCTATGACATATTTAAGCTAGCTTCCATTATAAAAATTGTGAAGAAAAAAAAACCAGGAATATCAAGAATTTTACAAACTAATGAGAAATATAAATCAATTTATTACAACTAATTTAAAATAACTCAAATGCAAAACCATTATATTTACAAAGCCATAATAAATTTCTGATTTGCGTTGTATCATCAACCAATCTAGAACAAATAAATAAAATTGAGCAATTTTTCAAAAAACTGAAAAGTAAAAATTGAAAAAAAATATTATAACAAACAACCAAAGTAAGAATCGAGGCTCCCTTATCAGGCACAAGAGCTTCTCTTTTCTGAGAACGTATAAAAATAAAATGAAACAAAAATATTAATAAAGTTTACCATTCCCAGTTAAATAATAGTGAAATGTGATTTTTTCTGAAAAAAAAATCCTGGTTAAGCACCATTATGTATAGTAAGTTATCGTTAGTTTATGGTTACGTATAAGTTTTAAATAAGTATTTCAAAGATGGTGTTTCACGCCTCTGTATAATTATAATGTACACCAATCAGGGTAGGTAATTAATAAATTTGGAAGTAAAACAGGGGATGTTAATTTGGTCTGCCGACATTACATTACATTACGTAGAATATGATATAGTATATTGCCTATACTAGTGCAGGAAAGCATTTCCTTCAGGTGAATGCCTATATTATTTGCCATATTTTTTGAGGCGAGAACGCCGCGTACATAATTAATTATGTACATAATTAATTAATATTTATGCGCAAGGCTAGAATTCGTTACTATAACATGATTTTTTATAAAGTAATTGTTAGTTCAGTCCACTTGTATTAAGAATAATGTCGTAGTCTTTTTTTTTAAATTAAATTAATTTACACGAAAATATATAATCAAGTTCAACACTCAATATTTTTTGTCGGTAGGATTTTTAATAAGACATTAGTAAATATAAGAAATTACAGTTTTTGATCCACTTGTTGCAAAATGGTTTATCATATCTGTTTAAAAAATACTAACATAATATTAATTTTTATTGTCAACGTATCTAAAATGATAAACAAATATGAACTAGCCCTTTTAATATTTTTTTTCAGTTCAGCTCTGGTGATTTGATTTTGGTGACTTTATTGAATTTAAACCTTTCGAAATGGCTTATTAGATTCGGCTGAATTACAAACTTTCTAGCTTCAGACGGCTCAAGCGGTTTTAATGAAGTTCAGATGTTATTCTGCAAATACATTTGATTGCTAACGAACCAATCCAGAAAAAAACATCCAACTCCAATCAGGACACGTGCTTAATTTTTGTGCACCTGCCAACTTACGATCAGAGGCGGCTCGTCACTGAATTGCCAGGAGTGCATTTTACATTTAAAAAGTGACTCTTATGTATAGCAGGTTTAGCAATTCATTCGCATATTTTTTTTTATTTTTTTTTATTTTTTTATTAGTAATAGAAGGTACATAAATTACAAATAAATTTTATACAGTATTTAATTACATAGTAGATATATTTGATGTACCCCCATAATTAAGCAAGGCTTGTGTGTATGGGGGGGTGTTATTGTATTGCTTTTTTTATATCATTCAGTTTATTTATATCACATTTAAATTACCACGAGTAATTAAAATTACTAACATACAACTTCAAGTCTATATTTGTAATTTAGTTTGAAGTAAACCCTGATGAGGAGAGCATAGCTCACGAAACAGCTTACAAGGGTAGTAAGTATCAATTTGGGAGGCGGATATGGGAACCACCGCCCCGGAAACCATTTATTGAATAACCAATTCCCCTGCCCTAAATCATCCAAAGTGTATCGTTATGTTTGGTGATTTAGCGGAGCTGCCCGGGTTCACGGAGTGAGGCTTATCTAGATCTTGGCGGCGAATGCGTTTGTAATCCTACCTACTGCCGGATCGGGAGTGACTGGTTGAGAAAGACCTACCTAGACCTCTCCAGCCGGACTCTCTCGACCCATTGGCTTGAACCGCAGGATTGAACGCAGGATTACGAATCAATCCCTTCCTTTTCACTCACTCCCTCGTCACTACTGTACACATTGACCCCCAGATTCCTACCCACCTTTCATTCCTTTTCCTTCCAGGAACTTCATCTCCCTCCTATCCCTAAAAAGACCCCCCACCCAGCATCTCCGAAGATTACTTTTTTTTACAGTATTTTTTTCTTCAGGCCCTTCTGTAGGGAGCTCACCTGCAAACAAAACTTAACAAAAGTGCTAATTATTTTTAATTAAAATGGTACACAAAATAAGTTTGCTATATTTTTATGAATACATAATGTAATAATAAAATGTGATGCCTAAACAGAATAATATTAGCATATTTGCACTTCCATGTTTCACCATAACTTTTTCCATGATTAACATCACAACGATTAATTTCGCGTAAAGTTATCGCCATTATAACAGGTATTTTTTTAATGTTTACATAATTGCTCGGATAATTGCACGCTCAGTGCAAACAATAATCCGCTTAACGATCACAATAAATTATTTTAATATTGCTTATGGGATAATAAAAAATATCAGCATTTCTTTCGGAAACAATGAAGTTATTTTATTTAATTTATTAGGGAAAATCAACAGATATTTTATATCTATAATAATAACAGTAATAATACACATAATATCCAATAATAGATTTTTACATAATTAATTAAAAGTATAATTAAAAACTAAGGGTCCTGAACCCGTAAGAAGATAGCAAAAATGTAACCTTGAAAATTGTAAAAAAAGATATAAAAACACAATATAAACTATAATATAAACTAATAATCTGCTTATTAAATTTCAAAACATAAAGTAGTCAGAGTCAGAAATCTATTATCACTCCACAACAGCAATAATAATAATATGTACATACCTACAACTCAGAGTGAACACAATAGTAAGTCGAATGGCAAGTATGTAAATCGAAAGGATTCACAGCATTAACACGATAACTTGAAAAACGGCCAAAAAATTGTTTAATGTTAGCTATGACATACTTTTTTAAGGTACTTAAATTACGTGAGAATATGTCTATATTATTAAAATTCTTATCAAGTACATTGCATGCTCTGAATATAAAAGCATTTTGTCTGAGATTAGTAGAACATTTTTGAAGATGAAAGAGTGATTTTTCTCTGGTTCTAACGCCCGGGACTCTAAAATTAATCTCAGCCAAAAGGGGCGAACAATCAATAAAACCATTGATAATTTTGTGAAGATATATTATATCTGCGGAGTCTCTTCTAATTTTTAATGTTTTAAGCCCATAAAGGTCCAGCGAGCTGTTTATGTCATGATAACCAATATTAAACTTGAAATTTAAATTACGGACAAATTTTCTTTGGGTGGCTTTAATGCGTTTAATATAAATATTATATTGAGGATTCCATATTTGAGAAGCGAATTCAAGATGACTGCGAAAATTTGAAAAATACAATATTTTAAGTGTTTGAATGTACTTGAATTCTTTTCCAATACGGAAAAAGAATGTTATGAAAATATTTGTGTAGGACGTCAAAATGTTATGAAGTTATTTAACTTTCACATTGGAAGCTAAAATGTTAGGAATATAATAATGGAGAGCATGAGACAAGTGTAATTATTACTGGAGAATTTCTCAGGCGTGGACCTTAAGTAGGCGGCTGTGTAATACTTTGTATGAGGATAGGTTATTTAAATGAAATAGTATAGTGCTTTGACACAGTTAAATTAATTTATTAATTAATTACAAATAATAATCAGGGCTAGACTAAATTCTGAATGGGCATATTATGGAGCGTTAGTACCGTTTAATCTTGAGGAGTTGATGAATGGGTGAATGCCATATGTAGGCGATCCATGCTGCTGGCTGCCTTCGGAGATGGGCGGTTAGTTCCTGACATGTGCTGAACGGCAGGCTGGAGCGACGAACAGGCCTCCAGTCCCGCGGTTTCCCAGCGACGTCCCGTCCAAGGGCGGTTGCCAGCCAGCCGACTATGTTGATGACGGCCAAGGTGGGCGATCTTCGGCCGCATCCCTGCGAGCACCTCTGACTCCAGGTATAGTCGGAAGGTCTTGTCATGACTGCGTCTGCAGGTGCTGGATATGGTTTTAATCCAGCAGAAATAATGTGCTCCCATGGTACTCCGCTGCTGATCCAGGATTTTAATGATTGTCCTGATGGTCTTCAATAATGGATGCCGCTGGTGGGCGCGGATTTATCAATCTTCTCATGTTGTTAAAATAATGGCGAACTACGACTATTTGATTACGTCGACCCGCCACAGGGACGGTGGCCATGGTCACCTGTGGCTGCTCAAAGAATCGCGAGCTCAAGCCCAGTCCTGCCTAGTGTGCCCCTCTGTGCAGATCCTCAGTATCACCAACTGAGCAAAGGTAAACATTTCAATGCTACCAATATAAATGAATGTAGATTCAACATCTACCAATATAGATGTTGAATGTTAACAAACTTCACACCAAAAGTACCCATACACAGATAATTCACTTGTTACATAATTTTTATGTAACAAGAATCCTAACATTCTAAGGGCTTTCTTCACAATCATATTAATATGTGCCTCGAATGTAAGTTTACTATCAAGTAAAACACATAGATCACGAATTTGAGTAACCCTTTTGGCTACAAGGTAGTTATGGTCAAATTTGATTTTATTTCTAGTGAAGGTAATCACATAACATTAAGAAGTGTTCATGTAGAGATGATTAATAATACAGTAGTCATTATATTATAATTATGTTGTTGATGTAATATGCAATTGTTATAAGCATTATTTATTATTTTACCGGTGGCGTAGTGGCAAACCGAGTAAGTTGGGCTTTGTATGGTTAAAATTATTTTTTTAAATTTTAGCCCTAGGAATTACATTTCCTTAGAGTTCAGTCAACTACTACCATTTCATACCCATCATATTTTCAATGTTGAATGTGAATATAGGAACAATTTACTCGTATTCGATAACCAAAACTCCTGCCGTATGTCACGGGGTTGTCCGGGTTCATGGGGTGAGGTTTGTCTACGTATTAGAGGTGAATACGTTTGTCCACCTTCTGCGTGGCGGACCGGATCGGGAGAGACTGATTAGAGACCTAGAGAGGCCTAGCCGAGACCTAGCCGGAATCTCTCGACCCATCGCTTTGCGCCGCATCTTATAGGTATGAAAAATTTAAAAACTAGAATCAAGATCTGATTTAAACTCTGTTTACGAAATAATAAGCATTCCGGGTTGGCTAATCTTTTAATGGAGGCATGCCATAGCTTCAACAAGAAAAAAAATATTAGTACACTTTTTAATTTCTGCGCCTTAGGAAACAGAAATAAACAAAAAAAATCATTAATTAATTTCGTTTAAAAATAAAAGCACCCCGTAAATCACCATTATTGACAATGTTTCCTTATTATGTTGACTTCTCCCACCGTTTTCCCCTACCCAAAATCAACACTCCCACTACACTAACGTAATAAAATTTTATCATTTCTGTACCTACTTGTATAATTTTAGTTGGTTTTAAGGTTGTTAGTGAATGACACGGTTATGTAGAAACACGTAGAAGATAAATAAAAATTAAAAACAAATGTTCATGTGAAATAAAGTCTTCAAAACAAAATGTCTAGAAATTGTTACACAATTAATGTACAAAAAAACGAGTGTCAACACGACTGAAGTAAAACTTCACTAACTTATATCGATCGCACTTTGCTCTCGTCACGCATTCACCAGCTTACTCTCCAAGTCAAGCGTGCGTAAAGAAGATTTACTTCAAAAAAGGTTGAATCACAACAGAATAAAAAGCGAGTGTGCTTTAGACCACACAACTGAAGTAAAACTTCTGCTCCATCTATATGATAGAAAGAGAGAAAGAAAATCTGCGCGCACACTGCTCTCTCTCTTGCACCTACAGTGTGGTACAGACAATAGGCCTGCACTGTGTCTTAGATATACGAAACGTAACTGGCTATGAGAGAAAGAGAGAAAGAAAATGTCTGCTCGCACCTCTCTCTCTTGCCCCTACAGTAAATACGAAACGTAACTCTCTCTCTCTTTCTATCTTCACTAACTTATATCTCCGTCTCAACTACCGTTCGCCTTGCTTTTCGCAACGCTCTCGTCACGCGTTCACCAGCTTAATCCCCAATGGTCCAGGCAACGAAGGAAAAATAGAGGAAATAATTCGTGGAGTAGCCAATTTCGGCACAGTTGTAGGGGAAGGTGTCCTTAACAACATACTAAAAATATCATTTGGGTGGGGGTGGACCTTAGGGTGGGGGGGGGGTCCCTAAAGGTCCCTTTTTTCAGTTTTTTGTTAAAAACTCAAAAACTACTGCCTCTAGCGAAAAAATGTTTGGGAACTAAATTATTTATATAAAATTCTCTACAAAACAGGTTTTAAAAACTTTTTTGTTAGGATCAATGCTTATACAGTGGATCAACACAGTTTTATTGTCAAAAATGATATGGAAGAGGAGAGAGAGATCTTGACGATGCTGACCAGCATGGAGGAACTTACTACAGACGAAGTTGAAGAGTTTCCTTGGTGTCAGCTTTGACTAAATTTCAGAATCATCTGGAATCCCTCAAAGATAATTTTATTTATTTTTTTTATTTACTAACTATATAATATTTTTTACATTTTTATATGAAACATGTTAGTTAGATGTATATATAAAATAGAAAATATATTCGTAATCCTCCTCACTAGGAGATCCTGTGCTGAGGGGAACTATGCTTTGGATAAATTTTTTATCTCTCTCTCCTCTTCCATTTCATTTTCAACAATAAAACTTTCATTTTTAACAATAAAACTTTCATTTTTAACAATAAAAACTTTTTTTTTTTAATTTGACATATTCCCCCCTCCATATCTCCTTAAGCATTGTTCCTAACAAAAAAGTTTGTAAAACCGTTTTTGGAGAGAATTTTATATTGATAATTTAGTTCTTATACATTTTTTCGCTAGATGCAGTAATTTTCGAGTTATTAACGAAAAACTGAAAAAGGGACCTTTAGAGACCCCCCCCCCCCACCTTTAGCTCCACCCCCACCCCCCGATATTTTTAATATGTTCTTGAGGACACTTTCCCCTACAATTGTGCCGAAATTGGCTTCTACACTTTTTACGCTTTTCTTTACGCACGCTTGACTACAAGTCAAGCGTGCGTAAAGAAATTATACTTGAAAACTATTATGGCAATCCTCCATCAACACATTTAGCTCAGATTAACTGTAGTTTTAAATAATTAAATTCGATTTTGTTTTCTTGATTGTATGATTGAGTTGGAATCTTGGAAGCCAAAATTAACCGCCTTCCCGACATCTAATCGAGCTGAAACTCAGCACATAAACTAGTTGACAATGCATTGTGCCACTCATTGGTGGCACTCATGACAATGCATTCTGTCACAACTGGCACACCCGCATTCCTCTGATATTGGCTACTAGCCGGCTCAAGTGATGGCCCGAAATCTGAAAATATAGGGAGTTTTTTTTTAAGGTTTTGTTTTTATTTCATTTTACCATGAACAGACTGACGTCAGAACAGCGCTTGCAAATTGTGCAAATTTATTATATTGAGAAATTTATTCATCAAATGTTTCTATCAATTTATTGCGGAAAACATTTGGTGAGCGCATAATTTCACGTAATGGACCTGTGAACTGGCTTCCACGATCGTCTGATCTGACACCATTAGATTACTTTTTTGGGAGTATGTGAAGTCACTAGTCTATGCTGATAAACCAGAGACGTTGGACCATTTGGAAGTCAACGTTCGCCGTGTTATTGCCGATATTTGGCCCCAGTTGCTCGATAAAGTTGTCGAAAATGGACTTCACGATTGCGCTTCATTCGAACTAGCCGTGGCGCTCATATGCCGGAAATCATATTTAAACAATAATGGCATAAAATTATCTATTAAATAAATCCAATTTCATCGTTTTTTTTTTATTTTGAATCTGTATACCTCTAAAAAAAACACCTTTAAAGAAACACCTGTGGTAAAAAAATCGTTAGAAATAATTTATATTCACCAGATGTATTAAAAAAATCACCGTCGTCGTTATTTAATACCTATTTTTAAAATTTGTTATATTATAAAAAGCTGGTTATAATGCAGGTAATTTTGGTTTGTTTTCATTTAAATAATTAAAAAAGAATGATTAGATAGTTAAAATTAAAGTAATTATTATTTTTAATTGTTAAACTAATGTTTAAGACAAGATTTTTATGAATAGCACAAAGGGTAAAAATTATTATAAGCAATAATTATCAGCCTGAAACACTCATCCACATTGAAAAATCTTCCGAGAAAAATCTTCGACGCCACCTAGCGACGGATTTAACACTAACGGTGTCTATCTCGCAAAAATAAAGTTGGTTGTTTTCAGGTGGAAAAAAAATAATAAGCAGTAATTGTTGAATGAAACACTAGTATATATTGAATCATTTGGCGGGTATAAGATAAGCCGCCATAGCTCAATTGGGAGAGCAGCTGACCTGCAATCAGAAGGGCACGAGTTCAAGTCCCGTTGGCGTCATGTATCTTTTCTCGGAAGATTTTTCAATGTGGATGAGTGTTTCAGGCTGATAATTATTGCTTATAATAATTGTTAAAATTAAAGTGTTTCTTCTTAATAAGTTACATCTATCTATTTATGTAAATAAAAATGAATCGCCGAAATGTATGTACGCTCATAACTTCCGAATGACTGCACCAAATTGGATAATTCTTTATTTTGTATTCGTTATTGTCAGGACAAGGTTTGTATAAAAGAAAGAGTAAGTTCTGGCGTAACAAAATTTGTATAAAAAATTGCAATAGGTGGCACGCGAGCTGTTTGAAAGCTGAGTTTACCGGGACTGAATGAATGGAATGCGGGAGGGGAACTTGAGAGGGGGGTTCGCGGGGCGCGGGAAGCGGGAGAGGGGAGTGGGAAGAGGGAAGACCTAGAAGGTGGAGTGGTAACGCGTGAGGGGAAGGGGATGCGGGAGAGGAAGTGGAGAAACGATTTCTTTATTAAGTGCCACAGCAAAGTACGCCGGGAACTCGCTGGCCAACAATAAAAATGTAATGATTTAATCTACACCGATATGGGAGGATATCTGTACGTCGTATTACGAGTCATTAAATCCGGGCGAAGACGAAATGTGGCATCAAGAAATGAAGACGTCTGCCTATCTGCGGTACAGTAATGATTAATAATCCCTGCCGCCGCCCATTTCGGAGTTTTTTCTTCTCTTTACGCGCCAAACTCCGGGGCGGGGCGCGGGCGACGCTAAAGCTTCCGCCACGCACTACATCATCCGAGCTTTCGAAGCTTTTGAAAGAAAATATGATTAGTTATGAATATTACATATCGACTTTTGTTCCCGTTGGCAGGCTCGGGCGCCAGCTCCGGTGACACTCGTCGGACCGCTTGAGCGCGCTCGTTCGTCCGATCTAAGAAATTATTTAAATTTATTTTAAAAACTATTAAAATAATTTATAATTCAAATGCAATGCTGGATACAAAAAAGAGAGAAAGGCCAAATAAAGACTTCAAAAACCACATAACTGCGCTTACATAATATACATATAAAATATATAAACATCAAAATATTTTGGTAGAAAGCAGTCACTTTGTGGTTTGACATATTAATTAAAGGAAAGCAATCACTTTGTTTGTAACCACGATTTATTGATTTAATTTTTATTTACCGACCGGTTTCGCTTAATACAAGCATCTTCAGGGTATAAATTAAAACTGATTAAAAAATACATTGTGTGAGCTTATATATACATACAGACAGAGACAAAACATAATATAAAGTAAGAGTGAGAGAGTGTAATTAACATCCTACATAGTGATAGAGAGAAAGAGACGGGTATATCTAATGAATAATTACATTATATCTACCGGGACAAAACGTCATTTGAACAGGTGATTAAGGAATAAAGTGGCTACGGGTTTTTTTAGTTTATGGGAAATATTCCTAATATCGGACTGTTGGACACGGACACATTGGACACATCGGACTGTGTCCGACTGGGACACGTTGGACACATCGGACTGTGTCCAACAGTTCGATATTAGGAATATTTCCCATAAACTAAACGGACACATTGGACACATCGGACTGTGTCCGACTGGGACACGTTGGACACATCGGACTGTGGACGTTGGACACATCGGACGGACACATTGGACACATCGGACTGTGTCCGACTGGGACACGTTGGACACATCGGACTGTGTCCAACAGTTCGATATTAGGAATATTTCCCATAAACTAAAAAAACCCGTAGCCACTTTATTCCTTAATCACCTGTTCAAATGACGTTTTGTCCCGGTAGATATAATGTAATTATTCATTAGATATACCCGTCTCTTTCTCTCTATCACTATGTAGGATGTTAATTACACTCTATCACTCTTACTTTATATTATGTTTTGTCTCTGTCTGTATGTATATATAAGCTCACATAATGTATTTTTTCATCAGTTTTAATTTATACCCTGAAGATGCTCGTATTAAGCGAAACCGGTCGGTAAATAAAAATTAAATCAATAAATCGTGGTTACAAACAAAGTGATTGTTTTCCTTTAACATCAAAATATGCTTGCTTGGGGCTATACACGTATATGAGTTATGAGTTGTCTAAATATTGGTTCATTAAGCATAGGAAAGGCTTGAAACATTCAAAATACCTTATTTCCAACCTCGCGAAGGTTTCTGAATTATTACAACCACGTGACAAAAGATCTGAAAAGTTTTTTAATCATTACAAAAACTCTTACGAAACTGTCAAAAATGTCACAATTAGAGATTGACATTTTGCAAAACAATAATACGGTTCAATCAAAATTCAATTTTCGAAACTCTTTAAATTAATGAATTTATTTGTAGTACCTGCTCACCTATGTTACTAACAAAAATCGAATATGAATGAATCTAATCAAAAATTATATTTAGGTATATGTTAGGTACCAAATAAGATTGATTGTTCTTATGGTACACAAAAATGAATGTTTGTAATAGAAAATTTGTTGCAGAAAAAGTTTCTAAATTTTTTTGGCACACACAACGATGTGAGCTAACTAAAGATTAATAAATAAAATAAAATAAAAGTACGTTTCTGGAATAGATGGATAACAATTCATTTAGATGTACCTAAATCCTTCAAAATGTCAGAACGATGATCGGGCAATTCAGAATCATGCTACTTCAACACCTTCTTTTTTTTCAATTATTTCTGGCTTTCACCCTTCAAGGGTATGATTTAAAATTACAGAAAACACACCTTCTTTCAAAAGGTTTTAAAAGTGAAGAAAAAAAGTTTAAATTGGTTACCTTAGGATTAGTCCAGTAAAGATGTACATCCGTGTTTGCAAAAGGTTTTTTATATATTGTTAGGATCTAAACCAATATTAATAAAAACAGATTTTCAATTTCCAAAGTGCTGTGCGAACGGCGGTGGATCCAAAAAACCATGAAACTTTCGAACTTTTTTCAGTTTTTGCTCAATTTCTCAGTGTAGAAAAAGGGTCTGACTGGTATATATAGTTAGTATAAGAACTTTTAAAGTAAACTAAATTTGCGACAATTTGACACCAAAGCGAGCTATATAAAACCATTGGTTTCCAAGATACAGTTCTTTGAAAATAGGCCATTTTTTCCAAAAAGTGAATTTTTTTCGAAGTGGTCACTTATTTTGTGAAATATTTTCTAAAATACGCATTAGGGTGGTCACAAGAAATCAATGTTGGAATTTTTTTTGGGGGACCCCCCTAAAAGTTGCCAATTTGCTAAGAAATGAGATTGGTGAGGTTTCAGCTCAATTGGATAAGGTTAACCCGTGCCTCATCAAGGTTGAAGTTTTAACTTTCTATAAAAATGTTTTTTTTTTATAAAATATCTAACAATATTGCAAGGTTTAATGTCCAGATTTTGCCTTATTTATTTTCTCAATTGGTACATAAAAAGGGTGTAGTTAAAACTGTTTTCAAAGTAAATACAGCATAATTCAAATTGAAAATGATGGATTTAGGAGAAAAGAAAAGCAAAAAGGTATAAAAAACAAGAAGAAATAATGTTCAAAATTTTATTATTTAAAATATAAAAAAGAAAGCATTATAAAAGAAAGAAGTTATTATTATTAGTATTTACATTTACAATTAATTGTCGGATTAAGGTGGTAACGGCTTAGATAACGTGGATTTTGAAGAGTCAGGAAATTTTTTTCGACATTCCGATACAACTTATAACAGAAACTGTCGTTGTTCTTCGTCTTTTGTCAAGCAGGAAGTCTTGGATTAATTTTACCCCTCTTTCAGCTGTGTCATTGACAACCTTGAAACCGTTCACTATTTTTTTGCATTTAATTAATGTGCATTTTCACACCATATATCAGCATCCGTATTTAAAAATTCTGTTTCACTTTCAAATCATTTGAAAAAATTTAGAGTTTGATGAGAAACAAAAAAATCAATATCTTTTTCCAATAAATTATCCACTTGATGGAGACTGAATTTTGCTTTCACATCCCTATCATTACAGGTTTTTTCTTCAATTGGAATTAATTGTAGACTTTTTACAGCCATGCTTGTTTTGATACTTTTTTCTAAATTTTCATCGAAGAAAGAAAATGCGACTTGCTCAGAATTGAGGTACCACAGATGATTTATCATTTTAGACAGTGCCTTGTCTGCAAGTTATTTATCGATTTCTCTATATTTTACAAGAGATTTTAAAAATTGTAGGTCTTTGTTGGGGGCCAAAGTGGGTTTGGGGGCGTTAAACCACGCTTTTACATAAACAAATGTCAGCTTTTTTTCTAAATTTGTTAATGTAAATTGATCCCTGAAAAGATACATTTTGATACAATAAATGGCCTTTGTCATCCATCTAGCGTGATGAATGGCATCAGGTAGTTTGAAAAAGTGTCTTTTGGGGGAGTACGTCCTAACATAATTAACGAAAGCTGAATTAATTCTTTGTAATCATCGCTTGGCTGTTAGTTTTTTAATTGTTCTGTAAAAAAAAATTATATTTCATCTGAATTTCGTATTTTATGTCTAATATTTTTATCTTCAATAGTAGTTTTGTATTTGTCGTGTCTAGTTTCGACCATCCAGTATGAAACTTTTTAAAAATCAAAAACTGGAGTAACAAAAACTACCTGTCTTCTTCAACAGTGTTTTTTAATGCATCCTGATGAGCAATATCAAAAAGGTCATCAAAGGCTGACTTGAAAGCTTCTACTTTTTTTTATTTTGAGCTGTGCTTTTAGATCTGTTAGCGTTTTTGTAGTTTTCTCCACTCTTCGTACAGTTTTTCAAGCTTTACAACATAATCTTTAAAATGTCTGGTTGGTATCTTAGCTTTCTCCCAAAAAATTACAACTTTCTGTATTGTAAGTCTTGCAGCTTCTCTGGTATTCAATTTCACTTGCTCTATTCTATTATAAAATAAGCTGCGTAAAACTTGACAATTAGATGGTAATTTACTGCCAGTGATTTGATTAGACATGTGGCTAATTAAATACACCATTTCTTTCTGCCTTGAACTCGAACCTGCACGAGCATGGCTCGTTAATGCTGTAGAAGACATAGTCCCACAAACCTCACAAGAAAAAACTCACTAGAAGAACGTTGTTCAATAATGTTCAGAATGTTCACTGTTTGAAAAGCAAACGTTAACTAAAGCCCTCTGACCTCTCGAAAGAGTGGGAAAACCACAGGAACCCCAGACAAGGAACACAAAAGGAAGGGTGTGGTTTATGACACTCCAGGTAGGAATTCTCTGAAGAAAGGGTCCTTGGCAATAGCTCTTTTATAACAAATCCGACCTTTTAAGGGATAGACGACTTAACGGCAACTTTGAGGATTCGGATCATGTACGGCCTTGGAAAATAATAGATATCTTCAAATATAAACGTTTAACAAAAAAGTGATTTGAATAAAACTTGAAGATAGCAACATTTTCTATAAAATGAAATAAGAATCAAATTTCTAGGACAAATAATTTTCATTTTATGAGGAAAAAACGGCGATTTTTTTTTCAAAAACATTGTTTTTTTCAAATTCAATCTCGATGAGGCACGGGTTAACATTATCCAATTGAGCTAAAACTTTCCAAATCTTATTTTCTAGACAAATAACAAATATTAAGGGGTTCCCCCGGGCATTAGGACGAAAATATTTTTTCACCTTATACCTTGTGACCACCCTAATACGCATCCCACATCAAATATTATTTAAAATAAAGTTGTAGTAAATTTAATTAGCTTTCATTTGAGATTAGATTGATATTTGCAGGCTTAATGATTGAGTTTTGCTAATATTGTCTTCATTTAATTAAATATTATAGTTTGAGATTTTACTCATAAAAGTAAAAAAAATAAAAATAAATATTCATCTTATCTTCATTTAATTTAGTCATTCAATTTTGCCCATGTCTAGTTAAAAGTGACCGAATTTGATATGGGTTCCGTAGCTCAGTTGGTAGAGCACTTGCCATGTAAGCAAAGGGTTCGAGTCCCAGTGGAGCCAATATCTTTTTCTGATTTTTCTGTCTTCAGAATTCCGATTGAGTTTCTCTAATATTGTCTTCATTTAATTAAATATTGTAATTTGAGATATTACTCATAAAAATTAAAAAATAAATTAAACAAATATATTTATTTTCATGTACAAATAATAGATTTATCTGACGACCTTCGTAGTTAGTGCTGTCGCAATGCTAAAACATGTACACGTGGATTTTCAGGTACGTTGTTAATGAATCACGGGCGTTTAAAAATTAACTGTGAGTACGTACTTGTTTATTTTACCACTTTAATTTAGCCGACGAAGGTAATTATAATTTTGATTAAATGTTAATGAGAAACGAAAACTTCAATTAAAAACTTATCACTTAATTTCTTTCATTTAAAAAAATCAATCATGTTTTCTGTTTTTTATAGATATTTTGTTAATTTTCAAAGATGAAATAACTTCTCGGAAAGTGTTACATTGACCATTACTTATTTTGGATACAAATGCGAAATGTGCATGTTATGCGAAATGTTATCAAAACATTTCTCATTTATTATTTGAAGGCAGTAACAGTTATTATTTATCAGCATAATACTGAGGTCGGTACGATACGATACGATTGTACCCCCCAGCCAGGAACACTCCTGTCCCGGTGAGACCAGTACACCAAGGGGCACTGATTTGTTAGGACTTGGAAAACGTGCTCTGAGGATGGGAAGCAGTTTAATCGACCGGTATACATGGCAACCTAATAAGCCAATATTGGAATTTAGGAAGGGAAGGAATAAAGGAATGGATTGAGCGTTATGATTTTTTTAATCATTTCTTTGTGTCTTCCTTCTTCTTGCCTATTCTCGGATCTTCTTGAATCTTCTTATCTATTTCTGGCTTTTTTGGCTGTTCTTGCCTATCAGCATAATACCTCGTAATGAGATCAGCTATAAAATGTTTTTTGCTGGCAAATATAGTCAGTTGAGCAGCCCCTTATGGTCAGCAAGTAGAACAAGATTGATCGTAAAATAACAATATTAGCCTAACCTAACCTAACCAAGTGACATGCCATATATGAAAAACAAACTGTCACTGCCGACATGGATTGAAGTCAAAATAATTTTAAAAAAATTCTCGCCCACCAAATATTTAAATGGTAAACCTTTAAATTTCTTCTCTCTAGTTAAAAATATAATTATTTAAAATAAAAAAATACTAGCTGGTTGTCGACATGCGTTACAATGCCACTTTCAAAGAAATACATTGTTTCTTCCTGCATGTCCCATCCCGGAGGTCCCGTGCTCCCCTCCCGCGTCCCTTTCCCTTTCCGCGTTTCCCTTCCACTTTACCCGTCTTCCCTCTGCCCCATTCAACCTCCCGCGTCCCATATATTCATTCCCAGTACATTCAGTTTTCAAACAGCTCGCGTGCCACCTCTTACAATTTTTTTATTCAGTTTATCATATATTACAAACATTCATTTTTGTATATTATAAGAATTTTGAGACAAGTACTTCAAATAAAATCATTAATTTAAATTTTCGAAAATTGAATTTTGGTTGAACATCATTGTTTTGCAAAATGTCGTTCTCAAATTGTGTCATTTTCGACATTTTCGCAAAGAGTTTTTGTAATGATTAAAAAACTTTTCAGATGTATTGTCATGTGGTTGTAATAATCTAGAAATCTTCGCGGGGGTACAGAGAAAGTATTTTGAAAGTTTCAAACATTTCCTACGCTTAATATAGCAATGCATAGACATCTCATGTACCTAACTAACTAGCTAACTAACCATCACGCCGTTTCTCCGCAGGGGTAGGCAGAGAGGACGGACCGCCAAACAACTCGGTCTTGGCACACACTCTTTGCCTCACTCATCTAAATACCTACTCTTATAAATATCCCCAAGTAAGAATATTTTGATTTGAATGTAAGTTTATTTCTTCTTTTTATATTAACTCACCACAGGGGGACCCAAAAGTAATGAGAATCGGGCGGTAGAGTGGAGAAGTGTAGGAAGAACGGGTTTTGTGTGATTGGCTGTTTTACGGAAACTCTTTCGTGTCCACGCGTTCGTCTAAAGTTTAATTTCAAGTAAATCAAGATTTTTTGCGAAAATCTCCTCTCTGAGGATCAAAGAAAGCCTTCGCCTTCAAGCCTGCCACGAATTGAAGAATCAGCTGGAAGAGGACCCAGATTTTTCCCAAGGTTATTTTAAATTTTTTATTTTTTATTATAATCTTAATTTTTTTTAGGTTACATAGGTAATTGTGCTGTGCCTGTCTCACTAGGAGTTCCTGTATTGAGAGCAGGCGAATTTTAACATAAATGGTTTAAAAATAGTTTATAAAGGATAACAACAACAATGTTATTTACATTTAGAGTATAAGTACAAGGACGATCAGCATCGTATCAATGGGTTAGCATGCATTAGGAGGTTCTAAAAATATTGTTGATATATGATCTGTCTTTGGTAGTGATTCAAAACTTGGTATCTGTTTTGTATTTTACGTGATTAGTGTGCTGTCTAATGGTCAGTGGAAGTGTATTATAAAGTTTTGTTGCAAAGTACCTGAAGTTTCTTTGACCAAACGTTGTTTTGGCGAAAGGGATAAGTAAGAGATTTTACCCTTTGTTTCTCATATCACGAACAGTTTGGATATTGTCAAAAACAGTTCTATGTTTGAATAGATAAATTAGTATATTTTTGCCATAAAGTTGCCTAATGTCCAAAACACTGTCCACATCTCCTAAAGATTTCATCAGAACTGCTTGTGATCGGTAGTTTTAGAATAATCTTTATAATTAGTTTTTGGACTTTAGTGATCGGATCAATGGCTTCAGCATTTGCTCCTCCCCAGGCTATGATACCATACTCGATTAGAGATTGACATAGTGCATAGTAAATTGTTTTGAGTTGGTTCAAGTTAAGAAAGTTGCGAGTTTGTCTAAAAAGGTATATAGATTTTCGAAGTTTGTTTTCTGTAGTGATATGTTCTTTCCACTTTAAATTAGTGTCAAAAATAATACCCAAGTATTTGATTTTTGTAACACGTTCTAGATAGGGGCAATCACATATATAAGCTTTTGAAAGGGGGCAAGCACATATTTGAATATTATTTTCTGGGTTACTTAGGGACCTATTAATACTAAACTCAATGTATTTGGTTTTTGACACATTCATTGTTAGTGTATTATTGTCTAACCATCTTTTAACAATAGCTATGCCCCTGTTTGCTTTTATGTAAACATCATACCAGTTACTTGATTTGAAGAGGATAATCGTATCATCAGCGAAACTAACGATTTTGTAATCAATAGGCAGATTACACAGTTCATTTATGTAAATTAGGAATAACGTGGGACCAAGGACGCTTCCTTGAGGCATGCCAAAACTAATTGGCAGTTGATTGCTGAGGCAGTTGTTGATTTTTACACTTTGTTTACGGTTAGAAAGGTAATTTCGAATAATACTAAGTTCATTCCCATTTATTCCAGTGTTTGATAGTTTTTGTATTAGTTTGGAATGTGAGATAGTATCAAATGCTTTGCATAAGTCTAGGAATATTGACATGCATTTTGATCCATTGTCTAATTTTTCATTTAAAAAATCTGTAACTGTCGCAATGGCATCGGAGGTGCCTTTATTTTTCCTGAAGCCAAATTGGTTGTGGGATAATATATATTTTTTTTTTCAAGGTATTCGACTAATTTTTATTTTTATTTTTTTTATTTAAAAAAATACATACGTATACAGATTCATAGTAAAACATTTGGTTCTTAAGGCTAATAACAATATGTAAATTTCTTTTTAATGAAACTTCACAATTCAAAAGAGAAAATATTTCTCGTACTGGAATTTTGGGGTGCCATTGTAAAATGCATAGTTACACAGAGTATGTTATTACAAGTACTTATATTAATAAAATATATATTCATGAAGACAAGTGGACATAATAACTGACAGTATTGTCAGAGTAGGTACATATAATAAAGTTGTAACAATTTGGTGCCTGCAAATAATGCGTATGTACTTGCTTTCAAGTTGATATGGTGATGAAATATTTTTAGAGATTATGTTCTACTTTATTTTTTGTTGTTGTTATTATTGTGATGATGAATTTAAAACTTATAATTAGTGTCGGGTTGGTCTATTAGTGTTTTTATTTGGGATTTAAAAACTTTATAATTTTTTTTAGACTTGATTTTATATTGGAGAGCATTGAAAAATTTTATACCTTGATAAGCATAATGGTGTTGGGAAGCACTCGTTTTAAATTTTGGAATTTCTAAATTGCCCTGTGATCGTGGTCGGTTGTTTATGTTTGTGAATTTTATTGTTGATGAACTGAAATGATCTTTATGAGTTTGCAATAATGAGTTCTTTTTGAAAATTTTATTAAGACTGAGAACCCTAAAAGAGTCAAATAGCTGTGTTGTTGGAAATACAGATGGTTTTCGTAAGATGACTTTCAAAATCAACCTCTGTACCCTTTCTACAGGTAAGAGGTTTGTTTTGAAAGTCCCACCCCACCCGATTATACCATATTGTAGTATAGATTGGGCAAGAGAGAAATAGATAGTTTTGATCATATTGGATGATAAGATGTTTCTCAGTCTAATAAATATGTATATAAGTTTTCTTATTCTGGTTACTGTATTTTGGACTTGTTCTTTCCATTTTAAGTGTCTATCTACTATGACACCCAGATACTTTATACTATTTTTGCAAGTTATTGGTAGGCAATTTTCATCGTTGCATTCTTTTTTATTTTCACACTGTGAAGAATGGATTTTAATAGTTATATTGTTCTCGACATTTTTTTCTTTCAAAGAAAAAGGAATAAAATAAGTTTTCTCCGTATTAAGTGAGAGACAATTTAGGTCAAACCATGTTTTGAGTATGTTTATATTGATATTTGCTATACTCATTGTTTCCTCCCATGATTTCCCTTTAGTGATAACTACAGTGTCGTCTGCATAAGATATGATATCTCCAACTATGGGAAGAGTGAACATTTGATTTACATATATAATAAAAAGGATAGGACCGATGACAGTTCCTTGTGGTATACCAAATGATGAGGTTTTAGGTTCACTTAGTGTATTATTTATTTTGTCGTATTGTAATCTCTCTTTTAGATAACTTTGGAACCATGACAGTACTGTTCCGTCCAATCCAATTTGCATGAGTTTCTCATTTAGTTTGGAGTGTGATATGCTATCAAATGCCTTGCGTAAGTCGATGAATATACCAAGAAACTTTTCTACATTATCTAATTTTTGTATTATTGTTGAAGTTAATTAAGCAATTGCATCTTGAGTGCTGAGATTGTCCCTAAACCCAAATTGGTTTGGGCTCATTATCTTTTTTTCTTTTATGTAATTGTTGAATTGTTTTTTAACAATTTTTTCGTAGATTTTTGCAATGTTTGATGTGAGTGCTATGGGACGATAGTTGGAGATATTTTTTTCATCTCCAGATTTATAAACAGGGGTGACAATAGTCTTCTTATAGTTGTTGGGGAATACACCCTTCTTTAGACTTACATTTATTATATGAGCAATCGGTTTGCTGATTATCTCATGAACGGCTTTTAATGTTTTTACGGTTATATTGTCATAGCCAGGGCTTGCTGATCCTCGCAAACTTATTACATCGCTTTCGACTTCCTTATCAGTTACTGAAGCAAATGTGTAGAAACCTTCTTCAATAGTTGAGTTGTGCTCTGGTTGTTGTGTTTGTTTGTTGTCTAGGATAATATTACGAGCAAGATTAGGGCCGACATTAGCAAAATATTCATTATAAATGTTACCACACAGTTGGATTTTTTTCGGCGTCAGTGTTGATTCCGTGATGAGTAATTTCTTTAGGTAACTTTTTTTTCGTGCTTTTGTTGGTTATTGTATTGATGATTTTCCAAAACTCTTTGCTGTCTTGACCAGCATTTTTAATTTTATTACGAAAATACTTTTCTTTTGTCAGTCTAATTAAAAGCGCAAGTTTGTTACGGTATTTCTTGTAGAAGGTGTTGATTTTTTCATCATTAGGGAATTTTCTAGACTGGTGGTAGTATTTTTCTTTATTTCTGATTGAAATTACTAGTCCATGGGTTATCCATGGCTTTATCAATCTGTGTTTAGATTTTGGTTTAGAAACAATTATTTGTGTGGATAGGTTTATGTGATTTTGGAAAACTGTTTCGAAATTCTCAGCACAGGTATTTGGATTTTCCGATTCAAATATTGATGCCCAGGTTTCCGTTTTAAGATTTGTTCTTAAAATTTCCATATTTAAATATTTTTTTTCATATTTTTTCTTGTCAATTTTGAGTTGGAACTTCTTTTATCAATGTTGGTAACAAATATACAGGTATAGAGATCAGTTATGCTGGTTTTCCATAATATTGACATGTTTTTTTCATTGTTATTTGAGTTGCACCATATGTGATCGATGCAGGAAGGAGTTTGTCCACTGACATTCCGTGTTGCATTATTTATAAATGATTTATAGTTTAGCGATGTCATTACATTTATATAATCTTCCTTTATCTTACCTTTTGCCTCATTCAAAATGTTCACGTTAAAGTCGCCTGTGACAACGTTACAAGTACCTTTTAGTTGTAGCAATAACTGTTCCAACTCTATAATAAAACTGTTAGGGTTCGATCCGTGTGTGCGGTAGATAGCTATGATATTGTATATAACTTCATTCACTTTTAAGTTCAGTTTTAGACAGTTAGCAAGCTTCATGTTGATTTCAGTGATTGTGACGTTATTGTGTTTGTTTAAGATGAAAACAGCAATACCACAGTTCTTATTAATATGTGTTGTGGACGAATAATATGTATAGTCAGGGATCTCGTACAGTGCGGTAGCATTATTTATATTTAAGTGTGCTTCTGTTAAAACATTGAGGTCCGGTAAAGTTTCAAGGAGATTTAATGTTAGTACAATTTTTTTTGCAAACTTCTGATGTTTTGGTGCAGAACAATGAATGCATTTGGAACGTTTTTTAATAGTTTATTACATTGTTTTGAGTCTTCGCAAGTGTATTGTGAAACATCTGTTAATTTATCAATTTCCTCGGTTAGAAAATCATCCATAACTTATTCATAATCGATTCTTTGCTGTGCTATGATAGACATTCTTTTCCGGTAAGTAAATATTTCACTATTTGCACTATGTTGGGTATTGTTTTTTGTTCCGAATAATTTGTTGTTATTGTCACAGTTGTAGCATTTGACACTATCTTTACTTTTTTCGCATTCGCTAAATTTGTGATTTTTTGAGCAATGTATGCATCTGGGCTTATTCATTTTATTTAGGCATTTAATGGATGTGTGTCCGAAACCAACGCAATGATAGCACTGCATCAAAGGGTCGCAATTATGTGCGCCCGGACAAAGCCTATATTGATTCTTTGTTTATGTAGTAGCATTTTCCGAATAGGGCCTGTTGTTTCAATTATTATATTACGGAGTTGAACACTTTTTCTATTTTTCAATATTTTCGTTACTTTAATGGATTCATTTGTAATTTCACTAAGTTCACTGTTTTGTAGAATAAGATCGTTTAGGAAATTATCTTCGTTATACTCCCCACCGACACCTTTAATAATCATGCACGGTCTCTTCTTTTTTAATACCGTTGCTGATATTCCATTTTTATTTTTATTTATTTCTGCCTTCAGTTTTTCAGCATCTTCTTTATTTGAGCAGGTCTTAGTTATTTTATTATTTGTTGCTTTTTTTATTCCACTTATTCCAATTCCTAGGTTAGGCGCTTTTATTGTTTTTGTGATAATACTCTTTATGTCTTCAGATGTTTCTTTGCCTTCAGCGGTGATTAAGGCAGCAAATTTGGGTTCTTCGATTGGAATCATCCTCTCTTTTAGAACCATTGCAAAGTTAATTGCTTTTTCAAAGACTTTGGATAGTGAATTTAGTAATGTTATATCCGCTTTAGAGCCCCCTTTATGTATTGGAATTATGATTCCGTGTTTAAGTTTATCGGGGAATTGGCCTTTTGCGATGCTTAAGTTAATGAAATTTGTAAGGGGAATGGTGATTTCTGGTAAAAGTTTTTTTAAGGTAATATTTGAAATATCATCCAAGCCAGTTGAAGATGAGTTCTTTAATGAGTTTATTATCGTCCTAGTATCTTCATTAGAAATTTGTTTTAGACTAAAATTCAAGTTTTTGGGCCAATTTGTATTACAGCCTTGTGTGCTGGAATTGGGAGAACTTTCACCGATATTTTTTGCGAGATCTTCAACAATTTTTGAAAAGTATTGGTTTGCATGATTAACAATAATATTGGGATTACTAGAAAAACTAATAATTATATCATTTATAGTGAGTTGTTTCAAGTCATTTATAGGATTAGGTTAAGAATGAGTGGCTTCTTTAAGTGTTTTCCAATTTTTTTTAGGATCGTTATTACAATTTTCTATTTTCTGTTTGTAATATATCTCTATGGCCTTTCTTATTATTTGGGTACATATGTTTCTATATCTTTTGTAAAAGTTTTGAAGTTGTATATCGTAAGGATTATTAATAACTTTTTTGTGGAGCTTGTTACGTTTACGAATAGATTTAATAATAGTTTGGTTTATCCATGGCTTAATTGGTAAGATGTTATTAGGTACATGTTTTACAGTAATATTAGTTTGTTGGTTAATGGTAGTTTGTAAGTAATTAATAAAGTATGTCCAGGCATCATCTCGATTTGTAATTTCAAATAGTTCTGACCACGATTTATTCCTTAGCGAATGAAGAATTCCATCGTAGTTAATTTTTTTATGTTTGTTGTGTTTTTTTGTTTTTTGTCTTTCTGGTTGCAAATCTGTAAGGCAAGTATGGTGGTATAGTGATCAGTTAATGTAGATTCGTATACGATAGATGTTATTGGGTAGTTTGATTTGACCATGAAGTTGTCGATACATGAGATGGAATCCAGTATAGCACGTGTAGGAGTGTTTATGGTGCTTTGGAATCCATGGTATGAGAGAGTGTTCAGGTATTCTTGGAATTGCGGATGTTCGTTTGTGGGCAGAATATTTATGTTGACATCACCAGCAATAGTACAATTTTTAATATTACATAAATTAGTTAAACAGTTATTGATCGGTTTTAAGAAAGGTAAAATATTGTAAGAGGATGGAAAACGGAATATTGGTAAGATACATGTGTCGTTATTGAAATTTATTTGTAAGCAATTTGCACCGGTGACTTGGATTTCTTTGATAGATAGACCAATTAAGTCAGATCTAGTATACACAACAACTCCATCATTTTGTTTTGTATGCATTGAAGTGCTATGATGGTCATATCCTTTCATCATTTTAGGTATATACATAGTTATTTGATAGCCAACATTCAGTAAGAATGAGAATATGGAAAGAGGTTCGAATATTATGTAGTTGTAACAGAAATTCATCAAAATTCTTTGAAATTGATCTAATACTTTGTTGTAGGATTAGAAGAGAGAAAGAGTTAGATCGTAGTACATTTTTACAGAAATTTGGATTTGACGTTCTGTAATGAAATCCATTTTTGGATTGCAAGTTTAACAATAGTTTGACACTCGTAGACATTTACGAAAGTCTCTCCATTTTTTTGAGGTCGTTTTCATTGTTTATCCCGATTATTTTATCGCCTGGTCCTTTGCGTACCATCATTCTACTGGATTTAAACCATACAAATTGGAAAAGCAATTCTTTGGCCCTTTGCTTAGCTTTCCACAGTAGCTCCTTAAAATAAGGCGAAAGTACTTCGCTGATGTAAATTGGTGATGAGGTTAATGTTTTGGCATTGTTTTTTAAAGAAAGTAACGATTCCCTTTTTTTTGGTTATGGAAAGAAATTTGTAGTTTAGTCGGGGTGTTCGGTCGGCGATCTTGGATCCTGGTCACCAGGCAAATGTCTTCTTGTAGCAGAGGCAGTCCCAGCGAGCTGGTTATCCGGAATGCAGCTTCCATCGGTTGTTCGCCCGGCTGCAGCTCCATACCCGCCATCTCCACGCTGTCAGAAAACTTCTGCTCTAATTCAGCAAGTCTTCCTTCAAGGCTGGATATTCTATTGTTTTTCTTCTCGTTTTCTTCATTGTTTCTTTCTGTAGATCCTGCATGTATTTGAAACTCGCGACTAAGTCTTCATAATGGTTGCCAATAAATTCATTGCTCCCCTTTAGTTCGCTGATTTCTTCTTCGAACAGTTTTTAAATTTCTTTTATTTTACTGTCAAAGTGTTTCGTGATACGAACATACAAGGCATCAGCTTCTAAACCGGATGACGCACTCGGTGAGCTTGGTCTGCTTTTACATTTTGGACAGTTCCATGTTAGTTTGTTTTTCACCGCCATTCTTTTGAAATCGGTATCCGAGATGTTAACGTAGTGATTATGGAACGAGATATTTCAGTTGGCACAGGTGAGAGCATGGCCATTTTTGGAGATTATGGTTAGGCAGCCTTCACAGTTCATTTTTTATTGTATCGCACACTGAATCAGTCACAACACTGATATGGTTATATTGCAGAACTGTTTTATTTTCCGATTGTATTTGGGCACTTAAGGTTTATTATGATTGAAACGTAAAACTTAATATTCAGATTATATTTTTTAATTTGTTTGGATGAATTTGAATTGGGATAATTCCCTTTTGTATTTAGTGGTATTGTAATTTGTCGCACTGTTTTGATTGAGATGAAAGTGACAGATCGATTGCAGATTGCAGATCTGTTTTAAGGTATTTAAACTTTTGATGTATTAAGATACAGAACTGGAATACCAGTATTTTGGCGTTCTGCGTCAATTTGAGCACTTTTCCGATGATTACAATCACTTTATTAAAACTATAAATGCAATATTTTAACAGAGCAATGTTAAGCAGGCTGTTTACAATCTGACGTATTATTGTTGTCTTCAATTATTATTAGCGATGAGTGATGTATTATTAGTCATGGTGTTATGGGTACGATCCCGAAAACAAGCAACAGTCAAGCCAACGGAAGAGTGCTCTCTCTCCTTTTCAGAAAAAAAAAAATCAGGACATCAAGACGAAGCTCATGTGTTTTTTTTTCAGAGATGTTGTTCACACAGAGTTTGTTCCTCCAGGCCAAACAGTTAACCGATAGTTCTACATGGAGGTACTAAAGAGGTTGCGAGAGAGCATCAGTGGAGGTAATCCACCTCTTACCCGCCTTGGTATAAGTAACTGATGGTTACTCCTTCAAGGCTCTCGCAAGATTCTAATTTTTTTTGTTAAACGAAGCTACATTTATTTATTTTGAACGAATCTAGACCTCCAGTGTCCATGCATACGTTGTTAGTAAGCAGTATGCAAGTGCTTAACAGGAAAAACAAAATGCAAAAAATAGGTTAGTAAGACAAAGATAAATTAAACAGGGCAAAAGAAAAACTCATTCATGAGGCTCCATGAGGCGGCATTGCATCTGTAAAAACCCGCAAGCACCTGCATAAAATAGAGAACATAAGTAATACAATAAATCTCAAATCAATTGGCAAGTACCAACAAAAAATGTGAATGGCTTTCGGTCTGATCATAAACTACACTTAGCTTCCGTGTCACTCAGTGAAGCGAGAGAGCATCAGGAAAAAAAATCGAGAAGGGTAGAATCCTTGGCACAAGGGGAATGGTTCTTCAACCAGGTCCACGACCAGTTCCACCTGCTCACGCCGTGTGGTCTGTGAAGCAGTATTTAAGCAAGCATGGAATGACCCCGATTGTTCACCCGCCCTATTCACCCGACCTGTCTCCCTGTGAGGTCTTTCTGCTCCCTAGGGAAATGTTTTCATACTGTTGAAAAAGTGAAACAAAAATCGCTGGAGACCACAAAGACATTCCAATCAGTGTATGTCAAAATTGTTTCGAACTGTGGAAAAAAGGTTGGACAAGAGAATACATCCTAAAGGCAACTAAATTTTGGTGTAAAAATATTGAAAAATAAAAAAAAACGAGTGTAGTGAAACTTCACTAACTTATAAAAGAAGAGAGAAAAAAAATGTTCGCGCGCACTCCCTATTCTTGCTCCTAGAGTGTGATACAGATAACAGGCCTGCACTGTGTCTTAGATATACGAATCGTAACTGGCTATGAGAAAAAGAGAGAAAGAGAGAAAGAAAATGTGTGCTCGCACCTCTCTCTCTTGCCCCCACAAGAAGCATTGAGTGTTTATATGTTGGTATTTATCGCGGTGCTGCTTTCTCAATTGGTTACAGTTATAGTATCTTAGATTAAACTTGTTAAATAATGTTGTAACAAAACAATAGCCCTCACTTTTAAAAACCGTTTCTAGCTTTGAAATTTACTCGTGACATTTTAGTATAATTATAAAAAACGTTGACTTTCTTTTAGAAAATGAAACATTGGCTAATATTATCGTTATTCTTAATAAATTTATCAATATTCGTCAACCTGGTAGATATTATTTTTTCCCTATTTAAATAAATACATTAAGTATGTAAAATATAAATATTTTTTTATATTAAAAAAATATATTTTATTAATTTTGAAAGTGCCTTGAAGTTGTTACGAGAGGTGATAAAATAAGTAAATTTTTGTATTAACTTAAAACGAATATCGATCATAACTTTTAGGCTCATTGTTATGAATTAACAAGGGATGTCTTGTTTCAAGAAGAGCATCTGAGAAACAAAATTGACAGTATTCAGAATGACATGGATCTTATAATCAACTTACCAATATTAAAAAACATGGAAAATTCGGATACAGAATCAATGCTGGATCAAAAAATTTCTTTAACTTTTTCAAAATACCTTTTCAACAAAACGCGTAATGCTATCATGAGTACCGTGCAGTCTTTAGAACAATCTACACATATGTTGATTTCTAAAATTACCACAATAAAAGAAGGTTTTTTGGAGAAGCTCGACGAAACTTTCGAAAAGGCCAAAGAAGATGTGAAAGAAGCAGTTGAAAGCATAGCAGACCAATCTGAGAGCGTCGTTAAGTGCATTATGGTACGTAGGTAATTATTACAGTAGGCCTGCATATTTAATATTTTTTAAAGAATTTTGATTAAATAAAAATATATAACAAAATTAACAGCATGTTTCGAAACCAAAGGTTTCTTCGGCAGGATAAGATTAATATGATTTTGCAAGGATTAAAGAAGTAATATTATTGTATTTAATTTTGAATGGCATGCTTTTAAACTCATCTTACGATACCCTTATTAGCCCTTCCATCAAAATACTGAAGTTCTTTTATAACCAAAACAGTTTCTTTATCTGATATTATGCAGAGAATTGTTAGGTTGACATTTACAGCTCTTCTAATAACATATTTTAGGGTTTACTCAATTGATAAACAACCATATTATGTATGGTAACCTGTTGTAAAGCAGTTGTCATTTAAAAAGCAAGTAATATTAAGATAGTTATGCTGTAAAACCCAATGTGAAACCACCTCAAAGATTTATTTTACACACAGGACCAAAAATCTGCTTTTGACAACATGTTGAACGAGAGCATCACTGGAGCCATGGATTGTGTTAAATACACTGTTAACGAATGTATGAAGGCTGTTAATAAAGCTCAAAATGTATCCACTGAAGCTAAAGCATTGGTCGAAGATCTCTACAAACAGGAAGCTGAATGTGACAGTGAATCTGCGGAAAATGGAATTTTGAAATGTCTTTTGGGAATTCTCCGTCTAACAAAGACAACTGTAAAACTTGTTTTGGTGAAAATTAAGACTGCGGTTTGTTCATTTAATATTTTCATCTTCTCACTTTTTTGTTTATGGCACTACGGCACGGCTTTTGCCCAAAATAAAGTATTAAATGTATTTACAAATATAATTTACATATTTTTAAAAAAATTACATGTTCGGCGTTGGTAGCAAATAGGTCATGTGTACGTTATTGAAGGAAACAAACACTAGGTGCAAACACCAATCTAAATGAATGAAAAGGAAACCACTTTATTACACAACACTTTTATTTGGCGCGCTACCGGCCGCGGCAGTAGGTGAGGGATACTAGATAAAAATTCTAATTGTACGTAGTTGCCTCTAAAAATCGAATTCTCTAAAAGCCTGTATACCTAGGTCTCTTATTTAAAATTTAGGCATATTAGATTTGTCAAAGAATTTATATATAAAAATGCAAAAATCAGTAATTTTAAATACATGTAGGATTACAACAGTTTTTTTAAATATTTATATTGAGGGATCAGTAGGATTTATAGGTCAAATTAGGAATTCCACAGAGCCGAACCCTCTGATATGAAAATATCTGGAGTCGGTGAAGTATTTTCCCATTTGATCTCTGGTAGGTTGACATGTTGTTCTCGTATTGTTTTGTATTTATAATACTTATATAGTGCAATTGCATAGCGTGGATTGACTAGATGATCATTTGGGAAGTGTGAGAAAGGGTTTAGTTTTTTCTGTGGGGAAAACTTAACCCGGACTTTTAAATCTGGTGCGTATAAAAATAATTGGATAATTTGTATAGCACAGTTTTTGTGAAAAATCACCTCAAGGGCGCTGTACAATTTATTAAGAATTCGTAGATTCTAAGTTTACTATTTACAAATATATAGACTTACTTGGTAGGTCACTTCCGATAAACACACTTTAATTAGAAAGTTTATGTTTGGAGAAGATGCGGCTTTGCACGCGGAGAACATTCTATATAAAACACTGGACATTGCTCGATTTTTACATTTGCTACCCCCATCATTATTTATCAAAAGATAAATGACAAAAGCAGAGTTGATATTTATTTTTAAAGACTGGAGGATTTAGGACTCTTAAGGCCAGGAGAATGTTCATGAAATGACCTTTACAAACGCTAAGAAAACTAATCTTTACAAAAAGAGCTGGCTGATATCGTACTTGGGCAACCACAAGCCGTAAAGGTGGGGAAAAACCAATCAAAATATGCAACCCTTTCATCTGGAGTACCCCAGGAGTCTGTTCTGGGCCCACTTCTCTTCATCTTCTTCACAAATGATATCGCTAAAATAATCGAATTATTTGACCTTTTATTTCACTACTACGCTGATGACCAATAAGTTTACTTTTACTGCTTACCAGAGGATGTAGACAGTCTTAAAACTCGCAAAATTGAGTGCCTAGAAGTAATCACCCGCTGGATGACCTCAAATAGATTGAAATTTAATCCGTTAAAGACTGAGTTTCTCTGGACCGCCACCAGCAGGCGTCAGCATAACATTGATAACTCATGAACCATTTCAGGACAAGCGACATCAACAGACTTCAACAGGG
Organism: Limnephilus rhombicus; assembly: GCA_929108145.2. Lineage (NCBI taxonomy): Eukaryota > Metazoa > Arthropoda > Insecta > Trichoptera > Limnephilidae > Limnephilus > Limnephilus rhombicus. Next base: position 11,294,395 of record OV815275.1, read on the forward strand.
CAGACTTGCTCCTGGTTCAGAAGGCGAACAATTGAACACACAGGATTTGACAGCCGAGCATCCATCTCAAATGGATGCAAAGATACAAAGACAGGCATCGAAAAACCCAATGAAAACATAGTTAACATAGATAAATAAATAAAAATTAGAATGTGTAATTCACACGCGATAGAAGTGAAACTAGAAAGTCGCTAGATTTTGCTTTCTTTTGCCTGTTTATTTTAAAGTTGTTTGAAGATTGGATATTGTTTTACAAAAACAATTTTTTTTTAATGTCGTAGGATTAGAAATTTCGTCCGCTGGATTTCTCTGACCGCTGAGATTTGTGGCACACTATACCGCTGCGCAATAGGATGCGCTCGGCGAGGCGCGAATTTACGCAATAAATTCTTTTATAAAACAAAGCGGCCAATGAGCGCAGACCTATCGTCGTTTCCATTTTATATCTCAACCAATAGGAGCCTTGAGCGCAGTTTGATGCTTCGCAGGTGCCGTAGTGCGTCATTTCCGTTTCATCCGAATTTCAAATCATCTAACGGGACTAAGGAAGTTTCACTTCAAATAATAAAAATAAATTATTATCTGGCAGAGTGATAATAGCGAAGAGGAATACGACTTATCAGGAAACGGAGAAGTAAGGGGGGGACTAAGTTTAGTTTCAGCGTAATTAGCATTGAAATAATTCATTGTTTTAAACATTAACCTCCGTGGTTTCTCATTTACAGGTTCAGGTCGGATTTAAAACCACTAAGGAAATGCCGTCCAAATTAACTAGTTGTCAATCAACGATTAAGGAGGACGTTTCAAATATCATACAAAATATTATAAAATGTGCCGAAAATTCAGATTTATTATGGGGAAGAATTTTCGATAGCGATTTGGAGATCCCAGAAGAATCTGCGCCGGAAGATTATGGCGAATATGACTCCGTTGATCTTGATGAATATGATGAATTTGATTATCCTTTTTAAATGGAAAAAAAAAATTGTTTTATACTGCCCTGATGAAGCTACAGTTGTAGCGAAACCCGGTCGGCATAAAGAATAAAAAATAAAAGTGGTGTTTACAAAGTTATTGTTTTATTTAAAAAAAAGGAAATTTGTTTTTAAATAGTCACAGTTTAATTATCTTACCTCTTGTTCTGTGGTGTTACTTAAATAAAGCAGTTAAGAAATAACGCTTTCGTTTTAACCAAATATTTATACTTATTACACTGGTCATCTGGTCAGTGGCGGATACAGAAAAAACTCAAGGGGGGGCGCTAAAGATATAAGAAAACTAAAAAGTAGACAACGGGAAGAATACGACGAACCGCACAAAGAGGAGACCGACTATATGATTTTGGGCAGCCACCTCTGGTCTGGAGCTCCAAAATACCTAAAAAATACCCTCAGCTCTGTGCAGAAACAGGCGGTCCGCTTAATAGATTCTCCCATCTTAACAGACGGATTGTAATCTTTAGAACACAGGCGTCGGGTGGGAATGCTATCCTTGTTCTACCGGTATTACAATGGCAGATGCTCCGAGGAACTAGCGTCATTGATCCCTTCGGCACCGGTGCATAGTCGGGAAACACGCCCAATATATGTACACGGTTGACATTTGTCACATGAGAACGGGTCGTTTCTTCGACTCGTTCTTGTGTTCAACAGCTCGGCTGTGGAATGATTTGCCGGCCTCTGTGTTTCCTCCTTCCTACAACATGAGTCTCTTCAAGACCAATGTTCATTCCTTCCTCTCCTCAAAAAGACTCTCCACACAGCATCCCAGATGACATAGGCCCCGAGGGAAATTATTTTCCTCGGGGCCTCCTGTGTAGAGTAAATGTAAAAAATATACTATCTCATTCTCTCGCAGGCTAAAACATGCAGATGGATGTGTTTGTCAAATCACAACGGTGCTAAAAAAGTTTCCACTTCAATAAATAAATACAAAATTGACGGACCGCTTAAAACTTGGCTGGCCACAGGGAGCAGTAAGGCTGCATTCAAGGGAATACACGATCAAGGGAATCAAATACTTGAGTCGGGCCGTGTTAAGGGTACCTTTACATGAAACGGCGTATGAATATGAATGAAGCAAAAATTTCAATTTAGGAGGCGAGTGTGGGTACCGCCGCCACGGGAATTATTTATTGGATAAACAACACCTCTGCTATAAGTCATCCCAAGTGGATCGCTAAGTTTGGTGACTTAGCAGGGATGCCTGAGTTCGTGGGATGTTATTTTTTAAAGTAGCGGCGGAAGCATTTGCCCACGTACTGCACGGCGAGCTGGAAAGGACTGGTTGAAGGAGACCATTTAACCTCTCCAGCAGGAATCTCTCGACCCATTTCCTCGCATCGCAGTGGGAGGGAAATTTTCATCCGTCCATATCTCCTGGACACACTAACCCAGAGAGTCCTAACCGCCTATCATACCTTTTTCCTTCCACTATTTCCTTCCTCTAAAATGACCCTTCACATAGCATCTCTAAAGACATTTTTTTTAATAATAAAATAATAATAGGTATATTTTGTAATAGTTACCCAAAATGACAGTGGATAAGTTTATGTATTCGGGAAGTATATTTACCAGAGATGAGGAGTCTGATAGAGATATTGAAAGAAGGGTAAATGCAGGTAACTCCGCATTTATGGAGGACCGAACACCGTTGGCGCTAATAAAAAACCACAATGGAGTCCACAATGGAGTGCTTTTTTTCAACATTAACTCCACACAGGAGGCCCTGAGGAAAATGATTTCCCTCAGGGCCTGTGTCATCTGGGATGCTGTGTGGAGGGTCTTTTTGAGGAGAGGAAGGAATGAACATTGGTCTTGAAGAGATCCATATTGTAGGAAGGTGGAAACACAGAGGCCGGCAAATCATTCCACAGCCGAGCTGTTGAACACAAGAACGAGTCGAAGAAACGACCCGTTCTCATGTGACAAATGTCAACCGTGTACAAATGTTGAGCAGACGTTTGGCGTGTTTCCCGACTATGCACCGGGGTACTAACACTGATGTATGGCAGTGAAGCATGAAACTGGCAGAGGAAGGACTAAATGCTATAGAAAGCCATGTATGATTGAAAAAAATATGAAAATAATGCAAGATACAAGCGTAATAAGTAAGCTTAAGAAAGGGACGCTTAGATGGTTTAGACATGTAGAGCGAATGATTGAAGAAAGATTTTCTTGTATTTAGGGTGGCCAAGGGGGGGGGGCGCGCGCCCCCCGCGCCCCCTTCCTGTATCCGCCACTGCATCTGGTCAACAATGGTTTTGTTGCCATTGATATGAAAGTGGTTCTGAATCATTTTATGCCTACAATTTATGAAACTAAAACTTTACTAACTTATATCTCCCTCTCAACTTCCGTTCGCCTCGCCCGACCCTTCACTTAGCCTGATCACACTTTTCATAACGCTCTCGTCACGCATTCACCAGCTTACTCCCTAAGCCAAACATGCGTAAAGGCCTGACTGTTCGCCTCACCGATTATACTTTTCTTAACGCTTTCGTCACGCATTCACCAGCTTACTCCCCAAGTCAAGCTTGCTTAAAGAAGTTTTACTTCAAAAAATCAACCTTCTCCATTGAATCACCTTTTAAATTGTTTCCAGTACCAAATGTCTATGACATATTCAAGCAAGCTTCCATTATAAAAATTGTGAAGAAAAGAAAACCAGGAATATCAAGAATTTTACAAACTAATGAGAAATGGAAACCAATATATTACATCTAATTTTAAAACAACTCAAATGCAAAACCATTATATTTACAAAGCCATAATAAACTTCTGATTTGCGCTGTATTATCAACCAATCAGAACAAATAAATCAACGTTGAGCAATTTTTCAAAAAAAATTATAGATATTAAAAAGTAAAAATCGAAACAAAAATATTATAACAAATAACCAAAGTAAAAATCGAGGCTCCCTTATCAGGCACAAGAGCTCCTCTTTTCTGATAAGGTTTTTTTTTTTCAATTTACATAATATAATAAAAAATATAATGTTTGTAATAAGAAGTTTTTCTATTAAAATACATTAAATAATACGTTTTACACCCTTTTTAAGAGCAAAACTCGAGTTAAAAAGGCGGATAAACGCATGTTGACCACAATATTTAGCAAAGGAAAAATAAAGTTTTTTTTTTATATATAAAACAAAAAATAGATTATTAACAGTAAATAAGAAAAAAATATATAAATATATATACATATTTACATTATAATACAGATTATAAGGTATGTTAAATTAAATTATTACATGGTTATGTACCTATTACGTAAGTCCATAGAATGTCATTTGATAATTACGCCTGAGATAAGAACCGGTCTTAAAACTTAATTATTGAATGAATGAAGTAATAAATACTCCAGTGGACTTCTGACCAATGAACAAAACAACATTTCAAGGGTCTTAGCACTTTTGAAAACTTTACATATTCTTAATAGGAAACCTAGCATCTTGTAGGATTTTGATATTATGTGTTCGATATGCTTATCAAAAATTAATTTGTTGTCTAAATAAACACCTAGATCTTTACATGTAGACGTAGATTGTAAAGGTTTATTATTCAAGTTGTAAGAATAGATGATTTTATTTTTATTTCTAGTAAGTGTAATTGAGTGACACTTAGAAATGTTTAAGGAGAGTAAATTTGATTCACAATACGCGCACAAATGATCAAGATCGCTTTGTAATTCTATTCAATCAGATAAAGACTGTACAGGTTTAAAAATTTTCATATCATCCGCATATAACACAAAGTAACTATTTTGAAAGCATACATAGATGTCATTTATGTAAATATTAAATAAGAGTGGTCCGATATGCGACCCCTGGGGCACATCCGAGACGATTTCCGTTAAACAGGATGCGAAACCGTTGACAACCGTTGAAACCGTTGACATATATATTTTTAATGGTGACCAGACAACTCAGAATGAAACCAACTCAGAAACACCTCAGAAAGGTCATTAAAAGCTACGAAAAAATAATTTTAAAATAGCCGGTAACCCTAACCTAACTTAACCTATATATATAATTCCTAATATTATTAGCGCTTACAACGATGAGAGCTAACTAAAGATTAATAAATAAAATAAAAGTAGGTTTCTGGAATAGACGGATAACAATTCATTTTGATATAAATCCTTAGAAATGTCAGAATGATGACCGCACAACTCATGGACAATCATGCCACTCCAACACCTTCCTTGAAAAGGCATTAAGCGTGAAGAAAAAAAAGTTTAAATAGGATACGTTAAGATAGGTTATGGGCTATTTTTAATATGATTTGTCAAAGGGGTGTTGAAATGCCACTTTGTTGAGTTATCGTGGAACCCTTATAACTAAACTTGTATTCTGGTATTGATAGTGCATAATTGCATTAATATAAAATAATCCGAAATTCATATAAAATAATTTTTATAAGAATAAGCTCCTACAAGTCATCAGAGAGGAAAGTCGGGAAGTACCTACCTATTTGTTAGACCCAAAGATATTTATTTATTTATTTAAGGAACATAAACAGTCTTAACAACATAATATACATAAGAGGATAACAAAAAAAGACCAATTTTTAATGTTCACAGTTAGGTATTTAGAAACATAAAAGTAACTGAATGTAAACTAGAATATTTAAGAAAAGAAAAAAAAAACAGGACAAAGCAGCATTAAAAAAAAATAAAAAAATATATATATATATTTTTTTTTTAATTGCTGTATATATATATATAATACAGGTGTAGAATCAACAAGTGATAAACCTAAATATAAAAACACATCAATAAAATAAATGCGATTATAACTGTAAAGAAAATAGGGTGCGAAACAGGTATTTGGATTGGGACGGGTAAGGGGAGGACAGGGATAAGGGAAAGTTGCCACGCAGGTAATTTAAAAATATTAGGTACAATTAATTTAATAATAATAACGTAGTATTTGTATAGCGCAGTTTTGTGATATTTCACTTCAAGTGCATACCTATGTGAATATATCATCATGAATACCTATGTGTTATGTATTATTCACATGTAGAATGTTATACAATGAAATTCTGTAGCGAAAGTAACTAGCAGTGAATATGTTAGCAAGTGTTTCTAAACGTGCAAATTTAATGTTAGAGTAGTTACATGTCCTTTGCATAAATTCATTTTGGTTGGAATTGGTGTTGCATCTATCAATGTAGAAAAGGGTATTTTGTCTGCTATATCGAGGCGGCGCGTGGAAATTTATTTTATTTAGCAACTCCGGGCAGTCAACTTTCGAGTTAATAATTTTGTACAGGAGCATCTGATCAGCCACTGACGTGATTCGAAAATGGTTCTCGATTTCATCGTAAGAGTTGTATACATTGAATGATTTAAAATTGAGGAATTTGATAAATCGCTCCTGAATTCTTTCTAACCTGTTGACTTAAACAATATAGCGCGGGTTCCAAACCTGTGAACAGTATTCTAGGTGAGGACGAACATTTGAATTGTAGAGAAACAGATAAGTCTTAGTGTTTTTGAAAAATTTGCATGTTCTTAGTACAAAACCTAGACTCTTTGTTGCTTTGGTGACAATGTTATCGACGTGTTTATCAAAGGTAAGTTTAGAGTCCAAAAGAACCCCGAGGTCACGTATATGATCTTTATTTGTTAACAGCAATCCAGAAATGGTGTAATCATGCATTATTTTCAATGTGACTTTGCAACATTTAGAAATATTGATAAAAAGCTTATTTCTAAGACAGTAATCCGTCAGTCGGTCAAGATCTTCTTGTAAGTGCACAGAACAGTCTGGGGAGCTTATAGGAAGGTATATCTTCATATCGTCGGCAAATAGTAAAATTTGAGCATTGTGAAAACATGTCGTAATATCATTTATATAGATAGAGAAAAGCAAAAGACCCAAAATGGACCCCTGAGGCACACCGGAAGTGATAATTTTCCAGGTGGAGGAAAATCCACCCACTGTCACAGCCTGAGACCTGTTTGTTAAGTATGAAGGTAACCAACGGAGGAGATCTCCATGAATACCATGATTACCAAGTTTTCTAAGCAGGATACTGTGGTTGATCTTATCAAAGGATTTGCTATAGTCGGTGTAGATTGTATCAACTTGCACACGTTTATCCATAGAGGCAGACAAGAAATTTATAAACGTTATAAGATTTGTAAATGTTAAATTTATAAATGTTAAACATTGAACGAAGAGACATACAAGAAATAAAGAAAATTGGAAAAAAGGGAGAAAGGCCTAGACCAATTGTTGTCACTTTTTCTAATAAAAGAAAAGAATTACAAGAGCAAATAAAGATTGAGAGAGAAAAAGGAAACACTGCCATAATAAAATACGATAAACTTATAATACTGGATGAAATCGGGAACACAGCGAATAAGAGAAATTTCTCAATATCCCCTGAAAATATTCATATTTAAGAAAATAAAACAAAAAAGAATAAACAATAACAGTCTGGCTCGAAAAACAAGGTCAAATAGTGTCACCGAAGGAGCTAAAAACCAAGCATGTTGAAGTTCTTGACAAATACAAATACAACGAATAAAAATGCATAGCAAGTAACCCCCTCTCTTCACACCGATACCACAAATAAACAAACTTCAATAAAAAAACACAAAAAATCTTCCAACCCGGCTGGTCACCGTGGAAGATTATGAACTAAATGCTCTCTAGATAGTGTCTGGATAAATCTTTATCCATTTTATTTAATATGCGACATCTATTGACTTTTCTGCAAGTCTAGAATTAATATTTTATGTTTTATTTATAACTTTATGAGTAAAACCTCAAATTGTAATATTTAAATAAATGAAGACAATAAAAGCGAAACTCAATCGAAAATCTGGAAACAGAAAAATCAGAAAAACATATTGACACCTCTGGGACTCGAACCCAGGACCTGGGTTAAAAAATAAAATATTCATTCTAGACTTGCAGAAAAGTCAATAGATGTCGCATATTAAATAAAATGGATAAAGATTTATCCAGACACTATCTAGAGAGCATTTAGTTCGGGTTTGAATCTTGCAATCATACATAAAGATAGTTGCCAATAATATATGCGTTAAAGAAAATGAAGATAATGTAGGTGGTTCTTAGTCGAAGTATGGTACAGTTAAACATGACCGAATTTCATATCGACACCGTGGCGCAGTGGTTAGCGCGTTTGCCCGGAAAGCAAGAGGTCCTGGGTTCGAGTCCCAGAGGTGTCAATATGTTTTTCTGATTTTTCTATTTCCAGATTTTCGATTGAGTTTCGCTTATATTGTCTTCATTTATTTAAATATTACAATTTGAGGTTTTACTCATAAAGTTAAAAATAAAAAATAAAATGTAATATTGTAACTACCAACTATTGTAAAACATCAACATAGTCGGCTGGCTGGCAACCGCCCTGGGACGGGACGTCGCTGGAAAACCGCGGGACTGGAGGCCTGTTCGTCGCTCCAGCCTGCCGTTCAGCACATGTCAGCAGCGGAGGGAGCTGACCGCCCATCTCCGAAGGCAGCCAGCAGCATGGATCGCCTACATATGGCATTCACCCATTCATCAACTCCTCGAGATTAAACGGTACTAACGCTCCATAATATGCCCATTCAGAATTTAGTCTAGCCCTGATTATTATTTGTACTTAATTAATAAATTAATTTAACTGTGTCAAAGCACTATACTATTTCATTTAAATAACCTATCTTCATACGAAGTATTACACAGCCGCCTGCTTAAGATCCACACTGAGATATAAATTCTAGTAATAATCACACTTGTCTCATGCTCTCCATCTATTATATTCCTAACATTCTAACTTCCAATGCGAAAGCTAAATATTTTCATAACATTTTGGCGCTCCAACGTTTGTTGTGCACGATTGGCTAATACTTTGTGTGAGAGGGTTATTTTTTATAATCTCTGAAAAAAATAACTTCGATAGATGTGTAAATCATTGTAAAAACATCATATATTATCTTCACAGTTAATCTCAGTTTATTGTAATATTTTTTGTTGGCAAATCTACAATGCTAATTTCCTTTATATCTACCTACCTTGCCATCTAATTAAAGTTCAAATTCTGATAAAGTAATATTCAAATTCAACTTCTTACAAATAATAATATTATTTTGCAATTTATTTTTCTGCTATTTATCAATTCTGTCGTATTTTCAATAATAATCCATCATGTATTTTACGCAGTCAATATTAAGAATTATTTTCGACAATAATGTCTTTCGTTGTAGGTAGTCAGTAACATTATGGCGCTCAACATAATTTGATATATTCTATTGTGATAATATAGTCATAAATTTTTATTTAAATAAATGAAAACAATATAGGCGAAACTCAATCGAAAATCTGGAAACAGAAAAATCAGAAAAACATATTGACACCTCTGGGACATATTAAACATTAAACATATTATGTCCCAGAGGTGTCAATATGTTTTTCTGATTTTTCTGTTTCCAGATTTTCGATTGAGTTTCGCCTATATTGTTTTCATTTATTTAAATATTACAATTTGAGGTTTTACTCATAAAGTTAAAAATAAAAAATAAAATATTAATTTTTATATTTTATTGCTTGATGGTAAATTTCTTGTTCGACACTATGTCACATTTCAATTGTACCTAAAAATTCCCGCATGGTTTCTTTTGTAAAGATGGATTTTCAATTCATATGTAACAATCATATTGTTGTTTGCGATTATGGCGATTTAATTTCATAGACACTATTGGAAAATTTTACGGTTGTGTAAATGCTTTACTATGTATTGTTTATCTACAGATACGCGTTATACCTATTAAGTTTTTTTTAAAAAAAATTTTTAATTTGTTTTCTTTTTTCCCAAAATTTCCACACCGAACACGAGGTACATCTAGAGTTGTTGTCATATTAGATGCCAAAGTGATACACTTGATTCCTCCCATGGCATGAAATGTATTTAGGCCATCTAATGTTTTTTTATATTAACGTCGGAATTGTCGAACGATGTGTCATCTTCGATTATAGAAGGCCCAGCTTATTAGAGATCTCTGGTATGTCACCTTCATGATAAGACGAACAACGACGACAACACTTCTATTAAATGTTTAGATCTGTACATTCATTGTATATACACAAACTTGTCTGTATTGATGACAAAAAAGACCTAAGCCTTGCAGATGCTATTATGGCGTTGTTAATTACTAAACGTCTTCTCGTAATATCAGGTCCATTATCATACTACCTCTTCTTTGTTACAGTTGACGTGAACAAATTCAGAGTTTCAGGAACTAAATCATAACCCCCATCAGTGATTTCCGGAATATCAGGATAGCTTTCACAATCATATGGCATTTTTTGAATATCTTCTCTGATTATTTATGCGGCAGCATGTAAAATTATTAAACGTTCCAGATTTGCTTTCATTTCTTTGTTTCTGCACCAGTCATCTAGTATCTTAAAACTAGTATCTTGAGTGAGACATTCCAGTTTTTCTGCCAAAAATATATTTATACATCTGATTTTGAAAACAGTCGATTATTTGTTTTTTTTTCAGAAATGTATCTGAGTACGGAAGATCAGTGCCACAAATATCTATTACAATTTCCCTTAATAATTCAACAGTATTTTCTAAGAAATTACAGAGTTTAAGATTTTTTTGGCTGAATTATCGTCTTTAGATCTTCCTACAATCTTATTTTTTGAGTTAGTTTACTTTTACAGAACTTCTTGAAACAACTTTTATGATAGCGAGCTTCTGCGGCGACCAAATTAAACACACTTAACAGTTTAGATTTTAATTTTGCGCCCCATTTATCATCTTTTGTATTGCAAGCATTCATCAATGTTTCTCTTATTTTCATTGTTAACACCAAACGCATTTGCTCACGATATTTATGACGTAGTGTGTGAATAAAAACTTTTTTTTTGTCACAAATAATACAGTTCTCCATCAAAATAAATATATTTTCTAAATGCCTTAGGAATCGCTGAGGTGTACTGGTCGATGAGCTACAATTAATATTTGTAAAAGCCTTAATACTGCTAGCCCTAGAATACTTTTTGTGCACGGTTACGCTATCCAAACTAGTTAATTTAACATGATTATTACACTTCGTTACTATAACAACATTTCCCGTAAGGTCAGTTTACATAAAATACACAATAGGTTCTCTGCAGTTTGTTAATTTCTTGTTTCTCAATATTTTATCCCATGAAGGTGGTAAAACGCACAAAAAACTTTAAAACTTGGCACAACAATATCAAAATATAACGCACAAAACCCACACACCTTAATCTCAAGACAAAGGAGATGAACCTGATTAATTTTTATTTATATTTTCATTTGTTTCAACTTAATAAAATAACAATTAGCGACGCGACAAGATCGTCAAACATAACACGCCGCTCCGTGTTACGACCAGCGGGCGTACTAAATTAAGCGCTTATCCACATATTTTAGATTTAAGTAAACACTGTTATACACGCTTTTAAAAATTATCAAATTTGGCAAATGATTTGTTTGAAATATTTTTTCATATACTCTCGGACACAAAAAATATTCAACTTCAAAAAAATATTTTGCAAAATTTTTTTTTTTTTTACAACAATCTCATTATTATTGGCCAAACTAACACAGATAATAAAAAAATTACGTAATATAATTTTAAGGCAATTTTATAAGAAGTAAGATAATGATTTTTTTTTATGATGTATGTTTTGGTTTATGAGATATAATCGCTTTAGTAGAAGCCCACATTTTAATGTTTGGGAGGGCACAGGGGGGGAAGCAAGCGGGGGAAGAGTGGGGACTTTTGTGAAAATACTCCCTAGGGTAGGTACTACTTACTTGCAAAAATTCAGCTTTCCCTTAATTTGTTCCAGTTAGGGCCTGTTTTTTGTCTAGATTGACTGGGCTAAAAGTCGAGAAATTCAAATATTCAATTCGGGCAGCGGGCAGCGGGCAGCTGGCAAGCGGTTGGTGTGGTTGGGTAATGGCGTTGTGTTTTGTTAGCCACAGCAACGTGGCTAACAAAACGTCTGCTAGTTATTAATAATATTGTAAAAATGTGATACTGCAGGATTGACGGAATCGGTTGAGTTAAGTACGTTCCAATCTACTTGTGCCAGGCTGTCTCTTCTGTCATCATAATTAGCCTTCTGGAATGAGGGCCTTTTAATTGATTTTTCCTTTACGAACGGTGATTCAACGAACTCAGCAGTGATAATTATGGATTTATGGTGAGTATCCTCAGGAACCAACGGATCGTTCGCAGGAGCAAGGCGTACCGAGAAATTACAGAGATCCATACGCGCCTCCACATCTGCTGCCCCCCCGCCAATATTTACAGCTAATTCCAAAGGGACACTGCCATCCTTTAAACCTACAACGCTAGAAGAAGTAGGAAAGTTAATCTTTAGCTCTGAGTTATATTATTGTGTTAATATCCTTTAAGATTGATAAGTCCGTAATTATTAAATTCATTACTTGTTCATTTAAGAGTCATTTCATAATTTTCAACAGGATAATGAATAAGCAATGTAATGTATTCTATATTTATCTACCACCCTTAGCTGTTGTTATCACATATAATTTGTCATTAGGTAACAACATACTAATAACAACTGTTCATATATCAGAAAAAAAAATCATTGCAAATACCTACGCACTATTTTAGTCACATCGCTGTGTATTTCTAATGTTATTGTATGTATTTATTTCATGTTAACATATTCTTTGCAACCTCTTTACAACTTAAGTACGCTCCATGCTCTGGGCTATATTTTTGTGTTATATCATTTAAAATTGAAAAGTCGGTAATTATTATATTTATTACATGTTCATTCATGAGTTATTTCATAATTTTTCACAGAATTTTATATAAGCAAAGTAATGTATTCTATTTTATTTTTAATTTTTAACTTTATGAGTAAAACCTCAAATTGTAATATTTAAATAAATGAAGACAATATAAGCGAAACTCAATCGAAAATCAGGAAACAGAAAAATCAGAAAAACATATTGACACCTCTGGGACTCGAACCCAGCAAGAGGTCCTGGGTTCGAGTCCCAGAGGTGTCAATATGTTTTTCTGATTTTTCTGTTTCCTGATTTTCGATTGAGTTTCGCTTATATTGTCTTCATTTATTTAAATAATGTATTCTATATTAATTATTTCGTCGAATTAGTATTTAATCATATATTATTCACATGCATTGATATACCACATTTTATTAACTTAAAATTATGATTCTATTACCTGATGATATTTACAGAACACATAAATTTAAATTATAATGGTGATAAAAGAACATAATGAAATCGATAGCATCATAATGCCGATTACTGAAATAATCTGTGAAGATAAAGATAAAATATTGCAATTCGAATGGGGATCTAATTAGGCTTGTTGAAAAAGTATCGATATATCGATATTTTTAATTCAATATATCGATATTTTTAGCCGATATATTTTGATCCGATATATCGATACAAAATATCCAATATCGAAAATTGTATCAAAAACGATATTTTTTTAAATTTATGCATTTAAAGTCACTAGAATCCAAAACCGTATAGGAACGAACGGAAAAAAGTAACTATTGGGTCATGACATCTGACGGTTGAAATTTTAAGTATTAATAGCTTACAAATCTATTGTCTTTGCATTAGTATTTGTGATCACCAATACTATCTCATGTGTGTAGGTACATACATAGAAATGTATGCTATTTTTCGAATTTTTTTTCTAAGCCACTCCAATGTTTTGGTTCCCAATTGTCTATGATTATTGACTATACCTTGTTTCAAACACGAAGTCATTTTTGACAGATTAATACGCCATTAGAATGTTACTGAGACGCATGCAAACTTTGTATGCGTCTCAGTTTACAAATAAGTTAGAAGACAGCTTTTTGTTTTTGATATTTTTGTAATTATTACGTAATAAAAATGAATAGTGATAAAAATACCTTCATTTTTATTGAGATTTTTGTACAGTAAAAAAGCAAATTGTGTACAAAAATTACCATTGATAATATTGAGCTGAATACACTATTATTTTAAAAACGCAAAATCTCTTGAAAATTTGACCGATATATCGATATTTTTTCTCCGATATATCGACGTCGATCGATACATCGATATATCGATATTTTTTTTCACTTTCGACAGCCCTAGATCTAATAATATTAATATTGTTCATCAGAATATTAGATCTATGGAAAATTTGGACGACTTTCTTATATTTATGGATGAAATAAAATCTGTTGTAAAGTTCCATGAAATAATTTTAACTGAATGCAGATTAAGTGAATCTTATACAGCCAAACAAATTTCAGGCTATAATGAATACCATACAACTACACATATTAACCAAAATAGTGGAGTAGTAGTTTATATTGACATCACATTAAATTGCCTAGTTCAAGAAATACACATAAATCAATGTAATTGCTTAAAAATCAACATAAATAAGACTTTAGGTATCTTAGCAATCTACAGATCACCATGGTTCAATGACATCCAAGCTTTCCTGGAAAGTCTCACTGTAGAGATAAAAAAAAAACTAAGAATCTTCCGCAATACTTGCTAATCGGGTACACGAATATAAATAGGTACAATAGGAGAAGTTAAGCATACAGTGTGATGACAGTGTGATGACTATTTATGTGCCATGGCAGAAAATAACCTTATTTCCAATATTAATTCTCCAACTAGGGTACAAGGTAGGTACTTCAAGCTCGTGCTTGGATCATATTTTTACTAGAAAAATAACAAACTCAATTGCTTTTGTTATGCATAATACAATTACTGATCACTACACTATTGCAATTAGTATCCCAAACTCAATGCACAATGGTGAAGTGTCATCCTTCAGACAAAAAATAACAAAATGGTTGCTAGATTTGGGCAGGACGGAGTCAGAAATATTAATAAAAAATATTATCTGATATTTATATATTACAGCCTATATATCTCTATTTTTTCGAAATTAATAACAAAACAGACATTAAATTTAGGCAGGTCCAAATAAACAAATATATAAGTTTAACAAAAAACCAAAAAATTACTCATTCAACTCTGTCACATGGTAGCTTATCAATGGTTCTGCCACTTTTCTTGCTGGAACAAATTAATTGAGAGTCTTTTGTATACTGCTTTTGCAGTGTAAAATATTTTGATTACGAAGCTTCTTTCGGATTTAGTTTTATTGTAATGACTGATTAAGTTCTTGAAAATACGACTGGAAAACACTTTAAACATTTTTGAAAACTTTTTATGCTAATGATTCTGATATTTTTTGTATGCCTCTACTGAAGTATAAAGCTGTACAAATAAAACAATTTAGCAGTACATATTTTAACAAGGTCACTGTATACAGGTTTTTTCTGTTTGTTTCTTTTTCACTGCTTTCATTAACTTTGTATTAATATGTATTATTTTTCTTTTGGTAATATGTGTCATTTTTCTTTTGGTTTATTTACAAGTAATCTTATCATTTTACATTTCTTTCTTCTTTCTATATTGAAAATAAAAACATGTACGTAAAGGACACTTGTGCATAATTATAAATAATTAAATTAATAAATAATTAAATTGTGCATACATTATAAATAATTAAATATTTTTGCCTAGTAAGTAAGATAAAGTTTTTTGGCGATGATTTTTTAATTTGTGTCCCAAATCGGTCAGTTTTAAATTAAATTTACGCTTATCAAAATTTTTCTGTCTTTTGACTGTCCTAGAACGGGATACCTCTCTAGTTGGACAGTCAAAGCCTCTTTGTACTGTATTCTTTGTAATAAAAACGAACAAAAAAAATAAAAATAAATAAATAAAGTAATAAAAACTTCAAAACCGGATGTGAACACGATCTACACGGAACTTCAAGCAAAACAATCTTTTAACATGATCAGGACAAATAAAAATGAAATCCTACGTGTCATTTATATTTATTTATTAATTTTCAACGCCCTGATGGGCTTTTACATGACAAGTTTATGATACAGAGACAGTTTTTTTTTTAATAAAAAAGATAAACTATAAAAACATAACATAACAAGTGTCGTCCAAAGCGGCAGCTGGTTTCGATGGGATAACCTCTCTCCTTCTCAAAAATTGCAAGGAGAAACTGGTGGATGACCTTGTATTCTTAATAAATCTCTCTCTATCAAAAGGTTTCTTTCCAGACAAACTAAAAATTGCGAAAATAATTCCTATTCATAAAGACGAATGTAAAAAAAAATGTCAAAAATTATAGTCCAATGTCTACACTTCCTCTACTTTTCTCTAAAATTTTTGAATGTATCATTAAAAAAAGACTATTGAAATATCTCGAACACAACAAAATTCTCACGTCAAAACAATCCGGTTTCAGACGACGATCTAACACTAAATGTGCAGCTTTTGATTTTATATCAAGTCTACAGAAACATATTGATCATGGGGATTTTACGGCGGCAATATTTATTGATCTAAAGAAGGCGTTTGACACGGTGGATCATAACGTATTGATTGAAAAACTGAAAAATTTGGGTATTGTTGGTACTCCTCTGGAACTTTTCCGATCTTACTTATCAAATCGCTTTTCGGCAGTAGAACTGGGAGGAGAAACGAGTGAGTTTGGTCAAATAACATGTGGAGTGCCACAGGGATCAATTCTTAGACCGTTGCTATTTCTTATCTATGTGAATGACATAACAAAGTGGGGTATTAAAGGAACTCTACAATTCTATGCGGACGATACAGTAATTTTTTACAATAAACTGAACCTAGCAGAGCTTGAGACGGAAATGAATGCTGGTGTTTCTAAACTCACAAGCTGGTTAAGAATAAACAAACTAACTTTTAACGTAAAAAAAACTCATTATATACTTTTTGGCAACAAGAAAAATATCAGCCTCAATATCAAAGTTGGTGATAACTGCCTCGAAAAGAAAATGAGCACAAAATATTTGGGCCTGATCGTAGATTCCCAACTTTCGTGGGATCTCCACATAAATTATGGAAAGGAGAAAATTACACCCATAACTGGTGTACTTTATAGACTCCAAGGATTACTACCCGTTCCTTTACTAACATCAATGTAATACGCCATGGTACATTCACACCTTTCTTATCTCTGCTGTATCTGGGTATTTGCCTCAAAGAAATTAATTGCTGATCTGCAGGTGGTTCAAAACCGAGCTCTCAGAAATTCTTTTGGACTTCCATGGGACACCCATGTCAGAGACATGTATTCAGTTTCCGGTATTCTTCCATCACAGTCCTTCCTAAACATGAAATCACAAGCACCATTCTACAAATTACCCAACAATCAACTCACACTAACATCAAGCCACTTTACAACGAAGACATCCACACTCACAATACTCGAAATAGCAATAAAATCCGCATACCTCAAACACACACTACAAAATATGGCATAAAATCTCTGAACTATGTTGCCTATGCATTATATAATTCGCTACCACATATGTTCAAGGGAATCCAGCAAAATAAAAAATTCAGAGTAATGCTTTAAAAGAATATTTTTTAAGTATGTTTAAGGATGAAACTTTGTAATTTTCTTGTCATGTTCAATTGTCTTGTTTCTTTTTCTCTTCTTTTCTTTTCCATTTAGTTGTAATCATCCATACCTGTATAACCTTGTTCCTTTTTTCTTTAATTGTTTTCTATTGTTGTTTGTTCTACTCAACCTGTCTTTTATTTTCATCTATATTGTATGTGAAACTTGTATTTTTAATATCTAAATTCCTATGTAAAATTTTAACTATTTTCTCCCACCCATGATTTGTATGTTCCTCCTGTCCTAAAATGAGTTCTGTAACTCATCGGGATTGCTCTAGCAAGAAATAAAAATAATAAAAATATATATATTTTTTAATTGTGATTTTTGATCATTTTGTGGTCTTAATTTTCTATAAAGGTTTATTAAGTTTGTGATTGTTAATTAAAAAAAAAACTATTAATTTTCACTGCAAGTATTTTGGATAAAAACTTTTGTTTTTAAAATATGGAATGTATTGCATTGCACTTCCTCTGCATACATTCTGCATAACTTATTTTATTATTATTATTAAATGTGTCTCATTTATGTTTGGTGGTTACATTAATTTTATACGTTTAAAAAATATATTTTAGAATAGCATTTTTCTGCTCCGTAGTCCAGAGTCCCAAATTTCTTTTAGATTTTAACTTTTCAATGATAATGCTAAGGTTAGATAGATTTCTTTTGTAATTTAATTTTGGGTTTCTTGGTATTCAGGTTCAGCGAATTGAGTTATTGTAGCGTCGTCAACGGCTGTAAGCATTTCTTCATATTCCATAACATCTCCATTTTCTACAGTTTCTTCTTCTAATTCTTCTTCTTTATTTAAGTTGATTTGGTCCAATGAGTTTCCTATATCGGCATCGGTTTTACCATCTTTCGGTAATAAGAGTAATTTAGATATTTATGCCATCTGAAGTGTGATGTCTGGTAGTCTATATTTTGTTCAAAATCAAAAAGTTTGAAAGCTGTAAAATCATTTTCTGTAGTACGTTAGGAAACAATAAAACAAAATGAATAGGCGCAAGATCACTTCACCTGACAACGAACTGTATTTTGATAGTTGTAAGTCGAAATAAATCATTTCTATACAATACGTACCTACTGGGCGTAGTCGTGCAACAGTTTTTTTAAAGCGATGTCCTAACTCAAAATCTATCGTTTCATAACGCACCGGTTTGCCCCCTAGTATATGGTGGGACATTTTTTAGGCCAGGACACAATTCCGTCCGCTGTAAAAATATTATAAGAATGTTCACTCGCTTCGTGGCACGCGGCATCGTTGTAAAATTAACCCATTGTTGCCAAATCTAGCGATTTACTTGACCAAGGGCTCGAACAATACGTAACAATATATTTACTATCTACTCGTGAATGGCTACGAGGACGCAATACCTTTGTTGTTATGGCTGTAATGACTGTGACTGTTTAAATCTGAGTGTGTGGACGCAGATCGACCGTCGATATGCACTAAAAGTAAAACGACGCAGAGTAGACATCGATCATCGTTATGACTTAAAAATAATATTGCTGCGTGGACGCAAGAAGGACCAACTGTGTAGACGCAGCACGACCAGCGTTATGTCTTAAAAAGAACGTGGACGCAAGAAAGACCAACTGCCTAGAGGCAGCACGACCGTTGTTATGTCTTACAAATAATATTGCTTCGTGGTACGCGGCATCGTCGTAAGTCAACCCATTGTTGCCAAATCTAGCGATTTACTTGACCAATGGCTCGAACAATACATAACAATATATTTACTATCTACTCGTGAATGGCCACGACGACGCAATACCTTCGTTGTTATGGCTGTAATGACTGCGACTGAACTGTGCATGTTATGTATCGTCATTCCCCCATAGAAAGGGGGTGGGATAGACCCTGTCCATGCACATTGCCAGGCGAACATACAACAGAGCGGTCTTCCCGCGATCCGCCCGCGCCTCCCCCATCGACATGCGTTGGCCTGAGGCGTAACCGTGCGGTCTCGATGTCCTTCCGTCCCCCCTCCGGTAACCCGACGCTCATCTTTCCTCAAGGTCTTCAAAAACTTCCCCTTCTCTCCCAAGTACATTTCTTCGAGGCAAAATCGGGGAACCGGCTAAAGGACGCGGACTTCGAGCATCGTCTGCGGTTGGGCCGATAGCTATACGCATTCTCATTGGGACTGCCCGGTGGTCTATGGAATACTTTCTCTGGCTTTTTTTTTAAATATATTTTATTTTATTTCCGCTACTATAGTAATTACTTACATTATAACATAATCATATAACTGTTTTTTCCTCATTCCTTATTTTATTCACAGAAGGTTTCTTCGACTGGTCATAGCCGTTATTTTTATTTTTCTTTTTCTTTTACTAACACTATTATCTCTTTTTGATGTTACCTATTTCAGAAGAATTATTCCACGGGCTGCTACTTCTATTTATCTTTTGTATAATGTTAATGTAAGTACTTGCATACTGCTTACTAACCCCGTATGCATGGACATTGGAGGGTCTAGAGTCGTTCAAATAAATGTAGCTTCGTTCAAAAAAAAAGTAGAGTCTTGACGTGTGCGGTGAAGGAGGAAACCATATGTTTCCTTATAACGCCGTTGGGAAAGTGGTGGGTCCCCTCCAATGCGACTGTTCAAATGTGAGTGTGTGGACGCAGTACGGCCGTCGTTATGCACTAAAAGTAATATGACGCAGAGTAGACACCGATCATCGTTACGACTTAAAAATAATATTGCTGCGTTGACGCAAGAAAGACCAACTGTGTAGACGCAGCACGACCGTCGTTATGTCTTAAAAAGAACGTGGACGCAAGAAAGACCAACTGCGTCCATTGTTATGTCTTAAAAATAATTTGCTGCTTGGACGCAAGAAGGACCAACTGTGTAGACGCAGTACGACCATCGTTGTCTTCAAAATAATATTGCTGCGTGGACGCAAGAAGGACCAACTGTGTTGACGCAGCACGACCGTCGTTACGTCTTAAAAAGAACGCGGACGCAAGAAAGACCAACTGCGTAGACGCAGTACGACGCAGTGGACGCAGAAGGACCGCCATTATGTATAAAAATATACATTGCTCGAAATATACTTCGTGTAGCGAACCTGTCGGCAAATCGTCAAACGTTCAATATTCGCTTCCAGACATTTTGAGAGATTTTTTGCTTCCACGACAATGTTTGCCATTTGATTCCACATGGGGTAAGCATCAATCTGGCCAATTTTGAAGTCAAAACATTATTGCGTCTGTATGTCGGACGCCGTAAGTCGGTGACCGCAGCAATGCTATGGAGTTTTAGGGGGTGGACGCAACAAATGTAGCAGAACCTATATGTATATATACTAATGAGTTCCCGGCATGCGTTGGAAAGCCACTAATAAATAAATTGTTTCTTCCTGCGTTTTTTTTTTCCCATTCGTTCCGTTCCCCTTCCGCCTCCTCTTCCCATCCCATTACCCTTCCCCTCACGCATCCCCCTTCCACCTTTCCCGCCTTCCCTCTGTCCCCTCTTGCATTCCATACATTCAGTCCCGGTACATTCATAATTTCAAACAGCTCGCGTGCCACCTACTGCATTTTTTTTAACAAATTTTCTATTACAAACATTCATTTTTGTGTATTATAAGAACAATCAATCAAATTTGATACCTAACATATAAATATATTTTTTGATTAGATTCATTCATATTCGATTTTTGTTAGTAACATAGCAGTAAGAAAGTTAGCCCTATTGCGAACTTTACAGCAAACAGGCGCAAAACGCATCTCCTGTATTATTAAAGACGAGCTGAACCCGACCACGCTTCGCTGTGGCTTTGTCTGATTTTAATTATTATAGGAGTTAACAAAAATTTTCTAGCAACTGTGCATTTTTCAAGATGACACATTGCTTAATTGAATATCTGCTGTGACTATGCTATAGTATAGAATATAAGGGAAGAAAAAAACATTCGTAAATTTTTTAAAATTATTTATTTATTCAGACCTTAAAGGCTTTTACAATATCACGTTATTAGAGATCTAGTTATTCAGGAGTATAATTATAAGCATGTCGTATATAACACAATAAACTGAAAAAGTTGTACAAAGGAGTCCTACCACTTTATGTTTAACAAACAAAATGGTCAACTTCCCTATGTTGCTTACATCACCATCATTTCTTATCTCATCTCTCAAATGTATGTATTCTTCTGATCTTAGTTTCTTTTCCCCCACCCCTTTGCTTACCTCCCACTCAAACACCTAAAATTTGTATATCTGTCAACATTATGTATCATAGTTTAGTTATAATATTCTCCTGACGAAGGAAGGGTGCTTCTGAAACCGGTAGAGTGTTTATAAAATAAAAGTGGTCTACAACAAATTTATATGTGTTTTATTGTTAGTTTTTTTTTGATTGAGCCTAATGAATAATATTCGTTCTGATTCTATTTTCGCGTACATATCGACAATGTGCTGATGGAAGAGCTGACGGCATTTCAGAAGATGGTTATCTTTATTTTCACTTACCATAATTCGATACGAATTCATAATTCATTGAACTAACTTTTTTTTCTGTGTACATTTTTTGTTTGTCCATTTTCAGCATAAACATACAGATCAGGGTATCTAGCATGGTCGATCGATATAGGTTTTATCGAAAATGTCGGTAACTTCTCAACGCTCCCGAGCACGACTGCAGGCCGCTAACGAACAAATAACAGTTTACAACGACTAAGGGTTCCTAATTTATTTGATGTGATCTATTATTTGTTCGTTAGCGACCTGCAGTCGTGCTCAGGAGCGATTACAATTTACCGACATTTTCGATAAAACCCATATCGATCGACCATGCTAGGTACCCAGAGGGTTTACCAACCCTGGAGCAAGCCACATATGATTGCCCATGAGAAAAGCAGTCGTTTTCTAAATTCAATCCACACACTTGCAAAGATTGTCCTTGCGCTTTATTGATAGTCATAGCGAAGGCAAGGCGTATTGGAAATTGAAGTCTTTTGAACTAAAGGAAGCAAAGAGCCAGCCTTATGGTAAATTTGTCCCTGAATTTTAAACGTCGGCATAAAATTTTCTGTTATAACGTTAGCGCCAAATGAAGTCATCTGAAAACATGAATTATATTTTCTAATATTTTTGAGGAAATGTTTTGAATCATCAGTAATTCCTTGCAACAAATTTATCAGCGGTGCTATTGGCTGATAAATTTCAGGTAGCTTCACTTTGCCGCTCGCACAACACATTCCTTGAGTTTCTCCTTTAAATTTCATCGCTTTGCAGTGTGGACAAACTTTATCCATTTTACCGATTTGAACAAATTTACATGAGGTATTGTATTGAATATCTGGTTCGTATGAAAAAGCAATTCGAAGATACGAAGCATGGTTATTCAAAAATTGCACTTGCATTCGTCTTCGGCGTTGGTCTATTTCTTCTTGACGTTGTTGAGATGAATGTGCTGCTCGTCTTCTTCGCGCTTCTACTCGTAAGCTTTTAAGTCTTTCTTCCCGACGATTCGCCAGTTCTTCTGCCCGCCTCTGAATAATTCTAACTCGAACATGTTCATTATCATCTAAACGTTCTTGATCAGTGCGGTTTGATCTTTGACGATCTGCGTTTGCGTGTCGAGTACGACAGCCTATGTTTGAACATGAGCGAGGCATCCCATGAATGGTGATCAACTTTGAAAAAACTTACACATCAATCAACTGGTCACAGTTACACTTTTTTGACCCTTTGAAAATTTGTCATATATAATTCGATTTGTTAATCTGATTTTTTGTAGGTTTTGCAAAGTTACGAACTGACATTCAGTACAATTATGAGTAAATTTAAAACGCACAGAGAAAACAAATGAGTGAAAATTAGTAATATAATTTTTTTTTTTTTAAATGGCTTTTCACCCCAAGGGAGTGTTCTGGCCAGTGTCAAGTGAATGCTTTTGTGAGTGTAATTTTTGGTTAATATTAACTAATTTAGTTTTAATAACAAGAACCTATCTACATTATATAATAATACCATACAAATAATGATACACAAAATTATTACAATAAAAAATTATTTTAATTAAACATAACAAGGAAATTAAAAGATATGCTGACACAATTTATTGTGCGTAAAAAATAAATAAATAAATATATGAAACTTAACTTACAGTTACAAATTGATGCTGTTAATATTCAGGAAATTAGCCAAGATTTTATACACGCGTTTGTTCACAGAAGATAACAGGCATGCAATGTTGTAGGGAGGCAATATGCCCGAACTGATTAGGTGAGGGATGAAATTTTTGTATGAATTATTTAAAGGGCAACTGAAAAAAATATGATTGAGATCCTCTTCACCAAGACGACATTCACACATCGCAGAATTCTTAACATGAATTTTTGTCAAGTGAACATTGTGGCAGCAATGCCCTATCCGCATGCGGAAAATGGAGGATGTCGAGAATTTGTTAAAAGAAAGTCTGGAAAACCACGGTTTTGAAGGAATCGTTGGTTAAATTGTGAAAAAGTTATATCCTTTTGATTGACTAGATTCTTCCCAATGATTCTGCCATGTGGAAATCATGTTTTCCTTCAATTTTATAAAAATGTCATCGGTGTTTAAAAATTTATATAAAATATCCCCCAAAATAATGGCATCTTTCGCCAATGAATCGGCCTTTTCATTTCCAGGGATACCGCAGTGACTAGGTATCCAAGCCAAGACGATTTCTTTGTTAGAGTCGGTTAAATTTTGAATTAAAGTACGAATTCCAACACAGAAATCGTCTTCTGGGTAATGGAAGGGGGAAGAGTTTAATTTTTGAAGTGCACTCAGGGAATCGGAGAGAATTAAGAAGTTTCCAATGTGATCATCATCAATGTATTTGAGGGATTCAAAAATGGCTATACATTCAGCAGTGAAAACGGAAGCCTCTTTTGGAAGTTTAATTTTTCTATCGACTTGATCTGATGGGCAGTGGAATGCCGCTCCCACATGGTTTGATAAGGGAGACTTGGAACCATCTGTGTAAATAATTTTCCAGTTGGAATATTTCGAATTTAAAATTTGGATAAGTTTTCTTGGAGCTTCGTGATTGTTAATTATGCCGAGAGAAAAAAGAATATTTGGTTTACACAAATGAATACGAAAGGAGTTGGCATATAAAGGAAGTCTGTCTGATGGATTTAAGAGGGGTTTATACGCACTGTACGTATGGAGGCTTTTAACAAGAAGAGGGATTGATTTTTTCCTCCAATATGGAAGTGATTTCACTTGAGCAGTGAGTGCAGTAATTTTGTCTTTCAGTGGGTGATTAGAGAGTCTTAAGCACTTAAATAAAAACTTGTCAGCCAAGAACTATCTTCTGAAATGAAGAGGAGCCTCCACAGCCTCCACTTGTAAAGCGTTAATTGGGAAAGAACGCATTGCTCCGATAATCAATCTTAAACTTTGAAATTGGATACGGTCCAACCTCGCGAGGTTCTTTTTAGAAGTGGGTTCGATGAGGAATTACACGAAATCCAAATGACTCCTAACATATGCATTATAAAAAAGTTTTTGGGTGAATGGGTGACTTCCCCACCAGACCCGTGAAACGGCACGTAAAGCGTTGAGGCCAGCTTGACATTTGTTAATGATTAAATTAACATACGGGTTCCATGTTAACTTAGAGTCTAAAATTACCCCAAGAAATCTTATCTGTACCTGCATAGGGAGAATTGAATTATTTATTTGGACTGTTACACGCGGAGTAACACGTTTTCTGGAAAAGACGACAACATTGCTTTTGGAAGGAGAAATTTCTAAGCCGTGATTTGTTGACCAGGTGTCAAGGTTTTTCATGCAAATGTTAATCAATTCCTCCAGAATAGAAATAATTCGTCCTGAAATATATATAAAAAGATCATCCGCATACTTCGGATATTTTACAAGATGGATGCATACTGCGATGCAGGTCAAAGGTATATATATTAAAAAGAATAGGACTAAGGACGGAGCCCTGAGGCAAACCCTTGTTTACTATTCTTTCCAGTGGAGGAGAATCCAGCACCTGGATTTGAATTTTCCTGGTAAGAAGGAGGTTAATTATAAAACTGGAAAGCTTACGAGGGATGCCAATTTTTAATAATTTATTAAATAAAACATCTAATAAAACATCGTCAAAAGCTCCGCACACATCAAGGCAAACACCGACAAGGAATTCATTATCGGCCAGGGCCAACTGGATATCAGAAGTCAGGATGGACACACTTTCGATCGTACTTTTTCTTTTTCGAAAGCCAAACTGAGAGCTGGGAAGAATTTTCTCATTTTATACATACCAGTCTAGACGTCTTTTAGTCATATGTTCAGCTATTTTAACTAAGGAAGATGACAGAGCTATAGGTCTGTAAGAAAGTCCAGAGTTAGGGTCTTTCTGGGGTTTCAGAATGGAAGCAATTATTTGAGTTTTCCAGGATGATGGAATTTTGCCGGAGTCAAATATCAGATTTATAATTGACAGAAAATAGTTTAGTGTGGTAACGTCGCAGTTTTTAATAAAACTATAAGGAATTCCAACTACACCAGCGGATGAGTCTGTGAGATCGTTTAAGACCTCCCTAAGTTCCGTTAAATTGAAGTGGGTGTCCATCCAACCCCGTGTTTTAAATGAGTATGTGAATTCTGTTTCATTAAAATTACTTGCAGTTTGAGGAGCTAGTTTATCGGCAAATTCCTTCACCCACTCTGAAGTGAGTGGTCGAGTCACCGTTGGGACGTGAGAACCCTTAAACCTGCGAATTGAATTCCAAACAACTGAAAGAGGAACTTCGGGAGATAATGATGAACAAAAAATTTTCCAGCCTTGACGTTTTTTTGTTTTTTAGAAGACGTTTGGTCTTAGATTCAATCTGTTTATACTGAAGGAAGTTCTCCAAATTCATATTTGTTTAATAAATTTTCGCATATTTTTTCCTCATATCTACTGCGTCTGAGCATTCAATATCCCACCAAGGGGCTGGGGGAGGTTTCTCTTTGTTACGTGTCGTTTTAATGGGGATAAATTTTTCTGCAGCCGTAATGACTGCAGACACCAATAAATCGTAACATTCCGCAACATTTTATGTAGTTGGAAAGGGCAGATTCTGCACAGAGAACTTTGTATGATTTGAATAGTCATTCCAGTTGGCCCTGGCAGTTAAGAACCTTGGTTTTCGACTACTGCACTTGACATTTTTGTTGGAATGGAAAATATTTGAAGATTCAATGAGGATGGGGTAATGATCACTCCCATGAGGGTCATCCAAAACCTCCCATAACAGGGATGCGGCTATGCTGGAATTGCAAATAGTAAGATCAACCATGCTGGGTCGCTGACCAGGTACCTGAAGACGGGTAGGAGAACCATCATTGATGATACAAAAGTCTAGTTCGTCTGGTAGATCAACAATATCTCTGCCCATTCTGTCACAACTGTGAGCTCCCCATAATCCGTGATGGGCATTGAAATCTCCCAGAACAAGAGAAGGGGTAGTGACCTTGGAAAACATTGCTTTCAGGATTGATTTTGAAGGTTTATTAGATGGTGATATATACAATGAAATTATTGTAGTGTCAAAAACCTTTGCGGTCGTTACTTCAAAAGGACAACCAATTGGTTTTACATCTACTGGGGAGAAGGGTAATGATTTTTTAATGAAAAGAGCGGAGCCGCCCTTTCCATCTTGACGGTCGTCTCGAAGACAGTGGTATCCCCTGACTCTGAAATCAGAATCCGGTTCCAGCCACATCTCCGAGATGGCAGCCACTGCAATTGAGTTTGAGTGTAATGTGTTTAAAAATTCTTCAGTCTTATTTCTAAGACTATGACAATTCCACTGAAGAATCCTCATCAGAGGAGCCATTTCTAGTTGAGTTGATAATATTACTAATTTGTTTAGCAACGTGGGACGGTATTTGAATGTTGTTTTTATTTAAAGTTTGTAAAATATGTAAAAATGAGGTGATTAGTGTAGAGTTAAGGTCTATATTATAATTTTGTTCTTTAGTAGATGACTTTGGGTAAGAATTGAAATTTGAACTGGAAGGAAGTTGTCCATTAGGGAACCACAGAAGGGATTCGTGATTAGCATTATTTTTTTTTGTTAGAACTCTAGGTTTCACGACCCTTTCAACAGTTTTTCTAAATGTAGAAGAAGAAGGTTGAGAAGGGGTGGATTTTTTAGAATTTTTGGAAGTTACTTCAGAATAAGATGGAATGGATTTGTTAAACATTCTTGATGTTTCCGCATAAGATATGCTCTTCTCGGTTTAATATTGCGCTGCCTTGACAGTTCAGGGCAAGTTTTGCTGATGGACATGTGAATTCCGGAACATTTTAAACATTTATAATTTTCCTCTGTTTTATCGCAGGAATCGCCACTATGGGACGAACTGCACTTGAAGCAGCGGGGTTCTGATCTGCAGAGGTTCTTTGTGTGTCCAAATCTGCAGCACTTGCAGCACTGCACAGTTGGGAACACATAGAGCTCTACTGGTAAAGAGACGTTAAACATAGTAACATTTTGTGGAAGGTCTTTGCTGTCAAAGGTTAGGATAACGGATTGGGAGGGTCTCCATTCTACAGAGTTTCCGGTATTAAACCTGTAATTTAGACGACGCGCTTTTAAAACTTTTCCGAAACCTTGAGGAACAGTAATGTTCTCCAGGATGTCTTCTATCGACCAGTGTGGTGGGATCCCTTTTGTGACACCTAGCCTTGTAACCTGATATGTAGGTATGAAAACGTTGTACAAGTTTTTTTTGGCAACATCAGATTTCACAAAGCTATTGGCCTTAGCCGCTGTCTTGAATTCAACAGAAAGACGGTTCCGGCCAACCGACTTCACTCCATTCCAGACAGGGTGGATTTTATTTTTAAACATAAAATGTCCAAAGTCCACATCGTATAAATTTGATTGTTTTTCATCCTTTGAAATTTTAGTCACGTGTGTAATGTAAGGTGGTCTATCAAGATTATTATACAACCGTGACATCTGTAAAGGAGTATTGTTTACCAGTGGGGTGGGTGTGGTGGAAGGGCTTGCTGGACTTAGGTTTGAAATCGAGGAAGAAGTGGATGGAATTACATCCTGTAAAACAGAATTATTTTGTAGGGAGTCGTTTTGCGTGGAGGGTGTTTTTCGATGTATCTGTTCAAAATCTGTTGCATTTCTATTATCTGCTGGTTAAGCAATTTTTCTTTTTTTTGGCGTAATCGTTACGAAGTCCGAAGCCTCCGAAATATTAACCGCGATCATTTTTTTCGTAACACCCGAGGATTCAGATAGCAAACCATCATCTGGGGGATCAGGTGGTTTTTCTTGATCCATTTTCGAATAGATAAATCTAAAGGACGCAAATCAAAAAAAAAAAAATCTTACCTTAACTGCTCCAAGGAACCAATTACATAATACAAATACTTACTGAGAACACAAATATACAAGTTAAAACTATATTACACTAATTTACAATACTATTTTAAAACTATTATCTATATAAAATGATTAATTTTGTAAAGAGGAATGAAATGACACTGGCACAGTTAGACGGTAGCCTTTGTTTTTTTCAACCTATAATTTGTTAGATATAATTCTACTTTTAAATCCGGTTAAATTCTTTTAATTCCTAATTGTAGGTATCATAAATTTTTGTAACTTTTAATAAAATTAATAAAATGGCAACACTGTCTAGAACTGTCATTCCGTTTTTTACTATGACAAATTATCAGTCAATTTAAAATGCATAAAATTATCCTTTTCCTTTGAAACTTCCAAATAAAAAGTATTTATAAACGCCCGTCTGCTAAAGTGCAATGTTCTGAAAATTTTTTGAGTCAATCCATCGATTACTTTCCGAGATTAGCGAACGCAAACATACGGAACCTAAATTTTTGTATATATAGATAATAACAGAAAAAGTTAAAGTGATCGAACCCCAAATTGCTGAAGTTACTAAATTCAATATCGCGCATCTACTGTGCCCGTTTCTAATTCAAATTAGTGTATTTTTTCGGATTTATCAGCCGTTAAAAATCTCATTCACAGTAACTAAACGAAGAATATAAACATTCATTAGAATCTCTGAAACTCAAGTGAACATTTAACTAATATCAGTGAAGCAGTGTGTATACCACTTCAGTGGAATATTCAACATAAAAAAGTGTCTAAATTGTCCAATTAATAAAAATATAAATGTTATAAATTTCGATACTATTCATTTGACAACAAACAAACAAGTCAAGAAAGTTAGCTCTATTGCGGACTTTACAGCAGACAGGCGCAAAACACTGAAAATAATTTTATTCTTATAAAAATATAAATTCAATAAGTCACCAAAAGTCATACCTCTAAATTCAATATGAGTGAGTGCCGTGCCTGCCCAGAAAACATTCTCTCCGACGATTCTATGTTCGTTTGATCAAAGTGCAAAGGGACATAATATCACCTCCACTGTGGTGGCGTGACAGAGAACACACATCACTGCCTCACCAAAGAACGACGCGCTCAGCAAAAATGCAAGAAGTGCATCAATTCGATGACGGGCAGGGATGGAAAACCATTGGAAGTAGTATCCAATAAACAAAACAAGGATACCATCAAAAACTCGACCGATTTGAGTGTATATAATTCAAATGGTTCGCTACGTTTGGTGACTTAGCGGGGGTGCCCGGGTTCATGGGATGAGGTTTGTCTAGGTCTTGGTGGCGGATGCGTTTGCCCAACCACTGCGTGGCGGGCAGGTTCGGAGGAGACTGATTAAGGGAGGCCTTTTGACCTCTCCAGCCGGATTCTCCCGACCCTTTGCCTTGCACCGCAGTGTGAGATATAGATTCATACGTCCGTCACTCCTGGCCACACTGACCCCCAGATTCCTACCCACCCCTCATACCTTTTTCCTTCCCATATCTTCTTCTCCTTCCTTTCCCTTAAAAAAACCTCCACACAGCATCCATAGATGACATAGGCCCTTAGGGAAATTGTTTTCCTCGGTGCCTCCTGTGTGGAGTTAATGTAAAAAAAAAAGAGCTCTTTCAATCTCAAAACGCTATTATTAAACAAAATAATAAAATTCCAGAAACGAAATCGAATATGAGTAAGCAATATGGAGATGTACTCATAAGAGTTCATAATTTAGAATAACAAAATGAAGAGCTAAAAAATAAAAACACTAAACTTGAAAAGCGAATTGAATTTTTGGAAGGGCAAATGGATAGTATGGACCGTGCAAATAGATCGGGGAATCCCTGAACTAAAGGGTAAGAACTTAAAAAATGTGTTCCATAATATTCATACCGAATTTCTTACCGAATTTCTCAAAAAACTAATAAGGAACATAAACCCATCATCTTCAAATTCACTAACCGCGACAGTCCAGCTGAAAAAGTAAATACACAACAACTGGGAATTGCTGGTACTAGCTCCGAACACCTGACTTTTCGAGCCGAACATCTATGGTACGTGGACCGTAAGGCAACAAGAGACAACAGATTTAAATACGCGTGGATTAAATAAGGACAAATATACGTGCGTAAGGACTTCGGAACGCCTGCAATACTCATCAGTGAAACAAACAAAGATCGATTATGCCATCAACAAACTAAATATAATGAACTGTTTGTAAATATTAACATCTTTATCTATTATTTCTTTCCACATATGAGTAATATTTACCTTCGTAACACTTTTTTTTACATTAAATCCACACAGGAGGCCCTGAGGAAAATAATTTCCCTCAGGGCCTATGTCATCTGGGATGCTGTGTGGAGGGTCTTTTTGAGGAGGGGAAGGAATGAACATTGGTCTTGAAGAGACCCATGTTGTAGGAAGGAGGAAACAAATCATTCCACAGCCGAGCTGTTGAACACAAGAACGAGTCGAAGAAATGACCTGTTCTCATGTGACAAATGTCAGCTGTGTACAAATGTTGGGCACGCGTTTGGCGTGTTTCCCGACTATGCACCGGTGCCGAAGGGATCAATGATGCTAGTTCCTCGGAGCATCTTCCATTGTAATACCGATAGAACAAGGATAGCATTCCCACCCGACGCCTGTGCTCTAAAGATTGCAATCCGTCTGTTAAGACGTCACGATCATTTATAAAATCAATATTACTGCAATGACTACTTCTTTGGAGCGTAATTCTTTTAATTTAATTCTTCATATTTTTGGCAAGCTTATGGGTGGATGTCTCTCATATATTACGCTGAAGTTTTTGTTCCTATATTATATTTCATATGACCCCAAACCTACATATGTGTTATATAATACCTTTTCAATTCTAAATGACAATTATAATTTCTGCATAAACCATACCTATAGTTTAAACACAACAAAATACATATTTTTATATTATTGACTTTGCTCTAAAATGTCGGAAAAAAAAGTTCAACTTTTATGCCTCATACTTCAAAATCTAATGATAATACTCGTAATATTTATTTTTTCCTAAATAATACTCCCATCATATACTTTATTTATCTGAGTCATTCTGCAACCAACACTATATGAGTATACTTTTTTACTCACTATGTTATTAATTTACTGTCACCAATACCGAACTCCATTTTTGGCACATTATTAGTTCATACTTTAGAAATTTAAAAAAATGGAAGACTTAACAAATGTATTAGACAACATCTCACAGATTCCATGTACCGAAACAAATAATGCTGCAGAAGTCCGACAAATCTTAAATCAATCTAACTTTAAAATATTCTCCATGAATATCAGATCAATTAATAAAAATTTCAATGAACTCCTTATACTACTCACAGACCATGATTCCGATTTTGACTTACTTATTCTCACCGAACGCTGGATCAAAGATACCTTTATTCCAAAAACTATAAAAGACTATAACCAATACAACACACAGAATAATAAATCTCAAAATGATGGCATAATCATATACATCAAAAATCACATAAACACCCTGTTAAAGAAATCACAAATTCAAATTGTCTTAAACTAGACATAGAAAATAGCGTAACGATATTATCTATATATCGATCACCGAGTGAGTCTAATATAACACCATTCTTAAACTCACTTAATCAATCCTTATCGTGTATGGGGGATCGTGAAAATGTCCTTATTATTGGAGACCTTAATATTAATATCATAAATAAGTACATAACAAATGAGTACATAAACTTACTAACTTTACAAGGTTTTATTCCAGCTATTACGGCCCCCACTCGGGTATCAGAATTATGCGCCAGTTGCATTGACCATGTCTTTGCTAAAGGTAAATTGAATACCGAATCTCTCGTATACCAATGCACGGTTACAGACCATTACGCCACTATCACCTCCCTTTCACATGTTATTAAAAAATTACCTACATCTAAAATACCCACGTAGAAAATCTGCTATGACACGCTATTCAAACTGGTTTCCAAGGAAAACTGGTCAAATTTCTATAAATTCACCGATCCAAACATATCGTGAGAATTTTTTATCAACACCATACATAATCATTTAAAAAGTTCCACATACAACACTACCAACAAACAAAGAAGTCGCAAAATTAAACTTAAGCCTTGGATAACAAATGGCATTCTACACTGTATTCTTATTCTTATTCTAGAACTTATTAGGCGACTTGAGGCATTCGAGATGTGGATCTACAGAAGAATACTTAAAATAAGCTAGATGGACAGGGTTACAAACGAAGATGTTATGGTTCGGATGAATAAAGAAAAGGAAGTAATTAAAACTATAAAAATCCGAAAACTTCAATATCTTGGTCATGTGATGAGACATCCAGAGAAGTATGAGATCCTGCATCTCACAATGCAGGGAAAGATTGCCGGAAGACGGGGCCCTGGAAGAAGGAGAACCTCATGGTTGAAAAACCTAAGACAGTGGTATGGCCAGTCTACCGTGGAGCTGTTCCGGGCTGCAGTAAACAAAGTCCGCATAGCCAACGTCCGTTGAACGGACAGGGCACAAGAAGAAGAGAAGACACTGTATTCACAAGCGTAATAAACTTCACAAATTTTGTAAAAACAACCCCAATAATCACGAATCTCTCCTATTTTACAAACGATATAGAAATGCTAGTAAAAAAATAATCTGTAGAGCTAGAGACGAATACTATAGAAAACAGATCAAGGAAGCTGCCAATGATAATAAACAAATCTGGAATATTGTCAAAGAGATTTGCTATACCAATAAAACTACCGCACCTATAAATAAAATAACCATTGCAGACCAAACACTAGATACAACAAATCATCCAGAAAAAATCTCAAATTATTTCTATAAATTTTTCTACACAATAGGATCAGACTAATAATATTTTAAATAAAAACGGAATGTCGGAATTTAACCTTGCAAATAATATATCGATCGATAATCTTAGTTGTGATCCATTTAATCTCACTCCTACCACAGAACAAGAAATCACTGAAATTATTTCATCACTCAAAAACACACATTCAACTGGAATCGACAATATATCCAATAAATTGATCAAACACCTGAAAACAATCATCACTAAGCCCCTTAAACATATCATAAATCTAAGCTTTCAAACTGGCCTCTTCCTAAATTCTTTAAAACACTCAACAATTATTCCTATCTCTAAATCAGGGGACAGATCATTAGTGAATAACTATAGACCAATATCCTTGCTGAGTCCGATATCAAAAATAATTGAAAAAACGGTAAAACGAAGGCTATACAAATTTCTTGAAGACAATGACATTCTGTCAGGAAATCAATAAGGCTTCCGCAAAGATCGTAGTGCCGCAGATGCAATTGCAACTTTTACAAAAGTAGTCTCTGAAAACCTTGATAAAGGCCGCAATCCCCTCGCTGTTTTCTTGGATCTAGTCAAAGCCTTTGATACTGTCTGTCACCGCATACTTCTGAAGAAACTCCTTTAGGTAGGAATAAAAGGTACTCCCCTCAAATGGTTTGAGAACTATCTAACAAATAGGTCGCAATCGTCTCTTATAAATTCTGCTAAAGAATACAGAAGTACAAGTTTACTACAACTTTCTAATAAATATTAACAGTTTATGTAACTTGGAAATTTATGGAACTATAATATCTTTTGCCGATAATACGGTAATCATCTTTGAAGCTGAAAATTGGAACTCAAATATGGAAAAAGCAAATAAGGGCCTAAATAAAGTAAAACATCGGTTAGACGACAACCTTCTGACTCTTAATATTGACAAAACAAAATATTTACTTTTCTCAATACGTAAAGTCACTCCTCCTCAAAACTATCCTAATCTTAACATTCACTCATGCTCACAGAACCATATTACCCCTAATAATTGCTCATATACCACCCTAAAAAAATCCGACAAAATTAAATATCTGGGGATTGTTATAGATGACCAACTGCGTTGGGAGGACTATGTCAATTTCACAACAAAAAGACTCCGCAAATTGTGCTACATATTTCTCTCGCTCAGATCAATCCTGAACCTTCAAACAATGAGATGCATATATTTTGCATTTTTCCAATCAATAGCCACATACGGTATCGTGGAATGGGGAGGTTGTGCAGCTTCAATTATATATCCATGATCTTAATTCAAAAGCTGCTAATAAGGATTATATTAAAATGTCACCAATCTCACCCATCATAGCCACTTTAAAAAAAATTCGCAATCGTAGACATTAGACAATTATGGAGTAATACGTATAATAATGGAGTATACGCTGCCTAGGAGTACCTGCTTTTGTTTTTTGGGGTCTAAGACTATCATTGTTCATCTGTGTAGATGAATTATATATTTATTCATATTCTTATTTTTATTTTTATTTCCATTATCCTTAAAATATTATTATTTGTTACATTTATTTTTATTTGTTATTATATTTTATTTTTACAAGATTCACCTACTTTAAATTAATGGAAACATAATGAGCTTTGCAGATGACACTGTTATTATATTCCACGAACAAGATTGGACAAGAACCTACAAGGAGGCGGAACATGGCCTGGCTTTACTTCAAAACTGGCTAAAAGTAAACTCCCTTACATTAAATGTTAGTAAAACTAAATATCTAACTTTCTCCAAAAACAAAAGAGGACAACCAATGAATGTGCATACCCTCAAATTACATGAATGTCAAAATACTTTTCCACAATGTTCCTGCCCGTCTATAACCCAAACCAAAAGTATTAAATATCTTGGGATTGAAATTGATGAAAATCTACAGTGGAATTCACACATTGATCTTACCTCAAAAAAGCTAACAAAACTCATATACTTCTTCAAAAAATTAAGAAACATCTTGTCAATGAGGGATCTAAAGAGAGTATATTATGCTTTATGCCACTCTCGATTGGAATATGGAGTAATAGGATGGGGCTCAGCAGCATCTAATCACTTAAAACAACTTAAGATAACTCAGAATTGCATTATAAAGACCATTCTAAAGCTCCCCATAAGGACGTCAACGGCAGAAATTTTTAAACAGTTTGATGTTCCAAGCATACAGAAAATCTATGCCAAAAACATTCTAGTACATCACCACAAAAATGATTCAGAGGCAGACACCTCCCACGCTCATAAAACCAGAGCCAAACAAACAGACATACTTAATATACCAAAGTGTAACTCTTCATTTGGTCAAAGAAGTTCTGCATTTTTAGCAGTAAAGTTATATAACAAGCTCCCACTTAGTATCAAACAAATAAAAATAAAAAATAGCTACATTAAGGACATTAAATGTTGGCTGAAGAATCTATCGGAAAATGAACTTACTAGTATACTTAAAACATCATAGAAGTTTCTGGAAAACCTTATCCAATCAATGAAGTTAAACCATAGAAGTCGCTGAAAAACTTATCCAAAGCATAGTCCCCCTCAGCACAGGATCTCCTAGTGAGGAGGACTACGAATATATTTTATATATACATCTAACTAACATGTTTCATATAAAAATGTAAAAAATATTATATAGTTACTAAATAAAAAAAAAAAAAAAAAAACTCCTTTCCTGTATATGGTCATGTACCCAATACTAGTATGAATATATTCCTTAATATGTAAGCTATAAGTTTGTACTTTCATCTACATATAGAGATGATTCACTGGTCAACAATGGTTTTGTTGCCCTTGATATGAAAGTGGTTCTGAATCATTTTATACTTACAATTTATGAAACTATGAATGATTTTGGAATATTGGCTCTAGTTTTTATGATTTTGGCGTATCTTATATCATCATTACATGGTATAAAGAATAGTCGCTCCCGTTGTCTGTACGCTTATATCTTTTTATATGTATATAATTTGTCAAGGTTTTGTGTAAATTG
This sequence comes from Limnephilus rhombicus, assembly GCA_929108145.2. Classification (NCBI taxonomy): domain Eukaryota; kingdom Metazoa; phylum Arthropoda; class Insecta; order Trichoptera; family Limnephilidae; genus Limnephilus; species Limnephilus rhombicus. Next base: position 11,331,207 of record OV815275.1, read on the forward strand.
GTTGAAATATATAATATATGTGGCAGCGGCAGCGAGCTGAGGGCGATAGGCAGCGGGCTGGCAAGCGGGCTGGCAAGTGGGCGATCTGAATTTGATATGCATGCAAATTAACATGACGTTGGTTACAAAGGTTGGGTAATTGCGTTGTCAGTAGATGGCGTTGTGATTCGTTAGTCACAGCAACGTGTGGTTGGGTCTGCTAGTTTAAAATAATTAGCAGTGCAAGTAGGTTCTCCAGAACTAGAGTTATTAATAGATGTTTAGTTTTTTTTGTGAAATTCGCTTTCTGCAACATCACGTGACCCCCCCCCCTCCCGCATGTCTCATGTGGCGTTATGAATAATCTCTGGCGTTATGAAATTATTTATCATACGTATTTTGTCCCTAACAAAATGTCAGAAAAAAAGCAAACCATTTGTCGCCTTGGTAACGATGTTTTTTTTTTTAAATCAGGCAATTCACCCTAAAAATAGTGCTTTCTTGGCGTCCCAATTAATAAGGAGAGGGGGGAGGGAAGGAAGAGGAAAGGGAAGGATCGAGGAGGATGTGGGGAGGGGTAGGGGGTGGGGGGAAGGGTGTTGATGGGGGGAGTGGTGTGGGGGGAGGGAATGTGTAGGGGTAGGGGGTGTGGGGAGGGGTGGGTGGAGGGATAGGGGGAGGGGGTTGATGGGGGAGTGGAGTGGAGAGAGCGAAGGTGGAGGAGGCGGAATGGGGTGGGAGAGGTGGGAAGGAAGGAAGAAGAAGGGGGAGGGGTTGAGGAAGGTGGTGGGGAGGTGGAGTGGGGAGGGGTGTGGGGTGGGGGAGGGGTCAGTGGAGAAGGAGGGGGAGCGCGAGGGGTGTTGATGGATGAGTGGAGTGGGGAGAGGGAAGTTGGAAGGGGGAGGGGGGTTGATGGGAGGAGTGGAGTGGGGAGAGGGAAAGTGGAGGAGGTGGAGTGGGAAACCCCTAATACCATGCGAACGAAGCCGCGGGAAAAAGCTGGTTCAACATAGTTTTACTGCGATATTATCCTGGAGCAAAAGTGCCGTTTTCAACCATCACACTGTATCAATCATAACAATGTTGAATTTATATCTTACTTGAGAGATTTTTTTCTGTGTAAAATTCAGCAACTTTAAGAAGTCGAAAAAATAGAAAATAATTGAATTTGTGGTTTGCGATGTGACATCATTATACAAAATATCGCAATATTTTAGAACAAAAAAACTTTAAATATTCGGGATGAAGTTACACGTGAATTCCTATTTAGATACTATTTTGATTAATCTTTACGAGGAATCGACTTACAGTATGAACATCAAAAAATATGTTACGGATAAATTGAAGCTTTTACTAGCTTTTCTATGTATTGGAATTACAATAAAATTATTATTTACGTAACAAAAAATATAAGCGTAAACCACCAAAAAAAATTTTTTTTCATGACTTAACTATGAAGTAATAAAAGAAACAATTTTTTAAAAATACCCCTTTATGGCTAAGACTATTTTTGAGGTTTTCCATGTTCTAACTTTTTTTCGTTCGTATAAAATTATGCACAAAATAAATAAGAACCACTTTTTCGCATACTTGCCTCGTGCAATAAAACGCTCGATTTAAAAAATTTGCAGGCATGAGATTCGAAATATTTCTAGCGCTTATATTCCTCTTAAGGGGCATTAAAATCAATTAAAAAATTAGATAGTATCTATTAAAAGAAATGAAAAATCTGAATGTGCAATTCACATGCGGTTTAAGTGAAACATACAGAAAACTAAAGTAGACAAGAGTGGGGAGACTACGAAGCACTTTTTTTTATAAATGTGAAGTTTTTTTTTTTCAAATTTTTGTCGTCGGATTCCAGTGCACCTGGAAAAAAATTAACCAATTGCTAGAGTAGGTACCTACCCATCACAAATGATTCAATGAGGTTAATTATTATAAAAAAAGAGAAAGGATAGGGAATTTACCGGTGCACTCACCCAAATACGACATTATTAAAGCAACCAACTTATTTAGTGAATATCCTTTAAAACAAGTGTGGGTATGTTCGTAGGTATTACAAATAACTAAACAAATGACTCAAAACACGCTAGCCCTGTAAGGCCGGTTACGTGTACCTAAACTTATAACTATAGATCTCTAATATTTAAATATTACCTACTGTTCATGTGTATATTTTTTTCTCTGTTGTTCACTTTTGTACTTACTTAATTGATAAAACAATGTATACTATTAACGTAGATTTTTTTTAGTTAAAAATGTTAAAAAATCAATAAGAGATCGACTTCATCATCCACATTCAAGATCACAGAAGTACATCTAGTGGGAAGACTTAATGATTTGAATTTCAGACTTTTTTCATTATGATTTTTAAATTTTCTCTCAGTGTGGACGATTGAAACATGGTTATGATTGAAACGTTGCAATCATCCCCATACAAGTTGTTTCAAACATCTCCACCCTGCATTTTTTGCTTCAAAGTAAAAAATAAGCCTTTTAAATATAAATTAACGCCACGCAAATACATTATAAAAACTCTGAAATAGATAAAGAAGAGAATGTAATAAAACATTTAGTCAAGCTGCGAGAGTAAAATGAGTTATAAGATAAACAAAAATGTCCTAAATGTTTACTTTTTAGTGCGAAATCCAATAATGTCCCCTATGCACGATTGAGTCCTGACGGATCTGACGGAGTTTCGAGTGTTGTATCACACTTTTAGGTATTATAGTTTTCGAGTAAATTGAGATGTTTCAATCATAACCTGTTTCAACCGTCCCCACTCTACCCTACTTTAAAAAAATCATGTTATAATAACGAATTCTAGCCTTGCGTATAAATAGCCCCAACACAAGCGGGCTTTGTAACAAATAATTAATTATGTACGCGGCATTCTCACCTCAAAAATTATGAACAAGAATTGCCTAAATGTATAATAAAACTGGCATTTACTTGAAGGAAATGCTTTGCTGCACTAGTATAGGCAGATATATCATCTTCTACGCATGTAATGTGGGCAGACCAAATTATTAATACATGAGGTGTCTCATTTTTTAAACAATTAATTGTATTGGGGAGGTAGAATTTTGTGTCATGAATGTTTACTCTCAGAATATCATTTTTTAACAACCAAGATAAAAAAATAAAGGAACACTGATAAACAGGCAAGGAACAATCCCTCTATGAATTATTTTACATTCAAATTTATTAAATACCTACCCAGATTGGTGTACATTATTAATATACAGAGGCGTAAAACACCATCTTTGAGATACTTATTTAAAACTTATACCTAACCATAAACTAACGATAACTTACCATACATTATGGTGCTTTGCCAGGTATTTTTTTTTATTCCAGAAAAAATCACATTTTACTATCTATTATTTAACTGGGAATGGTAAACTATATTACTATTTTTGTTTAATTTTATTTTTTTAATGTAATATTAAGAATATGAGTTACATTTACATTTTACATGATATTATTTTTAAGTTCATCGTTGTTCATGTATACCTTATCAGAAAAGAGGAGCTCTTGTGCCTGATAAGCTAGCCTCGATTTTTACTTTGGTTATTTGTTATAATATTTTTGTTTCAATTTTTACTTTTTAATATCTATAAGTTTTTTTGAAAAATTGCTCAACGTTGATTTATTTGTTCTGATTGGTTGATAATACAACGCAAATCAGAAGTTAATTATGGCTTTGTAAATATAATGGTTTTGCATTTGAGTTGTTTTAAAATTAGGTGTAATATATTGGTTTCCATTTCTCATTAGTTTGTAAAATTCTTGATATTCCTGGTTTTCTTTTCTTCACAATTTTTATAATGGAAGCTTGCTTGAATATGTCATAGACATTTGGTACTGGAAACAATTTAAAAGGTGATTCAATGGAGAAGGTTGATTTTTTGAAGTAAAACTTCTTTAAGCAAGCTTGACTTGGGGAGTAAGCTGGTGAATGCGTGACGAAAGCGTTAAGAAAAGTGTAATCGGCGAGGCGAACAGTCAGGCCTTTACGCGTGCTTGGCTTAGGGAGTAAGCTGGTGAATGCGTGACGAGAGCGTTATGAAAAGTGTGATCGGGCGAGGCGAACGGAAGTTGAGAGGGAGATATAAGTTGGTGATGTTTTACAGTTTCATAAATTGTAGACATAAAATGATTCATAGCCACTCTAATATCAAGGGCAACAAAGCCATTGTTGACCAGATGACCAGTGTAATAAGTATAAATATTTGGTTAAAACGAAAGCGTTATTTCTCAACTGCTTTATTTAAGTAACACCACAGACCAAATTATAATTAACTGTGACCATTAAAATTATTTTTTCCTTTTTAAAAATGATAATCATATCCCTTTTCGTATTCTTCCAAATCATCGGGGTCATAATTGTCCGGCGTATATTCTTCTGGCATCTCCAAATCGCAATCCAAATTTCTTCCCAATAATATATCTGAATTCTAGGCACATTTTTTAATAGTTTGTACGATGTTTGAAGCGTCCTTCTTAATCGTTGAACGACAACTAGTTAATTTGGGCGTCAATGTATTAGTGATTTTAAATGCGGCCTGAACCTGTAAATGAGAAACCATGGAGGTTAATGTTTAAAACAATGAATTATTTCAATGTTAATTACGCTGAAACTAAACTTAGTTCCCTCCCTTACTTCGCCCTTCGTCCCCTGATAAGTCGTATTCCTCTTTGCTATTATCACTCTGCCAGATAAAAATTTATTTTTATTATTTGAAGTGAAACTTCCTTAACCCCGTTAGAGTGATTTGAAATTCGGATGAAACGGAAATGACACACTACGGCACCTGCGAAGCATCAAACAGCGCTCAAAGCTCCTAATAGTTGATATATAAATTGGCCGCTTTGTTTTATAATAGAATATAATGCGAAAATTCGCGCCTCGCCGAGCGCGTCCCATAGCGCAGCGGTATAGTGCGTCGCAAATCTCAGCTCTCAGAGAAATCCTGCGGACGAAAGTTCGAATCCTACGAAATCAAAAAAAAAATATATTTTTGTTTTTGTAAATCAATATCAAATCTTCAAACCACTTTAAAATAAACAGGCAAAAGAAAGCGAAATCGAAAAATAGTTTCACTTTTCACTAAGCGAAAAAAAAAGTGAAAAATAGTTTCACTTCTATCGCGTGTAAATAGGGTACGATCGTAATGTGCGCAGAATTATATATACCATAAATAATATATATAGATATGTATCAAAAATTTCATGTGCTTTTTTGTAAAAATAAAATTCTGGATTCTTTCAGGGCATTTAAGCCAGGGAAGATTTTTGAGATGCTCTGAAATATAAGAATATTTAAAAACCCCAGTGATAAGTCTTGCCGCGGCGTTGAAAACGGATTGTAATTTATTGATTTGGTATTTTGGAAGACTTGCATATATTCCGTTGTAATAATCTAGACATGAAACAACATTCTGTTGTTTATTTTGTTTATTGAATTGACTAGTAATTTGGTCGCCTCTGTTGGCAGGTTTCTCCTTACCGCTTTAATTTGCCCTTAATTGAAAGAATCCCATGCTCACGGTTCGGTTTACTTGAGTTTTAAGGAAAAAATCAGCATCAAGATTGACACCCAATAGTTTCATATATGTCTTTGGAGTGGTGTCGCTTCCTTAAATGGTTCCTGAGTTAACAATGTTATGCTGACGTCTGCTTGTGGCAGTCCAGAGAAACTCAGTCAATGACGGATTCAATAACAATCTATTTGAGGTCAACCAGCGGGTGATTGCTTCTAGACACTCAATTATGCAAGCTCTTAGACTGTCTACTTCCTCTGGTAAGCAGTAAAAGCTCGGTCATCAGCGTAGCAGTGAGATAGAAGACCAAATGATTCGATTATTTAAGCGATATCATTTGTGAAGAAGATGAAGAGATGTGGGCCCAGAACAGACTCCTGGGGTACTCCAGATGAAAGGGTTGCATATTTTTATTGGTTTTTTCCCACCTTTACGGCTTGTAAACGGTTGCCCAAGTACAATATCAGCCAGCTCTTTTTGTAAAGGTCATTTTTCTTGGCGTTTGTAAAGGTCATTTCATGAACATTCTCCAGGCCTAAAGAGTCCTAAATTCTCCAGTCTTTAAAAATAAATATCAACTCTACCTTTGTCATTTATCTTTTGATAAATAATGATGGGGGTAGCAAATGTAAAATCGAGCAATGTCCAGTGTTTTAAATAGAATGTCCTCCGCGTGCAAAGCTGCATCTTCTCCAAGCATAAACTTTCTAATTAAAGTGTGTTTATCGGAAGTGACCTGCCAAGTTAGTCTATATATTTGTAAATAGTAAACTTAGAATCTACAAATTCTTAATAAATTGAACAGCGCCCTTGAGGTGATTTTTTACAAAAATGATTCTATACAATTTTTTTTTTATTTACGCACCAGATTTAAATGTCCGGGTTTAATTTTCCCCACAGGAAAAACTAAACCCTTTCACACACATCCCAAATGATCATCTGGTCAATCCACGTTATGCAATTGCACTATATGTATTATAATTACAAAACAATACAAGAACAACATGTCAACCTACCAGAGACCAGATGGGAAAATAATTCACCGACTCCAGATATTTTCATATCAGAGGGTTCGGCTCTGTGGAATTCCTAATTGAACCTATAAATCCTACTGATCCCTCAATATAAATATTTAAAAAATCTTTTGTAATCCTACATGTATTTAAAATTACCGATTTTTGCATTTTTATATATAAATTCTGTGACAAATCTAATACGCCTAAATTTTGAATCAGAGACCTAGGTATAATGCCAGTAGCCGAAATAACAAATGGTAATATTTTTATAGTCCGAGAATGCCAAATTCTTTTAATCTCATTTCCTAAATCTGTGTATTTTCTATTTTTTTCAGAAACAGTTTTTTGAATATTACAGGAATTTGGAATAGCTACATCAATGATATAAGTTATTTTTTTAATTTTGTCATGTAAAACTATATCAGGTCTATTATGACTAATTGTTCTGTCTGTTAGTATAGTTTTATCATAATATATTTTATAAAATTCATTTTCTAAAAATGAATTTGGTTCATATTCATAATATGGTACTGTATTACGGCAGTCAATCAAGTTATGTTTAATTACCAAACTTTGGTGGATTATTTTTAAAACCTGATTGTGCCTAAATGTATACTCGGACGGCGCTAATATAGAACATCCCGATATAATATGTTCTATAGTTTCCGGAAAAGCCAAACATTTTCTACATAAATCATCAATTTGATTTATATCTTTGATTATATGCTTCCTATAATTTTTAGTGTTAATGACTCTATCTTGAATGGCAAGCATAAATCCTTCTATTTCTGCGCTCAACTCTCCAATACTCAACCATTTGTTTGACGAAAGTTTGTCAACATACGTTTGGTTGAGATAATTGAAGTGTTTTGCATGAATAATTTTATTTGACCAGGAATCTAATAATTCCTGGTTAGTATTTATAAGAATGTTGGCATTCTCGTCATATAAATTTAAAGGTGTAATGTTTCTATCTGCCTTGCAAATTATTTTGTGCATTTCTGAGCTATTAGCTTTCCTATGGAAAAAAAAATTCTAAGCATTTCTACCTGATTGTGTTTCAAAGATGTTATTTTGACTACACCTCTACCTCCTAAATTTCTAGGTAAATTAATTCGTTCTATAGCTGAATTTGGATGATGGCAATTAAACTTTGTTAACGTAGTTCTAATTAATCGTTCTAAACTATCTAAATCTGTATTGGACCATTTAATTATGCCAAATGAGTACGTTAATAAAGGTATTGCCCAAGTATTTATTGCTTTTACTAAATTTTTAGCAGATAGATTGCATTTCAAAATTTTTCTGATCCTAGTTTTTTTTTCTATCCAATTATTATTATTATTATTATAAGAATTAATAGCAAATATCTATTACGGACAAAAGCGACGTTAGTTGTGTGTGTTAAAGCATTAAATACAAGCTATTAGAGTATCCGATTTTTAGAGGCAACTACGTACAATTAGAAATTGTATCTAATATCCCTCACCTACTGCCGCGGCCGGTAGCGCGCCAAATAAGTGTTGTGTAATAAAGTGGTTTCTTTTTCATTCATTTAGATTGCTACACCACCGAGTGTTTGCTTCCTTCAATAAAAAGTATTACTTTGTAATATTAATTCCCCATACACATGTGTACGACCTATTTTCTACCAACGCCGAATATGTTTTTATTTTTTTATTTTTAATATGTACATTATAAGTATTAATTCGTATAATATTTAATTTTAGGCAAAAGCCGTGCCGTAGTGCCGTAAACAGAAAAGTGAGTTATTGAAAATATTCAAATGGTTTACAAACCGAAGTCCTAATTTTCTCCGGCAATTCGTTCTCAGCTGTCTTTTTTGATTCGAGTACTTTCCAAAGACAATGCAAAATTTTTTTATCGATATATTTACTCTCACATTCAGCTTCCTGTTTGGAGAGATCGTCGACCAGAGCATTGACTTCAGCGGATACATTTTCAGCTTCGTTAATAGCCTTCATAGTTTCTTCAACAGCACTTGCAATACAAGCCGTTGTTTTACTCATTTTATCTTCCGCCATTTTGTCAAAAGCAGATTGTTGGTCCTGTGTGAAAAAGAAATCTTTTGAGATGGATTTACATTGTGTTTTACAGTCGAACTGTCTTAACAAAAAATGATTTTTAAATTACAACTGATTTACAACAATTTACCATACATAAATGGTTGTTTATCAATTGAGTTAACCCTAAAATATGTTATTAGGAGAGTTGTAAATGTTAACCTCACAATTCTCTGCATAAAATCAGATAAAGAAACTGTTTTGGTTACAAAAGAACTTCAGTATTTTGTTGGAGGAGCTAATAAGGGTACCGAGATGAGAAGACGAGACGAGTTTAAAAAGCATGCTATTCTAATTTAAATTAAATAATATCACTTCTTCAACTTTTGCAAAATCATATTAATCTTATTGAATGGTATTTATGTTGTGAGAGTGGATTATTATGTTTGTGTAAAAAAATGATTGGCGAAAGACCTTGATTTTGTGTTACTATCACTGCTTAAAAATGATAAAAATACATGTTGCATAGAAAGGAGAGGACTCACCGGAAAAGGATAAGAACTTGTAGGCTGGCAATGCACTTGTATGCTTCCTTTCCCACCCAATAGGCACAAAACAGTAATAGGCGTGAGGTTCGTTTATTTTATAATACACGGCGAAGTTGTTTTAATGGCGATTGACTGATAGCGGAAGCTATATGTTGCGGCGGGAGTTTATTGCAGACTGACTGTGGGTAAGCTTGACGGATAGGCAATTAGGATAGGTAGGAAAAGGAACTTGCAACAATATTAATACCAATCTCAAGCAGTGACAGTATGTATGCGTGCTATGTAGGTATGTGTATGTGTAGGTATATGTATGGGCGTAACCATGCCCCCCGCCTGGAAGGGGATGAAAGAATCCACTTCCATAAACCAAAAGAGTGCCAATACGTTTTAATGCGCAAACAAAATTGTAACACGCGGTAGAATGTAGGTATGTGTATGTGTAGGTATATGTATGGGCGTAACCACTTATCCTGCCGAAGAAACCTTTGGTTTCGAAACATGCTGTTAATTTTGATTAAATAATGGTGTTTTACAAAGTTATATATTTTCATATAATCAAAATTAATTAAAAAAACATTAAATATGCAGGCCTAGTATAAAAATTATCTACGTACCTCTCCGCACTTAACGGCGCTCGCAGATTTGTTTGCTATGCTTTCAATTGCTTCATCCACATCCTTTTTGACCTTTCTGTGAGTATCGTGGAGATTCCTTAAAAAACCTTTTTTTATTATGGTAAGTTTAGAAGTCAACATAAATAATGTTTTTTTTCCTTTCTGCGCTACGTTATAGATAGCATTACGCTTGTTGTCGAAAAGGCGTTTTAAAAAAAATAGAGACATTCTTTGATCCAGCAACGATTCTGCATCCGAATCTTCCATGGTTTTTAATATTGGTAAGTTGGCTATTAGATCCATGTCCATCTGAATATCGTCAATTTTGTTTCTCAGAAGCACTTTGTGAAACAAGACATCCCTTGTTAATTCATAAAAATCAGCCTAAAAGTTACGAACGAGATTCGTTTTAAGTTAATACAAAAATAAACTTATTTTGACACCTCGCGTAACAACTTCAAGGCATTTTCAAAATTTTAAAAATATATTTTTTTAATGTAAAAAAGTATTTATATTTTATAAACTTAATGTATTTATTTAAATAGGGAAAAATAATATCTACCAGGTTGACGATTGTTGATAAAGTTATTAAGAATATCGGTAATATAATCCAATGTTTCATTTTCTAAAAGAATGTCAACGTTTTTTTATATATACACTAAAGTGTCCCGAGTAAATTTCAAAGCTAGAAACGGTTTTTAAAAGTGAGGGCTATTGTTTCGTTACAAGATTATTTATCAAGTTTAATCTAAGATACTATAACTGTAACCAATTGAGAAAGCAGCACCGCGATAAATACCAACATATAAACACTCAATGCTTCTTGAGTGTTCTATATACTACGGGGATCCAAAAGTAATGAGAATTTCTTTACTTTTTGAAGAAAAACTTCTTTACGCACGTTTGACTTGGGGAGTAAGTTGGAGAATGCGTAACGAGAGCGTTACGAAAAGTGTGATCGGGCAAGGCGAACGGAAGTTAAGAGAGATATATAAGTTAGTGAAGATAGAAAGAGAGAGAGTTACGTTTCGTATATTACTGTAGGGGCAAAAGAGAGAGATGCGAGCACACATTTTCTTTCTCTCTTTCTTTCATAGCCAGTTACGTTTCGTATATCTAAGACACAGTGCAGGCCTATTTTCTATATCGTACTGAAGGAACAAGAGCGAGAGCAGTGTGCCCGCACTTTTTTTTTCTCGTAGCACACTCGTCTCGTTTTTTTCTCGTAACACATTCGTTTTTTTTTTATTTTTCAATATTTTTACACCAATATTTGGTGGCCTTTAGAATGTATGCCCTTGTCCAACCTTTTTTCCACTGTTCAAAACAATGTTGACACACACTGATTGGAATGTCCTTTGTGGCCTGCAGCGATTTTTGTTTCACTTCTTCAACATTATGAAAACATTTCCCTTTCAAGTCCCTTTTCACCCTATGGAGCAGAAAGTCCTCACAGGGAGACAGGTCGGGTGAATAGGGCGGGTGAACAATAGGGGTCATTCCATGCTTGCTTAAATACTGCTTCACATACCACACGGCGTGAGCAGGTGAAGAACTGGTCGTAGTTCTGGTTGAAGAACCATTCCCCTTTCGCCAAGGAGTCAACCCTTTTCGACGATTTTTTCTGATGCTCTCTCGCAACCTCTTTAGTACCTCCATGTAGAACTGTCGGTTAACAGTGGCCTGGAGGAACAAACTCTGGTGAACAATATCTCTGAAAAAAAACCAAAGAGCATTGTCTTGATGTCCTGACTTTTTTCTGAAGAGGAGAGAGTACTCATCCATTGTCTTGACTGTTGCTTGGTTTCGGGATCGTATCCATAACACCACGACTCATCACTCATCACCATCACGAGTAACAATACCTTTGAGTGACAGATGTTTGTTTTTATTCTACTCCCATATAAATTGATAATAAAATAAAGTGTACACGTTGCAAAAGTCTACAAAGTGATATTTAAAGTGAAAATTATAACTATACGGTGATTCAGCATTATTTACGAACCATCTAAACAATAAAACACTATCACAAGTGCAAAATAAAAATTTATGCCGGACGTTATTCAATATAGTTGGGTATCGTTGAGGTTATTTTTTTTTAGTTGCTGCAGTGCAGTATCAGAACAGTTATGGCCGAGAAAAAAACTAGGAGCAAAGGTCTAGGACTGAATAGTTCTGACATCAGTGAGACCAAAATTGGAATCTTGCCTTAACCTTATAAAAAATTTCAAAATTCTCCTGGCCAGCCTCCAACAGACTTTAAAGGAGGATGCATTAGATTTATTTATTTTTATTTATTTATTTGTTTATCAAGACATACACAGTACATTATAATACAGATTATAAGGTATGTTAAATTAAATTATTACATGGTTATGTACCTATTACGTAAGTCCATAGAATGTCATTTGATAATTACGCCTGAGATATGAACCGGTCTTAAAACTTAATTATTGAATGAATGAAGTAATAATAATAAAAAGGAAGAAAAGAGGGGGGGGGGGGGGGGGAGATAAGGAGACATTTTGAAATCAAGAATTATGTGCTCACTAATTGTAAATTGACTGATTAAAGTTTAATGAAAAGTTAAGTGTGAGTAATTTTAAAACAATTATATCACGCCAATAAATTTAATAAATTAGTTTTGTATGTTTGCAAGGAATCATGAAAAATGTCTAAGTGTAGTAATTTTTCATAGTGGTTATAAGTTATGATTGCGCGAGTAATTGGTGAGTTACTCGCTGCATTAGTGTTATTGGATTCTATATGAAAAAGAGAAGTGTGCCTGGTACGCCTCATTGGGACATTTAAACCAATAGTGGATAGCAATTCAGGACTATCTATTTTATTATTTAGCAGGTTATACAGAAACAGCAGATCTGATAATGTGCGTCTTTTTTGTAAACTTAACATGTTATTTGTAGTTTTGTTGTATTTCTTGAATAAATATTTAGAGAATTTATTCTGTATACTTTCTACTATATCTATGTACACCTTATATTGAGGATTCCATACCGGGGACGCATACTCCAGTGGACTTCTGACCAATGAACAAAACAACATTTGAAGAGTCTTAGCACTTTTGAAAACTTTACATATTCTTAATAGGAAACCTAGCATCTTGTAGGATTTTGATATTATGTGTTCGATATGCTTATCAAAAATTAATTTGTTGTCTAAATAAACACCTAGATCTTTACATGTAGACGTAGATTGTAAAGGTTTATTATTCAAGTTGTAAGAATAGATGATTTTATTTTTATTTCTAGTAAATGTAATTGAGTGACACTTAGAAATGTTTAAGGAGAGTAAATTTGATTCACAATACGCGCACAAATGATCAAGATCACTTTGTAATTCTATACAATCAGATAAAGACTGTACAGGTTTAAAAATTTTCATATCATCCGCATATAACACAAAGTAACTATTTTGAAAGCATACATTGATGTCATTTATGTAAATATTAAATAAGAGTGGTCCGAGATGCGACCCCTGGGGCACACCCGAGACAATTTCCGTTAAACAGGATGCGAAACCGTTGACAACCGTGATTTGGTGCCGATTACTGACATATGATGCGATCCATCTATAGAGATCACCGTGAATTCCTAGACTAAATAACTTCTGTAAAAGAATATAGTGATTAACACGGTCGAATGCTTCGGAATAATAAGTATAGATGGCATCTACCTGGCATCGCATATCCATTTGAGCATGAAGAAAATTTATAAAAGACACAAGATTCGAGGTTGTGGAGCGATTTCTCATAAAGCCATGTTGATTAGTTAAGAGTGAAGGTGAGATGGTAGAATTTAATTGATCGTAAACAATTTTTTCCAAAACTTTACTTAGAATGGGTAATTTGGATATAGGTCGATAGTTGGAGACATCATTTTTACTACCATTTTTAAAGATTGGGGTAATCAAGGCTGTTTTCCACTTGTCAGGAAATGTTCCTTCAGATAGCGATAGTTTGAAAATGGCAAAAATGGGGGGTGTCAGTTGTTTACTACAATAATTTAAAAAGATTCCTGGAAGTTGGTCATTCCCCGGTCCCTTTTTGATATCGATGGACTTAAGGTATTTGAAAGTAATGTCTTCATTGATCTCGATTGAGCTAATAATGCTATTTGAATTTAAACAGTCACTAGCATTGCTTGTATGAGCAGGTTGAACATTCGAAAATACAGAACTGAAATACTCGGAAAATAAATTGGCTACTCCTTTACTGTCATTAGCAGTTTTTTCACCATAAATCATATGATCGGGGATGGTAGGAGATTTTCTTTGAGAATTGACATAGGACCATATTTTTCTAACATTATGCTGTATGCCGGATTCTATCGTAGAAATGTAGGTTTTGTAAGCCGCTGAAGCGACCGTTTTTTGTCTTTTGCGAAGCAAAGAAAATGACAGATAATCAAGAGGGTTCCGGTGACGCTTCCATGCTCTAAAGAATTTTAATTTTTCATTAGTTATTTTTATTAAGGCTGCCGTGTACCATAGTGGATATTTTCCAGATTTCACAACTTTCTTGGGAATAAACACATCGACAATTTGTTCAATTATAACGTAAAATGAATGTAACGCTGTATTTACATCCGGTGCATTTATAACGGTAGACCAGTTGGTCTCATTCAGTTTCTCATTAATCTCGGTGTAATCTGCTTTATGGAATAATTTTATTGTTCGAGGAGTTGAGAGGGTTGCATTAGTGGATGGAAATTCTAGCTCTATAACCAATGATTTATGATGAGCATCCTCTTTAACTAAAGGGTGATCGGCAAGCGACACCTTAGCTGGAGTGTTACGGAAAACGAGGTCCAAAATTCGTCCATAGTTATTAGGTAAATTGTTAAATTGGGATAAATTTGCAAAATATAAGCAGTTAAGTAACGTGAGTGAACATTGGTCTCTGTTAGTTGACATTTGTTGATTATTCCATTTAAAATTTGGCATATTATAGTCGCCTATGATTAGAAACTGGTCATTGGGAAAACGGATTGTTAAGTCAGAAATAGTATTTGTATGACTGGTAAATAATGCTAATCTTTCTGAAGAAGGTAATTTGACGTTAGATGTCGCAGGAATACCACCATATGAAGGTGAACAACCCTCGGAGACCGTCAAGAAGCTAGCAGCGGCTGTAGGCGTTGAGTTTCTTCCTCACGATATCCTGGGAGCTAAAAGTTTTCCCGACAGGCGACCAGGAGTTCCCCCGAAAATTTGTATCAGATTCACGGATATTCGCAAAAGAAGCCTACTACTAGTAAACCGAAAAAAAATTCATCTTGATATCTTAAAATACTTTAACTGTGAAAAGATTTTCATAAGTGCTATTCTTAATCCTTATTACAAAGAACTTCGTATGGAAAACCAAACAAATATGCAAGGAAAAAAAGTTTTCGTACGTTTGGTATAAAGACGAGAAAATTTTGGTGAAGAAATCATCCACGGATAAAATAATATATATTAAATATTCTGATGACTCGTGTAAAATTATTTAGGATGTTGATGAGCTCTGTCACATGTCGAACATTGGCCCGATCGCTCTTACCATACAAAACCTGATAATTCACACCCACAATGCCAAGATTACTTAAACCTACTTACTTACCATGGATTGAAATCTACAATAAATCACCCGACTAGGGTCACCAAAGAATCCAGCTCTTGTGTTGACCACATTATGTTAAAAACGAATAATCTATATAAAACACTTGATTTTGGATCTACTATTACTGACCACTACACAACTATGATTTCATTAAACACACCATCGAAAAATATAAAACTGAAACACAATTATCACATAAAACGAGTTGATTATGAGAATCTGTAATTATTGGCACAACTTACTACAGATACCCAACGCTGACTTACTTTATAGACAAACTACAAACTGAAATAAATAACACTAATTCTATAGTGAAAACAATCCCTCGCAAATTTAAACCCCTAGCTCCCTGGATAAATCACACAATTAAAAAAAGAAACTTACTCCATAAAAAACTTCATTGAATCCTTCTGACACTTTACTTAACAACTTTTACAAAAGACACAGAAACATATGTACAAAAGTTATCAGGAATGCTAAGGAATTATATTATAGACATAAAATAGAAGAAAGCAAAGGTAATCCAAAAGAAATGTGGAACGTTTTACGCGAAGCTTCTCATACTAACCTAGCTTAAACACTGACCTAAAACAACTCAATATTAATGGACTGACCGTCGACTTCTCAAAGAATCCGGAAAAAATCCTAAACCATGCCAATGACTTTTCCACTAATGTCGGGAAAAAATTTGCAAACAAAATGTCCTCCCCGAATTATAATACAAAATTACAGGATAAAACACATTTACCCCATTCTAAACAATTGAAATTTCAAACGGTTACACATGACGATATTAAGAATACAATTAACTCATTAAAAGACACAAAGTCCGCCGGTATAAATGGCATCACCTTAAATTTACTCAAGACACTTGTTCATGAACTATTGGAACCTCTCACTTACATAATTAACCTCAACATATCACAGGGAATTTTCCCTTAACTAATTAAAGCAAGGGCTCGTCATACCCATACACAAAAGTGGTCTAAGAGTGGACATTAACAATTATAGGCCCATAATAATACTTAACTCACTCTCGAAAGTAGTTGAAATAATAATTAACAAACATCTGAAAACATTTTTGGAATACAAGCAGCTACTCTCCGAAAATCAATTTCGTTTTCGGTCAAATTAGAGCACTGCCGATGCTATTATTGCTGTTACAGACTTTCTTGGTTCAAATTTAGATAAGGGTAAAAAATGCAATCCTATCTTCCTAGACCTATCAAAAGCTTTTGATACTATCTCCCTTGATATCCATATTAATAAACTAAATGCCACTGGTAAAAGAGGAAATGATCTAGAATTTCTTCAAAGTTACTTAACTAATCGAACTCAAAGTATCAAAATCGAAAACAAATTTAGCCAACCCCTCCCTATAACCTACGGAGTTCCCCAAGAAAGCGTCTTATGCCCTATTTTGTTTCTCATACACATAAACGATCTTTGTAACCTAATGATAGATGGAAAAATTGTAAGTTTTGCTGACGATACTGTGCTACTAATTCAATCCGACACTTGGTTAGACGCATACAAAATGGCTGTGAAATCAATTAACTCTGTTACAAAATGGCTAGATATTAATTCTCTTGCACCAAATACTATCAAAACAAAATTCATTACTTCTAGTATAAATATCGTTGGAACCTAATCAAGATTTTGAAATAAAAGTACATGAATGTTCTTGTATTCACAATACATTCTGTCAATGTCCTTGCCTAGATGGAACGGACCATATCAAATACCTTGGTCTTACATTTGATCAATATCTTAAGTGGAATACACATTGCCTACTTATCATGAATTAACATAAAACATATTTATTTCATCAAAAACATTAGGAAAATACTAGATTCGAAATCTAAGAAAATTGCTTATTACTCTCTTTGTCAATCAATCATTGATTATGGAATAATCGCAAGAGGAAGTGCAACACTACCAGCTATAGATTCATTATCGATGGAGAAAAAATTAATTATGAAAGTAATTCTAAAAGTTCCCATAATAACAAGTACTGTAGATATATTCAACAAATTCCATGTATTAGATATTCGACAAATTTAACAAAAACAGTTTTTAAATTTAAACAAAACGATGTTTGTATAATGAATAACAGAGCAATTATTATTTTTTAATTTTTAAACTAACGTTTTTAAGACAAGATTTTTATGCATAGCATAAAGGGTAACAATTATTATAAGCAATAATAACAGATCACTTTGTATAAACCACTATATTATAAAATGATGTTTATTTATATTATTGTTTTTTTATGGTATCTGTCTATCTAGCCGTAAACAAAACATCAGTCGCTGTCGAACCGTGATACTGATAAATGATAATCGAGTGATTTGTTCCTTTATTTTTGTAATAAATTATATGACGCTTGTCGCCCAGACTTTTAATTAGTTTTTATTCGGCGCATGGTTTTAACTTCACCATTGAGTAGGTGCATTTAAAAATATATATTTGAGTGAAGCTTATTCCAGGTGACCGGATCGGATATATGAAAACGCGATAATAGTATGTTTTATAAAACATAAAATAAAACACATACATTTTATGAAAATATCCAAAATATCGTAAACATGCGGCACAAAACAAAAGAACTCATACAAACACCTAAAACATACTCAACATTTGGTCAAAGAAATTTCAAATACATTGAACCTAAAATATACAATAACCTACCTGACAAAACACGTCAATCGAATAATATTAACAAATACAAAATCCTGTTCAAACAGTGGATCATCGAAAAAGGTCGTGCAATAATTAGTCACCTCACCCAAATATAATCCTCTATCTCATTATTGTTACCACTACCTACCAACCTTCAACAAATATGTGTAAACCATTTTATATAGTTGCGCCTAATAAATAAATAATAACCTTGGGAAAAAATCTGGGTCCTCTTCCAGATGATTCTTCAATACGTGGCAAGCTTGAAGACAAAGGCTTTCTTTGGTCCTCAGAGGGGAGATTTGCGCATTTTTGCCGAAAGGAGGAATCTTGATTTACTAGAAATTAAACTTTTGACGAACGCGTGGACCCAGGACCCAGGACCCAGGACCCACAGCGACGCGGTTCCGCACACTGACCGACCGTACAGCAGCCGACCACACAAAACCCGTTCCTCCTGCACTTCTCCACTCTACCGCCCGATTCTAATTACTTTTGGGGGCCCCTACGGTGAGTTATTATAAAAAGACGAAAAAAACTTACATACGTACATTAAAATCGAAATATGCTTACTTGGGGGTATTTATATTACATGAGATGTCTATGTATTGCTTACATAAGAAATGTTTGAAACTTTCCAAATACTTTCTCTTCACCCCCGCGAAGGTTTCTAGATTATTACAACCACATGACAATAAACCTGAAAAGTTTTTACCGGTGGATGTCTTAGACATTCCTATTGAAGCTCCTCTAATTTGGTAGCCGTCTGCTGTGCAGTGTGTGGTCTGGCGTTGCCATGAAGCAGCAGTGGCCTAGAGCAATTAACCAGCCTCGGTTGTTTAGTAGCTAGCTTTTCCATCATGGTTTGCAGTTGCTGACAATAGACATCTGATTAATAATAATAACTGATTAGTGAAAGGTTCGGAAAGTCGGCTATCATGGAGAGCATTAGTTTCTATGTTCCCGATGGTTATCTCCGTCATCGACAGCATAGACTGTTTTATCTCCCGGCTTGCAGAACTAACTTGCCAATGGTTATGCCAGTCGGGAGAGCAATCTTGCTGTTGAACAGAATTAATTCGGATATCGACATATTTAGCGTCAGTGAAGCTGCTTTTAAAAGGCAAGCTCAATTAGTGCTTACATAGTTCTTTTTTGCCTACCATTTATATTTATGTTTAATGTAATATTGTTACAAATATATTTTAAAACGCATTAAAATTTTAAATTTTGTAATGTTTTTGAAAGAATAAATAAATTGAATTGAATCTGCCGTAATCGTCTGGAAAGATTTAAGAAAGCTGTAGTTAACGACACAAAAAAAACACACCTGTGTTTTCTTTTGCGGCACCGTCGCCAACACATCATGAATCCTTCGAGCCGTTTCTGCAGCATTGGTGCCACGGTGAAACTCGTACTCGTAAATAAAACGATATTTCAAGTTTTCCATTTTGTAAACTAAGTGACGCAAAGAAAAAAAACAAATGAATTATAACCTAACCTAACCTAACCAAAGAGGAGATCAAAGTTGCCAGTACGGCAAAACGCCAATTTCATACGTAAGGACCTAATATATTAAAAATGAAAAAATGAATAAAAAAATTCTAATAGGTGGCACGCGAAACTGAATGTACTGGGAATGAATATATGGAACGCGTGAGGGTGAATGGGGCAGAGGGAAGGCGGGTAAAATGGAAGGGAAACGCGGAAAGGGAAGGGGACGCGGGAGGGGAACACGGGACGCACGGGAAAGGACATGCAGGAAGAAACAATGTATTTCTTTGAAAGTTGCATTGTAACGCATGTCGACAACCAACTAGTATTTTATATTTTTTTGCTAAAATAATTGTATTTAAATAAAGAGATTATTATTTAAACGCGGAAAGGGAAGGGGTCGCGGGAGGGGAGCACGGGACGCCCGGGATGGGACATACAAGAAGAAACAATGTATTTCTTTGAAAGTGGCATTGTAACGCATGTCGACAACCAGCTAGTTTTTTTTTATTTTTAAGCTTAAATAATTGTAATTTTAAATAAAGAGAAGAAATTTAAAGGTTTACCATTTAAATATTTGTGGGCGAGAATTATTTAAAAATTATTTCGACTTCAAACCATGTCGGCAGTGACAGTTTGTTTTTCATATATGGCATGTCACTTTGTTAGGTTAGGTTAGGCTAATATTGTTATTTTACGATCAACCTTGTACTACTTGCTGACCATAAGGGACTGCTCAACTGGCTATATTTGCCAGCAAAAAACATTTTATAGTTGACCTCATTACGAGATATTATGCTGATAGGCAAGAACAGCCAAAAAAGCCAGAAATAGACAAGAAGATTCAAGAAGATCCGAGACTAGGCAAGAAGAAGGAAGACACAAAGAAATGATTAAAAAAATCATAACGCCCATCCATTCCTTTATTCCTTCCCTTCCTAAATTCCAATATTGGCTTATTAGGTTGCCATGTATACCGGTCGATTAAACTGCTTCCCATCCTCAGAGCACGTTTTCCAAGTCCTAGCAAATTAGTGCCCCTTGGTGTACTGGTCTCACCGGGACAGGAGTGTTCCTGGCTTGGGGGTACAATCGTATCGTATCGTGCCGACCTCATTATTATGCTGATAAATAATAACTGTTACCGCCTTCAAATAATAAATGAGAAATATTTTGATAACATTTAGTATAAAATGAAAATTGTATCAAAAGTAAGAAATGGTCGATGTTACACTTTCCGAGAAGTTATTTCATCTTTGAAAACTAACAAAATATCCATAAAAACAGAAAAAATGATTGATTTTGCTAAATGAAAGACTTGTGTTAAGTTTTTAATTGAAGTTTTCGTTTCCCATTAAGATTTAATCAAAATTATAATTACCTTCGGCTAAGTTAAAGTGGTAAAATAAATAAGTACATACTTACATTAATTTTGAAAAGCCCGTGATTCATTAACAACGTACCTGAAAATCCAGGTGTACATGTCTAGCACTGCGGCAACACGTGCTACGAAGGTTGTCAGATATATCTATTAGTTGTATCTGAAAATAAATATATTTGTTAGTGTCCGACCGAAACAGGACTTTCCACAGAAACCGACACTTTCGTAGACATGTTAAAAATCGATTGTTTACTGTTATTTGGCTTATTTTTTACACTTATTCAGATATACGTGTTTGATTAAATAAATAAATAAAAAAATAATAATTGAGGTACGTGAAAAAATTATATTTTTTGTATTACTTCTATAAAACAAACAAAATTTATAAAAAAAACAGAACATTTAACTACTTCGTGAAACAAAAATTTGTCAATAATCAACACTTACATTATAAACGAAGGACCTCATTAATTGAGTATTTTAATTTTTATCACGTTTACAATCACAAAATTCTTTTAAGAGGCAGGGTCAATATGACCCTGCACGTTTTGTATACGAAAAATTTCTTAGAAATAATTGCCGCACACAACCGTCTGTCTCAGTAGCTGTAGCTAAGTATCACCCCTCCCCTTCGTGTACCTCACTTTAGGCCAGGGTTCACATCTTTGGGGTGTTCCCCCAAATTTAGGGGGAAAATAAGTGAAATGTGATTTTTTAGGGGTTTAATATGTTCAGGGGTATTTTTAGGATTTTTGTGACTCCATAATGTTGCACCAATTGAGTAATAAAACAAGTAAGAATACACCTACTTAAGCTGATTTTTATTAGGAAGTTTACCGTGATTTTGTGGTGACGCAGCGGGATGTAAACATTTAAAAAAAAATTTTTGAACTAGCGTTTGTCACGGTTCCAATTTCAAACGCAAATATCGAACGTGCATTCTCCATCTATAATATCGTCAAAAATAAGCTGCGGAATAGACTCTCCATTGAAACGTTACAAAGCATGATGATGGTTAGGTTCACACTAAATAGAAATCGTGGATCTTGCTCTAGATTGAATCCATCTCCTAAAATGTTAAGTTTATTCAATGCCAATATGTATGATTTTTAAAAATCTGATTCTTACCAAGAAAATGAGGTAATATTAGAAGTATTAAATCATATATTAATAATCGAAGTATTAAATAATATATGAATAAAGATTATTAAAAACATTGCAGCATATCGTTTAATTATTATTTATTATTTGTAAAAATTTTTTTTTAGAGTTGTTTTCAAGTAATTGGCGGGATTTTAGGGGTTTTTGATTTTAGTTTTAGGGATAAGTATTTTTGAGAGTTCGTAACACTGCTTGAGTCGTCCATCGCCCGCTCAAGGAGCAACATGGGTGTAAATCTGCGACCGGGTAATTATGACCCAGCTCAACGGCGACGTTGCTGCTTTGTGCCGTATATTTTTTTCATGTTTTATTTGAGAAAAAACAAATACTGATTATACGAAAGTCCCTGATATTTCAGTGATTAATATTCCAATGATAGAAAGGTTAGCCAATATATTTTTGCTTTAAGGATATTTTTGTGAGAAACGATTTTGTTTTTTGTTGATAAAAAAATTGATGATTAAATTTAGAAGAGAGTGAAAGTTAAAATTTAAAAATTATTTCAATTATTACCAATGTGTTCAATTATTTTTTTATACAAGGCAAAATAGTAACAATTGTAATAGGGTCATAATGATCCACCTCAACGTTAGTGTAACTTTTTTCCGCTACAATGACGCCGGGTTAAGTGAAATAAAAAAACAATAATTGAAGTATGTTAAAAAATATATTTATTTTTTTGATATTACTGCTATAAAACAAATCAAAATTAACAAACATGTTAACTACTTCTTGGAACAAACATTTGTCAATAATGAACACTTAAAGGAAGGACGTCATTAATTGAGTATTTTGCTGATGATGGCGGGTGACATACGGGCCATGAACTCACCCGAAGTCACCCAAACGAGAGGTTCTAAGAAGTAGTTAAGATGTTTTGTTATTTTTTATAAATGTTGTTGGTTTTATAGAAGTAATATATATATTTTTTAACATTACTCCACACAGGAGGTCACGAGGAAAATAATTTCCCTCGGCGCCTATGTCATCTGGGAGGGTCTAATATAAAAAAATATATAATTTTTTTCACATTACTTCAATTATTGTTTTTTTTTTTTTTTTAACTAATTTAACACGTGTTTAATGTCTGAATAAGTGTAAAAAATAATCCAAATAAAAGTAAACAGTCGATTTTTAACATGTCGGTTTCGGTAACAGTTTCGGTTTCAGAAAATCTGCCGAAACCGAAACTGATGCCGAAACTTGCCGAAACCGAACCTTCGGTTGGTCACTAATTTAAGAGATAAGCTATGATGACCGCCTGACCGTCGGTGGACTACTATCTAATGGGAATAGTTTGAATATAATTACATTCACATTACAGGTAGGGCGCAAGTAAAATGATCTGATCTGGGTCGGGCGGGGGAGAGGGGGGGGGGGGGGGGGGAGGGAGGGGGGGGGGGCGCTCCTGGCGGCACTTTTAAGGGGCGGCAAAATTTCACAATAAATAATAATAATATCTTGTGAAAAATTTTATCATTCCTTTCATATTTTTGTTGCATAATGATTCAGACCGATTGAAAAGGGCACGGAATTTTTCATTACTTATTCTGTGACAAGCCTGGGGAATCCCCTTTCTTCAAATGAATGTATAATAATGTCATCTTGATAACTGCAGCGACTGGCAACACCGTCCGGTCGAATTTTGTTTTACGCTTGGATTTTTATGACTAATATTCTGTGCGAATGATTGAGAGAGGTCCGTGGGCGATGCGCGACAATTCTAAGAAAGTTTCATGGATCGTCACGTGTTCCAATGGATCATCAAACCATCCATGTGTTCCAATTACAATAATAAGAGGAAAACCATTTTCTTGTTCTGAGTGTAGTATCTGAGTAGTATTTTTATTTCAAACCATTCTACAAAATTCGTAATTCGTTGGAAAACCATACTACGCATTATATGAGAGTAATTCTAATTAAATCTGTGGACACGCAAGCAGATTCACCCTTAATTTAAAACCAGTTTTCAATTTGGGAGGCGGGAATGGGTACCGCCGCCCCGGGAACCTTTATTGGATAACCAACACCTCTGACATAGATCACCCCAAGTGGTTCGCTACGTTTGGTGATTTAGCAGGGGTGCCTGGGTTCATGGGGTGAGGTTTGTATCGGATGACCAGGATACACTGAACCCCAGATTCCTACCCACTCCTTAAATCATATTTTTGTTATTGACACTAAACTGAAAAAGAGTCCCTGCCTCTAAGTGTTTTTATCAGAACGTATGTGGACTGAGAACAAAAACTGATACATTTCTTCGCAGTGTTACGAGCGGTGATTATGACGTGATTGGCATAACAGAGACCTGGCTTACAGATTCTATTTCAGATGGGGAGCTTTTGGACTCAAGATACAATGTATTCCGACGCGACAGAAGTATCCAAGGTGTAACAATGGGTGGTGGGGTGCTCTTGGCTGTCAAAAGGGAACTTAATGCAATTTGTAATTACTGTTGGTGTTCTACAGATGAAGACATTTGGGTGACTCTTCGCATCCCACGTGCAAATGGATATACTAGCGTTCATCTTTGTTGTATTTACCTGTCCAAAAGCTTCAACTTCAATGCTCGAATCTCCACCTTCTCGAATGATCTAGATATAAAGCTTTTGAATCAACCTGACGACAAATTTCTTATCATGGGAGTCTTTAACCTTTCCGATATTACCTGGACTCTTCCTGTGGGTGAGGTAAACATGATTCCTTGCAACTATACCTCTACAATAAGCGCAACATTTATCGACAATATTAATTACTGTAACTTCCACCAATATAATGGTGTTCAAAATACGTTAGGAAGAATTCTTAATAATAATAATTGGCTAATTTATATAGCGCCGTTTTCGTGGAAAATCACCACAAGGGCGCTGTACAAATAATATATAAAAGAATTAATATTACTGACTTAAAACTAAGATTTACAATTACAACTAGTGACTTACATCTAAGACTTACAGCTACTTATATTACTGGCTTACAACTAAGATTTACAATTATAACTAGTGACTTACATCTAAGACTTATAGCTAGTGACTTATGACTAAGACATATATATTCTAACGTAAAACTGGTGACTTATTAACACACATATTTACAATTAAGATTAGCGCCAGAAGAAGTAGGAAGTTTTTACATAATATTACAATTCGAGAATACGGGTGCAAAAAGTATAATGAAGGTTAACTGGATTTACGGGAAGGTATAGATATTTTAAATAAATTAATAAATTTAATAGTCAATCTTTACTGCATTAAGGTGATTCATCGCTCACCAGTAAAAAGATTGAGGTATCACAATTAACAGATTACATTAAACAGATTGAGTTAACTATAAACAACGAGAAAAGAGGAAAAAAAAACTAATTAAAATTGCAAAGTTTAAATAGAATGATGAATTTATGGAAAGGAGTATCGGAAAAAGTGAGTTTTCAGTTTGGATCTAAATTCCGCTGAGTTGGTTATGCATCTCAATTCCATAGGAAGTTTATTCCAAGCTTCGGGGCCGGATACTGCGAATGCACGATCACCAAACTTAGTGTTCGGATTTCGCTTAGGTTCTTTCAACCTTCCAATTGCAGAAGATGTCGCTGATCTAAGAGTTGACTGCCTTAGACCAATATTTTCCGGAATGCATAGTTCAGAGATATAGGTAGGAGCCATTTAATTGATAGATTTAAACACCATCCAGCATAACTTGTATTGGATCCTTTCAGGACACTTCAGCCAGTGAAGATTTCGGAGGTGTTCCGAAATGTGCGAAAATTTGGGTACTCCAGTGATAAGTCGTGCTGCGGCGTTGAAAACTGATTGTAGTTTGTCAGTTTGACATTTAGGAAGACTTGCATAGATGCCATTGCAGTAATCAAGACGTGATACTATATACGAGTTCACAAGAAGCTTAGTTGCTTCTGTAGAAAGGTTACTACGAACTGACTTAAGTTGTCTAAGGTAGAAGAACCCCGTGCTAACGGTCCTATTCACCTGGCTTTTCAATGAAAGGTCTGAATCCAGATAAACTCCCAGAAGTTTGACGGTTGTTTTCGCAGTTAAGTCATTGCCGGAAATAGCAATGGGTGAGTTATCTATTAAATGTTGGCGTCTATTTGTGGCTGCCCACAGAAACTCGGTCTTTGAAGGGTTTAGCTTCAGTTTGTTTGAGGACATCCAGAGACTTTTTGCTTCTAGACACTCAGCTATGCGAATTTTAAGGCCGGTGATCTCATTTGGTGTGCAGTAAAAGTAGACTTGCTGATCGTCGGCATAACAGTGAGATAGGAGACCAAATGACTTAATAATCGTTGCGACATCATTTGTGAATAGAATGAAGAGAAGTGGACCCAAAACGGATCCGTGAGGTACCCCTAAAGAGAGTTTTGTGAAGTTAGACTGTTTATTTCCTACCTTCACTTCTTGTGAACGATTGGTTAGATAGGATTGTAGCCATTTTTTTACGCCAGAATGTAAACCGAATGTTAGCTCTAGTCTCTTAATGAGAAAGTCGTGGTCAATGGTGTCAAATGCGGCGCTCATATCTAAAAGTGATAAAAGTGCTAACTTATCTGACTCTATGGCAAGGGTAATATCTGACAGGATACGAAGTAATCCAGTTTCTGTCGAGTGGAACCTCCTATATGCAGATTGATGATCGGTAAATAATTTATTCAGATTTAAGTGGGAAGGTATTTGAGAAGCAGCAATTTTTTCAAGTAGTTTTGCTACAAAAGGCAGATTTGACACAGGTCGATAATTACCCAAGTTGTCGGCATCAAGCTGTGGTTTTTTAATGATTGGGGTAAACACTGCAGATTTAAGTGGTTCCGGGAAGTCACCTGTGCTTAGGGACTTGTCAAACATGTGAACTAGGAAGGGGGCCAACACGTTGCAACATTTCTTCAGAATCATCGTCTCGTCACATCCGAGTTTGCCTTCGATCCTCCAAAATTAGAGTTTAAATCCGTTGTCTCCAGAAATTGGAGAGAATTCGACTTCGAGGCATTTTGTAGTGATTTGAAAGCGTCGCCTCTCTGTGATAAGGAAAAGTATAACGAGAGCCAAGCAGAAGAGTTAGTAACTCTATATAATTCTACGCTACGGGCATTACTCGATAAAAATACCCCTTTCACAGAGAAGGTCTGCCGCATTAGGAATTGCAGCAAATGGTTCGATGATGAATGTCTTCAAAAGAAGAGGGAAATGAGGAAATTTGAGAGGATTTACAGACGAAACCCGACTTTCAGCAATCGGCAGCTTTGGATTACCAAGCAAAAAGTTTACAAGGAAGAAGTCACACAGAAGAAATCTAACTTTTGGTGTGAGCAAATTGAGACAGAAAAGGACCCTCGAAAACTTTGGCAAAACATAAGGACTCTGTCTGGAGAGAGCAACAATAAGGTTGATTCCTCTCTTGAAGCAAACAGCCTCGCAACATACTTCAGAAGTAAGGTTGAACAAATTCAGGCCCTCAGTGTGGTAGGATCGTCTTCTATCGCAGCATCAAGTCCGCTCTCCGGTGACTTCTCTACTTTTGCAGCAGTAACGGAAGAAGATGTCACGCGTGCTATAAAGTCTTGCCCTAACAAGCAATGTACTCAAGACCCCATACCTACCTGGCTCTTAAAACAATGTCTTCCGGATATAGCGCCTGTAATTACCGCAATTATCCAGAAGTCATTAGTAAATTCACTTGTACCGGGAACACTCAAGAAATCAATAATAACTCCGATTCTAAAAAAACAAAATCTTGATACTGACAATACGGATAATTACAGGCCAATATCCAATCTACCATTCCTTTCTAAACTGCTTGAGAAAATCGTTGCCAAACAATTGGTGGGGTACTTGAACTCCGCCGGTCTATTTGCCAAAAATCAATCTGCTTATCGACAGTTTCATTCAACGGAA
The DNA here is from genome assembly GCA_929108145.2 of Limnephilus rhombicus. NCBI lineage: Eukaryota > Metazoa > Arthropoda > Insecta > Trichoptera > Limnephilidae > Limnephilus > Limnephilus rhombicus. The sequence goes on from OV815275.1 coordinate 11,359,175, forward strand.
ACTGTTCTTCTGCGGTTAATTTCAGACTTGATCATCGGGATGGAAGCAGGTAAGTTGGGTTTGGTATCTGTTCTTGACATGAGTGCGGCATTTGACACGGTAGATCATAGTATTTTATTAAATGTGCTTGAAACCGAATTTGGCGTTCGAGGGGATGTTCTCCAATGGATGAAATCATACCTGTCTGGACGAGTAGCCTCAGTAATTTTCAATAATTGTACTTCACCTGAAACTCCCATAGAATGTGGAGTTCCCCAGGGTTCTGTCTTGGGTCCCATTCTTTTCATTCTCTATACGAATCGCCTCGAGAAACTAATTCAATCAGCTGGCTTTGAATCACAAGGCTATGCAGACGATCGTTTCATTTTCAAGTTTTGTTCCCCGGATGAAAAAGACGTCCTTAAAAACGAGGTGGTTAGTTTCATTAACACAGTCTCAAGTTGGATGTCTGTCAATAAACTCAAACTTAATCCGACCAAGACGGAATTTATTTGAATAGCTTCTCCTGGAAGGCAAGCCCTCATCGACTCTAATCCAATCCATATTCAGGGCACAGATATAATTCCTTCTACAGAAATAAAGTTTCTAGGTTTCACTATAGACAATAGTCTTTCTCTAGAATCACAAATTTCAAAATCTGTAAGTTCAGGCTTTTTCCATCTAAGGCAGATAAAATCAATCAGGCGTTGCCTTCCCTCTGATGGAGCAAAGTCACTCATAAATTCGTTCGTTGTCTCACGTATGGACTATTGTAATAGTGCGTATGCTGGCTTGCCTAAAAAACAATTCAATAGAATCCAGTCCGTTTTTAATGCTGCGGCGAGAATGATTTTTGGTGAATCTAAGTATTGCCGTATAACCCCGCTTCTAAAGGATCTTCATTGGCTTCGATGCCCTGAAAGAATAGAGTTCAAGATCTGCTTAATGACCTTCAAAGCATTGCAAGGAATGGCGCCAGCCTATATATCGGAACTATGTGTCCGACAAAACTTAAGCGATAGGCAGCTTACTCTAAGGTCAGCAGATCGAGATGTTACTAATCGTTTAATCGAACTTTCTAGGTCAAATCGAGCCGTTTACTATGATCGATCTTTTCGTGTAACTGGCCCGCTCATTTGGAACAAACTTCCCTCAGCTCTTACTAATATCCAGAACTTGGCTGAATTCAAAAGAGCTTTAAAAACAAACTTATTTAAAAAATCATACCTTTCATGAATTTTAACTCCTTTTCAATATACTTTAATAAGCCATGTTCCTCAAGTTTCTGGTAATTGTTTGGTTTCGATTACCTCCTTACTATAGTTTTATGTGCACTCTGAATTTGTATTATTTCTAAATGTTAACTGCCTCCTGTTCTATATAATTTAGTTTAAATGATTCTTGTTGAATGGCACCGTGATGGTTTATCATTATATATTGTCCTGTGCCAAAACAGCACTCACTATTGTTGTTAATATTGTTCTTTAGGAATTGCTTTGTATATTTTTGTATATTCGTTATTTCACATTATTTAATTAATTTTTTAAGGACTCGTAAGGAACACTGTAGGTTAATTTTAAGTTTATTATAATTAAGCGCACTTGAAGTGAAACATCACAAAACTGCGCTATATAAATACTACGTTATTATTATTATTATTATTATTATTAAGCCACGTTGGGATGGGGTCAAGAACACATTGTTTATTTGGCGAACACGGTGAGTACTTAATCTGTAAATAGGTTGGTGCGACGGATGTGTTTCAATAGAAAAAGAAGCTACATTTACCTGTGAACTATCCCAAAATCTGACCATAAAAGGAATATAGATGATATATTCATTAATTTTTTCCCAGATTTATATAAATTTACTATAAGTATGAGGTTACATGAGATCTCACTGATTGTGATTAAAATAAATGAGTATATAAATATTCTATAACAATATATTAGAATATGAGAACATAAATGAATAAATATATAAATAAATGAACTGATACTTACCTTCATTAACAGCCATAATGACAGAGTGAAATAGAAGTCAGATAGATTGACGTTTTAATCGTTGAAGGTCATTGGCATTATTTATTATTATGATTTTTGAGCTGTCAATTTCCTTCAGTAGGATACGCCCTGAAGAGCCCGAGAGGGATTTTTCAATATTTAAAGTTTTTTTCGTATTTTTGCGTATTTTGGAAGTCATCTGTATCGATAACAGCACCTCAAAAAAAAGTTTGTCATTATATTTTTTTAGATACGTGCATTTTTGATGCCTCAAGCTAAAACTAAATATTTAAAAAAATATTTTTTCTTACTTTATAACTCTTTATAAAAGATCAGTTTTCAAAAAATCGTCAATGTTCCACTGATTTTTTTTCCATCTGTCGTCATATTCGAAAAGAAAAAAAAATATTGAAAAATATTTTGTTATAGGACACATATCAACCTATACCCGCCTATTTATATATTTTTATTATGTAGCTTAATTATGATGTATTTAAATTTTTTAAACCACGTCAATCAACGTACTTTAAAATCATTTTTTTGTACTTAAAAACCTTTTTTCTGTATAATAAAAATATTACCCAATAAAACAGTGTTTTACCTATACAATGTATAAACTAATGTAAAAAAAATTAATGATTTATTTGATTATATTCAATTTTCCTGAGCATACAAAATACATAAAAACTATGGTGTTTTCGATATTCTGGTCATAACATAACGCGGAAGTCTCTCCGCCAGAGTGGTCGTCTGTGACGCTCTATTCCGTGAAGCTGTGTTGAAAAACATAAGTGTATTAGTTATTGAGATGTAATACATATACTCTGAATGAATGAAACCAAACTGTATAATGTGTTCATGTAATTTGAAGGAAGCCTGTCAAAAAGGATTTCAAAAACATGCGTAGCAAGGGACATACGATCATAGTATGCTTAAACTTTTTAACATTGTACCCGTTTATCATTTAATAATTAACATGTCAAAAGGAATTAGTTAACGGAAGTGGCCAGGACGCGGCCTTTCCTTGTATATTGTAACTTCTGATGTGTTGGCTGTTTTGTGCGCGTTTCAAACGGAGCACGTAGAAAGGGACAAAATAACTAGAATACCCAGGACACGAATGTTAATATATTTTGTACCTTCGCACATATTACCTTCAAATAGCTTCGTAGGGTAGCTGCGCGCTTTATTTTTCAAACGGAGCACGTAGAAAGGGACAAAATAACTAGAATATCCACGATACGAATGTTCACATATATATTGTACCTTCTCACGCGTTACGTTCAAATAGCCTCACACAGGGTACATCATCACTTGGAACAACAAAGCAAGTTTTAATTGTATTGTGGTCTCTCTCTAGCGCGGCGCCATGGGTATGTCAGAGCGAGACCACAGTAACAATACATTGAAACTTTTCGCTATTCGCAGATATCATGTTACATTGGACAAAAGTGTAAGGGCTGTGCAAACAAATGATTAAATATTATAATCATTCAAGTATTTAATCTTGCTATTTTCGGCGATCCAAAACTTGGCGTCAGCTCAATACCTCCGAATGAAAAAGCATGATTTTTAACCTATTTATCATTACATAGTATAAAATGAAGTCGCCCAAAATGTATGTGCGCATCGATCTTTTAAACTACGCAACGGATTTTCATGCAGTTTTCGCCAATAGATAGAGTGATTCAAGAGGAAGGTTTAATGCATTCTTATTATAGTAGAGAAAAGCCGAGAAATTCAAATATTCAATTAAGGTAACGGGCGGCGGGCAGCTGGCAAGCGGGTGGTATGGATTTTATAAAGGTTGGGTAATGGCGTTGTGTTTCATTAGCCACAGCAACGTATGACCGGGTCTGCTAGTAGCATATATACTACAGGTTGTATATAGACGTATCCGACGACTTTTACCAGATTTTTTTTAAAACAAACTAAAAAACAAACAAAAAAGCTTTCGCCGCTAGTTTTAGATTTCTTTGGCTATATCTAATTTTATCATTTACAAAGGATACAGAAAACATACTTACCTGGCAGGTCACTTCCGATAAAGAAGAAAGTTTATTCTTGGAGAAGATGCGATGTGCACGCGGATACACTACATTTAAAACAATGGACAAGACATGATTTTAGATTTGCTATCCCATTACTGTTGATTTTACATTTATGAGAAGATTAGTGGCAAAAGTAAATATTTGTATTGAAAGACTGGAGAATGGACTGGAGACTCTTTATGAAATGAACATACATGTTTCTTATTCATCAAACACGGTAAAGCCATTTCAAGCACAGTTTCACGTTTAATGGTGGTCTTACCAGGGCGATACTGAAAATACCTTCCATTCTGGAACGTGCCACAAATATACTTTATATTATTTCAAATGTGTTGATTGTGAAATAACACAAATTAATAAAATTAAATTTGACTGTTTCGTGTACTATATAATCGGTTTAAAACTTTTAAACAATTGTAAATTGCAGGTCAATTACACAAAAAAGCACAATTTCAAGATTGAAAACTTAATCTATTAATTAAAATATGTATTCTGACATATTCTGACATTCAGTGCATTAACTGCAAAAAAAATTAATGAGAAATTAAAATTACAATTGCCAACTGACCATTATGCTTGGAGTAATGAATGCTCGGTACATTTGAGGAAAATTGAAGCTGAAAAGAAGAAAATTGATTTTTTATGCCATTAAAAAACTCCTAAAAAACTCGCAAAATGCTAATGTCAGAAGTGAGTATGAGAATTTGGCAGAGATGAGATTGAATGAGAAGGAAATGGACGGTCTAAGCATTGATGAAACATGGAACCACATAAAGGTGAGTCTTTGTAAATCTGCTAGAGATATATGTGGAATAAGTACGCAAGGTAGGAAGAAAGGTGACGCATGGTGGGATGACGAGATCAAAGCACTGGTCTCAGAGAAGAAGAAAGCATGGTTACGTCTGATAGCGGCTGGCACTGATTCTAGCAAGAGAGAGATAGAGCGAAAGAAGTTTATAAGGGATGTAAGAAAAGAGTAAGTTTTTTTTTTTTTTTCAAAAGAAGCAAACACATTGTGACTTGACATTTTAAATAAATAAAAAGAAAACACTTTGTTTACGTCACTTTATTATTTGTTCCGTCTACCGGTTTCGGTTCCTCCGTACCATCATCAGAACTGAATATAAAATACTGACAAATACAGAGAAATATACATATATATATACAAAATGTACAGTGGGGGAGGAGCGATTGGGATAACGGGTTTATCCCAATCGCTCCTCCCCCACTTCCCTCCCACAACTGACGCACTGTCCCGCTCTAATTTACTGTCTCTTTCTTTTACATTTTGTATATATATATGTATATTTCTCTGTATTTGTCAGTATTTTATATTCAGTCCTGATGATGGTACGGAGGTACCGAAACCGGTAGACGGAAGAAATAATAAAGTGACGTAAACAAAGTGTTTTCTTTTTATTTATTTAAAAGAGTAAGTGTTGGAGTGAAAGAACGAAAGAAACGCCTGGAAGAGAAAGAGGGAATAAAAATGACAAAACACTTCCAAGAAAACATTAAACTGTTTTGGAAGGAGGTCAAAAGGTCCCGGAGTGGTTCAGAGAACGGAAGCCGGAAAGTCATAAAATCGAAAGATGGAAAAATGTTGACGAATGAGGAAGAAATAAAAGAGAGATGGATGAAATATTTTGAGGAGGTTTTCGAAAGCAATCCGGGTGATAGTGAGGCCAGCAGTGAATCGGGTATGAACGATGACGGAGTGAATCCAATCAAAATCAGCATGGATGAAATAAAAAAATCGATAAAATGCATGAAGAATGGTAAGGCTGTTGGTTTCGACAATATTGCTGCCGAATACTTTAAAGGAGATATATTATTATTCTCACATGGTTGTGCAAACTTTTTAACCAGTGTTTAGAGGAGGGTTAAACGCCATTAGATTGGAGAAGGGCTGTAATTATGCCGTTATACAAAGGTAAAGGGTCACCTATGGAATGTGGAAATCATAGGGCTATTAGCCTGCTAAGTTCAGTCGGCAAGTTGTACGGAAGAATATTGATTGAAAGGGTAAGAATGGAAACAAAGGATAAAATATGGGATGTGCAAGGTGCCTTTATGAGTGGAAAGGGATGCATGGACCAGATTTTCTCCTTGCGTATGCTTACTGAGAAGTTTCTGGCGAAAAACCAGAAACTTTTCTGCGCCTTTGTAGATTTACAAAAAGCATACGACCGAGTCGACAGGAAAAAGCTATGGAAAGTTTTGTCCAAGTATGGAGTGAATACAAATCTCATACAGGTAATTGCGTCTCTGTACGAGGGAAGCGTTGCGTGTGTTAGGGTGAACGGTGGTTTTACGGGGTGGTTTGACATCACAAAAGGTGTCAAGAAAGGCTGCGTAATTTCACCATGGTTATTCAATCTATACATGGATAATTGTATGCAAGAAGTGAAAGAGGTGGGATTGGGCGCGAAATTGAGTAATCTGAAAGTATGTTGCCTGTTGTATGCTTATGATGCAGTGCTGATTTCTAACACTATGGAAGATCTACAGTCTCTCGTATCTAGGATGAACGAAGTATGTATGAAGAATGAGCTAATGATGAATGTAAGTAAGTCTAAAGTCATGGTGTTTGAAAGGGAGAGTACGAAAACAGTATGCAACATAGTTGTGAATGATGAATGTTTGGAGCAGGTGGATGAGTTTGTGTATCTGGGTAGTATGTTTATGAGAGATGGGAAGGCTGAAAGAGATATTGAAAGAAGGGTGAATGCCGGTAACTCCATTAATGGTGGACTGAATGCCGTTGGCGCTAATAAAAAACTGTCAAAAAAAGCGAAGCTAGCAGTCCACAATGGAGTCCTGGTACCTACCCTGATGTATGGCAGTGAGGCATGGAACTGGCAGAGGAAGGATGAAAGTAAACTGAATGCTGTTGAAATGAGATCCCTGAGACGTATGTGTGGTAAAACAATGTATGATCGTGTGAGAAATGTGGACATCCGCAAAGAATGTAAGGCTGATGTAAGCATAATGAGTAAGATTAAGAAAGGGACCCTCAGATGGTTTGGGCATGTAGAGCGAATGAACGAAGGAAGTAGTGTAAGAAGAATATACGACACGAAAGTGAATGGTAGAAGAAGTCGGGGACGCCCGAGGAAGACATGGTACGATCAAGTGAATCAGATACTTGAGTCGGGTCATGTCAAAAGTCAGAATAATAGAAGAGAATGTATGAGACGATGTATGAATGTGAGTGAGGCAAAGAGTATGTGCCAAGACCGAGTTGTTTGGCGGTCCGTCCTCTCTGCCTACCCCTGCGGGGAAACGGCGTGATGGTTAGTTAGTTAGTTAGTTAAAAAACTCCTCTAAAAAACACCAAACAAAAAATTGCCAGCTGTACTACCAAAATGTCAGAGGCCTTAAAACAAAATTAAGTTTACTTCAATCTACACTACCAATGTTTGGGCACGAGTTTATACTACTTTCTGAAACGTGGTTAGAACCTAATATTCATTCTAGTGAATTAGGTTTTATAAATCATAATGTGTATAGATTAGACAGAAATACATTCACAAGTGCTAAAAGCAGAGGTGGTGGGGTTTTAATCGCTATCAGCAAGAAATACAAATCAAACTTAATTACAACTAAACACAAACTTCTTGAACAAATCTTCGTGCAAATGAATGTTGCCAGGAATAAAAAGATTATTGTTGGTTGTATTTATATCCCACCAAATTCAAGCAATGAAGTATACAGGTGCCATAGTGAGGAAGTGGAAGTTATACTAAAAAAGCATGCTAATGCAACATTTTTGCTTGCTGGTGATTATAATCTTCCAAATGTGAATTGGGTGAACAGGGACAATAATATCAGTGTAAGTGAGTCTGAACGCATTATTCTAGACATGGCGTTATTTCTAGGCCTGAATCAGGCAAATACTATATCAAATGTAAATCATCGTACTCTAGACTTATGTTTTTCTAACTAAGAGTCCCTAGTAATTGAAGAATGTAGTGAACCGCTGGTGCCCATTGATGGTTATCATCCTCCACTGGAAGTTATTATTTCTAATGTACATGTTAATACCTGTAAACTGTCTTTCAGTTACCAAAATTTTTTCAAAACTGATTACGAGAAAATATGTAATTATCTCCTCTCTTTTGATTGGTCATCTGTGCAATATGATGATATTAACACAGCTACCAATAAATTTTATTCTGTTTTGGGAAAGGCTATTAGCATCTATGTTCCAACCGTAATATGTAAGCCAAACACCTATCCAAAATAGTACACCAAAGAACTTATAAATCTACTTATAACCAAAAAACTTAAACATAAACAGCCTTACTAAAAAAAACCACAGCGCGACCGATTAACTGTGTTATTGCAATAACATAAATAAACCTCGTATACATTAAAACACGTTTTATTACCAATAACGTTTCTTACGTGGTCACGCTGTTAAAACGCATTGAAGATGTGACAACGTTGTATATGGTTTTAATTTACTAGGAAACAATGTTGTTTTAATTTTTCTCCGCAAGGGGCATTATTGGCGCGCCTATGCATTAGTTCTTCGGCCCGCGACAGCCCGCGATGACAAAACAGCTCGGTGTGTTTTATGGCGGGATATCGAAAATTTTGTGATTTTACTTAATAATTTCTATTGTAGTGACGAATTTACTCTTCTGTTCACATAATTGATATATTTATCATGTTATTTGTGTGGTTTACATCAGTTTAATCAAGTTTTTGTACAAACGCCGTACTTTCAAAGTTGAACTGTCAGAATATTGTTTTTTATAGGTTACTTAAAAGATAAAATTTTCATTTTAAGATCTCTATTTTAAGAGAATTTCTTAAAAGTGATAATTTTTTATAATATTTAAATCTAATACATGTGTTCGTAAACGTATCAAAAAAATTAACGTCTTTAGAGATGCAAGAAATCTGTTTTAAATTTCGGTATTATTTCTAAGTTATTTTTTTGGCAATAAAAAAACTTTGAAATTTTTTATTATTTTTTTATTGTATACACGATGAAAAAGTGAGGTAATAGTTTCCTTCCAAATTTATTACATAAAAGGACTGTGTTTTTTAAATTCTGATTTTATTTAAATTTCTCTAAGTTTGGTAATAGTTTCCTTCCAAATTTATTACATAAAAGGACTGTGTTTTTTAAATTCTGATTTTATTTAAATTTCTCTAAGTTTGGTAATAGTTTCCTTCCAAATTTATTACATAAAAGGACTGTGTTTTTTAAATTCTGATTTTATTTAAATTTCTCTAAGTTTGGTAATAGTTTCCTTCCAAATTTATTACATAAAAGGACTGTGTTTTTTAAATTCTGATTTTATTTAAATTTCTCTAAGTTTGGTAATAGTTTCCTTCCAAATTTATTACATAAAAGGACTGTGTTTTTTAAATTCTGATTTTATTTAAATTTCTCTAAGTTTGGTAATAGTTTCCTTCCAAATTTATTACATAAAAGGACTGTGTTTTTTAAATTCTGATTTTATTTAAATTTCTCTAATTTTGGTCAAAAATGTTGTGGGGGGAATTTTTTTTCCATTTTTTTCCGAGTTTGAATCTTAAAATATGGCAGTTTTTGAAAGCTAAAGTGTATTTTAAATACACAAATCTAAAAGGTAATTTTATCTAGTTTTCATAAATGGTATTTGTTTTTACGATACCTTAAAAAATAAGATATATATAGAACATTCAAAATACTATGGAAAAATTACAAATATCGTTAGGACATCAATGGTCAAAACAGAGATAAACTACCCTCTCAGGCCGTGGAAACCATGTGTATTTCTTTCAAAGAACACATTTTTAATTAGTAATATTTTCACATCCGCGGCCGTTTGTCAATTGAATAAAATTTTCACTGGGTTTTTTAGTAAGGCTGAAAGACTATAAATTATATTAAAAAAATTCTGATTACAGTGAATTTAAATATTTAAGAACTTTGTGTAAAAAGATGACAATGACTTGCTACCGTAACCATATAAATGAAATTCAAAACTCCATAATAAACAATGTTAATTAGGTATTTTTGGAAATATTCGAAATCTCTTAAAGAAGATGATTCTGAATTTCCGAGCATTTGCACCTAAATGGCAGCCATAGCAATAATACTGATGGTATTGTTAACTTGTTTGCAAAATTTTTTAAAAGTGTTTATTCAACAGACGCAAATAATGCTCCTCTTCCATCAACAACTCTAGATGAAACTCTTGATATTTCGCAGTGCACCATAAGTCTCTCTGATGTTTTTTTTTTTTTTTTTTTAACAGGTGCTTATATTTTAGTTACATATTTATACATTTTTAAAATTTAAAATTTACATCTTATATCTACAGATACAACATTTTTTCATACATATCAAAATCAATATAAATCTTTTTTTTCCGATAGCCAATTTTTCACCATATATTTAACCTTATTCATAGAATTACATTGCTGTATAGTGTCAGGTAATACATTAAATATCTTCGGTATGATATATTCAAACGTTCTCTGTCCGTACTTATTGTTAAATTTCGGAACTATTAACCCGTCGTTACGCGTGAATCTAGTGCTGTATTTATGTTCTAATTTTTCTTTATGCTGCGGAGTAAATATATGTTGAATTATAATTTTGTGCCAAAGTATTGCCTTAACAGGTAAAATTTTGGCACTCTGAAACAGCAACGGTTTATTTTGTCTCTGTTTGAAAATATTAGGGACGACCAATAATTTTACAATTGCGTTTTGTACAACTTGCACTTGTTTCAGATTGGTTATAGAAGTATTTCCCCATATTGTTAATCCATATCTTATAATAGATTCTGCTAGTGACATATAAATTATTTTAAGTGTTTCAATTGATAGGAAAAAATTTAATGTGTACATTCTGCCAGCAATCGATCTGAGTCTTTTACAGGTTTTTTTTATATGTTTGTCCCATTTAAAAAAACAATCTACAGTACCACCAAGATACACGTATTCCGAAACTAATTCTAAGCTTTCACACTTACAATTAGTTGGAATATTTTTATGAATGCAATTAAAATTATGAGATATAATATTAGGATTAAATTGAAATTTGGCATTAGGTGATCTTATATGCATTACTTTGGTTTTTTTAGCATTTATTAATAGTCCTGCATCATGTGGCCATTTACAGAGTTGATTAAAGTCAATTTGCATGATTTCAATTGCAATTTTTAGATCTTTATGTGATATGACCAATGCCGTATCATCTGCGAATACAAAATGTTTCACAAAAGAGAAAAGTTTTTTCATTATGGTTACATAAATTATATAAAGTGTAGGTCCTAATATGGAACCTTGTGGAACTCCTGCAGATACATTTTTTGTTTTACTAAAAGTATTATTTATTTTGATACATATTTTTCTATCTGTAAGATAATCTTTAAATAAATTTAACACATTTCCTCTTATTCCAATTTTTTCTAGAGTTTTAAGCAGTTTTTTTGAGTTAATTGTGTCAAAAGCTTTAGAGTTATCAATAAATAAAACAATAACATGTAATTTATTATTCAATTGGTTATTTACGTAATTGGAAAAATCTTGCAGTAGTTTTTCAGTATTTTTTTTTCTTTGGAAACCATATTGACTTGGATCAATGATAGAGAATTTTTCAATATAATTATTTAATTTATTTGATAAAAATTTTTCAAGAATTTTTTCTAATGCTGGTAGAATACTAATAGGCCTATAATTTCCCAGTTCAATGTGTTTTCCACCTTTAAATATTGGTCTAGTAATGCTACATTTAAATTCTTGTGAAATTTTTGATTGATTTATTATCATATTTATTAAATGAGTAATTATTGGCCCAAGAGTTTTTATATTTCTTTTTAAATCAAACATTCTTATATTGTCAATACCTGTGCTTTTAGAGTTTTTCATTTTTTTAACAATGTTTTCAATATCGGTTATAGTAGCTCTTGGTATATATAAACTGTGAGGTAGTTCTTCCAGTACTATATTAGTAGCTTTGTGATTGCATTTATGTAACATGTTGCTGATGCTATCCGAGAAGTAATTCACAAAATCATTTGACACAGAATCCTCAGTTCTATCTTTTAACATATATCGTGTTATAGTTTGATCACAATCGTTTTTGGGTTTACGTCCTAAAATATTATTTATCTCGTCCCAGGTTTTTTTTGTATCATTAAAACAGTTTTTAAATTTATTATTATAGTAGTTCGTTTTATCTTTATTTATGAGTTTATTGACAAGGTTTCGTGTTTTTTTATATTCTGTTTCATATGTTTTGTTTGTTGGTGTACTTTTCCATTTTTTATAAAGTTTATCCCTTTTATTTATATGACATAATAATTCACTGCTTACCCATTCATTTATTGCATAAGGTCGTGTATTCGGTTTTTGCACTATCGTTTTAGAACTACTCTTGTAAAAATTGTTAAATAAAAATTTTATTTTTTCATATAATGAAATACAATCCCTCTCCTCTATAAGTTTACTCCAGTTATAATCTTTGATATACCGATCAATAACCTTTTGTGAGATGATTTGAATATACTTATTTGAAAAGTCTACCTGACGTTTATGAGATTTTATATTAATAGCAGTGATATAATGATCGGCAATATTATTTTCACAGACGCAAGCTGTTATTTTTTTGCCTCTAAATTTGGCAAATATATGGTCAATACACGTGCGACTAATTTGTCCATTTAATACAGCCTCTCTGGTTACTACATTAATGCATTTAGTTAAATAATGATTAGTAAGTAAGTTTTCATATGAAGTTATGATATAATCTTGGTCATTAAGCAAATTTAAATTTATGTCTCCAAGTAAGATCATATTTTCCTTACTATTAATTGTATCAAGATACGATGATAATTCCGTTAAAAAAGAAGATTTACTCAAATTAGGAGGTCTATAGATAGCTACTATATTAACTTTAGTTTTGTCCTGGAGTATGAGCTTTCCCGTTATATTTTCAAAATGAAGTGATTGGAACGATGTTGGTCTAAATTCAAATTTATTTCTTATATATAATATAATCCCTCCTCCTGACTTATCAGTCCTGCAGTAGTTATATGCATTATATCCGGGAATATTGTATAAACACGTACTTTCAGTTTGGATAGATGTTTCACATAGCATTATAATGTCAATATGCTTCAAACAATTAAGTAAATATATATGCAATATATTCCAATATTTTTGTATAGATCTTATATTTAATTGAATACAAACAAGATTGTCAGACGCATTTATGTTTTGTTTTTTTATCCAATCTTCTAAATTATTTACTGTACTACATTCTATTTCGTTATCATTATCTATATACGAGAAATTATTCTGAGCCATTTAATTCATATTTAAATTTGATGCAACACAATAAGATTGTGATACAAAGTTTGGTTGATTTTATATATTGAAATATTTCTATAAGAAATAACTCTATATCATAATTAAGTGTAAGCTTCAATTTAATAGTTGATATAATTACATTCATATTTTTTCTGATATCCGTGTTTATACTTAGCGTAATACAGCAATGATTAATATAAAATATGATAAAGCATTTATTTTTATCAAAGATACCACAATTCTTTTTCTTAAAGTAAAAGCCCTTAGTATAATATAATGATACAAAATGGTTTTCCATGCTTTTAACCTTACATAATATTACAAATATTTTATTTTTAGATAAAACAATAAAATTTAATATTATTGTTAGGTTGGTTAAATCCCATACATAAATAAAGAATTTAACACATATTTTTATTATCTGTCCGGTAAACATGAAAAAAGAGCGAAATAGAATAACTTCATTTATGAAACCAATACAATAATTAAAAAAAATTTGTAGGTTTCAACCAGTAAGAAATTTTTTTTTTTTTAACATCGAAGTATTTTGAGTATAGATTGAGGAATTTAATGTTAAATATTTAACAATATAAAAGTGATTGTATCTAGAGCTAATTGGTACAAGTACTTTTTGATAAAGACTTAATAAATATAAAATAAGTATGTTCACATCTAGTGTTATTTTAGAATATTTATGATCTTTTAAGATTTTTATAATATCTGTTACATTTATGAATGTGAAATATAGTACACAGTGAATATATGCATGATTAAGTAAAGAAAAAAAAGTTATTGAATGTATCATTATGATATTACTGTTCAAAAAATAATGTAAAATAATAATGTTATTTTTGTTAGTTATTTCGTGATCTTTTATAATTTTTATAACAATATTTAAGTAATAAAATGAATTTTTAATAACAGAATATAACGACGTTTGGAAATCTAGTGTTTTTATACAATGTATTTTTTCTTCAATATAATATAGAAATAGAAATGTATAATGTTTAGCAATAATAACGTAAATTGTATTTATTGAAATGTAGCAAATTCTACGAGAAAATTTCATATGTATTATAATAGCACTATATCTACTTTGAGACAGGTTTAATGTTATTTCTAGTCAATATTCTATTTTTTCTTTTGCTAAAATGCTCATTTTTTTATACACATTGCATTTCGTATTATCGTTTGCAGAATGCCTGATGTCAATATTCCAGTTCATTTTTTTATTTTTGCTATCACAGTTTTTACATTTAGGTTCTTTATCTTTGTTAGCACAATCTTTGTAGGAATGATCACCAGCGCAGTGTGTACACGACGGTAGTAACTAGTGACGGTAGTGACGGTAGTAATGTAGTAACTAAAGTTAAATCATTAGATATCAACAAATCTGCAGGACCGGATAATATCCCCACAATATTTATCAAAGAATGTATCAAAGTAATTGCTAATCCATTAACCAAACTTTTTAATTTATCTTTATCCAGTGGAATTTTTCCCGATATATGGAAAGCTAGTTATTTGACTCCAATTTTCAAAAAGGGCGATAAAAGTGATGTTTGTAATTATAGACCAATATGCATTCAATCCACCATACCAAAACTATTTGAAAGCCTAATACTTGTCAAGTATTAGGCTTTCAAATAGTTATTTGGGCTTTTTGCCCAAATAAAACCTGTAATAACACCTTACCAGTTTGGATTTATGCCAGGTAGAAGTACACTTTCTAACTTGATTATTTATGAAAATTTTATAACCAATGCTTTTAAAGAAAAAAAAAACAAGTAGACTCTGTCTATACTGATTTTAGTAAAGCCTTTGATTCAGTTTCCCATAAAATTCTCATTTGGAAATTAGAAAAACTTGGTACACGTGGCAGTATATTTGCCTGGTTTGAAAGCTATCTTACTGGAAGACAACAAATTGTTAGAATAAAATCCTCTTTGTCGGAAAAAAATTATGCAACAAGTGGAGTTCCACAGGGTTCACACCCTGGCCCAATATTATTTATCTTGTTTATAAATGATCTTTCAAAAATATTTCATGATGTATTTATCTTACTTTTTGCTGATAACCTCAAAATTTTTAGAATAATTCAAAATATTTACCATTGCAACATTCTTCAAGATAATATCAACAAATTGTTAATTTGGTGTAATGAAAATAGACTTTACTTAAATATCTCAAAATTTCATATAGTTAGATTTTCTCGAATAAATAATCCAGTGATCTTCAATTACAACATTGATAACAATACTCTGGAGACATTAACACAAATTAAAGATTTGGGCATCACTTTTCAATCTAATCTTTCATTTGTTAACCACATAACAAAAATCTCTAATAAGGCCTTAAAAATGTTGGGATTTATAACTAGGCTAACTAGAAATTTTAACAATATTAAGTCTATAAAACTGTTATATTTTGCATATGTTAGAAGTCAGCTTGAATACAATTCTCCCGTCTGGAACCCATATTACAATATACATGTACAAGATGTTGAAAGAATACAAAACAAATTCTTACGTTTTCTTAATTTTAAAATGGGTATTCCAGCAATTATGTTGAACTACAATACTATTTTGAATGATATGAATATGCTCAAATTGTCAGACAGAAGAACCTTCACTGACTTGGTATTTCTGAATAAAATTCTAAATGATTTAGTTGACAGTCCGGTATTGCTCGAATTGATAAGCTTCCGGATTCCACTACGTAATACTAGAAGTCAGTATTTCAGTGCAGTAATTCTGGAACTAACTACCATATGTATTCCTCTTTACCCAGAATACTAATGGAGGGAAATAATTATACCAAGTCAGTGGACATCTTCAATTTATCTTTAAACAAATATAAAATTTTGTTACGAAGGCCGTTCAGTTATGTTCAATAAATACTGTATATTTCTTACTATTCATATGTAAAAGCCCCGAAAAAGGGCGTTAATAAATAAATAAATAAATTTTTAGACCGATTGAACCAAATCTAACAGGGTTATTCACTAAAAACCAAAGAGCTCGAAAAACGCGTCAAGCCGTGATCGCGACTCAGCGAGACCCTCATCGCATTTTATATTCTACACATATATTTATTATTTAAGTTACATATATTTATTATTTAAGTTGTAAATCCTTTTTTAAATCAGATCACTAAACTATGGTCACCCTAAAAGTCTACATGTTTACATTAATTTACTACCTAGCGCCATCAGTTTATAGGTACCCATAATCTCAACCTGTAAGAAATACAACAATATTGTTCTTTCAATATCTGTATAATATTGTGTTATTTTGAATTTGTATATTGTTAACCTCAACACAGGCTTGTCCTAGTGAGGTGACAAATTGTATTATAAACATTTTTACCTGCAGTGTAAAGATAAAATATAACAATAAATATAAAATATAAATATAATATATATGTCTACATTCTAGCTTTTATACATAAAATTTTGTTTTGCGTCAAGTTTTATTATCTAAATTGTACTAGTTTTTTGATTGGTACAAAAACATAATTTATTGTAATTTTTTTATGTATGTATTAAAGGCCATTAGAAAGTTTATAGAAATAAGTTAATAAATAAATTCCAACCAGGGAAAGACATTATTCTACAATTTTTGGATACACTATCCTTACCGTTCCAAATTTTGGAAGAATTTTTAATATTATGTTTTTATTCATTCGCCTAAAAAGTGATGTAATAAATCATTAGTTTATAGCGTACAAAGGAAAATACCTAATTTTCGTAGGAAATGATAATGATTTTAATAAAAATAGATAATGAAGAATTTTCACTGACTTGGTATTTCTATATAAAATTCTAAACGATTTAGTTGATAGTCCGGTATTGCTAGAATTGATAAGCTTCCGGATTCCACTACGTAATACTAGAAGTCAGGATTTATTTCAGTACAGAAATTCTGGGACTAACTACCATATGTATTCCTCTTTGCCAAGAATACTAATGGAGGGAAACAATTATACCCAGTCAGTGGACATATTCAATTTATGTTTAAACGAATATAAAACATTGTTACTGAGACAGTTCGGTTATGTACAATGAATTCTGTATATTTCTTATTAGTCATATATAATGTTTGAAAAGCCCCGAAAAAGGGCGTTAATAAATTAATAACAAAAAACATATAATAATCATAGTTATGTATTGAAGTTTTTTTTCTCTTCGTGTTATAAAACTATTTTATTCTATTTTGCAAAAAACCTAAACGTTTAAATAAATAAATGAATATTTCAACGGTGTTTTATATTTCCATGTTTTGACAGCCTTAACAATTTGCACAGATAATGATGGACACGCTAAGTAGGTGTTCGGGGTTGAGAGGTATAAAAATTCCCAATATTTAGGGAAAATTATGTACAATACACGTGAAATGTGGGAAAATTAGTAATATGAAATATATCAATACCCCTCTAATTTTAACTTTATATTGAAAAGAAGCAGATTTTTATAGAAGTTGGAAAACTTTTTGACGTTTGTAATTTTTAAGTTCAAAAATAACATAGAATGTGGTGTTAAAATCCAGTAAACATCTCCCAATTTAATTCTAAAATCATACTTTTTGAATCTTGGATATCCGGGAGTTTTAAAAAGCTGTTCGCGTAATATTTTAAAATTATTTGCAACAAAATAGGGATTCTCAGGGGAAATTTCCCCAAGTGAAAGGGAAAAAATCAAAATTCAGTCGATCACAAAAGCGACCAACGTGTAATATTTCTTTTTCAATCCGTGTTCGGGAATGATCGCCATAATTTCGGGTTTTTACGAGCGGATACTGGGATCAAACTCATTTGAAGTAACAATGAACATTAACTTTTGGTGGACAGTCCGATTCGAGCCGCGGTCAACAGTGGTTGTGTGTACATTACCTATTGCTTAGTGCCGTTCGCCCGTTCCTGTGCCTCATACAGATAAGAGATTATTGTTACATTTTATTTAATTTTGTTTATCATATACCTATTTGTTTGCATTCCTGCTTACGGCTAATCCGTTTTTGTCAATGAAATAGACTGCGTATTATTTTTTCAGTTTAATTTTTAAAGGTTAAGTTTTTTTATATAATGGAGGAAGACGAAGATAGGCCTCCCGACCCAGGGTCGATATTAAATTTTTCCGATTCAGATTCTAATACTAGCCATGTTTCTATTGCACTCCCATTTCGTAAGCGACGACCATCGCATAGCCTTCACATTCCATCGAAAGTTAAACCTATACCGCCGATTCAACAAACCTCGACCTCTAACGACCTTAACACCAATAGTAACACCCAGACAAGTACTTTAACTAGCGATAATACAAAAAATACTGACTTACTTTATCCTGCTTCCGCTTCCGGTCCTTTTATCGTTATGGTTCAGAGAACTGAACAAGGAAAACTTATTCATCCTTTAGATTTTGGAAAATTCTTATTTGACTCAAAAAATAATAACCTTGGTATTGTTAACGGTTCAATTAAACCAGAAGGACGATATAAATTATCTATCGAGTTTAATACTGCCGCTTCCGCAAATGGATTTGTAAAAAAAATTGACTCACTCTCAAACCATAAATATAAATCGTTCATCCCGACATTTAACCTTACGAGAATGGGTCTTGTGCGAGGAATTCCAGCGGAGATCCCAGAGGCTGAAATTGTTGATGCTTTGAATAATTCCCACGGAACCCCGAAAGTATTAAAAGCACGCCGACTGAACTACAAGGATTGTACTGATGGAAACACGATCTGGAAACCTTCCCAATCTGTTGTTATTACATTTGAAGGACAATCCCTACCGTCTCGTGTGTTTATTTATTATACCTCGCTTCTCGTCGAAGTTTATAAATTCCCAACTATTCAATGCTTCAATTGCTGCCGGTTTGGACATTCAAAACCCGTATGCCGCTCCCCTCCACGTTGTTATTTTTGCGGAGAAGGTCACCCATTTGATCAATGTCCAAAATCTTCCAATGACCCCATTTGCATTAACTGTTCGGGTGCACATACCGCGGTCAGTCTAGCCTGTCCGGAATTATCAAGACAGAAGAACATAAAACATAAAATGGCTACCGACAACATTTCGTACTTCCAGGCCTCAAAGTTATTCTCTCCTGCGAAAAAATCATTCGCAGAGATGACATCGTCCTCAGCTCCTTTCCAAACAACCACCTTTTTAAATTCAACGTCATCTTCTCACAGAGAAACCATTCTCAAGCCAGTCAAACCCAACCCAAAATATACTCCTTACCTTGACAAAAAACAATTGAATAATATTTTGGCCAGCCCGAATGAGAATGCAAAATCCCAGACCCCCAATGGGTGTGCCATTAATGGTAATACTTCCCCTTCTGCTATCCCCGAAATAATGAATAATAATTATTTTATACAAACCTTAATTACCCTTTTAATTTCTATCCTTACAAACAACAATACTGTACCGTTCAAGGCTGCCGATTACATTAAATCTTTATTATCTTGCCTCCCCAATGACTTCGAAACTGCACAAAATTCTTCAGTGGAACAGTAGAAGCCTCTTCGCTAACAAATCTGACATAATTCAATTACTCGACGAACACGACGTTTCAGTAGCCGCCATTTCTGAAACGTGGTTAAAACCCTCCTTTCACTTAAAAATTCCAGGTTATTATTGTCTCAGACACGACAGACCGGATGGTAAAGGCGGCACGGCTCTGATAATACATAATTCTATCCCGTTTAAACAAATTAATATTCATACTCTCTCCGACGATATCCAGACAATAGCAGCTGTCTTATCTGATATCACAATATTATCAATATATATTCCTCCCTCTACGACTTTTATTGAAAATGAATGGGCACCAATCTTAACCCAGATTTGTTCCCCTTATATGATCCTTGGAGATTTTAATGCACATTCCCCTTCTTGGGGTAGCAAAATAACAAATCGTTCTGGCCGCAATCTTTTAGATTTTATTGATACCCATAACCTATGTTTTTTAAATGACGGATCTCCAACCAGATTCACCCCCCCTCATCAACGGAAAAGTGCTATTGATTTATCTCTTTGTTCGTATTCGTTAGCATCTAAATGCTCTTGAGACATCCTAAACGATCCCCTCTCTAGTGATCATTTCCCAATTATAATCCGATTCCACCATCAATCTAACACTTATCCCCCCCAGTTAAAAATAATCTCAAATTTAGAACAAAAGATGCGAATTGGAGCACTTTCTCTTCTGAACTCGATAACCTTATTAATTTAACAAAATCGTCCCCGGGAGACATCAGAATGCAATGTGAGACGTTTCCCTCTATGGTTATATATGCAGCAGAAAAATCCATCCCGAAACACAATGCGAACATTAAAATAAAACACTCTACTCCGTGGTGGGACGAGGAATGCACTCGCTCCGTCAACTCTCGTAATAAAGCGATTTCCTCTTTTCGTAAGTGTATGTCACTAGAAAAATTTTTATCAGTTAAAAAAGCCCAGGCAGAAACCAAACGAATTTTGAAAAATAAAAAAAAACGCGCTGGATGGCGGAAGTTCTGTGAGAACCTGTCTGCGGAAACTTCCCAGTCTTCAGTTTGGTCTAGCTTAAAAAAAATCGGATCATCGTATTCTCCGCCGAGAATCAAACATATATCAGAATAAATTCTTATAGGATTTGCGGATAAAATAGCCCCCCCATCAGTGGCTGGATGTGAAGAAATGCCTTCTATTAAGCCATATCCATCTCATTCTAACTGGCTAGATGCTCCTTTCTCCATTGATGAGATCAAACGAGTAATAAGAGCCCTTTCTGACTCTGCTCCAGGTCCCGATGGAATATTTAATAGTTTCATTAAATCATTCTCTGATATGGCGGTTGAATATTTCTTATCTCTTATTAATAATATGTTTGAAACAGGACTAATTCCGGATGATTGGAAAACTCAAAAAATCATTCCCATTTTAAAACCTGGAAAAAATCCATCTGAAATTTCGTCTTATCGGCCTATTGCTCTTTCATCATGTTTGATGAAAGTAGCGGAGCGTTTGATCAAAAACAGATTAGAGTGGTTTGTTGAAAGTCAAGATATTATCTCACCAAATCAGTATGGTTTTCGGAAAAAGAAATCTACAATGGATAATTTAAGTTTGTTCACAACTGATATCCGAGTTTCTCAATCCCTAAATTCTTATACATTGGCCACATTCCTTGACCTTTCATCAGCTTACGATGATGTTTTACTGAATGTTTTGAAAGAAAAGCTAATTAAAAAACAAATCCCCCCGAAATTGGTCCAATTTATTATTAATTTACTCTCAGATAGGTCCATTATTATTGAGTCTTCCTCTAAATGCTTAAGGCGCAAACTATGGAGAGGTTTGCCCCAGGGTTCTGTTATTAGTCCTCTGTTGTTTAATATTTATATAAGCGACCTAGACTCAGTAATTCCTTTTTCTATCAAGCGACTTTACTTTGCGGATGATATCCTTATATATTTGTTACATAAAAATATTATTCTTGCAGCTAAGGAAATGAATTTGGCTTTACAATATATTAATAATAATAATAATAATAATATCTTTATTTTACAAAAAATTTTAAGATTTATAACAAACAAGAAAAAAGTACATCTTACAATATTTTAAAAGTAACATTAGTACAAAAGTTAATAACAAAAAACAATATACATATAAACAGTAGTTACTTAGAGAGTAGAGATTTGTAATTATAAATTTAGATTTCTCGTAACCTGCCTCACTAGGCTAGCCTGTGTTGAGGCAGTTATTTTACATCAATTTATAATGCTGTGAACATACCTACACTTATATTAGAATGTAATCACACAATAGATTGGTTGCATTAATAATAACAATAACATTGGTACAATAATAACAGCATTGGTTCATTACTAATTTCGAATTTGGGTGAGTGCACCGGTAAATGCTCTATCATTATTTTTTATCCAAATTTTTATGTTTTTTTTGAAATTTTTTTGTGAATCACATTTTTTTATACTAATTGGAAGAATGTTGTAAAGTCTTGTTGCAAGGTATCTAAAGCTTCGTTGACCAAAAGTAGTATGAGTTATGGGAATTTGTAGTAAATCTTTGTTATTGTTTCGAGTATAGCGAGAATTTAGTCTTTTTTCATAGTATTTATGTATGTTTGTGTATAAATGAGTGAGGATTGTTTTTGCATATATCTGACGAACGTCAAACACATTCATAATATTAAAGATAAAGTTCGAGTCCGTAATTAGGGGTAATCTAAGAATTATTTTTATAATCGTTTTTTGTGCCTTTATGATTGGATCTAGTGCTGATGCAGTACCGCCTCCCCATGCTATGATACCGTACTCAATAACAGATTGACAAACTGCAAAATAAATCATTTTCAAGTGTTGCAAGTCGAGAAAGTTTCGTATCTTTCTGAAAAAGTGCATGGTTTTTCTTATTTTGTTTGCAATTATTTGAGTGTGAAAATTCCATTTGAGATATGGATCAATTGTGAGGCCGAGATACTTCATCTGTGTAGTGCGCTCAATGTAGGGACACTGACAATATTCATCGCAATTCATACATGTGTGTATTCTAATAGTGGCATCATCATGAGGTTGACCTGTTATATTTATGCTTGATGTGACATATTTAGTTTTCTCGGTGTTCAATGTGAGTGTATTTGTATCTAACCACTTTTTTACAATGTTTATTTCCGTTTCTGCTTTATTGTAGACAGCTAGCCAAGTGTCAGCTTCAAACAATAAAACAGTGTCATCGGCAAAACTAACTATTTTTCCCTGAATGTTAATGTTACATAAGTCGTTGATATATAAAAGGAACAAAGACGGTCCTAATATGCTACCTTGTGGTATACCATAGTTAGTTGAGCGCTGATTGCTAAGTGTGTTCATTATTTTCACTTGTTGCTTGCGTTCATCAAGGTAGCTCTTAAAAAAGTTAAGTTCATTGCCTGTAATACCGATTGTTTGAAGTTTGTTTATTAATTTACTGTGTGATATTGTATCAAAGGCTTTAGACAGATCTAAAAAAATTGAAATACATTTTTTGCTTTTGTCAAGGTTTTTTACAATAAAGTCAGTTACGGCGGCCATAGCATCTGAGGTACTCTTGCTTTCTTGAAACCCGTATTGATTTGCTGAAAGTAGTTTATGGCTGTCTAGAAATTTTACTAACTGAGCATTTATAATTTTTTCAAATACTTTGGATAGACTGGTCAGTAGAGTTATTGGTCTGTAATTGTTTATGTCTGTCTTGTTACCTGTTTTATGTATGGGAATAACAATACCTTGTTTCAGGTTTGAGGGGAAGTGTCCTTGACTGATACTAAGGTTAATTAGGTGTTCTAGGGGCAATGTAATTTCCGTAGACAGCGTTTTCAAAATCTTGGTTGTTATTCCATCAACCCCGGCAGAAGAAGTGTTTTTAAGGGAATTGATTATTTTTAGAATCTCTTCCCCTGAAACAGTTTGGAGATTGAATCTTCTATTGGGAAATTGAAGTTCTGTTTCAGCAGGTAGAGCATTTCTACAATTTGGTAGACGAGAAGCAAGATTTGAACCAATATTTATGAAGAAGTTATTGATGTAATCCGCAACGAGCTTGGGGTTTTTTGAGGTGTCAATAATTTTTCCGTCAATACAAAGTTTACTAATGTCCTGTTTGTCTTTGGTGTTTTGTGTATTTGTGGCTTCTCTTAGAATTTGCCATATTTTTTTGGGATCGTTGTTACTTTCTTGGATTTTGTCTCTGTAGTAGATTTCTTTCGCCTTCCTAATGACTTCGCCGCATGTATTTCTATATCTTTTGTAGATGTTTATTGATATTATGTCATAAGGATTTTCTTTCACTTTTTTGTGTAATGCGTTTCTTCTACGAATGCAGTTGATAATTGAGTAGTTTATCCATGATTTCAAGGGTTTAATTTTGTTAGGATTTTTTTTTGTTAAAATTGTTGTATTATTAATTAATTCATTTTTCAAAAAGTCAACAAAATAATTCCATGCATCCTCTGAGTTTTTTATTTGTAAAAGCTCTTGCCAAGATTTATTTTTAATTATATTTTTTAAATTCTCAAAATTAATATTATTGTATACGATTGACTGATCTCTTCCGTTTTTTGTGGTGTCGGATTGTAATGTGAAAATTGTTGTGTAATGGTCTGTAATTGTTGATTTGTAAACAATACTTTTGTTTTGTTTATTAGTTTTGACCATTACGTGATCAATGCACGATTTTGATTCATTAGCTATTCTTGTTGGTGTATTGATAGTACTAATTAATCCATGAAACTCTAATATGTTCAGGTAGTCGTGACATTGATGGTGAGGGTTGTTTGGAAGTATGTTGATATTTAAATCTCCCATAATTATCAAGTTTTTAGTGTAGGAAAGACTAGAGAGTATGCTATTTAGACTGTTAAGAAATGGTGTTATATTGCGAATAGATGGAGAGCGGTATATTGCTAGAATACACGTATCATTATTATACATTATTTGCATACAGCTTGCGTCAATAATGTTTATTTCAGTTACAATAGAGTTTAGGTCATTTTTTGTGTATACCACAACTCCATCGTTCTGACTATCGTGTTTTGATGAGTTGTAGGAAGAGTAGTGATTTATGAATTTAGGAGTGTAAATATTTGTCAACCAACATTCTGTGAGAATAATAACATCAAAGTCTATGTGGTGGTTCAGCTGTATCTGGAGTTCATTAAAGTTTTTATTAATAGACCTGATATTTTGGTGCATAATAATAGTATTTTTTGAATCAGTTGTTAGGTATTTACATATTTTCGCATCTGATGTTACAAACAAATTATCTTGATCACCTAGTTCTTTGTATGTGTTATTAATGTTAATAGCCATATTATAATTTATATTACAAAAAAAAAAGTTTAATTCCCTTAAATGAGAGCTCCACTAGTCCGAGGCCATTACTGGGGATTTCAACCTTTGATTGAAAGAGGTACAGGTGAATTATTGTTGCAGTTTGAAAATAAATGCAAGCAATATGTCCCACTGAACTGAGGGGAATCGACCCAGTGAATGACCTGTAAAAGTGAGGCTCTCAATAAAAAAAACTAATCAATTTTTTTAAGATCATCAGAGTGTTTGATATAAATTACTCTATCACTTTCATTTTTTTTAACCATCACTTTACATTACTTGTACCAGACATATTTATATCCCATTTCTTTTGCCTTAGTCTTCGACCTCCACAGAAGATCTTTGAAGTAGGCGCCAAGGGTTTCACTAATAAAAATCTTCTGGTGTCCGTTTCCTTGGGTTGTGGTAGGGTTGAGTAGCTTCCTGTTCAGTAGAATCTGCCGTCTTTTTTGGGGGTTAGTGAATCTGACGTGGAATTTTGGGGGGACTCCTGGTCGTCGGTCCGGAATTTTCTTGATTTCGAGGATGTCATCGCCCTTTATGTCGACACCTGCAGCAGCGGCCACCCGTTTAATTATTTCTGCAGGCTGCTCAACCTCTTTTTCTGGAATCCCTGCAAATTCAAGGGTATCTTCACGCGTTTTTTGTTCCACTTCTGCTAATCTAACTTGAAGGCTCTTTATTATGCCATCTTTTGCCGTTATTTCCTTTCTCATGGTTTCTACTTCCGAGACCAGTTTAATTATAGTCTCCATCTTTAGGTGTATATCATCATATTGATGACTGATGAAGTCTCTTGTGCTCCGGTTCTCTTTATTTTCATCATCAATTTTTTTTAGGATTGCGGATTTAAAAGTTTCTAATTTTTTTTCCATCTTCATCTCAATTTTCTCCAACAGGACATCAATATTTATTCCCTGGGGATCAGATGTAGCACTGGTCCCGGTTGTTTGTCCTTTACTTCTCAGATTTTTATCTGTAGTTGACATTTTGAGCACTGAATTTAGCTTGTAAGGTCGAACACTGCCTATATTCCCTTTTACTTGACACTTGGAATTCACTTGTGATATCCTGTTTTTGTTTTCTTTTGTAAAACTGTCAATCAATTATTCGCAAGTGGGAAGGAAGCACTGTCTAAGTATAAATTAAGATTCTTATCAGTTTGATAAATGCGCTGAAACATTAGTTCACTAAAAACAGAAAAAATAATTATTTATTTCGGGAGTAGAGCAAAACACAGCTGTCAATCGAATGTAGGTATTGTTGTTGTGATATTAAAAGCTGGTTGTCAATAAATGGGATGAATCTGGCGGAATCTAAAACAAGGGTCGTGGCTTTCACGCGCAAAAGAAAAATTCCCCAATTCTCAATCTCTTTTGATAATGTGCCTCTACAAACCGCTACTCAAATCAAATTCCTTGGTCTTCTTTTGAACCATAAACTTTCCTGGCTTCCACATATTCAGATAATTTCTACAAAGTGTGAAAAGGGACTTAATATGATGCGAGCAAGTTCCAGAGTATGGTGGGGATCTCATCCTACCACTCTTAAATTAATATATAATTCCCTAGTTCGGAGCCACTTGGATTATGGCTCATTCCTTTTTGACCCACTCCCTAAATATTTAGATAAGAAAATGGAAAGAATTCAATCAAAAGCCCTCAGAATGATTATTGAAGCTATAAAGTCTTCTCCAATTAATGCGCTTCAGGTGGAATGTGGGGAGCCTCCATTATATTTCAGAAGGCAATTCCTTGCCAATAAATATATTTTCAAGGCTTTATCGTTATCACATCATCCTATTAAACAAAGTCTTAATCGGTTAAGTGTTAATTTGAATTCTAACAAAAGATTGAGAGAAAAACAATGTTTTCCTCTCCTAATTAAAAGTTTTCATCTCTATAATTCTCTATCATCTTCCCTCCAATATCTTCAAGAAGTTCCCAATCTCCCTATATACAATATTCCATTTAAGGCAATCACTTTTGTAACAGACGTATCAGCGTCTTCACAAGACTGTAAAAAAGTACCGGGTTTTTGATGATGGGATGATGAAAAATAATAAAAGGGCTGACCTCCCTAGCACCCAGTGCCTGATGCGTGAAGGACACTGGATGTGCCGATGCTTCTGCCTGAGCCTGGCGCCTGGCGGTTGCCAAAAGAAGGGCCGGCTAGTCTTCAGGAGGTAGGCACCAGGACTGAAGACAGGCAGAAGTCGGCGGGAGGCAGCTGGTTGATAAAAACTTCCAAAGAATAAAACACGAGTTATCAAGTAGAGATGTGAACTGATTTATTATGAAAAGGGTGGGTCCTTTTATACCCAAATTTGGGGTAAAAAGTGCCCACGTGGTACATTTTTGTGGTGGGAGGTTTGACCTTGCCCGTATGTATAAATAGGGCGGCGTTTCCGTCACACCTTATTTTGTCGGTGCTGCCCGTGAAAGTGGTCGCTTAAAATTGCGATTTACAAATAATTATACGGGTTACATTTGGAATATATATGTACATATCTTAATGCTAACATATTTGTGTGGGTATTATTTATCCCTAGATTTTTGGTTTGGTGAGTTTGTGGCAATTTTACAATTATGCTATAAGTTATATAAAGAATCTACTATTTTTCCCAGGTCCCTCGCAAGACTAGCTACTGAAACCTGTTTGTTTCATCGTCTTGCGAGGTCCCTGGATTTTTGAAATGGGAAAAAACGGATTTTTGTAAGGAATTTTTCTAAGTCCTTTTTTGGTACTAAAAATGCCCTAGCATTGCGAGTTTAAGGGTTAGAGGTTTAAATTTTCTTTCCCTGAATGCCCGGCAGGACTCTGGAATGAAATATGTTAATTTCATCGTCCTGCGGGTTGTGAGAGTTTGATTAAGTGAAAAAACATATTTTGAAGGTTGGCTTCCTGCAGGGGCCACCACCCTGCCCAGTGGGAAAGGTGCGTGCCATTTTGGTTGGCCTCCTGCAGGGGCCACTACCACCGTGCCCAGGAAAATAGCAAGTATGTAAATTATAAGAGTTTAAAATGTCTCCCGGTGGCAACCTTAGCACGCAAGCATTTATTTGTTGCACCGGGGCATTGTACATAATAAAAGAGGGTAATAATGATAAATTATACATAAATATATCGGCGAAAAGATCGTCGCTGGCGGCACGGTACTAACGAGCTTAGTGGCCAGAAATTTCGGAGGAAATTTCAAAGAAATGACCACTAAATGTAGAGGATGCCGCCAGCGATGACTTTTGCTGAAAAAACAAACGAGGGTACGTAACACGTCGGTTACACTCCCTCCGTGCAGCTGTGCTGCACTAGTCATCACGACGTGTTGAAGGTCGGTCAGTAGAGGCTGCATCGGTAGGCGGGGCCGGCAGGATCACAGCGAGCTTCATGGCAGGTCGGACGTAGACTCCGGTGCTCGTCTGGATGCTGGCGGTCCTCACTTCGCCGTCTGCAGCAGGGGTAGCGTCAAGGACTCGGCCGCGAGGCCAGCTGTTGCGGGGCATCGCGGGGTCCATAATGACCACCAGGTCGTCTTTCTTGATTGGATTGACGGGGTGGTGCCATTTCTGTCGGGTAGCCAAGGTGGGTAGGTATTCGCGGAGCCAACGCCTCCAGAACATGTCAGCTAGCTGCTGACTGATGCGCCACTGGCGGCGGAGGCATATCTCCTCATCCTGCTTGTCGTACAGCGAAAGCTGGGGCCGGTTGCCTGCTGCTCCCAGCAGAAAGTGGTTGGGAGTGAGGGGCTCCTCGTCTCTCGGGTCTGCGGAGATGTGCGTGAGAGGACGGTTATTGACGGTCCACTCAGCTTCGGCCAGTGCTGTTCGCAGGGTTTCTTCTCTTGGGGCCCTCTCCTTCAGGATGGCCCGCAGCGCGTGCTTGACTGAACGCACCAGGCGTTCCCATGCTCCCCCCATATGAGGAGATATTGGTGGAATGAATTGCCAGTCAATTCCGTGAGACGTCAGATGATCCCTCATCCGGGTGTCATCTTTGAGCGAGTTCAGGGCATCCCTCAACTCGTTGTCTGCTCCGTGGAAGTTGGTCCCGTTGTATGGGAAGATTGTCCTTGGTTGACCTCGGCGTGCCGTCATGCGTTGGAGGGCCATGATGGCTGAGTCGGCAGACAGGGAAGTTGCCAGCTCGAGGTGAATGGCGCATGTGGACAGGCAGGTGAAGAGGGCTCCGTACCGCTTTTCCCTTCGTCTGCCGATAGTGACGTCCATGGGCCCGAAGTAGTCCAATCCGCAGTTTGTAAATGGGGGGACATGGTGGGCAAGCCGTGATGGTGGCAAGGGTCCCATTAGTGGTGGGGCAGGCTTGCTTCTACGCATCTTGCAGGTGGGGCAGTGGTGAGCGATGCGGCGTATGTTCGTTCGCAGTCGCAGCACGAAGTAGCTGCCTCGTACCTCTGCCATTGTCCTCTCTGTGCTTGGGTGGTCCGCCTTCTGGTGATGGTGGTTGACTAGGAGCCGTGTGTAGGCGTGGTCTCCATCTAAGATTATGGGCGTCCGCACATCTCGGGAGATTCTGCTGGTGGCTCGTATTCTGGAGTCCATCCGCAGCAGTCCGTCGGGTCCCAGGAAGGGGTTCAGCGTTCTGAGTCGGCTGTTACTTGGTACGGGGGTTCCTCGGTGAAGAGCACTCAATTCGATGCTGAATGTGTCTTCTTGGGCTGCTTTCACCCATCGGAGTTCCGCTTCACGGGTCTCCTCGGGCCGCAGGTATCCGTCCAGTGGTTTGTGGGGTCCCGCACGGCATCGGCCAATGAAGCGGTGGACCCAGGCGGTGGCTCTGATGAGGCGGTGCCAAGAGGAGAAGCGGCTTATTTCGGGAAGCGCGTCCGCCATGGTTGAGGTGAGCCCGACATATTGGGCCTTTACTTCAAGGATGCTGTCCTCTGGTCGGGGAAGTCTGGACCTTTCGCGCGGCCATTCTGCCTCGGCCAAGGTGAGGAAGGCTGGGCCGCTGAACCAACGTCCTGCCGGTGATAGATCGGGAACCTCGACGTTGCGGGTGCCGATGTCAGCAGGGTTCAGCTTGGTGGGGATCCATCTCCAGTCATCAATGTGAGAGAGCTCATCGATCTCGCCAAGCCGGTTAGACACGAAGGTAGAGTAGGTACGCGGGTCCGTACGTAGCCAGCACAGCACCGTCGTAGAGTCCGTCCAGAACACCGTTCGCGCGATGTTGCTGCGACACTCCTTTTTTAGTGTTGCTGCTAGTCTGGCGGCCATGAGTGCTGATTGGAGCTCAAGGCGGGGTATAGAGAGTGGCTTCAAGGGGGCCACTTTACATTTGCTGGCCAAGAAGGTAGCTGCGGTTTCTCCATTGATTCCCTCAGTGTGGTAGGCGACCACGCAGCATGCTTGCTCAGACGCGTCGCAAAACAGATGGAGTGTGACGCTGCTGTGTTTGCTTTGTAGGCAGCGCCTAGGTATGGCGACTCCGCAACTTCGGAGGAGTCCCAGCCAGTCCAGCCATCTCTCGTTGTGCTCGGGCTTGATATGCTCGTCCCATCCGATGCTTGACCACCAGACATCTTGGAGCAGCATTTTTGATCTGACTGTGAGGCATGCAACGAACCCCACAGGATCAAAAATTTTCATTACGATGCTGAGCAGCTGACGTTTGGTGGGTCTGCTGACCAGCTCTGGCTCGGCGGCGTCTCTGAAGGCGTACAGGAAACAGTCAGTCGCCGGGTCCCATAGCAGGCCGAGGATTCGTTCGGTCTCTGCTTCTCCGCTGCTGATGCGTATGGCTGATCGGGCGCGGTCTTCAGGCGGGATGGTGGTCATCACCGCTGGATTATTTGAGGCCCAGTTTGTGAGATGGAAACCTCCTGAGGATAGGACTGTCGCCACGTCTTTTGCTAGGCTAGTGGCTTCACTGATGGAGTCCACCGCGTCCAAGTAGTCATCCATATACAATTTATGTTGGATGGCGTCTGCAGCAGCTGGGAAGCTCTCGGTTTTTTCCAGGGCCACCTGGTTTTGCACGTACTGGGCACTGCTTGGAGAACAGGTAGCGCCAAACATCATTGAGGTCATCATGTAGGTGCGAGGCTCTTGTTGAAGCGTCGGTCTCCACAGGAACAGTTGTGACAGCTGGTCCTCAGTCTTTATTTTGACTTGTAGGAACATCTCCTTTATATCGGCGGCGAAAGCTATTTTCCCCTCTCGAAACCGGAGAATGTTCCCAAGGAGGGACGTCAGCAGGTCGGGTCCCGTCAATAGTTGGTCGTTGAGGGAGGTCCCTCGGCAGCGGCTGGCAGCGTCAAACACGACGCGGATCTTCCCCGGCTTGTTGGGGTTCACCACGGCGAAGTGCGGCAAATACCATTTGCGGACGGAGTGTTTTGCCGCCTCTCGTTCTGTGAGCTCTCGCGCGTGGCCTTGTGATATGAGCCGGTTGATTTTTTCTCGGTACGCCACTGCCAGGTCGTCCTCCTTCAACAACTTTCGTTTGAGGGACCACAACCTCTTTAGCGCACATTGTCTGTTGTCGGGCAGCGTAATGTTGTCAGCCTTCCATAATAGGCCGGTTTCCCATCTGCCGGTCATCATCTGCCGGGTGGTGTCCTCCATCAGCTGGTTTGCACGTACAACATGTGCGGTTTCACGGGAAGCTGAAGTGATTCCCAGTGAATCTATGGCGAAGTTCGCTCGAATGAGGTCGCTCAGCAGGTCATCCTTGTGGCTCTCAGCGTTCAGGGCGAGAGTGGTGATGGGGCCTTCATTGGTAGCAGAAGTCCCCCCTCCATGGGTGGTCCACCCCAGGGCAGTCCGTGACAATATTCGAGTAGAGTTGCGGGCTTCGTGCACTTCCCTCGAGACAATGAGGTGTGCGTTGTCCTGCCCAATGCGGAGGGTGGGAGTGATATATCCGCCAGGGATCCTCTGCTCAGGGAGGCTGAGGCCTTTCACCGTACTCGCCTTGATGTGGTAGTCGGTGCTTATGCCGGCGCCGCGCAGTGTTACCTGCACGCGGCGCGACAGGTGATCTGAAGAACACATGCCCTTGGCCCCGTGGAGTCGTAGTCCTTGGACGGGTCCAGAAGCGCCAATCTGTTCTGCTGCGGCGGTGTCAATTAATGTGATGGTCGATCCCTCGTCCAGCAGCGCGTATGCGGAGATCTGCTGCGCGGGGCCTGTCAGCACCACTGGCACCACCTTGAGCACGGCGCCGTCGGCCTGGCGTCACATATGGTGAACGTCGGCTGTTGTGGTGTGTCTCACGTACGTTGGGTTGTGAAGCAGCTTGTGATGGGGAACGCGACAGTCTCCGATGCCGCACCAGTCTCGGGTTTTGCACGCTTTGGGCGGGTGTCTTTCCAAACACACGCGGCATAGTCGGGAACTTTTTACCGTTTCCCAGCGTAGCTTGACGTCCTTACCGACGAACTCGCGGCAGTCTCGGAGTAGGTGACCCCTTCTCTAAGTGAATCTGGGTTTGAGACGATATTGGCCTGGGTCCCTGCCCATTTGGGTATCGAGGGTAATGAGATGGCCGATTTTCTCGCCAAATCTGGTTCAGATTCCGGAACTATCCCACAAAATTTTAGAATTCCTATCTCCGATGTCTTCCCGATTCTGAAATCCAACATGACTCGTGCCTGGGAAGAAAATTGGGCAGTCTCCAAAATAAGAACTGGATCTTTCTATGCTGGAATTCAAAACCATATCCCTGCTAAGCCATGGTTTCACGGTAAAAAACTTTCAAAACGATTCATTTCATGTATTTCGAGAATGAGAATTGGTCACTGTTCAATTGCATCTCACTTGTCTAGAATTAGAGTTTTAGATGATCCGGTCTGCCAGTGCGGTGTGGAAGAGGAAACCCTCGACCACGTTTTCTTTAACTGTAAAAACCATTCATCTTTCAAGAACATATACCGCCGGCTTATTAAAATCACACACCAGTCCCCCCTTAACATTTCATACCTTTTATCTATTAACAATTCTCGTGTTCATACAGCTTTATGTAAGTTTATTAACCTGAATGAATTCTAGGTTGATTATCGAGTTTATTAACCTGAAAAGTTTTAGGTTGTGTGAATTCTGTCACTGCTTTGACTTTGTCCTTGATTGGAGTCATGCCTTTTGGAGTTATTGGGTGTCCGAGGAAGTTCACTGTTGCGGCTCCTAATTGACATTTCTGGATATTAATGACAAGTCCGTTATCAGCGAGTCGTTTGAGAAGCAAATCTAGATGTTTATGTTCCTCTTCGTCAGCGGAAGCTATCAGAATGTCATCTAAGTAGACAAAACAGAAATCTAGATCTCTTGTTATTGCATGCATGAATCGTTGAAAACTCTGAGCTGCGTTTGATAGTCCAAATTGCATGGAGGTGAATTCAAACAATCCGAACGGTGTGATGATGGCTGTTTTAGGGATGTCCTCAGGTTCCACGGGTATCTGATGATAAGCGCGCGTTAAGTCGATGGTTAAAAAAATCTTCGCTTTTGCCAGTTTATGGGCGAAGTCTTGAAGTTGCGCTATGGGATATTTATCAGGGACCGTTTTTGAGTTTAAGATTCGGTAGTCGCCACATGGACGCCATTCGCCGTTTGGCTTTTTTACCATGTGTAAAGGGCTGGCCCAGTTGCTTTTAGAAGGACGGCAAATCCCTTGTTCCATCATGTACTTAAATACACGCTTGGCTGCCCCGAGGAGCGCCGGTGCTAATCTGCGTGCACGTTCAGATACTGGAGGGCCTTTGGTTTCTCTGCAATGAGTCACAGAATGTTTAATTGCATCCGGTGTCTGCATGGTAGGCCTTGTCAACGTAGGGTATTTCTTTAAAATGTCAAGATACTTTTGAGAAGAGGAAATTGTGGCGATGCCCGATGCTGGTCCTCTGTAGGTAGCTCCTCTAATTTTTAATCCAGTAGACTGATCTTCAAGTTTTGCTCGTCTCAAGTTGACTGTCAAGTTGTAGTTGTGAAGAAAGTCTGCGCCAATGATGGGTTTGGAAACATCGGCTACGATAAAGCGCCATTTCATTGTGCGGCGTAGGCCAAAGTAGAGTTCAACTGTTTTCGTGCCGTATGTTTTTATTGGTTTCCCATTTGCCCCATATAATGTGGTAGGGCAGTTGTCGGAGGTTAAGTTGCCTTTCTCAAAAGTCATGTTCCTAGGGATGACAGAGACGTCTGCGCCGGTATCCACTAGGTATTTATGTCTTGTTCGCAGGACATAGGTGAAGAGACGACAAGAGGTATTAGGGATCTCACATGTCTCTACTGGGAGTTCCCGTTGTCGTTTCCCGACTTCTTCTTTACATAAGAACATGGTTTGGAGCATTTATGTGCGTTTTCTCCAAATCTTGCATGGTAGTAACATTTTCCATCTTGATTCCTGTTGGGAGATGGATTGCGTGACCCGGATCTTGAGCGGCCAGGTTCTCGACGGGGGTTCTGGTTTCTCTGTCCTCTATAGGTTGATGTGGGCTTAATTTTGGCTATGCGTAGCTGGGATACTTCACGCGAAAGTGCTGCTATTTGTTGCTGCAGTTGTAGTAGTAAGGATTGTTCAGCTGGTTCCTGACGAGATGAACTGGGTATGCTGCGATTTTCCATGGCGCTGCAATCGGTTGATTGATAGACATCTAGAATTTTGTCTGCAGCTGTGGCAAGTTGGTTAATGTCGTTATCGGTTAGTGCTGACAGGATTGCTTGTACATGTTGTGGTAGGCGTTGTAACCACAGTGTACGCACAATTGCGTTATCCGCTAAGGTAGGTCCTGCTAGCTCCAGCATATGTCTCAATGGACCGGTTGGCTTCCTATCCTCAAGTTGTATTCCTGTGAGTAGGCGTGTGAGGCGTTTTTCAGCAGAGTCTTGGAGTCGGTCTATAAGGGCTGCTTTCAAATTGGCGTATTTGTCATTGATCGGTGGATGAGTCACAATGTCGCTCACACATTGTAAGGTTTGTGAATCCAAGGCTGCTATAATGATATTGTACTTCGTGAAATCCTCTTTAATGCGCGAATTCGCAAATTGTGCTTCTGCCTGTATAAACCAAAGTGAAATCTGATCCCTCCACAGATTTGGTAATCTCACAGACACGTGATTTACTGCTGTCGCAGAACTAGATTCGCCAGTTGATTCCATGTTGGTTGATTTTGGTTGCGGAGTTATCGATTCTTGAAACAAAGTGTGTCTGAACGTTGTTCAGCTGATGCTGGTCTGGTTTCCGAGAATGTCTGCGGTTGTGGAGGTTGCGTCGATCTGTTGACCGGGCTGCAGGAATAGAGACTCGGAGTTAGATGCTCCTTTTGCGTTCCGAGGGTGTCCGCAGCTGATGCTGGCAATGGGGGCTGCGTCCAGCTGTAGACGGGGCTGCAGGAAGGGCGACTCGTCTGTAGAAGCTCCTTTATGTAGCATCACGCGTTGCTGAAGACGTTCGATGCCAGATTATTCCCAGGAAACCAGCTACGAGAACACGTGCAAAAAGAATTATAAAAATGGTCTATATGTTGAAAAAAATGTCGTTAAACGTCGAAAGGCACTAGATGTGACAACCATTTTTAACCGTCGTGGGTCACCAATTGTGGAGGTTGCTTATTTAGAGTCGTCGATATACTTACTCAACTCCAGGGAAGGATATTGCGTGTATTTATAATAATAAAAGAGTTCTCCACGTTTTATAATTTATTTCGTCTTTGTCAGACACATTTACAAATTTATACATCGCGGGTAGAAATGGAAATGAGATAAATTAATATTTTAGAACGTGTTCACGAGCCCGGTCCCGTAACTGGAATGTCGCTTCTGTATCAGCGGCAGTTGGAGGAACTACATTGGTCCCATGACCAATGTTGCCACGACATGGCTTAACTATAGGTTTTTAGGAATAATTAATCGGGTACTTAATCAAATTTCCATAAATGCTTAGAAATTTTTTCCATAGGAAAGCTAATAGCTCAGAAATGCACAAAATAATTTGCAAGGCAGATATAAACATTACACCTTTAAATTTATATGACGAGAATGCCAACATTCTTATAAATACTAACCAGGAATTATTAGATTCCTGGTCAAACAAAATTATTCATGCAAAACACTTCAATTATCTCAACCAAACGTATGTTGACAAACTTTCGTCAAACAAATGGTTGAGTATTGAAGAGTTGAGCGCAGAAATAGAAGGATTTATGCTTGCCATTCAAGATAGAGTCATTAATACTAAAAATTATAGGAAGCATATAATCAAAGATATAAATCAAATTGATGATTTATGTAGAAAATGTTTGGCTTTTCCGGAAACTATAGAACATATTATATCGGGATGTTCTATATTAGCGCCGTCCAAGTATACATTTAGGCATAATCAGGTTTTAAAAATAATCCACCAAAGTTTGGTAATTAAACATAACTTGATTGACTGCCGTTATATAGTACCATATTATGAATATGAATCAAATTCATTTTTAGAAAATGAATTTTATAAAATATATTATGATAAATCTATACTAACAGACAGAACAATTAGTCATAATAGACCTGATATAGTTTTACAAGACAAAATTTAAAAAAAATAACTTATATCATTGATGTAGCTATTCCTAATTCCTGTAATATTCAAAAAACTGTTTCTGAAAAAATTAGAAAATACATAGATTTAGGAAATGAGATTAAAAGAATTTGGCATTCACGGACTATAAAACTATTAGCATTTGTTATTTCGGCTACTGGCATTATACCTAGGTCTCTGATTCAAAATTTAGGCATATTAGATTTGTCAAAGAATTTATATATAAAAATGCAAAAATCGGTAATTATAAATACATGTAGGATTACAAAAGATTTTTTAAATATTTATATTGAGGGATCAGTAGGATTTATAGGTTCAATTAGGAATTCCACAGAGCCGAACCCTCTTATATGAAAATATCTGGAGTCGGTGAATTATTTTCCCATCTGGTCTCTGGTAGGTTGACATGTTGTTCTTGTATTGTTTTGTAATTATAATACTTATATAGTGCAAATGCATAACGTGGATTGACCAGATGATCATTTGGGAAGTGTGTGAAAGGGTTTAGTTTTTCCTGTGGGGAAAATTAAACCCGGACATTTAAATCTGGTGCGTAATAAAATAATAATAAATACTAATAAATATTTAAATAATAATATTATTTGAAGTATTAAATAATATATGAATTAAGATTTAAAATTAATCTCGGACATTTAAATCTTTATACATATAATATTATTTAATACTTCAAATATTACTTCATTTTCTTGGTAAGAATCAGATTTTTTAAAATCATTCATGCTGACATTGAATAAACTTAACATTTTAGGAGATGGATTCAATCTAGAGCAAGATCCACCATTTCTATTTAGTGTGAACCTAACCATCATTATGGTTTGTAACGTTTCAATGGAGAGTCTATTCCGCAGCTTATTTTTGACGATATTATAGATGGAGAATGCACGTTCGACATTTGCGTTTGAAATTGGAACCGTGACAAACGCTAGTTAAATTTTTTTTTTAAAACGTTTACATCCCGCTGCGTCACCACAAAATCACTGTAAACTTCCTAATAAAAATCAGCTTAAGTAGGTGTATTCTTCCTTGTTTTATTACTCAATTGGTGCAACAATATGGATTCACAAAAACCCTAAAAATACCCCTGAACATATTAAACCTCTAAAAAATCACATTTCACTTATTTTCCCCTTAAATTTGGGGGAAAACCCCAAAGATGTGAACCCTGGACTAAAGTGAGGTACACGAAGAGGAGGGGTGATACTTAACTACAGCTACTGAGCCAGACGCTTGTGCGCGGCAATTATTTCTAAGATTTTTTTCGTATACAAAACGTGCAGGGTCATATTGATGCCGGGTTAACACGTATAAAAAGAATTTTGTGATTGTAAACGCAATAAAAATTAAAATACTCAATTAATGAGGTCCTTCCTTTATAATGTAAGTGTTGATTTTTGACAAATTTTTCTTTCAAGAAGTAGTTAAATGTTTTGTTATCTTCTATAATATAAAAATGAATCGCTGAATGTATTGCTAAGCGCAAATCTCGAGAGCAGCTGAACCGATTTCGCAAATTCTTTTTTTTTAATATTCCTTGAAGTACGAGGATGGTTCTTACGGAGAAAAAATTAAGAAAATTGCGCAGAAAATTGGATAATTTCAGAAAACCTAACGACTATCGCACGTTTGACAGTTCGCTTGTTTGAGAATGGCGTTTTGCAAAACAATGATTGTTAAAACAGGATTCAATTTATGAAATCTTTAAGTTGATAGTTTATTTAAAGTGGGTACTCCCCTAATAGTTTGAATCGAATCAAGAATAATTAACGGGGGGGGGAGTGGAGTGGGGAGAGGGAAGGTGGAGATGACGGAGTGGGAACGCGAGAGGGGAAGAGGACGCAGGAGAAGAAGGGGAGGCGGGAGGGGAACGGGACGAATGGGAAAGGCCATTCAGGGAGAAACAATTTTTTTATTAAATGGCATAGCAACGCATGCCGGGACCAGCTAGTTTTTTATAAATTTTGTTTGTTTTATAGAAGTAATAAAAAAATATATATAATTTTTTCACATACTTCCATTATTGTTAGTTATTTATTTATTTAATTAAACACGTATATCTGAACAAGTGTAAAAGATAAGCCAAATAACAGTAAACAATTAACATGTCTATGAAAGTTTCGGTTTCGGTGGAAAGTCCTGTTTCGGTCGGACACTAACAAATATATTTATTTTCAGATACAACTAATAGATATATCTGACGACCTTCGTAGCACGTATTGCCGCAGTGATAAACGTGGATTTTCTGGTACGTTGTTAATGAATCACGGGCTTTTCAAAATTAATCTTAGTATGTAATTATTTATTTTACCACTTTAATTTAGCCGAAGGTAATTATACTTTTGATTAACTCTTATTGGGAAATGAAAACTTCAATTAAAAATTTAACACTTTATGTCTTTCAATTAAAAAAAATCAATCATGTTTTCTGTTTTTATAGATATACCTATTGTTAGTTTACAAAGATGAAATAACTTCTCGCAAAGTGTTACATCGACCATTACTTACTTTAGATACAATTTTCGTTTTACGCGAAATGTTATCAAATCATTTTTCGTTTTTTATTTGAAGGCGGTAATAGTTATTTAACATGGAGATATAAAAACTGATTATAATAGTGCTATAAAGCCAATGAATTAACCTGTATTTTACCGTTTATCTCATATTTGTAGGATTTATAATCAAAATATAAAAAATTCGTAAAGTTTATAACCGCGCAAATCCTGCGTTTTTGTTGCCGTGAGGGGTACTTATTCGAGTTAAAATAGAATATTTTCGATTTCTGTATGTTGCTGTAGTATACTTGATAATGAAAGGTGCATATCTATGGAAAAGGGACTTAATTTTAACCGTAAAAAGCTGTTCAAAAATTTGGCGTAAAAATTTTTTTCAAAATTTATTTTTAACATCTAAATAAAATGACTGGTAATGGAAATGTTTTAAATAATTACAATAAATGTTTTACGAATGGTAGGAAAATGTGATATAATTTTAGACCGCTATCAATCGCTGAAAAATAAAAGTGGTCCATTTTTCGATTATAATCGCTCGAGTTGATAATAACAATTCATCAAATTTCAAAGTTTTGGGGGTCGAACAAGATAAATCGATAACTTTACAATATCGGATCGACAGGCGTAATTTCCAACTATTTTATAACGATATACCGTGCACGATTTCACTGCTGACAGCAAAATCGATATGGAAGGCAATAAGTAAGAAATTGGTATACGCTGGCAACACTGGCGGGACTGTCGACAAATTCACATCCCGAAATGATCGCCAATCATATACGTAAAAGAGCCATTAACCAGCGGCCAAGATTTTAAATTTCGTCTAACGAAGGTCTTGCAATCGTACCTTTGCATCTGTACAGGCCGGTTCCGATGAGAAAGATTAATTATTCTTCGTACCAGCATTTTAACATAATAACTCAATATCGATTTTATTTTATTCAAAATTTGTAATAATGAGGTCGGTACGATACGATACGATTGTACTCCCCAGCCAGGAACACTCCTGTTCCGGTGAGACCGGTTCCCCAAGTGGCACTGATTTGTTAGGACTTGAAACACTTGCTCTGAGGATGGAAAGCAGGTTGGATTTTAATCGACCGGTATACATGGCAACCTAATAATCCAATATTGGAATTTAGGAAGGGAACGAATAAAGGAATGGATTGAGCGTTATGGTTTTTTAATCCTTTCTTCTTGCCTATTCTCGGATCTTCTTATTTCTATTTCTGGCTTTTTGGCTGTTCTTGCGTATCAGCATAATAATGAGGTCAGCTATAAAATGTTTTTTGCTGGCAAATATAGCCAGTTGAGCAGCCCTTTATGGTCAGCAAGTAGTACAAGGTTGATCGTAAAATAACAATATTAACCTAACCTAACCTAACCTAACCAAGTGACATGCCATATATGACAAACAAACTGTCACTGCCGACGTATTTTGAAGTCAAAATAATTAAAAAAAAATTCTCGCCAACCAAATATTTAAATGGTAAACCTTTAAATTACTTCCCTTTATTTGAAAATATAATTATTTTGGCTTAAAAATATAAAACACTAGCTGGTTGTCGGCATGCGTTACAATGCCACTTTCAAAGAAATACATTGTTTCTTCCTGCATGTCCTTTCCCGTGCGTCCCGTGCTCCCCTTCCGCGTCCCCCTCCCTTTCCGCGTTTCCCTTCCACTTTACCCGCCTTCCCCCTGCCCCATTCACCCTTCCGCGTCCCATATATTCATTCTCAGTACATTTAGTTTTCAAACAGCTCGCGTGCCACCTATTACAATTTTTTTATTCTAATTTTCATTTTTCATATATTACAAACATTCATTTTTTTTATATTATAAGAACAATCAATCAATTTTGGCCCCTAACATAGGTACATATGTAAAATATCTATAATTCTTGGTTTGATTCAAATTTTGAAACGAGTACTTCAAATAAAATCATTAATTTAAATTTTTGAAAGTTGAATTTTGATTGAAGAACATTGTTTTGCAAAATGTCATTCTCAAATTGTGTCATTTTTAACAGTTTCGCAAGAGTTTTTGTAATGATTAAAAAACTTTTCAGGTGTAGGTATTGTCAAGTGGTTGTAATAATCTAGAAACCTTCGCGGGGGTTGAGAGAAAGTATTTTGAAAGTTACAAACATTTCCTAGCAATACATAGACATCTCATATAAATATCCCCAAGTAAGCATATTTTGATTTTTATGTACGTATGTAAGTTTTTTTCGTCTTTTTATATTAACTCACCGTAGGGGGATCCAAAAGTAATGAGAATCGGGCGGTAGAATGGAGAAGTGTAGGAGGAACGGGTTTTGTGTGGTCGGCTGCTGCACGGAAACTCTTTTTCGGTCAGTGTGCGGAGCATAAATAAACCAATCATAGATTGATAACTTGATGCTTTTTGTACTGACGAAGTGACAACGCTATTTACTATACTTACATGCTATTTATATATATATATATTTGGTCACCGATGTGATATGACGTCACACATACCATCGACAAGAATTTAAAAAAAGGCTCAACCATAGACAATATAATTCTTCTCTTTATTATTCTCTCGGTACCTACCTAATTCATTAGCCTAAAATATTATTTAAAAAAAAAAATGAAATGTCAAAAACTTTCCCAGAGCAACAAGAGCTGCATCTGACGGATTGCTGCTTGAGAAAATGAACTTACTTTTCTTTACAGCTCATTTTCTCTAGACAGAGCTTTTGTCAGATGGAAACCCATTGCTTTAAGAAACCAACTTTTTTTTTTTTTTACATTGACTCCACACAGGAGGCCCTGAGGAAAATAATTTCCCTCAGGGCCTATGTCATCTGGGATGCTGTGTGGAGGGTCTTTTTGAGGAGAGGAAGGAATGAACATTGGTCTTGAAGAGACCCATGTTGTAGGAAGGAGGAAACACAGAGGCCGGCAAATCATTCCACAGCCGAGCTGTTGAACACAAGAACGAGTCGAAGAAACGACCCGTTCTCAAGTGACAAATGTCAACCGTGTACAAATGTTGGGCACGCGTTTGGCGTGTTTCCCGACTATGCACCGGTGCCGAAGGGATCAATGATGCTAGTTCCTCGGAGCATCTTCCATTGTAATACCGGTAGAACAAGGATAGCATTCCCACCCGACGCCTGTGCTCTAAAGATTGCAATCCGTCTGTTAAGATGGGAGAATCTATCAAACGGACCGCCCGTTTCTGCACAGAGTCGAGGGTATTTTTCAGGTATTTTGGAGCTCCAGACCAGAGGTGGCTGCCAAATTCAACCGTGGGGCGCACTTGCGATTTGTACAGGGTTAGCAGTTGTGTACTATTAAAGTATCTGCGGGCCCTGTACAGTACGCTCAGTTTTTGGGAGGCTAACTTTACTCTGGCTTCGATGGAGCCCCCATACCTGAGCTGGTCACTTAGGGATACACCAAGCATATCAATGGAGGGCCTGTTCGGAAGATTGCTTCCGTTGAAAGAGACTAGATTTTCATTGCGATCCCTTTTAGACGTAATCAGACAAGATTGGGTCTTTGAAACATTAAATTCAACGAGATTATTTTTACCCCAAGAGAAAACACTCTCGAGGTAACCGTCCATTCTTTGCTTCAAAGCCTTACGAGCTGTTGGAGTTTGTGAGCCCTTTGGGGGCTTGTCAAACAAAAAGCTATCATGAACTGTACTGTCATCCGCGTAACAGTGAATTGGTGCACATGACAAAAGGTCGTTGATGTGCAACAAAAACAGAGTTGGAGACAGAACCGATCCCTGCGGGACGCCAGCATTTATCGAGTGAGAGGAAGAGGTGAAACCATCGACTACCGTCTGAATCGACCTCTTCCTCAAGAAGTCGGCAATCCACGTACACAAGGATGCGGGAAGTCCGTAAGAATGCAGTTTGTTGACAAGTCCTCGGTGCCAAACCCGGGCAAACCCGGTGAACTGTCGTAAAATAACCTAAAATTACTTGAAATTTCAATCCCTTCAAAACGGGAAGCACAATTTCAAATAAGATTAGCGTTCCTACGACAATATCGAATTTGGCACTTCTCTGGTATAGAGAAATGAAAACTCAATTACATGTTTTAGTATTTTATTATAAACAGGAAATCCAAGAATAACCAAATAACCATCACGCCGTTTCCCCGCAGGGGTAGGCAGATAGGACGGACGGCCAAACAACTCGGTTTTGGCACACACTCTTTGCCTCATTCACATTCACACATCGACTCATACATCTTATTATACTATTCTGACATTTGCCGTGGCCCGGCGCAAGTATCTGATTCACTTGATCGTGTCAGGCCTTCCTCCGGCGTCCCCGACTTCATATATTCGACTTACATTCAAAGCTTTGTTCATCCGCTTTACATACCCAAACCATCTGAGGGTCTCTTTCTTAATCTTACTCATTACGCTTACATCAGCCTTGCATTCTTTGCGGATCTCCACATTTCTCACACAATCATAAGAGTAATAATTTTATTTTTATTTATTTTATTTATTTATTTATTTACATATGCATATATATTACAATACATTACAATGTGATACTTTGTCTGTCCAACTGGGCAGAATACCCGTTTCAGGACAGCCAAATTGTATATTTAGTTCATAATATTCTTAACAAAGGAATGGTTTCGTTCAAGATATCACGGGAATTTGCTTTTGTCAAGACAACTTTTGAGAACATTAAGAATTGTATATAATTAAGGGATGGTTTCTTTATGTCTTTAAAAGAATCGCAAAGATGTGATTTTTTTCAAGGTCAATTTGGAGTTTTGGATTTATTTTCTTTAGTGAGATCACAAGCAGGAGATTCTTTCCAGGCCATTTTAGAGAACATTTACAATTGCATAGTCAGAATTTACACATTTATAAAGCAATATTTGACATATGAATTCTCAATGTATTTATAACTATTTAATTTTAATAAAGTACTATAATTTTTAGAATTTCTTAAATAGTAGAAATTACACAATTATAATCCAACTATATGACAAATGATTTTTCAAGCTCGTTTTGGAGAACATTAATTTATTTAGTTGTTTATTTATTTCTTTTATTTTACGCCCAGATGGCTT
This sequence comes from Limnephilus rhombicus, assembly GCA_929108145.2. Lineage (NCBI taxonomy): Eukaryota > Metazoa > Arthropoda > Insecta > Trichoptera > Limnephilidae > Limnephilus > Limnephilus rhombicus. The sequence goes on from OV815275.1 coordinate 11,403,562, forward strand.
TTACATAAATAATAAGGCAGTACCTCCATCTTTAACATGAGAAAACAAATAGTTTAGATAAAGTTATGATGGGAATAAAAAGTATATAAATTAAATTATTCTGTGAAACAACAACAAAATATGACTTACACGATTAATCATTATTCTCATGAAGTACCACCACCTGTTAAATACAAAAAACTATCGCAACCTATTAGAAATAATTGCAATATAACATTCTTTTATGCAACTGTTATATGCTTATCATCATGTTTACGTTTCTATAACCTAGATCTGTCAAAATTAATTACACCTGATACCATAGACAAATTTATGTACCACAAACAAACCAAATATTATGATGTTCATAATTGCCCCCCTTCAAAGCATAATTATTTACTTTACAATAAATTATTTTCATATCAATTTTACAAAAATATGTATTTAATTATGCTTAATACATACTTTCAAAATGTATTCTAACAAAACGGCAATAACATTTTATTATCAAAATGTACGTGGTTTAAAAGTAAATTAACTGATTTATACTACGAAGTGCTCAGTTGCAATTATGATTTAATTTGTTTTACAGAAACATGGTTAGACTCCACAATATTTGACCATGAAATAGTAGATGATCGTTATAATATATATAGACGCAATAGGGACATATCGAGTTCCTTTAAAAAATCAGGTGGTGGAGTTCTAATAGCCATAAAGAAAGAAATGACATCTTTTTTAGTCTCAGCACACAGCTCAAAATCTACAGAAGATTTATGGATTAAATTTAAATTAAATGAAACATCCAGACAATCCATTAACTTATGTTTGGCGTATTTGCCTCCAGATATACCGATCAAAAATCTCACAGATTTTTTCGAAAAGTGTCATACGACATATAATAACTTATCATCAGACGATATAACAATAATAATGGGTGATTTTAATGTCCCATCTATTCAATACTCACCGAATGTCAATGTAACCCACACCAGGCCAGTCTTACATAATAGCCAAAAATCGATATCTCTACTAGACTTTCAAAATTTGACTGGACTTAATCAATTCAATCACGTAACTAACAACATAGATCGAATTTTAGATTTAGTGTTTTCAAACCATAACCTCAACATTCAAATTGCTTCACATGTGCTATCCAAAATTGACCCTTATCATCCTCCCATTGAATTCGATCTATTGATGTCCAAATACAGACCCCTACCCACTAATCCAGATCACATCAAATATAATTTCAAAAAAACGGATTACATCACATGCAATGAAATGTTATCACTTAATAACTGGGACGATCTTAACACCTTGAATTGTAATGACTCCCTACTACATTTTTATAACTTGTTTTGGCTATCAATTGAAAAATACACTCCGCGCTTAAGAATCAGGAATAATAAGTTTCCAATTTGGTTCAGCAATGTTCTGATCCACCACCTCAGAGAAAAAGAAAAGTTCAGAAAGAAATGGAAAACATACAAAAATCAATGTGACTATGACAGTTTTTCTATCTTGAGGGCTAGAGTAAAAGTATCCATACGTACATGCCTTAAAGCCCATGTAGATTCAATAGAAAATTCTCTCCCTAACAGTATCAAAAATCTTTCAACCCTTATTAATTCGAAAAGAATTTCTAATTCTCTCCCCAAAATCATGCATCTCCACGACAAATCAGCAACAAATGGAGAAGATACATGTGAACTGTTATCTACTTACTTCTCTTCTGTTTTTAGCTCACCATCCAATTCTAAAAGTGACTCTAAACTCTCTTTCCCACTCTATAATTACCCACTGTCTCAAATCAAAATAACTTTAGACGAGGTCAAAGAGAAATTGAACACTTTTGATATCAATAAGGGTTCCGGCCCAGGTGGAATTCCTCCACTATTTATTCGAAATTGTGCAGATCAGCTTGCAGTACCATTACACAAAATATTCATCAAAAGTCTGAACGATGGGGTATTTCCGGATCTGTGGAAAGTTGCCCACGTCATTCCGATCCATAAATCTGGCAATAAAAATGATGTAACAAACTACCGTCCTATCAGCCTTTTATCTTGTTTTGACAAAATATTCGAGTCCATTGTATACAAAACCATCTTTAACCATGTAAAACATATACTTAGTCCTTTCCAACATGGCTTTGTAGCTAAAAGATCCACAAATACTAATTTACTCGAGTATATGGACTTTCTGTGTAAATCGATGAATAATAAAACACAGGTAGATGCCGTGTTCACCGATTTCAGTAAGGCCTTTGACAAAGTTAGTCACTCTATCTTAATGAATAAACTGGATAAAATCGGCATTCACGGAAATCTGCTTCGTTGGTTAGAATCATATTTATCACATAGAAGTCAATTAGTTACTGTCAACGGTTTTAACTCTTCCCCAATATTAGTTACGTCGGGCGTACCCCAAGGATCTCACCTTGGACCCTTACTTTTCTTAATCTTTATTAACGACCTTACATACAAACTCCGCTGTAATTTTTCTCTATATGCTGATGACCTCAAATTATATAAAGCAATTAAATCTATGAAAGATTGTGAACTCTTACAACAAGACCTTAACACAATATCTACCTGGTGTGTTGACAATGAAATAGAACTGAATATAGCTAAGTGCAAAGTTATAAATTTCACCAAGAACACCAACAAAACTCTGTATTCATATAGCATATGTGGTCACAATCTAGAAACAGTTTAATCAGTAAAATATTTAGGAATTATATTTGACAACAAACTAACATTCAATCAACACATTGAATACATTGTGTGTAAATCAAATAAATTACTTGGTTTTATTGTAAGATCGACCAAACTGTTTAAGAATTCTAACAGTCTAATAATTCTATTCAATTCCTTAATCTGAAGTGTTCTTGAGTACGGGTCAACAGTCTGGAATCCACATTATATTACACAGGTATCTAGACTCGAATCAGTCCAAAGAAAATTTACACGGATTTTGTCTTACCGATCAGATGTCCCCCATCTTCTAGACGGGTACGAACAAAGACTTACATATTTCAAATTAGAGAGTCTAGTTAAAAGACGAAACATAAATGACCTCTTAATGCTCTATAAAATTGTGAATAATCGTGTAGACAGTAACTTAGTCAACCAAATCAAGTTATACGCCAGGCCCAAATCTACCAGAAACCTTAACATATTCTGGACTGAAATTTTTACCAATAATACTGGATATTTTAATCCTATGTCCAGAATGTGTCGATCATACAACGATCTTGTTAAAATACACACTTTCATAGATATTTTTCTAAATAATGTAACATGTTTCAAAAAATATCTCCACGAATTGTGCAGCTAAAAAAAAATTTATAAAAATAAAAATTTGTTGTTTTATTATATCTCAGGAAATACTTCATAAATATTTTATACTTATAATGTATTTCAATTTTGTATATAAGTTTTTTTAAAGTTATGTATAAATAATACTTGCATTGTTTTTCATGTGTTTGCTTATGTAAAAATTCAAATGTAATTACTGCAGACACATTAGTCTAGGGATATTTATATTTGTATTTTAATATATTATATTTTACCCACAAAAATGTTTTATAAATATCCTGTTTGTGTCTCAAATAAATAAAATAAAATAAAATAAAATAAAAATTAAAATATAAGCAACAAAAATTTAGTACAGTGGGATATATAATATAAATATATTACGATTAAAAAAATACGTACATAATATAAAAATCCAACCAACAAATTTAAAAGTAAGTGATCCAAGGTTTGCAAAATTGTGTCTTTTACACCTATAAGTATGTTTCGATGTGTCAAGCCGATGCGATGTATCGATGGTACCGACCTCCTGTACCTCTCTATGGAGTTGCAGGAGTTCGAAACCATCGGACCTATCCAATTTCGAATTCAATATTTTAGGTAAAAAAGTTAACCCATTTTTTTTCAATGAAATTACAAAGGCATTACATTTAATTACATTAATAATTGCATTCCGAATAAGTGAATGGTTTCTTTCGGGAGATCACAATTATGAGATTTTTTCTGGGTTATTTTGGAGAACATTTGCAGTTGCATAATTAGAATTTACATATTTATACACCAATATTTGACATATGAATTCCCAATGCATTTATGATCATTTAATTTTAATAAATGTACTATTATTTTTAGATTTTCCTAAGTAAAAGAAATTACCCATTTATAAACCCGACTATATGAATATGAATTTCCAATGTTATAGAAATTTTCAAAAATTATTTTTTGAAATGTCTAGTCGTTATTTTACAAGAATCAAAGACCAGTCGTTATTTTACACGGATCAAAAAAAAAGCAAAAAACTTTTTAGTACATATTAGGTATATGAGATTGTGTTAGCATATATTCGCTCTCGACTCTCCCCATATCCAGAAGCCAGTTGCTAACCAATTTCCGTAAAATACTTGTACTTTTCAGTTTCCAAGCATCGGGTATGAAGTTGAACATTTTAGGCCCTAAGTCTGAGTATTGTCTTTGGGCATGTGATGTGTTTGTAGTAGGCGGATTCCTCCCTGCATGACGTGTGTTGTGGAGATGAACGATGGATGGATAGTGGTGTCGGTGTTTTTGTGTATGTAAAATAATTTTTCTTATGTACAGTTGCCGTACATCAAGAACTCGTATCTCTTGAAATAATAGCTCACTGGGATACCAAAAAGGTTTCTTAAGGATGACCCTTAAAAGCGATTTTTGTGCTTTTGCTAGGGGATTAATTATTGTTTTGGAACAGCCGCCTCATCCCAAGGATGCATATTCTAGCAGTGAGTTACACAAGGCATGGTACATTTTTACGCAAAGAATATTTCTAACAGACATGAATAGATGAGTAAGTTTTCTAATCTTTGTGGAAGTTGAGACAATATGTTCGTCCCATCTTAGAGACTTATCTATGATAATTGGGGATGCCATAGTCTCACTGGCTCCAGACGGGAGCAGTTGAGATTTTTGTGCGGTATTCACTGTAAAAAAAAAAAAAAATTCCTAGATATTTTATACTATCGACACATTCTAAGTTACATTTACATTTGACACATTTACATGTGGTCCGGTCAATACAATGGTGAATAATGATGTTGTGTATTTCTTTTGGTTCTCCTGCTTGTGTTGCTCTGAAACGGATGAATTTGGTTTTATCTAGGTTAAGTGTTACTAGATTATTGTCTAACCATTGTTTGACCTTGTTTAACCCTACTTCTGCTTTGCTGTGAACAACATTCCAGCTTTTGTCTTCAAATAGTAAGACTGTATCATCAGCAAAGGTGATAATGTGGTCGGCAAGGGAACTGTTACATAGATCATTTATATATATTGAATAGAAGTGGTCCTAAAGTACTTCCTTGGGGTACACCGAATTTAATATTAGCTGAATCGCTTATAGTGACGTTGATGAGCACTCTTTGGCTCCTGTTATCTAAATAGCTACACAACCAATTGAAGAGCTGACCTTGTATACCGATGCGTTGTAGTTTATTCTTCAGAATTTTGTGAGAGATAGTGTCGAATGCTTTTGCTAGATCCAAGAAGAGCGCAATGCATTTTGTACCTCTATCTATGTTATTAGAGATAATTTTTGTCAATTTAGCAATGGCATTTTCAGTGCCTAAACCTGGACGGAAACCGAATTGGCTATTGGAAAGGATTTTATTGTTTTCTAGGTACAGGCTGAGCCGATTCTTAACAATCTTCTCAATAATTTTAGACACAGAGTTGATCAAAGAAACTGGTCGGTAGTTGTTAATCTGTGATTTATCCCCATTTTTTTGAAGTAGAATAACAATCGATTGTTTTAAATGATTGGGGAATTTACCAGAGTTAAGGCGTAGATTAATGAACGATATCGGTGATGCTATGGCGGATTTTATATTTTTTAACAGATTTGAAGAGATCTTATCTGGGCCACACGCATTGGATGACTTAAGCTCGTCAATTATTTTCATCACTTCTTGTGATGTAGTTCGAATGTTATCTATTTTATGATTGAGATTACAGCCAGTTATCTCAGCCAGATCAGTTTCAGTTGTGTTTTTTATCAAGAATTTTTTTTGAAAGTGTGGTTCCCACTGACGCGAAGTAGTTATTTGCAAAATTTACCATCTGTTTTGGATCTGACGTGACATTGTTATCAATGTTCAATGATTTAATTTCAGATGATTTATTGATTTTGGTTTTAGTTATATTACGAAATGCTTCCCATAACGTTTTTGACGTATAGTTGGTTTCGTAAATAATTTTTTTAAAGTAGTTTTCTTTAGTTGATGTAATTAAATTTTTACACAAGTTCCTATACTTTTTATATCTAGTTTGTAGTATAATATTCTCTGGGTTCCTATTCGCCTTTTTGTGGAGTTGATTTCTCCTGTGTATTGATTTGACAAGACCAGGGGTGATCCATGGCGTGAGTTTTAATTGTTTGTTAGATATGAGTTTGTTACTAGTGTGTTTAGATATGTAATAGTGTAACTTGGTGATGAACTTCGTCATTGCTAAATCAGTATCCCTTTGGTCTAGAACGTTTTCCCATTTTTCTGAATTTAAGTCCTCAAGTAGGTTGAAGTAGTTTATTCGAGGTATGTATTTAATTTTAGCTGTAGTGGGAGGTTTATTTTTAAGGCAGAGAGCTGTAGTGTAGTGGTCGGAAATTGTGGTGTGGATAACAAACGATTCGATATGTTTAATTTTTTTAATGTTAATGTGGTCTAGACAAGATTTACTTGTACCCTGTTCTCGGATAGGGCTGTTAATTGTCTGTATGAACCCATTTTCCGTAAGCAGACATAAATTAATATTAAAATGATTTGCCGTTCAAATTGTTTTGAACTGTTGATGATTGATTGTAAAGACTTCAAAAAAGTGTCAATGTTTTGGAATGAGGGTGATCTATAGATTGCGAAAATACATAAGTTATTGTTCAATACAATTTTCATACAGTTTGCTTGTGGTAGTAAAATTTCGTCGACTTGTGCTTGTAGACCGTTTCTGATGTAAATTACAATTACATTGGATTTATTTAAATTTATATTTGTGTGATGTTCCGAGTAATTGTGAATCATTTTAGAGGTGTACTCTTTATTTATCCAGCATTACGTTTAAATTATGTCATCGAATGCGCAATTAAATTGGTCTAGAAAAATTAGGAAGTCGTCAAGTTTAGATATGCTCCTTATGTTCTGATGTATAATTTTTAGACTGTAAGAGCCCCAGTTATAGCTTTTTATGTTATTCAGGTCCTTAATTATATTAAAGTTACAGAATATACCTGAATTGTTATCAATATCACAAGGTCAATCAATCATAATTAAATATTAACTGTATGATGAATAGTGAACAGTGTTTCAATAATATATTAATTAAATCTATTTCCAGTGTAGTTGCGTAAATAGGTGTGTACGGAAATATATTGACAATGATTTGAAAATATAATGTAAAATATTTAAAGTTTCTGAAAAGCTGTAGAAACAACATATTATATGAAGATGATATCAACATATTAAATGCAAATGGACGGGACAAGGTGTCCTCATAAGTTCTTGATGTAGTGAAATATGAAATTAACGCTAATCGTTTTAAATTTTGGTTAATACTATAATGATAACTGATAAATTCGTTGCCTCGCCTTGATAACGATTTATTGCAATTACCTGGATACGAGCGAGAAGGAACATACCTCGGTAGTGTTATTCTTTCAAATATTATATCACATAGCTGCAAGCTTGAGTTCATCAGATATACAGATTGCATTAGAACCCGTACCCCCTCTGACGTATACTTGACCCGCCTTCGACCACGTAAATCGGTACCCTTTCGTTTTCGCTGCTTGTCTCGCTTTCCAAAATAATTGTTTGCCACGAAATGTAAGTTGCTCGGAAATGTAGATCCTCGAAGACGGTCCAGCAATTCCGATGATTGAGGTATTTAATTTATCTTCAATATTCGGGTTGTTTTTGTAGTATGCTTTCACATCAGTTAACAGTCATCCATAATATTTGGATGATTTGTTTAACGCCATTTTTGTAAAAAAAATCCCCTCAAAGGCGCTCTCCACAAATTCATAATATATTTCTACAATATTACTTCCAGCTACAAAGTAGACAAACCATTTCCATCATCCACCGGTTCATCGATCACTAATATAAAGCAGAAAATATACAGGACGATGCATGGTTTTACAACACATACGCCTCAGGGATCTTATTGCTATCAGTCTACTTTCTCTATCAGTTCCATGCCTCACTGCCATACATCAAAGTGGGTACTAGCACTCTGTTGTGGACTGCTAGATTCGCTTCTTTAGACTGTTTTTTGTTAGCGCCAATGGCATTCAGTCTATTTATTCAATATCTCTACCAGCCTTCCCGTCTCTCGTAAACATACTTCTCACAACATACAAACTCATCCACCCGCTCTAAGGATTCATCATTCACAACTATATTGCATACTGTTTTCGTACTCTCTTTACTGATAAAAATAGAAAATACAGAATAAGAAAGTCAAGCGTACTGAGAATGTGTTTTTCCTGTCGCATCCTGGTCCAGTCCATGGAATAGATTTCCTTCTTGTGTTCTCTCAAGGACAGTGCTGCCACAGAGTGGTGGAACACGTCAGCCCCTATCTCCTCATATAACACAACAATGCTACCGTCCTACATACCTACAACAAAGAATCATCATAAATTAAAAATGCTTTTAAATGTGCATTAAAATAAATCAACTGACTTTCATAAAAAAATATTTAATAAACGTTAAAACGTTAGCAGAATCATCGTACTGCATCCGGTACTACATAAAGTTCACCAAAAAGCAAGGTTATCTTCGCAAAATAAATATCTGTACCTAGATAAGAATTTATAATAATAAATTGAAATGCTAACAAACCAGGACTCTGTTGGCGCGGGCACTAGTAATCCTCAGTCTCCACCAGCCTGGGTGGTTTGGTATATTTATATTTATGGTCAGCCGTCACCATTTGATGTTTCAAGCTGAAAATATTTTAAAAGATACATGAAAACTAAGATATAACAAAACAAAACAAATAAAAATGCAGAAAAAAGTTTAAACTGCAAATGAATGTACCTTTGACAAGAAGAACCGTGGCAAAGAGAGTTTCATATGAATATTTGTATCTTTAGGTTATAATGAATGGGTTTCACGTCGTCAATTGAATCACGAAATATACCATTTCGCCACACTCCTTAGCCACAAACATATGCACGAGTTCTTAAAATCGGGTAATCGATGTATTTCACTCATGTATCTCCCCACACATTTCCCCCCTCACATTATCCACTCCTATCTCACTTATCCTCCCTCTCCCATTATACCCTCTTCCATAAATTTTCTAATTCACTTTTAAATCACTCAACACTTTTCATGAACCAAATTGAAATACATGTTGTTGGCGACCCACTACACGTCTGACATTCAGCACTGTTCGACATACAATAGCGGTCTCTCTCACACTAATTATCTTCTCTCCCGTGGTAAGCAAATCAACTTTACATTCATTTTATGCCAACAAACATTTACTAAAGTACATACTTAATAATATTACTAACCGTTATTTCCTCAAATATGGATACCTACCTCTATCTAATTTATAACAATATCAGAATAATATTATCATTAGCCGGACCTGAGATGCATATTACAAGACTTTCGCATAATTATTTTAAACTATATTTTGCAACCATAAATTATTGTGTTAGATGTACTTACTATGTTAGATTGTATAACTACTATAACCGAACTCACTTGTCGCAGCTATCATACATATGTGTAACTTACCATTTACTCACTAATATTTACTTGATTACTCCCCCATGTCTTTAGCAATATATTATCAAAATGTCAGAGGTCTTCGAACCAAAACAACAACGATTCTTCAAAATACCTATTCAAACGATTACGATGTAATCGCCCCGACAGAATCATGGCTCACTAAATACTTCAGAGACGACGAACTATTTGACCCTCGGTACTATGTATATCGTAGGGACCGCTACTACGCTTCCACTGGTAAACGTCTTGGCGGTGGTGTAGTGTTAGCTATTAAACAGGAGCTGATCAGCATCGCCCGACCTGAATGGACTTCTTGTGCTGAAGACATTTGGGTCACCATTCGCACTAAAAGTACACCCCACAGATCGGTCCATATATGCTGCGTATACATCCCCGGAGGGACTCAACATCAATATTTAATCGAAAATTTCCTAAAAATGCTATCAGATATAGTATCAAATAACCCCATGGATTCTTTTATAATCTTAGGCGACTTTAATCTTCCCGAAATATCATGGACCCAAACTACGTCATCTGCCCACTATGCAGCTACTAATTACTCTACTCACGTTAGTAATCATTTCGTAGACTGTATGCATTTTCTGGATCTCTCTCAATACAACGGTGAACTAAACTCAAGCGGCCATATTCTAGATCTAATTCTATCAAATATATTAATCTCCGTCGAATCTAATGACGACCCGCTAGTTCCCGAGGATGCACATCATAAACCTGTGTCCATTAGTGTGCCATTTCAGGAAACCCTTTCATTGACAAGTGCGAAAAGGAAAGTTTTTCTATATAATCGCGGAGACTACGAATCAATTAATCTCGCCCTAGAACAAGCTGACTGGGCATCCATTTTCTCTACCTCCCAAATAGAACCAGCGCTTGATGCTCTCTATACATTTTTGAAATCCCTCATAAACCTTCACATTCCTCATAAATTTTCGTGGAATTTGAAATATCCTCCTTGGTACAATGCTGCTCTTATTAAGGTAATGAAGGAAAAATCGAAATATTTTAGCAAATATAAAAAATACAAAAATCAGGCTGATTATGACGCATTTTCTCTCCTTCGTAAACGGCACAAAGATTTATTTCGGGAAAACAAATCTCGTTATTTAAGTAAAATCGAAAATAATATATCCTCAAACCCGAAAAACTTCTGGAGCCACGTCAAATCCTCTAACAAATCCCAAGGTGTTCCAAAATGTATGTATCTTGGAGAGCTAAGAGCCGATAATGGAACAGCCATTGCAAATTTATTCTCAGAATATTTCAGTTCGGTTTTCAGTAAACCCTCCGATCCACCTTCCCATAATCCAACTAACGTCGGAAACCATACATCCAATATAAGCAATATTGAGGTGACGCGAGAAATCGTCTTCAAATACCTTAAGGAAATTGATACTTGCAAAGGTGCTGGTCCTGATGAAATACCTTCAATCCTTATTAAACGATGTGCAAACAATCTAGCCTTACCCCTCTCTTTGATTTTCAATCGATCTCTTACCGAATGCACTGTCCCAGTTATATGGAAATCCGCGTTTGTGTCTCCCATCTTTAAGAATGGTAAAAAAACTGATGTCAAAAACTACAGGCCAACCTCCAAACTTTGCATATTCAACAAAATTTTTGAAAAAATAATCTATGATCAATTATATGCTGCTCTTAAACCTAGCCTGAATATGAACCAGCACGGTTTCATTAGTGGTAAATCAACAAGCACAAATCTTTTAACTTTCACAGAGTACCTCCAGGATAATTTGGATAACCGAATACAAGTGGACACTATCTATACCGACTTTAGTAAGGCGTTTGACAGGGTCGATCACTCAATCTTGTTAAACAAGCTCTTAGAGATTGGTTGTTACGCTGTAATTAAGCGTTGAGTATAATACTGTATGGTCTATGTTTTCACCACGAACTTTACGGTTTTACCGAGCGCCAAAATACTGCTTTGTGCAGAATTATGCCCGTGGTGAAATAAAAACATGAAACTACATCTCAGGAGGGGGCATAGGTATGTGATCTCCAGCGTGTTAGGGTATTAAATAAATACAAGTATCTCATTTCCAATTTAAATGTTAAAGAACTTATATATTATTTTAATAATGTCAGGTACAATAAACGTAAAGTGACTCTACTCACCCTCAGGGACCGATTGAGGTTATACTATCTAGCTAATTCACTATATTCCTGACCGAACCGCGTCTCGTAGTTCGCCACAGGATGATGGGCAGGACCTCCAGCCGACCCTCATCTCGGCCAGTCCGCAACAGGATAATCGGCAGGACCTCCAGCCGATTCTCGTCTCCACAGATCGCATCAGGATAAACGGCCAGTTCGCAACAGGATGATTGGCAAGACAGGACTCTCAGCAAAGCAGGGCTCCAAGGGAAGTGGAACTCCAAGGGAACGATGTTATGGGGCTTACGCAGCAAGCAAGCGGGACCGTTAGTATTTCCGCACGTGCATTTTCTCTAATACAAGCCGGTGAGCGGAATTATTCTTCTCCACGCGTTTAAAAAGGCATTCTTACTGTCGGCACCCGACAAGTACATACCGGCGCGTCTCGTGTGGCGAAAATACTCATACCGATCGCCCTGATAACTTTACGGTAAACTTCTCGTAATATAAGAACTACCGCGGAGAGCAATCTCGCGACATTATTCATTTAAAACTTTGGTGCACTTTCGCATCCTGTATCAAAGATCGTTCCACATTAATTTTTACGCGCCAATCGACTGAAATTTAAATCTTCGTCCCTTTTAATAACTTAATACTATCCGACTGTCACAGCCATGATCTGGCCCAAAAGATCATGCCGGCGAGAGTGGGTTCCATTGCCGGACCCGGAAAAGAAAAGAAAACTCCCCCTTCCATAACGACTTGTGTTGCCAGTCCTCCTGTTGTAACTATCAACAATTAATTCACTCAATAGTTCGTGCCGCTAGGTTCGACGTTATAAAGCAGTGTTCATATTTTAAAATAAGAAAAGGTAATGATTTCAGCACTGCTTCATAACATTACCCCCCGCGCCACACAAATGTTTGCCCTCAAACATGTTTCGTTTAACTAACAAATTCCTAAGCTATTCCGGTCAATCCTCAGGGTGTTCTAAAAAAGAAATTATAAAATACACATGAATAAAAATGAAAAAGTGAATCATCAAATGTGGTAGGCACACCATGTTAAACTTAAAATTGATGATAGCAAAAGCTAATAGTGATAGAAAAAAGAAAAATCAAATAAATACGAATGAGTTCATTATGATTCCAATCGCACCCATGTTGGCCGGCAAGATGGTGGCTTCACAATGCAGTCATTCAAGACCAACACTTAAAACTAGAAGAACTTAATCTAAAGAACAATGTGAACTAATGTTCCGTGAACGGGGTCCGCAAACACCCACAGCATTGAAAATACTGGGTGAGGAACAGCTGACTTTATGTCTTGGACTACCGTTAACGTTACATCTACAGCATAAACATCATTAATTATGTACATATAAACACTAATCAGTGGACAACACATCCTTAACCTTAATTATACCTATGTGTGTCCAGCACATTAATTAAACACCACCATATGCATTAATGCATCACTGACCCATAATAGGGTTTTAGAAAGCCATTTAGGCAACACTTTAGGGTGCAAGCAACCCTCACTTCACTGAATTTACGTCCCTTTTAGGAGATATAAGAAATGTTCACTACGAAGAGTTTCCTATTCTACCTAAATCGGTCGTTCGAGCGAGTATATGAAGTGAAGTAGTATTGTAGGTACTAAGACTAATCAACGAATTTTATAAAATAATATATGTATGACTAAACTATTCTTTAAGTATACTCACAAGCATGTGAGTTGTTATTACGTGTTGAATTCACAATATTTCTCAGAATTTATTTATATTTGAAAACAATCATGTTTCAGATGGGAAGAGATAAACAGAAAAACAATGCTCAAAACACAAAGAGGTGTAGGGCTGGCATCCCTGTGTGTTCCGAGTTAAAACTTAAGAATAAACACAAAATTCAATAACCATGAACGCAGTTCAATGGGATGTACCCTGAACACAAGGGAAAGTGGGCATGTGTTCCCCTTGTATTCGAGGTTAACAAACATAATAGACAAAAGGAAAATAAGTTATGTCATTTATTTTGTTATTTTGCTCGTGCTCAGTCCAAAAACTTTACAAAATTTATTCCAAATAAATTACAGATTATTACGCCTAACGAAAGCGAAAACTTATAAAACAACTCGAGTAAATCTTACCAGAGTGGAATTTGATTGCAATGAATCATAACAAACTACGTGAGTTTGCGTAAACGCGCCCCAAGAAAACCTGAATGAACAAAAGAAATATTCCTATGACAGGATTTTGACTGTCAGAATGTCGGGTCGTTTCAACTCGGTTGATCAGGCCGGGTTAAAACTCCCAGGCATCAAATATTAGCTAACAGATATGATAATTTGCAGTACTCGGTAGGGATGGCCAGACCCTCCGAAGTATTGCCACAATAAGACTATACCGGTATGTTATTTGATTTTACTATGTCTTTCACATGAAAATCACCCGCAACTTTTCCGTTTAAGTCTGCAAGTGTATAAATTAAGTTGGATTTTTTCTTTACTACCACGTTCTGAACAAACCGGGGTGCCAATTTTTGTGCGAAATAATTCAATGCGTTAGATTGCGCAAAATTCCTCCGCCACACCACATCACCAACCTGATAGGTAATGTGTTTTCTGCGCAGGTTGTAATGGTCAGCTCCTTTTTGAAAAGCTTTAAGAAGAGCATTCGAGACTTGCTCATAAACCGATGACAACTCTTCCAATTTCTGTGCATAAACCTTAGGTTGAGAACCAATTTGCGAATTGGTTTCCTCATCCACTATTGGATTACGGTGCAGATCACCGTCTAGTATCTGCTCCCGACCATGCATCAGAAAATAAGGTGTATAACCTGTAGCGCAGTTTACCGTGTTATTCATCGCTGATTGAACTTGCGGAAGAAATTTAGACCAGTTTCGGTGGTCTGATTCAACTAAAATGGATAACGCCGTGCCCAGGGTTTGATTATAACGTTCGACTACGTTGTTTTGAGGCGTATAAGATGAATTGTAAAATGGTGGCGGCATGTTATAACTATTAAGTAATTCTTTAAATTCTTTCGAAACAAATTGACGACCATTATCACAGACGATAGTTCGTGGTACGCCGTGAACAAGAAAGATGTTTTCTTCTAAGATTTTTATTATGCTTCTCGCGGTGCCATTGCGCAGCGGAAATAGCCATGTAAATTTAGAAAAAACGTCTACACATGATAGGATTACGGTAAAACCTGAGTAACTCCTAGGTAAAGGACCTACCAAATCTATCGACAACATTTGCATGGGTCTTGTGACCTTTTTTGGGTTTGAGGAGATTCCGTTAGGTGGGGCTGTACTTATTTTGTGGGCCTTACAGACTGTACAACGATTAACAAATTGCTTAACATCCTTGTACATATTAGGCCAATAGTAACGCAATTGCACCTTTTTGTAGGTTTTGAATACCCCAGGATGACAAGCTCGCGAAGATTCATGTAAATTAGATAGAATTGCCTGTCTACCTTCTTGCGGAACTACTTTTTTCCAGGCAGTATCCTCGCACAGAGCTAGACGAGTCTTTGTGTGTCGGAACAATTCATTATTACGTATTTGAAAGTTCTGGAATCGTTGTGGGAATTCTTCGCATCCTTTCCAAGCTTTCAAATACCACGTATCCTTTGTATTATCAATGTCCACACCTGTTAATACGGCAAGGTCCATTCGTGAGAGTACGTCTGGAACAACATGCTGTGTCCCTTTGCGATGAACAACGTCAAAAGAAAATTGTGAAAGGCGAGAGCTCCACCGTGCAAGACGGCCACTAGGGTTAGACAAGGACCCTAGCCATTTCAAGCTTGAGTGGTCAGTAACTACCGTAAAATGAGCTCCTTCTATATAAGGTCTAAAGTGAGTCACCGAGTCTAGTACAGCTAGGAGTTCCCGTTCAGTGATGCCATAATTGCGTTCATGCGCATTTAAGCAACGTGAGTAATAAGCAATGGGATGCTCTTGCCCGTCCACGTTCTGAATCAATACCCCTCCAATTCCCGCCGAGCTCGCGTCGGTGTGGATAGAGAAAGGCCTGGTGAAATCCGGGCAGCATAAAACTGGAGCCGTCGTCAACGCGCGTTTTAAATCATTGAAAGCAGTTTCAGCTTCCTGGGACCACTTGAAATTGCTGATTCCATTTTTTGAACCTGTGAGTTTAGTAAGAGGGGCAGCTATTCCCGAAAATCCTTTAATGAATCTCCTAAAGTAACCGCACAAACCAATGAATGCCCGGATTTGTTTCGCATTTTTCGGGACTGGGAAATTTTTGATGCTTTCTATTTTTATTGGATCCGTACGGAGACCCTGCGCATCTACTAAATACCCTAAATATTTAAGTTCAGATTTGCAGAACTCGGATTTTTTAAGGTTTATTGTAAGGCCTGCGTCTCGCAAACGTTCATATACACGATTCAACAGATTAAGATGTGAATCCAGGTCTTCTGATATCAAGATCAAGTCATCCAGATAGCAAAAAGCATTATCGTCAAATTCCGGACCAAAAAGGACATCTGCCAATCTTTGCAACTCACTAGGGGCGTTTTTCAGTCCGAAAGGCATACGGGTGAACTCAAACAAACCCCGTCCAGGTACGACGAAAGCTGTCTTCTCGCAAGAGTCCTTGTCTAAGGCAATTTGCCAAAAGGCCTTTGAAAGGTCTATAGAAGAGACGTACCTAGCTCCACCTAGCTTGTCTAGAATCCGCGATATATATGGCAAAGGGTACGCGTCGCGAATCGTGACATTATTAATTTTGCGAGAGTCTAAGCAAAAACGACCTGTACCGTCCTTTTTTGTAACGATCAATACCGGACTCGACCATGGAGAACGTGAGGGACGTATAACTCCTAATTTTAGCATTTCATCTACTTCTGCTTCCAATTGTTTTTGTCTTGCTGGAGATAAAGGATAATACCTCTGTTTGATCGGAGGCCCTGTCGTATTAATTTTGTGCTTGACTAAATGCGTTAGACCTAAACCGCGCTTTTCGAAAGAAATCGATTCAAATTTTTTAATAATAGCAGAGAGTGACCGACTCTCTGAGGGACTTAGAGATGAGGCTGGCTGAATTGCCCGCAACCCATTGATTTTGTTTTCCGAAGAATGACAAATAGCTTTTGGAAGCAGCTCCGGTGCGATATGGAATTGCTTCCAAAAGTCTATACCTAGGATAAACGATGGTGACAATGTCGGGATGACGTAGAAAAGAATTGTCCGGGTAATTGATTTGTACGTCACCGGCAACGACATTGTACCCAGGACAGGCTGACTCGCACCGTCCGCTGTTGATACACAAAAATTAACCTTAACTAATTCTACACCTAATTTAATAAAAATTTTATAACTATCACCTCCCAAACACGATAATGAGGCGCCACTGTCCAACAGTGCGCTGTAAAAATTGTTTATTATATATACATTTACATACGGACGACCATCGTTTTCAATCTCCATCCCCTGTGGCAGTGGGCCCACTGTTCCAGACGATGGGACCGAAAGAAACTGATGTACTAGTCGGAGCCAACTCTTCCATTCCCGATTCCTCTGCGCATAGGATGGGACGTGGTAAGAGAGACTCCGCCCTAGTTTTCCGACTTACTGTTATTAAATCTTCCTTTAACTGCTCCCACTTTAGAATTATTTCCCGCTGCGGCTTTTTTCCTACAGTCAGCCACAACATGTCCCGGTTTATTACAATATAGACAAACTTGAGTCCTAACAAAGGTTCTAGAAGTTCGTTCAGTATTTTGATTATTTGTATTGAACGAAGACGAAGGTTTGTTATTGTTGCAACCAGCATTGGTATTAACGTAGTTACGCCCAGCATGACTATAACTATTACTATTAAACGACCGTCTATAGTTATTCTGAGAGAACCCAGTACGTCTATCAGTACCGGTATTACTGTTTGTCAAAGTTTTATTAGTAGGCACGAATCTATCCTCTTTATTAGTACCGTAGTTTTCATTAGATTTTTTCGAAAAAGAAGTTGAAGAAGTAGCAAATTCCTCTGGTGGTGTCGCATAAGACTCTAAGTTCCCTGCGTAGATTGTTAACTGATCGAATGTATCTATATCTCTAGAAACTAAAATGTTAGTGTACATTGGCAGCAACGCCTTTTTGGCAAGTCGCAAAAGTTCCTGCTCAGGAAGTTTAGCTTCCAACATGTTATTTAGGGATTTCATCCTAAGGGAAAATTCAAGTACCGACATACCTTTGGGTTGCCTCATATTGAAAAGTTTAACTTTCAAATCTGTTTGTAGGTCATTTGCCTCAAATTGATTGATTAAAAGTTTAGACAGCTCGTCCCATTTCAATTCTGAGTGATATATTGACCTGAACCAAAGTAATGCTAGGCCATCTAGAAGATCAGGAAAAACGCGTACCAGATTATCATGACTAAAATTTTTTGTCCTACATTTTTCTTCAATCAATAAGAGAAATTCTCTTATGCTTGATTTACCGTCAAATTTAATCTTCCAATTTTCTACATTGATGGAGGGTGATTCTCTATAAATAATTTTTGTATGTTTAATTATTGTAGGGTTGTGAACGGTCCTACTCTCTGAATCTGAATCAGAAGAATCCATATCTATTTCTGATATTGTTGGCATCTTAAGGGCTTTATTATATGCACGCGCCTGCGAGCGCAGCGCGTGAGAGGTGGTTGCCGGTTCGAGAGAACGACTTGATAGTTCTCTTATGAGATCCTCTTTAGAAGCGTTGTTGACGTTCGAAATAGGAGTTGACATTGTTATCGATGACGTACAATATTTATTGTTGATGATGTAAAAAAAAAAAAAAAATTTTTTAAAGTACGAGGGAAAAAAAAGTTTTTGGCAACCCTGATTTTTGAAAAAAAAAATCGAGATATTAATGTGTTTAGTCGATTTAATTTAAAATTGACAATAAAAATCGTGGTTACAAAATAAAATCCCACATTTGAAATACTAAAAAAAAATATTTTTTTAATAAAAGAAAAAAATATCCCAACAATTAAGTTAAGTATGTCAAACTATTTCACCGTATAAGATGTACTCGTGTTGTTGATAATTTATGACACTCTTGTGCATAATGGAATTTAACGGAATAGATTATAAATTTAATCTCATTAATTACCATTCACTTGATTATAATGAATTATTTATTTAGTTTACTAGTTCATTTAAATTTGTATTAAGAATTCATCTACGATATAAACACAACATACCGTAATCTGTCACTTTTGACATTCGCTTGTCCACAATAAACATCAACTTGCATAGATGATGTTTACCTTTTATCATAAACCTTCAACCATAGACAATTTTTTTTTAATAAATATATACTTTTTTTTTCAAACTTATCATAGAAGAAGCATTGTCTATGATTGAAACCTGACACTTCTATGAAAATATCATTTCAAAAATTGAGGTTATGTTGACATGTTGACAATGTAACCACACACTGGGATACTGAGCACGAAAAAATACAAAACATGACCAATGTAAAACACCAAACACCAACGTAACCCGCAGGAGATCAAATAAACGAGCTAAACCACGTTGGGCCCAATTTGTTACGCTGTAATTAAGCGTTGAGTATAATACTGTATGGTCTATGTTTTCACCACGAACTTTACGGTTTTACCGAGCGCCAAAATACTGCTTTGTGCAGAATTATGCCCGTGGTGAAATAAAAACATGAAACTACATCTCAGGAGGGGGCATAGGTATGTGATCTCCAGCGTGTTAGGGTATTAAATAAATACAAGTATCTCATTTCCAATTTAAATGTTAAAGAACTTATATATTATTTTAATAATGTCAGGTACAATAAACGTAAAGTGACTCTACTCACCCTCAGGGACCGATTGAGGTTATACTATCTAGCTAATTCACTATATTCCTGACCGAACCGCGTCTCGTAGTTCGCCACAGGATGATGGGCAGGACCTCCAGCCGACCCTCATCTCGGCCAGTCCGCAACAGGATAATCGGCAGGACCTCCAGCCGATTCTCGTCTCCACAGATCGCATCAGGATAAACGGCCAGTTCGCAACAGGATGATTGGCAAGACAGGACTCTCAGCAAAGCAGGGCTCCAAGGGAAGTGGAACTCCAAGGGAACGATGTTATGGGGCTTACGCAGCAAGCAAGCGGGACCGTTAGTATTTCCGCACGTGCATTTTCTCTAATACAAGCCGGTGAGCGGAATTATTCTTCTCCACGCGTTTAAAAAGGCATTCTTATTGTCGGCACCCGACAAGTACATACCGGCGCGTCTCGTGTGGCGAAAATACTCATACCGATCGCCCTGATAACTTTACGGTAAACTTCTCGTAATATAAGAACTACCGCGGAGAGCAATCTCGCGACATTATTCATTTAAAACTTTGGTGCACTTTCGCATCCTGTATCAAAGATCGTTCCACATTAATTTTTACGCGCCAATCGACTGAAATTTAAATCTTCGTCCCTTTTAATAACTTAATACTATCCGACTGTCACAGCCATGATCTGGCCCAAAAGATCATGCCGGCGAGAGTGGGTTCCATTGCCGGACCCGGAAAAGAAAAGAAAACTCCCCCTTCCATAACGACTTGTGTTGCCAGTCCTCCTGTTGTAACTATCAACAATTAATTCACTCAATAGTTCGTGCCGCTAGGTTCGACGTTATAAAGCAGTGTTCATATTTTAAAATAAGAAAAGGTAATGATTTCAGCACTGCTTCATAACATGGTATTCACGGCAATCTTTATCGTTGGCTCTCTTCTTATATCTCCAACCGTAGCCAAATAGTAGTGGTTGCTGGATTTAAATCAGATTCTGTTGCTGTTACATCAGGAGTTCCTCAAGGCAGCCTGTTGGGACCATTATTATTTAACATCTATATCAATGATATTGGTAACTGTTTTCTAAACTCCCAAACTATCCTGTATGCAGATGACATGAAAATATTTTCACCTATAAACTCAATCGAGGACTGTCAGAAGCTGCAAGATGATTTGCTACGTTTGAGCACGTATTGTAATGCCCATTGTCTGGAAATAAATATTTCTAAATGCTTCATCGTGCGCTATACTAGAAATAAAAACGTATTAATCCATGAATACTCAATTAATCACGTACCGTTGTCTATCAAATTCGAAAGTAAGGACCTTGGGGTTATACTTGATAGTAAACTGAATTTCAATAAACATATCGACCATATAGTCACTAACGCATCTTCTATGCTTGGTTTCATAATCCGCTCCTGTAAACAATTTAAAGACCTTACTACTTTCAAAACACTGTATTTCTCATATGTTCGTAGTATCCTTGAATACGCATCTCAGGTGTGGAACCCAGGCTACGCAGTGCACAAAAATAGAATTGAAAGCGTCCAAAATAGATTTTTAAGGTACCTCAATTTCCGCTCTTTTCGATCTCATGTTAGTAATGAAGACTCTGCAAAGTTCTTCAATATACAAACGTTAACTTGTCGAAGAAATATAGCAGATTCGCTAATGTTATTTAAAATTACACATAACTTAGTCGATTGTCCTGATCTTCTTCAACGCCTATCATTCCATGTTCCAAATCGCAACAGCAGGCAGTACCTTTAATCTCCCTATTTGCAAGACCAACTCCAAACAGAACTCATTTATCTACAGATCCACACACTCATTTAACTTAAATTATTACCACATTGACATTTTTAACTCAACTTTACGTGACATGAAACGAAAACTCACCAAGCAACATGACTCAAACTAGAAAGTTCAATCCCTACATATGTTCCCGTCCTTTGCCTCTTAATCCTATTCCTATGTTCCTCCTCCCCCCCCCCCCTCCCTCTTTTATATTTTGTAACTAAAAAATGAAACTACGAAAATACCCTTACAATGTTACACTTTATTATTTATTATTAACTATCATCAGTGGAAAGTTCATAATTGGCATAATTAACACCTTATTAATGTATTATATTGTAATCTTTGATTTGCTGTCAACTTTCTCCAAAATAAATAAAATAAAAAATAAAATTAAAGTCTGCTGATTTCACACCGCGCCTATTTTAGAAGCAATTTTACATTCGGTCACAACATGCAAACAAATCGTCAAGTGACCATTTTGAAATATAATTGCGCAGAGCGTCTGCAACCGTCAACATAAAAAATGCAAAGTCTTCTCATTGGTGGACTGTGAAACGGCATCACACGTCACGTGTTGGTTGAAAATTTGGATCGGAGTTATACCCCCCTGGTGCGGAGCCGCGTCGCTGTGGATCCACGCGTTCGGCCAAAGTTTAATTTCTAGTAATAGACCGGGAGGCGAGATAGGTAAACCCTACGTCATCAAGCACACGGATGAAACTACTTTTTAGTGATAATGGACATTTAGAAAACCCTAAAAAAGATGGTCTGCCGGTGCGTCTCTTGGCAGGAGCCGCGCAGTCATGGAAATAGTGAGCGATTTTTTTCGAAAAAATTACATCATCGAGTACACGAACGGGAATGGTCTCATATGATAAAGGTCAATTAGAAAATGAGAAAAAGCAGGTCTGCCAACCGGCAGCCTGGCACGTTCGCAGGCAGCCGGCGTCAAAGTGGGGTAAAAAATAGTAAATTTTACGTCATCGAGTACACGAATGAAACCAACGAATAACTATAGTCCAGATCATTTCATGTACGAATTTCTTGGTCTACCGACCAGCAGCCTGGCAGCTTTTTGTGTACGATTTTTTTAAGTTTGTTTTTTTTTTTAATTTTTCATTTATCTTTATTATTATTTTTATTTTTATTTTTCAAAACTTTTAAAACCATATTTTTGGAAAATAAGCGGAAATTTTTAAAAAAAATAATTTGAGAGTTCTGAGTGTACCCATCCGTCAGGCGAGCCTTTCGACGAAAAACCACTTACGAAACCTCACCGCTGTCGCGTATCCATATTTTTGTACAAATTTTTTAATAATTATAGTACTTTTAAGATTGCCTAATAGTCCATAGTAGTTGGAAGTTCGAATAACCAACCCACCGTCGCCGTAAGAGCTGCGTTCGTCCAAAAAATGACAGAAATTTCCGAACCCCGTCCGTTTCATATCGGTTTCGCTTGCCCTGCTGCATCGATTAAGATCAAAACTAACGAAAACCTGTAGTCTAGATCTAGATCATCCCATTTATGACTTCTTTGGTCTGCCGACCAGCAGCCTGGCAGTTTTTTGTGTACGATCTTTTAAAGTTTAAATTTTTTTTTTAATTTAATAAAAAATATTTTCAATAACTTTATTATTGTTTTTATTTCAATATGGTTTTAAAAACTTAGATTGCCAGATTTTAAATAAAATAAGTTGTCATCATAAAAAAATAAATTTTGGGTGTTCCGATTGTACCCATCGGACGGGAGAGCCTTTCAACGCCAAACAACTTACTGGAAACTGGCCGCGGAGCCCTTCGCCGCCAACGCTTGCCCATATTATTAAACAAATTTATAATAATATAAATCTTTTTAAGATAACCTATTAGTCCATAGTGGTTGGAAGTTCGAACAACCACCGCACCGTCGCCATAAGAGCTAAGTTAGTCCGAAAAACGACGGAAATTTCCGAACCCCATCCGTTTCACATCGGTTTCGCTTGACCTGCTGCATCGATTACATCGAATACAAGATCGAAACTAACAAAAACCTGTAGTCCAGATCATCCTATTCATGACTTCTTGCTTTCTGACTTCATGCTCTGCTTTATTTCGTTAGTTTCGATCTTGTATTCGATGTAATCGATGCAGCAGGGCAAGCGAAACCGATATGAAACGGACAGGGTTTGGAAATTTCCGTCATTTTTCGGACGAACGCAGCTCTTATGGCGACGGTGCGGTGGTTTTTCGAACTTCCAACCACTATGGACTATTAGGTTATCGTAAAAAGATTATTATTATTAGAAATTTGTTTAATAATATGGACACGCGTTGAAACTAAACTTACAAAGAACGATTAGACATGAAATTAAAAAAGCCAAAGAAGAATGGATGAAGTCACAGTGTGAAGAATTAGTCGTAGATTCGTAGTCATAATTCATTCAAACTCCACAAAAAATTGAAGGAAATTACGGGCACTTCTAGAAGAATTACTCCATCATGTTTAGTTGACGATTCCAATAAATTAATATTGTATGAAAAAGATATTTTACAAACATGGGAAAAGTATATTCATGATACATTCAAAGATATTAGACCTGATATTAATATTCCTAATGATCAATTGCATGGACCATCGATTTTAAAATCAGAAATTCTTCATGCGATAAAGACTTCAGACAATAGAAAAGCGTGCGGACCTGACGATATTCCAGTTGAGGTGTTGAAGCTCTTTAATGATGTAAATGTTGACTACCTGTTGGGGTTATTTAACTCTATATATGACACAGGGAATATACCCCAAGAATGGCTAAAATCCACCTTTGTGACATTGCCTAAAAAACAATACCCCTTAGGGTATTGTTTTTTAGGCAATGTCACTTCTTAAATTACACTTCTTAAAGTGCAGTGACTATCTATTTATTTATTTATTTATATATTGTAAGAAATAAACAGCAGTTTTATACAGGGTTTTAAAAATGAAGCGGTTAAAAATGAGGTAAGCCAAAACAGTTTCTTATGCTAATGGTTATTATGAAATAATACAAAATTTTAATTGGTTATAACCATTACATGAAAATGAAATTAACAAAAATATATAAATGTAAGTATATTAGAAGGAAGAAGGAATAGGAAAGGGCAAGAGGCAGAGGAAGATGGGATGGGGACAGGAGATGCTCATGCTGTACCTTTTCTATAGCTGTGCATTAATTTAATTAACATTTGTGGTCGTACGCTTGACTTCGTATAAATTGCGTGTTATATTGCGCGCATATGCGGGGGATTGGAGAATTTTTTCTAAGGTTGGTTCTGTACGCGGGCAAATGAAAAAAAATGGTTTAGTCTGGTTGGCCTTGCAGGTATGTGAATTTTTAAATAATTTACGAGTTCAAGAGAGTCCAGGCCGTATTCAGAATTTTGTATAAAAATATTTGATCAGATATTAATCTATGCGTTTGAAGTGGAGTAAAGTTGTGAAATTTTAAGGATTCGGTGTTATTTGCAAAGAGTAATTTGAATTTATAATTTATGTGTTTAAAAAATTTGTTTTGCACACTTTCGATTCTGTCAATACGGCATTGGTAGAACGGTGCCCAAATTAGTGTGCAGTATTCTAAGTGGGGGCGGATATACGTGGTGTAAAGGGAATACATAGTTTTAATATTGCGAAAAGGTTTAGATATGCGAATTATAAATCCCAATATCTTATTTGCTTTGTTGATTACTTCGTTAATATGTTTGATAAAATTTAGTTTTACATCCAGTACTACCCCAAAGTCACAGATTGATTCTATTTCATTGATATGTGTATCATGAAAGTTATAATTAAAAGAGATTTTATTTTTGTTACGCGTAAAAGATAATTTGTTGCACTTAGAAATGTTTATGATTAATTTGTTTAATTTACAGTATGCAAAAAGACGATTTCGTACGATTCAATTTGGGAGGCAGGAATGGGTACCGCCGCCCCGGGAACCTTTATTGGATAACCAACACCTCTGCCATAGGTCACCCCAAGTGGTTCGCTAAGTTTGGTGATTTAGCAGGGGTGCCCGGGTTCATGGGGCGAGGTTTGTCTAGGTCTTGGAGGCGGATGACCAGGACACACTGAACCCCAGATTCCTACCCACCCCTTAAACTCTTTTCCTTCCCAGAACTCTCCTCTCCTTCCTTTCCTTAAAAACACACCATACAGCATCCCCAAAGATGACATAGGCCCTGAGGGAAATTATTTTCCTCAGGGCCTCCTGTGTGGAGTTCATGTAAAAAAAAAATAAAAATTGGTAGATTTGATTACTAAGTATATTTTTTTGTCATCTGCATATGCAAGGTAGTTAGCATGTAAACAACATTTATAAATATCAAATATATATATACATTAAACAATAATGGTCCCAGGTGAGAATCTTGCGGTACGCCAGAGGGCACAGTAAAAAAGCTAGACTTAGTTCCCTCAACCGATACGCACTGTAGTCTTTTCTGCAGATATGAAGTTAGCCACCTAAGTAAGTCGCCATGGATTCCTAATTGGTGTAATTTTTTAATTAGGATAGAGTGGTTAACTTTATCGAAATCTTTCGAGTAATCTGTGTAGATAACATCTACTTGGTGTCCATTATCCATATTATCGATTAATAAGCCTGATGAGTCATGTCCTTAAATTATTCCTTAAAATAATACATGCCAGGATACGCAATAAGTGCGAGCAGGACTTGGATGACAGTCAGTGATATTTAAAGTGAAAATTATAACTATGCAGTGATTCAGCATTATTTACAAACCATCTAAACAATAATATACTGCACTGCGGCAACTTAAAAAAATAACCTCAACGATACTCAACTATATTGAATAATGTCCGGCACAAATTTTTATTTTGCATTTGTGATAGTATATTATTGTTTAGATGGTTCGTAAATAATGCTGAATCACTGCATAGTTATAATGTTCACTTTAAATATCACTTTGAAGACTTTTGTAACTTGTACACTTTATTTTATTATCAATTTATATGGGAGCAGAATAAAAACAAACATCTGTCACTCAAAGTTATTGTTACTCGTGATGGTGATGAGTGATGAGTCGTGGTGTTATGGATACGATCCCGAAATCAAGCAACAGTCAAGCCAATGGAAGAGTGCTCTCTCTCCTCTTCAGAAAAAAGTCAGGACATCAAAACAATGCTCTTTGGTTTTTTTTTTTCAGAGATATTGTTCACCAGAGTTTGTTCCTCCAGGCCAAACAGTTAACTGACAGTTCTACATGGAGGTACTAAGGAGGTTGCGAGAGAGCATCAGAAAAAAACGTCGAAATGGGATCGACTCCTTGGCGAAAGGGGAATGGTTCTTCAACAGAACTACAACCAGTTCTTCACCTGCTCACGCCGTGTGGTCTGTGAAGCAGTATTTAAGCAAGCATGGAATGACCCCGATTGTTCACCCGCCCTATTCACCCGACCTGTCTCCCTGTGAGGACTTTCTGCTCCCTAGGGTGAAAAGGGACTTGAAAGGAAAATGTTTTCATAATGTTGAAGAAGTGAAACAAAAATCGCTGGAGGTCACAAAGGACATTCCAATCAGTGTGTGTCAAAATTGTTTTGAACAGTGGAAAAAAGGTTGGACAAGGGCATACATTCTAAAGGCCACTGGTGTAAAAATATTGAAAAATAAAAAAAACGAGTGTGCTACGAGAAAAAAACGAGACGAGTTACGAGAAAAAAGAATGTGCGCGCACACTGCTCTCGCTCTTGCTCCTACAGTACGATACAGACAATAGGCCTGCACTGTGTCTTAGATATACGAAACGTAACTGGCTATGAGATAAAACGAGAAAGAAAATGTGTACTCTCTCCTCTCTCTCTTGCCCCTACAGTAATATACGAAACGTAACTCTCTCTCTTTCTATCTCCACTAACTTATATCTCTCTCTCTCAACTTCCGTTCGCCTTGCCCGACCACACTTTTCGTAACGCTCTCGTCACGCATTCACCAGCTTACTCCCCAAGTCAAGCGTGCGTAAAGAAGTTTTACTTCAAAAAGTTATAAAGAAATTCTCATTACTTTTGAGTCCCCGTAGTATATATATAGATCACCCATGAAGCATTGAGTGTTTATATGTTGGTATTTATCGCGGTGCTGCTTTCTCAATTGGTTACAGTTACAGAATCTTAGATTAAACTTGATAAATAATCTTGTAAAGAAACAATAGCCCTCACTTTTAAAAACCGTTTCTAGCTTTGAAATTTACTCGGGACATTTTAGTGTATAAATAAAAAACGTTAACATTATTTTAGAAAATGAAACATTGGCTTATATTACCGATATTCTTAATAAATTTATCAACAATCGTCAACCTGGTAGATATTATTTTTCCCAATTTAAATAAATACATTAAGTATATAAAATATAATTTTTTTTTTATATTTAAAAATTTATTTTTAAAATTTTGAAAGTGCCTTGAAGTTGTTACGAGAGGTGTCAAAATAAGTTTATTTTTGTATTAACTTAAAACGAATCTCGTTCATAACTTTTAGGCTGATTGTTATGAATTAACAAGGGATGTCTTGTTTCACAAAGATCTTCTGAGAAACAAAATTGACAATATTCAGAAGGACATGGATCTATTAGCCAACTTACCAATATTAAAAACCATGGAAGATTCGGATGCAGAATCGTTGCTGGATCAAAGAATGTCTCTATTTTTTTTACAACGCCTTTTCGAAAACAAGCATAAGGCTATCATGGACATATTGGAATTAGGAAAAAAAACTGTATATATGTTGATTTTTAAAATTACCAAAATAAAAAAATATTTTTTTAAGAAGCTCCACGAAAATTTCAAAAAGGTCAAAAAGGATGTGGATGAAGCAGTTGAAAGCATAGCTGACCAATCTGCGAGCGTCGTTAAGTGCAAAAATGTACGTAGATAATTTTTACACTAGGCCTGCATATTTCATGTTTTGAAATAATTTTGATAAAATGAAAATATATAACATTGTAAAACACCACTATTTAATAAAAATTAACAGCATGTTTTGAAACTTAAGGTTTCTTCGGCAGGATAAGATTAATGTGATTTTGCAAAGGTTTTTTTTATTTAAATCAGAATAGCATGCTTTTTAAACTTGTCTTCCGGTACCCTTATTAGCCCTTCCATCAAAATACTGAAGTTCTTTTGTAACCAAAACAGTTTATTTATCTGATATTATGCAGAGAATTGTTAGGTTGACATTTACAGCTCTCCTAATAACATATTTTAGGGTTTACTTAATTGATAAACCATTTATGTATGGTAAACTGTTGTAAATCAGTTGTAATTTTAAAATCTTTTATTATTAAGACAGTTCGACTGTAAAACCCAATGTAAATCCATCTCACAAAATTTCTTTTTCACACAGGACCAACAATCTGCTTTTGGCAAAATGGTGAATGAGAAAATCATTGGATCAATAGATTGTATTACAGATACTGTTGAAGAAAGTATGAACGATATTAGAAAAGCTCAAAATATACCCACTGAAGCTTATGCACTGGTCGAAGATCTCTTCAAACGGGAAGCTGAATGTAAATATAAATCTAACCAAGGAAGAATTTCGGATTGTCTTTGGAAAGTACTCGAATTAAAAAAGGCATCTGAGAAAACATTGTTGTTGAAAATTGAGACTGCGGTTTGTTAATCATTTTAATATTTTCATCTACTCACTTTTCTGTTTATGGCACTGCGGCATGGCTTTTGAATTAATATTACAAAGTAATACTTTTTATTGAAGGAAGCAAACACTCGGTGGTGCAGCAACCTAAATGAATGAAAAAGAAACCACTTTCTTACACAACACTTATTTGGCGCGCTACCGACCGCGGCAGTAGGTGAGGGATACTAGATACAAATTCCAATTGTACGTAGTTGCCTCTAAAAATCGAATCTCTAATAGCTTGTATTTAACACTTTAAAACACACAACTAACGTCGCTTTTATCCGTACTAGATATTTGCTATTAATTTTTATAATAATAATAATAATTGCATTTTTGCGAAAAATCACCTCAAGGGCGCTGTACAATTTATTAAGAATTCTTGGATTATATCTAAGTTTACTGTTTACAATTATGTAGATACAGAAACATAATTATCTGGCACGTCACTTCCGATAACCACACTTTAGTTAGAAAGTTTATGCTTGGAGAGATACGGGTTTTCATGCGGAGGACATTCTATTTAAAACATTGGATATTGCACGATTTTACATTTGCTACCCCATCATTATAAGTATTACATTTATTAAAAGATTAGTGACAAAAGTATAGTTGATATTTATTTTGAAAGACTAGAGAATTTAGTACTCTATAGGGTTGGAAATGTTCATGAAATGACATTTACAAACGCTAAGAAAAATGACCTTTACAAAAAGAGCTGGCTGATATCGTACTTGGGCAACCGTTCACAAGCCGTAAACGTGAGGAAAAATCAATCAAAATATGCAACCCTTTCATCTAGAGTACCGCAGGAGTCTGTTCTGGGCCCTTTTCTCTTCATCTTCTTCACAAATGATATCAACCAAAAAAAATCGAATCATTTGGCCTTGTATCTCACTGCTACGCTGATGACCAACAAGTTTACTTTTACTACTTACCGGATGAAATAGACATTCTAAAAGCTCGCATAATTGAGCGTCTAGAAGCAATCACCCGCTGGTTGACCTCAAATAGATTGAAATTGAATCCGCCATTGACTGAGTTTCTCTTTACCACCACAAGCAGACGTCAGCATAACATTGATAACTCAGGAACCATTTCAGGAAGCGACATCACTCCAAAGACATGTAAAAAAACTACTGGGTGCCAATCTTGATGCTGATTTTACCCTTAAAACTCAAGTGAACCGAACCGTGAGCACGGGGCTCTTTCAAGTAATGCAAATTAAAGCAGTAAGGAGAAACCTACCAACAGAGGCGACCAAATTACTAGTCGATTCGTATGTTGTTTAATTAATGTCAAGATTATAGCAACGCAATATATGCAAGTCTTCCAAAATACCAAATCAATAAATTACCATCCGTTTTCAACGCTGCGGCAAAACTTAACACTGCCGTTTCAAAATATTCTTATATTTCAGAGCATCTCAAAAATCTTCTCTGGCTCAAATGCCTTGAAAGAATCCAGAAACAGGAAAATTTTATTTTTACAATAAAACACGTGAAATTTTTGGTACTTAACTCTATATAGATGGTATGTATAATTATGGGCACCCTACGAGCGTAGACGTTTCAAACGCCAATGGTAGACTTATTGAGAGCTGGGATCAAAATTCTAATCAGACTTCAACAGGGCAAGTTTCCTCCTGGTTCAGAAGGCGAACAAATGAACACACCTCGCAGGCGTAGGATTTGACAGCGGAGCATTCATCTCAAATGGATGTAAAGATACAGAGACAGGAATCGAAAAACCCAATGTAAACACAGTAAACATATATAAATAAATAAAAAATGGAATTTGTAATTCACACGCGATAGAAGTGAAACTAGAAAGTCGCTTGATTTGGCTTTCTTTTGCCTGTTTATTTTAAAGTTGTTTGAAGATTTGATACTGATTTACAAAAACAATTTTTTTTTTTGATTTCGTACGCTGGATTTCTCTGACAGCTGAGATTTGCGATGATTTTAGATTTCATTAAGAGATGGAGCCACTACCGTCGGCATCTCGCAAACGGACTTGCCCCTGGCTAGCATAAATACCACGTTTTAATGAACTTTCTGTTCCTTCCGCGGCGATGACGCCACTGCTTGTCACGATTATTTTGTACTGGTGAAAGTTAGTGGTGCTGGCGACACGGTATCGCTTCGAAGTAAATAAGCACACACTTCACGACTAAAAATTACACATCTACCGGATCTGCCCTGATGATGGACACTGCAACGATGTCCGAAACGTTGGCTAAGGAAGGCGGTAGCGCAACACGGCATAACACCCCAAAAACTAATATTAATCAGTTTCTTGAAAGGCTTTCTAATGAACTCAATCTTCTAAAAAACACAAAAAATGTCTTCCTTATCGGAGATATAAATATTGACATATTAGAAAATGGTCATCCCAATACAAACATTGGACTCCAAAGTATGATAAATAAACCTACGCGTGTAACTAATGACAACAAATCTTGCATCGATCACATGTTCAAGACTATTAAATCAACCAAATCTATCATATTCATTTTTACTATAACCGACCACTATACAACAATTTTATCTATTACAAAAAAGAAAATACAAAGACAGAAACCAAATGGAATGATGTAAAACAACAGTTACTCAATACAAACTGGATAAGCCTACTAGAAAACCTTGATGCAAATAATGCCTGGAGTAAATTCACTGAATATATAACATACACCATCGTGTCAAATACCAAATCAATAGAAAAAAATATTTCGCATAAAAACTAACATCTTAAGCCATGGATAACTCAAAGCGTTATAAATTGCATTAGAAAAAGAGAATAATTACATAGGAAATCTAAATTAAATCCTTGTGATATTTTTATACAACGATACTACAAAAGGTACAGAAATATTTGCAAAAATGTTATACGAACTGTCAAAGAAAATTATTATTAGAAGAAAATAGACGAATGTAACAATGACCCGCGAAAATTATGGAAGATCATTAATGAAATTACAAATGCAAAATCATCCCATTACAAGAACATGGAGGAATTAAAAATTGAAAATACCCAAATCTCTTTTGCAAAGCATCCGGACAAAATTCTCGAATACGTAAACGAATTTTTTACTAATATAGGGTCACAATTAGCAAAGAAAATCAGACAACCAATAACTAGCATTTTACCAGAAGAAAAGGAAAATATGAACCAGATTAAAATTACATCAGTTAACTTTAATTTGGTAATTAAAGTTAACTGATGTAACCAATACTGAAATCAGAAATGCAATTGTATCCCTTAATATTAATAAATCATCGGGAAATGAAATAATCTCAAATAAAACAACTACAAAATGAACTGACCTTCCCATTGACATACTTGGTCAATCTGTCTATATCTACAAATGTATTCCCTTCATGCTTTAAAAAAGCTACAGTTATACCCATACATAAAAGTGGTAACAAAAAGGATATATATAACTACCGACCCATAAGTCTCTTAAGCTTTTTTTCAAAAATCTTGGAAACTCTAATGAAGAAGCAAATTGTTCAATTTCTTGAACAAAACAAATTCCTATCACCATCCCAATATGGTTTTAGAGAAAATCTGAGCACCAATGATGCCATAGAAAATCTAACAAGCATGGCAATAAAAAACATAGATGGTGGGAAAAAATGTTTAGCTTTATTCATAGATCTTCAAAAAGCTTTTGACACAATAGACCATAAAATATTACTAACTAAACTAAAAAAAATAGGAATGGTCGAATCAACAATGAACTTATTGGAGTCATATATAACAGGGCGAGAACAACAAGTACAAATTGGCAAACAAAAGAGCAAACTTCTATCTTTAAACTATGGCGTTCTTCAAGGAAGTGTACTGGGACCGATTCTGTTAATTATCTACATCAAAAATTTAACTAACCTTACCATTAAAGGAAACATAATCAGTTTTGCTGATGATACTGTTTTATTATTTCAAGAAGAAAATTGGACTGATACATTTAATGAGGCTGAAAAGGGGCTTAGTGCATTTCAAAATTGGCTTAAAATCAACTCGCTTACCCTTAATATAAGCAAATCAAAATATATAACATTTTCAATTAACTCAAGGGGCCAAGCAATAAAATCACTAGAACTAAAATTACATGAATGCCATGGAAATAATATACAATGTTACTGCCCCGTCATCGAAAAAACACAAAACATAAAATATCTCGGAGTAATAATTGACGAAAATCTTAGATGGGACCCACACATCAAAGGTATTACGGAAAAACTCACAAGCCTTATATATTTCTTCAAAAATCTAAGAAATGTGTTAAATAAAAAGAATATGAAAAAGGTCTACGATGCGTTATGTCATTCTCGAATTGAATATGGAATCATAGGATGGGGATCTGCTGCAAATACGTACCTACACAGCCTGAATACGATTCAAAAAGGAATCATAAAGACCATATTGAAAATACCCATTAGAACGCCTTTAATTGAAATTTTCAATAACTTTGACGTACCAAATGTACAACAAATATATGCCAAAAATATATTATTGAAGCTCTTACTAGATCATAACACATAGAAGCATAACACTAGATCGAATAAAAATGATATAAAAAATATTCCAAGTTATAAAACCACATTTGGACAAAGAAACTGTACATACTTTGCAACAAAACTCCATAACATCCTTCCCAAGACATAAAACTAATAAAAAATCCAATTGAATACAAATCAAGAATAAAAATATGGCTTAAAGAGGTCAATGAGAAAACCCTAGCGAAGACGCTAAAAACGACATAGAAGACAAATGAACTATATTAAAATGACTTTAGTCCGCCTCGGCACAGGACCCCCTAGTGAGGAGGACTAAGAAATACAATATTTTATACTTAATTTCACATAACATTTTGTGTGTAAAGAAAATTATATAGTCGCTATAATAAAAAATAAAAAAATAAATAAAAAAAATAAAAATTTAAAAATCTCTGAAATGAAACGCATTTTTTTACATAAGCTCCACACAGGAGGCCCTGAGGAAAATAATTTCTCTCAGGACCTATGTCATCTTAGGGGATGCTGTGTGGAGGATCTTTTTAAGGAATGGGTAGGATAGAAAGTTCTGGGAAGGAAAAAGGTATGAGGGGTGGGTAGAAATCTGGGGGTCAGTGTGTCCGGGAGTGTATGAATCCATCACTCCAACTGTGGTGCAAGGCAATGGGTCGAGAGAGTCCGGCTGGAAAGGTCAAAAGGCCTCCCTCAACCAGTCTCTCTCGATCCGGCCCGCCACGCAGCAGGTGGGCAGGTGCATCAACTGCCAAGACCCGGACCTCATGAACCCGGGCACCCCTGCTAAATCACCAAACGTAGCGAACCACTTGGGGTGATCTATGGCATAGATGTTGGTTATTCAATAAATGGTTCCCGGAGCGGCGGCACCCGTATCCGCCTCCCGAATTCCCGTAAGTAATTGTAAAAGTAAGAAAATCACAAAAATATAAATCCGTACTGATAGCCATCTCTGATACTGACAAAAACAAAACACGGACAGTTGCGCATTGATAATTGCTTTATTGCGTAATTTTTAACTTAATAAAAAAACTGAATTTAATTCAACAGCTATTGATTCTGAGGCGGTACGAAGTTCGTCGGGTCAGCTAGAAAGTCAGTTGATTTTGCTTTCTTTTGCCTGTTTATTTAAAAGTGGTTTGAAGTTTTGATATTGATTTACAAGAACAATTTTTATTTTATTTTTATTTCGTAGGATTCGAACTTTCGTACGCTGGATTTCTCTGACAGCTGAGATTTGCGATGCACTATACCGCTGCGCTATGAGACGCGCTCGGCGAGGCGGGAATTTTCGCATTCTATTCCATTATAAAACAAAGCGGCCAATTTATATATGAAGTAATAGCGCAGTTTGATCCTTCGCAGGTGCCGTAGTCATTTCCGTTTCATCCGAATTTCAAATCACTCTAACGGGACTAAGGAAGTTTCACTTTAAATAATAAAAATAAATTTTTATCTGGCAGAGTGATAATAGCAAAGAGGAATACGACTTATCAGGGGACGGAGAAGTAAAGGAGGGGACTAAGTTTAGTTTCAGCGTAATTAGCATTGAAATATTTCATTGTTTTAAACATTAACCTCCGTGGTTTCTTATTTACAGATTCAGGTCGCAAATGAGTCCACTAATAAATTGACGTCTAAATTAATTGGTTGTCATTTAATGAATAAGAAGGACGCTTCAAATATCATACAAAATATTAAAAAATGTGCCTAGAACTCAGATATATTATTGGGAAGAAATTTCGATAGCGATTCGGAGATCCCAGAAGAATCTACGCCGGACAATTACGAATATGACCCCGATGATTTGGAAGAATACGATAAAGAATATGATTATCATTTTTAAAAGGAAAAAATAAATTAATGGTCACAGTTAATTATAATTTGGTCTGTGGTGTTACTTAAATAAAGCAGTTAAGAAATAACGCTTTCGTTTTAACCAAATATATATATATATATTAATACACGTTCACACGTCAAATCGCATAGTGTTTTAACCCGTTAGTTGCTTTTGCAACGGGCCCAGCTAGTATATATATTAATACACATTTGGCATTTGTTTTTCGAAAACTCACTATGGAAACGTTGCCTTTTAGAGACAGGCGAAAATCGACCACTCTGCCTATCCAGTTTCACCGACCGCAGAGATCGATTTGGCCGGATAGGGGGCATGGACAGCAATCTCATACAAAAAATCGTAAAAAAAATCGCGTTTTGATGATGCGATAATCAACCCTTCTCCCGCGCGATCCGCAAGACCTTACGGCGCATTGTCGCTTAAAAAAAAAGTCGCTTACGCCCTTTCAGATAAAAAATTCAGAGCACGTTTCAGTACTTTGACTTTGCGACAAAAATTAAGCGTTTTTTGGCCTACAAAATTTGAAGAAAAAGACTGGCGGCGAAAACTAGAACTCTAATAAAATCACTCAATTCGGCTCGGTTACACTTCTCGCCGACAGGTTCGCATTAAAAAACAAGAGATGTCTTTTTTCCAATAGTTTCAATGCAAATTAAAATGCTAGGAATATCGAGTCAGGTCAGGATTAACCCATCTCTTTTTGCATGTTTGCGAATGCTGAGATAGGTATATGTAGATTTTAAATGTCAGTTTTATGCTACCGAAACGGATCTCTCAGCGGTTTTGGTTGGGGAATACTGCATTACAGCCCAAAAAGCGATCCCAGCTTTGATATTTAAAAAAAATATAATAGAGTAGAGGAATACGCAACTTTTGATACCAAAATTATATACGCATCTCTTATAAAATATGTCAGTAGAAGCTGACAAATATCACACATTTCCTGAAAAATTCATGTCGAAAATGCGTTATTGCTCAAATTATCCGAGATCATTAAATTACTGGCCATATGAAAAAAACTCAATTTATAACGGGGCAGGTACCTACCGTTCCATCGATAGAAAAGTAACAAAATACGTAATGTTGACGCAATTTTTATTGAGAAAACGCGTAGGTAGGTACCTACAACAATGTAATTTTTCTCGGGGTTTACCAGGTAGGTACCTACTGGCTTAGGAACAGTATTCTTTCATTTAAATATTTATTGATATGAAATTAAATAAATCACTCAAGATGGTCACTTTTTAATCTATGTAGGTACCTACCTGCACATAACTTACTCGGAATCATCTGATGATTTTGCTTATGTATTTTTTTTGTAAATGTATAACGAAATTGCTTGAAGTTGAACGGGATAATTATATATTTATTATTATTTACTTATACTTATTATGTTAAAACTGAAATAATTACGGAACTTGAATAGAATTTGAACAGAACTTTCACAGAACCTTAAAACTAACTTGAAAAATTGAGGTTTTTTAATTTATTTTTTGTTATTTTTAGGACAAGGTTTGTATAAAACTACTGGTGAGCTCTGGCATAACGAAATTTGCATAAAAATATTTCAATAGGTGGCACGCGAGCTGTTTGAAAACTAAATGTACCGGCAATGAATTAAGGAAGCACGGGAGGGGGGGAGGAAAACCAGGGAGGGGGGTAACCTGGGAAGGGGGAGGGGAACTCGGGAGTGGGGTTTGCGGGATGGAGGAAGGGGGGGGGGAGTAGAGTACGCTATGAAAGAATATTTTTTGTGTTTTTTTTTACTCGAATAAAACAAAAATTTTGTTTCTAAAAAATTCAGAAAAATTCATTTTTGTAGCGCCGTTTTGGAAAAAAATACTATAAGTCTATTAAGTACCTACCTGCGCACTATGAAATAAAAAAATATTTTTTTTACTGTAATAAACCTTAGTTATTGTTTCTAAAAAAATGTGACAAATGTACCTATCGATTTGATGTCTGTATCAGACCACTAAATTATAAATTGGGAGGCGGGCATGGGTACCGCCGCGCCTCCCCGGGAACTTTTATTGGATAACCAACACCACTACCGCAGGTCACCCCAAGTGGTTTGCTACGTTTGGTGATATAGTAGGGGTCCCCGGGTTCATGGGGTGAGGTTTATCTAGGTCTTGGAGGCGGATGATCAGGACTCACTGAACCCCAGATTCCTACCCACCCCTAAACCCTTTTCCTTCCCAGAACTCTCCTCTCCTTCTTTGCCTTAAAAAAACAATCACCCAGCATCTCCCACACCCAGGAGCTCCACCCAGGGCCTATGTCATCTTTTGGGATGCTGTGTGGAGGATTTTTTTTAGGAAAGGAAGGAGATGAGAGTTCTGGGAAGGAAAAGGGTATGAGGGGTGGGTAGGAATCTGGGGGTCAGTGTGGCCAGGAGTAACGGACGTATGAATCTATTCCTCACACTGCGGTGCAAGGCGAAGGGTTGGGAGAATCAGGCTGGAGTGGTCAAAATTCTCCCTCAATCAGTCTCCTCTGATCCAGCCAGCCACGCAGTGGTTGGGCAAACGTATCCGCCACCAAGACCTAGACAAATACATACAGTTTTTTAATACAAAAATGAGCTCAGGCATCACGAAATTACGCGAGAAAATGCCCGTTCGGAATCCTAGGGGCCTATGTCATCTTTTTAAAGGGAAAGGAAGGAGAAGAAGAATTTTGTTTTTAACATGATCTCCACACAGGAGGCCCTGGAAAATATGGAAGATATGGATATAAAAGAAGGATGGGGAAGGGGATAAGGAGGGAAAGGATAAGAGGGAGATATAAGTTAGTGACGTGTTTTATATTGTTAATGGACTTTTTGTCCGTAAACAAATAAATTATATACAGCGGGTACCCGGCATGCGTTGCAAAGCCACTTTAACCTCGGGGTCAATTAAACTGTAATGGTTCCATCCCAAATCCCGGAAAACTACATTATAATGCAAGCGCCTGTACTATATAACATTATATACAATGGGTACCCGGCATGCGTTGCAAGGTCACTGTTACCTCGGGGTCAACTTAACTGTATTGTTCCATCCCAATTCCCGGGAAATAACATTTAAAACCAAGTGCCTGCAATATATATAATGATATACAACGGTTACTCGGCATGCGTTGCAAGGCCACTATAACCTCGGGGTCAACTTAACTGTAATGGTTCCATTCCAATTCCTGGGAAATTACATTTTAAACCAAG
Organism: Limnephilus rhombicus; assembly: GCA_929108145.2. Lineage (NCBI taxonomy): Eukaryota > Metazoa > Arthropoda > Insecta > Trichoptera > Limnephilidae > Limnephilus > Limnephilus rhombicus. The sequence goes on from OV815275.1 coordinate 11,442,384, forward strand.
CGCTGCACTACATAACTTTATATACAACGGGTACCCGGCATGCGTTGCAAGGCCACTGAAACCTCGGGGTCAACTTAACTGTAATGGTTCCATCCCAATTCCCGGGAAATAACATTTTAATGCAAGCGCCTGCAATATATAACATTATATACAACGGGTACCCGGCATGCGTTGCAAGGTCACTGTTACCTCGGGGTCAACTTAACTGTATTGTTCCATCCCAATTCCCGGGAAATAACATTTTAAACCAAGTGCCTGCAATATATATAATGATATACAACGGTTACTCGGCATGCGTTGCAAGACCACTATAACCTCGGGGTCAACTTAACTGTAATGGTTCCATTCCAATTCCTGGGAAATTACATTTTAAACCAAGCGCTGCACTACATAACTTTATATACAACGGGTACCCGGCATGCGTTGCAAGGTCACTGTAACCTCAGGTTTCTTCATATATTTAATTTAACACACACTCCTCCTCGCTTCATCCACGTTCACACGTCAAATCGCATAGTGTTTTAACCCGTTAGTTGCTTTTGCAACGGGCCCAGCTAGTTTATACTTATTACACTGGTCATCTGGTCAACAATGGTTTTGTTGCCCTTGATATTAAAGTGGTTCTGAATCATTTTATGTCTACAATTTATGAAACTGTAAAACTTCACTAACTTATATCTCCCTCTCAACTTCCGTTCGCCACGCCCGACCGTTCGCACTTTTCGATCACACTTTTCATAACGCTCTCGTCACGCATTCACAAGCTTTCTCCCCAAGTCAAGCGTGCGTAAAGACCCAACCGTTCGCCTCGCCCAATTACACCTTTCGTAACGCTCTCATCACGCATTCACCAGCTTACTCCCCAAGTCAAGCGTGCTTAAAGAAGTTTTATTTCAATAAATCACCTTCTCCATAGAATCATTAAATTGTTTCCAGTACCAAATGTCTATGACATATTTATGCAAAAAAAATGAATCACCTTTATTTAGGTAGTTTGTATATAGGGGTTACCATGTTTATTAAAAATTAGCTGGAGTCTTCGGCATCGCCCGGGCATTACGCGGGTTTGGGAAGGGAATTGGCGTTACAAATCCGTGCACAGTAGGATGCCGCTTGCCTTCAACTGGACACGGGTTTGGAGGAGAAATGGCGTTACAAACCCGTGTTGATTTCGAGGAATGGTTGCGTCTTATTATTTTTTTTTTTTTTTTTACATGAACTCCACACAGGAGGCCCTGAGGAAAATAATTTCCCTCAGGGCCTATGTCATCTTTGAGGATGCTGTGTGGAGGTTTTTTTTTAAGGAAAGGGAGGAGAGGAGAGTTCTGGGAAGGAAAAGGGTTTAAGAGGTGGGTAGGAATCTGGGGTTCAGAATGTCCTGGTCATCCGCCTCCAAGACCTAGACAAACCTCACCCCATGAACCCGGGCACCCCTGCTAAATCACCAAACGTAGCGAACCACTTGGGGTGACCTATGACAGAGGTGTTGGTTATCCAATAAAGGTTCCCGGGGCGGCGGTACCCATTCCCGCCTCCCAAATTGAACACGGAAAAGGAAATACGCTCCCAGGTCCGCTTCCTAAAACGGGAAGTGGGTATGGGTACCGCCAATTTACTCGACCAATTGTAGTGAAGTTCACAACCAGCCGCTGCAGAGACAATTTTCTAGCTGCTATAAGGAAGAAAGACGGCATAAATTCTGGCGACCTGAAGCTTCCTGGGGAAAACAACGTTAATGTTAATGAACATCTGAAGGCTTCTACCCGTGCACTTTTCAAGAGAGTGAGAGACTTGTGCACGGAAAAGAACTTTAAATTCAGGTGGATCAAGTTTGGAAAAAATTTTATCCGAAGAAATGAATCCAGTCCCATTATTCAAGTAACTTTGTAATCGGACTTGATTAAGGTTTTTTGCTGAAATCTCTTTTAGTTTTAGCAATCCTAATCCTAACAATTAACTATTTTTATAATACCAACACTACTCTGTTTAATTTTTCATTTTTTTCTGCTTTACTACAACAACACTCTAAAAATTACAATGTACTTCAAGGAGGTGTACTGATTGCTCTGAAGAAGCACCTCGTAGCTCATAAATGTAATGAATGGATCACGAATGCAGAAGATATACGGGTGACTATTTCGATCATGAATACCATAAATATTCATTTATGTTACCACCACCAGGAGTCAATCACTCTCATAGCATTAATGAATTCATGAATAAATTATGTGAACTTAGAGCACTTCATCATGACGATCATTTTGTGATTTCGGGTGATTTTAACTTACCAACTTACTGGTCTCTTAGTAATGGAAACAGTATGCAAATAATGAATGGTTATCAATCTGAATTTATCTCAAAACTATCTGACACTCTTTCATTTACAGATCAATCGCAGCATTGCACCTTTCCGAATAATAATCATAAATTCCTAGACCTTGTTTTTAGTTCGACACCTGTAAACGTATCAAATACTGACCAGATCTCACCCCGGAATGTAAACATCATAAACCCATTCTCTTTGACATAAACATAGCTCTGGAAACTCCTATGGTGAACAATAAACGGACAATCAATCTCTTTAGGAAAGCTAATTTTGAAACAATAAATATATAATTTGAAACAATAATAAATAATAAATGATTGGGACGCTGAATTCTTAAATTTATCAACTAATAATGCCATTGATCGTTTTTCTGTTATATTATATGAAATCATTCGTTTAAACGTCCCATCAAAGGATGTTCATATTAACAACTCTTATCCCTATTGGTTCAGTCCAGCTCTGATAAAACTGACTAAAGAAAATATTAAGTGTTCAAAACATGGAAAAAGTGGTTCAATCCTTTAGACTACCATGAATTCTGTATCTTTCGATCAAGGCAAAAGAAAATGTCTAGGGAATGTCTTAAACAATTTATAAAAAACGCTAAACTTAATATATCCCGTGACCCCAAAAAATTCTGGTCTTATGTTAAAGGAAAAAGAAATAATTCTTTTTTACCTCATGTAATGAAACTGGGCGACGTTATTGCTGTGAATCTTTTTGCAATATGCAACCTGTTCTCACAGCACTTCGTCTCCACCTTTAATTATAACACTACCTCCGATGTACACTCTACCAACCATCATATAAACAATCAAGTTAACATCTCTTCGGTATCAGTTATAAAAGAAAAAAATAGAAAAATAATTGATACTATTTCTAACTCATTGGGTGCGGTAGTGATAAAATTCCAGCATTCTTTATCAAAATGTTTAGCAAGGTAGTCTCGAAGCCCTTATTATTGCTCTTTCAATTCTCATTGAAAGAAGGTATCTTTCCGGATCATTGGAAGTATTCTCTTATCACACCAGTATTTAAGTCTGGGGCTAAAAATTATGTCCAGAACTATCGTCCTATATCTAAGTTTTCAATTTTCAGAAAAATTTTGGAAAAAATTGTTCACGAACAACTTTATAACTGCGTCCAGTCTGTAATACTCGTAAACCAGCATGGCTTTATGAAAAAAAAGATCGGTAGTCTCTAGTCTTGCCATATTCATTGAAAATATTACGAAATCAATGGATGATCAAATCCAAGTTGACGTAATCTATACAGACTTCTCGAAATCGTTTGATAAAAATTATCACAATCTTCTTTCACCCAAATTACTAGCTTTGGGAATTCACGGGGATTTGTATCGATGGTTAGTCTCTTATCTTAATAGGCGCACTCAAGGAGTAACAATTAAAGGTTTCATCTCTGAGTTCGTAAATATACCTTTCGGTGTACCCCAAGGATCTCGCTTGGGACCGTTACTATTTACAATTTTCATCAACGACATAATAAAATGCTTTAATTATGCAAATGTTCTATTCTTCGCTGATGATATGAAAATGTATCTTCCGATTAACTCTATCATCGACTGCATTAAATTACAGGAAGATCTTTATAGACTTAATGACTACTGTATAATTAATCATCTCAACATGAACACTTCTAAATGTTATGTGATTACCTTCACTAGAAATAAAATTAACTTTGACCATAACTCCCTTATAGCCAGCCTATCACTCAAAAGGGTTACTCAAATTCGTGATCTAGGTGTTCTACTTGATAGTAAACTTACATTCGAGGCACACATTAACATGATTGTGAAGAAAGCCCTTAGAATGTTAGGATTCTTATTCCGTATTGGAAAAGAATTCAAGAACATTCAAACACTTAAAATATTGTATTTTTCGTATGTTAGCAGTCGTCTTGAATCATTAAAAATTAGAAGAGACTCTGCAGATATAATATGTCTTCATAAAATTATCAATGGTTTTATTGATTGTTCGTCCCTTTTGGCTGAGATTAATTTTAGAGTCCCAGGGGTCCTAGCATGGTCGGTCGATATAGGTTTTATCGAAAATGTCGGTAACTTGACATCGCTCCCAAGCACGACTGCAGGCCGCTAACGAACAAACAACAGTTCACATCGACTAAGGGCTCCTAATTTATTTGACGTTAACTGTTATTTCTTCGTTAGCGTCCTGCAGTCGTGCTCGGGAGCGATTTCAAGTTACCGACATTTTCGATAAAACCTATATCGATCGACCATGCTAAGGGGCCAGGTGTTAGAACCAGAGAAAAATCACGTTTTCATCTTCAAAAATGTTCTACTAATCTCAGACAAAATGCTTTTATATTCAGAGCATGCAATGTATTTGATAAGAATTTTAATAATTTAGACATATTCTCATGTAATTCAAGTACCTTTAAAAAGTATGTCATAGCTAACATTAAATAATTATTTGACCGTGTTGCAAGTTATTATGTTATTGCTGTGAATACTTTCCATTTACATGCTTGTCATTTGACTTACTATTGTGTTCACTCTGGGTTGTAGGTATGTACATATTATTATTATTGCTGTTGTGGAGTGAGAATAGATTTCTGACACTGACTACTTTATGTTTTGAAATTTAGTGAGCAGATTATTAGTTTATATTATAGTTTATATTGTGTTTTTATATCTTTTTTTTGCAATTTTCAAGGATATAATTTTGTTAACTTCTTACGGGTACAGGACCCTTACTTTTTTTTAACTTCTTAATTATAATTTTAATTACTTATGAGAAAATCTGTTATTAGATATTATGTGAATTATTAATGTTATTATTATAAGTGTAAAATATTCGTTGATTTTCCCCAATAAATAAAAAAAAAAAAATTTTTTTTTGTTTGTTTGAATAATTCTCAATTATAATAACTTTTGAAGGTTATTCCTTTTTATAATCCTTATTATTCTTATTCAAAAATAATTAAGATCTGAATAGCCAGGCTTTTCCCTACCTTCCTCTTCCCTATTCCTTCCCTTTCCCACTAACTTCAGCCTCACAACATACCCCAATTGAGGATGCAATAGACTCACTGGCTCTAGATGGGAGCAGCTGGAACTCTTGTGACGTATTCACATTAAAAAAAAATTACTTATATACCTATAAGGTATACACACTATAAATATTTGAAAATAAATTATTCAGCATGTGTTTGATATCTATACCTGTCAGAAGATTAAGTAAGTTAGCAATATTTAAGAGAAACTATATAAATATCTGTTTGTAACGTACAATGAATATGCATTCGGATGCCAAAAAAATTGATTCAGTAAGGACGTGAAAACTTCATTAGAATGGTTACCAATATACAGAAGATGTAAAAATTTAATTAGAGTGAAAGGACGTGAAACCTATACTAGAAGAAACCTACAATACACAAAAAATATACACCTGGACGTGAGTAGTATGTACGTGACCCAAGAAGTGCATGAAAGTATGATAAACATCAAATCCTGCATTATTTACAATATTAAAAAAGTATGATATTAGCGATTATTGTGAGCAGTACATAACGCAACATTCACAAAAAAATTGAAAAAAAGAACTAGAAGTGACAGACGCCCAAAGACAGATTTACGCACGGACGCAATAAGTGTAGAGAGACCTATAGTCAAAGGGGTGTTGAAAAGCCACTTTGTTGAGTTGTCGTGGAACCCTTATAACTTGTATTCTGGCATTGATAGTTTATAATTGCATTGATATTGTAACAGTAATCATCAGTATGGACCTTCTGATTATTCTATTTAATGGTAGAGTGAGAGATTCTCTTCAGAATTGTGGGAATAAACGAATACAGGTTCCAACTTGTGAGGTTTCATTGGTTTAAGCAATAAAAGAGTTCATTTCCAAAACAACCAAATCCCAGTATATTTTTATAAAGAACATAACAATGTTGCCCTTTTGAGGGGCCGGGTTTCACATCCCCAAAAACATAACAGATTCTGACAATTTAACAGGAACACAATTAAGCAGAAAGAAATGTCGTACCTGCGGACCATGGATCTTTATCTAAATACTTCTACACTGAAGCGACCTCTTAATTTACTTGAAGATAGCGCGTTGATGAACCGCGGGCCATATTCTCACGCAATCTCCAGGATGCAAACCAGTAAAGACTCCCCAGGAAGGCCAGAGAATGAGGACTCCCCGCCAGAGAGTAGGGTCCAAGATCAGCACCAGTGCTCTGGTTGAGCCCCTCGGATAACCACGATTTCCGTCAGCACGCCTCATCAGGAAATGAACGCCAAGTAACCATCCGTCACAAATATGAGCAGCAGTGACCGTACCAGGTCATAAGAACTCTCCCTCGCGACGCTCTTCAATATGCCGGTCGCGATAATATAGGTAATTTACAACATCGTTATGCCGCGGACAAATATCGGTCACAATGGCGGCGACCAAACACATTAGAAAACAGCGTTCCGATCACATCAGAAAGGAGCGTTCGCAAAAAGTGCATCGCGATTAAAATCGTTTTAAACAAAAACAATTTGTAACAAAGGGATTATCCCATTTTTAAATCCAGAACTATCACTTAAGTGACTAGTCGAATTTGCACCGGCTTCCTGTACGGTGCGAATCCAAAAAGTACCACCGGAAGTTTTTAAAAATCACGTTGCCAATCGAAAAAATCCAAAATACGGCGATTCAACAATTAAAGTAAGCGGCCAGGTGAAGGTTTACTAAGTCAGGCTAATAATTATTATAAAGTAATAATTATTATCGTGACAATATGTGTAGAATATATAGATAAATAAATAAATAAAATAGTCGGAAATCTAATTTTTATGAGAAACAGCTCCTACAAGTCATCAGAGAGGAAAGTCCGGAAGCACCTACCTATTTGTTAGACCCAAAGATATTGAAATATAAGAGATGAGCTATCGGCCGTTTTTACTAGGTGGGACTGTGTTTCCTGGCGTCGCCGATATTGTTAACCAATACTACTGCACGCCATCAAAAAATCAACTAAATAAACGAATTATTAATAAATAAACGAATTCTTTCCGTATTCAAACAATATTGTTAACCAATACTACTGCACACCTTAAAAAAATTAACTAAATGAACGAATTCTTTCCGTATTCAAACTATTCCCATTATATGGTAGTCCACCGATGCGACGGTCTGGCAGCCATCATAGCTTATCTCTTGTATTTAAATATGAGGGAGCGGGCCGTATCGGCAGGGACGGGACGAGAAATAAAAGGCGTCAGTCGGTGTAGTGAGTCAGTCGTTTATTGGGCTACGTAGCGAGGGTCGGTGAAGCGGTAACATGATGTAATGCGGAGTGCCGTAGATGAGATGCTGCAGGCGCTCAGAGGAGATGGAGATGGTGTGGTGAAGGTCAGCGAGTTGCTCAACACCTTGGCGGTGGAGATGACCTATCTTCCAGGCCGTTGCTCGACGCTTTGAGTCGCGGAGATGAACGGTGAGTGGCTCGGTGAGCTGAGCCACCAGCAGGTAGTCCTGGCGAGGCGGAGCGTGTTTCCATGGCAGCGAAGCACAGTGCGCTTCGGGGTGCGATGAAATAGTGAGCTGATCCCTGGACTGAAGGTGACGTCAAACCTTGTAAGTCGCGGTATGTAGCTGTTCTGCGTAGCTGAAGACACGGTGGGCCTTAGAGCTGAGACGTGGTGATGAACCTCGGGGTTGCCATGCAGGAGCACTTGTGCGGAGATCTGTTACATGCTGAGATATTGACCGACTAATGGTCTGGGACTGACTGAGCGAGCGCCGAGTTTAGTCGCTTTATATATACCAGCGCGACCGGTGGAGTAATGTTCCATTCGCCGGCAATGTGTACACTAGAAGGTACTGGAACATATCCGGTGCTGAATATTCAGGCGGCTTATAAACTCTAGACCTTTCTAGGCGGTGGCGATATTATTATTTATCGGCGCGGCAGGCGGCCGAAGTCCACCGTGCCTGCGTAGGAAGATAGGTATGTACTCACCTAAGTAACTTCCCGGTATCGCGCGAATATCATATGTTTCTCGTGTCTTCTTTTGTTGATAATGATGTGTCGCCACAAATATATTTGGTTAGACCTAAAAAGACCTTATGACTTTACAACGGTTCTACGAAATAATAAATATTTGACAAATATTAGTTACCGACCGAAGGTTCGGTTTCGGCAAGTTTCGGCATCAGTTTCGGAAACTTTTATAGACTTGTTAAAAATCGATGGTTTACTGTTATTTGGCTTATTTTTTACACTTATTCAGACACTAAACAAATGTTAAATTAAGTAAATAAAAATACAGTAATTGAAGTATGTGAAAAAATTATAATATCTTTTTTATATTACTTCTATAAAACCAACAAAATTTATAGAAAATAACAAAACATGTTAACTACTTCTTGGAACTTCTCGTTCGGCTGACTTCGGATGAGTTTGTTGTTCGTATGTCACCCGCCATCATCATCAAAATACTCAATTAATGACGTCCTTTCTTTTAGTGTTGATTGTTGACAAATGTTTGTTCCAAGAAGTAGTTAACATGTTTGTTAATATTGATTTGTTTTATAGCAGTAATATCCAAAAAATAAATTTAATTTTTTATTGTTTTTTATTTCACTTAACCCGGCATCATTGCAGAGGAAAAAAGTTACACTAACGTGGAGGTGGGTCATTATGACCCTGTTATAATTGTTACTATTTTTCCTTGTTTAAAATAATACATTTTTTGAAAATTTGTATTTATAATATACATCCTATATAAATAATCAGTAGAAACAATAAAACATATTGGTAATAAATAAAATAATTTTTATTTTTAACTTTCACTCTCTTCTAAACTTTATCACCAATTTTTTTATCAACAATAAAAAATATCGTTTCTTACAAAAATATACTTAAACCTCATCTATATTGCCTAACCTTTCTATCATTGGAATATTAATCACTGAAATATCAGGAACTTTCGTATAATCAGTCTTTTAAAAAAAAAATCAAATAAAATAAGAAAAAATGTATGGCACAAAGCGGCAACGTCGCCGTTGAGCTGGGTCATGATTTACACACGTGTTGCTCCTTGCGCGGGCGATGGACGACTAAAGCAGTGTTACTGTAGTATATGTAATAATCGATGTGTTGGATATCATCATCGGAAACGTTCGGGTTACGAAGTTTGACGAGCGGCTCTCGGTACGCACAGCTGACGGACTCGTTGCCGCGCTCAGATCTAATCTAGAAGCCCTTGAGGCCAGTCGCTACAATAAGACATAAAATACATTACTACTTGAATCCATTGTAAAGTCCAAATAAAGAAGAAAACGAACTTACGTTGTACATCTTATTATTGTGGGCAAGTAACCCACATTGAAGAACATTACAACTGGCGCAGCCGGTAGGATAGAAGCCCTTGTGGCCAGTCGCTACAATAAGACATAAAATACAATCCTACTTGAATCCATTGTAAAGTCCAAATAAAGAAGAAAACGAACTTACGTTGTACATCTTATTATTGTGGGCAAGTAACCCACATTAAAGAACATTACAACTGGCGCAGCCGGTAGGATAGAAGCCCTTGTGGCCATTCGCTACAATAAGACATAAAATACAATACTACTTGAATCCATTGTAAAGTCCAAATAAAGAAGAAAACGAACTTACGTTGTACATCTTATTATTGTGGGCATGTAACCCACATTAAAGAACATTACAGTTACCAACACTCAAAAATATTTATCCCTAAAGCTTAAATCAAAAACCCCAAAAATCCCGCCAATTACTTGAAAACGCCCCTAAAAAAATATTTTGTACAAATAATAAATAATAATTAAATGATATGCAGAAATGTTTTTTAATGATCTTTGTTCATTAATTATTTAATACATCAAATATTACTTCATTTATTTGGTAAAAATCAGATTTTTTAAAATCATACATGTTAACATTGAATAAACTTAACATTTTAGGAGATGGATTGAATGTTGTGCAGGATCCACCATGTCTATTTAGTGTGAACTTTGGAACCGTGACAAACGACGACCTCCGTAGTCCAGTGGGTAAGACTCTTGACTCACAATCCGGAGGTCGCGGGTACGAACCCGCATGCCGGGTTCGAACCCGCGACCTCCGGATAATTTAAATAAATTTTATTTGATTAATTTGTGTTATTTCACAATTAATTCATTTAAAAAATAATATATAGTATATTTGCGGCATGTTCCAGAGTGGAAGATACTATCAGTATCACCCTGGTGTAAGACCACCATTCAGAATTGAAACGTTGCTTGAAAATGGCTTTAGCCGTGTTTGGTGACCAGATCTGAATAGCCAGGTACTTCCCAACCTTAATCTTCCCCACCTCCTTCCCCTCCCCACTACCTTCAGCCTCACAACATACCCCAATTGGGAATGCCATAGTCTCACTGGATCCAGACGGGATATTTTCAAAACGTTTACATCCAGCTGCGTCACAACACAATCATTGTAAACTTCCTAATAAAAATCAGCTGAAGTAGGTGTATTCTTCCTTGTTTTATTACTCAACTGGTGCAACAATATTTTTTATTTTTTTTTTATTAGTAATAGAAGGTACATAAATTACAAATAAATTTTATACAGCAATTAATTACATAGTAGATATATTTGATGTACCCCCATAATTAAGCAAGGCTTGTGTGTATGGGGGGGTGTTATTGTATTGCTTTTTTTATATCATTCAGTTTATTTATATCACATTTAACTTACCATTTAAACGAAGTTTTCAGTATAATTTTTAAGGTGAGTTTTAAAATTTTTTATATTGGTATTCATGTTTCTAATTTTTTCTGGTAATGAATTAAAAAAATTTGCTCCGAGATATTTATGACTCAATTGTCCAATTTTTTTTTTACATTTTGGAGTGGGAAGTATTGATGTTTGTCTAAGACTTCTGTTATTTTTAAATGGTGCAACTTGATTTTTAATATTATCTTTATAAATTTGTAATGTTGCATGATAAAAGTATAATGCACTTAATTTTCTGACTTTAAATTGTTTGAATAAAAGTTCTGACGAATATGAGTAGGGTTTTTTTAAATTGTTTTTATTATTAGTTTTTGTGATATGTAAATTGTTTGTGTTTGATTTGTATATGTACCGCCCCATCCTATAATGCCGTATTGTATAATTGATTGACAGAAAGCGAAGTATGTGGTTCTAAGTAATTTTTCGTTTAAAATATCTCTTAAACATCTAAATATATATGTTAGTTTCCTTATTCTGTTGTTCAGAATATTTATGTGTGGAGACCATTTTAAACGCTGGTCTATTGTTATGCCCAGGTACTTAATATCAGTTTTGCTTTCTATTTTTGAATATGATATATTACATTTGTGGTTTTCTGTATTTGTCACAGAGTGGATTATTAAGTTTATTTCTTTTGGTGTTTCTTGTTTTTAATGAAAAATGGCAAATAATAGGTTTTTTCAGAATTTAAAGTCAACAGGTTTTTATCAAACCATAGTTTTAGTGCATTGATATCTGTATTTGCCATTTTGTTTAATTCAGACCAGGTGTTTGCTTTTAGTAGTAGGACTGTGTCGTCAGCGTATGAGACAATGTCTCCATATTTAGAAATATTGAATATATCATTGACATATATAATAAATAACAATGGTCCCAAAACCGTACCTTGGGGTATTGAAAAATCGCTATATTTTGAATCGCTGACTTGATTTAGTAATTTTACTTGTTGTGGTCTTTCATGTAAATAACTAGCTATCCATGCTAAAACTTTCCCATTAATTCCTATAGATTTTAATTTATTTATTAATTTTTTATGTGATATGCTGTCGAAAGCTTTTTTCAAGTCTATAAATATTCCGATACATTTTTTATCGGAATCTAGGTCCGTATATAAATAGTTGGTTATTTTTGCTATCGCGTCGTGAGTACTTGTATTTTTTTTGAAGCCGAATTGATTATCATTTATTATTTTTTTTTCATCTAAGAATGTCCAAATTTGTTTTTTTACAATTTTCTCATATATTTTTGATATATTTGATAGAAGGGAAATCGGGCGGTAATTTTGTGGGTCTTTAGGACAGTCTGTTTTATAAATGGGAGTTTTAATTGCTCTTTTGTAATTATTGGGAAATTCGCCATTTGCTAGACTTAGGTTTATTATATGTGTTATTGGGAGAATTAAGTATGTTTTCATCGTTTTTATTGTCTGAGCATCTATGTTATCAAAGCCGGGGGCAAATAAAGGGGGGGAAATAGTTCTGTCAATGTCGGCTTCTGTGACTGGCTCTAATTTATTTATTTGACATTGTGTTCTGTGTTGTGGATTTGATATATTGGTCGAATTTATGGATTTTACTAGGTTTTTTCCAACGTTATTAAAATGGTTATTTAAAATATTACAACATTTTTTTGTGTCATTTTGTACATTATATATTAATTTCCCATCTGATATTTCGGATATGTGCTTATATGTTTTATTTTTATTAATTATTTCCTTTATTGTTGACCATATTTTTTTATTATTGTCTTTAGCTTCTGTTATAATTTTTGAGTAATAGTCGTTTTTCGTTTTTCTAATTAGAGTAGTTAATATATTTTTATACTTTTTATAATATAGTACAATTTTATTGTTAACTAGTGGCCTTTGTGTTATTTTATAAAGTTTATTTTTTTTTCGAATGGCTTTTATTAATCCTAGAGTAATCCATGGTTTAATTTTCTTTGTTTTTGAATTGGGGACGATCTGTGTTGTTTTTGTTGCTTCTAAAACGTGTTTAGTTAAAAAAATTTCAAACAGTAAGGCACTTTGGTTGGTGCATTCATTTTTTAAAACTTCTTCCATTTTTCATTTATTAATGATTTTTTTAATAATTCATAGTCTATTTGGGAATATGGAAGATTTAATTTGGGTATTGTGTTTAGTTTTTTATTTGTCTCATGTAATATAAGACACGCGTAATGGTCAGTTATATTGGTTTTCCCAACAGTAGATTTAATATTTTTTATTTCATTTAAATGTATATTACACCAGATATGGTATATACATGATGGAGTTTGGTTTTTAATTTCTCGAGTGTTACTATTAATACAAGATTTAAGTTGAGGTGCGTCATCATGTTAATGAAATTATTTTTTTCTATTGAGTTATGGTTAGCAGAAATGTTTATATTGAAATCACCACACACAAAAGTAAGAATATTCGATAATTTGCTTAGATATTCATATAGTTTATTGATGAAGTTAGTTATGTTTGATTTGTGTGTTCTGTACACTGTTATAATTCTGTATAATTTGTTTTTTAATTTTATATCTATTTTTAGATAATTTACATGTTGTATATAAATTTCTTCAATGTTAATAATTTCACACTCGTCATGAACAAATATAATTATACCACTATTTTTATTAATTGGTGTTGTTGTTGCGATGCCTTTGTAGTTGGGTAGTGCATTAATGTGTTGATCGTTATTACAGTGCGTTTCTGTTAACACTATGCAGGCGGGCGATAAAAACAGATCATTTATATTTATCAAAAATTCATCAAGGTTTTTTGCGATGCTTCTAATGTTCATGTGTAGTAATAAAAAGGGGGAACTGTTTGTAACGCACCACTTATTAACTTCTTTAATATTTTGACATATTTCTTGGTTTATTTTGTATTTTTCGTCAATTTGTTTTACTATGTATTCGGTCATTTTGAATTATAATCAATTTTTTCTTGAGCAAAATTAAGCATTTTCAATCTGTGTTTGCATTTTTCACTATTTGATTTGTGGTCTGTTGGAGTCGTAGTATTAAATTTTAAATTAAGTTCTGTGCAATTAATTCATTTTGGTATTTCGTTCTTATTGTTGCAGTTTTTTAAGTTGTGTTCACCCGCACAATGAAGGCATATTGGTTTGTTCAGTGGTTGGAGGCAACGCATTGCTGTGTGACCATATTTTTGGCAATGGTAACACTGCATTAGGGGGTTGCAATCCTCTACTTTAATTTGGTAAAATCCAAGGTTTACGCTTTTTTTCGAAATTAGAAGATTTCTGAGATCTCCACTGGTTTCGAGAATTATATTTTTTTGTTTAAATTTTTTAATTTGTATGGTTCCTTTGTATTTTATCTGGTTTGGGTCCATTTCGTAAATTATTTTTATGTCTTCATTTTGCAGAATCAAATCTGATATAAATTCTTTTTGTGTATATTTTTCGTCTATTCCTTTAAAGATCATGCACGGTCTTTTTTATCAATGTTTTCAACGTGTATTCCTTCAAGTTTTAACTTTGTAATTTCATTTTTGATGTTGGCCATATCATCCGCTTTTTGTAGATTTATTATTAATTCATTTTTTGATGTCTTCCTGATGCTGCTTACTCCGATTCCCAGTTTAGATATTTTGACGTTCTTTATGATGGTTTCTTTTATGTCTTCGTTTTCATTTTTAGTTTTTATTATAACGGGGAATACTGGAATTTTAGGTATCGAGGCGGTGGAGACACAAAAACCCTAAAAATACCCCTAAACATATTAAACCCCTAAAAAAATCCCATTCCACTTATTTTCCCCCTAAATATGGGGAAAAACCCCTAAGTTGGGAACCCTAGACTAAAGTGAGGTACACACAGAAGGAGAGGGGTGATACTTAGCTGCAGTTACTAAGACAGACGGTTGTGGGCGGCAATTATTTCTAAGAAATTTTTCGTTAACAAAACGTGCAGGGTCATATTGACCCTGCCTCAATGACCCCGGTTTAACACGTACAAAAAGAATTTTCTGATTGTAAACGCAATAAAAATTAAAATACTCAATTAATGAGGTCCTTCCTTTATAATGTAAGTGTTGATTATTAACAATTTTTTGTTCCAAGAAGCAGTTAAATGTTTTGTTATTTTTTATAAATTTTGTTTGTTTACGTATATTATTTATTTATTATACAAAAAAAATTATTTTTTTTCGCACACTTCAATTATTGTTTTTTTTTTATTTATTTAATTTTACGCGTGTTAACTGTCAATAACTGTAAAAAATAAGCCAAATAACAGTAAACAATCGATTTTTAACACAGATTCAAAATATATAAAAGTTTCAGTTTCGGTGGAAAGTTTCGGTCGGACACCAACAAATATACATATATTTTTAGATACAAATAATAGATATATCTGACGACCTTCGTAGCACGTGTTGCCGCAGTGCTAAAACATGTACACGTGGATTTTCAGGTTAATAAGATTGCTAATGAATCACGGGCTTTTCAAAATTAATGTATATATAACTTATTTATTTTACAACTTTAATTAAGCCGAAGGTAATTATAATTTTGATTAACTCTTAATGGGAAACGAAAACTTCAATTAAAAACTTATCACTTAATGTCTTTCATTTAACAAAATCAATCATGTTTTCTGTTTTTATGGATATTTTGTTAGTTTTCAAAGATGAAATAACTTTTCGGAAAGTGTTGCATCGACCATTACTTACTTTTGATACAATTTTCATTTTATGCTAAATGTTATCAAAACATTTCTCATTTATTATTTGAAGGCGGTAACAGTTATTATTTATCAGCATAATAATGAGGTCGGTACGATACGATACGATTGTACCCCCCAGCCAGGAACACTCCTGTCCCGGTGAGATCGGTACACCAAGGGGCACTGATTTGTTAGGACTTGGAACACGTGCTCTGAGGATGGAAAGCAGGTTGGAGTTTAATCGACCGGTATACATGGCAACCTAGTAATCCAATATTGGAATTTAGGAAAGGAGGGAATAAAGGAATGGATTGAGCGTTATGGTTTTTTAATCCTTTCTTCTTGCCTATTCTCGCATCTTCTTGAATCTTCTTATTTCTATTTCTGGCTTTTTGGCTGTTCTTGCGTATCAGCATAATAATGAGGTCAGCTATAAAATGTTTTTTGCTGGCAAATATAGCCAGTTGAGCAGTCCCTTATGGTCAGCAAGTAGTACAAGGTTGATCGTCAAATAACAATTTTAACCTAACCTAACCTAACCAAGTGACATGCCATATATGACAAACAGTCACTGCCGACATGGTTTGAAGTCAAAATAATTTTTTTTTAAATCTCGCCAACCAAATATTTAAATGGTAAACCTTTAAATCACTTCTCTTTATTAAAAAAAAAATATAAGCTAAAAAATATAAAACACTAGCTGGTTGTCGGCATGCGTTACAATGCCACATTCAAAGAAATACATTGTTTCTTCCTGCATGTCCTTTCCCGTGCATCCCGTGTTCCCGACTCCCGCGTCATCTTCCCTTTCCGCATTTTCCTTCCCTCTCCCCGCCAATCATCCAACCATCAAATCAAGATTCCTTCTTTCGACAAAAATGCGCAAATCTCCTCTCTGAAGATCGCTTTCCTTCGCCTTCAAGCCTGCTACGAATAGAAAAATCAGCTGTCAGAGGACTCAGTTTTTTTCCCAAGGTTATTATTGGTGATGAGTGATGGAGTCATGGTGTTATGGGTACGATCCCGAAATCAAGCAACATTCAAACCAATGGAAGAGTGCTCTCTCTCCTCTTCAGAAAAAAGTCAACACATCAAGACAATGCTCTTTAGTTTTTTTTCAGAGATTTTGTTCACAAGAGTTTGTTCCTCCAGGCCAAACAGTTAACCGACAGTTCTACATGGAGGTACTAAAGAGGTTGCCAGGGAGCAACAGAAAAAAAACTTCGAAGAAGGTCGAATCCTTGGCGCAAGGGAATGGTTCTTCAACCGGGATCACGACCAGTTCTTCACCTGCTCCCGTGTGGTCTGTGAAGCAGTATTTAAGCAAGCGTGGAATGACCCCGATTGTTCACCCGCCCTATTCACCCAACCTGTCTCCCTGTGAGATCTTTCTGCTCCCTAGGGTGAAAAGGGACTTGAAAGGGAAATTTTTTCATACTGTCGAAGAAGTGAAACAAAAATCGCTGCAGGCCACAAAGGACATTCCAATCAGTGTGTGTCAAAATTGTTTTGAACAGTGGAAAAAAGGTTGGACAAAGGCATACATTCTAAAGGCCACCAAATTTTGGTGTAAACATATTGAAAAAAAACGAGTGTGCTTTAGACCACACGACTGAAGTAAAACTTCACTAACTTATAAAAGAAGAGAGAAAGAAAATGTGCGCGCGCACTGCTCTCTCTCTCTCTCTTGCTCCTACGGTGTGATACAGACAATAGGCCTGTACTATGTCTTAGATATACGAAACGTAACTGGGTATGAGAGAAAGATAGAAAGAAAATGTGTGCTCACACCTCTCTCTCTTGCCCCTACAGTAATATACGAAACGTAACTCTCTCTTTTTCTACCTTCAATAACTTATATCTCTCTCTCAAATTCCGTTCGCCTCGCCCGATCACACTTTTCGTAACGCTCTCGTCACGCATTTACCAGCTTACTCCCCAAGTCAAGCGTGCGTAAAGAAGTTTTACTTCAAAAAGTTATAAAGAAATTTTCATTACTTTTGGATCCCCGTAGATCACTTAAGAAGCATTGAGTGTTTATATGTTGGTTTTTATCGCGGTGCTGCTTTCTCAATAGGCCACTTGCATCACATTTAAAAAAAATTCCGGTTTAGGCAAATATTATATTTTAATCATATTTTTGAAACCTTTGCGATTTTTTGAAAATTTCAATCCGAAAAATCAGACCATTTTTTATAAACCGGAAAGACGGTACATAATTTTATAGATGCGAAAAAACGATAATTACAAAGCCGAAAATCATTTAAAAAAAATATTATATTAAAATATAAATGGATAAACAGGTTGGTGGAATATAATATGTTTGTAATGTGGGTCTTGTGAATCAGCCCGAGTTTGTCTGTGTAAAGTTTTTATTTATTTATTTATACTTTGTTTTTACAAGTTGTTCACACACATGTGAGAACAACCCAGTTATAAAAACTCAGTTAATTATACAAATAAGACAAGGTAAAAATGTATATACAATCAATTAGCCAAATAATACAATGATTAATTTTGGAAAAGTTAAAATAAAAATTAGATAAAATAAAACAAAAAAACAGTCAGAAATCGAAAATTATTAAAATTCAAAGTTCACTCAAATAACAATTAAAGAGAGGCAGGATAAGAGACATAATTAGAGGCACAAATGATGAAGTCATACTGGTTTTTCTAAGCGTAAATTAGAATATCTTTTGAATATAATTATTTCAGTGACATTAAAAGCATAATTTGTAGGAGTTCTGATGGGGATTTAGTTATCAAAATTGCCTTTTGTTCTATAAGGACTTGTTTTATAGTGGAATCTCATGAGTTTCCCCATTCAATAAGACCATATTGTAGATGAGATTGGGCTAAAGCGTAATAAATTTTAATTAGTAATAAATATTGAAGACACAATACTCTTGTAATATACATTAATAACACAATTGTTGGTAAAATGTTATTTATTTAAAGTAAGTTCACAGATCACATATAGTAAAAATAGTCACAATGTATCAATTCACAATAATAATAATTAACTGAGCAAGGGATCGGAGGGAACCTTGCTGTTTAGTCTTTGGAACAACAAAACTGACTGTGGTTCTGCTTAGAGGGTCGTACCATAGGACGAAGCGCAACTAAGGCAGCAGTCGGGGTCTGGTTGGTGCTTTACTTATGGTAGTAGAATACTCCTTAGAGGGTCGTGCCAAAGGACGAAGCGCAACTAAGAGAGCGTACTAGTCAAGAGCGAGCTACAGACGAACTGGTTTAATTTAGGGCTCGCAGCTCTTTATATAGGCCATTCCTTGTTGCGGGGCGTGGTTTATGTAGCGACTCGAGAGTAGGAAATGCGCAGAAGGCGTCTGCGCAGCCTGGTTCGCCTAGTTTTGGGTGAGCAGGATGGCGCTGTACGGGGGAAAGAGATGGTGTAGTGGCAAGCGTAAAAACGGCGCGCTACATCCTCCCCCTCTGGATCGAGGAACGTCCCGTCGAAGATCCAGATCTGTAGTAGCGTGGCGGCTACTTATTCTTCTTTGGTCGACCTCGTTTGCGCAGAGGAATAACCGGAGCGGGCAGCGGTGTCAAGTGCCCGTGGTATGGAGTCAGTGCTGAGGTGTGGTAGGTGCCTAGCGAGACATCTGGTGCTTCCATTGAAGCTACCTCGTAGCTCGTTGGTCCATTTTGCTTCAGGATCAGGTAGGAGCCATCGCGTCGTGGTCCTAATTTTGCGCTGAAGCCTCTTGCGGCTTTGCTAAGAGCGTGGGAATGGACAAAGACGTGATCCCCGGGCTGGTAATGGGGGTCTTCTCGCCTCTTGTTATCCACGTAATTCTTTTGTTTGTCTTGTTTCTCATCATTGTGGGTCCTGACAAGACGTAGGGTATCGGCTAGTTGTAGCAGATGCGGCGTTATCTCGGGGATAAAGTTTTCCGATAAGATAATGCTTCTCAAGTCTCTTCCGACGTCATCGGCTGACCTTAGCTCACGTTCAAATGTGAGATAGGCAGCGGAGTATCCGGTGCTTTGGCAGAACGCGGTATTCATGGCGAAGCGTATTGATGGTAGGCTTTCGGCCCATTTTCGGTGTTCTGTGCCAACCAGGATGGCTAGTTGTGGTTTGAGGTCTCGATTTTTCCTCTCGACAGGATTGGCCTCTGGGTGGTAGGCTGGTGTGAAGGTGTGCTTGATGTCCAGGCAGTAAGCCATCTGCTGCATCACGGCACTCACGAACTGGGTACCGTTGTCGCTTATCAGTCGGCGTGGGGTCCCATAGCGTAGGCATACTTCATCAATCAGGACGCGGGCGCAGGTCTCGGCAGTCGCGTATTTGAGGGGAAATAGCTCTATCCAGCGTGTGGCCACGTCTTCAATGATAAAGATCCAATTCTTCCCATCCTCGGAAGTTGGGAGTGGTCCGAAGAGGTTGAAGGCTACTGTTTCAAACCTCTGGTTCATTACTGAAGTCTGTAGGAGGCCGGCGGGTTTTAGGTTTGATGGCTTGTACCTCTGGCACTCCAGACAGTTCTTGACGTATTTCTGTATGTAGGTCCGCATATTCTTCCAAAAGTATCGTCTGGCAATTCGTCGAATCGTGCGTTCTACTCCGTAATGCCCAGCGGTAGGGGCATCGTGATAGGCCATGAGTATTTGGTGTTGCTTATGCTCGGGGACGACTAGTTGAGCGTCCTCTTCTTCGATATCGGGTGCATATTAGTACAATACACCGTTTTGCATCAGGTAGCCCTTAGTTGTCCAGTAACTAAGGTCTTCGTTTGGATTGTTGGCTTCAAAACACTCGATAATTTTCTTCAATACAGTGTCTTTCAATTGTTCTCTGCGGATGTCAGCCGCGTTGCGTACTAGAACGTCGAGGGTTATCGTGCATAGTGCGCAAATAGAGGGTGGGTCTTCCAGTAATGGTGGCCGTGATTGTGTGTCTGCCACCAGGTTTGAGCGTCCAGGTGTGTACTGGATTTTCAGGTTGTAGGGTTGAAGCTGCAGGGCCCATCTTGCAAGGCGACCTGTGGGAGACTTTAACGTCATTAACCACTTTAAAGCTTGGTGGTCGGTAACCACGGTGATTGCTGTCCCTTCAATGTATCCTCGGAACTTTGCAATTGCCCATACGACTGCTAGGGCTTCTCGTTCTGTGGTAGAATAGTTCCTCTCCACTGGTAGTAGCAGGCGGCTCGCGTATTCTACCGGGTGTTCTTCTAGTCCCTCCCCCTGGACCAAAACTGCTCCTATTGCGTAGCTGCTTACGTCCGATTTTATGATGAATTCCTTGCTTCCATCGGCTTGTCGTAGTATGGGGGCGCTAGTGAGTAGTGCTTTCAGGGTGTCGAAAGCATTCTGCTGTGGGGATTTCCATTCCCAGGTGGCGTCTTTCTTTATCAAGTCGCTGAGTGGCTTGGCGGTTTTAGCGAACTCGAGTACAAATCGCCTATACCAGGAGCATGTCTGAAGAAATGTCTGTAGCTGTTTGACATTGTTTGGCTTCTTCATTTTAGAGATCGCCTCTATCTTCTCCGGATTAGTGCTGATTCCTCCGGGGGTTATTACGTGTCTATAGATATAGATATTTTATGCTTGGACAGCAGAAGTGACATTTAACTCGATTTGCAGTGAGATTAAATTCTCGTAGTTTGGTGAACACTTGTTGTAGGTCGGCGAGGTGTTTATCGAAGGTGGGCGAAAGTATGATTATATCGTCCAGGTATGCTAGGATATTGACTTCATCTAGCTCGATCTTAAGTCGGTCAATCATGCGCTGGAACGTCCCGGGCGCATTGCGAAGTCCAAATGGCATCTTCAAGAAGCGGTAGAGTCCGAATGGGGTTATAAAAGCCGTCTTGTCACGGTCTTTCTCCAGTATCTTGATCTACCAGTAGCCAGATCGTAGGTCTACTGTAGACATAAAGTTTGACTGCTTTGCTGAGTGTAGCAGGTCATCCATTCTGGGCAGGGGGTACACGTCTGGTACCGTTATTGCATTGAGGAGGCGAAAATCAATTCAGATGCGCTTGTTTCCGTCTTTTTTGGGCACCATAACCACAGGTGCGGCCCACGGTGAATCTGCTTCTTCTATAATACCTTGGATTAATATACTGTTAATCTCGGCGCGGAGTTCTGCTTGGCGGGCTGGCGAGAGCCTGTAAGGGGCTACTGAAATCGGCGGGTGTTGTCCGGTCTCAATTCGGTGCTCAATTTTTGTCGTAGATGACAGGGTGGCCGAGAAGACAGCGGCGTTGTCACACAGCAGGTGGTCCAGCTGGTCCCTCTGGGTAGGTATAAGGTGGGTGGCTTCATCTGGTCGGAGGCTTAGTATTCGGCGTCCAAGGTACAGAACTCCACTTCATTTCTGGGTTTTCTTGGGGAGTCATCGAAGAGCCGATAAGAGCGTATCATTACCTCCCTTAGGGCGTCTTCCTCCATCGCGTCCTCAGGAAGCAGCTCATTCAGGGCTATCATCTTAGCCCAAATGTCAGTGCGAGGCGGTGTCTGTGAGATAGGACTCATGAACGGTGGCACGTAGATCTCACATTCATTGTCCTGTACTGGTTGGGCGGGCAGGCGAACCTTAGGCGGTGTCTGTGGGAGAGGACTCATGAACGGTGGCACGTAGATCTCACATTCATTGTCCTGTACTGGTGGAGCGGGCAGGCGAACCTTAGGGAGTTTATGTGCTCTCACTTCTCCTATCTCACCAGTCTTTTGCCGTTGTCGGCTACCTCGGTTTGGTAGTATGACGTCATCTTCCATGTGCAGCATATACCGTACTTCGGGGCTGTCAGTGAATGCCCATGCGCGCTGGGGAATGTTTATATCGATCCCCGCGTCTTCGATAAAATCGACGCCTAGGAGTGTTCGATTCTCGTGTCCTCCTGGGAGCACGATAAAACTGGTGGGTATCTTCCGGCCTCTTAGTGTCAAGGTGGCGGCTATTGTCTCGACCTCCTGACGTTTAGGGACTCCATCCGCCAATACGATATCCATGATGGTTTGCTGGGTTTTGAAATTTTGAGCGATTAGCCGCCGGTGTAGCTCAGCTGACGCTACGCTCAATTTTGCTCCGGTGTCTACGTGAGCAGTGCCCAGGAAGTTTCCAATCCCGATGTGTAGTATAGGTCTCGCTCGGGGAAGGCCTACTTCATGTATCGATCAAAAATCGGCTCGTGGGTGAGGGGTGTCTATTCTCCCTTGGCTGCACTGCGGGCACTTGCTCCTTACAACGCCTGGTTTACCGCAACCGTAGCATGCGAACTTCGCATCACTGGGTGTCTTCAGCATCTTGACTGGAGGAGTGTGCTTTACGTACGCTCCTGTATCGTAGCGGGAACGGCACTCCTCGGAACGGTGCCCGAATCTGCGGCAGTTAGTGCAGCGTGGGCGGCCGTCTGTTCTGTTTTCCATCGCGCGTAGTGGGACGGTCTTCGTGCTCTCGTACAGGCTTTCTTCCGCTGCACGGGCTTTTTGCAGTAGTTCAGCGAAGGTATTGATCGCTTCGCGCGGCACTCTGTCTCGTATCCGGATATTCAGTTGTCCGAATACTAGGTCTATCTGGACCTTCTCTGGATGGCTGGGCGGTGGTAGCTCCGCGAGTAACACCCGCTGCTTAGCAATGAACACATCGGTTGATGTTAATGCGTCTTGCTTGCATAAAAATATTTCTGTGTACACTTTGTACGCTGGATTCTTAGGGGCGAAAGCATGCCTGAGGAGGTCCGTTGCGCTCTCCCAGTCTCGTACTTCTCCTTTTATACCGAGCCACCATGCGGCGGCGTTTTTCGTAAGCAGCAGTGTTAATCCTTCCAGAGCGCTTGCGTCTTCGATGTTCTCGGCGCACTTGAAAAAACTCTCGACCGCACTCCTGTCTCTGTTACCATTGAAGCGTGCCGTACAGGTGGTGAATGTACCCGTACGTGTTGGTTTCGACTGCATCCGCTTCATGGAGTTCATTATTTCCGCGAACTGCTCCTGCGTGAAGCAGATGCCAGCACTTTCCTTGGCCTGCATTGTGAAACGAGGACTTCGACGTGGTAGCGACGAAATTTTGTAGATGCATTGGTTTTAATTTCTACTTTATGTATCTGGCCACTAAGTTGGGCGCCAGTTTTATAACAAAATTGTTGGTAAAATGTTATTTATTTAAAGTAAGTTCACAGATCACACATAGTAAAAATAGTCACAATGTATCAAATCACAATAATAATAATTAACTGAGCAAGGGATCGGAGGGAACCTTGCTGTTTAGTCTTTGGGAACAACAAAACTGACTGTGGTTCTGCTTAGAGGGTCGTACCATAGGATGAAGCGCAACTAAGGCAGCAGTCGGGGTCTGGTTGGTGCTTTACTTATGGTAGTAGAATACTCCTTAGAAGGTCGTGCCAAAGGACGAAGCGCAACTAAGAGAGCGTACTAGTCAAGAGCGAGCTACAGACGAACTGGTTTAATTTAGGGCTCGCAGCTCTTTATATAGGCCATTCCTTGTTGCGGGGCGTGGTTTATGTAGCGACTCGAGAGTAGGAAATACGCAGAAGGCGTTTGCGCAGCCTGGTTCGCCTAGTTTTGGGTGAGCAGGATGGCGCTGTACGGGGGAAAGAGATGGTGTAATGGCAAGCGTAAAAACGGCGCGCTACAGCAAGTGTTTTAAAGACCAGTTATCCACGAATACTTTACGCTATTTTTTTTTATTGGTACACTTTGAAAACATAAATATTGATATTATTATTAAAAATTTGGAAATAAGAACTATTAATGAATTCGTGATGTGACATCACAATATCTTGTTGTCATGGAAATGAAAAACACAAACATTAATTTGCAATCTGTCACATAAGATTAATAGTTGACATCACAGTTTTTACTAGTTATTGTGTGTTGTAAAATGAGTTCTAACATTGATAATTGCCCACAACTACATCTTCACCCCTGCACAGTTACCTCATTAACTAACTCACGCTGTGTTTGTGACAAAATTGATTATGCGCAAAATATTAAATATCTCGGCTTAACTCTTGACAATAACTTAAAATGGGATCTCCAAATTAACCTAATTACAAAAAAAATACGGAAACTCTCTTACATCTTCAAAACAATTCGAAACATTATGTCACTACCTCAGCTAAAAAATATATATTATGCACTCTGTCAAAGTATTCTAATGTATGGTATTTCAGTATGGGGAGCAGCAGCAGAGACTCACCTCAAATCACTTAAAATTAATCATAAAACAATAATCAGAATTATGTTTAGAAAGCCCTATCAACATCCGACAGAACAGATAATGATCAACAATAACCTATTAGATATAAATAAACTATTCATAAAGAAGATCATCTACAAAAACTGCATAAAAATATCACCACACTTCATAACTCACTCGCAATATACAAGAGCAAACACACACAATCAACTACAAGTACCATATATCAAATCAAATTTTGCAAAAAAACATGAATCTTACTTGGCACCATATATATTCAATAAGTTTGTAGCCCAAACAAAGACCTACGTCGCATCTAATAATTTGAACTGGGTTTTCAAAAGATTTTTAAACTGGTTGAATGTCAAGGAAAGAAGAGAGATAAGTAATATTCTTAATATCTAATATTATATATTTTCTATTTTCGACTCTGTTTCTAAATTCTGATTTTCCTCTTATTTTTTATTATTATTTTTACTATAATATATATGTTTCTTTTTTTTCTTTGTTTTACCACTTATTTGTTTTTATGTAATTAGAAATTGTTAGTTACCAGCCTCAGAACAGACTTTGTCTAGTGAGGAGGGTAAGGAAAAAAAATCATATTGTACATAACAAATAATAAATAAACGCCCGGGTTGCCGGCACTGAATTGAAATTGAATTGAAAATACCAAAGCAGAATCGCGGTTAATACCTGAAAAATCCAAAGACGTTTATAAAAAAGAATATGAAAGGTTCATAACATGGATGGAGGAGCAAAACGTAGTAGATGTAGATGAAGGAGTTGTGCTTGCTTACCTTCAGAAAATGTCGGAACAGTACAAAGCATCGACTATGTGGGCCATACATTCGAAATCGCAATGTCTGTTGAGGATAAATAAAGGGGTTGATTTAAAATCATTTGTGAAAGTGCATGCATTCATGAAGGCAATTAGCAAGGATGACGTTGCTAAGAAGGCGTATGTATTCAAAGAAGATGATTTGCGGAAGTTTTCACGGAAGAACCGGACATAACGTACTTATTTTTGAATGTGGTAGCCATTTGCGGAATCTTTGGCTCTTGCAGAAGATGTGAAACATTTGTAATGTTTTATTTGACGTTTAAAATATTCCTGTCAGATTTATAGTTAAAAGTTGACATTTAGACTTTACATTTTGTTGATTTGTTGATGTTGCCATGGTAACTTTAAAAAACGCGCGTTCCATAAAGTGCGATTTAAACACGCTAGAGCAGCGGTCGTCACACTTTTCTGGTCAAGGGCCACTTTGGACAATGTGAGGCAGGACGCGGGCCGCAATTTATTTGGATATCTACATGTAAAATAAAAAAATTGTGTTTTCAAGATTTTTATTAGAACTACAAAATATTATTTAAGTTAATTTAAATCATCTTGTATTTTAGGTATTATGATGTTGTATTTTTTTCATGATTTCGCCTATGTTGGCGTTCTTGGGACTGCATGCAATCCTCATTGCGTCTTCTAGGTGAGAGGAAAGGCGATTGCGGTTTTTGTTTTTCAAAAAGCTCATTTTTGAAAATGAAGCTTCACAGAGATAAGTCGAAGGAAAAATCGTCAAAATAAATTGTGCGCAGTCTTGTAAACATTTAAGGTTGCTAGGCACATTTCTCCAGAATTCAACGTACTCCTGCTTTTCACGGCATTCAATGAAATAAGCTTTTGGTACTGTATCGAATTTTAATTCAATGATTTCGTTCATCAAATTTGTTTTCGGAAAACCCAACTGGTAGAATAATTTCATGTCCTCGTTTTCATAGTGCCAAGGGTTTTCTACAAGAATAAAACAGTTCTTAATAGTTCTGACATCATTAAATCTTTTTTTAATTTCTTCTAAATATTCCTTCAAATAGGATACCATATCTTGAGAGCTACTATCGGTAATAGTCATGTCGGATTGAAGAGCAGCAACAGTTGGAAAATTGGAAAAGTCTCTTGCTTCGAGCTCATATATATATAATTGCAGTTTGGCTTCAAATGCGAATATTTTATTAGTCATTTGTCCAATTATCTTATTAGGTCCTTGCAACTCTAAATTTAGATTGTTGAATTTCACAGTAATATCGGCCAAAAAAGCCGTCAGTGCCCACCATTCATCGTTATGGAGTTGGGGATATTCTTTACCACTTTGTTGTAGGAATAGAATTATTTCTGTTTTTAAATGGAAGAACCGTTCTAGAACTTTTCCTTTGCTTAACCATCTGACGGCAGTATGTAGGACAACATCGCCATAATCAGCTTGCAATTCTTCAAGTAGTTCTTTAAATTTTCAATGATTAAGTTCACGCGCGCGAATGAAATTTATAATGCTTATGACCGTATTCATTACATCCTTCAATTTGCTATTGGAAATTTGACAAGCCAAAGTTTCTTGATGCAGCAAGCAGTGAATGGGCAGCAAATTTGGTAAACTCCATTCCTTCTTCATTAAGGCAATCAAACCATTGTTTGCACCTACCATTGATGGACAACCATCAGTGCACACTGATATCAACTTATTTACAGGAATACCGTGTTTTTCCACAAATTCTTTCAGAGCAACCATAAAATCACAACCTCTCGTATGACCCTTCATGGTTATGACGGCTAAGAAGTCTTCTTCTATGATCCCGTCCATTGTGCAGTACCGCACAAACAATGAGCACTGAGCCATGGAAGTTATATCGGTACTGGAATCACAAGCAAGACTGAAGTATTTGCAGTTTTTCAATTTGTTAATTATTGCCTCAAACATGTGTTTTGAAATATCTTCAACGCGGCGGCGACAGGTTGATTCAGAAAGCGTAAAGCGTTTTTTACTTCCGCCATTACGCCATTGACGACCGCCGTAGTACAGTGGGTAAGACTCTTGACTCACAATCCGGAGGTCGCGGGTTCGAACCCGGCATGCGCAAATAAATTTTATTTGATTAATTTGTGTTATTTCACAATTAATTCATTTAAAACAATATATAGTATATTTGCGGCATGTTCCAGAGTGGAAGATACTATCAGTATCGCCCTGGTGTAAGACCACCATTCAGAATTGAAACGTTGCTTGAAAATGGCTTTAGCCGTGTTTAGTGACCAGATCTGAATAGCCAGGTACTTCCCAACCTTCCTCTTCCCCACCTCCTTCCCCTCCCCACTACCTTCAGCCTCACAACATACCCCAATTGGGGATGCCATAGTCTCACTGGCTCCAGACGGGAGCAGTTGAGATTCTTGTGCGGTATTCACTGTAAAAAAAAAAAAAAAAAAATTATTTGGTTATTATTTGAGAAATTTTGGAACAGAGTCTGAGTAACAGTTAATATACACTCCTTTATTAATTCAGCATCAGTGAAGGGTTTCATCTTTTTCGCAAGAATATTACAAACTTGGAAAGATGCTTTTGTAACAGCCTCATTTTGACCGACTGCTGTGGTCATAATATTTTGTTGACGACGAATTGACAACTTCAAATGAGAAACTTTATTCTTCCTCTCATTCGATCCCAATGGAAAGGTTTCTGTAAATGCATTATGTTTACTTGTGTAGTGGCGAAATAAATTGTATCGTTTAATTCCCACGACAGTTTCGAGGCATATTAAACAAAAAGCAGTACCTTCCTTATGTCCACTTATGAAACAAAATTCTTCTTCCCATTTTTCTTGAAAACATCTATTTTCATCACATATCTTCCTTTTAATAGCACTTTTTGATGATACACCCGCCATTATATTAAAGAAAACTTCGCGAGTATTTTACTAGGTAACAAGGACACAAGATTACGGCACTGTGCGTTAATTAATGCGTTATGCATGAATGAAACGCGCGGCCGATTCGGCCGGCCAGAGCGGCGGCGGGGCACGGGGGCAGCGAGCGGGGGGCGCGGGATCAGCGAGCGGGTGGCGCGGCGGGGTTGCGGGGACTTCCCTTCACGCTACCCGCTCATTTGCTCTTCTTATATCCGTATTCCCACCCCGCGTACTTAGTTAACTTCGTAAAAAAAATTAGTTTTGGTAATCATTGTCTACTAAAATTGTTGCCATAATAATAATAATAAGTGTTTATTCTGGTGGGTTTAGTGCAGTCCCACGATGTACATGAAAAAGTAAAGAAAGATTTTTTTTAAATGTATATTAAAAGAAAGCGGCAAATATTTGTGCGGGCCGCACAGATATCGGCCACGGGCCGCACTTTGACGACCACGGCGCTAGAGCGTACTTTAAATGAGTAAAAAAGGGCACCAATAAAAAAAAGAACGTTTTTCACACGAATGACACAGAAGAATATCGAGGCATACCAAAAATATTAAATCTCATAAATATCTTTTTTCATCTCTTTTTTTCATCTATTTTTTTCCTAGATCCATCTTATTGACCATTAATCATTATAATGTTCAACGTCTATATTACTAAATCAAATATAATATATTTGTACTTGTAAATTATAATAATAATAAGAATATTATACAATTTGGTTTTGTTAAAATCCGCACCATTATCATTATACCTCTAAAACACGTACGTTCTCTTCTGTCAAAAAATCAAACCAAATGATACGTTCGCAGAGAACAAACAATAAATCTAGAGGGCATTTCCAGAGAAAACCAGAAATATGTCATTTTCAAATCAGATTTTAGACGTATTCACCCTTTTCCACGAAAAATTGTAAATGGATTTCGAAAGATTGTTATTTTATCGAGCATTCGCATGTAATAAATTTTGAGAATTTTTTAAATTTTTAGTATAATAAGGTTATTCCGTAGGTCGTTGGCAGATTTGTTAAATTTTCAAAAAAGATTTTGTATTATACCAAACCCATTTCAAATAATATAATCATGCAGTAAAATAAATCAATACATTATCTACCAAACGCATGTTTTAGAATTTAAATTTTAGTTTCAATAAAATCATTATAAAATATGTACGTACATGTGTTTCTTGACGAAAATTGGTCCATTTGTGTATTTATTTGCGCACTTTCAACTTCGAACATTCTTATTAAATTTAGACATTATTGAAAAATGATAAATACTTATAATCAAAAAATAATTACGAAAAGTACATTATTTTAATAGTTTTATCATCACGCCTTTCAGCATTTTTGGATGAAGGTATAAATTAAAGCTGATTTGGATTGAAATAAATTCGATATTGAGTTATAATTTTAAAAAGCTGGTACAGAGAATAATTAATCTTTCTCTTTGTAACCGCCCCGCACGATCGTAAGAACAACTTTTGACGAAATGTGGATTTTGTCCGCTAAAAATTCGCCTGAAATCAAAGTGATGCCAGATAAAAAAATAAATCAGTGTGGAATTTTATAAAATTAATAGGAACATTTTCGAAGACGGGATATATTCATGTAGTGACGTCACGAGCCCAAATAATGGATTTATTTATTTAAAAAAAAAAAAACTACATTTCTAAAAAAATTTACTAACATTTTCGTAATCTTAGTAAAAAAATCTATCCACACGATTTTTTCCAAGTCGTTATGAAGTCTACGCAAGTGGCCTATTGGTTACAGTTATTGTATCTTAGATAGTTGATAAATAATCTTGTAACGAAACAATAGCCCTCACTTTTAAAAACCGTTTCTAACTTTGAAATTTACTCGGGACATTTTAGTACATATGCAAAAACGTTGACATTTTTTAGAAAATGAAACATTTGCTTATATTATCGATATTCTTAATAACTTTATCAACAATCGTCAACCTGGTAGATATTATTTTTTCCCTATTTAAATTAAGTATATAAAATGTTAATATTTTTTTACATTTAAAAAATATATTTTTTAATTTTTTAAAGTGCCTTGAAGTTGTTACGAGAGGTGTCAAAATAAGTTTATTTTTGTATTAACTTAAAACGAATCTCATTCATAACTTTTAGGCTGATTGTTATGAATTATCAAGGGATGTCTTGTTTCACGAAGAGCAACTGAGAAACAAAATTGACGATATCCAAAATAAAGTGGATCTAATAACCAACTTACCAATATTAAAAAACATGGAACTTTCGGATACAGAATCGTTGCTGGATCAAAGAATGACTTTATTTTTTTTAAAATACCTTTTCAAGAAAAAGTGTAATGTTATCATGAGCATAGTGAAGTCTGTAAAACAAGCTATACTTGCGTTGATTTCTAAAATTACCGCAATAAAAAACGTTTTTTGGAAGATGCTCGTTGAAACTTTCAAAAACGATGAAAATGATGTGAAAGAAACAATTGAAAGTATAACAGACCAATCTACGAGCGTCGTTAAGTGCGAAAAGGTACGTAGATAATTTAATATTTTTTTAAATAATTTTGATTGAATGAAAATATATAACTTTTAAAACACCACTATTTAATCAAAATTAACAGCATGTTTCGAAACCAAAGGTTTCTTCGGCAGGATAAGATTAATATGATTTTGCAAAGGTTCAAGATGCGTTGGAGTATACATTTGCCCTGAAGAAGGAACGGTCGTTCCGAAACCGGTCGGCTTTACTCAAATATATACATAAGTGGTTCAAACAAATTAACATTGTTTCATTTACCTAATATTATTTTATTTAAATTGGAATAGCATGCTTTTTAAACTTGTTTTCCGGTACCCTTATTAGCCCCTCCATCAATATACTGAAGTTCTTTTGTAACCAAAACAGTTTATTTATCTGATATTACGCAGAGAATTGTTAGGTTGACATTTACAGCTCTCCTAATAACATATTTTAGGGTTTACTCAATTGATAAACAACCATTTATGTATGGTAAACTGTTGTAAATGAGCGGTAATTTAAAAATCATTTATTATTAAGACAGTTCGACTGTAAAACCCAAAGTGAATCCATCTCACAAGATATCTTTTTTCTCTCAGGACCAACAATCTGCTTTTGACAAACTGGTGAAAGAGAGCAACACTGGAGCAATGGTTTGTGTAGAAGGTACTGTTGTTGAATGTATGAAGGCTGTTAAAGAAATTCAACTTGTATCCACCGAAGCTAATGCACTGATCGAAGATCTCTCCAAACAGGAAGCTGAATGTGACAGTGAATCTAAGGAAAATGGAATTTTGAAATGTCTTTTGGGAATACTCAGTTTAGAAAAGACACCCGAGAAAACAGTTTTGGTGAAAATTAAGACTGCGGTTTGTTAATCATTTTAATACTCTTATTTTCATCTACTCACTTTTCTGTTTATGGCACTACAGCACGGTTTTTGCATAAAATTAAATATTATACGTATCAATACTTATAATGTACATATTTAAAAAAAAAATACGTATTCGGCGTTGGTTGCAAATAGGTCGTATGTGTATGAGGAATTAATATTACAAAGTAATACTTTTTTATTGAAGGAAGCAAACAATCGGTGGTGTAGCAACCTAAATGAATGAAAAAGAAACCACTTTATTACACAACACTTATTTGGAGCGCTACCGGCCGCAGCAGTAGGTGAGGGATACTAGATTCAAATTCCAATTGTGCATAGTTTCCTCTAAAATTCGAAATCTCTAATAGCTTGTATTTCATACTTTAAAACACACAACTAACGTAGCTTTTATCCATACTAGATATTTGCTATTAATTTTTATAATAATAATAATAATTGGATAATTTGTATAGCGCCGTTTTTGTGAAAAATCACCTCAAGGGTGCTGTACAATTTATTAAGAATTCTTAGATTCTATCTAAGTTTACTATTTACAAATATGTAGATACAGAAACATAATTACCTGGCAGGTCACTTCCGATAACCACACTTTAATTAGAAAGTTTATGCTTGGAGAAGATACGGGTTTGCACGCGGAGGACATTCTATTTAAAACATTGGACATTGCACGATTTTACATTTGCTACCCCCATCCACATAAGTATTACATTTATTAAAAAATTTGTGACAAAAGTATAGTCGATATTTATTTTGAAAGACTGGTGAATTTAGGACTCTTTAGGGTTGGAAATGTTCATGAAATGACCTTCACAAACGCTAAGAAAAATGACCTTTACAAAAAGAGCTGGCTGATATCGTTCTTGGGCAACCGTTTACAAGCCGTAAAGGTGGGGAAAAACCAATAAAAATATGCAAACCTTTCATCTGGAGTACCCCAGGAGTCTGTTCTGGGCCCACTTCTCTTCATCTTCTTCACTAATTATATCGCTGAAATAATCGAATCATTTGGCCTTCTATCTCACTGCTACGCTGATGACCAACAAGTTTACTTTTACTGCTTACCAGAGGAAGTAGACAGTCTAAAAGCTCGCCTAATTGAGTGTCTAGAAGCAATCACCCGCTTATTAATCTCAAATAGATTGAAATTGAATCCGTCGAAGACTGAGTTTCTCTGGACCGCCATAAGCAGACGTCAGCATAACATTGATAACTCAGGAACCATTTCAGGAAGCGACATCACTCCAAAGACATGTATAAAACTACTGGGTGCCAATCTTGATGCTAATTTTTCCTTAAAACTCAAGTTAACCGAACCGTAAGCACGGGTTTTTTTCAATTAAGGCAAATTAATGCAGTAAGGAGAAACCTGCCAACAGAGGCGACCAAATTACTAGTCAATTCGTATGTTGTTTCACGTCTAGATTATTGCAACCGAATATATGAAAGTCTTCCAAAATACCAAATCAATAAATTAAAATCCAATAGCTACATTCAAAAATATAAATTAAAATCCGTTTTCAAAGCTGCGGCCGACTCATCACTGGCGTTTATAAATATTCTTATATTTCCGAGCATCTCAAAAATCTTCACTGGCTCAAATGCCCTGAAATAATAATAATAATAATAATTGGATAATTTATGAAGCGCCGTTTTTGTGAGAAATCACCTCAAGGGCGCTGTACAATTTATTAGGAATGCTTAGGTTCTAACTAATTTTACTATTTACAAATGGATACAGAAACATACTTACCTGGCAGGTCACTTCCAATAAACACACTTTAATTAGAAAGTTTATGCTTGGAGAAGATACGGCATTGCACTCGGAGGACATTACAGTTAACACACTGGACATTGCATGATTTTACATTATTTGCTACCCTCAGCACTGTTAGTAATACATTTATGAATAGATTGGTGGCAAAAGTAGTGTTGGGATTTATTTTAAAATACTGGAGAATTTAGGACTATTGGAGATTAGTGGCAAAAGTATAGTTGATATTTATTTTAAAATACTGGAGAATTTAGAACTCTTTAGGGCTGGAGAATGTTCATGAAATGACCTTCACAAACGCTTACTTTTTTTTTCTCTACGTTTTTACAGGTTAGTTTTTTTTTATTTTTTTTATTTTTTATTCCAGTTAAAAGAAAATTACATTTTCACTCATTTAACTAGAAACAATTATACAAATTAAAATAAAGTAAATATTTCAATACAGCGCTATTCAACATCATTATTTTGTTTATCAAGAATATATATTAATAATTTTTTTTTAAATTTACCCAGCTTCTTTTCGTTTTTAATGTCGTTTGGGAGGCAATTATATAAGTTGCCTCCCTCGTAACCAATGGATTGTTTACCATAGTTAGTGTGGATGGTGTTTAAATGTATGTTATCGTGTTGTCTCGTAAAGTGTTTGTGTACTTGGGACGTTTTAATGAATTCTGTGTTTGTGTGTACGAGTTTATTGTTTATTTTGTATATAAGGAGACATGTATTGTATTCATATAGTTTTCTTAATGTTAGTAGTTTTGTTTCCATATATATATTTTTTGTGGGTGTTCTGGGCTTGTAGTTAAATAGTTTTTTGATTACCTTGTTTTGTATTATCTGTAATTCATTTATGTATGTTTCACATGCGTTTCCCCAGATTTCAATCAAGTAATTTAAATGTGAGTGTACGAGACTATAATATAAACCTTTTTTAAATTTATTTGGCAACAGATATGATATCCGGCTAAACACGCTTATTAAGGGAATGATTTTATCTTTAATACCTTGTATATGTTGTTTAAATGTCAAATGCTGATCAATGCACAGCCCAAGATATTTTTCCTGGATCAGGATTTGAAGTTCGTTGTTTTCAATTTTTAAGGGTACATGAGGAGGAACTATTTTACGGGGTGAGTTTAAGATCATGTATCCTGTTTTTTTAACATTCATTGTTAACATATTTGATTGGAGCCAACTGTTGATTTTTTCTAGATCTGTTTGTGCATTTTCTAGTAAAATATCTAAATCTTTACCCAAGTAAAAAATTGCTGTATCATCTGCATAAAAAAAGATTTCACCATTTAAAATTAATTGCGAAATATCATTTATGTAAATTTGGAACAGTAGTGGACCTAGTATGGACCCCTGCGGAACTCCATAGTTTATTGGAACGTATTTGCTATTTTCATTGTTAATGCTAACAAATTGCTTTCTATTGCTAAGATATGATTTGAGTAGATTAAGAGCAGGACCAACTACACCAATTTTCTTGAGTTTCTTGAGAAGTATGTCGTGACTAACTGTATCAAAGGCTTTTTGAAGGTCAACTAATATAGATAAAATATAATTTCCACCATCAATGCCGCTTCTAAGTTTACTGATTAAGTCATTTATTGCTCCTAGTGTGTTCGATTTTTTCCTAAAGCCGTATTGTTTTTTATATAAGAATGATTTTTTTAGCAGAAAATTGTTTAATCTTTCATAAATTACACGTTCAAAAATTTTTGATAAAATTGGTAAGATTGAGATAGGTCTGTAGTTTGAGGTATTTGTTTTGGACCCACCTTTGTGAATTGGTATCACCTTAGCAATTTTATTGTTATTTACGTGTCGCGGGTATTGAATGTGGAGGTGAAAGATTTTGAATTTATGGATACGACTGTCTGAAAAGGTGAGTTTTAAGTCTAGCTCTAAATTCCGCCGCATCTGTGATCATTCTTAAGTCATGTGGCAGTCCATTCCAGGCTTTAGGTCCTGACACTCCGAAAGCGCGCTCACCGAACTTAGTATCTGGTGTGCGCTTTGGTTCCTTTAACCTTCCGATAGCTGATGACGTTGCTGACCTTAGGGTTGACTGTCGAGAATTGGAATTTTCTGAAATACACAATTCCGATAAGTAAGCCGGGGCCATTCCGTTAAGGGACTTAAATACCATCCAGCAGAGCTTAAACTGGATCCTTTCAGGACATTTAAGCCAGTGAAGATTTTTGAGATGCTCTGAAATATGGGAAATTTAGATACGCCGGTGATCAGTCTTGCCGCAGCGTTTAAAACGGATTGTAATTTGTTGATTTGATATTTTGGAAGACTTGCATATAATCCGTTGCAATAATCTAAGCGTGAAACCACATACGAATTGACTAGTAATTTAGTCGCCTCTGTTGGTAAGTTTCTCCTTACTGCTTTAATTTGCCTTAATTGAAAAAATCCCGTGCTTACGGTTCTGTTCACTTGAGTTTTAAGGGAAAAATCAGCGTCCAGATTGACACCCAGTAGTTTTATACAAGTCTTTGGAGTGATGTCGCTTCCTGAAATGGTTATTGGGGAGTTATCAATGTTATGCTGACGTCTGCTTGTGGCGGTCCAAAGAAACTCAGTCTTTGACGGATTAAGTTTTAATCTATTTGAGGTCATCCAGCGGGTAATTGCTTCTAGACACTCAATGATGCGAGTTTTTAGACTGTCCACTTCCTCTGGTAAGCAGTAAAAGTAAACTTGTTGGTCATCAGCGTAGCAGTGAGATAGAAGGCCAAACGATTCGATTATTTTAGCGACATCATTTGTGAAGAGGATAAAAAGAAGTGGGCCCAGAACAGACCCCTGGGGTACTCCAGATGAAAGGGTTGCATATTTTGATTGGTTTTTCCCTACCTTTACGGCTTGTATACGGTTACCCAAGTCTTGGACTTTGGATTTATTTATTTTTCAGAGTACCTAAACCGAAGTTTACTTGCTCTAACATATTTATAAAAGGATTATCTAATGATGCTTTACATGGTTTTTAATGTTAATGAGTTTTCGAGAAATGAAAGTTTTATTTTACTGCGGCTTTATGCAGGAATATTCTATAAGTAAATTATTAATCTCTACGTAAGACAGATTTAGGTTTTTTATATTTAAAGTGTTCATTCTCACTGTATTTAGCGAGAGAGTTTATAGTGGGATTAGAGTGACTATCTAGGCCAGCGAAAAACCTAGTAGCCTGTGCAAAGATAAGGTCTTTAACCAACGGGACGTTAGATTCATTGTGGAGAGTAGATATTCTACTCCAGTGAGGTGCATTTAAGGCGAGTCTAATGCATTTATTTTGAAAGACTTGAAGTTTATCAATATGGGTTTTTGCTGCATAACCCCAGATTGGGCAACCGTATGAAAAACATGATCTGATGGTTGTCTTATAAAGCAGTAATTTATTGTCTGTAGATAGACGGCTATTTCTACACATCATGGGATATAGGGATGATAGATAACGATTTGCAGCTTTTCTTTTTTCTTCTATATGTTTTTTCCACGTTAGTTTATAATCTAGAGTGACACCGAGGTATTTTAATGATGATTCCCATGGAACATTTTTCCCAAACAGTTTAATGAAAGGGGGCCGTTTAGGCCGTGTTTTGTGGAACACGGTCGCGACACTTTTGGTCGGATTGATAGAGATTCTCCACTTTTTACACCACTTTTCTGTGAGAGTGGCTTGTTTCTGTACGCGGCGTGTAGCAGTGGCCTCGACAGTTGAACTCGAGATGATGTTTGTGTCATCAGCGAATTGGGTTATTATGATATTGTGATCTATTGGTTTAGGAATGTCACTCGAATAAATGTTGTATAAAGACGGGGAGAGTTGGCTGCCTTGCGGGACCCCAGCTGACAGGGGACGAGTAGTGGAGAAAATATTATCTATTTTTACTTTTTGTCAGCCAGCTTTTAACGCCGCCATTTAAACCAAAGGATTCTTCTAATTGTTTAATAAGAAAATCATGGTCGATCGTGTCAAAAGCGGCACTCGTGTCCAAGACTGAAAGGAGTACCAGTTTTCCCGATTCGATAGCAAGAGTTATGTCTGACAAAACACGTAGTAATCCAGTTTCCGTTGAGTGAAACCTTCTATAAGCAGATTGGTATTTAGTTAGCAACTCATTTGAGTTTAAGTGATATATTATCTGTGAAGCAGTGATTTTTTCTAAGATTTTGGAAATTAATGGAAGATTTGAAACGGGTCGGTAGTTTGAGAGGTCTTCAGCGTCCAATTGCGGTTTTTTAATTAGTGGAGTTACAACAGCTGATTTAAGGGGTTTTGGGAAATCACTCATGCTAGTGACTTATTGAAAATATGAACTAGAAAGGGAGATATTTCCTTGCAACACTTCTTCAGTAACCACGTTGGAATAGGATCGAGTGAACACTGCTTGTTCGGTGAAGTAAGTATTAACTTTCTTACTTCCTCGATGGTTGTAGGTTTGTAGGCAGAAAAATTTCCGCTATTGCCTTTAGTAAAATGTGGTGGTGGGGCGGAGGCTGTTAGGTCACGTATTGACTTAATTTTGTCAAGAAAAAATTTGGAGAAGATTTCCGGAGTTATGTCGGTTGTATTTTGTGCACGTACATCGGCAACGACCGTCTTAATAGAGTTCCACAGACTTCGTGGATTTTGACGCTCTGAATCGATCCTACTTGTCCAATATTCAGATCTTTTCGAGCGAATTAATAATGCATACTCTTTTTGAGCCCTTATCCAATCGTCCCGTGAAGTAACACCTGAGTGTCTGTAGGACCTCTCCAATTTACGCATTGATCTCTTCTGGCTCCGACATTCTTCGTCAAACCAGTCATCAGAATTTCGCAGTCGCCGACTTTTTGTTGAAGTTGGAGCATATTTATTTAGAAGCGTTTAAAGAAATGTATTGTAATATTCTGTCAGTTTGGTTGGTGACTCTGTTTCCCAAACGCTTTGTGTACAAAGCGGAGAAGCCTTTAGTTCAGACAGGAATTCATCAAAGTTAAAGCTTCGCCATGCTCTTGACGTAATAGTTCCGTATGGGATTTTCGGAGGGTTAAAATCGATTTCAGCGCGAATTAGCCTGTGATCTGATAGTCCTACATCCACGCTATCTGCTACCAAAGGCGGGACGCTCGACTTTGAGACAAAAATATCCAAAATTCCGCCTGCATCATGAATTGGAGCATTAACCCATTGATGGCATCCAAAGCAGTATAATAAATCACAAAATTTAACGGTGTTGGGTGAATCCGGACGCTCTAGGTGTATGTTAATATCGCGCGTTATAAAAATGGTATCGGAAAGTCCTACAACTTGCTCGCTGAAAGAATCCAGAATCCGGAAAATTTTATTTTTACAAAAAAGCATCGAAATATTTTGTACATTTCTATATATGTATATCGTTTGTATAATTATGGGCACCCTACGAGCGTACATTTTGCATTCACCAATGGTAGAGTTATTGAGAGCTGGGATCAAAATTCCAAACAGACTTCAACAGGGCAGAGTTCCTCCTGGTTCAGAAGGCGAACAATTGAACACACCTTTCAGGCGCAGGATTTGACAACGGAGCATCCACCTCAAATGGATGCAATGATACAGAGACAGGCATCGAAGAACCATAGAAACCAATAGAAATAGAAACATAGTAAACATAGATAAATAAATAATAATTAGAATGTGTAATTTACACTCGATAGAAGTGAAACTTGAAAGTCGCTAGATTTCACTTTCTTTTGCCTGTTTATTTTAGAGTGGTTTGAAGATTTGATATTGATTTACAAAAACATAAATATTTTTTTTTGGATTTCGTAGGATTTGAACTTTCGTCCGCTGAATTTCTCTGACCGCTGAGATTTGCGACGCACTATACCGCTGCGTTATGGGACGCGCTCGGCGAGGCGCGAATTTTCGCATTATATTCTATTATTTATTTATTTATTTATTTATTTACTTATTTTAGGGAAATCAACAGTTTACAATTTGATTAATTTATACATGTTTAATTTACCTTACTGAGAAACCAATTATAGATTTCCTCATTATACTATTACATTGTGTATCTAGAAATTAATAATTAACTCAAACTGAAATCTGACATCAACTAAAAGATATTACATTTAAAGGGAGGTAGGTAGACATAATATATGTCATTAGATAATATATCATTACATTTATGCATTTTTGTGCTCATTTAATAATTTTAATAGACTTTTAATAGAATTTTTATATTTACTTTCGTCACAATTGAAGATATCTATATCAGAGAAAATGTTATTATATGTTGAACACAGTCTTATAAGGCAAGCATTTTGGTTAGAATTTGTTTTACAGTGTTTCTTTTTAAAAATATTACACGAACGTGTGTGCTGTGTAGGTTCTGTTCAATAATTCAGGACAGACAGTTATGTTATTTACGATTTTATATAGCAACATCGCATCAGAGAATTGTCTTCGTACACTCAATGCATCAATTTTGAAAAAAATTGTTGCATCAAGATTATTATTAAATAGATTGTGCGATTTGTAAGTAAGGTATTTTATGATTTTTTTTTTCTGAATCGATTCAATTTTGTTTATATGTATTGCATAAAATGGAGACCATATAGTTGACTCAAACTCTAGATAGCTTCGTACATATGCAAAGTATAGTTGTTTGATAATTACAGTGTTTGTGAATTCTTTTGTATTTCTTACGATGAAACCAAGCATTTTAGCTGCTTTATTTGTTGTTTGATTGATATGACATTGATTTTGAAACCTACGAGTACTATCGGGAATCACACCTAGATCGCGAATGTTGGAGCAGGTTTGAATTTTGTTTTCATTTAACAGATATTGATGTATAATTTTTTGTCATTTCTTGTGAATATGATGTGATGACACTTTAAATCGTTTAAAATTAACTGGTTATTCTCGCAATATAAAGCTACGCTATTTAAATCATTTGGAATTTAAAACCATCATTTAGGTCATTTTTGGGTTTGTACAGTTTGGTGTCATCGGCAAATAATTCTAATTTGGAGTATTTTGCGAAATTCACTGTGTCATTAATATACAAAATAAAAAAATATTATTGCTACCGCTTGTAATCTATTTAGTATGTACGAAGTTACCCAATGAAACAAGTTACCACGTATGCCAATAGACCAAAGTTTCTTCATTAATAGTTTTTGATTGATTTTATCAAAAACTTTGGAAAAATCAGTATATAGAGCGTCTACTTGAGTGCGGTTGTCCATGTGATTAACAATAAAATCGGTGAATAAAACAAGATTGCTTTCTACACTTCCGCATTTTATGAAACCATGTTGTTGTTTTGTTATAATATGGTTTAGTTATGAACTTAAACCTTGACAGACTCTTTTTTCCATTAATTTACTAAAAATTGATAATTTAGAAATGGGTCGATAGTTTTTAACATTACTTTTATGGCCATTTTTGTGGATTGGAGTTATGAAAGCATTTTTCCAGATATCTGGTACAATGCCTTCAAGCATTGATTTATTAAACATAATACAGTAGGTTTAAGTGTTTTAGCGCAATTTACAATAAAGTAGGATGGGATAATGTCACATCCTGCGCTCGTATTTATGTCAAGTGCCCTTATGTCTCGTAATACAATTTCGTTTGTAAATTCATTTGAAGTGATGTTTATATTGTTTGACATATCTGGTATTTCTGATGTGGTCAAATTGTTTTCAGGTATATATACAGATTGGAAATATTCCGAGAACAAGTTACAGATTTCTTGTCCATTTTCTGCTAGTTTACCTTCAAGGTGCATTACTCTAGGAAGTGAAGATCTGCCTTTTTTTAGATAATTAAAGTGATTCCAGAAAAGTTTTGGGTTACCATGCATGTTTCTTTCAGTATTTCGAATATAGTTAATGTATGCTTGTTTCTTTCAGTATTACGAATATTGTGTTATTATTGATCGTGATAGTGAAAAAGTTTGGTACCTAGTCACAAGGATTTTTGAATTTTTAAATATTTTTGTGAAATTTGCTTTTCTCCTTAATTATTTTGATCTGAGAGGTTGTATACCATGGCGGATAGTTACTATTTTTAACATGTTTAATTAGTACAAATTCCGTTATTATCTTGTTAAGTATATCATAGAAGATATTAATAATATTTTTTTTTTTTTTTTTTTTTTATTAGAAGAAAAAAGTTATAAAATATTACAGGAAATCAAATAAAAAATAAGATATTACAAAAAAGAAAAGTCCCAATAAACTACTTTTAAGTAGTTTGTCAATGGGTGCTTTTACTTTGAAGTTTTTTTTTTTTTTTTTTTTTTTTTTTTTTTTTTTTTTTTTTTTTTTTTTTTTTAAATAAAACTTATAATGCAGTTAGACATTTTTTGTGTTACGACTACTACAAGAATGTTAATACAAACTTTTTCTTTCGGCGAGCCAATTTTTCAATATAATATTTGTTCTTACATTATTTGTACATTTTTTAATTTTAGCAGGTAACATATTTAAGCATGTAGGTATCATGTAGTCCAGCGTTCTTTGTCCATATTTGTTTAAGTGCTTAGGTACGATTAGTCCTTCATTTAACGTAAATCGAGTATTGTAAGTGTGGTCCAGTCTATTTATGTATATAGGGCTATTCATATGCTGAAAAATAATTTTATGCCACAGAATTGCTCTTACTGAGAGAATTTTAAGATTCTGGTAAAAGTACGGAACATTGTGTCTTTGCTCGTATAAACTTTTATGAGCTAATAATTTAACTAATGAATTTTGGACAGATTGAACATGATTAACATTTGTCTTACAGGAAAGTCCCCAAGCTGTAATTCCGTACCTTATAATAGACTCAGCTAATGATAAATAAATTATTCGAAGTGTGCATATTGGAACATAGAATTTAAGTTTATATAATCTACTAACAATAGATCTCAGACGTTCACAGACTTTATTTATTTGTAAATCCCATTTGAAAAAGCAGTCAATAATTACACCTAAATAAACATATTCTTTAACCACTTCAATATTTTCGCATGTACACAATGCTGGGATACCAACATGTAAGCAATCTGAACCGTGTGTTTTTATTTCTGGTGTAATAATATTTGTCTTGGCATTGGGTGATCTAATATGTATCAATTTGGTTTTTTTTGCATTTATGATTAAACCAGAGTCATGAGACCATTTCAAAAGCTCAATGTAATCCTTTTGTAAGAGTTCAATACATAATTTTAAATCACTGCGAGAAATCACTAGTGCAGTATCATCCGCATATACAAAGTGTTTTACATGTTTAAAGATGTACTTAATAAAAGATACATAAATGATATATAAAATTGGACCTAATATGGAACCTTGAGGAACGCCAGCTAAAATTTTTCTTTTTTTACTTAAAGTGTTCAATAGCTTTATTTTCATGCATCGGTTGTTCAAGTAATTTTCAAATAGTTTTAGGAGCTTTCCTCTTATTCCTATGATTTCTAGTATCTGCAATAATTTTCTATGATTAATAGTGTCAAATGCTTTAGAATAATCTATAAATAAAACTAATACATGATTTTTACTATTTAGTTCATTATTTATGAAACTGGCAAATTTTTGAAGTAGCATTTCGGTACCCTTTTTTTTCTGGAATCCATATTGATTTGTATCAATAATAGAAAAATCTTCTAAATATTTTATTAATTTCAACTGAATGTATTTTTCAAGAATTTTTTCGAGTGATGGCAAAATACTAATCGGTCTATAATTACCCAATAGAGTGTGATCACCTCCTTTATAAATGGGTCTGATAATACTACATTTTAAGTCATCTGGAATTTTTGCTTCAAATAAAATTCTATTTACAAAATGGGCTATGATTGGAGCTAAAATTATTATATGTTTTTTAATATCACTCATTCTGATATTATCAATTCCAGGAGAAGAGCTTTTAAGTTGCCGCACAATGCTTTCTATATCAGAAATTTTGGCCCTTGGTAGGTACA
Source organism: Limnephilus rhombicus (assembly GCA_929108145.2). Classification (NCBI taxonomy): domain Eukaryota; kingdom Metazoa; phylum Arthropoda; class Insecta; order Trichoptera; family Limnephilidae; genus Limnephilus; species Limnephilus rhombicus. The sequence continues at coordinate 11,486,246 of OV815275.1, forward strand.
TGCTTTGAGGCCTCTTCTCTGGTTCAAAAGCAGTTGTCCTGTAATTACATTTATGTAACATATTGCAAACACTGTCAGAGAAATAATCAACAAAATCATTAGTTACATTTTCTTTGGTCCGATCTTTCATCAAATATTTGGAGGCAACTTGGTCACAATTATTTTTACATTTCTTACCTAAAATTTGATTACACTCGTCCCATGTCTTTTTTGAATCTTGAAATAGATTTTTGAATTTGTCATTATAGTATGAGGTTTTTAATTTAAGTAACAATTTATTTAAAACATTTCGATAACACTTATATTCTTTTTCATAGTATTTATTTGTTGGGGCATTTTTCCAACGCTTATATAAATAATCCCTTTTTTTAATTTTATATAGTGCATCACTAGATATCCAATCATTTATGGCATAAGGTCGGCTTTTAGGTTTTTTGCTTATTATAATTGTGCTGTTTTTATACAAGTCGTCAAAATAATTTTTAATTTTTAAATAAATAACCGAACATTCGGTTTCCTTTAGAAGCGACTTCCAGTCATAATTACAAATACGTTTATCAATCTGTTTTTGCGAAAGAATTTTGACGTTATTAGAATCGCTAGAATTGAAATTATCTACCGACTTATAGAGTATGCTTACAGCTGTTGTATTATGATCGGCAATATTATAATCACATACGCACGCGGAGATTGTACTGGTTAATCCAGTAGGTAACTTTCCGCTAACTCGCACAAAAAAGTGATCTAAGCAAGAACTAACAATTTTCCCTTGAACTATTACTTCTCGTGTAACATAATTTATACATTTTTTTAAATAGTTATTAGTAAGAATATTTTCATATTTTATAATGATAGCATCATTTTTATGTAATAAATTTAAATTTACATCACCGAAAAATATTACACTTTCATTTGATTTAATATTGTTTTCAAACACATTGGATATTTCTGACAAAAATGCTTGCTTATTTAAATTCGGGGGTCGGTATATTGCCAAGACATTTAGAGTACTGTTATTTGGAAGTGTCAATATTCCAAAAACGTTCTCAAAATATTTACTGTCCAGAAATATTTGCGAAAAGGAGAGGTTATTCTTTACATATAACAAAATGCCTCCACCGGATTTATGGTTTCTGCAATAGTGGTACGAATTGAAACCGGGAATATCATAAAGATTAACAAGTTCAGAACGAATTGCAGTTTCGCAAAGCATGAGTACGTCAATGTGATTTAAGCAGTCTTTAAAATAAACATGAAATAGGTCCCAATACCTACCTATAGATCTAATGTTTAGTTCCACAAAATTGAGTTTACTCGTTTCACGTTTCATTGTGTCTTGCTTACGAAGCCATTCGCACAGGTTATTTATCTTACAAAAATTTATGTCATTATCATCATCTATGAAACTAAAAGACATAATGTGTGTAACTAAAATACTTAATAACTAAAATATAAGTATGCAATTTTATTCCTGGCATTGGCATTTCATACTGATTTACGCAATTATTATAACTAATTGTTAAAATTGAAATTGACATTGAATGCATATTTAAATAAATTCGCAGCAATAATAATATCACGAATAATAATGAATAATAATAATTCATGCCCAAAAATAGTCCATCAAGGTTGACTTCAATTTGTTTTGGTGTCAGTATTGAATAAACTGTCATTGTATTTCTAGTGATAATGTTATAGAGAAGAAACATAGTATAAAGTATATCAATTTTGTTTTGTGTAAATAATATTTCACAAGCCTTAACACTTTGAGAACAGGCTAAAATTTGAATCCATCGTTTTTGTTTTAAAATTTTACTGAAAAATATAATTAAATAATTTTTTAATATTTCTAATGATTCTTTATCACTTTGATGGTAGGTTAATAATATTATAATGATTTTTTTTGGTTTTAACATTTTACAGAAAGTTATAACTAAATTGTAGGAAGATTCAGAAAACAATCGCATTTTATGCAAACATATAAATTTCGATATTGTGTTTTTAATATTTGAGCATACCATGAGGGCTGTCACTGTTAAGAATTTAAAAGAAGGTGCATACCTATTCATAATTTATACGCCCTTGTGCAATAGTCATCATTTTTTTTAAATACGTACAATTTTTGCTGTTTGCTTTATGATTTGTATCGTTAGTTGACTTGAATGTGTTGTTTTGGAATTCACAATTTTTGCATTTTTCTTCTTTGTTTTTATTAGGGCAGTCTTTCCAGGGATGATCCATGGCGCAGTGTAGACACGTGGCATTCTTGTCCTTATTTAGGCAGTTGATAGCTGAGTGACCAAATTTCAAGCAATGAAAGCATTGCATAATTGGAATTGCGTCCTCCACCCGTACTCTGTAGTATCCAATATTTATTTTCTCTTTAGATATGAGATATTTCCTAAGTTTTCCACTTGTTTCGATTATGTAGTTCGTAAGATTATTTTGTCCTTTTGGTTTAAGCATTTTCACTAATTTAACTGAGTTTTTTGGATTTTCATCCATTATGATTTTGATTCCATCATTTTGTGTTTTAAATGATTCTATTATGTCTTCTTCAGATAAGTTGATAGGTAAGTTTCTTATGAATAATTTTGGGTTCTTTTTTTCTAGTTCTTTTGCGATCATGTTGTTTTTAAATACCGTATTTATTTCGTCCGTTAGTTTTTTTGGGTGATCTTTATTAGGGCAAGATATAATTAGTTTATTGTTTGATGCTTTTTGTACCCCATTTACTGCAATACCCAAATGCGATGTTTTAATTTTTTTAACTATCAAATCTCGAATATCATCAGATGTTGAATTTGTATTTTCACTTGCAACTATTAGTGAGTATTTGGCCTCTGGAATAGGTATTGAAAAGGTTGACTTATTATATGTTGTATTAACTGATTCATTTTTTTCCTTTAAATTATTTTCAATTTTTTCTGAATGTTTTTCTTCATTTAATATCAGTTTATTTTGTAGCTCAATTATTTTCTCTTGTAATTGAAGTTTTTCCTTGCACCATATTTCTTCTAGTTGGCTTATATCTTGTTCTATAATTATTCTCTGCTTCGCCTCTTTGATACTTGAGCATTTTTTAATTTTAGTTTTAATAGAGTCAATTAGTCCTTGTACGTTCCGGTCCATAATGAGTTATTTATTATGCGGGCTGTCTGGCGAATAAAAACGTCAGTCAGCCTGCTAAGTTTACAACAATAATTTGTTTAACTGCTTGGCACTGTACTTAGGTGGTTACTGTGTTTATCGTAATTTCTGGGCGTGCGGTCTGCACGGCGACAGAAACTGAACTGGTTTGAGTATTTAAATGGTTTGAGTATTGTTTGAGTTTTGAAAAATGGATTTGAAATGGAGTTTTGAAAAATTTTGGAGTTTGGAAAATGGTTTGAGTATTTAAATTAAGTGTAGAATCCCAATCAATTTCATTAATTTTTGAGTTAATTGTATAATAGTCTGCAAGTCTAAAATTAAATATATTCTGCGGATTTAAAAATTTTTTTTGGGGTTTTTTTAATCGGAATTGAGATTAGCAGAGTTTTGTGGTGTATATCTTCTGATACTAGTGAATTTTCATTTTGCATGATACGTAGTAGTAAGTCTAGAATGTGGTTATTCCTTCGATCAAGGATTGGTTATTCATATTATTTCTGTGTGGGTTATACTGTTTTAAGTTATTAAATGATATAAATTCAAGAAAATCTAGGTGAGCGGAATTTAACGAGTTTATTGGTTCGGTGTACAAGAAATCACATTCGTCGTTTATTGGTACCCAAGTGAAGTGTGGTAGATTGTAATCTCATAGCAATATAAAACTGTCACTGGAGTACTCTGTAATTATTAGTGATGCTTTGTTTAGATGTGATGTGAGGTTAATGAAATGTCTATTGTCTGGTGGTATATATGCAGTACAGATGTGAATATTTTTTCCAGATAGTGTAATAGTTACCCAAATATCCTCTGTGTTAAAACACAATTCTACTCGTTGAAATGAATTATTTATTGCTTTGAGTGTTCCTCCTCCACGTTTCTGTTTGAGATTTGTATAATCTCTGTCACGTCTGAAAACATGGTACCTAGAGTCAAACAGTTCCTCATTTAGAAATGAATCATTCAGCCAAGTCTCTGTAAAACAAATACCATCATAGTTATTGAGTTGCATATTTTGCAAGAATATGTTAGTTTTTGATCTGAGACCTCTCACATTTTGGTAGTATATTTGTAAAGTTTCTATTTTAGTTGTTATACAAGTTACAGATCGTTAAAAATGTAAGATAAAAATAAATTAAAGTTACTATAAACTGTTTACATTAATAAAAATCAGGAAAATTTCATATTTGGGTCATATACTTCGAGGGTATTGGGGGTATTGAGGGTGATATTGAAAGGCAAGATAGAGGGTCGCCGAGGGCCTGGTAGGAGACAAATGTCTTGGCTGCGTAATATACGAGAGTGGACCGGCATTAGAAGTGTGGAGGAGCTATTCCGGGCAGCGCAAGACAGAGAGACATTCTCAAGAGTGATCGCCAACGTCGGGGGGACCTGATACGGCAGACAAAGAAGAAGATAAACTGTTGTTAGGCATCAATGACAGGAGTATCTCGTTTTTTTTAACTTTTCTAAATCGTTAAATGAATTTATACACACGTGGTTTGAGTTTTCATTGAGCCTAAGGAAAATTTTACAGTTTTTTATCCATCATAATTAAAATTTTTGTTCTTTTGAAAACTCTATAACCTTTTGATAGAGAATTTTATTTTTGGGTGACAGGTGTTCATTGATGAAGATGTTATGTCCTCCGTGCATGTTGATGTCCTCCGCCTGAGGCCCTTCCTCTTGCGAATTGCAGCGGCTATGTTGTCCCTTTGTTGCCTCCGTTCCAGCTTGACAACAACGTTCCTCGGTCTTCCTTCAATTTTCTCCCGTGGAGTGACGCGACTGGCGAACTCGATGTGGTTTGGCATCTACCTTTAGTTCGGCGTAGATTTTCTTTAGAACATCCATTAAATGTTCTTGTTTATTTTCCGGGATCCCGATAATCTCTGTGTTGTTAGCACGAGCATACTGTTTGTTCACTGGCGTCAACTTTCGCTTGTAATTCAAACAACTCCTTTTTTTGTGACATATTATTTTCGTTTATTTTTTCCAATTTGGTAATTGTTTTCTCGATATTTTTAAATTTTAATTCGTAATCATCAATTTTAAGGCTCGGAAATTCTACGGTTTTTACTAAATCCCGTATTTCCGATTTAAATGTATTATTAAACTCAATTAATTTGACTTCTATGCGACTTAAAACATCAGATTCTTCCGCTTGTGCTTTCTTTGGTGGCATTGTATGGTTGTTTTCTATATATTTAGCGAAACTGATAAATTCAAGTTTTCTGTATATTTAGCCAGACTGATAAATTCAAGTTATTTATCGATAAAATTGATGTTTGATAACACTTTATATTGATATATTTTAATTAATTTTAATATTTAGTTAAAAAATCCGTTTCTTGACAGTTCAAAACCATAGATTATAAAACAAAGCGGCCAATATGCGCAGACCTATCGTCGTTTCCGTTTTATATCTCAACCATGTTTCATGCTTCGCAGGTGCTGTAGTGCGTCATTTCTGTTTCATCTGAATTTCAAATCACTTATCGAAGAGGAATACGACTTATCGGGGGACGGAGAAGTAAGGGAGGGGACTTAATTTAGTTTCAGTGTAATTAGCATTAAAATAATTCATTGTTTTAAACATTAACTTCCGTGGTTTCTCATTTACAGGTTCAGATCGGATTTAAACCCATTAAGGAAATGCCGTCCAAATTAACTAGTTGTAAATCAACGATTAAGAAGGACGTTTCAATTATCAAACAAAATATTAAAAAATGTGCCAATAATTCAGATACATAATTTTTATAAGAATTTTCGATAAGAATTTAGATAAGAATTTTCTACAGTTTTATCGAATCTTGTAGAACTTTTCGGAAACTTCCAGACTCACGCCACTCCTCCCAGAACATTGTATAGCTTTATCGAACCTTATAGAACTTTCTAGAACCTTCTAGACCTACCGACATTTTCCGACGTGCCTTCCAGAACTTTCTACAGCTTTATCAAACCTTCTAGACTTACCGACATACTCCGCCACTCCTAACAGAACTTTGTACATTCCTATCGAACCGTCTAGAACTTCCTACAGCTTTATGGAAACTCACCATCATTTATTTCTGAAAGCTTCTAGAACTTTCTTCATCCACAAATTTCTAAGCATTTGTGAACCATCAGATCCTTCCAGAATTCTAGACTCACCAACATACTCCACCACTCCTTCCAGAACTTTGCACGGCTTTATCGAACCTTCTAGAACTTCTTTCAGCTTTGTGGAATCTTCTAGAATTTTCCGGAACCTTCTAGACACACCGACACACTCCTCCATTCCTTTCAGAACTTTCTCCAGCCTTATGGAACCTTCTAGAAATTTCTACAGCTTTATCAAACCTTCTAGAACTTTCCAGAACCTTCTAGATCCACCGACATTTTCCCCCACTCCTTTCAGAACTTTGTACAGCTTTATCGAACCTTTTAGAACCTGCAAGACTCACCGCCGATTATTTCTGAACTTTGCACTTCCGGAATCTTCTAGACTCACCGCCTATTATTTCTGAAAGCTTCTAGAACTTTCTCCTTCCACAATTTTCTAACGCATTCGAGAACCATCAGAACCTTCTAGACTCACCGACATACTCCGAACTTTCTACAGCTTTATAGAACCTTCTAGAACTTTCCGGAACCATCTAGACTTACTGACGTACTCCGCCACACCTTCCAGATCTTTGTACAGCCCTATCAAACCTTCTAGGACTTCCTACAGCTTTATGGAACCTTCTAGAATTTTCCCGAACCTTCTAGACACACCGACACACTCCTCCACTCCTTTCAGAACTTTCTACAGCTTTATCGAACCTTCTTGAACTTTACGGAACCTTCTAGACTCGCTGACATACTCCTCCATTTCTTCCATAACATTCCAGAGTTTTATCGAATTTTCTAGAAGTTTCCGGAATCTTCCAGACTCTTATTGAAATTTCTAGACTCTTCTTAGAACTTTCAGCCCTTATATCTTCAAAAGCAAGCCCTTTGGGTAAAAAAGAATACCCTTATTCCCTAGGCGGGATAGAGATCTACCATACCATATAACTCACTTGATCGTACCGGCACTCGTTTCTGAGTTTTTGCGTTCCGCACGTTTTTTTGGACTTTCTTTTATAATATACTAGCTTTTTCCCGCGGCTTCGCTCGCATGGTATTAGGAGATTACCATTCAGCCTCCTCCGCCTTCCCTCTCCCCACTCCACTCCCCCATCAATCCCCCTCCCCCTCCACCCACCCCTCCCCCTCCTCCACCCCATCCTCCCCCACCCCCACACCCTCCCCACTCCAAATCCCCCGACCTTCCTCCACCCCTTCCCCTTCCCTTCCTTCCCTCCCTCCCCTTGCACCCCACTCCGCCTCCTCCACCTTCCCTCTCTCCACTCCACTCCCCCCATCAACTCCCTCCCCCTCTCCCTCCACCCACCACTCCCCTCACCCCCTACCCCTCCACATTCCTTTTTCCCACACCACTCCCCCCATCAACCTCCTTCCCCCCCAACCCCTGCCCCTCCCCACACCCTCCTCCATCCTTCCCCTTTCCCCTTCCTTCCCTCTCCTAACCCCTCCCACCCTCCTCCCCCTCCCCTTCCCCCATCCACCAACACCCTCCCAACACCCCCTCCCCCCCTCCCCACTCCACCCACTCACCTCTCGCATTTCACACATTCATTCCCGATACATTCAGTTTCCAAACTGCTCGCATGCCACCTATTATAATTTCTTATACAAATTTCATAATGCCAGATCTCAACGGTAGTTTTATACAAAAAACGAACAAAAAAGAGAATTATCCAATTTGGTTCCGTCGTTCGGGTTTATGCGCATACATTCATTTCGGTGATTCATTTTTAGAGATAGTACCTACGTATTATTATTCTTCTTTGTACATTCTACAAAAAAATCCAGTACGGCAGTTTTATACTTAAAAAATGCGATACCTGTCTATCCAATTCAAACAATAATTGTTGTTTGATAGAAAATGTCAAAATTTGAGAATGACATTTTGCAAAACAAAGATTCTTAAATAAAAATTCTATTTTAGAAAATATTTAAATTAGCGAATTTATTTGAAGTACCTACTTCCCTAATAATTTGAATCGATTAAAGAATTATAGATATCTTACTAATCGTGCCACCTATTGCAATTTTTTTATACAAATTTCGTAATGCCAGAGCTCTGAGCTATAGCCTGTTTGTTTATATTATAGTCAAGTTTCATTAAAATCCATTCAGTAAAGTAGGAAATAGTATTTTACACAAATTTGAATTTTAACATCATAGGGATGTCCATAGTAAACTAATTAAAAAAAAAACATCGTTTCCAAGGCGACAATTTGCGTTTCCAATAAATCAATTTTGTTAGCGACAGAAAACGTATGATAAATAATTTCATAACGCCAGAGATTATTCATAACGCCATAGCTTACCAATATATATAGCCTATAGATCTCGCAAATAATGTAGCTTTCTATTAGTGAAAGAGTAACAAACATACATCCATACAAACTTTCACCTTTATAATATTATATATATTATATTATATTCTATATATATTATATATTATATTATATTCTATATATATTATATATTATATTATATTCTATATATATTATATATTATTATAAATTATAAATAAATTGTAATAATATATTATATATATAGTAGGATAGTAGGATACTGATTACACTACAAAAAAAAAACAAAACGAAATAACTAGTAGTACATTCTTTAATTTTAATTTTTTATTGAAAATAATCAGTAATTGTTTTGTTTTAGTGTTTAATTAATATGAAAATTTAAAAAAAGAGAGAAAAATTTGTAAAGCTTATGTTATACTTAAAAGAAACACCTTTTATAATCTTTCTTCCCTATTTTTTGGGGAAATCTCTTTTTAAACACCAGCAGTAATCTGCAATCATGCGACGGTCCCATCTACCCTGATTTCTTTCCTCCATGACTTTTAAGTCCTGGTGGAAGCGCTCTCCCTGTTCCTCACTATAATTTCCCAGATTGTCAGGAAATCTATCCACGTGACTGTGGAGAAAGTGTACCTTTATGTATGGATGTATGTTTGTTACTCTTTCACACAAAAACTACTGAATGGACTTTAAAAATTCTTTCACTTATAGAAAGCTACATTATTTGCGAGTACTATAGGCTACATATATTGGTAAGCTCTGGCGTTATGAAATTATTTATCATACGTTTTCGGGGAGGGGGAGGGGGGGGGATAGGGATTGATTGGGAATTGGTTAGGGGAGGGGTAGGGGTTGGGGGGAGGGGTAGGGGTTGGAGGGGAGGTGGGGGGAGGGCGAGGGGCGAGGGGGGTTGATGGGGGGAGTGGAGTGGGGAGAGGGAAGGTGGAGGAGGCGGAGTGGGAATTCCCTAATACCATGCGAGCGAAGCCGCGGGAAAAAGCTAGTTATAAATAACTTAACTATTTTCTAATTGCAAGAAATTTTTCTATTTATATTTATAACTTTCAAATAAAACAACCTAAATACGCAAATGTATACAAATGAATCATTCTTAATCTTCAACAAATTGACGTTCGCTCAGATTGATCGATGGAAGAGGTTGGAAATGCATTTTTCTATAACTTTTGTAACTCTCATCGTCGAACATATTAAGAACACGTTGGCGATCTGCAGTCATGCTAGGGAACGATGAGAAGTTACCGAAAGTTATCGATATAATCCTTATCGATCTATCATGCTAGGGGCTTTAGCCCTCTAGCACGGTTGATCGACAAGGATTGATAGGTTTTGATTGATTTTTTTTTTTTTTAAATAAATGTATCCATTATTTGGGCTCGTTACGTCACTACATTTTTTTTTAAAGAAAGACAAACATTCCCGGGTTACGAATAACCCAACAATGTTTGAAAATCTCCTACTACCACCACAGAAAGCCGAAAATGTTGCTTGTGTTGTAATAGAGGACTTAGCCAGTCGAGGAATTGAACACGCGACGCTCGGGTGGGACCAAAGCGCTATGCCCACTCAACCACTGACCAGATATGAAAATGTCCCGTCTCCGAAAATGTTCCTATTAATTTTGTTAAATTCCACACCGATTTATTTTTTTTTATATGGCAACACTTTGATTTCAGGCGAATTTTTGAATTTGACATTTAACGTTCACTAGATTTATTGTTTGTTCTCTGCGAACTTATCATTTGGTGTGACTTTTTGACGGGTGTTATAAAGAGAACCCCGTACATTTTATGCTGTCTGTACGTGTTTTAGAGTCATAATGATAATGGTGCTGATTTTAACAAAATCAAATTTTATCATATTCTTCTTATTATTATAATTTACAAGCACAAGTATTTAGTAATATATACAGTTGGATTAAGTAATATTGACGTTGAACATTATAATGATTTATGATCAATAAGATGGATCAAGGAAAAAAATATTTATGAGATCTAATATTTTTGGTATGCCTCATTATTCTCCTGTGCCATTCGTGTGGAAAACGTTCTGGCATGTTTTCTGCCGAAACCGAAACTGATGCCGAAACTAGATTTTTCTGCCGAAACTTTCCTAAACCGAACCTTCGGTCGGTTACTACAGTAGGGACAGATCTATATATATATAAAAATTAATGTATATTTGCTTGTTTGTTAGTGTCCTATGCGTTCCTAAATCATTCATCTGATTACGATGAAACTTTGGCGATTTGATGAGCGCGTGCCCGCTTTTAAATGATATAATAGGGCGCTCTGGCATTATGAAATTATTTCCTGTACTATTCATCCGATTGCGATGAAATTTTGGAGAGTTGTTGTGTGCTTGTCCGCGGAGGTTTCTATATATACTGGTGAGCTGTTTCGTTATGAAATTTATATAAACAATTGCAATTTGCAATGAAAAATGAGTGTATTTCATGTAGTTTGTGGCAGGGTGGGGAATTAAGGGGGAGAGATTCGTAGGAAAAGGGGAGGGGGAAAGGCAAGAAAGGTGGGGAGGGGAACGCGGAAATGGAAGTTCAGGCGAAAGGGGAACTGGGACGAATTGGAAAACACATGCAAGGAGAAAGAATATATTTATTTTATCGGCATTGCAACGCATGCCGGGAACTCGCTAATGATGTATAAATGTTAAAATTGTGGTATTTGATATCGACTTTTACATTTTATCTAAAATTCGAGTTGCTCCACTTCCCGATTATCGCCGGTTTATTACTGCCGTATTTCTGTGTCAGTATAAGCCAAGCGCATCACTTGGGCTTGCGGAGTTACTGCTGAAGGAATAATGTGCCGTGATAATGCTTAGCTCATTCCAGTGGCGGACTAACGGGGGGGGGGGGGGCAGCTCGCCCCGGGCCTTTGGTCCTGGGGCTCCAAACGCCTCCATGTTAAACAAGGCACACTAAAAAAAAAAATTTTCGAAATTCACCAAATGTTTAAAAAAAAATCGAAAAAATCACTGAGATTCAGCATTTTATGTGAAATGATTTTACATAGTTTGTATATTGAATAAAAATAGAAGGGGGCCCTTTATAAAAAAAATCCCTACGTGGTGCCATAGTGACTGGATTTTCGAACAGTTTAAGACTTTTTCTAATATATTATGTTGTCAACCAGATTGCAAAACGTAGTTTCTAAAAAAGCGTTCAAAGTTTTGCAGAAGGATAATTCAACTTACACATGTTTAAAACGGTTTCATATAAAATGCTGTATCTCGGTCAATTTTACGAATTTCCTCAAAACATTTGGTGAAAGCATTATTAACAATGCATATTTCAGAAAATGATTTTTTTACAGTGTCCTGGTGCCTTAAAGCCTTGTTTAGGATTTGATCAAGGGATGGAGGCGTTTGGAGACACCCCAGAACCAGACGCCCGTGTGAACTGAAAACAAAGCTTGTAAAATTATATCAACTTCCTAAACTAGGGGGGGGGGCTCATTCAGCTTTGTCCGCCACTGGCTCATTCCCAACTTCTTACAGCTCAACTCAACACGTGTTACAGTTTAACTTGAGGAAATACCAAATACGGTACTCTCAAATTCAAAACTTTTACATTTACATTATTTTTTGCTTCGCTTATTCATCATTCTGTGTTGTGACTTGTGATGTCTTGAATTTGGGGTCTTTTGCGCATTCTTATTATACTACAGGGCAAAGTAATTATTGAATGAACACCAAATATTTTTGAAATAGTTCGTGACGTTCCATTGAAAAAACTGTTCTGTAATTCTACGGATCTTCGGAAGAGACAGGGGGAATGAGGTATATTTATAGTATGTCCATATTGTCCATCACCTCATGGTAAGCCCACACTGCGGCCAACGTTCCAACTTCAAACGTTTGGACGATCGTGTGGAGGGGTTTTCGTGCGTTGGAAGTTCCAGTTGGAAGGTTGGAGTTCGAGTTCAACTCACACGAACCAGCCTGCCGCGCCGCAGCTGTCCACACGTCAGTCTGCGAACGGGACTCCAGATACTAATATCTACAGCCTGTATGTCGGACGAATATCTACAGCTCATATGTTGAACTAATATCTACGAACATCAGAGTGTTGACTAATATCTACAGAGCTAAGGTCGGACGAATATCTATGACGGTCCCAGTGTTGACTAATATCTACAGAGCGTAGGTTGGACTAATCAGCTAAATGTGTCCAATAGTGCGATATTAGGGATTTTTACATACATACTTACATAAATTAAGTTTTTTAAACTGCATACGCAATATTACGTTATTCCAATATGCTCTACATATATAATTGCAAATCCAACCTCTGCCAGTGCTGTAGATATTCGCCAACACTTTGGTTCTCATAGATATTAGTCAACAGTTTGAGCTGTAGATATTCGTCAACACTTTGGTTCTCATAGATATTAGTTCGATTTTTTCAGTTTTTGGAATTCCTGTAGATATTAGTAGACGCCTGCGCGAACGACAGGCGATCAAGATGCGTGTGCCGCGTACTATTAAAATGACAATATTATTACGGAGAGTGATATAACAATTGTTTGAAAACAAGTCGTGAATATAAGTGTATAATAGGCAACTAATATAAGGTACAGCGTAGCTACATCTGTTCGATGTCCGCCATTTTGGAGTTCAGAATTCGGGGTTGGAGGGCTGGCCGCAGCCACCGCACGATCGGCCAACCTTCCAACTCCAAACTAAGTTCGGAGTTGGAAGATTCGCTTTGGTGTGGAAGTACCATCAGTCTATTTGTATTCATTCATATTGCGACTAAGAAGATGTAGATGCCTCTTGTTATTACATTAACATCTTTCTAACTAAGTAGATAAGGAAGGTCCTTTGGATGGCAGAAATTCAAATGTAACATGTCATCATATGGCCGTTCAACCCCATTTTATTTTTTGACATTTGCAAGGTCCCTATTGAACGCCAATTCCAGGTGCGTTTCAGCTTTTTATCAAAATTTCATAAGCTGACAAAACAGATAGTTGTCCTCTTCTTCTAATTAAAATTTTGCACTAAAACGGAAACGGACTTAGAATTGGCATTTAACGGGAACCTTTCAACTGTCAAAAAACAAAATGGCGCTGATTGACCATTTGATAACTGTTACCTGTTAATTTGATGATTCTTACCACCTCTCATTCCTTTCACTCACACATCTTTGTCTTCTTCCTTTCAGGGTCCTTTTCATCCAACAAAGATGAAAAAGATCCTGAGAGAGAAAATATTTTCTTCGGTGTCATACCTCTGTGTAAATCCCGAGAAAAGCCGGGGAGTACGGCGCTTTTTTATCATAAAACATTAATATTTATAAAAAATACTCTTTAGCTTTGCTTCAGGTTCTATTTATTAATTTACGGACCTACGTCCAACTTACAAAATAAAAATACCAAATTAGATAAAAAAAAAGCTAATTATAGTCATTATAGTTGTAAAGGATGAAATATGAAAGCAAAGACAAAAATCATAGATAAATGTAAATAGAAGTCAACGCTTAGCTAGAATTCAAAATATTCATAATATTTCTCACTTGTTTAGTGACCGACAAAAATCATTTAGATTACCTATACAAAAAAAAAACAAGGTGACTTGAAATGACCAGTCTTCACATTCTGGACAGTGGTGAAAAATATCCATAATAATTAGTCAAGTGTTAATTGCGGAAGAGCAGTTCATTGTTTTCGAGTCTACGGGAAGATATATTGAAAAGGATGAGTGTAGTAAAGTTGGTGAATCAATAATACAATTTTTAACGATAATCCATATTTCTTATAATAAACACAAAACACAATCACTTTCCTGTTAAATTTAGTTCAATTTAATTTCACGACAATGTCTTTTTGTAATATTTTTGATTGCCCTCTCCGGAATCTATCTATATTGATACGGATAGTGCTTTATTTTGTACGCTCATCCATTAAACACGTCACTAATTTATCCAATTGGTACCTACATATCTAATATATTTTACTACCCTTTATAACACATACTTCCTTCCCTTTCACCCCAACAACGCAACAACTGTATCACCTCGATCAAACGATTGCCCCGCGCCCTCCCTTATCCCGCCTGTTACCGGCCGTGCCACCTCCTCTTGTCGTGTTAAAGTGATTTACGATTTGGTGGCTTTGGGCTTGATTTCAATGTGTAAATCATACAGGTGTTTTTGTGATATAATGCAGCGCGAGTCGTACTGCGAAATATGGTAAAAAAGGAGAGCCAAGAAGGTAACGATGTTTTTTTAATGGTGTTGATTATCTTGATCATTATCGGGTTTTTCTTTTCACCGACGGGTGGAAGCCTCGTCGTTTTAAGGACTTCCACTTTTTTTTGGTTTTAGAGTTTAGTAGTTAAGTTTTTTTTGTAAAGTTAAGTTCATCAGTAAATTGCTTTCAATTAATTTTAATTGTAATTTTATCCCGACGAAGAAACCATTGGTTTTGAAACATGTTGATAATTTTGGTTAAATAAATGTTGTTTTACAAAGTGATTAAATTAAGTGAGAATTAACGTATCGAAAATTTTTTAAATATTTATTTATTGACGTTAGTAATTTTAAAAAGATAAAAATGAGCGAATGCAATGATTCTCAATAGCTCAATTGGCAGAGACGCTTTAATTGCCAGTTGATTGTCAGACAGATTGCCAGTTCGGGTAAGATTCGAGGATATGGGTTCGATTCCCAGTTACAACCATTACCTTTTAATTTTTGCCCCTTCATGTCGTTTATATTTACATCCAGAAGTAGTTGTTGATAATATCGTATTCAATGGTTAATTTTTCTTTAAATTTATATTCAAAATTGTAAATGGTAGTATGGACAGTCCTGATTTAATAACCTCTTTGAATTACATATATCGTTGAAAGCTACTCGTTCCAAAATCCTGTTTAAATGCAACAATACTAGGACTGAGTATTCCAAACACTCGCTTGAACCTAGGTTGCATGAAGCCAATAACAGATACGCAGATGTGACCGATCTATTTAACTGCACGGATGATAGGTAGAAGTGGGCTGTACTGCTGTACTATCAAATATCTTCGATCAATATTAATTTAATCTAAGTCTACCTTATTTGCACTATAGAATTTGTATGTACTTGTGTCTCTTACTTATATTATATCTCTGAGGTCATTTCACAATCAAACGCCACAATAAATTGTTATTATTTTTATTTATTATTTCTAATACTTTCTTATGATTTTACCTGGGACATATTATCATTGTTTATGGTATATTTTAGTGATGCAACGGTAGTATTTTAACGGAAGCAGAAACGGAAACATGTCAAGAGTAAATCTTAGCGGAAGCGGAAGAGGAACCGGAAGTGTTAATACTATGAAGAAGAAGCACAATTTTATTTTTTAAGATTTTTTTAATCAAATTTGTATTTTGTATTTTTAGTACTCGAAATTAAACAGCGGTAAATTATATTTAATAAAAAGTAATTTGGCTGCTTTTACGCCTTTGATTCTGTTTCGGTGTTCTTCATATATAAACCAGTTCCACTAAATAATTGCTCACTGGCTATACTGCTGGGGGGAGCTGATAAGTATTGGCGAACAATTGGCAACAGATGGGTATTTGTGCGCATTTACTTTCCACCACAAAAGGGGAGAGGTACTCTCTTGTCTTTCTTGTACTCGCGAAGGTGTGACTGTATCTCTAAAAATAAATTGTCACCATCGTCAGTTATAGACGAGTTCTCCTCCTGGTCTTCATTTACACTTAACATCGATTCCAATATTTGTAACGATGATGATGATTTTGAAGTAGAAGGCTGCACTTCGATATCTTCAATCGTAAATTATTCTTCGTTTAGAGTTCTGTTATAAAGTTTGCGGAACCAACAACGGAAGCGGAACTTCTGCAGAAGCGGAAGCGGCAGCAGAGTTCTGTTGCAACACTAGTATATTTATACCGTGGATATAAAATAAATAAATATTATTTTATATTATATTATTTTACACCTGCACCTGCATCACTTTAAAATATTTAATTTGGCGATAATTTTTTTGCAAAATGTTTTTATATTTTAATAAAATAACTCTTTTTTCACAGGTTGCTTGCGCCAATCAGAAAAATAACTCATTATTCACTACATCTTTATATTTCAAAGCAAGCTACGATTCCTCAGTGATTTATTATTTGGTTCGACTGTCCTTCATCTTCATTGCTCTGCAGAAACTTAAGTTCATGATATTCTTTAACCCGTTTAATCACATGAGATCAAATTAGTCCCAGCTCACGTACTAGTACGTCCCATATAAATAGTTTTATCTCCTTACTGTCGTCGTGAGAAATATTATCCAAACAGTTTTAGAAAGAGAACGCTTGTAAGTAATTAAATTTAGAATTTACCCCTAGAAAAAATTTGCTGTGCACCTCTATAAAACCAAAGTTTCTGATAATGATTTGAGAAAAATATATACAATTTCGAGAATGTTTTATTCATATTTTTTGTATGGAACGAGAAAAAAGGAAAAAAAAATATTAACGTTTATAATACATTTACCCATGTATGTGTTTTTTTTTCATTATCGGTAATTTTTGATAGAAAAAAAATGTAAGGTGAGCCATTTTTAAAAGCTTTTATGTTTCTATTAAAATTTTAATATTAAAAAAAATATATATTTTGATTTCTAATTATGACATTTGTAAACGTATTTCACCACCTTTAAAAAACAGTTTTTAGTTTTCCGATACGTTCAGAGATATTCCATTTAAGTGTTCAGTAACCTGCGTACGGTAGTAATGTTATATTTTGCATTAGTCAGAAGTACATTGGAATTTGGAATATGTCTCGCCAATTTGGAACCCGCAGTACAAAGTATACATGGATAGCATAGAACATATTAAAAAACTTACAATTTGGGAGGCGGGTATAGGTACCGCTGCCCGGGAATCAATTATTGGGCAACCAACACCCCTGCCACAGGTCATCCAAAGTGGTTCGCTACGTTTGGTGACTTAGCAGGGGTGCCCGGGTTCATGGGATGAGGTTTGTCTAGGTCTTGGTGGAGGATACGTTTGCCCAACCACTGCGTGGCGGTTTGGATCGGAGGAGACCGATTGAGGGAGGCTTTTTAACCTCTCCAGCCGGATTCTCCCGAACCTTCGCCTTGCACCGCAGTGTGAGGAATAGATTCATACATCCGTCACTCCTGGCCACACTGACCCCCAGATTCCTACCCACCCCACATACCTTTTTCTTTCCCATGTCCTCTTCTCCTTCCTTTCCCTTAAACCCTCCCCACAGCATCTTCAAAGATGACATAGGCCCCTAGGGAAATTGTTTTCCTCGGTGTAATGTCCGTCTGAGCAGTTGTGGTGCCGAGCCAAATCAGATTCAGACTTACAAGTGTGTAGACGAAGTATTATGGTGGGTAGTACTCAAATGAAGAGAGTTACGGTATAGTGTACAGGTATTTATTATGGAGCTGCCTTACGCAAAAGAGGACGAATCTACCACGCATCGCCTTATATAGATTCGCGCAAGCATGCTATCTTGCTTGCACTCGTACAATTCACACAGACATTACACTCGGTGGCTCCTGTGTGGAGCTAATGTAAAAAAAACAACAAACAAATTTATAAAATATGTTACCTTCAAATTCAACAATAACTTTGAATGCACATTTCAAACTTTGCAACAAAGGCGAGCAATAGGTGATTTGACATTTATACACAAAATTTACCGAAGTTATTGTCCCGAACTTCTTTCCCTAGTTAATTTTAACATACCATTAAGACGTACACGACGTACAGAACTATTCCACACGCTTAATTACAAGACAAATGAAGCATCTCATTCGCCAATCAATCGTGCTCTCCATATGTTCAGTGATATTGGTCTATATTCTAACATCGACGTTTTCTCCGATTCACTGCCCAAATTTAAAAAGAGCATCATGTCAATAGTATAAATTGTTCAATGCGCATTCATATATACATTCACACATACTCACACAAACACACCCTCACACACACACCTTCCCACTACATACATCACCCGGTAATTACTTAATATGAATACCGTAAATAAGACACTACAATGAAACACATAATCGGTACCCACCATGAAATATACTTGTTAATTGTAAAAAAAATTCACCCATGTATCTAATCATTATCTAATGTTCTGTTTGTTTCTGTTTATAAATAAAATAAAATAATATTTCTTTGGATTTTAACGTAATGCAGAAACATTTAGACCTAAAAAAATCGCCCGATTTCTGAGGGGTAAAAATTTTAACCCCTCAGAAATCGGGGGTTAAATTCTTAAACCATTTTTAATTTTAACTTAAAATTATAAATGGTTTAAGAATTTATATACTTATTCTGGTATCTTCCCTGACGTATGACACATATGGCAGGTAAGCATGGAACTGACAGAGGAGTCGTTCAATTTCTATATCCGCTATATCCGATTTTTGGATAAAATGATCTGAGTATGACATCTTGTTCACATTTTTGCGAGGAACAAGACTAACCTAAAATTGAGTTTTAAAATCTCCCTTATCACGACCAAAAAACATGTTAAAACTGCAATTGAGAAACGAAACCGCTATATCATTCAAGAAGTTACTAACAAAACCCGCTATATTGGAATTCAACCAATCACGAGCAGTTATTTTGCCAAGATGGCGGGTGTAGAAACACGCCTCTCAGGTCAGTTGAGTTTCAAAAGCCTCTATATTCCATACAAATCATAAAGTAAGTATCAAATTCCGCTATATCCATTTTATTTATCGAAATTACTTAAATATTTCTAGATATACATTGAAAAATGAACACTTTTCGAATGTATATTACTCCACTTCATTATTACGCCAGAGATGTGACAGTTTTTTGCGGTTTTCTCCGAAACAGTGAAACTTAACAGTGAAATTGAACGGCAAAATTGAGCGGATATAGAAGGATGAAAGAAGAATTAACGCTGTAGGAATGATTCCCTTTGGCGTATGTGTGGTAAAAAAAACATGTAAGAAATGCGGAGATTTGCAAATAATGCAAGGCTGATGTAAGTAATGAGTAATGACTAATATGATTAGATTAGATGGTTTGGGCATGTGGAACGATTGAACGAAGATATAGTGTAGTAGAAGAGATATAACGCGAATTTGAATGGTAGAAGATGACGGGGACGCCCGAGGAAGACATGGAACGATGTTTGAGTCGGGCCATGTCAAGAGTCAGAATAACAGAAGGGTGTAGGTATATGAGACGATGTATGAATGCAATAAAATTCACATCAATGAAATATTTATGAATGTACCCGAAAACTAAAAACTGTTTTGGATAGGTGATGTAAAACGATTTTAAATTTTATAATTAGAAATAAACATGAACAAGTTCTAAAAATGGCTCACTTTACGTTTTTTTATAACAAACTAGCTTTTTCCCGCGGCTTCGCTCGCATGGTGTAAGGGGGGTTCCCACTCCGCCTCCTCCACCTCCCCCCTACCCCCTTCTCCCCTCCCCAATCCCCCCCCTCCCCCATCTCTCCCAACCTCCCGCTTTCCATACATTCAATCCCAGTACATTCAGTTTTTAAACAGCCCGCGAACCACCTTTTACAATTTTAATTCAATATTTAATTTGGTACCTAACATAGGTGCCTATTTAAAATATCTAAAATTCTTTTTTCGATTCAAACTATTAGGGGACTACCATGGAACTAAGATTGAAGGGAAGCGGCAATACTTTCGGAATATTACGGGGATAAGCGAAAAACCTATGTAGCTCTGCAAATTTGTAGCCGTCTAGTGGGAGGGGATAGAAACGGGGAATGTGGCTAGCTTGCGGGGGGAAGGCGGCGCTCTGGAGATAAGGGCCGAACTGTGAATGGGAATCATTATTATTTTTATATTTTTTAAACTTTCGTTAATTTTTTATTACATTTTGGACATAAAATATAATAGCTTAATTGAAAAATAAGTAATGAAATGAGGAAAGGGTAGTAACAATGAGACTGGAGACTTATGTGTTGTTTAATTTTTATTGTTCCCTATACAAGTTATTTTAAGTTACCTTCATCTACTAGGACGTACTTAACTCATTTTTTGCGAAATCAAGATTTGTGAAGCGCTTGTCGAAATACATCGGCCTCACTTTTCACTTGACAAGTGCAAGTGGGTAAAAAAAACTAATGTTATGAACTCACTGTAACTCAAGGCACCATTCCTTGGTGCTATCATTGCTTAACTCATCAGTTTGAAATAGATTTTAATTTATCATATAAATAGTAAGTATGGTTTTTTATACGTATTTTATAAAATCAACAGACTTGCAGTGAAAATTTTTGTGCGTTCTATTCTGATGTAAGCTGGTGCTTGAGTTTTAAGAAAGGAGTGCTCGATATTAATCTTATAAAAGAACTGTATTTACAGTTTTACAATGATAACAAAAAAAAAAGTGATAGGAACATACACTGCTTGACTTATTTGCGTGGGCAAATAAATTTTATTTGATTAATTTGTGTTATTTCATAATTAATTTATGTAAAAATAATGTACATATTATTTTATACTAGCAGATCCGGCCACACGTTGCTGTGGCTAACGTAAAAAAATGCCACGCCATTACCCAACCTTTATAACCAACGCCATCTGTTAAATTAAATCCACACCACCCATTTGCCAGCCCATTGCCCGCTGCCCGCTGCCGCTTAACCAGATATGTTATATATTTCAATAAATTTACACAAAACCTTGACAAATTATATACCTAAACCTTTCTCATGAATCACTCTATCTATTGGTGAAAACCGCATGAAAATCCGTTTGGGTAGTTTTTGAGTTTATCGCGAATAGACAGACAGACAGACGCGGCGAATAACTTTGTTTTATAATATGTAGAGATATACCATATAATATATCGCAAGAATCCCAACTGCTTCCGTCTGTAGCATGTACGTTGTGAGGCTGAAGGTAAATGGTGAGGGGAAATAAATGGTGGAGAGAAAGCTGGAGAAGTACTCGGCTATTCAGATCTAGTCGGCTAAATCAATTTCACGGCTTTCAAAAACACGGCTAAATCAATTTCAAGCAACATTTCAATTCTGAATGGTGGTCTTACCTACGCCAGAGCGATACTGAGAATGTCTTCCACCTGGAACGTGCCGGAAATATATCTTATTATGTTTTTAATTATAAAATGTTGAAAACACAGATCAACCGAATAAAATTTATTTCGGGATTTGAACCCGCGACCTCCGGATTGTTAGTCAAGAGCTTTACCCCTCGACCACGAGGGCATGTCAATGTGACTTTTACATAACAATACAGTGATTATAAACTTTGAATTAACGTTGTAAACATATGTAAAAGGAGTGGTAAATTAGTAGGAAGAAAATCTAAAAATAACAGTGCAAAAAAGACAAAGTAAAAATTTAAAAAAATGAATAAGCTAAATGATAAAAAACATATACCTATGACATGTGTGAATCACAACTTTATATTTGTGCGTTATGATTAATAAAAACATAAAAGTTTTTTGGTAATTTTTAATTATTATAATTTAAGTTGACTGATTCGGCCCATTGGCAGTCGGAGTTCACGTGATAACATCGGGCTCATGGCGATGGCGGTTGAAATGAACACGCCGAAAATTATAAAATGTATATTTAAGCTATGTTTAAACACTTACATGTGAAAGGTAAGACTGTCTTTCTTCTTAAAGGTCTTCATAGAACTACTTTTACACAATTTTACGGCACAGTGGACCATTTTTCTATGTTTTATGAACGTTTTTGTGTGAGCTCTATGCGCGACCGAGGTGTAAAAGCCAATGTCAGCCATCTAAAAACCGTTCGGTAAAATTTTTGAAAAGGCATGCTTTGGGCAGAGGGGCACACTTTACATGCCGTCTCTCTAGTATCCATACTCTTAGGGGAGTACCTACCTACTTTAAATAAAATTATCAACTTAAAGATTGTCATTCTCAAACACGCGAACTGTCAAACGTGCGATAGTCGTTAGGTTTTCTGAATTTATCCAAATTTCTTATTTTTTCTCTCCGTAAGAACCATCCTCGTACTTCAAGGAATATTCTAAAAAAAGAATTAGCGAAATCGGTTCAGCTGCTCTCGAGATTTGCGCTTAGCAACACATTCAGCGATTCATTTTTATATATAAGATTACTGATAACGAAAAACACGAAAACACGTACATATTTAATAGGCAAACGTTTTATGAATGTTATCGTCAACACACTTTTTGTAGTTTCATGTAAAAATAATTAATTAAAATATTCTCAACGTTTCGTAATTTACTTCAAATTGTGGTCGGAAACTTTGGATTAATAAGGTGTACATTTAAATTATTTTTAATGAATATAAAGCGTGGTATTTTATCTTTCTAACACCCATTAGATCACATTTCTAAACATGATAGTGAGGGAGACACAACATTTATATGAGAGTTGTATGAGTTGTTCTGAAACCAAACAAATAGAGTTGACGGGTTAATGATGGTCACTCCGAAAATTTTTCACTCATAAATTTGGGTTGTTTTAAGTATATTTTCAGTAATTTCTGCAAAAAATGCAGAAGAAGAAAAACATGAACAATTTTGCTGACACCGGGGCAGAATTTAAAATCAGTGTATCTGCTTATTAATGAAGTATCGCATTTTAATGAGAACCGAGAATTTATGTATTTATTTATAGCCGTCGGTAAATCACTCTCCACCTAGGGCCGTATGCAAATCGGTCCTCCACGGTATATCGAACGTAAATAAATATAGATATTTTATAGTTGAGAATGATTGGTAGGTTTTTTGAGGGTTTTCATTTATACTTTTATTGCACCTCGCGGCTATTTGTTCCAGAGCCCCCGCTACCATAAAACAAACCGTGAAATCTGTCACGGCTCCAACACTACATTGAAATCGTTTTGTTTTTGTTGGAACTTAAATCATTGTCTTCCGAAAATGACTATTGGATTTGAAAATTGTATTTATTATCAACCATCTTTTTCTTCTTCTTCGTGTATTCAAGGAGAGTTGGTGACGGAGGTTAAGAGATTTCAGCCAGTTGACAGCTTCTGGAGTCATTTGATTGAAAATTTCTATTTTTGATAGGTACTGCCAATTTGTGGTGGAATTCCATTAAATAGTATTAAAAAAACACATATAATACTTATTTCCACTTCATTCATTTTTTATCGTAACCGGTTTCAGCCTGTTGAAGCCAACTTCAGACTGGTATAAATAATTCTTAATCTATCCTAAATAAATAAAAATGAATCGCCGAAATTATTTTTTTTGTGTTCCTTATTGTCAGGAGAAGGTTTGTATACAACTACTGGTGAGCTCTGGCATTATGAAATTTGTGTACAAAAATTGCAATAGGTGGTACGCGAACTATTTGCAAACTGAATGTATGGAATGCGGGAGGGGAACTCGGGTAGGGGGATCGCGGAAGGGGGGAGGGAACCTGTGAGGGGGAGGGGAACTTGGGAGGGGACTTCGCGGGACAGAGGAAGGGGGGAGTGGAGTGGAGAGAGGAAAGGTGGAGGAGGCGGAGTGGGAATGTAAGAGGGGAAGGGGACTAGGGAGAGGAAGGGGAGGCAGAAGGGGAACGGGACGAATGGGAAAGGACACGCAGAGAGAAACAATTTCTTTATTAAAAATGGCAAAGCAACGCGTGCCGGAAACCAGTTAGTAGTATATAGACATAACATTTGGGGTACAGAGAGGGGGTAGGCAATACGAATTTTATTCAACTTATATAGTTTTCCACAACTGTTGCAATAGGAGAGTTTGGACTTAAAAGTGTTTTTTACAGACTTTATATTTTATTTTTTTATAGGCTTATTAAAAGACTTATAAAAAAACTGACCGATATTTTTAAGGGCCAAGGTATGTTCTACACGCAGTATTTAATTGAAGCATCTATAATACTTTTAAGCGATCAAATTTTCAAAACAAAAACGTATGATTTTGTGTGAATTTGCATTTATTACTATAACTTCATCTTAATTACTAACCCTCCACCCCTGCTGCATGTTATTTTTTTTATTTTTTATTTTTTTATTTTTTTTATTCTCATTATGTTGGTTTTTCCTTCTTTTTATAATAATAATAATATTTAGATGATTTACATATCCCACATGCTTTAATTTGTGTTTTTTTTTTTCATTTCTGTTGTATATATATTTTTTTTTCTTTCTTTTTTCTACCACTTTATGTTTTCTTTAATATTTAAATCTATTTTTTTATACATATATTATAAATTTTAGCGGAAACTTCGCTGGTTAATGCAACCATGTAACATGTTAGTTTCTAATTAAAATATGTTTAACTGTTTGCTTCCTCAATGAACTAAAATAAAATTAAATAAAATAAAAATAATATGTATTGTGTTCTGCATAGTGATGGGTAGATTGATATTTGCAATTTATTTTTGGGGAATATTCCAGGGAAACTTTCTGAAATAGGGAATATTGCGAACATTTTAATTCTATGTAGATGGTGAAATTCGTATGAGGTTGTTTTTCTAAACAAAATTTCTGGTTATTTATATATTTGTTGTTTATTTATATGGAATAACTTTTTTTTTATTATCTACCAAATTTTTTTGATACATGGGAATAGATACAAACATAATAACTTAAAATATAAGAGAGTAACAAAAAGATCTCACAAAGGCGAAACCAGTGCGTGGGTATTATATTATGTGGATATTAAACAGTGGTGGTTAAAATAGAATTATATATATATAGTGTCTATAGAGATCAACATGGTCGTGACTATAGTTTGTAATTCAATTTTTCCTCTCTGGGACAAGCCTGTGTTTGATATTCTGATATTTTACAATTTGGGAGGCGGGTATGGGTACCGCCGCCCCGGGAACCATTTATTGGACAAACAACACCCTTGCCACAGGTCACCAAGTGGTTCGCTACGTTTGGTGACTTAGCAAGGGTGCCCGGGTTCATGGGATGAGGTTTTTCTAGGTCTTGGTGGTCGATACGTTTGCCCAACCACTGCGTGGCGGGCTGGATCGGAGGAGACTGATTGAGGGAGGCCTTTCGACTTCTCCAGCCGGATTCTCCCGACCCTTTGCCTTGCACCGCAGTGTGAGGAATAGATTCATACGTCCGTCACTCCTGGCCACACTGACCCCCAGATTCCTACCCACCTCTCATACCTTTTTCCTTCCCATATCTTCTTCTCAGTCCTTTCCCTTAAAAGACCCTCCACACAGCATCCTCAAAGATGACATAGGCCCCTAGGGAAATTGTTTTCCTCGGTGCCTCCTGTGTGGAGCTAATGTGCAAAAAAATAATTATAAAATTAATATTAATATACGTATGTTCGTCCATGCTCGAGCCCAGTGCCCGCCGGTAGCTAAGCGAACGCATTCATTATCGCGAAAAATGGTACTGGGCAATGAATAAGTATTTCTCGCAAGGACTGGAGACCAAACAAAAATATAATAAACCTCTCAAACACTAGACAGAGCTGCGTTACAGAATTGAAAATTAGTCAAAATAAACTTATATAACCTCGAGGGAATAGAACCTGCAATCTCTCGGAATGATCATACCCTGAAAATAATTTCCCTGAGGGCGGGCCTATGTCATCTTTAAATATGCTTTGTGAAGGGTCTTTTTGATGAAAGGCAGGTGTCTTGCAGGTCTTGAAGAGACCCATGTTGTAGGAACAAGGGAACACAGAGGACGGCAAATCGTTCCACAGCCAAGAACGAGTCGTAAAAGTGACACGTTTTCATGTAACAATTTTCAACCGTGTACGTATGTTGAGTGTGTGTTTGGCGTGTTTCCCGACAATGCACCGGTGCCGAGGGGATCAATGACGCTAGTTCTTCGGAGCATCTTCCATTGGATATACCGGTAGGACAGCATTCCAGATTGCAATCCGTCTGTTAAGATTGGAAAATCAATCAGTTTTTTCATGAATTTTGGGGCTCCAGACCAGAGATGGTTGCCAAATTCTACCATGCAGCGCACTAACGATTACAGGGTTAGCAGTAAACTGTAGATTTGTATAAAAAACAAAGCCACGCCGCGCCGCGCCGTTACGCACTTTTTTAAATGAAAACTTCTTTAGCGCCGTTGTGATTTGAAACTCTATGAAACGAAAAATAACGATACTAAAAAATTTAAAGCAACCCCCGACGCAAAAAAGAGCTGATTACCTTGAAACGCCCGAATTTCACGAATTATAGCTAAGAATCATCTCGATCACGTCAGCTTTCAAACATAAAAAACCGTATCGTAATCGGTCAATTCGTTTAGGAGCTACGAGGCCACAGACAGACACACACACAGACATAACACATCGTACATAAAGACAAACTTATAACACCGCTCCTTCGGTCGGGGGTTAAAGAGACAAACACAAACATTTATAGGATTTGGCCCGCGAGAGAATGAGTTAGTATAATCGGTCTCTTCGTTGTGCAGTGCTTCGTAGCCCCCTCACTATTGTCTACTTTAGTTTTTTTACGTTTTAAG
The DNA here is from genome assembly GCA_929108145.2 of Limnephilus rhombicus. Taxonomy (NCBI): domain Eukaryota; kingdom Metazoa; phylum Arthropoda; class Insecta; order Trichoptera; family Limnephilidae; genus Limnephilus; species Limnephilus rhombicus. Next base: position 11,513,321 of record OV815275.1, read on the forward strand.
TAATGGTAAGCTCTTGCCTTATGAAATTTGTATAAAAAAAATAAAAAATGTAGGTTCCATATGTTTGGGTCCGCAAAACTTGGTAAGTAAGCGATGAATCGACTCAAAATTTTACAGAACATTGCATTTTAGCAGAAGAGTGTTTCTGTATATAATTTTAAGCTCTAGCGTTATGAAATTTGTATAAAAAATAAAAATTTATGTTCCACATGTTTGGGTCCGAAAATCTCGGAAAGTAATCTATAGATTGACTCAATTCTTTTACAAAACATTGCATTTTAGCAGAAGAGTATTTCTAAATATAATGGTATTATGAAATTTGTAAAAAAAAATTGCATTTGAAAATGTGTGTATTTCATATATTTTTGCGGCAGGGAGGGAAGGCAGGAGGGGGAGTGTAACGAAGGATGTGTGGTTCGCGGGAAGGGTGACGAGGGAGAGGGAAGGTGGAAGGAAAACGCAGGGGAAGGGGGGCGGGAGGGGAACGGACATGAATGAGAATGGACATGCAGGGAGAACAATTTTTTTCTTTGAAAGGCATAGTAACCAGCTAGTAATCTATAGTTCATTTTCCGAAGAAAGATACCTAATGTACAAAAGAATGACGAATGAATCTTGACCAATTATGACCTTAAATATAATATTTTGTAAAATATATTTGTATAAACGTAACTCATATGCTTAATATATAAATAAAAAAATGAATGAAGGTACCTATAGGTATATTTGGTTTGAACTTTGCAAAGTGAATTTATTTAAAACGCCTGTGTAAGGTTTCCACGACTATCAGAGGTCTTCTCTTCCCAGTTTATTATACACCTGGTTGAGTTTGACCGAAGGGCGATGCGTTGATAGCCAGTTCTTGAATATTCCCGCCGCATAATTTCCTTGTTAGTTGACGAGAACTAGTGCAGTCCTAATCAAGATAGCGCCCTGCCCGGGGTTAACAAAATGGTATTTGAAGACTTGGCTAAACAGTACATGGCCTAAGTACCTGTGGACTGTGGACTGTGGACTCTATGTGAGACCGATCCGTTATCATTTTCATATTATGTGCTTTTAACTTTAATGTTAAGGCAGTTCCGGACAATTACGAGTCCCGAAGCCGCGGATATAATTCTCGGCGTGAGCAAGTCGATTTTGATTGATAGAATTTTTTTGACAATTTTTTAATTCATGTGAAATAATTACGAGTATTTTCCTACCTGGTATAGGCAGGATCCAGAGTGGTAGATACTTTCAGTATCGCCCTGGTGAAAGACCACCATCAGTTAATCAAGTAGGTACTACCCACTGTTGAATTTGGCAGCCATCTCTGATCTGAAGCCCCAAAATACCTGAAAAAAAACTGACCCCGTAGAAACTAACGGACATCTTAACAAGATATATTTAGAGAAAAGACGTCAGGTGGATATGCTGCCCTTGTTCTACCGGCATTACAATGGAATATGCTCTGAAGAAGATGCTAGCGTCTTATTGCATTCGGCACCGGTGCATAACACAGAACAGGTCGCTTATACGACTCGTTCTTGAGTTCAATAGCTCGTCTGCAAGACCCACGTCCTCTCATTGCTCTTGTAAAAAAAAAATCTCCACGCAGCATCTTCGAAGATGACATAGGACCTGAGGAAAAATATTTTCCTCGTGGCCTCATGTGTGAAGTAGATGAAAAAAAATGTTATTTGCGTCTTATTTCAAGGTGTTGGATATCCTTAAGGGTTTAGTTGGTGAAAAACAAGCGTTCACTGTCAAAACATTGCATGAATTGGCTTAAATATGTCAGGTACTCTTAGCCTACTCCTTCTTTCATGGGCTGTCATCACCGGTTCAGAAGCTCTAGCATGGTGAAATTCATGACATTCATTCGATAACTTTACTTCATCGGATATATATTTTATCATTGTTCAGTGTACGCTTTCGTGCGTGAAAAATAGCCAAATCGATAATAACAGGAAATAAATAAGAAATCGAAATATGCTGGCAATACTGAAGGCATTTTCTATGAATGAGACTACGAAATATCATAAATTGCTACTTTGAATTAAATAACTTAACTATTGGCTGTCCGCATTTACTTTTTGGCACTAAACGGAAGTTAATTAGTTAATGAGGTCTATATTTATGCTAACATTTTTGCAGATCACTTCTCCATCTCTACTCCGACCTCACCGAACACTGCAAGCAAACCACCACCTAGTCCTATCCTAAATGAAGACAGTGGCCTTTTGATCACAGCAGACATGGTCAACACCGCCCTGAGATACATGAAAGCTGGAAAATCAGCAGGTCACGACGGATTGAGTATCGAACACATCAAACACGCTGGAGGACCAATTCTTCAACTGCTGGCGAGTCTGTTTACCGACATCTTAAAGAATGAATACCTACCAACTGACATGACAAGAACAATAATAACTCCCATTCTCAAATCAAAATCGTTGGACTCTACCTCCCAGGGTAGCTACAGACCGATTTCAATTGCCACCACCATCGCACGATTATTCGAACGTCTACTACTAAACCAGATCGGTCCCATCTTGGAAACTAAGGACAACCAAATGGGCTTCAAAAAGCAAACGTCTACCGATACTGCTATATTTACTGTGAAAAGAACCCTGGAATACTACAGGAATAAAAAGACCACCACGTACGCATGTTTTCTAGATCTGAGCAAGGCCTTCGACAGGGTTTCTCACCCTCTACTATGGGGTAAACTAAGTTAAATAGGCATATCACCGGCGGTGATACATATCCTCGACTCGTGGCATAGACAGCAGGAAAACTTAGTAAGGTGAAAAGATGGACTCTCCGAACCTTTCCTCCTGAAGAGCGGCGTTAGACGGGGAGGATGCTTGTCCCCGATATTGTTCAACCTGTACATGGACGAACTCACCGACAGGCTAAACAATGCAGGGGTAGGCTGCCAAATTGGAGGACAGTTTCTGAACAACATCAGTTATGCGGACGACATGGTATTGATGGCACCATCCATAAGGGGCCTACGTATTCTTTTAAAGATCTGCGAAGAGTTTGCTGAAGAAACAAACATGCAATACAACCCCACTAAAACGGCTCTACTGGTCGTAAGATATGGACAAGGACCAAAAAATATTCCTCCAGCTACCCTGAATGGTGTGAACCTGCAGGTGACTGAAGGAACTAAATACCTTGGACACATAATCACCAGTAATCTGATGGACGATGACGACATCGATAGGCAAAGAAGAGCTCTCAGTGTAAAAGCTAACATGCTCAGTAGAAGATTCCGCCTTTGCAGTACTGCTGTAAAAAGGACGCTCTTCCTTTCCTTCTGCGCAACACTGTATACGTGTGAACTCTGGGCAAACTACAAGAATAGTAGTATAGAAAGACTTCGGGTTCAGTATATCAACGCCTTCCGCATAATGTTTGGTCTCCCCAGATATTGCAGCGCTTCCCGGATGTTCACGGAGGGGCGAGTTCCTGGCTTTGCAGCCCTTATTAGATCCAGGGTGGCAGGAATTAGGGAAAGGATAACCAGCTCTGGAAACATCCTCGTCATGGAAGCCCGCCTCAGTCCATCATCCAGTATTGATGCACACTGGAGAAAAATACTGGCTCCTTACGTGCTCACAGAATCCTGAAAGCTTAATATTATTATTTCTTTTGTTTTCCTTTTGCTACTATTAGCTTATTATCTTTTTTTGTTTTGTGTACATTCATATCCACCTTCTTTTTCTTTTTTTCCTTTCAAATACTTTGTACATGTATGTGTATATTACCCTTATGGAATGTGTGGGATTGCACTCTCCTCCCCACATACTGGAATAAACACTTATTTATTTTATTATATTTGTAATTCAACCATTCTCTTTTCTCGAAGATCAATGGAATCCATGAACTTAAATAATGCATTGGAATCTATAGACTTGAACATTGCAATCGTATGCGACTGCTTTCATTTCTAAGAGTTTCGTTAGTTCAATACGTTCATTAATAAGCCAGTAATTTTGCATAACGAACAAAGTAATTTTAAAAAAAACAGGTGTATATTGAACCAAAATTTATCTGATGCTAAGGAGGCCGAGCTAAAGTTTATCAATCGTCGGTGGGAATATATGTCAATAATCGTAGACCGTGCTCGCAAATATTTTTAACTGATAATCGATGACGGATTTTGTCAATATCGCATTGATGTACAGGGTTTTATCAATTGACCATGCTAAACTTCCAAGACTTGTAAACCTTAGAACCCTTATGTAAAATTAAAATAAAAAAACTTATGCATTAATGTACTCCTTCGACGGCCGGCGAGATCTAGGGGTGCTCTTGACATGCAATCTGAAGGTCACGGGATCGAATTTCGTCGTGGGCAAATAAATTTTATTTGAATAAGTGTTATTTCACCATTAATTCATTTAAAATAATGTTTTGTATATATGCAGCACTTTCCAGAGTGGAAGGTACTCTCAATATCGCCCTGGTGTAAGACCACCCACCATTCAGAAATACCCCAATTGGGGATGCCATATGGGAGCACCCGGGATTCTCGTGAGGTATTCATATTTAAAAAAAAATCTTCTGTTATTTACCTACCATCTACCTACCTACCTAAGAAATTCATGTCTTACAGAAATCGTTAAAAAATCCACAAATATAAAATTTTAAAACTCCTGCACGAAAAAGTCGTCATCAGCAATGAACGCCTCTAATAACAATACTTATAATGTGTATTATTACAGTCATATGAAGATTGTAAAATAATAGATAACATTACAATATTCTCACTTCTAATTTATCACTGAGAGATTCTCCAGTCCGATAGCAGTCCCTTTTAATAAAACTTTAATTAAACGATCTTTTACAGTTTATTTTTATCATTCACAGTGCTTGAGCATTGAACAAGTACTTCCTTCCTCGGATAATGTATTAATAACTGTACAAACTTATGAAATATTTTTATTTTAACCCCTTTAATACAAGAAGTAATGCCGTTATCATGATTAAAAACTAACGCGAAAAAGTTTATAAAAACAGTTTTTCAATGACATGCAAATCCTAAAATGTCGATTCGATACAAACTTGCTCTTAATTAAAGCAAAAAAACACATTATATTGCCTTCTCAATAAAAAAGGGTTAGAACTTACCTAAGCATTGAAATAATTAAACACAATAAAAAAACAGAATGCGACACAACAAAAATTCACACGCAATAGAAGTGAAACCCTCAGACAACTATAGTAGACTCTTAAGACCACGAAGTACCACACGAAGAGGAGACCGATTATATATCTCATTCTCCCGCAGGTTAAATCCTTAGATTTATGTGTTTGTCTCTTTTTGTGTCGCTATTTTTCGTTTCATCGTGTTTCAAATCACAACGGTGCTAAAGAAATTTTCACTTCAAAAGGCACTATGAAATGCCCATTCGAGTATCTGCCGCTCTAAAACGTGTTGAAAATATTCTAATAATTATATTATAATTACATTCATGTTATGTTAACATTTTTTCTTTTGCGACCGTCGGGTTTCGAACAAGTGAATTTCTGAATTCGTAGAAGAGGACTTAACCGCCCAGCGATATATATATATATATATATATATATATATACTTGGGCACTCACCAAACGCCACAGAGAAAAGTTGGAACGCTGCCAGAGAGCCATGGAGAGAAGTTTGACAGGAACAAGGAAACAGGACAGAGTGAGAGGTAGCACAATAAGGGAGAAAACTAAAGTTGCCGATGTAGTTACCCGAATAGACCAACAAAAGTGGAGATGGACAGGACACATGATACGCGATCCACAAGAGAAATGGTGCAAAAATGTCACTGACTGGTATCCCAGAGATGGCAAGAGAAGTAGAGGACGTCAACACATGAGATGGGAAGATGACCTAAAACTCACTGCTGGACATCAATGGAGAAGAGTAGCGCGTGACAGGTCCCAATGGAAAATGTTAGAGGAGGCCTATGCCAAGAGGCAAACTGAGCTTCGGGATATACTATAACAAATAAGATCATGTCTAATACATACCTAACAGAAGTCCAGAATAAAAAGGCTTATTATTATTATTATTATTATTATATATATATATATATATATATATATATATATATATATATATATATATATATATATATATATATATATATATATATATATATATATATATATATATATTCGTTTATTTACATACTGTTTATAGAGATCTAGTTGTTGTGTTTATTGAAATATTATTTAGGCCTAAGTAATGTTTAAAAAATAAGGGAATCTCTTATTAGTTTATCTCTTTTATTGAAAATATTCAAAAAGTGCTGCACAAAAAAAATATTAATGCTACTTCTGGCGAGAATACTTCGAACAACGAAATTCAAAATGGCGCCAGTTGATCAGCTGATTGCCCGATCCTATAGTAACTTTTCAGGAGTGATGACGTCACACGATTCACCATACAAACAGTGGTTTTCGGGAGATCTTGAAAAATATAAAATATATCGTTATAACATCAAAATTTCTCGCTCTGATGTATGAATAATCGGTCTCCTCTTTGTGCGGTGCTTCGTAGCCTGCCCATTCTTGTTTACTTTAGTTTTCTGAAGGTTTCACTTCTACCGCGTGTGAATTGCACACTCTGTTTTCGTTTCCCATATGAAAATTTAATTGGGATCTTTATGAAAAATGTTACCTTTATTCGATCACTATTTTCATGCTACGATTTTAGCAAGATAGCTTCCATTAGAGAAGAACAAATATTTTACGGGTGGTACCAAATCTAAAACAAATAAAAATGTAAACACCGTCAACATATATATCCCTACATCACTTGATAACATCTGTCATTTCCCTTTGCGATTGTCGTCAACAAATCATCAAAAACAAATAATCAAAAACGCGAAATTCGCAATACCGAAGGGGGTAACCGACGAGTTCATCGAAAATCAATTCATCGAAAGCAAATTCATCGAAAACGAGTTCATCGAAAATCAATTCATCGAAAATCAATTCATCGAAAGCAAATTCATCGAAAACGAGTTCATCGAAAATCAATTCATCGAAAATCAATTCATCGAAAATCAATTCATCGAAAATCAATTCATCGAAAATCAATTCATCGAAAGCAAATTCATCGAAAACGAGTTCATCGAAAATCAATTCATCGAAAATCAATTCATCGAAAATCAATTCATCGAAAGCAAATTCATCGAAAACGAGTTCATCGAAAATCAATTCATCGAAAATCAATTCATCGAAAATGAATTCATCGAATGATCAATTCATCGAATCGCCAATTCATCGAAAAACTTTTTTTTTGTAGATATTAGAGCTGTCAAAATTAAATATACAAAAAGGTCTGTTTAACTGAGTTAAATGTGTTTAGCAACTGTCAGTTTCGTAGTGACAATGTAAAATTTATAGGTTATCTCTTCGATTTCCGATTGTCTGATACTGCAAAAAAGGGATATCTAAGGAACGGTGACCAGACAACTTATAATGAAACCAACTCATAAACAACTCAGAAAGGTCATTAAGAGTGATGATAAAAAAATATTTAAAAATTGGTAAAATAATAATAATAAATTTTGACAACTTATATAGCGCTGTTTTTGCAAAAAATTAAGTTAGGTTAGGTTAGGTTAGTTTAGGTTGACCAATGCTTTTTTAACTTCTCGGTCCGCTCGGCATTTCTCTCAAATATCAACAAAATATATTTTTTCGATGAATTGGCGATTCGATAAATTGATCATTCGATGAATTTATTTTCGATGAATTGATTTTCGATGAACTCGCTTTCGATGAATTTGCTTTCGATGAATTGATTTTCGATGAATTCGTTTTCGATGAACTCGTCGTGAATCACCGAAGGGTAATCAATACGTACACATTCACGATCAGTAATAAACATATTTTATCAAGTATTTTTTATCAATATTTTGAAAATAAAATGAAATTAACGATTTAATTTTACTATTAATGTGTAAGTTTATTGTTATTGTATAAATTAAGGTTTAAGTTGTAATCTGTAAAAAGTTGTAATAAAAATCCTGTTGACAAACTACTTAACTGTAGTTTAACGGTATATATATGAAAAAAAAATAAATAAAAAAAATAAAAATAAATAAACATGCAACATACTACAGTTACGAAAAACATTGATGGACGAACGGTGTTAGATAAATAAACAAAAATCAGTCCCGGAATGGAACACGTCTTTTTGAAGTTAAACTTTTTACGCACGCTTGACTTGGGGAGTAAGCTGGTGAATGCGTGACGAGAGCTTCACGGAAAGTGTGATCGGGTGAGGCGAACGGTCGGGCCTTTACGCACGCTTGACTTGGGGAGTAAACTGGTGAATGCGTGACGAGAGCGTTACGAAAAGTGTGATCGGGCGAGGCGAACGGTCGGCCCTTTACTTGGTGAGTAAGCTGGTGAATGCGTTATGAGAGCGTTATGAAAAGTGTGATCGGGCAAGGTGAACGGTGGGGCGAGGCGAACGGAAGTTAAGGATGTCAAAGTCATGTCAAAGTCACCATGTCAAAGTCACTTCAATATCATCTAGGGTGGTGGACTTTTTATTGTAAAACACTTTTTTTACTGAAGAGTCGTTTTATTTACAAACACTTTTGAGTAACAATGAAATCAACACTTTTTTAAGCTAATTTTGGCCCGGACCTCGCCTGGGCAACACGGGGTCTATACTCTAAGTATCGGTTAATGCGAGAGAAGTCACTGGTTAGTCTGAAAATGTCCGTAATATGATGAAAACGGTCCCGGTGAAAATAAATAAGTGGAAGAAAGTACAAAAGTGTTTTAATTTCAAATTCTAAATGTGATAGACTTTTAGAGAGCCAATATCCCTTTTCAAATCGAACCGATATTTTTTTATTAAAAATATCAATATCGATATCGACATTTGCGAAAACGATCGATATAGATCTATTTTAATTACAAATAAATATCCCATAATACGTGTATATAATGGATAAATTCATTAAAGTTACCTCAAGTGTCTCGAGTGAAACTAATAATTCCCAAGAAGAAGCAGAGTCAACGAAGAAAAGACCTTTTTTTAATCGATAATAAGATAAAAGACCTTTTGTTAATCGTTTGTTAATCGTTTGTTAATCGTTTGTTAATCGTTTGATAATCGATAAAAGACCTTTTGTTAATCGTTTGTTAATCGATAATATGTTCAGATTTTGCTTCTCTGCTTAAAAAAGAAGGATGGGAAGCAAAATTAGCGTATCTGGCGGGTATATTTGCTCATTCAAAATTAAGAAAACTTTGGTTTTTTCTTTGGTGTACCTCTAAAATTTCTTGTTTTGGTAGGTGTACCTTGATCACAAAAAGTTTGCGGAACACTGGTCAAGCACACTCGTTTGTTTTATTTTGTTTTCACCCCGAATCGGAATGAAAAGATAACCAATTAAATAGGTACGTGTAACAATAAGCTTCGTGTAAAACGCACAATAACATAATAAGTATCACCTTGGGACAAGGTTACCTTCAGAATCGCGATGTTTCTTGAAATTACTTTTTGACCAAATTTGAAATCTTTCCAAACTTCCTCATGTTCATTTTATTCTCCAACTCCTTTCTCTTCCTGCTACCTTCAGCTTCATAAAACACGCATTTACCGATACCATAGTCGAATTGGCTCCGAACCGTTGGTATAACCAAGAAGCTATGCTAGCGTTATTCGATGGCATACTGAGAAGCAAGCTGGAGTACGCGAGCGATGTTTGGGCACCGTACCACCAGAATTACATTGATATGTTAGAGCAAATCCAGAAGAAATTCCTCAGGTATGTTTATATGCGGAAGCATGGAACCTATCCAAGGTTCATGCACCATATTGACTTACTTGAGGAAACTGATTCTGTGAGCCTAAAAACTAGAAGGAAATCAAGTCTTGCTATTCTGTCTTTCAAAATTTGGAACAATTTCATCAATAGCCCATTTCTCTTGGGATGCTATGATTTATATGTACCAGACCACTATAGCCGAAGTCGATATCATGACTTATTTAAAGTACCGAACGGCAGAACAGACGTCTTGGCAAAGCATAGCATGACGAGGAGAGTGGTGCTGTTAAATGAAATTGCAAACCATTTGGATGTAAGTGACTGTTCTTTATATGCCTTAAAACATTATTGAAGAGTCACTTGCCTAAATGCTGATAGGGTAACTAAATTGTACTGTAATTGGAATTATTCGGTTGTACAATAATAATTAAAAAAAAATTTTAAAAAATTAAATTAATTAATTCATCACGACTTAGGATTCAATAAGGAGGTTAGTATCGATCTAATTTATTCAATTATTTAACAGTAAGAAATATTACAGTTTAATAGTGTAACAAAATAAATCGAGTGCAGTTCACACGCGGTAGAAGGGTAGAAGTGAAACCTTCACATACACTAACTTAACCAATAGGAGTTTGAGAGAGCGTAGGTACTGTGTGTATGAAAGGTTTCATTCTTTCTCATTCTCTCGCAGGCTAAATAAATATTAGATACATATTGTATGTGTTTGCCTCTTTTCACTCGTTCCCAGGGGCGCGGGGCGTGCACTCCATACAGGCACATGAGCACCGCGTGTGCGTACCCTACCATATTTAATTGTTATTAAATTATTGCTAAAAATAAAAACATACTTTTAAAAATAAGCGCGAAATAGCTGAGCAACCGAAAGTACGCGAGCGCCACATCAAACGGCGTACTACAAACGGGGCATAAACTGTAACTATAAATTACAAAACTGTATGAAACGTACTAAAATGCGGCCTTAAGCAGGAATTATTTCTGCTTGGAGCTAACTTTATACAAGATATAATATGAATGTTTACAAAATGCACATAGACTAGAACTGTCGTTTTGAATTTGCTTCTATGAGGTTTTTTGTTAGTATTAGGCAGTGCTTTCTGGAACAAAATGAGCAAATGGCAATCAGTGACGACAGTGACATCTGTTTTTATCTATTTCTATCAACTAGTTGTCTTACCAGCAGCAAGCACACTTAGCGAAAACTTCTACGAAGGGAGTTATTTTGTTGTTTTTGTTTTATTTGTTAGAATCAATTCGGCAGTTTTCCTACTGCCTACCCTGACCAAAAACTCTGTGCACGCCACTGCTCGTTCCCGTTTCATCAAGTTTCCAATCACAACGGTGCTAAAGAAACTTCACTTCGATAAGTGATCATTGATCATGCTAAATGTCACTGATATATTTGACGGCCGGCGTAGTGTAGCGGTAAGGCGCTTGACTAGCATTCCGAAGGTCGCGGGATCGAATCCCGGCGTGGCAAATAAATTTTATTTGATTAATTTGTGTATTTCACAATTTATTCATTTAAAATAATATATAGTATATTTGCGGCACGTTCCAGAGTGGAAGATACTCTCAGTATCGCCCTGGTGTAAGACCACCATTCAGAATTGAAACGTTGCTTGAAAATTGTGTTTGGTGACCAGATCTGAATAGCCAGGTACTTCCCCACCTTCCTCTTCCCTATCTCCTTCCCTCCCCACTACCTTCAGCCTCACAACGTACCCCAATTGGGGATGCCATAGTCCCACTGGCTCCAGACGGGAGCAGTTGGGACTATTGTTTGGTATTCATGTAAAAAAAAAAACCCTAAAGTTAAAGCCTAGACCCTAAAGTTTATCTGTCTTTTGGACTTGGACGAGACCAACTTTCCTCGCAGATATCATTCTAGGCCTTGTAGGCATCCCAGCTTGTAGGAAATATCCCAGCTAAAAGTAGTTACTCGCGTTAAACACATAACCAGTATAGGTTCACATGGTTGCGAACGATAATGACTAATGACCAATAACTCATCAGCGCTCAACACCTCGACCAATGTAATATAAAATATAATTTATCCGAGTAACTAAAATATTACAAAAATAAATAATAATTATTCATTACGCCCTCATAAATATGATGTTGTAGAGTCCGATAAGCGAGCTGGTGAAACGAAAGGAGGTGATATTGTAATATTTAAGGATAGCCACAGAAATGTAAAAAAAAAGAAAATGAACGTACAGTTAACAGCTAAAACAAATATCAAGCACGCTGTATACATGCAAATCATTGCCATAAATCAGATCATAACTCTACAGACCCTCGGGCGAATTTCGTTCCTTGCACCTATTCACTTATTCAACACACACAGCGTTCAACAAAACACAGACAATATAAGTGCACACCATAAAAAAGTATAACTTAACGATGAAAAGACTATTTAAAGCTTTATTTTTTGGATTGTTGCTTTTGGTTCGTGGCCCAAAGACATTAATCTTCATTGGATATGTATAGCCCGGGATTTACTGAGGTTGAGATATTTTAAGTTTTGAAATAAATGGGTCCGGCTAAAGGTTGAGGATGGAATGAAAGCTTTAATGAACAAACATAATCAATGAACACCCAAACGTATTATAGTTTATTTTTATGGTTCGGAAACACTTTATGGAAATACGTTGCCAAAGCTTGTTATTATCGACGCTAGATGAACGGAGTTTTATTTATTACTGTAGTGGAAGAAGGTTTATAGAAGATATTAATAATATGAATTAAAAAAATCTAATGACCGATAATCATAATATTTGCCCGATTTATAAAGCACCCTTTTTGTGAAAAATCACCTCAAGTGCGCTTTACAAATAAATGCACAAAAATAAATAATAATAAGATGGGAGGTGAGTGCAGTCCCACACATACCATAAAGACATACATTACAAAAGCAAGTGAATATAATTATACATGAAAACAAATAATAAAATAATAGTTACATAAATTGTTTTTTATATTACCAGTTATATTCAAAATGAATATAACTGGCTTATATCTAAGATTTATATCTAACGACTAGTATAGTAGATACACACGCTTTTAGTGAATAAAAACACGTGGAAAAATGTAAAATTCTGACACTGACGAATGTAAAAATAATTTTTACGCGAATTTTACAGGATCCTTTTAATATTCCCACGTCACAAAAAAAAGCATAAAAGCGTGGCGGGACGGATTAGAAGAGGCAGGTTGAGGGAGACCTTCTAATCTCTCCAGTCGGACTCTCTCTACCCGTCGCCCGTGGAATGGATTCATGCGTCCGTCATTCCTGGACACGTTGAACAACAGATTCCTACCCACACCTCATAACTTATTCCTTCCCAGAACTTTTTCTTAATAACACCCTCTACACTTCTCAAGGATGATGAGGGCCCTGCGGGAATTTTGTTTTCCTCATTTCGTTTTTCTTCTGTGCAGAGCTAATGTATTTTTTTTTAAACCAGGTTTCATCGAAAATAAATTATTGTGATGGTGTGCGTATTGCGAAAATTATGCGTGCTGCGAAAATACGGTATATAAGCTTGAATAGAATAATGTAAGTGCGTAGTACAGGTATATACATATGTGGTACAGGTTCCTCTTAAATAGACAGTCAACAGCCTTCCTTCGACGTACGTGAGATTGGATGTCGCTCGTTTTTTGTCTTCAGACTCTCTCTTGAGGACACCCAAATCAGTAAAATGTGCAAAATTGACACCATAAAGATCCGAAAGCGTGAATTTAATCCGTAACACAGGAGACTAATTTTGTCCCAGCTCACATAGGTCTCATAAATCGCTGTAACTCCCTTACTATCTCAGTGAGAAAAATGTTCTAAACAGAGTTAGAAAAGCCAAACACCACGCTTTATGTTCAAATCTAAAAAATAATCACCAAAAGTAAAATGTACACCTTTATCAGACTCCAGTTACTAATATCTACAGCCTGTATGTCGGACGAATATCTACAGCTCATATATAGGACTAATATCTATGAACTTCAGAGTGAGGACTATTATCTACAGAGCTAAGGTCGGACGAATATCTATGACGGTCCCAGTGGTGACTAATATCTATGGAGCGTAGGTTGGACTAATATCTACAGAGGGCAGCTGAGCAAGAGGTTGTACGGAAAAGCATAAATTACGTAATTACTAATTACGTACAGGCTTAAACGTTTAAAGTACGTACATGAAGTTTTTGCATAATCTTACGTATTTTGCTGTTGACGAGGACAATAATTTATTGAACAAGCATGGAGGTCATAATACAAAGATATTTATTTATTTCAAAATACACGGCACCACAACCTAACATAACCTAACCTAACCTAACCTAACCTAACCTAACTGACATAGAAATGGTCATGGTAACAGACTAAACAATTTAGAAGCACTCGAAATGAAGAAAGCTGTTAAAACAAAAACCCAAATCCGCTAAATGTGTTCAATAGTCCGATATTAGGGATTTTTACATACTAACATCAATTAAATTTTTTAAACTGCATACGCGATATTACGTTATTCCAATATGCTATACATAATTGCAAATCCAACCTCTGCCAGTGCTGTAGATATTCGTCCACACACTAGTTCTCATAGATATTAGTCAGCAGTTTGAGCTGTAGATATTCGTTCTCATTTTGGTTCTGATAGATATTAGTCAGCAGTTTGATCTGTAGATATTCGTCCTCACTTTGGTTCTCATAGATATTAGTCTGTTTTTCTTCAGTTTTTGGAATTCCTATAGATATTAGTAGACGCCTCCCTTTATCAATGTTTTGAATAGCAAATTCAGAAAATATAATTGAAATTTAGTTATAAAAAAACGTGAGGTGAGCCATTTTTAAAAATTTATTACTTTTGCGTGCAACATTTTTATATTAAAAATTATATGTTTTTAAATTAAAGCCTTTTTCATCACCTTTCAAAAACCGTTTATAGTTTTCGGATATGTTCAGAAATATCTCAGTTATTTGAATTTTATTGTAAATCATCTTTGAAAACGCCAAATTTCTGATGGGTTAATGAGAAGTTTCCCCGTTGGGTACAAATGTTGGTTCATCAGCCTCGTTGATTTCGCTGATCGAGTGCGGCATCGACACCTGCGATTCGGCGCGACCGCGACCGGCCGAGCGCCTCCGAGCACGCCGGAAGCGGGCGAAGTGTCAGCGGGCGCGGGGCGCTGGGCGGCTATCGTGCCGGAAGCACGCCTGGGCGCGCTCACGTGATTGCTGCAAGGATGTTTGGCGAAACCCAGTCGTAATGCCTAACATTGCCACGCCACCGCCGAGGTGTTGTTCACCTTGGGACCAGTCCGCCATCGATAAGGGAAGTGTTTCTGTTTCTGGAGAAAGACGAATGTATAGGGCTATCGGTTAAGAACTTGCTATTTCCATTAGATACTTATTGTAAAAAGGGATATCAGTCCATCTGTGCACACTCTCCTATAATTGGTTTGGTTACGAAATTTTGTTATTTTTTACATTTCTTCCACACAGGAGACCCTGAAGAAAATAATTCCCCTCGTGGTCTACGTCATCTTTGGGGATGCTATGTGGAAGGTCTTTTTAGGAAAGGAAGGAGATGAAAGGAAAGGGGTAAGAGGGTTGGGTAGGAATCGGGTATCAGTGGGTCCAGGAGTGACTGACATAGATATGAGTCCATTCCTCCCACTATGGTGCAAAGCGATGATCCGAGAGATTCCGGCTGGAGTGGTCAAAAGGACTCTCTCAATCATTCTCTCCCAATCGGTGTGCTATGCAGCTAGTGATCAGGCGCATCCGCCACCGAGACCCGGATAAACCACCACACCTTTATTATTAAACTAGCTGGTTCCCGGCATGCCTTGCTATGCCATTCAAGAAATAAATTAATTCTCCCTGCATGTTCTTTCCCGTGAGTCCCCGTTCCCTTCCAACTGTCGCTAAAGATATGAAATACACTCATTTTCATTTATATAAATTTCATAACGCCAGAGCTTACCATTATATATAGCCTCTTTGTTATTGTGATAAATCAGATATATTATTGTAAAGTTTCATTAAAATTGATTAGTAGTTTTGCGTGAAAGAGTAACAAAGACACATACATCCATACAAACTTTTGCTATTATAATATTAGTAAGATGTATTTTAGAAGTCAGTTTTAGGTTTGAAATTAGTAAATAATGCACACAAAATTATAATTGTATAATAATTATAACTCCAGAGTGCCAACTGTTTTCATGTCACCATGTTTCTTATAACACTTTATCGCCAACGTTCCCGAATAATTTCTTTAGCTATTCGAATAACGACATCGACCAATGTTATAAAATTACTAACTTGCGCCGGTGACGGCGCGGCGCAAGTTAGTAATTTTGAGTATCTAGCGTAACTTTATTATTTTAGTATGTTTTTGTTACAATACAAATTATCATTTTTTGAAAAAATTATTTAAAAACACAGCCGTTTTTAATTATCACAGCAATCTTCTATATATATATTAAAATTTATGTTCCGTATGTTTGCGTTCGCAAATCTCGGAAAGTAATCGATAGATTGACTCAAAGTTTTTACAGAACATTGCATTACCATTATATATAATGGTAAGTTCTGACGTTATGAAAACTAATGGTAAGTTCTGGCGTTATGAAATTTGTATATATCGATCTGTATATCAAAAATTACCTTGGTGCTGAAAAAATTAAAAATTGTTAAAATAAACCCTGAATGCATCGCAAAACTAAAGTTAATTTGACACATTAATATCCAGTAAACACAAAATAGGTAAAATTTTGCGGATACATTTTTAAAAGTCTTGATGAATTCTAAATATTAAGAAAAATATGTTTTGAAAAATCGTTACTTCAATATTTTTTATCATTATATTTATATTATATTTAAAGTACCAAACGGCAGAACAGACGTCTTGGCAAAGCATAGCATGACGAGGGGAGTGGTGCTGTTAAATGAAATTGCAAACCATTTGGATGTAAGTGACTGTTCTTTATATGCCTTAAAACATTATTGAAGAGTCACTTGCCTAAATGCTGATAGGGTAACTAAATTGTACTGTAATTGGAATTATTCTGTTGTACAATAATAATAAAAATAAAATAAAATAAAGTTAAATAGTCAGGATAATCACCTGATTTCCTAGATTCCATCATAAAGATTCAGAAAAACACAGTAGTTATAGTTGAATTATCAAGATGACGTGCACACGTCCACCCGCAGAGAGATCCAAACTCGACAGACATAAAATTACTCATTCGCGATTCGAGGTAGTGAGTATTTGCGATGGTGCCATAGGTCGCAAGCTGCAAAATTTTTTTTTAATTCTAAAAAGATTAGACACTTAGGTACCCAATTAAAATTAAATTAAATCCAGAAAGAAAGCTTGGGTTTTATAATAAAGTTACGCTAGATACCTCAAATTATTAACTGTGCGGCGCAAAGCACAAGGCCCGGGCGCTGGGCTCTCTGGCAGGCCCACTGCCCAGGCTCTGGGCTCTAGGTACCCGCGAGCGGGCCGGGGATGTCTAACGGCGTGTTCTCACCTTACACCTCGGCCGGCCCATCATTCATAGTCCGTTGAAAAGCAATTTGCCCGAGCGCCGGACCTACTCTCTGTGGGTTTTTCGAATTATTAACAAAGTTATTTATTTGTTTTCGATCCGAATAACAACATATATATTATATATATCTGTTTTATTTTGTTTATATGTACACTCCTCACCCTTTAACGTTTTAAAGGAGAGGCCGCCGTTTTTTACAACTTAAATAGATTATTTTCCAGGGCGACAGGTTGTAAGGTGTTCCTCAGTATAACATTAATTTATTAAATGTTTATTAACCCCTCCGATTTTTTGAGAATATTCGCTTTTGGTGTCTCTAACAAAATGACATTTTACGAAAATTGTTATTACCGCTTCACAATTAAAGCTCTATAAATGAAACATTTCTGAACATAACCGAATAGTAAAAACTGTTTTAGAAATATTACAAAATAGGCTTTCAAATTATTATATTACAAATAAATATTAGCATTTGTAAATATTAAAATTTAGAACGCAAACATTAAAAATAGGTAAAAATGACTCACGTGATGTTTTTATGTGAAAACGGTACTAAAATCAAAGATTATGTAAACAACAATACTTATTCTATTGTATATATGTGTAATAAACACTTTTGTCACCTCATTTTTTATCATTTCATATACAAATATTTAATAAAAATTTAAAATGTGTAGTGCGGTGGAGCCGCCCGTAGCAAATTTGCGCGGGTAAATATTTTTGTCAACTACACGACTGACAGCTGATTCCTGTTATGTATTTCCATAGACAACTTGATGGGGATGTGCAGCTTGATCTACTATCGACCTTTTACTTTTTGTTTTGGGGATGTAACTAAAACAATAACGGAGTTAGAACGATTTCTATGGAAATATACGCGCTGATGTATAAAAACGCTTATTGTACTTGACTGCTGTCCTATTTCTAACGCTTATAACTGCTTACGTTGTGGAGGGGTTAATGTTATTTTATTTATGACTGAACAAAAACCGTCAATTGACAACATTTTTCACAACTACTCACTTCAAAACTTTAGTTTTTATACGGAAGTTTACATGCTTAATGATCAGAACTGAACTGAACACCAGGGTGGGTTGTTTTACAGAAATTGAAGGGGAACGCGGTATGGGAAGGGGATGCGGGAAGGGAACCTGGACGCACGGGAATGGACATGCAAGGAGAAACCATTTTTTTCTTTGAATATGGCATTGCTACTGTCAACCGCCAGTGAGACTATGGAATCCCCTATTTGGATGTGTTGTGATGCTGAAGGTAGTGAGGAAAAGAAGATGGTGGAGAGGAAGGTGGGTAAATACCGGGCTGTTCAGATCTGTTCAACAAATTCGAGCAACATTTCAATTCTGAATGGGGGTCTTACACCAGTCGATGCTAGGAGTATCTTCCACTACCACAATAAATATATTATTTTTAAATTAATATATTGTGAAATAACAAAAATTAAATTAATAAAATATACCGAGGCAAGCCGGGATTTGAGCCCGCCACCTTCGGATTGCTACTCGAGAGCCTTACCACTCTACCAAGAAGGCTGTCAAACCTAATTAAACGATTTAAAAAATTCGGAGTTATATGAACCCATATTAACAATATTATTATTATAAGCAATAATTATCAGCCTGAAACAATCATCCACATTGAAAAATCTTTCGAGAAAAGATACATGACGCCAACGGGACTTGAACCCGTGCCCTTCTGATTGCCGGTCAGCTGCTCTCCCAATTGAGCTATGGCGGCTTATCTTATACCCGCCAAATGATTCAATATATGTATACTAGTGTTTCATTCAACAATTACTACTTATTATATTTTTTCCACCTATTTAACACTAACAGTGTCTCTCTCGCAAAAATAAAGTTGGTTGTTTTCAGGTGGAAAAAATATAATAAGTAGTAATTGTTGAATGAAACACTAGTATATATTGAATCATTTGGCGGGTATAAGATAAGCCGCCATAGCTCAATTGGGAGAGCAGCTGACCGGCAATCAGAAGGGCACGGGTTCAAGTCCCGTTGGCGTCATGTATCTTTTCTCGGAAGATTTTTCAATGTGGATGAGTGTTTCAGGCTGATAATTATTACTTATAATAATTGTTACCCTATGTGCTATGCATAAAAATCTTGTCTGAAACGTTAGTTTAACAATTAAAAATAATAACAATATTGTTCTTTAACAACGTTGCGATTTGATGAAATGAAAAATAGCGACACTAATAAGAGACAAACAATACATATATAGGATTTAGCCTGTGGAAGAATGAGATAGTACAATCGGTCTCCTCTTTGTGCGGTGATTCGTAGCAACCCCACTCTTGTCCACTTTAGTTTTCTGAAGTTTTCACTTCTACCGCGTGTGAACTGCACATATGTTTTATTGATTTGTCTAATTAATCAAATTCGCAAAAAAATATATCCTTTACCTATTTTAAAATGTTAGTGTTTAATTTGGTTTGTTTATTATTAAAATTAATTAGTTCTGTTAAAAAAATGTTCTTTTGCATAAGATTTTGTTATATCCGTGGTATCGTTAAAAGCATTAATCAATAAAGCGGTTAAATACATATTAACATCGTGTTACGGAGGTCAAGAGTGCGTCCGTCCATTGACAGATTTGTGCGTTTGTATTTGGTGGGTTATTATTTAGTGCGCCGGAGTGCCGACAGGTGGGGTAACAAATGTTTTCTATTAAATATCCAATCTTAATATTGACAAACGGTCGGTCATGAATCACACGCGGTTCGGTAAAATCAATTCTTCGCTCGTTCCCGGGAATAAATTACTATCACGAATGTTCGTGACACGTGTTGGGTGTTGGTGATGAAGATGGTAATGTTCATTTTAAAATCATCGGAAATATGTGAGAAAAATACTATTTTAAATAACTTATTTTATTTTTTAAATGAAAACTTCTTTGATTTGAAACTCGATGAAATAAAAAAGAAAATAATGAAGTATAACTAAAAAAAAGACTAACGCGTACATCTATAGATTTAGCCTGTGAGAGAATGAGATAGAATGAAGCCTTACCGCAATGGCTACTTTGATTATGAGCTCAACTTTCAAGGCGTGAGATAGTGAAAATCAGCCAGACTAAAAATAAACACATATAGGATCTGTAGGATTTACCCTGCGATAGAATGTACGTCTTGTGCGGTGCTTCGAAGCATCCCCACTCTTAGTTTTAGTTTTTGGTTTTCTGAAGATTTCACTTATACCGCCTGTGAGCTACACACTTGTAATTTTTTAAGTGAAAACATCTTTAGAACCGTTGTGATTTGAAACGAGCGACATTTAAAAGGGACAAACACATTCATCTAAAGAATTTAGCCAGCGAGATAAGTAGATATTATATAAAATAAAATGTTCATTTAATCCACGGGTACTCGGTTCCAATATAATACGATAAATCCACAGTCCCACGCATGTCTTCTTTGATGTAGTATTTTAGAGTGCCTGACGAACCTCTGCAGACATTTATTGGACCAAGGAACGTATCCTACGAAATCCAAACAAAATTAATTATTTTTATTTTTTTAAAATCAATATCCAATCTTCAAACCACTCTAAAATGAACACGCAAAAGTAAACACAAACGACTCCGAAGAAGAAAACACAAATAAAATAATAAGATCACCAAAAGTAAAGGAAAAAAGGCACTGGAATTTAACGAACAAAACACGGAAACATCATCCTTCACATAGATAAAAAAAAAGTGCTTCGTGGTCTCGCCACTCTTGTTTGCTTTACTTTTCTGAAGGTTTTACTTCTACCGCGTGTGAATTGCACACTCTGATTTTTTTAATGTGAATACGGCACAAGAGTCCTAACTACTCCCAACCGTCTGTAGCCCGTGACACTATGGCGTCCCCAATTGGTGTACGTTGTGAGGTTGAAGATACTGGGGAGTGGAATGAAACGGAAAAAAAGGTGGGACTTGGGGAGTAAGCTGGTGAATGCCTGACGAGAGCGTTATGAAAAGTGTGATCGGGCGAGGCGAACGGAAGTTGAGAGGGAGACATAAGTTAGTGAAGTTTCTTTGCGTGCGAACTCTATCTAAATTTCTTTAAATGGACAATATACAGTGTTAATTTCAAGCGACCTCCCAGGTAAGTATGGTCCTGTTTTCATTAAATTTTAGGCAGCATCGCGTTCATTGGTCAAAATATTGTACACATATTTTCGTATCGGTGATCAATGAACCGATGTATGCAATTTTTAGCCATAAGTTGTTTATAATTGTTTGCCTAGCTTGTAGTTTTTAGATTTTAGAAATGTATTATAAGTTTGTACAGCGCCCTTGAGGTGATTTTTCACAAAAACGGCGCTATATAAATCATCCAAATATTATTATTATTATTATTACTTCAGTCGTGCACACTCGTTTTTTTTTCTCAGAACGATTTTTTCTACTGCTGAAGAGATATGTACGTACTGTTTTTTAAAAGAGTTTTACTTTATCGTATAAATTGTTTATGGGCTTAAAACTAGCAGTTTTGTGAACAGTAGACCCGGCGCAATGTCGATCATTCTCGCAACGCTCATGCCAACTCTGGCAGAGTAAAAATGTGTTACCCAACACGGCTACCACATTTTTCAGGATTGACCGAATACGGAACACACAAACAAATTTAGATAAAATGCAAAGCGTTGGTGTTAAAACGGGACTTTACTGCGCTCAGTCAATAATTATCAATATCAGATCAATTTACTCCCGTTAATGATAAAATTAAGTTTAGAGTTATGTCCGGTAGGAATTCATGAAAACTGGTTTTCATCACAGTAAATTATTAATCTGATTTCCTTAACGCACGTCGAACAAGCTTTATTTTATTTTTAAATACCATGAAATAGAGTGTTCCAATATTTAATGGTTTGTAACGCGGCCTGCTTAGATAGGTCTTAACTACTTAATTACCTGTGTTTTATAGCACATAATAGATGTCTGGGTGTAGCGCTCGATCGCAACTAGCCATAGAAATAGAATTAAGACATATAATTTTATATTTATTTCTTTAAATTAACGATGAAATGTAACAATAACAAAGAATCGCCAACTATTAGCATACATCAAGAAGTAATTATCCACTAATCAACATTACTAATCTAATTTTAATTCAAAATGCAAATTGTTTTTAAATAATCATGTTCTAATGATAATATTGTCAATACGGGAATGAGCTTAATTATTACTATGACGGCTCAAAAAAAGCATAAGAGGTACGTTCTTTATCCTAAGAATGCTGCAGCTCTTTCTAACACATTAAATAATGGTGAGACAAAAGATGACACACACAAAGTACGTAAGTCTGTTTTACCTAAAGAACTACGTTTTTTTCTTTTGGAGGCTCAGATACGGCGCGGCGACGGGAATAGCGTTTAATTTTTTTATACGCGTTAGGGAGATGTATGATAAAGATTGCATGTTTCCTTTGTGGGTGGTGCAGACATACGTGTATCATTTGTCTCATCTTATTGATGTGTAAAAAGAGCTGCAGCATTATACGCTTAAGAGGGTTGCCTTAAGAGGAAGTGCCCGGGTTCATGGGATGATGTTTGTCTAGGTCTTGGAGGCGGATGACCAAGACACACTGAACCCCAGATTCCTACCCACCCCTTAAACCCTTTTCCTTCCCAGAACTCTCCTCTCCTCCCTTTCCTTAAAAAACCCTCCACATAGCATCCCGAAAGATGACATAGGCCCTGAGGGAAATTATTTTCCTCAGGGCCTCCTGTGTGGAGCTCATGTAAAAAAAAAAAAAGAACATACTCTAAAGCATCAGCGCATTGATACTGACGTTTTTGAATTTTTGGAATTCACTTCAATATTATCCTTGTGACTACATTCCATACTTTCAAAATTATCGTCTCGAGTAGTAATATTGTAGGGATCTACGAAGACGTCACGGTACGGTGTGTGAGAGAGATGAAAGAAAATGATTTTTTTTTTTTTTTTACAGTTAATACCGCACAAGAATCTCAACTGCTCCCGTCTGGAGCCAGTGAGACTATGGCATCCCCAATTGGGGTATGTTGTGAGGCTGAAGGTAGTGGGGAGGGGAAGGAGGTGGGGAAGAGGTAGGTTGGGAAGTACCTGGCTATTCAGATCTGGTCGCCAAACACGGCTAAAGCCATTTTCAAGCAACGTTTCAATTCTGAATGGTGGTCTTACACCAGGGCGATACTGATAGTATCTTCCACTCTGGAACATGCCGCAAATATACTATATATTATTTTTAATTAATTAATTGTGAAATAACAAAAATTAATCAAATAAAATTTATTTGCGCATGCCGGGTTCGAACCCGCGACCTCCGGATTGTGAGTCGAGAGTCTTACCCACTGGACTACGGAGGCCTTCGATTACTTTTGAAGTAAAACTTCTTTAGCCCCTTAAGAGTGATTTGAAATTCGGATGAAACAGAAATGACGCACCATGGCACCTGCGAAGCATCAAACTGCGCTTATGGCTCCTATTGGCTGAGATATAAACAGAAACGACGATAGGTCTGCACTTATTGGCCGCTTTTTATAACGGGTCGTCGGAATATAATGCGTAAATTCATGCCTCGCCGAGCGGTCCCATAGTGCAGCGGTATAGTACGGCGCAAATCTCAGCGGCCAGAGAAATCCAGTGGACGGAGGTTCGAATCCTAAGAAATCCAAAAAAACAAAAAATTGTTTTTGTAAATCAATGTCCAAACTTCAAACCACTTTAAAATAGACTGGTAAAAGAAAGCGACATCTAGCGACTTTCTAGTATCACTTCTATCGCGTGTGAATTACACAATCTAATTTTTTTTTCTTTGGAGGAAACAGACCTACGTACATTGTGGATCTCATCTTTTGAAAGAGCTGCAGCATTGTTGTAATAAGGAACGTATGTTTATTGTGTTGCCTTGTGTGCATTCACGTTACCGTAATCGTGGATTATCACGGTAATAATAAAAGCGCCCAGTGGGAAAAATGTCCTAAAGCAGAGATGCTGCAGGAGTTACTCCTCTCGGAGAACCGTTCGATTTTTTTTTAAATATTTTAATGCAGAATTTGCATCACGGCTTGCATTATTTGCACTTAAGTTTGAATTTAAGTAATACTACTGCAATCTTCTATATATATATGTAACATACTTGAATTGTATATTTAAAGAAAAAAAAAGTTTTATATCAACCTATCACTTTCATAATATTTTTCATAATATTACTTAAATAAAATCGTAGATAACCACTCGGTAAATTGCCATCTCAACACAGGCGTTTCACATCTAGTGAGATGGGCAGTGCGTCATTATTATAACCAAATGTTATATGAAAATAATGAAATAAAAAAATTAAAAATAAAAAAATAAAAATTGAGACCAAAATACCCAACTGAATACTTATATTTTTTTAATCAAAAGTTATATTAAATATCTAGGTACTGCAGATAAGTGCTGTTTTATTTATTTTTGCTTTAAATAATCACAGGTAATTAAAGAATTCAATTTTGCTTCATTTTACAGGCAACTTTGATTTTTTTTGTGAGTTAATTATAATTGCGTTATAATATATATTGCGTTATCTACTGTATTAATTGAATAAAAAATAAATAACACACAAAACATCATAAAAAAAACAGTGCTTTTGGAAAGTAATTTTAATTTATATATAAACAATTTGTGTTCCGACGTAAAAAGTCATTTGAAATTTAAATTTACGTCCATCAAAACGCTTTTTTAAATTACGTTTTTTATTTTATCTTTCATCACATTTTTATAATAAATATAGTGAGATTATTATTATTATATATATAGTGTTTGTATTTATTATATTTTATGATTTTAAACACAAATAAATAAATTGGCGCTAATCCTTACAAGATATTTTATAAACATTTCGTCGCTTGATGTTCCGTTCTTTCTGGCCGCTGAGACTAGTCAGGCGCCTTGCCCACTGCGCTATCGAAGCGTGAATTTACCGCATTATATGAGAACCAAGGACCTGCCAATTTGTGAAGCATTTCCGTTTCATCCGAATTTGAAATCACTAACGGCGTTGAAGAAGTTTCACTTCAAAAATAACTTTTTAGTTTTGTTAGGTATCTTGGCCTCAAATCCAAAATTAAGATTTGTATGAAACGGGCCGTAACGGGCCGTGCATCCTTTCCCCTTATCATGTGCCGAGTAATCCGGCATAAAATGGTTTTACCGGTGATCTATTCCTTTACCATCCAAATGTTTGTATTACTATGGGCGAAGGAGCATTCTATATCAGTCGAATGACATTGTTTCGCAGGGATTGTAAGGGTTTTATGTTTGAATTCGCGGCGTTTCCCCAACTGGGTGCATATATAAAATATATAAAATAGAACCATATATAAAATATGGTTCTGATAGGAGGGGTCTTGTATTTTCTGTGGATAATCTATTAATATTACCAACTGTAATGTTCTTTGATTTGTGTTTTAGCTCACTAGCCCACAATGTAATGATTACAATGTAAGTTATTTTTACCGGTTTATTGCGAATTATATTAGGGACAAATATTGTTAGTAGCATCTGTTTACAGGCGATCTCTAATTAGGTCTGACCACGGTTCGCCGAACGGCCGACTGCTCTACTTGTACGCACGTTCGGAAACACTCGGCGCCTCCCGACCACCTCCGAACGAACGCGGTCTTTTCGTGTGGCATTCTATACCACTACCTCCTATACTACATCAAGCATAATAGTATTCGTATTGTAAGTTTGTAGAATTATTAACCTCAACACAGGCTTGTCCTAGTGAGGTTAAAAATTGAATTTTAAACATTATACCTACCGTTTAAAGAAACAGATAAATAAATAGGGTGGAGAGAACTGGTGAATATTTTTACATCGGATTTTCACTCGATGCAAGCAGATATAAGTATATCGACTTTGTACGGCCGTATATCTTCTTTGTATACTTACTTAAAGAAATAATCTTCTATGGAATCAACTGTCCGAGGGAGCACCTGTCCAAGGGGTCAAATGTAATGGGGATCAACTGTACGAGGGTCAAATGTAATGGGGATCAACTTTTGAGGGATTAACTGTTGGGGGATCAACTGTCGGGGGGCCAATTGTGGGATCAATTGTCATGGAATTTTTGGATTAAACTTTTTCCTCGATGTATTTGTGCAAGAGAATTTTGAGTCCAAAACGAGCCCTAAGTGTTAGTCCGTTTATCAATATTTACACAATTAATTTGCTATGTAGATACCTGTGTCTGTACCAATTAAATAGCGCGTGATTCTACGGATAAGGGCGCCATATTATAGGTACCTACATATTTCTGTTAAGTATACAAGGTGTTCATTAAGATTTCTGTAAATTGATTTGATCAAATTGTTTACCAAAAATCCTCTAATTAACATTTGATTGCACTAAGTAGGTATAGTAAGAAAGGATGTGTCCAAAAAATGGGGGTGTATAGATATATGATCAATTGTCCGGGGGATAAACTGTGACGAATGTATTATCGATACGTCTTGTCGAATCTACACGTTTTGTCGAATTTTACAATGACACTGAATTAAGTGTAAGGTGGTGATTTAAGTACAATTAAAAAAAACTAGTGTGCTTTGAACCACACGACTGAAGTAAAACTTCACTAACTTATATCTCCCTCTCAACTTCCGTTAACGCTCTCGTCACGCATTCACCAGCTTACTCCACACAAGTCAAGCGTGCGTAAAGGCCCGACCGTTCGCCTCGCCCGATCACACTTTTCGTAACGCTCTCGTCACGCATTCACCAGCTTACTCCCCAGTTTTACTTCAATAACGTTTTGTGAGCCGTCAACCAGCACAATTTTTCGATCGACAACTTTAAATTTGTAAACTTAATGTTTAGAGCACCGATTATTACGATTGATTTTTTGGTTGCGCAAAGTGTCATTGAGGCTTTTTATCTGACCCCTCTCGTATTACAAGAAATGTTTAAATATTTGGCGACAAAAGATGTATTTATTTTTGATTGACTAATACATCGAAATAATTGACAAATACACACGGCTTTACAACTTCTAAAATATTATTTTATTAAATTGATATCGACAATAATGACCAAATAAAATATTTTAAATATCTCAACGTTTCTACCGCAATAGACAATAAGTTCAACGGCCTCCGTGGTCGAAGGGTAAGTCTCTCGACTCGTAATCCAAAGGTCACGGGATCGAATCCCGGCGTCGACAAATGCATTTTATTTGTATAATTTGTGTTACTTCACAATTAATTAATTAAAAATAATGTATATTATATTTGCGGTACGTTTCAGAATAAAAGATACACATCGCCGTTTAGAACTGAAATGTCGCTTGAAATGGCTTTAGCCATGTTTGGTGGCTAGATCTCAATAGTCAGGTACTTTCCCACCATCCTCTTCCACATCTAATTCCCTTCCCCAATTACCTTCAGCGTCACAATTGGGGATGCGATAGAATCACTGGCTCTAGAGGGGAGCAGATGGGACTCTTATGAGGTTTTCACATAAAAAAGTTGATATTACCAATTTTCCAAACGCCATGTATATATTTATATTGCGTAGGTAATAAATAGCTTCGTGGTCAGGTGCCCGCCGCGGTCAAACACGCGTGACGCGGCCGGCTTCACAGTCGCCTTCTCAACGCCAACGGTCGGCCGTTCCTTGCAATACATTTGTGAAACTGTCTTTGTTATTTATTAATTTGGTACTTATCCAATATCACATAAAAAAATTGTAGTGAAACTTCTTTAGCCCCATTAGCGATTCGAAATTCGGATGAAACGGAAATGTGTCACAAAAATTTGTTATTTGACGGGTCGTCGGTTCTAATATAATGCGGTAAATTCGCGCATCGGCGCGGGCCTTCGATAGCGCAGTGGGCAAGGCGCTCGACAAGACTCGGTGGCCAGAGAGACAGACATCAAGCGAACGGAGGTTCAAATCCTACGAAATCCAAAAAAAAGAAACATTTTTATTTTTGTGAAATCAATATGCAATCTTCAAACCACTTTAAAATAAACAGACAAAAGAAAAGAAAGCGACATCTAGCGACTTTTTAGTTTCACTTCTACCGCGTGTGAATTGCACACTCTGATTTTTTTTAATTCAAAGAAATACCTACTTAGCAATCAGGAGACCGGTTGAGGTCTTTTTTAATGTGAATTCCTCCTGTTTTTAAGTGAGACTACGGCATCCCGAAATGGGGTGTGCTGTGAGGCTAAAGGTGAGTGGAGAGGGGGAGGAGGTGAGGAAGAGGGGATTATTGCTGGCTATTGAGATCTGGTCCAAACGTGGCTAAAGCCATTTCAAGCGACGTTTCAATTCGGAATGGTGCTCAGAGTATCTTCCACTCTGGAACGTGCCGCAAATACACTATATGTTATTTTAAATTAATTAATTGTGTAAAAATCAGAGTGTGTAGTTCACACGCGATAGAAGTGAAACCTTCAAAAAACTAAAGTAGACTAAAGTGGGGAGGCTACGACGCACCTCATAAAGAGGAGACCGATTATTCTATCTCACTTTCTCGCAGGCTAAATCCTGTAGATTGTGTTTCAATGGCGGATCGTGAGTTTTCAGTGAGCTAGAGTGCTAAGATTGAAAAATACGACCTTATTGATGTTGTTTGTAGCTGAAAATTTTTTTTTGTTTTCAAATTTTCATAGAGTGGGGAGGCTGCGAAGCATTGCACAAAAGTGTTATAGAATTTACCATGCGAGAGAATGAGATACACTAATCGGTCTCCTCTTTGTGCGGTGCTTCGTAGCCTCCCCACTCTTGTCTACCTTAGTTTTCTAAAGGTTTAACCTCTACCGCGTGTGAACTGCACATAATTTTTTTGAACTGAAAACTTTTTAAGCTCCGTTGTGATTTGAAACTCGATGAAATGAAAGATAGAGAAAAACACATACATCTATAGGATTTAGCCTGCGAGAGAATGAGATAGTATACTCGGTCTCCTCTTTATGCGGAGCTTCGTAGCTTCCCACTCTTGTCTACTATAGTTTTCTGAAGGATTCACTTCTACCGCGTGTGAACTGCATACTTGTATTTTTTTTAAACAATTTTGTTATTTATACACGACTAGCAGACCCGGCCACACGTTGCTATGGTTAACGAAACCCAACGCCACGCATTACCCAACCTTTATAACCAACGCCATCTGTTAAATCAAATCCACACTACCCGCTTGCCAGCCCGCTGCCCGCTGCCCGCTGCCCGCTGCCCGCTTGCCAGCCCGTTCCTTTTATTTATATATTTCAACCAATTTACACAAAACCTTGACAAATTATATATCTAAAAACCTTCCTCGTGAATCACTATGAAGGTTTATGACTACCACAACACGGGTGGAGTAGCCAAAAAAAAAATCTGTAAGAAATAAAATATTGTGAAATAAAAAATAGAAAAATTGAAAATAAAAAAAGTTTAACTTTATCTATTATTGAAAACCGCATCAAATTCTGTCGAGTAGTTTAAGATCTAAGCGCACCGACAGCGGGAGCGACTTCATTGTATACCATTGTAAAGATTAGTTAAAAATATGTTGAATGGTGACCTTTAGCAGGGCGATACTGAAAGTATATCCCACTCCTATACCAGGTACACATCAAAAATCTCGACAGAAAGAGAATAAGTTCGTATGTGTCCGTAAAGCAAGTTCTCCTTACTTCAAGACACGAATTATTTGTTATTTACGTCACTGTCAATTTGCGAGGCGGATACAGTTACCGCCGCCCCGGAAACCATTTATTCGATACCTAACGCCCCTGCCTTTGGTCATCCCAAGTCGTTCGTTAGGTTTGATGACTTAGGGTTCGTGGCGTGAGTTTTGTTGAGGTCTAGGCGGCCAATGCATTTGCCCACCTTCTTCGTGGCGAGCCGGATCTGGAAAGAGTGTTTGAGGAAGGTCTTTTGATCTCTCTAGCCGGTCTCTCTCGACCCACTGACTCTCAGATTCCTACCCATCCGTCACACCTTTTTCCTACCTAAAACTTCCTCTCTTTCCTTTCCATAAAAGACCCTCCACACAACATCCCCTTAGATGACATAGGCCCTTCGGGACATTATTTCCCCCGGGGCCTCCTGTGTAGAGCGAATGTTAAAAAAAATCATGTGTGCAGTTCACACGCGGTAGAAGTGAAACCTTCAGAAAACTAAAGTAGACAAAAGTGGGGAGGCTACGACGCACCTCATAAAGAGGAGACCGATTATTCTATCTCACTTTCTCGCAGGCTAAATCCTGTAGATTGTGTTTCAATGGCGGTTCGTGAGTTTTCAGTGAGCTAGAGTGCTAAGATTGAAAAATACGACCTTATTGATGTTGTTTGTAGCTGAAAATGATTTTTTGTTTTCAAATTTTCATATTTTGTACGAAGATCTTCAGGATTCTTTCAGAATGTGGATACGCCGCATCCACGTACTGAAAGATCGACATGCAAAGAGTTGAAATTAAAAAAAAAAAAAACATTTTCAACTACAACAACATCGTCGTATTTTTTAATCTTAGCACTCTAGCTCAATAAAAACTCACGGACCGCTACTGAAATGTGTTTGTCTCTTTTTGGTGTTGTTCGTTTCCGTTTCATTGAGTTTCAAATCACAGCTGTGCTAAAGAAGTTTTCACTTTAAAAAAATCATCCAGAAAAAGGAAATGTTGTAGGTTTTCAAAGCCTTCGATGTTTGTGCAGAGTTTTGAATTTAAACCGGCGGGCGATCTATGGTTTCCCCCTGTTATAATACGGTTATATCAGAATTTAAATATTTGAATTTGAAGGGCAATAAAGTAACCCGACGAGCAGTTAGCCTTTCTACTAAGAAATAGGTTCTCCGTCGGGGCAGTCTGTAGCAGTGCAGTTTATTGCCACAACGGACTATCGTTTCAACGGGGAACCCCTTTCCTCCCCCCTCCCGCGACCGCTGGTAAACCGGCTAATGCTTACAAGCCATATCCCATTAAAATTAATTATTAAAAAAAAAACATTCTCGGGCTATTGTTCTCACGAGAACGAACCGAGCGTCCGAGTCAGGTGGGCCCAGCTTTGGCGTTTAACTTTGGGATAGATAGGTACCTACACAGTTCATAAAATCTATCTTACATGTACAAAAACTACAAATTTCGATTTTTTTTGGGTGTTATGCCATGTTGCGCTACCTCCTTCTTTAGCCAACGTTACAGTGTCCATCATCGACATCTGCCCTGATGATGAACACTGTAACGCCGTCCGAAAGGTTGGTTAAAGAAGAAGTTAGCGCAACACGGTATAAAACCCCAAAAACAAATAACGAAAATACTTTTGGCCGAGAAAATCTAAAAACGTATCCAAAAACTGCAATGTTTTAACAGGGTATAACTAGAAATTATGTCATTTTTAAATCAAATTTAAGACGAATTGACTCTTTTCAACAAAAAATTATAAATTGATTTCGAAAGATTGTTCTTTTAAAAAAAAAAAATATTTTTAGTATAACAAAGTTATACCATAGGTCGTTGGCCAATTTGTAAAATTTTCAGGCAAAAAATCTTATTTTACAAGAAATATTTCATACCATGTAATCATACATTATTGTAAATCAAAAAAAATATCCGAACACTTATTTATGACGAAAATTTCTCTATTTTGTCTATCTATTTACGGTCTTACAAATGAACATATTTAAGAATTTTTTTATATTCTTATGTTGCTTAGACATTATTGAAAAATGATAAATAACGATGATCAAAAAATGATTACAAAAAGAACTAATTTTGAATGAAATAAAATCGATATTTATTAAGGGCCATTAACATGTATCGTACAGGGCGGTTCCGATAAGAAAGATTAATTATTCTCCGTTCCAGCTTTTTAAAATAATAACTCAATATCGATTTTATTTCAATCCAAATTTCCTTTAATTTATACATACATTCAAAAATGCTGAAAGGAGTGACGAAAAAACTATTAAAATTATGTACTTTTTCGTAATTATGTTTTGATCATAATTATTTATAATTTTTCAATAATATCTAAGCAAAATAAGGATATAGAAAAATCTTAAATATATTAGTTTGTAAGACTGAAGTATTTTCGTCACAAAATACGTGTGCGGTTCTTTTTTTAAATGATTTTATTTAAACTAAAATTAAAATTCTGAAACACAGCACTCCCAGATTTTATTTTACTGCATGATTATATGATTTGAAATGTGTGTTGTAAAATACAAAATTTTGTTTGAAAATTTAACAAATCTATCATCGACTTTATTGTACTAAAAATAAACATATTTTCTCAAAATTTAAAATATAACTTTACCAGATAAAAGAACAGTCTTTCGAAATCAATTTATAATTTTTTGTGGAAAACAGTCGATACGTCTAAAATTTGATGTAAAAATGTTATTCCCTCTTAAAACCCTGTCCAATCAAAGTGATGTACTGCCATATGACTAATCTAATCTTCACAGAGCTCTTTCGTGGTAGTACATTAATACATCTACCCTCATATTATATGTGAGTGAGTAAATAGATATTAATTTCTCTGAAATTTTAACCTACGACGTGGATTTACAGAAGATTTTTCATTACCTGACAATTTCGATACAGCTGTTTAGTACAAAAGATTATCACAATATTTCTTCTCTCCAGATTATCACAGATTCACCTATACAAATATCCTTTCTTTCTTCTCTATCTAAGTAGGTACCACACATTTACTATGTTTTATTTTGCTCATTCAATATTTCTTTTTTTTGACTAATAACATCTCCACCCAGTAACAACTAAACCTCGATTTGCATGCTGTGAATATTTTTATTTGTATTGTTAATATCTTTGCACATCCAAAAGGCAATTTTATTAATGTAATAATTGTTAATATTCTGCAAAAGTTCAATTAATAAACACATAAAAACCATTCAACAGTAATAAATTTGACTACGAAAACTGGAATAAAAAAAAGTATTACCATAAAATCGACTCAAAGTGTGATGTATGTATATTCACAATTTTTCGTTTGTACCACGTACTTACAGGACACCATGTATAATGTATGTTGGGCGACAAAAAGGTTCTGTACGAGTACAAAATGTCGCCTTTCGGATGAAACGATGTAATGTGATCAAAACGCGTGAAAGGCAGTAGTGTACAAAGTCTTGTTTAATGTAAAACTGATGTTCTTACCTAGTTTAGTGTAGTGATGTTATTAGGTATGACATATTATAATTATTTCTAATTACACATGATAGTAATTTAACTCCGACGGGCAAACATCGCCCTTCTTAACAAAATCTGATATTAAATTAACTTATCTCACTTTAAAAGGTATGAAAAGATGTTTTGTTAATTAAAAAGGATTGTCACGGTTTTTCAAAGCTCGTTTAAAAAAAAATTGAACATTTTTAGAGGGAGATATGGGTACTGCCAACACCTCTGTCATAGGTCACCACAAGTGGTTCGCTACGTTTGGCGACTTGGTAGGGGTACTTGAACTCAAGGGGTTTGTCCGGGTCTTAACGGCGGATGCGTCTGCCCACCTGCTGCGTTTCGGGTCGGATCGAGAGACTGGTTGAGGTAGGCATTTTAACATATCAAGCCGGATTCTCTTGACCCATCGCCTTGCATCACAGTTGGTGGGATGAATTCACACGTCCGTCACTCCTGGACACACTGACCCACAGATTCCTGTCCATCTCTTATACTTTTTTCCTTTGCAGAACTTCCTCTCCTTCCTTTCTTTAAAATGACCCTCTACACAGCATTCCCTAAGATGACTTAAACCGTGATTGAAATTATTTTCCTCAGGGCCTTCTTGTAGAGCTAATATAAAAAAATCAGATTGTAGAAGTAAACGTGGTAGAAGTGAAACCTTCAGAAAAATAAACTTCGAGAGAATGAGACAAATGCAGAGCATCAGAAGTAGGATAATTTTAGGGTTTATTTATTATAACATTGGAACCAACTTTAAACATTATTTAACATTTTATTATACGAATCATCGCACAAAGAGGAAACCGATAGTCTAAAAAGTACCGATAAGTCTATCCGTCGCAGGCTAAATCCTAGAGAAGTATGTGATTGTATCTTTTTACTGTCACTATTTTTCGTTTCCTTGATTTCATGTCATAACGGTGCTGAAGAAGTTTTCACTACAAATATAGTTTGCAACCGCAATATATAAGTGGTTTTCTTATAAGGCATTGCTCTTGTTATAACAGACATTGTTACACTGTTATTTAATAATACTTGGCTAATTTATATAGCGCCGTTTTTGTGAGAAATCACCTCAAGGGCGCTGAAAATGCTTAAATGAAATAAAAGTAAAAACAGACTTTATTAATTATAATTACGTAGTTTCATGATTTTATAATTTTAATTTGCAATGTGTTTTCATTCAAACCAAAGGATTTATGATGTAAGTAGTGACTATTAGCGAAGTATTTAAAACACAATAGCACATTAATGTTACTGTGTGTAGTCACCTTCGCAGGCGAACCAGCGAATATTTTAACAATGAAAATCTCATTCATAAACACGAAAACGAAATTATCAGAATTTATCTGAGGTTTACGTTTAAACTCTAGTTTAGTTTTAAATCAACTAGTAACTACCGCTTTGAATAACTTGTGGTTGTTCCTGTATATAGAGAGGTTCCTGATTTATTTTGCTTGTGAAGTGAAACTACTTTAGCACCGTTGTGACACTAAACATGACAGAAATGAGATAGAATAATGGGTTTCCTCTTTGTGCGGTTCTTCGTAGCCTCCCCACTATTGTCCACTTTAGTTTTCTGAAGGTTTCACTTCTACCGCATGTGAATTGCACACTCCGTATTTTTTGTCAGAGGCGCTTTTTGAAAAAAAAAACGAGTGTGCTCTCTCTTGCTCCTACAGTGTGATACAGACAATAGGCCTGCAATGTGTCTTAGATATACGAAACGTAACTGGCTATGAGAGAAAGAGAGAAAGAAAATTATGCTCGCACGGCTCTCTCTTGTCCCTACAGTAATATACGAAACGTAACTCTCTCAACTTAATTACGCTGTCAGATAGGCGGATCATCTCTGACCTTGTACTATTAAATAAAATCATTAATAATTGCATTAACAATCCTGAAATTCTCGCCAAAATAAAATTTTACGTGCCGACCAGAAATACGAGGAAAAGTGCTACTTTCTTCTGTAACAATTTTAAAACAAACTATGAGGCTCATTCACCTATAAATAGATTACATAATTTTGGCAATAAATTTGGGAATATTGTAGACACGTTTGCAGATTCCGTATTAGTTATAAAACGAAGACTTTATAATTACTTTAATGAAATGTACAATTTTAATTTAATTAATTTTATTTTTTACTCTCAATTTAATCATTATATATTGTGTAATACGTACCTGCCTAACTATTAATATCTATCTTTGTAGAAGCCCACTAGGGGGTAAATAAATCAATAAATAAATGATGGAATTAATATAATGGAAGTTATCTGAGGTTTGTTCCATTTATATTATTTTATAAATAAAAGTGAGTTTTGCACGTCATTCTGTAGCTGAATATTGTAGATGTTTTTCCTTCTGTCCTATTAATATTATAAAGGCGAAAGTTTGTATGGATGTTTGAATGTATTGTATGTTTTTACTCTTTCACGCAAAAAACACTGAATGGACTTTAAAAATTCTTTCACCAATAGAAAGCTACATTATTTGCGAGTGATACAGGCTATATATATTGGTAAGCTCTGGCGTTATGAACAAGCTCTGGCGTTATGAAATTATTTATTATGCGATTGTTGTCCAGACGAAAAACAAATCGTTGCTTGGTAACTATAAGTAATTATTTTACGGGTGCTGTCATATGGTTATTTTTTTAGGTTATTATGGATGGATATCCCTTTGATATTTAAAATTATACTAATCTATACTAATATTATATTTGTGAAACTGCGTGTGTTTGATTGTTACGCTTTAATAGGTGGCACGCGAGCAGCTTGAAAAATTAATGGGGGGGAGGTGGGAGGGGGGAGTGAAGTGGGGATAGGGAAGGTGGAGAAGGCGGAGTGGGAACCCCCTAATACTATGCGAGCGAAGCCGGGGGCAAAAGCTAGTATTTATACATATTTCAGCAACTATAACGTAACATTTTTCTACCCATTAGCACACGTAAAACACTTCGAAATTGGAGTCATAGGTACTTAGATTCTTTGAAATTCATTCAGACATCGGTTTGTAGTGAGGTCATGTTATAGTATATTTATTAAACTTGCACAGTTTGGCCCAGCACTTTTAATATACGTGTACATAAATTAAAGACAAATTTAACACACGTAAATTAAAACGAGAGCGACGAACAACTTTACAGAGAGCGACGCTTCGTTGGTTCTGTACGTAAGTAAGGTTTCATTCTATCTTTTTTCTTTCGCCAGCTAAATCCTGTGTTTGTCTCTTTTTAGTTTCGCTTGTTCGTTTCATCATGTTTCAAATAACAACAACGGTGCTAAAGAAGTTTTCACTTCAAAACTCATATCCAACCCAAATATTAGTCAGTAGCTAAACTATATTTTTTCATAACTTTTTTCCTGTGAAATTTTATTTTCAATAAATTCTCTTTGAATTCGTCACAACTTTCCCGCGAGCAAGTACACCTAGGACTAGCATTGACAAAACGTCTGTAACGACGTCTGTGACACACGTCACAGGAGCGTGAACCGCGACGCTGGAATTAACTCGAACAGTGCGTTAAACAAACCGTAACAATGCGCAATCATTTCTGTAATAATACGCCTCATCCACTGTCATTATTCCTACATTATTATAACGAAGTGCGAAACAGAGTTATAACTTGGGAGGCAATGCTTCCATTGAAAACTCTTGTTCTTATTTTTTGTCCGTGTCATTATATTATAATATGTTTATTCTCTTCAATTATTTGTTCCCTTTCGAATTAATAGCTTGTTAAGCTATTAATTTGGAATATACATCTTTACCTTACTTTAAGTGCGTTTATTGAACGAAATGTGGAATGCCTCACAATGAGCAAAAACTTGCTGAAGTCGCAGATAAATTAAATTGCGAATCAATTGAACTGTAATCAATTGGTACATATATTTAGACATGGTTATGAAAGTAGGTAGGACAACAATTGTTGCGTCAACACTTGCATTTGAACCCTTTGTGACTCGTCTTGTTTTAAAACGTTGCAAATCAATTGGCACATATTGTCAGACACGTTAGGTTTTGAAAGTAGGTAGGACACTATATACATTGTTGCGTCAACACTTGCATTTGAATCCTTTGAGACTCGTCTTGTTTTAAAAAGTTGCGAATCAATTGGCACATATTGTCAGACAGGGTAGGTTTTGAAAGTAGGTAGGACACTATATACATTGTTGCGTCAACACTTGCATTTGAATCCTTCGAGACTCATCTTGTTTTAAAAAGTTGCGAATCAACTGACACATATTGTCAGACAGGGTAGGTTTTGAAAGTAGGTAGGACACTATATACATTGTTGCGTCAACACTTGCATTTGAATCCTTTTAGACTCGTCTTGTTTTAAAAAGTTGCGAATCAATTGGCGCATATTGTCAGACAGGGTAGGTTTTGAAAGTAGGTAGGACAATATATATCTACATTGTTGCGTAGTTTTTAAATTTATTAGTAGGTATCTACTTATGAAGTTTAGTAGAAAACACGAATAAAATATTTTTGTTTTATTTTTTAGTAGGTATCTGTGGTGTCTTTTCACGATAGAAATACCAAATGGAAGTAAAGATAAAAGTTTAAGAAAACTAATGGATTCTTTCCAATCTAAATAGGTTTTAATCTAAACAAATTTGTATTTTTATTATACTTTCGGCAAGAATTAATTTGGAGCGATTTGCTAAAATATTTTATAATTCTATGTAGGAGTACCAAATGGAAAATCTATTGTACATTAGGTTGTTCCTTAAGTAGCAATTAAAAAAAATAGTGTGCAATTCTCACGCGGTAGAAGTGAAACCTTAAAAAAACTAAGTAAACGAAGCACTTATTTATCAATGTGAAGGACGATTTTTTTCAATTTTTTGTAACCTTTTCATATACATTTGGTCATCTTACTCTTCGGAGTCGCTAGATGTCGCTTTCTTTTGTGTTTTATTTTGCCTGTTCGTTTTGGAATGGTTTGAAGGTTGGGTATTGATTTTACAAAAATACTTTTTTTTGGATTTCGTAGGATTCGATCCATGATCCGCTAAATGTCTGCAGAGGTTCGTCAGGTGATATATACCATTAAACCGAAGGAGGCTTGCAAGGGATCGCGGATTTATCGTATTATATTTGAACCGAGTACCTACCCATGAAATAAATAAATATTTTATTGTTATCTCATTCTCTCGCAGGCTAAATGCTATAGATGTATGTGTTTATCTCTTTTTAGTTTCGCTCGTTTCGGTTTCATCGATTTTCAAATCACAACGGTGCTAAAGAAGTTTTCACTTCAAAAAAATTAGATCCACCTTAACGTATCTACGTGCCTACTTTCGTAGGTAACTAAATGAAAAAATATCAGAATGAAAATTGAACTTTGTTGTACAAAGTTACGGCAAAAATGATTCACGGCACAGAGGGTTTTAAGAATGTGAGCGCTTGCCCATTTTAGACGGAAACCGTCAAACATTAATGCGCTGCTGAATAATTCATAAAACAAGAAATTTTATATGAAATTCCTTTGGAAAACTAGTATATCATCGTCATTAATTCATTAAATATTGCATTCCCGTGAGAAGTAGGTACTTTCCAACTTGGGAGATATTATTTACAGTCATAGGTGGCGGTGGTGTTCTAAAGTTTCGCGGGAGTTATTGACCTGTGTGACCTTCGAAGAAAATTCTATACTAGCTCCAGGGAGAAATCGTATGCACGTCATCAAAAGCCGTTCAGAAAAATCTTCCTTCTCGCACGTCGTGTATGAAAACGAAAAAGACAGAAGAGACTGGAATGTCGAATGTCTTTAATAATCGTATTCCTGTAAACATTTCGCGAACATGCGTTTCTTTCGAATTGTAGAATAACTATGTTATCTGTAGATATAAAAATAAGCAATAAAATTAAATGCGTCATTTCATGAAACTCACTGTATACTAATAAAATTAGCAAAGGATGAGGTAGAAATTTTATAATATTAATAAATTATTATCGTTTTAAAATGTAAAAGTTCCTATCCGGGACGATTTGTTTTTAAATTTGTAACACGATGATGTTCATGTGAAGAGAGGATATAGGTACCACCGACACACCGCCCGCTTGCCAGCCCGTTCGTCCACCACACACAGACATTCTCCTCTAATTATATATTTCAACCAATTTACACAAAACCTTGACAAATTATATACCTAAACCTTCCTCATGAATCACTCTATCTAATGGTGAAACCCGTTCGTGGTTTTTGAGTTTATCGCGAACAGACGCGGCGGGGGACTTTAATTTACAATATGTAAAGAAGGTAAAAAAGGAAAATTAGTAAATAATGTATATTTTCAGGGGCCCAACTGTCGGGAAATCAACTATCGGGTCACCGTAATGTTAACTTTGCGAATTTTGTGGTTCATATAAAAAATAATAAAAAACTATTCCAAATTCCCACCCTATTCTTAAACCCTCGGTTATCCTTTGATCACTGTATTTTTTTAATTTTGATTCTTGAAATTTTATTTCCTGTAGGTAGGTATGTATTTTTATCTACCGTAATTTTATTTTTATTATTTCTTTCTCACGTTAAAATACCTAATGATACTGATTTTTATATAAAACTAGCTGGCTGCCGGCATGCGTTGCAAAGCCATATTTAAAGAAATAAATTGTTTCTTCCTGCATGTCCTTTCCCGTGCGTCCCAGTCAGTATTCAGTCCCAGTACATTCAGTTTTCAGAGAGATCGCGTGCCACCTATAACAATTTTTTTATTAAAATTTTCTTTTTTCAAATATTACAAATATTCAGTTTTGAATATTATGAGAACAATCGATTAAATTTGGTACCTAAGATAATACGTAGGTATATAAGATTTAAAATATCTACAATTTAAAAACTCCAAAGATAATTCGTTTTTTACAAAAAAAAACAGCTGCCTGCTAAATTAGCATTCTTCAAATGTGCGAACTGTCAAACGTGCGAAGTTAAAATAGTCGTTAAGTTTTCGGAAATTATCTAATTTTCTGCGCAATTTTCTTAATTTTTCTTTCCGTAAAAACCTTCTACAAAGTATTAGAAAACTTTAAAAAAAAGATGAATGAAATATGTAAAGTTGTTCTGAAGTTATGGCGTTACTACGGAAAACAGGGATTTGTTTATATATATATATATATATACATGTAGAACAGTTTTCTCGGTTTACCCGCGTAACGTAGTCCTTAAAAGGACTTTTTAACTCCTGACGTTTCGGACAGATCAATCCGGGTACTTCGTTCTAGACATAAGAAGTGACTTGCACTCACTTAAGTTTTAGCTTTTGGACCGAACAGACATGCGAAAGCTATCAGTTTGAGACAAAAACTCAAGACATAAGGCCTCTGAAGATGGACAGTGTGATCTGTCCGAAACGTCAGGAGTTAAAAAGTCCTTTTAAGGACTACGTTACGCGGGTAAACCGAGAAAACTGAATAATAACGTAGTATTTATATAGCGCAGTTTTCAGTTTTGTGTTGTGGCGACACATCATTATCTTTCGCCATCAGAAAGAAGATACGAGAAACATATGATATTCGCGCGATACCGGCAAGTTACTTACTTGAGTACATACCTATCTACCTACGCCGGCACGGTGGACTTCGGCCGCCTGCCGCGCCGATAAATAATAATATCGCCACCGCCTAGAAAGGTCTAGAGTTTATAAGCCGCCTGAATATTCAGCACAGGGTATGTTCCAGTACCTTCCAGTGTACACATTGCCGGCGAATGGAACATTACTCCACCGGTCGCGCTGGTATATATAAAGCGACTAAACTCGGCGCTCGCTCAGTCAGTCCCAGACCATTAGTCGGTCAACATCTCAGCATGCAGTACCGGATTATCCCTAAGGCAGAGTAGGCAACTGCCTAGGGGTCCCGCATCGGCTAGGGGCACCGCGTCCCGAGAAAAACTGACTTGCTTCAATTAGCGAGCAACGAAGTTTCGGAAAAAGTCAGTTTTCAAGATGTTTTCATATTTTTTATTAGAAACATTTACAGATTAATAACATTAGGTACACGCATTAAAGAAAACAACAAATTATAATAATAATTAGGTTATAACCCAATAAATAACTAATGTTCACATCATGCACAAACAATAAATAAAAAGTCTGTAATTAAAACAAATATATAAACGTAGTTGTATTTTACTTTTCTTTCCTTCTTTTTGTTGCAACATTACCTACTTAGTATCCGAAATGATTGAAGGTGCCGTGTGTTATATTATATTATTATATTGGCATTTGTTTTGTTTTATTTCTAATTATATGTTTAAAATATAAATGTTGTACAAGCTTCATTATGCACTACCTGTCTGCTTGCTAAAATTCTTTGGGAAAGGTTGTCTGGAAGAGATCACTTTAGTGACAAGACGGTTCTTTGTAATAATTTTTTTAACAATATATATTTTTGTTTCTACATATGTATGTGTCCTTTTATGTGCAATAAAGGGTTATTGTATTGTATTCGTTTTCTTTATTAAATGAAGTGATGGCATACCTTTTGTAACGTAGTAAAAGAATTATCATCAGCAAAACTTTGAAAGCGTTTTTCTCGAAAGTTTTTTAACACGTTTTTCAACCTGGTTGACAACGTTTAAAAAAAAACTATACATTCGATTTGCATGCACCAAGTTACGTAATATGTTTTCCTAGGTAGTCAGAGGGAGTTTTTTTTTCGATTTATTTTTTATTTTTGGCAGCATTTTGAAGTGAAAAACGCCATTTTGGCTAAAAAATTTCAGTGAATTTGTTATTATAAAATGGTAAAAAAAACGCATCGCATCGGTCAAGTCAAATCAAGTCAAGATTTTGAGTTATGATGTTCACAAATTTCAGAAATATTGTTTGCGAGAAAACCGATTTACAATTTTTTATACTCGAAATATACTTGAATCGAGCATGAGGGCCGGTCGCTTGAAACGCTGTACCTTCGTTAGTTTTGCTCCGATTTATTTGAAATTTTGACACAATACTCAATATACTGACATGTTTTACATTCAGAAAAAATAAAAAATAAATTTTTAAAACCTTACTTACCCCCCCCCCTCTCCATAAAGTTTTGTTAAGGATTTCATTAAGGGAACAAGGAGGCGTTTGGAGGTTCCTTCAACCCCCCTCCCCCCCGTAAGGGGGGCCCCGAGACGTGCGTTGCCTAGGGGCCCCGACATGGTTAATCCGGCCCTGTCAGCATGTAACAGATCTCCGCACAAGTGCTCCTGCATGGCAACTCTACGCATCCAGGGCAGCTTCCCGAGGTCCATCACCACGTCTCAGCTCTAAGGCCCACCGTGTCTTCAGCTGCGCAGAACAGCTACATCCCGCGACTTACAAGGCTTGCGTCACCTTCAGTCCAGGAATCAGCTCACCATTTCATGGCACCCCGAAGCGCACCGTGCTTCGCTGCCATGGAAACACGCTCGCCTCGCCAGGACAACCTGCTGGTGGCTCAGCTCACCGAGCCACTCACCGTTCATCTCCGCGACTCAAAGCGTCGAGCAACGGCCTGGAAGATAGGTCATCTCCACCGCCAAGGTGTCGAGCAACTCGCTGACCTTCACCACACCATCTCCATCACCTCCGTACGCCTGCAGCATCTTATCACGGCACCCCGCATCCATCTTGTTACTGCTTCACCGACCCTCGCTACGTAGCC
The DNA here is from genome assembly GCA_929108145.2 of Limnephilus rhombicus. Classification (NCBI taxonomy): domain Eukaryota; kingdom Metazoa; phylum Arthropoda; class Insecta; order Trichoptera; family Limnephilidae; genus Limnephilus; species Limnephilus rhombicus. The sequence continues at coordinate 11,556,526 of OV815275.1, forward strand.
CAATAAACGACTGACTCATACATCGACTGACGCCTTTTATTTCACGTCCCGTCTCTACCGATCCGGCCCGCTCCCACAGTGTTATTTCACTTCAAGTGCGCAAAAGCCCTCTACACGAAAAAATATATATTTGTATTAATTACACGTAAATTTTCTGCGTTTGTATCGAGATTTTTTTTATACCCTATTTAATTTTAGCTACATAGGTATTTACAATAATCACATATTAAAACTCTATTAAGGCCCGGTAATAAGGTCCGTAAGGTATTAAGGCCCGGTAGTAAGCGCCCAAAAAGAAGAAGGGGAGATATGTAAATACGAATATTAGAGGGAGTGCGCTATTACTAAAAATGATAATATTTAAGCAAAAATTGTGAAAATGTTTAATAAAACATAATTCGTTTAAAATAGAGCCAAAATCTTGCGGGAAGTAGAAGCGAAACTTCACCAAAACAATCTCAACCAATAGGAACCTTGAAAAGTGACTTTATAATCAAAGCGGCCAATGAGCGCTGTTTGGCGATTTGTAGATACTGTAATGCGTCATTTTCGTTTGATCCAAATTTCGAATCACAACGGTGCTAAAGAAATTTCCCTTCAAAAAACCTTTTTGTAATAATTTTCATGGAAAACATTGCGATTTTTTTCTATCGTGGAAATTACAAATGATTACCGTTTCGGCATGATAAATGTAAAATATCATCTTCAAAAATAACATATATTTTTTAAGAAACTCCAAGAATAATATGTTATAAAACGGTAGAAATTCTGGATGCCGCGGCTTAACTTAAGCTATAGACATACCAAACTATCATGTCTTACATGCCCTACTGTCATATTTTTTGAAGTGAAAACTTCTTTAACGTCGTTGTGATTTGAAACACTATGAAACGAAAAATAGCGATCCTAAAAAGAAACGAACACTTTCATCGAGAGAATGGGTTAATATAATCGGTTTCTTCTTTTTGCAGTGATTCGTAGCCTTCCCACTCTTGACTACTTTAGTCCTATGAAGGTTTCACTTCTACCGCGTGTGAATTGCACGCTCTCTTAAAAATTGTATGTTTTTTTAAATATAAATACCTCACAAGAGTCACAGCTGCTGTCATCCGGAGCCAGTGAGACTTGGCATCGCCAATTGGGGTATGTTGTGAGGCCGAAGGCAACGAGGAGGGGAAGGAGATAGGGAAGAGGAACGTGGGGCAGTACCTGCTATTTCAAGCAACGTTTCAATTCTGGAAGGTAATCTTACACCAGGGCGATACTGAGAGTATCTTCCACCCTGGAACGTGCCGCAGATAAACTAATCATCATTTTAAATGAATTAATTGGGAAATAACACAAATTAATCAAAAAAAAATTATTTACTCAAGCCGGGATTCGATCCCGCGACGGTCGTCAGATACACATAACACCCAATGATCACTTGCGTACACTTTAAAATTAATAATTCATTATTATTATTTTAAAAACGTTTCGTGTAAAATCCCTCCATCCTTAGTGTCCTTTAAAAGCCACATAAACATGTTGGAATATCGTATTACGCTGGTATTAAAAACACTTCTCGACATTTATTTAAAATCTACGTGCGTTTTCACACGTAAAGGGGAAAAGGTTTTCATAAAATTACTCGTTTTAATATGGTTATAAAGTGTGTTGCGAAGGATAAAACTCTAGACATAAACACTCAGTGTAATTTTAATAAAGATGTTTTAATTAGTCGTGTAAATGGAATGAACGCAAGTATGGCTTCATTTTATTTTAAATGCCTGTACGCAGTTATATAAACCAATAGCAGTTATACTCTGCACGTCATCGGCGATCGTCCGAAAAGCCGTACATAAAAATCTTACTTCTCACACGTCTCGTACATTTTTTACATTAGCTCCATACAGGAGGCCCTGAGGAAAATAATTCCCCTCGGGGCCAATGTATTCTTTAGGTATGCTGTGTGGAGCGTATTTTTAGGAAAGTAAGTAAAGAAAGCTCTGGGAAGGAAAAAGGTATGGGGTGCATAGGAATCCGGGGGTGAATGTGACACCAACTCGAAAAATAACAATCGTACCTACATACATATTGATGAGTACAAAAAGTAAATTGATTGTAAAGTTTTAGAAGAATACGAAATTATTTTTTTTACTTTTAAGTGCATTTTTTGAAGTCGTTTTTTTTTTGTTAAAATTTTTGTTTATTTTTTGATTTTTAGTGAATCTGAAGTACACTAACTAATTTGTCTGGATATGGGTAGACCTACTAAATGTGCTGCTCATAGGAGACACACATTACTTGACCGTATCGACGTTACTGTAGGTGACTCATAGATCCGAATAGCCTATAAAAGATTCGGCCGAGTATCGTTAATTTGCTGCTAAGAATTGAAAAGTTCCGTTACTTTTTCATGGATCCCATAATAAGAATATAACCAAACTCTCATCAAACTACCCTTGAAGTACATCCTTTCCAATGAAAAAAGAATCATCGAAATCGGTTGGCGTGATATTGAGTTATTCGTCCATTTGTCGCGCACATACATTATACAAATTTAAGACTTACATGGTTTTCTCATGGATGCCATTGTTAGAACTGGACCAAATTGAAATGGGACCACACGGGAAGCACCAGCTTTCAAATAAAAAAATCGGTTCACCCAGTCGAAAGTTCTGAGGTAACAAACATAAAAAAAAAAATTAAAAAAATACAGTCGAAATGAGAACCTCCTCCTTTTTAAAGTCGTATAAAAAGGTATGGGGGTGGATAGCAATCCGGGGTTCAAGTGACGGTCGACGGTAAAAACAATATCCAATCTTCAAACTACTTTAAATAAACAGGCAAAAGAAAAGAAAGCGACATCTAGCGACTTTCTAGTTTCACTTTTAGAAGCGAAACTTTACCAAATAATCTCAACAAATACTTGAAAAGTGAGGTCATAATCAAAGCGACCAATGAGCGCAGACCTCGCGTATTTTCCGTTTCATATCTCAACCAATATGAGCCTTTAAAAGTGACATCATTATCAAAGCGGCCGATGAGCGCAATTGATGCGTCGCAGGTGAAGTAATCGTCATTTCCATTTCATCCGAAATCCAAATCACAGCGGTGCTGTAGAAGATTCACTTCCAACAAGCAAAAAACGAAACTTTTTTTTTTTTAACGAACGGTGTAGTAATATAATTCACACAAGATAAGGTAGACAATAATTTCATACTTAATAATAATAATAAAAATGTTTATTCATCAATAGATTTTTTTTTTACAATACTCATTTTATCTTTTATCATTGATTCTATTGATGAAAAGGTCACTGCTCTGCTACAATTCAGGATTTCTCCTGGAAAGCAGCTGGTTTTCAGCAGTGCCTTCAATATAAAGCAGAAAATAAATAAAATAAAATAAAAATGAATTAAAAAATTTAATTCAATTAAAATAACATAAATACAATTAAATTAAATTCCATACATAATAATTAATAATTCAATCAACTTGCTCGTATCCTAAAAATAATATGATATCATATAAAGGATAAAAATTCCTGCCGGGCAGGACTTATTTTTAGATTTGTAACACTTCGAATTCAAATGCCTTACCATTTCTATATGATAAAAGGTGACTATCAATTTTGTATATTGAAATTTACAAAAATTGATTTTAATAGTTGAGATTTATTATTATCATTATCTTTATTTATTATCTTCTTCTTCAATGATAAATAAAATTGTTTTCATCGAAGTTAAAACGTTTCTAAAAATTGCATGTAAATTCGCAATGCACAGGAGGCAATGGTGATTTTGCTTTTATAGTCCATGTCAGTGTTAATGTGCGGTTTAACATCTCCGAGTCGGGGCTTTTATAGCAGGTTCATTAAGCAGCCATCAAACTGCAGTCAGGCGCCTTTCTTCAGTCGATTGAGCTGTTTGGCTGCATCTCGATGGACTTTGGAATTGTTCGTTTTACGAGAATTGAAGGGAGGTTATTAAAATGATACTGCCTAAGTATTCAAATTGACACGACGTATGTGATGTTGTTAACGTCAGCATTGCAGATAATTGTATGCACTCCGATGGTGGGAGGAAATGTTTAACATGGAATTTTCAGGAGAGTTGAAGTATTTTAAACAGATTAATTATGGTCACTTGATTAGTCACTGAAGATAGCTTAATTAATACGTTTTGTGGGCGTGTCCGTGAGGATAAAAAAATAAGTTTTCACTTCGCATTGTACAATCGATCAAACATAATTTAAAATTTCTATATGTTTTAAAGCAGATTATCGATTTAATTGGCCTGCTTGTGTTCTTTCCTCTTAAAACACAGATCTCTTTAAGATCCAACTTTTTGAAGTAAAACTTCTTTACGCACGCTTGACTTGGGGAGTAAGCTGGTAAATGCATGACGAGAGCGTTACGAAAAGCGAGGCGAACGGTTATATAAGTTAGTGAAGATAGAAAAAGATAGAGTTACGTTTCGTATATTACTGTAGGGGCAAGAGAGAGAGGTGCGAGCACACATTTTCTTTCTCTCTTTCTCTCATAGCCAGTTACGTTTCGTTTATCTAAGACACAGTGCAGGCCTATTGTCTGTATCACACTGTAGGAGCAAGAGAGCACAAGAAAGCACACTCGTTTTTTTTTCATTTTAAAACTCACTTTTTTTACATTTGTCATACAAATAAGGCCCTGATGAAAATAATTCCACTAGGACCTATGTCATATTTGGGGTTTCTGAGTGGAAGGAATTTATTGAAGGGGGGGAGAGGAAATTCTGGGAATGAAAAGGGGTAGGAATCTGGGGGGTTAATGTGTCCAGGAGGGACAGAATGAATCCAATACTGCGGTGCAAGGCGATAGGTCAAGATAGTCCCTCTAGAGAGGTCGACTAGGGTCCACAATTATATTTATTTGTTCTCACAGGGACCACGAAGTACAAGAATGAGCTCTTCTTGGATTTCTTCAGCTTCCTCTCCAACAATAATACCAAAAGGGTAATGAATCGGCTTTTGAATACCTTTCGATTCGGTTTTGTAGTAAAATCAACGAATATGTGGCTGATCAAATTTTAGCGTACCACCTGTGATCCACGGACCACCGGTGGGGAACCACTGATCTAGAGAGATTAAAAGGTCCCCACCAATCAGTCTCTACCGTTCCGGCCCGCCACACAGTAGGTGAGCAAACGTAATCGCAGCTAAGATCTAGACAAACCCATGAACCCGAGAACCCCTGCTAAGTCACCAAACTTAACGAATTACTTGGGGCGACCTATGGCAGAGCTGTTGGTAATCCAATAAATGGTTGCCGGGGCGGCACTATCCACACATGCCTCCCAAATTGAAACTCTTTCCTTACCTCCAAAAAATCCTCCAGCATCCCCAAATATGACTTAGGCACGAAATTGTGTCCCCCGGTGCCTCCTGCTCCTGGTTAGAGATAAATTAAAAAGGTAAATTGACCACACAAATTTTCTTCAAATTGTTTTGTATTTCTTGGGAATTAACTATGTAACAATTTCTACACATTTTGTTTTGAATAGTTTTATTTTCCATGTGCATTTGTTACTTAAAATTTATTTTTCTGCTACCGGTTTCAACACATTCATGTCCTTCACTAGCAAACTTAAAACTAACTTAACAATTTTTATACAAGTAAAAAATCTGTTTTAAGATTTTCACGGCCAAAAGCATTTTCGTTATTTGTTTTTGGGGTGTTATGCCGTGTTGCGCTACCTCCTTCTTTAGCCAACGATTCGGACATCGTTGCAGTGTCCATCGTCAGGGCAGATCCGGCAGATCCGGTAGATGTGCCGGATCATCAGGGCAGATGAAGATGGCAGATGAAGATGATCAGACACTGCAACGATGTCCGAAACGTTGGCTAAAGAAGGAGGTAGCGCAACACGGCATAACACCCCAAAAACAAATAACGAAAAAGTAAAAAATCTAATCATTTCTGAACTTGTATCATTTTTTTGGTTAGTTTTAAGTTTGCTAGTAAATGACACGAAACCGGTAGAAGAAAAATTAAAATTTAAGTAAAAAATGTACATGGAAAGTTTAAAAAAAAGGTAAGACTCTCCAAACAAAGTTTTCTTCAAATTGCTTCAGATTACAGTTCTAGGTATAGATATCTCTTCAGTGGATGCAGTGCATGTTATCTCTTGTAGGCAGGAACTCACGTAATGTTTTCTTAGAAAAATCATTCGGGCGTATAGGTATAAAATGAAAATAAATTATTTGTATGTAGGTATCTAATAAATTAAATTACACAACATGTCGTGTGCACGGTAATTAAAAAGATAGTTATGATGTGTGTTAATTATGGGATTGTTATTTTTATTCCCGGAATGAGTTTTTTCAAACTCACTGGGAATAATTTATTATTAACAATGTAAATTTTGTTGATAATGTGTTATCAATTTAAATAAATAAATACATTCTGTTCACTAATCCGACAGATATGAGAAAAACTAAAAAATATCCCGGGAATTCCGAATTTAAAATCTATCTGACGTGTATGTGAAATGTGTGAGTTTTGAATAATTTTCTGAGCTTGGTAGTCTATAGGTACCAATCTGGTTTAACCTTACTTACACGATTTGGTTTTGTGTAAAATTAAAATAAAAAACCGCGCAAACGGCGCATAGTTATCAGGTCTCGAGGGTATTTTATCAGTGGGTCGAAATATTTCTGTTCTGCAACAAAATCCACACAAAAGGAATATTTTTGAAGAAAAACTTCTTGCTTCTTTCACGGTCAGCTATATGTCTGGATTTATTCGTGTACGCACCAGAAGGAAAAAAAATGTGTACAGTTCACACGCGGTAGAAGTGAAATATTCAGAAAACTAATGTAGACAAGAGTGGGGAGTCTACGAAGAACGGCACAAATAAGAGACCAATTAATCTATCTCGTTCTCTCTCAGGCTAAATCCTATAAATGTACGTGTTTGTCTCTATTTAGTGTCGCTTTTTCATTTCATCGCGTTTAACTTCAAAAACATTGTGTATTCGAAAGCACTTCAATGAACAGAATTAAAATAAAAACACTTTATTTTTTTAGTTGCGTTGCAACGCAAGCCGGGTACTCGCTAGTTATTAAATAAAAACAAGTAACTGTAACTCGAGTTTCGTAATGAAACATGATATAAATAACGTAGGAAGGTGTTTCACGTAACAATTTTTTTTCTCGGAAAAGACAATCATGTCCGAATTATGTTTTTTTTTTATGTGAGCGTGGGCGCCGATATAATTGAACGATATTCTTGTTAAAAAAAACAATCACTTGCCGTACGGTATACACCGTAGATAATATGCCCCCTAGTTTTAAAATAATGAGAAAGTTTAAGTATTAATAGTCCAATTGAACAGATGCTCAGATAGAGAAATCAATGATGTTTATTCGAGCAACATTTTTTATTATTATTCTTCATGTAAAATCATGAGGAACATCTAAATAGCGAGCAACTCGAACGAATAAATAATTGCCTTCTGTTTTTTTTTTACGTACAAACTGCTTGTTAAATCAAACATCTCAATCTGTTCCCGGGTCATCCGTGAATTTGTTCCACTTTTGAGTTCATTCACAGTGATAAAAAAAATCGAGTGCAGTTTACACGCGGTAGAAGCGAAACTTTACCAAAACAATCTCAACCAATAGTGAGGTCATAATCAAAGCCACCAATGAGCGCAGACCTATCGTAATTTCCGTTTCATATCTCAACTAATAGGATTCTTTAAAAATGACATCATTTTCAAAGCGGCCGATGAGCACAGTTGATGCGTCGCAGGTGCACTAACCGTCATTTCCGTTTCATCCGAAATCAAAAAGTTTTACATTCTCTCTAACATTCGTATTTACATATCTGTCCATCTTCTCTTTTTGGGCCTGTACACGGCGCGTTAACGAAGTATTGAATGTGGTTGACCTAACAAAAAAAAATCAACAAAAAAACGACCAATATCGTGCAGTAATCGTTATTTCCGTTTCATCTGAAGTCCAAATCTCAGCGGGTTTATGGAGGTTTCACTTAAAAAAAATCTAAAGAAGCGAAGCTAGCGAAAGGTATGGGCGAGGAGTTACGCCGCTTTTCAAACCTTAAACGATTTCTGTATCAACGTCATGCTGGCATTAAAGTTTGGCGCTTACTGTACACGTAAACATATACGTGGTCTAGGACTTGTGTGTCATTCGTGCACTAGGTAGTAGTTATCCACTTCAACAGTAACACATCGCGCATCCACAGAAGTATAGAACAATGGCCGATCGTGACCGGCGTTTCTCTCGTCCCGTGAATTCCAGGAATGTCCCTCGCCTATCCACAATAGTTCGGAGGTCCGGGCCCCGCGGCGAGCCTCCCTGTAATTACTGGGCCCTCAATTCGGGAGCCCGGGGGCGGGCCCGACCCTCGTCTCTAGTCCCGCTCGGGAAGGGCCCCCTCCGCCCGCCGCACACTGGACCAGCCTGTCTAATTATTTACAAGAAAACATTTGCATTGCAATAAATCTTCGACAACACGTCTTATATGAGTAAACGGCATTTAGATAATTTATAATAGGGTGTAATTTTATCCATTACAAATTTATCCGGTGCCTCTTCCTTAATATCTGTCATCCGTAAAACATAGTATTAATTAATAAGTCTATTCCGCAGTACCAATATCTTATTAAAACATTTATTCAGGTAGGGAGGCGGGTATGATATCGCCGAGAAACATCTTTTGAACAACCAACGCGTATGTAGCAGGTCACCCCAAGTGGTACGCTACTTTTGGTGATTTAGCAGGGATGCCCAGGTTAATGGGAGTGGGGTTTATCTAGGTCTTGTTAGTGAATGAGTTTTCTCACCTAATGCGTAGCGGGCCGGATCGAGAGAGAGATGGTTGAGGGAGACCTTTTGATCTCTCAAGCCGGATTCTCTTGACCCATCATCGTCCTGTTTCGTAGTGGAGGAACGGATTCACACATCCATCACTCCTGGACACATTGACCCCCAGATTTCTACCCACCCCTCATACCTTTTTCCTTCGCAGAACTTTCTCACCTTCCTTTCCCTATAAAGACCCTCCTTACAGCATCCCCAGGATAACGTAGGCTCTGAGGTATTTTTTTTCCTGAGGGTCTACTGTGTGGAGTTAATATTAAAAAATATATGGTTATACTGGAGGGGTTATATTTCCCTTTCCCGCTTAATCACAGGAGACCAAATTTGTCCCAGCTCACATAGATCTAATATAAATCGTTGTAGGTATCTCCCTTAATGTCATGGTGAGAAATGTGAAAGATAAAACTCTAATAAAATTTTAATGTGCACCTCTATGCAACCAAAGTGTCTGATAGCAATTTGAGAAAGATGTACTTATATATTTTCGAAAAAATTTAATCATATTATTTTTTTACGAAACGCCAAAAACGTGAGGTTATAATAATGTTTATAACACATTTGTCTAATAACATGTACGTGTGTTTTTCTGTTTTTCGTGTTATTTTAGATAGAAAAAAAAACGTAAGATGAGGTGAGCCATTTTTTAAACTTTTTATGTTTGTATTAAAATTTTTAATATTTCAAAAATTATATTCTAATCTCTACATATTATAAAGCAAAGTCTTCTGTTCGCGATAAACTCAAAAACTACTGAACGGATTTTCATGCGGTGTTCACCAATAGATATAGTGGTATAATTTGTCAAGGTTTTGAGTAAATTGTTTGAAATATAAAGGAGAATCTCTGTATGTGGTGGATGACGGGCTGGCAAGCGGGCGGTGTGGATTTGAATTGTACGCCAATCTACTGTGTTTATACCAGCCCGGGCAGCGTATTTCCAAACCTATAGAAAAACCTATAAACCTATTAACGCGCTTGCACAGCGCGGGTGTAAACTGTGCGCCCTAAAGTTAAAGATTAGACTTACGGATTTTCAATACATCGTTTGTATGGAAACACTATGATATAGTGTAGTACGGTAACGACAATTTACATTTTAAATATACCTCTATATTGGTTATTTTTTATCACATTGCAAAAACCAAAATTGATCTAAAATCTAGATAAAATAATCTTTCTGATGTGTATATTAGAAATTAATAATTTAATTTCTAAATATTAAAATTTTGATATTGAAAATGTAAAGCGACTGAACCAGTATAGGTTTTGGATATACGCGCCCGGGCATCGCCGGGGACTTCAGCCGGGGACTTCAATAATATTATTTGTAAACGTATTTCATATGTTTTCGGATATTTTCAGAAAAAAATCGTTTATTTGGATTTTTGACCTTCTAAAAAATACGCCCGATTTGTGAGGTGTAATGTTGATTTTTTTCTTTCCCTATTTATTCCCTGACCCACTGTGCGGCTGGGAGACCGGCCAAGGTATAATGGCCGCCACCTCCGTCAATTACAATAAATTATTATTACGTGTTTTCGCATGCTGCTCTTCTCACGACATTCACCCGTTTTTGCTCCTGTTCAGAGAAATGATTACTTTTAATAACAAAGCCTTAATAGATTTTCCAAGGTTGAACTGTTCCATTTGCGAATTTGATTTTAACTCCTCAGGCCTCGGGCCTATTTTGACGGAAGGTCAACGTATTTCCACTTTGCAATAAAAACCATACAAATGAAATATTTTTGAACGCTTCTGAATAAAATACCTATTTTTGAATGGCGATGAAATTCAAAACAAACAAATAAAATAATTTAAAAACAAACTCACCTTACAAAATTACAAGTGTGCAGTTAACAAGTGGTAGAAGTAAAACCATCAGAAAACTAAATTAGACAAGAGTGGGGAGGATATGAAACACCGCACAAAGAGGAGACCGATTATACTATCTTGTTCTCTCGCAGGCTAAATCCTGTAGATGTACATGTTTGTCTCTTTTTTAGTGTCGCTTTTTCGTGTCATCGAGTTTCAAATCACAACAGTGCTAAAGAAGTTTTCCTTTGAAGAAAATTTCAAACATATTTCATTAGGCAAATGTATTATAAACGTTATTGTCAACTCTCTTTTTTATAGTTTCATGAAAAAATAATAAGTAATAAAATATTCCAAAAGTTTAATTTAAAATATTTTGCGGTTAATTTTTAGATTTAAATATAAAACATGGGGTTTTCTCTTTCCAACACCGTTTAAACCGTGCTTCTAACCATGATAGTAAGGGAGGTACAACGATTTCTATGAGTTCTATATTCTTGTTGTTGTACCCGAGTTGTTCCAAACCGAACATAGTAGTCTGAGGGGTTAAGATCAATAGCTACTGTTTAAACGGGGTCGACTTCTTCTTGCGCCCTTGAGATGATGTTTCACAAAATGCGGAAACATGAAGAAAAAAATGTTTAGTTTTGATTGTAAGATCCGTAACGAGGTGCAGTGGTCTAACTTCCAGCGATTTCATCTATAAAAACATCAGATATTGCCTTTATTCTTTTAACCGCAGACACAAAAATTTTCGTCGTTCCAACGCAAATCTAGATAAATATGAATTTAACTTCAAAGTAGAAGGCTTATTGATATTTGGTTCCGTCCACACGCTGCCCGCACAATGCTCTGTGTCGTTCCCTGTTAGCAAATAAATAATTAAGCAGTCAAAAGGTCAAAATAAAGCGCATGAAATCAATTGATTTTCTTACGGTATCCCCTTAATTTTCAAGTATTTATTAATCGTCATGCTAGTTGACAGCAGCTCGGTATGTTATGCAGACGTCAAACAATTAATAAAAAATAATAAAAATAACATTATTTATTTTTTTAATTTTTGACTTTATGATTAAAACCATAAATTGTTATATTTAATTAAATGAACACAATATTAACGAAACTATCGAAAATCCCACAGGTGCCAATCAATATCTTTTTCTAATTTTTCTGACTCCAGATTTTCGATTGAGTTTTGATAATATTGTCTTCTTCTAATTAAATATTATCTTTGGGGGTGCTGTACGGAGTGTATTTTTAGGAAAGGAAGGAATGTAAGTTCTGGGAAGGAAAAAGGTATGAGGGATGGGTCGGAATCTGGGGGTCAGTTTGTCCAGGAATGACGGCCGTATGAATCCATCCTTCCCACTGTGATAGTCCTGCAGGAGAGTTCCTAAGGTCCCCCTCAACCAGTCCCTACCGATCCGGCCTACAACGCAGTTAATGGGCAGATGCATCCGCCGCCAAGACCCGGACCCCTGCTAGGTCACTGAACGTAACGAATCACTTATCACTGGGATAATCTATGGCAGTCATAGATTACTATTTATGGAAGTCACTGACTTAGAGTTTGATTAGTTATGGAAGCCACTGAGGTAATCTATGGCAGAAGTGTTGGTTATCCAATAAATGGTTTTCGGGGTGGCGGTACTTATTCCCGCCTCCCAAATTGGACTGAGCCATATATTTAGCTATTCCCCTCTTTTTAATTTTTCGATAATACTTTCACTACATATAATACTAACAGGTACTACACTTTCAAACGGCTAATACGAGTGTGTTTTAGACCACACAACTGAAGTAAAACTTCTGCTCCATCTATATGATAAGAAGAGAGAAAGCACTGCTCTCTCTTGCTCCTACAGTGTTATACAGACAATAGGCCTGCACTGTGTAACGTAACTGGCTATGAGAGAAAGAGAGAAAGAAAATGTGTGCTCGCACCTCTCTCTCTTGCCCCTACAGTAATATACGAAGCGTACTCGCTTTTCGTAACGCTCTCGCAACGCATTCGCCAGCTTACTCCCCAAGTCAAGCGTGCGTAAAGAAGCTTTACTTCAAAAACGTCAGTAGAAGCACATATAAGAAGAACTTCAATAGAAGCACGTATAAAAATAACGTCAATGGAAGCACACATAAAAAGAACGTCAACAGAAGCACACATGAAAGAAGCACATATAAAAACAACATCAATAGAAGCACATAAAAAGAACGTCAAAAGAAGCACATATAAAAATACCGTCAATAGAAGCACACACAAAAAGTACGTCAATAGAGGCAAACCTAAAAATAACCTCAATAGAAGCACACATTAAAAAAAAAACAATTAAAATCGCTAGAAAAGGTCGAAGAAGGTGGCCAGAAAAGTAGACACCTCACTACGCAGATATAATAAAAAATTCTATAATGTTCGGCAGTTACATAAAATTTAATGAAAATTGTATATCGTTAACCATTAAGATTCCGAGTCTATTTTGTCTTCGATTCAAATCTCTTTTTAAAATCGCGTTGACGGTTCGCAGTATCACGAGCTAACATAGTAACGTAACATGTCACTGGTCACTGGTCACCACATATAATTTATATAACCAGTGACGGATTATTCACAATTCAGAATAGGCAACAACAGCCTATTAATCGAGACTAAGACTAATTTTCCTAAAGTTATTACCAAAAATTAAATTGAAAAGTTCGTGGTACCTTTTTTCAGTTATATCTGCGGTGTTAGGTATAAATTAATAATAATCAATATAGTAAAGGATATTGTTAATATATAAAAACCAATATAGTAGGTACAGGATCAGGTTTATCCAATGTCGTTCTGTATAATTTATAGACTCCTGGTAGAAATCGAGGAATCATCTAGGTAAATAGAATAGAATGGTCGTGTCCTACCAGTTAGTAAATTGCGTGTAAAAAACGCCAAAATCCCTTGTGTGTGGTGAGAATATTTTTCTTAATTAATGAAGACAATATTAGCGAAACTCAATCGAAAATCTGAAACAGAAACATCATAAAAAGATACGGCCACATCTGGGACTCGAACCCAGGAACTTTAGCTTTCCAGGTCGTAACTCAGAGTTGCGAGTTGTTTCCAAAGGAAATAGAATCCGGAAAGCCAAATCATCGCCAATTTTCCAAAATATTTATTTTGAATATTACCCATCATATCTCTCTATCAAGTTTCTCCATCCATTGAAATGATGTCTAAGATTGTTTCAATAAAAATAATCAGAGTGTGCAATTCACAAGCGGTAGAAGTGAAAACTTCAGAAAACTAAAGTAGACAAGAGTGGGGAGACTACGAAGCACTTTTTTTATCAATGAGAAGGATGATTTTTTCCATATTTTTTGTCGAATTTCAGTGGAACTTTTCCTATACTTTTGGTCATCTTTTTATTAGTATTTGTGTTTCCTTGTTTGGGACCGCTAGATGTCGCTTTCATTTGCCTTTTCATTTTAGAATGATTTGAAGATTGGATATTGATTTTACAAAAATAAAAATATTTTTTTAGGATTTGATCCTTGGCTCGCTGAATGTCTGGCCACTGAGATTCGCCAGGCGCTTTATACGACTCCAGATACTAATATCTACAGTTTGTATGTCGGACGAATATCTACAGCTTATATGTTGAACTAATATCTACGAACTTCAGAGTGTTGACTAATATCTACAGAGCTAAGGTCGGACGAATATCTATGACGGTCCCAGTGTTGACTAATATCTACAGAGCTTAGGTTGAACTAATATCTACAGAGCGTAGGTTGGACTAATCACCTAAATGTGTCCAATAGTCCGATATTAGGGATTTTTACATACATACTTACATAAATTAAGTTTTTTAAACTCCATACGCAATATTACGTTATTCCAATACGCTATACATAATTGCAAATCCAACCTCTGCCAGTGCTGTAGATATTCGTCAACACTTTGGTCCTCATAGATATTAGTCAGCAGTTTGAGCTGTAGATATTCCTCAACACTTTGGTTCTCATAGATATTAATCAACAGTTTGAACTGTAGATATTCGTCAACACTTTGGTTCTCATAGTTATTAGTTCGATTTTTTCAGTTTTTGGAATTCCTGTAGATATTACTAGACGCCTCCCTTTATACCACTACACTAAAGGAGGCTTGCGTGGGACTGTGGATTTATCGCATGATATTTGAACTGAACACCCGTGCAATAAATACATATTTTATTGCTATCTCATTCCCTCGTAGGCTAAATCGTATAGACGTATGTGTTTGTCTCTTTTTTTTGTGTCGCTTTTTCGTTTCAAATCAAATCACACCGGTGCTAAAGAAGTTTTCACTTCAAAAAAATATATTATAACACTTTTTCGTGGCTGGAAGAGGGGATCTTCAAATTATAAAGGGCCTCAGATGTCTAAATCCGGGACTGGATGTGACACACTACAGGCTATGCTGTGTGAGACATAGCACATAGCTCGCGGGGTGAGTGGCGAAGGGAAGGCGTCGCGCAGGAATGGACGTAAATCATAACTCGCGCCGTCCAGTCTCCAGTACGGGAGATACCGCGATTAAATTGTTGAGTGACAGCCGGAGTTATTTAACGACAATACTCGGAAAGTATCCTCGTCATAAAAATATATTATTTTGTTTATTCATCGCTTATAACGCGCTTCTTGATTCCTCGATTTTGTGACACGATTGTGTGACCACGAGATTGAGTAGTCTTATTTTTTATAGTTATTTACCTCCATTACACACGATTAATTTTAAAATACAAATAATTATTATGTAATTTTTTTAAGCCAGATATGGTTTAGAAAACAGAAATTTTGAGCTTATGTGAATTTTATATCCCAATTTTTGAAGTGAAAACTTCTTTAGAACTGTTGTGATTTTAAACTCGATGAAACGGAAAATAGCTACAACAAAAACACATACGGCTGTAGGATTTTGCCTGCGAGATAATGAGTATAATCGGTTTCCTCTTTGTGCGGTGATTCGTAGCCTATCAGTCTCCCCTGTGCGGTGCTTCGTTGCGTTCCCACTCTTGCGTTAGCTCCACAAAAGAGGCCTGAGGAAAATAATTTCTCTTAGCGCCTATGTTATTGCTGTGTGGAGGGTCTTTTTAAGGAAAGGAAAGAGAGGAAGTTCTGGGTTGGAAATAGGTGTGAGGGATGGGTAGGAATATCCATTGTTTAGGAGTGACAGACGTATGCATCCATCCCTCCATTTGCAGTGTAAGGCAATGGATTGCGAGTCCGGCTGGAAAAGGCTTCCTTATTTAGATTCTTTCGATCCGACCCGCCACGAAAAAGGTGGGCAGACGCATCTGCCGCCAAGACCCGGACTGACCCCATGAACCCGGGCACCCCTGCTAAGTCACCAACGTAGCCAATCACTTGGGATTACCTGCAGCAGAGGTGTTGGTTATCTAATAAATGGTTCCCTAGACGGCGGTACCCGTAACCGCCTCTCAAATTGAATTTTAGACAGATTTTCTTTAAATAGTCTTCTTGTAGCTACCTATACCAGAAAGAGTTCTTCATGATTTGTGTTGTTAATTATAAAAAGCCTCCGAAAGATGTCGTTTATTAATGACTTTACAGACAACTGTTGCAATTCGTACAGTCGTTTCATTCATACAGTCCGCCTCGGAACAGGAATACCTAGTGAGGAGGACCGTAAACAAACCACTTTATTTTGTATTTTTACTTATTTTGTATTTTTACTTATTTTGTAATTTTACTTTATCTTATAGGTATTGTCATTAAAATAAAAATAAAATAAAAAAGTATTTGCGATTTAATGGAAGATATTTGTAGTTATTACTTTGGAAGTTTGATGAAATGTAAAATCAAAATTCAAAAGAAAAAAAGCATTCCTTTGTTTTTAGTTCTTTCGAGTTCTGTTATTCCTTCAGTGTGGGCCAGTTGTTTCAAAAATCTGAAAATAATAATAGAACTTAAATGCACTTGAAAATTAACTTGGAAATTTGATGACATGTTCAAATTCTCCGAAATAACCCGTCGAAGTCTCAAATCGTCGCCAATTGTGAGCTCTGGCGTCATAAAATTTGTATTAAAAATTACATTAAAGGCGCGCGAGTTGTTGAAAAATGTATATATATATATATAGTTTAGCGGCAGGGAGGGAATTTAGGAGGGGGAACGAAATCCGGAATAGGCGGATGGGAACGAATGAGGGAGGTTTGCTAAAGAAGGAGGGTAATGTGTAAGGGGAATGCAGGAGGGGAAGGAGACGCGGGGTGAGGACGAAGAAGGGACAGAGGGAGGGATTGTGGTAGGGGATATCAGGGGATAGATTTGGTAAATCTGCGCTTCTCACACGTACAGTTGCATGAGGTCTGCTCAGCTTCGGAAAACCTTCTGATTTATTCGTGTAAGCACCAGACGGAAAAACAAAGAATATTGTGCATCCAAAGGGACTCTAATATAAACAGAATGAAAACACAAACCCTTTCGTTCGTCAGTGGCATTGTAACGCACGCCCGGGACTCAATAGTATATTATAAAGTACAACCGGTATGACGGTTAAAAATGTAAGATACTCGCGTATATCGCGTCATACATTCATCAGTGACATACGTCTACTATTATTCCATAGTCTCCGACCTACGTTCATTACACTTGGCTAAAAAATATATATCTTTTTACAACGGCACAGCACAACCATTCACGAAAGTGTAACTTCCATGAACGACAACTATATGTCTAAATAATTTTTCATAGTCACCAGTCAATCATAAATCATAACTGACCAAAAAATCCTCGCAAAGCTGGCCACCATCACGTCACATACCTGAGTCCCATTATCTGGACACATGGCAGGTCACCCCACAGCAGTCCCTCCTTCATTACGGCTACTGTTAACAGCCAAACATCTGTTCAAGTCTACTAGTGATCCGACGGCCTTATCGCGGCGATCAAATGGGAATGTATAATACGTAGATTCGTTATTATTTATTTCTCAAGTGCTTCTATTTTCAATGTTTTCTTTTTTGTTTTTTTTTTTTTTTCATAAACGTCCCATTGCGAGTTACAGGTTGAATACTGCGTTTTAATTGCAGAGTAGGAAATTTTCAAATATTGAATTTCTTTATAATTTTTTTTATAAAATATTAATAATGTGAGAAGATTTTGTTGTTGTTTGTTTTTGAAAAAACAATTTTAAAAAAAAATCAATTTAATTTTTTATATGTATATAAAAATGAAGCGCTAAATGTGTTGCTAAGCGCAAATCTCGAGAGCAGCTGAACCGATTTCGCTAATTCTTTTTTTAGAATATTCCTTGAAGTACGAGGATGGTTCTTACGGAGAGAAAAATTAAGAAAATTGCGCAGAAAATTGTATAATTTCAGAAAACCTAACGACTATCTCACGTTTGACAGTTTGCGTGTTTGAGAATGACATTTTGCAAATCAGGATTCTATTTTTGAAAATCTTTAAGTTGATAAATTTATTTAAAGTAGGTACTCCGAATAGGTAGTAGGTAATAGTTTGAATCGAATCAATAATTTTAGAGATTTTAAATAGGTACCTATGTTAGGTACCAAATTTAATATACATGAAAAATGGAAATTTGAATAAAAATTGTAAAAGGTGGCACGCGGGCTGTTTAAAAACTCAATGTACTGGGATTGAATATATGGAACGCTGATAATTATAAGCAATGATTATCAGCTTGAAACACTCATCTACATTGAAAAAATCTTCCGAGAAAAGATACTTGCCGCCAACGGGACATGAACCCGTGTCCTTCTGATTGCCGGTCAGCTACTCTTGACCACTGAGCTATGGCGGCTTATCTAATACCCGCCAAATAATTCAATATATACTAGTGTTTCATTGAACAATTACTGTTTATTACATTTTTTCCACCTGAAAACAACGAACTTTATTTTTGTGAGAAAGACATTGTTAGTGTAAAATCTCTCGCTAGGTGGCGTCGAGACAAATTATGTCTACATTTTTTGGGGAAATATTTTACCTTGCCAAATATTAATTATTATTTTTATTTGATAAACTAACGTTTAAGACGAGATTTTTATGCATAGCACAAAGGGTAACAATTATTATAAGCAATAATTATCAGCTGGTAACTTATATATAAAAATAATGTCAGCTATCCCCGGGTACAGTACGTCCCTTAACACCCTGAATAATGTGTATAATATTAACCATACGTATGAAACAGCGGTACCTAGTCAACAACAGAAAAAAAAGTTAACATTTCGGTAAAGTTTTCGGCTAAATCTTTTTTTGTGCCTTGCCGAGTTGTACCGGGTCAGTGGGTGACCTTCGGGCATGAATGGCTGACGTCACGGGCTGAGGGAACATGGCGCCATGGGCCAGCTTT
Source organism: Limnephilus rhombicus (assembly GCA_929108145.2). Lineage (NCBI taxonomy): Eukaryota > Metazoa > Arthropoda > Insecta > Trichoptera > Limnephilidae > Limnephilus > Limnephilus rhombicus. Next base: position 11,575,565 of record OV815275.1, read on the forward strand.
GAACTTCGAAGGTTCACCGACAGATGTCGTCTCGTATGATTTACTATCTGCAACAAATATATATTCATATTTAGTAATTTAGTACGCTTATATGCTTTTTGTGGGGACCGCATTTTATTATTTATGGTTATGGCTGTCACTTAATACTTGAATCCGATGTAAAATATTAATTTACAACTTGACTACTTGGATATGACGGTCAAATTCTTTGTGGAGGTGAAAGGCCGATACTTTGACTATTTGCATAAAAAAATTCTTAAGTGCCTGTCTAAATCATAGAAATCAATCACTAAACATACAAACCAACACAAATGCGTTGTTAACTCATACAGTAATGAAATTGATCCAAAGTTTAAATTAAATATTTTTCGATATGTATTCCTTTCTACCAAGTCCATTTTGAAAAAAGCGAAAGAATTAAAAAAAATTAAAATATCTCCAAATATTATAAATTAAAGTCCTTCGCCGCGTCTATTTGTCTTTTCGCGATAAACTAAAAAACTACTAACCGGATTTTCACGAGGTTTTCACCAATAGATAGAGTGATTCATGAGGAAGGTTTATGTATATAATTTGTCAATGTTTTGTGTAAATTGGTAGAAATATATGATATATATATATAAAAATGAGAATGTCTGTATGTGGTGGACGAGCGGGCTGGCAAGCGGGCAGTGTGGATTTGATCTGTTTGCAAATCTACAGTTTTATGCCGAGGTTGATGAAATTTTGCACATGTTTGATTTCGAAAACTCTGTATAAAGCCCGGGCATCGCAGCTAGTAAATTATAAACCAACCATAAATTTTTTAAATTACACCGAATGTATTAATTTTCACAACTTCACTCCCTTCACACACAACCGCGACGTCTAATTTTTGACCAAATCTTGTGATTTAAAATTCTGAATAATGACCTGGACTCGCCAGATATTCCGTCAAGTTCAACACTCCAAATTATCCAATTTTTTTGTCCAATTTATTTCATTTACCCAACATTAGAAAAAAAAATTTCAATTTTCCTTATATGTGAGCAATATAGGTAACACAAAATATTTCACAACATAGACATTTTTCGCAATACCCTTCAGTAATTTCGAATAAGTACCTAACGCGTGCGATCGAAAATGAATACAAGCGTGTGGAATGAAACGGGAGCATCTCCATTCCTCATCCTTCATTCCTCTTCTTCCTTTTTCGTGGGTACAGCCAACCCGGGAACCATATATTGGATAATCCTGTCATAGGTTAACCCAAGTGATTCCTTAGGCGTAGGGCTAGGTATTGGCGGCGGAAGCGTCTGTCCAACTTCAGCTTGGCGGGCCGGATCGAGAGACTTGGGGCTATTTTAATTTTTTTATTATAACTTTTAACGACTTTTCAAACCAGTGTCGAAATTCCACCTTGTTGAATTGTCAATTGGAAGCTAAGTGTAGTTTATGATCAGACCGAAAGCCATTCACATTTTTTGTTGGTACTTGCCAATTGATTTGAGATTTATTGTATTACTTATGTTCTCTATTTTATGCAGGTGCTAGCGGGTTTTTACAGATGCAATGTCGCCTCATGGAGCCTCATGAATGAGTTTTTCTTTTGCCCTGTTTAATTTATCTTTGTCTTACTAACCTATTTTTTCCATTTTGTTTTTCCTGTTAAGCACTTGCATACTGCTTACTAACAACGTATGCATGGACACTGGAGGTCTAGATTCGTTCAAAATAAATAAATGTAGCTTCGTTTAACAAAAAAAAATAGAATCTTGCGAGAGCCTTGAAGGAGTAACCATCAGTTACTTATACCAAGGCGGGTAAGAGGTGGATTACCTCCACTGTTGAATTGTCAATGCCGCCTCATGGAGCCTCATGAATGAGTTTTTCTTTTGCCCTGTTTAATTTATCTTTGTCTTACTAGCCTATTTTTTGCATTTTGTTTTTCCCGTTAAGCACTTGCATACTGCTTATTAACAACGTATGCAAGGACACTGGAGGTCTAGATTCGTTCAAAATAAATAAATATAGCTTCGTTTAACAAAAAAAAATTAGAATCTTGCGTGAAGGAGTAACCATCAGTTACTTATACCAGGGCGGGTAAGAGGTGGATTACCTCCACTGTTGAATTGTCATGTAACCTCTCGACCCATTCCCTTGCACCGTAGTTGTAGGGAGAGATTGGTACATCCATCACTCCTGGATACACTGACCCCCAGATTCCTACCTTTTTCCTTTCCAGAACTCTTCTCCTCCTTTTTCTTAAAAAGACCCTCCACACAGCATACCCTACGATGACGTATGCCCTGAGGGAAATTATTTTCCTCCGGGCCTCCTGTGTGGGGTTAATATAAAAAAAGATCAGAGCGGTAGAAGTGAAAGCTTCAGAAAACTAAAGTGGACAAGAGTGGTGAGGCTACGAAGCCCTGCACAAAGAGCTTCGTAGTCGCTTTTTAGTGTCGCTATTTTTCCTTTCATTTCATCGAGTTTCAAATTACAACAGTGCTAAAGAAGTTTTCACTTCAAAAACAACCTAACATGGTAACCATGGTTGTAAGGCATTTTTCTGCGGAAGTTCAGTGCCCGTGCCTAAATGATTCGCCACGGTTTAATCATGTAATGGCATGGTGCACAAGTTATCTGTTAAAATGGTACTAAAATATGCCCTTCAGTGCACTATGCACTGAAGCTAGAATTCACACTTAAATTCCATCGCGTGGAGGCATCTTTCGCGAATTCTCGTAAAATGAATCGATCTTTCTCGCCTCAGTCCTCACTCAAACAATACAAAACCAATACTCAGGACTAAGGGCCGTTCAGCAGGGGCGCGCAATTTTTAAAAAACTTTATTGAAGTTAAAACTTCTTTAAAACCGTTATAATTTGACACTCGATGAATAGAAAAATAGCGTCACTAAAAAGAGACAGTTACATTTATTGGATTTAGCGTACGAGAGAATGAGATAACATAATCGGTCTCCTCTTTGTGCGGTATCGACCCTATCGGAATCCACACCGTTGTAATTTGAAACTCGATGAAACGAAATAGCGACACTGAAACAATCTAACAACAAACAAACTAATCTTTTTTTTTTTACATGAGCTCCACACAGGAGGCTCTGAGGAATATAATTTCCCTCGGGGCCTATGTCATCTTTATACTCACCTATGATGCTGTGTGGAGGATTTTTTTAAGGAAAGGAAGGAGAGGAGAGTTCTGGGAAGGAAAGGGGTTTAACGGGTAGGAATCTTGGGTTCAGTATGTCCTGGTCATCCGCCTCCAAGACCTAGACAAACCTCACCCCATGAACCCGGGCACCCCTGCTAAATCACCAAACGTAGCGAACCACTTGGGATGACCTATGGCAGAGGTGTTGGTTATCCAATAAAGGTTCCCGGGGCGGCGGTACCCATTCCCAATAGAAGAGAGTCTGTAGATCGATGATATGTAGCACACTTGACTTTCAAAACAAGGAGAAAAGTCACTGTCTACAAGATTTTCTTTCAAAGAGAATGTGATAAATTATGTTATCTCGGTGTTTAATGAGAGAAGATTTATGTCCAACCATGTTTTGATTATGTTTATATTAATATTTTCTTTCCTCATTGTATCCTACCATGATCTCCCTTTAGTGATAACAACAGTGTCGTCTGGATAAGATATGATACCTCTAACTACCTTCAACTGGGAAGAGTGTACATTTGATTTAGGTAGGTACGTGTATAATAAAAAGGATTGGACCGATGACAGTTCCTTGTGGTATGCCGAATTATAAGGTTTTGGATTCACTTAGGGAATTATTTATTTTGACACATTGAAATCTCTTTTTTAGATAACTTTGGAACCATTATAGCACTATTCCGTCTAACCCAATTTTTATCAGTTTCTCAGTGAGTTGATTGTGATAAGCTATTAAATGCCTTGCGGAGATTAATGAAGACACCAAGACACTGTTCTCCATTATCTAACTTTTGCATTATTGATGATATTAATTTAGCAATCATATCCTGGATCATAGCAGATTGTCCCTAAATCCATACTGTTGTGGGCTCATTATCTTTTGTACTGTTATTTAGTTGTTGAGTTATTTTTTTTATATTTTGTTCGTAGATTTTTGCTATGTTTGATGTGAGTCCTATGGGACCATAGTTAGAAATGTTATTTTCGTCATCAGATTTAAAAGCAGAGGTGACAACAGTAAAATAATTACATTGGCTCCAAACAGATTGTCATTCAGGAGCTAAAGTCAATTATGGGAATGCTGTGAGGAGGGTCTTTAAAGTAAAAAATGGAGTGGAAGTTCTGGGAAGGAAAAAGGAATGGTTCTGTGCGTCCAGGAGTGATCGACTTATGAATGCATCCCTGCTTTTGCAGTGCAAGACGATAGTTCGAGAGAGTCCGGCTGGAGAGCTTGTAATTGCATAGATGACGCAACGCGTCTCATACACGTCGAAAGTGTGTCTTTATCTTATAAGCTGCTAATTGAGTTACGCGCAGCGAATCAGTGAATCGCTCCTTGTCACACGAAGCGATTTCGACGCTCCTATTCAAACGCTACAGTGTGTACTCATTCGCATAAAATTCATTGTTGTCGGGTTTACGTTAAACATGTTTTCATGAATTAAATTAAATAAAAAACACAGGGATAAATATTCTTCATATTAATCATAAAGGAAAACGTTTAGATAACTTAGAAGCTTTGGAAATTAAAAAATCCCTTAAAAATAATGAATCTATTATCAACAAACAAAAAATATTGTCATATAGCCCAATCATGGATTTGTTCCCCTACCCACCCACTCTACACTAATACCTACCCACCCAATCTACATTATTAACTAACAACGGCTCCACCCCTATCATAATAAAACATTGTTCTAAACTGTCAAATTAGTATAAGCTTTCCCTGATGAAGGAACGTTTGTTCCGAAACCGGTCGGATTTGCAAATTATATAAGTGGTTTATACAAAGTTATATTGTTTCATTTTTCTAAATTAAATAAGTTTCGAAATAAGTAATAATTACTTGAGTTGCAGCCAAGATGTTTGGATCTAGTAATTCATACATTTTTGAGAAAAATTACATCTTTAGGCGGGATTATTCAAGTAAGGAGAAGCATAACCTTTATCCATTTGACAACAAACTTCCAATATGTGAAAGAACAATTATAAAGATACATTTTCATTGAACGAAACCATCTTAGATGGACTTCAGACGCGAGAAATTTAAAGCAAACGGTTTGCATATTCCAGAAAACATTTAGATACTTATTTAAATAAGAATATTTCAATAAGATTTTATCTGAGAATTCCGCCTGTAAGTAGCACTGTTATCAAATAATGTGGATTTTAAATATCACGATGCACTCCGGCCGATATCAAATAGTAGGTAGGTACATTTTATGTTTCATTTTTGTAAATATGACAAGCGTTCAATTTTCTTTAACATTGCGAAATCAATAATCGAATAATATTAATGTGGCATGCTTTTGTGTGGTTGAATTTCAGAACCGAGTGCATGTCTGACGTCACGCCATAAGCGCCGCGCCACCAATAACATCTGTGTACAGGGAATTTCAAACAAAGCTACCGTTGTAATTCGGTTTCGAATTCAAGAATTCGTTATAAGATGTAGTTACTTCCGTCAGCAGGTCAGATGGGGACGTATCCACCCTGGGTATAACTGCTACGAATTTGTGAATATTAGTATCTCACCGGATGTGGAAAGATTGATGGTAATACATAGTTGTATCAAGCGGCTACATATTACATATGACGTCATTTCCTGTCTCGGTTTCTGTTTCCCGGTGACTAGCTACACTAGATGACAGTGGATACGAGGAAAAATTTTGGAACCAGTGCCTATTCGATTTATAAAATAGTCACCAACACTAACTGGGCGAAGCCGATCCTAAAGCAGCCCGCAGGACCTACCAGCAAAAACCTGTTGTTAACTGTTAGATAGTACGATTCTTTGACAGTTGATCCACCGATAATTCCCCCTCGGCATACTTTTATACAACATGCAGCCGGTTCAGGTAAAATATTGTATAACTACTTACAGAAAATATAACTACGAGTCCTCGAAGGGGTGTGCAGTGCAGAGAGGATGTAATGCCAAACAACCAAAGTGTAAAACATCAATACATTAAGGATAAAACTACTCATCTGTATACTGTATACATACCAACGCGCATAAGTACAAAAAATCGATACCGTCGATAAAGTCCATTTTGAGTTTGAAATTGCAAAATATTGTACAATTTTTTAAATTATTATGACTTCGGGCGGCCAACTGTAGGGGGATCAATTGATCAAAACAACATTGAAACCAATATAATAATAATAATAATATTTATTTCACATAAAATTATACAATGAAACATATATGGAAACTTTGACTAGCCAACTAGGAATGGATCCTGTTTTAGGCCAGTCAAATTGACAAATTTAGTTCATATCATAATTTAATATTACATTGATTACTTATATAAACATATTATTTATTGAATGAAACAAGTGTTATTGAATTCCTCGTAGAAGCTTTAGTTAATAACTACAATTTTGAACTCATAAAAAAAAAGAATAAGCGAAGAGAAAAAACAATGTCTTAAAGTACAAATTTAGTATCGAATGCTTGTTTAACAATAGATAAATGTTTGGTCATTTAAATCGCTTGCAAAAATTGAGAATCGAGACATTCTTCAAGCGTGATGACAATATCCATATTATAATTAACGTGGATGTTTAAACGTGATTACAAAAAATAATTATAATTAACGTGAGTGACGTATCCCTTAACTTTACGAGCGGGTGAAGAAACTCAAAAAGAATGTGACTCGAAAAGGATGCAGCAAATGAATAAAAACAATTTGTATATAAATATTTCATAAGTTAGCTAGTGTATAAATAGTGACATGACAGAGTGGTTGATAACAAATTGTATTTATTTCCCTTTCCTTCCTTCATTTTTTCATCCTACTAAGATATTTTCCCTTGGAGCACTTAATATAAAATAAAACCTGTAAAGTAAATAAAATCCAGATGGTAATGTTAAAAAGAAAGATCACCGCAGCACTTGAATGTAGAACAATGGGAAGGGTATTGATAAAATAATAGACAATTATGTTCTGAAGTTATAAGTACGTGTTTTTGTAATATTACGTATAGTACGCAATATATGACTATGTTTCCGAGAAGTGATATCAACTTTATGTGCGAGGATCGGGCAATAAACCGATTAAATTCTAAAAACGCTTAAATGATCGCAGAAAAAAAACCTTTCTTGGTATAATAGAGCCTTGCTTAATGGCCGGCATCCGATGCGGTTTACGGCGGCCCTTGGGGAGCGAACCAGCAGGCGCGCGGGTAGGTACTGTTCTGCTGATAACTTCCTGCCTAACAATACAAGTCTCCTAGGTAGACCTAACCTAACATAACCAAAATGCACAAACACCTCCGTGCCTCCTTGGTTGTGGAGCAAAGCTCTCGACAAGCGATCCAGAGGTCGCAGGTTCAAATTCCAGCGCGCGCAGTTAAATTTTATTTGATTGATTTGTGTTTTCACAATTGAATATTTATGTTTTATTTTGTTAAACAAGTTGGCTTGATCACTGACAGGCCTTTATAGAAGGGGTAAGACTCTTGACACACAATGCGAATGTCGCGAGATCGAATGCGCACACAATATGGCGTGCGCACATAAATTTTATTTAATTTTTTGTGTTATTTCACAATTAATTCATTTAAAATAATATATACTATCTTTGTGGCACGTTCCAGAGTGTAAGATACGGTGATGTAAGACCACCATTCTGAATGAAATGGCTTTAACCGTGGTTGGTGACCAGATCTGAATAGCCAGGTTCTTCCCCACCTTCATCTGCCCCATCGCCTTCTTATCCCCTCAGCCTCACAATATACCCCAATTGGGGATGCCATAGTCTCACTGGCTGCAGACGGGAGCAGCTAGCAGCTGGCACTCTTGTGAGGTATGTACACTCAACGATTTTGTTAAAAATATATAGATAAAGTAATTTACGTTCTATCGCGGTTTTGGAAATAAAACGGTCCGAAAACGTAGTAATGAAAATAAAATCCGAATTTTTTTTTCGTTATTTTTTTGTGGGGTGTTATAGCGTGTTGCGCTACATCCTTCTTTAGCCAACGTTTCGGACATGATGGAGATGATGATGGACACTGTAACACTATCCGAAACGTTGGCTAAAGAAGGAGGTAGCGCAACACGGCATAACACCCCAAAACCGAATAACGAAAATACTTTTGGCCATGAAAATATCAGAACTTATTATAGATCACCCATTTTCCATTACAAATTGTACCTACTGTAATTTTTTACCCGCGTAAAAAGAGGGTTAATTTTAGGAATATAAATGGTGTCCGGAAACTAGTGGTTAAGGAGGAAAGTTGAAGAACATAGCTTCACACAAGGAACCCAAAAAAAAATACATTTGATTATTAGGATTTTGTTTTTTTTTTCTCGGCAACTTAAGACCCTTGCTCATAGAGAAATCGAAACCAAACTAAAACTGTATTTTTAATTTTTAATTTATTTATTATTTCATAAATGGTTACATGTTACAATTATTTTAACTACCATACTAGGTTAATGCACGTGTTGTGGTAGTAAGTAGCAATTTGAAACAGTCTTCCCTCACGGTGAAACTCATCTTTATGATTTCAGTAATTTTAAAAATATTTTTTAATTTGGGAGGCGGGTATGGGTACCACCTCCCGGGAACCGTTTATTAGATAACCAACGCCCCTGCCATAGATCACTTCTAGTGGTTCGCTGCGTTTAGTGACTTAGCAAGGGTGCCCGGGTTCATGGGGTGAAATATAGGTGTTGGCGGCGAATGCGTCTGTCCAACTACCGCGTGGCGGGCCGGATCGGGAAAGAATGGTTGAGGGTAACTTAACCTAGACCTCTCCGCCCAGACTCTCTCGACCCACCATCTTGCACAGCGGTGGGAGGGATGGATTCATAAGTCTGTCAATCCAGGATATATTGACACCCAGATTCCTACCCACCCCTCATACCTTTTTCCTCACTAGAACTTCTCCTTCCATTCCCTAAAAAGTCCCTCCATAGCATCCCCAAAGATGACATAGACCCTGAGGATTTTTTTCCTCAGTGTCTCCTGTGCTAAGTTCATGTAAAAAAGGGTTTCAATTATTATAGAAAATTGCAAAAAGTCTTACATTTACTCGAAAATCGTGGGACCTTTTCAATTTTCGTAATGGTTTTGGAGTCTTGAATTTAAAATCCACCACCTACCGGACACTGTATATATAAGTATATGTATGTATATACCTACCAGTCTACCTACGGGTCCATGAGTTTTCAGTGTGCTAGAGCTGAAAATGATTTTTATTTTTTTTCTAAATTTCAACTTTTTGTATGAAGACCTCTCTCAGTGTGTGGATGCGGCGAATCCACAATCTGAAAGAATCCTGAAAATCTTCATACAAAAAGTTGAAGTTTTGAAAAAAAAAATAATTTTCAGCTACAACAACATCTTGTATTGTATTTTTCAATCTTAGCACTCTAGCTCACTGAAAACTCACTATCTTACGCATATTTCTTCATTGTTTATTTTTTCTTTTGACTCACTTTTTACTAATACTATATTATAATATTATTACTATCTACTTGCTTCCTAATCAGTAACCATTTCCTTTTTTTTAAATCATAAATGGAACTTCACTGGTTTATACTATATTCAATATAAAATGTAAAATGAATGTATTTACAACTGTATGTTTCCTAAATAAACTTAAATAAAAATAAATAAAAAAATAAATAGCAAATTTTACAGAAGAATGTTGTTGATCTGATTACAATCGTGAATCTCTGATTGTATTATGTACCTACAATGTATATATAATGTACACTATGTTTGCCCAATAGATAGTATTTTAACTTATCAGAGCCAAAGTCTGTGTTGTTAATTACCCACCAACATTCTCGAATATTACCTTAGAATGGGGAAAACCATTTTTGATACCCGATTGCTAGGAATGTTAGCATACTTAAGAATGTGCATAATATTTATTATTTATATCTGTAAATACATTTATATATGAAATTAAATTATAGTTGTGGATTGCATTTAGTAAATAAATATACTACTTACATAATGAATGTTGTCTTTGAAACTGCTGTTGTAGGTAAGTAATGTTGAGGGCATTTAAAATGATTACAAAATATTGTATTGCACAGAAGTATTTTTGAAGTGAAACTTTTTTAGTGCTTTGTAATTTGGATGAAACGAAAGTGACGTTTGGATGAAACGAAAGTGCGAAAACATCCAGCAAACGGAGGGTGTTCGAATCCTACCAAATCCAAAAAAATAAACATTTTTATTTTTTTTAAATCAATAACCAATCTTCAAACAACTTTAAAATAAACAGGCAAAAGAAAAGAAAGCGACACCTAGCGACTTTCTAGTTTCACTTCTACCGTTTGTGAATTACACACTCTAATATTTTTATAAGAATCCCAACTGCTCCCAACCGTCTGGAGACAGTAAGATTATAGCATCCCCAATTGGGGTGTGTTGTGAGGCTGGAAGTAGTGAGGAGGAGAAATAAATGGAGAAGAGCAAGGTGAGGGAATACTTGGGGATTCAAGTCTGGTCACCAAACTCGGCTGAAGCCATTTTCAGCAGCATTTTAATTCTGAATGGTGGTGGTTCACCTGGGCGACACTTGGAGTAACTTCCACTATGGAAGGTGCCGTAAATGTATAATTATGTTTAATTTTAAACTTATTAATTGAAACAACATAAATTAAGTTTACCTGCGTGCGCTGATTTGAACCAGCTTCATCTGGAATAGCTCCAGAGCCTTACCCCTCGACCAAGGAGGCCGTCAAGTACCTTTTTTATTGTAATATTTTAGTCTGGTGCCCAGTTGTTTTTCGGTTATTAAAAATATTGATGATTTATTTTCTTAGAGGTAGAAGATAATAATAATCTAAACGAAAATATGAAAGAGAACAAGACACAGAAAAATAAAAAAAGACAATGGTCGCAACTGGCACTCAAACCCAGACCTCTCGTCTAACCGGGTCGTGCACGTTAACCAATTTCGCTTTTGCCACACCTTCTGTCAAACCGTCATACTTCAAATTTTAGAATTCACAATATTATCTTCAACTAATTCTTTTTCCATATTATGGGCGACTACCCTTTTTATTGGAAACAATCATCCTAAGAATTGGTTTGTAACGTGGGTAGCGTCTCGCATAAATAAATCCGAATTTATTCATGTGGAACTAAATATACTAAATTGTTATCTTTTTCAACGATATATGACATTAATGGGAATGACCTTCAAAAGTTATAAAAAGAGAGTTTTTCTTATAAAAAATTGATTTTTTTTTTTCAATTAATGCAATAGTAGTATTCATCCCAATACAGCAACATTAATAAAAAGAACAAACGGAAAATTAAAGTTCTTTATAGCATGGAAGCATCAACGGATCAACATTCTCGGTTGGCATTAATTTTCTATAGTTCGCAATAGGCAAAAAAACGGTCGCTTCAGCGGCTTAAAAAACCTGTATTTCTACTATAGAATCTGGTATAAAGTAAAATGTTAAAAAATATGGTCCTCCCTCAGCCAATTGTCAAAGGAAATCTCCAGCCACCCCGATCATCTTAGGATTTACGGTGGAAATACAGCTAGCAACAGAAATGGAGTAGCCAACGTATTTTGGAAGATATTTTCGAATGTTCAACCAGCTCATCATAACTCAATTGAGATCAGTGAAGACGTCACATTCGAATACCTCAAGCCTATCGAAATGAAGAAGGTAACAGAGAAGAATCCACTTCCTGTATCTTTATAAATTATGGTGGTGAACTATTGACACCCAATACTTACACTCAATTTTTCATAAAACTTTTATTATCAATTATCTACAATTCGTGAACATAAAATTTCTCTCAGGCACTTTCATCCTTTAGCACCGCTGTGATTTGAAACTCGATGAAACGAAAAAGCGACACTAAAAAGAAACAAACACATACATCTATTGGATTTAGCCAACGAGAGAATGAGATAGTATAATCGGTCTCCTCTTTGTGCGGTGCTTCGTAGCCTCCCCACTCTCGTCTACTTTAGTTTTCTTTTTTAGGTTTGACTTTTACCGCGTGTGTATTGTTGTATTTTTATTATTTTTCGTACATTCATTAGTTAAGATTTAATTATTCTACTGACTTAAGTAATAGCTACTTTCACTATCTAATAATTTAATTTAATATACCTTATCACTTGTACGCTGAGCATGCTTTTGTGCTGTGAATAAAAATTTTAAAAGATTAAGGACGAGTTGCTTAAAAAAAATTGATTAATTCATCAAATATTTGAAGTTAATTTTCACGTTCGGTGTAAGATCTTTTCAAGTTCTATTATTATATCATCATATGTCAGTTGCTTTTTAAAACTGAAATAATCACAGAACTAAAATAGGACTTCCACAGAATGTGAAAATTAACTTCAAATATTTGATGAATTGTTCAAATTTTTTTTAACAACCCTTCCTTAGTATCACAGATTAAACCACACAATCAATTATTATCATACTACATTATCAAAATAGCAACTGGTTTGATAAGAATTCAGAATATCCTGTGATTTTTCACTGTTTTGCGCTAGTTGTATTAGTAAAATATTTTAATGTGAACGGCACGGGTCGTGAAAAACATAAAAATGAAAATAGATTTATTGAAAAAAAAACAAAACTTATTCTAGTAAGAAATGACAAAATTTTTACATCAATATAAATATTTATACATATCGAATTTATCTCATTGAACCTTAAGACCGATTACAATGATTTTACTGTTGACAAAGCTGCCCGAAGTTGCACGGGGCTTGATTTGATTAGTAACTCGCTATGAATTGGACACCTTATTCATTTCTGTATTGTACACAACTAATTATTCAAAACAACCTGTGAAAATGTCGGCGTAGTAAAATTTCTTTGAATTGACTCCTCTTTGTGTGATGTAGTATTAAGTATCTAACAATGCCTTTTTTGGAGGTTTTTTTTTCTCCCCGCTGAAGTGCAGTTTGGTCCATACATTTCGAGTTTCGGCGGCGGCGGACTAAAGAAAAAACATTCTCGAGTGGGCAAAGGGTGCAGGCGACTTCGACTTCGAGGAAACAATATGTTCTCGAGTATTACAATAACACAATAAAATATATTTTATATAACAGGTAAAATAATTTTTCCTTGACCACAACACCTGCTTTTGTTTTTTTTTTGTGCGCCTCACAGATTATGACCCTTCTTCAAAGTTATGTATTGTGAGAACACTGCCTCGAGGTTTTAAACCCTTTTAAACAGAAATTCAATAATTATCAATTAATTAAATTTAAAGTTTCGATTAAAATAAATATTTTCGTTTTATTTTTATTCACTTGTAAATTTTTTAATCTCAATACAATGCGGAATCCGTGAAGTTAATAACCGGAGTGTGAAACAATACATTTTAAACTTTAACAAGACGCACTTTTTGGGCATACATACTTATAATTTAACCCGTCTGCTTGTTTAGGAATAAATACACCCCAAAACACGTAATCGCGTTATACTTTCATAAGACCAAAAACGTCCCGAGCGACCTTACATTTTAAAAGCTATATATCTCTCTTCCTATAATGAAAACATAATGTTTTTTTTATTTAACCAGAAAGAGAACGAAATACTGCTTCTTATTGTCTTTGAAATATGAAGGCTATCTTGCATAGATATTTTACGGTTTCTGATTTTTCCCGCGAAACTGAGGCTTCCGGAGTGTGAGTTGCGAATATATTGAACTAAGCAGACGGGTTTTAAATAAAATATGTATGTTTGGATTCATATTATAAATTAAAGTCCTCCGCCACGTCCATCTGTCTATCTGTTCGCGATAAACTCAAAAACTACTGAACGGATTTTCATGCAGTTTTCAACAATAGGTAGAGTGATTCATACGGAAGGTTTAGGTATATAATTTGTCAAGATTTTGTGTAAATTGGTTGAAATATAAAAGAGAATGTCTGTCTGCAAATCTACAGTTTTATGCCGAGGTTGATGAAATTTTGCACACGTGACCTTCAAAACAAGAGGAAGGTCACTGTTTAATTTCGAAAACTCTGTGTAAAGCCTGGGCATCGCCGGGGACTTCAGCTATAATATATAACTTTATATAAACCATTCGGTTTCGGTTCCGCCTGAACCTTCCTCAGGGTTCGCCAAAAACTTACTAAAATGATTATAAAATTACATGGCGTATGAATCCCTCTTGCATGTTTTCTATGCACTGTAATTTTCTAAATATTTTAGGTGGGGTGAGGTTTGTCTAGGTCTTGGAGGCGGATGACCAGGACATACTGAACCCCAGATTCCTACCCACCCCTTAAACCCTTTTCCTTCCCAGAACTCTCCTCTCCTTCCTTTCCTTAAAAAAAACCCTCCCCACAGCATCCTCAAAGATGACATAGGCCCTGAGGGAAATTATTTTCCTCACGGCCTCCTGTGTGGAGCTCATGTAAAAAAAAAAAAAATGTAGTTTGAATACGGAAAGAATTCGTTCATTTAGTTAAACGTTCGTTTGCTTTATTCGTTAATTATTCGTTAATTTAGTTTATTTGTTAATTGGTAAACAATATCGGCGACACCCGGAAGCGTAGTCCCACCTAGTAAAAACTGCAGATAGCACATCTACTTATATTTCAATATCTTTGCCCTTACCGCTTTAAAAACGTAATTGGAAGACTCTTGGAATCGGTAAAAAATCCATAAATTTTAAAAAAAGGAATAAAACCTTAAAATATTGCAAATGTTTCATATTGGTTTTGGAGACATGTTATTTAAGTCGTTACAAAAGATTTTTTTATATAATGGGAACATTGATTGCAAAACTATATAGAATAATATTTGTATCTATACCTATACATTATTTGAACGTATGCAACCATTTCGCCCTTTGTTTGAATGCTTTATCAAACTTTGATAATTATTATTATCGTCATTTAATTGTGTGTATTTGTTATTGTTGTCAGTTATCAGTTGTCGGATATTAATATTGTTTTGATGTCATTACAGTGTGATGCGGTCCATGGTCCAGTGGTTAAACTGTTCAGTTAACAGGCTGGAGTTTGAAACTTTCAGCGGGTAGGTACATCAGTGCGCCTTACGCTTTGTGAAAGGGTCAATACGTTCAAAGGAAGTAATAAACAAGATTTACATTGAAGTACTATAGCACCTAATCAAGTGATGCAAGAACGTGGACGAGAAATGCAAAATTCACATTTATAAACGAATATTATGGACACTCCAGTTTCCTACTCACCCCCCGTAACTTTTTTTCCTTCCCAGGTCTTTCTTTTCACAAAAAAAAACTCTCCACACAGCACCTCCAAAGATGACCTAGGCGCTAGGGGATTTTTATGCTCGGGTCCTCCTGTGTGGAGCTGATGTAAAAAAAGTACAAATGTGCAGTTCACACGCGGTAGAAGTGAAATCTTCAGAAAACTATAGTAGAAAAGAGTGGGGAGGCTATAAAGCACCGCACAAAGAGGAGACCGATAGGCTACGAAGCACCACACAAAAAGGAGACCGATTATACTATCTCATTCTCTCGCAGGCTAAAAACCTATAAACGTATGTGTTTGTCTCTTTTTAGTGTCGCTTTTTCGTTTCATCGAATTTCAAATGACAACGGTGCTAAAGAAGTTTTCAAAAAAAAAATCGAGTGCAATTAACGCGGGGAAGAAGAAAAACTTTACCAAAACCATCACAAACTATGAAGAACCAAGGAACCTTGAAAAGTGAGGTCATAATCAAAGCGAAGTAAGCAGGCCAATATGCGCAATAACTCCTACCTCCTTGGTAGGAGTACAATGCTTCGCAGGTGCTGTACGCGTCATTTCCGTTTCATCCGAATTCCGAATCGCTAACGGGGCTAAGGAAGTTTCACATGTAGTAGAATATTAAATACCTATACTAATAGAAAAATTAAACAATACAACTTTGCACATTATATAAGTGGTTTATACAAAGTTGTATTGTTTCATTTTTCTATAATGGATAACCACAAATTAATAGCTACATTCAAAAATACCTATACTAATATTCATTTTCAATAAGAATTGACGTTTCAGAAGTAATGATTATCAAGAAGGCTTGACTTAGCCGCTAGCCACAATTGCCAAATCAAGACTTATCAACTTGTCGGTATCAGAATGACTTGATGCAATGATTTCGGAGGATGTTTCTTGTTCTATAAAAGGTTTACGAGGCGGGCCGCAGTTATTATAGAGCCGGCGCGGCGCTGTAAAACTTTTAAGGTCATAAAATATAAAAACGTTGAAAGAATCGGTTGTTAGGTACAATAAATAATATAAAAGAAATAAAAAAAGATCTATATAGTTTTGATCGCGGCCTGAAGAGCAGCGTGTATCGAGAACAAAACTGGATCCCAACGTTTAACGCCTGCTTTATTGGTCCAATTCAAACCAAACAATAACAACAGAAATTGGTACTTGTGGGAAAACGAAGCCTTAACCTTGCTACTTTGATGTGTTTTAAAACTATACTTAGATGCTACACAAGCTATTTTTTAAATGTTTTTGGTTTCCACTGGGCTCCGTAAGTACGCGTTCAAAAAGAAGAAGATGGATTGAAAGAAGGTAAATACGAATGTGAGAGTAAACGCGCTGATATTAAGAATAAATAAAGTTAAAGACAATAACTTACACACAATCTCAACTAATAGGAGCCTTAAAAAGTGAGCTCATAAGCAAAGCGGCCAATGCGGCAAGGTTTCGTTCTATCTCATTTTCTCGCAGGCTAAATCCGACAGATGTGTGTGTTTATCCCTTTTTAGTATCTTTTCCGTTTCATCGAGTTTCAAATCATAACGGTGCTTAATTAACTTAAAAAATTGAGTGAAAATATTTCATAAAATACGACTCGTTTAAAATTAAGCAAAAATCTTTCGACAAAAGCGTAAGTTACATTTTATGATACTCTGTGAATTTTTTCATACCTACAATATGTTGTAATAATTTTAAGAGCATACTTCGAGATTTTTTCTATAGACGTTGTCATAGGTATAATTACCGTTTCGGCTCTACAAATGTACAGAAATATGGTAAATTTTTTTAGGAACTTAAAGAGAGGTCAAAAGGTCCCCCTAACCAGTCTCTCCTGATCCAGAAACCGAAATTTCTGATCGGAATATGAAAAAAAAATGTGAAACCTTGTGAATTTCTCATTAATTATTTATTTTAACATGGAATGATAAAAAGTGAGGTGACAACAACGTTTATAATGTACTTTGCCTAATAAAATTTACATTTGATTATATTTTGTTTCGTTACCATTAACATTAGTTAAAAAACACTGAAATTGAGCCACTTTTAAAACCTTTTTTTTTGTTTCCATGTAAAATTTTCATTTATGAACAATTATATGTTTACTTCGAATTATAAAAATTTAGAGTATTTTACCACCTTTCAAAAACAGTTGTTAATTTTCGGATACGTTCAGAAATATTCCATTAATCGGCATTTTATTGCGACGCAGAAATATTTTGACCCTCTGACAAACTATGACTGAGGCCTGCGGGATTAATTTGTTTCCTAAAGCTTTTGTACAAATTCACAGTTATGAGTACGTTTCGTTTGAAATGATTATCTGAAAGAGCAGCAAAAAGCAACATGACGCATATGGAAAGGAATTTCAAGACGCGACGATTCTAAGTATTATTGCCGTTTCAAATGCGCCAACGAATTTAGTATATTTATCGAATTTCTGTTAAATTGTCGAATCTTCGAATATTATTTTTTTCGACATAAAATAAAATGGTGCCTAATTATTAATAAAATGTCCATAACACGAATTAGAAACTTTGTTTGTCTTGTCATCTAATCTTGGAATAAAGAATGTCTTGTGGGCGTGTTTATAGGTCCAATTTGGGCCTATAAATTCCCCATTTCCTTCCCCTCCCCAATACCTTCAGCACCACAATATATATGCGGTAGAAGTGAAACCTTCAGTAAACTAAAGTAGACAAGAATGGGGAGGCTACGGAGCACCGCACAAAGAGGATACCGATTATTTACGGAGCACCACATAAAGAGGAGACCGATTTTACTATCTCTTTCTCTCGCTGGCAAAATCCTATAGATGTGTGTGTGTGTCTCTTTTTATCACAACGGTGTTTTATCACAAGTTTCAAGTCACAACGGTGCTAAAGAAGTTTTAACTTCCAAAATTTGCAAATATATAAGCATCCAAAGCCTCGCTTCATAATGTGTTAAGAAGTTTTTTTCCACCATATAAAACACTTGAATTTTGCAGTAATGTTAAAAGATACCTGCATGTTTATCTACTGTGCGGTTTAACCGTATTCACAAATTTGTTAAACGCGCTAACCGCAAACCGCACCTATAATGTGGTTGATGGCCCCTCATCAGTATTTTTCTGGTGTAAAGTCCGCACTTGAGTTTGGCACTTCAGTGTTACGCCTTTGTTGCAACTTTAGCATTTACCTTTGCCGTATCACCTTTACATGTCAATACAAATTAAACAAATTAATACAAATTGAAATTAATACAAATTTAACAAATTAATACAAATTAACATATTAATACAAATTAATACAAATTAATCCAAATTAATATAAATTAATAAAACTTAAGATTCTGATAAATTTGTACCCTAATGAGGCTTGAGCAAAGCGAAACCATTCGGTAAATAAATTAATTAAAACTCGTGGTTTTAGACAAAATAAGTGTTTTATTTTTATTAACTATGTCAAATCACAAAGCCCCGCTTTCTACAATAAAATAAATATACAGTCGAAATTTGATGTTAAAATAAATATGCTGTGTAGGTGCTTACTAGGCACCCAAAGCCCCGCTTCATAATGATAAGTAGGTTCTTCCCTTTAAAACACTCGAGCTTTGCAGTAATCTATAATATTGTTGATGTCCCCTCATCAGTATTGAGCTTTTCTGGTGTTAAGTCCGCACTTGAGTTTGGCACTTCAGTGTAACGCTTTTGTTGTAGCTTTAGCATTTACCTTTGCCGTATCACCGCTTGGTGTTGACTTTGCTGACACGCGAATCGCCGCCGCTTGGGAATGAGCGCTGACGAGAGCGGTCGGATGCGGTGTTGCATCTAAAAGAAATTGTACGATTTCAAAAGAATAGATACCTATATTAAATTAAATTATTAACGAAAAAATGTTTCACAGCCTAGATCAAAAAATAAATATTCACTTTACTCAAAATATTATAACACATAGACACAACCAGGCATAACCAAACCCAAATAAAAAATGTATTGTATTTCTGAAGAGCCCTTTCCTTAAGGAAACGTTACTTCGAAATTTACATAGTATCTATTTCATGGTGTCTATTTCCTTCTTTTTCAAAACATTATATTGAAATAAGAATTGTGTATTTCCGTTTCATATCTCAACCTTTAAGGAGCCTTTAAAAGTTACATCATAATCAAAGCGCCCTATGAGCGCAGTTAATGCGTCGTAGGTTCAGTAATCGTCATTTCCGTTTCATTCTAAATTCAAATTACAGCGGACTATTGAAGATTTACTTAAAAAAAATTCCATTGAAATATTAAAGATTTTACTAAATTGGCAACAAATTTCGGAAACTTCAAAATACCATCCTATAAAATACTCCCTTAAGGCCATTTAATTATTTTCCCATTTCGAGTCACACAACACCAAATTAAACCTATACACGTAAATTTAAATAAAAACATTAAACTTTCGGTTCTCCATTTCCACTACCATTATTTTGATTTGTGCTTCGTTATTCAGCGACTAAATGTTTTCTGCATAAGTATTTAGAGCAATTTCATGACCAAAGTAGGTATTCTTGAGAAGCTTTGGAACATGTTTTCATGTTAATCTTTGAGTAAATACCTTCCTTTATTTAATACCTACAAAAATATTGCAACTTGCTGCCAAAACCTCAAATTATTTTCAAAATATTACGAATTCTTCTGAAGAAACGTTTAAATGTTTTGGTTGTGACGACTCAATGCAATGTAAAACTTAAGTGTAGGTACCTAGCTATTAACAAAAATGTCGAGAAATTCGATAAGTGTGTGGTTAATAACTTTGAATTGCTTGTCATTTTCGTCGTAATCTTCACGCTTAAAGGGCACATAAGAGTGACATTGATCTCGCTGCCGAATTATGAATATTATTGGATACTATACTAAATAATTGCCGATGCTAGAGGCAATTTCCGGTTTCGGGTTGGTGTGAACTAAAAAACGATAAAATTCTTCCATGTGGCGTGAAAACTAACACCGGTAGTACGGAATATGTAAGTTTTTGAATTGCGATCGGAGGGAATCTTTGCATGTGTAGGGGAACTGTGCTTTTACGGGATGGTTTGACATCACAAATGTCAACGTGGTTGATCAATCTGTACATGAATTGAAAGCATGAACTGATGAAGGTGGGATTGGGCGCGAAATCTGAAGGTATGTTCGTATGATCAAGTGGTGCTGACTGAGTTAACAGTATGGACGATATACAGTCTCTCGCGTCTAGGATGTTAATGCTGTGTAATTCGAAAGACGTGGTGTATAAAAGAGGGAGTACGAAAATAATGTGTAAAATAGTTGTGTTGAATACTTTGAGCAGTTTGATGAGTTTGTGTATTTATATATATTTTACTATGGAGTGCTGGTACCTACCCTGGATGCACTGGAGTAAGGCACGGAACTGGCAAAGAAAGTACACTGAATGCTGTAAAATTCAGATCCCCGTATGCGTGGTAAAACCATGTATGATCATGTGAGAAATGTGAAGATTCGCTAAAAATGTAAGGCAGATGTAAGCAGAATGGAAACGATGCGAATAGAGCGTATGAACGAAGAAAATAAGTGTAATGAGAATATGTTTCGCGAATGTGAATGCTAGAAGAAGTACAGGACGTCAGAAGAAGACAAATGGAACAAATACTTGAGTCGGGCCACGTCAAGAGCCGCAATAACGGAATAAACATTCAAAAATGAAAAAATAAAATTATTTCATCACAGCAAACTCATTTTGAGGCACCATTTTAAATAAAAATGAATAGAATATTAGTATTAACTAATTACTAGTATTAACTAATATTAGTATTAACCACCGTTATTGTTTAAAAACACGTTTCATAAGCAATGCTTACTTCATCGATGTTTTAAAAAAATTACAACAGAGACATAGAGTGAAAGGTGCAATATATAGGCGAGAGTGAGAAAGGAAAGGGGGGTAATAGGGCATAATTTACAAAGATAACATGATTAATAATTGATTTTAATGGTATTCATTTAGACAAACTAAAATCTTAGAAATTAGAAGAGTATAAATATGAATTTAAATATAATAATTATAAACAATCAAAAAATATTTTTACATGACCCGTTATAAAACTTGTTCCCTTTTTAAATTAGGCCCCGTTACCCCTCTCCCCCTTCCCACTCCACCTATACACTGACACCTTAAGTTGTGTCTATTGTTGTAATTAGTTTTAAGTAAACCCTGATGAAGTAAGCGTTGCTTACGAAATATGTTGGTTTTTTAAACAGTGAATTGGTTAAAACTAAGTACTTACATCTAAACACACATTATAAATGCGAAACTGCGTTAGTTTGTTTTGTTACATTTTTACGCCTAAACCAGAAAATCGTTTTTAAAAATTCTTTCAACAATAGAAAGCTACCTTATATGCTAGTAAAATAGGCTATATATAATGGTAAGCTCTGGCGTTATGAAATTATAAATATTATATTAATCATGCGTTTTCTGTCAAATATATTTCCTAACAAAAAACGTCAGAATAAAAACAAAACACATCGTTAACTTGGAAACGATGTTGGTAAAATGTTTGCGGGACATTTTATTTCAGGCGTGGTAGTTAATATCTATCTATCTAAATAAAAATGAATCGCCGAAATGTATGTACGCACATAACTTCCGTACGACTGCTCCAAATTGGATATTTTTTTTTGTATTCGTCATTGTCAGGACAAGGTTTGTATAAAACTACTGGTGAGCTTTGGCATTATGAAATAGACGCGAGCTATTTGAAAACTGAATGTACCAGGACCCAGGACTGAATGTATAGAATGCGGGGGGTAGGAGGTGGGAGGGGACTCGGGAAGAGGGTTCACGTCAGAGGGAGGGGAACCAGGGAGGGAAACCTGGGAGGGGAACCTGGGAGGGAGGAGGGGAACTCGGGAGGGGGTTCGCGAAACGGGAGAAGTGGGGGAGTGGAGTGGGGAGAGGGATGGTGGAACGCGAGAGGGGAAGGGGAACGGGACGGGAAAGGACACGCAGGGAAAAACTATTTCTTTATTAAATAGGCCGGGTACCAGCTAGTATTCTAATAATTTTGAAATAAAATTATTGTCATTGAGGCCAAAAAAGCAACCATAAAATTAATTGTATTGCCTCCTGTAATAATTTTATCAGCGTAAAAATAATAACATCTCCATAGCAAATCATATTTATGATGAATCATCTAATTAGCAACGTTGGAATAATTTGATACAACGAAGATTATAGTGAGAAGGTAGTTACGGAGAAAAACAACTACCAACTACTCCTTAATCAGATCGAAAAGATAAATTATGTTGAATTCGAGCAAGTCATTTATTTAACAGTGATAAAGGTATATCTGGAATCTCGACTGAAATCACCATTACTAAGTGCCTGTACCTACGGTGTAAATATATCTCGGTAAAATAATTAATAAAAATACACAATCATGTAGGTATTACTGGACGGATGCAGCGGTTAGAGTTTTATTGGAATAACTCTCTTTTTATAACTTTTGAAGGTTATTCCTGTTACTCCCATCAATGTAATATCTCACTGAAAAAGGAGATAACACTAATAATCTAAACAAAAATATGAAAGAAAACTAGTCTCAGAAAAATAAAACGATAACTGGGACTCGAATCCAGAACATCTCGTCTTTTGAAGTGAACACCTTTTTTGAAGTGAAACTTCTATAGCACCGCTGCGTTTTGGATTTCGGATAAAACGAAAATGACGATTACTGCACCTGATTATGATGTCACTTTTAAAGGCTCTTATTGGCTGATATATGAAAAGGAAATTACGCCAGACTGCGCTCATTGGTCGCTTTGATTACGACCTCACTTTTAAAGTATTGGTTGGGATTGTTTTGGTAAAGTTTCGTTTCTACAGCTTGTAAACTGCACTCGTTAGTTTTTTGTGTCTTATTCTCTTTCATATTTTCGGTTAGATTATTAGTGTTATCTTCTTCTTCAATGATATATTACGTTGATGGAAATAACCTTCAAAAGTTATAAAAAGAGAGTTAAAAAAAGAAAGTTAAAAAAAGAGAGAAAAGTTATAAAAAGAGAGAACCTAAGCATTCCTAATAAGTTGTGCAGCGCCCTTAAGGTGATTTTTCACAAAAACGGCGCTCTATAAATTATCCAATTATTATTATTAGATATTATTAGTTGTTCTAATAAAAATTTTCAAAACTCTAACGAAAAGATTAATAGATATTCCATACAAATAGAATTATATATATTTATTAAGATAGACACTATCTAGGTTATAAACCAGTTCTTAGAACACTCGTTTCCAATGAAAAAGATAGTTGCCAATAATATGGAGAAAAAAATAGTAGAAGATAATATTTTTAATTCTAAACAAAAAATTTAAACATTGGAAAAATATGACGTTCAAATAAGAGGTGGTAGCAGCCGAATTGGTGAGGCGTTTGTCCCGTTAAGATGTGAGGTTCTGGGTTCGAGTCCCAGTTGCGACCGTTTTCTTTTTATTTTTTTGTGTCTTGTTGTTTTTCGTATTTTCGTTTAGATTATTACTGTTATGTTCTTCGTCAATGATAGATAATTATTTAACTGTTTTGTCTCAGATTCGTTTTCCTATGAGGTTCAAGGTTTAATTTTTTCTATAAACCTGAGAGGTTATAGAAAAAATGTACATAAAATGAATTATAGAAAAAAATATGATTTTAATGTCCTCATTTCCTCCTAAAATTGCTTTTTTGCTTCTAAATATGTCGATTTTCGTTACGTTTACCTTTCCCGGTGCATATACGAGTAGCTTGTAGCTGAGCGTATTATCATTTTTTTTAAATTAAAGTATTCAGTGGAGATCGACGATCACGAGCTATTAATTATTATCATCCGGTAGAACCCTTCGAAACTCCCGACCAAAAATTGTAAGGCAAGGATTACTTGCAAAAACGTTAGATTCCGACACGAGAATGACTGATTCAGTGAATCCGTACCATTATTCGGCGTTCCGGGCGACAACGGTACACCATACACTGACAACCGAATGATAAACAGAATTATTATTATTATTAAAGGCATCCACAGTAGACCCGTCCTAACCTCTCCCTCTTCCATGTACAAAGTGGCGTGTAAAAGAAAGAGAGCTACGCTGGAGTTGTTGGTTGGAGGACCATTTACATTGGAATAGGTAGTATAAAAAGAAGCCGGTATAATCCCAGAGGTCAGACATCGGGAGATGACTACGGGGATTGACGATGTGAGATCAGGGCGATGATTGATGATGCAGCCGATGATTGAATTGTTGATTTGTGAAGAAAGCAGCGCCATCGCCAATAGAACCATTGAACATGAATACTCAACACGGTACGTCTTCATTTGGACGCGATCCAGGGTTGCCAGATGCCACTAACATAGATGAATTATATTTTTTACTTGTTAGTATCCGGCATGCGTTGCTATGCCATTTAATAAAGAAATTGTTTCTCCCTGCGTGTCCTTTCCCATTCGTCCCGATCCCCTTCCGATTCCTCCACATTTCCTATCCCCACTCCACTCCTCCTCGTTCCCGCAAACCCCCCTCCCGAGTTCCCCTTTCCCCTCCCAGGTTCCCCTCCCCCCTCCCGTATTCCCGAGGGGGGAGGGGAACTGTGTATTGTGTTTTTGTAAAATCAATATTACTCCAAAAAGAACAGGCAAAGAAAACACAAAAGAAAGCGACATCTAGCGACTCCGAGGAAGAAAACGCAAATACCGATAAGATGACCAAATATAAATGAAAAGGTGCATAGGAATTCGACGACAAAAATATGGAAAAAATCATCCTTCACATTGATAAAAAAGTGCTTCGTAGTCTCCCCGCTCTTGTCTTCTTTAGTTTTCTGAAGGTTTCACATTTACAGTGTGTGAATTGCATACTCTGATTTTTTTTAAATTTGAATACCACACAAGAGTCCCAACTGCTCCCAAGCATCTGGAGTTAGTGAAACTATGGCATCCCCAAGTGAGGCTGAAATGAAGTGGGGGGGGGGGAAGGAGATAGGGAAGAGAAAAATGGGGAAGTGCCATTTCAAGTAACACGTTTCGACTCTAAATAGTGGTCCTTCATAAGTACCTTCCTATTTTATAAATATATTATAAGTAAATCTGTCTAGTAAATTAGATTCATAGTATTTTAATGACCGTTACATAAAGTGAAGACCCTGCTGATATCCGATATAACCCTTAATTTATGGAATATTGTTGAAAGGTCTAGCACGGGATTTGGTTGAATACTAAAAAATATCAGATTAAATCTCAGATATTGAAAGGGAAATAAATTGATCTGACATTTTTAAACATTTGAACTCATTCTCCTGATGGTGGTAGGGAGGGAGATACCTGCCTACATCAAACTCTGCCTACTTCATAACAATTTGTCAGGTTCTTGAATTTTATGCAGTGCGTGAATTCTAATTTTTTTTGTGCTTTCTTGCACTGCTAACAATAATTGAAGTTATGAAAATTTATATGAAATTTATTCTTCAAATTAGGTATGTTAGTACATTTATTTTTCCAATTAGGTATGTTAGTACATTTATATTTCCAATTAGGTATGTTAGAACATTTATTTTTCAAATTAGGAATGTTAGTACATTTATTTTTGAAATTGAGTATGTTAGTATATTTATTTATACAAGGTGTCCGAAAACTCGTAGTACAACAGGAAACTGGCGAATCAACGATAAATTTTGAAGTGCAATATAACTTTTTTGATTAGAACTTTCATTTAGACCAGGGGACCGGTCGCAAAGTGATTACTACCAGCTAAAATGTCTTCAGGCCTCGGCCATATTATTTAAGAGGGTCAAAATATTTCCGCTTTACATTAAAATCCAAATAAATGGAATATTAAAAACTGTTTTAGAAAGGTGATTGAAATTATTACTAATGTCTTACAACTAGAAATTATGAGAAGTGACTTACATTTAAGACTTACGTCTATCAATTAATTATTAATTACTGAAACTTGTAACCAGTGACTTACATATATCTTGGATTTAATTACATATATGTATATAATTTTAGTAGGTAGTTAATTGATGATTTTCAACAAAATACATACGTACTCGTAATTGGATACTCAGCTTTGACGAATTTATAAATATTGGTATGTAGGTAGGTAACCATCAATATCTTAGATTAAGTACTTACCACCTCGATAAGCAATGCAAAAAATATGAACAATTTAACACAACTTTTTTATACCTACTCACGGTCTGGAAACTCATAGTACAAGTGAGAAACTTCTGAATCTACATTACATAGAGAACTCAAAAAAAAATTCAATCGTAATTTACTTCTTTTTTTTACTTTCATCAATTTTTTATCCAACTAAATGGTTAAAAATTACACCGCAAAGCGGAAATATTTTGCCATTCGGAAAAATAGGCCCGGGCCTGAAGGGTTATGAACCTACTCAAAATGATTTA
Organism: Limnephilus rhombicus; assembly: GCA_929108145.2. Lineage (NCBI taxonomy): Eukaryota > Metazoa > Arthropoda > Insecta > Trichoptera > Limnephilidae > Limnephilus > Limnephilus rhombicus. The sequence goes on from OV815275.1 coordinate 11,602,364, forward strand.
ATAAACAAGAAAACATAAGAAAACACTATTTTGGACGCGAGGTGTACACTGTTTACAGAGTTTACACTGTTTACTACTGTTTAGTATGACAAATTATTTATCTTGATTCCATGAAAGTTGATCCCCCGACAGTTGACCCCCCGGTAACCTTATATACAATATGCAGTCGGTTTAGGGAAAATATGTTATACTACTTACACAAAAGATAACTAAGTAATAAGTATGTGCAGAGAGGATGTACCGCGAAATAACAAAAGTATAAATCATATTTTCATTCAAATGCATCCAGGATCAAACCACTCGTCTGTACTCTGTACACCGTATTTACTAGCGTGTAAGAACAAAATATCGATATTTATTTAACTTATTATTAATGTTATTCCTGAAGTCGATTTTAGGTTTGAAATTGGTGAATAACGCACTTAAAATTATAATTTAATTTATTTATGAACGTCCTTTTTAGAGGCTTTTACATTGGATAGTAAAAATTAAACAGCATTAAATAAAATTTATTGTACGAGGCATGTTCAGAAAGTAAGTGTACTGATAATTTTTTTTGAAAAAGTGTATTATTAAAAAATAATTACTGGATATTGTTAATAAACTTGTTGACATTTTTCAAAATAATCGCCATTCCGTTCGATGCATGTTTCCGTGCAAGTTTCTTTATGCCCTCCTCGAAGAATTCTCCCGCCAGCTCCTTCCCGAAATTCAGAACCGCTTTTTGCACCTGGTAGTAGGTTGAAAATTTACTTTCATCCATATATGCTTTCAGGGAGGTGAAAAGATGGTAATCTGAAGACGCCAAGTCAGGGGAATAAGGGGTGTGGTGCAAAACATCCCAACCAAATGACTCCAAGAGCGTTTTGGTGGCTAAGGCTTTGTGACGTTTTCGTGAAACAAGCACACTTCTCTGGTCAGTATTCCCCTCCTTTTGTTTTTTATGCTCCTTTTGAGTTTTTTTAGGGTATCACAATATTGTTATGCATTGATGGTCTCAACCTTAGGCAGAAATTCGACCGAAATGATGCCTTTTCGGACCCAAAACACTGAGGCCATGATTTTTTTGCCGAAATTGTGGTTTTCAATTTTTTGGCAGATGGGGAATTGGTGTGACGCTACTTTGACGAATGTTTTTTTTCACAGGCGTTTAATGAGTCACCCACTATCATTTCCAGTCACAAAACAGCTCAAAATTTTTCTTGTGAGTGTTATTCCTTCCGTGAGTAAATAGCGGATCACAGCACATCTTTCACGCAACTGGAAACTACAACGTGAGTTTACGTACTACAATGTTCCTGCGATCATCGCTTTGGTCAAGAGATCCCCCTATACCAGATACTCCCTATACCCCCTATATAGATCTCCCTCTACTCTATTATTGCCAACTCTCAAAAAACTAAAAACCACCGCCCGTTTACGGTCACAATACACTTACATTCTGAACATGCTAAGTAGGTACATAACATCAGTAACAACATTTTTTGTTTGTTTATTGACAAATTGAAGATGTCCACTGAATTGAAATAATTATTTCGCTCCATTAGTATTCTGGGCAAAGGGAATACAATTAATAGTTAGTCCCAGTCTACAATGAAATATATCCCGACTTCCAATATTATGTAGTGGAGTCCGATAGCTAATCAACACAAACAATTCTGGACTATCAACTATAATTATAATTTCGGGATGCGAACTGTGGGGCTATCAACTGTCAGGTCGCCATTTTAGCACAACGTGGGATCTTCGCGAATGAATTTGTTGTTTACACCTTCCAAGTTTTTTTAAGTCGCGTTAGATGCACAGATTAAAGTACACGGTAGAAGCAGTGAGCAGTTCGAGTGCGCTAAGTCTTCCGAGAACAGCACTTGAGGTCGGGGCGTGACGCGGGTCTTAGTCTGACAAAACATCCCAATATTACATATCTCCCGTCCTCCAGTACTCTAGTAGGTACTCCACTTCGGTCTACTGGCAAAGTCCATTAAGTCACGTTTTTTCATGAAATGACTTAAGTATGAGGTCTTATGTAAAAAATCATCCTCTTTCGACTGGCACACTCTATTACAGTATATTTAATAGTTTTCGATATAAACGTGTTTTTAAATTCACCATAAGTCATAAATCCGATATTATTCTCAAGAAAAACATATTAAGTCAAACGTTATACTCTAAATGTCAATAATACATCGATTTAGACCGTTAAAACTCAAGCAAAATCCACAAACTCAGTTTTAAAAAAAGCTTAAAGCCATTTTGCCGCATTAATTTCAACAATCTTAACAAGAAAAGCACACTAAGTTATTATTGACTGGTAAAACCCAAGAAGTCAGGCTCATTTTTTTGTAAATCTTCGATTAAAGGTTGCTGTTATTGCTATCAACTAATATTGTGAATTGATAAGGTAGGTAAAATTTAAGATAGGTAGGTAGGTTAAAATTTTAAAATATTTAAAAAAAAACATTTTGGAGATATTCATCCACTTATCGCCTTTCCAAAATTGCGAAATATTGAAATGCGATTGTCTCGGGATTGTGTTTTAGTGACTTAGTGGACTTTTTAAGTAGACCGACGTCTAATCCCAACTCCCAGACGCGTAACACAACTGTATTGTATGGTCTGGGACGAGGAATATTACAGTCGAGCCAAACTAAACCAGGGGTCGGGGAACGTGCGAAAGACACTTTACTAAATGGATTCACTACAAAAAAATATCGGGGTTATCGCTCGGTAATCGATATATAAAAAAATTATAGCTACTAATTTATTAACTAATTCGCTAATAATTTACATCTTTTTGAAAATTTTGCGTCTTAAAGCTTTTTAAAAATAAGGCATTTTTTATTATTTTAGAAATTGTACAAAAAATATAAGTGTGCAGTTCAAATATAAGTGAAACCTTCAGAAAACTAGAATAGCGAGAGTGGGGAGGATACGAAACACCACACAAAGAGGAGACCGATTATGCTATTCAGGGTTTCATTCTCTCGCAGGCTAAAGCGTATAGATGTCCGTGCTTGTATGTTTTAGTGTCGCTTTTTCGTTTCATCGCGTTTCAAATCGCAATGGTGGCAAAGAAGATTTCACTTGAAAATTGTTTGGATAATGTCAAAATCCGGAGAGGAAATTGGGGAATACGTTTGTATGGACAAAACGCAGCCAAGTGTTTGTCTTTTTTAGTGTCGCTTTTTTTGTTTCATCGAGTTTCAAATCATAAAGGTTCTAAAACATTCACTTCAATATAAACATAATTGTTAACAGAATAACAGTTACAAGTATTTCAATAAACATTTCATCTTCCAAATTAATATCAATCTGCATATATTTTTAAAAGCTTTGAGTGTATTGGAGGAAGGTTGGATAAGGAGTAAATTTACGTCTGTCCAACCTAAATTTACCTTCGTCAAAACAATTAGAGCAACATTTTTTCTAATTTCTAAAATTTATAAATTATCTAATTGTAAAACTATTGTTTTCGTGTGTAAATTTTTTAACCCTTTATTTATATCAAAATAATGATATGTTTCTAAAATGGGTTTGGAAAATTCAGAATAATTATTGTTCTTTAAACAGCTTAGATGTTTGTTAACTAGAATTTTAAATGAATAAAGTGACGTAAAATCTTTTACTGTTCTTAAAATAAATCCCAAACATTTCATAGCCCTATTAGTAACTTCATTAATGTGTGGAATAAATGTTAATTTTTGAGACATCATTTCAAGGATCTGGGTATTGATCATATAGTGGTGTTTTAACTTTTAACGACTGGAGCGACAGCACAATTGCTCGAATTGCTCCGATTGCTCGAGATTTTTTGGATAATCGTATTGAATATTTTGCACCCACATAAAAAAAAATCGTAACTCCGAATTTTAATATGGAGACATACAAACTGATTATAGTTCTATACAGCCCATGAATTCACCTATCTTTAGTCGATTATGACATATTTGTGGGATTTATAAAAAAAATGTTTTTTTTTTGTTTTACATGAGCTCCACACAGGAGGCCCTGAGGAAAATAATTTCCCTCAGGGCCTATGTCATCTTTGAGGATGCTGTGTGGAGGGTTTTTTTAAGGAAAGGAAGGAGAGGAGAGTTCTGGGAAGGAAAAGGGTTAAAGGGGTGGGTAGGAATCTGGGGTTCAGTGTGTCTTGGTCATCCGCCTTCAAGACCTAGACAAACCTGACCCCATGAACCCGGGCACCCCTGCTAAATCACCAAACGTAGCGAACCACTTGGGGTGACCTATGGCAGAGGTGTTTGTTACCCAATAAAGGTTCCCGGGGCGGCGGTACCCATTCCCGCCTCCCAAAATAAAATCTTAAACTTCTACTCAATTACTTACAAATAAGGGAAAAGTTGCCAAAATTGGCAGCAAAGCAATCCGAGGTACTTTAAATAGTGCCATATTGTGGAAAAAAGCGCTCCAGTGGTTAGCAGTTATTTAATTTGTTTTCATTTAATTAAACACATTTCGTTTTATTTCCAAAAAAAGTTCTCTGACCCATGAACTAGACTAGACAAACAATGCCGAGGTTGAGTAGTCGAGCAGTCGATGGCGTGAAAATCCGAGCGCCACCACCTTATTGAGAGGCAACCTCTCGGCCGCAATTACCGGAATACTTTGTGCGAGAAATACGCCGAATCATTTATAAGTGCTCCCTCATCTCCGGTATCCCAGGGAAGCCGAACTCCGTCCTCCGTTCACACGATGACTATGGCAGCGTGCATTCACTGCTCCGATGGCGATGGACGGGGGCATTATTTCATTACAGAATTTATTGTGATGATAAACGCCGTCAGTATAATGGAGACGAGGCGAACGGATTATGAATAAAAGTAAAGTGATCGTGAGTGATTGACCCGAAATCAGCTTCTCGGAATCAAACTCCGGAGTGCAAAGAATGTAAGCATGGCTTAAGTATTTGAACGGTTTGATTTATGGTTTTTACGGTAGCTTTAAATCAGTTTACTGTATGATCTGAGAAAATAAATCATTACTTACTGTGTTTCTTGACTTCAATATGTTCACCGTGCGGCTGTTCAATATTTCAACACCTTTTGATCGCTAAGTAAGAATTAATGATTAAGAGCAATACATAAGCCAAAAATATGTGTATTCTTGACAAAGGCGTAATAATAGCTTGGCAATATTAGAAAAAATGGTCTATTTAAGTACAAAAGTGGTTTTTATTAATGTTAAGAACAGCAGAACTCCAGCAGAACTCCTTGAAAAAAAACGAGTGTGCTTTAGACCACACAACCGAAGTAAAACTTCTTTAGCTCCATCTATACGATAGGAAGAGAGAAAGAAAAGGTGCGCGCGCACTGCTCTCTCTTGCTCCTACAGTGTGATACAGACAATAGGCCTGCACTGTGTTTAGATATTATACGAAACGTAACTGGCTATGAGAGAAAGAGAGAAAGAAAATATGTGCTCGCACCTCTCTCTCTTGCCCCTACAGTAATATACAAAACGTACTCTTTCTCTTTTTATCTTCACTAACTTATATGTTCCTCTCAACTACACTTCGCCTCGCTTTTCGTAACGCTCAAGTCAAGTGTGCGTAAAGAAGTTTTACTTCAAAAATCCCTCAGGGCCTGAGAGATGATGAATTAGGGAAAGGAAGGAGAAGAAGTTCTGGGAACAAAAAGGTATGAGGGGTGGGTAGTAATCAAGGGGTTAATGTGTCTAGGAGTGACGAACGTATGTGAACTACAATGCGATGCAAGGCGACGCGACGTCAAGAAAGTCCGACTGGAGAGTTCAAAAGATCTTGCCCAACAAATCTTTTCCGATCCGGTCTGCCACGCAATAGTTGGGCAAACGCATCCTAGACGTGCCTCACCCCATGAACCCGAGCACTCTTTCTAAGTCACCAAACGTAGCGAACAGCTTGGGGTGAGCTGGCAGGTCTGTTGATTATCCGATAAATGGTTCCTGGGGCAGAAAATAATTTTATAATAAAAAAAGGTTGATCAAGGGAAACTGTCAAAAAATATCTTAGTAGTAGATAAAGTAGTTAAAAAATTGTTTCGTATAACTATTAGGTATGCGTCATAATGTTCTAATTAAAAAAATGCTGTTTAACAGTTTACATAGCACTAAATAAAAACAAACTTTGTAAAAACACCACTAAATTATGTGTTTTCATTTAATTAAAAATGACGCCACAAATGTTAGTTTGAAGAATTTTATTGAGCAGTTTACGCTATTTTTTTTATATAGTATTTAACATTATATTTTTTCAGTAAAACTTCTTTACGCACGTTTGACTTGGGGAGTAAGCTGGTGAATGCGTGACGCGGCGTTACGAAAAGTGTGATGGGGGAGGCGAACGGTCGGGCCTTTACGCACCCTTGACTACTTGGGAAGTAAGCTGGTGAATGCGTGACGAGAGCGTTATGAAAAGTGTGATCGGGTGAGGCGAACGGTCGGGCGAGGCGAACGGAGAGGGAGATATATGTTAATGAAGTTTTACTTCAGTCGTGTGGTCTAAAGCACACTCGTTTTTTTTTAATTCCAAATTCTCAAGCGAAACTATAGGAAATGTTTCTATTAACCTAAAACATTTCAAAGCGATTCGTAAAGATGAATCAAAATAGTCATTTCACTGATAGCTTCACCTGTTATGATACACTCAGTTTTAACTTTGCTATTAATGACACAAAAGACGTGTTTCGGAGGCAATGGCTCCTTCATAGGGCACAAAGGGTAACCGACGAGTTCATCGAAAATCAATTCATCGAAAGCAAATTCATCGAAAACGAGTTCATCGAAAATAAATTCATCGAATGATCAATTCATCGAATCGCCAATTCATCGAAAAACATTTTTTTTGTAGATATTAGAGCTGTCAAAATTAAATACCCAAAAGGTCTGTTAAACTGAGTTAAATTTGTTTAGCAACTGTCAGTTTCGTAGTGACAATGTAAAATTTATAGGTTATCTCTTCGATTTCCGATTGTCTGATACTGCAAAAAAGGGATATCTAAGGAACGGTGACCAGACAACTCATAATGAAACCAACTCATAAACAACTCAGAAAGGTCATTAAGAGTGATGATAAAAAAATATTTAAAAATTGGTTAAATAGGTTAAGTTAGGTTAGGTTAGGTTAGTTTAGGATGACCAATGCTTTTTTAACTTCTCGGTCCGCTCGGCATTTCTCTCAAATATCAACAAAATATTTTTTTTCGATGAATTGGCGATTCGATTAATTGATCATTCGATGAATTGGTTTTCGATGACTTGATTTTCGATGAATTGGTTTTCGATGAATTCGTTTTCGATGAACTTACCTATAAATATTTACATAAAAGGTTTAAAAAGAAATGGAGATGATTAGTAGAAGGGGTTAACTAATTAGGTTTTAAAGAGAAAAATTGTGAGCTTGTTTCTGGATTTGATTATAAATAAAAAAATGTATTCACTTTTTACATAATTTCTCATATCTAAAACTTCTGAATGACTTATCTATTAAATTGTAAAAACCTAATATTTGTTTGCGACATTTCCGAACTCTTATCTTACTATAATATTATAAAGGGAGGGGGGGGTTCGCGAGAGGGGGTAGGGGAACCCGGAAGGGGGGGAAACATGGAAGGGGAACGGGGGAAGCTGGCGAGGGGGAAGGCGGAGTGGGAACGCGAAGGGGAAGGGACGCGGGAGAGGAAGGGGTGGCCGAAGGGGAACAGGACGAATGGGAAAGGACACGCAGGGAGAAATTTTTTATTTATTAACTGGCATAGCAACGCATACGGGGAACTCGCTATAATAATATAACTGGAAAAAAAACGGTCGACGTGATTATTTTTAAACTGAGATATTTGGAGGACTGGGAAATGACATAGGCTACTTTTTATCCCGAAAAAACATTTCATTCCCGTGGGAAAATTCTTTATACAGCATTTTCCCTCTAATACCATGCAAGCGAAGTAGCGGGTAAAAGCTAGTAATTTATAAATTCGATTGAAATTTTTATTTAAAATAAATTGACGAACCACTTAGGGTTGATTACCTATGGCAGAAGTGTTGGCTATGCCATAAAAGGTTCCCGGGACAGAAATATTAAGATTTCAACTAACAAAGTGAAAAAAGTTTAATAATTATTATATAGATTATAACAATAATGAAGTAAATCAATATTAATTTGGTACAGGATAACCATTATCATCACATCTAAAAAAACATGGGTCAATCCGTGATCATTATTATTGATTAATCACATTATTTAATCATCGGATTATTTGTTTTTACTGTGATTTATTGTGCATTTTAGATCATCTAAAACGATGAATCGTTTTTCGTAACCAAATTTAAACCAAGCAGTATTTTTTTGTAAACTATATACATGCAATAAAATATTAATTGTAATTACATATTAATGTCAATCATGTCAATGATGTAAACACGTCTTCAATAAAAAGTGTACACGTCTTCAGTAAAATAACAGTGTTTAATATATAACTAAACATAAGTAACTATTTGTATTAAAATGTAAGCAAATTTTTATTTACAGTGAAATCCTACCTTCCCCAAGCACGAACTTTCTAATAAGTATATCCAGCGCCCTTGAGGTGATTTTTTAAACGGCGCTTTAAAAATTATCCAATTATTATTATTATTATTATATTTATCAGAAAAGATCTGCCAGGTAAGAATGTTTTCTGTATCTATTTGTAAATAATAAATATAGATATAGCCTAAGAATTGTACGGCACCCTTGAGTTGATTTTTCACAAAACGCTCAATAAATCATTCAATTATTATGTTTATTATACCTTTTAACACAGGTACGTCAAATGAATGATTTTATTCTAATAAAATGTGGTTGGTAAATTCAGAATAATAATTATTATATTAGATTGGAACAGAATAACATTATGAAAAAGCTTTGGTTAATTACATTATTAATTTTATTTAAGAAATTTTTTATTATTAGTTAAAATACACACTATAACTTTGTGAAACGTCTCTTACATACCTACTTACTTTACTGATATTCTGCCTTCTGGCCCTGTTTCCTGGGGTCTGATATTCTCCTAGCACTCTTTCTTCTCATTCATCCTCTCTGATATAACATATCCAAACCACGTAAGCGTCGCGTTAGTCTTTACACTTCCTAAATTATCTCCGGATACCCTCATTTATAACACGGTCAAACACGGTTTTTGCACACATGCGGTTTCAAGAAGTCATTTCTACATTATTCAATCAACTTTCATCCTTAATTTGCCTATTTATTGAAGTGAAAACTTCTATAGCACTGTTTTGATTTGAAACTCGATGAAACGGAAGCGAGCGACACTAAAAAGAGACAAACATATTACATCTATAGCATTTAGCCCGCGAGAGAATGAGATAGCATTAAAATATTTATTTATTTCACGGGTACTCGGTTTCAATATAATACGATAAAACCACGGTTCCGCAAGTCTCTTTGGTTTAGTGCATGGGTCGGCAACCTGCGGCCCGCGAGGGGTCTTGGTGCGGCCCGCAAGATTCTCGCCGCAACGCACGTGACGAACGATATCATACACAACGGAGTGAAAGGGAGCGAGAAAGGGAGCGAATGGATAGCGAAGATAAGGGGAGATCTTAGATTTTTAACTGATTTGACTGCCAACTGAATCTACTCAATACTCGTTTACAGGAAAAAAATAAATTGATATGCCATGTGTATTCAGATGTTAAATCATTTGAAATTAAACTATCATTGTTTATCAAGCATGTCGATGAAAGAAAACTCGATCATTTTCCAAATTGCAAGAAAGCAGTAGAAGAAGCTAGGATAAATTTTATTTGGGAAAATACTAACATGAAAAGTGCATTACTACAACTTCAAACTGAGTTTGAAGACAGATTTGCTGATTTAAAAAAAATCTCATGTAAGATGGAGATTTTCGAAAACCCCTTCGCAGTGGATATCGATAATGTACCAAGCTATTTGCAAATCAACATGATAGATTTGCAAAGTGATAATATCCTTAAAATGGCATTTAAGGAAAAAATCACTTGGTAGATTTCTACGGGAGTTTGCCTTCCGAAAAGTACAAAGTATTAAAAAGGTTTGCTAAGCAAATAATTACGATGTTTGGTAGTACGTATATTTGTGAGCAAACTTTTTCAATTTGAATTAAATTGAAACAACGATTATCACATTTACATTTGGACGCAATACTACGCGTTTTCACATCAAAATTACAAGCAAATATTAAAGAACTTGCAAGTCAAATCCAACAACAAAAATCCCATTGAGTTATGTTCGAAATTTCTTTGACATTTCTTTTACTCTTTCTTAACTAACTAACTAACCATCACGTCGTTTCCCCGCAGGGGTAGGCAGAGAGGACAGACCGCCAAACATCCCGGTCTTGGCACACATTCCTTGCCTCGTTTACATTCATACAACGTCTCATACATTCTCTTCTATTATTCTGACTCTTGACATGGCCCGACTCAAGTATCTGATTCACTTGGTCGTGCCATGTCTTTCTTGGGCGACCTCGACTTCTTCTACCATTCACATTTGCGTCATATATTCTCCTTCACTCCTTTCCTCGTTCATTCGCTCTACATGCCCAAACCATCGGAGCGTTCCTTTCTTGATCTTACTCATTACGCTTACATCAGCCTTGCATTCTTTGCGGATTTCCACATTTCTCACACGATCATACATGGTTTTACCACACATACGCCTTATGGATCTCATTTCTACAGCGTTCAGTCTACTTTCACCCTTCCTCTGCCAGTTCCAAACCTCACTGCCATACATCAGGGTTGGTACCAGTACTCCATTACGGACGGCTAGTTTCGCGTCTTTGGACAGTTATAGACAAGATTTTTATGCATAGTATTATTATAGTATTATATATGGCGGCAAGTATCTTTTCTCGGAAGATTTTTCAATGTTGATGAGTGTTTCAGGCTGATAGTTATTGCTTATAATAATTGTTAAAATATTGTAGTAATACTGTAATGACATGCAGTGGCGTAGCTAGTATGGGTGCCACCCGGGGCGGATAGCGTTGTGTTACCCCCCCCCCCCCCCCCCCACTAAAGTTGACAATTTCGATCTCATAAAAACTACTACCTAGTCAAATGAGATCCGTCCCGGGAGGGGAGGGGGGGGGGGGGTGGCTAGAGAATTTTTAAATGCGGCCCGCGCAAGTTCCCTAGTCAAATATTTGGCCCTTGGACCACAAAAGGTTGCCGACCCATGGTCTAGTGGTATAAAGCGCCTGATGAACCTTAGCGGCCAGACATTTAGCGGACCAAGGATCGAATCCTTCGAAAACCAGAATAATTTTTTTTTTTTTTTGGAAGATCAATACTACTCCAAAAAGAAAACACAAAAGAAAGCGACATCTAGCGACTCCGAATAAGAAAACTCAAATACCTACTAATACGATGTATATAAATATGAAGGAAAAGGTGCACAGGAATTCGACGACAAAAATATGTAACAAATTGTCTCCTTCATTGTCTCCCCACTCTTATCTACTTCAGTTTTCTGAAGGTTTCACTTCTACTGCGTGTGAATTGCACACTATGATTTTTACATCTCATCGCCATACATCAGCGATTATATCAGCACTTCAATTAAATGATCAATATTTCCCTAGCGTGAATCCCAAATCAGAGTACTTGTCAGTGCCTAATAACACAGATAACAATAAACAAACACGGCAAATTATAAAAGTCCACTTGATTCCGGTTCCGTGCCCAATTCGGGCCGTGCTCGCGGAACTGTTTCACCCCTTATTTGCCCAGCGAGTGTGGGTCTCCTGTCTAGCTCTACCAGCCCCTCTACGATCCCGTTCAATGTTTACCAGATAGATTAAAACGTCGGGCGTTTTCTGGTAAGTGGATAATGCTTATAATAATCGTGACGTGATTACGATTCATGACCCAATAAATCACCGCACTTTTTTCGGTTGTTTAAAGCGTGCACAATGGCGTTCTTCAGCACGACAAATAGATTTGAACAATGTGCATTATTTATTGTAGTTATTATTCATAATGCTCACAATAACCGGTTGTTTCTTTCTGTAATGTAAGGGCTCGATTGACACTCGAATTTCAACACACTTTCAAGTTGATTTTGAGCAGCTGAACAATTAAAAGTGTTTTTATATTTTTTATTTACCGTATTGTTAACTAATTGCAAATATTTGAACAAAATGTATTTGTTTATTTTTAAGAGTTTTATTTCACATGTACATTTGTTACCTAACTTTTATTTGTAAATAATTTTAAATAATATTTGCCTTGGTATGCTGTAATAGCATTCACAATTGTTTTTGTATTTCTTGGGCATTAATTATGTAACAATTTGTATAGAAATTGTTCCTGTTAATGCCCAAGAAATACCAAAAAAACTTGGTTGGTAGGTATCTCTACTCTTATAAAAAAATCTCCGTTTTTTATGTAGCCAAGGATAACGGAATATGCCATTTACATGGATTTCATAACGACTTGGAAAAAATCGTGTGGATAGATTTTTTTACTAAGATTACGAAAATATCAGTAAAATTTTTTAGAAATGTACAGTTTTTTTTATAAATAAATCCATTATTTGGGCTCGTGACGTCACTAGATGAAAATGTCCCGTCTCCGATAATGTTCTATTAATTTTATAAAATTCCACATTGATCTCAGGCGAATTTTTGAATTTGACATTTAACATTCACTAGATTTATTGTATGTTTGACGTTTTGACAGATGTTACGAAGAGAACCACGTACATTTTTGCCTTCTGTACCTGTAATGGTACCTTTTAGAAGTGTAATGGTAATGGTGCTGATTTTAACAAAATCAAATTTTATAATATCCTTATGATTATTATAATCTACAAGTACAAGTAAATTACATTGGATTTAGTCGACCGGTCAGTGGTTGAATGGGCATAGCGCTTGGGTCCCACCCGGGCGTCGCGTGTTCGATTCCTCGGCTGGCTAAGTCCTCCATCACAACACAAGCAAAATTTTCGGCTTTCTGTGGTGGTAGTAGGAGATTTTCAAATATTGTTGGGTTTTTCGTAACCCGGGAATGTTTGTCTTTCTTTAAAAAAAAAAAAATAGACGTTGAACATTATGATGATTAATGATCAATAAGATGGATCAAGGAAAAAAATATATATGAGAAGTAATATTTTTGGTATGCCTCCTTATTCTCCTGTGCCATTCGTGTGGAAAACGATCTTTTTTTAAAAAATGATATTCGACTATGTAATTATTGTTTTTTCGCACCCGCGAATTGTGTCCCGTCTTTCAGGTTTATAAAAAATGGCCTGATTTTTCGGGTTGAAATTTTCAAAAAATCGCCAGGGTTTCAAAAATACAATAAAAAAAATATATATATATATATACGGAATGTCTTAAAATATTTGCCTAAACTGGATTTTTTTTAATGTGATGCAAGTCTATTGCCGCCGCTGCTCTCAGTGGTTGATGATAATGCCTTTGTAACGGTATTTTTATAAAACTCTTGAAAAGAAGGCATAGTTTATTTTTCTTCTGGGGACTTTTCCGATCGGAGGTTGGCTATCTTTGGGGTTCATCGTGTTGACTGAACCTAAGAACTATTTTGACTCGACCACTCTATCTGTAAATTTGTTTGTGTGTTCCGTGTTGGATTAATCTTGTGAAAGTGTTAGCCGAGTTGATAGTATTTATTCTTCTTCTTAAGACTATTAGATACAAATCTTGAAAATTCGACATATAATTACAGGAAACAATAAAAATATTAATAACAATGATTGGATTATCAATTTATAATATTACGCCCTTTTCATTGGAAAATCACCTCAAGGGCTCTTTTCAACTTAATTTAACACTTATTCTAATAACTATGATTTATACCTAGTTCCTTTCAAATAAGATTTAAATCTGGCAACTAAGTACTCAGACTTATAACTAATGACTTACGTCTACGATTTATAACTATGACAGTGACTTACTACTAAGACTTAAGCCCCGCTCTGATTGAGCAAGTATTTTAGTCGAGCGGAGAGTATAGTAGTAACTAAACGCGTCCGAACACCGAATCTTTAGTAGAGTAGGTGAGACAGCTCTTTAGTAAATTTAATCCATTTCGTTCTATTTTTCGGGCGAGTAAGTACCCTCTTAATGCGTCCCGGCGCACTGACAAGCCCAAACCGACCGTTTTAGCGGTGTTGACCGTTCTACCCTAAATTTATTTACTTAGGCTGCTATTAATCTCTTTTCTTGTCCATATTTTATTTGTTTTCATCTTTCTAATTTGTTCTTCCACCACTTCTAAAATGAACATTAAAATAAACTTAATTAGTTTATTTACTTTGCTTTGTACCGCCCGTCATCCGCCGTCATCTTGCAACGGGCGGCGAGCACAAATGTACTCTACTTGAAAGTAATTCGAACGGTTTTCGGCGAGTCAAGTAGCGAGTGTAGGTACTCGCTATTTGACTTACTATTTGAACAATGTAAACGTACTTTTAAAGCAGCGAATAATAACTCGCAATAAAAAAACAATAAAAAAACGCATAAATTTGTTTAAGACCACAAATATGTAATAATTACTCGAACTTTTAACTAGTGACTTACATCTATGATATATAAGTATTGACTTGCAACTAAGATTTATAATAGTGACTTAATGCTTAGACTAGCTAGCAAATAAATACTAGGATTTATAACTAGTGACTTACATCTAAGACTTATACAATTGATAAATCAAGCAAATAAATACTCAGACTTTTAACTAGCGACTTAGGTACATTTAAAATTTATAACTAGTTACTTACAACTAAGATTTAGAACTAGTGACTTACAACTGAGACTGAAAGCAAGCAAATAAGTACTCAGACTTTTAACTAGCGACTTACAAATAAAATTTATGACTGGTGTCTTACAACTAAGATTTATAACTAGTGACCTACAACTGAGACTGAAAGCAAGCAAATAATTAACTACTCAGACTTTGAACTAGCGACTTACATCTAAAATTTATAACTGATGACTTACAACTAAGATTTATAACTAGTGACTTACAATTGAGACCGAAAGCAAGCTAATAAGGACTCAGACTTATAAATACTGACTAAGTAAACTCACATTGAGCGACGATTGCTATATTCGTTATGCTACATTCGCATTCATACATGCTCATGACTTGACCCGTGTGTGTATTTGATTCATTTGATGGTGCCTTCTTTTCGACTTGTGATAATCTGTTCAGTGCCTCCACGTATCAATATTTGTCCGCGAGTGGAGCCGCCGGCGCAGCAAGCGGGCGCTATTTATCCGGGGACTTTCGGGACGGATTTGAACGCGCTGCCAAAGGAATCGGCGCCGCTTAAATCACTCGTGTTTTTATTCATCGGCTAATTTGGGGGTAGGCAAAAGGGGTCGGGATTTGGTCTCGCTTTGAATAATTATCGAAGCATATGAATTATGATGTAAACATTGCTATAATGCATACAAATGGGAGATCCACGCTCGTAAACGATTGACTGCGATATATTATATTAGGGTTTTGTATTCAAAGATTTTTTTTATACTTTATTACCATTTTCAGTTTTATTTTTATATTTTACTAGCTGGGTTACCCGGCTTCTCTCAGGACAACGTTCAAGAGTGTTCGGGAATGTTCCACAATGATGTTCCCGATTCCCTATTCCCGAACATTCCATAACATTATAACATACTCCGCCACTCCTTCCAGAACTTTCTAGAGCTCTATCGAACCTTCTAGAACTTTCTGGAAGACTGTACTGGAAATTTCAAGAGGGCGAAACATCCAGCATTTATATCTTCAAAAGCAAGCACTTTAGGTAAAAATGGGAACCGTCATCCTGGAGGGGGGGATAGAGACCTACCATACCATATAACTGGTGATTGTACCGGAAATCGTTTCTGAGTTTTTGCGGGACGCACTTTTTTTTACGTCTTTTAAAATATATATTGATTAAGAATTATTTTGTACTTTTGGAATTTAACGTGGCTTTTAAAACCTTGAATACCTTTAAAAATTTGAAAACAAAACTTTGACGAAGTCATGTCAGTGTTGACAAAGACTTATGTTTGATGGACATCTCTACATTTCGTGAAGTTAAGTACCTACGTACTTACTTAGGTAGATACTTGCTTGGCGATTTAAAAAAAAATAACAGTAGCTCCACACAGGCCTCGAGGAAAGATAATCCTCAGGGCCTATGCCATCTTAGATGATGCTATGTGGAGGGTCTTTTTAGGGTAAGGAAGGAGAGGAAGTTCTGGGAAGAAAAGGGTATGAAGGGTGGGTAGGAATCTGGGGGTCAGTGCGTCCATCCCTTCGACTGAGTGAGAAGGTTGCTGGAGAGGTAGAGGTCTCCCTCAACCGGCCGGATCGGGAGAGACTGGTTGAGGGAGACCATTTGCCTCTCCTGCACTATTCTTCCGACCCATCGATCGTCTTGCACCGAAGTAGGAGGGAAGGATTCATAAGTCCCAGATACCCACACCTCATACCTTTTTCCTTCCCAGAACATCCTCCCCCCTTCCTCTTCTCTCAGATCCTTTCCTTTAAAAGGCCCTCCACCCAATACACCCAAAGATGACATAGAATTATTAGTCCGTTTCGTAGTACCTACACAGGCGTAAAAAAGATCGTTACTTCATTCAAACCATTTAAGTACCTCCTAACAAACATTTTTTTGCAATTATACCCATATTATTATATGCATTAATTAAGTGAATATAAAAGGGCTAAGTACCTTTTAAAGAACATTAGAGATTATAAAGATAATAATATTATAATTTAAAAACAGACGAGGCAAAAAATTACAACATTGTGTGAGTCAGAAGCCTCGATAAAACACATGATATTAAAAAAAAATAATTAAGTATGAATAACATTACGTAATATTACATTGTATAACATTTATATCAAAGATAATAGCCATGCAATATGTAGCTAGTCTGATTGCGAAGGTAGGTAGGTACCAGTATAAGGTAGGTCAGGTGTTGCGCGTGCGCACTGCGAGCAATGCGGCCAATATGGGCAAAAGCTGTTATCGTTAAGCGGCGCATGGATTTATGTCTTAATTACCTTATATCCATAACTTATTCCGATAGATAGATACGCCGAGAAAATAAACACTGTTATTTTGTGTGCAATGACCTCTGAGAGCAAGTCTATATGGGTTGATGGGACGTGGAGCGCATACATAGGTTATCTATTGCACCTATGGTATATAAATGAATATTAATGGCAGTTGCTGGTTGCTTTTTGACATTTTTCAGATTTTTTTTAGTTTTTTTGTGTTTTTGGATTAGTTTTGTGTGTTTTTTTTATTTTTTTTTTTATTGGGTAATATTGTAAGCCAATTTTAGTTAAGGCGATCCAATAGCCCAGGAAAAATCGAAATTGGAATTCACGCCCCTTTATGGGAGGAGTTTAAAAATACTTGAGAAAAAGCTTTTGGAAAGGTTGGAAAAGGTATTTGAGAATTTTTTTTTACATTATTATTATTATTGTAATAAAACGAAAATTTAAAATTGATTTCACTAAAGCAAGCGACGCGGAGCGTAACGTCTGTTCCCCGCTCCGGCCAGGGAGGACTGACGGAAAATGGGTGTGGCAAATCGGTAGTTCTTCGAAGGACGGTATAAGGTTCACTTTAAAAATTAAAATTAGTCGACTGCCGTATTGTCGCCGTAATATCAAAAATGAAAACGCGAAAATGCATATTTTATTTTATTTTGTGAAGTTCGGGCGTAAATATAATTTTTTTGCAATAATTATAAAAGAAACTGTTTTGCCACGTTATACAATAAAACTATATCCGAAAAGAGGTTTTAAATATAAGAGTTTGGACTTGGAAGTGTTTTTTATAGACCTTACACTATATTTTTTTATAGGCTTATTAAAAGACTTATAAAAAAACGATCAATATTTTTAAGGGCCAAGATATGCTCTACACGCAGAATTTAATTGAAATGTCTATATTACTTCAAAGCGATCAAATGTTCAAAACAATAACGTATGATTTTTGTATGACTTTGCTGTATTTAGTATCAGAATGACACGGGATCTGGTAAGGATGCGGGTAAGAATAAAGTTGAGAAGCACCATATAGTAATAAAAAATGAATACATTCATTTTAAAGTACCACGGAGATAAACAAGTTTAAAAACAACGTCAAAACATTGCTAAGTGAACATTAAGATGTGGATATCACAAAAAATTATAAAATAACACCAATACAACCTAAGGTCAACAAATATGAAGATCTGGAAATCAACAAACATAGTTAATAAACATGAAGATGAGGAAATCAATAAAATTATGAAGTAACACCAATACCACCTACAGTCAACAAACACGAAGATCTGGGAATCAGCAAACATAGTTTACAAAAATGAAGATGAGAAAATCAAAAAAAAACAAACATTATTTAATACCAAAACATTTCCTCCAGTCCGCCTCGGAACGGGAATCCCTAGTACTAGGACTGTGAATAAATTAGTATACCACTATTTTTTTATATTTACAGTCACTTTAAAAAAATATATATTTTAAACAAATAAATAAAAATAAATCCAGCTCTAGATCTCACATCTACTCACGAAACAAAGACAACGCGCGAAGTATTGGTTTTAGATGATGATGGTCTGTAAGCACTAGGTATATGAACAGAAAAAAACGATCATTTTAAAATAAATTAAATGATAATTTTGTACTAGTTACGGTTATATAATTTTTACTTTTTCTTCTGCATATTTTATGTTGTATTATGTGTGTAATATGTCTCTTATAATTTATTATGTCTCTTATCACTTATCTATACCGTTTAATACATTTATATATTACTAGCTGACCCGGCAAACGTTGTTCGGCCATATAAATTGTTTCTAGTGAATATTTTGTTTTTTAAATAAAAAATAACGAATGTATTGTAAGTGTGTGGGGATGGGAACATTTTTTTTTTACATGTGTTCCGCACAGGAGGCCATGAGGAAAATAATTTCCCTTAGGGCCTATGTCATCTTTGGGGATGCTGTGTTAAGGGTTTTTTTATGGAAAGGAAGGAGAGGAGAGTTCTGGGAAGGAACAGGGTTTAAGGGGTGGGTAAGAATCTGGGGTTCAATGTATCCTAGTCATCCCCGCCTCCAAGACCTAGACAAACCTCACCCCATGAACACGGGCACCCCTGCTAAATCACCAAACGTAGCGAACCACTTGGGGTGACCTATGGCAGAGGTGTTGGTTATCCAATAAATGTTCCCGGGGCGGCGGTATCCATTCCCGCCTCCCAAATTCTATAACAGAAAGAGGAATGGAGCGCTGTACACGATGACCGCCGATAAAAACAAAACAAAAAACACCAACCATTCATTTTCCCAATTCAATGTATTTCATTAAAGTAACGGACATGTTCATTGTTTCATCTCTTAAAAGTTAAGTTCTGTTTGAAATACGAACGACGGTTAAATATGTTTATGCAAAAATACTAAAATCACGATGAAAAAATGGGAGGGTGGTGGAAGGAGGGTGAAAATTTGGGGTTATGTGTATTTTTAGATACCAAAAAAATACAAAAAAAAATTGTCAAAAAAATTGAGATTTTTTTTCCTGGATAGGGACACCCTAATACATACCTTCACCAGCGGTATGAAATATACTTTACGACCTATTATCACACCTACCAAATGTACATAAATATATTCATAAAAATCAGTCGAGCCGTTTCGGAGGAAACACTGTGACACGAGATTTTTATATACATATGTATTGATTTTACAAAATTACACGATCTCTTCTAATGAATATATTGTCTTCTTTATTGCCATGTAAAGTGATTAAAAAATGATATAAATTGTCTTATTAATTTTAGATCAAAAATTCACTTTCAAATTTTTCTAATAGATAATATTTAAATTTTCCTCTCCTAAACAGAAGCTTCTTTCTTCTTAATTAGGAGAGTGTATGACATATTATGTGAAACTTATTAAAAATCTATGGAGAAAAATAAAAAATAAAATGGTACTTACGTTAATAATGTACAGTTTCCTTTGGTAAGGGGGTAATATTTTCGTTTCATTGACATTCGCAAGCTACTGCATATTTAAACATCACACAAAATTAATATTTGCAGTAAAAAAGGACTACTGTAAAAAAGAGTTACTACCTAAACCAGGCATGCACAACCTGCGGTCCAATTGATGATTTTTTGAGCCCCAAAATGGAGTTTTTAACGTTTTGTGTTTTGGATTTTGGTATTCATACAAAGAAAGAAAACATCATTCTCATGAATTTATTGTATATTTTGTGAAATTATAACATTCTTGTGATTAAACCTCAGACTCCCGACTGGGTTTTTGATTTATTGCATGAAAAGTGCCGGGCACATAGCAGCACTAAGAATTTATTTTAGCAATCAATTCCAACCAGCATATTTTTTCCGCACATTCTCGGATGATCGAACGGAACTGATCCAATTTTAATAAGTGGAGGGTGAGTGCAAAAGACACACATATTTATTTTTAAAATTATCGCCTTTCGGCTTTTATATCGTAGTATCAGGTATAACTAAGACATGAAAAAGACGGCTCTAGTGAGATTGTAAAACTGTGAAGCTGAGAAAAACGTGTGTATATTAGAAATCAAACCATAATTACTACAATATGTAAGTACCTACCATAAAATTGCAACAATGAAAAATATTTTCATGTAATATATGTAAATTACTTAACAGAAAGATGAGGCTTGTTGAAAATGTTTAATGGTGATAAATAATAAGTAAATTATATTTCAAGTCGAAATGTCTACATATTATAGGAACAATTCGAGTGCAGTTTACACGCGGTAGAAGCGAAACCTTACCAAAACAATTTCAACTAATATTTGAAAAGATTTGAAGTCATAATTTCCACACAGGACCAGTATAATCTGCGTTTCATATCTAAACCAATAGGAGCCTTTAAAAGTGACATGATAATCAAAGCGGTCAATGAGCGCAGTTGTGCATCGCAGGTGCAGTAATCGTCATTTCCGTTTCATCTGAAATCCAAATGAAATCAAAATGGCTATAGAAGTTACACTTCAATAAACCTTATGAAAAAATAATATATGCGCGTGTAGTCGGTTTATGCCTTCTATAATATCAATTTTGGACACCGAATTACCAGTTACCCACCCCCTCTTAGCGATTTTTTTGGCCCTCCAAACGTTTTGGGTCGGGCACCCCTGGCCTAAACAGATGCTTTTTATACTGTAAATTGTAAAAAAAAATCACCGTACGCCACTCCATACATAAAGTACGTACGAATAGGCAGGTAATTATTATGGTTACTTATAATTTGTGTCACAATAATGTGCAGTTATATCGTAAAGGTGTAGTGGCTAAATGTATTTACCGACTAATGTCTGCATCGGGCAGGTAAATACATAAATCCAACTTCTGTTTTTACACACAGAATGTCATAACGTCGTGTCGTGTGCAATAATGTATGAACCGGGATACTTAATGCTTACCACTCATGAACGTATCCGCAAAGCGTCCGTTATCGCATTCATTGACCATAAAGAGAATCTGGTATTTGATATAATTCATCGCCTGGCAGTGATGTAATTTAATTACCCGATATTGCGGCGCAGTTACAACTCGAAACTGCATTCAAGGAGGTGGTGGAATAATATGAAAAAGAACGCTATAAATCAACCATGATGGGCCCTTTATGGACCGCGCCTCAACTTCGGACTTCCATATTCAAAATGAAATAAAGTTGTCCATGTTTTTTTTACCTTATTTTTCCAAACTTATTTGGACAGTAGAAAGGTAGGTACGTATTTTGGACATATTTTTTATACATAGGCTGTCCCGAAACTTATGGTATAGGATGGCGCAAAACTACCGTTTTATTTTTAATCTTATTGTAATGTGTAATAAGATTCAAACCATATCGGTGGTTTTGCTAAAGCGGAAAAGTGGTGAATATAGATACATCACATTAATTTTTTTATCTTTATTAATAATTAATAAAGTTCGTGGGTAAACTAGTGTGTTTTTTAAAACAGTTAAAATTTTACTCGTATACGAGTACGTACATTATTTATCTTTGTAGAGATAAAAAAATAAAATTAATTAAATAAAAAAATAAAATCAGTTTTTACTGAATTACAATTCAAACGTCATGTTAAGGCTCTGCAACTGGGCCCGAAAAGAAGAAGATGGGGAGATACGAAATTACGAATGTTAGAGGAGAACGCTAACATTTTCAGCGACAAAATCGATGCGAAAATTGCGAAAATGTTTAATAAAACACGTCTCGTTTAAAATAGAGGAAAAATCTTAAACAGCATTTAATGAAACACTGTGAATTTTTTCATTCATATAACTTGTAAAATAACTGAAACAAACGTGTTAATACGTGTTAATAGGTTAAAAATACATTATTTAATTTAATCTAAATCGGTTTTCATTTTTTGTAAAAATAATATTTCTAGAAAATATGTATTTTAAACATTGTACCTACGCATTAAATTTTTCTTATCTCTAATAATTCACCTTCTTGGAATAATTGCAGGGAAGTTCATATCTTTATGCAGCATTATTTATTTATTTGACATGATATCTAACATTTTTAAATACAATTCAGCAATGTCGGCCTCACTGGATAGCTCACCTGTGCTGAGGTCACCATTTTATAAAACAAAAATTTATACATATTAAATTAAAAATAAAATTTAAATAATGCTGCATTAAAAAAAAGGTAAAATTAAACTAAAAATAAAAATTTATAATTTAGGTAAAATGTATTTTTTTGATGATTTGTTTTATATTTATTTTTGTGAGTTACGTGTACGTGTTTTATTCTTATTATGTAATGAGATTTTGGAAATATTGTCGTTTTTGTTCTTTAATCCCATTTTTAATTTTGAGTATGAATTTATTTTTGTTTTCTTCTCTTTTATTTTCAAGGGTAAGGACTGTTGAATGCTTTTATAGCATGATATTTATAGTGCCTTTTTCCAAAGCTTGTATTTACTATCGGAGTTTTTATGTTATTTTTGTACGATTGTCTTACTGGTCTGTTAGTGATATTTTGAGATTGTTGAAATTTGTTTTTTTCGTCGAAAATGTAGTTTAGTAGAGTTTTAACGAATAATAAGCGTATATCTAGTACGTCACAACTGTTGAATATTTGGTCTGTATCAGTTAGTCTATGTTTTTTAAGAATTACCTTTAAGATCGTTTTCTGCGCGATTTCTAAGCGAACGATAGCTGAGTTTGTTGCTCCTCCCCAGACAATTATTCCATATTCTATTATTGATTGACAAAGTGCAAAATATATTGTTTTCATTTGTTTTATTTTATATTATGTTCCTCAAGTTTATGAAAATGTGTATTGTTTTGAGGAGTTTATTTGTGATTTGTTTGATATGATGTGTCCATTTTAGGTTGTGGTCAATTACGATTCCTATATACTTTATTTGTTCTGTTTTTTCTAGAGAAGGGCAATTGCCGATGTTGTTATTTAAACATTCGTGTATTTTTATGTTGTTTGTGTTGTTTTTTGGTTGTCCTGTGCTGTTTGTACTGTACGTTATTTTTAGTATTGATTTTTGGGTTATTTCTAGTGGCTTAATTTGCGTATTATACACACCCCCCATCCAATTATTCCGTAAGATAATGATGATGGAACCAATTTCATTATTTTAATGTCGATTATGTAATTTAATCGTTTCAAAATATAAGTTAAATATCTAAGTTTCTTCACAAGCTTTTCTATATAATCAAGGAGTCAATTGGAATCAACTATGTGGTATTTTTTTTGATTTTATCTTCATTTTCGAGTATCTACGTTAAGTTCGAAATTGGAAATTTTTAGGTAAAATCTGAACAAAATTGATCTCTACAGTGGTTACTATCAGATGTTTACTGTATTCTACAATGCGTCGGAGCGTAGAACCTGCTCCAATTGTTTTTACCCTCGAGTGATAGCTTCCTTGGTCTAGGTGCAAGGCTCCCGAGGTCCTGGTTCAAATCCTAGCGCGCGCTTGTAAATTTTATTTGATTTATTTGTGTTTTAAGAACTTTGTCATTAAAATAATATAAGGCATATTTCACATCTCCTTCCCCTGCCCTCTTACCCTCAGAATTACAACACACACCAATTAGTCACAAATTTTGTCTCACCGGCTCCTAGCAGTTGGGAGCAGTTGGGATATTCACACATATTTTTCAAAGTTCTAGGAAAAAAAATTTAATGCTCTGACTGAGAAATGTTTTTTTTAGTTCTCTCTATAGATTCGCAAGTTTTCTGCTCGTACCGCTGGTTTCCGGACACCGTATATTGTATTCAGATCTAACAGTTTGCATTTCCTGAACCTAACACTCATTATTATTATATTACTAGGTTTTATATAGATATATATATATATATATATATATATATATATATATATATATATATATATATATATTACTAGGTTTTTTCTGGCGAGCTCTCGCAAAATAAAATGACTTGCCCTTCTCTGATCGGCTATGTCGGTGCACGTCGAAACCGACACCACATTTTTAATTAAGAAATTTATGGAGTCTGAATCTGGGTTATGTTTTACACTTTTTTATTCTTGCTAAAAGCATGAAGTTGACTTTTCGATAAGTCGATAAGTGCCTTTTTTCTTTTACTTGTCAGTTCTTCTTGAGATAGGGACAGAGTATTTTTTGAAAATTCATTCAAATAACTATCATCACACCAAGCCAACGCAGAAAATCAAAATTGCATTCAAATTCGAACCAGTTAATTAGGCAGACATGATCAGAAAGCATGGTGAATACCCGCGATTTATGTGTCACATGGATTGGCTCACCGAAACGCCTTACAAAAGTCTCCAATGTAGGAGGAATGGGATTCTTACAGTAACAGATTATAAAATTATAAACTATTATTACATTGAGAGCCCATACCTCTTGGAATGCTATAAATTGTTCGTACCGAACAACTACTGCCTGTGTCTTCACCGCGACTTGATCTGTATTCCACATGGCGGAACGGACATTCTGGCCCAGCATTGCATGACAAGAGGTATGGTGCTGCTAAATGATATCTCTAGGTCTCTTCACATTTTCAAACATTGGCATTGAAAGTTTCAAAAATCATTTTAGGCAAGAACTCTAAAATATATATTACTAGCTGACCCGGCGAACTTCGTACCGCCTCAGAATCAATAAGTGTTGTGTTAACTTATTAGCTTTGGTAACTTAGCAAGGGTGCCGGGATTAATGTTCAGGTCTTGAATGAATGGATGCATCTGACCACCTGCTGCGTGGCGGTCCGGATCAAGAGTCTGGTTGAGGGAGGCCTTTTAACCTTTCCAGCCGGTCTCTCTCGACCCATCACCTTGCACCGCAGTTGGAGGGATGGATTAATACATCCGTCACTCCTGGACACACCGATCCCCAGATTAGTACCCACCCCTCAAACCATTATCCTTCTCAGAACTTCCTATACTTCCCTTCCTTACACAGCATCCTCAAAGATGACATTGGCTCTGAGGGAAATCGTTTTCTTCAAGGCCTCCTGTGTGGAGTGGAGCTATTGTAAAAAAATCGAATAATATTCGATTTATGGTGAGCATTCGAATATTGCTTTCCTTATTATCTCGGACTTTGGAGATGTCTGACTAATCAACTGGATGATCGATGTGTTATATGAGAATCATTGTCACACTACGGATTTTACAGATTTATATCGTTTTACCGGCAAAACACGAAGAGAAGAAAATTTACAACAGCATCTTCAAAAACACAAAAAATACGCAAGGGCGGATTTGCGGCTGGGGGGAGGGGGGGGGGGCACGTGGCACCCCCCAGACGGTATTTTTGTGTACTATGGAGATTCCATCATAGTACATACTTAGAAGCTAAAACTGTCTTTATTAAACATTTAATTTTTCATATAATGAATAACAGATCACTTTGTATAAACCACTATATTACAAACAATATCTACATGTTAACATATCCTGATGAAGATAACATTGTTATCGAAACATGTAGATATTGTTTATAATATAGTGGTTTATACAAAGTGATCTGTTATTCATTATATAATTAATGATGTCACAAAGTAATTTTGCGAAGTTTGAAGAAGTAATTTAATTTTTCGATTGTTTTGACACTTTCATAAACATTCCTATAGGTACATAATTTTTTTTTTTTTTATAATGTCTTTTCACTATAGGTACATACTTGAACTTGTAGAAATAAACTTACGATACGATACTAATAAACTTGAAGAATAATACTTCAAGTTTATTTCTAACAGTAATTGTTGATTTTTTTGCCCGCCCAGAAAAAAATCCTAACAGTAATTGTTGATTTTTCTCCCCGTTCGCCCCTTGTGCCCCCCCCCCCCCTTCCCCCAGAAAAAAATCCTAACAGTAATTGTTGATTTTTCTCCCCGTTCGCCCCTTGTGCCCCCCCCCCCCCCTTCCCCCAGAAAAAAATCCTGGATCCGCCCTTGAAAATACGAGTTTGTTTTAAACCACACGACTAAAAGTAAACTAAGTACTAAGAAATAAAACTTCTTTAACTCCATCTACATGATAGGAAGAGAGAAAAAAATGCGCACGCGCACTGCTCTCTCTTGCTCCTACAGTGTGATGCAGACAATAGGCCTGCACTATGTCTTATGTGAAACGTAACTGGCTATGAGAGAATGAGAGAGAGAAAATGTGTGCTCGCATCTCTCTCTCTCTCTTGCCCCTACAGTAATATACGAAACGTAACTCACTCTCTTTCTATCTTCACTAACTTATATCTCCCTCTCAACTACCGTTCGCCTCGCTTTTCGTAACGCTCTCGTCACGCATTCACCAGCTTACTCCCCAAGTCAAGCGTGCCTAAAGAAGACTTACCTCAAAAACCTTCTCGGAATGACACAATAACGTGAACAAAAATTAATTTATCTTACGATACAAAATTCCATTTCATTAAACACGTCCATATTGTTTGAATCTACTTTCGCGTCCATTATTAGTTATTATATATTGTGTTTGTATTTCATTCCGAGTGTTTATTTAATGGGTATCACTTAATAACATTAAAGTGCTTGTTAATTAAATACAAACGCATGAGCCCGCATTAACAAAGGTGTTTCATCTTCACAATTCACAATATTAGCGGTGCGGAGAAACTCAATTATTTTCGAAACGCATTTTTTCTTCTTAATTTTTATTCACAGCATGATTTTTCAGCGTCCGCATTTGAGTTCATTATAAAATCCATTATTTTGGTCCAACTCAACACGGTCGTAAAAACGAATGGGCCAAACTGCATAATAATTAACAGACCTAGCGGCTGGGAAATTATTTGCCACATTCAAATTTTTGGCAATGAGTAAAACTGAATTTTGTCCGATAACGCAGAAATGGCGGAGTAATTCTCACGATAAATCGGGACGAAATCAATTAAATTTACGGCCGCTGACATCATCGCCGAACCAACTCAAAATACCTGGTCTTTTTGGTGTTTTGACATAACTAATAGATAAATCAACGCGAGCATAAAACGTATTACAGCATTATATTTTACGATTTACTTGTAAATGACGAAAACACACCTGTTTCACGGAAATTGAACAGTTCATCAAATCTCGAAATTAATTTTCATGTTCTGTTATAATATCATTATTGAATTGAACAGAACGTGAAAATTATCTTTTGAATGTGACGCATCATTCAAATTCTGTGAAACAATCCGTCCTAAGCATTGTCCTATGTATTATCCTAATCTAATAGTTGTTCGGTAGAATTTGAATAGTTCATCAAATTTTGAAGTTAATTTAAAACTTCTATTTTAGTTTTGTGAAACAATTTGCCGCTAATATTATAATAATAAAACTTGAATATAACCTTGATATAACTAAAAAAATTACTTTGAAATTTTATGAATTGTTCAAATTTCGTGAAACAACCCGTCCTAACAGTACAATAAGTTGATGCCTAAACATCGATGGGTACATAATTATGTTAATTAATGTTTCGTAATATTATTATTGCTCAGTACAAAACAATTGATATTTGACTGAGGACATCAACCGATAGAATTGTTTTAGGCGTATGTGTGCGTCCAAAGTAAAATTATTTTATTATTTTTTTTTTTTATAATTTTAAAAAGGAGACCTAAATTTGATAATTTTTCCAATATCGACATTATTTCTAGATTAAGCAAGTAACCAATTTCAGTAGATTGTATGGGAGCTAAAAATCGAAGTGTCTCGTGTAAATTGTTGACATGGTCTTACTTTCAAATCGGAGCATATCTCGTCGTATGCGTAATTTGATACCCATAACGCCTATTTTCCTGTTCCAAAGAAGACTCCTATCACTTAGCCACTTTGGTCACCGACACTCTTAAAATGGCCCAGGGAGCTTACCGCTCAATTCAGTACACCTGCACCACTCCAGTCGCCCGGCTCAAGAACATTATTTTATTTTATTTGGAAAATCAATAGAGCCTTATCTCACAAAAGGGGGCCTTGGAGCTTACTAGATTTTTTATTCAGTGGTCATTGGTTATTGTCTTTACCTGCTAAGGTGACAATGATAATCTTCTGAATGTTTTTGATTGTTCCGTGCCCAAAATATTCATAAGTACCTATACCTACAATGAAGCTGCCAAAATAAGATGGTAATCAATCCATGTCGCTGATTCCGCCTCGGGTGGAGAGGGTGGGGCGACTGAACGCAGAGCATTGAATACCAGGGCCGGTTCGTGGTCATTAAGGGTTTAAAGTTTAGGAAAAAAAGTATTAGTTAAGTATTATGGTTTAGGTAAAAAACATTAATTTACTTCTTCTTAAAACGGTTCCTTATTGCTGAGGTTCGTGATCCTCATTCCAATTTCTACAAGATGGATAAGGCTCCTCCATTCTGGGGATACCGACATACCGGACGCCATAATGATGATACTTGGTCACTCCAGCGCATTGGTGACTTCTTCGTGCTTCTTCTTCTGGCCTTTGCAAGTGACCTTAAGTTACTCCAAGTCCCCGGTTTGATGGGTAACGTGTACAAAGTTTCTAAAAATGCGTTGTAGGTAGATGGTTGAAAGCTTGTTATGGATGAACTTAAATATGTATACTTGCTTTTCCGGTATGGTTATATTTGTGCAACTAGCTGTCCATGGAATCCTGAGCATTTTTCTCCAGCACCACATTTCGAGGGCGTCTGTCCGCTTTCTTTCGCTGGCTCTAAGTGTCCATGTTTCCATAACGTTTAGAGATATGGGGGAAATCAACGCCAGGATCAGCATCATTTTGGTGTTCTTCGTCACTCCATATCTTTTGTATTTTGTCAACTAAATTCTTCTTTTCACTTCTGTTTCATCTCTCAAAGACGAGCCTAAGTATATAAAGTCGTTCACCGTTTCTAAATCCTGTCCTATCGAACAGCAAAGGTTTTATTTTAGCCTTGATTCCTTTATTTTAGCAAGGGGGTGCTTCGTTTCTTCTTTAAAAGTGGTCGATAAGGGTAGTGTCATCTGCATATTGGAGATTATAAATTTTTGCCCACCAATGTTTATTCCTTCTTTTCATCCATTTCAGGAACCTTTCGCATTATATATTCGCCATATAATATATTACATCTATTTAAAAAAAATCCTAGTTTGCTATCTCTTGCGTTGTCTAGTAGCCAATTTCAAAGATTAAAAAATATATTTGGTCTGACTGAGGATAGAACCATCCTCCGCAGAGACCAGTTCTTAACTGATATGAGCTTTTAAAAGGCCTTTTTTCACTTGACTGAGGATTATACCTTCCTTCTCAGGGACTCACTAAAATGAGTGAACACCACTAACACCTAAGCTAAATCCTAATTGGACGGTACGGACATTTATTTTGTAAGATTAACTGCTGTAAATTTTTAAATAAGATGTTAAGAAAATTGCGTGTACCACCTAAAGTTGATAGCATACTGAGTTTCAGCTCGACCGGATGTCAGGAAGAAGGTTAATTTTAAATTACAAGATTCTGCGTCATTCAATCTTTCAAGAAAACAAAATTAATATTAAAATACATAAAAATTAATTTAAATCTACGTTTTCATAAAAATTAATTCAATTTTCCTAGTGTTAGACGTACAAGTGGGCGGTGATGTAAATATGAACTAACGCTACATCTTAATAGAGTTAATTAAGTTAATCTACAGTTAATTTGGCAATAATACCTACCGTCATTGTGTCCTCCTTTTTCGCCAACTTATATGCGTAACATTCATTGTACAATATTTGCAAATAATAAGTAAAATATTTGTAAAACCGATCAAAAACCAACAATACTTTTTTTACTAATCACTTATATTAAAAAAAAAACCAGAGCAGTTCGCACGCAGTACAAGTGAAACCTTCAGAAAACTAAACTTCGAGAGAATGAGACGAATGCAGAGTATCAGGAGTAGGATAATTATAAGGTTTATTTATTATAATATCTATTATTAACAGGTTAAAAAAATATTTATAATTTTATTATACGAAACTAAGGCAGAGAATGCTAAAATGTTATGTGTGGTCGGTCTTGCTCTATGGATGTGAAACATGGACCTTGAAAGTAAATACCATGAACAGGTTAGAGGCGTTTGAAATGTGGCTTCACCGGAGAATGCTCAAGGTCCCATGGACCGACATGATCACCAACACAGAAATTCTCAGGCGGGCTAGAGCAGATAGAGAACTGCTTACATTAATAAAAATCTGTAAAATTTCATATCTGGGTCATATACTTCAAGGGGAGAAGTATCACTTGCTCCATTTGATATTGAAAGCCAAGATAGAGGGTCGCCAAGGGCCTGGTAGGAGACAAATGTCTTGGCTGCGTAATATACGAGAGTGGACCGGCATTAGAAGTGTGGAGGAGCTATTCCGGGCAGCGCAAGACAGAGAGACATTCTCGAGAGTGATCGCCAACATCGGGGGGACCTGATACGGCACACAAAGAAGAAGAAGATTATACGAAACACCGCACAAAGAAGAGACCGATTAGTTCATCTCATTCTCTTGTAGGCTAAATCCTACAGATGTGTGTGTTTATCCATTTTTAGTGTCGCTCGTTTCCATTTCATGGAGTTTGAAATCACAACGGTGCTAAAGAAGTTTTCCCTTCAAAAAAGGTTTTGTACACGTATGACGAATTTTATAAAAGCTTGGATGTAACGTGCACATTGCACAATGCGTTGTGCAATGTGCACGTTATGCTATCGTAATGCTATCGGAAATCAGTCGTGACAAAGTACGAATATTTTGGTCTTGGAGATAGAGATGTATGTACCTCTCCCTCTCACCCTATTTTCGTAGGATTTATCTGTCCATATGTGCGTTCTGGATTCCGCTCCTATGAACCGATATTCACACGGGTGGGTGAATGTATGAGTAACAACTTTGAGTGGCGCGCTTTTCAAAATGTAGTATTATCGTAATTGGTGTTTGAAATTTTTCGTCTTTGCTGTTATTTGGGAGTTTACTGCGTGTAAACACTGAACGACCGAATGCCAACATCCCAATCACAAGCGGCGCGTGAAGAGGACTAAGATTAATCTTCTGTCTGCACCGGCGACAAGGAGAAGTGCTGCCATTCCGGCAGGTGCAAGAGTTCACCTCAAAGACCATCATTCAGATTTGAAGAGTTTTATAAAATGACTTTCAGCAAAACAAAAATGACTTCTCATTTCAATTTTAATCACTTCTACACATGTATTCAGCTTTTCTCAACTTCATGACAGATACTTACTTCAAGCTTTATTATACCGATCTTTATTATCTTCAAAAACATTTCCTAAATATTTGTTTAAGTGTAGCAACATTTGTTTCAATATGTGTAGAGATAGAGAAGGAATCTGTTTTCCGAGGTAAAAACTAAATACGAACTGTGAACAACTAACTCTGCCTTCACGAAGATTGCAACGGTTGTCTTTCTTAAATGTCAACATCAACGCGAGATCGAAATGCTAATGGATCCATTTACTGTATACACAAAATGAGGTACTAGTTAGAAGCCATAGTTTGGGCATGGGCAGGTAAAGGCAGAGAGAACGGATCGCGAAACAATTCGGTCTTGGCACACTCTCGTCTCAAACATACCTACACTTCTTAATCTGACTCTTCACTTGATCACACCATATATACCTCGGGCGTCGCCGATTTCTTTTACCATACACATTAGCAATATGCGATATTCTACTTACTCTTTTCTACTTGTCGAATCATTTAAGCTTTCTTTCTTTTAATCTTACTTATTATGCTTACATCAGCTTTGTATTCTTTGCGGATCTTTACATTTTTCACGGGGTCATACATGGTTACATCGTAGGCAGAGTGGAAAAGGTTAAGGGGGTATTCTAGTCTAGAAAAAAAAATCTTTTCATATTTCCATAGTTTAGATACTCAAAAATGTTTCCTTAAAAGGATTTTTCGAAATTCGAATTATTTTAAAAGTTATATCCATTTAAGTGTTGCGGTTTAGACGAAATCTAACTAGAATCTAAATTGCAAAACTTTAAACGCATTTTCCTCGAAACTACTTTTTTCAAGACGGTTGACACGATATCTCAAGTTCTATTGAACCAATTTACTTGAAATTTGGTGTGAGCCTTCCTTATAAGTATCTACACCTGTCTATCGCATGAACCAAAACTACAACAAAATTTCAATTTGTACTATGTTTAAAAATTCTGAAAAAACTGGTTAAAACCTGTCTTTTTATTTTTTATTTAACGCCCAATGGGCTTTTACATTTTGGTAGTACAACTAATTCATGACAGATTATTTAACATATACAGAAATAATAAAAATAAAATTTGATAAAAAAGCACACAAGTCATAAAAATACAAAAATACAGCGATTTCATAGGTTTTCAGAAAAACAGATAGGTTTAGGAATAGTTTTGGAATAAGTTTTTAACAAGATCAACAAATTTTGCCAAGTTTATGTTAAATATGTCAATATCACCTAAGTACTGATTTCCCATAGTGTGAAATCGTTGTATCGGAGAGTGGGCAATGTAGTTCCGCTTATGAATGCTACAGTAGAATAGTATATTTTGTCGTGTAGTTACTGTCAGTATTCGTAAGTTTATGAGTTGCAGTAGTTCGCAACAGTCAAATTTAGAGTTAAGTATTTTGAATAAAAATGTTAATTCGTTTATTTTACGTCTGTCTTCTAGTGTGTGTATTTTTAAAACATTTAATAATAAATTATATTTCAAGTCTTCTAGTGGGATATTTAATTTAAAATTTATAACAGAATATTTTAGACAGCTTTGCGAAAAAGCTTTAGACAGCTTAGATTTTGCGAAAAAAATTACTCTTCCGAGGTTCATGCCTTAGCAGCATTTGTTTGGATTAAGAATTGTTTTTTTTTTCTGATTACTAGGAGGGTTGCAATCGTGTCAATCAGGGCGCGCCATTTTTTTGAGACCCCCACTTCAACACCCTGTAACTTTTAGAATTTAGAATTTTTTATTTGATATTTTTTAAACGTATTCTTTAATGTTTAATAAATATTTGATAAAGTAATAGCAACTAAAATATTTTATTTTTTTAATTGCACCTGCAAAAATACCTACAATTCATGCTTCTATACTAGAATACCCCTTAAATCAGCACTGTACTTCAAATTTACAAAGATAAAAAAGTTTTATTAAAATAATGTTTTAATTAACAAATTTAAAAAAAAATAATATTGTTAAAACTCGGAAGTCTTTTGGTGGTAAGCATGTCAACTTAAAAACAAGTTTAGTGACATTTACATATCTTTTCTGGCGTTGATTTTTAATTTAAATGAATTACGTATTTAATCTATTTGTAAACTACATTGAGTATGTAATTTTTTTTTTTTAGTTATATTGTTGTTATTTCATTGAATAAAGATTATTAAAAAAAAAAAAAAAAAAACAATAAGTTGTGTTCAGAAGATTACCTAATTAAATAACATAAGCTAATTTTGTTTTTTGGGTATGATTTTAAATTTTCGTGACCAAAAACATTTTCGTTATTTGTTTTTGAGGTGTTATGCCGTGTTGCCATGGACACTGTAATCTTGTCCGAAATGTTGGCTAAAGGAGGTAGCGCAACACAACACACCTCAAAAATAAATAACGAAAATATTTTTTTTTTTTTTTTACAGTGAATACCGCACAAGAATCTCAACTGCTCCCGTCTGGATCCAGTGAGACTATGGCATCCCCAATTGGGGTATGTTGTGAGGCTGAAGGTAGTGGGGAGGGGAAGGAGGTGGGGAAGAGGAGGGTTAGGAAGTACCTGGCTATTCAGATCTGGTCACCAAACACGGCTAAAGCCATTTTCAAGCAACGTTTCAATTCTGAATGGTGGTCTTACACCAGGACGATACTGATAGTATCGTTCCACTCTGGAACATGCCGCAAATATACTATACATATATTATTTTAAATGAATTAATTGTGAAATAATACAAATTAATCAAATAAAATTTATTTGCGCATGCCGGGTTCGAACCCGCGACCTCCGGATTGTGAGTCAAGAGTCTTACCCACTGGACTACGGAGGTCGTCAAATTATTTGCTGCAGATGTTATATTGAAAAATATTTCAATTGTTTTTATATAACATGTCATAACATAATAGAATCTACTTTTGTCACACACACATCGAACGCTGATTCCTGATCAGCCCGAAAGATTTTTTTCATTATTTTGTCTCACATCGCATGTTTTGCCACAAACCTATTTTTTACCACGAAATCAGTGATCCAACATCGACGTTTTAGGCCCTTGTTGGACCGGGTCGCCTGCCAGCGATGATGGATGGCGCGCCCGGCGTTGCCCGGGAGAATCTAATTCCCTTCCCATGTTCCCGGCCGAGCGCGGGCTATCCGGCCGATATCTCTATCGCCGGCCGAGCCGCGCGACTTGATTCCAGATTGCGCGGACGGTTGACGATACCCGGACATCGGAAGGCAAGATAAATAGTGTTATTGGTGTGGGACAGGGTCGAAATTAGGAGATCGCTTGAATTATTTTAATTTTATTATAAATCAAGCAAACTTTAAAATCAATGTTCATCGCTTTACTACAAAGAAAGATTTGAAACTTACACGCCCCTTTTGTGTGGCCCACACTCGTTGCTACTTCCATATTCATACTTTTAATACACTGTCATACAGGGCTCCGGGCCAAAAAGGCCCCTTTATTTTTCAACAGTTTTAAAAATGGTTGTTGGAAAAATCACATTCATACAGCATCTCATTGATACTATTGTGGAGGACGAAGGACACTATTCTGCATCGTTTGGCCACCAATGCACCAATTGGATGCAGACCTTTCCTCAAGCAACTTGCCTCTCTTGCATCAAAAACTAACGATTCATTCTGCTTTAACCCTCGGTCAGGACTCGCTGGTCTTAAATATTTGTTCGCCCTTCACATTACTTTATTATTGCATATATTTAAATTGGAGATTTATGTGTCTGTAAATAGTGTTGATAAACTTGTAAGTATTGAATCGTCTTACTTATTCGCTTTGCCATCTACACACTTACATATATAAACGCATAACCCCCAAACTATCTCTAATTTTTTTTTTACTTTTGACATCACCAGACTCGAAGTTTGTTTAATTTCTTAATGCCTTTCTGAGACCTTTCCTTTCTTTCATGGTGAGCTCTGGCGTTGTGAAATTATTTACTATACCATTCATCCAAAGGTTTTTACACACAATGGTGGGCTCTGGCGTAATGAAATTATTTCTTTCCCCAACTTGTAAGTCATTTAATTTTACCAATGAAGACTCTACATTACAATTGGAATCGATTTAGAGGTATAACTTTTTGAAGTGAAACTTCTTTAGCGCCGTTAGTGACTTGAAATTCGGGTGAAATGGAAATGCGTCATAGCTCAGTTCTACAGAAATACTCGGTTCTAATAAAATGCTGTAAATCGCACCACGGCGCGTGCCTTCCATAGAGCAGTTGGCAAGGTGACTGGCAAGTCTCAGCGGCCAGAGAGACAGACATCAAGCGAATGGTGGTTCAAATCTTACGAAATCAAAAAAAAACATATTTATTTTGTGAAATCAATATCCAATCTTTAAACCACTTAAAAAAAACAAACAAAAGGAAAGAAAGCGACATCAAGCGACATTCTAGTTTCACTTCTACCGCGCGAGAATTACACACTCTGATTTTTTTTTATAACTGTGCGACTTCAAACGAAAGTATGAATTTGGAATTAATTGGTTTTAAATATAAATAAAAGTTATTTAGGGGCTTATCATTATTACCATTAATTGGCTTTTAAAATGCTTCGAAGCTGATCAAAGTACAAAAGTTTTTTCACCCTTTAGTTACCGAAAAAACGAAAAAAGTATTTTTTTTTATATAATGTAGGTTCACCAGTTTCGCATTTGTACCACTTGTTTAAGGTCACTAGGTGGCAGACGCGATCCTCCCGGAGATGGAGAGATCAAAACTTCCCCATATGCCACTCCTGGATACATAGACCCTTAGTTTTCAAAGATGATACAATCCTTCATCATATAGGTATCTCTCAGGGCCTCCTCTGTGGAGTTAACGTAAAAGTCGCAAATACAGGCTTCTGATTCTTCCCAGGTGCAGAACTAACTATCGGAAGACTAGGTTAATTAACTGCCTCCCAAAATCTAAATATATAAAACAAAGTCGGGTTAGTTACACCATTTGTAACTCGAGAACGGATGGACCGATTTTTA
Organism: Limnephilus rhombicus; assembly: GCA_929108145.2. Lineage (NCBI taxonomy): Eukaryota > Metazoa > Arthropoda > Insecta > Trichoptera > Limnephilidae > Limnephilus > Limnephilus rhombicus. Next base: position 11,639,095 of record OV815275.1, read on the forward strand.
TGATCTTTCATTTGTTGGATTTTTCTCCTCCCCAAATAGCAGAATAGTTATTAAAACATCGGAAAAATTCACAAAAAAAAATTACAAAAAAAATTCTTTTCTTCATACATTTTGTATGAAACGAATTCTAATAGTTTGAAAGAGCTGCAGGAATATTGTGATAATTATGCCCTTCTTTCTTACACACGTCAACAGCCGAAAATGGGACAAACGGTGAACGTACGTACTCCTCCAAAATACAATAATTATAATAAATCTCCCTCATACGTATAAAGAAAATGAAACGCAATTCCAGTTGCAAGTGGAAAAGTAAGTAAGAAAATCACAAAAATTATAAATCCGTACACAACGCCATCTATCATACTGACGAAAACAAAACACGGACAGTTGTGCATCAATAATAGCTTCTTCTTCTTCTATAGCTCCTCCACATTTCTAATGCCGGTCCATTCTCGTATATTTCGCAGCCAAGACATTTGTCTCCTACCAGGCCCTCGGCAACCCTCTATCTTGCCTTTCAATATTAAAAGGAGCAAGTGATACTTCTTGATAATTGCTTCATTGTGTAATTTTTATCTTAATAAAAAAACTGAATTTAATTCAGTTAATAAGTTAACACAACAGTTATTGATTCTGAGGCGGTACGAAGTTCGCCGGATCAGCTAGTCTTAATATATAATAATTCAATTTGGGAGGCGGAAATGGGTACCGCTGCCCCAGGAACCTTTATTGGATAACCAACATCTCTGCTATATGTCACCCCAAGTGGTTCGCTACGTTTGGTGATTTAGCAGGGGTGCCCGGGTGCATGGGGTGAGGTTTGTCTAGGTCTAGGAGGCGGATGACCAGGATACACTGAATCCCAGATTCCTACTCACCCCTTAAACCCCTTTCCTTCCCAGAACTCTCCTCTCCTTCCTTTTCTTAAAAAACCCTCTACACAGCATCCCCAAAGAATATTAATAAATAAATATATTCATTTTTACATATTATGTAAAAATGAATCTTTCTTTGTTTATCCTGTATGCGGTCCCTAAACCATTAATCCGATTGCAGCGAAACTTTGGTCAGTTGTTGTGCGCACGCCTCGATGTTTTCTGTATATAGTGGTGAGCTCTGACTTTATGAAATTATTTTTTAACTATTCATCCGATTGCGACGAATCTTAGGTAAGTTGTTGTGCGCACACGCGCAAAGGTTTGTGTATATGCTAATAAGCATTGGCAATATGAAATTTGTGTAGAAAAAAATCATAAAGTGGCATGCTAGCTTTTTAAAAAGTGAATGTGATGGGACTGAATGTACTGTTGGCGGGAAAGGTGGACAGGAACGCATGAGGGGAAGGTGAGACGGAAGGGGAAGGACGAATGGGAAAGGACACGCAGGGAGAAACAATTTCTTTATCGTCCCGGGAACTCGCAAGTCAATAAATAAAAAAAATGTATATATCTACCTTAATACACGTATTTGAAAATCTTGTCTTTATTTTTTTTTTCAAATCCAAAAGGGTGTATGGTGCAATCACCTACTGATGGCGTCATGTTGGAATGAGATATTTATCAAATCACCCTTTCGGTACCTACAGACGTCACATACCACTTCACCACTGGCGCTGGCGGGTACCCACCTGTTGAAAAAGTGTCACTTGTTCGAGATAACCCTCGGCCAACAACGCCGAACGTCTGCAGGAAATTCGGCCTCATCTGATAAGTGTGAGTTGGACGATAGTCCAGTCAGATGTCAGGTGATTTTACTTAAGAAAACGAGGATTGTGGCCAAGTGTTGTAGAAGAGAAGGTGCGTGTTAACTCCTCAGGCCTCGGGTTTATTTTGTCAGAACTGTAAAATATTTCCGCTTTGCAATAAAATCCAAATAAATACAATATTTCTGAACGCATAAAAACTGATAAAATACATTTTAAAATTGTATTGCATAAACATTTAATTTTTTTCAAAGATGAAAATTTTTAAAGCTAACTTTAAAAAAAAGTTTTAAAAATAGCTCACATTGTTTTTTTTTTTAACTAAAAGTGCTGAAAAGTAAAAAAAAAAAAAACACATACTTATTTTATTTCGCAAATGTAATAAAATGTTACATACAACTCACTTTTTTGTCGTTTTATGTAAAAATAATTATTAAGAAATTCCAAAAATTGCGGTCGGAATCTTTGGTTTCCAAAAGGTGTAAATTTTTTATGATTTTTTGGTTTATATATATTTCAATATAAAGTGTGGTGTTTTCTCTTTCTAACACCGTTTAGATCATATTTCTTAAAAGGTGGTAAGGGTCATTAAACGATTTCTTTGAGACCTATATTAGTTGTTCCGTAAAGCGAACACATTAATCTCAGAGGTTAATACCTATCTAAGTACTTAATATGCATGGAATTATATAATTATGTTGAACTGTTTTTTTTTTATATATTTGAAGCCTTTTATGTAACAAATTAGTTTAATATGAGCACAACTACCTAACCACAAAGGAAATATTCTGTGAATTTCAATTTCGCAATAATAATAATAAGGTTTATTCTCTTATATAATAAAGTGTATCTTCGTTTAGTTATGTATATGAAATGCTTGCACTTATTTATTAGAAAAAAATGCTATCGCGCCAACCCTCAACCAGAAGACGAAGATAATCTTTGTTTCCGAAGTATATGGCATTTCTGTCATATTCTAAGTTTTTAGTTTAAGCCTCCCACCGAATGTCTACTGCTTTATAATATATTTCGCTTGAACAATTTAAGTTTTTAAGATTCCAAAAAAATATATATTATTTTTGAAGATAATATCTATACATTTTCCACGCCGATTTGGTAATTATATGAAATTCCCTCGATAGAAAAAAATCGTTAAGTATGCTCCGAAAATTATTATGAACCTGTTTTTTTCTGTTAATTTTAAAAGTATGAAAAAATTCACAGTGTTTCTTTAAATGCTATTTTAGACATTCCCCACTAAATTTTTTTAATCTATTTTAAACGAGTCATGGTTTATTAAACATTTTCGCAGTTTCCACTTATCGTTTTAATTATTAGCGCGCTCCCTCTAACATTCGTATCTACATATATCTCCGGTTCTTCTTTTTCAGCGCTTACTACCGAACTTTAAAACCATGTATTGTTTCCTTATTCTTACTTAATTGGCATTTCGGACAAGCTTGCAGTCACCATGATATGAGCAAATCCCGTGCGTCAGCTAAAGGAGGAAGAATAGCGATACGAAAGGAGTATTATATAATCATAATTGTATAGAAGTATTTTTCAGTATTCATGGAATTTTTTTTTTCATCATATATAATAAACTAGCTGGTACCCGGCATGCGTTGCTATGCCATTTAATAAAGAAATTGTTTCTCCTTGCGTGTCCTATCCCATTCGTCCCGTTCCCCTCCGCCTTCCCTTCCTCTGTCGTGTCCTCTTCCCCTCTCGCGTTCCCACTTCTCTACCTTCCCTCTCCCCATTCCACTCCCCCCCTTCCCTAGAGTTTCCTTCCACCCCCCCCCCCTCAGAAACCATCGCGGGCAAGCACATTTTAAAATCCCCAAGGTTTCATCGCAATCGGATGAACGGTTTAGTAACGCGTAATTTCATGATGCCAGAGCTCACTATTGTATAGATGTATACAGAAACCATCGCAGGCATGCACACATCAAATCTCCAAAATTTCAAGATGCCAGAGCTCACTATTGCATGCAGAAACCATCGCGGGCATGCACACATCAAATCTAAGTTTCATCGCAATCGGATGAATAGTTTAGCCACGCATAGCGGACATACAAACATTTTTACATTTTTGTATAGATAGAAGAAGATTATAACTTTCCCATAATATTTAACTGAGTTCCTTCCTCTATTCAGTAAAATATTAATATCCTTCGAAAAAGCAATTAATTAATTAATTAATTAATTAATTAATCAATTAATTAATTCAATTAATTTTGACCATCGATCAATGAATCTGTTGTCTTTCACTTTTGGTTTGTTGACACTTTTGTTATATTTTTGTTTTCTTGTTCGACATTTTAAGTCCAGGCGCCTTGACAGCTTATTCAACCCGTATCAACATTTTCTCACATTCAGTCATTATACCGCAATAAACCAAATTGCTTTAACTGACCCACCAAACTAAAGACACTCTGGCAAAAGAGACAAAGCAATCCAGAACAAAAATGCCAACTTTTAAGAAATCGTTTCATCTTTTTTTTACTAAATAGAAATGCTTGTTTTCAAGCTTTGCGATGTGTTTTAGGGTTAACTTGAACAAGACACAATGCGTTAAACAAATTTGAGCCACTTTACCAAAAAGTTTAAAGCTGGTTGTTAGAATCGTCGATAGGTTGATTCCTTTCCTGCCTGCTCGTATTGAGACTTACGGTCAGAGTCAATCCATTCGGACATGTTTATGACATGGCTTATCAGTCGGTTCCCGCCAATGTGAACAGATCAGAATTCAATAATAATAGTAATATAATTTAGTGGGTAAATTAATAATTAATTTTTATTGCTAATGCAGAGACATAACGTGCGCATAAAAAATATGTGCGAATGGCTTTAGTTCAAACATAATATAAATTATGCAAAGTTTATCGTATTTTCGTGAATCCAGTGGCGGATTTATCTAATAATGTGGGAAACGAAGCTAATCCGTGGTTTGGAAGTTATTTAAGTTTCATTGTGGTTATTTGACATTAGCAATTCATTTTTAATTTCTGATATTAACCAAATTGCTATTGGTTAGGTACTTAGATTCTCCAGTCTTTCATACTAATCAACTTTCAACTCTACTTTTGCACACTAATCTTTTAATAAAATGTAATACTACTAGTGATGGGTAGCAAATATAAAATTTTGCAAAGTCCGGTGTTTTAAATGCGTACAAAGCCGTATCTTCTTCAAGCATAAACTTTATAATTAAAGTGTGTTTATCGGAAATGACCTGCCAGGTTATTGGATGTTTCTGTATCTATTTGTAAATAGTAAAATTAGATAGAATCCAAGAATTCTTAATAAATTATACAGCGCCTTTGCGGTGATTTTTCACAAAAACGACGCTGTACAAGTTATTTAATTAAAAAATATGTGCGAATTTATTATTATTGGGTCCTTACATATGAAATTGGCGTTTTGTATGGGAGGAACATAAAGTCGATTTTTTTAAATATAATATATTTATTTAATCAAAGTATGTACCATTGCTATCTATGCACTTTTGCCATCTCATAGGTAGTTCATTGATCCCTTTACTAAAAAAATCATTCGGACGGGAATCAATAACATCTTTGAAGGCGGTTTGGACTGCCTCAACGGAGTTGTATTTTTTCCCTTGCAAGAAGTTATCCAAATTTCGAAAAAATTGGTAATCTGTTGGAACAAGGTCCGGGGAGTACGGTGGATGTCTTAGGCATTCCAATTGAAGCTCCTCTAATTTGGTAGCCGTCTGTTGTGCTGTGTGTGGTCTGGCGTTGCCATGAAGCAGCAGTGGCCTAGAGCGATTAACCACCCTCGGTTGTTTAGCAGCTAGCTTTTCCATCATGGTTTGCAGTTGCTGACAATAGACATCTGCCGTAATCGTCTGGCCAGATTTAAGAAAGCTGTTGTGAACGACACCAGCACTAGTCCACCAAACGCTCACAAGTAACTTTTTGGAGTCAATTTTCGCTTGGGGCATGGTTTGGCTGGTTCGGCAGGGTTCAGCCATTGCGATGAGCGCTTCCGATTATCGTACAGGATCCACTTTTCATCACACAGGTAATGATTCGATTTAAAATCCCTTCATTATTGTGCCGGTTGAATAATGCAACGCAGCAGTCAAGGCGCGTTTGTTGATTTGCTTCACTCAATTCGTGAGGTACCCACCTTTCAAGCTTTTTCACCTTCCCAATTTGCTTCAAGTGGATTAAAACAGTTTATCATTAACACCGCAGTCTGCAACTAACTCGGACGTGGTTTGCGATGGATCCGCTTCCACAAAAGCCTTCAATTCTTCATTATAAACTTTGGTCTCCGGCCGTCCACGGGGCTTGTTCTGCAGGTCGAAATTTTCAAAACGAAAACGTTGGAACCAAAAACGCACTTTGTTTTCTTTTGCGGCACCGTCGCCATACACATCATTAATCCTTCGAGCCGTTTCTGCAGCACTGGTCCCACGGTGGAACTCGTACTCGTAATAAACGCGATATTTCAAGTTTTCCATTTTGTAAACTAAGTGACGCAAAGAAAAAAAACAATTAAGGGAAAAACAAATGAATTATAATTTTCGAAACACAAATACATGAGTAAATAGCTATATAAATTTGAATTTAGAATTCATAACCAAAGAGAAGATATTTGAGATCAAAGTTGCCAGTACGACTAAACGCCAATTTTATATGTAAGGACCTAATATTATTGTTATGTACTTCGTTGTACCTTATAGTGATTACCCGCCTTTTTCCGAGTTTTTATAAACAATCTTCGTAGCGTAGATTCGTAGATGAATATTATAAAGTTTAAAATCATAAATACGTAATAATAATAAGAAAACACCTGCTGACTAGCCATAAGTTTGGCTTAGGACCTTAATTTCAGGATCTTTCTAAATAAAAAGAAAACGATGAAATAAAAATAAAATAAAAAAACACATAAATAAATTAAATTAAAAAAAGGTAACTTAGCTTTACAATAATATGGCTTCTCTTACGCAGAACAAAACATTATATAAGTATCTAGTTACGTACCAAGGGTCTCACTAATAAACTTGGTTTAAATTTTATACAACTGATAAACAACCATTAACCATTCAATGGTTTTTTATCAGTTGTCCAAAATACGAAACACGCTTATTAAAAAGACCCCTGGTAGAAATGAAACTAGAAAGTCGCTAGATGTCGCTTTCTTTTCTTTTGCTTGTTTTTTTAAGTGGTTTGAAAATTGGATACTGATTTCACAAAACAAAAATGCTTTTTTTGGATTTCGTAGGATTCAAACCCCCGTTCGCTTGATGTCGGTCTCTCCGGCAGCTGAGACTTATCAGGCACCTTTCCAACTACGCTATGGAAGGCACACGTCGAGGTGCGAATTTACAGCATTATATTAGAACCGAGTATTTGTGTAGAACTGAGTTATGACGCAATTCCATTTCACCCGACTACTAGCGGCACCAAAGAAGTTGCACTTCAAAAAAACGTACTCGGATTTTTTGTTTAATGATTTTAATAGAGTTAAAATTAAAATCTTGAAAAGTAACTTACATAGATAATTTATCTATTGATTTATTTTATTGTATGACTATAATATTTTAAAAGTGCGTTATACCTACCTATAATAGGTACATTTCGTTTCAAAATTTAACAAATATGCATTGACATATTTTTCAAAATTTAAAATACAACTTTTTTTAAATCAATTTATATTTTGTTTGTAGAAAAGAGTCGCTACGTCTAAAATTTGATTTAAAAATGACATATTCCAGTTGTGTCTGGTTATAACCCTCTTAATAATTATTAAACCAAACAGGTCCTACAATCTATATGTCAAATTATCTCTTCGTGTGAGACATTTAATTAAAAAACATAACTACTACTATGTTTACGGCGTTAAGAAAAATGATGGCATTTGATTAAAATTTAACTATTATCGCTATGGAAAAATTATGCGAATATCGATTGGGTGTGCACTTTATGCAGGTCGTGAAATTTTATTCGAGTGTAAAGTTACTATTCTAAAAATATGTATGAGGTGGTTGAAGAATTTTCCAGAAGTCCAGTGGAATTTGTGGGCCGTTGAAGGATAACACTATTTTAACACAGGTACGTCTCTTGAAAATGTACCTATGTTGCATAATACATACTTTTATTATTTCAATCTTAATTTGGCGCATTAGTATAACAGATTTTTGTTAAAACTCCTTAACCATATTCTTTACTTGTTAATCAGCAGTAACAAAGGAGCCATCTGCAGAATAATTTCAAAGAACAGTGAATTTAGTTTCGGAACAAGATGGCTGCTAACAGAAGACAAAAGGATAATTTGTTTTGTAAATAATTTTATTTATTACCTGCAATAATAGATATGTATAGTTTAATATTTTTTTTATTTTTGATGCTAACAAGACGTGATGAAATTCCATCATAATAATATAATAAAACTTATTTCCACTTTTTTTACCGTAACCGGTTTCAGCCTGTTAAAGTCATCTTCAGACTGGTACAAATGTTTTTTTTAAGTGAAACTTTTATAGCCCCGCTGTGATTTGGATTTCGGATGAAACGGAAATGACGATTACTGCACCAGCGACGCATCAACTGCGCTCATTGGCCGCTTTGAATATGGTGTCACTTTTAAAGGGTCCTATTGGTTGATATATGAAACGGAAATTACGCTAGGTCTGCGCTCATTGGTCGCTTTGATTATGACCTTAGTATCGGTTGAGATTGTTTTGGTAAAGTTTCGCTTCTACCGCGTGTAAACTGCACTCGATTTTTTTTTTGATTTACGGATTCTTTCGTAATCCTCTAACTAGCTAGGGCTTATAACAATACCCTTTCATGTTTCTAGCTACTAGTACTACGGCTCATTTGGCCTTGTTACTATCACCATCTGATGGTTGTATTTAATTGACTGAATTTATGTTACACTAGCGAGTTCCCGGCATGCGTTGCTATGCAACTTTGTCTTTTCCCATTTGTCCCGTTCCCCTTCCGTCTCCCTTTCCCATCCCATGTCCCCTTCCTCTCACGCGTTCCCCCTCCACCTCCCCCACCTTCCCTCTCCATTCTCCTGCAAACCACCCTGCCGCGATCCCCTCCCTTCTCCCGCATCAATATATTCAGTCCCGGTACATTCAGAATTTCGAACAGCTCGCGTGCCACCTATTTTAATTTTTTTTACATTTTACAAACATTCATTTTTGTATATGTAAAGGAATACCGACCTAGGTATGCATAGGGATTCCTTCGTATTCAAATAATGAATTACTTTTCAAATGTGATTCATTGATGTGTTGTCATGGTGACATACAAACACAATATTATTGTTTTTGACGAGCTATGTAGCAGAGATTCAATTAATCAAGATATCAGAAAAATAAGTGTTAAAGTGTTATAATGTTTTTTAAGATCTTTAGTTTCTTTTTTAGTTTCTTTGTTAACAGAGCAACACATGATTTGTTTTGTCATAAATAATACCAATAAAGAAGTACAATCAATAGACAAATTGTCTTATATATATTATAAGAAGAATCAATCAAATTTGGTACCTAACGTAGGAACCTAATTAAAATAATATAATTTTCAATAAGATTCAAAGTATTCGATTTTGTTTAGTACCAAGTGATTAAATTCAATAATTCTTCGATTAAATTCATTAATTTAAAAAGTTTATTCGAATATTGAATTTTGAAAGAACAATCGGTGTTTTAAAAATGTCATTTTCAAATTGTGACATTTTCAGATATGTTGTCATGTGATTGTAATAATCCATAAACCTTCGCGAGGATGGAAAAAAGGTATTTTGAAAGTTTCATACATTTCCTATGCTTAATAATGCGTAGCGGACAGACATACAAACATTTTTAATTTATATAAATATATATAGAAGATAGGTAGATTAATGTCATCATGAGGAAAAATTCGGGAATAAATTCGGTGTTTGGGCTAAATTAAAAATTTGGGCTTAATGGCAACACTTAATTTTGTGTGGTAAAAACATCTATGTTATCTTGTTTTTCTATGATCTTTGTACTACGTGTGTCAAAATACTTCCGAAATGATTATTTTCATGTGTGTGTGAATAGAAAATTTTAAAGTCGTGTAATTCAGTTAATATTACTTGCCGCCGCCTAATTCTTTCAGATTCGGATTCCCCGACCCCAAATTAGTATAAAAATAACTAGTTTGATTTTCTAGGAATCAAAATGCTTCCAAAATGGCTATTTTCCTGTACGTGTATAAAAATTTTTAAAGTCGTGTAATTCAGTTAATATTGCTTGCCGCCGCCTAATTCTTTCAGATTCGGATTCCCCGACCCCAAATTAGTATAAAAATTACTAGTTTTATTTTTTAGGAATTTAGCCCAAACACCGAACTTTAGCCAAAATTCGTTACTGGATAAAAAACCCCTCTGCTACAAATGTTTCTCAATCTACAATATATATAAGTACCTACATAACATATGGAGGAAATGCAGGGGATAGTCTGCGATGATTTTATTCAATTTATTTGGTTATTAGCAGTAGAATTAACCTAGTAGAGATAAGTATGTCTACTGCTAATATCAGATAACTACACTACACACACACACACACCAAAAAAAAAACGAATGTTCTTTAGACCACACAACTGAAGTAAAACTTCTGCTCCATCTATATGATAGGAAGAGAAAGCTCTTGCTCCTACAATGTGATACAGACAATAGGCCTGCACTGTGTCTTAGATATACGAAACGTAACTGGCTATGAGAGAAAGATAGAAAGAAAACGTGTGCTCTCACCTCTCTCTCTTGCCCCTACAGTAATGTACGAAGCGTAACTCTCTCTCTTTCTTTCTCTTATATCTCCCCTCTCAACTACCGTTCGCCTCTCTTTTCGTAACGCTCTCGTTACGCATTCGCCAGCTTACTTTTAGAAGTTTTACTTTAAAAAGATATTAAAAAATGTAAAATTCTTGATTTTTGTTTTGAAGAATTAAATAGAATTCACAGCTCACCATTTGTAAGTAGTTTCTTGTACCACCCATAAAATATTATAATGACACGGTAGTCATACCTGAATAATTGTAAAACGGGATAAGCGTGTAATTCCGTTTTTCATGAATGCAATAATAATATTTTACATTATCATGCACCTACCAGTAAAGGGGGGTTAGTTAATAGTACATAGTGTTCAGTACAAGTTACAACATTGGTTCCGGGGGATCGAATTAATCAGCGAGCGCAATTAAGTTCACTCCTCTGTATGGACAACAATTGAACGAAAATGAAGGTAAAAATAAAATAAAAATTGTGCGGCAGCAATTATTATTATTATTATTATTACTATGGGGATCCACCCTGTCAGATCAGTAGTGAGATATCATAAACTGTCAAACGTGCATGGGGGGGACACCCTAGGGCACCAGAGATCTGATGATGGATAGATGGATATAGATAGAGTTGTCTACGGTGCATTGAGCCCATCGTTTGGGGACTTAAAAAATACGCTGCGGTGATTGTCTTAGGTAATTCATGCATACTTTCCCACAAGTTCCACGTTGGTAAACAAGGAAGATAATGGGAAGTGTCCTCAGTCAACCTCTTTAGGCCCGGCTTCCCGCATTTCTACCGATTTATTACATACATATTTTATTAAACTTTTAAAGCTCTTAAAAAAATAAATTTTATTCTTGAAGACAATATCAGATATTACATTTGCTAAGCCGAAACGGCAATTACATGAAATTCCCTCGATAGAAAACAATTGTAAAGTATGCTCCGAAAATTATTATGATTAAACATTACTAGACGTTTTTTCAGTTATTTTACAAGTTACACATATGAATTTTTTTTCTTCTTTTTATGCTACTTTAGACAACCCCCATGAGATATTTGCTAAATTCTAAACGAGTGATGTTTTATTAAACATTTTCACAATTTTCGCTTAAACATTACCGTTTATAATTCGTATTTACATATCTTTCCATCTTCTTCTTTTTTGAGCGGGTATACCGCGCCTTAAACAGTTTTAAAAATATTATAATCTCACTAATATTATAAACGCGAAAGTTTCTATGGATGTATGTGTGTTTGTTACTCTTTCACGCAAAAACTACTGACTGGACTTTAATGAAACTTTACAATAAAGCAGCTCACACATCAGAATAACATATAGGCTATAATTTATAAAACTAGCTAGGAAGTGGATGCGGGAGGAGAACTGGGACGCACGGGAAAGGTGATTCAGGGAGAAAAAATGTATTAAGATTTTTCAATGTTGATGAGTGTTTCAGGCTGATAATTATTGCTTATAATAATTGTTACCCTTTGTGCTATGCATAAAAATCTTGTCTAAACGTTAGTTTATAAATTAAAAATAATAATTAATATTTGACAAGTTTAAGTATTTCCCCAATAAATGTAGTCATAATTTGTCTCGACGCCACCTAGCGAGGGATTTAACACTTACAGTGTCTCTCTCGCAAAAATAAAGTTGGTTGTTTTCAGGTGGAAAAAAATATAATAAGCAGTAATTGTTGAATGAAACACTAGTATATATTGAATTATTTGGCGGGTATTTGATAAGTCCCCATAGCTCAGTGGTCAAGAGCAGCTGACCGGCAATCAGAAGAACACGGGTTCAAGTCCCGTTGGCGGCAAGTATCTTTTCTCGGAAGATTTTTCAATGTTGATGAGTGTTTCAGGCTGATAATTATTGCTTGTAATAATTGTTACCCTTTGTGCTATGCATAAAAATCTTGTCTAAACGTTAGTTTATAAATTAAAAATAATAAAAATCTATTTCTTTGAATATGGCATTTCAACGCATGCCGGGAACCAGCTAAAAATTCATAAATTTTTTTCCTTCAAAATTAAATTCCAATGCACATTTCAAACTTTGCAAGAAAGGCGAGCAGTAGCTGATTTAACATTTATAAACAGATTTTTAGATATTGACTGAATACCGAACTTCTAACCTTAATTAATTTTAACATACCTACACGCAAAATATCACTATTCCGCCCACTTAATTACAAAACGAATGCAGCAATTAATATACATTCAATAATATTTGCAATAATTATTCATAACTCTAGATTTTGTGCCTAAATTTAATATGAGCATCATGTCAATAACATAAACTGTTACATATCCCTTCACAGATCACCACTTCTCACACCTACAAACGGACATAACTGGACAACTCAACTTATCACCTCTTTTGAAAAGTCTTTAAATATGATGAAAAAATATAAATTACGTTAGATTTGGGTTAAGGGTTATTTTTCAATTTTATTTTTCATAACGTTTAATAGGGAATAACCAGATACAACCGGAAATATGTCATTTTTTAATACAATTTTAGACGCTTTCATTTTTTTCCACAAAAAGGGTATAAATTTCGAAAGATTGTTCTTTTATCTAGTAAAGGTATGTTTTAATTTTGAGAAAAAAATGCTTGTTTTTAATAAGGTTATACCGCAGGTTGTCGGCAGATTTGTTAAATTTTCAAACAAAATTTTGATTTTACAACACACATTTCAAATTATACAACAAAATAAATGAATAAATTATCTAGGAAAGCTGCTTTTTAGAATTTTAATGTTAGTTCAAATAAAATCTTTAAAAAAAAGATCCGGGTTTCGTGACGACAATACTTCAGTACTTATATTTATTTACGGTCTTACAAACTCACATATATCAGTTTTTTATTATTGAAAAATTATATTTACTTATGATCAAAAAAGAATTACAAAATGTACATAATTTTAATAGTTTTATAATCGTTTGAGCACTTTTGAATCTAGATTGTGAATATCAAAGCAAAGCCTTATTGAAATGAAATCGATATTGAGTTATTACTTATCTTTCTCATCGGGAGCGCCTTGTATAGTTGCAAGGGCGCAATCGCAAGACCGTCTTTCGACGAAATTTGAATTCTCGGCTTCTGGTTAATCGCTCAATGACTTTTCAAAGGATGTGTTGAGTTGGGTTTATTCTGTTTTGGCTTGGAACCATATTTACTTCCTAATAAACATACATATTTTTAAAATTTAGCTTTTTATTTAAAATTTAAACACATCGAGATATTTGAATGAATAAATGCGGGTTTTGAGATTGGATCTTGAATCGTGAAAATTAATGCACTTCCCGATATCCGATCTAACTGAAACTTGGCAGATAGAATCATTGTCGTTAACATTACATACAATTCAAATTAGAGGAAATCACAGTTAAAAAATTACCGCAGTCAATACACGAAATAAATGTCGGTTATTCCAATAAGGCTAGATTTTGTCTTAGGTGTTAGCGGTGGTAACTTTTTTTTAAAATCCGAATTTCACACAGGAGGGCCTGAGGAAAATATTTACTCTCAGGGCATATTTCATCTTTGATCCCCTTGCGACGTGAGGCGTTGGGGCCGAGAGAGTCCGACTGGAGAGGATAAAGGGTCCCCCTCATCCGGCCCACCAAGGCGGGCAGTCGTATCCGCCACCAAAACCTGAACAAACCTCACTTAAACCAGACACCTCTGTTAAGTCAACAAAAGTAGCGAAACACCCGGGATGACCTACAGCAGAGGTGTTCGTTATCCAATACATGGTTCTCGGGGCGGCGGTACCCACATCAGCCTCCCGAATTAAGTTGTCTTGTAAATTAACTTTTCACTCCAGTCCCTCGGGAGGAGGGTACGAACCTAGCAAAAAAAAACTTTTAAAATGGCTACTAGCCGAAAAAAGATCGAAAATTGAAAAAACTTCTTTTTTATTTCTGTACCATTGTTGTTTGTGTCTGAGCGCGATAACTATCAAAATATTTGATGAAGATAAAAATTCTTCCCCCTAGAAAAAAAATGTATCATAATAATTTCACCCTGGCATTATCTTTACTAGATTGAATAGAAAACAGTCCCGCCCCGCGGCCAAAACAAGAATTAATAAAGTGTACAACATACGGACCGAGTGCATTGTACTGAAAGATTTGATACACGATATTGCAGTTTCATGTTATTGTACCCCCTGATATCATGATTCCCTGATCCCTCTAGCGAATATCGCAAATTTAACCCCTGCGTAATTCAATAATTCGATACCATGATAGGTGGTTCTCCCTCGGCTTGTTAAAAAATTAAATGAATCATAAAATACGCCATGGTTTCAAATTTTTTTGGTACGGGTGAAAAATGCAAGCAATTTGTTGTATTGTATTATTTTTTTCACATCAACTTCAAATTCCACACTTATCTATTCAAGTAAAACATTTTCATAAAATTATTTTTGAAGTGAATCTTCTATAACCCCGTTGTGATTTGGAATTCGGAGGAATCGGAAATTATGCATAACAGCACCTGCGAAGCATCAAACTCCTATCAAGACTATTAGGTATTGATTGAGATATAAAACGGAAATGACGCTCATTTGCCGCTTTGATTATGGCCTCACTTTTCAAGGGTCCTTGGTTCTTCATTGGTTGAGATGTTTTGGTAAAGTTTCGCTTCTACCGCGTGTTGACTGCACTCGAATTTTTTTACTAGTATTTATATGAACAGTAGACCTCGCCTTCAAAAAGTATGTTTCTAATTTTGGGAGTGAAAACTTCTTTAGCACCGTTCTGATTTAAAACTCGATGAAACGAAAATAGCGACACTAAAAAGAGACAAAAACATAAATCCATAGGTAGATTTTTTTCTTGTAAATTATTAATTAAATTTTTTTTTACAATAAACCATAATTAACATTTTTTTCTGAAATCATGACAATATTTTTTTTATTTATTGAATAAGGGAATTAATAATATTTTTTTATTATTATTCTGTAAGTAGGTACTTACAGAATAATTTTAATTAATTAGCAAGATACCTACCTGCTAATTATATTTAAAGCAAATTTATTTTTATTTCTAATAAGGACTTGTCCAAAGAAACGTCAATAATTTAAGGGGAAACCGGGTGGCGTTTTTTGCATACAAACATATTCCTAAATTACCTCTCTGAATATTGACACAACTGCAAAAGTTTTATTTTGAATATAGGTAATATAGATATCGACCACTAGCGTGTCGGTAGATTTTGAATTTTTTAATAAGTTATATCTTGTAGGAGTTAGGACCCTCTAAAGATCGTTACAATTTCCTGATTTGAACGCTATCAATAGACGTTCAGTATGCAACCTAGACAAAGTATTTTTTTTTAAATTGTATATTCTTTATTCAGGTTTAGTAAAAGAAATCTTAAAATCTGGTCCAGTTTTGGAGGAGAAAAATGGGGAATACGAAACCTCAACTTTGATGATTTTATTTAGGTATTATTAGTTTCATTCAGTAGTCGGAGAAGTAAGAGCGATAGTGACATCAACAGTTTGGTAGAATACCTATTAAAATTTCTCGGCGACCGTGTTTTCTCTTAATGAAAATTATTTTTTTCAAATTTTCTTCAAGCAGGTAGGTAGGTACCATAATATTGAAAAAATGCAAATGAAAAGTTAGAATAAACTCGACGATTTTACATTTGAAAAAAGATTTTTTACTGAACCAAACGGTCTTGAAACGATAATGGAACGTAGAAACAAAATTAGAAACGACATGCAAAACGGTCGAGTTAAAACAGGACGGCAACACTCATAAAATTATGAAAAAAAGTGCAGTTTACAAAGCGAAACTTTACCAAAACAATCTCAAGCATCACTTGAAAAGTGAGGTCATAATCAAAGCGGCCAATGAGTGCGGACCTCGCGTAATTTCCGTTTCATATCTCAACCAAGAGGAGCCTTTAAAAGTGATATCATAATCAAAACGGCCAATGAGCGCAGTTGATGCGTCGCAGGTGCACTACTCGTCATTTCCGTTTCATCCGAAATCCAAATCGCAGAAGTGCTATAGAAGTTTCACTTAAAAAATCTGTAGCTTTTGTTTTTATCCGGACCCAGCATTATGTTTAATTAAGTTTTGGTGACATTATGCATAATATTATCGTTACATTTAGTCAATGTAGGTAATTGTAATTGTTATGGGGAGATCCGTTACACATTATTGACAATATAAGTAACTTTGCATAATACGAAATTTCTTATCCGAGTGGGGTACTTCAATTTAATGTTTCAGATTTTCACCGAAATTCGCAATGGAATGTCACCGGGACCATAAAGACAAGTTTCTAATAACAATAATTCCCATTTTCGCTTTCGTGGTATTTTTAATCACACATTTGAATAAAACACGTGTGTGTTATCCTAACACTAAATCCTATTACTTTCAAATCGGCAGATTATAACGGTATTTTTAATAACTGTAAGGGAATTTATATATAAACTTTACAACGCTAGAACCTTAACTCGTGGTAAACATTAAGCTTTTAGTTAAACTTCACAATAATCTGTTGATTTATACAATTTACACACGAAATATCATTTTAATTCTGTAAAATTCGTAGAATTTCAAAAGTTTGTAGTAAAAGTCACTGAGTGCGTTTTTTTAGTATCGTTTTAAGTGTCAAGAGATTCACCAAAAAGCGTGGTTATTCGAAAAAATGTCTGTGTTGTAATTTATTTATTATCATAATAATATCTATCTGGAATCACATTTCTTTAGAAATTTGCATTATCTTTTCATTTGGTAGACAAGTAGGCAACATGAGTCTAGACTCATTAAATTTTGGTGTCAAAATCATTAAGTCTTAGCTGGGAAAAAAATTTAAAATGTTTGTGTAAAATAGGGAAATTGAAGAAGTTGCACGACAGGGCAATTTAATCGCGATACGATTTGAAGACAAGACATATATACAGCTTGCTGCGGTAATGTTTACGGATGATGACAAAAGTTGAAACTAACGAACATTCAAGCTATTTTTCAATGTAAAATATTTTTTTGTAGTATTTTGTAAAATTTAATTGTGACACAACTTACTGCTCCGGGTAGGTACAATCTATATTAAGAGCGTTTAACCAGCCAGAGGCCAAAAATCCACGTTTCATCGAAAGTTGTTCTTACGATCGTACAGGGCGGTTCCAATGATAAAGATTAAATATTCTCCGTACCAGGTTTTTAAAATTATAACTCAATATCAATTTTATTTCATCCCAAATTTGCTTTAATTTATACCTACATCCAAAAATATTGAAAGGCGTGATGATAAAACTATTAAAATTATGTACTATTTGCTTCGATCAAATATAGGTCAATGACTATTTGTTATTATTTTTTAACATAAGTTTTTATAATTTTTCAATAATGTTTAAGCAAAATAAGAATGCAAAAAAATCTTAAAAATATTAAAATAGAGAAACTACTGAAGTATTTTCGTCACAAAAAACGTGCGCGGATCTTTTTTCAATGATTTTATTTAAACTAAAATTAAAATTCTGAAACATGCGTTTCCCAGATAATGTATTGATTTATTTTACTGCATTATTACTTGATTTGAAATGGGTGTTGTATAAAACAAAATCTTTTTTTTAAATTTAACAAATCTGCCAACGACCTATGGTATAACCTTATTATGCTAAAAATAAACATTTTTTGTCAAAATTTAAAACACGCGTTTCCTAGATAAAAGAACAGTCGTTCTAAATCAATTTATAATTTTTTTGTGGAAAAGAGTCAATACCTCTAAAATCTGATTTACAAATTACATTTTCCTGGTTTTCTCTGGTTATACCCTCTTAATGGGATGTTTTCGCAAAACCGTTAAAAATTAAAAAAAAAAAGAGTTTTATGTATAACTGGCGAAGACTCGTGAAAATTCACTGTAAGAGGCGGTATTGTAACATAATATCTTCGAAAAGTGTTCCACTATTATCCACTATCATTAACTAAAAGGGGAATCATTTTCTTCGTTTAGTTAGTGTCTCATGTACATAAATACGATATGTCAATTGGCATAGTCTGAATTCTTGACAAATCAAAATTATTATCTGTTACCCCTCAGGCCTCGGGTCTATTTTGGGATGCAATACTCGGGTCGGAAGGTAAAAATATTTCTGCTTTCCAATAAAATCCAAATAAATGGAATATTTCTGAACGCATCCGAAAGCTAAAACCTGTTTTTGAAAGGTGATGAAATACGCAGAAATAATCAAATTTTATAATTCGAAAAACACTTAATTTTGAAGTGATAACTTTTTTCGCACCGTTATGATTTGAAACTCGATGAAACGAAAGAGTGACACAAAAAAGAGACAAACACATATATCTATAGGATTTACCCTGCGAGAGGATGAGATAGAATAATCGGTCTCCTCTTCATGCGGTGTTTCGTAGCCTCCCCACTTTTGTCTGCTCCTTCCCACTCTTTCTGAGGGTTTCACTTCTACCGCTTGTGAACTGCACACTTGTAATTTTCGAAGTGAAAACTTCTTTAGCACCGTTTTGATTTGAAACTCGAAGAAACGGAAGCGAGTGACACCAAAAAGAGACAAACAGGTAGATCGAGTTTAGCCTAGCAGAGAATGAGATAGAATGAAACCTTACAGCGTTGGCCGATTTGATTATGAGCTCACTCGATTTTTTTTTCATCTTCAAACCACTCCACAATTAACAGACAAAGAAAACACAAAAGAAAGCGACATCTATTGATTTCGAAGAAGAAAACACAAATACAAATGAGATGACCAAATGTACAGGAAAAGGTGCACTGGAATTCGACGACAGAGATATTGAAAAACTCATCTTCCACATTGATTAAAAAAAAGTGCTTCGTAGTCTCCCCACCCTTGTCTACTTTAGTTTTCTGAAGGTTTTACTTCTAACGCGTGTCAATTGCACACCCAGATTTTTTAAATATAATTTTTTTAATGCAAACATAAAACAGTTTTAAAAATGGTTCACATTCATTCATTAATTACGTGAACTCAAAAGGGCAGGTCCAGCAAAATCTCACGTTACTTGAAAAGAATATATGAAGTGGCAAAAATTTATCTCACCAAGGGGGGGTTCTAGATTGGAAGAAAAACTGCAGACGTAATTAATGTCTGCCCCCCTAACGAAAAAAAAAAACACACAAATATTTTATTAGGCAAATGTATTATAACCGCCAACCTCTTTTTTGTCATTACGTCATTACGTATAAAAATAATTAATACATAGGTTATTAACTTGAAATAAAAGTACAACTTTTATAGATCATTGAATCAGAGTTACAGACAAAATACTGAAATTAGTATTTTTGATGGACAAAATTAAATCCAAAAAATATGTATAAATTAATGTGGACGTGTGTTGATTTTCAATTTATTATTATTAGATACGACATTCAAAAAGATCCAATTTTTGCATCATTAAATTTTACCATCAACATAGTCACACTCCAGGGCGTAATAAAATACAGTTCTATTGAAAAGGGTAGTTGTGAGCGCCGCTTATCCCGACAGATATGTTTCAATCGCCCATCATCGCGGATACAAATCGTCCAATTACGGAATGCTTAGCATATTTTCCAGATAATATCCTTGGATGGGGTCGTTGGAGGGCCAGTGGTGGCAGTGTGACACACCAAGCAAATGGATTCAATTGTCACACTACGATGGCGCGCGTGTCAATCGGGGTGGGATTTTTTGCCAATGGTACTTTCATAAATATGAAGGATCATAATGCAAAAGGCAAAATAGGACAGTTTTGTCTAGGAAAATTACCAATTATTAAAAACTACCAACATGATCTTCGTTTTTTAAAGCATATTTTTACTGGTTGCTATCTTTTGTATGATTGCAAGATTCTTCCCGAACTAAATGCATTCAAGATAGAGGCTGGGTTAAATGTATCCATTTTTATTTTAATATGCGACATCCATAGACATTTCAACTCTAAAAGTCTATTATGAACATATTTAAAAATATTAGCTTTTGCCCGCGGCTCGGCTCGCATGGATTCCCACTAATACCATGCGAGCCTCCACTTCCCCTTAACCCTCCTCCACCCCTACCCTCCACCTTCCCCTTCCTTCCCTCCCCCCTCTCACACCCCTAACCCCCTCCACCCCATACCCCTTCCCCAACGCTCTCCCCTGTCCCCTCTCCCACCTCTCGCATTCCACACATTCATTCCCGGTACATTCAGTTTTCAAACAGCTCGCGTGCCACCTATTACAATGTTTTATACTGCCAGAGCTCAACGGAAGTTTTATACAAAATGACGAACAGAAAAAAGAACTATCCAATTTGGTGTTATGCGCCGTTATCGGAAGTTATGCGCATACATACATTACGGCGATTCATTTTTAGAGATAGATATTGACTGCGACGCCAACAAAGCACTCTTTTTAGGGTGAATTGCCTAATTCAAAAAAAAAACATCGTTTCGAAGGCAAAAATTTGTTTGCCTTTCTTCCGACGTTTGCAACAACTCGATTTTGTTAGAGACAGAAAACGTATGATAAATAATTTCATAACGCCTGGCTTTTTTCTGACGTTTAAAATAAATCGATTTTGTTAGGGACAGAAAACGTATGATTTACGTAAATAATTTCATAACGCCAAAGATTATTATAACCCCAGAGCTTACCAATATATAAATATAGCCTGTAGTACTCGCAAATAATGTAGCTTTCTATTAGTGAAAGAATTTTTTTTGAAAGTCCATTCAGTAGTTTTTGTGTGAAATAGTAACAAACATACATCCATACAACCTTTCGCCTTTATAATTTTTCTTTAATAAAAATTACAACCATAATATTTCCAAATCAAAGGTTTCATCATCAGGAATATCAGGATACAAAGCGTTGTTCGTATTTTTTTATTTATCTTTGGCGCATAATCAAATTTATGTATATTTATTAGATGTAAAATCTTCACAGAAAAGGTATTCTTCAACATAAAAAAAATTACATTGCCTTATACCGGATTCTTGGGGTGGGGTTTGTCCGGGTCTTTATGAAGGGTGCGTCTGCTCCCCAAATGCGTGGCGGGCCGGATGAATGGCCGGACCATGGACACCCTTTGATCTCCGATCTAGGCTGGATTCTTGCGTTATACTTGGACACACTGACCCCCGGATTCCTAACAACTACTTAACCATCACATCGTTTTACTTCCCAGATCTACCTTTCCTTCCTTTAATTAGAAAGATCCTCCACGCAGCACAAATATTAAGTTAAGTTAAGTTAAAACATCGCACGTATACAAACACATTACACGACAAAACGATAATATACATACATTTAAGCACCATGCAACTGACTATGGTGAGCAATCCATTGGTTATGAGAGGAAGATGGGGGAAATTTATGTAATTGACTTCCAGACGACATTAAAAATAAAAAAGTGTTAGTAGAATATAAAAAATATCATTTTTATTTACAATCAACGAAATAATGAAAGTGAACAATTTTGTAATATAATTTGAAATGTAGGTATATACGTAGTTCAGATTTCTAGTTAAAAACTTTTTTAAGTGAACAAAAAAAGATACATGATGCTGGATATATTGTAATAAAATAAATAAAATGAAAATGTCGTATTTTTTTCAATACAAAAACAATAAAATTAGCTCGTTGTAACTAGGGTGCATTGTCAATCGAGAGCCGAGTACCGGGGGAGGATTTTTTCGCAAAATTAGGGGTGACTTGTCGTCACTTCGTGACTAGCGGATCCAGAATCAATTACACGGATTGATTTTACGGCCATATAATATGATATGGCCGTGCGTTAATGTAGCGCAATAACCTTTTTTTATTGGGCAGTGCGAACGATAATTGTCTGCTCTCCCCAACAAAAAATATTTTTGTGACAATAATTATTATTTGTGGGTTCATAAAATATTCGAAACAATAATGGGAATAGCTTTATACATATTGCGTGGTGGTAAACAAAATAATCCATTTAAAATATATACTGGCAGAGTTAACTCAACAATTTATATTATTGAAATTCTGATTTTTTTTTTTATTATTATAAGCAATGTGGATTCAACATGGCAGATGCATCTGCTAGGATTAGGTTTTAGTTTAAAAATATAAGTAAGTATTCGAAATACAAAAGTACATCTTTACATAGTATAAAATGAAGTCGCTTCCACCGCCTGTGCCCTTAGATCGTTTAAACTACGCAACGGATTTTCATGCGGTTTTCACCAATAGATAGAGTAATTCAAGGGGAATGTTTTTAGGTATATAATTTGTCAAGGTTTTGTGTAAATTGGTTGATATATATAAATAAAGGCAGCGGGCCGGCAAGCGGGCAATGGGCAGCGGGCAGCGGGCTGATATGCGGACGGTGTGGGTTTTATTAAATAGATGGCGTTGGTTATAAAGATTGTGTAATGGCGTTGTGTTTAAAAAACACAGCAAACCCCGGCACAGCATCGTGTGGCTGGGTCTGCCAGTTGTAAATAAAAAGTACATCCTGATTCTAATGCTGTCTGGCATAAAGGGCTTGCTTAGGTAAATAAGTTGATAGTGATACTGTAATAAGTCGTACCGTAGCTGAAGCGCGTCTAGTCGAAAACTCCTCGATTTGAAAAAACAATCACAAGTGAGAATGGAAGGTTATTGGCTAGCCAAAAGGGCTGCCCAGAATCAGTACATGTTGACGTCTTCAGATGACAATCATTCTCCTAGTCCTAGGATGACCTCCAGTCAATTTCAAAGATGGCGAGAGTCACTTCCAAGGTGTATGTTCGCAATAATAGCAATTTTAAGTCGATCCGTCATACGTCAATTCAATCGTCCAATGCTCTGGGCTGCGGAAGAAATAATCAAATAATGGTTCATTTTGAATTCTCCTGATTTGAATCCTGCGTGCAGGTTTGACAACAGTTCAACTCCAAAAGATTCCAGGGCTAGCAATCTGACCAATTTCCAATTGCCAATGCGCAAGTACTATAAATAAAGTGTGTGTAAAAGGGTGCACACACCTTATTACAAATGCTTGTATGTAACAGGTACATTGTTTAGAGATGGTACTTTAAGACGCTGAACCAAGTGTAAAATTCGGTTTCATGCCGGTAACAAAAACCGTTTTTTTTTTCATATTAAATATTGTTTTTTTGAGAATGTTGTGTGGAAGGTCTTTTAAGGGAAAAGGAAGTTCTGGGAAGGAAAAATATATCATGGGTTTCTGTGGTCAATGTATCTAGGAGTGACGGACATGTGAATCAATTCTTCGCACTGCAGTGCAAGTGGATGGGTCGAGAGAGTCCGGCTGGAAAGGTCTAGGTTTGGTTTCCCTCAACTAGTCTCTCCCGATCCGGTCCGCTACGCAGTAGGTGGGCAAACGCCTATGCTGTCAATAAATAAAAATATACCTAACCTCAAGAATTTTATGAAAAACATTATAGATGATATCTGATTGCAAGATCGAATATAATGCTAACACTAATAGAAACGCTGTGTACCTACATTAGGGTTAATATTATGCCTTTCTAAATCTTGATAGGTTGAATTCGACCTTAAAAATCACAACCAATGTTTATTAGGAGCTAATGCGGGCTATCTCAAGGAGGGGATTATTGAAACAATAACAATAAATTTGCCTCAGTTTGTTGTCCTGAATTAAGTTGTACGGGTGCCATACATATCTCTTGTAAAAAATAAAAATACCGGAGAGGCGGGTCGTGTAGTAAGTATGGAAGGACTTTATGAATGAATCGGACCTCTACAAAGAATTCAAAGTAATACCTACATAAAGCTGGATGCTCATAAATTACGAGGAGATGGGTCGCGGATAAGGTGACGACTGTAAAAAAATGATCCCGGTATGTCGAGGGTAACGGGGCCTTCCAGGTCAGGTCTGTCGGACTGGGATCTTGTCTCCACGACCTGGCAAGGGATCACCCTCACTTTGAAAAAACAATGTATTTCAACCTATACGTTGATACTTAACCATTTAGAATTCTGCAATTTCTAAGTAACTCCGGAACTAACTACCACATTAAAAATAAATTTTTATTGAAGTGCAACTTCTATAGCACCGCTGTGATTTGAATTTCGGATAAAACGGAATGACGATTACTGCACCTGCGACGCATCAACTGCGCTCATCGCCCGCTTTCATAATGATGTCAATTGGTTGAGAGTTGAGATATGAAACGGAAATTACGCGAGGTCTGCGCTCATTGGTCGCTTTGATTATGACCTCACTTTTCAAGTATTGGTTGACATTGTTTTGGTAAAGTTTCGCTTCTACCGCGTGTAATCTGCACTCCATTTTTTATTATTTATTAACTATTTATTCCAGCAGGTCTGGAAGTACAGATCAGATCGGATAATTGAAATGTTGTAATAAAATTTAATTAATAAATAAATAAATTTAAATAATGGATTAGTTATTATATAATAAATAAATTAATAAAATTACATGAAAAATGAATTAATTAATTTATTAACATAAATAATGAATTTATTTGCATAACTTATATTAATAAATTTGCTAATTTAATTTAAAAAAATAATTTACTTTAATAATTTAATTAATTAACAACTTATTTAATTTCTAAATTTCTTTACATAATTAATAGATGATTAAATTTATTATTGAATGAATAAAATCTATTAACTTTATAAGCAATTAATTTAGTAACAATTCATTTAATTGATAGTTTTATTCATTTGATTTAATTACTTAAATTAGTAAATTTATTTTATTTTTGAATAAATTATTTAAATTAATACTAATTCACCTCAAGTATCACTTTGTTTAATAATAAAGCGAGGTTTATTTGAATGATATTTTATATTATTATTGTTTTTATTAAGTTAATTACACAATGAAGCAATTATCGATGCCCAACTGTCCGTATTTTGTTTTTGCCAGTATCAGAGATGGCGTTGTTTACGGATTTATGTTTTTGTGATTTTCTTACTTTTCCACTTACTTATGGGAATATTTGAAAGGAAGCGGGTACGGGTGCCACCGCCCCGGGAATCATTTATTGGATACCCAACACTTCTGCCATAGGTCACCCCAAGTAGTTTACTACGTTTGGTGATTTAGCAGGGGTGCCCGGGTTCATGGTGTGACTTTTGTGCGGTTATTGGCGGCGGATGCGTCTGATCAGGTCAGGATCAAGATGACATAGGTCCTGAGTGGAGCTTACGTAAAAAAATGCGTTTTATTTCAGAGATTTATTATTATTGTATTTTTCTTTTGGAGGGGGGCAGAGACATACGTTCACCGTATTGCTCATATTCGACTATTGACATTGAGTGTGTAAGAAAGAGGGGCAGCATTATATGATTAAGAACAAAAGCAAAACAATCAGCAGATTGACTTTTGACGTTTTTGAATTTTTGGAATTCACGCACAGTTAAATATTATACCTATCAAAATATTGCTGCAGTTCTTTCAAAATATGAGAATTCGTTCCATACAAAATGTATGAAAATGTTTTAATAGTTATTCTGTTATCCGGGGCGGAGACAAATCCAACAAACCAAAGACCATCAAAATCGGTCCAGCCGATCTCAAGTTATAAATAGTGTAACTAACCCGACTTTGTTTTATATATTAAGATTATTAACACACGTTATTTTATTTTCTTGTGCTAACTACAATTTAAAAATGTGTTAGTTCTTTTTTTTTTAAATATATTTCCACGCACATTAAATACACGTATGTACGTACAGCTAGAGCTATACGCATTGAGTTAATTTTAAGTTGTCAAAAAAAAAAATTGTTTTCATCATAAAATGCAAAAAAACCTGCCTTAATCAATCGACAAATAAATACTAAAAAAATATAATTTGTAAATTTGTAAAATTCATAAAATGCAAAAATTGGGTAAAATCCTTGCCTTATTAAACAATAAAGAAATTAGTTTAGAAACGTCATAACTAAATAATTAACAATATTTAACAATTAATTACACAATAATTATGTTTGTCTGTTAAGTGCACATTATTTATTTTTTTTAATCGTTCATAGAAGCAAAAGAACAATAATATGAGATGTAATATATACATTTCACATTAACTGACCCTGAGTAATTAATTTCTCTCAGTGTTCTCTTGTCTTCTGTGTGAATAGTTTTTTTTAAGAAAATGAAGGCGAAGAAGATGGGAAAGAAAAAGGTAAGAAGAATGAGTAGGAACCTGGGGGTCAGTGTGTCCAGGAGTGAAGTACGAATAAATAAAGTCCAGTACGAATCCATCCCTCCCGTTGCGGTGGAATATAACAGGTCGAAAGAGTCCGGCTGGAGAAATAAAAAGGTCTCCCTCAATCAGTCTCTCCAAATCCCGTCCGCCACGTAGTTGTAGGGCAGATGCATCCACAACCAAAACCGAGACAATCCTTACCCCATTAACCCCATCACCAAACGTAACGAACCACCTGGGATGACCTATCGCAGAGCTTTTCGTTATCCAATAAAGGGTTCCCGGGCGGCGGTACCCATACCCAGCTTCCAAATTAATTTCGTACAGATCACATAGAAAAATACAATTAAAATTATTATAGAATGCAATGAAATTCACACGCGATAGAAGTGAAACCTTCAGAAAACTAAAAAAACTAAACTGGGAAGGCTACGAAGCACCGCACAAAGAGGAGACCGATTATACTGTCTCATTCTCTCGTACACTAAACCTCATAGATGTGTGTGTTTGTCTCTTTTTAGTGATGCTATTTTTCGTTTCATCGAGTTTCAAATCACAACGATGCTAAAGAAGTTTTCACTTAAAAATCTAACATTAGCAGTTAGCATTCAGTTCAGTAGGTAAGATATTAGTTCGATTTCGCTAGTAGTTAGTTTCCATTTTCAATGGTGCGATTTCAGTTGTAAAAATCGATAAAGAATACTTTTTTGTAAACCCAAATAGAACAACTTTATTGATATCGTTCCAACCGCCATATCAGACTATCCACCGCTCTCAGGCAAGTCAACTGTTACCTTTTTTTTAGAATTTTATTTCGGATCTCATAAACGACTTTGGGGTGAGTATATCTTTATTCCAATCTCCTACTAAATGTTGATATTTCTATCTTTAACTGCGCAGGAGTAAAAAAAATAACATTAAAAGGTTCATTTTATGGGTACTTCAGGTATAAGCAGGACTGGTGTTTGAACCCCATGGACAATGATAAAAACATCCAAAACGTTTATCAATATTATCTATTCGTTTGTCGCTTCATTTAGTGCTTTATCTACAAAGGTAGAAGTGGATATTTTAAATTAATACATAAAGGTAGTCACAAAATCATTAAGTTTATTATTGGTTCAAACTTTTTAATAATCATGGGCTTGGACAAATTTTATCACTGTGCGCAACTTTATAATAGATTTGATACATATCTATGCGTGTAATAACGTGATTTGGTTTAACTGGAAGAGATGCGTACGCACGATTACCATAATTTAGTAACGATAAAAGATTATTAGATTACAGTGATTCTTTTTTTTTATTAAAAGCTCGTCGTTTCAATCTATATTGTAAGTTAATGTAAACCGTGGCAAAGTAAAATTTTTGCCTTTAGACTCATAATTTTCGGGTACAAACCCCGGACGAAAACCATACAAATATGCGCATGTATTCAATTTAATTTGGAAGGCGGGTATTTGTACCGCCGCCTCTGGAACCATTTTTTGGATTTATCAACACCTCTGCCCAAGGTACCCCCGAGTGGTTCGCTACGTTTGGTGACTTAAGCAAGGGCGATCGGGTTCATGGGGTGAGGTTTTTCCTGATCTTTTTGGTTTTCCCGCCAACTGCGTGGCATGTCAGATGGAGGGAGACCTTTTGACCTATCCAGTAGGACTCTCTCGGAACATCGCCTTTCACCGCAGTGGAAGGGGTAGATTCGTACGTTCGCTTTTCCTTTTTTCCCAGATTTCTACCGTACCCTCAAACCATTTTCCTTTACAGAACATCTCCTTCCTTTCCCTAAAAAGACCCTCCATACAGCATCCCCGAAGATGACGCAGGCCCTGAGGGGAATTGTTTTCCTCAGTGTGAAATATATCTTATTTACGTCACAGATATTTAAGGCGATCCAATAGTCCAGGAAAAAAACTAAATCGGAATTCACGCCCTTTATGGGATGGGTTAAAAATACTTGAGAAAAAGCTTTTAGAAAGGTTGGAAAGGGTATTTGAGTTTTTTTTACAGGTTGATTTCGTAAAGGCCCGTAAAAAATATTAATTCCTTTTTTACGCCTTGTTTATTGTAATAAAACGGAAATTTAAAATTGATTTCACGAAACTCAGCGACGCGGAGTCAGACGTCTGTTTCCCGCTCCGGCCGGGGCGTGACTGATACGAAACAGGTATCCCAGTGCATGGTTCTTGTGCACGTGCAATAAGGGTGACTTCAAGAATCCAAATTCATAGAGTGCGGGCCGTATTGATTGATGTCAAAAATAACATCGAGAAAATGCATATTTATTAGAGATGTTCCGACTAGTCGGTAAAGCCGACTATCCGGCCACTATTGTAGTCGTCGATTAGTCGGCGACTAATCGGCAAAGAGCGCCGACTATCCGGCTTCTTACGTTGTATGTATTTCTCAATAATATGAATGTCCAATTGTTCAAAAAACATCCATACACGAGATTTTCTTTTTGACATGATTAAATTTTAATTCTACTTGTTCACTTCAATGAATAATAACAGTATTATCTTTAATTATGCACAAAAAAAAATTTTTTTTTTTACACTAAAACACCGCTCTCGACCATTACACAAGCAAAAATGAAGGAACAATGCGAAGTAAACAAAACATGTTCCGACACGCTCGCAGGCGGCGTATGCGATTGCGCGCTAATCCGTAAACGAAGCGTTACGGAAATCCCCGAAACCATAATCGGCTTAACCGACTAGTCGGCCGACTAGTCGGTCTTATTACAACCGACTAATCGGCTAGTCGGCTAGTCGGCGAAAGTCATAATCGGCACATCTCTAATATTTATCTTATTTTGTGAAGTTAGGGCGCAAATATAATTTTTTTGCGATTATTATAAAAGAATCTGAATTTGCCATATTATACAATAAAACCATATCCGAAAAGGGGTTTACAAGTAGGAGAGTTTGCATTTGAAAGTGATTTTAGAGACTTAATACTTTATTTTTTTCTAGGCTTATTAAAAGACCTATTAAAAAAATGATGGATGTTTTTAAGGGCCAAGATGTGTACTACACTCAGTATTTAATTGAAACATCTGTAATACTTATAAGCGATCGAATTTTCAAAACAAAAACATATGATTTTGTATTATTTTGCATTATTTAGCATGGCTTCATCTTACAGACTTTATAGCGCCGGGGTTTGGTGATACCTATTTGGCTATTTGTCTGTTGGACCATTCTAATTTGGCTCTGCAACTATCGTATAATGAGAAAGAAAGAACGTAGTTCAGATTCGGTTTAGTTTTGAAAACAGATCTGCGTGCGAACTGTACCTAAATTTCTCTAATTGTTTATAATTAGTGACCACCCAGGCAAGTATGGTCCTGTATTTTTTCCGCTTGTACAGAGTATAAATAAAACAATATACGTACTTTTTAACGCAGCATCACGTTCATTGGTCAATTCATTGTACATATTATAGTTTCGTATCATTGATAAATGAACCAGTGGATGCTATTTTTAGCCGTAAGTTGTTATAATGGTTTGTCTAGTTTGTAGTTGGAAGTAAGATTGTACAAATCTCAATATATAAAACAAGGTCGGGTTAGTTACACCATTTATAACTCGAGAACGGCTGGACCGATTTTTATGGTATTTGATTGGTTGGATTTGTCTGCACCCCGAAATACAGAATAGCTATTAAAACAACAGAAAAATTCACGAAAAAAATAATTATGAAGAAAATTCTGTTCCTCGTACATTTTGTATGGAACAAATTCTCATTTTTTGAAAGAGCTGCAGGAATATTGTGATAAATATAATATTGAGTAGTGAGTGGTGAGTGAATTCCAAAAATTCTAAAACTTCAAATGTCAATTTCTTTATTTATATCTACATATTACAGTTTTCACCTTATTATTAACATTTTTACATATGTAATATATTTTGAAAACATTTTTACATATTAATATTACATTTCATTATGTTGGGTGTAAGGTAGGTTTGAGAAGGTGAAACTGTTGGTTGGTAATATTGTATGTTTCGTGAACCCCTCACTAGGAGAACCTGTGCTGAGGTGTTTACGTGTTTATGATTAAGTGTGACAAGTACAAGTATTTATGTGTTGTAGTAGAAAGTTACTTATTTTTCTCTTTTTTTTACGTTTTAATGAATTGTACATAGATTATTTAGTAAAAAAAATATGTAGGCATAAGATTTATATATGTACATATGAATAGTTGGTAAATTCTTGAGAGACATGTTTATTTATTTTACCCTTTTTATAGTCAATGCGCTGATTGTTTTGCTTTTGTTCTTAAACATATAATACTGCCCCTCTTTCTTACACACTAAATGTCAACAGTCGAAAATGGGACAAACGGTGAAGTAAGTTTGCACCCCTCCAAAGGAAAAATACATAATTATAATAAATCTCCTTCACACGAATAAAGAAAATGAAACGCTATTCCCGCAAGTAAGTGGAAAAGTAAGTTAATCACAAAAATTATAAATCCGTACACAACGCCATCTTCGTTACCGACTAAAACAAAATACTGACAGTTGCGCTTCGATAATTGCTTCATTGTGTAATGTTTAACTTAATAAAATACTGAATTTAATTCAGTTAATAAGTTAACACAAAGGTTATTGATTCTGAGGCGGTACGAAGTTCGCTTGGTCAGCTAGTATATTATAAATTGCAGCGCCCTTGAAGTGATTTTTCAAAACATTCAAATTTAATTATTGTTTTCATGCGTTCTCCATTTTCTTTCTCCGCAAGGCAATACCTGTATTCAAATTATTAAAATTAACAAATGTATTATCTTTATGACAATGAATCAAGCGAACAAAAAATTAAAGCTCTCTCTTCGACACATTAAAATACTTGGCAACCAAAATATGTCATTACCCACTAATCCCATATATCAAAGTGTACATACGAGTTGTGTCAACTCTCCCCACTTGACGTTCCGTATCTGCATCAAATTATCCCCGGTACTAATGCTCCCCCAACCAGTTCTCTAACATATGTCACACTGGGATATGTTTGTACATACATACAGGGTTACGGTATGTTCGTCTATTGCACAGTACATTTATCTCACAGAGTACAACACGGTATATTTATGGCACGGGTAATGGTATAGGTTGGCGGCACAATGAAATATACTCAGCTTGGCCCAGAGGGACTAGTGGGTTCGGTGTGCGGGGATAGTTTTGGCACCGACAGCGAGGGGTTGGTTTGGGTGGTAGGGTGGCTGGTTGAGAGGAGAGGTCTGAGCTCGGATAACGCGGGTGGCTCAATAAGCGAAGCGCAAAGGAGGACAAATGGGGGCGCGATGAAGGGTGTTTAGGTATTAATAATATAGGTATATTTTCTTATTATTTTTTTTTTTATTTTATCTCTAAATTAGAAGATACTTTTAGTGTTTCTCTGGGGATGGACCAATTTTATGGCTAAAACCTCAGAACTATTATTGTTGGATATATTTGTAGTGCCGTTTAGTAACATCACGAGGCACTTTTTTTCTTGGAATTCTATCCACATATTATTATTATCGCAGTGGTTTTGTTTTTAAAGTGAAACTTCTATAGCACCGATTTTGATTTCGGATGAAACGGAATTGACGATTACTGCACCTGCAACTCATCAACTGCCCTCATCGGCCGCTTTGATAATTATGTCACTTTTAAAGGCTCCTATTGGTAGAGATATGATACGGAAATTACGCGAGGTCTGCGCTCGCTTGGTCGCTTTGATTATGACCTCACTTTTACGCTGTCTACGTGAGTTAAACCGCATCTCCTCTTCCCACCCCTTAAAGCAGAATTTTGACCCTTCGTGTTCAGATTTTGAAAATAAGAGGAAAGTTAGTGTTAACATCTGATATAAAAAATAAAAAAAACTTTGCTTAATGTCGGTGCGTCGCCGGGACCTCAGCTACTACCAAATAAATTAAAGTTTTTTTGCATTTTGCAACACTCTGACATTAGAATTGAATAAACATTTTTTTTTTATTATCTTCTACATTTACTTTCTGCATTGTGGTTTCTCGTAATGTGTTTGCGTTCGTGTTATGATTGACCTGCTGACAAACTGCTTTGGCAGTTAAGCGGGTTGTTACAATGAAGTAATTAAAAAAATAAAGAAGACAAAAAGTTAACTACTTTGGATGTTTGGTTTTGTGTTAAAAATATTCTAACACAAAAAAAACTAACTGACTAATAAAGCAAAACGAAAAAAAAACTATTTAACAAAAAAAGTGTGCATTTCACACGCGGTAGAAGTGAAAACTATATATCTTATAATTGCGTGTGTTTGTTTGTTTTTTGAATCATTTTATCTTTTCATCGAGTTTCAAATCACAACGGTGTTAAAAAAGTTTTCACTTCAAACAAGTAAAAAAGTTTTCAGCATTTTCCGACATAAAAATAAAAAGCGGAAAACAGCTATTACAAGCGCTCAAAGGTTAATTCACCTCTTACCACAGCGGACAATAGATTGATTGAACGATCGATCTACGAACACGAGAGCTTCAAGGCTCTAGTGAACGAGCACGACAAATTGCCCATTATTGTTTGTTATCGAACAACTATCTTGCCCGTCAAGAGTCTTGCCGGGCGAGGTATCAGGCCAAATGTACAAAATAAATCAATTAACAACACAAAACACGATCTGCAATTACTCTACCAAACTTTTACGAAAAAAGCACGCTTTATACTCACATATAAAAGTTTAGAACAAAATAAGTAAAATGAGGACTTTTATGAAACCAAACTTCGAATCGGAATTTTTAAAAAATCGGAGTGTGGAATTCACACGCGGTAGAAGTTAAACCTTCAGAAAACTAAAGTAGATAAGAGTGGGGAGGCTACGATGCACCACACAAACAGGAGACCGATTATACTAGCTCATTCTCTCGCAGGTTAAATCCTATAGATGCATGTATTTGTCTCTTTTTAGTGTTGCTATTCTTAGTTTCATCGAGTTTCAAATCACAACGGTGCTAAATAAGTTTTCACTTCAAAATTTATGAAACTTGTGGAATTTTTTATTAATTATTTTTACGTGTAACGTCGAAGAAGTGAAATTTATAATACATTTGTCTAATAAAATATGTACATGTTTTTTTTTCGTTATCAGTACGTTATTTAGAAAAAACGTAACGAAACGTAGGTACCATATAAAAAATTGTTTAAAAATTATATGATTATTTTGAATATAAAATATGAAAGCGTATTTTATCACCTTTCAAAAACAGTTTTTAGTTTTCGAATATGTTCAGAAATATTCTACTTATTTGGATTTTATTGTGAGGCGGAAATATTTTTACCCCCTGATAAAATATAGTCGAGGCCTGAGGGGTTAATCAAAATCGCGAAATTGTTTATCAATACCATTGATCGCGTTTTAAATTAAGATAGTTTTCGAAGTGAATAGGTGGCGAACGGAGCAGTACACGGTACACTTGTCATGTAACAGGTCTAGAAGAAATTTTTTGAAACCCAACAATTTTGTCGTAATATCGCTTGGACGTTTTTATATATTAAGAAAACTTAATGTATAAAAAAGAATGTTTCTTTGTTTGTCCCTTATGTGCTCCTAAACCATTCATTCGATTGCGATGAAAGTTTTATGATTTGACGTGCGCATGCTTATGGTGGTTTCTATTTTCTTTATATAAATAGTAAGCTCTGGACTCATGAAATTATTTCCTATACTCTTCATCCGATTGCGATGAAACTTTGGTGGGTCGTTGTGCCCACGCCCGCAAATTTTTCTATACAGGGCGTTAAGAGACTACTTGACTTACTTTAACCAGTGATTCCTGACATTATTTGGAGGAAAAAATGAAGAAAACGAAATTTCGTTCTCCTGTGACATTTTTAGTGTTTTTTTCATTTATTTTTTCTACGAAACACAAAAATGGTAGGTGTAGGTACGACAGTTGGAGGCAGGGTTAGGGGTTGTTCGGTTACTCGGCTGAGTGACCAGTGATGACCTGCAGAAGAATTTTTGTTGTTGTTTGATTTTGAAGAAATAAATTTTGAAAAAAATATCATCAAAAAAGTCACCGGAGACCAAAATGTCATTTACATTTTTTATTCCAAATAATGTCAGGAATCACTTGTTAAAGTAAGTCAAGTACGTTCCTTAACACCTTGTATATACTGGTATGGAGCTCTGGCGTTATGAAATTTGTACACAAAATTTGCAATAGGTGGCGCACGAGGAAAAATGAGTGTATTTCATATAGTTTAGCATCAGGGAGGGAAGGGAGGAAAGGAAGGGAGTAAGGGAAAGCGGGAAGAGTGAAAGAACCAAGAAGAGAGGTTCGCAGAATGAGTGACGAGGGAAGGGGGAGGTGGAAGGGGAACGTGGGACGGGGTGGGGCGCGGGATGGTTGAAAGCGGATGAGGGGCGAGGGGAAGGCGGGGAATGTATAGAACGAACGCGGGAGGGGAAGGGGACGCTTGAGGGGAACGGCTACGAAAGGTAAAAAGGAAATTGGGAAATTGTTTAATTTTTTAATACTTTTTACAAACATAAGACAAAAAGTCCCGTTAAACTCCTTTTTTGCAGTTTGTCTAACGGGTTCTTTACATTAAAGATCTTATTATTTAATAGTTACATTTTTACAATTATATATTTTTTTTATATAAATATAGGGTAAAAGAAAAATATTGACAAACATAAATAACAATTTTAAAGTCTTTAGAATATTATGTCATTGTAATCTAATAACACAAGACTCGTTTCAAATAGAGCAAAAATCTCGTGGGGGTCGTCTAAAACAGCATTCAAAGACACTGTGAATTTTTTCATACATATTATAAAATAACTAAAAATACATAATTTTTGGAGCATATTCATATAATTTGCGTTTTGGTGCGACGATTGTCTAGATATTATCTTAAAAACTAACATATTTTTTTAAGAGCTTAAAAACTTCAAATGTTTAAGGGAGATATGTAATAAATCGGTAGAAATTCGAGTAGCGGCGGCTTAAGTGGAATTGCAACCCACACCGGGAACACGCTAGTTTATAAAAACTAGCTCGTTTACCAAAACCTCTACAATTATTTTATCGGACCGTTTTGTACCGCGGGTTTTTAAAAAAGGCTGCACGTAAATCCACTCAACGCAAACAAAAGAATATTTTCAATAGCCAATGTATTAAATGGTTAAATTTCCAATAGGAACTTCGTGGAGCTGGTTATAGTTTAAGTTCGAAGTGTAAACTATAAACACGATGAAAAAAAAATATAATCAAAGTATTAGCAAAGTTTAAACAAAGTGCATATTTTGTAACAGTAAAGAATTGATTTGCTCTCTGCGCGAAAAATGCCACACCAACTTATTTTATTTATTATACTGGAAAGTTTTCTTCTTAAATCAATTCATTAAATATTGGTCCCAGCGAGAGGTCGTGATGATGTCACACAGTATAATCCATTATTTGGAATATTCCAATTGAAACTTCACGCGGATATTGACGGAAAAGTAGCAGAAAAGGACGCAGTACTACAAGGATTCAAAATCTATCTCTCAGCTTGGTACGAGTGAAGTTCCGCAGTATTTATTTATTTTGCAGCCAGAAGTGTGAAGACTGCCACTTTGGTAGAAAACATCTGAAGGGAGGGGGAATCAGAAAAAGAAGAACAATATATATATTTTTTTAATTTTGCCGAAAAAATACAAGTGTTCAGTTCACACGCGGTAGAAGTGACACCTTCAGAAAACTAAAGTTGACAAGAGTGGGGAGGATACGAAGCACCGCACAAAGAGGAGACCGATTATACTTTCTCACTCTCTCGCAGGCAATCCTATAAATGTATGCGTTTGTCTCTTTTTAGTGTCGTTTTTTCGTTTTATCGACTTTCAAATCACAACACAAACCGACCGGCAATCAGAAGGACACGGGTTCAAGTCCCGTTGGCGGCAAGTATCTTTTCTCGGAAGATTTTTCAATGTAAATGAGTGTTTCAGGCTAACAATTATTGCTTATAATAATTGTTACCCTTTGTGCTATGCATAAAAATCTTGTCTAAACGTTAGTTTATAAATTAAAAAATAATAATTAATATTTAACAAGTTTAAGTATTTCCCCAATAAATGCAGACATAATTTGTCTCGACGCCACCTAGCGAGGGATTTAACACTAACAATGTCTTTCTCGCAAAAATAAAGTTGGTTGTTTTCAGGTGGAAAAAATATAACAACCAGTAATTGTTGAATGAAACACTAGTATATATTGAATTATTTGGCGGGTATTTGATAAGCCCCCATAGCTCAGTGGTCAGAGCATCCGACCGGCAATCAGAAGGACACGGGTTCAAGTCCCGTTGGCGGCAAGTATCTTTTCTCGGAAGATTTTTCAATGTAAATGAGTGTTTCAGGCTGACAATTATTGCTTATAATAATTACAACACAAAAGGTTTTTTTTCGGGTTTCTGTGTGAGGTAGATTCACCAGATTTTAACTTGTGTTTCTAGTTTCCGGACAACATGTATAATTCACAAAAATGGAATAAAATTAAATAATAATGTTGAAATTATTTCATGCGCGGTAATGATGCGCGGAACTCTTCAGGAAGACGGAGACCACCAGATATTAGGTCAACGCTAATGGTTTTCCGCGAAGACGATTTTTTTGCGCATCTTTACAACGCTGCTAACCAATGAAATTAGTCTCGTGATAATAATTATCACTTCCCACGGGCCC
Organism: Limnephilus rhombicus; assembly: GCA_929108145.2. Lineage (NCBI taxonomy): Eukaryota > Metazoa > Arthropoda > Insecta > Trichoptera > Limnephilidae > Limnephilus > Limnephilus rhombicus. The sequence continues at coordinate 11,676,477 of OV815275.1, forward strand.
ACGGCACTCGGTTCGCCATTATTCCCTCGCGGAAAATGGCTGAATAGTTTTCGCTGGTGTCGAGGGCCGGCACGTTACCTAGAGGCACCTACTCGCTTTAGGGGTGACATTTGTATCCTCCACACATCGATCTAGGTGCTTCATATTATATCGATGCTTCCACATCAAAGAACGACTCTCTGCTGAGTTGTGAGTTTTACGACAAGCGATGACTTTTCCGTGTATTGGAACAAAATTGATTATAAATATGTTTATAATAATAATATTTTATTCAAGAATGTATGCAGTGATAGTGCAATGCAATACATACCATATTTCGAAATAATAAAAGAAAATAATAAGATAAGGTAAGTAAATAACAATACATAAATAAATTTTAAAAACCAATAACCATGAAAAATATGAGGAATTAAACTGAAAACATATTAAACTGAAAAAATATAAAATTAATCCAAGTCGCCGTTCAAGGAGGATATTTCACCATCTTCCGTCTCCAGACAGGATCGGGCGTGTGTGGACGTAACCATTGATATTTGTTAAAATCTTTTCAGATCGATTCTTTCATAATTAATATAGGTACTTCACCGGGAGTTGAAACATGAAAACGTCGAAACAAAACCCAAATCACAAGAAAATATTGTGTATATATTAGGTTAACTGCTTATATGACGGCATAGTTGCACCTTTGAGGTCATTTTTCACAAAAACGGCGCTATACAAGTGATACCAATATTATCATATAATATTACTAGCTTTTTCCCGCGGCTTCGCTCGCATGGTATTAGGGGATTCGCACACCGCCTCCTCCATCTTCCCTCTCCCCACTCCACTTCCCCCATCAAACCCCTTCCCCCTCCCCGTCCACTCCTCCCCCTCCACCAACCTTTCCCCTTCCCCCTCTCACCCTCCCCTCCACCGCCCCTCCCCTCACTACCTACCACTCCCCCTCTACCTCCTCCCCTTCCTCCACCTTTCCACTCCCCCCATCAACCCCCCTCCTCCCCCGTTCTTTCCTCCCCGTCCACTCCTCTCCTCCACTCCTACCCCTCCTCCGGCACTCCCCCCACCCCTACCCCTCCCACCACCATCCTCTGCCCCTCCCCCTTCCCCTTCCTTTCCTTTCCCTTTCCCACCCCTAAACCCCTCCACCCCATCCTCCTCCCCCTCCCCCATCACCTTCCCCACACCCCCTCCCCTCTCCACCTCTTTCATTCCACACATTCATTCCCGGTACATTCAGTTTTCAAACAGCTCGCGTGCCACCTATTATAATTTTCATACAAATTCCGTATTGGCAGAGTTCAACGGTAGTTTTATACAAAATAACGAACAAAAAAAAGAAGTATCTAACTTGTCGTTCGGTAGTTATGCGCATACGTACATTTCGGTAATTCATTTTTAGAGATAGATATTAACTGCGGCGCCAACAAAGCACTTTTTTTAGGGTGAAATTCCTAATTTAGAAACAAAACATCGTTTCCAAGGTAACCATTTTGTTTGCTTTTCTTCTGACGTTTGCAATAACTCGATTTTGTTAGGGACAGAAAATGAATGATAAATAAGTTCATAACGCCAGAGATTATTCATAACGCCAGAGCTTACCAATATATATATAGCCTATAGTAGTCGCAAATAATGTAGCTATGACGGCCGGCGTAGTGCAGCGGTAAGGCGCTTGACTTGCATTCCGAAGGTCGCAGGATCGAATCCCGGCGTGGCAAATAAATTTTATTTGATCAATTTGTGTATTTATTCATTTAAAATAATGAATAAATACACAATTTATTCATTTAAAATAATATATGGTATATTTGCGGCACGTTCCAGAGTGGAAGATACTTTCAGTATCGCCCTGGTGTAAGACCACCATTCAGAATTGAAACGTTGCCTGAAATGGCTTTAGCCGTGTTTGGTGACCAGATCTGAATAGCCAGGAACTTTCCCACCTTCCTCTTCCCTACCTCCTTCCCTCCCCACTACCTTTAGCCTCACAACATACCCCAATTGGGGATGCCATAGTCTTACTGGCTCCAGACGGGAACAGTTGGGACTCTTGTGCGGTATTCATGTAAAAAAAAATTTCTATTAGTGAATGAATTTTTAAAGTCCATTCAGTAGTTTTTGTGTGAAAGAGTAACAAACATATATCCATACAAACTTCCACCTTTATAATATTATAAGGGTTAGTTACACTATTTATAACTCGAGAACGGCTGGGCTGATTTTGATGATCTTTGATTTGTTGGATTTGTCTCCGCCCCGGATAGGATAATAACTATTAAAACATCACAAAAGTTAACGAAATAAATAGTTATAAAGAAAATTATTTTCCCCATACATTTTGTATGGAACGAATTCTCCTATTTTGAAAGAACTGCAGCAATATTGTGGGGGGTATAATATTGAACTGTGCATGAATTCCAAACATTCAAAAACGTCAAATGTCAATGCGTTGATTGTTGTGCATTTGTTTTAAATCATATAATGCTGCCCTTCTTTCTTACACACTCAATGTCAATAGTCGAAAATGAGACAAATGGTGAACGTATGTCTGCACACCTCCAAAAGAAAAATACAATAATTATAATAAATCTCTGAAATGAAACGCATTTTTTTCATAAGCTCCACACAGGAGGCCCTGAGGAAAATAATTTCTCTCGGGACCTATGTCATCTTAGGGGATGCTGTGTGGAGGATCTTTTTAAGGAATGGGGAGGATAGAAAGTTCTGGGAAGGAAAAAGGTATGAGGGGTGGGTAGGAATCTGGGGGTCAGTGTGTCCGGGAGTGACGGACGTATGAATCCATCCCTCCAACTGTGGTGCAAGGCAATGGGTTGAGAGAGTCCGGCTGGAAAGGTCAAAAGGCCTCCCTCAACCAGTCTCTCTCGATCCGGCCCGCCACGCAGCAGGTGGACAGGCGCATCAACTGCCAAGACCCGGACATAAGTCACCTCATGAACCCGGGCACACCCTGCTAAATCACCAAACGTACCGAACCACTTGGGGTGATCTATGGCAGAGTTGTTTGTTTATTCAATAAATGGTTCCCGGGGCGGCGGCACCCGTATCCGCCTCCCTAATTTCCGTAAGTAATTGTAAAAGTAAGAAAATCACAAAAATATAATAATAATAATAATAATATATCTTTATTGAACAAAAAAAATTAAGATTTATAACTACAAAAACAAAAAGTACATCATAAGTACAGTAAAAGAACAGTTTAAAAGTTGCATAAGTACGAAAGTTAATATCAGAAAACAAAATACATATATACAGTAGGTAATTAAAGAATAGAGATTTATAATTATAAATTTAGGTTTCTCATAACCTGCCTCACTAGGCTAGCCTGTGTTGAGGCAGTAATTTTATGTCAATTTATTATACTGTGAACAAACCTACACTTATATTAGAATAAAATCACACAATAGAATGGTTGCATTAATAATAACAATAACATTGGTACAATAATAACAGCATTGGTTCAATATTAATTTCGAATTTGGGTGAGTGCACCGGTAAATGCTCTATCATTATTTTTTATCCAAATTTTTATGTTTTTTTTTAAATTTATTTGTGAATCACATTTTTTTATACTAATTGGAAGAATGTTGTAAAGTCTTGTTGCAAGGTATCTGAAGCTTCGTTGACCAAAAGTAGTATGAGTTATGGGAATTTGGAATTTTACGAATTTTATATAAATCCGTACACAACGCCATCTCTGATAATGACAAAAACAAAACACGGACATTTGGGCATTGATAATTGCTTCATTGCGTAATTTTTAACTTAATAAAAAAACTGAATTTAATTCAACAGCTATTGATTCTGAGGCGGTACGAAGTTCGTCGGGTCAGCTAGTTATATACATTATAGTGTTCCCAGACATCGCAAAACCGATGTGCCAGTGCCGTCATACGCACCCTTGCATTTATGGCTCCCAGTGGGTGCTTGGAGTGGATCGTTAGCGAGGAAAATAAACTCCGAAGGCACCGCGGCGCTCGCATTGAGGGCCAACCCTTCGGATTTCACGTCACTAATTGGATTGTGATAAGGCGTCATCCGCCGTGGTCTTGCCGCCCCCATCAGGCGCGTATCATCGCGCGCGTATCGAAGTCCTGCGCTTCCCTCGACACCGCACCTATTTCTCTTCTCACTTCTTGCGCTCCTGGCATCTTTTCTTAGCAGGACGGCCACTGCATGGCTTAAAATTCACCATGTTTCATAATTTATACAAACAATATATAGCTCCGCAGTTTTTACTACTAGGCTTTTGGTTCGACTTCGCCCAGTTAGTGTTGTTGACCATATTATAGATCCAATACGAACTGATTTCAAAAACAGCCCCTTCCTCGGATCCACTGTAGCTAGTCCCGGGACAAAGTAACCGAGGCAGAGCAATGACGTCATATGTAATATATAGACACTTGATGTAATATATATAGACACAATCTTTTCATATCCGGAGACATACCACATATTCACAAATTCGTAGCAGTTATACCTAGGGGGGAGACGTCCCCGTCCGACCTGCTGACGGAAGTAGCGACATCTTACGTCGAATTCTTGAATTTGAAACCGAATTATAACAGTAGCTTTGTTTGAAATTCTACGTACACAGATGTTATTTGTGGCGCGGCGCGTATGGCGAGGCGTCAAATTCAACCACGCAGACGCTACGGTATTAATACTGTTCGACATGTACACTATAAACATGAAATAATGAATTCATTTATCCATAATTCAAGTACTCACTAAGTGAAGTCAAACTTCTTTAGCGTCGTTAGTGACTCGAAATTGGAGTGAAACGGAAATGCGTCACAACTCAGTTCTACAGAAATACTCGGTTCTAATATAATGCTGTAAATTCGCACCTCGGCGCGTGCCTTCCATAGCGTAGTTGGCAAGGTGCCTGACAAGTCTCAGCGGACAGAGAGACGATATCAAGCGAACGGGGGTTCGAATCCTACGAAATCCAAAAAAAAAAATTATTTTGTGAAATCAATATCCAATCTTCAAACAACTCTAAAATGAACAGGCAAAATAAACCACACAAGAAAGCAACATCTAGCGACTCCGAAGAAGAAAAGACAAATACTAAAAGATGACCAAATGTATAGGAGAATGTGCACTGGAGTTCAACGACCCAAATATGGAAAAAATCATGTGTGCAGTTCACACGCGGTAAAAAGGAAACCTTCAAAATATCAGACTTCGAGAGAATGAGACGAATGCACATAATCTGGAGTAGGATAATTGTAGGGTTTATTTATTATAATATTGATAACAAGTTTAAAAATTATTTAATATTTTATTCTAAGAAGCACCTCATACAGAGGAGGCTACGAAGCACCGCACTTTGTTTCCGTTTCATCAAGTTTCAAATCACGTTAGTTAGAACACAATTAGTGTTCTCAAAAGTTGCCTTAACAGAAGCAAATTCCCTTGATATCTTGAACGAAACTATTCTTTTGTTAAGAATATTATGAACAAAATATACAATTTGGCTGTCTGAAACGGGTATTCTGCCCAGTTGGACAGACAAATGATCACATTGTAATGGATTGTTAATATATATGCATATGTAAATAAATAAAATAAAATAAATAAATAAATAAAACAACGGTGCTTCGTAGTCTCATAAGTTTTCACTTCAAAAATCATCCTTCAGATTGATAAAAAAGGTGCTTCGTAGTCTCCCCTCTCTTGTCCACTTAATTTTCTGAAGGTTTCACTTCTACCACGTGTGAATTGCACACTCTGATTTTTTTGAAGTAAAACTTCTTTACGCACGCTAAACTTGGGGAGTGAGCTGGTGAATGCGTGACGAGAGCTTTACGAAAAGCGAGGCGAAAGGTAGTTGAGAGGGAGATATAAGTTAGAGAAGATAGAAAGAGAGAGAGTTACGTTTCGTATATTACTGTAGGGGCAAGAGAGAGAACATTTTCTTTCTCTCTTTCTCTCATAGCCAGTTACGTTTCGTATATCTAAGACACAGTGCACGCCTATTGTCTGTATCACACTGTAGGAGCAAGAGAGAGCAGTGCGCACGCACATTTTCTTTCACTCTTCCTATCATATAGATGGAGCTAAAGAAGTTTTACTTCAGTCGTGTGGTCTAAAGCCCACTCGTTTTTTTGGATTACGTAATATTATTTGCCTAATATGTGTAATTCATTCATTCTTTTGTGCGACCAAAAATAACCGACAGTAATCTAACTCCAACAAAATACCTTCTCACTCACTTACTCTGGGAAAATTTAGATTAATCTGAGATCAGGAGCTGACAAATGTCTCAATAAATTTATTTATGGTCCGACAGAGTCATCCATTCTCATCATCCATAGATAATATTCGGATCCAACTGGAACATAGAAATATTTCTAGGCCTCTAAAAATTCCTCACTTTACCTTCTGTATTTTCCACACTTTCGTGTACGGGGGCCATTCATGGAATGCTATACTCTCTATTGCTTCCAACATGTCTAGGTCTTAAATCATGCGGTCTAGTAAAGGACAGCAGCGTGGACTTGTATTCGATCAATAAAGTGGGTTCCCAAATAAGATGCTCGGAGTAATCTCCGATCAGATGGGCAGATAACGGCCGGGCTGGTAAAGAATTCCACTAAGGAGCCCGGGACTTCCGTTCGACGTGGAGACATTAATTCCATTCAACGTTGTCTCCAATCCACCTGCGGCTAGGGCCTACACTTATCCAATCGGCGCGTCTCAATTATATTAGTTGGCTCTCCTTACGAGCAAATCAAGTTGTCAATATTCCCAGGACGTGAGAGGTTAGAGATACTTGATCTGCGGCATATGAAGGACATGTAGGTACTATATAAATATATATTCTCCATTTTTACCCGTGTAAACATACATGATTAGTTCGTTATCCTTACAAGCAAATAAAGTTGTCGTTAATTCCAGGAGGCGACTATTTTCTGTATATATAAATACACTTTACACTTTTACCCATGTAGACATGTGTAGATTAGTAGACTTCTCTTAGAAGCAAATCAAGTTGTCAATATTTCCAGGATGTGAGACGTTAAATGTACTTGAGCCACGGCTTCTGTACGATGTGTACATTGAGAATATTTATTTATTTACTAGCAAACCCAGCCACACGTTGCTGTGGCTAACGAAAAACAACGCCATTACCCAACCTTTATAACCAACGCCATAAGTTAATTTGCATACTTATCAATTCCAATCCCACTGCCCGCTGCCTGAATTAAATCTTTGAATTTCTCGACTTTGCTATATGAGTAATATGCACGGATTGTACATATAAACCTTCTTCTCGAATTATTCTTTTTATTGGTGAAAACCACATGAAAATCCGTTGAGTAGTTTAAAAGATCTAAGCGCGCAGCGGGAGCCACTTCATTTTATAGTACGTAAAAATTGCTTTTTCTCAATTTAAACATTTTTTAGAATGTAATTATTACTAACCCGTATTATTCGCCTGTATCGGGGTTAATAATTTACACAATTCTATTAAATTAACATCGGTATTTATTCAATTTGGGAGGCGGATATGGGTACCACCACCCCGGGAACCATTTTTTGGATAACCAATACCCCTGCCATAGGTCGTACCAAGCGGTTCGCTACAATTAGTGGCTTAGCAGGGATGCCCGGGTTCTTGGGGTGAGGTTTGTCTAGGTCTTGTGCGGCCAATGCGTGGCGGGCCGGATCGGGAGAGATTGGTTGAGGCAGACCCAACCTAGACCTCTCGAACCATCGCCTTGCACCGCTTTGGGAGGGATGGATTTATATCGCCTAGACATATTGACCGCCAGATTCTTATCCACTCCTCATACCCTTTACCTTCCCAGAACTTCATCTCCTTCCTTTCCCTAAAAAGACCCTCCATTCCGCATCTTCAAAGACATACAGATTTTTTTGGGACTGGTGTGTGGAGTCAATGTAAAATAATAAAAAAAAATTCTTACTATAAACACATTTACCTACGTAGACGGGTTTAGATTAGTTTGGTCTACTTAAGCGGGGTCTCCTCCGACTGTGAACATGAACATTTGCTTTAACATTACCATAAACATTGGCGATGGGGGCGTGGCCTTACTGCAGATGCATTAAAAAATGTGCAAGGTCACGCCCCCATGGCAAATGTTTATTGTAATGTTCGAGCTAATGTTCATGTTCATGGTCGTAGGACACACCGCTTTACAAAGAAATCTTATTCATCGATCATTAGTCCAAGGAGGTGAAATGGTTCGTAGTTGCTGAAGGACACAAACAAGAACTTGTTGGTATACACTTATATACCCCCCTCTTTTAACATTTTTGATACTTTTGATATGCGTATAAACATTTTTAGATTAGTACGTCCTCCTTGCACAAGCAAATCAAGTTGTCAATAATCTCAGTAAGTGAGTTTTTAGAGCGGTCGACGAAGAATATAACATAATGTGGAATGAAAGCAGAACGTAAGAAAATATAAGAAGTCAACGCAGTCGGACAAATAATGAACGGTGCATGAACCTAAATGTTATTAGCTTTATTAGTTGGTTCTTTTTTATAGCAAATAAAGCTGTCAACTTTTTAAGGACGTGACTTTATTCCACGTGAACAGACCAGAAAATTATACAGAAACACTCAACCCTAAGGATAATCCATACTCGTACATACAATATTACACGTACATATAGTGATAGGAAACCCGTAATACAAGAGAGAAATTGGTGAATCTACATCACGGTATTTGGTGTCGGTATTGTGGTATATCTTTTGTGGATTTTAGTTTTCTGAGTAAAATTTTGGACGCTAGGAGGTTAAGAGGGTATAACCAGAGAAAACCAGAAATACGTCAATTTTAAATCAGATTTTAGACGTATTGACTCTTTTCCACAAAAAAAAACATAAAATGATTTCGAAAGATTGATATTTTATTTAGTAAACGTATGTTTTAAATTTTGAGAAAAAATGTTTATTTTTAGTATAATATGGTTACACCATAGGTCATTGGCAGATTTGTTAAATTTTCGAAAAAGATTTTCTATTATACAACACTCATTTCAAATCATATAATCATGCAGTAAAATAAATCAATACATTATCTGGTAAACGCATGTTTCAGAATTTTAATTTTAGTTTAAATAAAATCATTAAAAATATGTGTTAATCGATGAAAATTGGTCCGTTTGTGTATTTATTTGCGCACGTACAAACTAATATATTATAGATTTTTTTACATTCTTATTTTGCTTAGACATTATTGAAAAATGATAAATACTTTTGTTAAAAAAATAATTACAAAAAGTACATAATTTTAATAGTTTTATCATCATGCCTTTCAGCATTTTTGGATATAGGTATAAATGAAAACAAATTCGGAATGAAATAAAGCGATATTGAGTTATTATTTAAAAAAACTGGTATGGAGAAAAATTAATCTTTCCCATTGGAACCGCCCTGTACGATTGTGAAATGTGGAATGTGGATTTTCGGCTACTGGCTGGTTAAACGCCCATAATATCGGCCGTTTATATTTTTAAATACGCTGAAGTGAGGACGCCCCAAGTTTCTTGAGGCTGCTCCAAAAGTGTTTTAACCTTTTAGTTGCCGGAAAAAAAAAGTATTATTTGGGTTCTCTATGTGATGTAGATTCACAAGTTCACTAGTAGTACTATGAGATTACGGATTCCGTGTATAGGTGTACAAATAAATGTTGAATATCTTTTAAAAGGCATTAATTGCCGATAAAATAGAAAAACTGCACGAAAGTCGGCTTTCTTTGAATCGCTTGATCTAATTTATTTTACCATTTCTCAAGGACAACACAGAACACGCGTGATTACCCTGTTCCTCACGACTATTATTACTAAGGCCCCATATAGTTGGGAAAATATTCAAATAATATAGATGGTAGGAAAAGTGGGTAAGTGAATTGGAGTATGAAAATAAGTTACAAAATTTGAACACAATAAAATAACTTTGTTTCAACTCCACTTTATTATTTCTTAATCCAACCGGTTTCGGTTCATCCTGAACCTTCCTCAGGGGTGAATAAAGATATCAACCAGTTTCGGTTCATCCTGAACCTTCGTCAGGGTTTCAACCTGATGAAACGAAACCGGTTGGATTAAGAAATAATAAAGTGTAATTGAAACAATGTCATTTTATTGTGTTTATTATAATTATGTATTCCCTCAAAGTGTTTGCTACGTGTGAAGATTTATAAAATTTGAATAACTCCTTAGTTTATAGGGGTTCTAAATAAATCTTTGCAGGTAAACATTCATTTTTCCTTGTTTGTCCCGCGTTCCTATACCATTCATCCGATAGCGATGAAACTTTTATACACAGTTGTTGTGGGCACTCCCTCAAAGGTTTCTATACATATTGATGAACTCTGTCGTTAAGAAATTTGCTCAAAAAACTACAACATATGGCGGGCGAGTTGTTTGAAAAATGTGTACCTATAGTCTATAGTTTTCACATTTTTCATATTTCACGGGAACGCGAGAGGGGGATGTGGACGGAACGGTGATACATGAGATAGGATACGCAGGAGAGGAATGAAAGGAGGGGTGGGGGATGAGAGAGGGGCACAAGGAGGGATTTCAAAAAAGACATAGTAGAGGTAGGGGATAGCAGCAAGGGTAAATTTGGAAAATTATTTTTCGCAGCTTTGCAACGCATGCCGGGTACACGCTAGTAATAAGTAAAATATAAAAAATAAACACATGAAAAATTATAAAAAAAAAAAAATAATCAGTGTGCAATTCCCACGCGATAGAAGTGAAACTAAAAAGTCGCTGAATGTCGCTTTATTTTCTCTTGCCTGTTTATTTTAAAAAGGATTTGAAGATAGGATATTGATTTTACAAAAATTAAAAATGTTTATTTTTTTTGGATTTGGTAGGATTCGAACCTCCGCTCCGTTCGTTGGATGTCTCTCTGGGCGCTGAGAGTCAGTCGCTTAATACCGCTGCACTATCGGAGGCTCGCGCGTAGCCGTCATTTTACCGCATTATATTAGAACCGAGGACCGTCAAATAATAAATCTTAGAGACGCACTTCCGTTTCAAATCACAACGAGGCTAAAGAAGTTTCACTTCAAAAATAATAAATTATTACTTCACCTTTAAATTAATTTTGATAAATTCATTTATTATTGCATTTCCCGTTTAGATTACTTCCCACAAAAAACTGAGCTACGGATATTATTAATTTATTATTATTATTGTTATTTTAAAAAATGTAATGCTATCCACTCTTAACCGCACGCACGGAACACAATGAAACCGAAATCCACCCGCGGCTCGCGCACCTTCCTTTGTAAATAATCATGTAAGCCGATTGTAGACTAATGCGAAAAGATTTGTATAGGTGCATAATGATCTCGATGATATAAATGCAAATAAAATGCATAAAAAACAGTTGAAAACCAAACAAATAGGTCGGTCCGATCACGTGGCCCCCGCCCCATTGCGGGGATCGCCGGCATTGTGACGTCACGCGTCACGTGGCTATTAGCGCGCGGCACGGGACGCCACGTGCGCCGAGCAAACGGCGGGAAACTGCGAGCAAGATGGCCGCTGAGGGAGGAAAACCCATCACGTTTTTAATGACCTGAATAAAAATCATCGCTGTATTGATTTCATTCGAGTTTCATGAACCTTTGTGAGAGGCCAAGTACTGCCTATCAGCTAACGCTCCTTTTTGTTACCATTGTTCCTGACTCGTGCGTTTTTTATTGCTTGTTTTATGACGAGCTTTGATTTTTGACGTGAGAAAATGTTTTCTGGAGCAAATGCATAATATAAATTAAAAGTTTGTTTTTGCTAAATTTCGATCATGGGATTAAATTGATTAAATTGGTTACTGTCTGATTATTTTTTTAAATTATTCGCTTTATAAGCAGTATTTATACATACCTACGTATTTAAGTAAACAGATTCAACAGTGTTAGTAAGAAGTAGATATATCATTGACCAATAAAATGACGACATTTAATATTAAGGTTATCCAATAGTCCAGGAAAAAATCGAAATCGGAATCCACAACTCTTTTTGGGAGGGATTTAAAAATACTTGACAAGACTTGAGAAAAAGTTTTTGGAAAGGTTGGAGAAGGTATTTGAGAGTTGTTTCTTTACAGGTTGATTTCGTAAAGGCATGTAATACTCGTAACATTAACTCCTTTCGTACGCATTGTTTATGGTAATAACATGGAAATTTTAATTTGATTTCACGGAACCAAGCGAAGCGCGACGCAGAGGGGGCGAAACTGATACAAAAGGGTGTGACAAGTGCATAGTTCTTACTTCGACGTCATAAGTTTCACTTTATAAAATCCAAATTCATCGAGTGCCAGCCGTCTTGATTGATGTCAAAAATATAACAACGCGAAAATGCTTATTTTATTTTATTTTGTGTATTATAAAAAAAAACTGAATTTTCCACATTATACAATCAAACCATATCTAAAAAGGGGTTTATAAGTAGGAGAATTTGCACTTGAAATTGTTTTTTTATAGACCTAATACTTTATTTTTTGTAAGGTTTACAAAAAGACTTGTAACCAATTATTAAAATGATTGTTTCCAGTAAATAGGGTAGTTACCCATAATATGGAAAAATAATTAATTGACGATAATATTGTTAATTCTAATATTTGATTTAACGGAAGGTGGCAATAGCGAAATTGGTTAACGCGCACTTCCCGGTTAGACTAGAGGTCTGGGTTCGAATCCCAGTTGCGACCATTGTCTTCATATTTCTCATACTCTCTCACTCTTTCATATTTCCGTTTAGATGATTATTATTATCTTCTTCTTCAACGATTTATTAATTAATTTAAAAAAAACTTTATTATTAGAAATTTGTTATTCGTTTTTTTACAAAAAGAGGAGCAGTGCTAGTAACCACTCAGGCCTCGAGCTTATTTTGTCCAAAATATTTCGGCTTTTGCAATGAAATCCAAATAAATGGAATATTTTAAACGCACCCAAAATCTAAAAAATTTGGAAGGAGATGAAATACGCTTTGAAATTTTATAAATCGAAAAAATATCATTTTTTTAATGCAAACATAAAATAGTTTTAAAAATGGTTCACCCTATGTTTTTTCTAACTAAAATTACTGAAAACGAAAAAAAGAAAAACGCATACATAATTTAGAATAGAACATAGTTTTGTCAGTAAATAAAATAAATATATAAACTATATATAATAACGATAATGCACCCCCATTATAGTGGCAATTCTTAGAAATTTCAACGGTGTACCCTTAATGAAGATTAGTCCCAATATTTCGGAAAAAACGGTATTTTTATATTTAATTTTTCTGTTTTTCCAAACTTATTTTTTATATTCATATATCTTAAACTTATGTAGATATTTTGCATTATTTTTAATTCCTTTATACATCATACTTGTTTTAGATATATAAATTATTTTATTTTATTTTTATATTATTTTGTTTTACATTCAACTTATTTTTAATTTGTATTATTATACTTAACATAAAATTGGCCACTACAACACGGGCATGTGCCTAGTGTGGTGGCCAAAAAATTATCCATTTAGTATAATGTATAAACTTTACTGAATAAAGAACATTAAAAAAAATATGTATATTATTTTCGATCATTGAATTTTGAAAATAACTAATGGTACAAACGGAAAAGTTTGACCCGTGTCTACCTTTCGACCCATTTTATTAAACGGCAATAAACCCTAACGACTATTTTTTTTTTAAATTGACATAAAAATTCCATCTTTGGACTCGGTTTACTGAAAGCTCAAATCAATAAAAATAATACTGAAAAAAATACTCTAAATGTAATGTAAATTCGCTGGTTTCTTGCTTGTAGATAACACTAGTTTCAGAACACTGCGTAGATACATGCGGCTCAGTTCGTTTGGTCACCATAGGAACTGATAATCCTTGCCGTATCCTGAATCCTAGTGTGGGGTCGGAATAGGTACCCTGAGGTACCCCTTACGACCCGCTCGGTGAACCGTACCTAGAGATCAAAGCGCTGTGACTGTACGGTGATGTCTATTATACTCAGAGGTGATTTCAATTGGGGATCGAATTAGTGCGATGTGAGCAATTAGGGGCGTCTTGAGCACGTGTGCCTGCTTTCGTCAACCTATTATATGTAGGCACTGAGCAGATAATTTCCAGAAGTGTGTTGTATGTAACTGTGATGGCTAGTTTGTATAAAGCATGGCATTACTATCTGTTAATATATTTGGTAAAAGAACATTTGAAAATGTTTATTTAATTTCCGATAGTTAAGGAAACATTTAAAAAAAAATTAAAGACTTCTACCATTGTACCTCTTCGGTATATGCAGTGCTTTTTCATTTTCTTTTCGAAGAACTCTCTGACAGCGAGGTTATTTACTGAGTAAATTCATAATTCCCACTTGTACTCCGAGTTTCCGGAGGCCGTGTATATTATTACATACATGGTGTTCGAAAATACAAGCGGAAAACTAGTGAACCTACATAACATTTGGAGTCGATTTTGTGGTACAACTTTTTTGATTTGAGCTTTCATTTTGGGGAAAATCGAGTCCGAAGAATTTTTAAGAAAATTTAAAAAAATGTCATAAAAGGTTTAATTGTTGATGTGTAAACTTTTACACCACTTAATTGCCAAAAACATATGGAAATTGTTTTACGGCTCTCTATATGTTATATAGATTAACAAGTTTCCCCGTAGACACTAAACGTCACACAGTAAATCACCTCAAATACTGACATATTCGATTTTGCCCGGCAAATAAAACAGCCGGTGAGTGCACTGCAAAATAAAAGCGTATGGCTTTTAACGTATAAAAGCGTATGGTTGAATCAAAAGCGCACAGGTGCACTGACTGGGCAAATCGTCCCTTTGAGGTGGAGTTAATACCTCACGAATAATCCGCGATACGTTTTAATCCCCACAGTCACTTTGCACACGTGATCCTCCAAATAATAGCCCGGGGATGGCGATCGATCTTTCGCATTTTATTTAAATCCTTTTATGGTACCATGTTTTATTTTGTTGATAGGTAGGTAGGTGCATACTTGTTTGTATGAAGTTACTGTAAACCTGCGTTAAGTTTAATTATAATTGCCTGGGCTGGGCAGTGAGTCACTGCCAATGTAATCAATGAATAAGACTATCTTCTCAATAGAACCACTTTTTAAATTGTTTCCAGTATCAAATATTGATGACATAATTAAGCAAGCTTCCCTTGTAAAAAGGTTTAAAGAAAAAAATAACAAAGAATGTAAAAAATTTTACAAACTAATGAGAAATGGATATCAATTTATTACACTTAATTTTAAAACAACTCAAATTTAAAACCATTATATTACCAAGCCATAAAAAAAAATAACCTTCTATCTGAATTGTGCTGTATTATCAACCAATTAGAACAAATAAATAAAATTATAAAACAATTAAAAAAAACTTTTACATTGGGTTTTTATGCCTGTTTCACTAGGATATACCTGTGTCAAGACAAAGTAAATGTACAAAACTTATTATAACTTACAACCTAAGTAAGAATCGTGGCTCCCTTATCAGGCATAAGAACTCCTCTTTTCTGATAAGGTATATACGACCAATGATGACCTTAAACGTAACTCATGTTCTCAATATAACAATAAAAACATGAAATATAATCAAAGAAAATAAGCTGTATAAATGTTTAACAATCTATTGTCCGTACATAAATATATGGACAGACGGACCGCCAACCAACTTGGTCTTGGCACACCAAAACCTCCTAGACTTCTAATGCCGTGGGTGACGGGCACACACGCCTTGCATCATTTTCATTCAAACATACTATTCTGTTATTCTGACTCTTAACGAAGGCCAACTCAATTATTTGTTTAACTTTATTACGCTTATTTGCAAATCTCCTCATTTCTTATATGATCATTCACGAATTTACCACACGTATGCCTCAGTGATTTTATTTCTACAGCATTCGGTTTACTTTCATCCTTCCTTTTACAGTTCCACTCCTCACTACCATACTAGGTACCAATACTCTATTGCGGACTGAAAATAACTTCCATTACACCGTGGTTATGCAACTGAAAAGTGTTATCTATAACAAATATTTATTTCGATGATAAAATAACAACCAACAATAACTTTACCAGGGTGCTTACTGCATAGGTAGTCGGCGTTAAATTAATATTAGCATCTTTTTTTCTGTTTTTATGATTCGCTATTATTTTCGAGGCCCCATTTGCAGACCAATTTGCAAAAATATTAAAAATAATGAATGCTCATTATTTGCAACGAAAATAATTGGACATTTGATAAGTTGGTGATCGAATCGAATTGCGTCGTTGCCATTTGGCCAACTATCTATAGGAATTAACAATGCCACTATTCACCCCACGCAGCAGAGCGCACAATTAACCTTTAATAAATACGAACCAATCGTCATCTTAGCAGGTAAATTTCAAAATTACTCTGTTTCACAAATTACAATTTGAATGCGCTTTAGCTTTAGCTTTAGAAACCGGTCAGCAACTTAAGCAGACATATGCGTTAAAAATACGATAACAGTCAAATATAATAAGCGTGTTTATACGTCAACGCGTGTGTCTCCATAGAAATCGTTCTAACTCCGTTATTGTTCTAGTAACATCCCTAAAACCAAAATTAAAAGGTCGATAGTGGATCAAGCTGTACATCCCTATTCATGTTGTCCATAGAAATACATAAACAGACCTAATCTGTCAAGTCACACGGTCGACGTGTATTTTACCCGCCAAATTTCCTACGGGCGGCTGGACCGCGCTCGACAGTGTTAATTTTTATTAAATATTTTTATATGAAATGATAAAAAAGTGAGGTGACAAAAATGTTTATTATTCATTTATACAATAGAATAAGTATTGTTGTTTACATAATCTGTGATTTTAGTGCCGTTTTCACATAAAAACATCACGTGAGTAATTTTTATATTGTTTTAATGTTTGCATTCTAAATTTTAATATTTACAAATGTTAATATTTATTTGTAATGTAACAATTTGTAACCTTTCTAAAACAGTTTTTACTATTCGACTACGTTCAGAAATGTTTCATTTATAGAGCTTTAATTGTGAAGCGGTAATAACACGAAGTTTTCGTAAAATGTCATTTCGTTTGAGACATTATAAGTGAATATTGGCGATTAACGGAGGGGTTTTAAAAAAATGTTTTAATAAATAATAATTCTATCCTTCCTACTAATATTATAAAGGCGAAAGTTTGTATGGATGTACGGATGTTTGTTACTCTTTCACGCAAAAAATAGTTAATGAACTTTAAAAAAAATTTCACTAATAGAAAGCTACATTATTTGCGAGTAATATAGGCTGTATACATTGGTAAGCTCTGGCGTTATGAATATGCTCTGGCGTTATGAAATTATTTATTATACGTTTTCTGTCCTTAACGAAAAGCAAAACAAATTGTAGCCTTGGAAACGATGTTAGCGTCGAAGTTATACCTACTCGTATTTATCTCTACCTACGCGCATAACTTCCGAATGACTGCATCAAATTGAATATTTTTTTGTTTGTTTGTTATTTTTAATAAACAAATTTTGCTGTTGAGCTCTGGAATTATGAAATTTGTATAAAAAAATTGGAATAAGTGACTGAAGTTGTTAGCTGACAGTTTGAAAACTGAATTTACCGGGAATGAATGTGTGGAATGCGGGAGCGGGGAGGGGGTGGGTGGAGGGGGGCTTGGGAAGGAGGAGGGGTGAAGGGGGGGGAGGTCTGATGGGGGGGGGGAGTGGAGTGGGGAGAGGGAAGGTGGAGGAGGCAGAGTGGGAACCCCCCTAACACCACGCAAGCGAAGCCGCGTGAAAAAGCTAGTAATAATATATTTGAATGATTCGTGAAAAATCACCTCAAGGGCGCTGTACAAACTTATAATATATTTCTATAATCCTACTTCCAACTAGAAACTAGGCAACCATTCTAACGATTTATGGATAAAAATTGCTTCCACCAGTTCATCAATTACTGATACGAAACAATATGTATAATGATTTGATCAATGAACAGGATGCTTTATAAAAATGTACATATATATATTGTTTTATTTATACTCTGTAAAGAAAATATACCGGACCATATTTACCTGGGAGGTCACTTGAGATTAACACGGTTTATTGATTATTTAGAGAAGTATAATATATACAATTTACACGCAGAGGACACATAATTGGGAACACATGTTATTTAATACTGATACATATTTTAATTATAATATATTAAAACATAATATTTTCTTTGATGAGCGTATTTTGGAAATCAAAAACAAAATTTTATTATGAGCGGTACAACAGAACAAGGATTTGATCAGAACACGTATCTTCCTAAATATGATTGGTCCCTCAGCGACAGATTCTTAGGAATTCCATTCAGTAGAACCAAACGTCTAGATTTTATGGTTTGTTGTCTTGTTGTTCCCACCAACTTGATTAATGAGGTACTGGAGTAAAGTGTTGGGTAATAGGTCAAATTAATATTTTGACATATTATGACAGGTACTAAATCTCAAAGTGGTAAGCCAAAGACAAGACAATTGTATTGTCTTCGATTTGGTTGCTTTAATACTCAACTTCCACGCGTCGCGTAAGGTCTTGTCCTGCCAGTAAGTAAATTGAGTTAAAAAAGCGACTTGTGTGATGAGAAAACTGAAAACTAAGCTCCACTAAACTGCAAACTGAATAAATTTTCATTCGTAAATACACGCAAATTATATAAAATTAAAAATACAATTATTTCGATTGTGTCCCGAAGATTTTTAGCATCATTAGATAAAGTGAGATAGTAAACGTAGTAACAATTAAGTATAGGAAGGACAGTAGGTCGTCTCATTCAGCATTCCGTATTCGTCTAGGTGTAAGCGAGTAAGTGTATCTTGGTATCCCAGTCGCACCCGTGATGTAGAATGTAGTATTCGGCGCAAATACGAAAACGGTCCTAGTCCCATATTTATGTCGTTTATACACACACATTCTTTGAATGTCTATCTTTATCATAGGTAGGTAGTGTAGGTACATGAATAACTTTTGAAGTATGATTTTACTGAAAACATAATAATGTTTCTTTCTGGCCACATTCTATATAGAGTTTGTGAGACAATATCGAGTTTAGATGTAATGTATAAGGGAAATCTTAGATAATGTTTAATATTTAGATGTAATGTATGTAGGAAAGAAACTTCTTTCGCCCCGTTCTGATTTGGAATTCAAATGAAACGGAAATGACGCTTTACAGCACCTTCGAAGCATCAAACCGCGCTCATTGGCTGTTTGATTACGATGTCATTTTAAAAGCTCCTATTGGTTGATATATGAAACGGAAATGACGCTAGGTCTGCACTCATTGGCCGCTTTGATGACTTCCTTTTTCAAGGCTCCTTGAAAATTGCTTGAGATTGTTTTGGTAAAGTTTCGCATCTACCGCGTGTTAACTGCACTCGATTTTTTTTTTAGATCAATTTGTTTGTTTTTTTGGTACCCAGAAGAGAAAGCAAAGCCTAACTACATTACGCTTATTATAAGTCAGGTACTGAGAGTAAATAACTTGACAAAGTTAAATAAATATGCCTACATAAGTAGGTACCTATAGTCATTATTCCACAGCCAAAGACGTTACATTATGTTTGTACCTCCTCGCAAAGCCGTCTACTATTTCGATACGCTTCGTAGGGGTAAGCTGTTACCATGACAACCCCTCATTAAGCTAAATTCCCTGAAACAGTATCATCTATTTAAATATATTTAAAAATTTGAACTCCCCCCCTCCTGTATTCGCTTACCCTTTATAAAGCCATATTATTATTTGAGCGAAGGTAGAAACGCCGCGAACCACCGAAGAAATAAACCGGTAGAAGCGTGCTCGTGTCTATTTGCCCGACGCGACGTGAGCTCTGCTTATCTTACTTTGGGTGAAATTGATCAAAACAGTTTACATGATCCAATTTTTTTACTGAACAAACCACGAATATCATTTTGTTTTCTGTGGCACAGGAATCAAATGGACTTATGTTAAAAGGCGAAATCAGTTTTCTAGGGATATATTATGTGCACTGGGTGTTAATAATGAAGCTATAAATTTTTTAAATTTTTTTTTTTACATAGAATATAAGTTACATTTATACATACGAGTATATACTTGGTCAATTGTTGTATGTTATAATATGTTTGGTATAAAATATTTATTTTTGAAGTTAAAGTTCTTTACGCACGCTTGACTTGGTGAGTAAGCTGGTGAATGCGTGACGAGAGCGTTACAAAAAGCGAAGCGAACGGTAGTTGAGAGGGAGATATAAGTTAGTGAAGATAGAAAGAGAGAGAGTTACGTTTCGTATATTACTGTAGGGGAAAGAGAGAGAGGTGCGAGCACACATTTTCTTTCTCTCTTTCTCTCATAGTCAGTTAAGCTTCGTATATCTAAGACACAGTCCAGGCCTATTGTCTGTATCACACTGTAGGAGCAAGAGAGAACAGTGCGCGCGCATATTTTCTTTCTCTCTTCATATCATATAGATGGAGCTAAAGAAGTTTTACTTCAGTCGTGTGGTCTAAAGCACACTTCCTTTTTTTTTAAATAAGTTTTTTTGAAAAATTGTTAAATGTTATTTATTTGTACTGATTGGTTGATGATAAAGCACAATTCAGGAGAGAGGTTATTATAGTTTTTTATGACTTCTTAAATATAATGGTTTTGCATTTGTGTTATTTTATATACCTACATATAAATAATTTTCTTTTATTGGAATAACTTTTTTATTAAGTTTTGAAGGTTATATCAAATCAATGTAATATCGCACATCCCGTGGAAAAGGGTCGTAAGTAAAAATTTTCTGTTTTATAAAATTTTATTTTTAATATTAAAGTGATTGTGATTATCTATGCCCTACGAAAACCGTATTTAAGTTAGATCTGCGAGATGTCGCTAGTGTCTCTATTCGGCGGGACCGCTTGTTTCACAAATCATTATTAGTTTTGGCTCTATTTAAAATTTGTTTTTATGACTTACGACTCTTTTCTGCGAAACGTGCGATATGTCATTGAAGGAGAAGATAACACCAATAAATCTAAACGAAACATAAAATAAAATAAGACAGAAAAATAAAAGGCAACGGCTCCCAACACAGCACCAACTCGGCCATTGGGACCTGTTTATGTACGTCATATTGCCGATCTCATAATTCAAATTCAGAACTAACAATATTATCTTCAAATATTTTTTTTCATATTGTTGCTATCTTTTTAAATGATTACGCATGTAATTTTTAATGGTCCGAAGACGCCATGACAACATAAACAATTCCCTGTATGACAAGAAATACTGAGTTCGATTCCTAGTTATCGTTATCTTTTTTATTTTTCTGTCTCTATTCTGTTTCATATTTCGTTTAAATTTATTAATATAATCTTCTTCTTCAATAAAATAATTTTGTATTGGGTTACAAAAAAAACAGAGAATGCACTTTTCCCTTTTAATGGGATACATTTTGTAATAAATGAACGAAATCACAAACTAATCTCATAATCTGAAGAACTTAATTCTCTACGTTATTCAGTAAAACTATATCTATGTATTGGGAGATTTTTCAATAATTCAAATCATTTTTATACGCCTGATATTTATTTTGTCTAGAATTATAAAAAAATCCTGGTTAAGCCAAAGTCCAAGACGTTTTCATTTTTCAAAGCAAAAACAAATGATTTTGCATTACTTCGCATTTAATGTTATGAGACGTATATAAGCGAAATATAAAGTACGGAAGACAATATTTTACCGTTTAATTTGACAATATCGCTGTGTCTTATATGTGTCGTACAATATGTATTAAATATGTATTATGTAACTACATATGAGCTCAAAGAAAAAGTTTTTACATAGTTAAAATTTTTTGTTTTTGGCTCATTATTTTTTTTTTCTGACGGCACTGCATAACGCTTATAAATGTTTTATTGCACTTGTTAGTATAAAACACATTAGCCATTTATTTTATGTTATTCTTATCATGATGTCATCTTTTAAAGGTTAAAAAATAATTGTCAAACAAAATTAAAATTAAATGTTATGTCGCAATAAATATGAACGACTCTACGGTCAAAAAGGTTATCCGAAAAGTTAATAGAATATTAGTATTATAACATTAAGTTAATCTTCTAGTACTAAACAGTGAGGAGGGTGACAATCTGCGAAATCTACCCACCTACAACCCCCACAAAAAACAAGCTTCCCTCCCCCTCCCAAC
The DNA here is from genome assembly GCA_929108145.2 of Limnephilus rhombicus. Classification (NCBI taxonomy): domain Eukaryota; kingdom Metazoa; phylum Arthropoda; class Insecta; order Trichoptera; family Limnephilidae; genus Limnephilus; species Limnephilus rhombicus. The sequence continues at coordinate 11,698,750 of OV815275.1, forward strand.
AACCCTCTCACAATCTCCCCTCCGTTGGCAGTTTGATGTATTGAAAACGGTTAATCCGAAGCTTATGTTCTGGTGGGGAGTAAAGTAGGCATGTCTTTTCATTGTTAACGATGTTTTTTTCTATCAGAGCAATTAATGTGCTTTTTTATAATACAAAATATTTAGAAATTGTTATATCATAATGATTATATTATACCTACGTAGCTTTAAAAAGGTTTACACGTTTTTTTTTGGCCTTGCCTGTCTCACTAGGAAATCCTGTGTCGAGACATGCTAGTTTACCAATATTTTAGAAATATTAAAAAAGTACATTTTTCAATGTACTTTTTTAATATGCATACGCCTGCTCTCAACACAGGAACTCCTAGTGAGACAGGCACAGCACAATTACCTATGTAACATAAAAAAATTAGGATTATAATAAGAAAAAAAAATATATAAAGCAAAAATATTTGACAAAAATTTTTAGGTTGGTAGGTGGTGGTAACAATAATGAGATGGAGGATTATATTTGGGTGAGGTGACTAATTATTGCACGACCTTTTTCGACGATCCATTGTTTGATAAGGATTTTGTATTTGTTAATATTATTCAATTGTCTTGTTTTGTCGGGTAGGTTATTGTATATTTTAGACGCAGTATATATTTGAAATTTCTTTGACCAAATGTTGTGTTTGTTTTAGGTGTTTGTATGAGTTCTTTGGTTTTGTGCCGTTGTGTGTAAAACGTTAGAAATATATCAATACTAGCTAAACTGAACTATCAATGAGAAATATGTATGTAGGTATCTATAATAAACTGAACTTCTATTCATCTGAATAAGAAGATAGATTTCATTCATAAATTGATAAAATGTATAGTCGCCTGTTTTCTATTTTAAATAATTATTTCTAATTATACGGGAGCATCTGTGGTAAATGCTAAGAGAAAGATTGGTATTCTCTCATTCTAAATCTGTTTATATTTGATGTCTGACCATAATATAAAACGAGATTTTTAAAGTATCACGTAGTCTAAAATGAGATATTTAGACTACGTGACTTATTGACCTAGGGTTTACATACTACGTCCATGACGTGACCCGAGTAATTTTAACGCACTTTGTTTTTCAAAAATATTAGCATTCGTTAGTTGGTTGGTTGCTTATTTCGTTGGTTGTTTTGTTGTTTGGTTTTATAGATTGGATAGTTTTGTTATTTGTTTGGTTGGTTGGTTGGTTGGTTGACTGGTTTGTTGGTTGGTTGGTTGACTAGTTTGTTGGTTAGTTGGTTGGTTTGTATGTAGATAAGGCAAAAAGTTTATTGGCTGGTCGGTCGGTTTGTTGTTTGTTTGGTTGATTGGTTGATTTGTTGATTGGTTTGCTGGTTGGTTGATTGGTTGGTTGATTGGTTGATTTGTTGGTTGGTTGGTTGATTGATTGATTTGTTGGTTGGTTGGTTGATTGGTTGCTTTGTTGGTTGGTTTGCTGGTTGGTTGATGGTTGGTTGGCTAGTTGCTAGGTTGAATGGTAGGTAGGTCGGTAGGTTGGTTTGCTAATTGGTTGGTTTGTTTTTTTTTAACATTAACTCCACACAGGAGGCCCTAATGAAAATAATTTTTTTCAGAGTCTATGCCATGTGTGGAGGGTCTTTTTAGGCAAGGAAAGAGTCGGTGTGTATGTCGGTAGGTTGTCAAACAGTTGGTTGGTTAATTGGTAGCGCTGAGTCGCCAGAAGCCTGACCGCTGAATTTCAGCATTTTCAGTTTCCAGGCCCGGCAGAGGCAGTGACAGTCGCAGTCGGCAAAATCAGCTGATATTCGAGAAGCCGAACGCCACAAAGCGGATCACGTCTTCATAGTCGTGGGGTTTAATTTTTCACAAAGTGTAACATTTGACAGTCCTGACTCTCTGTTCTCTGCAGCCAGGGCTACCCCAAAACGTGTAAACAACTTTTACCATTAATAAATAATAACTACATTTTTTTATGGAAACCAGATGGGACCTATGTTAATAAAATAGTTCTAATAGTATGAACTTGCCTAAAACTAGTTTCTACGGCTGATGGGAAGTTTTGAGAAAGGACATTTATGAAGTGAAAACTTTTTTAGCATCGCTGTGATTTGAAACTCAATGAAACGAAAAATAACGACACTAAATAAAAACAAACACATACATCTTGAAACAAAATTTTGTATTATGCAACACACATTTCAAATAATATAATCATCCAGTAAAATAAATCAATTAATCATCCGGGAAAGCTATGTCTTAGAATTTTAATTTTAGTTTAAATAAAAGTGTTTTGTGACGAAAGCACTTCAATTTGTCTGTTTATTTACGGTCTTACAAACTAATATATTTAAGATTTTTTACAGTCATATTTTTCTTAGACATATTAAAAAGCAAATTTCGAATGAAATGAAATCGATATTGAGTTATTATTTTAAAAAGCTGGTACGGAGAATGATTAATCTTTCTCATTGGAACCGCCCTGTACGATCGTAAGAATATCTTTCGACGAAATATGAATTCTCGGCCTACGGCTGATTAATGGCCCTTAAGCAGGATCATTTAAAGAAACGTTGTGATTATTTTTATACTTGTTAAATTAGAGATCCAAGCACCCTAGCACGGTCAATCGATGAGATTCGATAGGATAACTTTTTGTAACTTCTCAGCGTTCCCTAGCATGACTGCGGATCGCCAACAGTATATCGAATAAGTAACAGTTTACAATGACTAAGTGTTCCTAATATATTCGACGTCAACTATTGTTTAAACGTTAGCGATTTGCAGTTGTCCTAGGAAACGATAAGAAGTTACCGAAAGTTATTTTATCAATCCTTATCGATCGACCGTACCAGGGGGCCAGATGTTTCTTTTAATTTTGCGATTGTTTTCTATCGGGGGAATTTCATATAATTACTTTTTCAACTGGGTAACGTAGGTAAGTCTTGAAAAATCGTTTGTGTGTTGTTATTGCCGAGATGGTAGTCGCGTTTTATAGTACAATTTTATTCCCCCAGAGCGCACTCATGCGATAATTTTTAAAGTGAAGCTTCTATAGCCCCGCTGTGATTTGGATTTCGGATAAAACGGAAATTACGATTACTGCACCTGCGACGCATCAACTGCGCTCATTGGCCGCTTTGATTATGATGGAACTTATAAAGGCTCCTATTGGTTGAGATGTGAAAGGGAAATTACGCTAGGTCTGCGCTCATTGATTACTTTGATTATGACCTCACTTTTCAGGTCGAAATTGTTTTGGTGATGTTTCGCTTCTAGCGCAAACTGTTAATTTATTTTTACGATTTTTCGTTTTTTACAATTTTTTTGACAATAATGTGTACTTACTGGGATACCCGTTCTAAGGTCACATTTTAAATGGTCTAAGTTGGTCTTGAGGCAGCCCTGCATAGCGCACAGTCGTTCTTCCGCCGCTCCGGATTCATTTGTTAGTTGTCTCCGGCTTTTTGTTTCATTTCTCCGCGCGTTTTCCAGCGCGACCGACGCCGATGAAAAATGTCGGCTCAAGATTAACGTGACAAACATGCCACTGTTTGTGATTATAATGACGACTACACCATGATACTGTGTTTACTTCATTATGTTGGATAACAACGTTGATTTATTGCTGCTAAGCTTTAGACTATATACCTACTGCTGGATGGAAATCGTTTTCAAGTGAAAACTTCTTTAGCAGCGTTGTGATTTGACACTCGAAGAAACGAAAAAGCGACAGTAATAAAATAATTTTGAAGTGAAACATCTATAGCCCCATTGTGATTTGGAATTCATATGAAACGGAAATGACGCACACAGCACCTGCGAAGCATCATACTCCTGTAAAGACTCCTATTGGTTGAGATATAAAACGGAAATTACGCTAGGTCTGCGCTCATTGGCTGCTTTGATTATGACTATTATTGATTATGATTATTACCTCACTTTTCAAGGTTTCTTGGTTTTCATTGTGGTTGAGATTGTTTTGGTAAAGTTTCGCTTCTACCACGTGTTAACTGCACTTTTTTTTAAAAAACTTGGTAGCAATATTATAATAAATAAACCCTACAATTATACTTCTCCTGATACTCTGCATTCGTCTCATTCTCTCGAAGTTTTGTTTTCTTAAGGTTTCACTTCCACCGCAAGTGAACTGCACACAGGTTTTTTAAGTGAAACTTCTTTAGCACCGTTGTAATTTGAAACTCAATGAAACTCAAATGACACTAAATAGAGACAAACACATAGATACATCTATAGGGTTTAGCCTGCGAGAGAATTAAATAGAATGAAACATTACCTACCTACTTACAGTACCTACAAAGAGGCAAGCTGCGCTCATTGGCCGCTTTGATTATGAGCTCACTTTTCAAAGCTCCGATTAGTTGAAATTGTGTGGGTGAAGTTTACTTCTACCGCGTGTGAACTGCACTCGATATACCTTTGAAGTGAAACTTCTTTAGCCCCGTTGGGATTTGGAATTCGGATGAAACGGAAATGACGCTTTACAGCACCTGCGAAGCATCAAACTGCGCTCATTTTCCGCTTTGATTATGATTTCACTTTTCATGGCTCCAATTGGTTGAGATATGAAACGGAAATGACGCTAGGTCTGCGCTCATTGGCCATTTTGGTTATGACCACAATTTTCAAGGCTCCTATTGGTTGATATGGTTTTGGTAAAGTTTCGCTTCTACCGCGTGTAAACTGCACTCGATTTTTCTTCTTTCTCACTAAATTCAACCACTTTAATAAAAAAATGAAACTCGTTTTTCGTTGCGACAATTTTACAAGACATAAATGGGAGGTAATACAAATTTGAAGTCAACATTATTTATTTCACACGCACGATGCAGTACAAAAATAAAGAAGAGAGGTATTTAATGTGAAGAAAATCACATTACTTATTACTTATTAACACGCCCTAGTGGGCTTATACATTATAGTTTATAAATTGATCATTATATAATATATATATCAAAAGCATATAATGAACTAAAACACGTTGGTAAAAACTAAAAATGATAAGAAGTCTCATGTAAATAGATATTCAATACAAACAAAAATTGCAGAAATCGTACACGTCTATTTGTGTCTAGAGTCAAGATACATAAAAGAAATTGAATAACAATGTTTTTACTGGTTATTTTTAAGGTGAAATATATCTCCTAGATCAGAATATTAATTTACTTAATCGGAGAATTTTGGTAAAACAGTGTCTTAGTGTTGCTAACCACTGGAGCGCTTTCTGCAACAATATGGGACTGTTTAAAATACTAGGGATTGCTTTGCTGCCAATTTTGGTCAAATTTCCCTTATCTGTAAGTAATTAAGTAGAAGTTTTCGTTTGTTTATTTTAATTTTTTATAAATCCTACGAATATGTGATAATCAACAAAAAATAGACGAATTCTCTGGCTACATAGAACTTTAATCAGTTTGTATGTCTCCGTATTAAAATTCGGAGGTATGATTTTTTTTTATGTGGGCGGAAAATATTCAAAATGGTCACCCAAAAATCTCGGAGAAAAAAGTTTTAAATTGCGCTGTCGCTCCAGTGGTTAAAGGAAAGGGCTAGAAAATGTCGGCAAGATCTTTTGGGAAAATGAATGTTGATTAATTGAAGCAATATACAGTAATAGTAGTAACAAAGATATAAGGTACGTAGACGAATAAAAACAAAGTTGGAATTTACAAAAGAAACAAAATTTATTGAAAAATATAATTATATAAGTGTACTTGGATTTTTTATTAAGAAGTAATTTATTTATTGTTCTTTTACGCCCGTAGGGGCTTTTACATAGATTATAAAATATTATTTAAGATATCGAGGATTACACATACATAGAATTTATACCAAACGTTATAAAAGTGAAAAACCTTTTAAGAATATACAAGTAGTTTTTAAAGAAAAAACCACTTGTATATTCTTGCGTAAAACCGTGAAATATTTTAAACAATGTAATATTTTACAATAACATAGAACAAAATATAATATAAAACATTACAATACAACATCAAATCGTTAAATATAGTATACCCACGTTACAATAATTTGTAGGATTCCACAAAGTGTTGGTTTAAATTGCATTTTAGAATGTAAAGGGAATCAGCGAATACATCTACAATACCACCAAACTTGTTGCCTAAATCATGCATCCTATTGGTAAGTGAGTGTGATTGATAGTTGGTTGTGTATGTGTTGCAAAAGAATGTTATATTTTGTCTAGTATTCCTTGTCGGTACATGGAGTTTAATACTAGAAACGATGGCAGGGCTGTCAATTAGGTTGTTCATAACTCTGTACAATAAAATTAGGTCTGAAATGATTCTTCTGTCAGACAGCGTAATTAAATTTAGTCGATTCATTAAACTTAAATAAGTAATGTTTTCTATTGGAATTTTGAGTTTGAAATTTAAGTACCTAAGAAATTTGTGTTGAACACGTTCTATTTTGTTAGAGTGTACTTTATAGAAAGGGGACCAAATAGGTGAATTATATTCTACTTGACATCTAACTAATGAAATGTACAGTGTTTTCATGCAATCCATGGACTTAAAATCAGTTAGGGTTCTACAAAGGAAGCCAAGAATCTTTTAAAGCCAAGGCTTTAAAGCCTTATTAGTTATATCATCTATATGTGCTGTGAATGTTGAGTTTGAATCGAATATAACTCCCAAGTCGCGAATTTGTAATACTGGTGTTAATTTAACATTATTTAAATTATATTCATGTAAAGTAATAAGACTAGTGGAATAAAAAGTTAACTTTTATATTATAAAGGAGCCTTTTTTATTAATTAATGTTTATTCAGATATCCACAGATAAAATGCATTTACAAAATCAGTTATATTATAATATAACCTTCCGAAATATCGAATTGTTACTCGTATCATTTTATAATACGGCAGACTGGAATTGCACTACCCTCCCAGTCTTGCTAGAATAAAAACTAAAATAAAAAAAAATTACGGGAGCATCTCCTATCCATATCATATATTCCTCTTCTTTTTATATATTTATGAATTTTAAGGTACCTATATTATAACTCACGACATATCTAAGCAACTTTAGATTAAGAAACTTTTTTGGCTTAACGTTATAACCTCAAATGTACAATTGAACATTACAAAATATATTTGTATTATAAAAGCTGTTAATTAATTATAATTTTTCGAGAGTAATAAGAGAAAAACTAAATAAAATAACCATTGTAAGCAATAAGGTAAGGTAAGGTGGTCAATTAGAAATCAATAAACGAACGAATGACCCTAATATACTCGTAATACTAGTTAATAAATAAGGAAAATGATTTAGTCCTACTTCTCAGTATGTTTAGGTACTATAATTTAAATAAGTCAATAGCAGTCACGTCATTATAAAACAATTAAGAACTCATTAATATTTAATGTGAGGGAAAACAGATTTCAAAGTTCCCCGTAAAATGGAAAATCTATTGTCCAAATTAATTTCTCAGTAAATCGGTTTAACCGGTAATAAATCGTTTAGTCTCCATCAAAATTGAAATTAAGAATCATAATATAAATGAGTCTCAAAGTGGGCTTACAGCAATTTGAAAACGGTCTTATAAGCGGAAACAGCTGTCACAATAATAAAAAAATAAAAAAAATAAAATACAAAAATAGCAAAACTTAACAATAAAATTATTTAGTTAAATACATTTTTTTTTTCAAACAAATAATGTAGTAATCTAGCTGAAGAAAGTATCAAATTATAAAGGTTCTTGAATTTGTACCACAGAAATCAATGGTGGATGTATTACATTTTTAATAGTTCAATTTCCGTACATAATTTTACTTTTTTTAGTTCATTTTTACCATCTCCGGAAGGTCAATAAATTGTGCATCGCACTACACCTACATAATACCCGAAGGATCTTCAAGCAAATCCTGAGCATATTTGGAGTAAAAAATGTGCATGTCATTTTGCTGTCCAATGATATTATTTTTCTATTAAAAACCTTTTTTTTCAAAAACACCTCGCTACTTGTCCCATACCTATGCGTCGCGACGGGATCAAACGATACTCGCGCTGTTTCGTGTGCTACTGTGCTGTTAGAAAGAGACGGGGTTCTTATCATGCGACCCACCTGGACTATACCGGATCTTTCAGTTGATGATGGAAAATTATGTTTTAATTTTTTTTTTAAAGTCATAGGACAGCAAAATAACGTCTACATTTCTTACTTCGAATATGCTCAAGAATCGTTGGTTACAATATACAGTGTTAATTTCAAGCGACCTCCCAGGTAAGTATGGTCCTGTATTCATTCATCTTTAGGCAGCATCGCGTTCATTGGCCAAAATATTGTACATATATTTTCGTATCGGTGATCGATGAACCGGTGTATGCGATTTTTAGCAATAAGTTGTTTTTAATTGTTTGTCTAGCTTGTAGTTTTTTAGATTTTAGAAATGTATTATAAGTTTGTACAGCGCCCTTACATCATCAAAGTATTATTATTATTGTTCAAATTATTCATGTACGTGCTGTTCCACCCTGTATGTTATACCTTCATGAGAAATATAATATTACTTGACGAGTAAAGTAAGAGATGAAGAAGTCACACCCTTTCAAAAGACGGAATTTAGTCACACAGGTGACAAATATGTCTATTTCTGGATAATACACGAGATTTTAATGTAAAAAATAATATAAAAGAGGACATCGAACAACATGCTTTCTGTGCTAGCTCTAAAATTCATAAAAATACATTTTTTTAAACAACCAGCACGGAGTTTGGAGCAAAGTAGATTGATTAGTTTTCATTTTCCTCTCCAAAAAAACAATTTGAAAATGTTCACTTTCAACCCTTGACTTGTGAGGTTCACGTTTATACGTTTTTATTACGTAAGAGGAAGAATACAAAAAAATGAACAAAAAATTATGATGACTTTTTAAAAATATTTTTTTTAAATTTAACATAACAATTATTTTGCATTATTTCGACCTCCGTACTAGGCCCATGCCCGTATCAATGCAGTCGTTAGATAAATAATGTCACAAAAAAGAGGAGAAAGGCGAACTGTTGAGCTAATCCACATTTAATCAACAAACAAAAACGTTATAATTTCGGTGATGTGACTCTGTTCCTCAGTGTCTCCTGGCTATGTGATACTCAGGTTCAATGAACTCCAAAACTAGGATCTGCTTTGATTTTCACAAATGGCATTGATTGTGGGAACTATTTAGATGAGCAAGTAGTTAAGATGAAGCCATGCGAAATAATGCAAAATCATACAAAATCGTGTATTTTTGTTTTGAAAATTTGATCGCTTAAAAGTATCACAGATACTTCTACTACTTGGCGTTTAAAAATACCGGTAATTTTTTTTAAGCATTTTAATAAGCCTAGAAAAAATAAAGCATTAGGTCTATAAAAAATAGTTTCAAGTGCTAACTCTCCTACTTATCTTACCTTTTCGGATATGGTTTTATTGTTTAATGTGGCAAATTCAGTTTCTTTTATAATAATCGCAATATAAATTGATATTTACGCCCGAACTTCACAAAATAAAAAAAATAAAAAAATTTTCTCGTTGTTATTTTTGACATCAATCAATACCTACGGTCAGCACTCGACGATTTTAGATTTTTAAAGTGAACCTTATGCCATCGGCAAAAGAACCATGCACTTGGCATACCCATTTCGTATCAGTTACGCCCCGCCTGCGACGGGGAATAGACGTCCTAGACTCCTCGTCGCTTGGTTCCGTGAAATCAATTTTAAATTTCCTTGCTATTACAATAAACAATGCGTAAAAAAAGGAGTTCATGTTTTTTACAGGCCTTTACGAAATCAAACCTTTAAAAAAAAAATTTTCAAATACCTTTTCCAACCTTTCCAAAAGCTTTTTCTCACGTATTTTTAAACTCCTCCCAAAAAGAGGCGTGGATTCCGATATCGATTTTTTCCTGGATTATTGGATCACCTTAACAATATTATTTTGAATTTATTAATAATTCTAGATTTGACATTTGTATTTCTTTCATTAAAATGTCATGTTTGCCAGCGGTGTTCATTCGGAAGCTAAATTTCTGATCGTCTTTTGAAGAGTGATGATACTGAGGCTAATATTTTGTTAAATACATATTTTCAGCTTCAAAAATTATAATTTGAATGGTTTGGTCACCTTCAATTGGAATCGTCACTGTAGCCATATATAAATTGTAAACTAAAGTAATAATTATAATGCGATGTATTCTGTTGGCGGGCCAATACACAAAAATAAAATAAAATATAAATTGCGTGCAGAAACGTGCCGTCTGAGAACCGCTGTCATTGTTCTACCGGTACTTCAATGGAAGATGCACCGAGTAACTACCGTCATTGATTCCTTCGGCACCGGTGTACAGTCGGGAAAGACGCCAAACGCGTGCCCAACATTTGTACACAGTTGTCACATGAGAACGGGTCGTTTCTACGACTCGGTTTCTCGGTTACGATTCTAGTTCAACAGTTCGGCTATTGAACGAACGGTCTCTTCAAGACTTCCACAGAACAACCCTTCACACAGCATCCCCAAAGATGATATAGGCCCTGAAGGAAATTATTTTTCTCAGGGCCTCATGTGTGGAGTAAATGAAACCTCTACTTTGTGTGCCGTATCAGGTCCCCCCGACGTTGGCGATCATTCTTCAAAATGTCTCTCTGTCTTGCGCTGCCCGGAATAGCTCCTCCACATTTCTAATGCCGGTCCACTCCCGTATATTTCGCAGCCAAGACATTTGTCTTCTACAAGGCCCTCGGCGACTCTCTATCTTGCCTTCCAATATTAAATGGAGCAAGTGATACTTCTCCCCTCAAAGTATATGACCCAGATATGAAATTTTCCTGAATTTTATTAAAGTAAGCAGTTCTCTATCTGCTATAGCCCGCCTGAGAATTTGTGTATTGGTGATCATGTCGGTCTATGGGACCTTGAGCATTCTGCGGTGAAGCCACATTTCAAAAGCCTCTAACCTGTTCATGGTATTTCAAGGTCCATGTTTCACATTCATACAGCAAGACCGACCACACATAACATTTTAGCATTATCTGCCTTAGTTTTAAGCTGATATTGTCATTGCAGAAGAGGGATTTCATTTTAATGAACGCAGTTCTTGCTGCTTCAATTCTGCACCTAACCTCTACATCTGGGTCAAGAGTCTCCGTGAGAATACTGCCGAGGTATCTAAATCTTTCCACCTTTTGAAACTAGAAAGTCGCTAGATGTCGCTTTCTTTTGTTTTGCCGGTTTATTTTAAAGCGGTTTGAAGATTGGATATTGATTTCACAAATATAATTTTTTTTTTTTTAATTTCGTAGGATTCAAACATCCGTTCGCTTGATGTCTGTCTCTCTAGCCGCTGAGACTTGTCAGGCGCCTTGCCCACTGCGCTATCGAAGGCCAGCACCAAAGCGCGAATTTACCGCATTATATTAAAACCGAGTATTTGTGTAGAACTGAGTCGTGACGCATTTCCGTTTTATCCTAATTTCAAATCACTAACGGGGCTAAATAAGTTTCACTTCAATAATTGCTTGATTTATCATGGTTCTGTGCTAGTTTTAACATAAAAATGGTATCCTTTAATCAATTTAATACAAGCACAAGAAAGTTCCCATGTCCAAAGGGGAATTCATTAATGATTCAGATTGTTTTGAATAAAAAGTGCACGAACTAATATTATTTTTTCCCAAGCATCACCAATTACAAATCACGGCTGAGTGGCGAAACGTGACGGCGATCCCCATTAGAACGGAAATAATAGAGAAATCCTTTTAAAAACAGTATAATAGCCCCCTCGCCGGCGGAGTGAATCCAAATTCACCGGCTATCGAGTGGTTTATTTCATTAATAGGAATAAACTCGAATTAAACAATGCGCCCCGCGGCGGGGTGGGCGGCTCGCGAATACCGGGGGGTGGGTTGGGATGTGGGATGTGTGGCCACGTGACAGCCACGCGGCGGACACGCGGCCCCGCCCCGAGCAGACCTGCGCGCGCGCCCCTCTAGCGCCTACCTGCGAGATCTTGCGAGCCGAGCCACCATTGTGCGGGCAGCGCTCCATTCTTGCCTTGCTGCAGTGGTGCGTTCTCCCACCAGCACGCCCTGAGAACACTGTTTGGCCACGACACAATGGACGCGTGCGCCGAGAACAGGAAACGCCGAATTTTCTTTGTTGGCGCCGGATAAAATGCGCTTGTTAAAATAGTAAAAACCCTCCTTCATTCGGAGTCAAGGTGGCGTGATGGGATTGATATATCCGATGATACTTCAAAGGGAGGGAACTTTTTGAAGCCCCCAATGGAAACCGGAATCCAATCAAATAACCAAATTCTTTGGTTGTTATTGCCTAGGAAGAAGAAGAAAAGCAGAGGGAAAATATTATATATCTTTACTAGCTGACCCGACGAACTTCATACCGTCTCAGAATCAATAACTGTTGAATTCATGGGGTGACTTTTGTGCGGGTCTTGGCGGCGGATGCGTCTGCTCACCTGCTGCGTGGCGGGCCGGATCGAGAGAGACTGGTTGAGGGAGGCCTTTTGACCTTTCCAGCCGCATTCTCTCGACCAATGGGTCGAAAGAGTCCGGCTGGAAAGGTCAAGGTAAAAGGTCAATTTCGGTCAAGGCAATGGCCTTGCACCGCAGTTGAAGGGATGGATTCACTCCCGGATACACTGACCACCAGATTCCTACCCACCCCTCACGCCTTTTTCCTTCCCAGAACTTCCTATCCTACCCTTCCTTAAAAAGACCCTCCACACAGAATCCCCTAAGATGACATAGATCCTGAGTGGAGCTTACGTAAAAAAAACACGTTTCATTTCAGAGATTCATTATTATTGTATTTTTCCTTTGGAGGGGTGCAGAGACATACGTTCACCGTTTGTCTCATTTTCGACTATTGGCATTTAGTGTGTAAGAAAGAGGGGCAGCATTATATGATTAAGAACAAAAGCTAAATAATCAGCGCATTGACATTTGACGTTTTTGAATTTTTGGAATTCACGCACAGTTAAATATTATACCTATCACAATATTGCTACAGTTCTTTCAAAAATGAGAATTCGTTCCATACAAAATGTATGAAAAAATTAATTTTCTTCTTAACTCTCTTTTTCGCGAATTTTTGCGATGTTTTAATAGTTATTCTGTTGTCCGGGGCGGAGACAAATCAAACAATTTTTTTTATGTAGGTATATATTTGTTAGGTATGAGAATAGGTCGTAAAGTATATTTCATACCACTAGGTGACTAGGGTAGATATCCCTATCCAGAAAAAAGTCTATTTTTTTACAAAATTTATTTTTTTATATATTTATTTTTATTTGGCATCAAGAAATATCTGTAACTCCAAATATCCACACTCCTACCCCCACCCTCCCATTTTTAATCGCGATTTTAGTATTTTTGAACGAACAAATTTAACCGTCGGCGTCGTTCGTATTTCAAACAGAACGAAATTATTTATGTTGTTGAATGACAGATGGCGCTACGTCCGCATCATCAAACTTTCATCCCCACATATAAATAATTTATATGGCAGAACAACGTTTCCCGGGTTAGCTAGTATTATATAAAATATTATGTAATCATCTTTAGGGATGATAAACTGACGATTTTGACTATTATGACTGATGAGCCAAGACCTCACCCCATGAACCCGGGAACTCGGAAACCCCTGGTAAGTCACCAAATGTAGCGAACCACTTGGGGTAACCTTTGGCAGGGGTGTTGGTTATCCAATAAATTGTTCCCAGGGCAGCGGTATCCATACCGCCTCCCTACTGACATTTATTATATGTACCTATATTGATTTATGCATAATATTTATGCATCATGTAAACTTAAATATTGAATTGTACTTGTATTGAATTGTAAAAGCCCTACGGGCTTTTAATAAATATCTACATATCCCACATCCCATAGAAAAGTGTAGTAAGTCAAAAGAGTAAATTTTACAGGAAAGCGAAAACAAATGATGATTGATGAAACACGCGGCCCCGTCGAAAAGAGATGGCTTTCGTGAGGCATTGATAATCACAAATAAAATTTTATTAAACAGAAAATTTTGACTTACAACACTATTCTACGGAATGTGCGATATCACACTTGAATTAACGAAATTTCGCTAGGAGAACCTGTACCGAGGGGTTCAGGTCAATCACAGTAAATGATTTGTGTGGCATTATATTTATCGTTTAAATAAATTTTGAAAATCACGATCATAAGTGTGGAAACTGCTGAACTCTTCGTGTTAGTATCTATCTAAAAAAAAATTTAAACAAAAAATGTTTTTGAAGTGAAAAATTCTTTAGCGCCGTTATGATTTTAATGAAACGGAAAACGAGCGACACTAAAAAGCGACAAACACATAGTCTGCGAGAGAATGAGAAAGCAATAAAATATGTATTTAATTCACTCAAATATTTATTTACTCGGCTCCAATATAATATGGTATATCCACGGTCCCACGGAGGTCTCCTTTGGTGAAGTGGTAAAAAGCGCCTGGTGACCAGACATTTAGCGGACCAAGGATCGAATCCTACGAAATCCAAAAAAATATGTTTTTATTTTTGTAAAATCAATATCCAATCTTCAAACCACTCTAAAATGAATAGGCAAAAAAAAAAACAAAAAAGAGAGCGACATCTAGCGACTCTGAAGTAGAAAACACAAGTACTAATAAGATGACCAAACCTACAGGAAAATGTGCACTGGAATTCGACAACAAAAATATGGAAAAAAATTATCCTTCACATTGATCAAAAAAGTGCTTCATGGTCTCGCCATCGCCACTCTTTTCTACTTTAGTTTTCTACCGCGTAAGAATTGCACACTCTGAATTTTTGAAGTGAAACTTCTATAGCACGGCTGTGATTTGGATTTCGGATGAAACGGAAATGACGATTAGTGCAACTGCGACGCATCAACTACGTTCATCGGCCGCTTTGATAATGGTGTCACTTTTAAAGGCTCCTATTGGTTGAGATACGAAACGGAAATTAAGCGAGGTCTGCGGTTATTGGTCGCTTTGATTATGACCTCACTTTTCAAGTATTGGTTGAGATTTTTTTGGTAAAGTTTCGCTTCTACCGCTTGTAAACTGTACTCGAATTTTTTTTAATTAAATTATCATCAAATTTCAATCGATTGTCAAAGTAACCACCAGGAATTTCGGAGTGTCGGATATCCGATGAGTTATTAATTACTATCAGAAAGTATTAGGAGTCGAACGGCTCAGATCTGGCAGGCGTGCTATATCCGATCCGCACCACGCGGCCAGGGGCGCACGTGCCGGGCCGAGAGGGTCTCATTAGCGCCGCCAGCCGGGGGAGATCGCACAGCGAGGGTCAGCCCTGAATCACGACAGGGAAGTAATACGAGACACTTTTTTCGCAGCCCTATAAAACAAAATAACATTAAAAAATCGCAAGTTGATGAAAAGTAGGTAAAATAAAAATAATAAGCTTTGTTTAAACCACATATTTCACAACCAAAACATTGCTCATTTTATTTATTTATTTATCTACGTGTTTCCGATATTATTTTATGGAAGGTTTGGCCAGTCTACCGTAGAGCTGTTCCGGGCCGCAGTAAACAAAGTCCGCATAGCCAACATGATAGCCAACATCCGTATAATGCAGTACACGTATTTTTAAATTACAATGAAAATAAAGACAAGATACAGGTATCAGACTAAATACAGGGATACAGACAAAATAGAGGTTATATAAAATAAAAGAGACACACAGTAAGTTACATAGAATATAAGTTGGTTAAAAATTGGTAATCTGCCAATATTCTCCAAATTAACAATAGTATCTATTAATAAAAATTAATAATCTTCTTACAACATGGGTCTCTTCAAGACCAATGTTCATTCCTTCCTCTCCTCAAAAAGACCCTCCACACAGCATCCCAGATGACATAGGCCCTGAGGGAAATTATTTTCCTCAGGTCCTCCTGTGTGGAGTTAACGTAAAAAAAATTTTTAAAAAAAAAATCTTTAAAATTGTTGTTCACAATAGTTTATGAAATAGTTGGTACATACGGCGTTTGAAGTTTGCCAAGTTCAAATTGTTGTCAAATACATTCATATTAAGTATTGATTACCAAAACTATGTAAACATTGTATTGAGGAATGCAAACTATAGTTGGAATGAGATGTATATAAAATGTTAATGTTTGTCTCGTTGTTCGTGTAGATATAATATGTAGATTTGTTGATTGCAGGAGTTCATAACAATCGAATTTAGAGTTTAATAATTTTAATAAAAAGGTTAGGTCGTTTATTTTTCTTCTGTTTTCTAAAAAAAAATATTAAAAATATTCATTAACGACGGGTTATTTAGGTGTTCTAAAGAATGTTAAGTTTAAAATAATCTTTCATTTTTTTAACATTATTCATAAAATATACTTGAAATAATATATATTGCTTTTGAATAATATTAATAATTGGATTGGATGCTTTGTAGAGTAATCACATCAAGGGATCTATACATTTTATTATGAATTCTTACGCTGTCTATTTTAATTATTTACAAATAGATACCAAAAACATACTTACCTGGTTGATCACTTCCGATAAACACACTTTGTAGCGCGCCGTTTTTACGCTTGCCACTACACCATCTCTTTCCCCCGTACAGCGCCATCCTGCTCACCCAAAACTAGGCGAACCAGGCTGCGCAGACGCCTTCTGCGCATTTCCTACTCTCGAGTCGCTACATAAACCACGCCCCGCAACAAGGAATGGCCTATATAAAGAGCTGCGAGCCCTAAATTAAACCAGTTCGTCTGTAGCTCGCTCTTGACTAGTCCGCTCTCTTAGTTGCGCTTCGTCCTTTGGCACGACCCTCTAAGGAGTATTCTACTACCATAAGTAAAGCACCAACCAGACCCCGACTGCTACCTTAGTTGCGCTTCGTCCTATGGTACGACCCTCTAAGCAGAACCACAGTCAGTTTTGTTGTTCCAAAGACTAAACAGCAAGGTTCCCTCCGATCCCTTGCTCAGTTAATTATTATTATTGTGAATTGATACATTGTGACTATTTTTACTATATATGATCTGTGAACTTACTTTAAATAAATAACATTTTACCAGTGTTATAACTTTAATTAGAAAGTTTATGCTTGGAGAAGATACGACTTTGCATGCGGAGGACATTATATTTAAAACACTGGACATTGCATGGCGTTACAATTGCCACCGTCACCGTCAAAACCATCACTGTTGATATTACATTATTAAGAAGATTAGTGCCAAAAGTTCACCACCTAATTATAAAAGTCCGAAAGCACGTAGTCTTGTTAACCATTCATAAATTTTGTAATATAAATTAATTTAATTATGTACTAAATAGAAATGAAAATGTGTTAGACCTTGTTTTATCTAATTAAATTAATATAGATTATCACCCTTCATTTGAAATTAAGGTAAATAAAATAAAAATCATTTCTTAGAAATGAAAAAAGGTGATTCAAAGTATAACTTCAGGAATGGAAACTATGATGAATGTTGACAGGATTCTTTTTAAAAACAAAAATGTGAATAGTATGGATCTCTTGTTTTATGAAAAACTGTGGGAAAAAATTAACAAAATTTTTAAAAAATATATTATAAACTCGAAAAATTGATACCCTGCCTGTTTTTTTTTTTTTTTTTTATTGAAACATTTATTAAAGTCACAATTTTACAACGTAATATAACAAAAATTGTCACGACCGATACCGCGACACGAGAAAGATGTGAACTGTAAATCTGAATTTTGCTAGTACAAGACAATTAACTGCGTTTTGAAACTAAATCACGGGAATTGGCGATGGAAGGAATAAGTCCCTACCTTTGATGGCTTCATCCACTATTTCAGGATCGATCCTGGTGCTGGCAGCTTCCCACAATAACGGCACATCTATATGTCACAGTTACCGACACTTTGCAGTTTATAAATTAGTAAATTTTGCGATTAATTGCGAGTTTTCGGTTGCGAGCTGTGATCGATGTCACTTCGATTTTTCAACACAACATGTTTTAATTTTTTAAACTGTTTCAGAACCAAACAATAATATTTCAATCACTATCCTAATAAAGTAGCCGCTTGTTTTTAGGAGAGGACAACTAAATACTTTTACATCTATATAAATGTTATTACAAAAACTAATAGTAATTTTATGAGAAAACATGATACAAATAATAAAATTATTGGTAAATTATTAGACAGAACAATTAGTCATAATAGACCTGATATAGTTTTACATGACAAAATTAAAAAAAATAACTTATATCATTGATGTAGCTATTCCAAATTCCTGTAATATTCAAAAATCTGTTTCTGAAAAAATAAGAAAATATACAGATTTAGGAAATGAGATTAAAAGAATTTGGCATTCTCAGACTATAAAAATATTACCATTAGTCATTTCGGCTACTGGCATTATACCTAGGTCTCTTATTCAAAATTTAGGCATATTAGTTTTGTCAAAGAATTTATATATAAAAATGCAAAAATCAGTAATTTTAAATACATGTAGGATTAAAAAAGATTTTTTAAATATTTATATTGAGGGATCAGTAGGATTTATAGTTCAAATTAGGAATTCCACAGAACCGAACCCTCTGATATGAAAATATCTGGAGTCGGTGAATTATTTTCCCATTTGGTCTCTGGTAGGTTTACATGTTGTTCTTGTATTGTTTTGTATTTATAATACTTATATAGTGCAATTGCATAGCGTGGTTTGACTAGATGATCATTTGGGAAAGTGTGTAAAAGGGTTTAGGTTTTCCTGTGGGGAAAATTTAACCCGGACATTTAAATCTGGTGCGTAAAGTTAATTAGTTAATAAATTATTCAAAGGATGGATTCAAAGGATTGATAAAGCAAAACATATTTCTAAACAATAAGTAAAATTATGAGGTGGTAATAGAGTAATAAAGATATCAAAATGCTTGGCTTCGTTCTTAGAAATTCCAGAGGTTTCAAGAATATTTCAACTTTAAAAATTTTATATACATCCTTAGTAAAATGTCGGTAACTTGACATCGCTCCCAAGCACGACTGCAGGCCGCTAACGAACAAACAACAGTTCACATCGGCTAAGGGTTCCTAATTTATTTGACGTAAACTGTTATTTCTTCGTTAGCGTCCTGCAGTCGTGCTCGGGAGCGATTTCAAGTTACCGATATTTTCGATAAAACCTATGTCGATCGACCATGCTAGGGGGCCTGGGGTCCTAGCATGGTCGGTCGATATAGGTTTTATCGAAAATGTCGGTAACTTGACATCGCTCCCGAGCACGACTGCAGGCCGCTAACGAACAGACAACAGTTCACAACGACTAAGGGTTCCTAATTTATTTGACGTAAACTGTTATTTCTTCGTTAGCGGCCTGCAGTCGTGCTCGGGAACGATTTCAAATTACCGACATTTTCGATAAAACCTATATCGATCGACCATGCTAGGGGGCCAGGTCCCCCCATTTTAAAATACATTCAGATTCAATCGAAAAAATTCAACACAAATTCTTAAGACACATTAATTTTAACCTCGATATTCCCATTGAAAACATAAATTATAATTACTTGATGAAAGAATTAAATTTACTTAGACTGTCAGATCGAAGAATTATATCCGACTTAATATTAATGTTCAAAATTGTAAATGGTAGAATAGACAGTCCTGATCTAACTAAGCTCATTGAATTTCATATTCCCACGTGAACCACTCGTTCTAAAATCCTTTTTAAATGTAACAATAATCGGACTGAGTATACGAAAAACTCACTTTTACCTAGGTTGCATGAAGTTACTAATTGATATGCAGATGTGATAGATCTATTTAACTGCACGGAACATAGGTACAAGACGGCTAAGCTATCATATTTTTTTAGTCACTATTAATTTTATTTCTATTATAGATTTTTGCATGTAAATGTATCTCTGGTGTCACTTCCCAATGTATCGTCACAATTAACTGTTATACATACACTGTTTTACCATTACTAATATTTTGAATATGAATTTGTGACATGTAATTAATGTTTATGGCATACTTATGCCGTTTGTATTAAATAAATAAATAAATAAATTTCATCTTGATATGTAGCAAACACTTTGTGGGAATACATAATTATAATAAACACAATTAAATAACTATAATTAATAAAGTGGAATTGAAACAAAGTTATTTAATTGTGTTTATTATAAATAAATTTCAGTTAAATTTTCTTTTATATTTGTTGTAGTTTTCTTCCGATCGTATATCTAGGGGTAATTTATTGAATAATTTTAAACCTATGAATATATAGAGGTGCTGTGCTGTTGTGGTTCGTACTAGTGGTACGGTTAGTCCGCCAACAGACGTAATTCTTTTGCTAATATTTAATTGTGATGTGGTATTTTTATTAAAGAAATCTTTATGTAATTGTAGTAGTGCAATTTTGTCATAAATTTTTGTAAGTGGGGGAACCGGGAAATCTTGAAAAAAATTATTAATTAATTTATTCGTTTATTTACATACTGTTTATAAAGATTTAGTTGTGGTTAATAATGTTTCACAAATAAAGTTATCCCTTATTGGTTTATCTCTATTATTGAAAATATTCAAAAACTACTGCACAAAAAAAATAGTAATGCTACTTCTAGGGAGAATACTTCGAACAACGGAATTCAAAATGGCGGCAGTTGATCCTATAGTAACTTTTCAGGAGTGATGAAAACGATTCTCCGTGCATACGGTGGTTTTCGGGGATCTTGAAACTTTGACAATTATTTTAACTATTAAAACTAACTTCTAACATTCCATGTTCCTAATCTTATTTTTGAATTCACTATTTTGAGCCGGGAGATTCTTCGCACCCCTGGCCCATTTAAGGGCCGCCCGGGATTCGGGGCCATTGTTTGGTTTCTCTCCATAGTGATATGCTGGGAAAAGATACTGGAGTGGTTTCCCATTGCCTTCTCCAGGGATTTTTCTGTAGGGGTTACCTTCCCTTAGCTGAGCTGCTTCGGTTTTATGGCGCCGGAAACTCGCCATTCGCCCTCTCCTTATCAGCTACGACCACGATGTTAGGGTCAGTGGTCATATTGCCCGGGACTCGCGGGATCATAAAGACCACTCTAGGACGCTAAGGAGTAGGGCTTACTGGAAATGTTGCTGATGTTATTGCAAGATGGCGTATCACGGTATTTTATAGGCCCACATCCCCCAGCAGGAAAATGTTCCACCGTGGCCTTTCCAGTCATTGAGCCCCTTTCCAGTCATTGACAAATGTCTTGGCTGCGTAACATACGAGAGTGGACCGGCATTAGAAGTGTGGAGGAGCTATTCCGGGCAGCGCAAGACAGAGAGACATTCTCAAGAGTGATCGCCAACGTCGGGGGGACCTGATACGGCACGCAAAGAAGAAGAAGAAGAAGATTAAAACTAACTCTAAAAATAAAAATAAAAATGCAGTTATTTAAGTTAGAAGGCCATTATTCATTAAAAAAATAAAAATTTGGACTGTTCTCTATTAGTAGAATGTTGATTGAGGAACAGCAATTCATTATTTCGGAGTCTACGGGAGGCGATGTTGAACTGGATAAGTTGTAACAAAGCAGATGTGCCAGTGCTGTTTGAATAGGTACGCAAATTAGATCAGAAA
Organism: Limnephilus rhombicus; assembly: GCA_929108145.2. Taxonomy (NCBI): domain Eukaryota; kingdom Metazoa; phylum Arthropoda; class Insecta; order Trichoptera; family Limnephilidae; genus Limnephilus; species Limnephilus rhombicus. Next base: position 11,720,395 of record OV815275.1, read on the forward strand.
CCTTTCTACGTTTTTCTAAAGAAGAAATGTTTAAAGTTTGTTCAATTTTATCATACGAGTACTCGCCTCTTATAGTATAGTGGGAAAGGAAAAGGTATGAGAAGAATAAAGCTGAGAAATCACCTGGCTATTCAGTTCTGATCATCAAACACCTTTATTTTTGGCACTCTTTCACCAGTGTCTAATACTCTGATGGTGTTAAAGTCTTATTTCAGAAAATAATTAACGCACTGAAGATCATTAATACTTTTTACGTCCGTTCCAAATCGTCCTCTTATTCCTCGAAGCGCCACAAGTGGATCGTAACAATAATGTGCCGATGGCCGTTGTAATAAAATAAATCAATTTTCCATTCGATCACCACCTTCGGGTAGAGCCAACAACCAGCGCAGCGGTCCTATTCCGTGTTTACAAGATGGCAAGCTGGGAAGTATGATTTATCGCCGTATAAATTACGATCGACTTGAAATACAAAGCGTTTATTCGATATTAAGAATCGACCGCGGACACACTGCTTTATTTTCCGATGAAATTATTTATCGACGGCTGCGGTGCGGATGGGAACGCTTGGGTTTGTAATATATGTTCATTAGGATGCATAACAATACTAATTACAAAATCAGATTTTATCGAAAACGTATTATTGGTGTTTATTTATTTATTTAAACGCCCAAAGGGCCCAATATAACGCAATACATGTTTTTGAAGTGAAAACATCTTTAGTTGTGATTTTTAACTTGATGAAACGAAGAAGAAAAGAAACAAAACTGAAAAGAAACAAACACCTGCATCTTTATCTTTTTTGGATAACCAACACCTCTGCCATAGGTCACCCCAAGTGGTTCGCCACGTTTGGTGATTTAGCAGGGGTGCCCGGGTTCATGGGGTGAGGTTTGTCTAGGTCTTGGAGGCGGATATCCAGGACACACTGAACCCCGATTCCTACCCACCCCTTAAACCTTTTTCCTTCCCAGAACTCTCCTCTCCTTCCTTTCCTTAAATAAACCCTTCCACACAGCATCCCCAAAGATGACATAGGCCCTGAAGGAAATTGTTTTTCTCAGGGCCTTCTGTGTGGAGCTCAAGTAAAAAAAATAAAAATCTATTGGATTAAGCCTGCGAGGGAATGAGATAGTTTAATCGGTATCGGTCACCTTTGTGCTTCGTAGCCTCCCCACTCTTGTCTACTTTAGTTTTCGGAAGGGTTCACTTCTACCGCGGATAAACTGCGTACAATTTTTTTTAAATGAAACTTCTTTGGCACCGTTGTGTTTTGTAACTCGCTGAAACGCGACAAAAAGTGACCCTAAAAAGAGACAATCACATACATCTACATGATTTAGACTGTGAGAGAATGAGATGGAATAATCGGTCTCCTCTTTGTGCGGTGCTTCGTAGCCTCCTATTGTCACCCTTGTATATTTTAGTTTTCTGAAATTTTCACTTCTACGGTTGGGAATTGCACCATCTGATTTAAAAAAAATTAGAATTTACATAAAGAATTGACAAAATACAAGTAACATCATATGTAAGAAACAAAATATAGGTTACATAAAATATAAGAGTAGACACAAAGTAGATAACATGGAATGTAAGTTAAGTAAAAATAGATAATCTGCCAATATCCTGCAAATCAACAATAATATTATTAATAAAAATGTTTAAAATTGGTGATCACAATAGTTTATGAAATAGGTAGAAATAGTTGGCACGAACGGCGTTTGAAGTTTGTCAAGTTCAAATTGCTGTCAGATGCATCCATATTGTTTTATCCAATATTTACCAAGATGTTATGTATTATTCTCAAAGTATTCAACACATTAAAAAAACTTGCCGTATTGCAGGTTACGAAAAAGAATTCTTCATTTCATTACGTACACCTAAGACACTAGTAGATCAATTGTTTTATTTATCGCAGATTCTTCCCGCACTTACAAAACATATAAGCAAAATTTGTTTCGCTACGTTTGGTGACTTAGCAGAGGTAACTATTCATCATTCTCCAGCTCATGGCGTGAATGCGTTTGCTCACCTTTTGCATAGTGGGCCGATCGCCAGAGACTGGTTGAAGGACACCTTTTGATCTCTCCAGACGGGTTGAATACGACCGTCACGTTTGGACACATTGACCACAAGATTCCTATCTAAAAAGCTTTCCACACAGCATCCTCAAAGATGAAATAACCCCTAAGATTTTTTTTCCTCAGTGCCTCCTGCGTTGAACTAATGTAAAAAAACAGAGTGTGTAATTCACACGCGGTAGAAGTGAAACTAGAAAGTCGGCAGATGTCGCTTTCTTTTCTTTTGCCTGTTTATTTTAAAGTGGTTTGAAGATTGGATATTGATTTCACAAAAATAAAAATGTTTTTTTTTTTAGATTTCGTAGGGTTCGAACTTCCGTTCCCTGGCCGCTGAGAATTGTCAGGTACCTTGCCCGCTCCGCCATGGAAGACCCGCGCCGAAGCGCGAATTTACCGCATTATATTAGACCCGTCATAATATAACAAATTTTTGTGACGCATTTCCGTTTCATTTAAATTTCAAATCACTAATGGGGCTAAAGAGTTTCACTTCAAAATCTAATCGATTCGTTATCAAACGACACCTTCACCGTTAGATATATGCACGTATTACTTATTTTTAAATTGGCTCTTTGTCACGAACGCGTGATATATATTTTTCTAAAACTCTCCTATCATAGTTGACAAGGTATCGATTTTATAACTTAACATTATTCGAAGTGTGTGCTTATAATGACTTTCAGATTATCGCGCTGATAAATCAAACCTGCATTGTTTAATGACCAAACGATAAATAACTTCGGTCCTGCATTTATTATAACAGCGAGAGCATCTAAAAAAGAAGAAAATTTATTATTGTTTAAATATGTAAATATTGTGACTAGAAGTGTGCTATGGCGCTAAGAATAATTATTGCTTGGGGTGCGGACAAATTACCGATTGCGTTACATTTGTCATGATGTTCACACGATTAAATTTTTAAAAAGGTAATCGTTAAAAATAAAAATAATTACACCCTTTTCCAGAAATCATTATGCGTTTCTCTTTTTATTAGTTTTTCCTATCCTTGAAAGATTTCTTTCTATTCCAATTTCTCAAAGTACAACGTTTCTAATGTTAATAATATATAATGAAACACACGTTAAACCTTTTTCCACTAATTTTTTGTACAACGTCTCTAGGGTTAATAATATATAATAAAACTTATTAAAATGAAACTTCTTTACGCACGCTTGACTTGGGGAGTAAGCTGGTGAATGCGTGACGAGAGCGTTATGAAACGCGAGGCGAACGGTAGTTGAGAGGGAGATATAAGTTAGTGAAGATGGTGATAGAGATGTGAGCACACATTTTCATCCTCTCGTTCTCTCATAGCCAGTTACGTTACACAGTCCAGCCCTATTGTCTGTATTACACTGTAGGAGCAAGAGAGAGTAGTGCGCGCGCACATTTTCTTTCTCTCTTCCTATCATATAGGTAGATGGAGCTAAAGAAGTTTTACTTCAGTCGTGTGGTCTAAACCACACTCGTTTTTTTCAACTTATTTTTTTTGTACAGCGTTTCTAATGTGTTTGATGCGTTTGACGACCTCCGTAGTCCAGTGGGTAAGACTCTTGACTCACAATCCGGAGGTCGCGGGTTAGAACCCGGCATGCGCAAATAAATTTTATTTGATTAATTTGTGTTATTTCACAATTAATTCATTTAAAATAATATATAGTATATTTGCGGCATGTTCCAGAGTGGAAGATACTATCAGTATCGCCCTGGTGTAAGACCACCATTCAGAATTGAAACGTTGCTTGAAAATGGCTTTAGCCGTGTTTGGTGACCAGATCTGAATAGCCAGGTACTTCCCAACCTTCCTCTTCCCCACCTCCTTCCCCTCCCCACTACCTTCAGCCTCACAACATACCCCATTTGGGGATGCCATAGTCTCACTGGCTCCAAACGGGAGCAGTTGAGATTCTTGTGCGGTATTCACTGTAAAAAAAAAAGAATAATGTTAATAATATGTTAGAATAAAACTTATTTCCACTTAATTTATTTGTAAAACGTTTCTAATGTTCATAATATATATATATAAGATATAAGATCTCTGTTATAAGATATATATATATATATATATATATATATATATATATATATCTTATAACAGAGTTTAGGTCCAAACTAAAAACCTTCCTTTTTGGGCTCTCATACCCATAATTTCAAATATACCTATTTGAGAGTATCATACTTGTATTGTCTATGATATGTCTTAATCACACTTTTCTTACTGAATTAAAATTACTCGATTCCTTACACATCAATCTGTCTCTTGACGAATCAAATTTAGAAAGATCAAATCCTTATAGGTACTACTGCACCACCCACCTTTACATATTGCTTTTACTTTCCAAAACACACTCATCAAAGAATACATTACATATTTATATTAAAATATTTTTCAGGATTAAATAACATGTGTTCACAATAATGTCCTCTGCGTGCGAACTCTATCTAAATTTCTTTAAATGGACAATATACAGTGTTAATTTCAAGCGACCTCCCAGGTAAGTATGGTCCTGTTTTCATTAAATTTTATTGTACATATATTTTCGTATCGGTGATCAATGAACCGTTGTATGCAATTTTTAGCCATAAGTTGTTTATAATTGTTTGCCTAGCTTGTAGTTTTTTAGATTTTAGAAATGCGTTATAAGTTTGAACAGCGCCCTTGAGGTGATTTTTCACAAAAACGGCGCTATATAAATCATCCAAATATTATTATTATTATTATAAAAATGAATCGCTAAATGTGTTGCTAAGCGCAATTCTCGATAGCAGCTTGAAGTACGAGGATGGTTCTTACGGAGAGAAAAATTAAGAAAATTGCGCAGAAAATTCGATAATTTCAGAAAACCTAACGAAAAACGAACTGTTTGAAAATGACATAAATTTATTTAAAGTAGGTACTCCCCTAATAGATTGAATCGAATCAAGAATTTTAGATATTTTAAATAGGTACCTATGTTAGGTACAAATTTAATTTACACGAAAAATGGAAATTTGAATAAAAATTGTAAAAGGTGGCACGCGGGCTGTTTAAAAACTAAATGTACCGGGATTGAATATATGGAAAGCGGAAGGGAGGGAGAGATGGAGGAGGGGGTGGGAAGGGGTGTGGGAAGGGGGTCAGGGGTGGGGGGTGGAGGGGGGGAGGCGGAGTGGGAACCCCCCTTACACTATGCGAGCGAAGCCGCGGGAAAAAGCTAGTATATTATAAAAGAAAGTCCAAAAAAACATGCGGACGCAAAAACTCAGAAACGAGTCCCGGTACGATAAAATATGTCCCTGTATAAATAAGGGTACCTGTTTTTACCTAAAGGGCATACTTTTGAAGATATAAGGGCTGAAAGTTCTAAGAAGACTCTAGAAATTTCAAGAAAACTCTAAAAATTTCCAGAAACTTTTAGAAGATTCGATAAAACTCTGGAATGTTCTGGAAGGAGTGGAGGAATATTATGTCAGCGAGTCTAGAAGGTTCTGGAAAGTTCTATATGGTTCGATAAAGCTGAAGAAAGTTCTGGAAGAAGTGGCGGAGTTCGTCGGTGAGTCTCGAAGGTTCCGGAAAGTTTCATAAGGTTCGATAAAGCTGCAAAAAGTTCTAACAGGAGTGGAAAAATATATCGGTGGGTTCGAAAAGTTCTATAAGATTCGATAAAGCTGTAGACAGTTTTGGAAGGACGGTAGAGTACGTTGGTGAGTCTAGATGATTTTGGAAAGTTCAATAAGGTTAGGTAAAGCTGTAGAAAAATCTGGAAGTAGTGGCGGAGTATGTCGGTGAGTCTATAAGGTTCCGGGAAGTTCCATAAAGTTCGATGCAGCTGCAAAAAGTTCTGGAAGGAATGGCGGAGTATGTCGGTGAGTCTAGAAGGTTCCGAAAAGTTCTAGAAGGTTCGATAAAGCTGTAGAAAGTTCTGGAAGGAGTGGAATTGTATGCCGGTGAGTCCAGAAAAGTTCTATAAGGATCGATAAAGCTGTAAAAAATTTTGGGTGGAGGGCGGAGAGTTCTTCGGTGAGTTTATAACATTCCGGAAAGTTCTATAAGGTCGAGAAAGCTGTAAAAAGTTTTGAAAGGAGTGGAGGAGTATGTCGGTGAGTCTGGAAGGTTCTAGATAATCCTGGAAGGTTCTCTAATGCTCTAGGATGTTATGGAAGGAGAAAGTTCTAGAAGCTTTCAGAAGTGAGTGGCAAAGGGTGTCGATGAGTCTAAAAGGTTCTGGAAAGTTTGGATAATCTTAATCTTCAATATACATTATCAAAAGGTGTTCAACGTGCATGCCGCTAAAACTCAAAGACAAGCCCCAGTACGAAAACGGGAGTTATATTGTGTGGTAGCTCTCTACCCCCCATCCATGAAGAAGTTCCCGTTTTTACCTGAAAGGCGAGCTTTAAGAGATATAAGGGAAAGAAGTTTCGCCCCCCTTGAATTTTCTGGAACAATTCAAAACATTCAGAGTATTCTTGAGCATTCCACCACATTCCAGAACATCCTGGAATATCTGGAATGTTGTGGAATGTTCGGGAATAGGATGGAACTTTCAGGAACATACCGGAACATCTCAGATCATTGTGGAACATTCCAGAACACTCCCGAATGTTGTGGAATGATCTGGAACATTTGAAGTCTTTTTTGTATAGTGCTACCCATATGGGTTATAAAAGGCAAGATCCATTGCGGATTCCGGAAAATTGTGGAATGTTCGGGAATAGGGAATTGGGAACATCAATGTCATTCAATATATATATGTATATGTCATCAAATATATTGATAACCTAAAACCATCCAACTCTAAGGGAAATGAAGGATTATCTTGTGATATGTTAAAAAAATAAAACAACATGTCCTAACTCCATTGCAACATATTTTTAATTTATGCCTCAAAAATGGTCATTTTCCAGAGCAATTTAAAATCTCCACTATAATATCTATTCATAAATCTAGAGATACGAATAAATTAGACAATTATAGACCAATATCTCTTGTTTCAAACCTCTCGAAAATATTCGAAAAATGCATCAAGTTTAGAGTCATTGAACACTTAGAAAGATATAAAATCTATCGAAAAACCAATACGGCTTTCGTAAAGACCTAAGCACCGAGGATGCGATATATGAATTGACAAAAAAGATATACTCATCTATCGATAAAAAAAACAAATGTCTTGCCATATTCCTAGATTTAAGAAAATCTTTCGACGCCGTAAATCATAATTTACTCATTACAAAAATAAATCAACTAGGTTTCAAAAAAGACATACTAAACTACTCTCTAACTATCTTACAGACAGAACACAAAAAAAACAAAAATTGGGAATAATTACAGTTCAGAGTCAAAGATAAAAAATGGAGTTCCACAGGGAACTGTGCTTGGCCCGATTTTATTCTTAATGTATATTAATGATTTATGTAATTTTGTAATCCCTGGTAAAATTGTTTCTTACGCAGACGACACGGCAATAATAGTGGATGGTAATCATTGGAAAGAAACTTTTTCGAAAGCAACTGATTATTTCATTGGTTTCAACATGGCTAAAATACAACAAACTCGTTTTAAACTATAGCAAAACATTTTACTTACCTTTTTATAAAACCATTAAAAATAAACCTAAAGATAACTATTATTTTTAATTGTTAAACTAACGTTTAAGACAAGATTTTTATGCATAGCACAAAGGGTAACAATTATCATAAGCAATAATTATCAGCCTGAAACACTCATCCACATTGAAAAAATCTTCCGAGAAAAGATACAAGTATCATGATAATTATTGCTTATAATAATTGCTAAAGACAACCTTAAAATTAGAATCCATAATACTAGTTGCAATCAAGAAATGTGCTTCATGTGCAACGAACTCACTGATGTCGAAAATATAAAATATTTAGGAGTATCAATAGATATAAATCTTAATTGGAAATCACATATTAATCAAATCACTTCTAAATTAAGATATCTGACCTACATATTTTATAGACTTAAGGAAGTACTAAACATTGAAAAATTGAAAATGATCTACTTTTCCCAGGTGCAATCATCAATCACTTATGGCATTATAGGATGGGGTGGTGCACTTGATACATTTATGAAGCCTCTACAAATAATTCAAAAACACATAATTAAAGTCATATATAACAAAAATAAAACATTCTCGACCAACTTATTATAAAAAGAAACTAAAATATTTTTCCAGATTTTCGATTGAGTTTCGCTTACATTGTCTTCATTTATTTAAATATTATGATTTCAGGTTTTACTCATAAAGTTAAAAATTAAAAATAAAATATTCATCCTAGACTTGCAGAAAAGTCGATAGATGTCGCATATTAAATAAAATGGATAAAGATTTATCCAGACATCTAGAGAGCATTTAGTTCGGATTTGAATCTTGCAATCGTACATAAAGATAGTTGCCAATAATATATGCGTTAAAGAAAATGAAGATAATGTACGTGGTTCTTAGTCGAAGTATGGTACAGTTAAACATGACCGAATTTCATATCGACACCGTGGCGCAGTGGTTAGCGCGTTTGCCCGGAAAGCAAGAGGTCCTGGGTTCTAGTCCCAGAGGTGTCAATATGTTTTTCTGATTTTTCTGTTTCCAGATTTTCGATTGAGTTTCGCTTACATTGTCTTCATTTATTTAAATAAAATATTTTTTTAAATTTACAAACTTTGAAATATGTGTTTAAAAACAAAAATAATTTCGAAATAAATGAAAACAGAACGAGCAAAAGAATAAATAATATATTTTATACCCCACAAACCAATACTAAATTATTGCAGACACATAGCAGTTTCATTGGTCCTCGTACATTTAACCTTCTACCACTACAAACTCAAATGATAAATAATATGATGAAATATGTAAAAGAGGTAAAATTATGGTTGAATAATGTAGATATTGAAACGCTTTTTCTATAAATTTATCCATCCTTCTTCAACTCATTTGCTGTAACTTTCTAAACTGTAGTACAATATGTTTTCTGTTTATTTTATTTTTTTATAATAACTAAAAAAAAAAAAAAAAAAATTGTATGTTTTTCTCCACATTTTTATTTTATTTTTATAATAGCTGAAAAAGCCTTTTTCACTTATTCTACCTATGTAATACTAACTTTTTATACAATCTATATATTGTATATGTTTTTTTAAGTCTAATTTATACTTTGGGTACTTGGAAATATAGTATCTTGTTTTAATATTACCCACACTTAGGCAGTGCCTTAGTGGGTTTTCATTTCTTGTTCATAATTGTGATTATATATTATGTTATTATATAATATTTGCTATTATACATTATATGTACAAAGAAATGGGAATAAATAAAGTTTAAAAAAAAAAAAAAAAAAATGTCAAACATTCCAGAACACTCTCGAATGTTGTCCTGAGCGAAGCCGGCTAACCCAGCTAGTATATAATAAAACACACGTAAAACTTATTTACACTTAATTTATTGAAGTGAAAACTTGAAACTTTGAAACCGGATGAAACCCCGATTCAAATAACAATGGTGCGAAAAAAGTTTTCACTTCAAAAACAGATTGGAAAGGTGTGGATATATTATTATTGTAATTTAATAACAACAACTTTATTTTATAAAAAATGTTATGTTTTTTGCTTTCAGTGGACATATTAATCGTAATTAATAATCGTAGATTTGATGTCCACCCGGTACCAGACGTTAGAATTAGAGCACCATAGCCCGAGGTGGCTGGCAATCGTTGCTGTGAGAAATGCACTGGGCCCGTGTCAGCTGTGGCTGGGGCCCACAGGAAAACAAATCATCAACCCATGTTACAGTCAACACGTCAGTGGACACGCACTCCATATTGTAGGTAGGTACTAATGATCGTCGATAACCGTCGCACCAAACAAATAATAATTAAATGAAATTACATTAAATCCACTGGTTTGTGTTGTTTTTAGTTTTCAGTGTTCATAATTTATTTATTTGTAAAAAACGAACAGCTTATACATAAAACATAGATATAAATATAAATATACATATAAAGTCAAGCCAAGAAAGTACCTTATGTTAAAGTTGTTTCGAGATGGAGTTTTATTGCATTCAATTTTTATTAAAACAACTCTGTTTTAATAACTTTGTGAATGTAAGGAAAAAAATTGAATATTCACTTTTTATTATTGACCTATTTTTACAAATAGGTCAATAATATGTGTTCCATATAAATAAAATAGGATGTATTTTTCCGCGACACTATCTAGGTTACAAACCAGTTCTTAGAACGATTTTTTCCAATGAAAAAGGTGGTTGCCAATAATATGGAAAAAAATTGTCGAAAATAATAAGATTATTTCTGAAATTTGAATTATGAGATTGACAATTATTGTGGCAATTGCAAATTAGGAAGGCGTTCGTCCCGGTAAGACGAGAGGTTCTGGGTTCAAGTCCCGGTTGCGTTGTTCTCTTTCATATATTCGTTTAGATTATTAATACTGTCTTCTTCTTCAATGATAAAGTTTTATTGTATCTTAAATTTAATTTTAGGTAAGGGGGAAAGGAAGGGGAATATACTTTAAGGATAGGAGATGCTCCTGATACATTCTACACTCTTGTATTCATTTTCGATCGTACGCGTGATTTCTATTCGAAATTTCTGAAGGATAAATTACTTGAATGGGCATTTGGACGTAACCAAATAAATTTCAACAAAGTACTTAAAAAAAATACATTTAATATTTTTCTGAAGAAGAAACAGTTATGTCTGAAGCAAGTTAGATTTAGATTTAACCCCTCAGGCTAAATTGTTCCGATTTCGGAACATCTCAAATAAATCTCATATAAATCGTTATATCTTCCTTACTATCATGGTTAGAAATATGATCTAAACATTGTTAAAAAGAGAAAATACCACGCTTTATAATTTAATTCTAAAAGTTAACCGCAAATAAATCAAAATGTACCAAAACCCTTATAAATCCAAAGTTTCCGACCGCAATTAGAAAAAAAAATGAAACTTTGGGAATTTTTTACTAATTTTTTTTACGTGAAACAATAATAAAGTGAAATGACGGTAACGTTTATGATACTCGCACATTTGCCTAATAAAAAATTAATGTGTTTTAACTTTTTTCGTAATGAGTAATTTTATTAGAAAAAACGTAAGGTGAGCAATTAAAACAATTAACAAAATTTCTGCCTCAATACAGGTTCACCTAGTGAGGCAGGCAATGCACAACTAAAAATACTGTATAACTATACTACTCCTGTGTAACCTTTCTTACATTACTTTCTGTTTGTTAATTTTTCTGTACTGATTGATGTAATCTATTTGTAAACTACATTGAGTATGTAATTTTTTTTTTTTTTTTTAGTTATATTGTTGTTATTTCATTGAATAAAGATTATTATCAGTTATCAGCATTTTTAAAACTATTGTATGTTTTTATTGCAAAGCGGAAATATTTTTACCTTCCGACAAAATAGGCCCAAGGCCTAAGTGGTTAATATGTATTCCTACATTTCCCCTACTTATGTCCAGTGTTGATATTAATTCACTGAGCTAAGTTCTAAGGTCTAAACTCTTTCATCCTGAAGGCTTAGTACAAAGAAACCTAATTTTCGGCAATGTTCAATCCTTTCTAGATATCTAAACCGTCACTAAAGTCGGATTGTTTCAACCTTTCTTTACATATTATGATGTCCATCAAGTCGTCAATGAAAGCCATTTGATTTTTTAATTGAAAACTTATTTTAAAAAACTGCTCCCAACTGTCTGGAGCCAGTGAGGCTATAGCATTCCAATTGGGGTTTATTGTGAGGCTGAAGGTAGGGAGAGTGGAAGGAGATGGAGAGAGGAGGGCGAGGAAGTACCTGGCTTTTCAGATTAGCCACCAAACCCAGCCATTTCAATCAACATTTCAATTTTGAATGGCGGTCTTACACCAGGGCAATACTGAGAGTTTCTTCCAATCCAGAACGTGTCGAAAATATACAAAATATTATTTTAAATTAATAAATTGTGAAATAACACAAGACAAGTGCGTGATAGGAAGAGGTTCTCAAGTAAAGAAAATCATTTGGAACTAGGCACAGGCAATATTTTCAAATATACATAGATAATACATTTTGATTTTAGATTTGAGGCCAAAATACCGAACCAAATTGAATAAAAAAATTTTTCAAAATTTATATTTAGTATCTGGTACGGATATGTGCTATTTTATTTTATGTTGCTTTAAATTATAATTCTCGGAAATTAAATAATTCAATTTTGCTTAATTTTAGATGCAACTTGGATTTTTTTTGTGAGTTAATTATAATTATAAAAAATATATATCTACTGCGTTAATGTAATAAAAAATATAACACCTCAAAAACTTGTAGTAATTTTAATTTGTATACGAAAAAATTATGATTCAACGTAAATAAGTCATTTGTAATTTAAATTTACACTTATCAAAATGCTTTATATTAATAAATAATTTTTTAAATTGTATATTCTATCGTATTTGTATAATAATAATGGTAAAATTATTTTTGTTAATTTTTATCAAGGTGGCTCTAAAATCATGAAATTTTAAAATCTTTAATGGCTTTCATTTCATATTTTAAAATCTTTAATGGCTTTCATTTCATATTTTAAAATCTTTAATGGCTTTTATTTCATATTTTAAAATCTTTAATGGCTTTCATTTCATATTTTAAAATCTTTAATGGCTTTCATTTTATATTTTAAAATCTTTAATGGCTTTCATTTCATATTTTAAAATCTTTAATGGCTTTCATTTCACATTTTAAAATCTTTAATGGCTTTCATTTCATATTTTAAAATCTTTAATGGCTTTCATTTCATATTTTAAAATCTTTAATGGCTTTCATTTCATATTTTAAAATCTTTAATGGCTTTCATTTCATATTTTAAAATCTTTAATGGCTTTCATTTCATAATTTAAAACACAAATAAATAAAGCAGCACATGTTTGGTTGAGTATTTTGGCCTCAAATCCAAAATCAAGTTTTCGGTCAGCGCGTCCATTCTCCTTATCATTATTAAAAGTATTCGTTTCATTCATCGGCAGTTAGGAAATAATAAATAAATACAATGGCGCGGCGCCGATCGACGATTTGATGTGCATCTAATGTGACGAAAGTAAGTTGGAATTATATCAGATATCTATAATACAAAACGAGCAGGAGTGTCATCTGAGACTCTGACGGGATCACGTGCGCCCCACGTGGGCTACCCCGATCATTTGCGCCGCCTCGTTTACCGCGTCCCGTTTCCGCCGAGCGTCTCCCATTCGGGTCCGACCTACTCTGCTACGCTTTGATTTGATCGATGGACTTCCCAGAGGTTGAACACAGACCCACTTGCCGAAAGATATCGTTTATCATTTTTGTGGAGAAAAAAATGGTGCACCGTTATGATATGGCGTTTTTTGCATCAGGCATTCATGGTTTTTTCAAGCAACCGTGAAGTTATCGCTGCTAGATCTCCATTCATAGAACCCTGTTTGGTTGCACGATTTTCAACGAAAAAATATAGAAACAGAATGATAATAAGTAACGATATATTAATCATTTTGGGGTTTTGAGTTTTGAATGTCCCGAAGAAAGTAGCTATTCGATATAATTAAATGAAGAAAATACTAGCGAAACTCAATCTAAAATCTGAAAGCATAAAGAAAATCAGGAAAAGTTACGATCACATCTGGTACTCGAAACCAGGAAAAGACCTATATAGCATTTAGTTCGGGTTTGAATCTTACATGAAGACTCTCAGCCAATAAAATATGCGTTAAGAAAATGAAGCTAATGTTGGTAGTCCTTAGTCGAAGTATGATACAAAACGTTGTCGCAAAATCAATATACCTATACCTATTCAACGTGAAAAACTGTATAAGAAATGTACCCAAACAAACTTCCTGCCTGTTGAGATTGTAATAATACAGGGTGTTAAGGGACGTACTTGACTTACTTTAACCAGTGATTCCTGACATTATTTGCAGTAAAAAATGTAAATGAAATTTTGGTCTCCGGTGACATTTTTGTTGTTTTTTTTTTTTTTTTTTTGTTCTACAAAAACATAAAAAAATTGTAGTTGTTGAACAGTTGGAGGTGGGGTAAGGGGTTCTTTGGACACCCGGCTGAGTGACCAGTGACGATATGCAGAAGAAATTTTTTTTTGTTTGATTTTGAAGAAAAAATTTTTGAAAAAAAAAAAAAAAATCGTCAAAAAAAGTCACCGGAGACCAAAATTTCATTTACATTTTTTACTCCAAATAATGTCAGGAATCACTGGTTAAAGTAAGTCAAGTACGTCCCTTAACACCCTGTATAACAGGTATAATATAAATAGGTCAGATCCGGCAGATACACATCTACCGGATCTGCCCTGATGATGGACACTGCAACGCTGTCCGAAACGTTGGCTAAAGAAGGAGTTAGCGCAACACGGCATAACACCCCAAAAACAAATAACGAAAATCCTTTTGGCCGTGAAAATCTTAAAACGTTTCTACATAAAACATGTTTTCATAACTTCACCACATGCATAGGACTTTCACAGAACTTGAAAATAAGCTTTTAAATTTGATAAATCGTCCAAATTCCAATTTGGGAGACGGGTAAGGGTATCGCCGCCCAGGGAACCATTTATTGGATAATCAAAACTCATGCCATATTTCACCCCAAGTAGTTCGCTACGTTCGGTGACTTAGCAGAAGAGCGCAAGTTCACGGGATGAGGTTCGTCTAGGTCTTGGCGGCAGATATGCCTCCGCACTTACTGCGTGGCGGTCTGGATCGGGAGAATCTGGTTGAGGGAGGCCCTTTGACCTCCTCAGCCTGACTCACTCGACTTATCGCCTTGTACAGCAGCGAGAGGGATGGATTTCTACGTCCATCACTCATGGATACATTGTTATCCAGATTCCTACCCACCCCTCATACATTTTTCCTTCCCGGAACTTGCTCTCCTTGCTTTCCCTAAAAAGACCTTTCGTGCACCATCGTCAAATATGACATAGGCCCTGAGGGATTTTTTTCCACAGGACTCAATGGGTGGAGCTATTGTAATAAATCTGTGAAACAACCTGTCCTAACTATTTGAAATGTACTCCAGATACTAATATCGACAGCCTGCATGTCGAACGAATACCTACAGCTCATATGTTGGACTAATATCTATGAAATTCAGAGTGAGGACTAATATCTACATAGCTAAGGTCGGGCGAATAACTATGACGCTCCCAGTGGTGACTAATATCTATGGAGCGGAGGTTAGACTAATATCTACAGAGGGCAGCTGAACAAGAGGTTGTACGGAAAAGCATAAATTCCTTCAATTACGTTATTACTAAAGGCTTAAACGTTTAAAGTACGTACATGAAGTTTTTGCATAATATTACGTATTTTGCTGTTTACGAGGACAATAATTTATTGAACAAACATGGAGGTCACAATACAAAGATATTTATTTATTTTGAACCACAACCACACACACCACAACCTAACCTAACCTAACCTAACTGACATAGAAATGGTCATGGTAAAAGACTAAATAATTTAGAAGCACTCGAAATAAAGAAAGCTGTTAAAACAAAAACCCAAATCCTTAATAAGACAAGTCCAGAACTAGCCCAGAACATCCACAAAAAATATATATGGAAACAAAACTACTAACCTTAAGAAAACTATATGAATGCAATACATGTCTACTTATATACAAAATAAACAATAAACTCGTACACACAACACAGAATTCATTAAAACGTCCCAAGTACACAAACACTTTACCAGACAACACGATAACATACATTTAAACACCATCCACACTAACTATGGTAAACAATCCATTGGTTACGAGGGAGGCAACTTATATAATTGCCTCCCAAACGACATTAAAAACGAAAAGAAGCTGGGTAAATTTTAAAAAAATTATTAATATTTATTCTTGATAAACAAAATAATGATGTTGAATAGCGCTGTATTGAAATATTTACTTTATTTTAATTTGTATAATTATTTCTAGTTTTATGAGTGAAAATGTAATTTTCTTTTAACTGGAATAAAAAAAAAAAATAAAAAAAATAATCAGCTATGTAAATGTGTCCAATAGTCCAATATTAGGGATTTTTACATACATACATACATAAATTAAGGTTTTTAAACTGCATACGCAATATTACGTTATTCCAATATGCTATACATAATTGCAAATCCAACCTCTGCCAGTGCTGTAGATATTCGTCCACACTTTGGTTCTCATAGATATTAGTCAGCAGTTTGAGCTGTAGATATTCGTCAACACTTTGGTTCTCATAGATATTAGTCCTATTTGTTCAGTTTTTGGAATTCCTGTATATATTAGTAGACGCCTCCTTTGAAATGCACACTGCTTATGTCACATTAGATTTGCAGGAATTTGCAGGGGAGTCTTTAAGAGCTTTGAATAATTCAAAGTTTTTCATCTTGAAATTTAAGTATACCTACATTTACTAAGGCCAATACCGACTAAGACTCACACACATCTAAATCTAATTTTATTATTATTTGTTTGGTGCCACTCCTATCGACGATCATTAGTGCCAACAGTATGGAATGTTGAATGAATAATAATATATGAAGCCATCTGCTATTTTTCAGTTTTCAATGTCTCTTCTACAAAAGTTTTAAAGGGCTCTTGATTCGACTGTTGCAGAAGGATACAACCATCGTTCGCCGATAATAAAAGTTTTGAAAGAAGTTACATAATATATGAGGTTTACAACTCGGACCCATAAGCCTGTTTTCACGATAATACATTTATGTATGATGTATGAGGCGTACCTGATTTATTTAAATTAAGTAGATAAGAATTTAAAC
Source organism: Limnephilus rhombicus (assembly GCA_929108145.2). Classification (NCBI taxonomy): domain Eukaryota; kingdom Metazoa; phylum Arthropoda; class Insecta; order Trichoptera; family Limnephilidae; genus Limnephilus; species Limnephilus rhombicus. The sequence goes on from OV815275.1 coordinate 11,737,294, forward strand.
ACCTATTTACAAATCACATCATTTGAGAGAAAATTTTGGTTTTGATTTATTAAATAAGTGAAAATTACAAACTAGCTTTGTTGTACTCGACGTCTACTTTTCACATAACTACTAGAAAGTTGATAGTTTGTGTTATTTTGTTTAGTATGTTTAAACCTTATGCGCCATCTCGGCTGTTAAATGTGTTAAATATCGGGTGTTATTTGGTTAGCATTGATCCCTTGTTTGGTTAATCTTTGAGCTTTGTTTGCCCATAAACAACATGACAGCTTGATGGGTGGAGTGTGGTAATCTTAAGGATTAATATTTCATAACGTGATTAGTTGCTAAACCTTTGACTTATTCATCGTCATAACGTTTTTAGCAAATAGTAAATTTATTAGCTAGCTTGGTTAGATGATAGGTGCGTTTAAAGACACACCTGACTTATTTAAACTAGTGATTCCTAAGCTTGGATGGAATAAAAAAATAATAATTACACTTTTGGTGTAAAAAATGTGGACGGCATTTCGGTCTCCAATGACATTTTTTTAAAACCCGAAAACATTAAAAAAAACTCAGAGTACGCCGTAGAAGTGAAAATAAAAATAAAAAAACTACAGTGGACAAGAGTGGGGAGACTACGAAGCACTTTTTTTATCAATTTGAAGGATGTTTTTTTCTATATTTTAGTGATCGAATTCCAGTGCACCCTTTCCCATACATTTGGTCGTCTTATTAGAATTTTTGTTTTCTTCTTCGAAGTCGCTAGATGTCGCTTTCTTTTGTGTTTTTGGGCTTTCGCCTTTTTATTTTGCAGCGGTTTGAAGATTGGATATTGATTTTACAAATACAAATATATATATTTTTTTTTTTTTGATTTTGTAGGATTCGATCCGTTCGTTAAATATCCGCAGAGATTCATCAGACTTAGATTCAGATCAGATTTATCGTATTTTCATGAATGAAATAAATATTTTATTGCTGTCCCATTCTCTCGCAAGCTAAATCCTATAGATATTTATTTATTTATACTGCGTTTTTACAGGTTGTTCACACACATGTGAGAACAACCCAGTTATAAAAAGTCAGTTAATTATACAAATAAGATAAAGTAAAAATTTATATACAATCAATTAGCCAAATAATAAACACATATTTTTCAGCAATCGGAGAGCATTATTTTTGAATCCATATAAATTATCGATAAAAATATCTACTTCAGCACACTCTATCTTATTATACAGTCTTAGATGTTTGTGTTTGTCTCATTTTAGTATAGCTCGTTTCCATTTCATCGAGTTTCAAATCGCAACGGTGCTACAGAAGTTTTCACTTCAAAAAGAAGATATCGGACGGACAGGGTCGGAGAGTGACTCGGCTGAGTGACCAGAATTAGAATTTAAAAAAATAAATGTAAAACTACAACAGATACCAAAATTACATTTACAATTTTACTCAAAAAACTGACCAGATGATACTAAACTTAAAAAAATCTATTGATAAAGTAGTTCCAGAACAGAAGACACATAAAAGAAATAATAATAAATGGTACACAAACGAACTACGTACAATGCACCACGATAGAGATACATTTTACAAAAGAGCACGCCTTACTAATAGTATTACGGATTGGGATAACTACAAAAAAGCGAGAAACAAATACTCTAAAGATATAAAAAGAACGCATAATGAGTACATAAAAAAATAAAATAAACTCAGAAGAAGGGGATCCCAAAAATTTGGAAAAGCATAAAAAAATTATTACAAAGACGACATAAAAATAGTAAACTTCCCAAAAGAGATAAACGAAGAAAACATGGTGAAAATTTTTTGAAAATGCGAAGTACGACTATTTGCCAATGATACACTAATATACTTAATAGGAGATAACTATGAAGAACTAATAAATATTTTAAATAACGTAACAAGATGGCTAAAAATCAATAAGCTTAAATTAAATACAAAAAAAAACAAAATGTATGGTGATTGGATATAAGAAGACATCCAGTGAAAGCAAAATTAAAATTGATGGTGATTGATTGAAAATATTCCTGAACTGAAATGAAATACTTAGGGGTTATATTAGATTCCAATATAATATTCAACAAGCATGCAGAATATACACAAAAGAAAATTGGGAAAAAATATCTTTTTTGGGAAGAATTCGGCAAAAACTATCTAGTAAAACTGCAAACACTATCTACAAATCAATTATTGCTCCACATTTTAACTATTGCTCAACTATCCTCTTCCTTTGTAGCGAACGAGAACAAAATAAGTTTCAAATTCTCCAAAACAGGGCAATGAGAATAATACTTCGGCGAAATAGATTTTCAAACGTCGACAAAATGTTAAAGGAACTGAATTGGCTAACCGTGAAACAGATGCTGACCTTGAATACGATGATATTTATACATAAAATAATAAACAACATTTTACTCAAATAAAATTATATTCAACAAGAACATTCACAGACAACACAAGGACGAAGAAAATCAGGCTTCAAAAAAAGACGAGGCGAATACGCTGAACAGTTTACTGTACAAAAGAATGAAGTTATATAACACGCTACCATAAACATTAAAGTCCACACCAATTGGAAAGTTCAAGATATATTTTAGGAGCTACATTAAACTACAAAAAATTTTGTGTGAAATATGAAATATTATAATTAATTAGAAATTTTGAAAACTTAAATGTAAAAATTACTAAAATAAAATTCTTAAAAAAAAAATTTTTCTTCTTAAAATTTTGCAAATTCACTTTGTGGCATCATTTTATTAATGCAATAATTAAAAACACTTTGTTTTTACCACAATAAACTTTATTAAAAAGTCGACATGTTTCGAGAACGATGTTCTCTTCATCAGGACATATAATGTAATGTACATTATAAAACAAAGTGTTTTTAATTATTGCATAAAAAAAAAATTGATCAAAAGGTCTGAAATCGCTGGTTTTTGTCAGGTACGCCCCTTAAAACCCTATATAAAAAATTTAAGTGAGGGGGAACGTTGAGTCTCATGGTCGCAACAGAAGTAACGGTTCATTTCAGAAAGGTGGTCGTTCACCAGGGGGATGCTGGAAATATCTTACACTGAATGTACAACACGTAGAAGGTTTTCAAGGCTGGGTGTAAAAAATCAGTGGTCTTAAAGGTATTCCGCCGGTTGAACGACCCCCGTCCGGCGAGAACCCCTCGCGACGAATAGTAGTCACGGTTGCTTAAAGAGAGATTCGCCCCATTAGAACTCGAGAAGGTAGAATGAAAATAATCAAGAACATTGTGGAATCAGATTAACATTCAGAATTTACTTGACTTATTTCTGGTTCACTCCTAAACCCCCAAATGCTTAATAAGTTAATGGAAGTGTTTTCTTTATCTTAATATTTAAAAATGAATGTTACTTTTTTGGTTCCGTGTGCTTTCCTAAACCATTCATCCGATTATTTAAAAATTTTAAAGAGAAACTTCTATAGCCCCGCTGTGATTCGGATTTCGGATGAAACGGAAATAACGATTATTGCAACTGCGACGCATCAACTGCGCTCATCGGCCGCTTTGATTATGATAACAATTTTAAAGGCTCCTATTGGTTGAGATATGAAACGGAAATTAAGATAGGTCTGCGCTCATTGGTCACTTTGATTATGACCTCACTTTTCAAGTATTGGTTGGGTTTTTTGGTAAAGTTTCGCTTCTACCACGTGCAAAAATGCACTCGAATTTTTTTAATAGGAATAACTCACAAGACGAGAGTCTCAGCTACTCCCGTCTGGAGCCAGTGAGACTATTGCATCCCCAATTGGGGTATGTTGTGAGGCTGGAGATAGTGGGGAAGGGAGGGAGATGTGGAAGAGGAAGGTGGAGAAATACGGGGCTATTCAGGTCTGGTCACCAAAGACAGCCAAAGCCAAACTAAGCAACGTTTCAATTCTGAAAGGTGGTCTTACTGAGAGTATTTTCCAAGCTAGAGCGCGTCGCAAATATACTATATGTTATTTTAAATGATTTATTTGTGAAATAACATAAATTAATCAAATAAAATGTATTTACTCACGCCGGGATTCGATCCCGCAACCTTCGAATTGCGAGTCAAGAGCATTTCCCCTAGACCACGCCGGTCGCCGATGCGACGATATTTTGGGGATTTGTTGTACGCTCGCTTGTGAAGGTTTCTACATAATTATAACGGTGAGCTCTGGCATGATGAAATTCGTACAAAAAATAGCAAATAGAAATGTGTGCATTTCATATAGTTTAGTGGGAGGAAAGACGAGAAGGGGAGTGGGTGGGGGAGGGGGGATGGAGGGGGATGCTAGGGGTAAATTTGGGAAATCCATACTTCTCACACATGAAATACAAAAAAAATATTCGAGTGCAGTTTACACGCGATAGAAGTGAAATCAATACTTGAAAATAATCTCAACCAATACTTGAAAAGTGGGGTCATAATCAAAGCGACCATTGAGCTCAGACCTCACGTAATTTCCGTTTCATATCTCAACCAATAGGAGCCTTTAAAAGTGACATCATTATCAAAGAAGCCGATGATCGCAGTTGATGTGTCGCAGGTGGACTAATCGTCATTTTCGTTTCATCCGAAATCCAAATCACAGCCGTGCTATAGAAGTTTCACTCCAAAAAAACTCCAAGGAAATTATACACTATTTACACTTGATGTATAGTAGGGAGTAAATGTTCCTAAAATGTTACTTAGTTTTTAAGCGATACCACGATGGTAAGAATCACTGTTCTGCATTGGCGTTGATAGACTAACATTATGATTTTATTAAAATTCAAATAACTTTGTTTACATCACTCTATTATTAAATAAAGTGATGTAAACAAAGTTATTTGTATTTTAATAAAATAAATAATGCCATCACAAAGTGAAAACCTGCCAGAAGAAGTTTTCTTCGAAAAATTAATATTATCACCTTAGTCCATCTGGCTTTTCCAGAAAAAAATCGATCTAACTAATAAATGAAATAAATTTTATTGTGTTTTATTCATCCCAACGTAACAACTAATAACAAATTTACACATAGGTTACGCTTGGCGCTAAGAGCTTCTTAAAATGCTACTTAATCCTTGCTTGAAATGCCATACGAATAGCTATGGGGATTCAGGGCTAGACCTCTCATGCATATGGGGTGTTTTACTGATTACACCGTAATAACAATTTTACACACAAGTTACACTTGATGTAAATGAGGGTTTAAAGGTTCTTAATGTTACTCAGTCTTTGCGCGATACGCCATTTGCTAGGGTTTCAGAATTGGACGCCTCGCCTACCTCAGGAACATAACCCAGACCAAAGCCAATTGTACTTAATTTACTCCCGAGTGGATTCGCGACGGGAAGCTGAGCCGGTGTGTTTCGGCAGTAGTAAAACGAAAATTGTTTTGTCGGAACGGCTCACTTCGCGCTCCGGCGACCGATCATAAACACATAACACACAGCGGCTATTCTTTTAATATTCGTGCCATTACGGAATTATTATTCTGCCCCTCTGATGAATAAGCACGTACCTGTGAAAATGAGTAAGGGTTCATTGCCTTTGTGATTGAAAAAAATTCGTGTGAAGTTAACACGCGCTAGAAGCGAAACTTCACAAAACAATCTCAACCAATGAAGAACCAAGGATCCTTGAAAATCAGGTCATAATTAAAGCCGCCAATGACGCAGACATTTCCATTTTATACTCAACCAATAGGAGCCTTGATAGGAGTTTGATGCTACGCAGGTGCTGCATTCATCATTTCCGAATTTTCATCGGTTCATCCGAATTCCAAATTACAACGGGGCTATAAAAGTTTCACTTCAAAAAGTTGCAATGAGTTAAAGCATGGTGCACCTCCTAAAAATATAAATAAAGAACTCACCCAATTTTCTTACAAAGTGACTTGTATTTGAAAGAATGAACGACTCCAACGCTAGAGTTTTACACAAGTTTTTTTTTTCTATTTCAAACAGATCTTTTTGAAGTGAAAACTTCGTTAGCACCGTTGTTATTTTAAACACGATGAAACGAGAAAGCTACACTGAAAAGAGACATACGTATGCATCTATAGGGTTTAACCTGCGACAGAATGAGATATTCTAATCGGTGTCCTCCTTACTCATATACTCTCGAACTCTACAACATCGACAGCTAAATGCCATCTTTGGGTAATCTATCTAATTGACTGCTACCTAGTATCATTTATGGTCACCTCAAACACTTAAATCTAGGATATCTCAGATTTAAACACAGCTTTCAGAGATTTCAAAGACTTTAAAGAATACACGTATTTAAATTTCGAAATATGGAATTGATTTTTTAAACTTTCCACTACCATTTAAAAGAGGATTCGACTACTAATGCAAAATAATAATATTATTGTAAAGTGCCTTAAAATTTGTCATTAACCAAGGGATATTAAGGATGGAAGCAAACAATTTTTAGATAAAAATCTACATTGAAGAGGAAGATAACACTTATAATCTAAACTGTGTCTTTTTCTCTTTCAAATGTTCGTTTAGATTATTAGTGTAATCTTCTTCTTCTGTAATATATTAAATTGATGGGAATAACCTTCAACCGTTATAAAAAGAGAGTTGGTCTTGTAAAAAAAATAAAAATCTACACTTCATATCTATTTTTTAACGTCGTAAACTGCTAAATGCAGTGCAATGTTTCAATGTTGCGAATCATTTCATTGGATTAAAATGAAATATAGTTAATGTGCATTTCTCCACTTGTCCGGCGTTTTTCCCCCGGGGAATGCCGCCGAGGCCGCCGAGGCCGCCGTGCCGACGCTCCACGATCACCTTTTTTACGTAATAATTTTATGCGATCGCTGGCAATAATAGTAATGCCATATAATATATCGACTCGTAACTCAGCGAATGAGAGACTTACGTATCTTGTTAAGTAATTACTCTCAGATATGGTCAACAACCATTCCGACAGCCATCAGCCATGTTGTAAATGGCGCTGATACGCCTGCGCCCCAAGAACCCAAACCCACATCAAAGTAATGAAACCTGCTTTAAAGGAACATTTTAAATCAACCACCAAAGAAACTCTCTCCTTGGCCTGACTTTACTCTTTCTGCAATGTATCTCGAAATGCTTTCCACTTTTCCCGGTTTCGTATGGCGCGGAAGCCTTATTTGGTCGTCGAATTGGTATTCCGATCGTGTATCCGATGTGAAATTCATTCCCGGTCATTATATTATGTATATTTTTAATTTTAGAAAAGCGTTTTACCACAACTTTTCACGCACAAAGAAACACAAAAGCTTTGGGTTCTCCATAACGATCCAATAACTTTTTTAAGACTCAGTATCATTGTTTGTAGTGGTCAAGTCAGATGGCTGATGATTCGGTTCCCATCCCTTCGAATAACTACGAATATTGACTGTTTATTCTTTAGAGGAGGCCTCCATCTTCGCCTGAGAGAGGGATCCTTGCTTATGAATAATTTAAGATACCGATATTACATTTTTCAACAAGATTCTCTGAGATTCAAGATTAACTCTGTAACATACGTATTTGCAAGAAATAAAAGGCTTTATTTATTTATGTTGACTGTTTTTAAACTGAAGAGTGCTTCCTATATGGCAATGTTTTATGAACCCTATCTAAATTAATTTTACGCGTACAACGGCAGCATATTGAAAGACATGATCATTTTGACACGTGTATATTATTTCTTTTCATATAAGTTTCTTTATATATATGACAAGTTATTTTCATGAAGAAGACTTGATTAAAACAATAAGCTTATTTCGTAGGAAAAATAAAAAGTATTTATTTTCCATTAGGTACATTATCTTCTCAATCCTTTTGAAAGATTCATCAAATTTCAAAGTTAATATTCAAGTTCTGTGGAAGACCTCTTCAAGTTCTGATATTATCTAAATAATGTGAAACAACCGGCCAATGTCGAAATAATAATAGAACTTGAATGCTATCTTTGTATTTTGCTGAATTGTTCAAATTCTGTCTTTTAACCAAGATTCCTCACTAAAAGAAAATTGGATTTTTGAAATGAAAACTTCTTTAGCAAATCCCAGGTCTCCAGATAGTCTTCAGTCAGGGTGTAAGTTGAGCTGCTTTGGTGGCCTCCTTCGGTTCCACACCACGGGACCTATAGTGAGATATATATATATGAGAGTTTTGAGGTGGTTATCCTCTGTTGAAGTAAAACCACTTGTGTTTTGTACTGGATATTTGAAACTTTTTATTCTGTTGAATAATTTTACAGTAAGAGATTGATTCTATTCTAAACACTTGACTGGTGACAATAATTGAGAGTAATTCTTAATGTCTAGCAGAAGCGAAAGACGAATTGAGATCAAGAGAATCGTGTAAAGAGAGAGAGAGCAAGGTGAGAGAATGACATGCAAAATGATAACTAGCCGTTTTATAGACAAAAAATAGAAAGCTGATGTAGCCATAGACAAAGGGGATTACAGAAACACAATTCATTGCATTAGTAAGAGGTGGCATAGACATGAAAGTTTAAAGTAAGAGGCTCTACACATCGAGATTAGATAAACGAGAAATTAAAAGTGTTCAGTGCTAAATGAAGTTAAATATGAAATAGGACTATCACAACAACACACAACACACAACATCCAACAGACATGTCTCATTTTTTGGCAAAGTAAAATCTGAAAAAAAAATCAATTGCAGTTCACACGCGGTAGAAGCGAAACTTTACCAAAACAATCTCAACCTCAACCTCTTGAAAAGTGAGGTCATAAACAAAGCGGCCAATAAGTGCAGACCTAGCGTTATTTCCGTTTCATATCTCAACCAATAGGGGCCTTGAAAAGTGACATCATAGTCAAAGCGGCCAATGAGCGCAGTTTGATGCTTCGCAGGTTGTAATGCGTCATTTCCGTTTCATCCGAATTTCAAATCACAGCGGGGCTATAGAAGTTTCACTTCAAAAAGTTAAAATCGTCCAAAATTTTTTATTAAGCTTATTGCACGTGCAATGTATAAATGTCCACTGTACCGAAAACCAAGAAGGCGTCTTTCCTTATGCCAGTTATAGGGAAAAAGTGTACAGCGCTGTGGCGACGAACGTGAATGTATTTACGGAAGCGGTCCTTGCTGCCGTATAAACACAATCGGTAATGTAAGATAGCTTGAGCCAGTGTACCGACCAAGGAATGCTAAATGACCCGTTTCGTTATCGGAACACTTTAAAGTAAGAACCAACAAAAATACATAAAAAATTGTGTTGCCCATCCGTTATCTTTTCCCGCCTTGTTAATTAATGTAAACGGTTTTCTTACTTATGCTAGTTGGGCGTTCACCTGCTTACCATCTTTTTTCGTACTTTTAAAAAGCCCCAGCTTCGATAAAGAATCTGCAGATGCCCGTCTGTTGAACTACTTTCGGTGGCCTTAGTTGATAATTCACGTAATGCGAAAACACTAATCGTTAAAAATATATTAAAATATTTTCAACTATTACAGCTAGATACAGTTAAATTTACAGGCGGCTAGGGGAAGAACCAATAGATCCCATAGGATTGGTAAATACTTATTATTTGCGCAGGTACTTCATCAATTTTAGTCTCTTTAGAAACAAGTTCAAAGATTACACATATTCCCTGATGATGGGCAGTGTGACGTTGTCCGAAACTTTGGCTAAAGAAGCAAATAGCGCAACCAGGCATCATACCCCAAAATTAAATTAAGATAGTTTCGAAGCTCTCCTGTAGATTTTTGTGCACGGGAATAAAGTCATAATTACATTATTTCACGAAATTTCAAGATATATTTCAAGGGAATCATTTATTGGATAACCAACACCTCTGCTATAGGTCACCCCAAGTGGCTCGCTACGTTTGGTGACTAATCAGGGGTGCCTGGGTTCATGGGGTGAGGTTTGTCCGGGTCTTTGCCCACCAGCTGCGTGGTAGGCCGGATCGAGAGACAACGGTTGGGGGAGTCACTTTAACATTTCCAGCTGTACTCTTTGGAATATCGCTTTGCACCGCAATGAGAGGGATGGAATCATACATGGAATCAACTGGGGTCAGTGTGCCCAGGTGTGACAGACGTCACACCTGGGCACACTGACCCCAGTTTCCTACCCACCCCTCATTTTTCCTACCGATCCCCAGATTCCTACCTACCTACCCTTTTCCTTCCCCGAATTTCCTCACCTTTTACCGTTAAATAATGCATTTCAAATCGCTAACGGGACTAAAATAATTTCACTTAAAATTCACAAATATGGACGAATTTTTGGTCTCAGGTGAAATTTTAATGTTTTTTTTTCCTCAAAACGAAACAACAAAAAAATTCATAGTATCACTGGTTACTCAGCCAAGTAACCGCCGTATCTGTCCAATACCTGCTGATGTTTGAAGTAAGTTCATTCTCCCAATGTTTAGTTTTCTCAAGGTTTCACTTCTACCGCCTGTGACACAGTGCTATTTTTTGGTTTCATTTCAAAAGACATTTTAACACCCCTTTGAAAAGTCATTAAAAATGATGATTTTTTTACACAACCCTTTCCCAAACGTAACCTATTTAACCACTATTTTTTTCATCACTTTATTACCTTTTCAAATGAGAGATGAAGTAACGCATTTGCTGTTACGAGTTGTCCGGTCAACCTATGTTTTAAGTTGAAAAAAAACCCTAAAATGTCACTGGGTCAAAATTTCGTTTGCATTTTTTACTGCAAATAATGTCAGCAATCACTTGTTAAAGTAAATCCCTGTGTATTAATATTAATAAAATTGTTCCATTGAAGAAGAAGATAAAAATAATAATCTTAAATATGAAAGAAAACAAGACACAGAAAAATAGAAAAAGATAATGGTGGCAACCGGGACTCGAACCGAGAACCACTCGACGAACCAGAACGTGCGCATTTACCAATTCCACCATTGCCACCTTCTGTCAAACAATCAATCAGTCAATCTCATATTTCAAATTTTAGAATAACAATATTATCTTCAACATTTTTCTTTAGGACTTAGCCAAATTATGTTCCTCTTAACAACTGTCAAATTATTAACAACTTCTTCTCCCACACAATACTAAGGTTTATACATGTTAGGCTCTTTCACGATCAATAATCACACATTATGTGAATCTATATTTCAAATTAAGGCGACAATATACCCTAAAATATATTCAGAATCTTAACGACGTAAGTAAAGAAGCCGTGTATACAAATTGCGACTCGCGACCCTTGTTATGGGCGGACCTACTGTTGAATTTGCCCTATCAAAGAAAAGAAGAAGAAGACCAATAATGTGGGTATCTTAACAACATAAGTGAAGAAAGCGTGTGAACAAATACGTGAACGTACTGTCGAATTCACCCTAGCAGGCCTGGAGATTCGACCTTTCTGCTGCGTTCATTTTAATTAATTCTGAAGAACGTGTTACTAATATTTAAAATGTGTCTCCATGTTGTCCTCCGAAGTTATTAATTCATCGTCTAGAAAAATAAAACTTAGTGCTTACCGCTAACTTAGTTTAGCTTAGTTTTAAAATCGTTTTACGTAAAATATATTAATGGTAAGGTACTGTTTTTATTAATCCTATTTAATTAATATTATGAAGTTGAAAGTTTGTATGGATGTATATTTGTTACTCTTTCACACAAAAACTACTGAATGGACTTTAAAAATTCTTTCACTAATAGAAAGCTGCATTATTTGCTAGATCTAAAGGCTATATATATTGGTAAGCTCTGACGTTATGAATAATCTCTGGCGTTATGAAAATATTTATCATACGTTTTCTGTCCCTAACAAAATCGATTTATTGCAATCGTCAGAAAAAAAGCAAAACAATTGTCGCCTTGGAAACGATGTTTTTATTTATTTTTTATTTGGCAATTCACCATAAAAAGAGTGCTTTGCTGACCTCGTACTTAATAACTATCTCTATAAATGAATCACCGAAATGTATGTATGCGCAAAAACTCAAACGACTGCACCAAATTGGATAATTCTTTTTTTTGTTCGTTATTTTGTATAAAACTACCGTTGAGTTCTAGCATTATGAAATTTGTATAAAAAATTATAGTAGGTGGTACGCTAGCAGTTTGAAAACTGAATGAATCGGGAATGAATGTGTGGAATGCGAGAGGTGAGAGGGGGGGGTGAGGAGGGGAGGAGGGGAGGAGGGGGTGTTGGGAGGATGTTGGTGGAGGGGGATAGGGGAAGAGGAGGAGGGTGGGGGAAGGGGGTTAGGGGAGGGAGAGGGGGGAGGGAAGGAAAGGGAAAGGGGAAGGATGTAGGGGGTGGGGGGAAGGGGGTTGATGGGGGGAGTGGTGTGGGGAGAGGGAATGTGGAGGTGTAGGGGGTGAGGGGAGGGGTGGGTGGAGAAAGAGGGGGAGCGGGTTGATGGGGGAAATGGAGTGGAGAGAGGGAAGGTGGAGGAGGCGGAGTGGGGTGGGAGAGGGGGGAGGGAAGGCAGGGTAAGAGGGAGGGGTGGAGGAAGGTGGGAGGAGGTGGAGTGGGGAGGGTATGGGGTGGCGGAGAAGGACGGGCAGGGAGAGGGGGGTGGAGTAGGGGGAGGGGTGGATGGAGGGGGAGCTGGGGAGGGAGGTTGATGGGGGAGTGGAGTGGGGAGAGGGAAGGTGGAGGAGGCTGAGTTGAAATCCCCTAATACCATGCGAACGAAGCCGCGGGAAAAAGCTAGTCTAAAATATAAATAAAAATTATTAGGGTTGTGTACCGCCTTAATATTAATACTCGTATAACGGCTTTTGAAACGTTGACGATACGTTGCCTCGAAGAAGTCACATTTATAATTTGACATTTATTTTTTTTCCATTTCCGTTGACAGCTTATGATATGTTGGACTTTGCCATAAATGGATTGACAGCTGTCGCGGGGAATATTTAATAATTAATTGACTCCCTTCGCAATGTGGCAAAAATATTAATAACCGATAATAATTTTTATACCCATAATTTAACTATAGACGTTATTATCTAATTTTCAGTCACTCGGTATGTAACTGTGTAGATAGGAAACGTACCCACGTTTAGGGGGGGGGGGTCTTCAAAATACAACGCTCGGTACAAATGAGCGGTGAGGTTTTTGGTCACCGGGGGGGGGAGGTTTAAAAGTTGGTCACGTAGTATGGGTACGTTCCCTAATATATAAATCTGGGGCTTGATGCTAAAAGTGCCTAGAAAAGGTTCGGTTTCGGCAAGGTTCGGCAAAAAAATCTACTTTCGGCATCGGTTTCGGTTTCGGTGAATTATCGCGCGTCGTTTGGCTGACTTCGGATGAGTTCGTGGCTCGTGTGTCACCCGCCATCATACTCAATTAATGAGGTCCTTCCTTTATAATGTAAGTGTTGATTATTGACAAATGTTTGTTCCAAGAAGTGCCTAGTTAACATGTTTGTTATTTTTGTTTGTTTTATAGCAGTAATACCAAAAAAATAAATAATTATTTTTTCACATACTTCAATTATTGTTTTTATTTTTTTATTTCACTCAACATGTCTAAAAAGAATGTTGTGATTGTAAATGCAATTAAAATTAAAGTAGGCAATTAATGAGGTCATTGCTTTATAATGGAAGTGTTAATTATTGACACAGTTTTGTTCCAAGAAGTAGTTAACATGTTTTGTTAATTTTTATAATTTTTGTTTGTTTTATACCAGCAATATAAAAAAAAAGTGTTTTCACATACCTCAAATAGTTTTTTTATTATTTTATTAACCACAACACGTGTTAACGGTCTGTATAAGTTTAAAAAATAAGCCAAATTTCAGTAAACAATAGATTTTTAACATGTCTAAAAAAGTTTCGGTTTCGGCCGAAACTGAGACAGATACCGAATATACGGTTTCGGTAGAAAGTCCTGTTTCGGTCGGACACTACGATCTTGTTATATTTAAATACTGTAATCAAATGTAAAACTTTTATGTAAAAGTCCACTACGGTGTTAATGAAATAAATAATAATAATAAATATAATAACTTGGGCAATACCTCTATTAACGTACTCATTTAGCATAATTAAATGGTCCAATACAGATGTAGATAGTTTAGAACGATTAATTAGAACCACGATAACAAAGTTTAATTGCCATCATCCAAATTCAGCTATAGAACGAATTAATTTACCTAGAAATTTAGGAGGAAGAGGTGTAGTCAAAATAACATTTTTGAAACACAATCAGGTAGAAATGCTTAGAAATTTTTTCCATAGGAAAGCTAATAGCTCAGAAATGCACAAAATAATTTGCATGGCAGATAGAAACATTACACCTTTAAATTTATATGACAAGAATGCCAACATTCTTATAAATACTAACCAGGAATTATTAGATTCCTGGTCAAATAAAATTATTCATGTAAAACACTTCAATTATCTCAACCAAATGTATGTTGACAAACTTTCGTCAAACAAATGGTTGAGTATTGGAGAGTTGAGCGCAGAAATAGAAGGATTTATGCTTGCCATTCAAGATAGTGTCATTAATACTAAAAATTATAGGAAGCATAATATAATCAAAGATATAAATCAAATTGATGATTTATGTAGAAAATGTTTGGTTTTTCCGGAAACTATAGAACATATTATATCGGGATGTTCTATATTATCGGGTTGTTCTAATTAAACATAACTTGATTGACTGCCGTAATATAGTACCATATTATGAATATGAACCAAATTCATTTTTAATAAATGAATTTTATGAAATATATTATGATAAAACTATACTAACAGACAGAACAATTAGTCATAATAGACCTGATATAGTTTTAAATGACAAAATTAAAAAAAATAACTTATATCATTGATGTAGCTATTCCAAATTCCTGTAATATTAAAAAATCTGCTTCTGAAAAAATAAGAAAATATACAGGTTTAGGAAATGAGATTAAAAGAATTTGGCATTCTCAGACTATAAAAATATTACCATTTGTCATTTCGCTACTGGCATTATACCTAGGTCTCTTATTCAAAATTTAGGCATATTAGATTTGTCAAAGAATTTATATATAAAAATGCAAAAATCAGTAATTTTAAATACACGTAGGATTACAAAAGACTTTTTAAATATTTATATTGAGGGATCAGTAGGATTTATAGGTCGAATTAGGAATTCCACAGAGCCGAACCCTCTGATATGAAAATATCTGGAGTCGGTGAATTATTTTCCCATTTGGTCTCTGGTAGGTTGACATGTTGTTCTTGTATTGTTTTGTATTTATAATACTTATATAGTGCAATTGCATAGCGTGGATTGACTAGATGATCATTTGGGAAGTGTGTGAAAGGATTTAGTTTTTCCTGTGGGGAAAATTTAACCCGGACATTAAAATATTGCCCTATCTTCGCTTCGTATAAACATTGGAAAGTACTTATCCCTTAGTGCAATATGCCTTCCTTTATTTAAAAAGTAATGTCGGTGGTATATCAATTTGATGATTTTCCTTGGACTGTTAGTGACCGGTAGTGAGCACTCAAAAAGAAGAAGAGGTGGAGATTTATAAATATAATGCTATTACAAACGAAAATAATTAAGCGAAAATTGTGAAAATGTTTAATAAAATAAGACTCGTTTAAAATAGAGTAAAAATCTCGTCGGAAATGTCTTAAAAGCATTTACAGTAACACAATAAATAAAATAGCAGAAAAAAATGTACCTAATAATTTTCGGAGCATAGTTTGCGATTTTGAAGTAAAAACTTCTTCAGCCCGTTGTGATTTGAAACTCGAAAAGAGACAAACACATACATTTATAGGATCTTACGTGAGAATGAGATAGCAATAAAATATTTATTTATTTCACGGTTACTCCGTTCCAATATAATACGAGAAATACACGGCCCCACGCAAGCCTCCTTTGGTCTAGTGTTATGAAGCGCCTCACGAACCTTAGCGGCTGAACATTCAGCGGACCAAAAATAAAATCCTACGAAATCCAAAAAAAAAATAGCCTGTCTTAAAACCACTCCAAAACGAACAGGCAAGGAAAACTCAGGCAAAGAACATTCCGAAGAAGAAAACACAAATACTAATAATATGACCAAATGTATAGGAAAAGGTGCACTGGAATTCGACAAAAAATGTGGAAAAAATCATCCTTCACATTGATAAAAGAAATGCTTCGTAGTCTCCCCATTCTTGTCTCAAAAAAACTTTTAAAAAATTTAGCTTTCCGAAGGTTTCATTTCTACCGCGTTTGAATATCACGCTCAACTTTTTAAATTCATTGTTTAATATTTCTATTTAAGTAATCTCATCACTTTGCAAGTGTGAGAGCTTTGAAACCTATAACACTTCAACATTAGGCAGTTACTTAATCGATAGCTTTCAAAACATGTTAGATGAATATATATGTGAAATCCTATTTATATACTATTTTGATTAATCTTTACGACGAATCGGCTTACAGTATGAACATCAAAAAATGTGCTACGGATAAATCGAAGCTTTTACTAGCTTTTCTATGTATTGGAATTACAACAAAATTATTATTTCCGTAACAAAAATATAAGCGTAAACCACCAAAAAAATATTTTTTCATGACTTAACTATGAAGTAATACAAGAAACTTTTTTTTTAAATACCCTTTTACGGCTAAGACTATCTTTGAGGTTTTCCATGTTCTATCTTTTTTTCATTGTTATAAAATTATGCACAAAATAAATAAAAGCCACTTTTTCGCTTACTAGCCTCGTGCAAAAAGACGATCGATTTTAAAATTTTGCAGGCATGAGATTCGAAATATTTCTTATAAACGCTTTAGTCCAAGGACCGGACAGAATCCTAAAACAATGGACGCCAGACAACGTAACGGAGACCGGGCGTGTGTAAAATCGAAGATACGTAAACATCCAGCAGTTCAAGTTTCAAAACTGTAGTTGGTAACAGTTTGGTAACAATTGCCAGAGACGCTGCAATCTGTTCGGAAGGTATCTCATGAAGTTGCTGTTTGTGGCATCTTCACCGTGTTATTATTATTCGTGGGTAGGTACCTACGGGCGTCCAATTATGGGGTCGGGACTCGATGGGTAATGGAGGAAGCAGAAGACACGCCACCTCTCTAATGACGTCGTCCCTACAAAGATAAAGTAGCAATAAATAATTATTTGACACGCTTTGATGTGTAAAAATATCGTATTTCTCCGCAGACAGGGCGCTCCCTGGCGTAAACGGAACGGAGCGGTAGCTAGGGCTGACTCTGCTCTCAAGAACTGCTATCAACTGCCGTTCATTTCCCTGGAATTTCGGTTAGTATTTGAAGTCCATAAAAAAATAATCGAGTGCAGTTTACACGCGGTAGAAGCGAAACATTACCAAAACATCTCAACCAATACATGAAAAGTCATAATTAAAGCGACCAATGAGCGCAGACCTAGCATAATTTCCGTTTCATATCTCAACCAACAGGAGCCTTTAAAAGTGACAACATAATCAAAACGGCCAATGAGCACAGTTGATGCGTCGCAGGTGCAGTAATCGTCATTTCCGTTTCATCCGAAATCCAAAGCGGGGCTATAGAAGTTTAACTTTTAAAAATATATGAAAAATGGTTAAAATCGCGAAAAATTTAAAAATTACGAGTGTGCAGTTCACACGCGGTAGAAGTGAAACCTTCAGAAAACTAAAGTAGAAAAGAGTGGGAAGCTATGAAGCACCGCACAAAAAGGAGACCGATTATTCTATCTCGTTCTTTCGAGGCTAAATCCCAAAAATAGTATTATTTACATTTCATTACTTATGGTACGTTTTATTTTATTTTAACATACATAGTAGTTCAAGAAAAGAATATATTTGATACAAATGTAGACATTTTATAACTAAATAAAATATTCTTAAAAAAAGAAAATGTGCAGGTGTGGTTGTTTCTTTTAGTTCTGCTTTTTCGTTTCATTGAATTTCAATCACAACGATGCTAAAGAAGTTTTCACTTCAAAAATTTCAAGTGTGCAATTCACATGCGGTAGATGTGAAATGTTCAAAAAACTAAAGTAGACAAGAGTGCACAAAGAAGAGACCGATTATACTTTCTCATTCTCTCGCACATTAAATCTTGTAGTTGTGTAGATGTATGTGTTTGCCTGTTTTTAGTGTCGCTTTTACGTTTCTGGAGTTTCAAACCACAACGGCTCTAAAGAAGTTTACACTACAATCTTGGCCATGGTTTTGTTCGTTAATTTTCTTAGACCTTACAAAAAAGGCCCTTGTGTTTATAAGCTTGTTACAAATCTACAGTTTTATTCCTAAATTGATGATATTATACACACTTGACCTTTGCAACTTGAGAAAAGCCCCTTGCGACATGAGATTTCGGAAAACTACCCCGATCCTCCTTTACCGCCCGAGCAGAGTTTTAATACAATTTTGATGAAATTTTTGCACACTCGACGTTCAAAATAAGAAGAAAATTACTGTCCCAGACTGATTTCCAAAAACTCTGTATCAATCCCGGGCAAAACCGGGTGTTTCAGCTATTTGATGATATAATGAACTTTACCACTCCGCAAAAAGAATGCGCTTGTTTTTAAAAATAGAGAATGGAAATGAAAAAAGACAAAAAAAAATTAAAGTGAAAACTACTTTAGCACCGTTGTGATTCGAAACATGATGAAACAAAAAATACCGACACTAAAGAGACACGAGAGAATGAGATGGTGTAATCAGTCTTCCCCATTCTTATCTACTTAAGTTTTCTGAAGGTTTCACTTCTACCGCGTGTGAATTGCAAACTCCGTTTTTTTTTTTACTAATTATAGGTAAATGTGACTATTTTCTGGTCGTGACCTTATCTTCATAAAAAGTTGCGCAGATTTGAATGGCCAAAAAAAATGACATCCTACTACAAATATTTTTTGAAGTGAAACTTCTTTAGCCCCGTTAGTGAAATTCGGATGAAACGGAAATGCGTCACAACTCAGTTCTACACAAATACTCGGTTCTAATAAGAAGTCTCACCAGAAAGGATCTTGTGGTCCCAGGGAGCAATACGGCAAAGTATCAAAAAGAATGTACATCTTGGACCAAAAATATATAATAAAATTCCCCTAGAATTAAATATTAAAGCTTGCAAAATGTCCCACGTCAGTTCAATAATAACAAAATGGTTGATTGGCTTAGGTAGGGTGGAATCTGAAAAACTATTAAATAATGTCACTTAAAATTTTACATGGCCTATTAACGGCACATTTAGTAAAAATTTAGTACGTGTATTATTTAAATAAAAAAAATAATAACATTTTTCTTTTCTTTTTCTTTTCTTGTTACAGAATAAATTTTCTGGCATTTTCTGGCATTTTCTGGCATTTTCATTATTTAATGTATATTTAATTAAAAAAAATTAAAATGAACATTTTGTTAAAAACTTTTTTTTTGCATTCTCACCAGCATTTGGTTCCTTAGAACGGGCAATCTACCTAGCTAGGAACTAATATCGACCCACAAGACATAATAACACTTTTTTATGGTTATTTTTCAATGTTATTATTATGTTATTTTTGCCATACAAATGTATCAAATGTAATGTTATAAATATATAAAATAAAGTAATATAATGTGGTAAATTCGCGCTTTCGCGCAGGCCTTCGATAGCGCAGGGGACATGGCGTCTGACGAAATAAAAAATAAAAAAACGTTATTTTTAAATCAATATCCAGTCTTAAACCACGTTAAAATAAACAGACAAAAGAAAAAAAGCGACATCTAGCGACTTTCTACTTTCACTTCTACTGCGTGTGGATTGCAAACTCTGATTTTTTTCGACTTTCCTTAAAAAAATAAAAAGTTAAAATTTGGGAAAGTCCGGTAGTGCGTAGTAGGTAGGTATTGGTGTAATTTAAGCAAAGGGATGTACATACTACATACCTTAGGTGTATGAGACGAATATCGACAACAATGTTGAAATGTAAATATAATTGTTTAATTGGCATATTAGTGTCATCCCTGCGTGCGCCCGCAGAAGTGTCCCACCACTTTTTGTGGCACATTTCGTGAGGAAGTTCACGCCGCATTTACCCCGTACTGCGGTGGATAATTACCCCCGCGCCCCCTCCCCAAGCCCTTCGCCACTTCCCTTCCGCGACACGCAGCAGATTCCAGCTTTTGCAGACGACTGCCATATCAAATCACTCGTCATTGTTACCCAACTCTAGTTTGTGACATTTCAAAGTTCACCGAAACACCGTTAACCAATTAACGATATATAACGTTACAATTTGGGGGGTGGGTATGGGTACCGCCGCCCCGGGAACTATTTATTGGAAAACCGACAACTCTGCCATAGGTCACCGCAAGTGTTTTTCTACGTTTGCTGGCTTAGCAGGTGTGCCCTATGTCACAATTTAAAACCATTGATAGATCAATATGAGGTTAAATGTTTATTAGATAATTTATTTCGTTAATTGCTGGGTGACAACACTTTATACATAACTTGGTACTCTATTTGTCTTAGGAAATTTAAAAATAAAATCTATTAGAAATAATTTAATTTGGTTACTAAAAGAATACATTTACAAAAAATACCATTTAAATGGCTAATTCCTGTTCTTGTAAATGTAATAAAACCAACATAACATTGAATTTCGGAACACAATTTTGATCGATCAAAATTTTCATGTTGAAAATTTTGATCTACGAAAGAACTTCTTTTAAAACAAGTTACATAAACATTCCATAATTGATTAAATAATTTCCAAGTACATTAATTCTCACTGCTATAGGCCACTTGCATGGATTTCATAACAACTTGGAAAAAATCGTGTGGATAGATTAAAAAAATCTATCCACACGATTTTTTCATTAAGATTACGTAAACGTTAGTAAGAATTTTTAGAAATGTACAGTTTTTTTTAATAAATAAATCCATTATTTGGGCTCGTGGCGTCACTACATGAAAATGTCCCATCTCCGAAAATGTTCCTATTAATTTTGTAAAATTCCACAATGATTTATTTTTTTTTATATGGCAACACTTTGATTTCATACGAATTTTTGAATTTGACATTTAACTTTCAGTAGATGTATTGTTGTTCTTTGCGAACTTATCATTTAGATTGACTTTTTGACAGATGTTGTGAAGAGAACACCGTGCATTTATGCTGTCTGCATGTGTTTTAGAGATATAATGGTAATGGTGTTGATTTTAACAAAATCAAATTTTATAATATTCTTATTATTATTACAATTTACAAGTACAAGTATATTACATTGGATTTAGTAATATAGACGTTGAACATTATAATGATTTATGATCAATAAGATGGAGCAAAGAAAAAAATATTTATGAGATGTAATATTTTTGTTACGCCTCGTTATTCTCCTGTGCCATTCGTGTGGAAAACGTTCTTTTTTTAAATGATTTTCGGTTATGTAATTATCGTTTTTCGCACCCGTAAAATTTTGTCTCGTTTTGTCGGTTTATAAAAAAGGTCTGATTTATCGGATGGAAATTTTCAAAAAATCGTCAGGATTTCAAAAATACGATTAAAAAAAAAAACAGAATGTCTTTCAAAAAAAATTTAAATGTGATGCAAGTGGCCTATTTGTAGACGTTTATACAATATATTCTTAGTCGCTCGTCTTTGTAACTATATTGCTTTTTAAGTCGGGCATCTATTAATAAGTATAATGTATAATACGTCTTTGCTAGATACAAGCACAAAGTGACGCGTACACTAGATACCGGGCAGACAAGAGATGGATACTTCTCCTGAAATTCATGAAATTGCATGGGGTTTGAAACTACACGATAACGTTGAAATTTATTGCTTTGAAGTTAGTTCCTAGTTTTAGTTACAATAGAGAAACTCCTGACAAATTATTACCACAAGTGTGATTAAAAACATTGTCGGTAAATCTATGGCTGTGAAAAGACTGAATTTAGCACTATTTTAAAAAAAGTCGCTTTATTTGGTACGAGTTTGTTTACTTTCTCACGAAATAAGTTCTTTATTTTGACACACAACCCCCATTACTAACTAAACGTTTTGAAGTGAAACTTCTATAGCCCCGCTGTGATTCGAATTTTTGATGTAAAGAAAATGACGATTACTGCACCTGCGACGCATCAACTGCGCTCTTTGCCCGTTTTGATTATGATGTCACTTTAAAAGGCTCCTATTGGTTGAGACATGTATCGGAAATCTGAAATTACGCTAGGTCTGCGTTCATTGGTCGCTTTGATTGTGGCCTCACTTTTCAAGTATCTGTACATTGAGATTGTGTAAAACTGCACTCGAATTTTTTTTAAAGTGAAAATTTCTTGTGTTTTGATACTCGATGAAACGAAAAAGCGACACTAAAAAGAGACAAGCTATATGATATAGCCTGCGAGAGAATGAAATTGAACAATCGGTGTCCTCTTGTCTACTTTAGTTTTCTGAAGGTTTCACTTCTTCCGCGTATGATTTGCACACTCTTTTTTAATTAGGTTAAGTTGAATTTAGGTATGTGCGACTTTCTTTAGACGATTTCCAACAGCTCTCTTCAAAAAACTTTCCACGATTTTTTACCGTGTTATTGGTGATTTATTAACTGAGTTTGCTGCTAGTATGCTACTGGTATATAAACCTATTTTGTTAGTTTCTTAAAACGATATAAAGTACCTTTTAAAAGAATCTTTTAATCAATTAGTCGTTGGTATGTCGATCGTCCAGTTGATTAGTCAGACATCTCCAAATACTATGTTTTGAGATAATGAGAAAAATGATATCGAATATTCACCATATATCAATTATTATTTACACGTGTCTGTTTTTACATACTAAATATGCTATAAAATAACACTGGGAGGAATAACGGTCCGGTACATTAGTATGACTATACTTACTTAGTAGCAGACCAACATTTTGTTTAATTCACTTCAAATTTTAGTGCATTATAATTGTTTGTCGATAGAGGGTACACTTTTACATATAATTGAATACTCAACTCAAATTTCGATTTTTTGATGATGTTAATCAGACTAATCAAATGGATAATCGATTTGTGTTGTAGTATTATGTACATGCGATAAAATATTAATTATTTTATTTTTAATGTACATTTACAGTTACAGATATATTGTTAGAAGTGTTGTTTCCAGGGCTGAGGAGCTGGTGGAGAATGTTTGACCTGTGCTCCGTCTTCTCATCAGACGAGTGTATACCAATACTTTACCATAAGGAATAGTAAGGCTCCTGGGGATCACGGTACTTCTAGGCCGCGATCCAGTGTTCAATGATTATATTGGATGATGATTGATAACACTTTACTTATATTTGAGTGATAAACATTTATTTAAGATTTAATATTTTACATGATTTAGTGTTCACGTATGAAACGGGTAGAGAGGTACAAAACGCGAGTGGCCAGCGGAATCGAGCGCTGGAGACGGAATAAATTGCTCGGTCATCGCCGGAGCGATCCAGAGATGTTTTGTGAGAGACGTGGTGGGGATGCCACACGTATAAATAAATAAAAGCGATGCCCATAATATAATCAATAATAAACATACATTTCACTTTATTAAGTAATAATAACGGTTTTGAATTGTTGGATGTTTAGTTGAAGGATATCTGTGTCAGGGGACAGGTAATTTAGTAACAGAATCATTTTTTCGAGCGGCATTACTAAAGGTAAGTTAGTTCTGCATCTCGGAACAACAAAAGTTCTGTGTCTGCGCGCTCTTGCGAAGTAAACATAAAACTAAATAGAAAAATGAAACAATACAACTTTGTATAAACCACTTATATAATGTGCAAATCCGACCGGTTTCGGAACAAACGTTCCTTCGTCAGGGAAAGCTTATACTAATTTGACAGTTTAGAACAATGTTTTATTATGGTAGGGGTGGAGCCGTTGTTAGTTAATAATGTAGATTGGGTGGGTAGGTATTAGTGTAGAGTGGGTGGGTAATTTTGAAATCAGAATCAAAGAACATTTAAGGTGTCTAAATAATAATAATTTTTCTGAGTTCGCTAACCATATCATTGAAAATAACCATAGTTTTGAAAAAAAACACAGGGATAAATATTCTTCATATTAATCATAGAAGCTTTGGAAATTAAAAAATCCCTTAAAAATAATGAATCTATTATCAACAACCAAAAAATATTGTCATATAGCCCAATCATGGATTTGTTCCCCTACCCACCCACTCTACACTAATACCTACCCACCCAATCTACATTATTAACTAGCAATGGCTCCACCCCTACCATAATAAAACATTGTTCTAAACTGTCAAATTAGTATAAGCTTTCCCTGACGAAGGAACGTTTGTTCCGAAACCGGTTCGATTTGCACATTATATAAGTGGTGTATACAAAGTTGTATTGTTTCATTTTTCTATAATGGATAACCACAAAGTAATAGCTACATTCAAAAATATAAAACTAAATTTTTTGTACTAAATCGGGAATCCATGTATTGCCGTTTAGAAGTTTATATGCTGTTGTCAGCAAAGCAGTTTTCCTTCTATCGAAGAGGCTATTAATACACAGCATGCTGGTAAAGAGGCTGATGGATATAACCAAGGATAATATCCGAAGTATCTAAGATTTAAATATATCGGAAACTTCTCTTCTACTTTTTCTATCATTTGAGAGTAAGTTAAATCCACTGGTCGCCGTATTATTATTATTATTACGCATATTGTGTACCGAAAACACTAAATCTAAATTAATGCGCCATGTTCAGATCAAATGATTGGCTTGATACGATAGTGATTCCACTGCTCAGCTAGGTATTAATGTAGGCGCTCTAGATAGTAACAAGGAAGGGTAGGGCCGCCCTCCCGACGTGCTGCAAGGGCCGGCCACCCTCTTGACTCCGTCTTCCCGACCAATAAAATCACGTGACGTGGTCGCCATGGCAACGCCGGAAAAGGGGATAAAAGAAAAGGGCCGCGGAAACTCGACAAAGACGGAATTCTCGAAATTGTGAGGGGCTGAATTTTTCTGTACAAAATTCGACATCGTTTAAAAATACGCTTCTCGATGAAAAATATCATAATGAATTAAACCTTGATGAAATCGTAAAGGTAACTTTAATACTTTAGCTCCTCATAGAAGGCCCGTAGGGAAAAAATCCCCGAGAACCCATGTCATCTTTGGGGATGCTGATTGGAGGATTTTTTAATGAAAAGAAATAATAGGAAGTTCTGGGAAGGAAAAGGGGATGAAGGGTGGGTAGCAATCAGAGGCAATGTGTTCAGGAGTGACGGACGTACGAATCCAACCCTCCTGGTGCAGGCGATGCTGATGGGTCGAAAAGGTCTCCCTTATCCAGTATCTCCAGATCCGGCGTGCCGTGCAGTAGGTGGGCAAACGCATCCACCGCCAAACCTGGACAAACCTCATCACCAACCTATGGATTGACCTATGGAAGGGATGTTGGATATCCAATAAATGGTTCAAGGGTTATTTTTTTAATTTAGTGTCCCTGCTTAATTTTATTGAATATAATAAATAAATTTGCATACACCACTATTTAAACAAAATTAACCAAAATTTGCTTCGTCAGATGAACATAAAGTACCTTACTAATAAACGTGTTTTAAATTCACGCTGTTGATAAACAACAAATAATGTATAGTAAATATGTTTATCATATGTGTAAAGTTAAAAATACGTTTATTAATATTGGGGCTTATTTGTATACACTAGGGTGGGTCACGACTGTATGGGAAAAAATAATCTTGTTTTGATTGATCTAATAGTGATAAAAGAGTGCTAAATTGAGATATAAAATCACGTAATTTTTTTAACAATATTTGGATATCATCTTGTAATAAAAAAAAACCCACGGTTGTTAAATCTTCAAAAAAATGTTAGATAAACCATTAAAAATTAACTATTTTTAATAAAACACGAAATAAAGGGAATATTTTGATTTATTTAAAAAAATATATGAATATAATTCAAATTATCTCAAGGCAGTGTTTTTAAATTACAGCAAAATCCTTCTTAGTCTAAAAATTTCGGCATTATTTTGCGAGACTCAATCTTGGGACTTTTTGTAAATGATTTCGTAAAAATATACTACATTTGCTATGGAAGATTACAAGAAATATGGTTTAAAGGATTCATTGTAACTTTTATATACACTAGAAATAACCCCTTAAAATGAAAATTTTCAAAACTTTGAAGTGAACCCGGAGGAAAAAAATCGTATCAGAAATTTGCAAATTTTTAAATACCTCGTTTTGAACCAATTTGGCACCCTTTTATCGCTCTTAGAATTTAAAAATAACATTTTTTAGTGTACACTATAATATATAGTGTTTTATTTTCATTAATCTACGTATGTTGGACCTATCTGTTTAATATTTAATTTACTTACCTATCCTAATTAACAAAAAAAATACATGTTTTAATTCAATTGTGATATGAAATTCAATTTCACTATCTCTGCTTTTACGTTACGTAAATTATATTTACTATAGGTACATATATTTAATTTATGTAAACCCAGCAGCTGAAATTATTTGTACGCACAATTGGCAAATTAATGAAGACCTTCGTTTTGAAATGCTGCCCAACATAATAATTATATTTAGAGAAGTAACACTACATCGACAAAAATTTTTAAAAAAATGTAGGTCCCAAAGGCTGAGTTGGTTAAGGTGCTATGTCCCGGTAAGACAAGATTAGATAATAATAATATGTTCCTTATGTTCACGACTTTCTGATCTGTTGGAAAGGTACAAACAGACAATTAGTTTTTTTTGTTACTTAAGCTAACACCATCAACCGTAAAATCTGCTTTACGGTTGAGAGTCTAATAAGAAAATTAATTTTTAGACTTAACAATTTGTAAAGAAAATAATTAACACACATTTGAAATTTTCCGTAAGCCTGCGTTTACAAACACGACCATTAATTATATAAATCTTCACCCATTGCCATATGAATTATCTGCATACCACTCAATGATACAAAGGCTTATTAACATCCTGCTTGACAATAATATAGCATATGAGAAGGAAAAATGTACAATTGTATCCATTACAAAAAATAACGGCTTAAGGGAGGAGTCATTGATAAAATAATTCGTCACAAAAAAACTCCAAAATAAACTTACTTAATTTTTAACTACATTTGGGTGTTTAGAATTATTTGTCGAACCGACATCTAATAAAATAGCTAAATTTCACAAAAAATGTGGCTTAGGTGCCTTCGCACAAATAATAATTTAAGATCATCTCTAAAAAAATCAAAAAGCAAAGTACCCAAACTAAAATGCGTTATTTATAAACTCCAGTATGATGATTGCAACGCTGTTTATGTTGGAGAAATTGGCCGGTCGTTTAAAACTAGATTTAAATAACACGTGCGATCGTTTAAAAATAATAATAAAAAACGAGTGTGCTTTAGACCACACGACTGAAGTAAAACTTATGCTCCATCTATATGATATCTCTCTCTTGCTCCTACAGTGTGATACAGACAATAGGCCTGTACTGTGTCTTAGATATACGAAACGCAACTGGCTATGAGATAAAGAGAGAAATAAAATGTGTGCTCGCACCTCTCTCTCTTGACCCTGCAGTAATATACCAAACGTAACTCTCTCTCTCTTTCTATCTTCACTAACATGTATATC
Organism: Limnephilus rhombicus; assembly: GCA_929108145.2. Classification (NCBI taxonomy): domain Eukaryota; kingdom Metazoa; phylum Arthropoda; class Insecta; order Trichoptera; family Limnephilidae; genus Limnephilus; species Limnephilus rhombicus. The sequence goes on from OV815275.1 coordinate 11,764,849, forward strand.
CCTCTCAACGTAACTCTCTCGTCACGCATTCGCCGGATTTCTCCCCAAGTCAAGCATGCGTAAAGAAGTTTTACTTCAATAAAATATAATCACAGTTTTTAAAAAATCTCCTAGATAAAAATTCACGTGAGCCAACTTTACCCGTACAAAATAACTGAATCTTTTAGTGCAGTTGGAAATTAACAAAACTTCTAATAACCCGAAAGTTATTTTGATAAATGAACAAAAAAATATAATTCGCTGCCACTCTTAGACTTGTTTAAGTCAATTTCAAATACTTAATAATAATAATGCTGGAAAAGAAACCATTTGTCGTCATTTGGGAATATCTCACACGATGATTAGACCAACGATCTTCAGTCAAATTTAAACATTGCAGTAATTGAGGAAACTTTAAAGCTATAAGGGCATAGGTAATAAAAATAAAAGCAATACATTTTTTTCATCAAAAGGAATAACCTACATATATTACGTATATGGAAATAATATAAATGTATCGTCCATAAGTGATAAATTGACAGTTTGATAATGCCTTCAGAATGCGTAATAGCTGCCACATGTAATAATAATTACATACAGAACTTGTTAATAAATGAACTGTTTAAATAAATTAATAATAATTTATTTATTTTTTTGTTCTATTCCAATAAAAAAAGAAAATTACATTTTCACTCATTTAAATAGAAATAATTCAACACATTAAACAAAACTAAATATATCAATACAGCGCTATTCTATGTCATTACTTTGTTTATCAAGAATAAACATTATTATTATTTTTTCAAATTACCCAGGTTTTTTCGTTTTTAATGTCGTTTGGGATGCAATTTTATAAGTTGCCCCCCCCCCCCTCGTAACCAATGGATTGTTTACCATAGTTAGTGTGGATGGTGTTTAAATGTATGTTATCGTGCTGACGTGTAAAGTGTTTGTGTACTTGGGACGTTTTGATGAATTCTGTGTTTGTATGTACGAGTTTATAGTTTATTTCGTATATAAGGAGACATGTATTGTATTCGTATAGTTTTCTTAATGTCAATAGTTTTGTTTCCATATATAATGGTTTTGTGGATGTTCTGGGCTTGTAGTGAAATAGTTTTTTCATTACCTTTTTTTTATTATCTGTAATTCATTTATGTATGTTTCACATGTGTTTCCCCAGATTTCAATCAAGTAATTGAAATGTGAGTATACGAGACTATGATATAAACCTTTTTTAAATTTATTTGGCAACATACATAATAAATACTAAATCATCCCCATAATTAGCGGCTAAATACGCTAATTAAGGGGATGATTTAGTCTTTAATACCTTGTATAAGTTGTTTAAATGCCCCAGATATTTTTCCTGGATCAGGTTTTGCAGGTCATTTTTTTCAGTTTTTAAGGGTAGGTACATGAGGAGGAATTATTTTACGGGTCGGGCTTAAGATCATGTATCCTGTTTTTTTTTACATTCATTGTTAAAATATTTGATTGGAGCCAACTGTTGATTATTTCTAGGTCTCTTTCTGCATTTTGAATGTGTAAATGACATAAAAATAAAAATTAGGAGTTTTACAAAAAAAAATTGAATGTTTGTACTTGATCTTTATTTAGTGCTTTGAATAAGTATTGCCTCTGTGCAAAAGTGGTTGCTTTAGTTGGTTGATTAACAATCAATTCTTTTTCACATTATCACACCGTTTGCTCTGAGCAGGCGTACACCGTAGCATCAATATATATTATGGCCACAGGTCTAAAGTCGCAGACATAAAAAAATGCAGCGGAGTTTGTCACGGGACTTTTTGCCCGCTCCATTGTCCGAGAGCGCGGTCCGAGCTAGAGATTGCAATCCGGATTATACGGGTTGTGAAAAATCCGGATTGGATAAATATGGACATATCATTAAAAAAAAAATTGCAACGCATCTTCACATGAAATTAATAATACTTAATAATATTTATAGTATTTAAAAGAATAATCATATTTGAATGACTTGTAAAGCGACATTTTTGTGAAAAATCACCACAAGGGCGAAAAATCACCTCAAGTAATTTTTGTAATAAAATGGTAACTCAATAACCAAAAAAGTTCACATTTTTTTAAATACAAGTTTTGGAAAAAAACGTGTGCCTTTCTTGACGTTAGCTTCACTTTAAAAATAATTTCCCTCAGAACATATATCTTTTCAGGGGATGCTGTGTGGATGATCATTTTACATTTTAAGAAAAGGGAGGGGAGGAAGTTCTGGGAAGGAAAATAGTAGGAATCTGGTGGTCAGTGTGTCCCCGAGAGATAGACGTACGAATCCATTCCTCCAAATGCGGTGCAAGGGAATAGGTCGAGTGAGTCCGGATGAAGAGGTCAAAAGGCCTCCCTCAACCATTCTCTCCGATCAGTCCGCCATGTAGTAGGAGTACAGAAGCATCTGCCGTCAAGACCTATACAAACCTTACCCAAATGAAGCCACATATTATATTATTCAGCCAGGAAAACCTGAAACAATTAATATTGAATGCAAGAAAAAATAAATAAAATAAATTTATGTAGGTATACAAATAGAATAATGCGTCAATTGGAGTGCTTGCTCTTAAAATATTCTAATAAATGCATCCGTAAAAAAGCAATCTTTTTTAGTATCATTGTCATTATACATCCGGATTTTAAGATTCACGAAATCCGAAAATCCGGATTTTCCGAAACGGCTCTGGATTTGCAATCCCTAATATAAACCACTGACTTTCGCAGGCTCTGGTTTTGTGGATAAACTGCTCCGTAGTTCGCGAACACCACAACCGAGAAGTTCCGTGGAACTCAACCGCTAGAACATGGTATTCCTAGCAGCATATGAGGTTTTCGTAACGCGCTGGTGTTGAGAAAGCCCTTGTGTTTATTTCGTATTTTGTCGATATTATGTATTTTGATGAATGCTTTATATCGGGGTTAAAGCGCCGCCCGTATCCCCGCTAAAAATAAGAAGATTGAGAGAAATGTAATTACGAATGTTGGAGAGAGTGCGCTAATATTTAAAACAGTAAAATCGAAGCGAAAATTGTGAAAATGTTTAATAAATCACGACTCGTTTAAAATAGAGCAAACTTCTCTAGGGGACTGTCTAAAAAAGCATTTATAGAAACACTGTGAATTTTTTCATACATACAACTTGTAAAATAACTGAATCAGACGTGAAAATAATAATTTTCGGAGCTTACTTTGATTTTTTCTATCGAGGGAATTTCATATAATTTGCGTTTCGGCATGGGGAATGTAAAGATATCATCTTCAAAAATAACACAAATTGTTTTAAGAGCTTAAAAACTTCAAATGTTTAATAAACAAATTGAGGAGCCTAGTGACTTGAACCGGCGCATCGTTTTGTCATGCGTGATTTTGCCTGAAGTGAAAACTTCTTTAGCACCGTTATGATTTGAAATCAAATGAAACGAAAAATAGCGACACTAAAATAGACAAACACATGCATCTATAGGACTTAGCCTGCGAGAGAATAAGGTAGTATAACCGATCTTCTCTTTGTACGGTGCTTCGTAGCCTATCGGTCTCCTCTTTGTGCGGTGCTTCGCAGCCTCCCCACTCTTGCCTACATTAGTTTTCTGAAGGTTTCACTTCTACCGCGTGTAAATTGCAGACTCTGTTTTTTTTTTTTTTTAAATTAGCTCCACACAGGAGGCCCTGAGGAAAATAATTCCCATTAAGGTCTACGTCATTTTTGGGGATGCTATGTGGAGGGTCTTTTTAGAAGAGGAAGGAGAGGAAGTTCTGGCAACGGACGTAGACTCTCTTTCTGCGGTGCAGGGCGATGTTCCGAGAGAGTCCTCCCTCCATCAGACTCTCCCGATCCAGCCCGCCAAAAAGTTCATGAGTAGACGCATCCACCGTCAAGACCCGGACAAACCTTCCCCCCCTCATGAATCCGAGCACGCCTGTTAAGTCACCAAACGTAGCGAAGCACTTGATTGTTTGTAACACAAACACCAAAAACACCATAATGATATTTTTTTAAATGCGTTTTACCAAGATGTTCTCTTTCATTTATTTAATTTTAAGTCATTTTATCCTCTTTCATTTATTTGATTTTAAGTAACATTCACCCGGCGTTGCTCGGGGTTATTAATGGTTTGGAGTAAAGTTTTGAGGTTGTGAATTTTGGTAAAAATACACAGAAATAATATTATTATTAAGAGTTGAAAAATATTATATTTTACCCCTTTCTTCGTTCATCACGTACGCCTCATTTTACCGCAAATAATTATTTGTTTCATGTCTCGCTCAGGCGTCCCCACTATTTATTCTATTCATTTATGTGATATCTTGAAGTATACCACATTGTCATTGTTAAAAAAACTACATCGTATCGACTATAATTCGACTCCGTGTCTCATTCCAACGTAAAGATAAGTCTTCTTCCGGTATCCCCGACTGCTCTCACCATTCAAACCACACCCAAAACACTTCTGGTACTAATAAGAACCAAATTAAATTTTCAGCGAAATTGCTCCAGTAGTTTTTGACCGTTTTTATTATTGCTGTGACGATCTACGTTTACTGTATCGTGACGGCAAAAAAACGGCATACCTCTAAAATGAAGCAGCTCTTTCTTACACATTAAATAATGGTGAGACAAAAGATGAGACATACGTGTGACGGTTTCCTCCAATCTTTTCCTTTGGAGGAAACAGATATATATATATCTTATTATGGTTTGAGGGAGATGTGTGATATGATTGTATGTTTTCTTTGGGGGGGTGCAGAAATACGTTCACCGTTTGTCTCATGTTCGCCTGTTGTTATTTAGTATGTAAGAAAGAGCTGCAGTATTTTAAGTTTAAAAACAAAAGTAAAACCAGTAGGGCATTGACATTTGACGGTTTTTGAATTTTTGGAATTCCCTCACATTTCAATATTATCCTGGTAACTCTTCGATCAATAACCATACTCCATACGGCTAGCAGTATTACAGGGGCCTACGGAATACGTCACGGTGCGGTGTGTGAGAGAGATGCAAGAAAATTATTAGTTTTTTTTATTTGGAGGAAACAGATCTACGTACATCGTATCTTTTGAAAGAGCTGCAGAATTATTGTGAAAAAGAACGTATGTTTATTGTCTTTTTTGTCCCGTCACGGTACCGTAATCGTGAATCGTCACGGTAATAATAAAAGCGCTCTTTGGGTCTAGAGGGCACACACATACAAACATTTTACTTACATAGAGAAGCAAATAAAAAAATTCCAAAAAAATTGTAGATTTTGCTGTTTATGTTATTCGTAGGATTAAAGTCTTCCCCTCCTATCTGCTTTCTGCCGCTTTCGCAGCGCTCCCGGTATCGATCACCCCTGCCCTGTCTCGGAATGCTACCAAGCGAAGCCTGGAGGCCGCTCGTTAGCGGGGACAGCGACAGGGCCTCTCAATGCAAATCAAACGCGGCCCTTTGACGGGAGTTTCTCAATCGAACCGACTCAGGAACTGATACGGGGAATGGGTCTTTTGAGTCTAACGTAGAACATGCAACCTTCAACTCTTACTTCGAAGAGAAATAATATTGTTATGGGTTTTCTTTCATACTTTAATGATCAAATTTTAAAATATATTTTTAATATAAATTAAAGATTACATTAATGGAAGAACGAATTTTAGCTATTTTCAACCTTCTACCCGGCTCTCTAATAGACACTTTTGGCACACATAAGACCTTAAAAAAATAAAAGTGTGCAATTCAGTGAAATCTTCAGAAAGCCAAAGTAGACAAGAGTGGAGAGGCTATGAAACATCGCACAAAGAGGGGAGCGATTCCATCTCATTCTCTCGCAGGCTAACTCCTACAGATGTATGTGTTTGTCTCTGTTTAGTGTCGCAATTTTTCGTTTAATCCATTTTCAAATTACAACGGTGCCAACGAAGTTTTCCCTTCAAATATTATTATTAAATTTATGAATAATAAGAAAGCCGATTAAAGTCATTACCACAGATATCATAGAAAAAATGATCTTAGGGGGAGATACCATTTTTTTGTTTCTGGTTAAAATTATCATTGAACTGCGAAGGTTTGATTTATAATTACGTACAAAATTCTACACACAACAATCCAAAAAAACCCAACACATTTCTTTGTTCAACGACTAATGAATCTGGGGAACAAACCTTAACCCTTCTAACATCGTGGCTTGGGTGGTGTATATAAATCATCCCTACTTCCACTGGAAACAATTCAAAAAACAAAAATTTAAATCATCTTAAAAAAACCCTATTACTACCCAACAATAAATGTTTTCCAAGATTTCCCGGTTACACTTACAAAAATTTAAGACAAAATTGCACTACCACAATTACACAAAGATTTCTTTAATAAAAATAATTTGCCACAATTAAATATTAGCAAAAGAATACATAATATCTGTTGGAGGACTAACCGAGCCACTAGTACGAACCACAACAGCACAGCATCACTATGTATTCAAGGGTATAAAATTATTTAATAAATTACCCTTTGATATACGATCGGAAGAAAACTACCTACGACAAATATAAAAAAAAATTAAATTAAAATACTCTAGTACCACCCCATAACTTTACTTATTGTTTAGAAATATGTTTTGCCTTATCAATTCTTTGAATCATTTATTAACCAACCTATATTTTTATTACTTTTATTCGTATTTTCTCATAAAATTACTAAAAGTTTTGTATTTTTTTTAAATTTAAACAGTTGTAAAAATATTTGGTTTTCCTCTCCTAAACACAAGCAGCTGCATTATTAGGATAGTGATTGAAATAATGATGTTATATTATGTTGTAAAATTGTAACTTTGATAAATGTTTCAATAAAAAAAAAAATAAAAAACAGCCACCAATGACATTAAGTAAACGCCGGTGCCTAAGACCCTCTGACATATTTTTCATAATAATATTTTTTGAAGTGAAAACGTCTTTAGCACTGTTGTGATTTAAAACTCGATGAAACGGAAACGAGCGTCACTAAAAACAGTCAAACACATGCATCTATAGGATTTAACCAGCGAGAGAATGAGATAGCAATAAAATATTTATTTAATTCACGGGTACTCGGTTCCAACATAATACGATAAATCGACAGTCCCGCGCAAGTCTCCTTTGGTGTAGTGGTATAAAGCGCATGACGAACCTCTGCAGACATTTAGCAGATCAAGGATCGATTCCTAAAAAAAAAAAAATAAACGAAATCCAAAACCTGTAAATATTTTAATTTTTGTAAAATCAATATCAAATATTCAAAACACTCTAAAATGAAAAAGCAAAGTAAACACAAATACTAAAAAGATGAGCAACGTATAGGAAAAGGTACACTGGAATTCGACGACGAAAAATGGAAAAAATCATCCTTCACGTTCGAAGTCTTCCCACTCTTGTCTTTTTTAATTTTTTTAAGGTTTCTTTTCTACCACATGTAAATTGTACACTCTGATTTTTTTTAAATATTAGTAGATAAATATGTATATATTTTTTTATCCCTGCACTAAACAGATTCACGGCATTATTCTTAAGAACCACATTAATTTCCTTAATAAAAATCTCAAATCTCTGACAGGTTTTGCCAGGTTGTTGTATTTTGTATTTTATGTCAAGAGCAACATATCCACAGAAGCACACATCTCTCGTGATCCCGTCGTATCTATTATGCCACCGTATATTAGTAATATGCACCATAAATTCGCGCTGACAGAATTATTAATGTAGCGGCCATTAAATTATACTCGTCTCATCGAAGCCTCAAAACGACAATCTTGTCGATAGAATAATAAAATGCCGCGGAACGCTACCTGTTTACGCTTGCAATGCATTAAGCAGTCAAGTATCCGCAGTAGTCTTGAAGCGGGGCAGCGAGGAGAGTCACTAAAAGGCTTTTAAGGAGATCTAAAATTATCACAGTTCTAATACAAGCACCCATATTAGTATTAAATCGATTCCTCCTTTCTCGATAGCGGCCATTCTTGAAATGAAACGCTATCGCTTATTTGATATTCCAGGGTTCCTCCGCGCAGCGGCGCTTTGGCTCACATGTATTTCATGTATAATATGTATATATACGGAAAGACCAGACTTTTGTATGAATACATATATTTCAGTACATAATATGTAAGAATCAACCAGTTCGATTCCACTCACAAAAAGTCACACGGAATACTGTTTCAAAAAAACTCGTTATTCAACCCATCCAGTTGTCGTCAAGTTACGGAAGAATGAAATGGTGGCCCAGCTCGGGGCCGTGAATCGAGGCTGCCTTATGTGCAGTCGACGTTTGGTATAATGTGTATCTATGTGTATGTTCGAGCGAGTAATACTTTACCGTTCGGCTTGAGATATTTTGGCCACTTCGGAACCAGACATCGCATTCAATTTCCCAAAATGGTACACTGCCTCTCCCGAGGAGATAGTGGCTGTCTGGAGAATGACAAAGAGGGTTGTGAGTCTAAGTGGCGTGGAGCTACCGAACCCAATGGGAGGCATTTAATCCTCCTTCCTCTCTGCCTCCTATCCCCCCTCTTTCGTCCACCATCCTCCGCTTCTGGCGATGAATTCTCAAAAGACGGGACAGACATTTTGTTCTAATTAAGTTAATTCAGAAATCTCGGTCCAAGAATGTTTTTGACTTGAAAAAGGAAGAGAATAGAATTGAAGTGTTAAAGGCATACACTATTAATATTTTGTTATCTTGATTCAAGTTCGATTTTATAATCTGAAGCCACTACGAGCATTTTCACACTGCTTTATGTTTGGTATTTCTGAGAACGACGCCATTGATGTTAGGATAATTACTAAAAAAAAATCAAGCTACAAACCGAAGTTTTTTGAATTGAAACTTATTTAGCTCCGTCGTGATTTGGAATTCAAATGAAACGGAAATGACGCATTATAGCACCTGCGAAGCATCAAACTGCGCTCGTTGACCGCTTTTATTACATTGGCTCCTATTGGTTGAGATATGAAATGGAAATGACGCTAGGTTTGCGCTTATTGGCTGCTATGATTATAACCACACTTTTCAAAGCTCCTACTGATTGAGATTGTTTAGGTAAAATTTCTATTGAGATTGTTTAGGTAAACTGCCGTCGATTTTTTTTAATTATAATACGTCTGTTTTCATCATGTAGTGAAACAGTTTCGACGTATCGAAAGGCACAATTTAGTTGCGCCATCAATTCATCCAATTTTAGCAAGTTAATAGAATCCTTTGTCATCGACAATGAGTCTATTTGTCGAGAAGTGGGTTAATTTCCACTTCCAAGATTTGCATTAATTCATTCACGAAATTAAAATTGGAATACAAATACCTAGATATATTTTTGAAAAAATTGTGTGCAGTTCACACGCGGTAGAAGTGAAACCTTCAGAAAACTAAAGTAGACAGAGTGGGGAGGCTACGAAGCACTTTTTTTATCCATGTGAAGGGTGATTTATTCCATATTTTTGACGTCAAATTCAAGTCCACCTTTTCCTATATACTTGATCATCCTATTCGTATTTGTGTTTTCTTGTTAGTGTTTCGGTCGCTAGATGGCACATTTTTTTTTTTTTTTTATTATTATTTAATATAGATATATAGTACAGTGGTTTTATATAAATTACATATCGGTACACAAATTATTTAAAATTGCAATCTCACCTTATTTTGTTATTTCGTAGGATTCGATCCTTGGTCCTCTGAATGTCTAGTTGCATAGGTTCGTCAGGTGCTTTATACCACTAGATCAAAGGGGACTTGCGTGTGACCGTGGATTTATAGTATTATATTGGAACTGTGTACCGTGAAATAAATGAATATTTTGTAGCTTTCTCATTCTCTCCTAAATCCTATAGATGTATGTGTTCGTCTCTTTTTATTGCCGCTTTTTCGTTTCATCGAGTTTAAAATCACAACTACGCTAAGAAATATTTCACTTCAAAAATTTATTTTATTTTTGTTCTTATAATCTGTCTGTTCGCGATAAACTCAAAAACTACTAAACGGATTTTAATGCGGTTTTCATCAATAGATAAAGTGATTCATGAGGAAGGTTTAGGTATATAATTTGTCAAGGTTTTGTGTAAATTGGTTGAAATGTAAAGGAGAAAGTCTGTATGTGGTGGAGAGCGGGCTGACAAGCGGGCGGTGTTGTTTTGTTCGTATGCAAATTAACAGATGGCGGTGGTTATAAAGGTTGGGTAACCATCCAGTGGATGGCGTTGTGTTTCGTTAGCCACAGCAACGCGTGGCTGGGTCAGCTAGTGATTTATATTTAGTAATAGATACTTACATAATATCCGAAAATATCACCATTGTGGTTACTGTTTTGAAAAGGAAAAGGAGCATAAAGGAAAACAAACACTACAATTAAAAATAAAGAAATGTCATAAAATTTTACCATAAAAATTTATTGAGACTATGAAATATAAATTCGTTTTATGTTTTAACACGTAACTAAACCTAACAATAATATTATAAAACTAATAGGATTTTTGTTTTCTGCTAATAAAATAAAATAATAAGTAGGTACATCCACTCACGTAAAGCATAACCACAATAACCTTCCTCTTACCCATCAACACGAAATAATAAATAGTTAACATTACAATTTTATATTATTAATCTTAGCTCTTTCACGTTTCCTCTTTATAGTACAAAAGCTGGGCGAAGAGAAAATGACGCAATGCTTTTTTGCTTTGACTACTATTTTACAAGTGCTGCTTACTTTAGTTATTATTTCACATATTAACAAGGAAACAACCCATGGAAAGGACACTTCTATCAAATATATATTTATATATTACCATCTTTTACCATATTGATTAGGCGCTTTTAGTATTCTCACTTTCACGGAATGATTACGCAAAAAGGTAATAAACATACGTTCCTTATCACAATAATGCTGCTTCTCTTTCTTACACATTGAATAATGGTGAGACACGCTATGAACGTATGTCTGTTTCCTCCAAAGCACTATTTTTTTTTCTTTGACGGAATCAGTCATACGTGCATTGCGTGTCTCATATAAGAAAGAGCTACAGCATTATTGTGGCAAGAAACGTACGTTTATTGTATTTTAGGACTGTCGCTATTCCGTAAACGTGAAAGTCACTAAAATAGCCTATTCGCTGAAAAATAGTAAGAAAATATTTTTAGTATGCCGGTGTTTTTGGATATTTTTAAATGATTTTTAATTAATATAATTTTTTTATTGGAATAACGTAAGGTTATACCCATCAATGTAACATATCATTCGAGAAGAAGATTATATTAATAAATCTAAACGAAACATGAAACAGGACAAGACACAGAAAAATAAAAATAAATCGAGTGCAGTTAACACGCGATAGAAGCGAAACTTTACCAAAACAATCTCAACCAATACTTGAAAAGTGAGGTCATAACCAAAGCGACCAATGACCAGACTCAGCGTAACTTGCGTTTCATATCTCAACCTAGAAGAGCCTTTAAAAGCGGCCAATGAGCGCAGTTGATGCGCTGCAGGTGCAGTTATCGTCATTTCCGTTTCATCCGGAATCCAAATCACAGCGGGTCTACAGAAGTTTCACTCCAATAAAAAAAATTAACGGTCGCAAAAACATTGGTAAATATAGGTCCCAATGGCCGAGTTGGTTATGGCGCTGTGCCCCGATAAGACAAGAGATCGTGGGTTCAAGTCCCAGTTGCGACCGTTACCTTTTTTATTTTTCTTTGTCTTGTTCTGTTTCATGATTCTTTTAGATTTATTAATATCTTATTCTTCTTCAATGATTTTTAATGTATTCAGCTCCTTGCCAACAACCAAATATCTAAACTTTTTAAAGTAAATAAAGCTTAAATTTGAAACAAATTTTATTTAAAAATATCCAAAATTTGTGTGTATTAATACATGACCGTGACAGCTCAAGTATTAAAATCAGGTTTTTGATGTTTTTCAAATGTGATTGATTACAATTATTACAAACAAACATTTTGAAAATATTCTGGCAAGTACCTACCTACAAACAAGTTTCGTTATGAAATTGAGGTTAAAAAATGTAATTAATAACCAAAACTTTCAAATGAACTTCATGTTTAATTAATAAGAAGTTTTGAATTTTCATCACTATTTAGATTAGGTATACTCATAATATTTTGTGACAAAGTTCGAATGCTTAGTTTTTGTTGATTCGTTTGAAAATTGATTTTGACATAATTTATTGGATAGGTAGACTTTTTTTGATGATAAGTTGCCTTGTGGAGTGGTTGATTTGCTTATAATTATGTATCAATTACATGAATATCACAAAACGTTTTGTGTGAATTTAAATACTTTTCCAAGAACAACGTAATATGCATGCAGTTTGAGATAAAATAGTATGGACTCTTTTATATTTACCGTGACGGGAAAAGGCAATAAACATGTTCCTTATCGCTATAATGCTGCAGCTCTTTCTTACACATTAAATAATGGTGAGACACACAAAATACGTGTGACTGTTTCCTACTAACTTACTGCTTTTTTGCGACGGGAATTGTGTTTCATTTTCTCTGTACGTGTGAGGGAGACAGCGCCGGATCTGCCATACGTTCAAAAACGTGCAAAAACCTGGCGCCAACTCCGAAGGGGCGCCGTGAGAAAATAAGTATTGTATTAAAATTTTGTTATAATATTCCCTGAATCGTTTAAAAATTACCCATAGTACGAAATAATTATTACGCTCTAGCAACACTTTCCAAAGAAACAGAATGCGCACGCATCAGGTTGGTATCAACGGCTTACGAATTTATGGTCAGTTACAGAGTTTTTTTTACAAATTCCATATATTTAGTTTAAACGTAAGCTCTATTTTTCCATATATCTTTTACCGTCTTTTACGACGAATGGGTGCGATCCAAATTCAATAACCAATCACGGCGCCGTATTTTTGTTCTAGTCAATCAAACAAACCGACGCTGACAATTTTAGTTAGCGTACGCTCGCTATTATTTTATTTTGTACGATTTAAGTCTCTAGGAGAAGGTAGTTAAAGACCATTTTCTTATGAAATCTCCAGTAAATCCCATTAACAAAAACATCGCACGGTTTGCAGGATTTGCAGGTTGCACGTGTTGACAGTTTCATCATTGATTTGACATATTATTATTTGAAGTTCGTTAAATGTATAATTAATTTCTATTAGATTTGTTATTTTACGGTGTCAGTGTAAGCGTCTTTCGTAAGCCGTTGATATACGTCAGTGTTTTTTTTTTATTCAAAAAATTAAATAAAAAAAAAATAAAAAAATTGGGGTGAACGAATTTTTAATCAAAATAAAAATGTAGGGGGGGGGGCGCCATCGGTACCTACTCCACAGGGCGCCAGATTTCGTAGATCCGGCCCTGGAGGGAGATGTATGAAAATGATTGTATGTTTCCTTTGAGGGGGTGCAGACATACGTTCACCGCTTGTCTCATTTTTTACTGTTTTATTCGTCATTTAGTGTAAAAGAAAGGCCGGCAGCATTATATGTTTATACTATATTTCATATTTTCAAAATTATCGTCCCGGCAAGTAGTATTGGTAAGGGTCTACGGAGACTTCACGGTGCGGTGTGTGAGAGAGGTGCAAGAAAATGATCACTTTTTCCTTTTGAGCCTCGATTACATTGAGTGAGTTTACAAGCTTAACTTACTAGCCGGTAAGTTTAAAATCGGGTGAATCGGCGAGTGAGATTGTCACGATAACACACAAAACTGTCTACTCGCTCAGTGGCGACAGTAGCAGCTAAAATAACGACTCCAGCGCGAAACAATTCGGTCGACATTTTGTAAAAAACTTGAGGTCGCCGCTAGCGTCACACGCTAGCCAGTAGCGAGAATAACGGCGCGAACTAATTCTGACAATTACGAAATCCGCTGTTGGTAGACCACCATCTTGAGCGTGTAACGAGTAAAGTTGACCAATTTTCAACTTTTTTCGTAGATTGTCCACAATCTGCTAGTTAGATAGTAATTCGATTACAATGAGCGAGTTTACTAACAGATAGTGAATTTCCCAGATAGTAGCTTGTAAACTCGCTCAATGTCATCGAGGCTTTACCGTGAATCGTAACGGTAAACATAAAAGCATCCATTGGATTTTCATTTATTTTCGGCGCTTTATTGAAACATTAATTTACAATTCAGATAAATTAAAATTGTTTTTAATTTAGCAGTAAACATTCATTAGAATGCGAAAATTAATTAAAACATGTCGCACAAAACTGAAAAACATAAATTTCTCAACTTTTTTGAGTTTAATGAACTATAGTTATTACTATGACTACAAGTAATATCAATAGCTGCCTTAATAATGGAAAAAATAAAACCCAATCACACATCGAAACAATCTAAGAATCTGCTGAAGGGAATGCTTCATTTGTACGGGGTACGTTATATTCATTCTTTTTTTTTAACTGTTGATACTGTTTCCAAATTCAAGATTACATAATAGACTGGTTCGAAAATGTTAACTGATAAACGTGTTGTATATTCTTGTCCAACAATTTGGCATCAATCACATTTAGCAACAAGTCCAACAATATTAGCTAGGAACATAAATAAGACAAATTGTGGCGAACAAATAAAAATTACAGTACAGAGCAACTCTCCCACGAATTCCGTCACCTTAAATCTAAACTATTTACAACATTGGATTGAGACACTAAACATGTTTTTACATTTTTTTACAATTTCAGAATGGGTAGGTATTTTATTATATAGTAGGTATACTCTAGCAGACTATTTGGCTGATTTTCTCCAAAGGTACAATACCCAAATGATAATAATTGTTTTAAAACACAAAATTTTCGAAGACAGTTCATTAATCTGACTATAGTATACTAACTAGAACAGTTTTGGCCTTTTGAAGACAGTTATATTATTTATTTTACAAGGGTTTTGCTATCTGTTAACAGCATACCTACAAAAGTAAACTTAAAAAATTCTCAATGCGATAATCTTAAACGATACTTTATACACTCGTTGTATTTTCACATTCTTTACAAAATTAGTTTTAGTCATTCACGAACGTAGCACGGGTTTCAAATATTTATCCACTCGAAGGACTTGTAACAAGGTTGGTACTTATTACCGTAATTCAAAAGACTTCTTCACGAATGTATTATGTTTTATGGGGGATACTTTTCTAAAGATTTCCAGGAGTATAACATGTCTGTTCATCAATAAAATAAAGTAGAACAGTTTTATAACATTGGTTTACTTGAAGATTTTATGCGCGAATTTATTTATTAAGATCTTCAATTTGGATGCTATTGATTGTTTGTTTTTTATACTTGTCCGCGAAAGCAACTTGTCTAAAGAATGTTGATATTCGATATTATCCAGTAAAGTAGTACGGTTGTGAGGAATGCAACCATTCATATGAATTATTGTTGTTATGTAGTAGTCCTTATATTTTGATTATCAGAAGTACAGTTTTAAATGGTTACTTCCTGCGACTATTCGAGGGTTGTTCATTTGAGTTATCTACAAAATCGGCACTGTTGTAAGGAATGCAACAATTCGAATTTGATTTATTTTGGTTATCCAGAAAGCAGCATATTATGATTCGAATAACTTATCCAAGAATGAACCACATTATTCATGGATGCGACCATTCGAAGGCTATCCACAAATATAGCACATTTAATGTACGTGGTTCGTTGAAGGTTACGACTATTCTTTTTAAATAACTTATCCACAAGAGCAGCTCGGTTGTCAGGAATCCAAACACACAAAGGTTTTTCATTTAAGTTATCCGTAAAAGGATCACGTATCCACGAATGAAGTACGTTTTTTAGTGAAATGATTATTCGAAGGCTATCCACAAAGCAGCACATTTCATCCATGATTGTAGCACAGTCAGGAATGAGAAAGATCATTCATTTGAGTTATCCATAAAAGTAGCACAGTTCAAGGATGTGATTCGAATAATTTATCCATGATTATAGCACGGTCAGGAATGGAACCATTCGAAGATTATTCATTTGAGTTATCCATAAAAGCAGTACACTTCAAGGATGTGATTTGAACAACTAATCCATGATAGTAGCGCGGTCAGGAATGCGGCTATTCGTATGGGTTTTCCACCTTGATGAAGTGGGAGCAGCCCGCCAGCCCCCAGGGGGAGAAGGGCTAGGGGCAGTCGAGCGGGGGGCTGAGTGGCGGCAGGCGCAGTCCCCCGCCTCCCCCTGCCCCGTACAGCCCCTCCAACTCCAAGCCCCCTTCGGGACTCATCTTGTCCGAGCATGCCTTGCCCTCCTGTTTCGTCATCATGCGTCTCCACTTGGCGCGTGCGTTCTGGAACCACACCTGCGGACAACATAACACAAAAGTCAGTCAGATTATATCAAGTTTATGCTAGTAGTCCACATTGGAGTCCTGTTACCAACCCCGATGTATAGCAGTAAGGCATGGAACTGACAGAGGAAGGATGAAAGTAGACTGGATGCAGTAAAAATGAGGTCCCTGCGGCAGTACATGAAAAAAAACATCTATGACCGTGCAAGACATGCGGAGATTCACAAACAATGCAAGGCTGATAAGCGTAAAGAGTAAGATTATTAAGGGACGCTTGGATAGTTTGGGCGGGTAAAGCGAATGAATGAAGAAAATAGTGGATTGAGGAGAATACACAACATGAATGTTAATAGTAAAATAAGTCGCAGACACCCGAGGAAAATATTGCACGAGCAAGTGAACGAAATACTTGAGTCCATCTCAAGAGTCAGAATAAAATTTGTATATATTAGATGAAGTATGATATGAATGAAGCAATTGATGTGTCATTTCCATGGCGGTACCCCTGAGGAGAAATAGCGCGATGGTTAGTTAGAATATTAAATATATGTACCTAAGTATGTATTTGTTACATATATATAAGTTCCTATGTTATATATTTTTTTATTATTTTTTCATATAAATTTCACACCACAATATTCATTTGCATTATCACGACCATCGTACCAGGCCAGTGCCCGTATTATGGCAGTAATAGTCAACCCTTTAAATAATAATATTATCTAAGGGGTTAACTATACCCTGTCTAAATATACCGGTAGGTACAAAACTTGGTCACCTCTTCGTCAACGAACTAGAGGACGACTGTTTAACTAAACCACCACAGGAATTTGCCACATCATTTCTATCAACCACGGTGTCGAGCATCTCACCGGAGATCTAGGAAGTTCCGTGATCTTCACCACAACATCATCATAAATTCTCCACCAGCGCCGCGCGTCCAGCACAGATCACGCCGTGATGGGACATACGTGTTACGTTTCCCACCGTGATACATACACACTACTGTCGACAAAATGTCTGTCCTTGTCTCTACCCACCATTACCCGCGTACGTATCTAAAATTGAGATTTATAAATACATCACTAAAGTATCGTTTCTGGTGTTCACAATGAAGATCTATTTCACACCCAAATATCTGGTTCTCTGCAAAAAAGAGACAGGGGTACCTACACACTGCATCAAAAATAACACATGTTCAGAAGTCAAAATCAAAGCACATTATGTTTGAGGGGATTTGCGGTTTTACACGAATCGTGAAAGATTAATGTGCGCGTATTATATATGAAGCAAAGACCAAGGAACAACGGTAGAAGACGCTTGAAATTATAAATCAGTACAATTATATCTGCGAGCAAATGAGGAAAAGTTATTTTTTCGCACACTGCCAAATTATGGCTTAAAGTGACCAATAAATATTGCGGACTTTGAGAAACTTCAAATAAATACTACAAGGCTTAACGAAACGTCAAACATTGTGGTCGGGAAATGTGACAAATAAGAACACGCAGTGATGGAAGGACAGTGGGGGATAAGTATCATTTTCCATGAGAACTTTCCAAGTTACCCATTGGACTTGTGAATTTAGGCTAAAAACAATGGTTTCATTTATGTGTAAATAAATATGTTTGTTTTTTTAATTGGAGATTTTTCTTTAATGCAAACCCATTATTGTTCATAAGGAAATATTTAAGAAATCACAGCAAAATTTAAAAAAATACGATTGCTTATATATAACGCTATATAGATAAAGCTACTTCTTTCGAGTAGCATCAGCAATAATCGATGTGATAAATAAATTATCTCTTGACAAGTAAATATTTAAGAGGGGGGGGTGAGGGTTCAACAAGGGTGGAATGTAAATAATATGATGGGGTAAGTAGTACCTAAGTAGAGGTCTCGAAAAGCTTTTTAATAAATCTTCCAACCCCCCCTCCCCCCATTTCTTCCTTACCCTCGGTATCGAACCCCCCCCCCCCCCCCCCCTTAGAGTCGAACCATACCACTTATGAAAGCTATAGCTACGCCCTTGTCTCTTGACCATGTAAAAGGGTAGTTAGTGAACTTTATTTGTTATTTATAATTTTTTTTTTTTATTTGATGAGTAAAATCTCAAATTATAATATTTAATTAACTGAAGACAATATTAGCGAAACTCAATCGGAAACCTGGAAACAGAAAAATCAGAAAAAGATATTGGCTCCGCTGGGACTCGAACCCAGGACCCTTTACGTGTTATTGCCATATTTTTTTTAAATGATAAGGGCAGGAAAAAATAGGATTGGTGCACCTCTGGATGTAAGAGTTCATCCGAGGGATGCCTAATTTGATATATGGCAGGTACTAAAAACGTGTTTCACTTCACTGTCAGTATCTAATATTCTGTAGTACATCGGAAATGCTAAATTGTAAGGAATCGAACGAAACGCACTACGAATAAGAGTATCTTTAGAATTGATTAAAAAACTGAATATTGACATAATTAAGTACCTAGCGAAGTGTACTTTTACCACAACCCTCATTAAATCCCCTACAGCTATGCGACACGAGGGAGAGATGACAAATAAGAAGTTGTCTGGAAAAATGAAAAATTCGTTCTGGTCTCAAAGTTGACATGAATGAAGTAAAAAAAAGCGCTCGGTTCGCTCACGCCGCTGGCGTGCGACAGCTCCGGTCAATTAATCATGCGCGGAATGCCCTGCGCTGAATGGGCCAGCAATTAGTGGCGCGGAGTAAACATTATAAATAAGACACCGCGACGCCCGAGACGCCCAAAGACGCCGGCGGACGCGCGTCCGACCGGCCGCGTTCTCACACTGCGAAACGCCCAGAGGCGTTCGGTATTCAGTGCACTAGATTAATGCTTCAATAACCGTTGCTAACTATGTTTACACAACAGCTGAGACAATAGCACCACATTTTTAAGCGAAATTGACTGCATAATAACGTACACACAATAACTCAAGACGGCCATTGTTTACGTAAAATCCAACATAACTAACCAATGTTTTCAGAATGGTATTTGGGATTGAGAAAGAGAAAGAAAAAAGAAATAACGGCACAGCTTAAAAATATAAAGTTGATATTTTTTAGTAGTCTAAAGGTATGCAAATGTGAATGGTAGAAGAAGTCGGGGACGCCCGAGGAAGACATAGCACGATCAAGTGAATCAGATACTTGAGACGGGCCATGTCAAAAGTCAGAATAATAGAAGAGTATGTATGAGACGATGTATGAATGTGAGTGAGGCAAAGAGTGTGTGCCAAGACCGAGTTGTTTGGCGGTCCGTCCTCTCTGCCTACCCCTGCGGGGAAACGGCGTGATGGTTAGTTAGTTAGTTAGTCTAAAGGTAGGAGTACCTATAATATACAATGCACCTTGTAGCTGTAACTCATTCGTTTCAATTATATCATATAAGTGAAATCAATAAAAAAAAATTTAAATTCTTGTGAAAACTCAAACCAGACATAGATTAATAATTCATATTATAATATTGTAATGCTAAATTTTATTTAAAAAAATCAAAGTGTACAATTCACAAACGGTAAAAGAGAAACCTTCAGAAAACTAAAGTAGACAAGAGAAGACAAAGCACCGTACAAAGAGGAGACCGATTATACTATCTCATTCTCTCTTAGGCTAAATCCTATAGATATATGTGTTTTGTCTCTTTTTAGTTTTTCGTTTCACCAAGTTTCAAATCACGACGGCGCTAAAGAAGTTTTCACTTCAAAAACTATATTTTATCCACTTTAATTCCATGCCATATCTTGTAGAGATAAAGCTATAACCCGCGGCATTACGAATTTCTACGGTCTTACATATAATATATTTCTTTTGAACACTTTAAGTTTTTACGTTTCTAAAAAAAATATATATGTTATACGGGCATTAGAATAGCGTGGTAGCCAAAAAAAAATCTGTAACCAATAACATTTTATGAAATAAAAAAATAAAAATTATTAACAATTCCCTGGATAGAAAAAAAATCGCAAAGTACGCTCCGAAAATTATTATACACAAGTTATGTGTATGAATAAATCCAAATATTTCTAAATGTTTTTTAAAACATTTCCCGCTAGATTTTTGCTCTATTTTAAACGTGTCGTGTTTTATTAAACATTTTCACAATTTTCGTTTAAATTATCGTTTTTAATATTAGTGCGCTCCCTCTGACATTCGTATTTAAATATCTTTCCTTCTTCTTTTTGAACCCTTACCAAAGGGCCTTAAGTCTTTAACCCTTTAACTTTAATGTTTTAATTCTTTTTTAATCGCAGAGATTAAGAGGGAATAACCAGACAAAACCGGAAATATGTCATTTTTAAATCAAATTTTAGACGTATTGACTCTTTTCCACAAAAAAATTATAAATTGATTTAGAAAGACTGTTCTTCTATCTATTAAATGTATGTTTTAAATTTTGAGAAAATATGTTTATTTTTAATACAATACGGTTTTACCGTTGGTCGTTGGCAGATTTGTTAAATTTTCAAACAAAAATTCGTATACAACATACATTTCAAGTCATATAATCATGCAGTAAAATAAATCAATAAATTATTTGGGAAAGGTACATTTCAGAATTTTAATTTTAGTTCAAATAAAATCCTGATAAGTTTTAAGATTTTCACGGCCAAAAGCATTTTCGTTATTTGTTTTTGGGGTGTTATGCCGTGTTGCGCTACCTCCTTCTTTAGCCAACGTTTCGGACACATCTACCGGATCTGCCGGATCTGCCCTGATGATGGACACTGCAACGATGTCCGAAACGTTGGCTAAAGAAGGAGGTAGCGCAACACGGCATAACACCCCAAAAACAAATAACGAAAATAAAATCCTTACTGAAAATACTTCAGTTTCTTACGAAAATGCTTTTGGCCGTGAAAATCTTAAAACTTATCATACTTCAGTTTGTCTATTTATTTACCTACGGTCTTACAAAATAATATATTTAAAAAAAAAAATGCATTGTATTTTGCTTAGCCATTATTGAAAAATTATAAATACTTATGATCAAAAAATAATTACAAAAAGTACATAATTTTAATGGTTTTATCATCGCAAGTTTGAGCATTTTTGAATGTAGGAATTTACCAAATCAAATTTTGAATGAAAAAAATCGGTATTGAGTTATTATGTTAAAATGCTGGTATGAATAATCGTTCTCATCGGAACCGCCCTGTACAGTTGCAAGGGTACGATCGCAAGATCATCGTTCGACGAAATTTAAATTATCGGCCGCTCGTTAATGGCTCTTAAACGTCCTCTACTTTTCTCATCATTCAGTACAGTATTTATGTTTAATAGTATGTTTTACTATTAAAAACTACATTATACCGATTTTAATTTGACCCCGTATCTCATCCCAGTGTAGAGATTATGCCTAAACCCTTTTCTCATCAGTTAAAGTCGCCTCTAATGAATTTACCTGAAAAACTGAGTTTTCATGTGAATGTTATTGTTTTAGTTGATTAATCAGAACTCCACTTTATTTCCAAACCACAAGAGCTTTCACGGCGCGCTCCAGTAACATTTTATTTCCACCGCCATGTTTTATGATTCATAAAAATGTGTGTTTTATTGGTTTGTGTAAATTGACTATGTTATAATATTACATTGAGTATGCTGTTTGCGGGCGACAACTTTTCGTTGTAATAACTTTGGTGATAGCATGAAGGATAAAAATAGCTGTGTTTTTTGCAGCCACGAGTAATTCTGCAAGTGTTACCAATAATAGGTTTTCCAAACATATAGATGTCGTTTTTTATTCGGGGAAATCGATCTAATCGACGCACAGGCTTCGGGTGGGATTGCTACCCTTGTTCTACCGGTATTTCAATGTTAGATCTCTGATTAACTAGCGTCATTGATCCCCTAGGTACTGGTATATAGTCATAGCAACATATGTACACGGTTGACGTTTGTCATATGAGAACGAGTCGCTTCTACGACTCGTTCTTGAATTCAACAGCTCGGTTGTGGAACGATTTGCCGGTCTGTGTTTCCTTCTTCCTATAATATGGGTCTCTTCAAGAACAATGTCCATTCCTTCCTATAAAAATAAAAAAAAATACAAGTGTGCAGTTCACAGGCGGTATAAGTGAAAACTTCACAAAACTATAATAGACTAGAGTGGGGAGACTCCAAAGTAACGCACAAAGAGGAGACCGATTATTCTACCTAATTCCTATACATAGCAGTGGTGGTCCGTGAGTTTTCAGTGAGCTAGAGTGCTAAGATTGAAAAATATAACGTTATAAATGTTGTTGCAGCCGAAAATGATTTTATTTTTTTTTAATTTCAATATTTTGTATGAAGATTTTTAGGATTCTTTCAGTTTGGGGATGCGCCGCATCCACATTTCAGTATAGCTTCATACAAAAAGTTGAAATTTTGAAAAAAAAAATCGTTTTCAGCTACAACTTACATCAGCAACGTCGTATTTTCCAATTTTAGCACTCTAGCGCACTGAAAACTCACGGACCGCCACTGATACATGTTTTGTCTCTTTTTAGTTCAAATCACCGAGTTTCAAATCACAACAGTGCTAAAGAAGTTACGCTTAAAAAAAAAATTCGAGTATAGTTTACACGCGGTAGAAGCGAAACTTTACAAAACAATTTCAACCAATACTTGAAAAGTGAGGTCATAATCAAAGCGACCAATGAGCGCAGACCTAGCGTGATTTCCGTTTCATATCTCAACCAATAGGAGCCTTTAAAAGTGACATCATAATCAAAACGACCAGTGAGCGCAGTTGATGCGACGCAGGTGCAGTAATCGTCATTTCCGTTTCATCCGAAATCCAAGTCACGGTGGGGCTATAGAAGTTTCATTTTAAAAATATATACCATCACATGAAGATCGTATGTTTAATTCGTTTTAACAAGGAAAATTTCATGTCGCTAACCCACCAATTAGATTAAGAATAACCACAATAATACCCCTTTGTCAGTTTGGAGGACAAAAAAGCCTTAAATGTAGGTACAGTAAGAAAATAATTATAACTTTGTAGGGATTAATTTGCTTTATGTTTTTCGTGAAAAACATTTAATAATTAGGAAAACAGTTTAAAGTTAATACTGCTTAACTAACTAACTAACGAACTAACCATCACGCCGTTTCCCCTCAGGGGTAGACAGAAAGACGTACAGCCAAACAATTCGGTCTTGGCATACACCCCATGCCTCGTTTACGTTCATACATCGTCTCATGCATACTCTTCTATTATTCTGACTCTTGACATGGCATTGGTCGTGCCATGTCTTTCTTGGGCGTCCTCGACTTCTTCTACCATTCACATTTGCGTCATATACCTATTCTCCTTACACTCCTTTCCTCGTTCATACCAAATTCCCAAACCATCTGAGCGTCCCTTTCTTAATTTGAATCATTGCGCTTACATCAACCTTGCACTCTTTGCGCATCTCCACATTTCTCACACGATCATACAAGGTTTTACCACACATTCGCCTCAGGGATTTCATTTCTACAGCATTCAGTCTACTTTCATCCTTCCTCTGCCAGTTCTTAAAAAAAATGTTTGTTAATAATAATCCAAAATTTGAATCGCCAATCATTTTTATGTATTTCTAACGGTGTTCGTTCAAAAGGTAAATTTCTGGTAATTTAGGCAAACAAAATCTGCGTGTGTTTCTAAATCGGTCAAAATGTGGTCAAAAACGCTCCAGTGGCTAAATAGGAATCTTTTATTTTCATGGATTCATGTGAGCAAAACTGGATCCTACGCTCTACTTGATAAACCTTTCTTTCCCTAAAAATACCATCTACACAGCATCCCCAAAGATGGCATAGGCCATGGGGATTTTTTATAATGCACGTCCTTTTTATTTTTTAATAAAAAGGACGTGCAATTTGTTGACTGATATACCACTACTAAAACTGACACGAGTGGTTAATCCCTTAGTCCCGGTAAATAAGAGTTGAAGAAAAATAAACGTTTCTTCTGAATTGATATTTGACGGGGTTCCATGACTGTTGATACGCCAACAGTTGCCTCCCGGTATGCTTACGAGTATATAGTCGGTTTAGAGATACGGTATACCTAGGTGGATGTAACGCCGAATAACTGAAGTATAAAACATATTTCCATTCAAATGCATCAAGGAAAAAATTGCTTAATTATAAACTGTGTATACCAGTACATAAGTACAAAAAACGACAATGCGCATGAATTTGTTTGATATTCATACCAACTTATGACGCCGGGGCAATACGGAGTGGATTTCTTAATTAAAAAGAGACTAGTGGATAAAATAATTCCAATTAAAGGAGTCACAGAAAGAATAGCTATCTTAAACATAATTACTACTGGTCAACCATTCAAGCACATTCGCCTACAGAATCAAACAAAAAAGAAGATATAGTAAAACAGAAATAAAAACAGAACTCAATTCAAACAGGTACATTCTGTACTTCGAACACTAAATTGGCGATGGACTGGATATTATGTTGAGAGAAAGGTAAGAGAAATGGACCAGAATAGCAAAAGAGTGGTATCCAAGAGACGGTAAAAGAAACAAAGGTGGACAAACGAAAAGATGGAAAGATGATCTAAAAAGGGTGGCTGGTCCAGAATGGATCAGAGTTACAAAGGATAGAGAAAAATGGAAATCTTTCGAGGAGGCCTATGTCGAACGACAAGCTGTTTCTAAAAATAACGACCCGAACGCTGATAATTTAGAAAAATATAAAAAAAAAATTATTAATTAGATTAGAAAAATGTTTGCGCAATTCAAACGCGGTAGAACTGAAACCTTTCAGAAAACTAAAGTGGACAAGAGTGGGGAGGATCGAAGCACCGCAAAAAGTGGAGACCGATTATCGGACTATGTCATTCTCTCTTTTTAGTCTCGCTATTTTTCGTTTCATCGAGTTTTAAATCACAACGGTGCTAAAGAAGTTTTCACTTCAAAAAATTATAGTTTATAGTAAATATCATTTCGGGGGGCCAAAGGTCGGTGAATCAACTGTCGGGTCACCCTTCTGAATTGATATTTGGCAGTGATATCTCGGTTGTCTTGCTAATCTTTACATTTTACTCCTAAACCTGGGAAATCTGTGATGAAGCGAAATGGGTTCAAGTGCAAAGCGTTCATTTCTGATTGGTATTCGTAATGGCAATAGCAGTCCCGTCTGAGCAGTGTGCAGTGCGCATTGTAAAAGGAAGCAGATCTCGCAAGATACGCTCGGCGGACGAATAATGGTCGGGGTTTTTGCTTTTCCGTTGTTTTGTCCCCGCGCGGGCCAGAGCGGTGCGGTGTCGCCGCTGAGCGGGCCGCTATAAATTGCTCGAGCGTATAAATCCACGCCAGCCCAATTATACGGAGTTATGGGAACATCGGCGGATGCGCAGCTAAGCGGGGCTGCGCCTTCTGTTCTCCCGATCTCTCGCCCGCTGTCTCCCTCCACATGACCAGACTGAATTTCAGCCAGGTACCTACTTACCTACCCGGAGTACTACTTTCAGCCGTTTCGGGAACGAGCGCATTTTATGAACCGTTTTATCATATTGTCGATTACAACACTGTTAAAACTCGTTTATGGTCCTGCCATTAAGAGATCCGTCGTACAGCCAAAGTAAGAATATGCAATGGTCACAATAAACTATGGAGTTCCGCAGGGATGCATACTAGGACCATTACTGTTTCACATTTACATCAATGATGTTTTGCAATTAGATTTAAAGGGTGATTTTTTTATACGCAGATGATATAATAGATCAAATATATATGAAGAATATCCACAGTAAAAATATATGTGAAAATAAAACTATTAACGTTAGGAAAACTGTGTGAATACAATATACTCGTATGTATGCGTATATGCAAAATAAATAATAAATTCGTACATACAAACACAGAATTCTTTAAAACGTCCCATTTACACAAGCACTTTACAAGACAACAAGATAACACACATTTAAACACCATCACAATCACATCCCAAACAGACGACCCTTTTCTACGGGATGTGAGTTAAAATTATGATATGAGACCTTTCACCAAACTTTGCAAATTCCTGATTGCTGCCTCTTTGCGTGTGATGGCAGTGTACCTATGTAGTTGTATTAACATCTCTTTTTGGGCCGCATGCAAGAACACTCGTCGTTTTTAAAATTAGGAAGATTTTTTATTGTGAAAATCGCACAAGTGTAGCAACTACTCCCAACTTTGGGACTATGGCAGGTCCAATCGGAGTACGTTGTAAGGCTAAATTTAGTGTGGAAGGGAATGAGATGAATTTCTTGCAACCGAAGTTTCGATTCTGGATGGTGATATTTCATCGGGACGATACTTCGAGTATCTACAAATGCAGAGATGTTATAACGCATCCATCAACAGAATGCATAAAGCCATTTTTGTTCTTCTTATTGATAAAATTTATTAAAATGAACGCTTGTAAGCAGCGATAATTTGCAAATAGTTGATCGAATAATCATCGCTTCACACCTTCTTAATCGACCAGTGGGGTGCGTTGCTCTATGACCAAGTTTAAGAATTAATTGCGCATTTAATATTTTAAAATTACCATTTTATTATCATATTCCACTGTGTTATAGCCAAATGAAGAAATGATTATTTTCCTTACTAAATTTACGAAAAAATAAAACATTTTGATTAGAAATTTGTCGTACTTAGGTATCTTTAAATTTATTTTTATGTGTTTTTATTTTGAACTTAATGAGTATAACCTCAAATTGTAATATTTCATTAAGACAACATTAGCGAAACTCAATCGAAAATCGGAAAAAGATGCGGTCACGGCTGGGTCTCGAACCCAGGTATCCATTATCAGCACTCACTATCTAGATCGCATTTAGTGCTGGTTGAATCTTGCAATCATACATAAAGATAGCAGCCAATAAAAATACGCGTTTAGAAAAGGAGGAAAAAATTGGTGATTCTTAGTTGAAGTATAATTCAGATATAAAAATTTCCGAAAAATCCCTATCATCGAATGAAATGGTGCAACATTAGCCGGAATGCCGAAGATCCTGGGTTCGAGACCCAGAATCTCAAATTTTTCTGTTTCAGATTTTCTATTAAGTTTCGCTAATATTGTCTTCATTAATTAATTTTTTTATTGTACATCTTTCTTAGGCACAGTTTTTCAGTCTTCGTGGACTGCACGTCACTACAAGATACGATATATAGGTCGCACAATAATGTGCCAAACAGCTTTGGGCAATAAAATGTTCCTATTTTCCAATAGCAAATAATGATCGTTGTGAACACTCAATATTATTTATCAAACACCCAAATTGTAATCTTATCTTAAACGAACGTTTTACAAACCGAACAGCAATTAAAAAAAATCAAAACTTTTTTATTTTTATTTAACGATATGTAGTAAGCTTTAAAAAAAAGAAGATCTGCAAGGAAGATATGAAATAATCTTAGAGGGAGCTTATATTAAAAAAAAACTGATAATAATTAATGGAAAGTTGTGAAAATATTTAATAAAACACGACTCGTTTAAAATAGACCAAAAATCTTTACCTAATTTAATGAAACACTGAATGGGGTATTTCCACAAGCGAGGAATTCTGTTGAAAATGTACGGAATATTTAAAGATTATTTTTCTGATTTTAATAATCCTACTAAAAATGTTTGATTTTTATGTTTTCATTCAATATTATTGATTTTAAAAACGATCTAAAACTGACCAAATCAAAACGGCCCATGGTTGGGGAATGGGTTTGTGACGTCACAAGTGTCGCTAAGCTGAACTAGCATAAATAAACACTGTCAGTGAGCGTCCTCACTCATGACGTCACACGATAGCCACGCCCCAAAATATCGTTTTAGCGGTAATTCCAAAATGGAAAACTTTGACTCACTGTAGAAAATTTATTCGTCAACATAAAAATAAAATAAAAATGCTGTAATCATCGTAATTTTTTGCTTAATTTTTTTAAGCAATAAAAAAAACACGTGGAAATACCCCATTTGTTCGTATCTATAACATGTTAAACAAAACCACAAAATGTGTTTTTAATAATTTTCGGAGCATATTTAGCGATTTTTTTTCTGTCGAAGGAATTTTATATAATTACCGTTTTAATAACATACATTTATTTAAAAACTTGTGTTGAGAGTAATCTATATACATAAAATTCTAAAAATGTTTGTATGTATGTCCGCTATGCGTTGCTAAGCATAGGAAATGTTTGAAACTTTCAAAAATACCTTCTTTAAACCTCCGCGAAGGTTTCTGGATTGTTACAACCACATGACAATACACCAGAAAAGTTTTTTAATCATTACAAAAACTATTGGAAAATCTGTCAAAAATGTCAAAACTTGAGAATGCTATTTTGCAAAACAATTATTGTTAAATCAAAATTCTATTTTCGAACATTTTTAAATGAACGGATTTATTTGAAAATTTGAAGTAGGTACTTGCCTCATACTTTTAATCGAATCAAGAATTATAGATATTTAAAATAGGTACCTATGTTGGTTACCAAAATTGATTGATTATTCGTATTAGTGGAAACAATTGAAAAAATTTCTTTATTAGTGGCATAGCAACGCATGCCGGGAACTCGCTAGTACATTATAAATCTGTAGAAATTAGGAATGCTAAAAATAATAAAATTCCCTAAAGTTTTGCGCTATTATGGTGTATTATTATTTTTCTTCGCATTCTTATACTTACATTATACATCATCAAACACTTTCAATTCATAATCTTACTACTAATAAGTAATAACAAGTATTGAAAAACTGAACAACGCAATGGAAATATATTTTATATGCTGCAAAATTAATAGTGACATTCGCAACACCAGAACAAGAACGCAAACATATTTACTGGCATGAAAAAAATATTGTGTATTAATATGTACCTAGTACCTACTTATCCGTTTCTAATCCGATTGGAATAGAGCATTGACCCCTCTCCAAGGCCCACTTTTTCAAACTCAAAAATAATATAATTTATTACCGTGAAAGAAGTTTATTGGTTTTATTATCTTAGCTAAGCCGAAATTTCAAATGAAAATATTTTTTCTATTATTAAAAAAATAGAGTGTGCAATTCACACGCGGCAGAAGTGAAACCTTCAGAAAACTTAAGTAGACAGGAGACTACGAAGCACTTTTTTTATCAATGTTAAGAATGATTTTTTTTTACACGAATAACGCACAAGAGTCCCAACTGCTCCCGTCTGGAGCCAGTGGGACTATGGCATCCCCAATTGGGGTATGTTGTGAGGCTGGAGGTAGAGGGGAGGGGAAGGAGATAGGGAAGAGGAAGGTGGGGAAGTACCTGGCTATTCAGATCTGGTCACTAAACACGGTTAAAGCCATTCCAAGCAACGTTTCAATTCTGAATTGTGGTCTTACGCAAGGGCGATACTGAGTGTGTCTTACACTCTGGAACGTGTCGCAAATATACTATATATTATTTTTAATTATTAATTTGTGAAATAACACAAATTTAAAAAAAGAAAATTTATTTTCAACGCTGGGATTCGATCCAGCGACCTTCGGAGTGCTAGTCAAGTCAAGAGCCTTACCGCTGGACTATGCCGGCCGTCATTTTCAATTTCTTATTTTGATCGTCGAATTTCATTGCACCTTTTTCTACACATTTGGTCATCTTATTAGTATTTATATTTTATTCTTCGGAATCGCTGGATGCCGCTTTCTTTTCTGTTTTCTCTTTCTTGTTCTTTTGGGAATGGTTTGCAGATTAGATATTGATTTTACAAAAAAAATTCCTGTGTAACGGACGATTGCATTTTTCTCTCGAATTTTATACCTAATTATCACAAATTAAGAAGTATTTTTTTAGTTTGAATAGTAGTCGTTTATAATATAGGTCTGAGAAGAATTTTTCGTTCCCAGGCGGGTAAGAAGAATTTGAGGCTGTCATCATTTCACTGAGAAACGGACAAAATTATTTTTCAGTATTTGAACAGGTAGTATGTACCCTCCGGCGGCAGTTACTCCCAAAATGTGGGAACGTAAACTTACTAAGAAAATTGAAAGTTTTTGTAATAACTAACATTAAATTGCAAGTTAAAAATTTAAGTAAACACAGACTGTGAGATGACATGAACGATACCCGTCAGATCGTAAAACTAACAGATATGTAAGAATATTTATTTAAAAATAAATTGTTTTACTCAATATCATAAAATTTTGTATCAGCAAGCTTTTCATAAAATGAAGACGGTCATTTTGAATATTAATAATTTCAAATTTGGGAGGCGGGTAGGGGTACCGTCGGGAATCATTTATTGGATAACCAACTGCAGTAGCTTCTGCAACTGCAACCTCAACCAAATGCGTACCCCAAGTGGTTCGCTACGTTTGGTGACTTAGCAGGAGTGCCCGGGTTGATGGGGTTGAGGTTTGTCTAGGTCTTGGTGGCGAACGCGTCTAAACTACTATTGCGTTGCGGGTCGGACCTGATTGGTTAAGACGTAAGCTAGACCTCTCCAGTCGGACTCTTTCAACCCATCGTCTTCCACCGCAGTGGGAGGGATGAATTCATACGTCCGTCACTACTGGGCACATTGACCCCAGATTCATACACACCCCTAATACCTTTTTTTCCTTTCCAGAACTTCCTCTCCTTCTTTTTTCTAAAAAGACCACCCCATGCTGTGATTGCTGTAAGGCTGAAGGTAAATGGGGAGGAGATGGAGATGAAGAAGAGAAAGGTGGGGATGTACTTGGCTATTCAGCCGAGCGATTCTTGTGGGATCTCTTTTGTAAGATCTCCGGTCAGATATGTGTGATTTTCGACGGATGTCAATTGCTTTTTCTATGGCCAGCCTCGCCAATTTGTGACAGCTCACAGTTGAAATCTGACGTCAGCCCATAGAAAAACCAAATAATAGCCTTAGAAAATCACACGATCTGACAGGAGATCTCAGAAAATCCCCAAAAGATATAGAATCGCTCGGCAGATCTGGTTACTAAACGCGGCTAAAGCCATTTCAAGCGATGTTTCAATTCTGAATG
Organism: Limnephilus rhombicus; assembly: GCA_929108145.2. Taxonomy (NCBI): domain Eukaryota; kingdom Metazoa; phylum Arthropoda; class Insecta; order Trichoptera; family Limnephilidae; genus Limnephilus; species Limnephilus rhombicus. The sequence goes on from OV815275.1 coordinate 11,796,136, forward strand.
TTGGTCTTTCATAGCCATTTCAAGCGATGTTTCAATTCTGAATGTTGGTCTTACACCAGGGCGATACTGAGAGAATCTTCCAATCTGGAACGTGCCGCAAATATACTATATAGGTATTACACAAATTAATCAAATAAAATTTATTTGCCCACGCCGGGAATACGAGTCGAAAATCTTGCCCCTCCACCACGGAGACCGTCAGTAGTTTATGACTGTTTGTTTTGTTCAGAGGGTGATTTTAAGAGTGATTTAGTAATATCAAACATTAAAACAATGTTACAAAAATGATATTTTATATAACAGGAATCACTTTTAATGCAAAAAAAAAATTAAAAACACTTAACATAAAATGTATTCCTTTTTTATATATCGATCGTCCAGTTGATTAGTCAGACATCTCCAAAAATTGAAATTCGAGTTGCGTGTGCAGTTATATGTAAAAGTGTACCCTCTATCTTGTGGATTACTCATAAATACCATTAAACCAAACTATATCGTTAAAAAATATTCTACAGTTACTTAAATGTTTATTATAATTATTTGTTTATAGTATTCTGCAGGATAAACATATGTTTATCCTGAAGAAGAAACCATGAGTTTCGAAAAATGACGTCGATTATTTTTGTGGCGAGCCAACACTCGGGTACGTACCTACTTAAGGGATGTATCTGTGCAACACGGTAACATCGCCGCCTGGTACAACTGAGAACGGAACACGAAGAAATACTTACCTACCTGCGCTGAAATATTTGGCATCTCGGCGCACTTTATGGAAAGTACCGGAGCATTCAAATTCCCTGTACATTAGGCGTTAGAACTATTGAGAAACGTATCGTATTCTCTCGATGTTACCAGTACATTACATGTGATATTATTAGCAATAGATATAAATTTATCAATAATATGTAATTTATTCAATTACTCTAGCATCAAACCTTGAAAAGATTGATTTCTGAGAAAAAGTATATCATCGTCGTATCTACTCCAGTTTTACAATCTCTGGATCGAAAATTTTGCCCAGTCATCTCGCGTCATCCGAAAGGCCACAATCATCGTAATTTTTTTTTAAGGTATTAACGATAAATAAAGTTAATGATCGGTTAGCGATGTTCCGTAATGCGCAAGGGTCGGACCTCTCCGGATTGAGTTATATTCAGATACTCGCCATCATTACTGAATTTGTCTACAGGTGTCAATAAGATAGATTATTTATTATATTCCTCGTGGATAAATAATATTACCGGAGGATGAAGCTCGACGGTAGTTAGAGAAACCTTCACTAATTGAATACCGGCGATATATGTACTCGTTTCATCGACAAGGAATCATTATCGAAATAAACGATAAAAATTTCAAAACACTTTATTTTTTATATTGACTCCACACAGAGGAGGATATGGGTACCGCTGACTTTACCGGTGACTTAGCAGGGGTGTCCGGGTTTGCGGCGGATGCGTCCGCCCACCTTATGCGTGGCGGGCCAGATCAAGAGAGGCTTGTTGAGGGAGGCCTTTTAACCTCACTCGACCCATTGCCTTGAACCGAAGTTGAAGGGATAGATCCATGCGTCCGTCACTCATGTACACACTGACCCCACAGATTCCTACTCACCCCTCATACCTACTTCCTTCCCGGATCCTCCTTTCCTTCCTTTCCTTAAAAAGACTCTCCACACAAAATCCTCTGAGATGACACAGACCATGAGAAAAATAATTCCCCTCAGAGCCTACGCCATCTTTGGGGAATCTGTGAGGAGAGTCTTTTGAGGAAAGGAAGGAGATAAAGGTCTGGGACTTAAAATGAATGAGGGGTGAGTGGTCTGGGGGTCAGAATCTATGGAAGTGAATATTCAAGATGAATTCATCCCTGCCATTGCAGTGCAAGGCGATGTTCCGAGAGAGCCCAGCTGGATTGCTCAAAAGGTCTCCCTCAACCAGTCTCCTCCGGCCTGCCTCGCAGCTGTTGGGTAAATGCATCCACCACCAAGGCCCGGATAAACCTCACCCCATGAACCCGGGCAAGAAAACGTGGCGATCCACTTTAGATGACCTACAACAGTAGCAACCATCCCGAGGCGGCGGTACCCATAACCACCAAATTGAAAATAACGAAATGCAATTTTATGATGTATGTATCTACAATAATCGCTATTATTTTTTTGTGCATAAGTAGTACAAGTCAAAATGAAGTTCAAAATTTCAAATTAAACAATAACACCTAAATTAAAAAGGTAAAGAAACAATAAATAAATAAATATATATGGGTTATCGTATCCCATAACTTTGTCAAAACTAAAAGATCACACGGATGGCATTTCTAAGGTGTCACTTACATCATATTTTAATGAAAACGGTCACTTAAATGGAATGAAAACAATAATGTTGTGATCAAAACGGTTTCTATCATATGTATTTCATAATTATTTGATAGTCACTTAAATATTGCATAAGAAAGATTCGCTCTAATGTAATCGCTTATAAATCATTGTTTTGTTTCATTTTTTATTTTTTACCCATATTTAAAAAAAAAACCTAAGGACATATATATTTTATCTATTGTTGAAAATGGTATGAACTAATGATATAATGAATGAGAACATTTTGTCTGATCTCTCAACACTTTGTTATTAATTCATATATTTTTATCACTTATTATTTTCTCTGTTTATCATTTTATTCTTAAATTTTATTATTTTGCTTTTACTTAACTGTTTTGCACGACCGATATTTGCGTGTGTTATTTTTATTAAATTATGAAATTATTAACCCCGATAGAGGCGAACCCTAGTGGGGTTAATAATTACATGCTGAAAATATATGTATATAAATTGTGAAGAAGCAATAAATAAATAAAAAATAAATTACATTCTAAATTTTTTTTTCGTTATTTGTTTTTGGGGTGCTAAGCCGTGTTGCGCCACCTCCTTCTTTAGCCAAAGTTTCGGACAGCGTTGCAGTGTCCATCACCAGGGCAGATCCGGTAGATGTGAGTCCGTCACATATACCGGATCTGCCGGATCTGTCCTGATGATGTACACTGCAACGCTGTCCGAAATGTTGGCTAAAGAAGGACGTAGCGCAACACGGCATAACACCCCAAAAACAAATAACGAAAATACTTTTGGCCGTGAAAATCTTAAAACGTATCTGACATTCAAAATGATACACCAAAAAAACAATTCCTTACAAGCCTGTAGGTACAGGTAGGTAGGTATACGTCAAACGTAAACGCGTCAACGCAAATATGACTAAATTATGAATAAATAATATTCAAATAAATGAAGACAATATAAGCGAAACTCAATCGAAAATCTGGAAACAGAGCGCGTTTGCCCGGAAAGCAAGAGGTCCTGGGTTCGAGTCCCAGAGGAGTCAATATGTTTTTCTGATTTTTCTGTTTCCAGATTTTCGATTGAGTTTCGGTTATATTGTCTTCATTTATTTAAATATTACAATTTGAGGTTTTACTCATAAAGTTAAAATAAAAAATAAAATAATATTCAATTACCTAGTCGAATTCGTTCATGACCATTTAAGGGGATACTTAAAATAATTCATAATCTGCTCTTTCGAAGATGGCGCGAGTTTAATTATTTCAGGGAAAAACACTTTTTGCAAGACGTGCTTAAAAATATTAAGATGAATTATTTGTTTACGCCCGTACATACGCAAACTTTATATTAATAAATAGTTATGTCTATAAACAAACGCAATTCTGATAAAAAGGCATATATTATTAGGTGTATAGTATTCATATACTTATTGCGTATGTACGGGCGCAAACAATTAATTCATCTTAATATTTTAAAGCGTAACTTGCAACTCGAATTCAACTTAATGAAACTCACGCCATCTACGAAAAAGCAGAATATGAATTCTTTTAAATATAACCTTAAAGCCTCTGCAATTTGCGTATCTACTGATTTATAACATATTTCTCTTGAAGACTTTCAATTTTTAAGTTCCTTAAAAATATATACAGGGTGTCCGGGGGTAAAGTGTATTAACTTCGGGAGGTGATCCTACATGATAGTACAAGTAAAAAAAACCTTTTTTCGAAATTTCAACTTTTAGGAGTAGTTTTCTGGTAAAAAGATAAAATTAGACCGGCGGGCGGCATTATTATTTTCCGCTGTTGCCGAATCCCCGCTCCAAGCGCTCAGTGTCAGTGTTGAATTCGAATGTAACAATTTTATTCGCGTAGTAGTGTTTCACTTTAAAAACTTTATTGTTGTTAGTCAAAACTTGTTGATTAAGTGTGTCTTTATCTAGTGTGTATTTATTAAGACTGAATTGTTATGAGATTCGCTAAAGACGTAATATTTCTATCGATAATCATGTTGTAGTAATAATTACCCAATCTGCCAAAGCTGCAAGTAATTTGAAGGAACAACTTCATTCAGTGCGAGACTTTTATCAGACTTTTGTTTATTTAGTTGTAGACTTGCCTAATTGTGTTTATTTGTGCGTAATTTTGTCACTGAATTATTGCGCCAATACCGCGTAATTTTGTTATTGAATTATTCGGTCAATGCCTTACTTTACCAACAAAGAACGGGCAGACATTCATTAATGAGATACGCCACAACGTACGAATTGATAATAATATTACTTTACATTTACATGCTTTCTTACAAACTGAAGGTGGACATTTTGAAAAATTGTTAAACTAGTTAAAAGCGATGACATTAGCTAAGTGTTTAATTAGTTTATAACAATTTAATTCAAGTTAAAAGCGTGCCTTCAATTGTTATTTAAGTGCAGTAATCTTTTTAAATTTGGTTTACATCAAATTCTCGGTCTTGTTATTGTTTACAAACGGTTTCCATGGATACAGGTCAAATCACACCAAGCAACGTAGCAACTTTGTTGGGTAAGTGCTACCTTACAATAAGGATTTTTAGAAGGTATCTCTTTTTGTACGGGAAAAAAAAGTTGGAATTTCAGAAAAAGTTATTAATCTTTTTTACTCCTACCATAATGTAGAATCACCCCCCAAAGTTAATGCACTTTACCCCCGGACACCCTGTATATTATTTCTTAAGATAATGTCTGTACATTTGTTGAGCCAAAACGGTAATTATATGAAATTCCCTCGATAGAAAAAAACGAGTGTCCTTTAGACCACACGATTGAATTAAAACTTCACTAACTTATATCTCCTTCTCAACTTCCGTTCGCCTCGCCCGACCGTTCGCCTCGCTCGATCACACTTTTCGTAACGCTCTCGTCACGCATTCACCAGCTTACTCCCCAAGTCAAGCGTGCGTATAGAAGTTTTACTTCAAAAATCGTGAAGTAATCTCCGAAAATTATAAAAAAACACATTTTGTTCTGTTATTTAACATGTTATAGAAATGTAAAAAATTCGCAGTGTATCTATTATAATCGTTTTTTTTTATATTAGCGCGCTCCCTCTTACATTCGTATTTACACATGTCCCTATCGTCTTCTTTTTTAACACTTAGTACCTACCAGGACTTTGATCAGTTTTCGTGCAGTATCTAGTTGGTAATATTATACATCTTTTGTTTATTTTTTAAGAGTGCTCTAAGAAAAGCTCGAATACAAATTTAGTAGTTAAAAATCCTTGTCTTGAACCGAGTAATAAAGACGACTGAAGCAAGATTAGTTTGTCCACGTAGTTTAATGGTACCTAAAGGTATTAACAGTAGGTTACGTCAGATTGGATTCCCGCCGCAGAGCAAAAATATTATGAAAGTGCCATCAACTGTTTTTAGTTTCTAATAAGAACGCTTCACGAAATTATAACGATCGTTTTAATACTCGCACAAAGGTTAGCACAACTAACGTAAGAAACATTATAAGTACCAGTTTTAAGTTTTTCTTTTATGCGGGTTATTAAGGAAAGTACCTACTTGCTTACTTTAACCAGTGATTCCTGTCATTATTTGGAGTAAAAAATGTAAATGAAATTTGGTTTTCGGTGACTTTTACTATGACTTTTTTTAAATTTTCTTTTTCTTTAAAGTCGTCACTGGCCACTCAACCGAGTAATCGTCCAACTTCTTACCCCACCCCCAACTTTCAAACACCTACTCTTTTTTATGTTTTGTGAAAACAAAAGAAAAAACTTCAAAAATGTCACCGGAGACCAAAACCAAAGGATCACTGGTAAAAGTAAGTCAAGATGTCCCTTAACACCTGTATAAAAGAAAAACTTTAAATTAAAACAGAATTCTGCAAATTAAACATGATAACAATTAATACGACAAAAAACGCAATAAAGGATTGTTAGAAAAGTTGTCAGAGAATGAAAGTGATGAATTAGTTGCTTCATTCAGGGCGTGCAGCGACTTTTTCAGCAAATGCTTGAAAGATTGTTGTACTGGCAAATGTTTGGAAGCTAATTGTACTGGCGAAATGCTAAAAAAAAGTCACTGCAAAACTGAATACATTTCACAAAGCAGCGCACATATATGTAAATTTGTTAGATTTTTTGAATGTGTTATTTGTTCACCTGTAGCACGCGTTTGGGGAGTCCCGTCTTCTGTGATAGCTGCTTGAGGTCTTTGGCGTCGGGATTGTGGTTGATAGCGAAGTAGGACTTCATGGTGCGCAGCTGGTGGTGCTTGAAGCTGGTCCGCATGCGCTTGGTGCGCGAGCTGCCGCCCAGTCCGGAGCCCGACCGGCTGAAGCCCATGTCTAGATATTCCGTATTCAGATCTGAGGAAGAACACCACGAGGTCGTTGTTTAAATCGGTCATACACTTGCTCAACACAGTCTTCTGGTATTGGGAACCTAAAAACAATACATTGTCACGCAATTTTATACAATATACATCCAGCAAATTTAAGAACAACTCAGAGCTACGCAAGTAAAATGGAAATCATCAGAACATAGGAAACTGTACAGACATAGAAGGCCCTGAGGAAAAAAATATGGCCTATGTCAGCTTTTGTGAGAAAAAGTAGGAAAGAAAAAGGTGTGAGTGGGTACGAATCTGGGGGTCAATGTATCCAGGGTTCATAGGGCGAGGTTTGTCCAGGTCTTGGCGGCCGATGCGTCGCAGTAGGTGGACAAATGTATCCGCCGCCGAGATCTAGGCAAATCTCACCCCGTGAATCTGGCACCAAACACCACTTGGAGCGACCTATGGCAGGGGAGTTGATTATCGATTAAATGGTTCCCTGTGCTGCAGTACCAAAACCCGCATCCCAGAGTGTTTTTCTACATTGTTTGCTTTCATTTTACTCCACATGACTGAAGGCAATAAAGCCAGATAATGCACGTTTTTAAATTTTATCATAAGTACCTACCTACTTACATTTAATCGTGTATGGATAAAATCTACCATGTACCTCGCATCCAAAAAAATTAAACTGGTGTTAATAAAATTAACTCAGTAGTTAAATTTTGTACCCTGATGATGCTTGTATTAAGCGCAACCGATCGGTATTAATAAATTAAATGAAATTTCGTGGTTATAAACAAAGTTATTGTTTTATTTTATTAAATAATATAAGGTGTCACTTACACTATAAAATACAATCATATTTTAATGAAAATGGTCACTTAAATGGAATGAAAATAATTATGTTGTGATCAAAACGGTTTCTTTCATATTTATTTCATAATTATTTGATAGTCACTTTAATATTGCATTAGAAAGATTCGCTCTAATGTAATCGCTTATAAATCATTGTTTTGTTTCATTTTTTATTTTTTACACATATTTAAAAAAAAAACCTAAGGACATATATTTTTTTTAAATTTTATCTGTTGTTGAAAATGGTATGAACTAATCATATAATGAATGAGAACATTTTGTCTGATCTCTTAACACTTTGTTATTAATTCATATATTTTTATCACTTATTATTTTCTCTGTTTATCATTTTATTTTTAAATTTTATTATTTTGCTTTTACTTAACTGTTTTGCATGACCGATATTTGCGTGTGTTATTTTTATTAAATTGTGAAATTATTAACCCCGATACAGGCGAACCCTAGTGGGGTTAATAATTACATGCTAAAAATATATGTATATAAATTGTGAAGAAGCAATAAATAAATAAATAAATAAATATATTTGCGAGCGCAGGGATTTGAACCCGCGCCACGAGGATTTCCATTCCCTCGACCACGGAGGTCGTCAAACTCGTAACAATGATAATTTTTTTACGTAACCATTAATGTGGCTACTGCAGATATATTATATTGTATTATAAAAAGATACAGTAGCAAATTGCGCACTACCGGAAGTCATCTAATACAATGTGCTTCAAAAGTTAACTTATCTGTACGAGTCCTAATAAATCACGGCGTATCTTATCAGGGACTATACTTCTGAGGAAAGAAAACGAGATAAAATACTTCTTTGAACTTCTTTTTTTGCGAGCCGCATTTAAAAAATTGAGATGTATAAGATATAAAACAGTTTTTCGTCTTAGGGGCCCTAGAATACGTCTTTTTTATCGTTTCCGTTTCACGGCAACTTTTAATGGCCTCTTATAAGGAACACGACGTAAATCTTTTTTTTCACAAGCTCGATGTTAAATAGTAGGTGGGTACCTTTTCTAACTGCCGTGTTATGGCGTATATCTAATATTAATATCCTTGGTTCTGTAAATAGACTACATGCTCTTTGAATAGATGCAGGATGGTGCAAAATAATGAGAACTTTGTTTCCCACATGGGCGAGGAACATTTTTTCAAACTATGTGATTTTTACATTTATATTATTATAACTATTACTATAACTTATTACATATATTAGGTACATATATCGCGATTTAAATTTATATTATTACAACTATTACTATTACTTTGACTATGACTTATTACAACTATCGCGATTTTTAGATTATTACCAAAATATTAAGAATAATTAATTACTAAAATATTAAGAATGATTTATTATTTTTTTTAATGTTTTTCAGATGTTATATGGTTTGCTTTTGACGCACTTCGTGGTCGAGGGGTAAGGCTCTCGACTGGCAATCCGATGGTCGCGGGCCAAAATTTCGGCGTGCGCATGTTAATTTTATTGGATTTATTTGTGGTACCTATTTCAGAATAAATTTATTAGAAATCATATGTAGTACCTACATTTGCGGCACGTTCCAGAGTGGAAAACATTCTCAGTATTGCGCTAGTGTGAGACCACCATTTAGACTTGAAACGTTGCTCGCAATGGCTTTAGCCGTGTTTAGTGACAAGATCTGAATTTTTTTTTTACATGAGCTCCACACAGGAGGCCCAGAGGAAAATGATTTCTCTCAGGGCCTATGTCATCTTTGGGGATGCTGTGTGGAGGGTTTTTTTTAGGAAAGGAAGGTGAGGAGAGTTCTGGGGAGGAAAAGGTTTAAGGGGTGGGTAGGAATCTGGGGTTCAATGTGTCCAGGTCATCCGCCTCCAAGAGCTTGACAAACCTCACCCCATATAGCCAGGTACTTCCCCACCTTCCTCTTCCCTATCCCCACTACCTTCAGCCTTACAAGATACCCCAATTGGTGATGCCGTAGTATTCACACAAAATATATATTTTGTAATGAATTAATTAAAAATAATATGTAGTAGGTACATTCGTGGCACGTTCCAGAGTGGAATAAATTCTCATTATCGCTCTGGTGTAAGACCGCCATTCAGACATGAAACGTTGCTTGAAATGGCTTTAGACGGGCTTACTGACTAGATCTGAACAGCCAGATCTCCTTCCCCTCCCCCCAACCTCCAACTTCACAAAATACCCCAATTGGGAATGCCATAGTCTCACTGGCTCCAGACGGGAGCAATTTATGATTGCCAAAATTTCTAAAAAGATCATTGTGGTTAGGGTTGCCATCTCTTAAATTTGGCCACCAGGACAAGACGCGTGAAAACCCCGGATTTTAGGGCCCAGAACCCGGACATGTCAACAGGTTTTTTTAAACATAGTCAGTGTAATAAAAAACAGTTGAAAATGTCATTAATCACATTTATTTATTTTAAAATGAAATTTAGTCATCTTTTATCATCATTTTAAAAGTACCTAACAAAACAGAATCTTATTAAAGTTTGTTACAAATTGTTTTAATAATCAGTCAATTTTTTTATTCTTAAAAATCACAAATTATTAATATACTCTGTTATGAAAACAAAACCTTAGTAAAATATTAAGCCTAACTAAATTCAATTAAATTTTTAAACAAAAAACTTAAAAGTACTGAGACCATTTTAGTATTAAGTCTTACAATTTTTGAGGTAACTCTTTTAACTCAATAATAATTATATCTTTAAGTTTTTATCAGCAGCCATTTAAATAACAAAATATCTCTTAACATAATATGAACTAAATTCAGTCTTCTTAAATCTTAAGCAACTAAACTGAAACTTTTTAAAGTTTAGACTTACTGTAATGTAAGTTACATTATTATTTTTTTTAAGCATAAAATAACCAAAAACCATACCTTTTTATATCACCTTAAAGTTTTAATCAACAGCCATATTGTAAATTTCTTTTGCGTAATAAAAACAATCCATAACTCTACAAAAATGAAAAGAAATTTTTGCACTCATTAGTATATTATTTGATTATCTAGCTATTATAGCTTTTTCCTCAGCCTCTCGCCTTTTTTTACTTTTATTTTTTTTTGTATTTATCACTCTTTCCGATAACTTTTAGAATATCTTCCCTTTTTAAAAGGAATTTGTAAAAATCAATGCAGCTGTATTCTTGGAAATTGAATTTAATTTTAATTAAAGATAAATGAAACAATGTTACTTTGTTTGAACCACTTTTATATTTGTCTAAAGCCGACCGGTTTCAGAACGACCGTTGCTTCCTCAGGGCAAACGTATACCTTTGACTTTAAATTTTAAGACTTTAAATAAAAAAATTTAAACCCGGGCATCAAATAAAACCCCGCCCGGACGCTCCCCGGACGCCCTCTAAACTAGGACAAATCCGGGGAAACCCGGACGGATGGCAGCCCTAATTGTGGTATACCATGTGAATTGAAACTTTTTGCTTTGCTATAAAAATGTATAAACATTTCGTTTCACATATTCTTATGTGGGCAGGTATTTACTTATAGTCACACAGCCTTACTAATAACAAAACGCCTCAACGATCGTTAAACGGCATATCTGTTGCTTGCGCGGTGAACTGCATTTTTACATCTTTACCTATAACATTATCACATCATTATGTTGGTTGCATTGCTTTTGCTTTATCTGCGCATGCACGGCCATCTTTTCTTCAAAAAATTCGCGGTTATTTTCTTGTGAAATTTTGTGCAAAGTTATTTAATGTTTTTAAACATGATTACCGTTTACACGAGCGGTTCTCTATTAGATTAGCATAATAGAATATAATTTCTATTATGTATTTGCAATATTTTTGTCAGTTTCTGTGGTTTCATAATTTCTATTTTGTTACTTTAATTTTGTTATCATAAAAATATAGGTTATTTCGAATAAATTATTTTTTATCCATTTAAGTTTAATAAAACCCCCATAAAATTAATATTATTTAATAACATAAAAGGCTTGTGCGGGTGTAAATACCAAATTCGAGTTATCAACATTTATATTGTTTGAAAATGAGTTCAAAGTGTCAGAAATTTTTAATTACTCTCTTGGAATATTTATTATAATTTTTAATTGTACGAACGTGATAAAAAGTGAGGTGACAGTTTCCTTCAAAATTCATTAAATAAAAGGACTGTGTTTTTTTTAATTTTTTTTTTAATTTTCTACATTTTGATTAAAAATGTTTTTGGCAAGAAATTTTTTTCATTTTTTTCCGCGTTTGAATCTCAAAATATGGCATTTTTTTAAACTAAAGTGTATTTCAAATACACAAATCGAAAAGTTAATTTTATATAGTTTTTACTAATGGTATTTGTTTTCACGACACCTTCAAAAATAAGAAATATACAGAACATTCAAAATACTTTGGAAAAATTCCAAATTTCGTTCAGACATCATTAACATAACAGTCGTACACATGAGATAAACTACCCTATCAGGCTGTGTAAACAATGTATTTTTCTTTCCATGAACAATTTTTTAATTAGTAATGTTTTCACATCCGCGGCCGTTTATCAATTGAATAAAATTTTCACATTTTGATTTTAAAATTTTTTAGTAAGGATGTTAGTGTTTTGTTGTTTGTTTCTAAAGCCTCGCCTTTCTCACCAGATTCAAATAATTATTGCTGTAGCCTTAATTTACTAGGCGGCGTTTGGGCGAGATATAAAATCGACAGGGGCAGCGAGAGTGGTGGAATTTTTCCGAAATCGAACCCATGAGAAAGAAGACATCACGGTATCTGGGTGCCATATTTTACTGGTAAGAAAAAAGACAAAAACACATTCAGCCGTTCACCAAAACTTAGGAGTACGTCCATTAAAATCGCCCACGCCGAGTGCCCAGTTACCACGGAGATTCGTAAGGGAGATACGAAACTACCAGCGGCTCACAAACTGTCGTGTCGAGAAGGTACAATTGATCATTGTAATATATCGTAATATTAGTTATGATCACTTCTTTTATTGTTCTGTTGCTTCTGCTATGCTCGGATTATGTGCTGTAGGTTACGACGGGTGCCGAACATAGCCGATGGCAGAGGGGCAAGTCATTCATTTTTGCGAGAGCTCGCCAGACAATGTTCTGTTGCTTCTGCCATGCTCGCATCACATGTTGTCGGTTACGACGTGTGCTGAACATAGCTGATCGGAGAGGGGCAAGTCATTTCTTTTTGCGAGAGCTCGCCAGACAAAATCTAGCTGGCGAGTTATAAGGACGTGATCTAAACCATATTTGTTTTGTGCGTAATAACAATAAACAGTCACTACGATTTCAAAGAACCAAAGCCTTTTAATCAAACAATACAAATATCTCTGTAAAGGATTACGGAGAAAGAGACATTACATTGGCGCAGTCGTAGGACTTTACAGAGAGCTTTTTATAGTAACGTGGCCGACAGCAATAACAAACTAAACGAGGGGATCTAAGTCACTCTGTGGTATAGTGATCTGACAGATTACTAGCTACATACATTTTTCAGCAAGTGGGCTCGGTATACTTTAAAACCATGAATACCGAATCTGTACGGAAATATAACATACTTCCCTTGGCCATTTTAATATTACAAAACAATGTCTAAGTTGGGTTAGATTAAGTTAGGGAGTAAGGTTAGGTTGGATAAAATATTTATACCTTTCTTTTGATTTATAAATTTTTTGCTTTCTCGCCAAACTTAAATGCTGACCTGGGGTCCTAGCATGGTCGGTCGATATAGGTTTTATCGAAAATGTCGGTAACTTGACATCGCTCTCAAGCACGACTGCAGGCCGCTAAACTAAACAAACAACAGTTCACATCGACTAAGGGCTCCTAATTTATTTGACGTAAACTGTTATTTCTTCGTTAGCGTCCTGCAGTGGTGCTCGGGAGCGATTTCAAGTTACCGACATTTTCGATAAAACCTATATCGATCGACCATGCTAGGGGGCCTGGTCGATCAATAAGAATTTATAGGATGACTTCTCATAATTTTCTAGGACAATTGCAGATCGCGAACGTAGGTACAAACAACAGTTGACATCGAATATATTCGAATATTATTATATTAAGAGCATTTAGTCACTGTGAATTGTTACTTACTCGTTGGCGATCTGCAGTCATGCTAGGGAACGATGATAAGTTATTGAAAGTTATCCTATCAATACTTATGGATCAACCGGGCTAGAGGGCCCTAAGGAAGACCGTGCTAGAGGACTTACTTTACAATGACCGTAAGCGAAAGAGAAAGATGCGTAAAACATACATGCTACAAAGAATGACGTGAGTGGGCAGGCATACCGCTTTTCGGACCTTAAACTCGCCTATTATGACGACTTCTGTATCAATGTCCATTCGGCATTAAAATTTGGCGCTTAGGAACTCTTTTGAAATATTGAGAATCATTCTTGATTTTTATTTGGCGTGCTTATATGTAATAGACCAGTCAGTGATTTGAGTGGGCATCGCATTTGGGTACCACTCAAGCGTCCCGTGTTCGATTCCTCGGCTGGCTAAGTCATCTATAACGACTCAAGCAACATTTTCGGCTTATTGTTGTGGTAATAGGAGATTTTCAAATATTGTCGGGTTATTCGTAACCCGGGAATGATTGTCTTTCTTTGAAGAAGAAAAAAATGTATAATTATAACACGGTGACATAGTATCCCTGGTATATGGCCCTAACAGTTGTAGAAGCAGCGTGCGAGGCGAGCACTCCGGACAACAACAGGTGCTGTTGGCACTAAAGTAGCCTCCCCACGTCCATAAAACCCTTTAGCGGGATCCGGGGGTAAAAGGGACACCACACACCACAGTACAAATAATAATAATAATTTATTCTTACCTAGCTATCGATACCACACCATCACTTCATTATCGAATCAAAGTCACTCATCGATATTAAAAACACTAGACGAGCAACCCTTTATGCAATCCATGGCGTATTCCGCTAGTCGCCAATTAAATTTTTGCATAATAAACCTGCTGTAAAATATTACCATGACCCAGTAGGTATATCAGTCATGTTCATGTATGACATTCGCTCAGATTTAAGCGTGCTAAATCGGCCGTTTAAAAGCTACAGAATAGTTCCCTTTTTAGACTTCGAGGCGCTAGGGAGCAGTCCCATGCTAAACTTGACACCTAAATTTCATAAATTTATTGGTATGTATGGACCAAAGATATTGAAATACGTTTGGACTATTATATTTATCGAGCGATGTGGAATATTGATGTTATTAATTGATAATCTTTCTAAAATAGTCTTTATAACATAGCATTGTCGTCAGCGGTTAGTTACAATTTCACGAATAGTGCACTGGTACCATCAAAATTAAAAAAAAAAAACTATTTAAAATTCTTCATCTTTCGAAATTTTTGGAGAATACCGAATATTGTTGAAGACATAAGCCGTCAAAATGTTGACTTGTATTAGCAACCTCCGGCCCGCCACACAGTAGGAGGGCAAACGTATTGGCCACCAAGAGCTAGACAAATCTCACCCCTAATTCGCGGGCACCACTGCTCAACCAAAGCTGTTGGTTATCCAACAAATGGTTCCCGGGGGGGCAGTACCCACACCCGCCTCTCAAATTGTAATTCCTTCAGAATTAGATGCTGGTGTCGGCTACTATCCCGAGAACTCAATCTAACGCGGATTGAGATGAAACGCGAGAATTTCAAACTCTGATACATTATGCTTCTGTCTTCTGCAGTCTAGGCCTAAACTGTTGGAATTTGGCAAATAACAAAAAGGGGCGGGGATTCCGATTTCGAATTTTTGAAGGACTAGTGGATCACCTTAACATAAATACATAGGTACATTTTTATAAGCAGTAGGTTAGTTTTAGGATTTGTAAAAAAAAAATGTCTCCACCACCTTGTTATTGAGTGCCGAGCCAAGAACCTTCGGATGCACCGAATTGATAAGGGGATCGAGACAAACCCGCTCTTTCAAACAAATATGTCGCTCGATACATCTCGAAACACAACGTCTAGCTATAACTATGTTTACAGAAGTTGAATAAAATTGAAGAAACATTGGTGCGACTATTTAAATTGGACCAAAACCTGCTTCGGAAAGCTGTTACAGAAGTAAAGATACTCACCAAATGGATTCATTTACCGATTAACTCAGAAAATACGCGTGCAGCTTTACCTTAGCGTCACTTCAGTTGGACAAGGTTCTAACTGACATTTTTTCAAAAATTACCTTTGAATGCAAATCCGCTTATTTTGCTAATTTCCATAACCAAAATAATTTTCAGGACGTTATGTACGGTGTATATATATATATGTATTACTTGTATGAAGAAATTCTAAAATCAACCTCCGTTTAATTTACAAGGGCTAAAATCTTTTAGACTCTCTATTTTGTTTGTATCTGGTTGTTGATAGTTATTACGAGGCGCAATACCGTTCGTCACTTTGTATAAAGTTCTAACTTCGCAAAACCATGTTCTGAGGTTTCAAAGACGAATTTTCGTAATCTATTTAACAATTTCTGATTTTGAGGTTGAAACTTGTGCAAAGTATTTTAATTGAATATATAATTTAAAGGAAAATATTTAAAAATGACGAATAAAACCATCTCTGAACATACCGAAACATGTAGATGGAACCTTGTGCAACCAACTATAGCACAATAATTCAATGCACAAAGTTCTAACTACATTTCCCTTATGCAATTATATTTAAATATTGTCCATAAAAATATGAAAAACTAAAATACTTAATAAATTCGTCACCGAAAACTTTGAACTCTAACTTCTCAGAATATCAACTGTCAGATACAAACAAAATAGAGAGTGTAAGTGATGTTAGAACCTTGTAAAATAAGCTTGAGTTTAAAATTTGTTCGTGCAAGTATCTACGGAAATACAATACATATGGTTCTGAAAATAATTTTGATTATAGAAATGAGCAAAATACACGAATTTGCATTCAAAGGTAATATTTTTTTAAAAATCGAGTGCAGTTTACGCGCGGTAGAAGTGAAAATTTACCAAAACAATCTCAACAAATACTTGAAAAGTGAGGTCGTAATCGAAGCAACCAATGTGCGCAAACCTAGCGTAATTTCCGTTTCATATCTCAACCAATAGGAGCCTTTAAAAGTGACATCATAATAAAAGCGGCCAATGAGCGCAATTGATGCGTCGTAGATGCATTAATCGTCATTTCCGTTTCATCCGAATTTCAAATCACAACGGCGCTAAATAAGTTTCTCTTCAAAAAATATCAGTTAGAACCTTGACAACTGAGGGGACGTTCTGCTATAGTTGGTTTATGAACCTACTAATAAACATACTAACTGGTGGCTTGTGATCAGTGAAGTGAACTCTAGCCAAGGAAACCAACTATCGGTTCGATCAAAGTCGTTGGAATAATCATTTTAAACGAAAAACTTTTAATAGTAACCTGTTAACAAAACACAAACGGCAGGTGCTGTGATGGATCGGTAATATATTACATGTTTAGGACACGTTGACAAACAGTTTGCATGGAGGGGACATTTATTTCACTAGCTTTACTTATATTTATATATATTATTACTTATATAAAGAAGAAAAGAAGAGTGTCTTTGGCGGACACGTGGATTTGATTTTATTCAAATCCACATTTTTATTTGGAGTTTGATGAAATTTTGCACACTTGACCTTCAAAACCAAAAAAGAGGAAGGTGTCTTAATATACAGGGTGTTAAGGGACGTACTTGACTTACTTTAACCAGTGATTCCTGACATTATTTGGAGTAAAAAATGTTAATGAAATTTTGGTCTACGGTGACTTTTTTTGACGATTTTTTTTTTTTTTCAAAATTTTTTTCTTCAAAATCAAACAACAAAAAAATTTCTTCCGCATGTCGTCACTGGTCACTCAGCCGTGTGTCCGACGAACCCCTTACCCCGCCTCCAACTGTTCAACAACTACCATTTTTTTATGTTTTTGTAGAAAAAAAAAAAAAAAACATCAAAAATGTCACCGGAGACCAAAATTTCATTTACATTTTTTACTCCAAATAATGTCAGGAATCACTGGTTAAAGTAAGTCAAGTACGTCCCTTAACACCCTGTATAAGATTTTTTAAAATACATGTGTGCAGCTTACACGCGTTAGAGTGAAATCTTCAGAAAACTAAAGCAGATAAGAGTGGTGGATTCTCTCGCAGGCTAAATCCTATAGATTTATGGAGTATGTGTTTGTCCCTTTTCAGTGTTGCTTTTTCGTTTCATCGGTTTCATACCATAACGGTGCTAAAGAATTTCATTTAAAAAATCACAAGTCTGCAGTTCACACGCGGTAGAAGTGAATCCTTCGTAAAACTATATCAGACAAGAGTGGGGAGGCTACGAAGCACCGCACTAAGAGGAGCTAGACTAATCTATCTCATTCTTTCGCTGGCAAAATCCTATAGATGTACGTGTTTGTCTCTTTTAGTGTCGCATTTTTTCGTTTCATCGAGTTTTAAAAAACGGTGGTAAAGAAGTTTCACTTCAAAATTGTGCTTAAAACCTTGCATCGCCCGGCACTTTAGCGAAATAGTGGAGTTAGCAACATAGTGAACACTTTAGCAACATAGTGTAGTATAGTAACACTTTAGCAACGTAGTGTAGTATAGTAACTGCATAGTGCAGAATAGTAACACTTTAGCAACAAGATAGGTACAGTTTTTTTTCCTTTATTCGTCATATAACTTTTTATACAGTTTTTAGAGGTGATTCGACTACCGCACTAGGCTCATACCCGTATTATAGTAGTCGAATGGTATAGTAACACTTTAGCAACATAGTGTAGTATAATAACACTTTAGCAACATAGTGTAGTATAATAACACTTTAGCAACATAGTGTAGTATAATAACACTTTAGCAACATAGTGTAGTATAATAACACTTTAGCAACATAGTGTAGTATAATAACACTTTAGCAACATAGTGTGGTATAATAACACTTTAGCAACATAGTGTGGTATACCATATGCTACCCGATATGTAGTTTCTTCAATTAATCAGAAGAAATTCATAAATGGCGGCAGAACAAGAGGAATTATTTCAAAAAATAAAGTTGTACAAGTAAGAGGATATTGTACCTTTTCAACCGCTAATTGGTGGATTTTTGAAGCACTCACGAGGAACGCGTTTAATTAAATAAATTGTTTTTTATTAACATTGAACGCCTTCCGCCAGAAGATTTTGCCTATAATTAAGCCTATACAGTAAATATATGCCAAAATATAATAAGATAATCACACTGTAATGAGTGAATGTTACCAAAAATACAATTAAATAAATCCCAAATTTGAGAGAGAATTTCATGCACGTTGAAATAAATTACGCGGGTCCCTCACCCGTAAAACATTTCCAAATAATGTTATACGTTTTCCCTCGACACGCGAGTAAACTGACGATTGTTTAATCGCGCTTTGAGGAATCTATTTATTCTCTCCCGAATATTTAGTAAACAGCGCTTCCGTACATGTGCGGGTATTAATTACGTAATATTATGTCGAGCTTTAATTCCCTTTTTAGGGGCGTACCGAATTACGCAGATTTCACGTGGAGTTTCTTAGAACGCGAACGGTTAAAATGAGTGGGTGACTAACAACTTTAATTTTTAAAAAAATCAGTTGCGAAAGATGAGCTTCTCAATCTTGAAATTTTTTGAAGTGAAACTTCTATAGCACGGTGTGATTTGGATTTCGGAAGAAACGGAAATGACGATTACTGCACCTACTGGCTGCGCTCATCGGCCGCTTTGATAATGATGCCACTTTTATTTCAATTATCCTACGAGGAGTTGCCGAGACTTCAGGCTTCCCAAAACTAAACTTACGTGTACACAGAACAGCGTGTTTTATAAAGGTCAAAAACTTTATAATAACCTACCAAATTCCATAAAGGAAGCCTCAAGTCTTGGCACTTTTCGTAAAACATGTGCTACATACATTAAAAAAAAAATTATGAATTGTATTTATTTGTATTAACTGTATGTCTTAAACCCTATTGTTTGTATTTCTAACTGGAGTAATTGTATTTCTTTTTAAAACTGTATTCTTTCCGTTATAATTTTATGACTATATTTATTTTATTATGTATTTTATATGTTTTTTTAATACTAGGTGTATGAAAAAATTTGCTTACATCTAAATAAAGTTACAAAAACAAAAAAACAAACTTTCAATGGCTCCCATTGGTTGAGATATGAAACGGAAATTACGCTGGTCTGCGCTCAGTGGTCGCTTTGATTATGACGTCACTTTTCAAGTATTGGTAGAGATTGTTTTGGTAAAGTTTCGCTTTTAAACTGCAACCGAATTTTTTTACGTTAGCTCGACACAGGAAGCTTTGAAGAAAATAATTCCCTTAAGCCCTATGTCATCTTAGGGGATGCTGTGTGGAGGGTATTTTTAAGGAAAGGAAGGAAAGGAAAATCTGGAATGGAAAAGGGATGAGGGGAGGGTAGGTATATGGGGGTTACATTCAACACCCTACGCGACATTTTCACTGTACCTTAAAAACTTATAAAATGAACGGGCTGAATCTGCTTACCTCTTGCTGAACGTTTTTTAAATACTTATTATAAGATACTATTATCTCCGTTCTTATTGTTGATTTTTTTCTTTTATTATTGTTTACAATGTAGTATGTACAAATACTAATAGCTACCTAGTTTAATTATTTCTTTGTGTATTTAGATAATTCATAGAATTTAATTCCAAAAAGTCAAAAACCTTTCACCTTCACTGCCTGCGATATTGTAAGTAAGTAACTAACTAACTAACCATCACGCCGTTAGGTAGGGGTAGGCAAAGAGGACGGACCGCCAAACATCCCGGTCTTGGCACACATTCCTTGCCTCGTTTACATTCATACAACGTCTCATACATTCTCTTCTATTAGTCTGACTCTTGACATGACCCGTGATTCACTTGGTCGTGCCATGTCTTTCTTGGGCGTCCTCGACTTCTTCTACCATTCACATTTGCGTCATATATTATCCTTACACTCCTTTCTTCGTTCATTCGCTCTACATGCCCAAACCATCGGAGCGTTCCTTTCTTGATCTTACTCATTACGCTTACATCAGCCTTGCATTCTTTGCGGATTTCCACATTTCTCACACGATCATACATGGTTTTACCACACATACGCCTCAGGGATCTCATTTCTACAGCGTTCAGTCTACTTTCATCCTTCCTCTGCCAGTTCCATGCCTCACTGCCATACATCAGGGTAGGTACCAGTACTCCATTATGGACGGCTAGTTTCGCGTCTTTGGACAGTTTTTTATTGGAGCCAACGGCGTTCAGTCCTCCATTAATAGAGTTACCTGCATTCACCCTTCTTTCAATATCTCTATCAGCCTTACCACCTCTCGTAAACATACTTCCAAATAAACAAACTCATCCACCTGCTCCTATAAAATTGTAAAAATTTCTTATTTGTGTAAATGTCATTTCATAAAAAAAAATTGCCCTAAAGACTCCTAAATTACCCAATATTTTAAAATAAAGATCAATTCTATTTTTCTCATAAATGTAATACTAACAGTGGCGGGGGCAGCAAATATAAAATCATGCATCAGTATTTTAAATAGAATGTCCTCCGCATGCAAAGCTGTTTCTTCTCCAAGCATAAACTTTTACTAATTAAAGTGTGTTTATCGGAAGAGACCTGCCAGGTAAGTATGTTTCTGTATCTATTTGTAAATAATAAAATTCGATAGACCCTAAGAATTCATAATAAATTGTACAGCGCTCTTGAGGTGATTTTAGACAAAATATTTAAGATGAAGCCAGAGTAAATAATGCAAAATCACACAAAATCATACTTTTTGTTTTGAAAATTTGATTGCTTAGAAGTATTATAGATGGTTCAATTAAATACTGCGTGTAGAACATACCTTAGCCCTTAAAAAGTCTTTTAATAAGCCTATAAAAAAATAAAATATAAAGTCTGTAAAAAACACTTTTAAGTCCAAACTCTCCTATTTATAAACCCCTTTTCGGATATGGTTTTATTGTTTAATGTAGCGAATTCAATTTCTTTTATAATAATCGCAAAAAATTGATTTATACGCCCGAAGTTCACAAAATAAAATAAAATATGCATTTTCGCTTTGTTATTTTACAATACGGCCGGCAGTCGACGAATTTGGATTTTCAAAGTGAACTCTATGCCGTCCACCGAAGGGACATAACTAGACACGCCCGTTTTTTTTATCAGTTCGCCCCCGAACGGAGCGGGAAACGGACGCTAGGCTCCACGTCGCTTTGTTCCGTGAAATCAATTTTAAAATTCTGTTTTATTACAATAAAAAATAAAATAAACAATGGGTAAAAAGTGAGTTAATGTTTTTTACAGGCCTTTTCGAAGTCAACCTGTAAAAAAAATTCTCAAATACCTTTTCCAACCTTTCCAAAAGCCATTTCTCAAGTATTTTTAATCTCCTCCCATAAAAGGGCGTGAATTCCGATTTCGATTTTTTCCTGAACTATTGGATCGCCTATAACCCGTCAAAATCGGAAACATGTAATTTTTAAACCAAGTTTTAGACGTATTGACTCTTTTCCAGAAAAAAATATAATTTGATTTCAAAAGACTGTTTTTTTTTTTTCTAGTAAAGCTATGTTTTAAATTTGAGAAAATATGTTTTTTTAGTACAATAAGGTTTTACCGTAGGTCGTTGGCAGATTTGTTAAATATTCAAACAAATTTTTGTATTATACAACATACATTTCAAATCATATAATCATGCAGTAAAATAAATCAATAAATTTTTTGGGAAAGCTACTTTTCAGAATTTTAATTTTAGTTCATATAAAATCATAAAAAAGATACGCGCCTTTGTTTCGTGATGAAAATACTTCAGTTTATATATTTATTTAAAAAAAATTACATTCTTATTTTTCTTAGACATTATAAAAAAATTATAAAAACTTATGATCAAAAAATAATTACAATAGTACAAAATTTTAATAGTTTTATCAACACGAGTTTGAGCATTTTTGAATGTAGGTATTTATCAAAGCAAATTTTTAATGAAATAAAATCGAAATTGAGTTATTATGTTAAAATAATGCTGGTGTGGAAAATAATTAATCTTTCTTATCGAAACCGCCCTGTACGCAAAGGTACGATCGCAAGATCATCGTTCGACGAAATTTAAATTCTCGGCAGCTGGTTAATGGCTCTTAATTTATGGGTGTATCATACAATAATTGTGCATCATATACAGATTCATTACTTTAAAAACAACTGTTTGATTCTAAAAAATAAAAATAATAAAAATGTAAGATTACTCAATAAACAAAATAAATCTGAAATTCAGACAATTCAACGTTTTTCAAAGAAATTATTAAAAATATAATAAAGAATCATCGAGCCGTAAGAGAAATGAATCGTTTCTTTGTTCGTGGGGCTGCGGGTGTATACGGGCCGGTTTCCCTGTGAGCGGGAAGACGGGCAGCGGGCAGGGAATCACCAGCCACCGACAACCTTCCAACGGCCACCGTAATGGCTGCCGATATTTATTCTAGAAATAAATCGGCGTCCAATCCACTCCCGCCGCTCGCTCGTCCCATGAAAATAAAAGACAGTAGCAAAACGACTCGCGGAGACAATGGCGAAAGTTTTGTTCGTTTTTTGTCTCTTCCCAAGCGACGGCCTGCCCACCGGCAACCTCGTGTGGCAACCGCCAGGTCTGGCCAACCAACCCGATTCAAGGGCCGAGGAGTTGATGTAAATTACATAAATGTGTTTATGGCATTTCACGTGTCGATAAATACATATGTACGATGTACTATTTTGCGTTCTAGGCTATTTGATTTATAAAGTTACATCTACATTCTGAAAAAATGCATCATTCTAAAACGCGTTACTCTGTTTTTTTTAAAGTGAAAACTTCTTTAGCCAGGTTGTGATTCGAAACTTAATGAAAATCTTAATCGCGACACTAAAAATATGTAAACATGTAGATCTATAGGATTTAGCCTGCAAAAGAATGAGATAGAATAATCGGTCTCCTCTTTGTGCGGTGTTTCGTCTCCTCCTTGTACGAACCTTCGTACCCTCCCTTCGTACTCTTGTCTACTTTAGTTTTCTCAAGGTTTCACTTCTACTGCACACATTTTTTTGCGTTAGATCCACACGGGAGACCCTGACGAAAATAATTTCCCCTTAGGGCCTTCGTCATCTTAAGGATTGCTGTATTTTATTATTTATTACAGTATTTTTA
This sequence comes from Limnephilus rhombicus, assembly GCA_929108145.2. Classification (NCBI taxonomy): domain Eukaryota; kingdom Metazoa; phylum Arthropoda; class Insecta; order Trichoptera; family Limnephilidae; genus Limnephilus; species Limnephilus rhombicus. Next base: position 11,819,887 of record OV815275.1, read on the forward strand.
AGGAAAGGAAGGTCTGGGAAGGAAATAGGTTTGAGAGGTGAATATGGGAGTCAGTGTCCAGCGGTTTTTCTTGCTTTATAAGAATTTACTAATTTTAAGGTTTTCAATTATGAGTTGAAGTTTTTAGATAAAAAAAGGCATTAAAGGCACATAAAAATAATTTTCCAGTAATAATGCAAGCAATTTGCACAATTAAAAAAGGTGTATGTATTACAAAGAAAATAATAAAATAAGGGTGTTTTAAAGGGTATATTAGTTTTACCTTGTCATAAAATATCGTCAATTTTGCAAAGCGATTTTATTAAGTGACAGTTTGAAAATGCATTATATTGAAAAAAGATAAAATATTAATCACAAAAAATATTTCAAAATATTATTTCATCAGTTTTGGATATCTAACCATTGAATGAAGTAATCCAATTATTTGATAATATGTTTCATGCAACTGTGGTAGTATTAAGTCAAAATCACGTTTAAACTCAGCCTAATAAAAAAATTATAAAAATGCTGACCCTCGAATCCCACAGCGGGATTCAACTAAATCCATTTTCAACATGAGTTAAGAAGTGAAGGCATTCTCATCTACGAATACAATCTGTCTCTAAAACACTTTAGTTAATATCACCAGGGATATAGGTTTTATCGAAAATGTCGGTAACTTGACATCGCTCCCGAGCACGACTGCAGGCCGCTAACGAACAAACAACAGTTCACATCGACTAAGGGTTCCTAATTTATTTGACTTAAACTGTTATTTCTTCGTTAGCGTCCTGCAGTCGTGCTCGGGAGCGATTTCAAGTTACCGACATTTTTTATAAAACCTATATCGATCGACCATGCTAGGGGGCCAGGTTGTCATCATCGTTATTAAAATGCTATTATAAAATCTGTAGCTGTAGCATTAACAAGGGGGGGGGGATCGACCCTAAAAGTAGGGGGGGGGGGGGTTGCAATGTTTTAGAACTCTACTTACTATTATTACATCACATTGATAAATTAGATGCTTCAAATACAATTGAAAATACATTGCTGGAATTTCCATCCAAATTTATTTTTTTTACCGTAACCGGTTTCAGTTTGTTCATATTATATATTTCAACCAATTTACACAAAACCTTGACAAATTACATACTTAAACCTTCCTCGTGAATCACTCTATCTATTGGTGAAAAAAATTCAGTTTATCGCGAACAGACAGACAGACGCGGTGGAGGACTTTAATTTATAATACATATGTAGTAATTTATAATTCCACAATGAATTGTCACTATCAAAACTAGATATATTATAAAGAATACTGTTCTCTTTTTTCCTACACAGTAATGGGGCCAGTGGAGGTTTTGAACCAGATTAGCTGATATCATGGTTCCCTGTGACTTATAACTGTGGAATAAGTTGATATTACATTCGTAAACCCTTCTCCCACGTGTATGAATGTACGTATTGGTACCTTTGTGTATGTCCGAACAAACCACTGAAGAATTATTGCTGTCCATCGCTTCCGGCCGCCGTCCGTAAGGTGGTCTAAACAAAAACTACACATCTATACGAGTACACACACTATATGTGGCCACCGAATACTTTAATGTATAAATAATTATGAATTGTATTGAGGACAGCTGTTTTTTTTCAATCGCAATGATTCTTATCGACAGCAATAATTTTACTGTAATTAATCGAATGTTTAATTCACGTTTACGATTTAACCCCTCAGGACTCAGGCTTATACAAACGGAACGACAAAATATTTCAGCTTTGTAATAAAATCCGAAATAAAGGAATATTTGTGAACAAATATGAAAACTAAAAACCGTTTTTGAAAGGTAATAAAATACGTTTTCAAATTTTATTTCTAACTAAAATCTCTGGTAACGAAAACAAATAAAAAAAATATTTTTATTAGACAAATGTGTTATAAACGTTGTCGTCACATCACTTTATTGTCATTTCATGTAAAAATAATTAGCAAAAGAATTTGCAAGATTTCATAATTTTTTGAAAAATTGTTTTAGTAACGTGTACATTTTCATTATTTTGTGGTTAACTTTGAGATGGAAATACAAAGCGTGATTTTTACTATGATAATAAGAAGGGAGAAAAAACGTTTTTTTATGATACCTACGCGAAAAACGAACAAATTAGCCTGACGGGTTAACGAATTTAATTTCAACAATTGATAAACGTTATTTGTAATAATATAATCTTATTGTCAATGATGGGGAGGGGGGGGGGGGTAAGTGGCTAAAATGTTATTTTGTATAATGTGTATTATTTATTGTTAATTACTTACCATTACTTGAAAGCAAAGAAAATGGAATGCGCATATATTTTCTTATCTTTGGTTGAAAGGTACGTTGGTGAGGTATATTATCCGAATTGGATCCCGCACAAAGAGAATTCTGATGAATATACAAGCCAAAAATGTTTCTATTTTTCGTGTGTATAGGTAAAATGAATAAAAATCGCTTGGCAAGCTGAGCCTAAGAATGGTCAATTTAAGCGCAAAGGTGGCTTTTATTTATTTTATCATAAATAATCATTACAATATAACAGTATCTGTCAGGGCTGTTCTTTATATTCATATTTAAAATTTTCTAATTAATACATAAATAATTTTTTGTATTTTTTTTTTGTATTTTACAACGTAGTTAACAAAATAATTTTAATTCTAATCAAGCGAAATTGTAGGAAAAGCTTCAATTTATCTAAAGCATATTTTTTGTTATTTTTAAAATAAACCAATTCGTGGTACATATTAATCTAAAATAGTGAATTCACTGATACTTACTGCTTCGAATTTAAGTTTTCAATGTCGCTAAATCGTTTCGTCGGCGCGCGGTTCGTACAATATATTTTAATGTATTTAATACGTAAATTTACAGTGAATACCGCACAAGAATCTCAACTGCTCCCGTCTGGAGCCAGTGAGACTATGGCATCCGCAATTGGGGTATGTTGTGAGGCTGAAGGTAGTGGGGAGGGGAAGGAGGTGGGGAAGAGGAAAGTTGGGAAGTACCTGGCTATTCAGATCTGGTCACCAAACACGGCTAAAGCCATTTTCAAGCAACGTTTCAATTCTGAATGGTGGTCTTACACCAGGACGGTACTGATAGTATCTTACACTCTGGAACATGCCGCAAATATACTATATATTATTTTTAATGAATTAATTGTGAAATAACACAAATTAATCAAATAAAATTAATTTGCGCATGCCGGGTTCGAACCGGCGACCTCCGGATTGTGAGTCAAGAGTCTTACCCACTGGACTACGGAGGTCGTACCGTATATTTACCGGATATTTCAGGATAATGACAATACAACATACATTTAAAAAGAGATTTAAGGTCATGAAAATGGATTAAAAAGTAGTACGTTATAATCTATAAACAATAAATTTAACAAAATAAAAAAAAAACGATTTAAAAAAATGGACTAAAAAGTAAAAAAAAAAAATTCGTATTCTTCTACAACTTAATATCAACTTACTTTTTCTAATCATTAATATGTAGGTAAGATTATTATTTTTGAAGTCGGTGTCTCAATATCATATAAATTAAAGATAAAATATGTATTATCTCAGATTTAATTGATCTGGTGATGAAAAGATATAGCGCCATCACAAGAATTAACCAATTACTATAATTGTTTAATTTCTATGTAAGTCCAGTGTCTTTTTTATTTGTTTTCTGTTATTTACATTTATCGCCATCTTTACGCGAGTGGTTTTGCATAACACCGGCGCCACAACTGTGCGGGAATCCCGTGGCTATTTTTCGACGTTAAACGGCAGGTGTAGCCTACTCGAGCAATAATATAACTCTTATTGCTATGGCGTGGAGTGGGAGAGTTGAGCTGAAACCGCCTAAAGCCAGGCCGGCACATTGAATCAAATCGGCCTCTTGACTTCTATGACATCTTAAAAAAATTACTGGTAGGCACCTATAAAAAATAAATAAAATATTCGAATACAGTTTACACGCGGTAGAAGCGAAACTATACCAAAACAATCTCAACCAATACTTGAAAAGTGAGGTCATAATCAAAGCGACCAATGAACGCAGACCTAGCGTAATTTCCATTACATATCTCAACCAATAGGAGCCTTTAAAAGTGATATCATAAACAAAGCGGGCAATGAGCGCAGACGATGCATAGGAGGTGCAGTAATCGTCATTTCCGTTTCATCCGAAATCCAAATCACAGCGTGGCTATAGAAGTTTCACTTCAAAAATAAAATAAAATGTTCCTTGAATATGTTTTTACGAGTATAGGAATGAGCTACAGCACCAGATTATGCTTAAATTTCGATGTGTTTAACACAAACCTCTCAAAATTAATAACTTACTCTAAAAAATTACAGATTTTTTTGATCATCTTTCCTTCTTTTTAAATACATCTAACTGAATTTTAAAAAATCTAACCTACCCCTGCAGGGGTAGGCAGAGAGGTCGGACCGCCATACGATTCGGTCTTCACACACACTCCTTGCCTCATTCACATTCATACATCGTCTCAAACATAAAATCTTACATAATAACTAATTAAGCTGAATCTAGGAAGATAGAATTGTTGTCGATTACAATACATTCTGTCAACTTTTTTACAAGTCTGATCCCTGAGGCGTATGTATGGTAAAACCATGTACGATCGCGTAATAAATGTGGAGATCCTTTAAGAATGTAAGGCTGATGTAAGCATTATGAGTAAGAAAGGGACGCTCAGATGCTTTGGGCATGCAGTGTAATGATTATATAGGATGCAAGTGTGAATGGTACCAAGTGAATCAGATACTTGAGTCGATCCAAGTCACGAGTCAGAATAATAAAAGAGCTTGTATTAGACGATGTATGAATGTGAATGAGACAAGGAGGGTATGCCAAGACTGGGTTGTTTGGCAAATCTCACTGAAGTTGTGACGAGTTAAGTTAAGAGGCCGATTTGATTCAGTGTCCCGGCCTGGACAGAGGTGGTCTCTACGAGCGACTGACGGCCGTCTCGATCAGACGGACGACCGCCGAGACAATGCGCTCTGCGCGGACCGAGTGGGTTTTTTGTTCCCGTCCCGTTCTGAAGAGCCTTTGTTCCCTTTTCAAATTCGCCGGGTTTCGAGACGTTAAGTCACCTCTTAAACTTTTATTTCCGTTTATAAACGCCCATTTTTTTGTTAATGGCTATTTCGCTACCTGCTGAAAAACGTTTTAATTCGCTGCTTTGTTGCTTAGATAAGAAAATAAATGGTTGTTAAATTTTAACCAAAGTTTACATGTATAAAGTATTGAAATGTTAATGCACGTAACTGGTAGTTATTTTTTATAATAGTTCCACGTAGAAGGCCCTGAGGAAAACTATTTCCCTCAGGGCACTACGTCATTTTTTGGAATGCTGTGTGTAGGATCTTTTTATGGAAATAAATGAGAGGAAATTCTGGGAAGGAAAAGGGAATAAGGGTTGGGTAGGAATCTAGGGATTAGTTGTCCACGGCTTGATGGAAGTACGAATCCATCACTCCCACTACGGTGCAAGGGTCGAGTGAGTCCGGCTGGAGAAGTCAAAAGGTTTCCCACAACCACGCATTAGGTGAACCTCATCTCATTAACCCGGCCCCCCGTGCTAAGTCATCAAACGTAGCGAACCACATGGTGTGACATACGGCAGGGATGTTAGTTATCCAGTAAATAGATCCCGGGGCGGCGGTACCCACGCCCACCTCCCAAGAAACGCGTATCTATCTATATGTCAACATGTAACTACAAACTTCACCTATTTCTAGTTTACAAAAAAATGATAATCTAATACAAAAAGCGTGGAAATTTTCCCGATACACTCGATAGTGTATTTTCATAAAAATTGTTTTAAAAGCGGGGAAAAACAAAATAACATACATGTACCTATGTAACTACTTAAATTATGAAAATTACTGATTGCTAATTGAAGCTTAAAATTAAAGAAGTACCCACCGTTCGTACGAGTATCGACGGTAGCGTTTTCCTTATTAAATTTTAGTAAATCCATATTGCTACCAACTGCAAGTAAGTAATGGCATAAAATGCATGTAAATTAGTCAAATCATTTTAAAGCGCGGATCGCCCATTAAGTAGCTAATATTTTTTTCCATTTAAATAAAATCTGTCAAAATATCAAAAATATGTCAATAAAATGTTAAAAACTACACGAGAATATATATATATATATATATATATATATATATATATATATATATATATATGCAGTATGAGGAGCGTAGAGGCCATCTCCTGGGTCGTACTTACTAAAACCCTATTTTTTAATATCAACAATTAAAAGTGATTGTGACTGACAACTGCATTTTCATACCTCTATATTAATTGATTTAAAATATCTACTTAGGTTCAAGAAAGCAGGTACCTGGGTACCTAGCATGGTCGATCGATATAGGTTTTATCGAAAATGTCGGTAACTTGAAATCGCTCCCAAGCACGACTGCAGGACGCTACCGAAGAAATAACAGTTTACGTCAAATAAATTAGGAACCCTTAGTCGATGTGAACTGTTTTTTGTTCGTTAGCGGCCTGCAGTCGTGCTTGGGAGCGATGTCAAGTTACCGACATTTTCGATAAAACCTATATCGACCGACCATGCTAGGACCCCTGGTTATGTAGATTCAATAAATGTTTTCAAATAATTGACATCAGCGATTAATTCTTATCAATTTTTATCTTAACAATGGAATACCTTTTGAAGGTTATATCCATCAATGTAAAATAGCATTGAAGAAGATGATAATACTTAGAAAGCACATAGTGTGGTCTCATCGTTTGACCCTCACACCTAGTCGGTGTGTAAGAAAGAGCTGTAGCATTTTTGTGTTTAATGCCAATTTTTGTGCCGTCGCCACGCCGTAACCGTAGGAATTATAAAAACGCTCAATGATTGCTTTTATAATTTTATAATTATAATTTATAATTTTATAATGTTTAAAAATATATGTCCCAATGGCCGAGTTGGCGTTGTGTCCCGGTAAGACAAGGGATCCAATTGCGACCGTTACCTTTTTACTTTTCTGTGTCTGGTTCTGTTAAATCTGTTTCGTGTTTGTTAGAAATATCGTAAATTATTTTCGTGGAATTATTATGCCGTTCTACGCTGCCTCCTTATTTAGCCGTTTCGGACAGCGTTACAGCGTCCATCATCAGGGCAGATGTTATAAGTCAACGTTTTAAGCTTAGCTGGTGGTTTAATCCGAGTGATAACACTTTTATTTTAAATCTTATTATCTTATTTTAAATTTCAAAGCGATGAAAAAGAAACAATAATATGACTTATCTTCGTATTTGACAGATAAATGACAAAATTTGTTCCAGCTCACGTATGTTTCGTGTAAATTGCTGTAACTCCTTTACCATCATAGTGCGAATATGATCTAAACGGCATTAGAAAGGCAAAATACTACGCTTTATATTCAAATCCAAAAATAACCACCTAAAAAGTAAAATGTAAATCTTCATGAAACCAAAATTTTAATCGCAATTAAAAAAAAATTGAAACTTTGGGAATTTTTTATTAATTATTTTCAAATGAAACAACAACAAAAATTAGGTGATAATAACATTAATACATTTGTCTAAAAAAAAATGTACGTGTTTTTTTAATTACCAGTAATTTCTTTTCGAAAATACGTAAGATGAGCCATTTTTTAAACTTTTTTATGTTTGCGTGCAAAATTTTTATATTTAAAAAATTATATGTTTATGTTGAATTATAAAATGTGAATGCGTATATCATCACCTTTCAAAAACAGTTTTTAGTTTTCGGATATGTTCAGAAATATTCCATTCATTAACATTTTATCATAAAGCGGAAATATTTTGAACATCTGAAAAATACTCAAAATTTCTGAAAGGTTAAACGCTTCATATCTAGTTTTAACAAAGAAAACTGCAATATTCTTGAATCTAAAAAAATTTATTTACGTAATTTCTGTTTTGTATTTGATAATTACGATTTAACTAATACAATTAATTTAAGTCATAGCCACCCGCGCTAAACTGACAGCAACTTAACCGGTCAACAATAATAATGATAATAATTATTGTAATGCTGTCAATTTCAAGTAGAGTAACGAAATTAAAGTGGTTGTAGCATAAACGTTGGAAATTCGCACGCAAAACGGTAAGGACAAATAAAGGTCCTGCGCCTGTAACTTAATAGGACCGGGTGTTAAGAGATTGATATAATGTATGTATAATGTCTTATCGGGAATTTATGTCCAGTCACTCAGCGATGTAGGAACGCCCACCGCCGAGAGGTACCGCGCCGCCCGCTGCTAGGTGCACCCGACACCTCTAATGACCGCGGCCTGTTAGCTATTTCAGTAGCGCAATGTACTTATTACCTTTTGCTCTAATGTATTTAGATATAAGTCGTAGGTACATTGGGGAGGGTCAAATATTGTTATTTTCGATTCTTCCATATTTTGGCTTCTTTTCTATTGACTGTTTTACTGTGTATCAGAGGCAAACGCTTTTCATATTCAAGAAATGAAAACTTCTTTACCACCTTTTTGATTTGAAACTCGATGAAACGAAAAATACCAACACTAAAAAGAGACAAAAACATACATCTAAAGGACTTAGCCCGCGAGAGAAAAAGATAGTATAATCGGTCTCCTCTTTGGAAGGTTTCACTTTCACCGCGTGTGAATTGCACTTACAATCTGTTCTCCAAGACAAGATTCAGAAGGTCGACTTCTTCGTACAACTGCATCCTCTGGACAGTTTTAGTTAGTAATATTTTTTGTTCTGTATGCTTAAAGATTTCTTATCGTGGAATACGGATCTAAAAATCGTCCAAGATGGTGTTACTTTTGAGTGTGGGTTTTACGAAGTTCGTGAAAATAAAGCGAAAAAACACAAACGAAACGTTTTTGAATGAATGGATAACAAACGTAAAACGCCAAAAAATGCGGGTGAAGAGAATTTAAACCGCACAGGGTAACACATGCTATCAAAACACGATCCAAATCCAGTAAGTAGGTACTAGGTACCAGGTACCTACTTCTCAAATATTTAAATAGGTATCATCGGATCGGAAAAAAATTAAGGATTTAAAACAAAGGTAGGTAATATTCTTTGTGGTAACAGATGAATCAATCATCAAACACAAAATTTCTGGATCAATAAACTTAAATTTATTTTTAATATAAGTGTCATTTTCAAAATTGGAACTGCTTGTATGAAGAATAATAATTCATACAAGCGATTAAGTAGGTAGGTACCTATAAAATCATATTTGAAGAAAAAATTATTTTTTTTGTCTTTTTAGAAGATGCAATTATAGTATGCTGTGATTTTTCAAAATCTAGTCGTTTTATAACAAAATTGCGCTCTTTAGCGTCTTTAACTAACCCAAAAATACCAGAATAAACATTTTGTTGGTATATTATATTTTCAGTGGGTACCTATGTTAGGACACATTTTCATTGGAGACTTTTGAAAGAACTTGGCGATTAGAGATTTTTGAAATCAATATCTAATTGTAAATAGTCGTATTAAATTTATGAAATCTCAAAGGGCAGAAACAACGAGTCGAGTAAGAGAAAAATCTTTATCATATTGTCGGTCCACCCTAAAGTATCTACGAACACCTTCGTGATCTCTTAGCTCTTACACGATCTGCTGCGAATTAGTGCGAAATGTTTAATTGTCGTCTTACCACTTCTAAATGTGATTAAATATTATTAGTATGAGATAAGAAGCTGTTCGGACACAAGTAGCGCGCCGTGAGTTTTTCGGTTAATATTTTCCGACGGAGCTGTTCAAAATCCATCATTTTGTTGGAAAAATGATAATCACAAGGATTAACTTTTTCAAGAGGTTCTGCTCTAATATGGGCTACGTATAGTACCTATGCGCCAAACTTTACTTACATTGATAAGATCGATACAGGAACTTTATGCGATCCATTCTCGCGCAGGTACAGACACTTTACTGAGTTTACAAGGACCGTAAGCAAAAGAGAAAGATGCGTAAAACATAAGTTCGACAGAGAAAGACGTTGGCGGGGAGGCATGCCGCTTTTCGAAACGTACAAACAACATTCGTTCGAACATTCGAACCATGCCGTTTGACGAAGTTTTAAGGGCCCGCAACCCGGATTTGTACCGTTTTATTACATATTTCCCTTAAACACGGTAAGTTTTAAAGCTCTTAAAAAAATATATGTTATTCTTGAAGATAATATCTAGACTTTGCCCGCGCCGAAACGCAAATTATATAAAATTCCCTCGATAGAAAAAAAATGGCAAAGTATGCTCCAAAAATTATTATTAACACGTTTGTTTCAGTTATTTTACAAGTTATATGTATGAAAAAATTCACAGTGTTTCTTTAAATGCTGTTTAAGATAATGCCTGCTCTTTTCAGATTTTTGCTCTATTTTAAACGAGTCGTGTTTTATTAAACATTTTCGCAATTTTCGCATCGATTTTGTCGCTGCAAATGTTAGCGCTCTTCTCTAAGATTCGTAATTTCGTATCTCTCCATCTTCTTCTTTTCGGGACCGGTTGTAGAGCCTTAAAGTCGAAATAGAATTTTTTGATGGACCGTATTTTATAATCTAAAAACACAAATAAATAAAGTAGCACGTATCTCTACTGGAAATTTTCTATATCCTTGGAATAAAAAAAATATTTTTCAGTTAGCTAAAGTATTAAGAACTCCAATCCAAATTAAAATTTCGTTTGAAAAGGGCACCATAGCCGTTCCTCTTAACTATTTCTAACTCGAGTACCTACGTAGCGTTGCTCCACTTTTATACACCCTATAGGTATGTAAGATTTCAACTGTCTCAACCATGGAACTATGATTCTAGTCTCAACAAACAATGTCGAATGTATGAATTGGTATCATTTAGCATGCCGTTCAGGTAAAAAATAAATTGATTTTTTAACCAATAGGTATCTATCTACTATTTATTTTTGATTTTACATCTGTGTTAGAAGAATGTTAAAAAAAGTTTCTACTTGTATTTCCTACGTATTACCAACATAATTGCAGTAATACCTATCTAACACGTGTATTTTTTTCTGGATATCTTGAATCTATGCTGTAATTAAAACCTTATGACATAGATATTTTATATATCCATTGGGCCAGATAAGTCTAACAATGCTTACACTATAACGGGCGCGATATCAAATCAGATTTGTTTACATTCCAGCAGAACAAATCGTTGGCTCTGATAAACAAATGCTATAAGATAAATAAATATTTGGTACTTAACTACCACAGTACAAAAAATTAAAATTATTTAAAAAAAATTACTATCTGGTTCACTTTGAGGTCGGTAGAATCATTTTTAGGAGAGATCGTCACAACTCATAATGCCAAAAATGCAAAGAAAAATACATGAATTTAAAATTTTGTCGTCAACAAAACCGACACAATTGAGATATCTGATCTTTGCCTTTTAAATAAATGTCATATAAAGTAAACTAGAAACTATGGAAAACGTCATAAGTCAAAGTCTGGACAGATTCAATAGTTTTTAAAATAAGTTGATAAACATAATAATAATACGCGCTTCATTTAAATCATGAACTTAATGTCAGGAATGGAAGTATAAAACTTATAGATTTTCAACTTTTGCAGAAACCCCTGAAAAAAGGGATTTTTTTATTTGTGAAGTTTTTGATTCTAGACTATTGAATTGTCATCAGATTTCAAATTTAATACCTATCTCAGCAGGAGTGGCTAACGGTTCGGCGCGCGGATATCGCCGACTCGATTATGCGGCAATAACAATTGCACATACAGTGGCTAGTCGCTGCACTGTGTCGACATAAGTTATATGTAAGTGTTAAGTGGTAAGTTTATCTCTTCAGTGGTACAAACTTTGACTGAGACTTCCACGGGAGTATTAAAACAACAATTAACCTCCACGCGCCGTCGTTCATTGGTTTTTGTTGTGGTTCATTTTAAACTTCCTTAAACCGTTCACCAATTCATTTGAGTTAGATACACATTGGCATGGTTTTGATTGGCCACAGAATGATGTAGATATAATACATATCATTCAAAACCACACCAGCGCTTTGATATTGCATTTGGTGTTTCCGTGCGAAACGAAAGACGGTTGTTTCATAATTTAAAAAAAATAAAAAAATTTCAAAGTTATTATTCAAGTTCTATAAAAGTCCTACTGCAGTTTTGTTTATATATCTACATCTGTTATTATTAGTTATTACCTATGAAACATCGGGCTAATAATGAAATAATAATGTCGTTGAATAGAATTTTCACAGAACTATGACGATTAAAATTTGATGAATCGTTCAAATTCTGTGAAATAATCCAAATTGGAATCAAATCTCAAAGTTAATTATCAAATTATAAAAGAACTCGAATAGAACCTGAAAATTTACTTTTTAAATTTGATGAATTGTTCAAATTCTGTGAAACAGTGATCTTAGGAATTACATAAAAACGTTCTAAACCTAAAAGGCGGGAAGTAAAATAAATTTTTAATTAAAAATAAAATATAATTGGACACAAAGCTAAAAAAAGGATGAAGAAATTAACCCTAAAATTGCAACAGCATGGTTCTCTTGAGTCCATCGGTTAAGGTACAATGAGCGATTGGTCGAGAGTGGAGGTCGTCTTTCCAACAATTTCGCAAACACTTCTGATATATGCCTACACTTAGTCAATTTGAACAAAAAAATCATACGGTTAAATTCCCAAAGAAGATACGTAATTCCCAAAACTGAGAGTGGTGAAGTGTTCTTACATGGGTGTCTCAATCATCTCAGATCATCCAGTAATATATCTATTTCTTGAACATGAAGGTATTCTAAGTATGTATTAATCGAGCAAATTTTGGTCAATGTTGGGTATCTAAAAATCTTGGGTATCTAAAAATCTTATTTGAAAAATCACCTATTTAGAGCCTGCGTTGGAATTTATCGAATTAACACAAAAAGCAGTGTGGCTAAGTACAATGCATTCGGAAGTGGTTTCGGGTTAAAAAAATAGAATGGATCTGGCGCGTGCTTGCCCCGTCACGGTGAAGCGAGGTCCACCGCAGAGTTGGTGAGACCATTCGAGCCGAACCGTCCATTTAACTCACCAGCGACCAAAGAACGTGGTCGGGCGGTAGGATGGTCACATGGTCAGATGGCCAGTTCATATTTCAGTAGTTCACTGCGGTTTGGTGAATCGTGTGGGCATCTGACACAATATGTACATACCTACATACCTACATACTTAATATACCTACCTCATAACGTTTAAGTAATAGAGAAAACCAAAAGAAACTGAAGTTCGAACAGATGTAATTTGATGGTAGAGCTAGTTTTTAGTTCAGCTATAGCCTTTTACATTGCTAGGTTATTCCAAAATGAAATATTCGTGTAATCATCCAATACAGTTATTACCCTGTTTTGCCACGACTGTTTTGAATTTCGTCCTTCTATAATTTTTTTGTACACTCCGCGTTTACAGTTCAAGACAGTGGTTGTTTTGGTGGTATTTTTTTTTCAATTTTAGACTTTCTTTTTAGAATGTTTGCAATGGTAGGTACCTACCTGCGTAAAGAATGTTTGAAAATAGAATTGAAATTATTATTGAAATAGTGACGTTTCTTTGGAAAAATTATATGGGTAATTCGTTATTCGAATTAAACAAATTTTACAAAAATATATGGTTTATAATTTTATGACCGGTCAGTGGCTGAGTTGGCATCGCGTTAGGTTCCCACCCGGGCAACGCATGTTCAATTCCTCGGCTGGCTATATAAGTCCTCCATCTCGATACTAGCAACATTTTCCGGTAACTGTGTTGGTAGTAGGAGATTTTCAAAATTATCAGGTTATTCATGACCCAGAAAAATTTGCCTTTCTTAAAAAAAAAAGTTCGTAGGTATTTAGTGCCTACTCACAAAACCTTTTGATTTTAAAGGAAATTTTGGTTCGGATTTTGTTGCATCCGAAACCGCTTACGAAGTACAGCTTCAGATGCTCTTGCAGTGGACTGTAAACACTCACTAAACCAGGCGAAGTAGTGTTTCTGGAATTGCGTAATATATGTGTAGGAAAAAACAAGGCATGGAAGAAAAAAAGGGATGATCAATTACTTACCAATGTATCTCTGCTGGGAGCACACAACACAATCACAATACATTTACGTACTTCCACCGCGATACCCCGAGGTAATTATTGCCACAACAAAACAAATGAGCACAAAACGATAAATGTGTAGGTACTTGAAAAACACCAACAATCTACTTCCAAGTTAATCCCAATCCTTCTTCTGATGTTTTCACAAAAAAGCACTCGAATTTGCACTATTTTTCTTGCCATTGTTCCAAATTTTAAATACTTTTCCACAAAGATAATGGTTAGGAAGAGGTAGAAATTGAAAGAATTACATCCCGTTAGGAACTAAGCATGTTCTCTTTTCGAACCAAACAGTCAAAATTAGAAACATACTTTTTTAGACGCGAGTTCTACTATTCACAGCTCGGTAGAACTAGGACCAAAAATGGAAGATAGCAAAAGAACCAAGAAATCACTGCGTTCATCTATTTTTTTTTATCTAGGTCATCTTATTTTGGATCTAGTTTATTGTCCAAATTGCAAGAAGTGTCCATCTTACTTATGATGGAAGATCAAAAAAAATTTACAAAGTTCTAGATATACCTAATAAATGCAACAAAGCTCTTCTATTATTTCTAACCAGAAATTCAAATTAGTTGATCGAATTGCCAACGACTGTCAATTTCTCTAGAATAAATACACATTTGTACGCTTTCAAGAATTTACCAAGTAGGTCGCTGAGGCGAAGCTTAAGCTCAACTCACAATTTTAGATTAATCTTTACCATAAATTCGTTTCTTGTATGAAGACCAAAAATATATTTTGGATACATGGACGCTTTTCTTATCGTTTGCCTTGAATAGAACTAAAATTATATTACTGGTTGCTATTTGAAAAATATAAGCGTAAACTATTAAAAATGTATTTTATTAGAAATTTGTGAACGCATACATATATTAATAATATAGGATGGAATTTTTTTAAAATACAATTTTATGGCTAAGATTATCAATGACTGTTTCTCTTGATTATTTTTTTCCTTTCTTATAAAATTAGACACAAAATAAATAAAAACCACAGTGAAAAACGTTTTTCCAAAGTTTCAACAGCCCGTATCTTGTGGTCAATAGCTCCCTGGGTAGATACTGGGTGGGTATCCGGGAAATAAAATCGCCACAAGTCGAGGCCCGTGCTTTAGTTTATTGGAAACGTCTCCATCCTTTTGGGTCCGCGAGAAGATTGTTACCACCCATTACTGTGCACCCAACCGTAACACACTAAATCCAGTGTAGATTCTATTCTTATTTTATTTGGTCTGAAAGTTAAAAGCTATTTCTGACCATGCATTAATATTTTTATGATTTATTTTATTACTAGCTGAAGTCCCCGGCGATGCCCGGGCTTTTCACAGAGTTTTCGAAATCAAATGTAGACAGTGACCTTCCTTCCTTCCTCATGAATCACTCTATCAGTGAAAACCGCATGAAAATCCGTTCAGCAGTTTTTGAGTTTATCGCGATCAGACAGACAGACGCGGCGGAGGACTTTAATTTATAATATGTAGAGATATCAAGCAACGTCATGACGCCTAATCGTATTATAAGTGACATTTTTAAACAAAAATGTTTAAAACCGTCAGTTTCATAATACACAAAGACCACAATTTAAAAAAATACACTTTTTTTGCGAATGTCAACTGGGTTTAATTCTCTTTCTTCAAAAGTCTTTCGCTCGAGTAGCCGTAATCGGTTCTGGTTAAGTATGACATTTATTGTACAAATATTTGTTATGGATATTGCGGTGAAGCGGTGGTTAAGTTTCAATTATCTATGATACTTCTCCGTGATGTTGACTCTATTGATAATTTAGTACTTTTTACGAGGCGCACAGCTTCTCGTTTTTTCGACAATCCCAACTTTTTTTACATCCCATCATTGTCCCGTCAAATAAAATTTGTATCACACTGTGCGATGAGGATAGTTAGGCGATTTGACGGTAGGTGAAATGCTCAAAATACTGGTAATAAATATTAAAATTCGCACGCAAAATAATTGACATTTCGTCATATTTTTATTTCAATGTAAATAATGTTAAGTCACACCTTACACAATCAACACTGAAATAATGCAATAAAAATCTTCAAAATTATTTACATATTTTAAAAGCAACGCCATTGGGTACGTAACACATTTATCAAATCGCAAAAATTCGCCAAGAAAACAAACATACGCAAGTTTTTATACAAATAACAACAACAAAAAAATAGTTTGATCGAAGAGCAGCGTCAAATAACGGAACCCATTTTATGGTATATTTTCGAAAATTTGCAAATTCCTGATTCAACGTTGCTTTTCGATAAACAACACACAAAAAATATTTCACTTAAATAATAAAACGTTTCATTTAAAATAAAATGAACCGTTATTCGAGTCTTGAGAGTAATTTATTAATCATTATTAATAATACCTACCTAAATTGTTGTTTCATTAATAATTAAAATAAAATTGCATTGCATTCACTAACGGCAAAGTAAAGTCATGTTACATAGATATTTTTAACGAAAATTGTAGTATAATCGAGTGTGTATTGTATTTTTGTACATTGTATTGTGTGAGATTGTAGTGTAATCCGACCGTGAACATAAACATTTGCTTGAAAATTACTTTAAACTTTGGAAAAGGGGGCGTGGCTTTGCACATTTTTGTACGCGTCCACAGTAAGGCCACGCCACCATTGCCAATGTTTATTGTAATGTTTAAGCAAATGTGTAAGCAAATATTCAAGTTCACGGTCGGATGAGACCCCGCTATAGCGATTATCATTGACTGTCTCGTCACAGGTATATCCTAGTGAGACAGGCATAAAAAAACCCAATGTACCTATACTACTTATAGATAAATAAATTTAAAAAAAAATGACAACATTCTTCAAAATAACGTCCGAACAGGTATAAAGAATAATCCAGCCTACGATAAAAGGTTGATGGTAATTGTAACTTTAGCGACAAAAAAAGAAGAAAAAAAGTTGTGTCATCCCTGATAAGAAAAGTTTAACTTGTTTAATCCCGGAAAAAAATAACAATTATTGTTGTGACTCGGATAAAGGCGATAAATCAAAGAATATTTTAATAAATTATTGCAATCACAACAATAAATAGTAATCCCGAAGAAATTAAAATTTACTAGCTGTTGTTCTTGCTATCCCTGCAATATTATTAGATCTTTTTCCTGTCATTCCTATTCAAATAATATTATTTTTTTTACATTAGCTTACACAGGAGGCCCCGAGGATAATAATTTCCCTCAGGATCTATGTCATCAATATGGCCAGGAAAAGAATAAAGCTAGTTAATTTGTCCCTAGGAAAGAAATTAATTATACTTCATTTTAAAGTTTTTCTTTTATGATAAACCAGTTTATTCATAAATTGTTCTGCTGTGTTCAATTATTCTTACGCGTGACAGCTGTTTCGACTTCTGAAGGTATCATCTAACTGTTTTATAATGTCTTCAAAGCATTGAAAATGTATAAAAAATCTAAAAATTAAAGTGGAGTTCTACAAATTAAACATGATAACAAAAAGTCAAAAGAATGGCATTATTTTTTAATTGTCATAAAATAGTGACGTTGTTGTTGTTCATACATTGAAGCATTGGACGCTTTTATTTTACCGTGACGATTCACGGTAACGGTATCGTGACTGCTATAATAGGCAATAAACTTACATTCCTTAACACAATATTGCTACAGCTCTTTCAAAAGATGAGAGACACAATGTACGGAGGTCTGTTCCCTCCAAAGGAAAAAAAGTAATAATTTTCTTGCATCTCTCTCACACACCGTATCGTGACGTCTTCATAGCCCCCTACCAGTACTAGTAGCCATGACGATAATTTTGAAAGTTTGGAATATAGTTACAAGGATAATATGTGTGATTGAATTAAAAAATATCAAAAACGTCAAATATCAATGTGCTGATGATTTTGCCGCTCTTTCTTACACACTAAATGACAACAGTCGAAAATGAGACAACGGTGAAAGTATGTCTGCACCCCCCCAAAGTAAAGATACATTTTCATACATCTCCCTCGCACGTATTAAGAAAATGAAACCCAGTTCCGGTCGCTAAAAATAGTACTTTGGGGGAAACAGTCACACGTATTTTGTGTGCCTCATTTATATACAATGTGTAAGAAAGAACTGCAGCATTACAGCGATAAAGAAAAAATGCTTATTGCTTTTTTTGCTGTCACGGTACCGTTACCGTGCATCGTCACGGTAAATATAAAAGCGTCCATTGGAACTTCAAAAGATTTACTATTTTCCAGACAAAAAATTAATCTACTTTTTAAATTTTATTGTAATCCACTTTTTTTATCTGCCGTTCTGTCACGCGCTCTACCTAAAATCTCACCGAGGTTGGCTGTCATGGCTTCCAGGTCCTTGGGTTTGCGCTTGCGGGGCCGACCCTTCTGGCGGGGGGCACCGGGCGCTGGGGTGGGTGTGGGGGCCGGAGCACCCGCCGCGGCGCCGTTGAAGAAAGGGGAGCCGAGCATATCGGGCGGCGCGCGGGGCACTCGCACGCACTCTGTCATCGCCTCGTAGTGAAGTCTGGACAAAGAAAAAACGTATAGTTTTAGTTAGGCCGGCCAGCTAAAATGATAACAGCAAACTTGACAAGTAGACACGATCGAGCTGAAGACTTGCACAAGTATAGTACCACCTAGTATAGCCTACTTGGCGGCATCACCACGTACGCCACACATGGGTCAGGTACGACTAGTTTCTTGCTTTTAAGAAGTCAGATTGAAAATTCGAACTACAAACGTGCAAGTATACTTGCGCAAATCTTCACCCCAAGCATACTACTTGTCAAGTACACAGTTATGTGTATGGCCAGTCTTATACTGCCCTCTTTCACAAATCAAGTCTCTTCCTACATTTTTCTCTATGTACAACGAATGAAAGGTTTTGAAAGGGTTTTTTTGGGTATTTTTCCCCCGTGTAATGCTAATAACGAGTAGGTATAGCATGTCTTCCTAATCTTGTAAATGGGTTTCGTAAACGGTAAGGGGCCATCTTGCAGTCTGATTTTTAACCCCCGACGCAAGGAGCGGTGTTATAAGTTTGGCTTTCTGTGTGTCTGTGGCATCGTATAAACGAATGGACCGATTATGGTGAGGTTTTTTTTGTTTGAAAGCTGACGTGGTCAAGATGATTCTTAGTTACAATTCATAAAAATCTGCTCCAGGCGTTTCAAGGTCATCAGCTCTATTTGTGTCGGTGGTTTCTTAAAATTTTTAATTATTTTTATATAAAACACTTCCAACTCTAACACCACGTTTTAAAAAATGTCAGTATTAAAAATGTCAAGTGTCAAAAATCTCAAGGATTTAATTTGTCAAGTGTCAAAAATTTCAAGTGTCAAAAATGTCGAGGGCCAAAAAATATCAAGCATCAAAAATGTCCACTGTCAAAAAATGTCAAGTGTCAAAAATGCCAAGTTTCAAAAATGTCGTGTTAAAAATATCAACCGACAAAAATGTCAACCGTCAAAAATGTAAAACGTCTTAAATGTTATGTGTCGAAAATTCTACGTGTCAAAAATGTCAAGTGTCAAAAATATCAAGTATCTTATAAAGGCGAGGTAGAGTTAGTCGTACCTGCAGTATATCGTTGAGTCTCTCATGCCGAAAGTGTCCCCTTTGGTGAGGGGTGTGTTGCACAGCGCGCAGCAGAAGCAGTGCACATGGAACACGAGGTCGCGCGCTCGCATCACCAGCTCCGATGACGAAATGCTCGCCTGGCAGCGGGAGCATCTCTTCGGACCGAACAACCTACAGACAACAAAATACACTAAGTTAATAATAATATAATGTATAAAGCATATAAAACAAATCAATATATCCCTTCATCTCAATTCAGAGCACCTAACCAAGCAATCAATAGAAAAATCTTATGTCACCCTAGACAATGAAATATAAATTGACGATGAAATATGGGTATCATTTCGACAAGCGTTGCAAACCACATGACCGTATGTGCCTCCGTTCACGGAGATGCTTACAAGATACTCGATCCTCGTGCGAGTATCATACACGCCGATCGTAAGTACCCACCGTACGATTTTGCTGGTTTGGCGTTCACGGCGCTACGCGGTGGGTGTCGGTTTCCAATCAGTATCACGATACCGACAGTGCTGATCGCACGCGACGCGTCGCATCATTTGTGTCTGATACTTATTCATTTGACAAAAATTACGTCGGAACATTAAAGGAATGTTGAATTTGTTCTGGAAGTGGAAAAAGAACAAGTTGATATAACTATACTTTACCAGAATACGTAAGAAACGATTTAGTGGAGAAGGCATAGATTGATGTTGGAAAAAAAGTCATATGACATCGCTTGACAGCGTGTTAACTCCACGGCTTCACGTGAAAAATGATCAAGTTCAGTATACTTCGGATAGCGCCGTGTACCGAGACTAGCATTAAAAAGTAGTATATCAGCAGGGTACTTGTGGTTTCGTCACAATTACGTAGATTGTAAGTATCTCCATGAACGGAGAGCCTTAGTTTTGTACCAGGAAGGTGCGAAAATGCTTTGAATAAACTACGACATATATCGTTCAATAACCACCGAAGAGTATACATTGAAATCACTAGACCCTGAAAAAGGGGTATTTATTTCAATAAAAATTACAAACAAAAATAGGTTGGATAGTTATTTTATTTGAGCATTTGAAACCTTCAAGACTTTCTTTTAATCTATAATAATTTTTCTAGAACAGTGAAACAATTTAATCTTAATATGTAAATATGAATGTTTCTTTGTTTGTCACTCGTGCGGAATCTAAAACATTCATCCGACTGCGATGAAACTTTGGTGATTTGTCGTACGAGTGATCGCGAAAGTTTCTATATATAATGGTAAGCTCTGGCGTTATGAAATCATTTTATATACCATTCATCCGATTGCAATGAAACTTAGGTTAGTTGTTTAGCCGTTATGCGCACACCAGCGAAGTTAAGAAATTTGTATAAAAAATTTCCCAAAAGGAAGCGCCCGAGTTGTTTAGAAATGTGTGCATTTCATATAGTTTAGTGGTACGAAGGCAAGGGAATGGGAACGATGGAGGGGAAAGGGATCCGGGAGGAGAACGGGAACTCATGGGAAAGGACACGCAGGCTGAAACAATTTCTTTCTTTAAGGGCCCGCAACCCGGATTTGTACCAATTTATTACATATTTCCCTTACACGGTAAGTTTTAAAGCTCTTAAAAAAATATATGTTATTCTTGAAGATAATATCTAGACTTTGCCCGCGCCGCAACGCAAATTATATAAAATTCCCTCGATAAAAAAAAATCGCAAAGTATGCCCCAAAAATTATTATTAACACGTTTGTTTCAGTTATTTTACAAGTTATATGTATGAAAAAAATCACAGTGTTTCTTTAAATGCTGTTTAAGATAATGCCCGCGAGATTTTTGCTCTATTTTAAACGAGTCGTGTTTTATTAAACATTTTCGCAATTTTCGCATTGATTTTGTCGCTGTAAATGTTAGTGCTCTCCTCTAACATTCGTATCTCTCCATCTTCTTTTTTCGGGTCCGGTTGCAGAGCCTTGCAACGCACGTACTACGCTAATACTCGCTAGTTTATAATAAACAAACATTACATAACCGCTCGCAGTAAAAAATAAGAAACTGAACTAATTTCGCCAAACAACAATCATCATAAAGAATGTTTGATCTGACTCGCGATAACTTCATCGGGCCGATCTGATGAAATGGGGTTTGGTATCATTAACAAACCTGCGTTTGGGATTTAACTTAACCGCGCGACAGCAAACCATTCTTCCATGAATGGAACAAAATACTCACTATGGGCAACGATGTAATTATGTAAAATAGTTATCTAATTACGTTTGCTGTGGGGAATAGACACAGACGTGGTATAGAGGCACGGGGTAACGAAGAATCGTTTAGTTCTTCCTCTCGGATCATTGTAACGCACCTATAAACACATGGGCGTAGAGATATTTATTTATTTTACTTATTAATTATATATATGCCATGATGGGCTTTTACTTATATAACACTAGCAGACCCGACCACACGTTGCTGTGGCTAACGAAACACAACGCCACGCCATTACCCAACCTTTATAACTAACGCCATCTGTTAAATCAAATCCACACCGCCCTCTCCCTTTACTTATATATTTCAACCAATTTACACTAAACCTTGACAAATTATATTTATAAAAACCTTCCTCATGAATCACTCTATCTATTGTTGAAAATCCGTTGCGTAGTTTAAAAGATCTAATCGCGCAGACAGCGGGAACAACTTCATTTTATACTATGTAATGACAAGTATTCTTATAAGTTTATATTTTACATGATTTACAATGTGTTACAAAGATGACAAGATTTTTTTATGTTTGTATCCAAAGTTTTTAAAAATATATATTCATGTGTGCAGTTCACACGCGGTAGAAGTGAAACCTTCAGAAAAATAAAGTAGGAAAGAGAGGGGAGGTTACGAAGAGGAGACCGATTATTTACGAAGCACCGCACAGAGAAGAGACTGATTATTCCATACACGGACATATGAATATACATGGACCTGCCCTAAGTGATAAAAACGTATTATTTCCCCCTCCACATGGCGCCGGCTGAAGCACCTCCTTGGAACCGGCTCGCTCCATGGGGAGGGGATAGAGCCTCGCTTGAATCTAAAATGTGTGACGTCATCATTCTTGCCGTGAACAGCTAGAAGGTAACATCCATACATTTAACGAAATACAACGCCAAAACAGTAGCGTATTCTATACAATATATCTACATATCAATGTGCACATAGCGAATGTGGGCGGTTCTCCAGTGTGCTCATCGGTGGTAACAGGGGTAAGTAAATTATGAAACATTTGTAATAGTGTTTTAACTAAACACGGCAACAAAATATTGCTATGTGTATTGGGGCGAGTCTTTTTGAGGCGAACATTTGACCTTAGCAAATATGTTATTATCGTGGCAAGCAATTCGCGCTCCCATGTAAAAAGGTCTATTCATTCAAAGCAGATTTTGCTTTTAAGAACTAAATGGTGATATTGTAATGCGAGATGCCTATTTACTGTCAGATTGATTGTATAACGAATCACGGTCATCTTTCCCCTCTTCCCCCTCCATGGTTTGGTTTGACCCCTCACCCGTAACTGCTTGTCTAGTCATTTGGATGTCTATGATTCCATATCATTCTCTCGCAGACTAAATCCTATAGATGTACGTGCTTGTCTCTTTTTAGTGTCGCTTTTTCATTTCATCGATTTTCAAATCACAACGGTGCTAAAGAAGTTTTCACTTCAAAAATTTAAAAAAACATTAACAAACTAAATGTATAAAATATGTAAAAAATAGAGAAAAACAAATCAGAAAACAGTTTTTAAATTGCAGATGGCATAAAAATAATAATATTACTCCGGGTTTGTCTCACAACTCTTAAAATAAAACGCCTCGGTGAACAATACATTTTGGATATTATTTGTGATAGAAAACAATGAGCTATGATGGCTTATTTAGCAGACGGTAGGAATTATTCTGGACCTATAATCTCAATCTCTGCATTATCGACAGCTACGTGCCATCTATGGGTAAACTCTTAAACTAATATCTAGGATAACTTCGTTCCATCAATGGGTAAGCTCTTAAACTAATATCTGGGATATCACAATTTCACTAAGATTATTTTGACATTTAAGCAAATAATGATCAGACTTTAGTACCACGAAAAACACCTGCACCGCTTTCCCTATATTATATTTTATTCTACGTACATTAATGAACACACTTAATTTAATACCCCTTACAAATTTAAGTTTTCGGTAAAGACACCTCTGAGGCTGGAGCCCACTCCCCGAGCACTCGCTACGCCACTGCAAACAGAGATTGATCAAGACCAACTTGATACCCCAGAGCACGAGTTGCTCCGTGAGAATTTGCATTAGAGTAATATATCGCATCACAAGAGATGGACGGGAAAACGCAGGCGGATTTCCTATTTGGTTTGATAAAGTACGGATTCTCTCATATATCAGACCAACAAGGCATTTGCTAATGATGTCTGTTTCTCGGGAATATAAAAGGTATATATTTAAATAGCTCACGAGGATATTTTAAAATCCTGCTCCAAGGATTTATCATGATACTATAGACGATTCTCAAGATAAAATCTTGTAGAGACAATCCTTCAAGCTATTTTGTTTTCTATTTTTGCTTTTCGGAACAACTAATAGAAATATGATCTGAACGGTGCTTGGAAGAGAAAACAACATGCGTCATATTCAAATTAAAAAGTGATCTACAAAATTATTAAAAGGTTTATTTATGAAACCAAAGGTTCCGAATGCAATTTGGAAAAACAATTGTGAAATTTTTTAAATATTTTTTTTCATGAAACGACAAAAAAGGCAATAGGCCACTTGCATCACATTTTTAAATTTTTTCCGGTTTAGACAAATATTCTAAGACGTTCCGTTTTTTTTTTTTAATCGTACTTTTGAAACCCTGGGGATTTTTTGGAACTTTCAATCCGAAAAATCAGACAATTTTTTATAAACAGGAAAGACGGGACATAATTTTATAGGTGCGAAAAAACGATAATTTCATAGCCGAAAATCTTTTTTTTTTTAAATAACGTTTTCCACACGAATGGTACAGGCGAATAACGAGGCATACCAAAAATATTACATCTCATAAATATTTTTTCCTTGATCCATCTTATTGATCATAAATCATTATAATGTACAACGTAAATTTTACTAAATCCAATGTAATATACTTGTACTTGTAAATTATAATAATAATAAGAATATTATAAAATTTGATTTTGTTAAAATCAGCACCATAACCATTATACCTCTAAAACACGTACCAACTTCCAAAATGTACGGAGTTCTCTTCAGAACATCTGTCAAAAAGTCAAACCAAATGATAAGTTCGCAGAGAACAAACAATAAATCTAGTGAACGTTAAATGTCAAATTCGAAAATTCGCCTGAAATCAAAGTGAAGCCATTATAAAAAAAAAATCAGTGTTGAATTTTAAAAAATTAATAGGAACATTTTCGGAGACGGGACATTTTCATGTAGTGACGTCACGAGCCCAAATAATGGATTTATTTATTTAAAAATAAAAAAAACTGTACATTTCTAAAACAAATTACTAAAATTTTCATAATCTTAATAAAAAGATCTATTCATACGATTTTTTCCAAGCCGTTATGAAATCCATGCAAGTGGCCTATTGACAATAACCAATAATAAATTTGCCTAAAAAATATGTGTTTTTTTTCTTAGTAATTTTAGTATTCAAAAAATTATACATTTATTTCGAATCCCCTTTCAAAATAGTTTATAGTTTTTGGATGCGTTCAAAAATATTCCATTTATTTGGATCTTATTACAAAGACGAAATATTTAAACATATTTATATTTATACAAAGACAAAATAAGCCCCAGATCTGAGGGGTTAACGAAATAACAGTGGGATACACAATTCATAAAAAGAACAGAACTAAAGCAAATCTTTTCTTCTATTATTAGTATCTTTACTTATATGTGTACGTTGCTTTGACATCTACGTCCTTTTGCAATAATAAATTATTATACACAGAAAAAGAAACGATAAACGGTTTGTGGCGCAAATTTTGCGTCACAAACCGTAGTTAAGTGCTCTTAAACTAATTTTCTCCGTAATTTCGTAGTTAAGTAATGAGATGGCACTTAGCCAAAGTAGTAAAATGTGTAATCATTTATCAAAATATTATAATATTTTGTAAACCAGCCGAACTTTGTTATGAAGATAATGTTAAATATGCAATTTTTTTCAAAAAGTATGTATATTATTCAGCCTTCAACCTGTCAAAGGCCCGCAAATTCCAGGAAAAATACGGAAATTTCGTAACAAAACACGATTTTGAATTTTGAATTAAATGTTTTGTTGATTAATTTTGAGCTATCGTATATTTCATTGACTGAAACACGTTCCTAGAACAATAAACTATGCACCAAAACAACATTACTTGCGTTAATTACGTAAATTAATAGGTTTTATGATGTTTTAGTGGAGGAACACGCGTCAGTATTGACAGCTTCAATTTGCGCCAAAAATTACATTTCGATTCCACAGATAAAAATCATTTAAAAATAATCTGGTGTTGTCAGGTGAATGAAACTAGTGGCTATATCATCAATGATGTTGTCGCAAGCGATTCTGACCTTGTTTTCATACAAATTCTGTACATAGAAGGGTCAAAATCGCAGACAAACTTTTTATTTCGAAATATCTTTTTCGCGCATGCGCAAAAGCTGCGCGCAAATGAGCGTGTCCGGCCGATTACAGGTCAAAGTGACGATTTATCTGATGATAGTTTACCCTTGATAAGCGAGGGCACAAGGAGAGGGAAAATGAGATGGTTCTAGGATCATTTAAGAGGAGTAGCGTATAATGGGGTGATTTTGTCAATTTTCTATCATGAAACTAAATACCTAACTATTTTATAAAAACATTTGTGTGGATAAACTTCATGTGAATTCAACCAACATTTTTTGTTATACATTATGTATAACTCATATCCAACTAACGTGACACTTATTTTCGAAGGATAATTTGCGTTGCCCGAAAAAAATATAATAATTCAGTAATTATTATATTTAATAATTATCTCGCAGCCACTCCGTAGATACAAACAGGTCCAAAAATGGTGCTCGATTAATAAATGTTTCCATGCAAAAACAATCGAGCTTATATTACATCTCCCTCCCGTACACCCTTCCTCTCATATTTTTCCATTCCCATCACCCTAATTCGCACTTGTTTTTTTAAGTGAAACTTTTTTAGCACCGTTGTGATTTGAATCTCGATGAAATGAAAAATAGCGACACTGTTCAGAGACAAACACATATATGTAAAGGATTTAGCCTGCGAGCGAATGAGATGGTATAATCGGTCTCCTCTTTGTGCGGTGTTTCGTATTCTCCCACTCTTGTCTACTTTAGTTTACAGAAGGTTTCACTTCTACGGCGTGTGAACTCAGACTTGAATATTAATTTTAAATTAGCTACTCACTAGGAAAATAATTTTCCTCAGGGCCTATGGCATCGTAGGGGATGCTGTGTGGAGGGTATTTTTAAGAAAATAAAAGAGAGGAAGTTCAGGGAAGGAAATATACCTATAAATCGTGGGTAGGAATCTGGGAGAAAGTGTGTTCAAAAGTGACAGAATGAATCCACTGCGGTGCAAGGCGATGGGTCGAGAGGGTCCTGCTGGAGAAATCAAAAGGTCTCCCTCAACCATTCTCACCCGATCCGGCTTGCCACACAAAAGCATCGGCCACCAAGACCTAAACAAACCTCACCCCGTAAACCCGGGCACCCCTGCTAAGACACCAAACGTAGCGAACCACTTAGGGTGACCTACGGCAGAGGTGTTGGTAATCCAATAAATGGTTCCCGGGGCGGCGGTAACCATACCCACCTCCCAAATTGTTCCCTCACCCTAATTAACACTTGATACTCACTTACATGTATTATTTTGATGTACACCTGTTTTCTCTAACTAAATGCGAGTTACAGATAATTCGAGCATCTAAATGAGATGAATTTATTTACGTGGGTGGTTAATTATGAATATTGACATATACGTCCCGTTAGGTTATGTATGTCTTCCATTGTGATCGATATCTCTGGAATGTCTTCCTCGTGTCTACACAGAGTTCTCATTAACGGATTATGGATATATCTAAAATATTCACGTCAAGTTCGGTGAGAAGATGAGTTGAACAGGTTGTGTTTCACAATGTTTGTTTACATCACGTCAAAAGGGCAGTTATTATTTACACGAACATACAAGTATAAAACAATAATCGTTAAGACATAATTTCTAGTCTTTTTGAAGTGAAACTTCCTTACCCCGTTAGAGTGATTTGTAATTCAGATGAAATGGAAATGACGCACTATGGCACCTGCGAAGCATCAAACTGCGCTCAAGGTACCTATTGGTTGAGATATAAAACGGAAACGACGGAAATTTATAGGACTGCGTCCCATAGCCAGAGAAATCCAGCGGACGGAGGTTCGAATCCTACGAAATAAAAAAATTAAAAAAATTGTTTTCCTTAATCAATATCCAATCTTCAAACCACAAAATAAACAGGCAAAAGAAAGCGACATCTAGCGGATTTCTAGTTTCACTTCTATAGCGTGTGAATTACACAATCTAATTTTTTTAATTTACGAGTCTTTAAAAATTATTTTGTAATGAATATACGTGTTTTTTACATTAGCTCCACACTGAATTCCGTGATGAAAATTATTCCCCTCAGGGCCTATATCATCTTTGCGGATATTGTGTGGTGGGTCTTTTTAGGAAAGGAAGGAGATGAAGTTCTGGTAAGGAAAGGGGAATTAGGGGTGGATAGGATTCTGGGGGTCAGTGTGTCTAGGAGTGACGGACGTATAAATCCATCTGCGCTGCACTCCCACTGCGGTGCAATAAGATGTTCCGAGAGATTACTGCAGGAGAAGTCAAAGAGACTCCCTCAACCATTCTCTCCCGATCCTCACCTCATGAACCCAGGCACTCCTGCTAAGTCACCAAACGTAGCGAACCAGTTAGCGTGACCTATGGCAGAGGGGTTCGTTATCCAATACATGGTTCCCTGGTCGGCGGTATCCGTACCCGCCTATCAAAAAAATGAAAAATATTAATTAACATTTTAAGACTAGTAGATGCCTACTGAAGTGTATGCGAATATGTAACTAGTTCCAACGTCTCCCTACAGATGGTATTAGAGTACATAGTTTCAATGTCTCTCAACATATCGTTAGAAAAGTAGTTGTATGTAATTTTAAAATTTCTCAGCACTTACAGATTTTACAGCGGTTACAGCACTTACTTACTCAGCCTGTTCGAGTCTAAGACCAGAACGATTACAAAGTTATTTATTCTGCAGGCGGCATCTCACTCAGATTCACAGAGCGTCATTTAGAACGGACGTTGAGTCCAGTTAGGATCCATTGTTTATTTAGAACGGACGAAATTGTACATTATAAATATGATACAATGATAGCAAGACTCGTGATCTGTGACGAACCGAAGTATTATTGAAAATGTCTTGCTAATCAGTGAATTAACAATATGCCACACCTACAAACAGTTTGTGATACCGCTTTATCAATGCGTAAATTTCAGTTGTCTAGGATGTGCGTTATTCCTGCGTGAAATTATTCGCTTTCGATAAACTCAAATTTGGTTTGAATTTAAGTAAATATTCGAAATTTAAACTGCTTCTGCGAAGAATAATTCAGAAAAGCGATAAAGTAGGTACCTGCTTATAACATTATATTTTAAGAAAAAAATATTTAATTATCTTTTTCGAAATTGAAATTATATCATACCGTGATTTTAGGAAGGTGTATGCTGACTTAAACTCTTTTATACAGATTATTGACATTATTAATCACGACACAAGAGTCCCTACAGTAATCATTCATTCGGAATCAGTGAGACTGTGGCATCTTTAATGTAGGTTATTCTGAGTGGGCTGAAAAGGGAAATGGAAGGAAAAGGGAATGGTGGTATTTCACAAGGGCGATACTGACAGTTTCTACAACTCTGAAAGGTTATCTTCGCATTTGCATAGAAAAATAAACACCTACAGTTACACAAAATTTAGGTACAGAGGATTTAACCCGCGAAGCGTGAAACTGGGAACTGACGTTGAAGATCACTTGATCAATTAACCGAACGAATTCAAATTCAATCCATTTTTTTAAAATCCTAGTATGGAAATCACACGCGGTAGAAGTAAAATCTTCAGATAACTAAATTAAATAAGAGTGCTGAGACTACAAAAGCACTTTTTTATTCAATGTGAAGGATGATTTTTTCCATCGAATTCCAGTGCACCTTTTCCTATACATTTGGTCATCTTATTAGAATTTGTGTTTTCTTTTTCGGAGTCGCTAGATGTCGCTTTCTTTTGTGTTTTCTTTGCCTGTTAATTTTGGAATGGTTTGAATATTGGACATTGATTTTACAAAAAAAAAAACTTGGTCCGCTGAGTGTCTGGCCGCTGAAATTCGTCAAGCTCTTTATAACACTACACCAAAGTAGACTGTGAATTTATCGTATTATATTTGAACCGAGTACCCGTGAATTAAGTAAATATTTTATTGCTATCTAAATCGTGTAGAAGTATGTATTTGTCTCTTTTTAGTGTCGCTCGTTTCCGTTTCATCGAGTTTCAAATCACAAAAATGCTAAAGAAGTTTTTACTTTAAAAAAATCAGTGTGTAATTCATACGCGGTAGAAGTGAAACTAGAATGTCGCTGGATGTCGCTTTCTTTTCTTTTACCTGTGGCTTAAAGACTGGATAATGATTTCACAAAAATAAAAATGCTTTTTTTTGGATTCGAACCTCCGTTCGCTTGATGTCTGTCTCTCTGGCCGCTGAGACTTATCAGGTGTCACGCCCACTGCGCTATGGGAGGCAGGCGCCGAGGTGCGAATTTACCGCATTATATTAGATCCGAGAATTTGTGTAGAACTGAGTTGTGACGCATTTCCGTTTCATCCGAATTTGGCGCTAAAGAAGAATCACTTCAAAAAATAAAATAAATTCCCCTACAGGACCATACATGTAAGATTTTACACAATTTAACAATACGACAAATTTCAGCTCTACATTTTTCGTACACGTTCTTTGCCCTCTGTATTACCAGCATTACCGCCGTATCGTGTAATGCACAAGTGCACAGTTTTGTCAATTGTTCATCGAATTTCTGTTGCTGTAAACATTGTTAAAATTAATATTATCTCCGTTCATATCTTTAGGTAGAAGAACGAATATAAACAAATAATAATTAGTCGTGCACTTGTAGATTGGTTTCACAGACCCGAGGAAGGTAAGCGGTCCGCTCCCCGTCGCTGTGTGAACTTTGAGAACCTCTTCGGGTGTCTTCCTAACAAACAATTTGGGAGTCCCTGCTGCGCCGTTGAGTTAACCATTCAAAGCCCCGGTATTGATATCATCAGCCTCGTGACTCGCTGGGTGATCCAGAAGAAGTGGTGACCCCGCAGAGTAGAGGGCAGATTATATAACTGTAGAGTC
This sequence comes from Limnephilus rhombicus, assembly GCA_929108145.2. Lineage (NCBI taxonomy): Eukaryota > Metazoa > Arthropoda > Insecta > Trichoptera > Limnephilidae > Limnephilus > Limnephilus rhombicus. Next base: position 11,851,137 of record OV815275.1, read on the forward strand.
TGCAACTTTACATCTACTATTGGGTATTTTTAAAAACTTTGAATATTGTTTAAAATATGTTAAAGATTTTAATGTTTATTTTTCTGATTCTGATCATCACAAATAATTATTGATTCGAAACATAAATGAAAAATTCGAGTGCAGTTTACACGCGGTAGAAGCGAAACTTTACCAAAACAATCTCAACCAATACTTGAAAAGTGAGGTCATGGACCAACGTAATATCCGTTTCATATCTCAACCAATAGGCGCCTTTAAAAATGATCGTCATTTCCGTTTCATCCGAAATCCAAATCACAGCGTGGTTATAAAAGTTTCACTTCAAAAAACACATTCGAAGTGGTGCTATCTGGCTACAACGTTATGATGACAAAAACGCCACTTGCTGGAAAGACGGCTTTCACCAACATCAAAATTCAAGTATAAAAATGATGTTTTGGCGGCAAATTGAAAAATGGCACATTTGAAATCATTATAGCAAATATATTCGTCAACATAAAAAATAAAATAAAAATACTCTCATTAATCCAATTTAAAAGAAATAACAATTTAAATTATAAAAAATTGTATACAGCTCGCACGCAGTAGAAGTCAAACCTTCACCCACACAATCTCAACCAATAGAAGCTTTAAAAAGTGAACTCATAATCAAAGCGGCCAATGCGCGCAGCTTGGCGAGATACTGTTCGTAGGTAAGGTTTCATTCTATCTCACAGACTAAATCCTACAGATGTTGTCTCTTTTTAGTGTCACTCCTTTCCGTTTTATTGAGTTATATGGTTAAATCTTGATGTTTGATACCGTTTTTCATTGCTTTGGAGCGGTTGGTAATTTTGCTTCTTGTTTAAAATTCGTGGGTAAATATTTTCCTTCTGAATACAGTAAAAACATTTGGATATCAGTTTACAAAAATTAAACATCATTTCATTTAATTTTATATTTTATCACAATCTACGAAAATGGCAATAAAGGGAAATGGGAATATTGGTAGATGACTACCAAGCTATTCACACTTTGACGAAATCATTTTATTTCAAAAATATATTCGAATATTGAATTTAAAAATATATTGGAATGATGAATTTAAAAATATATTCGAATGATGACTTTAAAAATATATTCGAGCGATAAATTTAAAAAATATGTTTCCCATGTTTTAAAATTACGAATTGATTCAAATATCTCCGTTTACAGAGGAATATAAAACACTCCAAATCATACCTAAATCGAGTCCATCGTTAAGATGTTTTAAAAAGATAATGTGACACATCCTCCATAATTTAACATTGTCAGCACAAAGCCATCGGGTTCAAATGCCAGATACCTACCTACTGCGGAGCCAATACGTACAAAAGTAAAAACAAAACCATCACAACATGTCAAAAACTAGTCAAAACATTGCCTTTTTTACGAACAATTTGTAAAACTTTCTCGAGAGCATTGATGGATTGAGAATAAATTGCGTAAATTATTATGCACATACAAACATACACTCTCTTATATTAGTCTAATGGATGCACGATACACGAGATTAACCTACGTGGTACAAAAATGACCCAATTTTAAAATATTTATTTTTTAAGCGAAACTTCTAAAGCACCGCTCTGATTTGGATTTAGGATGAAACGGAAATGACGATTACTGCACCTGCGGCGCATCAACTGAGCTCATCGGCCGCTTTTAATGATATCACTCCTATTGTCAGGCTCCTATAGGTTGAGATATCTGTCTGATAGATAGGTCCGTTTGATAGATTCTCCCATCTTAACAGACGGATTGCAATCTTTAGAGCACAGGCGTCGGGTGGGAATGCTATCCTTGTTCTACCGGTATTACAATGGAAGATGCTCCGAGGAACTAGCATCATTGATCCCTTCGGCACCGGTGCATAGTCGGGAAACACGCCAAACGCGTGCCCAACATTTGTACACGGTTGACATTTGTCACATGAGAACGGGTCTTTTCTTCGAGTCGTTCTTGTGTTCAACAGCTCGGCTGTGGAATGATTTGCCGGCCTCTGTGTTTCCCCCTTCCTACAACATGGGTCTCTTCAAGACCAATGTTCATTCCTTCCTCTCCTCAAAAAGACCCTCCACACAGCATCCCAGATGACATAGGCCCTGAGGGAAATTATTTTCCTCAGGGCCTCCTGTGTGGAGTTAATGTAAAAAAAAAAAATGAAACGGAAATTACGCGAGGTCTCCGCTCATTGGTCGCTTTGATTATGACCTCACTTTTCAAGTATTGGTTGAGATTGTTTTGGTAAAGTTTCGCTTCTACCGCGTTTAAACTGCACTCGATTTTTTATTTATTTAATGACAACGTTGTAAGAGTTGGTATACAGTAGAAATAAATGATGGAGGGAAGGACAGACATGAAGGCAATTCCCATTCCAGTTTGATTGGGTAATTTGGAAAATAATTTATATTGAATGCTTATTAATTTTTAAGTAATTAAGTTAAATAGGTAATATGCCTTAGGACATCTCTAAGTTTAGTGACTTAGCAGGGGTACCTGGGTTCATGGGGTAAAACTTTTCTAGGTTTTGGTGGTGGACCGGATCGGAAATGACAAAAAAGGGAGGTGACAATAACGTTTATGATTCATTTGACTAATAAAATATGTCTGTGCTTTTTTTCATTACCAGTAATTTTAGTTAGAAAAACGTAAGGTAAACCATTTTTAAAAGTTATTCAAGTTTGCAGAAAAAATATTATATTTAAAAGAAATAATAGCTTTAGTCTAATAATAAAATTTACAATTTAATTAAAAATGCGTCACCTTTCAAAAACAGTTTTTAGTTTATCGATACTTTCACAAACATACTTTGGACGTTTGGATTGATAAGGTATGGGTGGAAATAGACAGTGCAGATATCTGAGGGTTCTGTTCTGATAAAACGGCGAAGAAATTTTTGTAAATTTTATAAAATACCTTTTTTCGAACACGTTGCGCGACCAGAAAACATTAAAAAATAAATAAAGATTTAATTTATTTTACCGCATTGAACCATAAAATAAACATAACGTAGCTTGTCGATCGTAGAAATTTAAGTAAAAAAAAATTTACATGTGAAAAATGTTCACTTTTGTCAATTGCTATAAAATTTTATTACGCTGCGCGACCGGAATATGTCAACCTTTTTTTGTTACGTGGTTTATCTTCTAATTATATGAGCCAACTTTTCGCACAACAGCCAGCGGTTCGAAAAACAAAATCTTTAATTTTTTCGATTCACACTAGTGTAGGTAATTGCTGTTATTGACTACTAATTTGAAAGCTGTAGGTTCATCTAGTGTGTTTTGCATCAATGACTTCGAGCAGGTTGTATGTAAAATGAATACATATTTTACAATGTACGTTGCGGGAATCCGTGAAAGCCTCGAGCCAAAAGATTGAAGACTAAAATTAAGTTATTATAATTATTTTCGTGATGCTGGGATACGCAATATTTTCTGTGAGAAGACAGTATTGTTATTTTACAGTCCGGCCGAATAAAAAAAAATTGATCGAACGTCAAATTTGCGATAAAAATTTAATTGTAACTCGTTAAAATCACGCGACAGAAAAATGCTTTTATTAAATGTTGGTAAGAGTGTTTCATTATTTTTGTGCTTTATATTCATTATCTCCATGCAGGAGGCCCCGAGTTAAAGTTATCTCAGAAGCTATGTAATCTTTGTTGAAGCTGTATGGAGAGACTTTTTAAGGAAAGGAAGAAGAGGAAGTTCTGGGAAGGATGGGGTCAATGAGTTCAGGAGTGACGCACTTGAGAATCCATCTCTCCCACTTCAGAGAGAGTCCAGCTGAAGAGGTTACAACAATTTTTTGTATTTCTTGGGCATTAACTATGTAACAATTTCTAGACATTTTGTTTTTTGAAGAGTTTTATTAAATGTACATTTGTTACTTAAATTAAATTTTTCCGCGACCGGTTTCGATACAACCGTATCATTCACGAGCAGAATTAAGAAGTTTTAATTCTGCTCGTGAATGATACGGTTGTATCGAAACCGGTACTTAAATTTTTATCGCAAATTCGATACAACCGTATCATTCACGAGCAGAATTAAGAAGTTTTAATTCAGCTCGTGAATGATACGGTTGTATCGAAACCGGTCGCGGAAAAATTTAATTTAAGTAACAAATGTACATTTAATAAAACTCTTCAAAAAACAAAAGGTTACAACAAGTTCAAATTAATCATCACACTAGCAAACCACTGCCGATTGCGTATATTGGAGTTCCACAAGGAAGTAAACTAGGGCTCGTTCTATTCACTATTTACATAAATTAACTCTGTGATATGGAAATAGTTATGCGGACGACACAGATTTTACTCTATATTGTCACGATGTCTATATGTCGATGTTGTCTATAAAATATGAATTGTTTATTATATTTTAGTACGACATTTCAATGTCCCTTCACAACCAACATTATCGTATTTTGATGTCTTCCTTTTTAAATAAATCCTTTGATTTTCACTTTTGTTTTCTTGATTAAATGAATCTGTGCATGAATGCAGCAAAAAATTAATCCTAAATAAAATTTTAAAAATTAAGTGGAAAAATTATTTAGCACCGTTCGATTTGAAACACGATGAAACGAAAAATAGCGACACTAAAAAGAGACAAACACTTACATCTATAGGATTTAGCCTGCGAGAGAATGAGGTAGTATAATTGGTCCCATCTTTGTGCAGTTCTTTGTATCCTATCGGTTTCCTCTTTGTGCGGTGCTCCGTAGCCTCCCCGCTCTTGTCTACTTTAGTTTTTTGAAGGCTTCGTAAATTGATTTTTTATTTTAATTTTATTTATTTTAGAGAAAGTTAACAGCAAATCAGAAATTAAATAATGATCATATAAATAAGATGTTAATTATGCCAATTCTGAACTTTCCGCTGATGATGTGAATGATAAAGTGTGACTACTACAAGGTTTCAGTGTAAACTACAAGGTTTCACAACATCCATACCAAAAATGCTTCTAAACCAACATACAATATCAATAAATTTACTGGCGTCCCACAACAATCAGCACCCATCATCAATACTTACCAGAAAAAAAAACAGTTGGTCAGCAGTAGTAGACGAAGAAATAAATGGAAATAGATGAATTGTTTCATGATTTACATTAGCTTTTCGTTCGATCCTCGGAACCGCTGGACCACCCAAAGCAGCGCCCCATTGACGGACCGATTCCATTATATCCCATCAGCCTCTGCTCATCTTCTACCATCTCCGGCTGACCCGCGCTATCGCCCCGTGCATCACTTCCTAATATCTCAATAATGACTCGGCCGTGGTAGCTTATTATTTATTGTTTCTGCTTGCGTCTTGTGACTCAGATGCAGGCCAAGCAAGTGCAATGCTGCAATCATTATTTCAGCCAATTTCTTACGTTTTCGAAAGCTAACCTAACCTATCTAACCTATTTTATTTTACCGTTCTACTATATTGTAGATTCCTACTTATCGACATCTATTGATTTTAGCTTAAAAATACAATTATTATATATTGTAAATGCGAAAGTGCGTGTGTTTGTTTGTTACGCTTTCACACCAAAACCATTAAACCGATTTTAAAAATTCTTTCACCAATAGAAAGCTACATTATCAGCGAGTAACATAAATGGTAAGCACTGGTGTTATGAAATATATATAAATGAAAGTGTGTGTGTTTCATATATTTTAGCGACAGTAAGGAAAGGTAGGGGTAGGTGGGGTTCGCGGAGTGGTAAGAGCCGAGGGAGGGGGAAGGCGGGGAAGCTGGACATGCAGGGAGAATCAATTTATATCTTTGAATGGCATTGCAACGCATGCCGGGTATTGTATATAATAATAATACTTGGATGATTTGTATGGCGCCGTTTTTGTGAAAAATCACCTCTAGGGCGTTGTACACACTAAAATTTATTTCTACAATCCTACGTCCAAGTACAAACTAGACAAACCATTAGAACAACTCATGGCTAAAAATTGCATCCACCGGTTCATCGATCACTGATACCAAACTATATGTACAATGATTTGAACAATGAATGCGATGTTGTGAAAAAATGTACATATATTGTTTCATTTATAATCTGTACAGGCAGAAAATGTAAAAAAAATCAGATGGTGCAATTTACACGCAGTAGAAGTAAAACTAGAAAGCCGCTAGATGTCGCTTTCTTTTCTTTTGCCTGTTGTTTTTAAGTGGTTTGAAGATTGGATATTGATTTTACAAAAAGACAAATGTTTATTTCTTTTGGATTTGGTAGGTTTCGAACCTCCGTTCGCTGGATGTCTCTCTGGGCGCTGAGAGTAAGCGCTTTATACCGCGGCGCTATTGGAGGCCCGCGCGTAGTTGTGAATTTACCGCATTATATTAGAACCGAGGACCGTCAAATAATACATTTTTGTGCCGCATATCCGTTTCATCCGAATTATAAATCGCTAACGGAGCTAAAAAAGTTTCATTTCAAAAACATTTTTATTTTGTATGTATAATAAACATTTTTATTTTGTATGGATATGAGATGTACTACCACAATTCTATGGCTTTTTACTTCCGTGGTAACCAAAGTACCAATAAGTTATAAATTACATCAGCCATGAAGCATTTGTACCCTGGCAATAAAACACAGTTCAAAAATGTATCGATCGTTCCGTATAAATCCTAAGCCTGTTTTATTACCGCAGTGTACAATAAACTCTTAACCGATTAAAGTGTGTAGAGGATGACCCATAGTTTATGCTCGCTGTTATTATTCTTTAGTGTTTAACTCTGGAAATAGTCCCCTGGCCGCCAGTCGCCATTGCATTACAGTCAGTGCCTGCGGAGGCTGCGTAATAGGTCAATAACACTCGTAAACCTCTGGCGTTCTGGCTACTCTGTTGCTGTTGGTTGATGAATCCTGGCTTGGAAGGACTGCTAGGCGCGTGTCAACTTTAACATACAGACTTGACAACCATACTTCTCTAAAAAAACTTGCATGGCTCAAACAATTTTTGTATCATTGTAACTAGGGATGCAACGATATATCGGAAAACCGATAAATATCGATATATTGACCCCTAAAAATATCGATATACAAATATCGAAAAACTCAATATATCTTATTGAAATGTCGAAAAACCCGCCCAAATTAAAATACCCACAAAAGCGGGTAAAATGCTATTATTATATCTCTCTGCTCTTGTAAAAGTAAACATTCTTGAAACAACATGGCAAGAGATGCAAGGTGTATATCCCAAACTTTTTAAAGTGACAATGAGACATCTACCAATTGTGGCAACAAGGTTCTGAACGTCTTTTTTCAAAGGCAGGAGCCACTATAACTCAAAGCAGAAACCAGCTACAAGTAAGCAGACTGAAGTTACTATTTTTAAGTTCGATAGCTGGTACAAAATAATGGAATAATTTTTTTAAAATAAATTTATGAAAAAAAAACATTTTATGTACCAATCCAAAATTTGTGATTTTTCAAATAGATAATAATAAAAAATTACATACATACATAATCGATATGCGTTTCGTATAACTAAAAACACTAAGGATTTCTATAAGCTTTAAAAAAAAGAAGAATTATTGATATATCGACCTGCCAGACCGATATATCGATATATCAATATCGACTTAACTCGGTATATATCGATGTATCGATATTTTTAAAAACCTTGCATCCATAATTGTAACACAATTAAACGAATGTTTCAAAGTTTCATACCTTGCGATGGAAATGATGTTGCCAAATTTCCCGACCTCAGGGGTCCTTCTTGCTTCTTTATATAACCTTTTCAAACGTACCAACAGTCGACAAATTGGTAGATCAGCCCCCCTAGCATGGTCGATCGTTATAGGTTTTATCGAAAATGTCGGTAACTTGCGATCGCTCCCGAGCACGACTGCAGGCCGCTAACGAATAAACAACAGTTTACGTAAAATATATTAGGAACCCCTAGTCATTGTGAACTATTGTTTGTTCGTTAGCGGCCTGCAGTCGTGCTCGGGAGCGATGGCAATTTACCGACTTTTTCGATAAAACCTATATCGATCGACCATGCTAGGACCCCAGGTACCTAAGTCTAAACTACATTTATACTTTTATCACAAGTTTTATCTGGTTCTGGAAACTCTTCATTTCAGGTAAAAGCATCCCCAAGTGATTAAAATGAGTTGAGCTTAACTTCAAAGACAGCCAGTAGAGCCGACATAATAATGTATGTTTTTCTCTTCGTAATACTGTTCAAATTTCCTTAGTCCCTGAAAGCACACAGAGACCGCCAAACAACCACTTTGTGATACATATTTTTTTAATTTTTTATCGAGATCAAAAAACAAAAACGCCTCTGCCTATCCACCACGTGTGGATAATATTTATGCTCGAAATAAAATAATTGAAAATAAGGTATTTTTGAAGTAAAACTTCTTTACGCATGCTTGACTTGGGGAGTAAGCTGATGAATGCGTGACGAGAGCGTTACGAAAAGTGTGATCGGGCGAGACGAACGGTCGGGCCTTTACACACGCTTGACTTGGGCAGAAAGCTGGTGAATGCGTGACGAGAGCGTTATGAAAAGTGTGATCGGCGAGGCGAACGGAAGTTGAGAGGGAGACATAAGTTAGTCAAGTTTTACTTCAGTCGTGTAGTCTATAGCACACTCGTTTTTTTATTCTCTTAAACTATTTCATATATTATTGAGAAAACTGTGAAAAGTTGTTTAGATACAATAACAAGATATTGTAGAAAAAATATTAAAGTAACTAAGTTAAAAAAAACTGCCACTTTAGAAAATACATTTTATATCACAATGACCAAAACGTGAAAACTATTTTTATTTTTTTGCCCTCGCTCGTAACTGTATAAGCAAGGCTGACCGACGATTGATCCGACGATAATTGGCCCGCTGACAGTTGATCTGCCGGACAATTGACCCGCCGGACAGTTGATCCCTCTGCCAAACGATCTCTGGGGTCTCGGAATTATTGTTAGCAAAAATACACAGCGGATTTCACTCAAGACGCCTGCGGATTTTATCGACTTCGCTCAGCCGTATATCCTCTATGCGTACTTGCTTGAAGAAATAATCTTTCAGGGGATCAACTGTACGATCAACTGAAGGATCAATTGTCGGCGGGCCAACTTTTAACGGGACAATTGTCGTCGGATCAATTGTCATGGAACCATAACCAAGCAGGTTATTTGCATTTAATCTTCAAGATGTTATTTTTTACTTCATACCTTTTGATTGTTATCCTTTGCTAAGGTATTATAAATTCATTTAGGGTATAAATATTATTAAAATGCATTTATAATGCGCTGTTGTCTAAAACGTATTTATGTTTTGATCGCGTTTTTAAGACGGTTTTTAAACCCAGACAATACCTGTTGCCGTTGCATCGTGGCACGTTTAGTGATAAATGAATCCATACTTCACTTATTAACGAACCGGTATGTAATAATAATAAATGCTACCATGGTGTATTTTTAAATGCAAATTTCTGTTTCTGAACATGTGAATGGTGCTTCTAGAAAATCTGTAACTATTAAAAAATAGAGCGTAAGTCGGACCCGATAAGGGATTCGATCTCGATCAATATGACTGTCTTCGGATCAGCGTAGGTCATACCCAACGCAACGCTATCGAAAAAAATTGTTGGATAAATTAATTAATCATATAACATGTTACTTTATGTTACATAAGCTTAAAAGAAAATAATGTTATTGAATTGTGGATGTACCTGATCTATTCGAATGATAAAAAAAATATTTAAAAGTTCATATTTATGATTATTACGCAACTTATAGAACTCGCGGAAGAGGGAGAAGTTATGGGAAGAAAAAAGGTATGAGGATCGGTGGGAATCTGGGGGTCAGTATGAATAGGAGTGACATATGAATTCATCCCTTCCACGGCTGTGAAGGCATTGGATGGAGAGGGTTCGGCTGGAGAGGTCAAATAATCTCCCTCAATTGGCCTCTCACAATCTGGCCCGCCCCGCAGGAAGGTGGAAAAATCCGCCACCAAGACCTGGGTACCTAGCATGGTCGATCGACATAGGTTTTATCGAAAATGTCGGTAACTTGTCATCGCTCCCGAGCACGACTGCAGACGGCTAACGAACAAATAACAGTTCAGGTCAAATAAATTAGGAACCCTTAGTCGTTGTGAACTTTTATTTGTTCGTTAGCGGTCTGCAGTCGTGCTCGGGAGCGATGACAAGTTACCGATATTTTCGATAAAACCTATATCGATCGACCATGCTAGGTACCCTGGGGTCCTAGCATGGTCGGTCGATATAGGTTTTATCGAAAATTTCGGTAACTTGACATCGCTCCCAAGCACGACTGCAGGCCGGTAACGAACAAACAACAGTTCACATCGACTAAGGGCTCCTAATTTATTTGACGTACACTGTTATTTCTTCGTTAGCGTCCTGCAGTCGTGCTCGGGAGCGATTTCAAGTTACCGACATTTTCGATAAAACCTATATCGATCGACCATGCTAGGGGGGGCCTGGAAAAACCTCTTAAATAGTATTCAAAATACTTAAACAGTATGTCTATTCTCAAGCCATTTACCTAATTCTTTCCACTCCTGGAACCTAGTGATTGGATTTTGGTGGTGACCAGGGCAATCTTCACCCTCTAGGCTGTATCCCGGAACGAACTGTTCGGAACTGCACTAGTGCGAGTTACTTTCGATGATCAAACTGGTGAGATCTTTAAAAATATATTTACCTTATAACATTATATAACCTCGTTTAATGGGGTGGGCAGTTCAGCATCACAAATCTATTTTTACAGCACCGAGGGCCAAGCGTGATGGTGTAGATGGCATTTTATGCATTTTTTACAAATAATAAAAATATTAAACTGATATTCCCGTAGCAGCGACCATAAAGCGCCCGGTTTACAGTCACCGGGAGAGTGCAATAGGTGCGTTCTGAATCGTGCACCTATTGGGTTCCTTTGATAGATGAACCCTGGAATTATTACTCCGAACAATCTTCGGCTGTAAAACAGTCATTATTATTTTATTTCCGACATAAAACGGTAACATAATACTTGCACACTTAAAACTTGTAAGTCTTTTAGGATCGTGAAGTTTTGCAATTAATTATTATGCTCTGAGACCAGTTCATCGTCATGAAGTACACCAGTTGAATTTTGTGAATTATTATTTCTGGTTAGATCAATTCTGCTCTGTGTCAAGTATTTTGTAGGCAAAACAACATTCATCACTTCAAATTGTGATATAGTTATTGTCTTAATGGTAACTGTGCTGGCTTCTCTCCAAAAATGCAGGTCTGAACTGTTCTTCTTTGGCTCTGTTGATTAGCCTAAAAGTCACTCTAATATAACTACACTATCTTACACCGGATACCAAAACCCTGAGATTAGTGTACGAGATTTGATGCTTTATCCAATAAAATTATTGTTTGCTTCCCTCCAAAATTGCAAATTTGCACTCTTCCTCTTTAGGTCTGTTGATTAGCCTAAAAGTCACTCTAAAATATCTACACTATCTTACACCGGATACCAAAACCCTGAGATTAGTGCTTTAAATACATGTCGAAATTTGATGCTTTATTCATTAAACTTATATCGCGTAATCTAAAAATTGCGACAAAAATAATTTGATCTATCTCTGTGTACATTTATAGAAGTAAAAAGTGTGTAGATGAAGTAGGTACATGCTACGTGTTAAAAAGCATTTCGGCGAATCCATTAAAGTGCCAGTGATTTTGAGAATCGTATACCTATTCATTGAACTCAATTCCGAGCTATATACTATTGAATTCTTTGTGACTACAGCTTTCAGGTGTTTTCCGTTAGATATCACCATGTGTATTTATTACAAACGAATATGTTATTCTCACGAAATAACTACTAGATTATATCGAAGGTTGTTTTTCCTATTGTGTTGCAAATAATTGCAAACTCTTGAATTTTAGCATTATCAATTACCTACAACAGATTTTCTCAGCAGACCGTTTTATCAATTGTTTGGGTTGGGTTGTGCCAAACAAAATGTTCGGAAGTTCAAATACAGATCGACGAATCACTGTTACTAATTTGTAACCTTGTAGGAATTGATCCCACAAAATTTTTCCTCCACTTTCTAATAAACTTTATGTCCTACCCTTCGACCAGGGTATGGTCCTACCAGGCCCCCTAACATGGTCGATCGATATAGGTTTTATCGAAAATGTCGGTAACTTGCGATCGCTCCCGAGCACGACTGCAGGCCGCTAACGAATATACAACAGTTTACGTCAAATATATTAGGAACCGCTAGACATTGCGAACTATTATTTGTTCGTTAGCGGTCTACAGTCGTGCTCGGGAGCCATCGCAAGTTACCGACATTTTCGATAAAACCTATATCGATCGACCATGCTAGGACCCCAGATACAAAATGTGTCTTCAAGACCCAGGTTGGTTATTCTATTTTATAAAAACACCCTCTGCAAATATATGCCCACAGGGAAATCATTCCCCAGAGAGACTTGGAGTACAGTTCGAGTACATATAAGTGTAATACACCGTTATTTATGTAATTATTTGTAAGAAATATACAGTTTTATAATGCAAAGGGAGTTGAAAACATTAAGCTAAAATAGTTTCTTATGTAAATGTTGATTAGAGATTGTAGTTTTATTTTGCCATAAGATGAAGCCATACCAAATAATGCAAAATCATACAAAATTATTTGTTTTTGTTTTTAAAATTTGTTCGCTTAGAAGTATTGTAGATGCTTCAATTAAATACTGCATGTAGAACATACCTTGGCCCTTAAAAATATCGGTAATTTTTTTTCTTTAATAAGCCTAGAAAAAAATAAGGTATTAGGTCTATAAAAAATCACTTTCAAGTGCAAACTCTCCTACTTATAAACCCCTTATCTTATATGGTTTATTGTTTAATGTGGCAAATTCAGTTTATTTTATAATAATCGCATAAGAAATTATGCATTTTATCGTTGTTATTTTTAACATCAATAAATATGGCCCGCACTCTACGAATTTGAATTCTTAAAGTGACCCTTATGCCATGGGCACAAGAAGCCGGAGCGAGGAACAGACTTATCCGCGTTGCTTGGTTCCGTGAAATCAATTTTAAATTTTATTTATTTATTTTTATTTATTTATTTATTTAAGGAACATAATATACATTAGAGGATAACAAAAAAAGACCAATTATTAATGTTCACAGATAGGTATTTAGAAACATAAAAGTAACTGATTGTTATTACAATAATGAACTCGTTGTTATTACAATAAATAATACGTAAAAAAGGAGTTAATGTTTTTTACAGGCCTTTACGAAATCAAGCTGTAAAAAAAATTCTCAAATACCTTTTCCAACTTTTCCAAAAGTTTTTTCTCAAGTATTTTTAAATTCCTCCCATAAAGGGGCGTGAATTCCGATTTCGATTACCTGGACTATTGGATCGGCTTAAAACTAAAAAGAAGATAAATGGAAGATGAAGAGGAATATAAGATAAGGATAGGAGATGCTCTGGGTGAATTCTGCAGTTTGAGTTTGTGCACGATATTTCGGACGGTTATTCTAAGAATCTTGACATTATGAAATTGTGTGTTTTATCTACTGCGCACACATTGCACGGGATATGAATTTTCATTAAATTGGTAAGCTCGGGCAAGACCAGGCCATTAAACAGAATTATTGTGCACCATATTGTTTGTAAAATTGATTGGACCATGCACAATAAGGATTTACCGGAATAGAACAAAAGATGGGTAGGCTTACCTTAATGAAGACTTGTCTCAGAACACGGTGTAAACTGAGAAACAAGTGATTAGCCTCCCATTAAAGTTTAAAATACCGAATCGATTAGTCTCCTCCAGGTGTGCATATATTCCAAGCCCATCTTTACATCATTACCACTTTAAGAGATGTAAATGAAGGGATGAAAGAGAAAAGATAATAACTTTATAACGTGTAACGAATATGAAAATGACCCGAGAAAGAAGTGTCTTAAAATCTTCTGTAACAACGGCTTAACATTGGTTTAAGTGCGTTTTTACTATCCTGTGCGCAACGGCAACGTATGTTTATACTATCCTGTACGCAAAAAGCAAAAAGAGGCTTACAATGCAAATTTCGCACGCTTGATCAAGTAATAATGCACCCGAATCATTTTACGCGGATCGATTTATGTAATTGCTGGAAACACATGCTTACAATAACCATCATTTTCGATCGATACTGTATTCAATTTCGCCCACCGTTGTGCAAATTGCACCTAAGACTATAAACTATACGTCATGTAAACTATGGTTCAGAGGCTCAAAAACTGTGGATAGCGAATATATTTTTAAATAATATTTATAAATGTATGAATTTATGAAATACTGGCTGTGCAATGCAATACCATTGCAATGCCGTATTCAAATAAGTAATTTTTTTCTCCCTGTCCCCGTTCCCCTCCGCATCCCCAACCTCCCGCGTTTCCCTTCCACCTTCCCCGCTCACCCTCTCCCCACTCCCGCTCCACCATCCCCCGCAAACCCCCTCCCGCGTTCCATACTTTCAGTCCCAGTACATTCAGTTTCAAACAGCTCTCGTGCCACCTATTACATTTTTTTAATTCATATTATTTTTTTGTATATTACAAATATTCATTTTTGTATATTATAAGAAAAATCAAATTTGGTACCTAACATAGGTATCTACATATTTAAAATATCTATAATTTTAAAAAATCCATAGACAATTCTTTTAGTACAAAAAAAAACAGCTGCCTGCTAAATTCATTTTCATCAAACGCGCGAACTGTCAAATGTGCTAAATTAAAATAGTCGTTTAAGTTATCTGAAATTATTCAATACTCTGAGCAATTTTCTTAATTTTTCTTTCCGTAAGAACCTTCTACAAAGTATTAGAAAATTTTTAATAAAGATGAATGAAATGACCAAGGGAAACAGAGATTCATTTTTATATATATAGATGGTACTCGTATCTTTAGTGCCTCAGTTCACGGAGATACTTACAAGATACTCGATCCTCGTGCGCGTATCATACGCGCCGATCGTAAGTACCCCCCGTACGATTTTGCTGGTGCCCGTTCACGGCGCTACGCTGTGACTGTCGGTTTTCAATCAGTATAACGATACCGACAGTGCTGATCGCACGCGACGCTCGCATCCAAGGGCGGATTTAGGGGGGTATTTTTACTACTATTATTTAGGGGGTACGTATTATTTAGGGGGTAGTAATACCCAGACAATAATACAAGAAGGCCTCTTGCATGCTATAATGGAGGGTATGACCGAGGGGACAAACGCTAGGGGACGCCCACGCCGAGAGTACCTGGAGGACCTGCTGGTGGACGTGCGCTGCTTATCATATGCAGAATTCAAAAGAGCCGCACAAGACAGGGAAGAGTGGAAGAAACGAATAGATGAAATTGCTGCAAACCAATCCCAGGATTGAAACCAGAGAGAGAGAGAGAATACCCAGACGGTATTTTTGTGTACTGTGGAGATTCCATCACAGTACATGCTTAGAAGGAAAAACTATCTTTATTTTAAACACTTAATTTTTCTATTGTTTTGACACTATCATAAACCTTCCTAAACAAGTTGCAATTTTATTTCTAACAGTAATTGTTGATTTTTTTGCCCGTCCGCCCCTTGTGCCCCCCCTCCCCCCCCCCCCCCCCCCCCACCACCAGAAAAAAATCCTGGATCCGCCCTTGCTCGCATTATTTGTGTCTGATACTTATTCGTTTGACAGAAATGGCGTCGGAGCATGAAAGTAATGTTAGATTTGTTCTGGAAGTGGAAAAAATGCATGTTTACATAACTATACTTTACCAGAATACGTAAGAAACGATTTAGTGGAGAAGGCATGGATTGATGTTGGAAAAAAAGTCATATGACATCGCATGACAGCGTGTTCACTCCACGGCTGCACGTGAAAAATGACCAAGTTCAGTACATTTCGGATAGCGCCGTGTACGGAGACTAGCATTAAAAAGTGGTATATCAGCAGGGTACTTGTGGTTTCGTCACAATTACGTAGATTGTAAGTATCTCCATGAACGGAGGGCCTTAGAATCACGACAATGTGAAACATAAAATATACATGATCTTCTCTTTCGTAGATGACGCGAGTTTAATTATTTTATGAAAAAACCTTTTTTAGAAGTTATGCTTTAATATTAAAATGAATTAAAAGTTTACGTCCGTACATAAGCAATATGAATATGAATAAATAGTTTTATTCATAAAATACTCAAATCTTTTAAGAAAGGCCGACAAATATAATATTATATCGGTGATTCACTCCAATATTGTATTTCTTGAAAAAAAATTGTTTGTTTGTGGACAAAACTAATTATTCATATTCATTTTAATATTTTAAGGCATAATAATTTGTAAAAAGCGTTTTTCCCTAAAATAATTAAACTCGCGACATCTATGAAAGTAGATTATGAATTTCTTTTAAGTATCATCTTTACCAATTATTAATATTGGACGTGAATTGTTCGCATTCTTGCACGAACTGTAAACAGACTATGCAAAAATTACAATAATATATTACCAAAAGTGGACGTTTTCAATAATAACTCTATAGCTTTAAATAAGTCCACAAAAGAGTGTTTCTGTGATATTTTAAGACGGCAAAACTTTTCTGCTGTTTATATTTATAATTCTGTTATGAATGGATTTTTTTTATGTACCACCTATCTTATTATGGTTACTCAGCTTGAATATTGTCCAACAAAGGCGATGAAATCCAAAAAATCATGTGTGTAGTTCACACGCGGTAGAAGTGAAACCTTTAGAAAACTAAACTTCGGGAGAATGAGACAAATGCAAAGTATCAGGAGTAGGATAATGTAGGGAATAAATTCGGTGTTTGGGCTAAATTCCTAAAAAATAAAACTAGTTATTTTTATACTAATTTGGGGCCGGGGAATCCGAATCTGAAAGAATTAGGCGGTGGCAAGCAATATTAACTGAGTTACACGACTTTAAAAATTTTTATACACATACAGGAAAATAGCCATTTTGGAAGCATTTTGATTCCTAGAAAATCAAACTAGTTATTTTTATACTAACTATGGGCCGGGGAATCCGAATCTGAAAGAATTAGGCGGCGGCAAGCAATATTAACTGACTTACACGACTTTAAAATTTTCTATACACACACACATGAAAATAATCATTTCGGAAGTATTTTGACACACTTAGTACAAAGATCATAGAAAAACAAGAAATATACAAAAACATGTGCCGGCAGTGTTACCAGCTCTCAAAAATATTTATCCCTATATCAATATGAAAATAGATAACAGCAGAAAAAACAGCAGAAAAACATACCTTATAAATCGACCAAGTCTTCTTCGTCCGTCGTATCCTTGTCAAACTCGCTTGTCTCGAAGGGTTCCTGTCGGATACGCGGATCATATAAGAGTCCAGCTAAGCGGTAAAAGTAACATGGTTTGTGCCCCTTTATACCGCCTGCTCGCGTCCCTAACCTAACGCTAAGTTTGTGTAACATGGTTTGTGCCCCTTTATACCGCCTGCTCGCGTCACGGCAAAAAAACATCCCTGTTTTCAAGTAGTTTAGCGGCTACGCTAGGTTTGTGTAACATGGTTTGTGCCCCTTTATACCGCCTGCTCGCGTCACGGCAAAAAACATCCCTGTTTTCGAGTAGTTTAGCGGCTACGCTAGGTTTGTGTAACATGGTTTGTGCCCCTTTATACCGCCTGCTCGCGTCACGGCAAAAAAACATCCCTGTTTTCGAGTAGTTTAGCGGCTACGCTAGGTTTGTGTAACATGGTTTGTGCCCCTTTATACCGCCTGCTCGCGTCACGGCAAAAAAACATCCCTGTTTTCGAGTAGTTTAGCGGCTACGCTAGGTTTGTGTAACATGGTTTGTGCCCATTTATACCGCCTGCTCGCGTCACGGCAAAAAAACATCCCTGTTTTCGAGTAGTTTAGCGGCTACGCTAGGTTTGTGTAACATGGTTTGTGCCCCTTTATACCGCCTGCTCGCGTCACGGCAAAAAAACATCCCTGTTTTCAAGTAGTTTAGCAGCTACGCCGGGTTTATGTAACATGGTTTGTGATACAAAAGTGAGTAAAATTTATAATTTATAAAAAATAAGTACTTAAAATATAAACATGTTATTTTCCCTTATTAATATCACTGCTTAATGGCAACACTTAATTTTGTGTGGTAAAAACATCTATGTTATCTTGTTTTTCTATGATCCTTGTACTACGTGTGTCAAAATACTTCCGAAATGATTATTTTCATGTGTGTGTGTATAGAAAATTTTAAAGTCGTTTAATTCAGTTAATATTGCTTGCCGCCGCCTAATTCTTTCAGATTCGGATTCCCCGGCCCATAGTTAGTATAAAAATAACTAGTTTGATTTTCTAGGAATCAAAATGCTTCCAAAATGGCTATTTTCCTGTATGTGTATAAAAATTTTTAAAGTCGTTTAATTCAGTTAATATTGCTTGCCGCCGCCTAATTCTTTCAGATTCGGATTCCCCGACCCCAAATTAGTATAAAAATAACTAGTTTTATTTTTTAGGAATTTAGCCCAAACACCGAACTTTAGCCTAATGTAGGGTTTATTAAATACTAGCTGACCCGGCCACGCGTTGCTGTGGCTAATAAAACACTTTGTAAAATCCAACCTTTGTAATCATCGCAAAGAGATCATCAGTGCGGTTTGCACGTGAGGTACTCGTAGCACGTCGCCCATTTGATTGACATCGACGATCTATGTCAGCTCGTCTTTTCCTTGGCATATTAAAACAGTAAATAAAGTTCTCACGCACTGACAAACTGATGATATAATATTTTAAATGGTAACAGAATGACAAGTAACGTTTGACAGCGACTGAAATATGACAATCGGAATTCTTTTGTTTTTGCATTCCAATTCTAGATTACGTTGTGCTTCTGAAAGTAGGTAGAACAGTAGAACTGTTTATATGAGAAAATGAAATTTTTGTTTTTACGATCTTCCTCACAATTTTTTCATATTATCTCACCGTTTAATCCTTCCCTGGACTACGACAAACATTTCAAAACCAAAATCACCTAAATCGGCCCAGCCGCTCTCGCTTTTAGCGAGACAAACGAACAGCAATTGATAAGAATAATAAGATAAGAAGATATAATGTGTATAGTAAGCTATCCGTAAAAGATCGATTGGCAGTCCCAGCAAGAATGCGCATGACATTCGGTCTAGTCGTGAACCACACTCAGCTTCCGCGCCCCTTAGCCGGTTCCTCGGTGATGCCTCAAAGAAAAGTAAATGGGAGATTGGGGGGAAATACCCGACGACCCTAAGGAATTCAGCGTCGAGTAGCCGGAGGCAAGGCGAAGGAGATCGATACCAATCGATTGAAGAGGACTCCCAACCGTTTGCCATTCCCTTATTACTTATCTACTGTGTCTTCTTCCCAAACAGGTGCTTGTAGGATACGCTGAATACAATCACCCAGCGCTTGCCACCTCGTGGACTTTCACCAACCTGTCTCATTGTCTTGCCTATATTTTATCATACTAACACCTATTGTATCTGTATTTCCCGCTAAGCACTTGCATACTACTTACTAACAACACGTATGCAGGGACATTGGAGGTCTAGTTTCGTTATCAAATGTAGAGTCGTTTTCACCAAAAAAAATTAGAGTCCTTGCAAGAGCCTTGAAGGGGTAACCATCTATTACCTATACCAGGGCGGGTAAGTGGTGGGTCCTCCAATATCTGTAAAAGATAGATATATGCCTTCTTGGACTTTTTTGTAGATCTATAAAAGATGAATATCCCACCATTAATTGTTTTGTTATATCCCAAAAGGATTAGGCAGCGTCTTCGATGAAAGCTACCAGGCGGCTGGACTTTTTTCCGACACTTCTAACAATTATCGTTATGTTTCAACCAATTAACACAAATCCTTGACAAATTACATACCTAAACCTTCCTCACGAAACACTCTATCTATTGGTGAAAACCGCATGAAAACCGTTCAGTAGTTTTCGAGTTTATCGCGAACAGAGAGACAGACAGACAGACCGGCGCGGGGGACTTTACTTTATAATATGTAGAGATGGAGAAGATAGAGATAATATTGTTACCAAGTTTAAAAATTATTTTTCATTTTATTCTAGGAAGCACCGCACAAAGAGGACACCGATTAGTCTATCTTTTTATCTCGCAGACCAAATCCTATTGATTAAATTAAATTAAATCGTGTTTATCTCTTTTTTGAAGTTGAGTTGTCACTTCAAAAATCTGTTCTGCACCGTGTAGACAGCACAGAGTACACAACGCAGCAACTGCTAAACTCTACGTTGAAAAACAATCGGCTTTGCCTTCAAGTGACCAAGAACACGTAAATTTTTGTTTTGAGAGTACCTAAGCACAGGATCCTAGAAACGACCATCTTCCTTTTTCTCCACACTTTCACGGAGCCCGACTTGAATCCGTCCTCAAATCCACAGCAAAACAAAACAACGCAGAGCACAAACCAACGCATGACCAATCACCTAAGTTCTATACTAAACATCACACTAAAAACTACCATGTTGAAGAACAATCGGTTTTACTTAGATGTGTACAAGAACATATAACTAATTGTATTGAAAGTAAGCACAGGATCCAAGAAACGACTATCCTCTTAGACCAATGTCTCCACACTTTCACAGAGCCCGACTTGAATCCGTCCACAAATCCGCAGCCAATTCCCGCGCGGCGCGATGCCCGGATCTCATAATTAACGTGTACCGGGTGGGTGCGCACCGTCCACCCGACTCTATACATTTATCTCGTGTAATCACCTGCTTTGTATTTTATTGCCGATAATTACCGCGCGCCGGGGACAGTTTGTACTTTATATACGGACACAGCTTGATGGCTGGCAGAGCAAGGCGGATGAGATCCCGAATTGTGGAACCAGATAATATGCGATATAGCTTGCCTGACATGGATCATAATCAACAGCCCTGAATATTTCCACGTTGTTTTGTTATATTATTCACTTAGGCTCTCGAACGTGGGGTGATAACTAGTTTTACAGCGGTCCAAGCCTTTACTCACAGCTACAATTATTTTCTCAGGAAAATATCTAAATATAAAGCTGAAACTGTTTTTATTATTCCTACTTGCAGCAAAATCTCTCGTACATACAGTGAGCTGTATGAGATTTTTGAGTCTGAAATTTCAAGGATAGTGTACGTCGTTTTATGTACCGAAAGATATATTTTTTAGTTATTTATTAGGAACTTACGTATATATATATATATACTTATCCATGTAAAATTCCATTCAATTCCAAATTGTAATATTTTCTCTGTTTCTGTGCTCTATATGGTTTATCAAAGGAATTTCCAATAAGAATCAAAATGTATTCGGAAGTGGCTTAAGACGGCATTACCAGAGAAAACCAGAAATATGTCATTTTCAAATCAGATTTTAGGCGTATTGACTCTTTTCCACAACAAAATTATAAATGGATTTCGAAAGATTGTTCTTTTATCTAGCATTCGCATGTAATAAATTTTGAGATTTTTTAAAAATTTATAGTATAATAAGGTTATTCCATAGGTCGCTGGCAGATTTGTTAAATTTTCTAAAAAGATTTTGTATTGTACCACACCCACTTCAAATAATATAGTAATGCAGCAAAATAAATCAATACATTATCTAGCAAACGCATGTTTTAGAATTTTAATTTTAGTTTCAATAAAATCATTTAAAAATATGTACGTACATGAGTTTCTTGACGAAAATTGGTCCATTTGTGTATTTATTTGCGCACTTACAAACTAATATATTTCAATTTTTTTTTAATTCTTATTAAATTTAGACATTATTGAAAAATGATAAATACTTATAATCAAAAAATAATTACAAAAAGTACATTATTTTAATAGTTTTATTATCACATTTTTGGATGAAGGAATAAATTAAAGCTAATTTGGATTGAAATAAATTCGATATTGAGTTATAATTTTTAAAAAGCTGGTACGGAGAATAATTAATCTTTCTCATTGTAACCGCCCTGCACGATTGTAAGAACAACTTTCGACGAAATGTGGATTTTCGTCCGCTTGCTGGTTAAACGCTCTTAAGCCATTTGAATTATAATGTACGCGGCCAACAGAGTTTTAACAAAATTTAAAAAATAATTAAATAAATGACAAATAATAAATACAAACCGTCCAACAGCGGCGTACCACAGTACGTATGAATAAAACATTAGCCCTCTTACTAATAAGCATGTTTAAAATTTTACACATTCGATTAACAACCATTTACCATACATTAATGGTTGTTTATCAATTGTGTAAAAAGCTGAAAAAATTGATACCATAAGTACTTACACAAACAACAACAATAACGAAAACAAGAGAATAAAATTTTGGAATCGAGAAATTTTGTAATGTTCTGGAAGATGAAGCGAAATATTTCCAGAATCTTGCCCCAGTGGATTTATACTGTCGACACATTCGCACAAGCGACACACTCACACAAGTGAGAAGGAAATATTTGTTTTTATGGAAAGAAATATGGAAAGTTTCGGAGTGGTTAATACGTTTCTTTATCCGATCTGATTAGCCAGGTACTTTCTCACTTTCCCCACCCCACTCCCGCACATTCATCAGAATCATTATTAAAACATGAAATGCTGTATATATTATGATCATTGGAAATATTTCACGCCGTACGAATTTTTATTTATTTATTTATTTATCTATAATAAAATATATTTACAATGGTTTTATTTGTATGCCTGTCTCACTAGGGTATACCTGTGTCGAGACAGGCGTACAGGTATATAAATGAATTTAATAGTTACAAAGATATTTCAGGTAAAATACATATTACGAATAGAATTAGAACAGAAGGGTGATTGGAAGGGCTGTAAATCTTTTAAAGAGAGTTATTTTATAAATGTTGGAGATGGAGTAATGAAATAAATTCTGCCTAATCTATTTACAGGTTAAATTTGACAGGATTCCATTATTTTATATGGGTTAGGTTGTATGTGAATAGTTATTTCTGTCTATGTGTGATTTATTTTACAGATATTTGTGATAGTGTGGCGTCCAATACTTGTAATCTATTTTTTAATATCTTGTTTGAATTTTGTATCAAAGGTCAATTTGGAATTAGTTTCAATAATATAATATGTTTTCGTAATATTTTCGATTCTGAAAACACACAGAACTATTTCCTGGCAAAAATCGATTAATTTTGTGACACACAGATTAAATTAATAATATATAAGTATGTACTAGCATTATGCCGCCGCTACCCGAATTTATAAGTATGTACTAGCATTATGCCGCCGCTACCCGAATTTATAAGTATGTACTAGCATTATGCCGCCGCTACCCGAATTTATAAGTATGTACTAGCATTATGCCGCCGCTACCCGAATTTATAAGTATGTACTAGCATTATGCCGCCACTACCCGAATTTATAAGTATGTACTAGCATTATGCCGCCGCTACCCGAATTTATAAGTATGTACTAGCATTATGCCGCCGCTACCCGAATTTCTACCGATTTATCACATGCCTTAAACATTTGGAGTTTTTAGGCTCTTAAAAAAAATATATGTTGTTCTTTAAGATAGTATCCAGGTAACCCCAGGGCCGAAACGTAAATTATACGAAATTCCCTCGATAGAAATAAATTGCAAAATTCAAAGTTTACTCCGAAAATTATAATTTACACGATTCTTTCGATTATTTTACAAGTTACATGAATGCAAAAAATCACAATGTTTCTTTAAATGATAATAAAGACAACTATCCTAATAATTTAACGGGACAATGTGTGGATACACATTTTTTATGAAAAATCACCTCACGGGCTCCGTACGATTTACTAATTTACATATTATGATACAAATTATGCTTTTCATCAAAATAATGGCGTTGTTTTTGGATAATTACATCCTTCTTCGTCAAGAGGCATTAAATGTATTAATTCATAAGTAAGAATACCGCTGCTTAAGTATTTTGAGTACTATCGGCAGATCTAACCTCAAAATAACATTTTTTAAACTAGAAAAAAAAAACTTAAAAAAAGCAATGTTGCAACATCTTTTGGAAAAAGTTTTACTTCAAATGAAAGACAATTTTTCACTAAGTGTCTGTTGATCTGTTTTATGTGTTTTGCGGCACATTTTGTATCACGCTGGCTCGTTTAAAAAGGGCGCCTTGAATACAAGTGTGAAAATTACTCAAGAAGTAAATGGTGTGGTTGTTTTAGCAAAGTGTCCCGTGGTTTGTTTTCGACCGGTGCGGCGAGTACCCACGAGACATTGTTGTGCGGGCACCAGGCATGCCAAGTTCCGTCACGGGCCATAAAGCGTGGACTAATGGCAACTTTAAAAGGCAATTTTTGTTTAATTTAAGATATTAATTACACCAGGCCCGGCTGCGGATCGCCTCGACCGGGCACATGGATGATCTCGAAGACAGGGCCGCTTTGGGCAGGCGAATCTACACACACACAACCTAGCATAATAACAGTTGGAAAAGGTGTACACATAGATTCAAATACTAATTATTAATACCTAACCTAACCAAAACGTTGGTCAGTTTGTGACCACATTCACTATTTCATTTCATATTATGACACTATCGCAGAACATTGAAATTTCACGGTGTAGACTGAAATCAATCATCAGTTCCAATTTTTAAAATGACAATATAATTTTACAGATAAACAGACAAATATTATTTTACAGATAGGTCAAGAATTTATCTTGACAAAATCTGTTCCCATTTTGAAAATCACAGTTAAATTCCAAACATATCCGAGATCATTGAAACAGAGTTATCACTCACTCACAGATCTAACTGTCGCAGTTTGATAATGCCTTCAGCAGGCGAAACAGACACACTAGAAAATAGCATGTTTTATTACTTCTACATTATAAACAAAATAATTATTGGCACCCTGGTTCAAGAAAATGACTAGACAAACCAATCTATTATGATTTCTTCAAACAGAGCTCATTATTTTGTGGCACCATTTTAATTCAAAATTAATAAAATACTTAGTTTTTACTACTTTTATTGTTAAAAAAACAACTTGTTTCGTAAGCTATGCTTACTTCATAGGGGTATACTTAAAATCTATTATGGGCTGATGTATTAGAAAATCTCCAAAATCGGAAATATGATCCAATACTATCATGATCAATGTTATTTAAAAATTGTTGGAGGTTTTCCAAAATACCCACAAAAATAGAAATATAAGTCGAATAAATTATTTAATGAAATACTAAAACTTGACAAAAAATAATGAAGGACAAGAATTATGTATTCCAATAGATGCATGTGTTTATAATTTCAGAAATTTTGTATCTGAAAACTGCACTGGGATAATATTTTCATTTCTCATTATTAAAGGCATTAGCGTCTTTGATTTTGGATTATTATTCCGTGCACTACTTCGTCTTCGTTGAGCCACGATAATAGATTTTAGTCTTTATTTTATAGGTTCGAATTGTCTTTAGTTTCAAAGTATCTAACCCGTACAGGAAATAATTCCAAAGATTCGACCCTGTAAGAACGGCGCAACCTTACCAGCCACAAAACCGTAAATTGAGAAACGCAACTTCCCAGCAACAACACATCCATTACGCAAAGACACAGTAAATAAATTCCGCCCAATAGATATATATATATATATATACTATTTTGAATAAATAAATTGTTTTACGGGACCATTAATCTACACTACACAATCTAATCTGCTCCGTTTTCATCGCTTTTGTTAACTTCATCCCGGGAACGCGGTCGGCCCACGCTCGGCCGATTTAACAGCTTTACCGAATAAAACAAATTAACTTGTATCCAAATTAAACACGATATTTCATCACTGCCATGCTGATTGGACGCTGAGCTGGAAAGTTAAAGAATTGGTAGTTGGACGAGAGGGTAAACTGGAGGAAAGAGTTCAATAGATAAATAATATCTACCAAGTGCTTTAATCCCTTCCTGCTTTGCGTATTTAGCCAATAATGTAAAAAGTTCGAAAATGATCAGTTCGTTTTACTTACCTAACTATGACTACTCCATGTTATGCATAAACCAGCAACCAACGAAGTTAACACTTACTGGGACGTTTATGCGTTAAACTGTTCAAGACTAACGTCATTTCGCACTATTATCATAATTTAACGTAATACCTCAGATACTTTTTATTTTTTTTTTTTTATTTTTTTTATTTCATACAGTTTTTGAAAATACACTTTTATGTTTTTTTTTCTTGATTACCATACTAGGCTAATGCCCGTGCTAAGGTAATCATACATGATATAAGTTATACAGTGTATGAACTAGAACAAAATATAGGTTTGAAATAGAAATTATAAGATATTAGAAACAAGATAAAGAAAAAAGATAAAAATATTTAAGGTAAAATATAGCAAGATATATGTATACGTATGCACATACAAATACATATGCACATACATACACAAATACATATAAATACATACAAACGCATATATATAAATATACATATATACATATATATATATATAAATATATAAAGGATTATAAAAAAGAAAATGTTTTAAAGAAGTTAAAAATAAAATACTAAAATATAACTATATAAAATACTAAGAAGTAGGATTTAAATATGTTAATCTATATATATTTTTTTTTTATGAAAGCTAAAATTTTTACTGGAGGTTTGTCAAGTATGATATTTTATTTAGTTGATTTAATTATTTTCTTTTCTTTTAAAATGGTTAGGAAGTCATATATTCTTTAAAAAAATCTCGTCCCTTTTCGAATATCCAATTTTGAACACGAATAGTAAAAACAGGTATGGTAATATTTGATTTTATATCGGTGCTCAATGCATTGTATATTTTGGGGGCAATGAACCAAAATTGTCGGTGAGCGAATGTGGTTCTAGTTTTTGGGACCACGCATCCCAGATTTGATGAAAAGCGGGTTTTGGCTTGATGTTGTGGAGCCACCAGTAGGTTATTTTTCCGTATGTAGAATAGGCTTGTCTTAGTGAATAGTTGGCGAATATCTAAGACCTTAAATTTAGTAAATAGCACATTAGAGGGGTGGGTAGGTTGGCATTTAAATATGATTCTCAGTATTAGTTTTTGAACTGTAATTATTGGATTAATGGCGGATTCTGTACAACCACCCCATCCCAAAATACCGTATGTTGCAATGGATTGAAAAAGGGAAAAATATACGCTTCTGAGTGTTTTTAGGTCTAAGATGGATCTAAGAGAGCAGAATATATGGCAGAGCTTACGGAGTCTTTTAACTGTGCCACTTATGTGTGCTTCCCAACGTAATTGGTCATCTATGATTATGCCCAGATATTTAACTTCCTTAGATGATTTAAGGGTAGGACACGTGCAATTTGTAATAGGTGGGGTTCCGGGTGGGTGTGGGTGCATGTTTAGTGAACACGAGTGAATTATTGGTTTAGGGCAGTTGATGGGAAAATTATGTTTGCGTATGGAAAACGTCATATATTGTGTTTTGTCAATATTGAGTGTAAGGAGATTTGTGTCAAGCCAATGCCTCACTTTTATTAGGCCATTATTAGTTTTGTTTATAACTGCTTGCCATGTTTCATCTTCGAATATTAAGACTGTATCGTCAGCAAATGATAATATCTTACCTCCAATATCCATGGTACATAGTGTGTTGATGTATAAAAGAAATAGGATTGGTCCTAGTACACTGCCTTGCGGTACACCGTAAGACATGGATAATTTTTTGCTTTTATTTATTTTGTCAGAGTGGATAAGAGTTTGTTGAGTTCGGTTTGTTAGGTAGTTTTCGAACCATGTGTAGGGTATCCCAGTTATTCCGATCTGTTGAAGTTTTTTAAGCAGTAAGGGATGAGAGACCGTATCAAATGCTTTTGAGAGATCGAGGAAAACAGCAAGCGGTTTTCGACCAAGGTCGAGATTAAAGGAAACTATTTTTGTGAGGGCGGCTATTGCATCTGAGGTACTCCTACCTTTGCGGAAACCATATTGGTTGTCCGATAATATTTTGTTATCTTCAAGGAACTTGTAGAGTCTATTCTTCACCGCTTTTTCTATGATTTTAGATATTGTGCTAAGTAAAGATATCGGTCGATAGTTATTTACAGATAGTTTGTCTCCTGATTTGAATATTGGGATTATTGTGGCCTGTTTTAAGGAGTTAGGAAATACACCAGTTTTAAAGCTTAGATTGATTATATGTTTCAGAGGTGAGGCTATATATTTTTGGATATGTTTGATGATTTTTGTTGAAATGTGATCTATACCTACAGAGTTACTGTTTTTAAGGGATGAGATTAGTTCTAAAATTTCTGCGTCAGTAGTGGGAGTGAAGTGGAAAGGGTTATAGCTAAGATTAGTGAGGGGTATATTGTTTGCAAGATCTTTGTCTGAGACGTTGTGTCTGTCTAAAATATTTTTTGCTAAGTTAGATCCAATATTGGAGAAAAATTGATTGAAATGGTCGGAAATTTTTTCGGGGTCGGAATTGACATGTAATATTTGGTCTTCGATGTTAATCTTAACAATGGGTGTATTGGTTTTATTAATATTGGCTATATCTTTAACGATATTCCAAATTTTTTTATTATCACCGTTAGCTTCACTGATTTGTTTATGGTAGTAATCTCTTTTAACACTGTCAATTATTTTTTTGCAGTTATTTCTATAACGTTTGTAGAATAAGAGAGTTGCATAATCGTGGGGATTTTTTCTACAGAAGTTATGAATCTTATCGCGCTTTCTGATACAGTAGAGAATTCCTGCAGTGATCCATGGTTTGAGTTTTGTGTCAGATCGTTTTTTTTTACTTTTTGTGTATGATGTAGCATCGGTTAAGTGGTTACGTAACTACTAACTGATCTGATCTTTACCCTGGTGTTTTTTATTTTTTTTTTTACATGAGCTCCACACAGGAGGCCCTGAGGAAAATAATTTCCCTCAGGGTCTATGTCATCTTTGAGGATGCTGTGTGGAGGGTCTGAACCTCTAAGTGTTCCACTAAATCTAAATTTTAAACTGGACATTTTTGTCTTGTCAATTTCGTATTTTGCTACAGGCAACACATTTGTAAATTTCAAGGAATTGAGTGCAAAAAAAAATTAAGATAAAATTCTGCTACGTCCTTTGCTTTGGAAATTTCAAGTTACTTTGTGATTTCTGAAAAAGTCAAAATGATCATATTTACATCAATACAAAATAATAGGCTGGATAATATATTTTTTTTCAATAAATATAAACATTTTTGACTGCTTCCGTGGTCCAGGACCAGGAATCCAGAGGTAACAGGTTCAAAACTGGACTTGAATTGTGTCATTTCACAATTAATTTATTAGAAATGCTATGTAGTACCTGCGGCATATTCTAGAGTGGAAGATACTTTCATGATGTAAGACCACCATTCATAATCGATACGTTGCTTGGAACCGTTTTAGCCGTGTTTGGTGATTAGATCTGAAAAGCCAGATAGTTCATCGACTCTCACTGGCTCAAGACGGTTGGGAGCAGTTGGGACTAATGTGCGTTAAAAATTAACGCTTTTTTTCTCACACATTAATATTACTTATGTCCACTTACGTAGATTGTGCTAAATAACATAATATTTTTTACAGAATACTTATTTATGTTTATACAGTTCTGTTTTAAATCCATCATCTTAATTATTATAAATCGATTACATGTCTGCTAATAAATTCAAGTTTAAAAAAAACAGTTTGTTTGTATTGAATCAAACTTAAAATAAGAAAAATAAATGCACAAATAGATTCAGTCTATACCGATTTTCGTAAAATTCGATAAAGTCAGTCATCCTCTCTTCTTATCCAAAAAAAAAACTAAAAATAACATGTTTCCACGACAATCTCCTGAGGTGGATTGTATCTTATATTTCGCTGTCAATATGTACAAGTTAATAGTAATGAGTCCTCTCCCAAACTGGTCACATTCGGTGTTGCTCAAGGATCCCTTTTAGGACCACTGCTCTTTATTATATTCATAAAATCATAAGTGATCTCGCGGCACAAGTTTTTTCTTTTCACCCCGTGTATCCGCAACAATAATACGAAACTTTGCAAAAAGACCTACCAACGTTGGTCTGAAAGATATAATATTATGTAGATATTTATTAATATTTGATTTTGATCCTCCTTATTTTTCTTCTTGTAATAGAATTTATTATTACTTATTGTAACTTATTGTTACGCAAAGAATGTTGAGATGAATTATGTGCTCGCCTATAATTAGAATCATCATAATATAATAACCACATTAAAAATGTAAATTACTGTAATAATTATGTGATGTATTCGAGCCAATAACTAAATGATTAAACAAACCAATTAATGAACCTTGTTACTACTACTGATTAAATTCATAATCACCTCAAAAAACCTCTCCACAAATTATGTACTTTTTTAATATTAATGAATGTTTTAATATAATCAGGAAATAAATCAATTGTTTAATCGAGATAATTTATTGCATCGTTTATTGACCCTAACTGTTGTAAGAAACAATAAAAATTATAATGAAAATGGTTAGCCGAAATAGCCATTCGGAGCCGCACAGGTCCGGAACTAAGGAACCTAAAGCAACGTTATTTATTTCCTCCGAATGTAAACAGCACTGCGCAGTGCGTATGCGCCGAACGCTGGCGCTGACTACTCGAGCTGTTCCCAGCGCAGGGCACAGGGGCGCGCGGCGGCAGGAAGCGCTTGTGGCCCGCTCACCCGCTGCGCCCTGACAAGTTCATTGAATATAAATCTGTGATATTATAGGCCACAAAAGAGTTCATTAAAACGTAATCTGATATAAGAGAATCATATTTCTCACGGGAGAATTCGGAGACACAGAGAGATTTCCATCGCTGATTTTTTAAAATGCGGAATGACAGTTGAAACAATTATAAACGAGATAAATTAAAAATTTTATCGCCGCGCTTCAGGACGTCTCGGGGGATGTGCTTATCCTATCTGGGAATCTAAATTTAATGCGCGTAATGTCCGAGGAATGTGAGAAAGCCGGTGATTACAATTAAATAATAATTTTCATCTCGGAGGTGCTCCCGCTTACATGATAACCAGAAGCGCATTTAGATCGTCTGAAGGAGATAGACAATGTCTTTTAATGTATTGATTGAAAAGTGGCGTCAGCGGAAGAAATGAATTTCACCAAGTGTGTTCCCATGGCGGGGGGACGACTGCTCCGGCAGATTGCGTATATCCAGGGCTTCACACGGCCTCCCGGACGCCACCGCGGAAAACACAAAAGTCCGTGTAGGAATAGAGGAGGAATTGTATTTACAAAATGTTTTGAATCTCTGCTGGAGCTGGCGAACGGCGCGGCTATTGTTTGTTGTTATTTTCCCCGCCGTTTGGTTTGCGGGAAGCTTTACTGACGCGGCGGGCGGCCTGCCCGGTGCAGCGGAGCCCTCACTGACATCAGTACCAACCTATCAAAGGCAAGCTTTCTGCCACTACGACCAGAGGCGGCTCTAGATGTCCAGAAAAGGAAGGTCAGTTTAAATTTTTTTATTATGATACAATATCAAATTAAATACGATAATATTCATTTGTACGTACCTCAGGCTTGATCCAACAGGCGAACACATCTATGATGTGTCTTTATGTTGTTAATTACTGCAAATGTAAGTATGCGTACATTTTTCATTTTTACTAACAATCATGCAAGCAGGAACTTTGGAGGGTATAGATTAGTTTTAAAAATAAATGTAGCTTTCTTTTTACAAAAATTAGAGTCCTGACGTGTGTGGCTAAGGAGGTTAAACAATCAATTTCCTCACACAGACGTGGGAAAGTGGTAGGTCCCCTAAAATGTAGGTACCTCACGAGTTTGATAGTCAAATTACATTTAATATATTAAAATATTTCATGCGACAAGCGCACAATATGCAAAATCAACCAACGTTTATCAATCCAACTCTTTCAGATGCATACTATTCATTAGACTCTCTCTCTCTCTCACGGCAATGACCCAAACAGTCTTCAGTTTTACTAGGAATCCATTTTTACTAGGCGGAATAACGCCATCTCGTTTATTGTATGGCGCGTAAAGAGACAGAAGACGTGATATTTGGTCATTTGAAAAATTGACCCAGCCAATCACAGTGCGTTGGAAAGAAAGCTTCCATTTAAGACGTTACATGTCACAAGTACACGCTATATCGCGGTGCATTTCAAATACATTCGAAGAGTAACAGTAGTTTTGATTTGCATAATATTATATTTTACTGTCATCTTATAATTTTGGGAGGTTTTCGACCAATTGACCTGAGGGAAGGACCGCCACTGACGACTATCGATATATATATTTATTGATTTATTGACGGACTTACGTCCAATTTTCAAAATAATTGACAGGAAATTAGAAGAAGGATCGTATGAGAGAGCAAAGTCAAAAGAAAGAAATAAATTCAACAAAACAGAAGAGACAAATCAAGTCATGACTCTGGACCTCGTTAGTATTTATTCACTTGCTTATTGATAGACAAAAATCATTAGGACTTGACCAAGGTGAAAATAAGGTGTTGACTTTATTTGACTTGTCAACACATTCTGAACAATTGAGTGTTGATTGAGGAAGAGCAGTTAATTATTTATGAGTCTACGGGAGGGGATATTGAAAATTATGAGTTGGAGTAAAAATAGGTGAATGAATAACACAATTAAGGCGATCCAATAGTTCAGGAAAAAATCGAAATCGGAATTCACGCCCTTTTATGGGAGGAGTTTAAAAATACTTGAGAAAAGGCTTTTGGAAAAGTTGGAAAAGGTATTTGAGAAATTTTTTTACAGGTTGATTTCGAAAAGGCCTGTAAAAAACATTAACTCATTTTTTACCCATTGTTTATTGTAATAAAACAGAATTTTAAAATTGATTTCACGGAACAAAGCGACGTGGAGCCTAGCGTCCGTTTCCCGCTCCGTTCGGGGGCGAACTGATAAAAAAACGGGCGTGTCTAGTTATGTTCCTTCGGTGGACGGCGTAGAGTCCACTTTGAAAATCAAAATTCGTCGACTGCCGGCCGTATTGTAAAATAATAAAGCGAAAATGCATATTTTATTTTATTACGTGAAAATCTTTTTTTTTTGCGATTATTATAAAAGAAACTGAATTCGCTACATTAAACAATAAAACCATATCCGAAAAGGGGTTTATAAATAGGAGAGTTTGGACTTAAAAGTGTTTTTTACAGAGTTTATATTTTATTTTTTTATAGGCTTATTAAAAGACTTTTAAAAAAAACTGACCGATGTTTTTAAGGGCCAAGGTATGTTCTACAGGCAGTATTTAATTGATCTATAATACTTCAAAGCGATCAAATTTTCAAAACAAAAACGTATGATTTTGTGTGATTTTGCATTATTTACTATGGCTTCATATTAACAATATTGAAGAAAGCAAAGAGATCACACGAATTCAGAGAAACACGATAGGTGTAGGTATGTATATATATGCGTTAATTCAAAATAAAAAAAATTAATCTCTACTTATTATAAATTAAAATCCCCCGCGTCGTCTGTCTGACTGTCTGTTCGCGATAAACTCGAAAACTACTTAACGGATTTTCATGCGGTTTTCACCAATAGATAGAGTGTTTCGTGAGGAAGGTTTAGGTATATAATTTGTCAAGGATTTGTGTAAATTGGTTGAAACATAATGATAATTGTTAGAAGTGTCGGAAAAAGTCAAGCCGCATGGTAGCTTTCGTCGAAAACGCTGCGTAATCCTTTTTGGATATAACAAAACAATGCATGGTGGGATATTTCTCTATATATTTATAGATCTACAAAAAAGTCCGCGAAGGCATATATCTATCTTTTACGGATAGCTTACTATACCCATTCTATCTTCTAAAAAAATGGTCACGTACATTGCAGTAATTGAAAAGGTCTTTAGACGGGTACAGTATTAATCCTTATTAACTTAAATAGTTTAGTTACCCCAAGCATTTCATGCACATTATTATAATCTTTCACACCATCTCTACGTATTATAAATTAAACTCAAAAACGGCGGTGGTTATAATGGTTGGATCATCCAGTAGATGAAGTTGTGTTTTATTAGCCACAGCAACGCGTGGCCGGGTCAGCTAGTTAATAATAAATAAACATCGGGTCCTGCGGTAGCTATTATTTCCTGTAATATATAAATTCACCAAACATATTTCTATAAAAAAATTTTAAATACTCTCTTTGTACCAACCTACGAACCTACTATATTAAATTTGTGTTCAACGTCAATATTATTTTTACTGTGCAGAGTTTTATACCATAAATGAATGTAAAACTCAATTGAACCTTTTTTTCGTAAACTGTGATGTGGTCTGTGGTTGTATCTTTACATGTTTGTTTTCTTGAGAAACCGAATACAAATGTCGAAACATTCTTCAACGATTTGAACTAGAAAACAAACAGTTTCGGACGTGCGGTTTAATGCTCCGTTTTATGTGCTTTGCGTGGCAACTCACTGCGATTTTTTTACAGATCAAATTTAAAAGTTATTTCACTTTAACTCACTCATAATTTTAAAAGAAATACCTGGATTTAAGCATTAATGTGATGTTTTCTGAAAAAAATTGTTTTACACCATCATGACTGCGTTTGTTTATACAGGGTGTCCGGGGGTAAAGTGCATTAACTTCTGGAGGTGATTCTACATGATAGTAGGATTAAAAAAGATTAACAACTTTTTCCGAAATTCCAACATTTTTTTCCCCATACAAAAAGACGTACCTACTAAAAATCCTTAGTGGAGGTACGATCTTACCTGCTGAGAGCCTACCGGGCGCCCGACTCGATTGTGATTGGCCCGTATCGTAACAGCGGAAAATAATAAATCTGGCCTTGTACTATCATGTAGAATCACCTCCCGAAGTTAATGCACTTTAACCCCGGACGGCCTGTATTGTAACGAAAATAATAGGAAACGTAATTTAAACATACTTTTTGTGTACCAAAGTTTAGTGTTCCAATTTGGACTGACAATTCCGACTGTATAAATTGTACATATATAAAATGTAACCTCTTCTTCCATTCACAGGCAAACGCTTTTAATGGAAGATAAGTAACATCATAATATGTTCCATTTTTTTAAAGATACTTAAATAAAAAATAAATTTTAAAAAAATTTGGTACGGTAGGATTATGGGGTTCCGATGTATTTAAAAAAAAAATTATATTCAGTTGGTTGTCAGTGCACCAAAAATTGACTTTTATGGAAGAAAGTTATGACATATTAATTATTAAGAGCGTTTAACCAGCCAGCGGACGAAAATCCACATTTCGTCGAAAGTTGTTCTTACGATCGTGCAAGGCGGTTACAATGAGAAAGATTAATTATTCTCTGTACCAGCTTTTTAAAATTAAAACTCAATATCGAATTTATTTCAATCCAAATTAGCTTAAATTTATACCTTCATCCAAAAATGCTGAAAGGCGTGATGATAAAACTATTAAAATAATGTACTTTTTGTAATTATTTTTTGATTTTAAGTATTTATCATTTTTCAATAATGTCTAAATTTAATAAGAATGTTAAAAAAATCTGAAATATACTAGTTTGTAAGTTCGCAAATAAATACACAAATGGACCAATTTTCGTCAAGAAACACATATACGAACATTTTTTTTAATGATTTTATTGAAACTAAAATTAAAATTCTAAAACATGCGTTTGCTAGATAATGTATTGATTTATTTTACTGCATGATTATATTATTTGAAATGGGTGTGGTATAATACAAAATCTTTTTTGAAAATTTTACAAATCTGCAAACGACCTATGGAATAACCTTATTATACTAAAAATTTAAAAAATTTCTCAAAATTTATTACATGCGAATGCTAGATAAAAAAACAATCTTTCGAAATCCATTTATAATTTTTTGTGGAAAAGAGTCAATACGTCTAAAATCTGATTTGAAA
The DNA here is from genome assembly GCA_929108145.2 of Limnephilus rhombicus. Taxonomy (NCBI): domain Eukaryota; kingdom Metazoa; phylum Arthropoda; class Insecta; order Trichoptera; family Limnephilidae; genus Limnephilus; species Limnephilus rhombicus. Next base: position 11,887,132 of record OV815275.1, read on the forward strand.
ATGACATATTTCTGGTTTTCTCTGGTAATGCCCTCTGAAACGCCGATTCTGACCTGACTGATCTAGATTTTGGTGATGAAAATAAGGTACCTACAAATTGAAAATTTACTGGGTTTACGAGTGGTCAGCATGACGATTTTCCTTTGTCGTTTTTTTTTACTTGAGCTCCACACAGGAGCCCCCGAGGAAAATAATTTCCCTCGGGGGCTATTTCATGAAAAGGGTTTAAGGGGTGGACAGGAAACTGGGGTTCAGTGTGTCCTGGTCATTCGCCTCCAAGACCTAGACAAACCTCACCGCATGAACCCGGGCACCCCTGCTAAATCACCAAACGTAGCGAACCACTTGGTGTGACCCATGGCAGAGGTGTTGGTTATCCAATAAAGATCCCCGGGGCGGCGGTACCCATTCCCGCCTCCCAAATTGTGATTTCGGTGATTTGCAATTATTCTCGTTAAGTCTCGAACGTTACAACAATTTGTGAGGCTGGTATGCGTACCGCCATCCCGAGAACCATTTATTGGACAACAAATACCTCTGCCACAGGTAACCCCAAGGGTTGGTGACTAAGCAGGGCTAACCGGGTTCATGAGAAGAGGTTTGTCCGGATCTTGTGGATGCGTCTGCCCGCCAAATGCGTGGCAGGCCGGATCGGGAGATACTGGTTGAGGGAGACATTTTGACCTCTCGTAACTTCACCTTGCACCCCAGTCCCCATTCGTCCATCACTCCTGGTCACACTGACCCTCAGATCCTTACCCACCCCTCATACCTTTTTGCTTCCCAGAACTACCTCTTCTTCCTTCCCTAAAAAGACTCTCCACCTAGCATCCCCAAAGGTTACTTAGGCCTTGAGGAATTATTTTCCTCGGGGTCTCCTGTGTGGAGCTAATGTAAAAAAAGGACCGGTCCTATTACTATGCAGGTCCAATTGGAGCAGTCCTATCCAGGCGCCAACTTGCCAAGGAGCTAAGAAGCAAGGGCGCTGATAATACCTAATACCTAACACCTAAAACGGCGCCCTTGGTGTTTATAATAGCGCCAGGCGCCGCCCGTTTTTCTCAGGGCCAGAACAATTGCTTGATATATTTTCACAATCAACAATCAATATAACCATTAGGTACCTACTCTATTCAAACATAAATAACACAGTCCAATTTACTTATCCGCGTGTTTAGCAATAAAACCAAATAATAAATTCCGCATTACTACTTGTTGAGGACTGAATCACGCGGGACGATTTTTATTTCTTACAGCAGTCATGAAAATAAACAACGCAACGCCAAGTAAACTGGATCATTTGTTCATCTCATGCCACTGGACAAATTACAAATAAACAACGGCGAAATAAGTTTAACATATAGCTTGACCCACCTAACTTTACAGTTGATGGCGTTACTACTTACAATATTAGGGATGCTGACTGGGCACTGAAAAACTGATTTATGATAAATTTTTTTTTTTAAATTCAACACATAATAAAAACTAAGTCTTTTTTTACAATTTTTACAATAAATCTATTTTCAAAATTAATAGATTACTTAGTTTTAACATATTATTGTTGAAAAAAACGATATAGGCTTATTTTAAAACTAATTACAACAATCGCCATAGACTTAAAGGTGTCAATGGAAAGGTGTGAGTGGGAAAGGGGGAGGTGGGTAATAGGGCATAATTTAAAAAGAAAACCAGGTTAATAATGGGTCATTTAAAAATATTTTTTTATTATTTATAATTAATGAAAACAATATTGATAGCCTTGCGACTGCTCTCTATTCACAAATAGATACAAACGGAAGTGCTGGCATATATTGTTTAATGAATAGGCTTGCGTCTGCGTGGTCGAATTTAAGAACCCGGCTTCGAATGCATGTCTGCCGCCGCGCCGTACCCGCCGCACCATATAAACATCCGTGTACGTGAAATTTCAAGCAAAGCTTCCGTTGTAATTTGGTTTTGAATTCAAGAATTCGTCAAAAGATGTCGCCACTTCCGTCAGCAGCTCGCGTGGGGTCCCCCTGAGGTATAAATTCTACAAATTTGTGAATTTGAGTATCTTTTCGGATATGGAAATATTGACGGTAATACTTAGTTGTGTCACTTGACTATATGATTTCATCGCCTATCCCGGTTACTTTTTCCTGGTGACTAGCTATTATTGGATGACATTCGATGCGAGGAACGGGCTATTTTTGGGACCAATTCATATCGGATTTATAAAATAGTCACCAATACTAACTGGACGAAGCCAAACCAAAAGCCGCAAAAACCTGCTTTGCGGGTTTTTAACTGCTAGTATAATACTATTATAAAAAATTTCATTTCCAAGCATATTTTTCTAAGTTTATTACATTTTCGGCAAAAAAATACTAAGCCATTTTTTTTTATTCCGAAAATTTACTGAACGCCAAATTGCAATGCTTTGTTTCAAATTATTGTTCTCCATTATATTATGACAAAGTTATTTGAATTTTCGGCTCTTTATGTTCATAATGACTTCCAGTTCTTTCTATCCTTTCTTTACCGGTTGCAGTATTTGTTAACAACCACCCATCATTTCGGCGCTGGTTTCGAGGGTCTTATTTCCATATCGCGGAATAAGATTGCATGCTACTATGTTTTACATTGTTACAGACAACAATCCTCGTATGAAACATAAAATTAACAAGAACAAGCACGATTTTGATGGTGATTATTTGGATATTATTATCAAATTCATGAATATATTTTGACTCAAACTATGATGCAAGATATTTCAAACAATCCAACTATATTATTCCAGTAACAAAAACCTCGATGGAACAGTCACAGTTTAACTTTCTTGCTCTGAAAATCTTTAATAATTTAACAATTAAAAAAAAGTCAACAGCCAAATTACACGTGGGGACTTTTTGGTAAGTGAATGTGACAGTGCTAATACTGTGCCATTGTGACAGTGCCTACAAAAAAAACGAAGAATCCATCTCCGAGTTCCCAACAAATAAATCAGATCAGACAAAATTCTTAGCCTCCCTTGATACAACACAAATTGTAAGAAAAACTCCTTCATTTATCATGCATCACAGATTTTCAACACACACAATTTGCCATTTTTAATTTGCAACATTCTCCTTAATGTTACGCAGGCGATCTCTCGATACTTTATAACTATGGATACTCATTGAATGTACAATTATTGGTTGTCTATTCATAATAAAAGCATTTTCTGTTAACCACTCAGGCCTCGGACATGTTTTGTCAGAAGGTCAAAATATTTCAGCTTTGCAATAAAAGCCAAAGCAATGGAACATTTCTGAACGTATCCAAAAAATAAAAACTGTTTTTGAAAGGTGATAAAAAATGCTATCAAATTGTATAATTCAAAATGAACATATAATTTTTATATATAAAAATTTTGAATGCAAACCTAAAAAAGTTTAAAAAAAATAATAATAATAATTTTAAACGTTATCTTCAACTCATTTTTTGTTGTTGTTTGTTGAAATAAATAATAAAAAATTCCCAAAATATTCAATCTTTTTTTTGAAATTACGATTCAAAACTTTCAAAAAGATGTACATGTTATTTTTTTGGTGGTTGTTTTTTAGTTTTTAATATAAAGCATAGTGTTTGCCTTTTTAACACACAGTTTAGAACATATTTCTCACAATGATAGTGAGGGAGTTACAGAGATTTAAATGAGACATATGTGAGCTGGGACAAATTTGGTCTCCTGTGATTAAACGGGATCGACGACTTTTGGATGTTCGTTTTCAAAATAAATTTTAAAATATATGAAAATAAATATTATTTCGTATCAGATGATTTTACGAGGTCATGACAAGAGACGTGTGAAGTTGTAGACATATTAACACGATTAAATAAGACCCTCCGAAAGACAATATTGTTCTTGTGTACATGGCATTGGGTTTCATTATCCGTTTGAAGTGTGCCTGCTTGTATCGAGAGTGACATCACATCACAAATCACACACCGGGTGTTGTAGCAGCACAAAATTTCTTCTCCCGTCCCTTTTCCCTCGTTTCCCCGTGCGCGTGGGTACTGCCTATTTTCAACCCGCGACAAAATATCCTCGACAAAATATCCCAGACAAATTATATATATATATAAAACCTAATCTAACCTAACCTTAATTTAAATTTTTGAACAATAATTTATCGTCTTTACAGGATGTTTGTGTTATTTTTGTCCCATTTCACTATTTTTTAACAATAATTTATTGACGTTAAAGGATGTCTGAATTATTTTTGTCCCATTCTTTGTTAGGTTAGGTTAGGTTAATTTAGGTAAGGTTGGATTATGTTATTTATTGTTATCAAGTTTAATTTGTAGAACTCCATTTTCATTTTCATTTCTTTTATAGGCTTCAGATTTTCATAATATAATTATTCAATTAATAAAAACAGTTTATTTATAAACAAGTCCTGCTATGTAATTATTACTGTGCGTGACAGCTGTTTCGCCTTGTGAAGGCATTATCACACTTAGGTCGTACCGCTTACAGACGATGTATTCATACTACTTATATAGTAGATATACTTATATAATACTACTACTTATGTAGTATAACTACTTTTTTTATTTATTTTTTTATCATTCCAACAAAAACATAGTTTACATTAATATATAATTTAAACAATTTATCGGTGGCCCCGCGAAGCTGCCACATGGCTGCTTGTCTGCAGGTTCTACCTCAATATACACTCGTTAATATTAGAAGTAAAAAAATAATATGTGTTCAAAAATGTAAAGGAAATTGAAGACCTCTGTAAAAAGATTTAATATTACAAATATTTAAAGAAAATGTAATAAAAAAATAATATAACACCCAATGGGATAATACAATAACATAACAACCAATACAATGGGATACAATATTATAATAATCTTCCCGAAGAATTTAATAAAATAGCAGATTTGGTATTCATTTAAGAAAAAGGTACAAATGTTTTTAAAAAATTAACTGCCATAACGTCACCAAACTTTCTTTTTTTCTTTCTTATATAGTAGTATAAATACATCGTCTGTATGTGGTATGACCACAGTTTGATAAAGCCTTCAGATGGCGTAATAGCTATAACGCTTAATAATAACTTGTTCATAAATAAACTGTTTTTATTAAATTAATTACAATATTATTGAATATATAAAAGAAATAAAAATTAGATTAGATTTTAGTAAATATTTTGTGGGGCGACGTTTTGTTATGCTTTTGTAGATAGTTTGTTAATGGACGGTTTGTCGGGGAATGAAAAGTGGCGGAAACCAATAATTTATTGTCTTTACAGTATGTCTACATTATTTTTGTCCTTTTTTATTATTTTTAAACAATAATTTATTGTCTTTACAGTATGTCTACATTATTTTTGTCCTTTTTTATTATTTTTAAACAATAATTTATCGTCTTTACAGTATGTCTACATTGTTTTTGTCCTTTTTTATTATTTTTAAACAATAATTTATTGTCTTTACAGTATGTGTACATTATTTTTGTCCTTTTTTATTATTTTTAAACAATAATTTATTGTCTTTAAAGGATGTCTGTATTATTTTTGTCCCATTTTTTGTTATGTTAGGTTAGGTTACGTTAGGTTAGGTTAAGTTTTGGTAGACATTTTGTTAGGGATGTTTTGTCCATCGGATATATTGTCGGGGACATTTTGTCGCGGGTTGAAAAGTCGCGGAATGGCGCGCTGCTGACGCTGATGCTGTCTTCTCGTCTGCGCCTGCGCGGTGTCGGTGACAGATCCGCCGTCATAATCCGTCGTCGTTCAATGCCCGGCTATATATATCTCCCGTCTAGAAGGAATTCCCGGTGGTTATTTATCTATTTCTTGTTATTTCGGTAACCGCCCCGCGTCATCCGTGAATGGTTAATTATTTATTTAGTGGTTGTTCCCGTACGAGTTTATCTTCCCGCGAGCGTAAATAATGGCGAGTATTAATTGACGCAACTCTGGGAGGAGTTTATTATCAAATTTGACAATTTAAATTTACTACATGGCTTCTTCACTCCGATTTAGACATTGTGCTTTACTTTTTTGTGGAGCGTATATAAATCCCGGTTAAGTGGGAGTGATGAGTACTTATTTGTTTCACGTCTACCGCGCCAGGATCAATGCGATTAGAGTTTCAGCAACGTGGTAGGACGTCAATGCGATTAGAGTTTCGAGATCAATAAGCATTGACCATCACGGTTCCATGACAGTTGTTCCGCCGACAGTTGGCAGTGTTGGCACCTCGGCATACTTATATACAATATGCAGTCGGTTTAGGACAAATATGGTATACCTAATTACACAAAATATAACTAAGCGACCCCAATGGGATTTGCAGAGAGGATGTACCGCCGAATAAAGTAGTATAAAAAATAATTTCATTCGAATGCATCAATTCTACTTGTCTTTATACCTGTATATACCAGCAAATAAGTATAAAAAATCGATACTGTAATATAAATTCCCTTGCTATTCACACCAATTTATTATTAAGTGTATTTTTAATTCAATTTTACGTTTGAAATTGGTAAATACTTCACAAAAAATGATAATTTTATGATAAATATCATTTCGGGACTCCAATTGTCGGCGGATCAATTGTCATTAGAGGTTTTCCACTACTTACCCGCCGGTATAAGTAACAGATGGTTACTCCTTCAAGGCTCTTTCTTCTTCTTTTGAAAGAACGAAGCAACATTTACTTTAGAACGAATTTAGACCTCCAATGTCCCTGCGTACGTTGTTAGTAAGCAGTATGCAAGTACTTAGCGGGAAATATAAGATACAATATGTGTCAACTGTCAGGTCACCAACCAACACGGACAGACATTTGTACGCACATTTAATTTCATAAGCCTTCTGGACAATTTTGCCTCACTCGCACCAAACGTCTGCAGTTTTTCCGATTCTTGTAACCAGCAAATCTCTCTAGATTGTCATTCTATCTCATCTGCAGGTGACCTCTCTCTCTCTCACTCTCTCTCTCTCTCTCCCTCTCTCTCTCTCTCCCTCTCTCTCTCTCTCCCTCTCTCTCTCTCTCCCTCCCTGCCAATCAGGCCACTCGATTAAATTGGTAGTTGCTTCAAAGCCATGAAAATCGCCATAACCATTAAAATTGGCGTGAAACAATACCGTTATTCAGGTATGTTTTTAGATTTTCACGACCAAAAGTATTTTCGTTATTACGGCCAAAAGTACATCTGCCCTGATGATGGACACTGCAACGCTGTCCGAAACGTTAGCTAAAGAAGGAGGTAGCGCAACACGGCATAAAACCCGAAAACCAATTAACGAAAGTACAATTATTGTATGTTAAATCTAAATTGGCACACTTGAAGCCTAATAATAACTCAGAAAAATTTCGAATGAAAACCAAGTTTACTAATTTATAAAACAATTATTGCACCACTCGTAGACTTGTCACTTACATAAAATTAAGAAAGGAATACAATGTGTGAAACAAAGAATTTTCTATATTTTCCAATTTCACGGCCAAAAGTTTTATCGTTATTTATTTTTGGGGTATTATGTTGTGTTGCGCTATCTCCTTCTTTTGCCAACGTTTCGGACAGCGTTGCAGTGTCGTTGCAGACGAGTAGATAATCGATATTGGTGGTAGTTCTTAGTTGAAACATGACACAGAAAATATAACCGAAAGGCATAGAGTCGAATTGGCTCCGTGGTTAGAGCAGAGTCCCGGGTTCTGTTAAGGTCCTGGGTTCAATTCTTAGATGCGACCGAATCTTTTACTGATTTTTCTATTTCAAATTTTTGTTTGCATGTCGCTATTATTGTCTTCATTGATTAAATATTACTCGTTACACCATTCAAAAAAAATATTCGAGTGCAGTTAACATGCGGTAGAAGCGAAACTTTACCAAAACAATCTCAACCAATACTTGAAAAGTGAGGTCATAATCAAAGCGACCAATGAGCGCAGACCTGGCGTCATTTCCGTTTCACATCTCAACCAATAGCCTTGAAAAGTGACATCATAATCAAAGCGGCCAATGAGCGCAGTTTGATGCTTCGCAGGTGCTGTAAAGCATCATTTCCTATCATTCTAGTTGGTAGATATCTACTCGCCCGAATGAGCCTTTTTCTTATGTACATATACTCATATATCTAAGAAATTTTATTTAAACAACAGTTTGCTTGTCAATTTGTTGGTTTTACTTTCTTAACAATAACCTTGCGCAATAATTTTACCAGCGAATTATGCGCTGTGGCGTACGAGGCATTCATTCTTCATACTTGGTCATAAATCTAAGTTATCTTTTTTTGAAAACGTCCAACTGACCAAAAAGCAGTTCTTTATTCATGATAAAAGTAAAAGTGTCTCAGTGTGTGATTTGCGCATGCGCTGAAGCGTGAACGAAAGAAAAAGTGAACAAAATAAATATACACATTTTATAGTTGTAAATGTAATTATTACAATTAATTTACATACCTATGGCGTTAAGTATTTACTTATGTTTATTATGGTTTCATTTCCGCTGAATAGTCTGCGCCATGAATGGACGATGTTTTGCAAAAGTTGCTCAACCCACACCATTATGGAATTGGATTTATGTACGCAATAATGGACCTAAACGCGACAAAGATCTGCAATGGTTATTCCTACGGTTCCAATTTCTCCCATCCGCCTGGAGCCTGTAAGATATATTTAGACATCAGGGTCTTAAATGAAGAAAAATTGCAAAACCTTTGGATGACAATTTTTTGAAGTGAAACTTCCTTAGCCCCGTTAGAGTGATTTGAAATTCGGATGAAACGGAAATGACGCACTACGGTACCTGCGAAGCATCAAACTGCGCTTAAGGCTCCTATTGATTGAGATATAAAACCAAAACGACGGTAGGTGTGCGCTCATTGGCCGCTTTGTTTTTTTACGGGTCGTCGGAATATAAGGCATAAATTCGCGCCTCCCCGAGGGCGTCCCATAGCGCAGCGGTATAGTGCGTCGCAAATCTCAGAGAAATCGAATCCCGGCGTGGCAAATAAATTTTATTTGATTAATTTGTGTTATTTCACAATTTATTCATTTAAAATAATATATAGTATGTTTGCGGCACGTTCCAGAGTGGACGGTACTCTTAGTATCGCCCTGGTGTAAGACCACCATTCAGAATTAAAACGTTGCTTGAAATGGCATTAGCCGTGTTTGATGACCAGATCTGAATAGCCAGGTACTTCCCCACCTTCCCCTTACCTATCTCCTTTCCCTCCCCACTATCTTCAGCCTCACAACATACCCTAATTGGGGATGCCATAGTCTCACTGGCTTCAGACGGAACCATTTGGGACTCTTGGGCGGTATTCATATAAAAAATCCTAAAAAATAAACATTTTGTAAATCAATATCCAATCGTCAAATCACTTTAAAATAAACAGGCAAAAGAAAGCGACAGTTTCAATTCTATCGCGCGTGAATTACACACTCTGTTTTTTTTTGTATTTATTATTGTTAAAAACAAATCCACAAATAAACAAAACAAAACTAATTATTAACATATTGAACTTTAAAATAATGAAAAAAAAAACAATACATTTGAGAACACAGATCTCAAAACCTGAGTGAGTAGAAAGAGGGTCACCAATATCCCCCCAATGAAGTTGTGAACCTTGTTACAACTACCAGAATAATATATTTTATTATTTAAAAAAAAAATAACAGTTCAAAGGTAGATATGTATAATGTAAGAGTAGTTGCCACAATCGGTCCAGCCCCGAATCGCAACTGCCGTTTAGCCGAACCGAATAATGCTCTGGCTGTTGTATTGTGTTTTTAGTATTGTGTTGTTATGTTGGTTGGGTGGTGTTGTGTTGTGTCGGGTGGTGTTGCGCCGGTCCCCCGCGAGGTAAACAACGGCCATTTGTATGGGCGCCACCACGCTGGGTGTTATTGTTGCACAACACGTTTCCGGAACGCGGATCCTCTTCCGCAATACGCTGGGGTGACCGTTCCGGGTTTGTTTATTTATTTAATCTGAACATCACAATGCATGGAATTCGAATTCACAGAAAGAATTCTAGATTCGATAGTTCTGATAAATAACTAACTATAAACCATTACAATGGTTCTGAACATCTAGAAATACCTTGAGTGGGTAAAAGAAAATAAATGCAAAAAATACCAATTTGGATTCCGCTACTGAATTATTAATTAATTATTAATGTGGTTAAATGGGTACAATTTCAAAATTAATACGACACGATTGTGCCACCCCAGTCTGGAGCACTCCTGTTCCGGTGAGACAAGTACAGTAGGGGGCACTGATCTGTTAGGATTTAGAATACATGCTCTGGTGCCAATAAGCCAATATTCGAATGTAGGATTCGCAACATTAAACAAATTGCTTTGAATGAGCTTTGAAACAATGAGCTTTGGTTTTCGTTTCTCGCTTATTTTGATTTACGTTTCTTCAGGCTTCTGTCTTCCCGCTACCAGCTTCCCGCGAAAATATATATATTTTTGTTTGTTGCCTCCCGCTGCTTCTTTCTTCTTCTTTCTAGCTTCCCCTTATTTTATGTTTTCCACTATACGCTTCCAGCTTCCCCCGGCCTCTTTCTTCCAATTTCCCGTTGCTGCGTGCTTTCCGCTTCCACAGCTTATTGCTTTCTATTTTCCGCTTCTCGCTTCACGCTTCTTCTTACTTCCTGCTTATTGCTACCTGCTTCCCACTTAGCGTTTCCAGCATCTAACAGCTTATCACTTCCCATTCTTGCTGCTTCCAGCTTACCGCTTTCAAGTACCTAGTACAAATTCAGAGATATTTTTTGTTCCTGCCTGCAGCCCAAGCATTGAGACCAGATTGCCCCCTTATGATGTCAATCTCCGAAAGGAGAATTACACCACATATGGTAATTTACAAAAATAGTGTGGATTTTAATGATTGCTCGTAGGCATAACACGAGAAAAACTTATTTTTTGGGAAACAATACAATTTGTCAATTATTAAGCCTCTTATAAAATTTTCACTGCAGTTAGTAAAGTGTGACAATGTTTATTTAGTTATGCAATATGTTGAGTGAGTTGGGGATGAGTAACAGGGACGTGTGAATTCCTCTGAAGGCGATTTTCCGAGAGAGTCCTGCTGGAGAGGTGAAAATATTTTCTTCAAGTCTAACAAGTTCACTCATTTATGGTGGGCATCCTCTTCCAAGCCCGAACAAACAACATCGCTTGAACTCGTACACCCCTACACCACCAAACGTAACGAACCACTTGGGGTGACCTATAAAAGTGTTGCTTATCCAATAAATCGAAGTTTACGGTCTTCAATGCCAACAAGAGATCGAAAGATTTTTCACGATGATGATACAACCACATCCAAGTCAAGACCAAACTTTGTGGCGTGCTTCCCCGTTATCGAATTCGTTACGTTCAATGTATTGCAAATTTAAATGCAAATCATAAATGTTTAAATCTCTTCCCGGTTTTTCAGATTCAATAATGGTCCCCCCAGCATTTTGTGTGCAGCATTATTCTTAGTTTTATTATTTGTTTGTGAACCAGTCCAGGAGATGTTAGCTCAACATATACAATATTATATTGTTGTGTGTTTCCACACCTACCATTGTGCGGATGTAAATGACCCACAGCCGAAATCCATACGTTCAACATCTTCATCCATCGTAATATAAAATTATTCGAGGGGAATGGCCGTCACATAACTTTCGCACTCATATTTTAATATTGTATTGAACTGGTAAATAATATAATTGATAAACCAAGATGAAGCGAGAAGGGAGCCATTATTACTATGTATAACAATCTCAATTTGGAACTATTTTTTCCATGTAAAACGGCTAATGAATGACTTTTAGCTGGGGAAGGGAAAACTACTTAAAGATTTTCGCCGATTAATGAGAGCCGTGAAATATCGGAAAATCTGGGGACGTTTGAGAGAGGCCCAAATTTAAAGGACGTCAGAAGTATGACGATATTATAAATGCTCTTTAAATATGGCAAGAAAACATTTATAAATATAGGGATATACGTTTTGAAAAAATTTGAAATAATAATAATAGTAGATAACAAGAAAATCAAGTTCATTAAATCTGAAAATTTTTGAAGTAAAAACTAACTTCTTTAGCACCTTATGATTTGAAACTCGATGAAACTAAAAGCTACATCTATAGAATTTAGCCTGTGAGATAATGAGATAGACTAATCGATCTCATCTTTGTGTGGTGCTTCATAGTCTTCCCACTCTTGTCTACCGCGTGTGAACTGTATACATTTAAATAAAATTATATCATTAAATTTACAAAATAAACAGTTTATATGAAAGGAGGAGAAGAAAGAGTGAAAATGTGAGCGAGGAAATACGTAGGCCGGTAATTGGTTCCATAGCCGAGATGCTCGAGAACGGGTAGTATAAACGACGCTTTCTCATGTGCGCGCATTAAAATGGAGTTCTATAAATGAAACTTGGCATACACATATTTTTGAAATAAGTTCAATTGTGTTAACCATAATATACAAAAAGCAACGTTAGAATCAAGTGTATTTTGTTAATCGTGTAAGTAAAATAGAATATCTTCTTCTTTGTGTGCCGTATCAGGTCCCCCCGACGTTGGCGATCACTCTTGAGAATGTCTTTCTGTCTTGCGCTGCCCGAAATAGCTCCTCCAATAGAATATATCGATTCGATGTTAAAATTCAATACTAATAAATTCAATTTAATTATATCCTAATTATATTAACCGAAATAAAAAAAACGTTAGAATGCAGTATTTTTTTGCATATTGTGACCAATGATGGCAGTCATGCGGTCAATACAATACATCAGATCAACCTTGAAGAAAGTACAATTTCTAATTCTTTCGAAATCTTTTTCGCATTTAGGTTAATGAAAATCAACACTTCAACTCCCATATTACATGAAAGGAAAAAATGAATATAGGGAGAAATATAAAGTATCTACACATACATCCCGATTCCGGAAACAAATTAATTTTAAAATGTCTCCAAAACACCTTTAGTAAAATACTTTCCAATACATTCATTACATCAGAAAGAATTGGACACAACACAAAAGGGGGCTTGTTGGTTTTGACATTTGATACACTCACCCCGGGGTAGGTACCTACCTATAGAGCCTACCTACCCACTGCTTCACTGCCTGCCTACCCGGGGAGTGCAAGTCTATTACCGTAATCGGCAGATCTCTCGGCTCCGCTGGATGCGAACTGAGCGACGTCCAACGGTGCCAAAACACGTTTTTAATTTCGCGTCATTAATATTGAGAGTATTTTAATTTTTTCGTTAATGCGATAATATTTTGCAAGTCGGGTGTCGCTGGTGCTTTCTGAATGTACATTATTTTTAACATTGAGACTATCAGATAAAATATATGAAAATATAATTATTATGCTATCATATTTGTTGATGAATGTTATAAAATTAATATTTAAAAATTGCAATATTTTATGCTTCAAACACGAAGTCGAAAAAATAGCTTAACCCAAACATTTAAAGTAAAACGTTGAAAATTTTCTTAAAATGCAAAATGAGAAAACGCTAACTTTTTATGTGAAGAATTAATTTTGCAACAAAACTGTCACTCCACTTTTTATCTCGTTTATGAAATTACATACTTATTATAAAAATATATAATAATTACTAATAACCAATAATAACCAAAAATTCTGATATTTTGGGTTCAATTTTGCACAATGTAAACGTTGATTTCTGGTATTTATGTATTTATTTACACATGCATAATGCATTTATGTTATTAAAAACATTAATTTCATGGATGTTTTTCTAAATTCACGAGGCAAAAGTTTATTCAAAAATAATGTCAGAAATAATCTCACCTTTTTCGATAACAAAACTTAATTCCCAACATGACATTATTAATGGATAAAAACTGACGAAAAATAACACGAATAATACTAAATGTATTGAATTTCACGTGTAAAATAGTGAATTGGACATTAGAATAGAAATTGTGTACAAAAACATCAACTGAATCGCAACAACAATCCTTGACAGAAAATTTTCTAAAAGGCAAAGGCCATAACAACCATCCAACCAGCTTCCAACTAAGTTGAAGAACTTGGCTGGCAGAAGATTGAACCCCCGATGCCTTTGCTATTGCATTTCGTGAAGAGCAGTCTAGGAGAACCTGCACCGAAATACACTATTTAGAAAGCCTGATTTTAGCGCGATTAGGTTTTCCAAATACGAGAACAGCGTGATGTGTTGATAATATTAGCGTGCACGTTTCAAATTTGTACCGCGGGGGGCAGCAACTGCTCTAGGAGCCGGGGGCTCCCCTTGCCCCAATACAGGCCCCCTGATCCAGTGTGGTTCCCTGCCACTGTGCCAGGAGCCCGAGCGGGGTACAGAATGCCCCCCTCCCCCCGTGAGAACCCGACACGCGCCGCGGGGGTCGAGGGCCCGTCGCAATAATCCACCAAACCGAACAACCGCAGTACAGTCGTACGTGGGAATCATTTTCAAATTACAATATTAGTTTTAGTATATTGTTATGCATATTATTATATGATCCGTGGAGTAGAGACTGAAAAGGAGACTTGTGGTTTGGAGGCTGCGAAGCAGACTTCGGTTTGGTTATCGGTGAAGTATAAATATAAATATCTACCTATTTTAATTCAATTTTACGAACACGATAAGAATATTGAGTTACATTACTTTGGTCCATTTGAAAAGAAATTAAAGAAAAATAGAAACCTTCAACCACACAAACTAATAGGAGCCTTGAAACGTGAGCTCATATTCAAAGCGACCAATGCGGTAAGGTTTCATTCTATCTCATTTTAGTGTCGTTTCCGTTTCATCGATTTTCAAATCACAGCGGTGCTAAAGAAGTTCACAAAAAAATTGTTTATCAAAATTTTCTAGGTACTTTGACCTATTTCTTAATTATTATATTTTATTTTATTCTTCATTCTAATTTGCTTCGGTGTTTTTTATGTTAGCTATTTAAAGGGTCTTCTATGGAAAAGAAGGATAGAAAGTTCTGGGAATTTATGAGAGGTTGATAGGAATCTAGGGGTCAATGCGTCTAGAAGTGAAGAACTTATGAATCCATCCCTCCCAGTCTCTCAGTAGGTGGGCAAATGCGTTCGCCGCTAAGACCTAGACAAACCACACCCCATGAACCCGGGAACTCCTGATAAAGTGACCTATGGTAGGGGTGTTTGTTATCCAATAAACGGTTCCCGGAGCGGTGGTATCCATACCCGCCTCCTAAATTGAAAATGTTATTCATCATAAGCAACTTGTGTATGAGAATTGTACTTTTATGCGATTTTTGCGAATTTCTTCATATGAGTAAGTAAGTATATAAAGTCCTGAAATTATTTGAAGTGAAAACTTCTTCAGTACCGTTGGGATTTGAAACTCGATGAAACGGAAACGTGCGATACTAAAAACAGACAAACATGCTATGCGGTTTATTCCTCGAGAGAACCGTGTCCTCTTTCTGCGGTGCTTCGCAGCCTATTGGCCTCCTTTTTTGTGTGATTCTTCTAGAATAAAATGTAAAATATTTTTTCAAGTTGGTAACAATATTATGATAAACAAACCCTGCAATTAGCCTTCTCCCATTAAACTGCATTGCACGTGAACTGCACACATGATTTTTTTAATGTTTTGGTTGTGCAAATGAGCAAAATAAACGATTTTGCATTCAAAGATAATATTTGAAAAAAAATTCAGTTAGAACATTATCAGTTAGATATTGTTCTCACTTTTGTATTTTTTTTTGTTTTTTAGTTGATTTGGTAACGACATATTTTGTAATGACATTTTGTAATAAAGGAAAATAAAATCAATGTTTTTTAAAAATATACATTTTAAAAGCAATCTTTTTTTTATATCGAAATCACGAGTTATGAAGCGTGAACGCGAGCTGTTCAGATAAATGAATATTTATAAAATTTATTCAAATAATTATATTATCATTGTCTGATCCAAGAGAAGTCGCTCGCTCGTTATGATGCCGAATTGATAAACACTAACAACACCCACGAGTAGCGTGACTGTAGGTTCCATAATACATAAATAAGTATATTAGACGGTAGAAGTAATCGGGGACACCTCTGGAAAACATGGGAATATCATGGTAACTAATTACATTATCAAACAGTATTAATAGCCTAGGAACTCTATGGTTGAAATTTAAGAATCTGGCTAAGAATACAACATTCACGCCACGCCTTGCGCAAAACGGTTTTCGTGGGTGGAGTTTGTATACAAATCTACTTTTGTAATAAAACCGAATTAAAGCAAAAGATGGCGCCACTTGCGTTAACAGCTAGCGTGACTAGCATCGTAAGTAATGTTTGATTATAATATCTCTAGACATCTCCGCGGATATGGAGAGATTGACAATCCTATGATCATTATTGCAATTGGCAGTTGTAAATAATAATACCACGTTTTATATATTATATACGACGTCATTGGTTTTCGCAGTTACTTTGTTCCGGTAACTAGCTGTCACTGGACTCACTGGATCCCACTCACTCAGTTGATTCGAGGAGCGGGTTATTTTTGGAACCAATTCCTGCCGGATTTACAAAATGGATGTACAAAAAATCTGTAAGGAGGATCAATTCTCCAACAGGACTCTGCTCCAGATGAAATATTTCCAGGATAAGGTGATAACTGTTTTATATTGGACCGGGAATACACCAGATATGAACCCTATTGAGAAATTATGGGCCATTTGAAAAGCTAGAGTATGCAAAATCGACTGCACTACAAGAACCAAGATGACCGAAACGCTCCTTCAGGTTTGATTTCGGGATGAGAGGAACTCTGAAAATTGTCAAAAACTAGCGGAGTCCATGCCAAAACGAGTGAAAGCAGTTATTGAAGCCATAAGGGAAAATATTTCCTATTAATTTGCATAATGGTTGTTGTATAATTATGTAAAAGTATTATTTTACAAGCAATAAATGGTTTCACCATATTAATTGACATTTATTCCATTAATTTGCACAATACTGTAGGTACTTCTCAATTTTCCTCTTCTCAATCTCATTGTACCTCCACTTGTTTCTGCCTCATAACATACCCCAATTAATGAGGGCGCTATAGTTCCACTAACTTCAGTCAGTTAGGAGTTATGTATAATTTAATGTATGTAAACCAATTGAGTGTTTCTGTGAGACGATGTATAAAGGAGAAAGATGCAAATAATATGTACCAAGAGACATATGTGAACCGCTTAATCCTCTCTGCCCACTCCTGCAGAGAAATAGAGTGATAGCTGGTTATTCAGTACTAAAACACGTGGTCAAGGTAATGTTCTGCGTAATTTAATTTACTAAGAGGAAACCCGATCGCCGAGGAATTTGAACTGTATAAAGTTTACAAAACTGTTGCTGTTACCCGAGGTTTTGTATTTCCCATTTTTCTACTCAAAAACTGTACCGATTTTTAAGATTTATGTACTATCTGAATTAGAAGAAAATTCTCTGTTCATAAAGTTTTTCTTTAAAAAAAAAATATTGTCTAGTTTGTATATTGAGTGTCAGTTGATGGCGTTCAAACCAGGCAATTTTAACGATTTTTGGAGAGTCCAAACTCCTATAAGAAGTAAATTGTCAAAAAAGGAAAACGTACCGACACGTTAATGGTCGATATTTATATTATGTTAAAAATATTTGTCAAAATCCAGAGAGGAAATTGGGAATTTGTTTGTATAGACAAAACGCAGCCCGGTTTACACTTAATAACATATGACCTAATACATAACCAATTTTCCACTAGTTTGCGAAGTAGCCTCCTATTCGTGCTGCTTTCCAGTTGGTCACTATCTCGTTGGTCAGGTGTCCATGTGATCTACCCATGAAAATCACCGGATAGTCTGAATTCTGAGCACATCAATTACAATTTTGTAAATGAAATTTTAAATTATTTTATCTTAAACAATTATGTATTACCTACCTATTTAGGTATTTTACCGCTTCTCTAAATTCTTGACACAATTTCCAAAATAACTCTTTAATTCAAAACAAATCTGAGCACATTGAACAAGAGTTTTAGAGAAGCTAGTGTGTTTGATTACGTATTCAAGAAAATCTTGATATCGCTGTAGATCTCACCGTCAACAAAAACTAGTCTTTAAACAGTCAAACTTTGTAAAATACAACAAACATTTTGACATCTCTTAACGTGTTTTGAAGACTACGGAATTTGACAAAATACGCGAAATGAAACTCAATTAATTAGCATTGTGCTTTAGCGGTCAGATAACCCAAAGACTATTCAATTACAACAACTTGCTGACAAGCAGGTTGTTATAACTTTAAACTACCGGCTTTACGGGACTATGTGGGAATTCAAAATAAAACATTTATATATATTATTGTTATTGTTATTACCTACTTATTTGCCTTAAAAAAACATGATTCACTGCCCAGCTGAAAGACGGGATATTAGAAATTTCAATAATCACTTTTTTACAAAATAAAAAAGTCCATATTCAACATGTTTACACGTCTTTAATATGCTGGGAAAATCAAGTATTATTTTTAATCCCCACTTATGATGCCTAATTGTTACCCGGAGGTGGCCATTATAGTTAAAAGTAATGGCCCTAATAAAACACTTCGTTCAGCTAAAGTAGCACGAAATTCTAAAATCATTTTCGACATGTTTATTTTGAAGTTTGATGACTTCCTCGTTTTTCGATTTAAAAGGCTGCCAGAGTTACGAAAGAACTCAAAATATTACCTTACATCGGTTGGGCTGGTTTCTAACTTCATCTACTTTTGAGATATGAGGTGACAAAGTGTACAAATCAAAATTTCTCATAATCTATTTCTTATATTTCTTAAGGCTCTGCAACCGAGCTCGAAAAGAAGAAGATGGAGGAGATGCGAAATTACGAATGTTAGAGGAGAGCGCTAACATTTACAGCGACAAAATCGATGCGAAAATTGCGAAAATGTTTAATAAAACACGACTCGTTTAAAATAGAGCAAAAATTTCGCGAGCATTGTCTTAAACGGCGTTTAAAGAAACACTCTGAATTTTTTCATACATATAACTTGTAAAATAACTGAAACAAATGTGTTTATAATAATTTTTGGAGCATACTTTGCGATTTTTTTCTAACGAGGGAATTTTATATTATTTACGTTTCGACACGGGCAATGTCTAGATATTATCTTCGAAAATAACATATATATTTTTTAAGAGCTTTAAAACTTACCGTGTTTAAGGGAGGTATGTAAGAAATCGGTAGAAATTCGGGTTGTTGGCCCTTAAAGTATTTTAGTGTAACATATTTAAAAAAATATATATTTAAATAGGACATATACTTGCCATTGAAGAATACACCGAAACGCGCAGATAAAACCATGTGCTACCAAATAGGGCATATATCCATTGCATAAGGTACCAACTGCATTTCGCTAATGGCATTCCATTGGGCCACGTTGTAATTCAATATTTTACAATAAAATAAAGATTGAATCATAAAATCGAGAGTTGTAAAATGGATTATGATAATTTGTCTTTGTAATCTTTGTCACCTCGGAACATGGTAATGAGAAGTTAAAACCCTGTATAATTAAATTGACTAAATAATATACTACGCCCATAAATTTTCAAGTAAAAACGATCACCTGTCAGATACAAATAAAATGGCAATTGCAAAAGGTTCGAAGTGATGTTAGAACTTTGTAAAATAAATGCAAGCTTTAAAAACTTGATGTTAGAAAGTCGCCATGCAAATATCTATGGAAATACAATAAATGCAATGTTGTGCATGTATACCAAGTAGGCATGCATCACCTTCCCCTTCTCGTAGTAAGTAAGTAGGGCCTTTCAAGGAAGGAGAGGGTCAAAGGAAGAAAATAACAATGCAAGGACTATGAGAAAATGGATTCCAATTCATAAGCTGTTTCAGAACTAAACAGGTAGTATCTATCAGCTCAGGTTGCATTCAAAGGACTATCGGTATTACGTTATTAGTTATTACAGTTTTTTAAAAAGCATATTATTTACTTTGATGACATAAAACTCAATTTGTAGGCACAACACGGCTATTTTTATTGCAATGGGTATTTGTCGCGTACTGGTTTGGACTGTTCCTAAATTTCACCAAGTTAGTATAATATTTCTCGTAACAGGAATATTGTGTGACTCCAAAATGCCTATAAAACTGAAAGGAAAGATATACCAGACTATTGTAAGACCCGCAATAATGTATGGCTCCGAATGCTGGACTATGTACATACAACTCCTACACTAGGCAACTTGAAACAGCAGAAATGCGAATGCTTAGATGGTCGGCAGGAGTATCACTAAAAGATAAGATCAAAAGTTCACGCATTCGTGGTAGCCTGGGAGTCACAGACATAAATAGTAAGCTGGAAGAACGACAGTTGAGATGGTATGGACACATAAGACGGAGACCATCAGACCACACAGTGAGGCAGGCAATGTCTATGGAGATTCACCGAGAGTCATCCAGAGGAAGACCGAAGAACTCCTGGATGACTCAATGTTCTAAAATTGTTCAGAGAAACGGCCTGGATGAAGGCGATACCCAGAACAGAAGATATTACAACCTGAGAACGAGAAGAGCCGACCCCAACAGCCTACCTAGGCAATGAGTTGGGACAGCGCAAGGAAGAAGAAGTATAATATTTCTCGAAGTAACACCTCAAAATATTTTTGATTTGTTTTCCTACATGTTTTCATTATAATGTATTACCCTCCTTCAGCTTAGTAGTTACGCATTACCTGTAAGAATCATTAATGTAGTAACAATATTGTTATTTCAATATCTAATTTTTTTGATATTATTTGTATTAGTTTATAAAATTATTAACCTCAACTTAGGAATGTCCTAGTGAGGTAAAAAAATGAAATGTAAACAATAATACCTACCGTGCAAATAAACTAAAAATAAATAAATAAATATTCATCCTAGTCTTGCAAAAAAAGTCAATAGATGTCGCATATTAAAAATAAAATGTATAAAAATTTATCCAGACACTATCTAGAAAGCATTTAGTTGGGGTTTGAATCTTGCAATTATATATACAGATGGCAGCCAATAATATGTGCGTTAAGAAAATGAAGATAATGTTGGTAGATCTTAGTGACCGAATTGAATATAGACACCTTATCTCAGTTGGTAAAGCATTTGCCATGTAAGCAGAAGGTCCTGGGTTCGAGTCCCAGAGATGCCAATATCTTTTTCTGATTTTTCTGTCTCCAGATTTTCGATTGAGTTTCGCTAATATTGTCTTCATAAGTCTTAATTAAATTTTTTTTTTAAACATCAAAAACATTTATTTCTGTTTTCTGGGCATCCTGCTTAACTGCGGTTCAATGAACTCGAATTTGCTTTAACTTTAAGTGTCAATTTCATAATTGTAACTGATTGTATGAAAAACTCAGACGATAAAGTATCTACCTACCTTCGATCAATATTATTGGTCAATGCTACCTACCTATAATATAATGTTTTAACGGAAAATGATTTTAATTATCATTTTCAAAATTGTAACTTTATTGCGAATACTTTAAACACTTCTGTGATTTTCACAGGTCTGTGTTAACATTTTAAAATTGCAAAAAACAGTTGTTTTAGCTATACAAGGTGTCCGAAATGTCGGTGTATAGATTGAACAGAACCGTAGACATGTTTCCTCCTTGACTTACGTCACTTTTAAAAAAGAATGGGTTGGAAAATTCCCCAGACCATTTCACAATATTTTCTTGTTGCGTATGCCAAATTGAAAGAATAGCTACCTGTCACATCTTCTGAAACTGTTCTTTTCCTTAGTTTTTCCCACAGTTTATTATGACATACATGGTCAAATACTTTGCTTAAATCTAGAAAGCAAGTATAGTTTGGTGTTTTTCTTAGTTTATAATAACTGATGGTTTCTTTTAGGGAATATAATATTTAGAAATTTTTTTTTTTTATATTTACAAATTTATTTATGTGTAAATATTATATATACATTATGTATACTCTTACATCAGTAGCCAATAAGGCTAGATAGTAAAATAATGTTTAATTTTTTAATAACCTTTTTATCCCGCACATAATTTCAGTTCATAAACGTCTCAAACCCTCACCGGTGGTGCCTAATGTGCGGCCGTCATATTTAAAGAAAAGAAAGCAGAGTTGTCGGTAAATAGGCAATTATAATATTTAGTCAGGAAGAGTGAGTGGGTGCATATGATTTTTCAGCGTGTGAATAAAACGTGAACCCATTTGTCAAAACACTTCTCAAGTGTTAATTAGTCGAATAAAACACCTACATTGACACGGCCATCCTCGTTTCGCTACGAACCACAGTTATATAGAATAGAAGAAGAAATCACAAATAGAATAACACTCGAAGTAAATCTACCGCTTGATTAATGTTCCTCACTTACACGCCGCGGCCGGCACGCGACTTTGGCTCGTCGTTTTACGTTTGGTCGAATCAAAGCCAACAATTCGAGTGAAGTCTCGAAGCGAAACGCCATCATTAGCCGGGATTCCGTCGCGTTCAATTCCGACGTCTATTTTGTCGCGACGCCGACGCCTTTCCCCGTCACGACGTCTTTTGTTGCTTCGCACTCGTGACGTGCTATTGGCCTAAGGTCGTCATGCTGGTCTCGCAATTGCCCGCAATTAAGCACGACTCACTTCCATTGTACTTTTTTTATGTGTATTTGAACGCCGACTTGTCAAGCAAACAATAGTACCTACTGCATTCATGCAATCGTTGAAAGAAGAATTTGCTCTTTCAGATGCCGTTTTAAACACAATTTTAACCTTTTTTTATTTAAAAAAAACAGCTACCGTTTTATTAATTTAAATAGAGTTAATTTTAATTAATATTGTCGTATTAAGAACAAAATATCAATTCAAATAACAATTAATTAGTATTAATGTCAGTTTCTAACTGTCTGCCATTATAGATGTTGGAGTATGGGTTTTTTAGCACCTTTCAAATAATTAATCTTTCTCTTAAATGTTTATCATAACTATATACTGGAATTTGTGTGGCAAACTTGAACGGGACAAATTAATGTTGATGGATGTATGGAGTCTCCAGTGGTGTGCTGTGACTTGGAATGAAAAAAAATCGGTGGTTCCAATTGGAACTAACAAATGTTTTTTGCCATTAAAATTCTAACAACGTACCTACTTGTATTTTTTAAATATGTTTTAAGACTTATTTTTCACACCGTCCTCACATATTTATTTGTACAATTTATTGTAAAAGTTTAGTTGAAAAACTGTTACAATTATTATAAGCAATAATTATCAGCCTGAAACACTCATCCACATTGAAAAATCTTCCGAGAAAAGATACATGACGCCAACGGGACTTGAACCCGTGCCCTTCTGATTGCCGGTCAGCTGCTCACCCAATTGAGCTATGGCGGCTTATCTTATACCCGCCAAATGATTCAATTTATACTAGTGTTTCATTCAACAATTACTGCTTATTATACTTTTTTTATAAAAGTTGGTTGTTTTGCAAAAATAAAGTTGGTTGTTTTCAGGTGGAAAAAATATAATAAGCAGTAATTGTTGAATGAAACACTAGTATATATTGAATCATTTGGCGGGTATAAGATAAGCCGCCATAGCTCAATTGGGAGAGCAGCTGACCGGCAATCAGAAGGGCACGGGTTCAAGTCCCGTTGGCGTCATGTATCTTTTCTCGGAAGATTTTTCAATGTGGATGACTGTTTCAGGCTGATAATTATTGCTTATAATAATTGTTACCCTTTGTGCTATGCATAAAAATCTTGTCTTAAACGTTAGTTTAACAATTAAAAATAATAATTAAAAAACTGTTATTTATTACCGTAGTTAGAAACACATTAAAATCCGTAATAATGATAATGATAGTGTAACGACATAGAAAATATTTGGAAAGTGGTTTTTTTTCGTTGACGAACACCTGTCTTTATTTTGAAGTGAAACTTATTTTGCATCGTTGTGGTTTGAAACTTGGATGAAACGGAAACACACCAAAAAGAGACAAACACATACATCTACACGATTTAGCCTGCGAAAATGCTTTAGAGAATGAGATACCTTACCGCATTGCTCGCTTTGATTATGAGCTCACTTTTCAAGGCTCCTATTGGTTGAGTTTGTATGAAAGAAGGTTTCACTTCTACGGCGTGTGAACTGCACTCGACTTTTTTAAGCACACATTTTCAATTAAATGAAGACAATATTAGCGAAACTCAATCGAAAAATGTGGAGACAGGAAAATCAGAAAAAGATATTGGCACCATTGAAAAAAAATAAAATGGATAAAAATTTATCCACACACTATCTAGATTGCATTTAGTTCGGGTTGAATGCTGCAATCATATGTAAAGATAGCAGCCAATAATATGTGCGTTAAAAAAATGAAGAATAATGTTGATAGTTCTTAGTCGAAGTATGATACAGTTAAAAGTGTCCAAATTTGATATCGACACTTTAGCCCAGTTGGTAGAGCACTTACCATGTAAGCAAAGGGTCCTGGGTTCGAGTACTAGAGGTGCCAATTTCTTATTTTTCTGTCTCCACATTTTTCGATGGATTTTCGCTAATATTGTCTTCATTTAATTAAATATTATAATTTGAGATTTTACTCATAAAGTTAAAAATTTAAAAATAAATACATATATACAACAAGCTTTAACTCCAGGCTTCGCCAAAGATTCAAAAGCTTTAACGTTCACGATTTCGAGAGTTTTAACATGCTTAACTACAGTTAAGATTTTAAAGTAAATACCGGAGTAGAGACATGCTCACAGTAGGCAGTAGCTACGCTGTATATCAGCCAAGTCTTTTTACCAGTCGTCGGAATATTCACACATTCATAAAACCCATTTTTCTCACGCTTTTACAAAGCGTTAGGTATGCACGAACTCGATGAAAAACTACGGGTTCACAATCATTATTTTTATCTGCCCACTCGAGGCACTAGGCTATTCGGGGGAAATAATTCTGCGAACTGTTCCTACGCACTGCGACCAGGTGATATCGAAATATTTGAGCAGTCTTTTTAATGTTAGACATTCGTAAGTTAGCGGGACATAAATCATACCGCCGCGACGGCAGGTGAGATCAACGGCCGGACCAAACCTGCAACTCGCTCGGAACATACCGTCTTGTGACACCGCGGGGATGCATACGCCAAACACCTCTGATATTGGTGCAAGCCATCCCATATCTATATATAATTAGAATCATTTTTAAGTTCAGGCATTTATTCAATTCAGTCAAAGGACTGGCCTGTCAAGCGGAGCTACATTTCAACGATCAGATATTATGACTACGATGATACTTGTATAAAATAAATCGCCAAACCTGGTGAAATTTATTGATATTGCCAAGGTTTAGCGTAAAAAACGTCTGAAACATCGGTTTTCATAGTATTTCTTGCAGGTTTGTGAGGAGTGCAAAGGCCAGGTTCATCAGGAAAACGTGAAAGTTTCACTGTCCTCAGGTTCGAGAAAATATTTTTTAAATCTTGTATTTTTTGGGTCAACCACAGGTGTTCCAACTGCCGGCAAAACTAAATGTAGTTCAACATGTCTTCAATTGAGTTTAATGTCTTCAATATCAAAAGTAGAGTTAAAACCCAGAAATCCCATAAATCGCAGACTAAGGAGAAAAAATAAAAGTTTGTAAATATGCGAATACTCCCTATGTAATGGGTTTTGATTTTGTGAAGATATTCCTCAATTAAAAGTGAAAACTTAACAAAGTGACAGATCTCCCAGATATATTGTTTTTTTTTTAAATTAAATTTAATAATGTTATTATTATGTTTTTCAAGTATTTTAGCTTTTTATTATTGAGAAAAGTCAATAGCAGTCACGTCATTATCAATAACTTAAGAACACACACACATTTAATGTGATGAAAACAAATTTCAAAGTATCCCATGAAATAGAGAAACAATTGTCAGAATTATGTTCTCAGTAAATCGGTTTAACGGTAATAAATCACTTTAGGCAGTTTCAAAATTGAAATTCAGGATCATATAAATAAGTAGTCTCAAAGTGGTGCAAACACAGATAGACAGCAGGAATAAAATACTTGCAGAATTTAAAAATAACATTTTTAAATTAAATTCAAATATTCAAACAATCTAAAGAGATAACTTATTCACATACTCGTAAATCTTCGCATACCATTTAGTGTTCAATTTACGAAAAAAAATTGTAGGGAATATATCTACAGTCTACACTAGACTTTCGTTTCGTCACTGGGTATAATTTATGTTTTTCTATTCAGCTTACTTTTTAGAGCACCTTAAAGATCTACACGACGACGCACGAATGTAACCCTTATCCGTTGCGGAGATATGAGTGATTCTTTGGTCTCGCAGAGTGAATTATATTAAAATGTTTGGCGACAAAAGCATTTCATCCCTATCTCTGGCGGAACCTAAAAAATGGGAGCCATTTTAAAACGTTTTCATATTGGAAGTACAAAAAATAAGTAAGTAAATCATTGTTATATTTATCATTTTTAGTTTTCCCGAAGCCATTAATATGCAATGTATGCTCCGTACACTACGATACATGAAGAAACAACTGTCTTCCCACCAACGCGACTTGGTCAAATAAAAATCACTAAACCACGTAGAAGCAGGTACGTAGGAAGGCTCCACGGCTGCGCGGTATATATATATATGTAGGTATACGGTGGTACAGGCCGCTGACAGGTTTAGCTAACAGGTTCCTCGGGCCGGTTCCCGTGCCTAGAAAAAATGGATTGATTGGATTTTTAACCACCATTTATTCCATCAACTAGAAAATATTGTGGCTTTTCTTGAAATTGTTACATTTTACGTGCTCGACGTATTTTAAATGTGTCTCACGGCGGCTACTTTAACCTGGAATTTCTCTTAGACCCAATTATGTGCTGTTAAATTAATAATATATTTTTAATAGCAAAATTACAACTTGGAAATATGTAATTTGATAATAAGAATTTTTGTAACTTTTATAGTAGAAAATTGAAAATGCGTTTTTTCCAATATTTTTTCTGAAATTAAAACTGGTATAACAACCTTCTCATAGGCATTTTAACGACTAATTAAAATGTGTACTCATAAAATGACACTTGAAAAATAAATTTTTCAAATAATACTTTATTTTCTATATCTATGTATGTTAGACTTTCATCATTCTTCAAAATATATCTTTCTATGTTATAATTGCCTACATCAGCCGCTCAAGATTAATGAAAGCGTAACCTGTCTAATGTGAATGTCAACAAGTGTAATTTTTCAACATTTTCACATCAATAAATCGACCAACAATTGCCTTTCCTGGATGAACACTTGACCTATCCCCTGACACACTTGAAGTGAATATAAAACAAATGTATGGATAAATATAGAAGCGATAGCAGGACAGAATATATGTTTTCTTTACCTCCCTTATCTGACCTATTTTCCCAAGCATTTTGACGTCCTCCGTGATTGGCTGTTTCCATCTTCAGCTACTAATTAATAATTAATTCATTAACATGCATCAGTGTGGCAACTAAATGAATATTGCCAGAACTTAAATTAAAATTACGAGGTTCCTTTAAATCACCAGATCTTAATAGCCAAGTACTTCACTACTTTCCTCCTCCCCATCTCCTTTCCCTTTCCGTACTATCTTCAGTATCGCAACATATCCAGATTGTGGCTTCACTGGCTCCAGACGGTTTACTTTACATTTGTCTCTGTAAAGCGAGACATGATAATTTTAAAAGATTGGCTATAGTTACAGACCTACCGTTTCATTCTCATTTTCATAAAATTTGACATTCAGCCTCTTAACTCCCAACTTTATGTTGCGTGGCTACCTATCCGGATAAGAAATTATATTCTTTACGATCGTCTCTCCCCCGTCCCTGCCTCGTTTCTTCCTACCGTCTCTCCCGCACACGGTTGCTGGTTGTGTCGGTGATTTCGGTTGGTACTCATAATTTACGAGTGTGATCGCGGAGATAAATGTCACCAATAAAATTATCAGAGAATACCTACCCCGTTGAAATATAACATCATAATCATGCTACATGGAATCCCTGTTCGCGTGACTCGGTCCGGTTATCCAGGCACCTCGTCACAAGCTAAGAATTTCGGTTCTCACAGATATGCTAAGCAGATGCATATTCAATCAACTGAATACTAAATAGAGTTCATGTATTGGTAGACTATGTTTAGATACGTTACGATTGAACCACCCCGGCCTTAAGCACTCCTGTCCCGGTGCGATGCGACCGGTGTACAAGGGGGCACTGATTTGTTAAAATTTTGAACACGACTTCAAAGGGTAGGAATGAAGTTGGAGTGCAATCGACCGGTATACAATGCAACCAAATAATTAAACAATGGAATTTAGGATGGTCGGGAATACAGGAATTGAATGAGAGTGTTTTTTTTTTAATGTCTTCCTTCTTCTTGCCTCTTCTCGACTCTTCTTGGCTATTCTTGTCTCTTTTGGTTTCTTCTTGTCTATTATTGACTCTTCTTTACTCTTCTACTTCTACTTTTTTACGTCAAGGTCTTCTTGCATATTCGTTCTTCTTCTTGGCTCTTTTTGACTCTTCTTATCTCTTCTTGTAGAGACGAGTAGTCTCTTCTTGTCTTTTCTTATGTTTTCTTGTCTCTTTTTGTCTCTTCTTGTCTCTTCTTGTTTCTTCATGTCCCTTCTTGTATCTTCTTGTCTCTTCTTATCTCTTCTTGTCTCTTCTTGTCTCTTCTTGTCTCTGGTTGTCTCTTCTTGGCTCTTCTTGCATATAAAATTATTAATAAAATCAGACCATGGTAGCAAAATAAAGTATAGTTGTCATTCATTTTAAACTTTTTTATTACCGAAAACCCAACTGCTTCCAACCGTCTAGAACCAGTGAGACTAAGGCAACCTCAATTCTGGTATGTTGTGAGCCTGATTGTAGTGAGGAGGGGAAGGAAATGGGGAGTAGGAAGTTGGTATAGTAAGTACGTAGTAAGTAAATATGGCTATTTATAGCTGGTCATCAAACGCAACTTTTCAATTCGGAATGGTGGTGTCTCACAAGAGCGATACTTAAAGTATCTTCCACTTTAAAATGTACCACAAATATACGTAGTAACAAATATTGTTTTTAATGAACCAATTGGGAAATAAAACAATTACTTGCGAACGACGGGATTTGAACCCGCCACCTCCAGATTCGTAGTCTAGAGCTTATCTCGATAACTGAGGCGCTGACATCGAAAATTTAAATAGAAAATATCTCGCAAATTCCACAACACCGGAGCTCAATGTTCGAGTGTATTAGCTGCTTCAGATGTCACACCTATTATTGTTGAAGCAACCAAAGTGCTGGAGCAACCAACCGTGGAGCTGTTCCGGGCCGCAGTAAACAAAGCCAACGTCCGTTGAACGGACAGGGCACAAGAAGAAGAAGAAGAACCAAAAAAGAACGAACGTGATTAATCACTTAGGATATCATTTTAAATTCCGAGTTGCCCATTGATAAGTAGGTACTAATGTTAATTGCTTTCTCCTCGTTTTACTTCGTTTGAGATAGTGTATCACATTTCCAAATCACATTAAATCTTTTATTCAAGTCGTTAAATAGCCAACGGACGGATAAAATAGTTTGGAAAATCAAACAAAAATATTATCAGTGTCTTGTTTCAAGTATATTTCATTAAACAATCCAATGCGCGATAGGTATGCATGTAGTAGGAACAGAACTACCCGACGCATGTAAGATAATATCGTTTTTATGATTATTTTAATATCCATGCGAGGTGATAAAAAAAAAATTTCCCACAGTTATCATCCTTTTCATAAATCATCTTTTAGTCGGATTCAGGTTTTTAAACATTTATTTCTCGCAGAAGAATTGTTCAGGGCCTGCGTATTTTTTGGAGGCTCTTTTTTAGAATAAAGTATTCAAAGATGAAGGTAACTAAATCTTATAAGGAACAAATTGTAAAAACGATTCGTTAACATGCGAAATTTGTAACCCAATGTAGGGTACGCGCTTGGCTTTTTTCCCTGTGTTGCACCGGTGTCTAAAAGATTCCGATTGTTACTTCCCTTGAAGTATCAGTACAACGAACGCAGCATTTTCGATGTTTATATGTGATCCGAGGATCTCAGTAATTCGTATTAAGCCCCGCGTTCCGCATTTCTACCGTTTCTTACAAAATATTTGTTAATTTTGAAGATACTCGTAATATCTGTACATTTGTAGAACCGAGACGTTAATTGTATGAAATCCCCTAGATAGAAAAAATACGCGAAGTGTGCTCCGAAAATTATTAAAAACACATTTTTTTTATGCTATATAACATGTTACAGCTATCAAAAAATTATCGAAATCGGAATTCACGCCCCTTTATGGGAGGAGTTTGAAAATACTTAAGAAAAAGCTTTTGGAAAGGTTGGAAAGGTATTTGAGAAAAAAAAATTACAGGTTGATTTCGTAAAAACCTGTAAAAAACATTAACTCCCTTTTTACGCATGGTTTATTGTAATAAAACGGGAATTAAAAATTGATTTCACGAAATCAAGCGACGTGGAGTGACGCGTCCATCTCCCGCTCTGTTCGGGGCGTGACTGATACGAAGTAGGTTTGGCGACTGTGGCGTGGACAGTAGTTCTTCGGTGGACGCCATAGGGTTCACTTTGAAAAACCGAATTCGTCGACTAGCGGCCGTATTGTAAAATAACAACGCGAAAATGCATATTTTATATTATTTTGGGAAGATCGGGAGTAAACATCAACTTTTTTTGCGATTATCATAAAATAAACTGAATTTGCCACATTATACAATAAAACCATATCCGAAAAGGGGTTTATAAATAGGAGAGTTTGGACTTGAAAGGGTGTTTTTTAGACCTTATACTTTATTTTTTTATGGGCTTATTAAAAGACTTATAAAAAAAATAACCCACATTTTTAAGGGCCAAGGTATGTTCTACACGTAGTATTTAATTGAAGCATCTATAATACTTTTAAGCGATCCAATTTTCAAAACAAAAACATATGATTTTGTATGATTTTGCATAATTTACTATGGCTTCATCTTAAGCATTTGTCGAGAGATTTTTGATCTTTTTAATTTTTTTTTTTAAATCAGTGTGTGCAATTTACACTTTGTAGAAGCGAGACCTTCAAAAAATTTAAGTAGACTAGAGTGGGGAGGCTACGAAGTACCGCACATAGAAGTGACCGTTTATACTAACTCATTATCTTGCAGGCTTAATCCTATAGATATATGTGTTTGTCTCTTTTAGTGTCACTCTTTACGGTGCTAAAGAAGTTTTAACTTCAATAATAGAAGCAAGTATTCACCAATGATAAAAAAAAAAATTTAAAATGCCACGGTACCTAACTTACTGTAAACAACATTTACGACCATCCTTCATATTATTATATATTTATTTTATATCCATTCATAGAAACTATAGCGGCATTTCGAAGGTAGGACAGTGACGTCTTACTTACTTATATTATAGATAGAGCGTAAAGGAACGTTCTTGACTTACTTTAACCAGTGATTACTAAAATCCGGTATCCGGTAACTTTTCAGATTTTTTTAAAACTGAAAACTTCTTTAGCACCGTTGTGATTTGAAACTAAATAAAACGAAAGATAGCTGCTCTACAAAGTAGTACAAAGAGACAAACTCATACATCTATAGGATTTGGCCTGTGTAAGAATGAGGTATAATAATCGGTCTCCCCTATGTGCGGTGCTTCGTAGCATTTCGATATCTTCTTCGTAGCCTCCCCACTCTTGTCTACTTTAATTTTCTCAAGGTTTCACTTCTACCGCATGTGAATTTCACACTCTGATTTTTTTAATTCAAATCACATAAAATCAGTATGCATTGAACATTTAGTGTCGGGATAAGGGGTTGGGCGGTTATTCCGTTGAGGAACCAGTGATGACATGTGTAAGAATTATATTTTTTTGTTTTGAAAAAAAAAAAACAATTTCATTTATACATTTACTCCAAGTTTCACTTTTGGATGATTGTAATATTATAGCTTAAACTAACCACGATGCAACACGGCGTGTTACATTAGAAATTCGTTGATTTATTACTTACCCAATTGTGATTATTTTTTTTATTTTTGCGAAATCGATAGCTTGTAATAAGGTTGGTTTGTGCATGTGAAATCTACTTAACTGAGAAACTAGGTAAAGAATTCCTTATTATACAAATATATGTTAGAGGCACTGCTGAAAACCACCTTCATTCCTGGAGAAATCCTGAAAGTATAGCTTTTTGTCAAAAGAATCAATGATAAATAAACAGAATGTACAAAATTGTGAAAATCTATTGATGAATAAATGTTATTATTATTATATTTAACAAAACAATATATTTAACGAATTAACAAATATTACATTTATATAATTATGTATACAAATTTCGACTACTATTAGACGGGCATACTGGCATTATTACCAGGGAGTCGAAAAGCCTGTAAACACTGTAAACACTGTAAACAAAACATATACAGGTATTTCACAAAAAAGGAGATTTTGAACTTCAAATCATTTTTCAAAAGCTTTTTTTCTTGGCTTATAAAAATTCTTATAAAAAAGTGCTCTATCGACATAAAAAAAAACACAAATTCTTATGTCCCCCCCCCCCCCCCCTTTCATATATTGTAACAAAAAAAACTAGTGTGCTTTAGAACTTTAGACCAACGACTGACGTAAAACTTCTTTAGCTCCAACTATATAATAGGAAGAGAGAAAGAAAATGTGCGCGCGCACTGCTCTATCTTGCTCCTACAGTGTAATGCAGACAAGAGGCCTGCACTTTGTCTTAGATATACGAAACGTAACTGGCTACGAGAGAAAGAGAGAAAGAAAATGTGTGCTCGCACCTCTCTCTCTCTTGCCCCTACAGTAATATACGTAACGTAACTCTCTCTCTCTCCCTATCTTCACTAACTTATATCTCCCTATCAACTACCGTTCGCCTCGCTTTTCGTAACGCTCTCGTCACGCATTCACCAGCTTACTCCCCAATTCTAGCGTGCGTAAAAAAGTTTTACTTCAAAAATAAATGAATTAAGAAAACATCATTACAATTGGCATAATTAACTACCTTATTACTGTGTTATTGTGTAATCAGATTTGCTGTCAAGTTTCCCTAAAATAAAATAAATAAATAAAAATTATTATCAAACTAAAGCATCCGTACCATTTCAAACAACAGATATATGATTTTGTAAGATTTCGCATTACTTCTGTATTAGTCGCCTTAGTTAGGACGATCTCTATGGAAACACGAAGATATGAAATAATTTCTCTCAGGACATCCTTTATGGAGATTAAAAAATAGAGGGTATAACCAGAGAAAACCAGCAATATGTCATTTTTAAATCAGATTTTCGAAAGATTGTTCTTTTATCTAGTAAACGCATGTTTTAGTATAATAATGTTATACCATAGGTCGTTGGCAGATTTGTTCAATTTTCAAAAAAGAATTTTGCATTGTACAACAGCCATTTTAAATCATATAATTGTGCAGTAAAATAAACAATACCTTATCTGCATGTTTCAGAATTTTAATTGTAGTTTAAATAAAAATCATTCATACGTACATGTGTTTCTTGACGAAATTTGGTCCGTTTGTGTAATTATTTGCGCACTTACAAACTAATGCATTTCAGATTTATTTACATTCTTATTTTGCTTAGACATTATTGAAAAATGATAAATACTTATAAAGATAAATAATATCAAAAAATAATTACATAATTTTAATAGTTTTATTTATTTATCATCATGCCTTACAACATTTTTGGATGTAGGTATAAATTAAAGCAAATTTGGAATGAAATAAAATCGATATTGAGTTACAATTTTAAATAGCTGGTACGGAGAATAATTAATCTTTCTCATTGGAACCGCCCGGTACGATCGTAAGAACATCGTTCGACGAAATGTGGATTTTCGGCCGCTGGCTGGTTAAATGCCCTTAAGGGCCCGCAACCCGGATTTGTACCGATTTATTACACATTTCCCTTAACCTTTTGTTACCATGTTATTCTTGAAGATAATACTATGGCCACTACAACACGGGCCACTACAACAATTTTTTGGCCATCACACTAGGCACATTAGTGTGATAGCCAAAAAATTGTCCATTTTATATTAAATTAAAAAACACACTTTGTAAAGCACCACTTTTTATTAGAATTGATATTTAACAGCCAACAAGGTTTCGCTCATCTCGAGCTTCATCAGGGCTTATTATAACAAGTTGTTATAATAAGCCCTGATGAAGTGACTGAAGCTAATAAAAAGTGGTGCTTTACAAAGTGTGTTTTTTAATTTAATATATAATGTCACACCACAAAGTATTTGCTTCCTTCGATAATAATTATCCATTTACTGTAATGTATAAACTTTACTGAATAAAGAACATTAAAAAAAAAAATATATATATCTAGACTTTGCCTGCGTCGAAACGCAAATTATATAAAATTCCCTCGATAGAAAAAAATCGCAAATTATGCTCCAAAAATTATTATTAACACGTTTGTTTCAGTTATTTTACAAGTTATATGTATGAAAAAATTCACAGTGTTTCTTTAAATGCTGTTTAAGATAATGCCCGCTCTTTTCAGATTTTTGCTCTATTTTAAATGAGTCGTGTTTTATTAAATATTTTCGCAATTTTCGCATCGATTTTGTCGCTGTAAATGTTAGCGCTCTCCTCTAACATTCGTAATTTCGTATCTCTCCATCTTCTTCTTTTCGGGCCCGGTTGCAGAGCCAATGGGTAGTAAGAAAAAGGGGAAAAATAAAACATATTTTAATGAAACTAGAATATAATATATTTACCTACATATTTTGAAGTACTACTACTCCCTGTGTAAAATGAGAGAAGTGGGAGAAGATACGAGTACCCCTTTGGACGATACTGGCTGGTCGTGGTTGACCCCCGCAGCGAGTGCGTGTTAGTTACACTTGTTGACAAATATCCGCGGGTTCGCTATCACGAATTAACATCTTTATGTTCCTCATATTATCTGATGGAGGTTTTCTGCTCTCGCCTTTTATTGCGAGCCTTATCTCGGGACATTCCCGCTTTTATCATTTCGCCGTGTACGCTTTATTCCTCGCGATTTTTATTTTTGACTTGTGACGTTCCCTTGAAATATCACGGAAAACTGAAGGTTCACTGAAAGTTAACGTTAACTATCTTTTATCTGTGAACTTACATTTAGTTCTACATGTATTTGAATATGAATCAAGGTCAAAATTCTTCCTCTTTGAAATACAATCCAAAAAAAAAGAATAGTTATAAATTTCTGAACGCATCCAAAAACTAAAAAATATTTTTGAAATGTCGTGAAACAGCTTTCACATTTTATAATTCGAAATAAACATCTGATTTGGAAAAAATTTGAGTGCAAACATAAAAAAGTTTTAAAAATGGTGCAAATGTTTTTTTCCAACGAAAATTACTGATAACGGTTATAACAAAAAAAATAAAAAACACATAGATGCATATTTTATATCGCAGATGTAAAAAGTTACGTGAATTCAATTTTAATAGAAAATTCCCAAGATTTCATATATTTTCTCCAAATTGCTATCAGAAACTTTGGTTTCATAAAGGTGTACATTTTGTGGTTAACTTTTAGATTTGAATGTAAAGCGCAGTATTTTCTCTAAACTTCTATAGCACCGCTGTGATTTGGATTTCGGATGAAACGAAAATTACAACACCTACGACGCATCAACTGCGCTCATATGCCGCTTTGATAAAGATGTCACTTTTAAAGGCTCCTATTGGTTGAGATATGAAACGGAAATTACGCGAGGTATGCGCTCATTGGTCGCTTTGACTATGGCCTCGCTTTTCAAGTATTGGTTGAGATTGTTTTGGTAAAGTTTCGCTTCTTCCGCGTGTAAACTGCACTCGAAATTTTTTTGTTATTTCGTTCATTACAATAATGAGAAGCATACTAACATCACATTAGGATGAATAGATTGCACGTATCGCTGAATTTGCATAATACTATTCCAGAATGCGAGCGATATCTTGTAGTATGCAAGACCGGGACGCGAACGCAGATATGACGCACCGCGTGCCGTGAGATTCATGGATATAATATTCACAATCAAGATGAGTACTTTAAAAAGTACCTGCCGCTGTTCCTGAGGTTTCCCGAGAAAGATTAAGAGTGGGACTGTTGCGTTATGATTTATTCGGCACTAAACTGAGACCATTGCAGCGGACTGGGTGCAGAGAAGCCGCGGCCGGACGGGAAACCACGTACTCGAGCGTAACTCATTGCATCTGTCTTGTATTCCCGAGAAAAAAATCTCAGCTAACCTATAAATATATGTCTAATGTATGTGGTGGTCTCCTTGGCAGAGGGGTAAGATCCTTGATAATAAAATAAGCATTGTTTCTTTATTAGTTTAAGAATGCTTGTGCAACTTTTTTGCTTGCTGGTGATTATAACCTTCCGAATGTGAACTGGGTGAACAGGGACAATAATATCAGTGTTAGTGAGGTTACAATAACTTTTCTAATACATTTGCCTAATAAAATAAGTTAGTTTTTATTAATTATTTGCACTTGTTAATTTTACTTCAGCTTCTGTTAGAACAACTAACTCTTTTTTTTATAACTTTTGAAGGTTATTCCTATCAATGTAATATGTAAGACAGCATTGAAGAAGAAGATAACACTAATAATCTAAACAAAAATATGAATAAGGAAAAAAAAATAGTAAAAAAAAAAAGTAATTAATGTTAATTCTGAAATTTGAAGTATGATATTGAGTACCCGAATTAGTAAAGGCGTTGTTTGTCTAGGTTCTAGTTAAGACGATAGGTTCTGGGTTCGAATTCCAGTTACGACCGTTATCTTTTTATATTTCTGTGTCTTTTTCTTTTCATATTATCTTTCAGATTGTTAGTGTTATATCATTATTCGTGATCTCAGCCTTGGATTACGAATGCGAACGTGTTTTCGATATTATTTTATGGAATGGAAGCATGGACGCTTACTGAACAACTAATTAGGTGACTTGAGGCATTCGAGATGTGGATCTACAGAAGATACTTAAAATAAGCTGGATGGACAGGGTTACGAATGAAGATGTTATGGTTCGGATGAATAAAGAAAAAGAAGTTATTAAAACTTTAAAAATCCGCAATATCTTGTACATGTGATGAGACATCCAGAGAAGTACGCGATCTTGCATCTCATAATGCAGGGAAAGATTGTCGGCAGACGGGGGGAAGGAGAACCTCATGGCTGAAAAACCTGACAGAGTGGTTTGGACAGAGCTGTTCCGGGCTGCAGTAAATAAAGTCTACATAGTCAACATGATAGCCAACGTCCGTTGAACGGACAAGGCATAAGAAGAAGAAGATTCTTTAACCCCTAAAGTTATTTGCGATTTGTGTTTGTTCTGCTTCATACAATTAAAGCTCCGAAATGAAACATTTCTGAATGTAGCCGAAGATTAAAAATTGTTTTGAAAGGTTATGAAATAAGCTTCATCCACACATCTACCGGATCTGCCCTGATGATGGACATTGCAACGCTATCCGAAACGTTGGCTAAAGAAGGAGGTAGCGCAACACGGCATAACACCCCAAAAACAAATAACGAAAATAATTTTGGGCGTAAAAATCTTAAAACGTATCTTCTATAAACTTGTTCCACAAAATTATTACATATATTACTTATTAACACCCCAAAAACAAATAACGAAAACATACATTACTTGTTTGTAAAAGCCAGTAGGTACGGGCGTAGGTATAATGTAAATGAAGAAATAACTTAGCTTAATTATTTTATTTAGATTTGCCGCTGATGTGCCACTAAATTCATATAACGCCAACACATTGAGTGTTTGTTACATTATATGGATATCGTACCTATACTTTCGTTTATTACGGGAACTAGACTAGTACCCCCCTAATAAGCACGACTAATAAGGTCAATATCAGTTCAGTTATCGTGAGTGTATATAATGTACAAAACATGTACAGTACATGTACATGTACAAATACGTTGCTGCTGATATGGATATAGGAACGACTCAGCGATTTGTGAATGGTGTCACATTCCGTTTTCCTGCTATGGTCATGGACCTTAATGTTTTGGAGAAAATTGACTTTGGTTCTAGTGACATTATTAATAGATGGATGAGTAACTTACATAGTGGTAAGAAGTAAAAACAAGAGAATAGAATTAATAATATTTATTAATCCGTACAATCACGGGAGATAAATTTGTCCCAACTCACGTAGGTCTCATATAAATCATTGTTTCTCCCTTACTGTCATGGCGAGAAATATGATCTAAATGGTGTTAGAAAGAGAAAACTCCACGCTTAATATTCGAATCCAAAATTAAATCGTAGAAAAATTAAATTAGCACCTACATGAAACCAAAGTCTCCGATAGCAGTTTGAGAAAAATGAATAAAATTTCGAAATCTATTTATTAATTATTTTCAATTACCCTAGATATTATGTCGACTCTTATCTCAGATAATATGTTAATTATAATTTTTCCTCGGGCTTCTAAAGTCTAAAGGGCACACACACACGAATATTGCCTTTTATTTAAACAGATTTATTTAGGTATTATCTATTTATTTATTTTATTTATTTAGTTGTTTATTAAGACATACACAGTACATTATAATACAGATTATAAGGTATGTTAAATTAAATTATTACATGGTTATGTACCTATTACGTAAGTCCATAGAATGTCATTTGATAATTACGCCTGAGATATGAACCGGTCTTAAAACTTAATTATTGAATGAATGAAGTAATAATAATAAAAAGGAAGAAAAGAGGGGGGGGGGAGATAAGGAGACATTTTGAAATCAAGAATTATATGCTCACTAATTGTAATTGACTGATTAAAGTTTAATGAAAAGTTAAGTGTAAGTAATTTTAAAACAATTATATCACGCCAAGAAATTTAATAAATTAGTTTTGTATGTTTGCAAGGAATCATGAAAAATGTCTAAGTGTAGTAATTTTTCATAGTGGTTATAAGTTATGATTGCGCGAGTAATTGGTGAGTTACTCGCTGCATTAGTGATATTGGATTCTATATGAAATAGAGAAGTGTGCCTGGTACGCCTCATTGGGACATTTAAACCAATAGTGGATAGCATTTCAGGACTATCTATTTTATTATTTAGCAGGTTATACAGAAACAGCAGATCTGATAATGTGCGTCTTTTTTGTAAACTTAACATGTTATTTGTAGTTTTGTTGTATTTCTGTATTTGATAATATAAATATATCCGTATTGTTCTATTGTTGTATTGTTGTTTACGCAAAGTTTTTCGAAATCAGATATAGACAAAAACTTTCTTCTTATTTGTACGTCAACAGCGTAAAATTTCGTTAAAAAGTATCAGAATACTATTTTAAGGGGTAGGAAAAGGGGAAGGGGTTGTTTTTAGAAATCTCAGGTTGACGGTGATTTCTTCTTATTTTGAAGATTTGGAGGCAAATTTTTATTTACCTTCATATAAAAATGTAGATTTGTATACAAAACAAACATACGCCGCCCGCTACAAATCCAAAGACAAATTAACCCTTAGTTACTCGCGCCTAAAAAGTTACGTAAGTAGTCGCGTGGGGTATCAAACACCCCATTTTAGTTTGTAGAAATAAAACAGACTTTGATTTATTAATATACTAGCTGACCCGACGAACTTCGTACCGCCTCATAATCAATGATTGTTGAATTAAATTAAGTTTTTTTATTAAGTTAAAAATTAACCAATGAAGCAATTATCGATGCCCAATTGTCCGTGTTTTGTTTTTATCAGTATCAGAGATGGCGTTGTGTACGGATTTATATTTTTTGTGATTTTCTTCCACTTACTTACGGGAATTTTTAAAAGGAAGATGGTTCGGGTGCCGCCGCCCCCGGAACCATTTATTGGATAACCAACACTTCTGCCATAGGTCACACCAAGCGGTTTGCTACGTTTGGTGATTTAGTAGGGGTGCCCGGGTTCATGGGTTAACTTTTGTGCGGGTCTTGGTTGGTCTTGGCGGATGCGTCTGCCCACCTGCTGCGTGGCGGGCCGGGTCGTGAGAGACTGGTTGAGGGAGGCCTTTTGACCTTTCCAGCCGGATTCTCTCGACCAATGGGCCGAAAGAGTCCGGCTGGAAAGGTCAAGGTAAAAGGTCAATTCCGGTAAAGGCAATGGCCTTGCACCGCATTTGGAGGGATGGATTCACTCCGGATACATTAACCTCCAGATTCCTACCCACCCCTCATGTCTTTTTCCTTCCCAGAACTTCCTGTCCTACCCTTTCTTATCAAGACCCTCCACACAGCATCCCCTAAGACGACGTAGATCCTGAGTGGAGCTTACGTAAAAAAAATGCGTTTCATTTCAGAGATTTATTATTATTGTATTTTTCGTTTGGAGGGGTGCAGAGATGTATGTTCACCGTTTGTCTCATTTTCGACTGTTGACATTTAGTGTGTAAGAAAGAGGGGCAGCATTATATGATTAATAACAAAAGCAAAACAATCTGCGCATTGACATTTGACGTTTTTGAATTTTTGGAATTCACGCACAGTTAAATATTATACCTATCACTACATTGCTGCAGTTCTTTCAAAATGTGAGAATTCGTTTCATATAAAATGTATGAAAAAAATAATTTTCTTCATAACTTTCGTTTTCGTGAATTTTTGCGATATTTTAACAGTTATTCTGTTATTCGGAGCGGAGACAAATCCAACAAATCAAAGATCATCAAAATCGGTCCAGCCGATCTCGAGTTATAAAAAGTGTAACTAACCCGACTTTGTTTTATAGTTACATATGAGAATACGATTTACAATGTTTGAACTCTTTTTTAAAGTAAAAAAAACGATAATAATATTTGTAATAACTACATTAAAAAATATATCAATTTTCTCTGTCACAATTTTGGCAGACAACAATCACGTGGTCATTGCACACTTGTCTTTGGCATCTGGTCTTTGTTTTTCTTTCTTTGATTCTTTATATATGTCGCAGGCAAATCGTAACATCAGGCCGATCATGATGTGCCTGTGGCACTTCAAGATCTGCCGCCAGGCACTTCACAAAGTAGCTAGGCGCATCACGATCTGCCTGATTTTATTTTATATATCTTTTGAATGAGGATGTTTGGATAGCTTCAGAAGAAGAATCATAGCCATCAACTTCATGATGGCCATTATTCATCTTTAGTCGCGCGGGGTGTTACACACCCCAAAAGCGCTCTCCAAGCATGACCACACACAGGGCCGCTGACAGCCAATCTGGGCCCCAAGTCTAGTAGACTATACCGGGCTCCCTCCCCCCAACTTACTGGGGGGGGAGAGAGAAAACAATTAAAAATGTCATGCTGACCTGCTACTGCTAGGAATTATTACCTTTTCTTATTTTATTACTTCATTACCTTTTCTTATTTTCTAGTATCTTATACATTCGTTCGAATTTAGCATAATTATTCAATGGAAATGTTTAAAAAGTTATGGTGAATAGGTACTCAAAATGAAATACACAGTGACAGCTGGGCCTACGGAGCGTGCGGGCCCAGCTCGCGTCCGCTCCGAGTGTCATTGGCTTTTATTAGTCAAAAATCCGGGGCCCATGAGCCCGTCCCGGGCCCCCTTTAGGCCCGGGCCCCAAGTTTCAGACTTGGCCAACATGCCGTCTCGGCGGCCCTGACCACACACAACCGATCACCGCTCGAAACTGATCACGAGCTTACACGAAGCTACTAAGAGAACTAGAATGGTAAATTCACATTAGAAAAAGTTATAGGCTTTCAAACGCGGTCTGAGTGTCTGACACCCCACTTGAGTAATTAAGGGTTAATTAATTTATTTATTCTATTAGGAACATTTACATTGATGTTCATTGTATCTAAATATGTGTGGGGGGGTATTTTCGCAGTAATGTCGTACAAGAAAATAAGTCATAAGACTCACCTATAATAGTCCTTTTTGCAGAAGATGTTCCCGTCCCTGGCGAAGCAAGTGAGCTCGGAGTCCAGCTGCAGGTGGCACTCGCAGCAGCGCAGACAGGGTGCGTGCCAACGTCGCTCCACGGCCTGCAAGAAGAAGCGGTCCCTGATCCGGCGGCCGCAGCCCGCGCAGTGCTCCGGCGCCGAGTCGGGCCCGCGCGGGCCGCAGCCCTCGCACGGCTCGTTGCCGCAGCCGGTGCACTCGTTGCGGGGCCCGCAGCCCGCGCACGGTTCGCGGCCGCAGTTGGCGCACGCGTCCAGGTTGCGCGGGCAGCCATTGCAGTCGTCCTCCGGGTCCTGCGGGCCGCACGTGGGGCAGCCCGCGCACGGCTCCAGGTGCTCTCGCGGCTCGCAGCCCCCGCACGCGCGCGCCGCCTGATTGTTGTTGTCACCAGCGACGCGCTCGCACTGCTGCAACAAGAAAGCAAAGGAACCGTCAGAAACTAACTAGACGTGATTACCACACAAGATTCCTAAGTGGCGGAATTCGGTGGTACTATTATCGTTCCCATTCGATGTGTTTTGAGGATGAAGGGAAGGAAAATCGTGCCCTTGGACCAGCTACTGACTCGGCAATGTTAAGCGATTTTGAACTCCAATATCGCACGACATAACCTTTTCAGATAAAACCCTGTTGTCCTAAGCATTCTAAGAGAACGAGTGCGTTTTTTGCGAGAATGGTGGTCTCTGTGTCATGTGAAATATTTGATACTTTTTCTTTAGACGTGTTTAAAAATTTTTTGAAGTGTAACTTCTATAGCCCCGCTGTGATTTGGATTTCGGATGAAACGGAAATTGCGCTCATTGACCGCTTTGATAATGATGTCACTTTTAAAGGCTACTATTGGTTGAGACATGAAACGGAAATTACGCTGGTCTGCGCTCATTGGTCGCTTTGATTATAACCTCACTTTTCAAGTATTGGTTGAGATGGTTTTGGTAAATTTTCGCTTCTACCGTGTGCAAACTGCACTCGATTTTTTTAAATGAATTATTGAAACATTGTGTACCTACTGGAATTAAAATATGTCAGGTATTAGGGCACGGTCTTTATAATAATTTGTTATCATGATAACGCCGCTATATCCCAGAGTGGAAATTGGCCTCCTGCATAAAAAAAAAAATTTCAATGGCTGCGCTCCCTCGCAATTCTTTGTAATAAAATGTTAATGCTGATGTCAAAAGAGTCCAATTTCTTAATATATAAAATAAATGTTTCTTTGTTTGTCCCTTACGCGTTCCGAAAACATTCATCCGATTGTGATGAAACTTTGATAATTTGATGTGCGCAAGCCCTCAAAGGTTTCCGTGCATATTATACACAAGTGTAATACCTAAGTAAAAGTCAATATATAAGACAAAACAATAGTTCATGTAATAAACTCTGTTCATTTTGACTGTCCTAAAACGGGTAAATTTCCTAGTTGGACAGCCAAAGATCATTGTAATATGTAACATGTAATATTTAAAAAAAAAATCAATAAATAATAAATATATGCTGGTGAGCTCTGGCGTTATGAAATTTGTATAAAAATTTGGAAAAGGTGGCCCGCGAGTGATTTGAAAAATGAGTGCATTTCACATAGTTTAGCGGCAGGTAGGAAAGGAGGGTGGGAGGCGGAAGAGGTACGCGGAAGGGGAAAGAAGAAGAGAATCAGAAGAGGGGTTGGGTGAAGGCGGAGATAGTGATGTGGAAGGGGAACGGGGAGGAATGGGAAAGGACATACAGAGAGAAACAATATCTATATTTAAATGACATTGCAACGCATGCCGGTAACACACTAGTAAATTTATAAAAATAATGTTATTGAAATTGAATGCCATTCTTGAGAGTCACTGTTATTTTTTTACTGCACTCTGTTTTTTCTCACATCTAATTTTTTTTATTTATTGTGTGCATTCACATATTAAATTATATTCGTTACATTCACTATTATGACAGATATCATCAGCTGAATTCTTATAGGTAATAAACATCTGAGAAGTAATCCAGGTCCCAGGTCAAACCATGTTTATGTTTCTTGAAAGGGCCAAAGGTCATTCTTCTTAAGCGATAACATATTAATGATGAAATATAGATAATTGTTTTAGCATCCCG
The DNA here is from genome assembly GCA_929108145.2 of Limnephilus rhombicus. Classification (NCBI taxonomy): domain Eukaryota; kingdom Metazoa; phylum Arthropoda; class Insecta; order Trichoptera; family Limnephilidae; genus Limnephilus; species Limnephilus rhombicus. The sequence continues at coordinate 11,931,251 of OV815275.1, forward strand.
CTTTTGGAAACAATGCGTCTATCGACTATCGACACTTAGTGACTTGAGCTGAGAGCAATAGCCGGGCGGGCATTTCTCCATATTATCAACATCTTATCTAAATGTTATTCTTCTCTTCGCAGTAACCTCCAAGTGAACCGGTCGCTACTGAATTACGTGCAAGACACATATTTAAATCATACACTGATATTGTGCACATTCTGCCTTGATGTCTCACTGATATCTAAAGTAGGTTAATATTAATTTAAGGCGCCGTATACCCGCTCAAAAAGAAGAAGATGGAGAGATATGTAATTACGAATGTTGGAGAGAGTGCGGTAATATTTAAAACGATAAAATTGAAGCGAAAATTGTGAAAATGTTTAATAAAACATGACTCGTTTAAAATAGAGGAAAAATCTCGCCGGAGTTGTCTTAAACAGCTTTTAAAGAAACACTGTGAATTTTTTCTTATATATAACTAGTTAAATAACTGAAACAAACATAATTTTAATAGTTTTTGAAGCATACTCTGCGATTTTTTTCTTTCGAGGGAATTTCATATAATTTGCGTTTCGGCGCGGGGAATGTCTAGAATCTTCAAGAATTCAAGAATAACATATATTTTTAAGAGCCTTAAAACCTCAAGTATTTAAGGTACGTATGAAATAAATCGGTAGAAATGGAATATGCAGAGCTATTAATACTCATAATGTACTTCTAAGATAGAGTCAGGATATTAGGATTCATTATTAGAGCATGTAAAAACCTTAAAACGATGAAAATCCTATTTTTTGCTTATGTTCGCAGCTTTCTAGAATATGCGTCACAAGTGTGGGACCCACAATACAAATTATATGAGCAAAATCTGGAACCTGTTCAAAATCGTTTTCTACGACATTACTTCCATCTATCGTCCCCATTTACATCGCCAAAATTCGGCCGCGTTATTTAAAATAATGTCATTCGAAGATCGAAAAAACTCGGCTGATGTGCTCTTTCTGCCGAAAATATCCAGGCCCGTCAATTGCTTGTAGATTGCCCGGAACTCCTACAACGAATCCAACTACCCAACAAACAAATCAGATCAGACAAAATTCTTAGCCTTCCTCAATGCAACACCAATTCTAAGCAAAACTCCTTCATTTCTCGTGCATCACACATTTTCGAAACACACTATTCACATTTTGACATATTTAATTCCATACCACACTCCTTAAAGTCATACAGGCGATCTCTAGATAGGTACTTCATAACTATTGACACCTTCTGAACGAATTCTACCACCATTCAAAGAACTTCATTTCTGAGTTATGCATTAGGTACATACGACGATACGACCTACATCTACATCTACTACTACTACATCCTACCCCCGCCCTATTTTCACTTAAACATTTTTCTTATTAAGTAATCTTTCTTAAGTAACCTTTTCAAATCACTAAACTCACTTCTCTATTATAAAATCCATGTGGAAACCTGTAACTGGTGAAATTAATAACCTATATATTATCATGCTTCATTTCAATAATATACCGTGGGTGTCCCAAATAAAATATTCGAATTCCTTGTTTTTACTTAAAATTGAGATTACGTAGGTACACGAAAACACCAACATCTTGCTTCCAAGTTAGTCCCAATCCTTCTTCCGTTTTCAAAACATTTTCCAGCAATTAAATGGTTAGGAAGGGGTAGAAACTGGTTAAATGGCATCCCGATAGGAACCCGGTAGTAACAGATTCGTCTCCAAACAGGAGTAAATCAAAATTGAATTTGCTGCATTTCAATGAAATTACAATGTTATCAAACAAAATGTTATGTACATATCGTGCTTTTAATGCCCGATAATTTTAATGCCCTTTGATTTTTCGTGAGTCTATATATAGGTGATGCGATATAGGTCTGTATATAGGTCCTACTGTATATAGGTTATGCGAATTATTGAGTTTATACAAAAGATGATTTTCTCAGTGAATGTCAATTAATGGTGATTTAATTCCCGTTTTGTTTGATATAACTATGATAACTCGTGGGATAACCGGTCAAGTCTCTATCCAGCGATAGACCGGTCAGTGGCTGAGTTTGGGTCCCATCCGGGCGTGGCGTGTTCGATTCCTCGGCTGGCTTAAGTCCTCCATCACTATATACGCAACATTATACGTTTATTGCGGTGTTAGTAGGAGATTTTCAAATCTTGTCAGGTTATTCTGTCTTTCTAATGCGTGTCTTGATTTAAAAAAAAACTAGGGACCAAAAAACTAGCAAACGAGAGAAAACTATAATGTTTGGTTTACAGATAAAAACTAATGAAAGTTAAAAACTTAACATCTCAACAGATTTGAAAATTGGAACTCTGGCAAGAAAAGTAGTTCAAATTCGAGTTCATTTGTTTTGAAAACAGAAGAAGGATTGGAAGGACTCCCTCGGAAGTTGTTGGTGTTTTTTGTGTACATAATCTCGATTTTAAATAAAAAGGAATCTGACTTGTTTTTCTGAAGGATTCCTTCTACCGTGTGTGAATTGCACACTCTGATTATTTTTTTTACCACTAGACCACTGATAAAATATATGGATGATTTGAATCAGTCGAAATTCAATAAATTAAAGTCCTCCGCCGCGTCTGTCTGTCTAACTCAAAAACTACTGAATGGATTTGCATGCGGTTTTCACCAATAGATAGAGTGATTAACGAGGAAAGTTTAGGTATATAATTTGTCAAGGTTTTGTGTAAATTGGTTAAAATATATAATTAAATGAGAATGTCTGTATGTGGTGGGATGTAGCGGGCTGGAAAGCGGGCGGTGTGGATTTGATTTGTATGCAAAGGAAGGTCACTGTCTACATTTGAATTCGAAAAACTCTGTGTAAAACCCGGGCATCGCCGGGGACTTCAGCTAGTATGAAATAAGTGTGAACATCTCGTGTTATGTCCCGGAATACGAGATGTCGCGGCGTCTCACACAGTAGACCTGCTCCGCACAAGTGTTACTCCGAGATTGTGGCAAGTATGGGAGAATGGGAGCTGTCACGGTATCGGCCTCGTGGTTACGGGTTCACGAGATAACGTCCGCCAGAAGGGGTAGATACAGCCGCTGTGATAGCCGCCTTGGCACTTCCGCCTGCCCGCCGATAAGGCCCCGTCCATCTGATCACGCTCGTGTTGCCGGTCACTGGGCAGTGGTCAAGCCGAATATTTCACAACTCCCTGTGCAACTTGCCACCACTTATCAACGGAACTTCGCACTTATATACGATAACTTAGCGCAGATAAACATCATGTGAAACGCTGCTTTTTAAGATCGTTTGGATTGAAATTTCACCTATTTTGTGTAATGACGTGTATTTCAGATTCCTTTATATGGCAGATACAAGTGAAATCCCGTAGAGATTTACGGGACTGCAGCCTGCAATGTGAAGATTGAAGTTGACACCAGCCCCCCACCAGCACAGTCGATCGATATAGGTTTTATCGAAAATGTCGGTAACTTGTAATCGCTCCCGAGAACGACTGCAGGCCGCTGACGAAGAAATAACAGTTCACGTCAAATAAATCAGGAACCCTTAGTCGTTGTGAACTGTTTTTTATCGTTGGTGCCAGTTATCCCAGATGCCCTAGCTCAGTCAATCGATAAGGATTGATAGGATAACTTTCAGTAACTTCTCATCGTTCCCTAGCATGAACAAGTAACAGTTCATAATAACTAAGTTCATAATAAATTATTATATTCGACGTCTACTGATGTTGTCAGTATGTTAGTGATCTTCACTTATCCTAAAGAAAGATGAAAAGTTACCGAGAGTTAACCTAACGATCCTTATCGATCGACCATGCTAGGACTCCAGAAGAAGATGAAGAATTGTTTCAGAGTTGTACCTTGTTTGTCACGTGTATATTAGGCTAACACAAAATACCTTATAATCACGGCAATGTTCCCGCGGAATACGCAGAGAATTAAATGCCTCCCAACTTCGTCTTGATATCCAGTCCATGCATCAACTATTAATATTGTAATATGTAATTACAATAAAATAACTTTGTTGGCACTTTATTATATTAGGTATATCTTCAACCAACCGATTTCAGTTCTACCTGAACCTTCATCAAGGGTGTACAAAATATATAAAATAAATTATAGAATTGCAAAGTATTTAAAGGTGATATAGAATATTAATTAACTTCTAATGTGTAAAGGTGTACAATAAAGTGGTTTTCAAACAAATTTATTTTACTGTACCCACAAAGTGTTTTTTACATGTGAAAATCTATTAGATACTATTGTACCCTACTATTTGTTTCATTCTCTTCACTTATTTCTTCTTCTTTCCAATCTACAAGCCCATCGTTAATTTTGTTACACGGTTTCACTAACCTTCCCTTAAAGATAAAAACCTTTCAGGCTAATCCGTATTTTCTCTGCAACTTATATATTAGGTATAGCTATAACATTTTATATTTAAGTTTTGTAATTTATTTTTAATAGTTGATATTTAAAAGCTCTGTTGCTCCCGAAGGAAATGAAGGTAGCAGTGATACTCCAGATATCACAGATTGATGATTATTGAGACACTTTATAAACCCGTCAAGTCTATTGGTTCGGTTTTCAGAACAACTCATAAAGCATACCGCTGTGATTCCCTTACTATCATGGTTAGAAATATGATCTAAACGTTGTTAGAAAGAGAAAATACTACCTTAAAAGCTAACCACAAAATAATTAAGATGTATACCTTTATGAATCCAAAGTTTCCAACCGCAATTTGAAAAAAAAAAATGAAACTTTGTGAATATTTTATTAATTACTAGCTGACCCGACATTGTTCTGCCACATAAATTATTTTTGGTGAATGTTTTGATTGTTAAATAAAAAATTACGAATGTATTGTAAGTGTGTGGGATGGGATCTACGACAGAAAGAGATAAAAACAAAACAAAAAACACCAACTAAAGTAGGAAAATGAAATAGAGAAAATCAATATAAATTTCGAGGAGCGATTGAGTGTCCGATATTTTTTGTCAGTCCGTCTTTAACCAATAAAAATAAGCTCGTTGGTTTGCACACGCAAGAACATGATGCCGAATGAAATATCAATATGACGCGACGCTTCTCGTGAATGTCTTGCGCATGTGTGGATGAAAGTTTGATGAGGCGGACATAGCGCCAACTGTCATTCAACAACATAAATAATTTCCTTCTGTTTGAAATACGAAAGACTGTTAAATTTATTCGTACAAAAATACTAAAATCGCGATTAAAAAATGGGAGGGTGGGGCTAGGAGAGTTAAAATTTGGGGTTATAGGTATTTTTTGTTGCCAAATAAAAAAAAAACTTTAAAAAAAAATTGTCATTTTTTTTTTTAATATCTGTATAGGTACAACCTAATCACCTAGCGGTATGAAATATACTTTAAAACCTATTTTCATACCTACTAAATATACATATAAAATTTCATAAAAATCGATCAAGCCGTTCCGGAGGAGTGCGACCACAAACACCGTGACACGAGATTTTTATATATAAGATTTTTACATAAAACGACAAAAGGTGAGTTGACCATAACCTTTATAATACTTTTGTCTAATACAATACGCATTTGTTTTTATTGTTTTTCGTTACCATTAATTTTAGTTAGGAAAAACTAAGATGAGCCAATTTTAAAACTTTTTTATGTTAGCATTCAAAAATTTTATATTCCAAAAATTATATGATTATTTCGAATTATAAAATTTTTAAAGCATACTCGTACTTCATCACCTTTCCAAAATAGTTTGTACATTATCAGAAATATTCAAATTTTTCGGATTTTATCGAAAAGCGGAAATATTTTGTCCCTCTGATAAAATAGGCCCAAGGCCTGAGGGATGAATAGTCGATATTTGAAAGCTTTGTTGCTCCTGAAGGAAATGATGTTACGCATTGATACTCCAGAACTCATTCAGATTTTTATTGAAACAAACTGATTATGAATAAGACACTTTATAGCACTTTTACACTTCGAAATTCGTTCGGTCTCTCAGGCATTGATTTAGGAATTACCGTCCGACGATAACACTTGCATATCCTCGCCGATCAAATTGACATGTTCCTGTGAAGTCGGCTCATTAAACAGCCAACACGTTTTCCTCCTCGGACGACAAAAGCCATAAGCCATTAAGAGTCAGTCGTTCGCATTACATCGCTGGCATTATTAATGTCATAACATTTAACAACCGATTCAGCTATTCGAAGATTGGTAACTTTCTTAATTTTTATCTCCCGGCTTTATGGGCGCCCCGAGATCTTGACCTGCAATATGTGACAATTTGAATTATGTGTCGTAAAGCCGGTATTGCTGACGGTGACCTCCGTCAAGATCAAGGTTCTGTGCGTAACGTTGGAGGCGTCTACTAATATCTACAGGAATTCCAAAAACTGAAAAAATCGAACTAATATCTATGAGAAGGAAAGTGTTGACGAATATCTACAGCTAAACTGTTGACGAATATCTATGAGAACCAAAGTGTTGCCGAATATCTACAGCACTGGCAGAGGTTGGATTTGCAATTATGTATAGCGTATTGGAATAACGTAATATTGCGTATACAGTTTAAAAAACTTAATTTATGTAAGTATGTATGTAAAAATCCCTAATATCGGACTATTGGACACATTTAGCTGATTAATCCAACCTACGCTCAGTAGATATTAGTTCAACCTACGCTCTGTAGATATTAGTCAACACTCTGAAGTTCGTAGATATTAGTTCAACATATGAGCTGTAGATATTCGTCCGACATACAGGCTGTAGATATTAATATCTGGAGTCGTGACGTTTGTCTACTCACTATTGCCGTCCAATATAAAACCGTGAAACCTTCAGAAAACTAAAGTAGACAAGAGTGGGAAGACTACGAAACACTTTTTTTTTATCCATGTGAAGGATGATTTTTCCGTATTTTTGTCGTCGAATTCCAGTGCACCTTTTCCTTTACATTTTGTCATCTTATTAGTATTTGCGTTTTCTTCTTCGGAGTCGCTAGATGTCGCTTTTTGTGTTTTCTTTGCCTGTTCATTTAGGAATGATCTGAAGTGAAGATTGGATATTGGTTGTTCAAAAATATTTTGTTTTTGAAGTGAAACTTCTAAAGCCCCGCTGTGATTTCGGATGAAACGGAAATGACGATGACTGCACTCATTGGCCGCTTTAATTATGATGTCACTTTTATAGGCTCCTATTGGTTGAGTTATATGAAACGGAAATTACGATAGGTCTGCGCTCATTGGTCGCTTTGATTATGACCTCACTTTTCAAGTATTGGTTGAGATTGTTTTGATAAAGTTTCGCTTGTACGGCGTGTAAACTGCACTCGATTTTTTTTTTTTGGATTTCGTATGATTCGACCCTTGGTTCGCTGAAAGCCTGGCCGCTAAGGTTTGTTAAGCGCTTTGTACCACTAGACTAAAGGAGACTTGCGTGGGACCGTGCATTTATCGTATTATATTGGAATCGAGTACCTGTGAACGAAATAAATATTTTATTGCTAAATCCTATAGATGTATGAGTTTGTCTCTTTTTCGAGTATCTAGTGCTAAAGAAGTTTTCACTTAAAAAAATTTTCTTATCTGAACATAGACTGTACCAGGGGAAGCTTGACCCACGGGAATGTGGACGGAGGCCGGAAATTTCAAAATAAGAATTTATTTAAGAAGAATTTATTGAAGAACGGAAATTTTATTTACTTTGAAAAGTAACAAAGAGTTGTTAAATTTTGGTTTTAAGGACTTTCAACTTGTGTGGAGGGTCTTTTTATAGAAAGGAAAGAGAGGAAGTTCCAGGAAATAAAAAGGTTTGAGGGTGGATAGAAATTTGGGTGTCAGAGTGTCCAGGAGTGACAGTTGTGTGAATCCATCCCTACCTCTACGGTGCAAGATGATGTTGCTAAAGAGAGTCCTGTTGATTCGTAATACTTTGCAAAAGTCAAGACTTCAACTATTCAGACGTCCTTTGAAGATTTTAAAGAAAAGCTGAGTTTTGACCTCAGCTGGAGTCCAGCAAGTACCTCAACAGGATTCTCAACAAACCCAAAACGTTCTGCGCTTGTTAATCACTCCCAAAACAAACAATTCATTGAAAACTGTGAACTGTAAAGTGAAAACCATTTCTGTAAACAATGATGACAAAGACTCTAACCCTAGCCTTATGTTCTTACAAAGTATGCCCCCGTATATAAAGAAAGTTTGAGCAATGAAATATAAAATGAATTTATTGGTTTTGTCAAAACTAATTTTTACAACTCTATTTTCTTGACATAAATAAAGGGGTAAAATTTTGACGTACGAACAATGGGATTGCAATTAGACAATTTTTAAATTAGAAAAAGATTAATTGATAGTCATGATGATCTATTGATTGATTATGTAATACCTAATAATAATAATGTAATATTTATTGACTTATTTAAATTGACATGACCGAACGTGAGACAATTTTAATGCGAAATAAACCTAAAGGAGTATTCTTAACACCAATGAAATGTGGAAAAAATTATGTATATACATAATTATCATAATCTGTGCTAAAAATAAATAAACCAACTCTAAAAATAAATAAACCAATTTGGGAGGCGGGTATGGGAACCGCCGCCCCGGGAACCATTTATTGGATAACCAACATCTCTGCCATAGGTTACCCCAAGTGGTTCGGTGACTTAGCAGGGGTGCCCGGGTTCATGCGGGTGAGGTTTGTCCCGGTTTTGGCGGCCGATGCATCTGCTCACCTGCAGCGTGGTGGACAGGATCGAGAGAGACTGGTTGAGAGAAGTCTTTTATCCTCTCCAGGCCAGAATCTCTCGATCCATCGCCTTGCACCGCAGTTGGAGGGATGGCTTCATAAGTCCGTCACTCCTGGACACACTGACCCCCAGTTTCCTACCCACCCCTCATACCTGTTTCCTTCCCAGAACTTCGTCTCCTTCCTTTCCTTAAAACAACCCTCCGCACAACATCTCCTAAGATGACATAGGCCCTGAAAGAAATTAGTTTTCTCAGAGCCTCCTGTGCAGAGCTAACGTAAAAAAAGCTATTTTATAAATAAACTAGTGAGTTCCCGGCGTGCGTTGCAACGCCACTTAAATAAAGATTTCTTTTCTCCCTACGTGTCCTTTCCCATTCGTCCCCTTTTCCCCTTCCGCTTATCTTTCCCCTCCCACGTCACCTTTCCTTTACAGTTCGAACGCGGTAGAAGAGAAACCTTCATTAAACCAAAGTAGGCAAGAGTGGGAAGGCTTCGAAGCACCGCACAAAGAAGAGACCGATTTTTTATTTATTTATGTATTTATTGCTTCTTCACAATTTAGATACATTTTTAGCATGTAATTATTAACCCCACTGGGGTTCGCCTGTATCGGGGTTAATAATTTCACGATTTAATAAAAATAACACACGCAAATATCGGTCATGCAAAACAGTTAAGTAAAAGCAAAATAATAAAATTTAAAAATAAAATGATAAACAGAGAAAAAAATAAGTGATAAAAATATATGAATTAATAACAAAGTGTTGAGAGATCAGACAAAATGTTCTCATTCATTATGTCATTAGTTCATACCATTTTCAACAATAGATAAAATTAAAAAAATATATGTCCTTAGGTTTTTTTTTAAATATGTGTAAAAAATTAAAAATGAAAAAAAAAACAAAGATTTATAAGCGATTACATTAGAGCGAATCTATTATTCAATCTCATTCTCTCGCAGGCTAAATCCTGTAGATGTATGTGTATGTCTCTTTTTAGTGTCACTATTTTTCGTTTCATCGAGTTTCAAATCACAACGGTGCTAAAGAAATTATCGCTTCAAAAACTAATCTATTGTTGTTAATGTTAACAGATATTAATGAGGAGGCAAAGTTGACAACACTTTTTTTTTGCAAAGTGTAGTTTTTATTCGCCTTTTTTTTATTTAAAAAAATACATACGTATACAGATTCATAGTAAAACATTTGATTCTTAAAACTAATAACAATTTGTAAATTTCTTTTTAATGAAACTACCCAATTCAAAAGAGAAAACATTTCTCGTGCTTGAATTTTGGAGTGCCATTGTAAAATGCATAGTTACACAGAGTATGTTATTACAAGTACTTATATTAATAAAATATATATTCATGAAGACAAGTGGACTTAATAACTGACAGTATTGTCAGAGTAGGTACATATAATAAAGTTGTAACAATTTGGTGCCTGCAAATAATGCGTATGTACTTTGCTTTCAATTTGATATGGTGATGAAATATTTTTAGAGATTATGTTCTAGTTTATTTTTTTTGTTGTTATTATTGTGATGATGAATTTAAAACTTATAATTAGTGTCGGGTTGGTCTATTAGTGTTTTTATTTGGGATTTAAAAACTTTATAATTTTTTTCAGATTTGATTTTATATGGGAGAGCATTGAAAAATTTTATACCTTGATAAGCATAATGGTGTTGGGAAGCACTCGTTTTAAATTTTGGAATTTCTAAATTGCCCCGTGATCGTGGTCGGTTGTTTATGTTTGTGAATGTTGTTGTTGATGGATTGAAATGATCTTTATGAGTTTGCAATAATGAGTTCTTTTTGAAAATTTTATTAAGACTGAGAACCCTAAAAGAGTCAAATAGCTGTGCTGCCTTGTTCATTGTGTTTACAGGAAATCGTTTAAAACGCATTACACCGTGTGAGAACGATTTATAATAATACATGATAACGCGATTAGAGAATAAAGGAAATATCTTGTACCTATATGTGCAATGGCAAAGCTGTGGAAAATATTTCATGAACATGAAAACTATATGATAGGGGAAGTAGCACAAATATACAACTTATTGTTCGGATAGTACAATCCCAGACGTACAATATAATCTATTTTTTAAAGTGAAAACCTCTTTAGCACCGTTGTGATTTGAAACTTTATGAAACGAAAAATAGCGACACTAAAAAGAGACAAACATATACATCGAGAGGATAAGATAGTATAATCGGTTCTCTTCGTGCGGTGCTTCGTAGCCTCCCCACTCTTGCCTACTTTATTTTTCAGTTCTACCGCATGTAAATTGAAAACTCTGTTTTTTTAATTTTTTTTTTTTCAAAAGTTGAAAACAATGTGTCCTCACTAGGTTACCCCGTTCCAAGGTCACATTATATGTGATTTTGTGTATGAATTACAAATTAGATAAAGTTTTTTTTTTGTATAACTTTTTTTTATGTAGATAGGTATGTTAAAATATTACGAAAGTCAAATTATAAAGCAAAATCTTCAAGAAAATATAACATTAGCGTTCATCTTTGTTAGGTTGCAACATTGTATCTATATTCTTCCTTTCCGTGTCCATAATAATCCATATTATATTAATACTTCTTGCGGTTTTTTTTATTGCAACAGGAAGGATATTAAATAATTCTGTTGAGAAATATTGCATATTTCTTTGTCCAAAAGGAGTTTTAGATGTACATATTTTCGTGGTAATATGAGACTACGGTAAATTTTAAGAAGAAAAAACAAATAAAACAAAAACAAAAAAAATAGTACCATAATAAATAATCAATTATGTAGGGCGTGGTATCGGTGTCACCAGGCCAGCGAATCCATTTAGTCCTAGTTCCATAAACTTTACTTTTGATTTAAAATGCCTTTTTTCTTTAAATTTATTTATTTAAAAAAATCTTTTTTTTATATAGCATTTAAAAATTACCGACGATCCGATATTAAAGAAAATATTTCATTTAAGAAGAAGATAACCATAATAATCTAAACGAAAATATGAAAAAGAAAAAGATAAAGAAAAACAGAAAAAGACAATGTTCGCTACGGGCCTCGAACCCAGACCTCTCGTCTAAATGCGCGCATTAACCATTTCGCTATTGCCACCTTCTGTCAAACCGTCATATTTGTCAATCTCATATTTCAAATTTTAGAATTAAAAATATTATCTTCAACTATTCAAAAGTAATTCTTTTTCCACATTATGGGCAACTGCCCTTTTTATTGGAAACAATCATTCTAAGAATTGGTTTGTAACCTGGATAGCGTCTCGGATATATATTTAATTTATTCATATGGAACTATTGACTTTGTTAACTTTTATTTTCTAGGTTAAACGAGAGGTATGGGTTCGAGTCTTCATTGCCTTTTTCTATTTTTCTGTGTCTTTTTCTCTTTCATATTTTCGTTTAGATTATTATTGTTATCTTCTTCTTTAATGATATATTACGTTGATGGGAATAACCTTCAAAAGTTAAAAAAGAGAGTTTTTCGTAGCTCATTGCGCATGCATTTATCAAAATGATTCTAAATGGTTTGGTTCACCTACACGTAGTTCCGTCTTACCCCGCAGTAGTCATATACGATACAGCATTCCACCATGATAACTATCATCATAATATTTGATTTTTCCTTTTTTGTTTCATCTGCTGACACATGACCAAGCCGTAGATACATAATACACACAACAGCGACCCCTTCGTCACCTTGTCCATTTGTTGTTCTCCACTAATTAATTCGTGTTGGTTATAATGTTATGCATGACATGGCATCGCCTATCGACTCATCAGCCACGAGATGTTTGACAGGAGTATCGAGAAGTCGACAGTCCCGAGCCCGAGCGGTTCCCAGGCCCGTGTGTCTATCTGGACTCTACACAGCGACAAATTAACATATTTATGATTTCCACACTGGGTTCTTCTCTCACAGTGCTTAACAATGCTTTCGTTGGAAATAATGCCATATTAAAACAAAAATATCTGAAAACCGGTCTGGTAAGAATTCCGCTCTTGGCGCGAACCCGGCATTACATTTTAATTTATGAACGGGAATTCGTATTATATTTTAATAACGAAATTCTGCCGACCGTCCAGCGGTGATAATTGTAGACACCACGCGAACCTATGAGAGAAATTAATTCGAAATATTATGTGAGGCGTATAACCTAACACGCATTTCTTCAAACAATTTATGGGAATCGGATAGGTTGGTAAAGTTCACGCCAAACTTTAAGAGCGGCCTGAATATGGTACCTACGATTCATTCTCGCGCAGTTACTATCTTTCAATGATCGTATGCAAAAGAGAAAGATGCGTAAAAACATAAGCCACTTTTTGCCTTAAATTCTCCTTTGATGATTTTTGATCAACGTCAGGCCGGTATTGAAGTTTGGCGTGTATTATACATATTTATAACAGCGAGATAACTCTCAAACGTATCTGTCCATTTTCCATCCAGCATTGCTTTCTCACAAATTAACCCTTGTTTGCTTGTCACAGTAAACTTTTGACATTTATTTGAACGGTCGCTTTCAACCACTGATACTTAGCCCGTTCCAGTGTTAGATCAACATTTTACTAGCCATCAAGTTGCTGCAATGTCTGCTGCGGTTGTTTGAACCCTAGTCACATTGATTTTTTTTTATATTTGAATGGACCCTGCAAAAACCAATACTCGGCCCGTTAATTCAAATACTCTTTTGATCAAAGTTTACTATATATAAAAATAAATGTTTCTTTGTTTGTCCCTTAAGCGTTCCTAAACTATTTATCCTCTGGCGATGAAACTTTGGTGAATTGTTTCTCGAAGGTTTCTATATATACCGGTGAGCTCTGGCATTATGAAATTATTTTCTACACAATTTATCTGATTGCGATGAAACTATGGTGAGTTGTTGTGCGCATGACTATGAAGGTTTCTATATATAATGGTGAGCTCTGGCGTTATGAAATTTGAATAAAAAAAGTATAACAGGTGGCGCGCAACTCATTAAGAAAATGAATGTATCTCTCTATCTATATAAATAAAAATAAATCTACGAAATGTATGTACGCTCATAACTTGCAAACGACTGCACCAAATTGGATAATTCTTTTTTTGTTGTATTCGTTATTATCAGTACAAGGTTTATATAGAACTACTGGTGAGCTCTGGCATTAAGAAATTTTTATAAAAAAAATTGCAATAGGTGACACGCGAGCTGTTTGAAAACTGAATCCACCGGGACTGAAAGTATGGAATGCGGGAGGGGGGAGGGGAACTCGGGTAGGGATTCGCGGGAGGGGGGAGGTAACTCGGGAGGGGGGTTCGCGGGACGGGGAAAGGGGGGTGTGGAGTGGGGAGAGGGAAGGTGGAGGAGGCCGAGTGGGAACGCGAGAGGGGAAAGGGACGCGGGAGAGGAACGACACATAGGGAGAAAAAAATTCTTTATTAAATAGCATAGCAACGCATGCCGGGAACCAGCTAGTTTCATATAATTTAAAGGGAGGGAGGAAGGCAGTAAAACTGAAAGAGAACAGCCGAAGATGGGGGGGCGATTTATTTACGCGAAAAAAAATAATGTGTGCCTAAAAGCACTCCAATAAACAAATTAAAACAAAAACATATTCTTTCTGTGATTGGGATTGCAACGCATGTCGGGTATTTGCTAGTTAATTATAAAAGCTTCGGAAGATGCCCATAGGCTTACAGGCAGGCACTAATGTAACGAAATGAAGACACACTGCTTACAACCGCTGCTTAGGTTAGGTTATGTTATATTGTACACTACAGAACTGGAATGTGAACACTTTAAGTTTCAAGTTGGGTTAGGTTATAGGTACTGCAAAATTGGAGCATGAACACTTTTTGAATAATAATATAAAAATAATAACGTAGTATTTATATAGCGCAGTTTTGTGTTATTTCACTTAATTAATTATAATAAACTTAAAAGTAATCCTATAGTGTTCCTTGCGAGTCCTTACAAAAATTAATTAAATAATGTGAAACAAAGAATATACAGTATATACAAAGCAATGCAAAGAGAACAATATTAACAAAAACAGTGTTGTTTTGGCACAGGGCAATAGATAAAGATAAACAATAACGGTGTCATTAAACAATATAATATAGAACAGGAGGCAGTTTATGTTTAGAAATAAGAAAAATTCGGATTGCACATTAAACATTAAAGTGTAATAAGGAGGCAATCGAAACCAAACAATTACCGGATACTTGATGAACATGGCTTATTAGAGTTTTTAGGAAAGAAGTTTAGATTCGTGAAAGGTATGATTTTTTTAAATAAGTTTGTTTATACAGCCCTTTTAAATTCAGCCAATATCTGGATATTAATTAGTAAGGGCTGGGGGAAGTTTATTCCAAATGAGCGGGCCTCGATCGGCACGAAAAGATCGATCATGGTAAACGGCTCGATTTGACTTATGTGGAAAGTTTGTTAAAACTATTAGTAACATCTAGATCTGGGTAAGCTGTCTATCGCTTAAGTTTTGTCGGACACATAGTGAAGATTAGGTTAGTCCGCTACTGCACTTTTCCTCGCCTAGCCCAGACCAAAAGATAATGGCGAAGTTTTTAGAGACTGTTGTGAACTTCTTGCACGCCATCCTCGCGATCCGCAATGGTCACTCCAAGCACACAACTGCTTTTTGTTTACAAAACGGAATGTATAAAATGGTATTCGCGGGTTCCGCAGGTGGATAGGCTCGCTTATACCGACCGCTTGGCGTGTGAAAATTACCGGACTCGCTGGGCATGTAAATACTGCGTGCGAGTCAACCCGTGGAACCCGTCATCTACTTAAACACAGTGCAACACTATTGCACTAGCTCTAATTCATTCGCGTCATTTTCTGCAACCCGGAAAGTCTAAAATTGTACCCTTCATGACAATAAAATCTAAAATAATCATTATTCTACTGATTAAATTGGAAAAAAAAATATTAATCAGATCAATTGTTAAGCTAATATTTTGTCCTAGAAAAACTGATACAATCAAGTAAGACAGTATTAGAAATGTTTCTTTTTTAAAGAGTTAAGAAGCACTTTAGGTGCTTCAAAAATAATAATTATCCTGAATTTGCCAACCACCTGATGGAAACAAATCTTCTTTTGATGTGAATAAAGGGACAACATTTTTACATGCAAACCCAATGGGTTTATAATTAGATAACTTAGAGATTCAATCTGAAAATATTAAGCGATTTCATATCTTTTAAAAGTGGGTTGTAGTTCAACATAATTGCAGGAATACCCATTTTCAAATTCATAAAACGTAAGAATTTATTTTGTACTCTTTCAATAGCTTGAGATTATAATGTGGGTTCCAGACGGCTGAATTGTATTCAAGTTGACTTCTAACAAAAGCAAAATATAATTAATAATTATATTTTTAATTAAGTTTAATATTGAAGAAGATGTTATTTTTAAGAATTTATTATTTTATAAGAAGTGAAATAGCAAGTTAGATATTTTGATATCCAAATATAAATTTACTTTCATGTTAACACCTATATTTAAAAAATAAGGTTTTGTTTTTTAATCATTTTGTGGGTAGGTATTTATCAAAATTATTTTTGTATTTAAATTCAATTTTTACACATTCCAAAATATTTTTATTTTATTTTATTGTTTTTATGATAATTAATTAATCACCACTGTTGTTATGTTTTTTTTCTCTAGGTATGTATTTTTTTATTTATATACTTGTTTACGTATTGTTATTTTTTTAATTTTCATTTTTATCCTGACGAAGAAACTATTTTTATCCTGACGAAGAAACTACAGGTTGACCATTTTGGTTAAATATGTGGTGTATACAAAGTGATTTGTTTTAACGTAAATATTAATTATTCAAATCCTTTTTCCTAACGGCCACATCCTAAATTTTCTTATCTCTTTAATAGTATCTAATTACTCGTAGTTCCCCCCTCCCTCTTATCCTCCCCGTCCACACTTGTATGTAATCATCAACATCAAACAGTATTAATAGGTTTGCGTCTGCGTGGTTGAATTTAAGAATTCGTCTGCCGCCGCGCCTTACCCGTCGCACCATATAAACATTCGTGTAAAACTACCATTGTAGTTCTGTTTCTAATTCAAGAATTCGTCACAAGATGACGCAACTTACGTCGGCAAGACGCAAAGGGACGTTCCCTTCCTAGGTATAAGTTCTACGAATTTGTGAACCTGGAGTATCTGTATCTCCCGGACCCCGGATCAGCGTTGCCAACTCTACGTCTTTTTGCGTAGATCTACGTATTTTTGGTCCTTTCGTGCACATCTTCGAACTTAGGCCCAGAATCTACGTATTTTCTTTCAAATTGTACAAATTTGCAAAATAACATAACTCATTAGGCTGAAGCAGCATATTTTCCGTAACTTTACCAGACGCGGACTCCAACAAACGTTCCGTTTCATACTAGAGTCCGCGCCACATAAGAAGTCGCGCAGACGGAAATACAATTCTTCAATTTCAACAGTCGGCAAATCAATGGGTTTTTGGCGTCATGTTTCAAAAATACGAAAAGGCGATTGGTCTCAAATGTTTCCCTTATTGGCCCAGTTTGCACAAAACTTAAACATTGCCACATAGCAGTGCAAATGTCGAGCGTCTGTTTTCCGGGATAAATTTGGTAAAAACTAACATCCGAAACAGACTCTCTACTGACACGCTAACAAGCTTACTTTTTACGAAAAGTGTCTTGAAAACAAACAGTGGGCCTTGGCAGGAACATATTAAATATTTTAATAAATATATGTACATATTTAATTTGCCTGAAGATACTGATAATTGAGTATTTTTTGAATTTCTTTTTTTACCACATTTGTGGAATTTTTTTTTATTTTTTTTTATTTACTAGATTCTTATATGCCTTGAAGAGGTGAATCATTTAAGTTTACTGAATTTAAAGTTAATGTTCTAATAACAAATTTAATTTGCCTGAAGATTCTGAAAATTGAGAATTTTTTTTAATTATTTTTTTTTTGCGACAAATGAGTCCATTTTTTTTATTTACTAGATTCTAATGTTCCTTGAAGAGGTAAATCATTTAAATTTTCTGAATTTAAAGTTAATGTTCTTATATAAATAGAACGGCGTCATTTGCGCCTCGCAATTTTTACCTCATGTGGGTATTTTCTAAAAACCCTACGACAAATGTGGCAAACAAGCATGGTAAGCGGTTACCGCAGCCTATGAAAGTTTACAATACCAGGGGTATCTCTTTAAATAAATTGTATAACAAAATACTAGTTTTATTCTGTTTCACCTACCCTAGCTTCTTCATTTCACTCAAAAAAAGTACGTAGATCTACGAACTTTTCATAATCCAAATTATACAGTTTCTAGGTAATTTTCTAGTCTGACCTACGTCTTTTTCAAAATTCGGGTTGGCAACACTGCCCCGGATTTCGAAAGATTGACCGGTAATACTCAGTTTTCAGCGGTTGTATATTACAAATGACGGCCAATCAAGCGGTTGTATATTACTTATGACCGTTGTGTGACATCGTCCATCCCGGTTAATTTTTCGCAGTGACTTGCCATCACTCGTGGATACGAGGAACGGGCGAATTTTGGAACCAGTTCCTATTGGAATCTAAAATCGTATCTCAGTTCCTATTGGATTTACAAAATGATCACCAACACTAACTTGGCGAAGCCGAACCAAAAGCCGCACGCAGGGCCTAGCAGTAAAAACCTGTGGAGAGGGTTTTTAACTGCTAAATTAATTTTTAACTGCTAGTTTTAATTATAATTATTAGTAAACTTTGTTTTCTGATGAAGGTATTGATACGTTCCGAAGCATGTTCACGTTCAAAAGTGTTACGCAAATTACTAATAATTATTTTACTATTTAATTGAAAGTGGTTACGCATATTACTATTAAGGTAAATTATTTGTTTATTAACGCCCTTTGTATGGGCTTTTACATATGGATAGTAAAAATTATAAAGTAGTATTTAGTGTACATAACTGAACTGCTTCAATAACAACTTTTGTATTTGTTTAGTGACAACTTGAATAGGTGTCCACTGAATTGGTATAATTATTTCCCTTCGTTAGTATTCTGGGTAAAAAAGGAAAAGTGTGGTAGTCAGTCCCAGAATGTCTACACTAAAATAAATCCCGACTTCTAGTATTACGCGGTGGAATCTGAATTTTTTTTTCTTTCTTTTTTACATGAATCCCGCACAAGAGTCCCAACTGCTCCCATCTGGAGCCAGTGGGACTATGGCATCCCCAATTGGGGTATGTTGTAGGGCTGATGGCAGTGGGGAGGGGAAGGAGATAGGGAAGAGGAAGGTGAGGAAGTACCTGGCTATTAAGATCTGGTCACCAAACACGGCAGAAGCCATTTCAAGCAAAGTTTCAATTCTGAATGGTGGTCTTACACCAGGGCGATACTGAGAGTATCTTCCACTCTGGAACGCGCCGCAAATATACTATATTTTATTTTAAATGAATAAATTGTGAATTACACAAATTAATCAAATAAAAAAAATTTGCCTCGCCGGGATTCGATCCCGCGACCTTCGGAATGCAAAAAATTCCAATTCAAAATCCTTCTTTCTGTAAATATTCAGCATTTTCATATCATATAAAAGAGAGATGTAGTTCAACATAATTGCAGGAATACCCATTTTCAAATTTATAAAACATAAGAATTTATTTTGTGCTAAATGAAACAATGTTACTTTGTTTGAACCACTTGTACATTTGAGTAAAGCCGACCGGTTTCGTAACGACCATTCCTTCTTCAGGGCAAACGTATACTGATTTGACAGTTACAAAATAAATTAAGTTATAATGGATAACCACAAAGTTATTGCTACATTCAAAAGTATATTATTTTATACTCTTTCAACAGCTTGAGATTATAATGTGGGTTCCAGACGGCAGAATTGTATTCAAGTTGACTTCTAACAAAGGTAAAATATAACAGTTCAATATTGAAAAATATGTTATTTTAAGAATTTATTATTTTTACTTTAATATTTAAGAATATATTATTTTTAATTTTATATACGTATTCATATTACAAATCTTTTCATCGAACATTCTTGAAATTACTTTAATATTTGTGCCTGAACTTAAAACAAAATAAAATAAAACAAGCGTTTTAGCGATTTGTTATTTTGAGTAAATCTTAACAGGTGGTTGGTGTTAAGCGTGAATTTTAACCTTATCGCCGCCTTCTGCAAACCGAAATACTTTATTTTAATTTATATAAATAGTCTGTAAATGTGAAAGATCACCTTACAAAATAGAGTGCATTATTTGTATAAAATTTTAAACTTACATCAACATCATACTCTCTCATCAGATCAGCATCCGAATCCTCTTCAGCATCGCTGGCTATATTCGGAAGAGCCTCCCCAGCCACCAGTGCCCCCGGACCCCCCAGCTCACTCACAGTCCCATTATTGGGTATCATCTCATCACTTGATATCCCACGATATGGGATCTCATCCACAAACGTAATCTCTTTTTTCGGTAACAGTTCGCCACTTGCTACAACATTACTTGATAGAAACCCATCAATTGCTACATCGTTATTTGGTACATACTCGACATTAGCTAACACGTTATCTGATATGTACTCATCACGAGCTAATACGTTATTTGATACATTATACTGATCGCGCGTTAAAGCGTTGTTTGATATGTACGCAGAACTTGCTTTAACGTTACTTGGTATATATGCATCACTAGTTACCACATTATTTGGTATGTATTCATCACTAGTTACTACGTTATTTGGGGTGTATTCATAGTTCTCGTTATAGTGCATGAATTCACCATTCGTTACCCTGTTAATAGGTGTCCACTCGCCACTCACTACCCCGTTAGTCGAAGTCGAAAGCAACTCGTCATTGGTTATCATAACACTTGGTGTTTCGTAACTCATTTGTAAAATTTCTTCATCCGGAATGCTTGATATCCAATACGGCACCATCACACTTCAATCAAACACAATGGAGGTTCTTTATAACACAAACTAAAACAATAATTCATTTAAATATGAAAGAATTTAGCATGGAACCACATTTTAATAAAATTGACTGACACTGGTTTTGTTCTTCCCCTAGCGATTTCGATGTGAGCTTTGGATAGAAGGAGGTTCGCGCGGTTTAGCGTAGGTATGTTTCGAAGGAACCGTAGAGCAATGTTGCAGTTTTACGTTTTAGCGTCGGTCGGCCGACTGCGTCCGACTGACTGCGTTTAATGTGTGAGTTGATTTAGTTTTGCACATCGCTCAAGGCACCCACCGGCTGTAAGTTAATTATTTAAATGCCACCTAGTAGAAAGGAAAGAAAAGCGCGCTTTCTCCCGTTCTAACGAGCGCCGGATTAATAATCTCTACCGGTCGGTGGGCGTGGGCACCCCGCGATAACAACACTATTTAATAATAAGCCCGGGGGAATAATGGCTAACTGAATCGGCAGTTCAAATTGCGACACCTCGCTACAGTGTCGGTGTCTTGTGTCCCTCGTAGCACACGTGCTTTGGAGATGTCCGTGTTATTGATATTTTCATGTTCAAAGATGGCCACCACGTGACTAATGACATTAGTCTAATGTGCAAGGTGCAACTCTTTAAGAGCTTGGTGAGCGATTGGTGAACCCTTTATTGAAATCAATCATCACTATTACATTATCAGTGTTTTATTTTATTTTAAATTTTAGATGCTCAGGGTCAACGGAATCAGACACGGACTCTCTCCGACGTAGAGACATGTTATGATAACACGCCGTAACTTTATAATATATATATATATATATATATATATATATATATATAAAACAATAAACAATGAACCAGGATAACTTTGCAAATATTTTCTCTTTCAACTCACAAGTCATATTATGCTCAACAATAAAACATCTCCCAACCAAGGGCGGCTGGTCGAACAGTGTGTTTGTGTGCAGCACTGGTAAATTATATCGTCTAAAATTACTTTATAATATCTTACCGAAAAATATAAAATCTATGAATTTCATTAAAAATATCACCTACCAATATAATGCATAATATAATATGAATCAGGGAGAGCAAATTCTCAAAGTTCCGCGCGAAGTTACCCTGTGCGGTGTGCAGGCCGATTATGTTTTTGTATCGAATATCCCAAACATCGCCAGCGCGCAACGCCGGCCATATGTATGAAAAATTAAGCTATATTGGTGTGCCACCCAGCGGCCTTTATCATACAAACTTAAATTTGGATTTAAGGCAAAAATACTTAACCAAAATTGAATAATTCTTTTTTTAATCAAAAGGTACAGCAAATACCTAAATTTTACATATATTTTCTTTTTTATTGATTGGTGTTTTAAATTATAAAACGCTGATCATTAAGGAATACAATTTTTTTATAGGTAACTTTGACAATTTTGCCCTCGTGCTGTTTATACATTGTGTATAAATACTGTTTGTATCCTGTTTAAAATGAAATATAAAACTAACTAACCAACCATCACGCCGTTTCCCCACAGGGGTAGGCAGAGAGGACGGACCGCCAAATAACTCGGTCTTGGCAGACACTCTTTGCCTCACTCACATTCCTGCATCGTCTCATACATTCTCTTCTATTATTCCGACTTTAGACATGGCCCGACTCAAGTATCTGATTCACTTGCTCGTGCCATGTCTTCCTCGGGCATCCCCGACTTCTTCTACCATTCGCATTTGCGTAGTATATTCTTCTTACACTACTTTCAAATTTATTTTATTTTATGAAATATAAAATAAAATAAATTAAACATTGTAAAAAAAAGAGTTTTTTGGGTTGACATTTTAGATTTATTTACGAAAAAATAGTATTGTGTTTTTATTTTCTTAGTACCGAAAAATAAAAATTTTAATTAAAAAGCGATATGTAGAAGTTTTCGCACTTCGAAAACAGCTTAACATAGATCTTCTCTCCAAATAAGATTAGTGGGATCATTTTTACCTTAATGTTGCTTAGTAATCGTTATCTCATAGTTACGGATTATCAGTGAACCACCACGTTTTCAGGGCAGCGGCCGCCAATGCTCCCAACCCCAACCATAGAAAAATTCTGATAATAATTAAAAATAGAGCAAGGTCTGTGATCTGTGACCATCATCAATGAACAGTTGCTCTATGTATACATTCTGAAATACCTATCACTTTAGTTGGATGATCGAAATGGCAATTTATTCGGAAAGGAAAGTCCCCAATAGAATACATAATATATTAAACAATGTGACCACAAAGGCATGATAGCAAAGAGTGAAAGGAACCATTAGGCAAACAAGATGAGCCGACCGCGGCGGCCCGCAAGCGCGAACATTGCGGCGGTCGGCAGTGGTCGGCGGTGGTCGGCGAAACACGAAACACGAAACAATTCAGGGCCTCGTTTGTGGGAAACGTGATTTATAATAATATATGTTGATTTAATGTGTTTTTACGACTATGTTGATTTTACTTGATTATTCGTCTCGCCATAGAAGAATTAACGTTCCATGGAGATGGTGTAAATTAATAACCTTATTATTTTACAGTAAATATATTTTAATGTCGCTTTTTTAAAGTGAAGCCATGCCTCTTGCGCGCATTTTCACTTGGCTTTGAAAAATTCAAGATAATGGATTTTTCTTTGAACACAGGAAACTTATTTTGTTACGGCATTTTAAGGACCCGCAACCCGGATTTCTACCGATTTGTTACATATTTCCCTTAAACACGATAAGTTTTAAAGCTCTAAAAAAATATATGTTATTCTTGAAGATAATATCTAGACTTTGCCCGCGCCGAAATGCAAATTACATAAAATTTCTCGATAGAAAAAAATCGCAAAGTATGCTCCAAAAATTATTAAAAACACATTTGTTTCAGTTATTTTACAAGTTATACGTATGAAAAAATTCACAGTGTTTTTTTAAATGCTGTTTAAGATAATGCCCGCGAGATTTTTGCTCTATTTTAAACGAGTCGTGTTTTATTAAACATTTTCGCAATTTTCGCATCGATTTTGTCGCTGTAAATGTTAGCGCTCTCCTCTAACATTAATTTAATTTCGTATCTCTCCATCTTCTTCTTTGTGAGCCCGGTTGCAGAGCCTTAAATCTGTTGCTAGTATGCATGCCATTTTCTGTGTATTTTCACTTATTCATGTACTGTCAAATAATTCTAATAATTTCTAGGGAGTGCTCGGATTCGTGGGGTAAGATTTGCATAGGTCTTGGTGGCGATGCGTTTGCCCAACTACTGCGTGGCGGGCCGGATCGGGAGAGATAGAGGGAGGCCTAACCTAGACCCCTCATAGACATTGCCTTGCACCGCAATTCATACATTCATAACGTTTGGACTCATTCCTAACCACCCCTCACTCCTTTTCCTTTTCAGAACTTCCTCCCCTTCCTTTCCCTAAAAACATACTCCACGCAGCATCCCCAAAGATAAAACAGGTCCTGAATTTATTTTTCACCAGGGTTGATGGAGCTAATGTAAATAAAAATCTATTGTGCCTTTATTATCAAGTATGTATGTATTAGCAAATAAACTATAGTTCCCCTGTTAGACTCCCGATAACATATCTCTACTAACTGTGAGATTAACTTAGTTATTCAAGAATAATATGTAAAATTAATAATTTATATCTTTACTTGTAAAAAATAGAAAAAAGTTTATTATAAATTAATCGATCAAGTTTTAACCCCTTTTATTAAATCAAAGTGTTTCGTTAGCAATCCTATCTTCTTCAGAACTTACTAAAAACTAAATTACTAATATAAACTTAAACATGTAAAGAGCGGGATGGGGGAGGGAGGGTACTTAAATTTATTTTTGTTTTGAAGAGTTTTAATTTTCAATATACATTTGTTACTTTAATTTTAAATTTTTGCGATCGGTTTCGACACGTCCGTCCGTGCCATTCACGAGCAAACTTAAAAACGTGAATGGCACGGACGTGTCGAAACCGGTCGCAAAAATTTAAAATTAAAGTAACAAATGTAGGTACATTGAAAATTAAAACTCTTCAAAACAAAAATGTCTAAAAATTGTTACATAGTCAATACCCAAGAAATACAAAAAATTACTTAAATTTACCCTATTACGCCTTAAAATCGGAATCCTGAAAAAAAAGGATTAAAAATGATACACGGTAGATACATTAGGTTAGGTGAGGTATTTTTCCCTTTCCTTAAATCGCTATTTTTTAAATATTCTGTTTTTTTGCACGGAACCCTACAAAATCACGCTTATAAAAAAAAAGTGTGCAATTCATACGCGGCAGAAATAAAACTAGAAAGTCGCTTTCTTTTCGTTTGCCTGTTTATTTTAAAGTGATTTTAAGATTGGATATTAATTTTACAAAAATAAAAATGTTTAATTTTTGGATTTGGTAGGATTCGAACCTACGTTCGCTTGATATCTTTCTCTCTGGAAGCTGAGATTGCGCTATTGAAGTCCCGCGCTGACGCGTGAATTTAGAATTTACCGCATTATATTAGAACCGAGGACCTGCCAAATAATAAATTTTAGTGACACACTTCCGTTTCATCCGAATTTCAAATCACTAAGTTTCAATTCAAATAAATAATAATTTTGCACGAGCCTCTCTGCATAAATTGTTTTAATGTTTTATTAAATTTTCTTGCGATGCACCTATTATTACGATTATGTCCGTGTCATTAAGTGCTTTTGCCCGTTGAGCCGTTGTCTTGTGACATCCACGGCTCAAGGTCCTGACATCGCGAAGCGTGCGACGCATGACCTAGACGAGAGCGAGCAAGTTTAATATCAAGAAATAGTTGAACATTAATGCAAAGGCCTGAAATGTGATTATGGTAACAATAGATTTCTTCTGCCCTTTTGACTGCTAAAAAAACATTTGGTGAATGTATAGTGGACAGGGTTCTTGGGACACGCGAATGTAGGATGAATTGTGCGGTGCGTGTCGGGCGGCGTAGATCGGCGCTGATAAGCGGGGTGAAAGGGCTCGGCCAGAGACCGAAGACCGGAGACGCGCAGACATCAAAATCATAATATTATGAACGGTGAAGGAAATTGTTGTTGTTGCGAGATGCGTGTCAAGTGTGGAGAGCTCGCAACTGAATCATTTTCAATCAGCACTCAAAAGTGAACCTTAACATCACTTTGGAGTCTGCGAACTAAAGCAATGAGGAACTCCAGTCCCTTTTAAAATCCCTTGTTTGCCGCTCGTGCACCGGTGTGTCATGCGATTTTACACGCGATTTTGACCCTTATGTATAAAGAAAGTGTATGAAGAACACGGTCAGAATCGCTTGCTCTATTATCGACCTTTACCATAGCGAAACCTGCAATGCGCCTAGTCACTCCAAATAATTTATATTAATAATTTACCGGAGCGCGGGAATGTGCGCAGTTCTGGCGCATGCTCGGGAAAAATATGTTTATCTACGATTTTGACCCTTCTATGCACAAAATTTGTAAAGTACAGTGCCAGAATCGCTGGACACGAAGTGTCATTTCTGCCGCCGGGTGCCGCGTCGTAATTGGTGGTGCTTTTTGCTGGCCTACCCTGGCAAACAAGAGGACAGAGGGAATAACTCATCGACGTACGATATACTTGGTCGAAGGAATAACCAGAGAAAACCGGAAATATGTCATTTTTAGACGTATTGACTCTTTTCAAAAAAAAAATATAAATTGATTTCGAAAGATTGTTCTTTTATCTATTAAAGGCATGTTTTAAATTTTGAAAAAAAAAATGTTTATTTTTAGTATACCTAATAAGGTTATACCATAGGTCGTTGGCAGATTTGTTAAATTTTCAAACGAAAATTATTATTTTACAAGGCATATTTCATACCTTGTTATCTTACATTATTGTAAATCAATACGTTATCTAGTAAACGCAGTTTCAAAATTTTAATTTTAGTTCAAATAAAATCATTAAAAAAATATATAAAACACTTATTTATGACGAAAATTTCTCTATTTTGTCTATCTATTTATGGTCTTACAAATTAATATTATTGAAAAATGCTAAATACTTACCATCAAAAAATAATTTAAAAAGTAGATACATAATTTCGATAGTTTGATCATCACGCAGAATAATTAACCTTCCTCATTGGAACCGCCCTGTATGATCGTAAGAACATCTTTCCACGAAATATAGATAGTTAAAGGCTCTTAAGTTAATCTAAATTTAAATGAATTGATAAATGTAAACAACTAAGAATGATGTCAATTCAACACCTCTTTTGAAAATTCATTACAAGTGATGAAAAAAATATATTTAAAAAAAATTGGTTAAATAGGTTACGTTAGGTTAGGTTAGGTTAGGTTAGGTTAGGTTAGGTTAGGTTAGGTTAGGTTAGTTTTTCATAGCTTTTAATGACTTTTCAAAGAGGTGTTGAGTTGACTTGTTTCTGAGTTGGCATGGAATCAGAAGTTATATAATACCTATTACATTAGAGTGAATTTCAATCTATTTTTTTCTTCAAGTAGGTACAAATTTTCATAGTATTCGAGTAAAAAAAAAACTCTTCAAAAAGTTTTATCACTCTGTATCTAATTAGGAGTTTATCTATGTCATAATAAACTACGAAATTTTCGAAGCAGTATGTAGATATCTTTGAAACGTAAAATGTGAAAATATCCTTTTTTGTTTCTTATTTGATACAATTACTTTACATTTTACAACATTAGTTATTTGATAACGTTGTCCTCATTGGGTGCATTATATATGTGCTAAAGCCCCCATTTTACAATTTAATATAACTCAATGAAATATGAAATAAAAACAAAATCAGAGTGTGCAATTCACACGTGATAGAAGTGAAACCTTAGGAAAACTAAAGTAGACAATAGTGGATAGACTACGAAGCATCGCACAAAGAAGAGACCGATAGGCTACGAAGCACCGCACCGCACGTAGAGACTTATTATTCTCTCGCAGGCTAAATCCTTTAGATATATGTGTTTGTCTCTTTTTAGTGACGCTATATTTTTCGTTTTATCGAGTTTCAAACCACAGCGGTGCTAAAGAAGTTTTCACTTCAATTATAATAAAATAAAACTAAAAAGAAATATATGGAGGCGGTAATGAAAAGAAAATCAACAAATATTAACAAGGCACAGTTGTACATAATGATATGTGTTTTGTGATGGTATTGTGTGTTGTGTTAATAGGTTTTATTGTTTTACGTTATATATTTGTTTTGTAATGTAGTCTTATATGTTCTTTAATACATCTTTTCTCTCATTTTTTGTATCGAGTGAAAGATTGTTGGATGTTTTTATTGCTTTGTATTAGTGATATCTTTGTCTAAAGCTTGTGTTTAGTTTTTGTGTTTTTTTTTGTATGCTTGTCTAACTCACTAATTGGCGGTGGCGGTCCTTCCTTCAGGTCAACTAGTCAAATACTTCCCAAAATTATAAGATGACAGTAAAACATAATATTGTGAAATATTTGCTAATGAAAAAAACTGATATTATTCTGATGCATTTGAAATGCACCGCGAGATAGCCGGCAGCGGCAAGCAGTGACATCTATCGTCTTAAATGGAAGCTTTCTTTCTCACGCACTAATATGATTGGCTCGGTCAATTTTTCAAATGTTCCAATATCATGTCTTCTGTCTTTTTACGCGCCATACAATAAACGAGATGGCACTACACCGCACAGAAAAAAAGTTTTCGGATTCTGAAGACAGTTCGGGTCATGGCCGTGAGCGAGAGAAAGCATGGTGAATATTATGCGTCTGAAAGAGATGGTTTGATAAACTTAGGTTGATTTTGCATATTGTAAGCTTGTCGTATGAAATAGCTTACTATATAAAAATGTAATTTGACTCTCAATTTAATTTAATTTTTATTGCATTTTATTTATTAACAGAAACAAACAGTACATTAGATTATTTGGTTAAAAAATTACAATTAATAAGTATATTACATGGTGGGTATCTATTATGTGTTTCATTGAAGTGTCTTATTTATGTTATGCGTATTAAGTAATTACCGGGTGATGTATGTAGTGGGAAGGTGTGTGAGTGTGTGCGTGTCTGTGTGAGAAAGTATGTGTGTATGTATGCATGTATGTATGCGCATTGAACATTGACTATAATATTGACATGATGCTCTTTTTAAATTTGGGCAGTAAATCAGAGAAAACGTCGATGTTAGAATTTAGACCAATAATATTGAATATATGAAGAGCACGACAGATGCTGCATTTGTCTTGTAATTAAGCGTGTAGTATGTTAAAATTAACTAGGGAAAGAAGTTCGGTACAGTCAATGTTATCATTTTAAATTTTGTGTATAAATGTCAAATCAGCTGTTGCTCGCCTTTGTTGCAAAGTTTGAAATGTGCATTCAAAGTTATTGTTGAATTTGAAGGTAACATATTTTATAAGTTTGTATTGAATATATTCTATGCTATCTATGTATAATGAATATTATCGTATTTAATTTGATATTGTATCATAACATCATTTTTTTTTTAAAGTCATTCCACTTTTGGACCCCTAGAGCCGCCTCTGCTAATTGGTGTTGTTTTTGGGTGAAAAGCGTATTTTAGTAGTATTTTTTTATATAAAATTGGCGGATATCTAGCAATAGTATCTTTATTGCATGCCGGGACGTGTTAAAATGATAATTTTGTGGAAATGTCCATAGAATTTTCAGTATTATTTCGTGTCGATCCATGATAATGCGAGATAATACGTTTCTCGGTAAATACGTTTGTTAAATGTTTTTTGTATGTTCCAGTGATCAAAGGGAAGACCATGTCGTGCTTTATGAAAAAGTTTTACATAAAAAGGGAGAAATAGTGATAATCTATTTTAATTGAAAAAATGCGCCAGTATTATAGAAAAATGACACGCACATTAGAGATTTTATATTAATAAGCGTTGATGAAAATAAAAAATTTGCTGAAAAAAAAATTTACATTTATAATATCTACCGTAAATACCTACACAATCTAAATGAGTTTTGTCGGTCTTTACGGAATAACTAAGAATATAATTTGATCGTTCAGTGGTCCCACCCGGGCGTCGTGTGTTCGTTTCCTCGGCTGGCTAAGTCCTCACGACACAAGCAACATTTTCCGCTTACTGTGGTGGTAGTTGGAGATTTTCAAATATTGTCAGGTTATTCGTAACCCGGGAATGTTTGTCTTACTTTTTTCAAAACCAAAAAAAAGTAATGTGTGCAGTTCACAGGTAGAAGTGAAACCTTCAGAAAACTAATCGAATGCAGAGTATCAGGAGTAGAATAATAGTAGGGTTTATTTATTATAGCTATTTGACGACCCCCGTAGTCCAGTGGGTAAGACTGTTGACTCACAATCCGGAGGTCGCGGGTTCGAACCCGGCATGCGCAAATAAATTTT
The DNA here is from genome assembly GCA_929108145.2 of Limnephilus rhombicus. Lineage (NCBI taxonomy): Eukaryota > Metazoa > Arthropoda > Insecta > Trichoptera > Limnephilidae > Limnephilus > Limnephilus rhombicus. Next base: position 11,961,364 of record OV815275.1, read on the forward strand.
ATTTGATTAATTTGTGTTATTTCACAATTAATTCATTTAAAATAATACATAGTATATTTGCGGCATGTTCCAGAGTGGAAGATACTATCAGTATCACCCTGGTGTAAGACCACCATTCAGAATTAAAATGTTTCTTTAAAATGGCTTTAGCCGTGTTTGGTGACCAGATCTGAATAGCCAGGTACTTACCAACCTTCCTCTTCCCCACCTCCTTCCCCACCCCACTACCTGCAGCCTCACAACATACCCCAATTGGGGATGCCATAGTCTCACTGGCTCCAGACGGGAGCAGTTGAGATTCTTGTGCGGTATTCACTGTAAAAAAAAAAAAAAGCTAGCTAGGAAGGGAGGGGAACGAGGACGTACGGAAAAGGTGATTCAGGGAGAAACAATGTATCTTTGAATATTGCATTGCAACGCGTGCCAATACCAGCTAGTATTATATAATAAAGGAATGACGCCAAGTATGATCTCTCGCTGAGAATAGTATATCGCCGATTCCGAATGTTACACGTCGAGGTGGATCACCTGAAAGATAGAATTAAAAATAATTTATCCGTCATAAAATTGTGGAATCAGCAAGAGAAGAACGTCTTCGTCTTCATCGGTCTTCAGAATCAATATAAAGCCAATATTACAATGGCTTGAAGTAATAAACGATACCAAATACAATACCAAACCAAATCAATGCCCCCACACTACACACCAGTGTGAAATATCGTGCGGTCATATAAACTTAAGTCAAAATTTAGATGCAGGTGTAAAATCGACATTTTATTTCGCATTCATTAACTTTTTAATACCTTCTGTTCATATAATATTCATCGGTGACCGGCCAACTCTGAATGAAACCAACTCAGAAGCACCTAAGAAAGGTCATTAAGAGTATTGATAAAAAAATATTTAAAAAATTGGTTACATAGGTAAAGTTAGGTTAGGGTTACCGGCTTAAAAAAAAATCATAGCTTTTAATGACCTTTCTGAGGTGGTTCTGAGTTGGTTTCATTCTGAGTTGGCATGGAACCATATTTATCCTTGTTTGGGTTCATTTAAGTAGATACCTATAGATTTTCTTTTTTTTAAGATACTTTTTGAATTGCATTACGGTCAATCAAAAATCTGTCAAAATATAGTGTTATGAACTTTTCCATATTAATATTTTTAACCCCGGACGCAAGGATAAATGTTATAAGTTTGAATTTCTGTATATCTGTCGGTGTCTGTGTGTCTGTCTGTGGCTTCGTAACTCCTAAACGAATGGACCTATTGTGACGCGTTTTTATTTGTTTGAAAGCTGACGTGATCGAGATGGTTCTTAGCTACAATTCATGAAAATCTGTTCAGGCGTTTCAAGATCACAACCTCTTTTTTGTGTTGGGGGCTGCTTAAAATTTTGAAAATTTTCTTATTATTAACATATGTTTTTTATCGGATTTTTGTCTCTTAATTGGGTTATTTTAAACCTGTCAGATTTCAAATATTCAAATAATTCCAAATGCACACATTTCTCAGCAAATGAAAGAGTAACCTCTGGTAGTATGTAGGTATGTAGGTACTGTATTAAAAATTGTAGCAACTAGCGTTGTTTCCGTTTTATATCTCAACCAATAGGAGCCTTGTGCGCAGTTTGGTGCTTCGTAGGTTTCGCAGTGCGTCATTTCCGTTTCTTCCGAATTTCAAATCACTCTAACGGGGCTAAAGATGTTTTACTTCAAAAATTACAGTCAAAGAACATCGGTTGACAACTTTTGCGCCACCTTGTCTTGTACTTACCCTCATATCAAATGTTCTACTAATTTTACGATAATGAAGAGAACAGTTCTACGAAAAACGTTCGCCATAACAAAATGAAAGATTTGCCAAGTTCTAAAATCGCTAGCAACTGTTTATATTATACTCAGACCAGACATGTTCTCGCGTTATCAATTTGTGATATAAATGTAATAAAGGGTTATCGCACCGTTTTATTCGCGGCCGACCTTATGGCTGGATTTGTTTGATAAAAGAAGCTGAATTTAAATTAAAGCGTTGGTGATTTGCCGTTCCTCTCACGTTTTCTAAACCAGGGGTCGGGAGGCGCGACCTCTGAGCCCAGATTGTGACATTCTTCTACATATATAAGTACATACATATATGTAATATAATGAATGTTTATTAGTTTGAGGTTTGCTGCTTATTTGGCGGGTAGGTGCAGCGTAGTTGCGATCCAGGCGAAAAATACACAGGACCATACTAAACTTCTGTGTAGACGTGAAGAGGATAGAGAACAAGCGTGATAGACAGACTGTTCCCAACCGATCTGGATTGGAAATAGATGCATATGTATATAACAGCGCAGATCCGTGAACATCACAGGAAATAAAATTAAAAATATATAAAATACACAATTTTTGAAGTGAAAACTTCTTTAGCACCGTTTTGATTTTAAACTCGTTAAAACTAAAAATAGCGACACTAAAAAGAGACAGACACACGCATTTATAAAATTTTGCCTGCGAGAGAATGAGATAGACTTATCGTTGTCCTCGTTGTGCGGTGCTTATTGATAAAAAATAAAATCTAGTGCAATTAAAACGCGGTAGAAACGAAACTTTAAAAACAATCTTAACAAATACTTTTGCAATAAAGCGAACGTAATTTCCGTTTCATATCTCAACCAACAGGAGCCTTTGAAAGTGACATCATAATCAAAGCTGTCAATGAGCCCAGTTGATGCATCGCAGGTGCAGTAATCGTCATTTCCGTTTCCATAGAAGTTTCTCTTTAAAAAAATTTTTTTTTAACTTGGTAACCATATTATAATAACAATATTTTGATACTCTCCATTCGTCTCATTCTCGAAGTTTAGTTTTCTGAAGGTTTCACTTCTACCGCACGTGTGAACTGCAAATACGATTTTTTTTAAATGCCATGACTGAGAATCGAACTCCGATCAACTGCTAGGAAGACAATCATGAAGAAAACTAGGAAGACAAGCTGAAATTGCTGACCATTACACCACTTACAATATTATAAGCACATAAATGCAGCGACATAAATTCAACGTACCTAAAACGTCCCACTCAATATAAGAGTTATGTATTATTTTATTTTAGGATATGTTGATTTTAGGATGTTACTCATATCACAACCAAAATTAAATTGTTCGTAATAAGTAATAAGTTTAAATACTTTACCGGAATCTTGGATGAACTTATTTAGTTTCCCTAGTCATGAATCTCGATGTTCAGATAAAGAATTAGTTTTATAGTTCTGAATAATTTATTACATGCCTTTACTAAGACAGTACAGTCAATTGCATTATAAATGATTGTGTGTTTTAATGTCGTAAATAAATTGTTGTCATTGCAAACATCAATGGTTTATCGTAAACGGTTTTTGACCTAACCGTCAATAGTTGTTTACGTTGCATAAATAACTGCCTTGTTTTATTCTTACCATGAATTAACTCTATTTTCCCGAATAACCAATAGTTTATTTTATATATTTTTTCAAATCTTGTATCTTCAATAATTTTGCCCTAATAACCAATATTGCCCTAAGCCCCATTAGTTTATTTATTTTAATATATAAATATGAATGTCTCTTTGTTTGTCCCTTGTGCATTCCTAAACCATTCATCCGATTGCGATGAAACTTTATATATTTTAGCGGCAGATAGGGAAGGATGGAGGAGAAGGGAAATTCGGGTAAGGTGGGGTTCGTGAGATGGAGAAAGAGGGAGGGGTGAAGGCGGAGAAGGTGGAAGAGGAACGCGGGAGGGATGATGGAGGGGTGGGGGGCGAGGGAGAGATCACAAGGGAGACAAAGTAGCGGTATAAGTATGATTTTCTCGGTTATTAAGCAAGTGAAAAAATATTATAAATATTTTTAGTTCTAGCGAGGCCTTGACTTGACTTATCACTTCTAGCTTCTTATGTTCATCTCTGACTTTTGCCTTTGCTTTCATATACTATCCAAAAAAGCTTAAGGTTTCCGAAAATAACAAAAAAATCTGCATGCCATCCGTTCTCGTACCAAAAGAGCAGAAACCATTTCAACTTTTTTGCCATTATGAATCTAGCACTGATCACTAATTTTTACAACTGCACTAATATTTATGAGTCATAGCACCAATCACCATATTTTATCACTCATCATCAGCAACAGATCAACACGATGCGACGCTCCAATTTACTTCATTTGCCCACACGTAGAACCAAGATTATAAAAATTCACCAATATTTAGAAGCCAAATTGAATATAACTCGGTAGTTTGGTCTCCATCTTACAAAATTCACGTTAATAATAAAAAAAATTCTGCGTTTTATAAATTTTAAATTAAGTATCCCACTAGAAGACTTAAAATATAATCTATTACTAAATATTCTAAAAATACATACACTAGAAGACAGACGTAAAATAAACGACTTAACATTTTTATTCAAAATACTCAACTCTAAATTCGACTGTTGCGAACTCCTACAACTCATAAACTTACGAATACCGACAGTAACCACGCGACAAAATGCACTATTCTACTGCAGCATTCACAAGCGGAACTACATTGCCCACTCTCCTATACAACGATTTCACACTATGACATATTTAAAATCAACTTGGCGAATTTTGTGGATCTTGTAAAAAACATATTCCAAAACTATTCCTAAACATATGTGTATTTTTGTAAACTTATCAAATCGCTGTATTTTTTTTGTATTTTTGTGACTTGTGTGCATTTTTTATCTAATTTTATTTTTGTTATTTCATTATCTATTGAAAAATCATCTGTCATCATTGTACTACCAAACATGTAAAAGCCCTCTGGGCGTTGAATAAATAAATAAATAAAATAAATATAAAACAAAATTTCAAAATATAGACATTTTTAGCAATACCCTTCAGAAATAACGCGTACAATCGAAAATTTATACGAGAGTACTGAATAATTAGGGACCATCTCCTAACCTTATCCAATATTCCCCTTCCCCTATTCCAAAATTAATTTGAAGACACAATAAAATTCCATTTCGAAGCAACATTAGCCTAAGATACTTTTTTTGGATTGACTTAATATACGTATTTATCTGTGTATTCTATGTGTAAGCGGTTTGTTTCTTATAAATATATCGGGTTATAGCGACGTCGTTCGTCGACATTCAATGAATATTACATCGCAAGATTACATAGATACCAATTACCTACAAGGCGAAGTAATATTCGATTATTAATTATTACATAACAAGGTAAACAACTCAATTTCAATTTTCCATTTCAATTTTTCATTAATGTAATTAACTTAATTTGGACGATTATAATACATCTATGATAGAGGGAAAACGCATGACTCCATACACATAAGGGAGGGGTTTAGACTCTATGGGGGGAGGGGGGGTTCGATTCTGTGGAACCCCCACTTACCACAACTTATTATTAAAATCAGATTGATAAAAGGGACGGTGCAAATAATATTGTTTTATTTTCGAGGAATGAAATGTGCGGTTATTGCCTCGCTATGTACCTAGGTCGCTTTTAGAATGACCAGTTATTTAGAAACCTCATTGCGTAATAGTAATAACACATCATTGTTTAATCATTATTGCTCATCATTAAAGTGGTTCGCTACGTTTGGTGATTTAGCAGGGGTGCCCGGGTTCATGGGGTGAGGTTTGTCTAGGTCTTGGAGGCGGATGACCAGGACATACTGAACCCCAGATTCCTACCCACCCCTTAAACCCTTTTCCTTCCCAGAACTCTCCTCTCCTTCCTTTCCTTAAAAAAAAACCTCCACACAGCATCCCCAAAGATGACATAGGCCCTGAGGGAAATTATTTTCCTCAGGGCCTCCTGTGTGGAGCTCATGTAAAAAAAAAATTAAATTTTAAGTTATTTACCTAGTTAAGTAATAATCAACTACTATTTACCTCGCTATCTAAAATATTAATAATGTGCTACATGAAGACATGGTATGATTCATATAGTGCATTTTTAAATATTATGTTTATATATTATAATTAATAAAGATCTAGTTTCTCCCTGCGTGTGCTTTCCTATTTGTCCCGTTCCCCTTCTACCTTCTTCTTCCTCTCCCGCGTCCCTTATCTCTCTCGCGTTCCCACTTCCCTCTCCCCACTCTACTCCCCTCCTTCCCTCTATAAAAAGCCCATGTTCCCGTTGCCCCCTCCCGAGTTCCCCTCCCCCCTCCCAGATTCCCCTCCCCCCTCTTTGGTTCACTTTCCGCCTCCCCTACCCGAGTTCTCCTCCCCCCTCCCCCTCCCTCATTCCATATTTTCAGTCCCGGTACATTCAGTTTTCAAACAGCTCGCGTGCAACCTATTGCAAATTTCATAATGTCAGAGCTCACCAGTAGTTTTATAAACCTTGTCCTGACAATAACGAACAAAATAAATAATTATCCAATTTGGAGTAGTCGTCCGGAAGTTATGCGTGTTCGGAAGTTGGTCATACATTTCGGAGATTCATTTTTAGAGATAGATATTAACTACAACGCTTGAAATAAAGTTTCCAGAAAACATATCAATTAATAATAAATGCCTGCTATATAATTAATATATTTTATAGATTCGATATAAAACAGTACCCAATGCCTACAAAAATATATATTGTGGACAAACTAATTGCTTGCCGGTCCAATTTCTATAAACCAATCCAGTATTCAGAAAATTGTTGTAGGTAGGTGTTTTTTTTATAAATGCATCAAAGTAAACCCATTGTTGTGATTTAATTGAAAAAAAATACTTTAAAAAAAACTGGGGAAGAATAACGCAACTAAGCAATTAAAAAGTGATAATTTTCAAATAATATACATAATATCCATGGAATAAAGAATGTAACTGCCTGTGGACATGTTTTGTGGTCCAAATATTTGCCTAATCGAGAATTATCGTCCAATATAATACCTTATTTACGAAATTCAAATGGGATGGAGATCTGCGGTGTCAGGCGAGTGTAAGTGAAACAGATCGCCGTGCTATTGGGCTAAAACTTACGTTTGTTTCCATTCAAATTTTAGTGGAAGGCACTTCAAATTTTCTCCTTCATTTTACAGTAATATTGTTTTTCCTGTCAAATTCGCATCCGAGTCAAACATAATCTCACATCTAACTAACTAACTAACCATCACGCCGTTTCCCCGCAGGGGTAGGCAGAGAGGACGGACCGCCAAACAACTCGGTCTTGGCACACACTCTTTGCCTCACTCACATTCATACATCGTCTCATACATTCTCTTCTATTATTCTGACTTTTGACATGACCCGACTCAAGTATCTGATTCACTTGATCGTGCCATGACTTCCTCGGGCGTCCCCGACTTCTTCTACCATTCACATTCGCGTCGTATATTCTTCTTACACTACTTCCTTCGTTCATTCGCTCTACATGCCCAAACCATCTGAGGGTCCCTTTCTTAATCTTACTCATTATGCTTACATCAGCCTTACATTCTTTGCGGATATCCACATTTCTCACACGATCATACATTGTTTTACCACACATATCTCACATCTAAATGTAGTTATATATTATAATCCGTGTAGGTAATAATAATTTTTTGGTCAATTTTCCCTCTTTTTGTGAAATTGTATCACCGTGCGAAGTTGGCATCGAACGCTTCATTATTACAATGACGATCCACCTTTACGACCGTGGCGACAAAAATGCAATAAACATACGTTCCTAATTTCTTTAATGTGCAGCACTTTCTTACACATTAAATAATGATGAGACACAAAAAATACCTAAGTGTTGCTGCTTCCTCAAAAATAATACTTTTTTTTCCTTTGGAGGAAAAAGATATATCTCATTACATCTCAGCCACGGTGACGAGATCGCATTTTATGTTCTTTATACGTTTGAGGGAGATGTATGATAATGATTGTATGTTTCCTTTGGGGGGTGCAGACATACGTTCACTTTCGAATGTTGTTATTTAGTGTTTAAAAAAGCGCTGCAGCATTATATGTTTAAGAAAGAACAAAGGCAAAACCATCAGCGCTTTGACGTTTGACATTATTAAATTTTTGGAATCCTTGTAACTGTATTCTATACTTTCGAAATTATCGTCACGGCTAGTACCTAGTATTGTTGGGGTCTACGGAGACGAACGGTGTGGTGTGTGAGAGAAATACAAGAAAATGATTACTTTTTCCTTTGGAGGAAACCGACCTACGAACATTGTGTATCTCATCTTTTGAAAGAGCTGCAGCATTATTGTGATAAGGAACGTATGTTTATTGCCTTTTTTATGCCGTCACGGTACCATAATCGTGAATCATTGCGGTAATAATTAAAAGCGCTCAATATAGTGATTTTGATACTGTAAAGGCATCAATTATTATTATTGAATAATTGAAAACCGCGGAAAACTGTGGTAGACGATGATAATCATTCACTTACAATGTGCACTAAATAAGATCATGAATGGCTAGACATCTTTACATGGTATAAAATGAAGTTGCTACCACTTTCTGTTCGCTTAGATCTTTTAAACTACGCTACGGATTTTCATGCGGTTTTCACCCATAGATAGAGTGATTCATGAGGAAGGTTTTTAGGTACATACGAGAAGGTTTTGTGTAAATTGCTTGAAATATAATATAAATAAAGGGAGCGGGCTGGCAAGCGGGCGGTATGGATTTGATTTAACAGATGGCGTTGGTTATAAAGGTTGGGTAATGGCGTGACGTTGTGTTTCGTTAGCCACAGCAACGTGTATAGCCTCCTACTTATGATCAATACTTTATCCATCTGTATATTCGCTTATTTAATACCTACGTTAATATGAACACCTAGGTTTGTGGGATTCACAAAAACGCGCTTTAACCCAGGCCTCGGGCCCATTTTGTCCGAAGGTCAAAATATTTCGGTTCTTCAATAAAATCCAAATAAATGGAACATTTCTGAACGCATCCCAAAACTAAAAACTGCTTTAGAAAGACGATGAAATGCGCTTTGAAATCTTATAATTCAAAATAAACATATAATTTTTTAAACATAAAAATGTTGATTGCAAACGGAAAAAAGATTTAAAAATAGAAAACCCTATGTTTTTTCCAACTAAAATTACTGCTAATGAAAAAAAAACATACGTATTTAATTATACAGATGTACCTATTACTGACGCATTCGTCAACTGCATTTTTAGTCGTTTCATGTAAAAATTATTAACAAAAAATTTCCAAAGTTTCATTTTTGTTCAAATTGCGGCTCGAAACTTTGGATGCATAAAGGTGTACATTTTAAGTATTTTCTAGTTAAATTTTAGATTAAAATATAAAGCGTGGTATTTTTTTTCTTTTTAACACCGTTTACATCATATTTCTAACCATGGTAGGAAGGGAGACACAACGATATTATAACGAGACCTATGTGAGCTATTCCGAAAACCGAACAAATTAGTCTGAGGGGTTAAAAAATATCCGAATAGTTTACCATTTACACTGTCAACCCAAATGTTTGTAATGTGATGTGGTGTAAATTTAAATGTGATTTGGGGATCAATAATTGAATTTTTATTTTTTTTACATATTTTAAAGATTTTTACTTTATATACCTAATACCAAAGTTACAAATAAGTCATTATAGATTGCCTCACTGCGTTAAGTAAGTAACAGAACAGAATGATATTAAATCAAAAACCATAACGTCTTTTATTATTAGATATTATGTAATAAGAAACAACAATGTTAGGACACAAAACAAAGTAAAATTAGAAATATTGTAGTACCTATCTTAAAAAATCTTTAAAAATTTAGACTCGTCATCACGAATTTATGTCATACTTTTTTTTAGCACAAGTTTTAAGCCCTTAAAAACATAAGTTATTCTTGATAAAAAATACCTGTACATTTGCCTCGCTGAAACGGTAATTGTATGAATTACCCTCGATAAAAAAATGGAAGAATATGCTATTTTTTCTGTTATTTTACAAGTTATATGCAGGAAAAAATTAACAGTCTTTCTTGAAATGCTACTTAAGATGGAGTTATACGTGAAATCCTATTTAGATACTATTTTGATTAATCTTTACAACGAATCGTCTTACAGTATGAACATCAAAAAATATGCTACGGATAAACCCAAGTTTTTACTAGCTTTTCTATGTTTTGGAATACAATTATTATTTACGTAACAAAAAATATTAGCGTAAACCACCAAAAAATATATTTTTTCATGACTTAACTATGAATTAATACAATAAACAATTTTTTTTAAATACCTCTTTATGGCTAAGATTTTTTTTGAGGCTTTCCATGTTCTAACTTTTTTTCGTTCTTATAAAATTATGTACAAAATAAATTTTAAAAAAACACTTTTTCGCTTACTTGCATCGTTCAAATAAGACGCTCGATTTAAAAATTTTGCAGGCATGAGATTCGAAATATTTCTAGCGTTTATATTCCTCTTAAGACATTTCCTACAAGATTTTTGCTCTATTTTAAACCAGTCGTGTTTTATTATACATCATAATTTTCACTTAATTATTGTCGTTTTAAATATTAACATACCTACCTGTCTTCTTCTTTTTAAACGCTTAGGTACTACCGGACCTTAATACAGAAATGTTATTCAGGTTTACTTACTTCGTGAACAAATGATTAACACTGATTCACCACTTCCTTTATATTGATAAGTACTTCGGTGGGTAGGTGTAATAAAAACGGTTCCATTCCAACTCGGAATCAAGTCAGCTCAACACCTCTTTGAAAAGTCTTTAAAAGCTATGAAAAAATAATTTTAAAATAGCCGTTAACCTTAACCTAACATAACCTATTTAACCGTTTTTTATCATATCATGATGATCTTTCTGAGGGTGGTTCTAAGTTGGTTCCATTCTGATTTGGCCGGTCACCCCTAAAAACATAAGTTGTTCTTATTTATACCTAAACACTTATGATTATCTATGTATTTGTGCAAGGCGTACTGTTTTTTTTTTACACAAGCTCCACATAGGAGGCCCTGGGGAAAATAATTTCCCTCAGGGCCTATGTCATCTTAGGGGATGCTGTGTGGAGGGTCCTTTTAAGGAAGGGAATTAGAGGAAGTTCTGGAAAGGAAAAAGGTATCTATGAGTGGTGGGTAGAAATCTGGGGGTTAGTGTGTCCAGGAGTGACGGACGTATTAATCCCACCCTCCAATTGCTGTGCAAGGGATGGGTCGAGAGAGTCCGGCTGGAAAGGTCAAAAGACCTCCTTGAACCAGTCTCCCTTGATCCGGCCCGTCACGCAGCAGGTGGGCAAACACTTTCGGTGGGCAAACCTCACCCCATGAATACGGGCACCCCTGCTAAGTCACCAAACGTAGCGAATTACTTGGGGAGACCTATGGAAGAGGTGTTGTCCAATAAATAGTTTCCGGAGCGGCGGTACCCATACCCGCCTCCCAAATTGAAAAAAAAAAAAAAAAAAACCTTAAATCTTATATTTGATTAATCTAGTCTCATTTGGCGAAGCCGCCCACTCTATTGCAAATATTCCGACAATGCTTTCAAAAATATAATTCCCAAAGCTCCTTAAATCTATAAAAATAATTAGTGTTTCAGAATGTGGGATACTTGAGACTGAAGAATGCACGTCCTCCTAATCTAGAGCCATATCACCCGACTGTGTCTCAAATGAAGAAATAAAAATGTTAAAAATGTCAACGTAACATCGGTAGCCGACGGACAGTCAATAATTTCTAATTAAATCCCAAACTATTCGTCTTTGTGGGACGGGACTAGTGCCTCGGGCCCCAACATCCGCTGAACTACATAGGTATTTCTAATCATTAAAATTTAGATGGTTTTTAAGGTTATGTTTGTTTTTCGTTAGACGCATATTATTGTATTTGACCCTTTCCGTTTAAACTCGATTTGCCACACAAGAAATAGGCTAGTATAAAGTAGGAATGAGCAAATACTATATGATATTAATAATAACTTAAACTTCTGACATTTTCCACAGCATGCTACATTAGCGCCTCCTAGCGGCGTGAGTTGTGCGACTTGGTTTTAATGGATTTTACGTGAAACTAGCAAGTTCCCGGCATGCGTTGCGATGCCGCTAATAAATAAATTGTTTCTCCCTGCGTGTCTTTTCCCATTCGTCCCATATCCCTTCCTACTTCATTCCAAAATACCTTCTTTCCATCCTCGCGAAGTTTTCTAGATTATTACAACCACATGATAATACATCTGAAAAGTTTTTTTAATCATTAGATACAAAAACTCTTGCGAAACTGTCAAAAATGTTACAGTTGAGAATGACATATTGCTAACATCGATTTTTCAATCAAAATTCAATTTTCGAATAAACTCTTCAAATTAATGAATTTAATCAAAGTACCTACTCACCTATGGTACTAACCCAAATTGAATAATTTTGAATTTAATAAAAAATTATATTTATTTTAAATAGGTACCTACCTATATTAGGTTCCAAATTTGATAGTTCTTATAATATACAAAAAAATTATGTTTGTTATATGAAAAACGAAAAATGGTAAAAAAGAATTGCGATAGGTGGCACGCGAGCTGTTTGAAAATCTGAATGTACCGGGACTGAATATTGAACGCGGTAGAGGGGAGGGGATCGCTAGAGGGGGGTTCGCGGGAGAAGGGAAAGGGAAGGCGGGGAAGGTGGATGGGGAACGCGTGAAAGGAAGGAGACATGGGAGGGGAAAAGGGACGCACAGGAAAGGTGATTCAGGGAGAAACAGTGTATTTCTTTGAATATTGGATTGCAACGCACGCCGAAAACCAGCTAGTACTAAATAACTTCAATTTATCGTCATTGAAAAGAATATCAACGTCGATAAGCTACGCGTTGTTGGCCAATGTCTTAGAGGTGTTGGGCGTAGGTAATATTAATATTAAGATGAAGTTATACGTGAAATCGTATTTAGATACTACCTATTTTGATTAATCTTTGCGGCGAATCGGCTTACAGTATGAACATCAAAAATTATGCTACGGGTAAATCGAAGCTTTTACTAGCTTTCTATGTTTTGGAAAATATAATTATTATTTACGTAACAAAAAATATTAGCGTAAACCACCAAAAAAATTTACTATGAAGTAATACAAAAGACAATTTTTTTTAAATACCCCTGTATTGCTAAGATTATTTTTGAGGTTTTCCATTTTCTAACTTTTTTACGTTCTTATAAAATTATGCACAAAATAAATTTAAAAAAAAAACACTTTTTCGCTTACTTGCCTCGTGCAAATAAGACGCTCTATTTTAAAATTTTGCAGGCATGAGATTCTAAATATTTTTAGCGTTTATATTCCTCTTATATGGTAATTGATATAGAACGGTATAGATAATAAGAAATTAGAAACAAACATATCGACTGAAAAGTATATACTTAGAAAGTGGCCAACTACCTACTTGTTTATTTCTATTGGCTGATTATATTGTGTAGTTGCATTGCCTCTAAATGGTAGTGGTAGGTTTGAACTCTGATCATTTTATCTGTTTCGATAAATTTTGACAAATAATTGTTGATATCAAACTGTATTTAATATGGCAACAACAAAAGCCTACCAGATAACAAATATTTGGTTGTAAAGGACTTTCAACATTTTGCTCGGTTTGTTTGCTGGAAAATAACATTGGAGTTCAACCGTTACGTTATATCGGGGAGTTACTTCGTGGAGTCCTCTCCAAAAGATTTTAGGTACCGATGTGTCTCTGTACCTACTTATTATTAAGTTTTGGTACCTACTTTCCTATCATTAAAAAATTGTCTGCAAATCGCACGCGGTTGAACAGAAACTTTCAGAAAACTAAGGACGTAAGAGTGGGGAAGCTACGAAGCACCGCACAAGAGGAGACCGATTAACCTCATTCATTATCTGAGTTTGTCTCTTTTTAGAGTCGCTTTTCCGATTCATCGAGTTTACAACGGTGCTAAAGAAGTTTTCATTTAAAAAAATGTTGTTTTTTCACGATTTTTGTAGAAAAATTAATGTGCAGTCTAAAACTTGTATTTAGAAGGTGTGTATCTTTAAAATTAATTCATGGATGGCAATCCTTTTCTCTTCGAAATATGCAGAGGGCTACGTTGTTTTTAAGTCAAATTTTACACATGAAAAGGTTTACCTAACTACCTTCTCACCAAACGTTCAATTGTTAATGGTATTATAGACAGCCCTGATTTATTAAGCATGATTATACCTTCCATATACCAACAAGAACTACTCGATCTAAAATTATTTTTAATTGCAAGAACAATAATATTTCAGGATTGAATCATTTATGTAGATATTGCATCAAAATTACATGCAGTTAGTAAAACTATCTCGTATAAGTAGTATCTGTGTTCAATTGCACGGCATGTAGTTACAAAAAGGCTGTAATAACATACCTTATTTTTTAATATTATTACCTCACAAGAGTCCCAGCTGCTCCCGTCTGGAGCCAGTGAGACTACGGCATCCCCAATTGGGGTATGTTGTGAGGCTGAAGTTAGTGGGAAGGGGCAGGGATTGGGAAGATTAAGGTAGGAAAGTACCTGACTATTCACATCTAGTCACCAAACAGGGCTTAAGTCATTTCAAACAGCGCTTCAATTCTGAATGGTGGTCTTACACCAGGGCGAAACTGAGCGTACATTCCACTCTGGATCGTGCCGCAAACGTACCATATATTATTTTAAAGGATTAAATTGTGAAAATTCAAATCAATCAAATAAAATTTACTTGCGCATGTCGGGATTTAAAACCGCGACCTCCGGATCGCTAGTCGAGAGCCTTGTCCCTCGGCTTCGACACTGTTATTTATTTGTTAAAAAAAAAATGTTATACTAAAAGAGACAAAATATTATCATCCGTACAAAGAATTTTTATAAATACATTCGCAAGATTCATCAGCTCACCATTTGTGGCTATTAAAAAATACTTCGAATTCCTGGCGATTTCGTTATTTTAATTAGACAATGAACATTCTCATAGAGAAAGATTTTGTATTTCAATTCTCTTATGACATCTGTGATTTCGCGATTCTGTGTCTTTAGACATAATAATTTATACTAACTAGACATAAAATACCAAAAAAGGGAATCCGTTTTAAAAAATATATATTTCTTAGCAAGGAATTTTAGCCAGATGCGAACAGTCCTGAAATAGATCTAAATCTCGCTCTTCAGTATTTGTTAATGATCAGATTCAGTAATTTCGCAATAGGTAGGTACTAGATTATGAAGTAGAGTAGGCACGGCAGAGAAATTGTTAGAAAAGTATGCAAGGAGATGTTACAAAGAAAATAAAAACTAGTTGAGGCGGCTCAGGAATCGTGAAGTACAAATGAAAAACTCTAGCAAAAGCGACGCATTATTAGTGAAACTTTAAAAAAAAAATAAGTGAAAACTTATTTAACATCGTTGTGAATTGAAACTCGATGAAACGAAAAAGCGACACTAAAAAAAGTCAAACACATATGTACATCTATAGGATTTAACCTGCGATAGAATGAGATTGTATAATCGGTCTCATCTTTGTGCAGTGCTTCGTAGCCTATCGGTCTTCTCATTGTGCGGCGCTTCGTAGTCTCCTCATTCTTGTATAGGTACTTTAGTTTTCTGAAAATTTCACTTCTACCGCGTGTGAATTGCATCCTGTTTTTTCTTTGTAATGGGTGAAAGATCTCGTATATCAGAGTGTAACAATTGCAAATTCTTATTTGCCTTTTTGCTTATGACGGTAGTAGGTATTGAAGATTCCTGAGATTAATTGAGTAGGTAGGTACCTCTCCACTTAACCAATACGGGGGTCAAAATAAATAAGTTTTTTTCATACGAAATTAACCACACAGGAGGCTCTGAGGGAAACATGAAGATATATACCTGGGTGCGTTTTCTTTATTTACTAACTTACTCGTATAACAAATTTTACGTACCTGCTTCATAGTTAATCCGCTGCATTCTAAAAACTTAATATTCTTTCAACATGTAGGTTTCATTGTTTGAGTAAAATTCCCTCACCAAAATATGAACCTTGTTTTTTTATGATAAAGAACAGCTATGAATATATATATCTCTACACTATGTACCTATTATTGTAACATGTAACATTTATTTAATTTATTTATAGGCATTGCTACCTAAGTATATTAAATAATATTGAATAAAATAATCAAGTTATAAATATATACATTTATAAAGTTAGGAATTTACACATGTATTTTTTTCCGCATTGCTAATACTTTTTTTATGTGAATACCGCGCAAGAGACCTAACTGGTGTCAACCGCCTAGAGCCAGTGAAACTACGGCATCCCCAATTTGAGTATGTTGTGAGGCTGAAGGTAGTGGAGGAGATGGGGAAAAGGTGGGGTAGCCGGCAAATAGATAAATAGATCTAGTCCAAACAAATAAACACCCGTCGTCCCGTTCCCCTTCCGCCTCCCCTTTTTTCTCCCGTTCCCACTCCGTCACCTCCACCTTCCTTCTCCCCACTCCATTCCCCCCCCCCCTTCCCCCGTCCCGCGAACCCCCCTCCCGAGTCCCCCCCCCCCCTCCCCCCTCCCAGGTTCCCCTCCCCCTCCCTTGTTCCCCTCCCCCATCTCTCCCTCCCTCCCGCTATCCATAGCAATAACCGCTTCCTCGCGTGCCACCAATAGCAATTTTTTTATACAAATTTCATAATGCCAGAGCTCACCGGAAGTATTATAAAAACCTTGTCCTGACAATAACGAACAAACAAAAACAAAAACAATTTGGTGCAGTCGTTCTAAAGTTATACGCTTAGCAACACATTCAGCGATTCAGTTTTATATTATAGATTGTTAAAATGTTGTTAATTGATCTATTTGTAAGTAAATTATGATTTTAGATTTTCGCAGCCAAAAGTATTAGGTATAGTTTTATTTTATTTTTGGGGTGTTATGCAGTGTTGCGCTACCTCCTTCTTTAGCCAACATTTCGTACAACGTTACAGTATCGATAATTAGGCACATGTGTTTATTTGTATGAACATTTACTTTTAGTAATATTTTTCCTCATAGAAATGTGGTTTCCCAAGGCGGTGATGCATTACCTATTCAAAGTATTGCAATGATAAAACACTAAACTATCTAGATTTTAAAATCAAATATAAATATAGGTAGGTACAACTATCTACCCAAATTATTTTAGCAACTGAACAATAAATTGATTAAGATTTTAATTGTTTTTAAATGATGTATAACCAGCATTAATGTCATCGTGAACAGTATCTCCCAAAGATATTGAAATATAAGAGATGTGCTATCCGCTGTTTTTACTGGGTGGGACTGTGTTTCCTAACGGCGCGCATCGCCGATATTGTTAACTAATACTACTGCACACCTTAAAAAAATCAACTCAATGAACGAATTCTTTCCGTATTCAAATTATTCCCATTAGGTAGTAATCTTCCGACAATCGGGCGGACGTCATAGCATATATCTTTTATTTCAATATCTTTATCTCCCTACCTGTAAAGTACCTACTACTAGTATCTACCTACCTACTACCCATGGATATTAATTCTTTAGTCCGATGAAGGATAGATTCGATACCTAAACACTTTCCCATAGGAATCCAAGTAGGTACAAATGTTTCTCGGAAGTAAGTATTTTTGATGTCACTTTTAAAGGCTCCTATTGGTTGAGATATGAAACGGAAATTACGCAAGGTCAGCGCTCATTGGTCGCTTTCATTATGACCTCGCTTTTCAAGTATTGGTTGAGATTGTTTTGGTAAAGTTTCACTTCTACCGCGTGTAAACCGCGTTTTTTTTTAAATTTCAAATATGTTTGAAAATTAAAGCATGAAAAATGATTTTGAAAGCAGATGAAAGACTCTTTCGGGTTTTAATATTACAAATCGACTAATTAAAAATATTGAAATTTTGAACGCACACTTGAATATGGTTTTTAAAGTAGCTTTTTTTACATTAGCTCCACACGGGAGGCTCTGAGGAAAATAATTCCCTTCAGGGCCTATGTCATCTTTGGAGATGCTGTGTGGAGGATCTTTTTAGGAAAGGAAAGAGAGGAATTTCGAGGAAGGAAAAAGGTATTAGGGGTGGGTAGGAATCATGGGGGTCAGTGCGTCTAGGAGTGACGTACATATGAATCCATCGCTCCCACTGCGTGGCGGTGCAAAGCGATGTTCCGAGAGAGTAGGTACCTACGGTTGGCGAAGTCAAAGGGACTTTATCAATCATTCTCTCCCTATCCGGCCTGCCTTGCAATTGGTGGGCAGACGCAATCGTCGCCAAGACCCGAAAAAACCTCACCCCATGGACCCGGGCACCCCTGCTAAATCACCAAATTTAGCGAATCACAGTTTACAAAAAAAAAATACATATAATTAGAAAACAGGCAGCGTAAAAGCAATTGTAACTTTATTTAAAAAAAAATATTTATTATAAAATGGGACAATTCAACAACAAATTCAACACTGGCATCATAGTGAGGAAAATAAAAATTATGTTAACCACTCGAAAGTTTAACGACTGATAAGTTTGTTTTCACGATAATTTAACATTACTAGGCATATGTATGCCCGTTCAGGGGGGAGGATCTTCAAAATACCACGCTTGGTCACAATGAGCGGCGGGGGGCTCAGGTTTTTAGTCCACAGGGGGGGGGGGGGGGTTAAAATTTTCAAAATGTGAGTCACGTGGTATGGGTACATTCCTTAACTTATTAAATAGGTTTCGTCAGATAAGGTTATTGGCTATTTTTTTTCGATCACTTATAATGAATTTTCAATGGGTTTTATAAATTTCTTGAGTTGTCGTGGAATCGTTTTGTCAATCAGACAACTCTACGCTAAATCGTCTATTCTTCACCTCTTCAAATTCAAACTTCATATCCCTTTACTTTCTCAGTCCTCATTAACAAGCCGGTCTTCAACAAACCTAACACTCAACATCCCGCTAAAGCACACGACCCACGGACAAAGATCCTTTAACTACTATTCTATCAAACTATATAACAGCATGCCACCTTCTTTGAAACAATCTGCTGATTATTCACCAACAAATAAACTAAAAAAACAAATCACAGTCTGGATAAAAGCTAAAGGAACACTATTTTTCCAAAACCTATTTACTCCAAACCAAACATATAAATTAACTTCTTTTTTTTTTTTTTTTACAGTGAATACCGCACAAGAATCTCAACTGCTCCCGTCTGGAGCCAGTGAGACTATGGCATCCCCAATTGGGGTATGTTGTGAGGCTGAAGGTAGTGGGGAGGGGAAGGAGGTGGGGAAGAGGAAGGTTGGGAAGTACCTGGCTATTCAGATCTGGTCACCAAACACGGCTAAAGCCATTTTTAAGCAACGTTTCAATTCTGAATGATGGTCTTACACCAGGGCGATACTGATAGTATCTTCCACTCTGGAACATGCCGCAAATATACTATATATTATTTTAAATTAATTAATTGTGAAATAACACAAATTAATCAATAAAATTTATTTGCGCATGCCGGGTTCGAACCCGCAACCTACGGATTGTGAGTCAAGGGTCTTACCCACGGGACTACGGAGGTCTTAATAACCAATGTACAATAACCATTAAATAAAATAAATATAAAACTTTCTACTACAACACATTAATACTTGTCACACATAATCATAAATAAACACGTAAACACCTCAGCACAGGTTCTCCTAGTGAGGTGTTCACGAAACATACAATACCTATCCACAGTTTCACCTTCACAAACCTACCATACACCCAACATAATAAAATTGTAAAATATATTATGTAAAAATGTTTTCAAAATTTACCTATTATGTAAAAATGTTAATTAATAGGTAAATACTGTAATACATAGAAATAAATAAATAAAATAAATCAAAATTTGCACATCTTGACAAACATTTTACAAATGCTAACTGAAACATTTTATGATTATTTAATTTTTTTATGCGCGTGCAAATCGGAGCGTTCGATCTTTCTAACACTGTTTAAATCATAGTTATATCTCACCGTAATGCGAAATGAGATATCATGCCTTTTATGAATCCTGGTCTGGCTGGGAGAAATATCACCTAAAAAGGCTCCAAAGGTATTGTCTTACAGAAACTAAACACATACCTAGTTACCTATGGCGGTAGGCATAAGATTGTATGAAGTTATCTATGAATGTTCCTACCCACCCACACAAACAGGAAGATATTATATTTAATCGAAGAAGAAGATCATACGAATAGATTTAAATGAAAAATGAACAAAACACAGAAAAAACATTAAAGTGTGCAATTCACACCCGGGAGAAGTTAAACCTTCAGAAAACTAAATTTGACAAATGTGGGGGCTACGAAGCATCGCACAAAGAGGAAACCGATATGCTACGAAGCACTGCACAAAGAGAAGCCCGATTAGGTATAGATAGATACTATCTCATTCCTTCGCAGGCTAAATACTATGTATGTACGCGTTGGTCCCTTTATAGTGTCGCTATTTTTCGTTTCATCGAGTTTCAAATCACAACAGTTTTAACCAACTCAGCCATCGAGACGTGTATTTATTTTAATATATCGTATTAAAGGATATTACCTTCAAAAGTTATTTTTATTATAACCTTAAAGTTAGTAGAAGTGAAACCTTCAGAAAACTTAAGTAGACAAGAGTGGGAAGGCTACGAAACCCCGCACAAAGAGGAGACCGATTATTATACCTCATTCTCTGCAACCAAAATTTATAGTAGTATGCATTTGTCTTTTTTTAGTATCGCTTTTTTCGTTTCATCGAGTTTCAAATCACAACGATGCTAGAGAAGTTTTCACTTCTTAAACACCAATTAGGTACCTATGATATTCATTTTCATCCGATTTAAGTACCTTATCTAAAATTTGTTCAAAGTTACATATACCTATTTGCAAACATTTAGATTTTTTTTGTGAAAATTGCAAAGCTCCGAGGACTGTTAGCTGAACTGAAAATTGTTCAAATAATTTCAAATTATAGATAAATAAGTTTCACACGTGTTCCTATGAGTATAGGTAATGATTTGTTTATGAAATTAACTTTGACGTGTAAACAACGGTAATTAATAACTTAACAGAACCAAACATTGTGCTGATATCTGACGCGAAGAAAGTTCCGTTTTTATGTGCACTTGTGTGAAAATTTTGTTTAATGTAATAAAATAATAGATTCATTTTATGCACTCAGGCCTCAAGCCTATTTTGTCGGACGGTCAAAATATTTCGACTTAGTAATAAAATCCAAACTAATTGTGTATTTCTGGACGCATCCGAACGGAAATAGGCTTTCAAATTTTATAATGCGAAAAAAACATAATAATCTAAGAATTTTCGAAGGCAAACGTAAATAAGTATTAAAAATGGCTCACCTTACTGTTTTCTGACTAAAATTAATTGATAAAGAAAAAAATGAAAACGCACACAAATTTTATTATGTTTTCAAAATTCGTTTCTGAAAAAATAATTAATAAAAAATTATCAAAGTTTCATTTTTTTTTTCAAATTGCGGCAGAAAACTTTGGATTCGTAAAGGTGTACACGTTAATTATTTTGTGAAAATTTTTTATATTCAAGTATAAAGCGTAGTGTTTTCGCTTTCAGATACCGTTTGGATCATAATTCTAACCATTTTGATAAGGGAGATACAGCGATTTCTTTGAGACTTATATGATTTGTTTCGAAAACCGAACAAATTAGCCTGGGAGGTTAAGAAAATTTTGAAATACGAAAACGAAACTAATATACATAGATTCCGAAAATAATAAGTAGATAGGTACCTATGCAAGATATCTTTTGAATTTGATAACGTTTTAGGATAGGTGAATTGTTAACCCTATGTAATGATATGGGTACCTACATAATGTATGTTTAAGTAATATCTACAAAAGTACCTACCTATTTACCTGCAATATCGTAAGTACCTTTGTGGATAATGAGCAAAAGGATAAGTCAACGTAATAAAGGGATGTGTTGAATAAACTGAGCAAATATTATTAGACCCTTTAAAACTATTGAAATAATAAAAGTGTTTAGGAACAGCTCCAAGAACACTTTCTTCGTTCAAGTGGTAAATGAACCCTTGAAAACCCTACCAATAACGCTTGTTTTAAACCTCTCGTGTAATACCTATCTACCAGTGTATTTTTTTTTTACATTAGGTACACAGGAAGAGAAAAAAAATCCCTCAGGTCATCATTGGGGATGCTGTGTGGAGGTTCATTTTAGGTTTGAGGCGTGGGTAGGAATCTAGGACGGACTTATGAATCCATCATGGTACAATGCGATGGGTCGAGAGTCCGACATGGAGATATTATCTAGGCTCTGTCAACCAATCTCTATCGATCCAGCCCGTCATGCAGTATGAAGGAAAACGCATTGGCCGCCAAGACAAACTAGACAAACCTCACCCATGAACCCGGACACCCCTGCTATGTCACCAAACGTAGCCAACCACTTGGGATGATCCATGGTAGGGGTGTTGGTATACGGTGATCCGACAGTTGATTCGCCGACAATTGGCCTCGGAAATGATATTTACTACAAAATTATAATTTTTTGTGCATTATTTACCAATTTTAAACGTAAATAAATACTTTCATTTTTATTTTAACTTTATGAGTAAAACCTCAAATTGTAATATTTAATTAAATGAAGACAATATTAGCGAAACTCAATCGAAAATCTGGAAACAGAAAAATATATTGACACCTCTGAGCAAGGGGTCCTGGGTCCCAGAGTCCCAGAGGTGTCAATATCTTTTACTGATTTTTCTGTTTCCAGATTTTCGATTGAGTTTCGCTTATATTGTCTTCATTTAATTAAGTAAATAAATACCCTTAATAATAAGTTTGGTAGATATGAATACACACAGTACCTATATATATCTAATAGAGAAGCGGATTTTCCCTTGATGCATTTGAACAAAAGTAAAAAATATTTTCATTTTTAACTTTATGAGTAAAACCTCAAAATGTAATATTCAATTAAATGAAGACATTATTTGCGAAACTCAATCGAAAATCTGGACACAAAAAACCAGAAAAATATATTGGCACCTCTGGGACTCGTTAGTCAATAGATAAAATAGTCGCATATTAAAAATAAAATGGATATATAGGTACAGACACTATCTAGATAGCATATAAATCGGGTTTGAATCTTGCAATCATATGTAAAGATAGCGTACAATAATATGTGCGTTAAGAAAATGAAGATAATTTTGATTGTTCTTTGATAGTTGCCATGAAAGCTGAAGGTCCTGGGTTCGACTCCCAGAGGTGCCAATATCTTTTTTTTATTTTTCTGTGTCCAGATTTTCGATTGAGTTTCGTTAATATTGTCTTCATTTAAATAAATATAAAACTTATTTTATACTTTTGTAGGTAATTCGGCGGTACATCCTCTCTGCATATCCCTTCTTGGTTATATTTTGTGTTAATAGGTATGTCATATTTTCCCTGCACATTGCAGGTAGGTATATAAGAACGCCGGGGGGGGGGTCAATTGTCGGCGGATCAACTGTCATGGAACCTTGGTATAAATATTAAATACACTACCTACGTAATTTGTTTAGGTTAGTAAAGTACCTACTTACCACTATGACAATCGTAATAGATATTATATTTGAGTAGGCGGGACAGTCACCCGTCATTAGGTAAGTATAAGTAGGTACATAGTTACGTAGGTACCAGATTAAGAAATCGGAATAAACAATAGATAACAAAGCACAAGCTCTTATCACTTCATGTAAACAATAATAAGATAACAATATGTCTACCTCTTAATGTTATTGTGACACGTGACTCCCCTCCTCCATCCCCTTCTAAATCGAAAGTTCGAAAGTATTTAATTGGTAAAACATCGCTGGAAGAATTTCTTGAATAAACGACTTCCTTCGTAGTTAGTACCGATCCTTAGTTACGAATCTGGGGGTAAAACAATATACCTATGTTAAATATATTTTCTCTTGTGAACGACCGCCACGCGGGATGGAAACGTTGTTAGAAATTGCTTTAGCCGTGTTTGGGGCTCAGATCTAAATAGCCTGCAGGTATCTATTCAACCCGCCTTCCTCTGCCCCATCTCCTTCCCCTACCCACTTCCTCAAGCCGCACAACATACCCCAATTGGGGATGTCAGAATCACTGGCTTCAGAAGATTGGGACTGTTGTCAGGTATCTATTCATTTAAAAAAAAAAACAGAGTGTGCAGTTCAAACGCGGTAGAAGTGAAACCTTCAGAAAACTAAAGTTGGCCACCCGTGGGGGGCAGGCTACGAAGCAGCTGACGGCCGGCGTAGTCCAGCGGTAAGGCTCTTGACTCGCACACCGAAAGTCGCGGGATCGAATCCCGGCGTGGCAAATAAATTTTATTTCATTAATTTGTTAATTATTATTTTTAATTTATAAACTAACGTTTAGACAAGATTTTTATGCATAGCACAAAGGGTAACAATTATTATAAGCAATAATTATCAGCCTGAAACACTCATCAACATTGAAACTTGCCAGTTGGCGGCAAGTATCTTTTCTCGGAAGATTTTTCAATGTTGATGAGTGTTTCAGGCTGATAATTATTGCTTATAATAATTGTTACCCTTTGTGCTATGCATAAAAATCTTTTCTAAACGTTAGTTTATAAATTAAAAATAATAATTAATATTTGACAAGTTTAAGTATTTCCCCAATAAATGTAGTCATAATTTGTCTCGACGCCACCTAGCGAGGAATTTAACACTTACAATGTCTCTTTCGCAAAAATAAAGTTGGTTGTTTTCAGGTGGAAAAAATATAATAAGCAGTAATTGTTGAATGAAACACTAGTATATATTGAATTATTTGGCGGGTATTTGATAAGCCCCCATAGCTCAGTGGTCAAGAGCAGCTGACCGGCAATCAGAAGGACACGGGTTCAAGTCCCATTGGCGGCAAGTATCTTTTCTCGGAAGATTTTTCAATGTTGATGAGTGTTTCAGGCTGATAATTATTGCTTATAATAAATGATTAATTTGTGTTATTTCACAATTTATTCATTTAAAATAATAGGTATATAGTATCTATATTTGCGGCACGTTCCAGAGTAGAAGATAGGTACCTACTCTCAGTATCGCCCTGGTGTAAAACCACCATTCAGAATTGAAACGTTGCTTGAAATGGCATTAGCCGTGTTTGGTGACCAGATCTGAATAGCCAGGTACTTCCCCCACCTTCTCCTTCCCTATCTCTTTCACCTCCCCACTGCCTACAGCCTCACAACATACCCCAATTGGGGATGCCTTAGTCTCACTTCAGACGGGAGCAGTTGAGACTTTTGTGAGGTATTCATATAAAAAAGTACACAAAGAGGAGACCGAAACACTGATAGGCTACGAACACTGATAGGCTACGAAGCACCGCAAAAAGAGGTGACAGATTATACTACCCCATTCTCTCGCAGGCTCAATCCTATAGATATACCTACCTACGTGTTTATCACTTTTTAGTATCGCTATTATTCGTTTCATCGAGTTTCAAACCACAAAAGGGCTAAAGAAGTTTTCACTTCAATATACCTATACAAATCATCTTAACGCGCCATTTATCTCAGGGCCGGCCCTTCCAAGTGGCACAATGCAGTCCCGGATTTGTCAATAGACCGTATAGGCCGCGGCAATAAACAGCCCACAAGTGAGTGATTATCCTTCTAAGAAGGAGGAAGGGGCGGCGCAAATGAAGTGACATATATTTATGATAAGTAAAAATCCGTCACTGGCACTATGACAGCACTCAGAGCTTTGACAGGTACGTATAAATTCTAACACGCCTTATCGAAGCGATGAGAAACATCAATCAGGTAAGAAAATTCGTATATAAGGTAAAGAAATAGACATCTTACCCAATGCATGACAGTCCCTGGCTGGGCTCCCTCCTCATAAACGCCCATCTGCAGAATGTTCAGGAGTTGGTTTATCTCCCCCTTAACGTTATGCCGGTGCCGGTACGCCCATACATAGTACGGCTACCAGCTTAAACAATACTTAAACAATTATATTCATACAACAAACATGCTTTATCGACACTGCACTCAATAATGAGTTTAATTCACTGAGATTGTTTCCAAAACAACGTTAAAGTTTGTTGTGACTATCTTTCGTTTTGCACACAGTGCACAATTATAATTATTTCAATGCTGTCTGTATATAGGTATATATATAAATATAAATCACAACCAATCAACTGCAAAATAATATTATTATTATTACACTATTTTTTTTATCACAAACACAATTTAAATTGATTGTTTTTGGGGTTTGTTTCGTTCACAAATTTTCGTTTTTTTTTCGCGTAGAAAATCACAAGTTTATTTTGCGTCGTGTGTTGTTTTCGGTTGTGCGGACGAACTTTTTTTCAGGGTACTGTCGGCCCTTTCCATCTGACTCGGGAGTGTCGGGATGGTTCGCGCCCTAGTCCGTCTCACGCGGTCGCCGGTGCGAATGTGAGGCCATCTCCGGTGTGCGCATGTCCGCGTCGGGCGGGAGGCGGGAGGCGTGGTTGGCAGGCACCGCCCCTGCTGCGTCCCTCTCGCACCGCCACTGGGCGCAGTGCGAGGAGGTGGGAGGGGGATCGACCCTGGAGGAGATAGGGGAAGAAAGCTCGCAAGTTGCCGGGAGTCGCCGCGACTCGCCTCCACTCCGCGAGTTTTGCAGTTTAACGTGTTGGCGCGGGAATGTTACACGACAATGTGTCAATCAATTCATCCATCTAACTATACATCCCAATATGGTGCCTCATAAGTCGTACGATGACTTTTCCCTGATGTACCTAGGTACCTTCACCAATCAGAATCTTACAAGAAGAATATTGCCAACTTTTCTTTTTTTGAAGTGAAAACTTCTCTACCACCATTGTGATTTGAAACTCGATGAAACGAAAAAGCGACACTAAAAATAAACAAACACATACCACCTACCAGTGGCGGTCCGTGAGTTTTCAGTGAGCTACAATGAAAAATTGAAAAATACGACGTTACTGATGTTGTTGCAGCTGACAATGTTTTTTTTTCAAAATTTCATATTATGTATGAAGATCTTCAGGATTTTTTCAGAGTGTGGATGCGCCGCATCCACATACAGAAGGATCTTCATACAAACAGTTGAAATTTTGAAAAAAAAAAAATCATTTTCAGCTGCTACAACATCAATAACATCGTATTTTTCAATCTTAGCATTCTAGCTCACTGAAAACTCACTGACCGCTACTGACATAGGTCTCGCAAGTTAAGGCGATCCAATAGTTCAGGAAAAAATCGAAACCCGAATTCACGCCCTTTTATGGGAGGAGTTTAAAAATACTTGAGAAAAGGCTTTTGGAAAGGTTGGAAAAGGTATTTGAGAAATTTTTTTTACAGGTTGATTTCGAAAGGGCGAAAATCATTTTTTACCCATTGTTTATTGTAATAAAACAGAATTTTAAAATTGATTTCACGGAACAAAGCGACGTGGAGCCTAGCGTCCGTTTCCCGCTCCGTTCGGGGGCGAACTGATAAAAAAACGGGCGTGTCTAGATGTCCCTTCGGTGGACGGCACAGAGTTCAATTTGAAAATCCAAATTCGTCTACTGCCGGCCGTATTGTAAAATAACAAAGCGAAAATGCATATTATATTTTATTTTGTGAACTTCGGGCGTAAAAATATTTTTTTTTTGTGATTATTATAAAAGAAACTGAATTCGCTACATTAAACAATAAAACCATATCCGAAAAGGGGTTTATAAATAAGAGAGTTTGGACTAAAGGGTGTTTTTTACAGACTTTATATTTTTTTTTTTTAGGCTTATTAAAAGACTTATAAAAAAACTGACCGATATTTTTAAGGGCCTAGGTATGTTCTACACGCAGTATTTAATTCAAGCATTTATAATACTTCTAAGCGATCAAATTTTCAAAACAAAAACGTATGATTTTGTGCGATTTTGCATTATTTACTATGGCTTCATCTTCAACTAAATGGGCTTAATATTCAGGATTGAATTCAAGTGGGTATTCATAAATAAAGACGAGAGTAACCTAATAATTGTTAGCTTTTATGAATGCTTGCTATAAATAACAAAGTTCCTTTAATGATGAGTCTAATTCACGGAAATTACAGGAAATTATACCTAGATAATTGTTTTTCGGGGAATAATTATTATTCTGACCAGAAATATTTATTTTAGAAAGCACATTTGGCAAAGACTTATGAACTAAGTGAAAATCATACACATGTCTACTAATAACCTCCTTATCGAAATAATCTATCTACATCTACCTAATTTAGTTGATAGTCTGCGTCGTTTCTTCCCTGGTGTGCTGAATGTTGGTCGTTGAGTTGACGATGATAATCATATTAGTCATTCATGCTTAAAAAATGACCACCGTTTATTTATATTATGCATTGGATAACCAACAATATTAATATTATTAGATAACCAACACCTCTGCCCCAAGTGGTTCGCTACGTTTGGTGATTTAGCAGGGGTGCCCGGGTTCATGGGGTGAGGTTTGTCTAGGTCTTGGAGGTGGATGAATTTTTATCGAAAATGTCGGTAACTTGTCATCGCTCCCGAGCACGACTGCAGGCCGCTAACGAACAAATAACAGTTCACGTCAAATAAAGTACGAACCCTTAGTCGTCGTGAACTGTTGTTTGTTCGTTAGCGACCCGCAATCGTGCTTGGGAGCGATGACAAGTTACCGACATTTTCGATAAAACCTATATCGATCGACCATGCTAGGTACCCAGGACATACTGAACCCAAGATTCCTACCCACCCCTTAAACCCTTTTCCTTCCCAGAACTCTCCTCTCCTTCCGTTCCTTAAAAAAACCCTCCCACACAGCATCATAGGTGAGCATAAAGATAACATAGGCCCTGAGGGAAACTATGTTCCTCAGGGCCTCCTGTGTGGAGCTCATGTAAAAAAAAAATGCATAAAATAATAAACTCGCAGAATAAAATTTTACGATTTTGTCCGTGATTTGCAACGTCCCATTTTGTATTGGGACTCCATGATGTCATAATAAATATTACAACCTTTATAAACACTCTTTAAATCTACTAATAAAGATTCGAATTAAAAATAATGAAAACTATTTATTAATTCAAATTTAAAAACTAGTAATTATTTCACTTGCTGCATGTATGTTTACATCACATTACCAGCCGAATGAATAGTACACCCCGTAAGTGCAGTGTCACGGATGTTGCTTCTCGTCTACACCCGTTACAATAAGTGCGCGTAAGCACGATAGAGGCCCTTTTCGGGTAAGTGGGCGTCGCCTGAGATCTACACGGATACACCAATGCAACAATTCTAAGCTTTTTTATTGTTCCAAGTTCCAACTCCCATTGCTTTACCTATACCTACATCTCTCGGATTTGGTCTGCGAGAGAATGAGATAGACTAATCGGTCTCCTCTTTGTGCGGTGCTTCGCAGCCTTCCCACTCTTTTCTACTTTAGTTTTCTGAAAGTTTCACTTCTACCTCATGGGAAAAAGCGAACAATTTTGAAGTGAAAACTTTTTTAGCACCGTTGTGATTTGAAACTCGATGAAACGAAAAATAGCGACACTAAAAACAAACAAATAGATACTTCTCTAGGATTAAATCTGCTAGATAGTGCGAGTAAACGGTCTCATCTTTGTGCAGTAGGTAGGTAGAGTGGGGACGATTGAAACAGGTTATTATTGAAACATCTCAATTTACTCGAAAACCATAATACCTAAGAGTGTGATACAACACTCGAAATTCCGTCAGGTCTGTTGGGACGTTTCTACAAAAGCAACTAGCCGGCGAGTGACTCAATCGTGCATATAGGGAACATTATTGAATTTCGCACTAAAAAGTAAGTATTTAAGACATTTTTGTTTATCTTATAACTCATTTTACTCTCGCAGCTTGACGAAATGTTTTGTTACGTTCTATTCTTTATCTATTTTAGAGTTTTTATAATGCATTTGCGTGGCGTTAATTTCTATTTAGGTAAAAGGCTTCTTTTTTACTTTGAAGCAGAAAATGCAGCGTGGGGAAGTTTGAAACAACTTGTGTGGGGGGGATTGCAACGTTTCAATCATAACCATGTTTCAATCGTCCACAGTGAGAGAAAATTTAAAAGTTATAATGAAAAAAGGTCTGAAATTCAAATCATTAAGTCTTCCCACTAGATGTACTTCTGTGATCTTGAATGTGGATGATGAACTCAATCTCATGCGACCACATTCGACATCACAGACCCTCACGTGATTTTTGATTTTTTTACATTTATAACTAAAAAAATGTACGTTAATAGTACCTATACATTGTTTTATCAATTATGTAAGTACAAAAGTTAACAACAGAGAAAAAAATACACACATGAACAGTAGGTAATATTTAAATATTAGAAATTTATAGTTATAAGTTATAGGTTTAGGTTTAGGCCTCACTGGGCTAGCCTGTTTTGAGGCAGTCATTTGGTTAGTTATTTGTAATACCTACGAACATACCTGCACTTGTTTTAAAATATATTCACTCAATAGTTTGTTTGCTTTAATATTGTCGTATTTGGGTGAGTGCACCGGTAAAGGCTCTATCCTTTCTTAATTTTTTTTATCATTAACCTCAAAATCATTTGTGATGGGTAGGCCTACCTACTCTTGCAATTGCTTAAATTATGTATTTCTGACACGGTTTTGGTTCAATTTTTTTCCTGGTGCACTGGAATCCGACGAAAAAAATATGAAGAAAAAAATCCTTCACATTGATAAAAAAAAGTGCTTCGTAGTCTCCCCACTCTTGTCTACTTTTAAGTTAAGTTAAGTTAAGTTTTCTGTATGTTTCACTTCTACCGCATGTGAATTGCACATTCAGATTTTTCTTTTCTTTTAATAGATAGATACTATTTAATTGTTTAATGGATTTTAATGCCCCTTAACCGAATATTTAAAGTTTTGTTGTTCTAAAATATTGTGATATTTTGTATAATGATGTCACATCGCAAACCACAAATTCAATTAATTTCTATTTTTTCGACTTCTTAAAGTTGCTGAATTTTACACAGAATAAATGCTCTCAAGTCAGAGGTAAATTGAATATTATTATGATTGAAACAGTGTGATGGTTGAAACAAGCACTTTTGTATTAAAGCGAAAAACTTATTTTTAATGCCGTTCTATTCTGCTCCATGATGATATCGCAGTAAAATTATGTTGATTAAGCCAAATACTCATATTTAGTATAACTAAGAGCACTTAAATACAAATAATAAAAAATATATTTAAAGTTTTTTCATTTCAAAGACATTTACGTTCATAGTTTTTAAAATACTAGCGATATGTTTAATCAATATTATTCATGATCACATTGAGTACTGTTATAATAAAGAAAATGTTTAACATTGATTAAAATTATTCCAATTATTCCAAAGATATTTAGAGTTTCAATTATCCCCACATACTGTTTCAATCGTCCACACTATGGGGATAATTGAAACAGATTTCCCCATCGTCTTTAAATGGTTATTGTAGCTTACATGTACGAGTTGTGGCCATCCAATAAGTTTAATTTGGTAACTAGATAGATCATAGATCATCTAGTATAAACATCTTATCCATAAATATAAAAGAAATATTACTACACGTAGTTAAAGTAAAAGTGTTTCAACCATCCTCACTCTACCCTACTTCGCAACCTCTCCACTCTTGTCTACCTACTTTAGTTTTCTGAAAGTTTCACTTCTACTGCGTGGGAACTGCGCACAATTTTTAGGTGAAATTTTTTTTAGCACCGTTGTGATTTGAACTCGATGAAACGAAAAACAGCGACACTAAATAGAGACAAACACTTACATTTGTAGTATTTCGCATGCGAGAGAAATTGATAGACTAATCGATCTCCTCTTTGTGCGGTGCTTCGTAGCCTCCCCACTCTTGTCTACTTTAGTTTTCTGAAGATTACACTTCTACCGCGTGTGAACTGCAAACAATTTTTTTTATATGAGGATCAATGCTGTTGAGCATGCTCCATTAAAATACTAGTAGTACGGAATCAGTATCATTGCGTCTACGCATTAGAGATGGCGATAAGTCTGTTAATAAAGGATTGTCCATCAGACGGATCGCCCTTTTTGGAATCAAGTAGATTTGGGTTAATAGAATCAAGTTTGTGAATCGATAATAATATCTAAATGAAAAGTGTGATCGGGCGAGGCGAACGGAAGTTGAGAGGGATATATAAGTTAGTTAAGTTTTACTTCAGTCGTGTGGTCTAGGCACACTCATGTTTTTTGCTGTAGATATTATTTAAAATGTCTACGATCCATTCAAGCGCAGGTACATGGCTTTACAATGACCGTAAGCGAAAGATAATTTTAAGATTAAGATAATTAAGATAATTAATTCATCGCTCCTAAAATATATAATGCTTTGAGTACTGACATAAAGTCAAGTAATTCTAATTCTCTTTTTATAACACGTGTACAACATTGGATTTTCGAAAGTGGACGAGCGTACTTTAAAGAATTCCTGAGTTCTTAACACTACATTTTAATTATTAATTTTTGAATTTCAAAATTTTTATTTCCATTTCCATTTTTATTTCTATTTTTCTTTAAAATGTTGTTATTTTTTTTCTCTTAATTTTTTCACTAAATTTTATTTATTTTTTAATTTTAATTTTAATTTATTTACTTATATGTTTTAATTTATATATTTGTATAGAACACTTGAGTTCTTAACATTTAATCTTTATTATTAATTTCTGTATTTCAAAATTTGAATTTTCATTTTTATTTCTACTTTTCTTTATTTTTCACTTACTTTTAAATATTTCATAATTTTTAGTTAGTATATTTAATCATCTATTTTAATAAAATAGTATTTGTATTAATTTAAATAAATATTACGACTACCATAACACGGGCATGAGCCCAGTGTGGTAGCCAAAAAAAAAACAAATATCTGTAACTAATAAAAAATTTATAAAATTAAAAAATTTAAAAAAATTAATAAATAAGATTCATCCAAGAACCTTATGTGTGTAATTATTTTATTAAATTAATTATTGTATTGATTGATTAATTTCATTCAAATTAATCAATCAATACAATTATTTCATTATATAACTCGTTTAACCTATGTAATTAGCGTAATTATTTTACTTGTGTTATTTATTTCACTACGTCAAATAATTCATGTGATTCATAATTATAAATCATATAATTCCTTCGAACAACTTATTGCTTTTATTTGAGAAAATGAATTTAGTTTGTTTAGTAGGTATAGGTAGCTCATTTAATTAACACACCAAATTTAATTCAAATTGTAAACCTCACTTATCTCATTCATTTACCTACTTGACTTAATTTTAATTCCTATTTTATAAAAAATATTCAATTCCCTTAAAATTCTCAATTCTTTAATGGGTGACAATGGATGTGCATGGAGTAGGTACCTAAATCAAATAAGCATTGCTCTTTTTTACAGGTTTATTAAACCAAATTCAGCACCATAATTAACATTTTGAACAATGTTAGTTATCGGAAAGTGGGTAGCGAACACGACGCAATTCGCGAGCTGTTAGATCGACGGCAATCGGGAACAGAATGAATTCTCTTTAGGTCGGCACTTGTCGTTGGTAAACTTCGGAGGCAAAAACGGAATAACCAAAAGGAGGTGATCGCGTATCGAATTTGCTTCGTTGATTAATCACACTTTAATTACGTTTAAACATTGTATTTACGCAATT
Source organism: Limnephilus rhombicus (assembly GCA_929108145.2). Taxonomy (NCBI): domain Eukaryota; kingdom Metazoa; phylum Arthropoda; class Insecta; order Trichoptera; family Limnephilidae; genus Limnephilus; species Limnephilus rhombicus. The sequence goes on from OV815275.1 coordinate 11,995,052, forward strand.
TGTTCTAAATATTTTTATTTTCTAAATTAATGGTTTTACCATCCTTCTTGTAACTTTTTTAATCCTTCAAATCCATAATATAATACCTTGATTTATTTTAATCCATTCCATTCTTATTTAATGTCCTATTATAATTTTGTCTAATCTAATTAATTTAAAATTATTAAAATTAAAAAATAAACAGTAATTCTTTTAAAATTATCACTTTCTTCAATTCTATTTATTCCTATATTTAATATAATTATTTTATTTATTTTAAAGCCCCGATCTGCCTGTTCATTTTGATATTTCTTGTTCTCATTATTAGTTTATTTATCTCAATCTATTATTAAAAAATCGCATTTAGGTATTGTATATGAATATCAATTTACATACAACCTAACCCAAATAAAATAAAATTATAAAATCATGTTAAATCTAACCTAGGTACTATAATTACTATTTCAATATCTATTTTACTTCATTTGTAATAGTAAAATACTCTTTATATATTTTTGAATGTAGCTATTACTTTGTGGTTATCCATTATAGAAAAATGAAACAATTTAACTTTGTATAAACCACTTATATGATGTGCAAATCCGACCGGTTTCTGAACAAACGTTCCTTCGTCAGGATGGATTTGTTCCCCTACCCACACAGTCTACACTAATACCTACCCACCCACTCTACACTAATACCTACCCACCCAATCTACATTATTAACTAACAACGGCTCCACCCCTACCACAATAAAACATTGTTCTAAACTGTCAAATTAGTATAAGCTTTCCCTGACGAAGGAACGTTTGTTCCGAAACCGGTCGGATTTGCACATCATATAAGTGGTTTATACAAAGTTATATTGTTTCATTTTTCTACTCTTTATATGATTAATTCACACTTCCTTTTACTGTTCTTTTTGTAAATAATGTATTTAACCTTAGAATTTCTATATTTAAGGGTCGGGTATCAAACCGCGCTGACACTGCAGTTAGGTATTTCTTGTACTTGTAGACAAACACGGCCGCAGCCGGCCGCCTGCGTTTGACTAGAGGAGATGTGGGTATACTAGACACTACGGACTTAGGAAATAAAAATACACTTGCCTTATAAAATTTAGTTCCTACTATAATAATGGATACAGAATCATATGGTGGAATAGCGTGGATAGCTCATAGAGACATTTGCGCCTGGGTCAAACTGCCCATTCACTGCAGTTAGGTATTTTTGGTAGTTGCAAACAAGCTCGGCCGCCGCGATCTACTGTGTATTTCGGTTAGATTCAGGCACGGCTGCTCAGCATTTTGATAAAATACGAAATAAAAATACACTTGCTTTGTATAATTTTAATTTATTTCTAACATAATTGATACAGCTTGACAGACTATAAATCATATTATGCAAGGGCAAGGATACATAGACTTTTTTTAGTCCCTGGACCTTTACAGACGTCTTAGTTTTTGACTCAATGTGACATGGAATCTAATGGTGTTTTGATGTGGAAAAAATTTCTGGTTCATATATGGTTTGTATAATGTTATTAATTTTTTTATAATTTTACCAGAAAATAATGGGTGTGAATAAGTTACGACAACCAGTTTTTACTCTGTGCCTTAGAAATTAAAAAACAGGTAGTTTTGTTTTTGAAAGTTTATTTATATGCATACAGTTTTTTTTTAATACGTAGTAAGAAAGAATATATTTTACAATTTATCTTTGATATACATAAAGTAGAACGAAGCACATTTAGAAAAAGACAGTCAAAAATATAAAGAAGTTCAGACAAATTTTTATAAAACAACTAAATGTTTTATTTTTATTTTTATGTACCTTACAAAGTCCCAACTGTTATCAATCGCCTGGGGCCAGTGATTGGGGTATGTTGTGAGGCTAGATAAGGTGGGAGGGGAATAATATAGGGGAAGTACCTGGCTATTTAGATTTGGTCACCACACACGGCTAAAGCCATTTCAAGCAACGTTTCAATTCTGAATAGTGGTCTTACACCAGGGCGATACATAAAGTATCTTCCACTCTGTTTTTTTATAGAAGGCTATTGAAAAGTTTTTTTTTCTTTGTATAAAACACGCTGTAACTCGTGTTGTGCGTGTTACAGGTAAAATTGCAAATGTTATATGTAAGTTCAAAATAAATTAATTATTACCCACAATTATTATAGTTATTTCACAGCATTATCCAAAAATAACAAAGTTACTATTACATACTTGTTTACTATTATATAATTTTACAATTGAAAAATGTCCTCCACAACACAGGTGAATTCCTAGCGTGGAGGACATTAGACTATACATTTGTAATGTAAACTTATTAATAAAAAAATACAAAACAATACAGAGTGATAAGTGTTAGCCCCTCATTTATTCACAAGACTGTCATTTTGTAATGACATCATCCTTTCTCCCGGTCTATTATCGATAATTCATACAGCGCCCTTGAGCTGATTTTTCACAAAAACGGCGCTATATAAATCATCCAAATATTATTTATTAATTCTAAACATTCACAAAAAGTGTGGTAGATCATTCATTATAGCAAAAAGTTTATATGGAAGGCCATTACTCAGGCCGCTTATGTTTATTTAAAAAACTTACATGTTAACTGATAGTTTCTGTTATAACGACGTCATTTATATTGCTTCTGCTGCTTTTCTAAAAAAACATATAAAATAAATTTATTTGTAATAATACGACCCAGAATTTACCCAACATCGAAATTCATTCGATTTATCAATGGATCTGACAGTCGTTGTTTTCAATAAAACTTAGTGACAATTTGAACGGAATCGGTAGAGAACTCAAAATGGTCGTCGAAATTATGCATTTTGAAATTAAATTTTGTTAAATTAAATTTTGATATTAAGTTCGTTGAACCCCAAACTCCTTTAACCTGATTTTGAACCAAATCGTCAAAGTACTTAAGATATTCAAGATGGATGCCGAAATTTTGCATTTTGACATTAGATCCGAGTTCAGTGCACGTCCAAACGCCCTAATCCTGATTTTGAACCAAATCGGTAGATAACTAAAGAAATTCAATATGGATGCCGAAATGTTGCATTTTGACATTAGATCCGATTTCAGTGCATTTCCAAACGCCCGAATGCTGATATTGAACCAAATCGGTAGATAACTAGAGAAATTCAAGATGGATGCCGAAATGTTGCATTTTGACATTAGATCCGAGTTCAGTGCACGTCCAAACGCCCTAATCCTGATTTTGAATCAAAAAGGTAGATAACTAGAGAAATTCAAGATGGATGCCGAAATGTTGCATTTGGACATTAGATCCGAGTTCAGTGCTCGCCAATACTCCCTAATACTGATTTTGAACCAGATCGGTAGAGAACACGAGAAATTCAAGATGGATGCCGAAATTTTGCATTTTGACATTAGATCCGAGTTCAGTGCACTTCTAAACGCCCGAATTCTGATATTGAACCAAATCGGTAGATAACTACAGATAAATTCAAGATGGATGCCGAAATTTTTAGATGTCAAAAAGCAAAATGACTTCAGTCTACCTTCAAACTACCCTTGATAGAAATCAGTAAAAAAATTAAATTTTGACTTTATTACCTTATTCTCCTATTCTTCCAGTGGGAGGGTCTATTTTTTATGGCACGGTAAGCAAGAATTCCTTTATTTTTACCCATTTTGAAGGTACCTGAAGTTTAAAAAAAAAATAATAATAAAATATGTAAAACTGTAAATCAAGTTAAAAATAATTTATTAGATAATAATAAATATATTTTATTTCTACTTACCCGGTTACTGTAACACCTATCTCCTCAATGATTCCTTCAAAAATCGAATAAACAGCGAACAAAATTGCTGCGAAAAAAATATGCGTGCTGTCGCCTTGACCGCTATCTCCCAACTGAATGAATTCTGTGAAATTCAACCGTTATATAAGACATCGCGCGGCGTAATATTTTGCCATACATTTTTGTATGGCGGAGAATAGTTGAAAAATTCAGAAAGTTTAGGCGAATTACAATAAAAATCTAGATACACTGAAGAGCTTTTAATTTAATAGCTTGATTTAACATAATGTTTACTCTGAGATTACGGAAGGATTTTTGGTAAAAATGTTTACAACAGGTTCAGGAGAGATAATCGCGAAGGCCTTTTTCAACGTTTTAACTAAAGTTGCAGTATGTATAACTTATAGAATTTGTAAGATTACAGTAAAAAAAATTTAATCACTAGTAACTTTACACATTTTTCTAACTACCTGTATATAATTTTCTAGTATTGCTGCTACGAGACGCGGATGCTACTGCTAATGCGGAGTGATGTTTTCCAAACCCGACCCTTAAGATGAAGCCATAGTAAATAATGCAAAATCATACAAAATCATATGTTTTTGTTTTGAAAATTTGATCGCTTAGAAGTATTGTAGATGCTTCAATTAAATACTGCGTGTAGAACATACCTTGGCCCTTAAAAATATCGGTCATTTTTTTTATAAGTCTTTTAATAAGCCTATAAAAAAATTAAGTATAAGGTCTAAAAAACACACTTTCAATTCCAAACTCTCCTATTTATAAACCCCTTTTCGGTTATGGTTTTATTATATAATGTGGCAAATTCAGTTAATTTTATAATGATCGCAAAAAAAGTTGATATTTACACCCAATCTTCCCAAAATAAAATAAAATATGCATTTTCGCGTTGTTATTTTACAATACGGCCGCTAGTCGACAAATTCGGTTTTTCAAAGTGAACCCTATGGCGTCCACCGAAGAACCACGAAGGCTCAAATCAAAACAGGACTTATGTATTTGCGCTCAGTCAACTCTGCAATCTTCTTAGCTCTAATGTTACGCAATTTGCGGAGGCACTTAATTTAAGGTGTTGCGGACAGCGACACTAAACTTGGCGCATGCCAACATTACTGATGCATTCCGAGTGATTTTATAGAATTTGCGTCTTGACTGGGGTATAATGAAAATAAAAGCGACCACTAAATAAATAAATAAATTTTCTTTGACCATTTTTAGTCATCTTGAAATCCGCACAAAATTTTACTTCCGATGTTTTCAATATTTTTAACAATTTTGACATTCAAATTATTTTTCAAGTTAAATTTTTTTATGAAAATAAATGACTGAAGTCAGCGAAGTCCCCTTGTGAATCAAATGAATGAGTCAAGAGTCGAAATAACAAAATATTACGACTACTACAAGTGTTTAACATCTGTCAGGCAAAGTTGTGTTGCAAACCTTCATCTCAGAAATAGAAACAAAGAGAGTTAGTGGCATCGAAGTGACACCTACTACCAATCTGCGCGGACTATCAAAGCGGAGGAGTTATCCACTCAGGTATTAGCACATAAAAAAAAACTACTTTAAATGGTGTCTACAACCGGAGTAGACCGTACAAAACAAATACAGTTCCTATCTAGATTCTATTGAATTTACTTATTCTAATGCAGATAACCTGAACTCATTTTGGGAAGCGGGTATGGGGAGCGCAGCGTCGGGAACCATTAATTGGATAACCAACACCTCTGCCATGGGTCACCCCAAGTGGAAAGCTACGACTGGTGACTCAGGATGGCCCGGTGGGGTGAAGTTTGTCCAGTTCTTGATGCGCCTGCCCACCACTTGCCTTGCGTGCCGGATTAGGAGTACCTATGCCTGGTTGAGGTAGAACCTTCAACCTCTCCAGCCGGACTCCCTTGACTCATTGGGGGGATGGATTCAAACGTATCTCACTCCTGGACACATGAATCCAAAATTCCTATTCACCTCTTATTCCCTTTTCCTTCCCAGAACCTCCACTCCGTAATTTCACCCGCGAGGCCGTCTTAGGCCGGAAAGGTGTCTATTAGAGATGGGTAAGTTCTGCATTTTTCCGAAGGCCTCCGAGACGTGCTTCCTTTTAAAAGTATTTGAGTTCTTGGAGCAGGTCCCGGGAGCCACTCCCGACTCGCGAATTAAATCTCGTACGCGCAAAAGAATTCGAACGCGCAACCTGCTTCTGACTCGCAAATGGCTCGAACCAAGACGCTCAGGTTCCACCCTAGCCGGACCTCGCAGCCAGAGCTCGCAAAAGAACTCGAACGCCCGCTCCCAAATGGCTCGAATCGAGACGCTCGAGTTCCACGAAGTGAATAATTTTATCCACGAAGTGGATAAAATGAGCGTGAAATAAAGTGAGCGTGTTTGCCACCAAAAGCTGACAGAGTGCTTTGTAATGGACACCGAGTCAATCTGCCGAGTTTCAGCTTGATCGGATTTCGGAAAGTGGATAAATCTTCACTTTCAAAAACAAAGTGAAATTCAAATGGATGTACCTATTTAAAAATTAACTCTACAATTCTTTTTAATGTGCAGACCCACCTATAGATACCTAAAAAGACGCATAATTGGCGAATATCGCACATTATTCCCAATTCCTCAATAATCTCGGAGCCTGTGGTTATGGAACTATGCCACCCTAATTAAACAATGTGCAACTACATATCACTCCTTTGAAAAGTAATGAAAAAAAGCTAGTGAAAGACCACCAATCAGAATCGAAACTTTGCTTGAAATGGCTTTAGCCCTCCTTGATGACCATGCCTGAATAGCCAGGTACTTCCCCATCTTGCACTTCCTTTTCTCCTTTCCTTCCCCATACCATACAGCCACACAAAGTACCCAACTGAGGAAGCCATAGTTTCACTGGCTCTGGTTAGCATGGAGCGGTTGGGACTTTTGTGCGGTTTTCATTTTAAAAAATAAAAAACTTTCCATACGCTCTGTTGATTCTGCAAACCAGGGATTCCTGAGCATGTTTGGAGTAAAAAATGTAGATGTCTTTTTGCTGTCTGATGACAATTTTTTAAATTAAAAACATAAAAAATATTTTTCCATCACACGCGCGCAGCATCTGACTAGTTAAAAGAGTAGCGCGTTTATAGCCTAGCGCCTAGCGGACACTTGATAAGCGTTGCGTCTCGTTCTAATAGCATATTGCCACACGAAACAGCGCTCAAACACATCATGACGGGATATATCACAAAGCAATGGGAATAATAGCGCGGTGTAATTGAAAAACATATTTTTTGTTTTTAAATAGAAAAAAAATACCATCAGGCACCAAAATGACAACTACATTTTTTTACTCCAAATATGCTCAGGAATGGCTAGGTAAAATTCCTCGGGTACGTCCTGTCACATCCTGTATGTAGTTGGATGTAAAATGAATGTTCAAAGAAAATAAATTTTCCATTTTACGGGCCCAAAAGGCACAGTCTATTCCTCCCGAGACAAAGCCGAGACTTTTGCCGACAGCCTCGAAGAACAATTCTCCCCGACCACGACCTACGACAACCCTCAATTCGTTGCTACCGTAGAAGCAAAAGCCTCATCCCTCATGAGTGAAACCCCCATCGACGACCAAATCCCCTTCACAACCCCTCAGGAAATCACTAAAATCATAAAAACTCTCAACACTAAAAAGTCCCCAGGACCCGACTCCATCTCAAATAAAATTCTAAAATGCCTCCCCTCAAAAGGCATCTGCTCCCTCACAGCCATCAGCAGCGCGTTCTTCAGACTCCGAATTTTCCCACAAGACTACAAAATTGCCGACGTCATTCTCATCCCCAAACCCGGTAAAGACCCCCTTCAGGCCCAAAACCACCGGCCAATCAGCCTACTTCCCTGCACAGGTAAAATCCTAGAAAAACTTATCCTCGCCAGACTCAAAAAAATAGTAGACGACCTCCAACTCATCCCCGACTTCCAACACGGCTTTCGATCGGGCCACTCTACACTTCACCAACTTTTGCGGGTGGTTGAAGAAATTACAAACGCCTTCAACTACAACCAATGCACAGTAGTCCTCTCCCTAGACGTCCAGAAAGCTTTTGACAAAGTCTGGCACTATGGACTCATTTATAAAATGTTCCTCCTAGGGATCCCCCTCCTAATGATCCAACTCATAGGACACTTCCTCAAAGATCGTAAATTCAGAATTAAACTCAACGGAATTTTTTCAACCATCAGACCACTCACAGCAGGAGTCCCTCAGGGATCCATTCTCTCACCAGCCCTCTTCAATATCTACCTAAGCGATATCCCCCGTCCCAGCACCCAAAACCATCGCACAAAAATAGGCAAATTCGCAGACGACACCGAAATCATGTCAACCTCAGTGAGCCCAAAAACCGCCACCCGTAGAGTTCAATCCCACGCCACAAAATGTGAAGTCTTCTTCAAAGAATGGCGCATAAGCATAAACCCCTCCAAAAGCGCAGCCTGCGTCTTTTCAAGAAAAAAGAATCATCCGAAGGCCTCCCAACATCCGTCTCCCATTCCCGAGAAAACGTCCCCTGGGTAAAACACATTCAATACCTCGGCGTCACCCTAGACAGTAGACTCACCTGGAAAAAACACATTAGCGAAACTCTAGCCGCAGCATCAAAAACTTTTGGAGCCCTTTACCCAATGCTATGCAAAAGAAACAAACATCTATCAGTTAAAAATAAACTCCTCATCTACAAAACAACAATAAGACCCAAACTCACTTACGCAGGCCCCATCTAGGCAAACGCCGCAGATTGCCATATGAAAAAACTCCAAATCTTCCAAAACAAAGTAATTCGTACAGCCCTGGGCGCTCCCAAGTGGTTGAGAGTGTCCCAACTCCACAAGGACTCAGAAGTCCCGTTACTAAAAAACCACATCGTAAGTCTCGCGGAATCTTTCTATGCGGGAATTCCCACCCATGTAAACCCGTCTATCAACTGCCTCACCCGATACGACGTAAATGAAATCTCCAAGCACAAAAAACCCAAGCAAATCCTCCGTAAAAATCCTCCCCCCCTATTGAAGCCATGTCTCCCCCTTGCAAATAATTTTTAACAAACACCTAATTTCCACTTTTTTCTACAAACATAATTTTTAATTATAACTTCATGATGAAAGAGAAAGGGGCCTTTTTGGCCCGGAGCTCTGTATGCCAGTATATCAAAAGTCAAAAGTCAATTTTCCATTTTTAACATATATTATTTATTACAAAAAACTTCCAACAAAAATTCATTACAAAAGGGACTCCGAAAGAAATATTAGTTACGGCACACAAACCGGAGCAAACTTCAATCAAAAACATAACTTTTTCCAAAGTACATAATATTATATAAAATAGAAAATAACAGATTTGACAATTTATTGAAAATATTTCTATTCGTACATCAGTAACCGAGTTAAGAGCACTTTCAGGGAAATGTAAAGCGGGGTCTCCTCCGACCATGAACATGAACATTTGCTTACACATTTGCTGGAACATTACTATAAACAGTGACCGGACCGTAAAAGTCATTAAAAGTGATGAAAAAAATTGGTTAAATAGGTTACGTTAAATTAGGTTAAGGGATATTTATCAATTATTTTTTTTCATAGTTTTTAATGACTTTTCAAAGTTTACCTGATTCTGAGTTGGCATGGAACCTCTATAAACATTGGCAATGGGGGCGTGGCCTTGCACACTCTTGTTTGTGTCTGCAGTAAGGCCCGTCCCCATTGCCAATGTTTATAATAATGTTCAAATAAATGTGTAAGCAAATGTTCATGTTCATGGTCGGAGGAGACCGCGCTTAAGGATTGCATAAATACTAATTTTACTTCTTTCCTGAATGATAACAGATCTTATATACATTATAGTTACAAGCAGAACTACATATTTACGACGGGTTGTTTCACAGAATTTGAACAATTCAACCAACTTCGAAGTTATTTTTCAGGTTCTGTGAAAGTTCTGATATTATATCAGTTCTGTGAAGTAACTGGCCCATAATGATCGAATAACAGAACTTTAAAATTTGATGAATCGTTCAAATTCTGTGAAACAACCCGTCTTTAATATTGTTGAAATTATTAACTTTGTAAAACAATTTTCATAAAATTTTTGCATTATTCAAATTTAACTGCCTACTAAAATGTTGATGTTAAATTCAAAGTGCATTAATAATCAATAAATTAATTCATTAAAGGGTAAAGTAAAAAAAATAATTTTCATTGAAGCAGATACTTTGTGATGATACAGATATATTTTCACAAAACGGGGCTATACAAATTATCAATTATTATTATTTAAAATAATTCAATAACTTTGTAAATATCATTTACATTTTTTACACATATTGCTAACCAGGTGTGGCTAGCACCGTAGCTTTAGATCAGTGGTGCCCAACCAAACCAACCAGGGACAAAAAAAATATTACTTAGCTAGGGGGCCACTCGGGGGAGAGAAGGGGTGAGGGGGCTGTCATCATGAAATTCAGGTAAATGGCGGATATTACAGTTATTTTTTTTCCAGTAATTCGGTATCCAAAATTGCTATTATTATGAAACCGTAATCTTCAAAGCTAGAAGGCATAAACTGACCATACACGTGTGTCCTTTGCACTCACCCTCCACTTATTAAAATCAGATCAGTTGCATTCGATTTTCCGAGAAATGAGCGGAAAAAAATATATTGGTTGGAATTGATTGCAAAATTAATAAATTCCAATTGGGACCATGCACCTGGCACTTTTCAAGCAATAAATCAAAACCCCCATCAAGAGTCCCAGGTCTAATAGAAAGAAAGTTCTAATTTCACAAAATATAATATAAATGTGATAAATTTACGAGAACGATTTTTTCTTTTTTTGTGTAAATACAAAATCCAAAACATTGAAAGCTGAAACATTCATTTTGGGCCGCAAGTTGCCTTCTTTAGATACTAAAGTTATTCCCTTTTGATAAACAGCTATCACTTCCCACTCTATCTATTTCCTCTTATTTTCTCCTGTCTGTTATTTTTAACCCACTATAAAAGCATCTGTATTCTTGTCTGTAACACATGTGTTAAATTTATCAGAATATTATACTGCCCTGTTGAAGCTATGCGAAACTTGGTCGGCAATAGGTATATAAAATAAAAATTATTTTTACAAAATTATTCACTTATTTTAACCCCTCCGAATTTTCGAGAATATTCGCTTTTGGTGTCTCTAACAGTATGACATTTTACAAAAACTTTTTGTTATTACCGCTTCACAATTAAAGCTCTATAAATGAAACATTTCTGAACGTAGTCGAATAGTAAAAACTGTTTTAGAAAGGTTACAAAATAGGCTTTCAAATTATTATATTTCAAATAAATATTAGCATTTGTAAATATTAAAATTTAGAACGCAAATATTAAAAATACGTAAAAATGACTCATGTGATGTTTTTATGTGAAAACGGTACTAAAATCACAGAAATCACAGATTATGTAAACAACAATACTTATTATATTGTATATATGTGTAATAAACACTTTTATCACCTCACTTTTTTATCATTTCATATAAAAATTTTAAATGTGGAGTGCGGTGGAGCAAATTTGCGCGGGTAAATATTTTTGTCAACTACACGACTGACAGCTGATTCCTGTTATGTATTTCCATAGACAACTTGATAGGGATGTGCAGCTTGATCTACTATCGACCTTTTACTTTTTGTTTTAGGGATGTAACTAAAACAATAACGGAGTTAGAACGATTCATATGGAAACACACGCGCTGACGTATAAACACGCTTATTGTACTTGACTGCTGTCCTATTTTTAACGCTTACATCTACTTACGTTGCGGAGGGGTTAAATTAAAATAATTCACAAACTTCGCATTTATAGATGGCGCTAAGTTAAATATATTAATTTAAAAAAACGCTTCTTGCAAGTTATGTGGCGGGTGTACATAAGGAAATTAAATATACATAAATAGTTTAGTCCATATAAAACTCAATTCTCTTAAGATACATATAAAATACAATATTTTATTGTATAAACAACATGATACAATAAAATATATTGCATTTTTATAAATTTCTTGAAATAATTGAGTTTTATATGGACAAAAACCATTTATTCATATTCCGTATATATACACCCTCCAAAAAACATTAAATTCATTTTAATATTTTAAAGCTACAAAAAAGTTTTTTTTTTCTAAAGTATTCAAATTAGCGCCATCTATGAACGCGAAGTTTATGAATTATTGTTATGGTTGAATTAATCAATTTTTTTATTTTATTTTAGGTATATACTTATTAAGAATGTAATAAGCACTAATAAAAACCAATTTAGTTCAGCACAAAGTATTTGACTCCTCAGTTAGCAATATTACAATAATTAACATAAAATAACAATATTATTATAATAAATATTTTTTGGTACTTTCTTCAGAAAAATAACAGAACAATTTCACTAACTTATCATTAATTTACTAAGTGTCTTTTATAACAACCTTAGTTTGGGTCTGTGAATTCAGCCGGATTGTTGTTAATATAACTATTTCTACGTTCAATACATGTCATGTGAATTTGTGAACGGTAGATACATAAATTACCCTAACTCAAAACGTAACATTTATTTCAGATGTGTTATATTTTACAAGCAAATGATTTTAAAGTACACATATCAGCTCGTCATCGCATCGGCACCGCCTCGCCACTTCGACTCGCTGTCAATGCAACGCAGGCACGTCGTTGGAGCGAGGCTGGGCGACAGCTTGTTGAACTTATACCGTCACCTTAGGGATGACATCGTTGGTGACTATGAATTTTTTTTTTTAAAAGAAAGACAAACATTCCCGGTTTACGAATAACCCGACAATACTACTACCACCACAGTAAGCTGAAAATGTTGCTTGAGTCGTGATGGAGAACTAAGCCAGCCGAGGAATCGAACACGGAACACCTGGGTGGGACCCAAATGCGATGCCCACTCAACCACTGAACGGTCACCAATTGACCACGCACTGCATGCCGCTCACCCACTAGCTTATCTCGAAACGAGGCGATGCCGTTACAACGCTGATTAGTGTGCATTGCAGAATGGAGTTTTATACAAAGAATTCTGAACGCCTCGAGGAGTGGCGATGCTGATCGGGTGCTGGGATGGTACAAGAGCGATAACCTTTAGAGGGCATGTTTGAATGTATTTCTGCTTGGAATGCAGTTCCCTCTAATCTCGCACTCCTCTAACACAGTACAAGCAAGAATCTAATTGTGATTTTACTGTACAAGCTCGATCTTTCATATTCATATTAAAAAAATATATGAATATGTACTTAATTAAAAGACTGCATTAAAGGCAGTCTTGGACTTTTGTAAACATTGGTTAGAGTTCAGGTTTTTTAATTGTTATTATTTATGTAGACATTACAAGAAAAAAATAAATTAAATTAAATACATTTGTACTCTTTAATATAATTATTATAAGCCTATTTGCAGGAGTTAGGAAATCGGAGAAAATTTCATTAAATGGGGAAAAAAATTAATCAATGAAAGAAAAAAAGTATTAAGCGAGGCTAATTAATAAAAGTATATTTAAATTCAGTAAATGAAGCGAAATATCTCGGAGTGGTCTTTGATGAACGATTGAAATTGAAAAAAACATGTAATATGTATTGTGAATAAGTCGAAAGAATCCGGAAATGTGTGTACATTACTCTCTCACTAGGCCGCCATCCCCATAAACCAGACAAATGTCCAATTAGTGAAAGCTGCGGATTATAGCATATAAACACAAAACAGGCAAAAAATTCAAATTCCATAACAGTTGATCCCTTGACAATTGGCCCCACGGCATACTTATATACAATGTGCAGCAGTTTAGAGAAAATACGGTTTACCTACTAACACAAAATATAACAAAGTTATATAACTAACTCGAAGGGGTGTGCAGAGAGGATGTACCGCCAAATAACAAAACTATAAAACAAATTTTCAATCAAATGAATCAAGAATAAAATCACTTATCTATACACACTGTTCATACCAGTGTTTAAGTAAAAAAAATCGACACTGGAAATAAATTTGTTTGATATCCATACCAACTTATTATTAAAGGAATTTTTGAAGTCGATTTTAAGTTTGAAATCGGTAAATAATGCACAAAAAATAATAATTTTATATTATTTCTAATTTCGAGGGGCCAACTGTAGGGGGATTTATTAATGAAACGGCGGATTTATAGTAGTTGTTGGATAAAGAGCGGACTGAGAGACTACTGTAATAATAAAGATATCTTTTTTTAAAAGAGTGGTACTGTAATATTAAAGCTGCCCTCCACATCCTCAACCAAAACATTCTTCACAACTTTCAAAGTACCAAAAGAAGAAGAATGTACAAAAAAAAAACTTAATTATTAAACAAATCTGCAATGATTTTTTTAAAATTAATTTAATAATAAGTTCCCAATATAACTAAGTACTAAATAATACAAAATGACTCATTCTAAAAAAGGTTCCCCAACACCCGACTTTCTGTTGATTAAATTGACAATTAAAAATACAAAAAGCTCACTATTTATTTGTGATAAATTACTTACTCTGTTATGACATGTGTACATATATTATCTATTCATTATCGAAATATTATTGCATATCGAAATATTACCAAAAGCGAATGACCATTATTGCCCTCTTAATCAAAGTAGGCCAAAAACCATGCTCTTATAGAGCCTTGTACTTAATAATAATAGGTACTCTTTTTAAAAACCTAACAAACCTATTTGAAAACCTACATCACTCTAATATATGAACATGTTAAATTAATGATTTATGAATTAAAGTACTAGAACATTTTGATGTCAAAAGTCACACCGTTAGGTACCGCGCGTTTTCATCCTGCGACAAAATATACCTGACACAATATACTCTGACAAAATATCCCTTGACATAATATCCCAAGGACAAAATATCCTATGGACAAAACATCCTCCGACAAAATATCTACTTTTTTTTAGCTCCACACAGGAAGCCCTGAGAAAAATAATTTCCTTCAGGGCCTATGTCATCTTTGGGGATGCTGTGTAGCGGATTTTTTTTAAGGAAAGGAAGGAGAGGAGAGTTCTGGGAAGGAAAAAGATTTAAGGGGTGGGTAGAAATCTGGGGTTCAGTGTGTCCTGGTCATCCGCCTCCAAGACCTAGACAAACCTCACCCCATGAACCCGGGCACCCCTGCTAAATCACCGAAAGTAGCGAACCACTTGGGATGACCTACGGCAGAGGTGTTGGTTATCCAATAAAGGTTCCCGGGGCGGCGTTACCCATTCCCACCTGCCAAAACCTAACCAAAACTTATTTTACATTTTACTATTTTTGAAGAATAATTTATTGTGTTTACAGGATGTCTGTATTATTTTTGTACCATTTTTTTTGTTATGTTAGGTTAGGTTTTAGTACATATTTTGTTGGGGGATGTTTTGTCTGTAGGATGTTTTGTCCTTAGGATAGGTTGTCGGGGATATTTTGTCGGGGGGTATTTTGTCGTGGGATGAAAAGTCTCAAAACCCACCGTTCAACATCATAACACGAAAAGGGAGCAGGTTTCAAATAAATACATATTCTCTATACACCCAACAAACAACTAACAACATCAGCGGTATGAACTCAAAAACATAATACAATATTATCTACATTTATAAATATGTACATTTCGTTTCATAAAGTATTAGTGTTATCACAATAATTATTTTGTCTCTAACTAATGTACGCCTACCAAAAGATTTGAGGCTATCAGTGGAGAAGTGGTTTAACCCCACAAGAACACATAAATTGGATTAACATTTGCAGTTTTGCAACAATTTTAAATTATACTATTTTTCATCACACAGAAATGTAATAATTTATTATTAATATTGAACAAGAATAAGATTTAACTTTTAATGGAAGATGTTCACATATTTATCTAAAATATTAATCGCGCTAAGTGATTATGGCTTGGGTTGCTTCAACGCTGACCGCCTCATTCCTCAATCTATAAATTATATTGCTTCGTTTTATAAACAGCATTAGCTAGATAATAATCGCACAGCGCTTCGTTTAGTAAATTCTAACAAATAAGGCACTGCCTATTCTGTTGCATTTCTGTTGCAACTTGCAGCATGTGATATTTTTTTATATTTCCTGTGTTAGTTGGTATTGCAACTCAAAATGAAATCTGTACACAAAGCGAATACAGGAAAGCTCACAGCCTTGGAATAACAACCTTAGAACGATGTACTTACAGGCAAGATAGATTGTTCCTTAGTTTTATCATTGGGATTATAAACAGTAAACGGCAGTGATGGCATTGTATTATGGTGAATGCAGGGTAACGGTTTCTCATTGTAGAGATACTCAAATATCTATCTCAAAAAATGCATAATACATACATATTGCCAACCCCATGGAAAAGGTCGCTTGTGTACAAAATAGTTTTAGTTAGGTGAAGAACTCTCTGATTTCAAAAGAAATTACGCAATATTTGCACTAGTGGCAATAAAGTGGAAAATGCCATGTATCGCAGGTCACAGATGTTTACAAAAAATGTGTTTCGTTTTAATTACCTGCACATGCATGCATGGTGTCCGGAACCTAGGAAAACTGGTGATTCTATATTATATAGAGAACTCAAAAAAAACTTATTTTTTTATTTCGATCTAAGCATTTAGATTATTTTTTTTTTAGTTTTCGGCGCTTCGACGCATTTTACAAGATATTAAGCGGCTGATATTACTCCCTAGTGATAATTTTTTTCAAATTTGACCTTGAAAATTTCAATTTACTCAAAACGAAAACTCTAATTAAAAAAGTTATATCACAAAATCGATTCCAGGTGTGATGTAGAATCACCAGTTTCCGGCTTCTATTATGAGTTTCTGGACACCATGTTATAGGTTTCTATAGTGTAATTTAAAGTTATTTTACAAATTAAAACAAGCAATTTCATGACCATATTCATTCAGATTCAAAAATGCTATAGTGTAGAGTAAAAATTAAACTGAATTCATAATTGAATGGTGAAAATACTAAATTACTCAATCAAATAAATTAGTTATAGTACATGCCGAACTTTAAGACCGGCCTGAAAATGGTACGATTCATTCTCGCACAGTTACTGACTTTACAATGAACATAACATTCCACTTTTTTTTTACGTTAAACTCGCCTAATATGACGATTTTTTATCTATTTCAGGCTGGTCTTAAAGTTTGGCGTGTACTGTAACTTTTAATGAAGAGTATGCAGGTACACAATGGTAACCATCGATATACTTTCATTACTCAAAATAGTTCTTCTTAGCACTTCGTATGAGTTAAAGTCTACAGACTAGACCAGACTAGATTAAAAGTGATTTTTTATCATCTTAATGCATAATATCTAAGGTGGCTATAGCTAAGCAGATCTGGCATAAGTTGCTCATTGGTCTTGTGCAAAGAAGGCTTTACGTGAATTTACTACATTTCAGTCCATAAATAGAATCTGAAACCCTAAAAAAACCCTAAAACCCATCCGCTCATTGGGCAACTGAAAAAAAACCAGTTGGCAACCCAATCCCTATCCAAAGAAATCAACTTGCGAATTTCATTGGCGGTCCGCACACAGGCAACTTCTCAAAGATCAGTTGTCAAGGATGACGCAACCAGTCACTCGCAACTCTTTAATTGCCGCGGCCGGCGCGTTTCATTTGTCAGGTTGACAAGTTGCCATGGTTGCGCCTCACATCCTGTCAAGTTTTCAAGTGATTTACGATATATCAGAGCAGGAAAATATCGATTTTGTTCAGGAGGTTGATGAATTATTATTGTATATTAAGATTGATAAATTATTAATAAATTATATTGTTGTTAAACAAGCTGAAGAGCGACTCTGTATCTTTTGCGGTTACGGAATCGATTCCACACGTAATCTCCTGTCAAATTTGCACGATTGTCTATGACTTGCATTTGCTTTTTTTATGGACTGAAATGTCAGTTATCGTATTTCAACTAGTTTAAAACATGAAGTGCAAGGTTATTTAATCATTTAATGTATGTTTAAAGATGTATACCATGGATTTGACATTTGCGAAGTTGGTTGGTTGGTATACAACTTTTAAACGTATATTAAATGAATAAATAATCATGCATACTTGCAGTGTTTCATGTTACTAGTTGAAATATGATAACTGACATCATAAATAAACCAATCCGCTGACATATCAATCCGTATAAAAAGCAATTGCAAGCCATAGACAATCACACATATTTGTTAGGAGATTATGTATGGAATCGATTTTGTATCCACAAAAGTTACAGAATCGCATAGTATAATTACTGAAATCGTAAAGACTATTGAGTTGCCAACCAGTTTTCGTTATCTCCATGAGCGAAGGCCTTAAGAGTGATGACTTAAGAGTTGTGACTTAGCAATAAATAAGTAAATATTATAAATTCTAATTGCATCTAATGGCATATAACTTTAATTCTTTGGTAAATAATGTGGTAAATTGTAACCGAGTAAAACCGGGGTGTGTAACAAGAACGAAAAGGATTCCTTTGTGACGGATTTGGATAACATTATGTACTTTTCTAACAGGTTTATAATGTCTTCATCTGACAATTGCGTTGTGGAAAATCCCCGCAGGTAACATGCATTCATTATTTCTTCTTCTTTCATCTTCATCACCCCGCCTTCTCGGACGATGGCCTTGTCCATTTCTTTTAAAAGGAAAGCCCTCTTGTATAATGTTCCGGTTGGATTGAATCCCATTGAAAGGCCGTGTAGTCTCAAGAGATGACGCTGTAATGCAAAATAAAAAAGATTACATAATAACATAATATATAGATGAATTGGAATGAAACATACGCAAATATAACAATAGTACACAAGTCACTTGGACTGTGTTATGGTTGAAGAGTGTTAAGTGACAAATATAATGATACTTTTTTTTTTACAGTGCCCCATACATGAGGAAAACAATTTCATTCGGGACTTTTGTCATCTTTGAGGAAGCCTTTTTAGGGAAAGGAAGGAGAGGAAGTTCTGGGAAGGAAAAAGGTAAGAGAGGTGGGTAGGTCAGTGTGTTCAGGAATGATGGAAGTATGAATCCATTCCTCCCACTGCGGTGCAAGGCGATGGGTCGAGAGAGTGCGGCTGGAGAAATCAAAAGATCTCAAGATCTCCCTCAACCAGTCTCACCCGACCCAGCCTGCCACGCAGTAGGTGGGCAAACGCATCCGCCGCCAAGATCTAAACAAACTCCGGGCACCCCTGCTAAGTCACCAAACGTAGCAAACCATTCCAGTTGAACCTACGCATCGCTAGTGGTCACCATTGTCACCAACAAACAGTTCACACAAAATAAAAAAATCATATTGAAGTACGCTTTACAATAAGTGCAAGTGTTACAATAAGATAACACGGTAATGATGCAAAGCAGGTTATTCCGCAGTACGCGCCAAACTTTAATGGTGACCTGAACTTAATACGATCCATTATCACGCAGGTACAGTCACTTTACTGACTGAATAATTATCGAAAACGAAAGAAAATGATGCTTAAAAAAAATATGTGACGGAGAAAGGCTTGGGTGGAGATGCATACCACTTTTCATACCTTAAACTCGCCTAATGCAACGATTTCTGTAGCAACGTCAGGATGGTATTAAAGTTTGGTGTGTACTATAGCTTCAAAAGTTATATGCATTCGCTTGTTATTTACAGTTCAGAATCACAGCAAAATATTTTTTAATTATGTACATGTTATTTGATTTATAAATCTTACAGCCACAAAAAAAACATTAATTAAAAAAGAGAGACGACCAAAAAAGCTTGCCATCAATATCAGGCCAAAGATTTTATTTATTGAATATGATAAGAAATAACAAACGGAATATTATTGAAAATAACGCAAATATTTGAATAAATTCTGCAAAACTCGGCTCATCCCAGACTAATTTGTTGGCTTTTCGGAACTCATACAGGTCTCAATAGAAATCATTGCGTCTCACTTACTATAACTGTGAGAAATATGACCTAAACACTGAAAAAAGAAAATACCACGCTGTATATTCAAAACTAAAAGTTACTCACAAAAGAATCAAAATGTACACCTTTATGAAACCAAAGTTTCCAATAGCAATTTGAAAAAAAAAAGTCAAACTTTGTGAATTTTTTATTTATTAATTTTACAGGAAACGACCAAAAAGTGAGGTGATGATAACGTTACAACTACATTTTTTTATTAAAACATGTATGTGTTTTTTTTTCGTTACCTGTAACTTTAGTTAGAAAATAAGTAAGGTGAGTCATTTTTAGAAAAGTTTGCATTAAAAATGTTTATATTTATAAAATTATATGGTAATTTCTAATAACAAAATGTGAAAGCATTTTTCAACACCTTTCAAAAACAGTTTTTAATTTTCAGATACATTCACAAATATTCCATTTATTTTGATTTTATTGCAAAGCGGAAATATTCTGACCTACTGACAGAAGGGGGATTAACATAATGTCTCACTAAAAGCTCTCGGACAATGGCATCATGAAATATATGCAGAAATATCTATCTTAAATTCATAGGTCAATGCAATTTTTTTTCGCACGCAATGTTATTTATGTTGGGCACTCTGGAGGATTAAAATTCACGACGAATGGAAAGACAAAGACAAAGACAATGGCTAAATTAAAGTTTGTGATAAGTAAAATAAAACTTACTCTGTGAGCAAAATGCAGGTTCGAAATGCTGTAGGGACCTGTAACAAATAAATTCCTGCACTCAATTAGTTGCTGCACCGATGGTTGTCTTCCTCCCTGCAGCAGCTGCATGACTCCCGTCCATTTGGGGATTACCTTCGCGTCTTTGATGTCCTTGGAGTGGTAATGTAGTGACTTCATCAGGGGGGAGCTATTCTTTAGCCTTTCACTCATATATGAATTCCTGAATTCTTTTTTTTGCTCGTCGGTCCAGAAATGAGAAGTGAGCAACCTTTTGGGGTACATGTATCTGGAAAGAGAGGATTTTATCACATATCTGTCATGAAAGGAAGCGGGATAGATAGAATTTGATATGATACAATTGTACCGCCCCAGTCAAGAGCATTTCTGTCCCCATGCAAACAGTACACAATGGGAATCTATTAAATTTGAAGGACAGAAGAACTGTTTTCGATCTAGTACTTATTTTTATTTAAAATCTTACATAATAAAATTAACAGCTCTGAATTCTTGGCGCTCATAAATTTTAATGTGCCGGCTAACTTATATCGTGAAAAACTTAATGATTTTATTTTATTACCTACCCTTATTGATTTCCAAGTAAAATTATGGAAAATATTAATGGTCATTACCCTTTTTAGCTTTCCGTAATTACTGCATTGTTAAAATTTTACTGAAAGTCGTTAGTCTGTGAGTTATTTCCAAATGATGACTCAGGGGTAGAAACCCCTGAAATAGAAATAGAAATTTTCAGCATAATTAAGTATTATTATGCTCTCTGATATTTGACGTTGGTTTAACCACTCGGACCCATAAGCTTGTTTCCAAGACAATCTTACAATGCTAGACATATGTATGAGGCGTAGGTACCTGACTTATTAACCACTAAGACCCATAAGCTTGTTTTTACAGTGTAATATAACATTACCAAACATATGTATGACGTATGAGGCGTAGCTGACTTATTAAACTTATCTGGGAGTGGCTAGCGAATTATATATAAATATTTTTTTTCGAAATACGTTACATTAAATATGACCGAAAGGAATAGAGTCGAATTGGCTCAGTGACGGAGCAGAGCCCCAGCAGGGCTAACGTTTTGGGTTCAATTCCTAGATGCAACTGCATCTTTTTTTTGTTTATCTCTATCAAATTTTCGATTGAGAGTCGCTAATACTGTTTTCGATGATGAAATATTTTGAGTTTTTACTTATTAGGTTATTACAAAAATAAATTTAAAAAAAAAAACAATTTTACTCACGCTATTGGGAAAACAACATAATTCGCAAAGGGCAATGCAGATAACAAAAGCACCGGAGCAATTTTCCACATGTCTTTTGGCATTTGGTCATAGAGTTCAATTTCTCTTCTCGTAAGACTATGGAAGCCTTCATCCTTGTTCAGCTTCAAAACTGCCAATCTCACGTTCACAAACGTCTTCAGGTCCAAGAAGAAGGTTTGGATTCCATTCTTGAACACTTTGTACACTTTCATAGCAGCCGGAAACCTCTTCTCGAGCTTAGACTCATAGTAGTTCATGTATCTGACGTAACTTTTAACAATCATCTGCTGTAGCCTGGTTTGGCCGTCCGGTGGGGATTTCTGTTGCCACATCACGCTGGAGACGCTCAAATTCCTGGAACATATTGAAAATTAGCCTTGACAACCTTTCCCATAAATTATTAGGGATCGCCTTCTGAAATAAAATCAACAACTCAAATGCGGTATATGAGGCAAATAATTCAAATAAATAAACAGTAAGATACTGTTCAACAACAATTACAATGGCGTTTTCAAGCAGGATTTTAAAACATTTACCAGAAACAGAAACAAGTTTTCACAATTAAATGTGCATCTTATACCAAAACGATTATTTTCAGTCCACTTCAAACTTCCACTTCAAACGAAGATCTTCTTGATAAAACCTTGTAGAAATGCTATATTTCAAAATGCAATCAAAAATCAAAACTGTGCGTTGAAAGTTTGTAAAAAATACCCTATGTAATGCGGCAGTGCGAGTTATTGGTTATGAAAACGTGTTAATTGATAACATAACTCCTAACGGTAATACTGACCTCCGTAGAAATATAAGGTTTCTGCCACTTTGGTTGATCATCTTTCCAATCATTTTGCCGTTTGAAAAAATTGACATGACTTGGTAAAACACGCGAGGCAACGATTTAATCTCTTAAAACTATTTTCGTTTCACTAACTCGGATTCTGTGTTTATTTCGATTACTAAATCTAAATACTCCGGAGTTCACCCACAAAATACTAAAATATAACACTGACAGATCTAGGTTAGGTTATACAATACCATAGATTCCACAGATAAACATAATTTCTGCCGTAATGTCATTATTTTAGAATTTACTAGATCTTTTTTTACACAGGTATTATTGGAGTCAACATTGAAAATGGTACTTTCTTGTAAACTCACAACAAAATTTTCAAATAAAATTATTGGCAAAAATGTATACAAAATTATTGCCAAAAATGTAAGCAAATAAGGTTAGCTTTTTTGAATCAATGGTTTGTAATAGAAAATTTAGTAATCACTAAAATAAAACTAATTAAATTCATAAATGATTTAAATTTAGATTTATTATGTGCTAGTAAAATTAATTTTAAATAAGCCATTCTCACTTTCCGTATTAATTGGACAACAATTATTTATTGGTTTCAAACTTTTTTTGCCCTAATAAATTACCCAGTTTAAGTTTTTCATTATTTTTGGCGAGTAAAAAAATATCACAAATTTTATAACTTATCGTTCAATGAAAAAAAATGATAATCAAAGTCCATGGAAAGGAAAAATCTTGTTTTTTTTTTCAAAAGTTAAGAGTGGTGTTGACACCATTTCAATGATTGTAATTTTATTTTTTCTTTTAGAATTTAAGCTGTTCTGATAAGTAAGTGAGTGAATGGTGTTTTAATGTTGTCATCTTACTGTGAAAAATATTCACCTTTACACGATTTTTTTCGGTAAATTTATGTTAAATTTCCCATTGTCATTGCTATGTCCCTCCCGTAAATAATTAAACATGTGATTTTTTTTGTAAATAATTTCCTAATTTTATGGGGAAATTTTATTTGTGGCTCAGGTCTCAAGAGAATAAAGTCGTAATTATTATGAATATTTAAACAACTGTCTTCTAGGTGCAACAAATAAGGGTAAATGTCTAAAAAGAAGTCGCACACAACAATTTAAAAAAATCACTTTTTATCAGTTACATCATAATGTCAGGTAAGTTTTTCAATTTCAGGAAATGATAAATAATCAATTTGAATAATTATTTCATTAAAATTCTGATCGATTTTTCACTTGACGGCCATTGTTAACGTTATGAAAGTTTAAGGTTAATTGAAAAAAAGCGTCAAATCATTAGTTTTTTTAACGAAATATTTGTTAAAATGCATTATTTTACATTTTCGGTTACTGAAATAGTTGTTTCTCATTGTTATCATCTAATTAAAAATAAAATCTACTCCATATTTCCGCGTCCCATTTTACCTTTTGGACGCGGATATAGTACGCGGAATAGGGTCAGGCCACTACGCAATACTTCCGTCTTCCCATTTTGTCCAAGAGATGTATGATTATTTTGTACAATTATACGCTTCAGATTTTATGTACGGTTTAAATCGTTCCCGCAGGAAAAACTTTTCACTTTTCCACAAATGATCACCTAGTCAATCCACGTTATGCACTATAAAAGTTTAATAAATATAAAATAATACAAGAACAACATGTCAAAGAGACCAAATGGGAAAATAATTCACCGACTCTAGATATTTTCATATCAGAGGGTTCGGCTTTGTGGAACTCCTAATTGGACCTGTAAATCCTACTGATTCCTCAATATAAATATTTAAAAAATCTTTTGTAATCCTACATGTATTTAAAATGACTGATTTTTGCATTTATGTATGTATATATAAATTCTTTGACAAATCTAATAAGCCTAAATTTTGAATGAAAGAGCTTGGTGTAATGCCAGTAGCCCAAATAACCAATTGTAATATTTTTATAGTCTGAGAATGCCAAATTCTTTTAATCTCATTTCCTAAATCTGTATATTTTCTTATTTTTTCAAAAACAGATTTTTGAATATTTTAATATTACTAATGAATAATCCTCCTGACCACTAAAATAATATATTGACACACCATTGCCGAAACCTGAAATAATAATATATGTGAACGCCGCTTTGGTAATAACGATTATAGCTAGACATTGATCAGTGATTTTCTTTGCCATAGAAAACGACACCAAAATTGAAAGTGTTTATCTTTTTTCTGACGTATCTGACATTTGTGTCGTGTCTGCACACATTGTCTACAATAATATTAATTCAATCCAAATATCAGTATTTTTCTGAATGAGCATATATATAATATCACGTTTAAATATTGCCCGCTGTTTAAACCGCAACAGGACTAAGTGAAGCCACTGCATGTCACGGTGATGTAGCAGTGTTACGGCATAGTTTTTCTCAATATCTGACGCAGACGCAGATAGTTCAATCGTGGAAAATTAGTGCATCGTCGAACAGAATTCCTGTTGCACCCGGGATCCTGCATCGATCGAGTGCACCGTTTGCAGATAAGACACTACAGCTTGTTTTCCGTCTGGAAAAAATAATGTGATACACTTCTCTAGCCACAGTAAAGCCTTTCTCGTGTCGTGTTTAACTGTCCCATCTGAAGTCACCTACTGTTAAAGATGTCGCGTGCTCTGAGGAAGATGCGAAACGATAAGGAGTTGCCCCTGGAGGTTCACGATTCTTCAGATGATGAGATCTTTAGAGTTAGCCAGCCGAAAATTAATCCTTTCACGGTAATTTGAAATTACACTTATTTAATCAAGTGCTTTATTCTTTCGTAAGCACTTATTGTTGAAACATATTGGAAGAAGAATACAGCGAAATTGTGAAGTTAAATTGAAGATACGTTTTAGATTTTCACGGCCAAAAGTATTTTCGCTATGTGTTTTTGGGGTGTTATGCCGTGTTGCGCTACCTCCTTCTTCTTTATTAATTGAAGGTCATTTTGAAAATCTGCATCTGTTACTCATTTCAATTGGCAAACTGTTGAAAATATTACACAAATTAAAGATGTTAAAATATTAGATTGGTTCCATTTATTATGAAAATAATATGCATTGCCATTCTTTGTGCAACGTGCCTTCTGCACCATATTTTGCAAATCGAACACTATGTTCTTCGTAATATATTATATGTTTTCATGATTCAATTCTTATATCTATGACTTATATCTTCTTTCTTTATGCCAGGAGTTTTGACAGTATCTGTCGACATCGACATGGTTCTTACTTAGATTAGTCGATTTCCTGTTTTTATTTGGTCTGTTGTTTCGCAACCAACCAACAATCTGTTAATGTTTTAGGTTTTCCTTTTTGAGACTCATGATATGTACTTTTAAATCATCGTTTAGGCAGTGCAGCCATCCAGCTCTAGCGAGTCTCAGGGGGAACCGAAAGAGTCTGAAGAAAATCAAGATTTACCAAAAAAGAAGTCCAAAAAGAAGAAAACCAAGAAAGCGAGGAAGGCCATCGACTATTTGGGACAGGTTTGTCTCATTCATAAACTATACCCAAGAATAGTAATCATAAACAATATCCAATAATCCATTGCAATAATTTTCATACTTGTACTTTATCAATTAATCCTTTTTAGACATTGTATACGTGCCAACCGATAGCGTGCCTAAAAGGCGAGCATCATCTATACATGACGTATATGTATGAGAATTTGAAATACCAGTCCACGGTATCGCAAATTCTTTAACGACATAGTCTTTAAAAGGTTAAACCTTTGATATATTCAACCGTTAAAGAATTAAAACCTTAAAACTATTAACTCATATTAGACGAGCTTCATGTACACATGCCAACCGATCGCATGCCTAAAAGAGAAGCATCATCTATACATGACGCACGTGTATACCAGAAATACCAGTCCATGGGTATCGCAAATTCTTTAACGACGGTCTTTAAAAGGTTAAAGAATTTCAGGGGAAGTATAAAAGTAGACTGAATGCTGTAGAAATGAGATTTGAGGACGAAGGCTGGAAGAATGCGAGGCTGGTGTAAGTATAATGAGTAAATTGTGAAAGGGAAGCTTAGATGGTTTGGGCATGTAGAGTGAATGAACATAGAAAAGAGTGTAAGGAGAATAACGATGTAATGGTAGAAGAATTAAGTGATCCATATACTATATTCGGGACATGTTGAGGGCAGATTAACAAAAGGATGTATGAATGTGAATGAAGCAAGAAGTGTGTGTCAAGACCGAGTTGTTTGGCGGTCCATCCTCTCTGCCTGTGGATGTAACGGTGTTTAAATATAATTTAATTGTGTTCGTAAAGAATTCATATCTATTACAATTTATTTTAGCCCGGTCCGTCTTGCTCTGGAATAAAGTTTGGGGATTTCACGCCATCAGAACTAACTGATGATGAAGAGATTTTCAGCAGCCGTCCTACCAAAGCAAATGGCAAAGTCCAGAGGAAGAATTCAAGCCACACAGATGCAAGTTATTTTTAAAGTTATTAAACCTGAGCCTAATGAAAGTCCTCTCCTCCCTGTTTCTCCCTTTGCCCACCAATCTGTTTATCGGTGTTAATCTGTTAAGTAACTATTAATTAATGTACCGTGAAATCTCGATTAATCGTATCTCGAATAAACATTTCCCAACATGTGTCGTTTATTCCTTCTGGTCCCAAATAAATTTCATAAAAAAACTCTTAAAAATGTATCGCATCAATTCATCTATGCATCGTTTTACCGCTTTGACGACCTCCGTAGTCCAGTAGGTAAGACTCTTGACTCACAATCCGGAGGTCGCGGGTTCGAACCCGGCATGCGCAAATAAATTTTATTTGATTAATTTGTATTATTTCACAATTAATTCATTTAAAATAATATATAGTATATTTGCGGCATGTTCCAGAGTGGAAGATACTATCAGTATCGCCCTGGTGTAAGACCACCATTCAGAATTGAAACGTTGCTTAAAAATGGCTTTAGCCGTGTTTAGTGACCAGATCTGAATAGCCAGGTAGTTCCCAACCTTCCTCTTCCCCGCCTCCTTCCCCTACCCACTACCTTCAGCCTCACAACATACCCCAATTGGGGATGCCATAGTCTCACTGGCTCCAGACGGGAGCAGTTGAGATTCTTGTGCGGTATTCACTGTAAAAAAAAAAAAACAAACCGCATTAATTGTTTAAAGCAGGCCTTTTTGAAAACTATTTTACTCGATTGATTACTGCTGCTGGCTACTTCTGACATTAGTTGTTATTAAACATTCAAATACGGTGGTGTGAGTGTGCCGTTTTCTTTTTCTGTCAGATGAAAAAAATGCATACTAAGTATGTATCTTTTTTTAGAATATTAAATTTTTTTTATATTCCCGCATCCATTGGTGTTTCGCATTCACAGTTTATTTAATAGAACCCTTCATACTCTACTTCACTGATGTCAGAAGAGATAGACTTGCCATATCATGAAATCCGGATATGATTTCGACAAGCTGGAGACAAATTACGTGACCACATTTTGGCACTATAAGGGTTTGAGAATGCTTTAAGTAATCTTCGACATCAGTCGTAAGTTGAACGCCGAAGAGTTCACATTAACCCGTCTAATCACAGGAGACCCAAGTTGTCCCAAAACATCATATGCCGTTATAATAACAGGAGACCCAGATTGTCCCAGGGCGACAGTACATTATTAAAAGTTAGATATCTCTCTTCCTGTCATGCGAATATTTGTGATTTCTTTTATGTTAGAAACGGAATGAAATAATGCTTCTCATTGTCTTAGAATTATATGAGCTAGGTTTTTCAGATATTTTACAAATCCGATCAAAAGTGACGGTTTAATTTTTCGCCAATTTGTGATGTATCACACATTTAATTTTAAAATAAAATTGTATGAAAGTGATAAAAAGTGAGGTGACAGTTGTATTACAAATTTTATTTAGAAAAGGCGTCTGTATTTTAAATTTTATGTTTATTCTATTTTAATTACTTTAATTCGAATATTCGCAGGTATGCATTTTTTAGCCAATTTAAATTTCCAATATTTAAATTTTAATATTTAGAAACAAAAATGTTGATTTCTAATAAACACACCGGAAAGATTATTTTATCTAGATTTTAGAACAATTTTTGTTTTTGCAAAAGCGTTAAAAAAAACCAATAAATAGGAACATTTAAAATGTATGGGAAGAACCAGGAATTTTGCGCGCAAACCTTGATAGGCAAAATTTGACAGAAAATTATTTTCTTATTATTCGAAGGGTTAAATAACCAGACTCTGCGCAGAAAACTAAAGTTTGCTAAAGTATTGCAGCGCAGTCCATTGCGGGACTTTTCTGGGCAGGACCACTAAAAATGAATGTTTTTGATAAATTATAACATTTTTAAAAGTAACAAAATATTCAGTTTTGGAAACAACCCTGAACTTTTGTTCACCCGATTTGGGATTTGTGGTTAAGTTTTTTACGCTACCAGCAATTTGCGTGCCTTTGTAAAAAGAACTAGTAATTCGTAACCAGATTTTATTTTCATGCATTAAATGATGATATTACAAAGCGAGATGCCTGTACACTGTCAGATTAATTTATTGACAAATTACTGTCAGGAACAACACACCCCTGCTCCGCGCAACTTGGTTTGTTCCCCTCGCCCTTATGGGCAACTCTATATATATTCCTTATTCTGTGCTCTACAGTTTGTCAAATAAGAGTAGAAAACATAGGAGGGCGCCACTGTTGTTCTAATGGCAATACTAAAAATATAATCATGGTGGTAATCTAAAGCTGTGTAACCAACAATTTAATTAAAAATTAAAGTGGCATAAAAGTGAAAAAAATATTTTTTCATTGCAATATAGATACCCACTGATCTCAAAATTAGAATTGCATATAGGTATATTATTATTATATGTAGTTTGCAATTTTGTGTTAACATAATGAAGAATAACGATATACATTGTAATAAAATATAAAGTACACTTTAGAAATTGCTCACATTTATTTAATATTAGCTTAAATACCTACTAGCGTTGCCCGTGTGCTTTAGATCATGTCTCTAATTTTAGATCTGAATATGTTTAACTCATTCAGATCTAAAAGTAGTGTAACTAAACTCACCATTAATGATTCTTCCTTTCTACCTGTTAAATTCAAATCTCTGTTAAATTAATTGAAAGCCAATCACTTTGTAAAACACAATTTAATCCAATTTATGTCATTAAGTAGGTACCTTGACAACAGTGCTACTTCGATTTAATTTTTTAAGAACAATGAAATGTATTTTTAAATGTGTATTTTCAGTGTCATTGAACTTTAAAAGAATACTTGACAGGTAAATTGGTGTTGCCAGGCTACAAATTTTGTAGTTCCATTTTTTTATATTTTCTACTCTTATTGACAGACTATACTTGCATATTTACACTTCCATTCCCTATCAACTAAAATCCTGTAACAATTTTATGACACGTACGAAATCAATGAACAATTGTTTGTTTTTGTTTCCAGGATGAAGTGGAACGGTCTCTGTTGGAAGTAGAGAAGATTTTGAGCAAACTACCCATCGCTTCTCCCAATCGCGAAGAGAAAGCAAAACCCGTGCGGCCCTTGCTCTATATTGAGAACAAGCACCTGAACCCTGCTAATGAATTGAGCGATATGCGAAAGGATAAGAATAAAAGGTAATGTTATTTTGATCCTTAATCTTCAGATTTTATTACTTGTTTATGATCAACACAGATGCATTTAGTTTTTTGTGATTTATTTTATTCTCTTTCCAGAAAGCCTAATGAAAAGAAAGTCAAGTCCCGTTACTTGAAGTCTCGTCTCGTTACACCAAAGAACGATTGGCACTTCTATGGAAAACCCACTGGTAGGCTTTTGTGTATATACATGGACTAAAGTAAATTTTAACATAATTGATTTAATTCATCTTTTAACAACTTAATCGGACAACCACGCAACACAAATACAATAATAACAACCAAATACAATAATACTTTCAAAATCTTTACATACATGAGTTTTAGGAAATGTTTCCACTCTCATGCCAGTCGTCTCCTGCCATCTCCCTGTAGTTACTTATACTTGAGAGAGTTCTAGGAACATTAACTGCCAACAATTCACCATGAACATTCGCGGTTACAGTACCGTGACGGCAATAAACACACGTTACTTATCGCTATAATGCTGTAGCTCTTTCAAAAGATGATAATAATAATAATTTTTATTTTAGTAATTTGTACATTTAAGTTTACAAATTTCTAATTGATAATAATATTTCATATTCACTATATTTTTTCAAGTTTTATGTAGCTCCTACAATACATCTTGAACTTTCCTTGAACCTACAATACATCTTGAATGAGATACACAACATAAGTAGGTCTGTTTACTCCAAAGGAAAAATGTGACCATTTTCTTGCATCTCTCTCACACAACGCACAGTGTTGTCTCCGTAGATCACAATACTACTAGTTGTGACGATAATTTTGAAAGTATGGAAAATAGTTTCAAGGATAATATCGGAATGTGAGTGAATTCCAAAAATTAAAAAACATCAAATGTCAATGCGCTGATGGTTTTGCTTTTGTTCTTAAACAAAAACACTAAATAACAAGAGTCAAAAATGAGACAAACGGTGAACGTATGTCTGCACCCCCCAAAAGAAATATACAATCATTATCATACATCTCCCTCACATGTGTAAAGAAAATGAAACACAAGGAAAAAGTAGTACTTTGGGAAACAGTCGCACGTATTTTGTGTGTCTCATATTTTGTCTCACCATTATTTAATGTGTAAGAAAGAGCGTATATTTATTGCCTATTTTTGCCATTACGGTACCGTAACCGTGAATCCTTACGGTAATTATAAAAGCACTCAATGTGCAGACACCTAAGCTTAGGTAGATAATTTTCATCTATGCACTCTTTTTTCCAGATTTTTTTTGCCTTTATTTCTCCTTGTTTCATTCTGAATGAATATTATATCAAAGGTTCTTATGTATGCAGTAAATAATTGGTTTTAATCTCTTTTCCAGGGCTGAACATGAGGCTGGTGAAATCGGAGAATGGCATAATGTACTTTGCCTACGAGCATGGCCCCTTCTACCAGGACGTGCAGTACACCTTCCTGGATCTCATCGACACCCCGCAATCTTACCACATATTCCCATACCTGAACGAGTACCCCTATCATGTGGACTCTCTCATTCAGGTAATATTTTATAATCACTTAACGCTTTAGGCTAATTTGTTCTATTTTCGGAACAGCTCATATAGGTCATGGTTAAAAATATGATCTAAACCAAAGATATTGAAATATGTATAAGGTGGGATTGTGCTTCCTGGAGTCACCGATATTGTTTACCAATTAATGAGTAAACTGATTAAAAAGCTGAGTTACCTCGTTGCAGTAATTGCCCCACGGTTTTATCTTTATTAATTTTATTTTCGTAATGTTTTTCAGTGCGCCAACATGAGTAGGCCGAGGAATGACCCAGACCTGGAGCTTGACTTGATCTCCCAGGCTCTGTACTTCCTGGAGAGCGCCGCCCACAGCTCCTTCAACTTCGCCATGGGAAACTGCCGCTTGCTCTACTTCCACCAGGAGAACCGCAGCTTCCACATCGCCCTCGCCAAGCAGATGTGCCTGATCGCCCTCAAGAACTGCAACCGCACCGCCCTGGAGCTGTGCAAGCTCTCCCTGTCGCTGGACGAGTCCGACCCTCTGGCCATGATCCTCATTGTGGACAAGTTCGCTCTGCTGAGCAACGAGTACAAGTGGCTGGTGGACGTGTTCAAGCACTGGGACGGCACCCGTAACCTCACTCTCCTGCCCAACACCTCTTATTCCATGGCTCTTGCCTGCTACAAGTTGGCTAAGGAAGGAGGTAAATAAACTAAACCCCATCTAAATCTTTCATTTTAACTATAAAACAATGGTTGCTTTTTCTACATCATTTAAACCATTGTTTATGGGAGATTTAAAATATCCATCTAAACCTAACTGCCTAAATATAAGATTAAACGTAAAACAATTTATGATCTTCATGTTCATAAATGGCACTACATAATTAAAATACTTTAAGTTTTGGCCGTATTAAAATTCAATTCTTTCAAGAAATGAATACAAATACAATATTGGATTGATTTACCAACACAATATTCGTCATCTCATTTGGATAGGGTTCTAACTGACATTTTTTTTAAAAAATGATCTTTGAATGTCAAAGCATTTCTTTTGCTCATTTCTTTACCCAAAATAATTTTCAGAATCATCTGTGTTGTATTTTCGTAGATATATGTATGAAAAAGTTCTAACATCAAGCACTTTTAATAATAATTAATTTTAAAATTAGTTTGTATTATTCTTATTATTATATAATGGGCAGGCAGCATTCTGCTGATGCGCTCATATCTAATTTCACAATAGTTTGACAGTAAGTAAGTTGCATCTGACAGTTGATCTTAAATACGAGGCGCATTATGGTTCATCACTTCGTTTGGATAGGGTGCTAACCATACCTTACCATTTTCTAAGGTTTCTAAGTTTCCAAAGACGAATTTTCGTAATTTATTTAACAATTATCACCATCATTGGTTCAATCCATTTCAATTATGTACTTTTTTTTATTTCTATCATAATTTTATTTATATTATTTCTTTCTCATGTTAAAGATGTACTGTCTTTATTTATGTATGGATGAACGAAGTATGTATGAAGAATGAGTTAATGATTAATGTAAGTAAGTCTAAAGTCATGGTGTTTGAAAGAGAGAGTACGAAAACAGTGTGCGATATAGTAGTGAATGATGAATACTTGGAGCAGTTGGATGAGTTTGTTTATCTGGGTAGTATATTTACGAGAGATGGGAAGGCTGGTAGAGATATTGAAAGGAGGGTAAATGCCGGTAACTCCTTAATGGAGGACTGAATGCCGTTGGAGCTAATAAAAAACTTTCAATAAAAGCGAAACTAGCAGTCCACAATGGAGTACCAACTGGTACCTACCCTGATGTATGGCAGTGAGGCATGGAACTGGCAGAGGAAGGATGAAAGTAAACTGAATGCTGTTGAAATGAGATCCCTGAGACGTATGTGTGGTAAAACCATGTATGATCGTGTTAGAAATGTGGATATCCGCAAAGAATGTAAGGCTGATGTAAGTATAATGAGCAAAATTAAGAAAGGGACCCTCAGATGGTTTGGGCACGTAGAGCGAATGAACGAAGAAAGTAGTGTAAAAAGAATATATGATGCAAATGTGAATGGTAGAAGACGTCGGGGACGCCCGAGGAAGACATGGCACGATCAAGTGAATCAGATACTTGAGACGGGCCATGTCAAAAGTCAGAATAATAGAAGAGTATGTATGAGACGATGTATGAATGTGAGTGAGGCAAAGAGTGTGTGCCAAGACCGAGTTGTTTGGCGGTCCGTCCTCTCTGCCTACCCCTGCGGGGAAACGGCGTGATGGTTAGTTAGTTAGTTAGTTAAAATCAAATTACCGCTCATTAGAAATGCTGTTAAATTAACATAAAATGTATTTTCTCGTACAAAGTGTGCGTTTATAACACTGAAGGAACGAGCTGATGAGAATGGTGACCTGAAATTGAATTTTTAATTTAATTTTTTTTTTAATTTAAAAAACAAAATTAATTAATTTTTAGACGGGGATCTTACCGAAGCAGAGACATGGCTAAAGACAGCCCTGAGGAACTTTCCACACATCCTGATACCTCTGGTGGAACAAGATAAGAAGTTCAAACTGCGCCAAGAAGTTCGTGACCACATTTACTTCAGGGAGGAGAGAGGACAATAGTATGTTATTTTAAATCCTTTACTCTTTACTACAAACATATTTAATGTTAATCAAACTGACACGATCAAGTGAATCAAATACTTGAATAGGTTTGTGTCAATAGTTAGAAAATACAAAAGTATGTATTAGATAATATATGAATTGTGCTAGTCCTGGGTCGATCGGGATGTTTCCGATTTTATCATTTTAATAATCAATCATTTTAACCCCATCACGAGACACTAATGATGTAATGATCCATCGGGTTACTTTATCAAAGAAGATTGGATGAGCCTGTCAGCGCTCGTGATGGGTGTGACGAGCTACCCATAGTTGTATAAATTTTGTGGACCAGCTGTCTCGAATCTCTTTCTCGCAACAGAGAAATACTAATGCTAGGTATATACCTAGTTTTCAAATCGTATGCTAATATGATACGATAATATACATGTAAAGGAAATATATTCCCTTTAAATTTGAATCCTATAATGTCAATTAGAATGCAATCATCGATTGTCATTTGTTTTGTTATTCTATTATTTGATTGTTAGAAAAAACCATTCAAAGTGATATTAATAAACATAAATGTCGTTTCTTAGTTAAAAAAAACTTTGCAACACAAGTGTTTTATTTAGAAATTAATAAAAAGGAATTAAACCTATCAACATATTATATACACATACTGATAAACCTTCCTGCCACTGGGAACTCGATCCAAAAGTAATTGTATAAAGAATAAGTTCCATATATCAGTCTCCGGTAACTCGGAACTGCAGTGAGAGTCCTTTTTAGATTTACCATCTC
This sequence comes from Limnephilus rhombicus, assembly GCA_929108145.2. Lineage (NCBI taxonomy): Eukaryota > Metazoa > Arthropoda > Insecta > Trichoptera > Limnephilidae > Limnephilus > Limnephilus rhombicus. The sequence goes on from OV815275.1 coordinate 12,030,213, forward strand.
CATTTCTCCATCAAGAGAACGAGACTCGATACGTCTACACAATTTATTGGTCGGTTGTCTTCCTACTACCAATGGCGCAAGCGACCGGCGGTGGTGCGTTCGTAAATTAGAGATCGGATACAGATGTAAGTAAAAGATTATATGTACTTATACTTATACCCCTATTACTTACTCCACCAGTGAGTATAAGTTTGATAGGATTGACCCAGGACTGTTGTGTGCCAAGACAGATTTTTGTGGTGTTCTTTCGACTCTGCCTACCCCTGCAGAGAAATGGCGTAATGGTTAATTGGTTAGTAGTTTTGACTTGCGTACTTTCAGTATCTTTACTCTGTTATTTTCATGTTATACAATTCATTTTTATCGGAGACTCGAGTGTTTCGCGCCGCAAAACTTGAAGTTTCCAGGCTGTAATGTGCGTGACCGTAGCAAAGTGTGGCAACACTTATAATTTTTTGGCACAAGTAGTATAAAACCACCAAAACCATTTGACAAAATGACGAAGTAGTCAGTAGGTATTTCAAAAACAAAATAACTTACCAACTAAAAACAACCACCATGTGCACAAGTCCAGTGGCAACTGAGTTAATATGTGAAGGCTGTACTCTAGGTAGAAGCATTTAAAAAAGAGACGGGTAGATTTGCATTGATGCTCGTCATTTTGACGAACGTTAGCTATCTTAATGAAGTTTCTGCATTCATCCTTCTCCAAATGTCCTTATCAGCCTTTCTATCTCTTGTGAGCCCTCTTCCCAAACACGCAAACCTATCCACTTTCTCCAGGAACTCAACATTCACGACTGTATTGCACATTGTTTCTGTATTCTATATTTCAAACATCACGACTTTGGACTTATTTACATTCATCGTTAATTCTTTTTCATACTCTTGGTTCATCCTAGATATGAGAGACTGTCGATCTTCCATACTGTTAGAATCAGCATCATTGGCACTTGAAATACCGTTTTTATTATTATGATTTTACAATCGATTCCTTTATTGTTGCAGTATAAATCCATCGTTGACCCAACTGGGTGACGCGTACATCCGCCGATGCAAGAGCGTGTGGAGCGAGCCCGCTCTGTGCGAGTGGGCCGAGGCCACCGCCAGTCGCTTGATCACGGAAGGCCTGCAGATGGACAACCTCACGAAGATGAAGAAGCTCTTCACCGGAGTGCCGCCGCTGGCCATTGACCGCCACTTTGTCATCTTCAGGGACGTCATGGCGCCCAATGGCGAAGAGGTAATATTATAAGCGATACATTTTTCTTGCGATAATTCATTAGCGATCTATTAATTTACATGGTGTTTTATTTATTTTATTCATTATTACAATATTACATAATTTGTTGTCAAAGTACTGTTGATACATTTTGTATGTTGTGCCAAAAACCTTGTAAACTCCCTGTAGGTTTCAATGAAAACCTCGAATTTGTATTTACCATGCTCAGAAATTATTGTTTGTAAAAGTGTTCACATATCTTAGTTGTTATGCAAGCACTTTTACAACACAAAAGAAAATGCGATTTGTAATAAATTTTATGTTATGTGCGTTAATTAGAATGGACCACACCATCGGCTTGTATACATACGAAAGGGTCGGTGACAAATATTAATATGTAAATGTTTTTATATCCTTCATTGTTTTGCCCAGTACAAAATATTATACAATATTTTAAACTCAATTTATTATCTACACTTTTGATACATAACTATTTTGTTCTATGAATATTTTGATTGATGAATAATTCGAAAGCATTACGAGGAAACCAGGCAGCGTTTTGTCCATGCAAAAATATTCCCTAATAGGCCACTTGCATTGAATTCATAACGACTTGGAAAAAATCGTGTGGATAGATCTTTTTAGTAACCTCTGACAGGCCGGAGACGCGCCGGCGCGCGCGTCATATGCGCATGCGCGAGAAAATAATTCAAATATTTGAATAATACTTCCGACAAAAAACTTTTGGTCTACGATTTTGGCCCTTCTATGTACACAATTTGTATGAAGAACAGTGTCAGAATCGCTTGCGCTGTCATTACTCTCGGAGACGCTACAAGTTTCATTCACCTTGTCACCCTGGAATATTTTTAAAACGATTTCTTCTATGACAATCGGCTGTCAGAATTTGCCGCGAATTTAACGGTCGCAATTAATGGGTGTATCGCGAATAAAACGATCATAAAACCTATTAATTTACGTAATAAATGCAAGTAATGTGGTTTTCGTAGATAGTTTATTGTGATGTGAACGTGTTTCAGTTAATAAAATATACAATAGCTCAAAATTTATCAACAAAACATTCAATTCAAAATTCAAAGTGGTGGTTTTTTAGTGTTTTTTTGCGAAGTTCCGCGAATTTCCGCTAAATGTCATGGCCCGTGACCGGTTAAGATTGCGAAAGTGTTAGTAATTTTTTTTAGAAATGTACAGGAGAAAAATGAGGAATACAAAACCTTGATTTTGATGGTTTTATTTAGGTTTTATCACTTGAGGTGCAGTTGGCCTTTCTCAGTATTCGGGGGAGTAAGAGCAGCACTTTGGTAAAATATATATTGTTCCAATTTCTCTGGGACCTGGTTTCCTCTGCAAAAGGGCCTACTGCACCTGTCGATGCAGATAATATGGTCAATGGTATGTGTGGATCTCCCCATCTAAAGTATTGTAACCCACACAGCCATTATACAGAAATAACTTAAGTACAGAAGCGTCCTCTTATTTTGTAGCCCCTGTAATTGCTAACATTCTGTGGAATGGGCGGTAGTTTGCTACTACATTCCGCAGCTTACACCTGTGAATTTTATTTTAGAATGGCGACTTCAAGAGCTACTGGGATCCCTTCCCCCCGCCGGTGGGTAAGGTGAAGTACCGCCTGAAGCAGCACGGTAGAGAAGCAAGACCTCGTCAGGTCCAACCATACCACTCGGCCACCCTGGCCTTCCTCCACTCCCTATCCCCCAGCTACGACATTGTAGATGAAGACCAAGATTAATTTACATATTTTTACAAGTGCTAAATTACACATCTTCAAAAATATATTGGTATGGTGATATTCCGATATACCATTTCTAATGTATTCTATCAGTGGTGGTCACCCAACAATTGATCCGCCAACAATTGGCCCCCCAAAATGATATCTTATTAATATTACAAATTTTATTTTTTTATTTAAGTTTATTTAGGAAACATACAGTTGTAAATACATTCATTTTACATTTTATATTGAATATAGTATAAACCAGTGAAGTTCCATTTATGATTTAAAAAAAAAGAAAGGAAATGGTTACTGATTAGGAAGCAAGTAGATAGTAATAATATTATAATATAGTATTAGTAAAAAGTGAGTCAAAAGAAAAAATAAACAATGAAGAAATAACAAAGAAATAATCGTTTTGGTTTAAGTACATTGTAAGGTTAATTTAGTTTTAAACGTTTTAAGAGAGCAGTGGAAAATATCGATATCTCTTAGGGCGTTGTAAGATTTGCAGATACGCCCGAGCAAAGAATTTTGTGCATATTTCGATTTGAAATGCTGTATAAAAAATAGGGTATTCGACCTGGTATTGCGTTCAGGGCAACGAAATGCAATCCTTTCTAATAGATCTGGTGAGTCAATAAGGCAGTTCACAATCTTGTATAGAAACAGTACGTCAGAAATGTTTCTCCGTTTGTAAAGAGCAATAGGTTTACACTGGTGATTTTCGAAACGATACGAAAGGTGTTTCAAAAATTTTGTTTGAATATTTTCAATACGCTTAATGTAAGTTTGGTATTGTGGATTCCAAATGACAGATGCAAATTCAAGATGAGATCTTACATACGCCATATATAGTAGTTCAAGTGTAAAAGGTTTGTTGAACGGTTTTGTGATGCGTAGGATAAAACCCATTTGTTTGTAGGCTTTTTCTAAGATGTATTCAATGTGATCTTTGAATAGTAATTTGGAGTCAAGTAATACTCCAAGATCTCTAATTTTATCCACTCTTTCAAGCGGAACGTTGTTCAGATGGTAAATATGGACGATTGGGTGATTTTTACGTGAAAACGTTATCGCATTACATTTCTTTACATTGAGAAATAGTTGATTTTCTATGCAATATTCATTAATTTTATTAATATCTTCTTGTAATTTATTGCAATCATCTTCTGAGCTTATACATTTGTATATTTTCATATCGTCAGCGTAAAGAATAAAGTCAGAGTTACAGATGACATGTTTGATGTCATTTATGTACAAAGTAAAGAGCAGGGGTCCTAAATGGGAACCTTGAGGTACACCCGAAGGGACGGTAATTTCCTGTGACATGTAACCTTTGAGTGCAACAGCTTGACTTCTATTTTTAATGTAAGATGAGAACCATCTGAGAAGATTTCCACTTATACCAATTTTTTCAAGTTTGCTTAGGAGTATATCATGATTCACTTTGTCGAAAGCTTTAGAAAAATCAGTATAGATAGAGTCAACTTGTTTCTTTTTATCCATAGTATTCAGAACAAAATCGGTGAACTGACCCAAGTTCGACTCGACAGATCTGCCTTGAAAGAAACCGTGCTGTTGAGGATTGATAATGGTGTTTTTACATAAATTAAAGAGTTGGTCGTAAACGATTTTTTCCATAATTTTACTTAAAATGCATAGTTTCGAAATAATAATAATGCGAAAGTTTTAATGGATGTATTTGTGTTTGTTACTCTTTCACGCAAAAACTACTGAATGGATTTTAATGAAACTTTACAATAATATAGCTCATACATCAGTATAACATATAAGCTATAATTTATCAAGCTAGCTAGGAAGGGGACTCGGGAGGGGAACGGAGGGACACACGGGAAAGGTGATTCAGGGAGAAAAAATGTATTTCTTTGAATATGGCATTGCGGTAACCTTTCAAATAATAATTTTTTGTGCATTATTTACCAAAACGTAAAATCGAGTTCAAAAATACCTTTAATAATAAGTTGGTATGAAAATGAAACGAATTTAAATACAGGGTCGATTTTTTGTATTTGTGTACATGCTATATATAACACAAGTAGATTTTTCCTTGATGCATTTGTATGAAAATATATTTTATTATTCAGCGGTACATCCTCTCTGCACATCCCTTCAGGGTCACTTAGTTATATTTTGTGTAATTAGGTTATCGTATTTTCCCTAAATCTCCTGCATATTGTATATAAGCATGACGGAGGATTGATTGTCGACGGATCAACTGTCATGGAACCACCAGTGTACAGAGTCAATTTTTGCAATTTTGATAACAAAAGTTTTAAATATTTTTATGAATCCATATGCCGCTACAGGTGTTCTGTTTTTACAGGGCTATGCACGTTTATTTAGGCACTAGCTTTTAACCCCTCCGCAACGTAAGCAGATATATGCGTTAAAAATACGACAGCAGTCAAGTACAATAAGCGTGTTTACACGTCAGCGCGTGTGTCTCCATAGAAACCGTTATAACTCCGTTATTGTTTTAGTTAAATCCGTAAAATAAAAAGTGAAAGGTCGATAGTGAATCATGCTGCACATCTCTATTCAAGTTGTCCATAGAAATACATAAAAAGAACATTCTGTCAGACGCGCAGTCTGACACATAATTTATCCCACCAAATTTCCTACGGGTGCCCGACATCGTTAATTTCTATTAAATATTTTTATATGAAATGATAAAAAAGTGAGCTGACAAAAGTGTTTATTACACATTTATACAATAGAATAAGTATTGTTGTTTACATAATCTGTGATTTTAGTACCGTTTTCACATAAAAACATCACGTGAGTCACTTTCACATTTTTTTAATATTTGCATTCTAAATTTTAATTTTTACAAATATTAATATTTATTTGTAATATAATAATTCGAAAGCTTATTTTGTAACCTGTCTAAAACAGTTTTTACTATTCGGCTACGTTCAGAAATGTTTCATTTATAGAGCTTTAATTGTGAAGCGGTTATAACTAAAAGTTTTCGTAAAATGTCATTTCGTTTAAGACACCAAAAGCTAATATTCTCGAAAATTCGGAGGGGTTAAATAAATGTATAACTTTCCAAATAAAAATTCTATCAAATTGCAAAAATCTGAAAATGTTGATCACTGTTTATTGCATAATATACTCTATGTTGTAATGTGCGAAAAAATGCCAAGTCTATGCATAATAAACGTTAAACACTTATTCTATCCTTCATTGTAACCAGCTATGGTCATTATTGTCATTTTTCTTTTTGTAATTTTTATCTTATTGTTTTCTTCTCAGTTGAGAAATAATCATTGTTATCTACTCACTTATTACAATGGATTATCTGCCCCCCTAGCATGGTCGATCGACATAGGTTTTATCGAAAATGTCGGTAACTTGAAATCGCTCCCGAGCACGACTGCAGGACGTTAACGAAGAAATAACAGTTTACATCAAATAAATTCGGAACCCTTAGTCGATGTGAACTGTTGTTTGTTCGTTAGCGGCCTGCAGTCGTGCTTGGGTGCAATGTCAAGTTACCGACATTTTCGATAAAACCTATATCGACCGACCATGCTAGGACCTCTGGTCCAACCCAATGTTTTTATTTATGAATTTATTTACTTACTCAAGAAAATGGCTTTTGTTAAATAAATATTTTTTAATATTTTTATTGTTTTATTTTATTTTACATTGTATTATGATTTTGGTAAGTACAGGTTTTCTTAAAACAATTAAAATACATATATTTTTTAACACATTTTATATTTTTTTTAAATACAGAAAGAAAAAGAAAAGACAAACAAGAGAAGGTTTATTCATGAACTGATCAGTGTTGGAATTCTCGGATTCTCTAGATATCAGTCTTAGAATTAGATATTTAATATGTACAATGTACACAGTACAGTTAAACCTCGATAATCTGAACACTGCACTGATTTTTTTAATATCAATACCTCCCAAGAATCCCAGCTGCTCCCGTCCGGAGCCAGTTAGACTATGGCGTCTCCAATTGGGGTATGTCTTGACGAGGGAAGGTATTGGTAAGGGGAAGAGGTAGGTGTGGAAGTATCTGACCATTCAAATCTATTCAAAAGCCATTTCAAGTAATGTTTCTATTCTGAATGGTGGTCTTACACCAGGGTGATACCGAGAGTATCTTCTACTCTGGAACGTGTCACAAATACACTATATGTTATTTTTAATGAATTATTTGTGAAATAGTTCAAACTAATCGAATAAAATTTATTTGCCATGCCGGGATTCGATCCCGCGACCTTTGGATTTGCGAGTAAAGAGCCTTATGGCAGATAATCTGGAAAACTCATAGACATCAGAATTCAATAGACCAGAAGTTACAGATGAGAGGTAAAACCAAACTATGGGGGGCGAAGAGAGGAAAGATACTGTGATTCGTTAAAAAATCAATCTGACAGTATATAGGCATCTCGCATTATAATATCACCATTTAGTTCTTAAAAGCAAAATCTGCTTTGAATGAATAGACCTTTTTACATGGGAGCGCGAATTGCTTGCTACGTTAATAACATATTTGCGAAGGACAAATGCTTGCCCCAAAAAGGTTCGCTCATATTCACATAGCAATATTTTGTTGCCGTGTGTAGTTAAGACACTTTTACAAATGTTTAATAATTTACTTACCCCTGTAACCTGCGATGAGCTCACTAGAGAAACGCCCACATTCGCTATGTTCTAGGTAGGTCTATAGCACAAGCACTCATATTTTGCCGTGTTATTTCGTAAAATGTATGATGTTACCTCTGCGCTGGTCAGGACAAGAATGATGACATCACATTTTTTTTATTCAAGCGAGGCTCTCGTAAAGCCCAGCTGGGTCCAAGGAGGAGCTCTAGCCGGCTCCATGGGGAGGGGGAAATAATACGTTTTTATCACTTAGGGCAGGTCCAGATATATTCATATGTCCGTGGGAAAACTCGAAGTAGATGGCGCCGATGTGGTTGGATATCATTTGCAAAATATGGCGCTACGTCATACAGTTCAAACATATTGTTTTAAGGATTTAAAAAGGGTGGATAAAAATGGTGGTTGGAGTGCCAAGGAGTTATTAAAAAAAATCAGTGTATGCATTCCACACGCGGTAGAAGTGAAACCTTCAGAAAACTAAAGAAGAGTGGGGAGACTACGAAGCACTTTTTTAATCAATGTTTAGGATGATTTTTTCCATATTTTTGTTTGTCGAATTGCACAGTGCACCTATTCCTATACATTTGGTCATCTTATTAGAATTTGTGTTTTCTTCTTCGGAGTTGCAAGATGTCGCTTTCTTTTATGTTTTTTGTCTGTTCATTTAGAAATGTTTGAAGATTGGATATTAATTGATTCGATCCTTGGTCCCCTAAATGTCTGGCCACTGATGTTCGTCAGGCGCTTTATACCACAACAACAAAGACTTGCGTGGGACTGTATTATATTGGAACCGAGTACCCATAAATTAAATAAATATTTTATTGCTATCTCATTCTCACGCAGGCTAATTCCTGTAGATGTATATGTTTGTCTCTTTTTATTGTCCCTCGTTTCCTTTTCATCGAGTTTCAAATCACAATGGTGCTAAAGAAGTTTTCACTTCAATAAATTGAGAAAAATGCAAAAGTAATTGGGAAAAAGGAAGACTTGGTTTGTTTATAACTGCAACCTATTTCAAATTGTTTTCCTATGAATGTGTGTATCTACACACACTTTTAATAGAAGATGAGAAATAAGTAATGCTCTTTAACCACTCGGACCTATAAGCTTGTCTTCACAATAATTTCGGTATTCTTGTAAAAGGCCGCCAAAGACTACCAAAATTCCTAAAATTATAGACGGCACTTTGCGTGTGGTAGGGGTGATTTTGACAAACTTCATCAGATGAGGATTGGCAAGAGCTTTGTAGCTTTGACACTGTTAATGAGGCACTACACTCTTTTTATACATGTATATATATAATGTATTTGACGCTTCCTTCCGTAGGAAACCTCCCAACAAACAATATCCAAAGTGGTTCTCTAGAGGTACCATCGAGAACATTGAGATGAAACATGCTCACCATAAAAAATGGAAAGCTACTGGTAACCAAAGTGAATATCAAAATTTAAAAAAATCAGAAAAGCAAAACATACCAAAATATACAACTATTATAATAGACTTCAGGTAGTTTTTTCTGAAAACATTGCCTAGTGGACACGTGCGTGCATGGCACCCCTAGCCGGCCGAATTCCGACCAGTGACCCGATGCGACATGTTGAAATAAATAAACATATGTAATATTTATTTTTCTAGTTCCATCTTTCGGATTTTAACGAAACTTTTTGAAAACAAAATAATCTCAAAATGAATGATAGAGACCGTTTTGTCCGCCAGAGTGCTCTGATGCTGTTTTGTACTAATATTATACCTATTCCTTTTCGCGTTAAACGAAATGTTTATAAAACTTTCTGTACTTATGTTAAATCTATGGAGAGTAATATCAAGCATGATCCCAAGACATTTTGGGACTACGTCAAATCACTATGCAAGGATGGTGGTATAACATGATGCATGGTGACATCATGATGCGCGGCGATCGAGAAGTTAGAGGAGAGGATGTAGCCAATTTTAAGATGTATAAAGTGGTATTCAAACGAAGTTATTTTATTGTATTTATTATAATAAACTTTTCATTACAAGTATCATTTACAAAGCGCTTACCACTTACCAGTGCATTCCATTAATCATGATTATAGAGGTTATACTGCATAATTACTGTGTCTGACGTAGTGATCATATGTATTTGAATTGTATTTAACTATGTAAAATGTTTGTAATTGTTTTATGCTTCAATAAATAAATCATCAGAGTTGGGGAGCGAGCAAGCAAAAAGAGAACTATGTGGCCGGCTTTAACTGGATTCTAAGAGTCCTACACGGGGGTATAACAGTATGGCAACGGTAGGGTAGCTATCGTCGCTACCATGACCCAATATATAGAGCCTACAGGCCCTGACCGAATCAGTTCTCCAGTAAAACTTGCCTCGAAAACACCTCTCTCTTCTCGCCCGCTTGACCTCGCTCTTGCCTCGAAAACATCTATTCGCCTTGTTTTCTTCTGAACATCGCTTCACCCTGGACCACGGAATATCTACCACCCAACGGACCAGACCTGACTGCGTCACCAGGAAAGAGCCATTGGATCTGCTCAGAACAGCCCTACAGCGGGAAATTGAGACAACGTTCTCCCAACATCTTGGCACCTCCTTGGATCGAGACTAGCGATGTGTAGGTTCAGCAGGAGTGGGCTCTTAAACTCGGGTTCTTCGCGCGAAGCAGATCCTACTCCCTTTTCAAATCGAATACTCCCAAAGAAACCCGTCCAATACTTGTACCCAGAACTCGGCAGTCCGAGCCGCAGTCGGGTGGCGGCGCGGCGCGGCGGCAGTTCGCAATCGTCAAACCTATGCGTCTCGGTCCGAGCCATGCGCGAGTTGGGAGTAGGTCGGGCGTTCGATGTCCGGCTAGGGTGGAACCTGAGCGTCTCGGTTCAAGCCATTCGCGAGTCGGGAGAAGGTTGCGCTTTCGAGTTCTTTTGAGCGCTCCATGGTGCGAAACCGTGCGTCTCAGTTCGAGCCATTCGCGAGTCTGGAGTGGCTCCCGGGACCTGCTCCAAGAACTCAAGTACTTTTAAAAGGAAGCACGTCTCGGAGGCTTCCGGCAAAACGCAGAACTTACCCATCTCTAATCGGGACCTCCAGCCTATCTTTCAGTACTTGTGTGCCTCACCCTGGCAGCTGGAGAAAAACTTTTAATATATAATAGAGTAAATATATTGTTATGGATCACACTTCTAGATAACATCAATTCATTGGATACCACCTTTATAAGGTACTGGCGAGTACTCTGCATGCGTAGCAATGTCCCTTAAATAAAAAAAGTGTTTTGTGTTTTAATTCTGTTTATTGAAGCATTTTGGATACTCAGAACTTTGAAGCCATCTAATAAAAATAAATGTCAATTATTTTTGGCAGATTATCTTCGAATTGTTTCTGCAAATAAAAAACTCACACTAAAACGTGTGAGTTTTTTATAATTATTACGTTAATTAGAAAGTTTTTATTTATTAATTTATCTTAAAAATGGTACATATTATAATATTACTGGTCTTCCATGACGAAAGAAGAGTTTACATTTCATAATGTACAATTAATTCAGTCACATGTTTCACATATAAAGGTACAGTTAATACATTTCATAATGTACAATTAATTCAGTCATGTGTTTCACATATATAGGTACAGTTAATACATTTCTTAATGTACAATTAATTCAGTCACGTGTTTCACATATACAGGTACAGTTAATACATTTCATAATGTACAATTAATTCAGTCATGTGCTTCACATATATAGGTAAAGTTAATACATAATTAATTCAAATTTTAGAACAAAAATTCTATGTAATGGTACTAAAAGAAAGGACTGTTCCAATCGCAGAACCCAAATTTCACCGCTGAAGGCAAAGAAACATCTGAACAAAGGAAAAGTATTTTCGATAAAAGAAAAATGGCAATAAATTTGCGCAAATATAAAAGCTGGTCACAACAGCACAGGTAAATCATCAAAACTTATACATAATAACAATTAAACAACTAAAGCAACAACAAAACAAAAAATCAAAATAAATTACGTATATTATAATTAAATTGTGGCTCCGCGCTCCAAATTGTGGGTTCCACCACAGGGTCTTGGAGACTTTCTAGTATTAAACTAAATTTGTCATAATAGTATTGCAACAAGTCGGCTCGAGTATGGTTTAATCGTTGAGAGGTATTCGACGTTCTTGTTTGAACTTGTTTGGGGACGTATTCCGTGTCCCATGGAGCATTTCTATATCGTTTCCGGGATTTTGCATTCCGTTTCAGGACAATACTGTTTTTAGGGGGTCCCATTATCTGAAAAAAAAGATAATTTGATAGGTCAAATTACTTACATGCTAAATAAAAAGTCATGTTGACGTTGAGCGCTATTATCATTACCGTGACGATCCACGATTACGGTACAGTGACGGCACAAAAAAAAAGCATAAAATGTACATTCTTCATCCTAATAATGCTGCAGCTCTTTCTTACACATTAAATAATGGTGAGACAAAAGATGATACACACAAAATATGTGTGTCTAATTCATCCAAAGTAATATTTTTGTTCCTTTGGAAGAAACAGATACCTATAATTCATTACAGCTCAGATACGGTGACGGGAATTGCGTTTCATTATCTTTATAAATGTGAGACGATGTTTAGCTGCAGCATTAGATGTTTAAGAACAAAATCTAAACCATCAGCGCCACGGGCGTAGCCAGGTTTTAGTATCGGGGGGGGGTTCAAAAATCAAAAAACTCGTGTCGGGGGGGGGGGGGGGGGGGGGGGGAGACGACCGACTTTGTATTTCTTGAGCATTAACTAATAACAATTTGTGGACATTTTATGTTGAAAACTATCAACCGCAATCACCGAAAAAACGGAACTTGCAAGTTAAATTATTTTTTTCTTTCACAGGTCCCCATTTATCTTTTTAAATACATAATATCATTTTGAGTTGTCAGTGTTAAAAATAACATTGCTTGAAAAAATTGCTTGTAAGTAAATCAACAATATTTAAGATTAATGGGAATTCCAAAAAACATATGGGTAGGTATATAATACCAGTAATATTGTCATATGCAATAAAAAATTTACCAGGTCGAAATTTCCGTAAATTTAGTGCTGATTTCCCTGTTCCCTAAAAAATATTTTTCTCCCCTAGATCTAGTCAAATTTCCCTAGACGCCACAAAAATATAGGTACAAAGGTTACCGAATGCGATTGGATAATCGACGACGGCCAGCGGCGAGTGGTAGAGAGGGCGAATCCAAAATACATTATTAGTGTAATAAATAGTAATAAAATAAGTTATGCCGCTCTCCGCATCTCCTTATTTTTAATATTATTGATGTTGATATCTTAACTTTTCGGGGCGGGTTTGAACCCCCAAACCCCCACCCCCCCCCCCCCCCCCCTGGCTACGCCCATGATCAGCGCATTTGCATTTGATTTTTGAGTTTTTGGAATCCACTCGCACTTCAATATTATCCTTGTAACTATATTCCATACTTTCAAAATTATAGTCACAGCTAGTAGTATTGTAGGGGTCTACGGAGTCACACTGAGGCGTGTGAGAGAGATGCAAGAAAATGATTACTATTATTCCATTGCAGGAAACAGACCCACGTACTTTGTGTATCTCAACTTTTGAAAGAGCTGCAGCATCTCTACATCTCCACATCTTCTCTACATATTATAAATTAAAGACCCCCGCGTCGTCTGTCTGTCTGTCTGTCTGTTCGCGATAAACTCGAAAACTACAGAACCGATTTTCATGCGGTTTTCACCAATAGATAGAGTGTTTTGAGAGGAAGGTTTAGGTATATTAATTTTTCAAAGATTTGTGTAAATTAGTTGAAACATAACGATAATTGTTAGAAGTGTCGGAAAAAGTCAAGCCGCCTGGTAGCTTTCATCGAAAACGCTGCTTAATCCTTTTGGTATATAAAAAAAACAATGCACGGTGGTATATTCCTCTTTTATAGATCTACAAAAAAGTCCACGAAGGCATACATCTATCTTTTACGGATAGCTTACTACACCCATTCTATCTTCTAAAAAAATGGTCACGTACACAGTGGCGGACTAAGCCCGTCAGAGGCCCGGGGCGGCAAAGCTGAAAGAGCCCCCCCCCCCCCCCCCCCAAAAGTACATGTAATTTTACAAGATTTTTATACAGTTTACACGGGCCTCCAGGCCTGGGGGGGCCTCCAAGCGCCTCCATGTTCTCTTGATAAAATCCTAAACAAGGTTTTAAGACACCAGGGCATTTAATTTTTTTTTAGTTTTTTGTTTTTCATTTTCTAAAAGATGCATTTGTTATAATGCTATCACCTAATGTTTTAAGGAAATTCTAAAAAAATTTTATGAAAGTTTTAAACATTTTGTATGTTGAATTTCCTTCAGCAAAACTTTGTTTTTCAACCTGATTGACAACATATTTGAAAAACTATACATCTGATTTGCATGCACCAAGTCTTACACTGTTAGAAAATTCAGTCACTATGGCATGGCACCACGTAGGAATTTTTTTTATAAAGGGCCCCCTTCTATTTTTTTAAGAACGCTGAAAATTTTCCATAAAAAATCGAATAAAAAATTCGCTGGTCCACCATTTTTCTTTTTTTTAGATATGAAAATTCCCCTACGTGGTACCATGGACACTGGATTTTCGAACAGTCTAAGACTTGGTTCATGCAAATGTAAATGCAATAGGCCACTTGCATCACATTTTTTAAAAGAAAATCCCGGTTTAGACAAATATTCTAAGACATTCTGTATTTTTTTAATCGTATTTTTGAAACCCTGGGGATATTTGAAAATTTCAATCCGAAAAATCAGACCATTTTTTATAAACCGGAAAGACGGGACATAATTTTATTGGTGCGAAAAAACGATAATTACATAGCCGAAAATCATTTTAAAAAAAATAACGTTTTCCACACGAATGGTACAGGAGAATAACGAGGCATACCAAAAATATTACATCTCATAAATATTTTTTTCCTTGATCCATCTTATTGATCATAAATCATTATAATGTACAACGTATATATTACTAAATCCAATGTAATATACTAGTACTTGTAAATTATAATAATAATAAGAATATTATAAAATTTGATTTTGTTAAAATCAGCACCATAACCATTATACCTCTAAAACACGTACCAACTTCTAAAATGTACGGGGTTCTCTTCTGTCGAAAAGTCAAATCAAATGATAAGTTCGCAGAGAACAAACAATAAATCTAGTGAACGAATTGTGAAATCAAAGTAATGCCGTATTATGGAATTTTACAAAATTAATAGGAACATTTTCGGAGACGGGAAATTTCATGTAGTGACGTCACGAGCCCAAATAATGGATTTATTTATTTAAAAATAAAAAAACTACAATTCTAAAAAAATTTACTAATATTTTCGCAATCTTAACAAAAAGATCTATCCACACGATTTTTTCCAAGTCATTATGAATTCAATGCAAGTGGAATATTGCAATAAAATACATACGGGCGGATATAAAGTTCTTTTAATATGTTGTCAACCAGGTTGAAAAAGGAGTTAAAAAAAGTTTAGAAAAAAACGCATTCAATTTTTGCTGAAGCATAATTCAACCTACACACTATTTCAAACGGTTTCACATAAAATGCTGTAAAAACATTTGGTGAGAGCATTGTTAACTTTAGAAAATGAAATAAATAAAAAAATTACAAACGTTTTTTTTACAGTTTCCTGGTGCCTTAAAGCCTTATTTAGGATTTGATTAAGGAAACATGGAGGCGTTTGGAGGCCCCCGGGGACCAGAAGCCGCCCCTTCCGCCCCCCCACCCTCCCAATTAGTCCGCCACTGAATCATTTTAATTACTTGCCTATTTTATTACTATAAATATTATCTTTAATGATAAGGTAACCTTAAGCAAAGGGCCTAAGATACTAAAAATAATACGAAGTGCAATACGTAAGTGAAACTGGAACTAAAACTGTATAGACATTAGAAAGATTAGTAGTAGTATTTTTATTTTAAAAATTGTAAATTACCGGTTCAGGCTATATTTATTTATTCCTATTTTATCTGTATGGGATGATGTTTGTATGGGACCTCCCAACTCCAAATCACCTCTTAGATAGGTACTAAGCATATTTTAAAGGCACCAGGACACGGATACAGCATTAATCCTTATTAACTCTCAATCCTTATTAATTTACAAGCATTTCATCCACATTATTATAATCTTTCACACCATCTCTACGTATTATAAATTAAAGTCCTCCGTGGCATCTTTCTGTCTTTTTGCGATAAACTCAAAGACGGCGGTATACATATAAAGGTTGTATAACCATCCAGTAGATGACGTTGTGTTTTATTAGCCACAGCAACGCGTGGCCGGGTCACAGCTAGTTATTAATAAGATAAAGAATATACGTTTTATTCTAATGGTACCGTAATCGATTTTGTGAAAAATCACCTCAAGGGCGATGTACAAACTTATAAATATTTCTATAATCTTACGTCTAACTACAAACTATACAAACTTTTATAATGTTACCATTGTGGCTAAAAATTGCATCCACCGGTTTATCAATCATTGATACGAAACAACATGTACAATGAACGCGATGTTGCATTAAAATGTACATATATTGTAGATATTATTTATATTCTGTACAAGCAGAAAATATACAGAACCATTTAGACGTTTTAACCGTGTTATCACTGCAGAGACAAACCGTCAAGAAGTGTGTTGCAGGCGTTTCAGATATGTCCGAAGTTAGGTCAATTATCTCTTTTATTTTTTAAATTTTCAATGATGATTTTTTCCCCATATCTTCAAGTCGGTATAGGTCACAAAAAGGGATAAGCTGTTCAATGGTTGTTATTAATTTAATTGGGTTGAACAATTCACCTGCTTTGATGTCCCCGGCACCGGTGCAATCTCACCCCGTTCGAGGTTGGAATCCAAAGCTGTCAAAGTAAAAGAAAATAAAGTATTAATTCATAGCTACAAAGCTTGACAAAGAATTTTTACATTGTGCTTAAGATTAGTATAAAAAAATTAACTTAGTAAAACACCACTTTATTGTAGAGTATGTGTTCTACCGACCGGTTTCGGAAGTTGCATTCCTTATCAGAGTTATATAATATACGTACATATTTACTATGTATTATTACTAAATTATGGTCAATACATTAGGTGTTGAAGTGTGGGACGAGGTGTGGCAGGAGGGGGTAAGTAATGATTAGGAGGGAGAGAAATGGATGGTCTGGAGAATGGGAATATATATTCAAAATGGAACTGTGTAATTGTTAATTAATTAATTATGTTAACACGATAATAGATTGTTGGAATCTCACCTGTTGTAATTGCACCCGGTGTTATCTCACCCGGTTCAACCTCTCCGGGCTCCGTAATTGAACTGAAAGCTGTCAAAGAACAAAAAAGAAAATAAAGTGTCAATTCATAGTTACAAAGCTTGACAAAGAGTTTTTACTTTGTGCTTAAGATTAGTATAAAAAAAAAATTACTTAGTAAAACACCACTTTATTGTAGAGTATATGTTTTACCGACCGGTTTCGGAAGTTGCATTCCTTATCAGAGTTATATAATATACGTACATATTTACTATGTATTATAACTAAATTATGGTCAATACATTAGGTGTTGAAGTTTGGGACGAGGTGTGGCAGGATGGGGTAAGTAATGATTAGGAGGGAGAGAAATGGATGGTCTGGAGAATGGGAATATATATTCAAAATGGAACTGTGTAATTGTTAATTATGTTAACATGATAATAGTTTGTTGGAATCTCACCTGTTGTAATTGCACCCGGTGTTATCTCACCCGGTTCAACCTCTCCGGGCTCCGTAATTGAACTGAAAGCTGTCAAAGAACAAAAAAGAAAATAAAGTGTCAATTCATAGCTACAAAGCTTGACAAAGAGTTTTTACTGTGTGCTTAAGATTAGTATTAAAAAAATTTTACTGAGTAAAACACCACTTTATTGTAGAGTATATGTTTTACCGACCGGTTTCGGAAGTTGCATTCCTTATCAGAGTTATATAATATACGTACATATTTACTATGTATTATTACTAAATTATGGTCAATACATTAGGTGTTGAAGTTTGGGACGAGGTGTGGCAGGAGGGGGTAAGTAATGATTAGGAGGGAGAGAAATGGATGGTCTGGAGAATGGGAATATATATTCAAAATGGAACTGTGTAATTGTTAATTATGTTAACATGATAATAGATTGTTGGAATCTCACCTGTTGTAATTGCACCCGGTGTTATCTCACCCGGTTCAACCTCTCCGGGCTCCGTAATTGAACTGAAAGCTGTCAAAGCACAAAAAAGAAAATAAAGTGTCAATTCATAGCTACAAAGCTTGACAAAGAGTTTTTACTTTGTGCTTAAGATTAGTATAAAAAAAAAATTTACTTAGTAAAACACCACTTTATTGTAGAGTATATGTTTTACCGACCGGTTTCGGAAGTTGCATTCCTTATCAGAGTTATATAATATACGTACATATTTACTATGTATTATTACTAAATTATGGTCAATACATTAGGTGTTGAAGTTTGGGACGAGGTGTGGCAGGATGGGGTAAGTAATGATTAGGAGGGAGCGAAATGGATGGTCTGGAGAATGGGAATATATATTCAAAATGGAACTGTGTAATTCTTAATTATGTTAACATGATAATAGATTGTTGGAATCTCACCTGTTGTAATTGCACCCGGTGTTATCTCACCCGGTTCAATCTCTCCGGGCTCCGTAATTGAACTGAAAGCTGTCAAAGAACAAAAAAGAAAATAAAGTGTCAATTCATAGCTACAAAGCTTGACAAAGAGTTTTTACTGTGTGCTTAAGATTAGTATTAAAAAAATTTTACTGAGTAAAACACCACTTTATTGTAGAGTATATGTTTTACCGACCGGTTTCGGAAGTTGCATTCCTTATCAGAGTTATATAATATACGTACATATTTACTATGTATTATTACTAAATTATGGTCAATACATTAGGTGTTGAAGTTTGGGACGAGGTGTGGCAGGAGGGGGTAAGTAATGATTAGGAGGGAGAGAAATGGATGGTCTGGAGAATGGGAATATATATTCAAAATGGAACTGTGTAATTGTTAATTATGTTAACATGATAATATATTGTTGGAATCTCACCTGTTGTAATTGCACCCGGTGTTATCTCACCCGGTTCAACCTCTCCGGGCTCCGTAATTGAACTGAAAGCTGTCAAAGAACAAAAAAGAAAATAAAGTGTCAATTCATAGCTACAAAGCTTGACAAAGAGTTTTTACTGTGTGCTTAAGATTAGTATTAAAAAAATTTTACTGAGTAAAACACCACTTTATTGTAGAGTATATGTTTTACCGACCGGTTTCGGAAGTTGCATTCCTTATCAGAGTTATATAATATACGTACATATTTACTATGTATTATTACTAAATTATGGTCAATACATTAGGTGTTGAAGTTTGGGACGAGGTGTGGCAGGAGGGGGTAAGTAATGATTAGGAGGGAGAGAAATGGATGGTCTGGAGAATGGGAATATATATTCAAAATGGAACTGTGTAATTGTTAATTATGTTAACATGATAATAGATTGTTGGAATCTCACCTGTTGTAATGGCACCCGGTGTTATCTCACCCGGTTCAACCTCTCCGGGCTCCGTAATTGAACTGAAAGCTGTCAAAGAACAAAAAAGAAAATAAAGTGTCAATTCATAGCTACAAAGCTTGACAAAGAGTTTTTACTTTGTGCTTAAGATTAGTATAAAAAAAATTACTTGGTAAAACACCACTTTATTGTAGAGTATATGTTTTACCGACCGGTTTCGGAAGTTGCATTCCTTATCAGAGTTATATAATATACGTACATATTTACTATGTATTATTACTAAATTATGGTCAATACATTAGGTGTTGAAGTTTGGGACGAGGTGTGGCAGGAGGGGGTAAGTAATGATTAGGAGGGAGAGAAATGGATGGTCTGGAGAATGGGAATATATATTCAAAATGGAACTGTGTAATTGTTAATTATGTTAACATGATAATAGTTTGTTGGAATCTCACCTGTTGTAATTGCACCCGGTGTTATCTCACCCGGTTCAACCTCTCTGGGCTCCGTAATTGAACTGAAAGCTGTCAAAGAACAAAAAAGAAAATAAAGTGTCAATTCATAGCTACAAAGCTTGACAAAGAGTTTTTACTGTGTGCTTAAGATTAGTATTAAAAAAATTTTACTGAGTAAAACACCACTTTATTGTAGAGTATATTTTTTACCGACCGGTTTCGGAAGTTGCATTCCTTATCAGAGTTATATAATATACGTACATATTTACTATGTATTATAACTAAATTATGGTCAATACATTAGGTGTTGAAGTTTGGGACGAGGTGTGGCTGGATGGGGTAAGTAATGATTAGGAGGGAGAGAAATGGATGATCTGGAGAATGGGAATATATATTCAAAATGGAACTGTGTAATTGTTAATTATGTTAACATGATAATAGTTTTGTTGGAATCTCACCTGTTGTAATTGCACCCGGTGTTATCTCACCCGGTTCAACCTCTCCGGGCTCCGTAATTGAACTGAAAGCTGTCAAAGAACAAAAAAGAAAATAAAGTGTCAATTCATAGCTACAAAGCTTGACAAAGAGTTTTTACTGTGTGCTTAAGATTAGTATTAAAAAAATTTTACTGAGTAAAACACCACTTTATTGTAGAGTATATTTTTTACCGACCGGTTTCGGAAGTTGCATTCCTTATCAGAGTTATATAATATACGTACATATTTACTATGTATTATAACTAAATTATGGTCAATACATTAGGTGTTGAAGTTTGGGACGAGGTGTGGCAGGATGGGGTAAGTAATGATTAGGAGGGAGAGAAATGGATGGTCTGGAGAATGGGAATATATATTCAAAATGGAACTGTGTAATTGTTAATTATGTTAACATGATAATAGATTGTTGGAATCTCACCTGTTGTAATTGCACCCGGTGTTATCTCCCCCGGTTCAACCTCTCCGGGCTCCGTAATTGAACTGAAAGCTGTCAAAGAACAAAAAAGAAAATAAAGTGTCAATTCATAGCTACAAAGCTTGACAAAGAGTTTTTACTGTGTGCTTAAGATTAGTATTAAAAAAATTTTACTGAGTAAAACATCACTTTATTGTAGAGTATATGTTTTACCGACCGGTTTCGGAAGTTGCATTCCTTATCAGAGTTATATAATATACGTACATATTTACTATGTATTATTACTAAATTATGGTCAATACATTAGGTGTTGAAGTTTGGGACGAGGTGTGGCAGGAGGGGGTAAGTAATGATTAGGAGGGAGAGAAATGGATGGTCTGGAGAATGGGAATATATATTCAAAATGGAACTGTGTAATTGTTAATTATGTTAACATGATAATATATTGTTGGAATCTCACCTGTTGTAATTGCACCCGGTGTTATCTCACCCGGTTCAACCTCTCCGGGCTCCGTAATTGAACTGAAAGCTGTCAAAGAACAAAAAAGAAAATAAAGTGTCAATTCATAGCTACAAAGCTTGACAAAGAGTTTTTACTGTGTGCTTAAGATTAGTATTAAAAAAATTTTACTGAGTAAAACACCACTTTATTGTAGAGTATATGTTTTACCGACCGGTTTCGGAAGTTGCATTCCTTATCAGAGTTATATAATATACGTACATATTTACTATGTATTATTACTAAATTATGGTCAATACATTAGGTGTTGAAGTTTGGGACGAGGTGTGGCAGGAGGGGGTAAGTAATGATTAGGAGGGAGAGAAATGGATGGTCTGGAGAATGGGAATATATATTCAAAATGGAACTGTGTAATTGTTAATTATGTTAACATGATAATAGATTGTTGGAATCTCACCTGTTGTAATGGCACCCGGTGTTATCTCACCCGGTTCAACCTCTCCGGGCTCCGTAATTGAACTGAAAGCTGTCAAAGAACAAAAAAGAAAATAAAGTGTCAATTCATAGCTACAAAGCTTGACAAAGAGTTTTTACTTTGTGCTTAAGATTAGTATAAAAAAAATTACTTGGTAAAACACCACTTTATTGTAGAGTATATGTTTTACCGACCGGTTTCGGAAGTTGCATTCCTTATCAGAGTTATATAATATACGTACATATTTACTATGTATTATTACTAAATTATGGTCAATACATTAGGTGTTGAAGTTTGGGACGAGGTGTGGCAGGAGGGGGTAAGTAATGATTAGGAGGGAGAGAAATGGATGGTCTGGAGAATGGGAATATATATTCAAAATGGAACTGTGTAATTGTTAATTATGTTAACATGATAATATATTGTTGGAATCTCACCTGTTGTAATTGCACCCGGTGTTATCTCACCCGGTTCAACCTCTCCGGGCTCCGTAATTGAACTGAAAGCTGTCAAAGAACAAAAAAGAAAATAAAGTGTCAATTCATAGCTACAAAGCTTGACAAAGAGTTTTTACTGTGTGCTTAAGATTAGTATTAAAAAAATTTTACTGAGTAAAACACCACTTTATTGTAGAGTATATGTTTTACCGACCGGTTTCGGAAGTTGCATTCCTTATCAGAGTTATATAATATACGTACATATTTACTATGTATTATTACTAAATTATGGTCAATACATTAGGTGTTGAAGTTTGGGACGAGGTGTGGCAGGAGGGGGTAAGTAATGATTAGGAGGGAGAGAAATGGATGGTCTGGAGAATGGGAATATATATTCAAAATGAAACTGTGTAATTGTTAATTATGTTAACATGATAATAGATTGTTGGAATCTCACCTGTTGTAATTGCACCCGGTGTTATCTCACCCGGTTCAACCTCTCCGGGCTCCGTAATTGAACTGAAAGCTGTCAAAGAACAAAAAAGAAAATAAAGTGTCAATTCATAGCTACAAAGCTTGACAAAGAGTTTTTACTTTGTGCTTAAGATTAGTATAAAAAAAAATTTACTTAGTAAAACACCACTTTATTGTAGAGTATATGTTTTACCGACCGGTTTCGGAAGTTGCATTCCTTATCAGAGTTATATAATATACGTACATATTTACTATGTATTATTACTCAATTATGGTCAATACATTAGGTGTTGAAGTTTGGGACGAGGTGTGGCTGGATGGGGTAAGTAATGATTAGGAGGGAGAGAAATGGATGATCTGGAGAATGGGAATATATATTCAAAATGGAACTGTGTAATTGTTAATTATGTTAACATGATAATAGTTTGTTGGAATCTCACCTGTTGTAATTGCACCCGGTGTTATCTCACCCGGTTCAACCTCTCCGGGCTCCGTAATTGAACTGCAAGCTGTCAAAGAACAAAAAAGAAAATAAAGTGTCAATTCATAGCTACAAAGCTTGACAAAGAGTTTTTACTGTGTGCTTAAGATTAGTATTAAAAAAATTTTACTGAGTAAAACACCACTTTATTGTAGAGTATATTTTTTACCGACCGGTTTCGGAAGTTGCATTCCTTATCAGAGTTATATAATATACGTACATATTTACTATGTATTATAACTAAATTATGGTCAATACATTAGGTGTTGAAGTTTGGGACGAGGTGTGGCAGGATGGGGTAAGTAATGATTAGGAGGGAGAGAAATGGATGGACTGGAGAATGGGAATATATATTCAAAATGGAACTGTGTAATTGTTAATTATGTTAACATGATAATAGATTGTTGGAATCTCACCTGTTGTAATTGCACCCGGTGTTATCTCCCCCGGTTCAACCTCTCCGGGTTCCGTAATTGAACTGAAAGCTGTCAAAGAACAAAAAAGAAAATAAAGTGTCAATTCATAGCTACAAAGCTTGACAAAGAGTTTTTACTGTGTGCTTAAGATTAGTATTAAAAAAATTTTACTGAGTAAAACACCACTTTATTGTAGAGTATATGTTTTACCGACCGGTTTCGGAAGTTGCATTCCTTATCAGAGTTATATAATATACGTACATATTTACTATGTATTATTACTAAATTATGGTCAATACATTAGGTGTTGAAGTTTGGGACGAGGTGTGGCAGGAGGGGGTAAGTAATGATTAGGAGGGAGAGAAATGGATGGTCTGGAGAATGGGAATATATATTCAAAATGGAACTGTGTAATTGTTAATTATGTTAACATGATAATATATTGTTGGAATCTCACCTGTTGTAATTGCACCCGGTGTTATCTCACCCGGTTCAACCTCTCCGGGCTCCGTAATTGAACTGAAAGCTGTCAAAGAACAAAAAAGAAAATAAAGTGTCAATTCATAGCTACAAAGCTTGACAAAGAGTTTTTACTGTGTGCTTAAGATTAGTATTAAAAAAATTTTACTGAGTAAAACACCACTTTATTGTAGAGTATATGTTTTACCGACCGGTTTCGGAAGTTGCATTCCTTATCAGAGTTATATAATATACGTACATATTTACTATGTATTATTACTAAATTATGGTCAATACATTAGGTGTTGAAGTGTGGGACGAGGTGTGGCAGGAGGGGATAAGTAATGATTAGGAGGGAGAGAAATGGATGGTCTGGAGAATGGGAATATATATTCAAAATGGAACTGTATGATTGTTAATTATGGCAGTTCTTAGTCAAAGTCTGATACAGTTAAATATAACCGAATCGGATAGGGATACATTAGCTTAGTTGGTAGAGCTCCGCCCTGGTAAGGCGTAGGCCCTGGGTTCTAGTCCTACATGTGACCGTATGTTTTTCTGATTGTTTTTAAGTTTTGTTAATATTGTCTTCAATTAATGAAAACATTACTATTCGAGGTTTTACTACATATTTTTTTTAAGTGTGTAATTCACAAGCTACTGCTTGATCTGGATTATTCGTTGTACAATCCGTTAAGGCTCTGCAACCGGGCCCGAAAAGTAGGAGATGGAGAGATACGAAATTACGAATGTTAGAGGAGAGCGCTAACATTTACAGCGACAAAATCGATGCGAAAATTGCGAAAATGTTTAATAAAACACGACTCGTTTAAAATAGAGCAAAAATCTCGCGGGCATTATCTTAAACAGCATTAAAAGAAACACTGTGAATTTTTTCACACATATAACTTGTAAAATAACTGAAACAAACGTGGTAATAATAATTTGGGAGCATACTTTGCGATTTTTTTTCTATCGAGAGAATTTTATATAATTTGCGTTTCGGCGCGGGCAAAGTCTAGATATTATCTTCAAGAATAACATATATGTTTTTAAGAGCTTTAAAACTTACCGCGTAATATGTAATAAACCGGGAATTAAGTAATAAATCGGTACAAATCCGGGCCCTTAATTAACCGGCAAATAATGTTGAGTCAAAAAAATACGTGTGACGGTTTCCCCAAAAGTACTACATTTTTGCTACCGCAATTGCGTTTCACTTTCTTTATACGTATGAGGGAGATGTATGATAATGAATGTATGTTTCCTTTGGGGGGGTGCAGACATACGTTCAACCGTTTGAATAATTTTCGACTGATGTTATTTAGTGGGTAAGAAAGAGCGGCAGCATTATATGTTTAAAAACAAATGCAAAACCATCAGCGCGTTGACATTTGACGTTTTAGAATTTTTGGAATTCACTTACATTTCAATAATGTTATCCTTTTAACTACATATATTCCATACTTTCAAAATTATGATCACGGCTAGTAGTATAGCAGGGACCTACGGAGACGTCACATTGCGGTGTGTGAGAGAGATTTTATGATTATACAATTATTACGTATGTTTATTGCTTTATTTCGCCGTCACGGTACCGTAACCGTGGATAGTCACGGTAATTATAAAAGCGCCCAATTGGTTTTAGGTAGGTACCACAGATACCCGTTAAAAAAGTCCTCCATCATTGCACAAGCAACAATTCCCGCTTTAAATGTTGGTAGTAGAAGGAAATTAAACATCGTCATATATTCAACGGCCTCCGTGGAAAGGCGGTGAGACGGCTTTTGACTAGCAATCCGGAAATCGCGGAGTGCGCAAGTAAAATTAATTTGTATCATTTCACAATTTATTAATTAAAAATAGAAGGGGAACGTACCCATACTACGTGACCCGTTCAGGGGGGGAGGGAGATCTTCAAAATGCCACGCTTGGTCACAATGAGGATGGGGGGGGCTTAGGTTTTTATCACGTAGTCAATCTAGAAAACTAAATTAAGTTCTGGCTGCAATATATTTTGACATGAGTTTTATCTTGATAATATTTTTTCCACTTGTAATTTATAGGTATTTTTTTTTAAACTTTTTGTTAGCAAGAGACGATTCAAAACCATATTTATGAATTACTTTGTGAAAACTGTAGGGGGAGGGGGGGGGGGCTTGGAATATACTACACGTGGTCACCGAGGGGGGAGCCCGAGGCTCCATAGTAGGCGTTAAAGAAAAAGAAGAAAACGGTTTGAAGGGAATGTTGGAGGGAGAGCGATAATATTAAAAAAATGGCTCTAATTTAGCGACAATCGTGAAAATATTTAATAAAACCGACTCTTTTAAAATGGAGCAAAATTCTCTCGACAAATGTCTAAACGAGCATTTAAAGAAACACCGTGATTTTTTGCATACCCTTAACACGTTAAATAACATAACAAAATGTGTTTTTAATACTTTTGGGAGCCTACTTTACGATTTTTCAGGATTCGCGATTCACTTTGTAAATGTATTATCTCTGATATTATCTTCAAAAATAACATGTACGAGTTATGTATTAAGAACTTAAAAACTTAAGTTATTAAGGAAAATATCTTATCAATAGGTAGAAATTGGATATGCTGGGGCGTGAACAGCCCTAACTATTTTGTTATTATTTTTAAAATGTGCGTATAAATTTTTATCTACAATATTTGTTTCTCTTTAGATCCAATAATAACGACGAGAAACTATTTCAAATTGTTTTTATTTTTTTATGTACCTACTACCTACTGAATATTAGTTATCTATTTATTTTTTCCCGCGGTTTCGCTTGCCTGGTGTTAGGGTGGGTTCCCACTGCGCCTCCTCCCCCCCCTTTCCCCCCTCCCAATTCACCATCCCCTCCCCCCCCTTTCCACTACTCCCCCCCCTCCCCCCCCACCCCCACCCCCACCCCCCCCCCCATCCCCCACCCTCCTCACCACTACCCCCTCCCCCTCCCATCCCACCCCCACCCCCCCTCATGCCACCCCACCTCTTCCCCCCCCCACCCCTACCCTCCACACAACTCCTTCCGCCTCCCCCCCCCCCTCCTGCCCCCACCTCCCCCTTACCCCCCACCTCATCCCCCCCTCCCCCATCCCCCTCTCCATCGCCTCACCATCCTCCTCTCCCTCCACCCCCCTCCCTCTTTTAACCCCTCCTACCCTCCAGCATTTATTGGAAGTACTCCCCTAATAATATAAATCGAATAAAGAATTATAGATATCTATCTTACTAATCGTGAGATGATGAGGCGATTACGAGAGATGGGGAGGCTGAAAGAGATATTGAAAGAAGGGTGAATGCCGGTAACTCCATTAATGGTGGACTGAATGCCGTTGGCGCTAATAAAAAACTATCAAAAAAAGCGAAGCTAGCAGTCCACAATGTCCTGGTACCTACCCTGATGAATGGCAGTGAGGCATGGAACTGGCAGAGGAAGGATGAAAGTAAACTGAATGCTGTTGAAATGAGATCCCTGAGACGTATGTGTGGTAAAACAATGTATGATCGTGTGAGAAATGTGGATATCCGCAAAGAATGTAAGGCTGATGTAAGCATAATGAGTAAGATTAAGAAAGGGACCCTCAGATGGTTTGGGCATGTAGTGCGAATGAACGAAGGAAGTAGTGTAAGAAGAATATACGACGCGAATGTGAATGGTAGAACAAGTCGGGGACGCCCGAGGAAGACATGGCACGATCAAGTGAATCAGATACTTGAGTCGGGTCATGTCAAAAGTCAGAATAATAGAAGAGAATGTATGAGACGATGTATGAATGTGAGTGAGGCAAAAAGTATGTGCCAAGACCGAGTTGTTTGGCGGTCCGTCCTCTCTGTCTACCCCTGCGGGGAAACGGCGTGATGGTTAGTTAGTAAGTTAGTTAGTTACTAATCGTGCCACGTTTAGCATTTTTTTATAATGCCATAAATTTCATAATGCCAGAGCTCTGAGCTCCTATTCTTTTATTTTGATGTATTAGCCATATTATTGTAAAGTATCATTAAAATCCATTTAGTAGTTTTTGCGTGAAGGAGTAACAAACACACATACATCCATTCAAACTTTCGCCTTTATAATATTAGTAGGACATTTAATTATGTTATTATTTAATTTACAAAATCAGAGTTCAACAGAGTTAGATAGAAGTGAAACCTTCAGAAAACTAAAGTAGACAAGAGTGGGCAGACTACGAAACATCGCACAAAGAGGAGACCGATTATATTATCTCATTCTCTCGCAGACTAAATCCTATACATGAATGTGTTTGTCTCTTTTTAGTGTCGCTATTTTTCGTTTCGTCGAGTCTCAAATTACAACGGTGCTAAAGATGTTTTCAGAATCATTAATAAAAAGACATTTAATATCACAACAATATCACCAAATTTACTTACAGTTGGCTTTTTCCATAATCATACATAATTCTATATTATGAGAGGAGTGTAAAGAACAAAAATAAAATTACAGTTAAAACTACGGCAAATCACTCCTAGAAAAATTTTTCGGAAACAAAATTAATATTCTGCCTTGACACGACACGTAAATATCAATTTCATAATAAGGCGAAACCTCTGACATAAACTAAAATTTTAACCCCAACCTTTTACAAAAGGTGTCAACAAAATGTTTTTTTTTTTAATTTTTTTTTTTATAAAAACAGTCAATGCCTTATGAAATATCGAGGCTTAACACAATAAATGCAGACTTTTGAGTTTTTGTCCCCCGCGATAACACTTTGACTATTTAAATATTTCAATAAAATTATTTTAAACGAATAAAAAGTGAACATGTTAAAATGTAGCTCTACCAAGAATAATTTCATTAGTAATATTTTTATTTTATTATTATGAAACTTTACATGCGACTAAATGTTGCGCCCGCGATAATGGAATCGCCCTACAACGGCACATTCTTAACATTTTTTTTTTCAGAATTGTGTCGTTTATAATAAAGATAGAATAGATCAGGAACATTTCTACATACTTAACTCTAAAATGCATTTTTCTTATCTGTGCTACTATTATATTATCCTTGGGTGCGATATGAAACATGGTATTTCACAACAATATCACCAAGTTTACTTACAGTTTGTATTTTCCATTATTATGAAGTAAAAGGGAAAGGTTTTCGTTATTGTATGTGAATATGATAATGCACGTAATAAGAATATAACCTTAAATTATCAACTTCGGCAAAACCTTCTATGAAAACTTTTTCGGAGACAATATAATATCCTGTCACGTCACGTAAATGCCAATTTCACAATAAGGAGAATTCACAATAAACAAAATACATTGACACCAACCTTTGATATAAAAATGTGCCACAATGTCATATACATGTTCGAGAAACCCCATCAAATTTGATTTTAGTATTAAAAAAGATATATTGTCACCAGTCTAGGGGTAGTCTTTGATCCCAAACTTATATTTTCATGTCATTTATTGTAGTTGAAAATATCATACTACAAGCTTCTACTAGTAGATTTTGTCATAAGATCGTGTAAACAGTTTTCAAATCCTGAAGCAATGATGGCTACGTATAACTGCAATATAAGGTCTAAAATTGAATACGCATCTGCTGTATGGGCCCCATGACTCACAAGAGTCTCAGCTGCTCCCGTCTGGAGCCAGTGAGACTATGGCATCCCCAATTGGAGTATGTTGTGAGGCTGAAGGTAGTGGGAACCTGCGGAGGGGAAGGAGATGGGGGAGAGGAAGGCTGGCCTGACCTGGCCATTCAGTTCTGGTTACGAAACACGGCCTACGCCATTTCAAGTTTCAACGCCGTTTCGGTTCTGAATGGTGGTCTTACACCAGGGCGATACTGAGAGTATTTGTATATGAGACTATTATAAGAATGCATGAAGAGAACCCGCGATTCATGCATCATGACGATCAGCTCACAGAATCCCAGACTAAATGAAACATGACATTTCACAACAATATTATCAATAAAATATAATATCGCAAAATTTACTTACATTTCCCGATATAGTCATGATCCATTATGTCAAGTATTGTATAATAATGTATGTAATAAGAATATTGCCTACTTTAAACGTCAACTTCTATGAAAACTTCTTCGAGACAAAATATCCTGTCACGCCACGCAAATATGAATTTCGTAATAAGGTGAAAACTTTGACAAACAAAATAGAACGCCACCTTTGGCGGTGTTTAACAACACTTCACTAGGAATCAATCCAAACACTTGAAACGCTGCAGACTTCAGAGGGATAATTTAACCAAATATCATTGAGATATCTAAATAAATAAAATTATTCCAAAATAAAATTTATTTCGCACAAAACTAGAAGTAAGGTGAAACAAACTGCCACAATAAATATAATTATTTTTACTCGTGACAGCTATTTCGCCGTCTAAGAGGCAATATGAAACTGTGTTTTACTTATTACACATCCACGTACAGACGATGTATTTGTATTATTTCATTAAAAACCGTATTAATTTTATTTTTACTCCCTCTGCCCTTATTGGTTTTCCGGGTACAATGACAGAAATTATTACCTTTAAAGTTTCGCCAATAAATACATTGGAAGGCGGGTATTGGTATCGCCGCCATTGATTGGATAACCAACACCTCTGCCATAGGTCACCCCAAGTGGTTCGCTACAGCCGGTGACTTAGCCGATTACAGGGGTGCCCAGGTTCATGGGGTGAGGTTTGTACAGGCCTTGGCGGGGGATGCGTCTGCCCATCTGCTGCGTGGCGGGCCGATCGAGTGAGACTGGTTGAGGGAGGCCTTTTGACCTTTCCAGCCGGACTCTCTCGACCCATCGCCTTGCACCTCAGTTGGAGGGATAGATTCATACGTTCGTCACTCATGGTCAGATCGAGCCATAGATTCCTACCAACCAATCATATCTTTTTCCTTCCCAGAACTTCCCATCCTTCCCCTCCTTAAAAAATTCCTACGCACAGGCTGTGCGGCACAGCATCCCCTAGAAAACTTATTTTCATGAAACTTTGATGTGCGCATGCCAGCGATGGTTTGTTTCTACATATAATAGTGAGTTTTGGCGTCATGAAATTATGCGTTGCTATATCGTTCATCCGATTGTGATGAAATTTTGGTGAGTTGTTGTGAGCACGCCCGCGAAGATTTCTATATATTCTATAATTTGTATAAAAAATTGCAATACGTTGCACTCGAGCTGTTTGAAAATTGAATATGCCGGGACTGGATGTTTGGAATACATTTATATTTTTCCTGTACATTTATAAGGTCATCTTATTAAAATTAGTGGTTTCTCCTTCGGAGTCGCCAGATGACGTTTTCTTTCCCCTGTTCATTTTGGAGTAACTTGAAGGTCGGATATTGATTTTGCAAATACAAAAACCCTTATTTTTTTTGATTTTATGGGATTCGAACCCAGGTCACTCATGGTTAATTAGTTAGTTAGGGAAGGATGATTTTCTCCATATTTTTGTCGTCATATTCTAGTGCACCTTTTCCTACACATTCATATGGTCATCTTATTAAAATTAGTGGATTCTCCTTCGGAGTCGCCAGATGACGTTTTCTTTCCCCTGTTTATTTTGGAGTAGCTTGAAGGTCGGATATTGATTTTGCAAAAATAAAAACCCTTTATTTTTTGATTTTATGGGACTCGATCCCAGGTCACTCATGGTTAATTAGTTAGTTAGGGAAGGATGATTTTCTTCATATTTTTGTCGTCATATTCTAGTGCACCTTTTCCTACACATTTATATGGTCATCTTATTAATATTTGTGGATTCTTCTTCGGAGTCGCCAGATGACGTTTTCTTTCGCCTATTCATTTTGGAGTAGTTTTAAGGTCAGATATTGATTTTGCAAAAATAAAAACCCTTATTTTTTTCGATTTTATAGGATTCGAACCCAGGTCACTCATGGTTAATTGGGTAGTTAGGGAAGGATGATTTGTAAATCTGTAAACCTTAACCAAATAATGCAAGTGTGCATCATATAAATATATATTTATTTTTTTAACTTATTTTATGAGGTAATTTCTTTGGTTGAAACAAATAAATAAATGGCACAATCCTTTAATTCTTTAGGGAGGCATTAGAGAATGTATTTCCGATAGAACTCTATACTATGAACTATTGTAACTATTGTAAACCTTAATAATACAAGTATTGTGCGCATTAAACAAATATTTGCACCATTAATTCCTAAGAAGGCATTAGAGTATTTATTTCCGACAGAACTCTATACGTTACACTTTTGTTTTTTCAGTCTTTCGTCTCTTTTTTATTTCTTTAACCAAATTAGAAAATGGGCACAATTTTGCCTACATGTAAGGTTTTCCCAAGCAGGAAGTTTAATATATGGTCCCTTGGAACACTCTTTGACAGTTTCATAGTTTTATAAACTTGGTAAAATCATCTCAATTTTAAAAACTTTACTTTCTGAGATAATATAAACTGTGGTGCAATTGTCACCATCGCCTTATAAATGAAATTGAGTTTAAAGCTTCAGCAAAACACAAACAAAAGATTTTTTTAATCCTCACAGCCAAAAGTATAATGATTATAGATTTATTGGTTAATAGGCTGTATTGTTATTCCTCCTCCGTTGGTTAATATTTCAGACTGCCTTACAGCGTTCATCATCAGGGAATATCTGCTACATCAGGCTGTCTGAACAGTGACGGTCAGACATTTCGGTCAAAGGGGGAAATCCTCTTCAGATATTCCCGCAGGTTTTCGAATTAACTTTCTAGATATTATTTTTTATAAATTATATTAGCTTTATATTTTATAAATTTAATTTTAATGTATTGTGTTCAGACCTGCATGGCTTGTCCGTGAACATTTTTATTTGAGAAATTAAAAAATATTTCAGTAAGAGGACATAAAAAATATCAGTCACGCTCGAGCCGCCACTGTAACAAAAGGAGGAGGAAGTGCAACACGACTCCCCATCAATCAATCATGAAGATAAACATAATAAATATTAAATTAAATAAAAAAAGTAACTAAAAAAGAATTGTCGCAGTTTGTGTAAACAAAACTTAATTCTTATGATATTCTATCGTTCTCCACATCTCCACTCCAATCACATGTTACTTATTCATTAATCTTTTTCTGCATCATTTGGTGAACTGGGCGGGGAATAAGCACAGTATGCATGGTCGGGAAAACTTACATGCTTTTGAGGTGCGATGGATATTGCCACCCTTGTTCGAGGACTTATGGGGTAATCAAATAATTCGCCAAATGTAGACAAGCCGGGAACTGCAGTCTCCAGACATTCACTTTTTGCGTTGTCCTGTGGAATGTGGTAATTGATTTCCGGATTTGCATTCCAAATTGTTGGTTCCACAATTGGGTCTTGCAGGCTGTCAAGAATCACATCGAACTTTAAAGAGTAGTGAAACAACCTTGTTGCTGGAGTATGGATAAATGGAGGGGTTGGTTCGTGAGACTCATCGCTCCTTTCGGTCGTATCTTTGATCTTGGGGTCGTGAGAAAGCTGGCTGCGTTGCAAGATACTGCGTGCTCTAGGAAATGGTTTGGGGACGTGTTTCGGGTCATATGTGTCTCTTGTTACCCAGGGAGCGTATCTGTGTTGTTTCAGGAATCGCGGATACAATTTCTGGATAAAAGATTTTGTTGAGTCTTTTGGGGGTCCCATTATCTGAGAAAAAAAGATAATTTGATAGGTACTTACATGCTATATGAAAAGTCATGTTGAATTCAGCGCTTTTATTAGTACCGTGACGAATTACGGTACCGTGATTAGGGTTGCCATCTGTCCGACTTTAGCCGAACATGTTTGACTTTTTAGGTCGTGTCCGGCTAAATATTTATATGTACGGCTTTTGTTAGGCATTTTGTTAGTGTAACGCGGTGCACGCAGCGCCGGCAGAATGAACGCAACGCAAGCTACGCAAGGGACGAGGCGGGGGTCTCTTGGTTCGCGCGGGTTTTGAAATTCTGAAATTGGCGGAATATTACTTTACTATTCCAGGCCATGACACCAATTTTCAAAGAGTTTTCTCTTTAATAATAGCCCAGTGGACCAAGGAACGCAATAAATTGCAAACAGAAACAATTGCTAAGATGACGTACACGTTGTGTAATTTAAAAATGACACGTCCAGATTTTTATGAAATGATTTTTGATTCAAAGAAAACGATGTTTTGGATAAAGTAGGTGAAAAAGCGAAGAACACAAAATGGTTGATTTTTTTAATTTTTGAATAATTTGTAGAAGTTGAGATTTCATTTTAATTTATTTTTTTCGTTTTTGTCCACAAAGATAAATACTCTTACTTTTCATTTTATATCTATTTAATGAAAAATTTTAGTCAACCAGAAAAACAGTTATGCTTTGTTTTTTTTATAAGTTTATTATGTTATGTCTACAGACAGAATACTCAATATTTTTTATTTTGTTATTGACATCTTCTATATAAATGCCAAATGATGACTGATCAATGATTGTTGTTATTAAACTGGTTAATGTGTGATTAACACACAACTGTAACTTGTAGCAGATTTTTTATTATTATGTATAAAAGTTATGTCCAAAATTACGTAAGTACGTCCGACTTTTAGGGCAAAATGTCCGGCCTAATACAGCGCAGCGTCAGGCTTTTTTATTTTAGAAGAAGACAACCCTAACCCTGACCGCATAAAAAAAGCATAAAACGTACACTCTTTATCCTAATAATTTAGCAGCGAAAGAGACAAAAGATAAGACATAATACACTTTTGTCTGTTTCCTCCTACCTACCTAACTAACTGTTTCTTCCTAACTACCATTTTCAGATATATCTTATAACGGCTCAGCTACGGTGATGGCAATTGAGTTTCATTTTCTTCATAAATGTGAGCCGATGATTGATAATGATAATGATGGTATTTTTTCTTGTGTGTGGGGGAGGGGGGGGGGGGGGGTGCAGACAGTAATCGACCGTTGTTATTTAATGTAAGAAAGAGCTTCAGCATTATATGTATGATAACAAAAGCAAAACCATCTGCACATTGACGTTTGACGTTTTCGAATTTTCGGATTTTTAATTTTTATTTTTTTTTTATTTATTTAATTTATTTATTAGATACAATCATAAAGGTACTTAAATTTACGTGATAATATATATTTCAAATTATAAACTAGACATATTTACCTTTACGAGAGTTAAAAACTCGTGTGTAAAGGGAAAAAAATTAAAATTAACAAATAACTAAAAATTATAACTTAACATTCAGTGTGAAGAAAAAAAAAACAAAAAAAATTTGTACGTATAAAAGTGAAAAAAACTTTTTGTATATAATATATACATATATATATATAAAGTTAAATATTCAAAACAAATTATTTAAAATTAAAATAAAAAATAAATTTAAAAAAGTACTAGACACACTAAAAAGTAATAGAATAAGAAAAATAAGATGTCAATTGATTCTAATTAGCTAAATTATTTATGATAGAATAGTTTGTTTTATTTTTAAATTTATTATAATCAGGTCTAACCTAACCTCATCTCTGTCGCTAGTTATTGATTGAACCATATTATTCCAGTGTTATAAGTATAGTAATGTTGATTTGGATTTCACTCACTCTTCAATATTTTCAAAATTATCGTCACAGCTAGTAGTATTGGTAGGGGTCTACAGAGTCGCTGTGAGACATGTGAGAGAGATGCAAGAAAATCATTACTTTTTTCCTTTGGAGGTAACAGACATACGTACATTGTGTGTCTCATCTTTTGAAAGAGCTGCAGCATTGTTAGGATAAAGAATGTACGATGTATGCCGTCACGGTGCCGTAATCGTGAATCGTCACGGTAATAATGAAAGCGCTCATTCAAGTGGTCAAAATTTATGAGAATTACAAATTTTATCTGACTGCTTTGTAGCTGTAGCCTTCAGTTCAAACTTTGATATTGTTTGCGAGTAGAGATTTTGAGAAATGACCGTGAAGGCCGGGCTGCGTATTTACAATCCCTACCGCGTTTCAGTCGCTTTAAATTTTCAATATCAAAATTTAAATATTTAGAAATAAAATTATTAATTTCTAATATACACATTGGAAAGATTATTTTATCTAGATTTTAGAACAATTTTTGTTTTTGCAATGTGATAAAAAATAACCAATATAGAAGTATATTTAAAATTTAAATTGTCGTTACCGCGACTGAATCGGTATAGGTTTTGTAAATACGCGGCTGGGCTGGTCCTGTGTATGCAAAATTAATAATTAACACAGTAAATGCCGTACTCCTAATCAGTGGTGGACTAAGCCCGTCAAACTAAGCAAGCCCGGGCGGCAAATCGGATTGTGATAGAATAATCAGACTCCTCTTTGTGCGGTGCTTCGTAGCCTCCTCACTCTTGCCTACTTTAGTTTTCTGAAGGTTTCACTTCTACCGCTTGTGAACTGCACACATTTTTTTTGCTAAGCTTCACACAGTAGTTCCTGAGGAAAATAATCCTTCAGGACGTACGTCAACTTTGGAATTGCTGTGTTGAGGGTTTTTTTATGGAAAGGAAGAAGAGAAGGTCTGGGAAGGAATAAGTATGAGGGGTGGGCATGGGCGTAGGCACGGTGGGGCAAGGTGGGACGTTTGTGGTTGGCCAACCGAGTCGCGTTTTCAAATTTACAGCACTTCATAGGATGGTTTTTCCTTCTTCCGTTCATATTCTTTATATTCATGGAGCCTAAATTATGAATATTTTATAGAAGCCTACTTTTTCTGGTACCTACTCTAGATTTTTATTTTTTGCTCCACCCTAAATCAAAACCTGGCTACGCCCATGGCGGTGGGTAGGAATCTGAGGGTAAATGTGTCCAGGAATTACAGACGTATGATCCATCCCAGGTGATGGGTCAAAAGAGTCTGGCTGGAGAGGTTTAAAGGTCTCCTCAACCAGTCTCTCCTAATCCGGCATGCCACGCAGTAGGTGGGCAAACACACCCGTCGCACAGACCTAGACAAATTTCATCCCATTAACCCGGGTACCCCTGCTAAGTCACCAAACGTAGCGAACCACTTGGGGTGACCTAAGGCAGAGGTGTTTGTTATCCAATAAATGTCTCCCGTGGGGGCGGTACCCATACCCGCCTCCGAAATCATAAATGCATTACTTACTATATTGGTTAGTAACGCATTTTTGATTTGTACATAGTATTAAATATGGCTATTTAATACTATGTACAAACTGAAATAAATGTAAACTGTCGATTTCCCGAAAATTAATAAATAAATAAACAAATAAAATATATATACATATTATGATTACATGCTTAAAATGGGTAATTATGTTCTTAGTTTTATTTATTATTATTTATTTTTTTTTTTGTTGCACATCAACGACCTTTTGTCATGTGCACCAATTCACTGTTACGCGGATGACAGTACAGTTCATGATTGCTTTTTGTTTGACAAGCCCCCAAAGGGCTCACAAACTCCAACAGCTCGTAAGGCTTTGAAGCAAAGAATGGACGGTTACCTCGAGAGTGTTTTCTCTTGGGGTAAAAATAATCTCGTTGAATTTAATGTTTCAAAGACCCAATCTTGTCTGATTACGTCTAAAAGGGATCGCAATGAAAATCTAGTCTCTTTCAACGGAAGCAATCTTCCGAACAGGCCCTCCATTGATATGCTTGGTGTAACCCTAAGTGACCAGCTCAGGTATGGGGGCTCCATCGAAGCCAGAGTAAAGTTAGCCTCCCAAAAACTGGGCGTACTGTACAGGGCCCGCAGATACTTTAATAGTACACAACTGCTAACCCTGTACAAATCGCAAGTGCGCCCCACGGTTGAATTTGGCAGCCACCTCTGGTCTGGAGCTCCAAAATACCTGAAAAGTACCCTCGACTCTGTGCAGAAACGGGCGGTCCGTTTGATAGATTCTCCCATCTTAACAGACGGATTGCAATCTTTAGAGCACAGGCGTCGGGTGGGAATGCAATCCTTGTTCTACCGGTATTACAATGGAAGATGCTCCGAGGAACTAGCATCATTGATCCCTTCGGCACCGGTACATAGTCGGGAAACACGCCAAACGCGTGCCCAACATTTGTACACAGTTGACATTTGTCACATGAGAACGGGTCGTTTCTTCGACTCGTTCTTGTGTTCAACAGCTCGGCTGTGGAATGATTTGCCGGCCTCTGTGTTTCCTCCTTCCTATAACATGGGTCTCTTCAAGACCAATGTTCATTCCTTCCTCTCCTCAAAAAGACCCTCCACACAGCATCCCAGATGACATAGGCCCTGAGGGAAATTATTTTCCTCAGGGCCTCCTGTGTGGAGTTAATGTAAAAAAAAAAAAGTTAATTAAGTAATTCATGGGAATTTAGATTAAAACGACACATAAACAAATATCAATTCAAAAAATCGGAGTGTGTAATGCACACGTGGTAGAAATGAAACTGGAAAATCGCCAGATGTCGCTTTCTTTTCTTTTGCCTGTTTATTTTAAACTGGTTTGAAAATTGGATATTGATTTACAAAAATAAAAATGCTTGTTTTTTTCGGATTTCGTAGGATTCGAACCTCCGTTCACTGATTTCCCTGGCCGCTGAAATTTTACGACGCACTATACCGCTGAGCCACCGGACGCTCGTGCGCATTATTTTAGAATCGAGGACCGTCATATAATAAATTTTGGTGACGAATTTCCGTTTCATCCAAATTTCAAATCTAATCGGGATTGTTTTATATGGGAAATTTCGAACTCTAAATAAAAATGGAACTTTAATGCACCTTTTACCATCTCTCCAAAGGTAATTTAAAGTTGTTGCTTGTAGTAATTAAATTGAAACGTAGTGTAATTTCCAAAATCTGTGCATAATAAAAGTGCAGCGGTTAGGGTATTTATTTACCTTATTGAAGTGAAAAATTCTTTAGCACCGTTGAGATTTGAAACGAAAACGGGCGACAACAAAAAGGGACAAACACATACATCTATAGAATTTAGCCTGCGACAGAATAAGGTAGCAATGTACATTTATTTATTATGATAAATACACAGTCGCATGCAAGTCCGGTTTAGTTGGTGTAGTGGTACAAAGCGCCTGACGAAACTCTGCGGCCAGACATTTATCGCACCAAGGGTCGAATCCTACGAAATCCAAAAAATATATATATGTGTGTATTTGTAAAATCAATGTCCAATCTTTAAACCACTCCAAAATGAACAGACAAAAGAAAACACAAATACTAATAAGATGACCAAATGTACCTACAGGAAAAGGTGCATTGGAATTCGAAGACAAAATATGGAAAAAAAAATCATGTCTACTTTAGTTTTCTGGAGGTTTCACTTCTACCGCATTGCACACTCTTTTTTTACGGCGGTTATTTACCTTATTTTTTTATCAGTCAATAACACTTCACAATATTAATTTAACTTTTTAGAAAATGAAAATTTTAACAAAACTTCAACAGTAGTTACAGTTCTGTAAATAGTTCACGGGACATGAACGTGACCATAAGATTATTCTGTTTTCACAGAGTTTTATTGCTACGTACTTATGTTGTGAAATTTGCCATCGTTTTGAACACGTCCATTTCGATCACAAACTTTTTTAAAACTAACATAAAGTTAGTGGAAAGTACAGAAATTATCATAATAATATTGTTATGGGGGGGTGGAAAATTTAACATGTGTACAGTAAAACTCAAAATGTTTCTAAATTATTACATTGTCATTGCCGATTTAAAAAAATGTTTAGACTAATTCAAACTGCAAATTGCCAATAATCGTATGGCGTTCACAATGCA
Source organism: Limnephilus rhombicus (assembly GCA_929108145.2). Classification (NCBI taxonomy): domain Eukaryota; kingdom Metazoa; phylum Arthropoda; class Insecta; order Trichoptera; family Limnephilidae; genus Limnephilus; species Limnephilus rhombicus. The sequence continues at coordinate 12,069,779 of OV815275.1, forward strand.
ATTTATATTATGGAGGGCGGCTAAAGAATTACAAAATTATTAACACTTTCTCAGAACTCGACGCAGCATTTTTTATGATAACAAGAAACTTACTTATTAAGGTATACTTTTATATGTTAGTTATTATTAATTTGATAAATATGTGTACAATAACTCAACACTTTGTATGTCGATTTGGGATGACAATTTGGATTTGTACTTAAACTTTTTTTATAGTAACACCTCACAAGAGTCTCAGCTGCTCCCGTCTGGAGCCAGTGAGACTATGGCAGCCCCAATTGGGGTATCTTGTGAGGCTAAAGCTAGTGGGGAGGGGAAGGATATGGGAAGTACCTACCTGGCTATTCAGATCTGGTCACCATACACGGATAACGCCATTTCAAGCAACGTTTCAATTCTGAATGGTGGTCTTACACCAGGGCGATACTGATAGTATATTCCACTCTGGAACGTGCCGCAAATATACCATACATTATTTTTAAATGAATTAATTGTGAAATAACACAAGTTATTCATTTTATTTTTTATTTTAACTTTATGAGTAAAACCTCAAATTGTAATATTTAAATAAATGAAGATAATATAAGCGAAACTCAATCGAAAATCTGGAAACAGAAAAATCAGAAAAACATATTTGGCGCAGTGGTTAGCGCGTTTGCCCGGAAAGCAAGAGGTCCTGGGTTCGAGTCCCAGAGGTGTCAATATGTTTTTCTGATTTTTCTGTTTCCAGATTTTCGATTGAGTTTCGCTTATATTATCTTTATTTATTTAAATATTACAATTTGAAGTTTTACTCATAAAGTTAAAATAAAAAATTAAATATTCATCCTAGACTTGCAGAAAAGTCAATCGATGTCGCATATAAATAAAATGGATAAAGATTTATCCAGACACTATCTAGAGAGCATTTAGTTCGGGTTTGAATCTTGTAATCATACATAAAGATAGTTGCCAATAATATATGCGTTAAAGAAAATGAAGATAATGTAGGTGGTTCTTAGTCGAAGTATGGTACAGTTAAACATGACCGAATTTCATATCGACACCGTGGCGCAGTGGTTAGCGCGTTTTCTCGGAAAGCAAGACGTCCTGGGTTCGAGTCCCAGAGGTGTCAATATGTTTTTCTGATTTTTCTGTTTCCAGATTTTCGATTGAGTTTCGCTTATATTGTCTTCATTTATTTAAATAAACAAATTATTCAAATAAAATTTATTTGCCCACGCCGGGATTCGATCCCGCGACCTGCGGATTGCGAGTCAAAAGCCTTAGCGCTACACCACGCCGGCCGTCATAGAATTAAAATAAACTGAGAATTAAAATAACATTGAATTAAATAACAAAGCCATTGTTATATTAGTTTAAGTATCTACCATCCATACTTAGTATAGTACACGCCAAACTCTAAGACCGGCCTGACGTTGATCAGAAATCGTCACAACAGGCGAACTTCGGGACAGAAAAGTGGCATGCTCCCATGCCCACGACTTTCTCTGTAGCAAATATGTTTTTACATATTTTACGCATCTTTCTCTTTCGCTTACGTTCATTGTAAAGTCAGAAACTGCGCGAGAATGAAATGTACCATGTTCGTGAATGTACCAAAATGGCGTGAACTATACCTTCCTAAGTAGCTGTGTCGGGATCTCAATCCCATTGGGTACATTTCCTGTTCTAGAAAAGTCTTTCATCAATGCCCAAGCATTGTTTGATGCTGTATCGATGGTAGAAGGATGAATTAAAACATTGTCAGGTTATTACAAGCCTATGTTTGACTTTCCATTAAAAAAAATATGACAAATTAGCCTCTTATTTAAAAAAAAAAGAAGTTATGGAACGTACCCGTACTACGTGACCCACTTTTTACAATTTTTAACCCCCCCCCCCCCTCGGTGACCACGTGTAGTATATTTCAAGACCACCCCCCCCCCCCCCCCCCCAGTTTTAACGTAGTAATTCATAAATATGGCTGTTTATAAGTGACCAGCTCAAGTATGGGGGCTCCATCGAAGCCAGAGTAAAATTAGCCTCCCAGAAACTGGGCGTGCTGTATAGGGCCCGCAGATACTTTTATAGTGCACAACTGCTAACCCTGTACAAATCGCAAGTGCGCCCCACGGTTGAATTTGGCAGCCACCTCTGGTCTGGAGCTCCAAAATACCTGAAAAATACCCTCGACTCTGTGCGGAAACGGGCTGTCCGTTTGATAGAGTCTTCCATCTTAACAGACGGATTGCAATCTTTAGAGCACAGGCGTCGGGTGGGAATGCTATCCTTGTTCTACCGGTATTACGATGGAAGTTGCTCTGAGGAACTAGCATCATTGATCCCTTCTTCATTTGTACACGGTTGACATTTGTCACACGAGAACGGGTCGTTTCTTCGACTCGTTCTTATGTTCAACAGCTCGGCTGTGGAATGATTTGCCGGCCTCTGTACTTCCTCCTTCCTACAACATGGGTCTCTTCAAGACCAGTGGAGGTAATCCACCTCTTACCCGCCCTGGTATAAGTAACTGATGGTTACTCCTTCAAGGCTCTCGCAAGATTCTAATTTTTTGATTAAACGAAGCTACATTTATTTATTTTGAACGAATCTAGACCTCCAGTGTCCATGCATACGTTGTTAGTAAGCAGTATGCAAGTGCTATAGTCGTCAAGACCAATGTTCATTCCTTCCTCCCACACAGCATCCCAGATGACATAGGCCCTGAGGGAAACTATTTTCCTCAAGGCCTCCTGTGTGGAGTTAACATAAAAAAAAATTAAAAAATTCTTGCTAACAAAAAGTTTAAAAAATATTATTTGGCTTATATGTCTTTATTAATACGGCGCTTGCTGCGTGACGGCAAGAGAGGAAAAAATATTATCAATATAACTTATGTCAAAATATATTGTAACCAGAACTTAATTTAGTTTTCTAGATTGACTACGTGATAAAAACCTAAGCCCCCCCCCCCCCCCCCCCCCACCCCTCATTGTGACCAAGCGTGGTGTTTTGAAGATCCCCCTCCACCCCCTTGAACGGATCACGTAGTATGGGTACGTTCCCTTAAGTGCTCACAATTATTCTAACTATATCACTATTTAGCAAGTGTTTTTATTTTGTCATATTTTTGTTTTTTCTCACATCTTTTCTCACTCTTCTAATAATTTCCTCTCTATCTCTTACATTATTAAGATACTTACAGTAAGCGCCAAACTTTAATGCCGACCTGACGTTGATGCAGAATTCGTCGCAATAGGCGAGTTTAAGCTCCAAAAAGCGGACTGTCTCCTCGTCCACGACTTTCTTTGTCGCACTTATGTTTTACGCATATTTTTTTCGCTTACGGTCATTGTAAAGTTAGGTTCAGTATCGCATCAAGTTCAGGTCGGCATTTAAGTTTGGCGCGTACAAGGTATAGGATAGACCTCGCGTCCAAAAAAGTATGAGACTAATTTTATCTTATTAATTCAAAACCAAAATTTCTCATAAAATCACAAGTTTTGTAAGCAGGTAATTAAATATCTACCTACTTAATTAAAAACTATATATGTTATATATGGATTTCGTTATATTTCAAATAAAGAATTATACAATTTGGTACGTTTTTAGATTTTCACGGTCAAAAGTATTTTCGTTATTTGTTTTGGGGTGTTATGCCGTGTTACGCTACCTCCTTCTGATGATGGACACTGTAGCACTGTCCGAAACGTTGGCTAAAGATTTACATTTTAAGATTGCATTTTTACACCAGACAAAACCGGAAATATGTAATTTTTAAATCAAATTTTGGACGTATTGACTCTTTTCCACAAAAAATTAAAAATTGATTTCGAAAGACTGTTCTTTTATCTAGTAAAGGTATGTTTTAAATTTTGAGAAAATTATGGAAAATTTTGACTGGTCAGTGGTTGAGTGGGCATAGCGCTTGGAACCCATCTGGGCGTCGCGTGTTCAATTCATCGGCTGGCCTCCATCACAACACAAGCAACATTTTCGGTTTTCTGTGGTGGGAGATTTTCAAACATTGTTGGGTTATTCGTAACCCGGGAATGTTTGTCTTTCTTTAAAAAAAAAAAATATATGTTTATTTTAGGACAATAAAGTTTCACCGTAGGTCGTTGGCAGACTTGTAAAATTTTAAAACAAAGTTTTAAAACACATTTCAAATCATGCATTCATGCAGGAAAATAAATTAATTAATTATTTGGGAAAGCTACTTTTCAGATTTTTATTTTTAGTTCAAATAAAATCATTTAAAAAATATTCGCGCCCTTGTTTTCGGACGAAAATACTTCAGTTTGTCAATTTTTTGCGGTCTTACAAACTAATACATTTAAAAAAAAATTACAGTTTAGACATTATTGAAAACTTATAAACACTTATGACCGAAAAATAATTACAAAAAGTAAATAATTTTAATAGTTCGAGCATTTTTGAATGTAGGTATTTATCAAAGCTAATTTTGAATGAAATAAAATCGATATTGAGTTATTATGTTAAAATGCTGGTATGGAGAATAATTAATCTTTCTCCTCGGAACCCCCCTGTACAGTTGCAAGTGTACGATCGCAAGATCATCGTTCGACGAAATTAAAATTCTCCCTCCGTGATTAATGGCTCTCAACCTTCGCGTTGCTGATTTGTCAGCGGTTTTGACGGTTTGTCGAATTGGGATTTAGAATAAATCAATTTATTGAAAGTGAAAAAAATACTTTAAAAAGTGCTTAATTTACTCTTCCATAAGGCCACTTGCATGGACTTCATAACGACTTGGAAAAAATCGTGTGGATTGATTTTTTTTGCTAAGATTGCGAAAATGTTAGTAAAAATTTTTAGAAATGCGCAGTTTTATTTTTTATTTTAAAATAAATAAATCCATTATTTCGGCTTGTGAAGTCACTACATGAAAATGTCCCGTCGCCGAAAATGTTCCTATCGTTTTTATAAAATTCCACACTGATTTATTTTTTTTATATGGCATCACTTTGATTTTAGGTGAATTTTTGAATTTGACATTTAACGTTCTCTAGATTTATTGTTTGTTCTCTGCGAACGTATCATTTGGCTTGATTTTTTGACAGATGTTATGACGAGAAGCCCGTACAATTGTTGTTGTCCGTACGTGTTTTAGAGGTATAATGATAATGGTGCGGATTTTAACAAAATCAAATTTTATAATATTCTTATTATTATTATAATTTACAAGTACGAGTATATTACATTTGATTTAGTAATATAGACGTTGAACATTAGAATGATTTATGATCAATAAGATGGATCAAAGAAAAAATATTTATGCGATTTAATATTTTTGGTATGCCTCGTTATTCTCCTGTGTTATTCGTGTGGAAAACGTTCTTTTTTTTAAATGATTTTCGGCTATGTAATTATTGTTTTTTTCGCACCTATTATGTCCCGTCTTTCCGGTTTATAAAAAATGGTCTGATTTTTCGGATTAAAATTTTCAAAAATCGCCAGGGTTTCAAAAATACGATTAAAAAAAAAATACTTAATGTCTTAGAATATTTGCTTATACCGGATTTTTTTTAAATGTGATGCAAATGGCCTATTAGTAACTGTCACATAACCTTTCACCAATATTTTTTTTTAATGAAAAATGTTTTTTTTTTTAAATCGCGAGATATCTTTAAATAGCACATTGAATTATCTAAACAATTTATAAAATGTTTAGAAAAAAAATCTATCGATATGTTACCTACTTATCTAAAAAAAACTCATCAATCAAAGATATTTGAGTTTTGTCTTTTTTCTAGGGGCCTTGTGCTACTGCGTCTACGATTTTTTTTTTAATTTGTCGTTTAGTTTCTAAAAAATTCTATACTGCTTTAAGTTCTTTTTAGTTCTTGAAAAAATGCTTTGTCATCACGAGTCAATGAGTTTCAGTATTGATCGGATGTCAGGGAGTGAGTTAATTTTCAATTCTAAGATTTGCATGAATTCATTCCAGAAAATAAAATCGAAATTAAAATAGATTTACTTAAAAATAGGCTGATTCCACAAAATTTAATAGGACTATTTGATTCAATGTCCAGTCTTGGCTTGCGATGGTTTTTGTTCGGATTTTTTGTGGGAGTCGGCGGGTTGTCGGATGTGTTCGAAGAGGGCAACGGGATGTGTCAACGGACTCGGATACGAATGCTCCAGCAGGAATTCTGTCATTCCAGGAATCGTGGACTCCAGATCCACAATGTTCCATCCCTCTCGAATCCAAATTGGCACTTCAGGCAGTGTGACTTCAGGCTGTGCTACTTTAGGCTGTGCTGCTGTGCTAATTATTGGGAATTCAGGATGTGTTTCTTCGGACAGTGTAACTTTTCGCTGTGTTACTTTTGGCTGAGGTCTTCGAGGCAATGGCAATTTAAACATGAATTCAGGTTGTACTTTGATCTGTGTGGATTCGGGCTGCATCACTGCAAGGTCTGCGACGTCAACGTGTGTGTCTTCATTCCGGATATTAGGATGATAAGGATGTTGCTGGATTCGTCTGAACCCCGCCGTATTACACGGGACAGCAGCATTGTTGGATCGTTGAAGCATTTGGCTGTGTCGGCCCATTCTACCCAGACCGGTCAGACCTCGGAAGGCTGCCAAAGATGAAAAATTACAACGAATCCTGAAAATTCGCGTAGGAGCTGCTTCTGTCCACCGTCGTTCCAGCAGACTTGGAAAAAGATCACGCAAGGCCCTCTGATTTTCGATTGCATCTAAAATAGTGGAAGTAGGCGGATTCTGCAAGAAACAAAATATTTGATTTTCGTCGTTCGGAAAGTTAAACAAAATTTAGTCAAGAAAACTTTTGAAAAACCTTTAAAATGCATCAAACGTAATAACAAGAAAAGCACGAATATATTTAAAAAAATCATATTATTTTGAGAGGTTGATTCAAAACTTTAAACAAATACTGAATACTTCGCTCAACTCTTCTGCAGAACAACAGAAACCGTTGAATATTCTTTACCGCAAACTTTTTGATATTTTAATTAACAAAGTGAGAAATTACGGCTATTAGCAGTAGGGCTCGCGGGCCGCGGGTTCATTATCACTCTTCTAGTGGTTCACAAATTTAAAGGGGTGATGTTCACGATTAAAATTATTTAAATGGAAAACCATCTCAAAAGTTTTCAATTGGTTGAATTTTCAAAATAACATTTCTAGTACCTACTACTACAATAACTAAACTAAGTAGCTAGCACGTTTCACCATCCTCTCAATAAGAAATATTCATAGGATAACATATTATTTACGACTTAGTTGTATTTCGCACTTTTGATAGCTTATCCATAGGATAACGTGAATAAATAAATAAATAAACAATAAATACTCGCAATAGGTAAAAAAAACTTCTAGAGTTTTCTAGGATCACTTTACCGAATAGACCTCACTGTGAATCCACTCACTTATTTAAAATTTACTTCAAACTTATAAAGACAAATATTTTTTTAATTTGTAAATATTAGCTTTGACAATTAGATTTGCTTATTTTTAGTTAATTAATTTGTTAAAAAGTTTATTTATAAAGAAGTTCTCCTACGTAATTATTGTTGCGCCTGACAGCTGTTTCGCGTTCCGAATTATCAAATTGTCGTTTAACGTTAGTTAAACGACAATCCGTCGGAAAGCGAAACAGCTGACAGACGTAAAAAAATTAATAGCAACATTAGAACCAGTTTACAAATACACAGTTTTTTATAAATTGCATATAATTTTTTATAATTTTTATGATTCCCCGTATCTTTTACAAAAAATAGATATTAGAGTTCCTGGTCGCAATGGCAGAAACGTATCCCTTTTTTATAACAGCCGCTCCAACGCCAACTACTTACAAAATGAATTCATACATCGAGCCGGCCACTCTCATAACACACACCTCACATATGCAGATATCTTCAATATAACTTTCAACAAATTCAAAGCAACACTATTAGATAAATGTAATGCATCACAACACACCAGTTAACATCCATATTTATATTTATTGTATTATTTATCAGATTTCTTTTCCTAACTTGCAATATATTTATGTACATATTCCCTAATTACATACATATCATCCTTATACTCCTATAAGATCATAAGCTTACCCTTTAATGTGTTTTTCTGTATTCTTATCATGCATATTTAAGTATTTAGCTTCTCTTAACTATTTTTTTCTTAGTTTTTCTTTATGTTTTTCTTGTCTAGCTACTAAAAAAAAAATTATCAGCGAAAACAAGTTTTTAGGCTTACTGTTTTATTTTAGCACTCGTTTTTTGTGTATCTTTGTAAAGCTGTTTGTTTTCCAAAGATATTATATTATTATTATTATAAATAATATTGAACGCATAAGAGAAAAACTTAAAATTTAAATCTACAAATTAAACTTGATAACAATGAATAACTTGAAAAAAAAAATAAAACAAATGTTATGTGGTTGAATTGCAAAGATGAATGAAAATGAAGTTCCACCGTGAATTAAAGATTTCAAAATGAATAATTTGTCACTTTTTCACAATTTTTTTAATATATTTTTTTATTTTTTCTTACCATTACTTCTTGGATTACTCCACGACAGGCATCGTATATTAACGGCGGGACTTTTTTTTTTTTACAGTGAATGCCGCACAAGAATCTCAACTGCTCCCGTCTGGAGCCAGTGAGACTATGGCATCCCCAATTGGGGTATGTTGTGAGGCTGAAGGTAGTGGGGAGGGGAAGGAGTTGGGGAAGAGGAAGGTTGGGAAGTACCTGGCTATTCAGATCTGGTCACCAAACACGGCTAAAGCCATTTTCAAGCAACGTTTCAATTCTGAATGGTGGTCTTACACCAGGGCGATACTGATAGTATCTTCCACTCTGGAACATGCCGCAAATATACTATATATTATTTTAAATGAATTAATTGTGAAATAACACAAATTAATCAAATAAAATTTATTTGCGCATGCCGGGTTCGAACCCGCGACCTACGGATTGTGAGTCAAGAGTCTTACCCACTGGTCTACGGAGGTCGTCAAACTTTACTTTAATTAACTTTAATTATTGGCAGTTTAATCTCATCGACCCATCGAGTTTTTCTGTCAGACCCCAGCGGTCGCTTGGGGAGCCATTCTGCAAAAATACAATATAAATAATACACGAGATGAACCTTACTAACTTTTAGCAGTAAATCCTGACATTAATTGGTATAAAAATGTCCAAGAAATTAAATTCTCCGGTAATATACAGAAATTATTAATTTGTGAATAAATGGAACCTATCAGATGATAAATCACATAAGTATAACACGCAAAAATTATTTTTTCTTTCAATAATTAAAATAGCGCCAACTATGAAATAGCAGTTTTTTATTCCACTTAGACACCGCTGCTCCCGTCTGGAGCCAGTGAGACTATGGCATCCCTAATTGGGGTACGTTGTAAGGCTGAAGAGAGTGGGGAGGAGAAGGAGATGGGAAAGAGGAAGGTGGGGCAGTACCTGGCTTTTCACATCTGGTCACCAAACACGGCTAAAGCCATTTCACGCCACGTTTCAATTCTGAATTGTGATCTTACATCAGGGCGATAATGAGAGTGGATAATAATAATAATAGGCGATAATAATACACAGCGATACTCACGCCCACGCCGGGATTCGATCCCGCGACCTTACCAAGAGCCTTATCCCTCGACCGCGGAGTTAAAAAATCAAACAAAAATTTGAATCATGAAAGTATCACAAAAAATCAACCAGAGATCCTGTGATACGCAGTATTTGGTGACCAGGTCGCAACAGCTAGGTATTTTCTAGCACTCTTCCACCTTCAATCTCAAAAAATTCCCTAATTAAGAAAAAAATGTTTAGAGAAAGAAAAAAAAATTATACCAGTTCTGGGACGCGGGAGTGTTCTCATCTTACAATGCACCGGCAAAGTTTTAATCCACAAACAATGTCTTCCTAAAGAAACACAGCGAACCAATGAGCCATATTACTAAAATCTTCGATATTGTATTTTTTATCCAGAAGGTATAATTATATTATAAAAATAATTTTAGCTTGGACGAGCCAAGTGCATTCTGGTGACTAAATAAATAAATGACACGTATCATCAAAGCGATTCCGTGTGAATGCAGGCTGGGATTAATGTGCAAGAGTGTCATATTAAAAATTGCATATTTTTCTTCGAGCGATTCCTAGAAAGAAATTCACGCTGTTTAACAAGAAGTCTAACGGGTGACAGTAACATTGTTAAAATATTCTTTTCCGATGACCTAAATTTATTTGCCTGGAGGGTCACATAATATTAAACACGGTGTCCGGAAATTCGTAGTTAAAAGGGGAAAAAGATGAATCCACCCTACATTTCCAATGGATTTAGTGAGGTAATTTTTTGAATTGAAAACTTTTTGAGCACCGTTTTGATTTGAAACTCGATGAAACTAAAAATAGCAACACATACATCTATAGGATTTAGCTTGCGAGAGAATGAGATAACTGGTCTCCTCTTTGTGCGCTGCCTCGTAGCCTCTCGGTCTCCTCTTTGAGCGGGTGCTTCGTAGCCTCCCCACTCTTGTCTACTTTAGTTTTCTGAAGGTTTCTTTTCTACCGCGTGTGAATTGCACTCTGATTTTTTGAAGTGAAACTCGATGAAACGGAAATGATAAAACTAAAAAGATGATGAAACTAAAAAGAGACAAACACATACAAATATAAGACTTAGCCTGCGAGAGAATGAGACCGACTAATCGGTGTCCTCTTTATGAGGTCTACCGCGTGTGAATTACACACTCTAATTTTTTTTAAACCCATCTTAAAAGGGACCGAAATGACAATCTAGTCACCTTTAACGGACGCGATCCTCCTAACCGTTCGTTTGATAGATTCCGCTAGCAAGCGAATTTGCAATCTTTAGAGCACAGCCGTCAGATAGGTATTGTAATGGAAGATGTTATGAGGAACTAGCGTCATTGATCCCTTCGGCACAGGTGCATAGTCGGAGACACGTCTAACACGCGCCCAAGCGTGGAGATTTATCACATGAGAACTACAACTCATTCTTGAGTTCAACAGCTCGACTGTGTTGCCTGGATCCCTCATTCAACATGGATCTCTTCAAAATCCAGGTTCAATCCTTCCTCTCATTAAAAATACCCTCCACACTGCATCTTCAAAGATAACACAGGTCCTGAAATAATTATCAAAAAATGTAAATTAGAAAAAAACTGGAGTCGCCAATTTACATTTCGATTGCTAGGCCCAAAACAGGATAAAGAAATTGACATTCAGTTAAAAAAAATCAGAGTGTGCAGTTCACAGGCGGTAGAAGTGAAACCATCAGAAAACTAAACTTCGAGAGAATGAAATGAATGCAGAGTATCAGAAGTAAGTATAATTGGTATTTAATTATAACAGGTATTTAATTATAATAGGTATTTAATTATAATAGGTATTTAATTATAATAGGTATTTAATTATAATAGGTATTTAATTATAATAGATATTTATTTTTTGCTTCTAAACTGGAGAGAGCTGGCACAAAACCGAGATGAGTGGAGGAAGACTCTTGAGGAGGCCAAGACCCACCAGGGGTTGTAGAGCCAATAGTGATGATGATGATGAGATATTTATTATAATATTGTTACCAAGTTTAAAAATTATTTTATTTTACATATTATTCAACGAAGCACTGCACAAAGAGGAGGCCGATAGGCTACGAAGCACCGCACAAAAGACGACACCGATTAGTCTGTCTCAGGCTAAATCTCAGGCTATTATTCTTTCGCAGACTTAATCCTATAGATAGGTATATTATGTGTTTGTCTGTTTTTGGTGTCGCTCGTTTTGGTTTCTTGAGTTTCAAAGCACAACGGTGCTAAACAAGTTTACACTTCAAAAAATTGGACACTGTTTTGATCAAATTCCCCAGAAGTAAGGGAAAATATTATCATATCATTGGCTTTATTTTAATTTGTCTTATGCAGCGGCGGTTCGTTGCCTGTCTCATTGGGAATTAAATCGGAGATTAAAAAATGGACAAAACAAACCCTCGTCAATGTTGGTCTTTTCCATAATTTATTGTCATCAAAAATGAGTTCCTACTAATTTCGATGAAGTGCATTATTCCAGCGTGATATATGTAATAAATTTTTTTAACAGAAAATTATATCAATTGTGTTTTTGAAATTGGAATAAATTCCGTGATTTTTCATTCGTTTTTATAATGTAGTGAAACAGTGTCGACATTTCACCTTTGTCCTACGCATCGAAAGGCACATCATAGTCGCGCCATCATTTCATCCAATGTCAGAGAAAAACGTGTATGCGCGCGTGTGTGTGTGCGTGTGCGTCTATACGCCGAGTTTCAGCTCGATTGGATGTCAGGAAGTGGGTTAATTTCCACTTTCAAGATTTGCATGATTGATTCAAGAAAAAAAATCGTAATTCAAGTAGATGTGATTAAATCTCATTCCAAATATAGTTTGCAGTTTGCATTCCCAAACGCAATATTTAAATCGGCTTGGTAACAAAAACTTAACAATATGGATGTATTTGACTACAACTTGAATTTGGCAAACTTCAATCGCCGTATTTGCCAACTATTTTAACCCATTTCCACCAACCTACACCAATTTTAATCATTTTATTAATATTATTGGTGGTTTGGGGGATGTTGGCAGATTATTTATTTTTACTTTACTTACATTCTAAGTTACCCACTTTGTGTCAACTCTTATATTTGATGTAACCTATATTTTGTTTCTTGTATTTTATGTTACCTGTATTTTGCACTAATTGATTCAAGAAAACGAAATCAAAATTCACATTTATGTACTTGAAAACCGCCACTGGTGACTGGTGACAGGTTGACGTGCCCAGTGTCCAGGGCAGTCACTCCTATCCACTGTCCAGCGCGGCCGGGGCCCAAGGTTCTTACAATGTATGTAATGTAATACGATCCGCCCAGGTTATTACGTTATTACTTTGGTCTTCTCTCCACTCCACGATTAAACCAACCCGCTTCCATGGCTTCTCCGCTAATACAAACTTCAGCCAAGTGTACTCGGCATGGTGTTCCTAAGAGATACCAGAATTTTATGTTTACATGAAATGATTATTTATTTTTTATATATTTTTATTAATTACTAGCTGACCCCATAGACGTTGTCCTGTCTTAGCTATGAATATTCAATTCGAACTGCAATAAAAAAAAAATATATATATATAAATATATATTATTTCAAAACATATTGTTTATCCTAATGCTTTTTTATACAATTGTTTCTCCCTGCGTGTCCTATCCCATTCGTTAATTTCCCCTTCCTCTCCCTCGACGAGGGGAAGGGGTTCCCCTCTCGCCTTCCCTCTCCCCATTCCCCTCGCATGCTTTTCCCGTCCCGCGAAACCCCATCCAGAGTTCCCATCACGGTCCCACGCAGGTCTCCTTTAATCTAGTTGTATATAGCGCCTGACGAATCTTTGCAGACATTCAGCCGACCAGGGTCGAATCCTACGAAATACAAAAAAATAAATTATTTTGTTAAATCAATATACAATCTTCAATCCAATCCAAAATGAATAGGTAAAAGAAAGCGACATCTAGGGACTCCGATGAAGAAATTACGAAGGAGACCGATAGGCTACGAAGCACCGCGCAAAGAAGAGACCGATTAAAATTCTATAGATGTATGTGTTTGTCTCTTTTTAGTGTGACCATTTTTCGTTTCATCGAGTTTCAAATCACAACGGTGCTAAAGAAGTTTTCACTTCAAAAAAAGTTTGTTTTTGCGGTTTGATTTTTTGAAGTTTTTTTTATGTTAGCTCCACACAGGAGGCCCAGAGGAAAAGAATTTCCTTTAGGACCTATGTCATCTTAGGAAATGCTGAGTGAAGGGTCTTTTTAAGGAAAGGAAGGAGAGGAAGTTCTGGAAATGAAAAAGTTATGAGGGTGGATAGGAATCTGAGGGTTAGGGATCAGACAGACATCAGTGACGACATGTGAATCCATACCTCTAATCGTAGATTGAGAAAGTCCGGCTGGAGAAGTCACTCTCGATCCGGCCCGCCACACAGCAGGTGGGCAGACGCATCTGCAACGAAGATCCGGAAAAAACATCACCGTTGATCCCGGGCACCCGGGCACTTGGGGTGATCTATGGCAAATCCAATAAATGGTTCCCAGGGTTCGGTACCCATACTTGCCTCACAAATTGAAATAGTGAAAACTTATTTAGCACAGTTTTGATTCATGAACTCGATGAAACGAAAAGGCGACACTAAAAACAGACAAACACATACATCTGTATGATTAAGCCTGCGATAGAATGAGATAGTATAATCGATCTCCTCTTTGTGCGGTGCTTCGTAGTCTCCTCACTCTTGTCTGCTTAATTTTCTGAAGGTTTCGCTTGTGTGAATTGCAAACTCTGTTTTTTTAAACAGAATAATAAGTTAAATAAAGTTTCGGTTGGCCCTGTATCTCTTTAGGCAATCGAATGCTGAAATAAAATTGCTCACTGATGCTTGAAACAACCGGCTTTGCAGCGCGATGCAAAATCAATTGTGCTTTTGCTTTTTGCCAACAGTGGCATCATAACCAACTATATCAGCCGATGGTCGACACCGCGTCACCATGACAGACGAGAAATCTCCCCTCATAGAGGATAATCGTGTGATTTTCCCCAAATCTGGGGAAAACGGGAAAATTGGCGGACTTTCCTTGTTTTATTCGATTCTGTGCATTGTGGATCTTTTCGGTGTGTTTCCTGTCATCACGCTACCGAAAGTTGTGATATCTTGCGGTAAGATATTAAATAACATTATGTACTGGCGCAGACTCGTGAAAAATCACGGGATGGTCTGAATTCTTGACAAATCAATTCCAATTTTAAAAATCAGTCAATTGAAGCAATTGAAATAAGACCGGTGGTGGTTTGGATCCAACACAGGCGTCCCGTGTTCGGTTCCTCGGCTGGAAAAGTCCTCCATCACGACACAAGCAACATTTTCCGCTTTTGTGGTGGTGGTAGTAGGAGTTTTTGAAATAATGTCACGTCTCCCGGGAATGTCGGAATAAGATTTGTTGGAAATATAGCCAAGTGCTTTATCGCTTATCTGAATTGTGAAAATGGTACTTAAATTCAAAGCAAATTTGAATTAATTGAACTAGAGCAGAACTTGTATTATTTAATAAATTAGTACTTTATTCGATTATATTTTTTTACACTTACTCTACCCGGAGGCCATGGGAAAAATAATTTCTCTCCCTGCCTACATCATCTTTGGGGATGCTACGTGGAGAATCTTTTAAGGAGTATTCCTACCCACCCCTAATACCCCTTTCCTTCCCAGAACTTATTCTCCTTCTCTATCCTAAAAAGACCCTACACACAGCATCCCCAAAGATGACACAGGCCCTGAGGGGAATATTTTACTCAGGGCCTCCTGTACGGAGCTAATGTCAAAAAAGGGAAGAAGGACTACCTCCGGTGCTCAAGGCAACAACTTGTAATACTGGTAGAAAAATGATAGCATTACTTTCATTACATTGTACTGAAGTACTGAATACGGTTCACGTAATGTTTTATCGGCGTTGCTGTATATTTAGATATTTCTCTTTGATGCTTGATGAGAAGCGAAAACCTAATATTGGTTACTTAATCGCAGCGAAACTAATAAGTACTAGTACATATGTATAACTAACTGTGGTTCTGGGATTACAGACTTTCCTGAATTTTTTTTTTTTTTTTTCATAAATTTTTTATTAGTTACAGATATTTGTTTTTTTTGGCTACCACACTGAGCTCATGCCCGTGTTATGGTAGTCGTATATTTAATATTTATTTAAATTAATACAAATACTATTACTAAATAAAAATTATGAAATATTTAAAAAGATCATATTTTAAAGAAAAGTAGAAATAAAAATGAAAATGTAAATTTTGAAATACAGAAATTAATAATAAAGATTAAATGTTAAGAACTCAAGTGTTCTATACAAATATATAAATTAAAACATATAAGTAAATAAATTAAAATTAAAAAATAAATAAAATTTTGTGAAAAAATTAAGAGAAAAAAAAATAACAACATTTAAAAAAAAATATATAAATGGAAATGGAAATTAAAATTTTGAAATGCTAAAATTAATAATTAAAATGTAGTGTTAAGAACTCAGGAATTCTTTAAAGTAAGTCTGACGGCCGGCGTAGTCCAGTGGCAAGGTTCTTGACTAGCACTCCGAAGGTCGCGGGATCGAATCCCGGCGTGGCAAATAAATTTTATTTGATTAATTTGTGTTATTTCACAATTATTCATTTAAAAAATAATATAGTATATTTGCTGCACGTTCCAGAGTTGAAGATACTCTCAGTATCGCCCTGGTGTGAGACCACCATTCAGAATTGAAACGTTGCTTGAAATGGCTTTAGCCTTGTTTGGTGACCAGATCTGAATAGCCAGGTACTTCCTCACCTTCCTCTTCCCTATCTCCTTCCCCTCCTCACTACCATCAGCCTCACAACATACCCCAATTGGGGATGCCATAGTCCCACTGGCTCCAGACGGGAGCAGTTGGGACTCTTGTGCGGTATTCATGTAAAAAAATATATATATATTTGGACAGTATTTTTCTCTGGTTTTGAACGGCAAGTGGGCAAAATTTCAACAAGAGTAAACTAAATTCTGCTTTAGGGGGTGGGAAAAAAGGGTTGGTTTTTCGAATACTCGTATACACTCTTAAACGTTTCTCTTTAAGGACGAGTGGCCAAAATTTCATAAAATAATTCACCGCCATCTTGATACTAAATTATGTCTTAGCAGTATTGAAATAAATGTTCCAAATTTCTTTTGTTTAATTCACTTGAATTCATTTATAAATAATATCGCTTTTTTTAAGATAGAGTGTGCTGAAGTATATATTTTCGACGATTATCTATATAGATTCAGAAAAAATGTGCTGCGATTGCTAAAATATACGTTGTGCTAATTATACTATGTATCATTTGTATCTTTAATTATGTCTCTTGAATCTCTTGCCTGTATTTGTATTATTTGCAATTTCACAAATAACACAAAGAGAATACGAACTTTATATTTTTATAATTTTTTTGTTTCTAAATGATTTAATATTTTATCTTTATTTAGAAACCATTTCAAGATTTACAAATGTATGATTTGTCTGAGTAGATTTATGTAATTGTTTGTACCAATTTATAACTGGATTATTTTCATGTGATTGAGAACGTCTGTAAAAACCCTGTGTAAATAAATAAATAAAAATTATTTCAAAGAACGCAACTTTGAAATTCTGTAATATTAAATTTCAGATAAAGATACTGAGAGGACGTAGGATACTGTAGGTATAATTAACAAATATTATTAACATTATTTTATTTACATTTAATTTAAAATGCGTGCCTAAATACGCATATTTCCGAACCTGTGACCTCTGAATATATAACTCCGTCAAGAATTTTTAGTTCGTATGCATTTGCTGTTGAATCAAGTAGAAAGTGTGACAATGGCTTGCGATATCTTTTATGCTTAGGTAGCTACTATAAAAAAATGGTTTTGGGAGTGTATCTATACCTATGCCCTAAGTGAGTACAATTTTATCTTACCCAAATGTCAAAATTCTCTAACAAAACTAATTAATTGACTAAATTGGTGAAATCAGTTTTTATTCAAATTGGCATACACGTTCCACCTCATGGGATTTTCCGTATAGTTACTTCCATTCCATTTCAGCTTCTTTCATTCAAATCGGCAGATATCACATTTCAAGGAATGTTCTCTTCATTTAATTCCAATCCAATTCAATTGTTTCCATTCCATTTCAGTTACTTCCATTTAAATTGGCAGATATAAAATTTCATGGGATTTTTATTTCGGTTACTTCCATTCCATTTCAGTTACTTCCATTCCATTTCAGTTACTTCCATTCCATTTCAGTTACTTCCATTCCATTTCAGTTACTTTAATTTAAATTGGCAGATATCACATTTCAATGGATTTTCTTTTCAGTTACTTCCATTCCGTTTTAGTTTCATTCAAATTTGACTAGATCATAACTTGAGAGGTTCAGTTACTTCCACAAACAATCGTTTTGAACGACGGCGCGGCGCCAAGCGATATTTATTTGCGTTGCTGTGTGCGTATATATTATGTATCTGTACTGAAAGTGTTTGGCTAAATTTCCAGAAATTTAATATTGACTTGTTATTTTATCTGATTATATTAGTTTTAGATTAAGCGTTATCTAAATATCAAGATTATTTAATAAAATGCATTTTCCAAGCGATTATATTATCACATTTGGTAGAGATGCCTGCTTGTCCGATACAACTATTAAAGGTACCTTCATGTGTATAAAAATTGCCACCTTCTTAATTTGTTTACCTACTTTACTATAAAATCTGTTTTTATTTTGCCTTTTAGATTCGTAGTGTTTTTTTTTTCATAAAAAAACACTGCGAATGTTAGGAGAAAAATTGCAATGGTGCTAGTATCACACAAGCTGCTAAACGGGCACATTAGCAATCCTGATGTTCTGGAAAGGATTTCACTTTATGTCCTCGATAACTTCACCGGAGCAAGGCAACACAGACTTTTTTCTTTTCCTAGAGGCAGGACCAACCTACCAATGGTCATGCCTCTGGGGAGAATGACCTCACTATTAAACCTTTCTTCTGAAATTGACATTTTTCAATCGAACTACAATCATTTCAAGAGCGAAATAAAGGTATTCTTAAGCACCTGTCATTATTAATGTACCTGTATAATTAACGTATTACACTATTAACTAAAAATTGTGAAATGTAATTGGATATATATGTTAACTGTTTTTCACAATAAAAAAAATATATATGTATATGTAGATTAGCCTTTCACGTAAAATTTATCAATTTTATCGTTTTTACCCCAATCAAATTACACATTCAAAACCTTCCTCAGAAATATGTTAAAACTTTTCGCCCTTTCGCGTAATGCTTATTTATTTTTAATATATTAATTAGGTTAATACCAGAGATAATTTTTAAGGACTTTTTTAAGTATTTTTTATTCATTTATGTACCTTTATTATGATATAAAACAGCTTTATATTACTGAAATACCTTGAAAAAAATTATATCAACACTAATTCTGCACAAAGAACACAACAAATCCATACCATTAGAATTGGCTCAAAAATAAACTTTTGTACGTACCTACTAAAACAATTTTTGGCTAAAGAAACTATTTATATCAGGTTCCATTTATGTTGTGCCAGATGATGTTAATTCTTCCTAATCCTTGGTGACATTTAAAAAGACGTTTGTGTTGACAGAGGATTGGCGTAGTATTTTTTCATCATTGTCCTTTTATTAAAAAACCAAAATTTTAACAACACAAAAAACGACCTAAAAAATGCAATAGAAAGTTTAAAAAAAATCGTTTTCTTCTAAAACTTAATAATCAACTTACTTTTTCTACTCATCAATATGTAGGTACGATTGTTATTTTTGGAGTCGGTGTCAACCGATACGGAGTAGGTTTGTAACTACATACATAGGTATAGGTGAGATGTGCTTGTGTCGCACGCGCGACTTGACGAGAGGCGAGAGCGGGGCCGCGGCGGGAGGGGAGCATTCAAGTGAACACGCCGGGCCGGGTACCTTGGCTGACTGTTTGTTTGTTTTTTACCCTATATAGAGTTAACACGTCTTAAATGAAATAAAATTTAAAAAAAAAAACTATAATTGAAGTGTGCGAAAAAATATTTTTTATATTATTGCTACAAACAAAAATTAACAAAACATGTTAACTACTCCTTGGAAGAAACATTTGTCAATAATCAACACTTATATTATAAAGGATGGACCGAATTAATTGAGTATTTTAATTTTAATTGCGTTTACAATCACAACATTCTTATCATCTACACTGTTAAATGAAATGAAAAAAAAAACTGTATGTAAAACAAACAAAAAATATAAAAATTAAAAAACATGTTAACTACTTTTTCGATCAAAAATTTGTCGATAATCAACACTTCCATTACAAAGGAAGGACCTCATTAAATTGAGTATTTTAATTTTAATTGCGTTTACAGTCCCAACATTCTTAAGACAAAATTAACATTTATTGAGATCTTTTAATTGCAGTTAGTAATGTATGATTACTTAATTAATAACTGGTAATTATTTATCAGTCTCAATAAAGAAATAATCACGCCAGACCGACCGGCGAACTCAGTTGATGTTAGCGGGTGACATTCGTGCCACGAACTCATCCGAAGACAGCCGAACGACGCGCGATAATTCACGAACGCAGAGTTTCGGTGCGGCCGAAGTAAAGGTAAAGTAAAGGTTTGGCAGATTGTTTTGAAACGAAACCAAAACCGAAACCAAAACCCAACCTTCGTTTTAAACCCTTTGACAATTTTGGGAGATATTCTTCACGTAAAACAAACAGCCTAGAGTCATTTTAGGAGATATACGAGTATATTTATATCTCCCAGCCTGACAGGTCCCATAAGAGTTACGATTTCTCATTTCGTATTACGGTGAGATAAACGATTTGACGGTGTTAAAAAGAGAAAAAAATCGCGCTTTCAGTTAGCAAACAAAAATTTACCATAAATGCTCCCGAAAATTTTGAAATAATTCCTTGTAACAATTTTGGCATTTGAAAAATATTTGTTGAGGTTTGTAAACAATTTTTACATAAAACGATGAAAAGGAAAGTGACTTTTGTAATAGGTACCTTGTCTAATTAAATATGTTTTTTTTAGTTTCTTGTGGTAAGTGTTTGTTGTTTCCACGATAAAAAACTATCGTTAAGCTTTATTTATGTTTGCGTCCAAAATTTTGGTATTTTTAATTAAATTTTTTTAGAGATCGACTTGCCTGTCTCTGCAGACGAGCAAAACTGAAACAACGAATTATTTTTAAAACCATGTATTGTGTTGTATTCAAAATATTTGTGGTAGCGACGTCCGAACTGCCCAGATAAGATTGTAAACCTGTCTAAAATAATATTTCTTTTGAATCCTTTTCAGGTGTTTATGGAATTCCTGTAGTTCTGTTCGTGTTCTCTCTGCAAATATACACCGCCATATTGCTGGGGCGCTGTTGGCTCATTGCCGCTCAAATCGAACCAAACATCGTTCATAAAAACAGGTATCTAGTATCTATGTATATAAATCAATCGTAATAAATTAATCTATTTAATCCAAAATTATTATTAAATCTCTGGCAGCTAACTTGCAATAGAGGTACCTGCCCATATAAACCAAACCTAGAATTCAATGATTAGCAAAAAAAAAATGCGAATGTATGAATAGAAATACTCGAAGTTCTTAACTTTGCTCGATTCTACTTGGTAACAAGTCACTTTTTGAAGTGAAACTTTTTTAGCACCGTTTGATTTGAAACACGATGAAACGGAAACGACACTAAAAAGAGGCAAACACATACATCTGTAGGATTCAGCTTGCGAGAGAATGAGATATAGTGAAAACTCTTTTTATATAACTTATCAACATAACAACTCAATTATAATATTAGATATCCTTTTTCTCTCATTATTTTATTTCCTTTCTCTTTATCTCCTCCTCTTCAGTCAGTTGTATTTCTTATCTATTATTTAGTTAAAAAAATATATTTATATATTTTTTCTTATTTACTGTTAATTATCTATTTTTTGTTTAATATATAAAAAATAAAAAAATCCTTTGCTAAACTGTGGTTAACATGCGTTTATCCGCCTTTTTAACTCGAGCTTTGCTCTTAAAAAGGGTGTAAAACGTATTATTTAATGTATTTTAATAGAAAAACTTTATTTCTTGCATATAAACATGTAATTGATACCATTATATTATATTAAATAAAATTAAAATTAAAAAATGAAACCTTACCGCATTGCCGGCTTTGATTATGAACTCACTTTTCAAGGCGAACTCACTTTTCATTAATTGAGATTGTATTGTGAAGGTTTCACTTCTACCGCTTGTGAACCTCACTCGATTCCTTTTTACATATTTTGATTCTGTTTCAATAAAATTTTCTCTGTTATTATACATTTTATACCAAGAGTACTTCATAATTTTTTTTGGTCGTAACACACGTTAAATAATTGTAAGCTAAACCTAAATATTACCTTTTATCACATATGTCATACTTTGTTATACATCAAATACATCAGGTCTTATATACACCGAGTGTATTATTTCTTTTCAATTTTATTTCGTTGTACTTACAATTACAACTATATCACTTCAGCGATATTATTTTTGTGTATTTAATATAATACAGATATCTACCCTCCTGTGTACCATTGTAACTTATAAGCTTATGTACCACTTTAATGTAAAAGCCATTTTATTGCGTTTAAATAAATAAATAAATAATTTTCTCTTTCAATTTCCCAAAAAATAATGTGGCGCTTCTTACAAATGATCTGCAATAACACTATCCACTAACCAAAACAGTTAAATTAACTTTTAATGAGTAAAACCTCAAATTGTAATATTTAATTAATTTAAGACAATGCTATCGAAACTCAATCGAAAATCTGAAAATAGAAAAATCAGAAAAAGAAACTGTCACATCTAAGACTCGAACCCAGGACCCTCGCCTTGCCGGCGCGCAGCTAATAATAATAATAATAATATATCTTTATTGAGCAAAAATTTAAAGATTTATAACTACAAAAAAAAAGTATA
This sequence comes from Limnephilus rhombicus, assembly GCA_929108145.2. NCBI lineage: Eukaryota > Metazoa > Arthropoda > Insecta > Trichoptera > Limnephilidae > Limnephilus > Limnephilus rhombicus. The sequence goes on from OV815275.1 coordinate 12,092,442, forward strand.
CAATAGTTTAAAAGTTGCATAAGTACAAAAGATAATAATGGTAAACAATATACATATAACAGTAGGTACTTAAAGAATAGAGATTTATAATTATAAACGTAGGTTTCTCGTAACCTGCCTCACTAGGCTAGCCTGTGTTGAGGCAGTAATTTTACGTCAATTTATAATTCTGTGAAAATACCTACACCTATATTAGAAAATAATCGCACAATAGATTGGTTGCATTAATAATAACAATAACATAGGTGCAATAGTGACAGCATTGGTTCATTACTAATTTCGAATTTGGGTGAGTGCACCGGTAAATGCCCTATCATTATTTTTTATCCAAACTTTTATGTTTTTTTTTTTTATTTTTTGTGAATCACATTTTTTTATACTAATTGGAAGAATGTTGTAAAGTCTTGTTGCAAGGTATCTGAAGCTACGTTGACCAAAAGTAGTATGAGTTATGGGAATTTTGTAGCTGCGTCATGGGTTCGGGTCCCAGATGTGACCGTATCTTTTTCTGATTTTTCTATTTTCAGATTTTCAATTGATTTTCACTAATATTGTCTTCATTTAATTAAAAGTTAATAAACTCTTCGCCAAACAGACGTGTTGTGACTGAGGCGGCAGCCAACTGGATGCCGTTGACTCAGCACATCCGCACACCAATGATAAATACCTGAAATATTCGTAAATATTCTTCATTTATTATTACAACGGTGTGCATCGCCTATCTGGTGAAGATTTTTGTAGTTATTGCATGTGAAACATTTTTTGAAATATTACATTCCTTCCAGGTATCCATATGCCGCCCTGGCTGAGCTGACGTTCGGTCCCTCCATGAGCAAATTTGTGACAATACTTCTGGATGCGACTGTGTTCGGCGGAGGAATACCAAACCTCCTCGTCGGTAACAAATTATGATAAGTGCAACTAGAATCCACTTAGAACTAATATAGATCCGTGGTTTAACACTAGCTGACCTATTGGCCGGTAAAGCCTCGATTAGGCACATTGAGCGAGTTTACAAGCTGCTATCCGATAAGTTGAAAAGCGGGCAAATCGGCGAGTGCGATTGTGATGATGACACATAAAACGTTCCACTCGCTCAGTAGCGAACTAGCTAGCGGAAAGCTGAGCTAAAATAATGACTCCCGCACGAAATAATTCTGTCGACATTTTGTAGAAAACTGAGATGTTTGCAGTTAGCTCACCGCTACTAGCTATTCGCCGGTTACTTAACAGATTGTACAACGAATAATCCAGATCAAGCAGTAGTTTGACAGTTACGAAATCAGCTGTTTGAGGGCTGCCATCTTGCCGTCCGCCGTACACGCTAGCGAGTAGCGAGCAAGGTTGACCCCCTTTCAACTTTTTTCGAAGGTTGTTCACAATCTGCTAGCTAGCTAGTAATACGATTATACGAATTCACCGGCTAGTAGCTTATAAACTCGCTCAATGTCGTCGGGGCTTTATGAATGTTTTGCAGTAATCTTTAATGTTGTGAATTTTAATATACCTGAAAAGGTAATAATATTATTGTCAAGAAATGAAAAGGTTTATTTTTTTAGTATTTGTTTTACTTTGTGTGATGTCTTCCCCTAACGTCCTCCACTTTTTCTACTGTTCACTTCCACTTCATACATTCTCCATAACTCCATACCCCTATCTTCGTTCATCGCGATGATATGCCTCATTTTACCACAAATAATTATCTGATTCATGTCTTTCTAGGGCGTCCCCGACCTTTTCTTTCACTTTATGTAATATCATGAAGTATACCATTGTTACTATTAAAAAAATTACACTGCATCGATAATTTAATACCGTATCTCATTCAATTAGACCACTCTCTAAATCAGTGATGATCAACCTTTTTAGCCGAAGGGCCCAATTTCAATTTATTTGCGGGCCGCAGAGGTTCATACAGCTCGACATGGTTAACTTTGCAGTCTGTGGTGTCGCCAATCTATTTGTATTTTCTAAAACGAAGTGTTTTTAACCCCTCAGCTCCTCAAGCCTATTTTGTCGGAAGTTCTAAATATTTCCGCTTTGCAATAAATGGAATATTTCTGAACGCAACGCAAAAAAAAACTTTGATTTTACGGATTGGTTTTTTATTAATTGTATTTCCAGCTTCACAGAGCCTGCAACTCTTCGGACTGCAGATGTCAGAATACAGTATGGACTTCTCTTTCTGCTGGTGGCTGATTATTATCGGGATCATTCTGTGTCCTCTGATGTGGCTGGGCTCCCCGAAAGACATGAAGTATTCATTCAAATTCATAACATATATGTTATACAAGTTGTATCAGCACGTACCTGACACACTTCCTTCGATTCTTAAGCATATTTGGAATAAAAAATGTAGATGTTATTTTGTTGTTCAATAAAAACAAAAAAAAAATATCTTTCACACGTCGACACTGATCACACTGCCGCAATACAAGGTTTATCTCGTCTACGGCCCGGTTTATCAGTCAGTCCCTATCCTCGCTATGTACGACATTCCTCGCTCAAATTTAAGCGGGCTAAATCGGACGACTAAACCTTGGTAAGCCGTAGAATAGTTATTTTTTTAAACGTCGAGGCGCTAGCAGTCAAACTTGACGTTTACGTGCATAATTTTATCAGTATGAATATTGTGTGCATCGAGCGATAAGGAATTGTTAATCAATCTTGATTATTAATAATAATAAAGATATATTTACATAGCGCAGTTTTGTAACATTTCACTTCAAGTGCGCTTAAAATATTGATAAATTATTGATAATCAATCCAAAATAGTCTGGTAAGGGGGCATACATTAATTACATGAGCAGTTTTTCTTACAATCTAGACCCCCCCCCCTTGGTGAGATAAATTTGGGCCACTTCCTGTATTCTTTTCAAGTAAAGTGAGATTTTGATGGACCCTCCCTCCCCTTTTGAGCTCACATAATTAATGTATGCCCCCAAAGAGATTTTAATTTTTAAGGGACAGGATAGGTAGATTGTTTTCAGTGGTTACTACTTAGTTATTGTTACGGAGGCAGTTCAGTTATATACAATAAATACTGTATATTTCTTACTATTCCTATGTAAAAGCCCCGAAAACGGGCGTTAATAAATAAATAATTTCATGAATTGTGAACTGATCCCGCAAAAACAATTAATGTTAAAAATCCTTGTATTCCTCGTATAAAGCAACATGCGATTGGAGTGGGGAACTTTATCAAAAATAAACTCATAAATTAAATTAAATAAAAATTTGTTAATCAAAGAAAAAAAATCCGAGTGCAGTATACACGCGGTAGAAGCGAAACTTTACCAAAACATTCTCAACAATTACTTGAAAAGTTAGGTCATAATCAACACGACCAATGAGCGCAGACCTCGCGTAATTTCCGTTTCATATCTCAACCAATAGGAGCCTTTAAAATCATTATCAAAGCGGCCGATGAGTGCACTTGATGCGTCGCAGATCGCAGTTGCAGTAATCGTCCGTTCCGTTACATCCGAAATCCAAATCACAGCGGTGCTATAGTAGTTTCACTTCAAAAGAAACAGATTCCTCTATTAATCATTTTTATTATGTATCTACTAATTATATATTTTTGAATGTAGCTATTACTTTGTGGTTATCCATTATAGAAAAATGAAACAATACAACTTTGTATAAACCACTTATATAATGTGCAAATCCGACCGGTTTCGGAACAAACGTTCCTCAAAAAATAATAAAACATTGTTCTAAACTGTCAAATTAGTATAAGCTTTCCCTGACGAAGGAACGTTTGTTCCGAAACCGGTCGGATTTGCACATTATATAAGTGGTTTATACAAAGTTGTATTGTTTCATTTTTCTATCTACTAATTATTCAAATATTATGATTGTCTAAATTACACAGACATCAATGTAATATTTGTGACCCATTTGCGGCTTATGTGGCAAGCCATGCTAAGCTCAATATTCCAACCAAGCCGAGCTTAAAATCAACTCATATACCGGGCCTATATAATGTATTGTAGTTGTACCCAGTGGCGATGCGTAAAGGATTTTTGTTGTTTATTTTTGGAAAAGAACGGTGCCTGCTGGAACAGCTTATGTACACTTATATAATTATATTACTGAATTGCAATGCATATATTACCGAATCCGACTATTTCAGAGTGTTGGCTATAGTGTCGGTGATCGTGGTAAGTAGTGTGATGGTGATTACGTGCTTCTGTATCGGCAGTGACACCACCGGTGTCTACAATGGAGCCCCCGTGGTCCCCGAGCTGCGCGACTTACTGATGGCTTATGGGATTTTGGCTTTTCAGGTGGGTTACTATTAGTTATACCAAGGGCCTTCGCTCATGGAGAAACCGAAATCTGGTTGGCAACTCAATTCACGGCACAACACAATTTATCAACCTCCTGAACAAAATCGATATTTTTCTGGTCTGACGTATCGCAGATGACTCGAAAACTTGTCAGGTCGTGAGCCGCTACCATGGCAACCTCTTAACAATGCACGCGAAACGCGACGACCGTGGCGACCAGCCAATGAAATTCACAAGTTCCTTTTCTGTGGATAGCGATTGCGTCGCCAACTGTTTTTTTCGGTTTCTCCACGAGCGGATGACCTAAAGCTGAATATATGAACGTTCTTCTTTAAGTTTTTTTTTCCATATTCTATTCTAATCATTTTGGGAGGCGAATATGTGTACTGCCGCCCTGGAAACCATTTATTGGTGCTATACATATTAAAATTTATTTCAGTTTGACATTCATCCGGTACTGCTGACCATACAGGTGGATATGAAGGACAGTTCAAAAATTGGCTACGCAGTCATGGGAGGTTTTTTGGGTAAAATAAAATCACATTTCTTTGCTTACTTACCAATCCAAATTCCAACTTACGAAGTTATCCTATTTCTTCTTCTTGCTGAAAAACTACAGTAGTTGGTACAAATATTCGTTTTATTTTATAGAATAAACATTGATAAACTTGATATTTATTTTACTTTAATTTTATTTTAATTTGTCTGGAAACTAGCAGTGTCAGCGGTTGTAAACTGGTGAATTCATCTCTCATATGTTGAGGGTTTTGTGGTAGGTACTCTTATCTTTTTTGATTTAAGCTTTCATTTTCGGCCAAATCAATTTTTAGGTCGAATTCAAAAAATCTTATTAATAATAATGTAATAAAACACAAAACTTATTTCCACTTAATTTATTTTTTGACGGGAATTTTCCTTTTGTGAGAGGAAGAGGGGTTGTCTACAATGATTTAATTCATTTTTTTCCGTATTTGTTGCCATATCGTCTTCGACGATTGGATTTTTAGTTAGTAGGTTATCTGCAGTAGACATAATTTTCTCGGGTTTATAGATGCTCTGCGTATTGACTTTTAAAATACGTCTAGGCGTATACATACTCGGCTCCAACAGTCCGTAGCTTAAAGTTTTCGGAAAAAAATAAAAGTTTTAAAATAATATATAAAATTTTGTATTGTGATGTTTATAGTTACAGGAACGATGTTTTCCATAACAACCTGGTTGGCTGCTTTTCGCTACGGGAAGAATGTCGAGGCCAACATTTTACAGGGTATGTTTATTGGTATTGTCAATGGAATCATTTTTATTTTCACAACGTTTTCCTATTTTATTTTTTTTTGACATCACCCTCGGTATTTTTTTATGTACAGTGTGTAACATATATTTACAGTAAAAACGCAGATGTCATTTTGCCGTTCGATGATATTTAAAAAAAATTATAGAAAAAAAATTAAAAAAAAACGTCGCCACTGATCATATACTCCTGCAAGTCGCAATGAAAAATATTTTTTCTAATTTTTAATTGAATCCATCTCTCCCACCGTGGTGCAAGTCGATGGGTCGGGACTGCTCAAGACTGGTCAAGAGGTCAAAAAGTCTCCCTCAACCATCGGTTTATGGTTAGACGCATCCGCCGCCAGGTCGTAAGCAAACTTCACCCCGTGAACCCGAGCACCCCTGCTAAAACACCGGCCGTAGCTTTATCTACGGCAAAGGTGTTTGTTACCCAATAAACCGTTCCCGGGGGGGGGGCGGGGCGGCTCTCCTATGTATACCATTTCCAATCCCAAATTGAGGTACGCTGGGGTTCTTTATAAAAAGTTACTATAGTGGTTATAAATTGAGGTTACGTCATAATTTCTAGGTTTGCCTGCTAGCTTCCCTTTGTACTTCGTGGTTCTGTTCGTGACCGTACAACTATGCCTGTCGAGCGCCGTGGGTAACTCCGCTCTGTTCCAGCATATTGAAGACACGCTGGGAATCTCCAGAGGTAAGTTGTAAACAAATTATAGTTAAGATATGAGATAGTTAAGCGGTAGTTAAGAGATAGTTAAGAGCTATTTAAGAGATGGTTAAGTTTAAACGTTCTGGATTGGATAACAAATATCTAATCCAAAAATAATGCCTTCCGTCATCTTTCAGTCTCCGAAGGGGGTTATACAAATCTCGTGAAACTGAAACTTGATTGTTTCTCGGCTTCCGATGTCGACTTATCCATTCTGTTGAATAACTGAAACTTAAGGCGCGGTGCACTCGCTCAAAAAGAAGAAGATGGAGATATTTGTAAATACGAATGATAGAGATAGCGCGCTAATATTAAAAACGATAATATTAGGGAAAATAGTGAAAATGTTTAATAAAACACAACCCATTTAAAATAGAGCGAAAATCTCGTGAGGATTGTCTAAAATGGCATTTCAAGTAACACTGAACTTCTTTTATTCTTGTAAAATAACTGAAAAAAACGTCTTTATAATAATTTTCGAAGCATACCTACTTTGCGATTTTTTCTGTCGAGGGTATTTCATATAATTGCCGTTTTGGCATCTGGAGTGTTCAGATATTATCTTTAAGAATAACAATATTTTTTAAAGAGCTTTAAAACTTCAGTATTTAAGAAAAATCTTTCTAATACTATAAAGAGGAAAGATTTGATTGTGTGTTCGCATTGAATAGGCTCCGAAACTACTGAATCGATTTGAAAAATTCTTTCACCAATAGAAAGCTACATTATCAGCGAGTAGCGTAGGCTATATATAATGGTAAGGTCTGGCGTTATGAAATTTATATAAATGAAAATGTGTGTATTTCATATATTTTAGCGGCACGGAGGAAAGGCAGGGGGAAGGTGGGGAGTGCGGCGAGGGAAGACACGGGGGAGGGGGAAGGTGGAAGGGAACGGGGATGCATGGGAAACGACATGCAGGGAGAATCAATTTATTTCTTTGAATGGCATAGCAACGCATGCCGGGTATAAACTAGTATGTAATAAATCGGTAGAAATTCGGAAAGTCTACTCTTTCATAGATGGCTTTCAAGAAAGGCTTACAAAAAATACAACATTGCTTTGAATCATCGGTACAAAATTGTATTTGTTGGCAGATTTGATCTTGTTAATGGATCCAACTATTTATTCATATTGCGTATGTACGGGCTCAAATAATTAATTCATCTTAATATTTTAAAGCATTACTTGTAAAAAGGGTCTTACCCTAAAACAATTAAACTCGCGCCATCTGTGAAAGAGTAGATCATGAATTTAAACTTTTAAGTATTAACTTGTGAAAAATGCCTGACCCTAAAATAATTAAACTCGCGCCATCTACGACAGAGTAGAATATGAATTATTTTCTAACATACGGGGCCGGACTTCCACTAGTGGCCCGAAAGGCCCGGGTCTGGGGCCCTACTCAGAAATGATTCGGAAAACATTGATACGACATACAATATAGGGCGGAGGAGATCTTTTAAGATTTACAGATTGTAAAAAAGAAAAAGAAAATTAAAGGAATATGAAAATACAGGTGTACCTACCTATATTTTCGTAGTCCCTACCCAAGTGTAACTTTTTACTTTGAAAACAATTAGGTATTAATAATTATTTTTTGTTCAAATGTTTATAATATTTTAAGATAAATATTTGTAATCATGGTTCATAATAATAATAATAATAATAAATTCTATTTTATGTAAAAAAAAAAATAAAAACGAATAAAAGAACAAGTATAGTAGTAGGTACCTATGCGCAAAACTTAAATGCCGACCCGAACGATCTATTCTGGCGCAGGTACAGTCACTTTACTAACTTTAAAATGACCGCAAACGAAAAAGACAGATGCATGAAACATAGTGAGTGGGGAGGCTTCCGATTTTTTAACTCGTTTATTGCGACGATTTCATTAAACGTTTGGCGCTTACTATACTAATTATTAGGGTATACTATCTCCTCTGGAACCGACGTTGTCCAATGCATCTGATATATAATAATTTACGATAAACAGGTAAGTTTAATTTTGTTTATTGTTTTCTGTTTTCTGAGGTCGGGTTAGGGCCCAGGCCAAGGCCTTTCGGGCCTCTAGCGGAAGTCCGCCCTGTATATTAGAAAATAACTCATAATCTACTCTTTCACAGATGGCGCGAATTTGATTATTTTACTAATTTAAGGCATGATGGATAGGTAGGAATTAGTCCTGGGTCGGTCGTGAATAACCCGCTCATTGAAACCCGCTCACGGACCACCAAAGAGCGAGCGGGTCATTTTTTCGTCAGCACCCGGGTCTCGCGACCCACTTCTCGCAACCGCTCTACTACTGCAACCTGGGTTTCGGGTGCGGATGTGGCGGGGCGAGCGACGATAGATAGATGTATGAGAGAGCGAACGGTTTGTCAACACCCCGGTTTCGCCGCCCACTCTCTCGACTCAGGTAGTAGAAAGTAGCTTGGTGAAGCGTAATCGAGTTACATATTTTGTGTCGCGAAAAGAGCGGGTCTTCGCGACCCGCTCGTAACGCCAGTGGGTCGTGAGCGACCCGGGTCGTGTAAAACGATCGATCGACCCAGGACTAGTAGGAATCCATATCTGAACTTGAACATAAATAGACATGTTATTCCCCTCACCATGTTTTTGAAGTACAACTTCTTTACGCACGCTTGACTTGGCGAATGCGTGACGAGAGCGTTGCGAAAAGCGAGGCGAGCGGTAGTTGAGAGGGAGATATAAATTGGTGAAGATAGAAAGAGAGAGAGTTACGTTTCGTATATCACTGTAGGGGAAAAAGAGAGAGGTGCGAGCACACATTTTCTTTCTCTCTTTCTCTCACAGCCAGTTACGTTTCGTATATCTAAGACACAGTGTAGGCCTATTGTCTGTATCACATTGTACGAGCAAGAGAGATCAGTGCACGCGCACATTTTCTTTCTCTCTTCCTGTCATATACCTAGATGGAGCCGAAGTTTTACCTCTACGTCTACAAGTCTACAATGTTTATGATTGTTTTTGTTTAATTATCAGATTTTGGTGTGAAAAGGTGTCTTCTCCGCGCCGGCGTGGTAGCGCTGGGTGTGTTCCTCGGCGAGGCAGTGCCTCGCTTCGACCTAGTAATGGGTCTGGTGGGCTCCACGCTCACGGGCCCTCTCATGTTCATCCTGCCGCCTCTGCTCTACTCCCGCATCCTCGTCATGCAGAGCATCGCCGCAAAACAACACCAGATCCCCATAATTTCAAAGAAACACGCCTTCGCAGAAGCAAGCCACCACGAGTTCGTCTCGTTCCAGCAGAAATCTGACTTTATCCTGGTGTTTCTGGTGATGTGTTTTGGTATCATTGCCACTTCCGTCGCCACTTTTTACAGCTGGTCTGATGCTATAGCATACGCTCAGTTCACGCCGCCGTGTTTAGTCAACTTTACGGCCGCTTCTGGATTGTTGCAAATTTGATGAGAGATGGAAGACGATTCGCTAACGCGGCTGAATTATCCTACCGCTGAGAGTTCCGTTGTAAACTTTCTCATTCATACGTATTTTTGAGGCACAGGGGAAGTTACGACGAAGTTACTTAGGGTACGACCCGTAGCGTGGGATTCAGGGTTAGGTAAAATCGTACAAATTAAAAGAGTCCAGAATTCTCATTATAATAATGAGAAGCAAAGATTGATGGACTCGATCTCGTATACAAAAAATACCAAAGGAAGTATTACGTAATATAGTATTCTTGATTTTTACTAATGTTACAACTCCATGAGGAGTACTAAAATTCCTGCTTTTGGGTTATGTGTTAGTGGAATATACTTTCGAAATTAATCTAAGTTTAAGATTGGTGACCAAATCTGAATACCAAGTTGAAAGCTTCCTTACCACTCATCAGTGGCGTAGCGAGGGAGGGGCGGGGGGGGGGGTGGGGGGCGGACCGCCCCGGGTGCCACCCGACAGGGGGGTGACACTCGACCGTGGAAAAAAATTTACGAAGGATATTGTCACCAAAGTATTGTACACATGAACATGGTCTGTTATTTTCTTTCATATGTTCCCCGTGGAGTGCCCCGAATTTTGTGTCTAGGTCTTTTTTTTAAAGGCGAACATTTGTGGAGAAATATCTGAAATTCTCTAGCCACCCCCCCCCCCCCCCGCTCCCCCCACCCCTAGGATGGACCAATTTCATGAAGTCGAAATTAGCGTTTTGAATTTTTTCTCAATTCAACTTTAATAGGGGGGGGGAGGTGACACCATGCCCCGGTGAGAGACATCCGCCCCGGGTGCCACCTACGCCTCTGCCACTCATTCTCAATTATAATAACACTATCCAACCTTCTCCTTCTCAATCTCCGTTCCACTGTTCCATCAGTTTCACAACTTATCCCTCTCGGGGTTGCCATAGTCCCGCTGGCTTTGGGCAGTTGGAACATTTGTGAGTTACTCATATCAATCGTTACTCAAATTAAAATCAATTAAAGAATTAGCATAGAAATACAGCAATTACCTACCAAGAAGAAATTTGATAATATAATAAAAGTTCACCTTCACTTTGGTGATGGTTTGACCAATTATGAAAACATTTCATCCTTTTTACTAAGAAGCAATTTAATTTTAGCAAACGGAGAAATGTATACCTGCACCCTGCACTGCATTACCGTGTCCTGAGAATATCCAATTAATACAGTAATACCCAAACCTTTTGAACTAAACTTCGTTCCAAGTCATAAGTATCGAAAAGAGGAAAACTATTAATTTATTCCTCGTGTTGTCAGTTTAGTAGCCATAGCCAGCACAAGAATTAAAAATTCATATTTCGGTTGTGAAATCTAGAAATTTCGCGTTTCATCATTTTCAAAATTTAAATATTTGTTACCTACCTGTAATATAATTTAACAGTAAAAAAATTAGAACTGATTTGTCCAGAATTCAGACTATCCGTGATTTGGAATCTGCGTTAGCTATTTTGCATAAAAAATAATCTTCATAATTTGAACCTCTAAACCTAGGGTCACGGGATCCGATCCTGGCGTGCGGAAATAAATGTTTTTTGATTAATTTGTGTTATTTCACAACTAATTCATTAAAAATAATATATATGTAGTACATTTGCGGCACGTTCCTGAATGGAAGATATTCTCATTATTGCCATGGTGTAAGACACCGAAATCGAAATCGAAAATGAACAAACATTTTAATTATAAAAAAATGGTTTTAGAGAAATGAGAAACATAATATTAAGTATGTATAAATGATATTTTATTATTTTTATGGATAATAATTTGTGAATAAATACATAATACGAGTATATAAGTAAATAAAAATAATTTAGCAGTAACACAGTTTTTTTTATAATTTTATTGTAATTTAATAATAATTACCTAAGTTATAATTAATTTCGTCAATAAAGCTCATACAAAAGTTATACACCTCTTTTATTATTTAGCGTGACAGTCAAAAGCATTACAAAAAAAATCAGAGTGTGTATTTCACATGCGGTAGAAGTGAAACTATAAAGTCGCTAGATGTCGCATTCTTTTCTTTTGCCTGTTATTTTTAAGTGGTTTGAAGATTGGATAATAATATCACAAAAATAAAAATGTTATTTTTTTTGGATTTCGTAGGATTCGAACCTCCGTTCGCATGATGTCTGTTTCTCTGACCGCTGAAACTTGTCAGGCGTCTTGCCCACTGCGCTATGGGAGGCACACGCCGAGTGCGAATTTAGCGCATTATATTAGAACCGAGTATTTGTGTAGAACTGAGTTGTGACGCATTTCCGTTTCATCAGAATTTCAAATCACTAACGGCGCTAAAGTATTTTCACTTCAAAAAAAGAATAATACAGCTCCTCAAATTGAATAAGCCGTGTTTTTACATTGACTTCAGACTCCAGGAGAAAGCAGGAGGCCCCGAGGAAAAAAAAATCCCTCGGAGCATATTTGTCATCTTTGGGGGTGCTGTGTCGAGGTCCTTTTAGGGAAAGAAAGGAGAGGATGTATTGGGAAGGAAAAAGTTATGAGGGATGGTAAGGAATCTTGAATGTCCAGGAGTGACGGACGTATGAATTAATTCTTCCCATTCCGGTGATGTGTTGAGAGTCCGGCTGAAGAAGTCAAAAGGTCAACAAAGGACAAACCTCACCCCATAAACCCTTGCTAAGTCACCAGCGAACCACTTGGGGTGACCTACGGCAGAGGTGTTGGTTATCCAATAAATGGTTCCCGGGCGGCGGTACCAGTAACAGCCTCCCAAATTGATATACGGCCTAAAAAATAATGAATAATCAAGTTAAGTAAAGGTGCATTATTATGTAAAGAAAACATTTTAATATATTTTTATTGTAAATTTATTTGTACCATAGATATATTTTCGGAGTGTCAAAATATTTCCGCTTTGCAATAAAATCCAAATAAATGGAATATTTCTGAACACACCCGAAAACTAAAAACTGCTTTCTAAATGTGATAAAATATGCTTTCAAATTAATTCAGAAATAAACATATAGTTTTTGTACTGTAAAATTTTGCATGCAAACATAAAAAAAGCCTTTAAAATGGCTCACTTTAAGTTTACTCTAACTAACATCACTGATAATTAAAAAATAAATAAAACCACATAAGTACATATTTTATTAGACAAGTGTATTGTAAACGTTATTGACACCTCCCTTTTTGTAGTTCCATGTAAAAATTATTAATATATATACGACATCAAAGCCAAAGCAGGTGGTACATGGACAAGAGTAGCTAATGATAGAGAGAAATGGCGACAGTTGGAGGAGGCCTTTGTCAACTAGTGACACACAAACAGGGAGTCGATGCATAGATAAGTGTTATAAATGTTATAAATATTATAAATAACCTATTGTAATTTACTGTCTGAATAAAGGCTATTATTATTTATTATTATCATCATTTTTCTTTTTTTTTAATTGTGTCAAAACATTGGTTTCATAATGGTGTACATTTTATTTTTCTGTGGCTATCTTTTAGAATTGAATACAAAGAGTGGTGTTATCTCTTTGAAACGCCGTTTATCGGTATATCATAATATCTCAACACGATAAAAAGAGACACACACGATTTCTACGAGTTGTTCCGAAAAGCGAACAAATTAGCCTGAGAGGTCAAGAAAGGTAAACATTCCCGAGTTATGATTAATATATTATGTTCTTAGTAATAATAATTTCACATAAAAAATATTATGTTTTTAGCATTTTTGATGTGAATTCTTTAGGACCATTGAGATTTGAAAATTCGTGAAAAGAAAAAGCGACAAACACATACATTTATAGCATTTAGCCTGCGAGATAATGAGATAGAATAATCGGTCACCTCTTTGTGTGGTGCTTCGTAGCCTCCCCACTCCCCACTCTTATCTACTTTAGTTTTCTAAAGGTTTCACTTCTATCTCGTGTGAACTGCACACTTGTAATTTTTTAAATGCACTTCTCGCTTTGAATGGTATTACTGAAAACAATAAGTGGCATGGGCGTAGCCAGGTTTTGATTTAGGGAGGGGCAAAAAAAAATTCGAGTGCAGTTTACACGCGGTATAAGCGAAACTTTACCAAAACAATCTCAACCAATACTTGAAAAGTGAGGTCATTATCAAAGCGACCAATGAGCGTAGACCTAGCGTAATTTCCGTTTCATATCTCAACCAACAGGAGCCTTTAAAAGTGACATCATAATCAATGAGCGCAGTTGATGCGTCGTAGGTGCAGTAATAGTCATTTCCGTTTCATCCGAAATCCAAATCACAGCGGGGCTGTAGAAGATTCACTTCAAAATGTAGATTAGGTGCCGAAAAAAGTAGACTTCTACAACATATTCATGATTTAGGCTCTGTGAATACAAAGAATATGAACGGAAGAAGTAATCATCATTCTATGAAATGCTGTAAATTTGAAAACGTGACTCGGTCGACAATTCAAGTGGTCATGCATCGGCCTGCCAGGGTGGGGCAAATGCCCGTAGTAGTAGTTTAAAAGTACACATTTAAGATTTAAAATTTTGGCACAAAATTAATTCGGATGTGAGGGGCAATTTTTTGGCTAACAATCCGGAGGCCAACAGGAACGTAAAGTTAGTAGGTAACTATAATTATATAATAATTTTACGTAACGAAGAAAATAAAAATATTAAAAAATAATTTAAAGGGTTCGGTATACATTAAATTACAAGCGTTCATAAAAACAAAACAAAAAAATCAGAGTGTGCAATTCACAAGCGGTAGAAGTGAAACTTTTAGGAAATTAAAATAGAGTGGGGAGGCTGCAAAGCACCGCACAAAGAGGAGACCGGTAGGCTACAAAGCACCGCACAAAAAGGAGACCGATAGGCTACGACACCCCGCACAAATAGGAGACCCATAGGCTACGAAGCACCGTAGAAAGAAGAGACCGCAAATGCCCCACCGTGACTACGCCCGTGGTAAGTCGGTACACGCTATTATTGCTCTGTGGGTTAGCAGGCATTTGATTTTTGCAAAGCTTTCTATTTATGGTTAGTCTTTAATTTTTATGACTGGAATTCCCATAGGAGTACATTGTTTCCATAAAGTACAAACCGCTTAGGAGGAGTTTAACTGAGACACCCGATCATAAAAAAGGTTGGGTCGTTTAGTTCTTAGGATCAGTTCTTAGTTAGAGGGATTAAAAATGTTTACCTCCCAAAAAAATACACAAGATGGAGGTATAATAAACACTTTGTAAGAATATCGATCGTCCAGTTGATTAGGCAGACATCTCCAAGCACTAAGTTTTGACAGAATGAGGAAAGCAATATTTGTATACACTGCTTTTTACACATTAAATATGCTATAAAATAACGCCGGGAAGCATAACGGTCCGATACACTAGTCGACATTTTGAAATTTCTTACTAGTGACCCAGAAAACATAATTTTTCTGGTTTATTTCATATTTTCTGCATTAAATTGATATGAATAATCTGAGTATTGTGCCAGATAAATTTACATGTACCTAACTGCATATTCAACTCAAATTTCGATTTTTCGGAAATGTATGACTAATATTTTTACGGTCCCATGCCAACTCGGAATGAAACCCACTCAGAACCACTTCAGAAAGGTAATTAAAAGTTATGAAAAAATAATTTTAAAATAGCCGGTACCTAACCCCAACCTAACTTTACTTATTTAACCATTATTTTTTAAATATTTTTTATTATCACTCTTAATGACCTTTCTGAGCTGGCCGGTCACCATTTTTACATACCTACAAACTTCTATCTATTCGACTTTGCTCGGGTGTATGAAAATAATAAAAAAAATCCCACTGGACCTATATCATCTTTAGGGAAGCTGAGTGGAGGGTCTTTTTAGGGAAAGGAAGGAGATGAAGTTCTGGAAAGGAAAAAGGTAAGAGGGGTGGTTGAAATCTGGGGGGGGTCAATGTGTCTAGGAATGACAAACGTATGAATCCATCCGTACCACTGCGGTGCAAGGCGATGGGTCGAGAGTCCAGATGAGGAGTTCGAAAGGTCTCCTTCAACCATGAACCCGGGCACCCCTGCTAAGTCCACTTATGGTGACCTACGGCAGGAGTGTTGCTTACCCATACCTGCCTCCCAAATTGCTTGTATATCCCAAAATTATTATTTATTTTAAATACAATTATATCTGCGTGGCTATTTTTAGTATTTTGAATATGAAGGTGTGAAACTGTTTTTGACTCTCCTGAATTCAACTAAAATATGATTAAAATTGGTATTCCATATTAATAGATTGTTCTTCCGGGGAGGTATTCAATTATATACATTCCATCTCACCGCGAGCAAAGCCGGGTACACTTCAGTTAGTAGGTATCATATAAAATAGTGTACCTTCTATGGTAGGTTAGACTAATTTAATGTTCTGGAGAAAGTCAGGACTGCCTATCAAAAAAGGTAATTAGGTGCTACCTGAAAAACCCGGCTTAATGGTTCCAAAGGGCAACTAAGTAAATTTACAATAGGTTCCACATAACGGTACCTAAAATACTACAAATATTCACTCAAACAACTTTCACAAATTTAATGTCTTGACAATCTGGGTTCTAAGTTCATTTTAGATTATGATAAAGTATTGTGTTTGAGCTGGGAATGTATAGTAAGGGCCAAACTTTAATACCGACCTGACATTGATAAAGAAATCGTCGCAATAGGCGATTTTAATGTCCGAAAAGCGGCATGCCTCTCCACCCACGCCTTTCTCTGTCGTACGTATGTTTTACGCATCTTTCTCTTTCGTTTACGGTCATTATAAAGTCAGTAATGTAACTATAAATGCGCGAGAATGGCGATCCATTAAACTTAAATGCCGACGAATGATTTCAGGTCGGCATTTAAGTTTGGTGCGTACTACAAGTAGGTACTTTAAAAAACGAGTGTGCTTTAGGCTACACAACTGCAGTAAAACTTCTGCTCCATCTATATGATAGGAAGAGAGAAAGAAAATGTGCGCGCCCACTGCTCTCTCTTGCTCCTACAGTGTGATACAGACAATAAGCCTGCACTGTGTAACTGACTATGAGAGAAAGAGAGAAAGAAAATGTGTGAAAACTCTCTCTCTTGCCCCTACAGTAATATAAGAAACGTTCGACTCGCTTTTCGTAACGCTCTCGTCACGCATTCGCCAGCTGACTCCCCAAGTCAAGCGTGCGTAAAGAAGTTTTACTTCAAAAAGTTTAGACAATTTTTGTTACCCGTCAAGATAACGAGATGTAAAACGACTTGCCAAGATGAAAACTTGGAATTTTATTTATCTACAGAATCTGAATGACTGGAAATAACTCGTGTCTTGGTTTATATAATGGTGTGAGACAAAATAACAATATCGTGATATTGAAAAACTGTTTTTATTTATTTAAGCATTGTTTTAATGCTTTTTAAAATAATTTTATTATTCAGTCATTTAGACAACATTGATGTGGTGATAATGTATATTTTTTATAATTCTCCTGTATTTAGAATTAAAAGATATAATCGAACTTTAAGCTATTTTTAGAGGTTTTGTAAATATTTTTTCACGCATTTGTTTTAAACATTTTAACACGTTTTTTTAACGCACCATTTAGAAGAATAGTTTATTTTTTCAAAACATAATATTTTTTTCTAATAAACAATATAGAAATGTTCTTAAAACTGCATCAAAAATCCCTAAATATGCTGCGCTAATAGCTAATTGCGGTAATATACCCTTAATGCAGAACTAGCGCAGAATCTTAAAAAAATACGGGATATTATGTTAGTAAATCTAGTTCGTTCTTGAGAATGGGAAAAGCTCAAACCCTTCAAAAATCACGAAATGCGTCTTTTCTTATCACGATAAGACAATTTGGGAGGCGGGTTTGGGTACCGCCACTCCCCGAACCAATAATTTGACAACCAATGCCTCTGCCACAGATCACCCCAATGGGTACGCTACGTTTGGTGACTTAGTAGGAGTGCCAAGGTCCATGTGTTGAGGTTTGACTAGGTCTTGCCGGCGGAAGGGTCTGTCCACGTCCGTCACTCCTGGACACACTGACCCCATATTACCTACTCTCCACCCCTCTTTCATTTTCCTTCTCAAAACTTCCTTTCCTAAAAAAGACCCTCCACACAGCCATCCCCAAAGATGACATAGGCCCTGAGGAAAATATTTTTTCTCAGGGATAAACGAAATACACATTTTGAATATTTTGTACTTTGTACTAACTTTGTTTTAACTGCACTGAAAAGAAATCTGGTAAAAAAAATGCTTTACATAGGTACTTCATTGATTTATCGCTTTACTGCAATTAGTTCCAATTTTGAAAATGACACTTAATTTCAAAGTAAAACCGAGTTCTAGAGTTCATTAAAGCAGAGTTACAGACAGACACACAACCAAAATTATTATTTTTGATAATTACAAATACACAATAGATAGTAGGTAGGTACATCGCTTCTGGAAAATATTGTTTTTATAAAATTTAATGATTTTGAAAATGTCATACACGGAGTAGAAGATAGCGGGAAACAACCGAAACTTTGCTTGAAAAGGTTTTAGTTATGTTTAGGTTTGGATCTGAATATAAGTAAAGTGAGTAGGTAGGTACTCTTGAATGTAAGTACTTCTTAACCTTTCTTGACCTTCCCTTGCTTTTCCAGCATCTTGGTTAAATAAATGTTCAAAGTAAAGGGGACATCTATAAATTACGTCACATGAATCCCCCTCCCGTCCCTGTCACATTTGTGAAAAATCCCCCCCTCTAGCGTGACGTCACATATTTTACATCTGAAAATAATCAAACCAGAAGTTCAATTTTTTTTACATATGACATCATAGAGCTAACGACCCCCCAATACCCCTTGTCACACAATCGAAGCGACCCGTTCTCAAGTGACAAATGTCAACCGTGTACATATGTTGGGCGCGCGTTTGGCGTATTTCCCGTCTATGCACCGGTGCCGAAGGTATCAACGACGCTAGTTCCTCGGAGCATCTTCCATTGTAATACCGATTGAACAAGAACAGCGTACCTACCTGACGCCGTACCTATCAAACGGACAGTACGCGCCCGTTTCTGCACAGTCCGGGATTTTTTTCAGGTATTTTGGGGCTCCAGACCAGAGTTGGCTGCCAAATTCAATAATAGGGCGCACTTGCAATTTTCAGTTGTGTGCTAAAATATAATCGCCGTATGAAGGAGTCCAATAATGGACACCGCACAATAAATTAAAAGAGGAAAGACGTGATTTGAATGCTGCCAAATGCAGCGTATTTTAATTGCTTAGTTGCTATAAATGAATAATTGACGTGTAAAATGAAATAATTATTCATGCGGCATCGCACCATGATGCAACAATATAAAAATGTTAGTACTGTTCATTACTGTAATAACGTACCTACTTAGATCACTGTTCATAATACAAGGTCCGCAAAATTCGCTTCGCGTGTTTCATTGTCGTGATTTTCGCCATTACCATTCATTATCATTTTTCTACATATAATAATATATTATTAACTTATTTACAACTTATGATAAAATGCTACTCGAGGTTTCAATATTTACTTCTGTAATCTTTGTGTCTGATTATATCGTGTGCTTTTCAGAAATACCATGCTTCAACAAAAAGTGTCCAAATTAAAAATAACCGCCATTGGAGCGTTTCAGCCAGCACGTTTTCGCAAACCTTAGGGATGGCTTGCTTCGGAATCGATATCAGTCGTATCGATAGTTTTCTGGTAATTTCCAGAAATTTCATTTTTACTTCCTAATTTTAGAAAAGCCTTTGATAAAGAAGAGAATTAATAAAATTAGACTAAATAACAAAATTAAATATTTTAAAACGATGAATTTTAACTGAACAAGAAATAAAAACATTTCTTTTTTCTGTGAACATCACAGACTTTTATTATATAAGTGGATGAACTGAAAATGTAAAATTTGACTGCCTTGAATCGCATTTTTTGTACAAAACATCGGATATTTTTTTATATTTCTTCAATTCATATATTTACTTTTAATCCCTTTTCAACGTTTAACATCTTATATTTTAAAAAATCAGAGTGTGAAATTCACACGCGGTAAAAATTAAACCTTGTGAAAACGAAAGTAGACAAGAATGGAAAGACTACGAAGCACTTTTTTTATCAATGGGAAGGATAATTTTTTCCACATTTTTGTCGTCAAATTCCAGTGCACCTTTTCCTATACATTTTATTTGTGTTTTTTTCTTCGGAGTCGCTTTCTTTTGCCTGCTCATGTTTTTGAGTGGTTTGAAGATTGAATATTGATTTTATAAAAATACATATATTTATTTTTTGTTTGGATTTCGTAGGATTCAATCTTTGGTCCGCTAAATATCTAAAGGTTCGTCAGGCGTCTTATACCACTACACCTAAGGAGACCCGCTTGGTACTGTGGATACATCGTATGATATTGGAACCCAGTGAATTAAATAAATATTTTATTAAATCCTACAGATGTGTGTATTTGTCTCTTTTTAGTGTCGCTCGTTTCCGTTTCATCGAGTTTCAAATCACAACAATGCTAAAGAAGTTTTCATTTAAAAAATGCCTGCATTTATGTGAAGTTTTGGAAAAAATATGTTTTTTTGTCATCGTGTTAGCTGCGTTTTTTTTTGTTTTGTGGCAAAAATCATAGATAACGTAATTTAACAATACTTTTTGTGCACCAAAATTTTGTGTCCCAAATTTGGTACGGCAGGGTTATCGTGTTTTCTTTATATTTCAGTTGTGTGTCAGTGCTCCAAAAACTGACATTTCTGGAAGATGGTTATGGAATGCGATCAAATAAGCATGCATACATCCACCAGTAAAGGTCAATTCTGACCTCACTCATACAGATTTTGGGAGAAAATGAGGTACGAATTGAAAATTTATCGTGGCTACAGTTTCACAAGAAGCATTGTTAATGAGTGTTCAACTAATAATTTTTTTTAAATTTATTTCTTAGGATTCGATCCTTAGACGGGTAAAATGTCTGAAAAGGTTCGTCAGGCACTTTACACCACGACACCAAAGGAGAATTGCTTGGGACAGTGAACAGTGGATTTATCGTATTGTATTGGAACCGATTACCCAAGGGTAATAAATAATTAAATATTTATTTAATTCTTGAATTCAATAAATATTTTATTGCTATCTCATTATCTCGCAGGCTAAACCCTACAGATGTATGTGTTTGTCTCTTTTTAGTAACGCTCGTTTCCGTTTCATCGAGTTTCAAATCTCAATGGTGTCGAAGAAGAATAATAACAATATATATATTTTTTTAATTTTAAGCTGGATCATAACATCGTTGTTTACTTTGTGCAAGAAATGAACCCCATTATCTATTTACTAAGTAACTGTCTAACCATCACGCCGTTCCCCCAAAAGGGAAGGGCAGAGAGGACGGGCCGCCAAACATCTCAGCACACACTCTTTGCCTCATTCACATTCACTTTTATATTCTATTATTCTGACTCTTGACATGTCCCGACTTGAGTGTGATTCATTTAATTGTATCATTATATAATAAATTGATAAATAAATATGTATATAAACTAAAGTTACATTCCTATTTTGAAGTCAATAAATAAATATATTAATTATAGTTACATTCCTATTTTGAAGCCAAATGTACTTTTTACTAAAAATATATAAATTATAAAAGTTTTATTTTCAATAATTTAAAATGAAGCCGAAATTTTGCGATTATTAATGACATGAAAATAATTGTAATATTTTTTTGCGCGGGTAGGTACCGTGCACAATGAAAATATCGATCGATAAGTTCCATCCCTAGCGGTGCCGCCTCGCTCGGGTCTGCCCTCCGTCGCATTCATTCATATCATTCATAATCGTAAATAAACTCTAGCCGCCGTTGGTTGTTGGTTAACTGTTGGATCCGGCTTCTGCTTTCTAGACTCGTTCCGCACTACGTCTCTTCGAGTTCTTCTAAACTATTCCCAAACATGTCTACTGAAGTGTAAGTACAACCGTTTGTCTTTTTTCCACCACATTCATTTATAAAATGAACTTTGGTCGAATATATTTTTACACCCAACGTGTTTTTGTGGGCGGCCATTTTACATGATTCTATTGATTAGAGACGTCTAGAACTTTCCACAACTTTGTCAATGAGGATACTTTGTGTTTCGGCACGTTTTAGTTTTGGCTTTTTATGATAATTTACGATTATTGAGATAAAATATATAATCTCTTACTAATTGTATGACAAAATGCTCAAGTCAATTTGGTATTATAACCTAGCGTGTGCAATGCCCTTTTTATTAGAACGACATTTTTAAACGTGTGTGTTGAATGAAGGATATTTCCTGTTAATTGTAATGCAACTATTCATTATGCACCGTGGACGGTTAGAAATATATCGAACTTGAAGATTTGTGACAGTAATCAACCTGAGGATTGATTAGTCATGGGTTAGGTACCTAAAGGTTCCTATCTTTCATTGTGATTTATGCATGTTTCTTAATAAAGCACGTCTGCCCTCTGAGTTAGCAGTGTAATTATAAGTGATTGTGCTCTCAGTGGTAATTTTTGTGTTTAAAATGTACTTACCTCTGTTCCGTATGATTCCAGGTCAGGAATCCCTCCACCGGTGCTGTGGGCGCAGAGGACAGACACACTGTTCCTCACATTCAACGTGGAGTGCAAAGACCCAGAGATTCGGTGAGTGGTGCAGATTATTTGTTTCCACCAGTTTTTTCATCCTGCGATTTGAAGCTTACTCATGTTTCCTGGTTGGCATATCTTCCTTCCTCCTTATATCTTTCAATTCCAATGTTTCCTTATCTTCAATATCCTTCTAAATACAACAATTCCCTTGGCGTCTTCCTTGTGATTCTTTGTTCAGCATTTGCGACTATTTTATTTGCTAAATGTGAATAGCGCCTACAACTTCCCATCTGTCAAAACATATTTAGAACGATAAAGTTATTAAATCAAATACAAGGCAAAAATTTGTTAACATTAGTTTAGGATGCGTTGTGTTGGGTTTTTGGGGGTTACCCATATTAAGCTTCTGAGCCTCGCCTACCTTTTGTTAAATTTTGGGGGTTACCCATATTATGGGTCTGGGACTATTGTTTGTATTCCTTGACTTTTCAACTCTAATTCAAATCTTAAATATTTTTTTTAGTATATTAGTAATTATTGTGAATATTATCAGACATGCTAGTGTAGTTCTTAGCTTGTTCTCTTGGATGAAGAATAACCCATCAATCGCGTTGCTTTTTAAGATGTACATCTCAAGCCCTTTTTACCAATTTAACTCAGAGTGTGTATTCCTCAATTTGTGCTTTGCCTTGCCATGAAGAGATTTGTCCATTAGCGATGTGTCCTGTCCATTGTCATTTGCTTTCTTCATGTATTATTGTCTACATCTCCAAAGTATTGTATCTTGCTGAAAAAATCGCCTATTATCTTTTGTTATTTAATGAAGCACTGTTACATTGTGTAAAATATTTTTATTTATAACATGGTTGTACTGTAACTGGTCGGCGTGTTATAAATTAAAGTGGTGTGTGCTAATTTAAAGTTTTCCATTTAATAATGTTGCATCACCAATTTCCAAAAAATAAAATATATTACAATAAAAATACTTTCACAGAAGATGTTAGTAGGAGTATTTTTTTTATTTTTAAACTTAATTGTCATAATTCCCTAATAAATTTCCCGTTCAGATGTTTCAATTTTAGTTGATTAAATCGCTAATGAATAAGTGTGACTCTTTCAACAAAGTTGATCAAGTTTTTGGATGAACAACTAAAGTTAAAAGCCTGTCTTCTTTTGTGGGTCAACTCTGAGTCATCGTTCGAGTTTCATACCGATTCGACACGTGAGAACTTGCTTTCGATTTTTGGCGAAAATAGAAGTTAGATGCATTTACCATCATATGGTATCTTCTTCAATGAAAAATGTCTGAAATGATGATATGATCATTCGATTTATCAATCTGTATCAAAGCCATCCCTGTCTTTGTGATCAAAAGCAAGATTTATACAAAGATGAAAATGTCGTTACATAATTATTTTCGAAATGGGTCTTGCGGGATTGACTCCGGTAGACATAAAAATAAAACAATTGAAAATTGAAACCATTGACAAGAAAAAGATTAGTAATGAAATCAAAAAAGATGGAGACTTGAAAAAGGCGTTGCCAGATTTCTCAATTTATTTGTAATTTTGTTTTTGCCAGGATAGCAGCTTGCATAACTGTATCCTGTTTTGAAATTTATCTTAATTTTAGATAGGTAAAAGTTCATCAAATTGTTTTTCTGAAATTGTAAATTAGAAACCCAGTATCTTAAATGTAATGCCCTAATATTATAATATTCTAATGCCATCTTTCTCAATTTATTATTACATACAATTAGTGATGTATAAATTCCCGGGAATTTATTTTTGGGGAATATTCCCGGGAATATTCCCCTGGACGGGGAATATTGGGAATTTTGATTTTAACAACATAATACCTCAAAAAGAATAATATTTATTAACTAAAATATAAAAAATACACACATATGGTACATATTAGCAGTATAGATCCATAAAAAGTCAAATCTATTCCAATATATATGGGAATAGGAGGGAGGAGGAATTTTTAGATTATTAATCTCAAAACTCGTGCACACAACCTTTCAGCAGCTACACAATAACACTGAGCAGAGAGACCAGGATCCAGTATGTTATATAGCAAATCTAAGGGAGTTCCCATCCAGGAAACCCAAAGGGATACCCCTTAAGGGAAGTCCCTAAACATGGGAACTCTCAGGGAATCCCTACATGGGATACCCTAAGGCCCCCATGTCTAAGGGAGTTCCCTTCCAGGAAACCCAAAGGGACTTCCCTTAAGGGAATGGCACTAGTATCGACCAAAATATTAAAATATATCTGAGTAGTATGAAATTATGTTAACCAACCACAGATGTCATTGATGTCAAAATCATTTTTATTTTATTAAATTATTTTTAAATAATAATAAATATTGTGCTGACTGAAAACCCGCTATAATATGATAATAATAATATCAAGGTTTATAATATTCAAATAAATACCAAAGGTATAGTGAATATACTGAAATGTGAATTTGCGAGTGAATTAACACTCCTTTAAATAAAAATAAATCGTCCTGGGATAAACATGGGACCCTGACGAAATCCCTACATGGGATACCCTGGTCTGCAGGGACTTCTCTAAGGGGGGTGGAGGGGGCATAAGTGGTATGGAAGTCCCTACATCAAGGGATGTCCCCTTAGATAACTGCCAACTCTCAATAAAGCATCCAAGAGAAGTGTAGAAACCATTTTATTAAAAATTAAATAAATTCCCCGTTTTCGGGAATTTATTTCAGGTCGGGGAATATTCCCCGGGGAATATTCCCGGGTCTACATCACTACATACAATTCAATTAATCTTGGAATCCATTCCTAACTCAAATATAAAAATTTTTGGTGCTTCTCAAGTTTTTTCCTCAAAATGTCGGAAATTTTAGAGATGAACGCACTAATAATTTCGGTTGAGGCCATCTTGATTAACCTATGATTTGCCGGAGACATGCCGGCGCGCGTGTCGTATGCGCATGCGCGAGAAAATAATTCGACAATTTGAATAAAATTTTCGACCAAAACTTTTTGTCTGCGATTTTGGCCCTTCTATGTACAGAATTTGTATGAAGAACACGGTCAGAATCGCTTGCGCTAACATCATAGATGATATAGCCACTAGTTTCATTCACCTTGCAACCCCAGAATATTTTTAAAACGATTATGTCTATGACTTAGAAATGTCAGAATTTACCCGTCGCAATTTATGCGTGTTCCGCGACTAAAACATCGTAAAACCTATTAATTTACGTAATAAATGCAAGTAATGTTGTTTTGGTAGATAGTTTACTGTTCTAGGAACGTGTTTCAGTCAATTAAATATACGATAGCTCAAAATTAATCAACAAAACATTCAATTCAAAGTGGTGCTTTTTTTAGTGAATTTTCGTGAAATGGCGTGGCCTTTGACCGGTTAAAAAGATTGTTTCGATTTAACGAAATCTTGTTCAATGAAAGTTGATCAACTAAAATTGAAATGTCTGAATGTGGCAAAATCAGCTATGTCCGAATCCTGTTTGTTTTAATCTCGAAAACAGTGATAAAGCTATAAACAGATGTACTTTTAAAATTCCTCAATTTCAAATTTTAAAACAAATTCTGTGATGGAAAAAACCTTTACTTACACGCCTCCATCTCGAAATGCACGTGTAAAATTTTCACAGTGAAGGCAAAAAATAACTGATTTTCCCATTTTACTGCTATCTTACTCTTAACCGGTCAAAGGCCGTGACATTTAGCGGAAATTCGCGGAACTTCGCAAAAAAACACTAAAAAACCACAACTTTGAATTTTGAATTGAATGTTTTGTTGATAAATTTTGAGCTATTGTATATTTTATTAACTGAAACACGTTCACAACACAATAAGCTATCTACTAAAACCACATTACTTGCATTTATTACGTAAATTAATAGGTTTTATGATCGTTTTATTCGCGATACACCCATTAATTGCGACCGTTAAATTCGCGGCAAATTCTGACAGCCGATTGTCATAGAAGATATCGTTTTAAAAATATTCCAGGGTGACTAGGTGAATGAAACTTGTAGCGTCTCCGAGAGTAATGACAGCGCAAGCGATTCTGACACTGTTCTCCATACAAATTGTGTACATAGAAGGTCCAAAATCGTGGACCAAAAGTTTTTTGTCGGATGGATTATTCAAATATTTGAATTATTTTCTCGCGCATGCGCATATGACGCGCGCGCCGGCGCGTCTCCGGCCTCCCAGCGGTTAAACAATGTGTACTTGATGTATGTATGCATTGCATTTAGTAGATAAAACACAATTTATTGGCAATGTGCGCATAACATAAACACCCGCTAATATAAACTTTTCATGATCCCACTATTCTGTGAGCTTTGTATTTTGATTTTCCCCCAATACAATAATTATGTTATTCAAAATTTATTGGATATTTTTTCTCGGAATTGATTTTAATTAATTTGTTTATGATAAAAAAAAATATTTTCATTAGTACTTTGACATTTATGAGCATTTCCCCATTTTGATTTTCCCCTGGGAAAGGTAATTTCTGCATGTTCAGTTTTCGATTCGGCCATTCGATTTAATATGTATCAAACCTCCAAATATTACTAAGGAAACTAATGAACTGTTTACTGCAGTTTAAAGCCAATGAATCCACCAAGATTTTTCCCGTCTATCCCATATTTTTAGCTTTTACAAAAAAAAATTAAATATCTTTAAAATTGTAATTCATTTAAATTTGTTTAAATCACCAAGCTAAATTTTTTGGTAGCCTGGGCTCGAGTAGTCAAAGTGCACTACTGGATGAATTAGATTGATATAGATTTTGTTTATGATATTTGATTATGCGTATTATTACATTGTATGCGAATACTCCATACCCACAATAATTTATGCGTTTCTGTTAGATAAAAGTGTTTAATTTTCTTTGTATTCCCCACTTTATTTGAGTTTCGGAATCAATCTGTTTCTATTTAGTACATTATGCTGTGTCTAAATTTGTGAACCGAAGCGTGAGCCTCACCGAGAATTATGGGTAAGGAACGAAGTTACCGCAAGTGGAGTTTTGTTAATATGGTTAGCAAATGTATATGCAGACATTATTGTGAGCCTCACAGACCTTCTCAGATTATTATACATTATAACAAAATGCAAAGTACCATTAAAGTGCTGCAGATAGATGCCTGTTTGTATTAATTAAAATCCATCCAGTTCTTGTGAGAAGGTTAAGCAAATAAATGTTTCAACTTTCAGGCTTTGTAAATGAACCCCTTGTGGCATTTGATCTTTCCATATGATAAGTAATTGATCATTGGCATACCTTTGGCTCGAATATCTGAATAAATTTTTGAATGCCACCCGACACCTCAATGGTTTTAAATGCATTTTTCGTCATTAATCTTCAGACTCCTGTAGCACTGTCTGGTGACTGTTTGTTGTGTGCCATTTAGCACACTCAAGAGCACTCATTGACACTTCTGTTTGCTTGTAATAATATTTGCTCCTGGTTTGTAAATATAATATTGTAACAAAGTTATCTCAACATTGTCGGAACACTTACCATAATGATTATGAAATACTTGTATTTGCTTCCCAAACAAATTATGCTTCTGTTTGTGTTTTGCACACAGGAAGCAATAATGCGATTCTCCTATTTTACAATGTTCCATTACCATTTGTCCCCAAATAAGGTTTTCTGTGGCATGTATTTCATGTTTGCTTTATTTTACTATTGTACATAGGTTTGAGAATCAATTGGTCCACTTCAAGGGAACAGGATTACCCGAGAAGAAGAACTACGAAGTGACCATCCCCCTGTACGGTGAAATTATACCTGAGGAATGTGTAAAACACAATATAGGCCGCTGCATAGAAGTCGTGCTTGTAAAGGTGAGCCGTTTTACTTACTTACATCATTAGAATGTGATTTCTGCTCTTAGCTCACAAAACACTAAGTTACCGTCATCACTTTTTAATTTAAGTCTTGATTTTACCTGCTTGGCACCTTTCCAATGCTTTTAGGACCGTATATTTAATGTCGCAATGGATCATACGATACATGCTCTGTCATGTCTGTACATTGCTGCTGGAAAAAGATGGTGTGTGTATCATTTACTACAAATGTACTCAGGAGCTGGTTTAGACCTAGCTTTCGGATATGTGTTGATACCGGTGGCGGTCCGTGAGTTTTCAGTGAGCTAGAGTACTAAGGTTGAAAAATACGACATTATTGACTTTCGTTAGTTGTTATTGGGGTGTTGCCAGATCCACTACACTACGTATCGTTTTCAAGTAAATAACATGCATTATGTCAATTAAGGTTGAGGTTGTAGCTGCTACCTCGGTAGATTAGCTGCGGCTGTAGTTGGTGTTGCACTAGGACAATCAACCTCTTATATCTTGTCGGAGTTAACATTTTTAGCTCCAATTTCATGCTTAGTGAGTAAATGAGTATGTAGTCCGCTTGTTGATCATCCACTAGTATTAATAATAACTGGATAGAGTTTACACTTCCCTGATTGACAATCTAATCGCAAAAAATGTTTCCACACTGTATTAGAACTTTTGAAGTATTTAACCCCTCCGAATTTTCGAGAATATTAGCTTTTGGTGTCTTAAACGAAATGACATTTTACGAAAACTTTGTATTATTACCGCTTCACAATTAAAGCTCTATAAATAAAACATTTCTGAACGTAGCCGAATAGTAAAAACTGTTTTAGACAGGTTACAAAATAAGCTTTCGAATTATTATATTACAAATAAATATTAACATTTGTAAATATTAAAATTTAGAATACAAACATTAAAAAAATGTGAAAATGACTCACGTGATATTTTTATGTGAAAACGGTACTAAAATCACAGATTATGTAAACAACAATACTTATTCTATTGTATAAATGTGTAATAAACACTTTTGTCACCTCACTTTTTTATCATTTCATATAAAAATATTTAATAGAAATTAACAATGTCGGGCGCCCGTAGGAAATTTGGCGGGATAAATTATGTGTCAGACTGCGCGTCTGACAGAATGTTATTTTTATGTATTTCTATGGACAACTTGAATAGAGATGTGCAGCACGATTCACTATCGACCTTTCACTTTTTATTTTACGGATGTAACTAAAATAATAACGGAATTATAACGGTTTCTATGGAGACACACGCGCTGACGTGTAAACACGCTTATTGTACTTGACTGCTGTCGTATTTTTAACGCATATATCTGCTTACGTTGCGGAGGGGTTAAATTCATTACCATTAATTTTAGTGTTCATTTTTTACAAAAAAAGTTTGGTACACGGGTACTTACGAGTATAATACGTTAACATGTAATGGAGATGCGCGGGCACGCGCAGCTTGCGCGCATGCGCGAAAAAAATATGTTTGTCTGCGATTTTGACCCTTCTATGTACAGAATTTGTCTGAAGAACAAGGTCAGAATCGCTTGCGCCAACATTTCCCCATAAGTTGGGTAAAAATTTCATTCACCTAGCAACCCCAGAATATTTTAAAATATTTCTATCTGTGGCACCAATATATCAAATTTGCCGCGAATTATATCTGTCATAGTCGATGCGTGTTGCTTGACAAAAACATCGTAAAACCTATCAATTAACATAATTAACGCAAGTAATGTTGTTTTGGTACATAGTTTATTGTTCTAGGAATGTGTTTCGGTCAATAAAATATACGATAACTCAAAATTAATCCACAAAACATTCAATTCAAAGTCATGCTTTGTTAGGGAATTTTCGTGTTTTTCCTGGCTTGTGACAGGTTTAATATATTGTCAAAATAATTATTTTTTCATGCTTTCACGTAGTAAACAAATAAAATAGATCAGATTAGTCACTCACTTGTCCGACTTGCAAGAAGTTGCGAGTGTGACTGAGAATGAGTCAGACTACTGAGTAAGCGCACTTGAAGTGAAATAACACAAAACTATAAATATTACGTTATTATTATCATTATTACTACAAACAATCGTTAGTTCGCTGTAGGGAATTCGGGAATTTCCCGACGCACTGTGTCGTAGCGGGGATTTCCCCATCACGGTTCGTTTTTAATACTGCGACATTCGCATTTCTCGCTTTTGCGGTACTGAAAAACAGTGCGAAATTCACGAAATTGCGATAACGATATATAAGTATTGCATGCTGAGTCTCCAAACGCCATGTAATAATATGCAGTAGTTAAGTTATTTATTTAATTTCTAGCAGTATTTATCAAGTGTATTTATTAATGTTTTTATTTTCATTTGATTTCAGGTCAACAAAAGTAGCCCCTTCTGGCCGTCATTAACAAAAGACAAGAAAAAACTGCACTGGCTCAAAATCGACTTCAGCAAAATCCAAGATGAGAACGACAGTGGTGATGAACAATGTAAGTTACATTACTTTGAGTAAAGGGGATTTGATTTTTGCTAGCGAAGGACGAGTCTCTTAACCGGTGACAGGCCGGAGACGCGCCGGCGCGCGCGTCATATGCGCATGCGCGAGAAAATAATTCAAATATTTGAATAATATTTCCGACAAAAAACTTTTGGTCTGCGATTTTGGCCCTTCTATGTACAGAATTTGTATGAAGAACAGTGTCAGAATCGCTTGCGCCATCATTACTCTCGGAGACGCTAAAAGTTTCATTCACCTTGCAACCCTGGAATATTTTAAAAATGATTTTGTCTATGACATTGAAATGTCATTTACAAAACGATGGTTTTTGAGAACTTTTTTTTCCAGTGTATGCATCTTCTATTCCGCTCTATTTGGTTGTTTTTTTTCCCTTTTATGTGAATGTACTTAATTTTGCTTTGCAATAACTCTGGGTCTTTAACCTTTAATGGGCCGGAGACGCGCAGGCGCGCGCGTCTTATGCGCATGCGCGAGAAAATAATTCGAAAATTTTAATAAAATTTTCAACCAAAACTTTTTGTCTGCGATTTTGGCCCTTCTATGTACAGAATTTGTATGAAGAACACGGTCAGAATCGCTTGCGCTTAACATCATAGATGATATAGCCACTAGTTTCATTCACCTTGCAACCCCAGAATATTTTTAAAACGATTTTGTCCATGACATTGAAATGTCATTTTTGCCGCGAATTTAACCGTCACAATTTATGCGTGTTCCTCGCCTAAAACATCGTAAAACCTATTAATTTACATAATTAATGCAGGTAATGTTGTTTTGGTACATAGTTTATTGTTCTAGGAATGTGTTTCAGTCAATAAAATATACAATAGCTCAAAATTAATCAACAAAACATTCAATTCAAAATTCAAAGTGGTGCTTTTTTTTTTAATTTTCGTGAAATGGCGTGGCCACTCAGAGGTTAACCTGTCGCGAACGAGCCTTGCCCTGAAGCAAGGAAATTATGCAAAGCATCACTTTGAATTGAATGTTTTGTGGATTAATTTTGAGCCATCGTATATTTTATTTACCGAAACACATTACTAGAACAATAAACTATGTATCAAAACAACATTACTTGCGTTAATTTGCTAAATTGGTTTTACAATGTTTTTGTCCAAGTATCACGCATTGGACTTTGACAGTTTGAATCGCGGCAAATTTGACATTTCGATTCCACAGATAAATCCTTTAAAAATATTCTGGTGTCGCCAGGTGAATGAAACTTGTGGCTATATCATCAATGTTGTTGGCGCAAGCAATTCCGACCTTGTCCTTCATACAAATTCTGTACCCAGAAGGGTCAAAATCGCATTCAAAAATATTTTTTTCCGTCTCCTGCAAATAACAGGTTAATAGCCTGTGTCGCTCTCCTTAGAGAGAAAAAAATGTCCCTATTTTTAAACGCCTGTGGTATCAAAAGTTGCGTGATCTGTAGCTATTCAAAAACGTAAAAACAAATGAAATTGTTGTTCACTATAAGCTCGCTAAAATGGCCAGAAGTTTTAAAAAAAAATAGATATCATCTTTAGGAAAAAAAATAAAACAAAAGGTCCATATTTAATATTTCGTAGCAAACTTAATTTTTATTCTATAACTGCAGTACAAAGACCGCAAAAAAATAAATTATTTTTGAAACGTGATGTGTTTGTTAAAAATATAAAACGGAAATATAATACTTTTCCTGGATAAAATCAGTATTCTTGTTGACTTGTAATCATAAACTTGATTTTTTTTTCTCATTATTGTCAGTTCTACGCAGTTTTTAATAACAAACAAACGTTAAAAGGTAAAATTATTGAAAAAAAAAAAATTACCGAAATTCAAAAAAAATATGTTTTAGGTTTTTTTTCTGATTTTCAATGCATTTTAGTGAACTAATAACCATTTAAAAAAAAAATATTTAAATGCAGTTCTCATCTTCTTTGTAAGACGCAACTTTTGAGACCCCAGGCATTTCTGAATTCAAAAGTTGAAATAATTGACACACCCTAGTCTCCACTTCAGTAATCATTAAAAATTAAAAAAAAAAACTTCTGGTAAAGCGTGCCCGAGTTATCTCGGGCTAGCGCATTTTCGCACATAATAGCCGCCTGAGTATTCTCGGGCTTGGTCCTTGTGGTTAAATTACTTTGTATCATTTTAACATTTTATCTATCCAGTTCTTGTATCAAAGTATCTGTCCAGTTTTTTAAAATCAATTTGGTTAGTGAAACTGTGAACCCAAAAATGTCAAAATATACAGAGTATTTCAATGATTTTAGGTTGAACATTGGCTAAGGCTAGCTTTACACTCATAAGTAAAATTTATGACTTAACCTCTGAGTGGCCACGCCATTTCACGAAAATTCACTAAAAAAGCACCACTTTGAATTTTGAATTGAATGTTTTGTTGATTAATTTTGAGCTATCGTATATTTCATTGACAGAAACACGTTCCTCGAACAATAAACTATCTACCAACTTGCATTTATTACGTAAATTAATAGGTTTTACGATGTTTTAGTCGAGGAACACGCATAAATTGTGACGGTTAAATTCGTGGCAAAATTTGACATTTCAATGTCATAGACAAAATCGTTTTAAAAATATTCTGGGGTTGTAAGGTGAATGAAACTAGTGGCTATATCATCTATGATGTTAGTGCAAGCGATTCTGACCGTGTTCTTCATACAAATTCTGTACATAGAAGGGCCAAAATCGCAGACAAAAAGTTTTGGTCGAAAATTTTATTTAAATTTTCGAATTATTTTCTCGCGCACGCGCATATGACGGCCCATTAGAGGTTAACGTAAGTTTTTGACATGTTACTCCCAGGAGCGATTACATATGCATCCGACTTGTGGTAATTAACCTCATGTTTGCCGGAGTAGGCCAGCAAAAAGCTCCACCAATTACGACACGGCATCCGGCGGCAGAAATGACACTCGTGTCCAGCGATTCTGACACTGTCCTTTACAAATTCGTAGGGTCAAAGGGTCAAACTCGTAGATACACATATTTTTCCCGCGCATGCGCAAGAACTGCGCACGCTCCCGCGCTCCGGTAAATGATTAATATAAATTATTTGGAGTGACTAGGCGCATTGCAGTTTTCTCCATGGTAAAGGGCGATAATAGAGCAGCGATTCTGACCGTGTTCTTCATACACTTTCTTTATACATAAGGGTCAAAATCGCGTGTAAATCTCATGACACACCGGTGCACGAGCGGCAAACGAGGTGTTAATGCTCACCGAACTGTTCAGAAGTTCAACATGTGTAAATGCTCGTGCAACCTTTTACATCTGTAAATTCATTTGCGGTAAGATGGGTTGCCAATCAACAACGATCTGTTTCCTATACTGTCAAATTTATGCGATTTTGTGGGTAAAGATGAAAAGGCCCAAATAAAGTGTTCAAGAAGAATTTGGCTTTATTTAAACAATTCTCTACGCGCTTTTGTGCCGTCAAAGGCGGAAATTAATAGAGTTCTTTCATTTTATCCGAATTCGAATTCCGACTTCGAATTGAAATACGTTATGTTAAAAACAGAAATATTGAGATTACAAAGTTATAGCTACATTAAAAAAAAAAAAAAATAGAATATAAGGATGCTCATTTTTTCAGATAAATAAGTGTAAATAAATATTAGTTTTATTGGGAAAAAATACGAAAACAATAACTGTGACTTTAATTTTTGACATCTCGAAATGGCGCATTTTGGTACTACTTCTTGCGGCAAGTCTCGGCTTATCAAACTGATTTTGAAATACGCGCGGACGCGATTAGACCTGTCAAAAAACTTCCGAAAGAACAAGTTCTATAACTTGCTATAAATTAAGTGACTTTTGGTGTCATTTACATTGGTCATAAATCTCTTACATGAGCGATTTACGGGACAAAACTGTAAAGCTAGCCTAATAGCGATAAAAGTATTACCCCAATTCATTTGCAAGTCAAATGACGACATTTGAATATTAAGCTTACATGCAATTTTGTCTGCCATAACGCGGGGACATCCCTAGCATGGCGAACAAAAAAAAAATCCTTTAGAAGTAACTAGTTTACATGTTGGAAAGGAGATGTGTTTTACACAAATTGAATGTGCCAATTTTTTATTTACAGTAGGAGGAGGTGGTGGTGGTCCCCCCGGAGCTGGACAAAAGCACAACTTAGAAGATTTGATGAAATCCATGGGAGGTCTTCGAGGTAATGTATTTCATTTCTAAAAAGAACGACAAAAACCCTTTTATTTTTGTACATTTGCTCCACGCGAGGACCAGAGGAAAATAATTTCCCTTCTGTCTACGTCTTTCGATGCGATGGGCCTTTTAAGAAAATTATGAAGATAAGGTGAAGCCGGCAAGGAAAATGGTATGCGGTGTGTGTAGGAATCTGGGGACGAGAAAGTCTAACCGAATGAATGTAACCCTCCCACTGTGTTGCAAGTAGTCCTGGGTCGATCGATCGTTTTACACGACCCGGGTCGCTCACGAACCACTGGCGTCACGAGCGGGTCGCGAAGACCCGGTCTTTTCGCGACACTAAATACGATACTCGATTACTCATCACCCAGTTACTTTCTACGGGCGCGCCGCGCGGTAGACGGTCGCCGCCCAGACCATTCAAGTCATACGTGACACAAAACCCAGGTTATAATTGTGTGAACGTTCTCTCACTGCTCACACCTGTAACTAGTAATGTTATGTCCCAGAAATTAATTTTAAAAAAGACATGCTTCAGGGGTAAAAAAAAACAATGTTTTATCATGTTTTGGAGGATATAAAAACCTTGTAAAAAACGTGTTGTTCTGAAGCTTTTATTGAGAATTTAAATAAGTAAATTAGCTGTAAGCTAATGCTTTATTATAATTTCTTTATATTAAAGTCAGACATTTTACACTTTTACCAGTTTGTAGTTTCTATTACAATGCACAATTACATTCACACTCACGCGAAAAATGAAAAGTTTTTATGAAAACAACACTAAAAAATGTGAAAAGAAATGCACTTCACCCGTTGATTAACAATACCAAGATACGCTCTTATTAAAAACGACGCTGTGTCTAGTCGAATGTTCAAAAATCGAATCTACCTAACAACCCCGCGATGACGTGACACACGGGCAGGAAGCAGGATACTGTCACGCACGTGTGTGCGTTGATCGGCAATCGGCGATCGAATGAGTTGCAGTTGGCGGGTTCCGGGAACTGACACGTCTTGCCCCGCCCGCACCCGGCGATCGGTCCGTGAGTCACGGGGTGCAGGAATGTGTCGTAGATCACGGGTCGCGGGAGTGCGCTCGTTGTTCTTGTCTTTTTGTTCGCGAGTCGCGGATCGTGAGACCCGGGTGCTGACGAATAAATAACCCGCTCGCTCTTTGGTGGCTCTTGAGCGGGTTTCGACGATCAGGTCTTTCACGATCGACTCAGGACTAGTTGCAAGGCATTGGGTCTAGCGTTGAGTTTAGCTTTATATTTATACCAAAACACGTCCACACCTTAATAATATCTATGTGTTCCTTGCAGACAATGACGACAAGCCCTCCTTCGACGTGGCCAGCGACTCTGACGATGAAGATTTACCAGACTTGGAATGATTCCCCTCAATCAAATCACCACAGCACAGATTGCGAAATTAGTTTTAATTTAATCATTAATGTATGCAAATCATCAATACTTTTATAATCGTTTCCTTTAGCGGTTCCAAACTTTTCTGTACATCCTCCGATGTGCCGAACACTTAAAAATACTGAAGATGAACTTTTTTATTCAACAATTAAATCTTTTATTTTTTCCCCTGTTAGATCCACCTGTAGGTAATATTGCTAGTTATGTTAATTAACAGGTCACTGCCAGCCGACGCGGTTTGAAAAACTACACTGCCGCAATTGGTGGAATGCCTCATTTTATCATCTTGCATGCATAACTTCCCAATCCATATGTGAGGCGCTCAGCGGAAGAGTGGCCCAACCCACAAAAATTCGTAATAAGCGAAAACATCATTGGTCAAAGATTCTTTGAAATCAGGGCCACTGTGGCTTCGTAGATGTGACACAAATATATAACAATATGATGTTTTCGCTGATGTGGTGGGTTGAGCCACTCTTCGCTGTGCGCCTCATGTCAACTCTGTAAAATGGCGGAATTTTTATTTTTTCATTTCACAAATCATTAAAAAGTTAAACAATTACCTCAACTGGTTTTTTTTTTTTTTTTTTACATTAGCTCCACACAGGAGGCCCTGAGGAAAATAATTTCACTCGAGTATTTGTTCTCTCAAGGTTCCATCAAAGCAGAGTATTGGGCTATCAAATAGCTTGTGTCGCTCTCCATAGAGAGAAAAAAATGGTCTTATTTTTAAATGCCCGGGGTCTCAAAAGTTTCGTATGATCTGTAGCTATTCGAAAACGTAAAAATAAATGAAATTATTGTTCACTATTATTAGCCCGCTAAAATGGTCGGAAGTTTGTAAAAAAATAGATTTCGTGATTTGGATAAAAAATAAAATAAAGGGTCCATATTTTATATTTTGTACCAAACTTAATTTTTATTCCATAACTGCAGTATAAAGAACGTAAAAAAATTTTTTTTTGAAACATATGTGATGTGTTTGTTAAAAATATAAAAGGGGAAAATAACGCCTTTTCTGGATAAAATCAGTATTCTTGTTGACTTTCTTGTGTTCATACACTTGATTTTTTTTCTTTATTTTTGTCAGCTAAATGCATTTTTTATTAACAAACAAACGATAAAAGTTAAAATTATTGAAAAAAAGTTTTCTGATTTTCAATACATTTTAGCGGGCTTAATAACCATTTAAAAAAAATAAATTTAAATGCAGTTCTCATTTTCTTTGTAAGACGCAACTTTGGAGACCCCGGTGTTTCTGAATTCAAAAGTTGAAATAATTGACATACCCTACTATCAAAGTAATACCAAGTATAAATGAAATTCTGGAAGCAGCCGCATGGAGTTGAAAGGCGTTTTTCGAGTTGCACCGTTTCCTTCCTGCGTTGCAACTTTTTTAGAATCTCTAGAGGGGGGGGGGGGGGGGGGGGCAGGGAGGGGCAGCTGCCGACAGTTTGGCGACGCCCTTGTTGCTATATATATTTGGGGAAGTTATATTTCCAAGCAAGGAGAGTCAAGGGAGAGGAGTAGATTTTAGATTCCGCATTGTGGCATCAAGTTAACCTATCAACAATCACCTATTTAACATTAGCTTGCCACACCATAACATTTCTGTACGCTATTTGGTTTCTTTTAGAACCGATGCACTGAAAGATTAGACAACAGATCACTGAAAATCATATTTTTTTCTTGAGATAGGTGTGCTTACTAAATAGTATACAAACATTCAATTGACATTTTAGAGAGAATATTAATGAAATAGTTTTATGTTAAATATTTTCACTCTTGTATAAGAAAAACTGCACCTCACCAGGTGGGTGGTAAGTAATATATATTTTTTTTTTAAATAAACGCCCAATACATAACATTTTTTTGATCGCCATAAATATATTGCATAGTTACAATCATAGACATTAAAATAGATAAGACAAGCCCATCAGGGAAATGGGAACTATCCCAGGTACTCGGAGTGGGGAGGGGAATGACTCTCCATTTCTATAATTTGTCAATAAATTAATTTCACAGTATACATGGTGTCCGGAAACTCGTAGTACAAGCGGGAAACTGGTAAATCTACATCACATTCGTAGTCGATTTGTGATATAATTTTTTTGATTTGAGCTTTCGTTTTCGAGTAAATCGGTTCCGAAGTTGGAATTTTTTTGGTTAAATTTGAAAAAATTGTTCACTAGGGGGTTGATTTCAGCTGTGTAATGTCTTATAAAATGCATCGAAGGGTAAACCGGGCTCAAAAGATTTTTTTACCCTTTAGTTGCCGAAAAAATGGAAAAATAGAAAAAAAATAATATTAAAATCGAAATGCTCAGATTGAAAAAAATATGTTTTTTGGGTTCTCTAGGTGATGTAGATTCACCAGTTTCCCGCTTGTACTACGAGTTTCCGGACACGTTGTATAAGCAACACGCATTGTAAGATCACTTATTTAGTATGTGAAAATAAAATCCGCTTACAATTTACTAGTCCCGTTTAAATGGCGCGCATATTGCTGGCTGCATAAAAAACTTTACTATAAGTCGCCAAACAGATAAACAAAAGTTCAGGCATTTTTCTAAAATTTAATATTTTGTTACACTTCTTAGTGTAACAAACTTTTACAAATGTTGTAATTTATCCATCTTACTCATTTTTAGAGTCACCACGCAACCTG
Source organism: Limnephilus rhombicus (assembly GCA_929108145.2). Classification (NCBI taxonomy): domain Eukaryota; kingdom Metazoa; phylum Arthropoda; class Insecta; order Trichoptera; family Limnephilidae; genus Limnephilus; species Limnephilus rhombicus. The sequence continues at coordinate 12,131,490 of OV815275.1, forward strand.
AATTGAAGGCAGTACAGTTTTTATCCGTTTTTACGAACATTCAGATCCTGTGCGGAAAAGTTCCACAAAAGACTGTGCTGCAGACCTTTGCCTTACTTTAGTGAACTTTACTTTTCTGCACAAGGTCTGGTTATTTCAATGTGCGCTCTGCAAAGGTCAGCATATGACTGATGAAATAGTTTATTCAAAGCGTTCTCGAACCTTATGATCCCAAAAATGTGGTCACGTGATTTGCCTCCATCTCATCAAAATTATACCCAGATTTCATGTTAGTGCAAGTCTATCAATTTGAATGTCTATGGTTACAATACAATTTTAACATGTCATGATCATGATACAGAAATTATAAAAATACATTTACGAGGAGGGACCCAAAAAAACTGGAATTTAGTCAAAATTTCTTTATTTCTCTATATTTTTACACCAAATTTTGATAATTTCAAAGAATTCTCCATTGGCAACAATGCACTTCTCCAAACGCTTCTTCCATTGTTCAAAACAGTTTTTTAATTCACTTATCGGGATGTCCTTTAGGCCTTCCAGTGATTTTTGTTTTACCTCCTTCACAGTGGTTAAACACTTTCTTTTGATGTCCCTTTTGAGTGTGGGGAACAAAAAGAAGTTACAGGGGGCTAGATCTGGTGAACAGAGGGGCTGGACAATCGTTGTCATGCCGTTTTTGATCAAAAACTGCTTCACGGAGTAGGCGGTGTAGGCCGGCGCATAGCGCGCAAAGGTACAAATTTGGCTGTAACCCTTATGTGCAAATCTTTGGTTAAAATCCTCTGAATTGAACTCCAAAGACATTCGCCGCGCGACAATCTGCTACTAAAAATTTTTTTTCGCTAAAATGGAAAAAAGTTGTTTTACTTTTAAAAAATCTCACAGATGAACTGGTGCACTTACAGTGACACAACTTCGTACACTGACTCGGGAGGAGTGATCCTAATGGACACCTGGTTGAACAATGAGTTCCCCAACTCTTTCTCTCCACCACAGCACAATTCCCGTTACTTTTGGGTCCCCCCTCTTATATAGCGAGATAATTAAATAAAATTCACTCTTTTACAGTAACACAATTAGTCTTTATTTGGAGTAAAAATATCGGCAAAGAGTGCTGTGATCAGCTTTTTCCTCACGGAAGGAATAACACCCACAAGAAAAAAGGTGAGGATTTCTGAGCTCTATTGTGAATGGAGATGATAGTTTGTGACTCATTACGCGCCTGGGGAAAAAAAACAGTCGCCAAAGTGGCGTCACACCAATTCCCCATCTGCCAAAAAATTCAAAGCCACAATTTCGGGCAAAAAAATCATGGCTTCAGTGTTTTGGGACTGAAAATTTTGGTCGAATTTCTGCCTCAGGTGGAGACCATCAATGCACAACGATATTGTAATACCTTAAAAAAATTCAAAAGGAGGGGAATGCTGACCAGAGAAGTGTGCTTGTTTCACGAATACGTCTGTCCTCATACAGCATTAGCCACCAATACGCTCTTAGACTCATTTGGTTGTGATGTTTTAAACCACTCCCCGTATTCCCCTGCCTTGGCGTCTTCAAATAATCATCTTTTTACCTCCCTGAAGGCATATATGGATGAAAATAAATTGTCAACCGACGAGCAGGTGCAGAAAGAGGTATGTGGTGGGGGAAGGAGCTGGCGTTAGAGTTCTTCGAGGAGGTCATAAAGAAATTTGTACCACGGCTCACCACATGCATTGAACGTGACGGCGATTATGTGGAAAAATAGTCAACAAGTGTATCAACAATATCCTGTAATTTTTTTTTTCAAATACACTTTTTCTAAAATATATAAAAATCTAGTATACTTACTTTGTGAGCATCCCTTAATTTTAGCAATTCATTAAATTACGGATACACTGAATAAAACTTGATTTCATACATAATAATGATTTTATTCTTTGATAAAAAATAATTTGTATTTAAGGAATCCATAAGTTTAAATCATGATAATAACCGACAAATATTTAATGCGAACAACGTCCTTCCATCTCCTTGGAATGTTTGAGTAAGTCAGGTTTGTATGTTGTTCTTAATTTTAGGCACGATTCCAGGTTTTCGTTTATAAGACGACTTTTCAGTTTACTCTTGATAAAGTTCATGCTTGAAAAAGATTGTTTGCATAATATGTAGAACCGAAAAGGAAAAGACCAGCAAACGCGATTGTTTTCAGCTGATCATAAGTCAGGAATACTATTCCAGGCGTTGAAGATGACCATGTCTACCTTCTCCACTTTCAAAGCAGACCATTTGTATTGTGAACTAAGCATACGTTTGTTCTTCTTCAATGTTTCCAAATCAACACAAAGACGTTCAATTTTAGAGCTCTACATTTCCATGTTTTTTTTAAATCCAGCAATAGAGAACTCCAGTCCAATTTAAAAAAAAAAATTATGAATTAATGACCTTCTAACTTAAATAACTGCATTTTTTTTAAGAGTTAGTTTTAATAGTTAAAATAATTGTCAAAGTTTTAATTTTTCAAGATCCCCGAAAACCACCGTATGTGTAGTTAATCGTGTGACGTCATCACTCCCGAAAAGTTACTATAAGATCGGGCAATCAGCTGTTCATCTGGCGCCATTTTGAAATTCAGAGTTTGAAGTATTATCCCTAGAGAAGCATTACTATTTTTTTTTATGCAGTAGTTTTTGAATATTTTCAATAATAGAGATAAACTAATAAGAGATACCTTTATTTTTGAAACTGAATTATTTAGACCTAAATAATGTTTCAATAAACACAACAACTAAATCTCTATAAACAGTATGTAAATAAACGAATAAGATGAAACGTTGTTAATACGATGGCTTGTGTCATATCTACTTTCCCATACAATGACTTTACGGTGTTCAGTGACATATTACTTACACTAAACATTTCAATAATACCAACTTGACGGCGTGTTTCTATGACCCGATTAAAAATGGACTTTTTAATCATTTTTTAAAAACTCTGCGTTTAATATTATTAAATAAAACTTATATATTCAGAATCAGCGTTTATTGGTCTATATGAACATATTTTTTTAAAGCCATAGTATTTTTCTCTGGAGTTTCTTATTGTATTTCAAAGTTATCAATGTCAAAGCCAAAAGGAGCAAATTTCAAATCTGTTATCGAAGCATTTAGAGGGTGTTTGAAGAAGGTCGCTCTGCTGTTTTTAAATTCCTGAAACCTGGTGAGAAATGCTTACCTCGTATTTAAAATGGTTGTTTTGAAATAGTGTTTACAATGTATGAATTATTTTCTTGATGATGCTTCAACAGAAAGTGAAACAATGTTTCCCTTCTTTCCAAACATTGATATATTATATTTAGATTAGACATAAGCGAAAAAATTGGTTCAACGGAGTTGAAGGGGCCCCCTCTAAGTCTCTATTTCACGAATTTAGTTGATCCACAACCATCGTGTCTAAAGCACGTTACGCGACAGGCATCTGGTCAAAAGAATGTGTAAAAGGTGTTCACACAACGTATGGAATGGACCATTCAGACTGTTGAATGTCCAAGTCCTTATTACGCTCAGGCAAAGGTACATCCCTACAACAATGGCATATGCAGTATCCCTACAACAATGCACATGCCCAAGAACACGTGCATCATTGTAGGGACACTTACATAGTGGCCCGCGCCCGTTGTGCAGTATAATATTGTAAGTCACTTAAATGGCTCAATACCCGGCTTCAGAGCCAATTTTAACTCGTTCCAGAACTCGCAGCCGCGAATGGCGCGATGTCATGCTCATAATTGAAATTTTGAATGCAATATCGTCCGGAATGCAAGTAGTTGTCCTTTATAGCAATTAAGGCACATCCAAAGATTTTTCTAAAAAACACTTGTATTAAGCGTGACCAGTGTCTTCGAAAGTTCACCAAAAATAGCATTGCAACTGTAAAAAATAACTACGTTGAACAATATAAATAATGAACCATGATGTGGTCATATACGGCACTCCACTTTAAAAGTCTACAAACCCCTGCTTGACTTAGCCTTCGTGCCACATGCTTTCGTTCGACAGAAGATGGAAACTGTCGAACCCACCCTACCGCACGGTGACCAGACAACTAAGTGGAACCTTTTTAGTCGTGTGAGTTTTCATAATGTTGTCCTAATAATTCGGCCATAGAGATTGTCATAATTCATAATGGTAAAAAACAACAGCGGTTGAGATTCAGAGCGATGCAAACTGAGAATTGTCATGAATGAAATCAGAATGAAATATGAATACATATTTGCCTATTTTCCGTATTCAAATTGCCAACTTGCCAACATTGAACGGACCGGGGATCGACATGTGTCAAAGTGTATTTTATCAGGCGCCGATTTTGGAAATTACACCACGTTTCAATTTAATTACTTGAAAAAACAACTAATAACGTTTGGATAAAAGGTAAAAGATGCATAATTTAATTTTATTCAATCAAAGTTCGAAATTTCCCTATAAAATCATGTAACGTCATTGATAAAATCTCCGTATTGTATCTCTGCCGCCATTTTTTGACATTTGCGAAGTTTTGTTCTAAATTTTGTTTCATGATGAAAACACTAAAGAAATACTTAATTTACCCAAACTAAGGACATGATAAGTTATTATATTATGTTTTTTTGTTTGGGTCATAACCTATTTTGTGCACGTATATAGTTGTATCTCTACAGAATCTCTTTGCCGTCATTTTGTGACGTTTGCGAAGTTTTCTAAAACTTCGGCCTTGCCTTTATTGATCGAAGCTCTGAAACGATTAATTTACCTCAACTAAGAACATAGTAACCTATTTTGTGCACGTATATTATAGTTGTTTCTCAACCAAATCTGCCTGGTGCTTCCCAACTGGCTCCAGGCTGTTGGATGCTGGGATTCCGGTGCAGTTTTGTAACTATTGTCCGTGTTCCTTAGTGAAAACAATGAATGGCGAGCCTGCACCCCACGGGCACCATCGCACACTTCGCAACATTCTGGAACCTGGCAGGGGCCCCACGGGGACCCTGGAGCGCATCATCGACCAATGCAAGTCTCCTGTTTTGCCACCCCACTGCAGTCGGCGGCACCGCCTGCATGCCCAACTATTCCTGCTACATCTACTACCTACTGGTGGGGCCCAATCAGAAGAGATTTTTCAATCAAGGTATTCTTACTAAATCTAATGCTTTTTATAAAGTAAACACCTCAGTGGTGCCCACAAAAAGATAATTGGAAGAAAGTGAAAATTCGGTTTGTTGAAAACCATATTTTCCGCAGTTATTTGAGATTTTCGTATATGATTGAGCCGCTTATAAACTTTATATGAGTCTACACAACACATTCCTAATAAGTCATTTTTAGAACATTATACTTGAAGAAATTTAACACCGTATCGACGTGAACCGAAAAGTTGTTGAAATTATGAATTAGAACGAGAAAAAATATTGATATTTCTTAAAATATCGTAATATTTCCGTTGAAGCCTGACAAAGAAATATGTTAATGTTTAACTATATGATTCGAGTCGTTTATGGAAATTATATTTATGTTTACTTGCAAACATAGTTTTTTGAAATTGTAACAAAATTGTAAAAAATGGAAAATAAAACACTCGAACTGTGTGGTATCATGAAAATCGCACAGTTTTTTTGCTGTCTGATATGTGGGTATTCATCAACGAAACTACTTTCAGCTCCGTAGGTTAATTTCCGTCGTGAGCAATGAGTGCATAGGGTGAGGTCGAATTATCCACATTCCTGTCAAAAATTATGATAAGAAGTACATGTAACTAATCCATTTCTTATAATTTTGTGTTTTTTAAACTTTACTTTAAAAATAATAAGTGATTCAACACCTCTGTGCACTTGACGTTTGTGTGTAAAACATAAGTTGAAACCTTCTCACAATAACAACGGTTTCACTGAAAAATTCCTGAATAATGTGAGATTAGGATTGAATTGACGATACAGGATGCTGAAAGCAACAATTGTACAAACAATTACCATCACGTCTCATCACCTTCTTGGGATAATGTTGTCTTTAGAAATATTCCAAGTGTTCTACAATTTCTTGTTGATGCTTCGGCATCCTGCCTAACTAATAATAAACTAATACTCAGCGCCTAACTAATAATAAATGTATTTAATTTGAATCAAATTAAATACATTTATTCGAACATCGCTCGAAAATTAAAACCGATTCGGTTTTAATTTTCGAGCGATGTTTAATTATATAATTGGAAAGATAATCCTTGATGAGGTCTTGTCCCTGGTTTGCATTGAACATCTTCAGAGTGCTTGTAGAATACAGTTTCATTTCATATTTGTTTATAGTGGAGGAGAATGAATGGCACCTGGCACGCAAGCCGCTGGAGGACGAGGAGAAGCTGGCTGATGCTCCTGAGAAGTTCCTGGACCCCATAATGAATACCCTCATGTTGGACCCCGTCAACCTGCCCAGGTCCAGGACTACCACTGCAAAGTCTACTAGGTCGAATAAACAACCTTTTTTATTCTGATTGGAGTGCCCTTGTGGTGATTGTTCACAAAAAATGGCGCTCTATAAATTATCCAATTATTATAAGATATTTACATGATATCTCATAAATATGATAACATATTTCAATGAAGCAGTCAGAAATATGCTTATATTTCCTGGGAATGGGTCCCCTGCACAGCATATCCAAATATAAGATAGGCCCTGAGGGAAACTTTAAGGCCTCTTATGTAGAGAGGAAGAGTTAGGCATCCACAACTTTTTCTAATGTACTTTGGATATGTTGCTGGCCAAACAGAGGACTCCGACTTGGAGAAACTCATAGTCACTGGCAAAGTGTTTGTCAGAGGAAGGTCACCGCAGCGCTGGAGTGACCAAGTATCACTGGCATCCGGTACTATCAGACCTACGAGGAGTGTAGGAGCCTTGTCCATCGGCAATTGGAGTAGGGATTAAGACCCTCAGCAATGAAAAGAATGTGTAGTTAATACGAAAAGCCTCCTTCTTATAATGTTTCAGGCCAGGGTTTGCCATTTTAGCTTAGCCCTCCACATCTTTTTAAATTGTTGCTTCATCTCTGTTGCGGTCTTACTGATGGCATTTTTACTTCTTTTTTTTACATTAGCTACAGGAGGCCCTGAGGAAAATAATTCCCTTCAGGGCCCATGTCATCTTTGGGGATGCTGTGTGGAGGGTTTTTTGGGAAAGGAAGGAGAGGAAGTTCTGGGAAGGAAAAGGGTATGAGGGATGGGTAGGAATCTGGGTTCAGTGTGTCCAGAAGCGGTGGACTTATGAATCCATTCCTCCTAGGCGATGTTTCGAGAGAGAACGGCTAGAGAAGTCAAAGGGACTCCCTCAACCATTCTCAAATGATCCGGCCTGCCATGCAGCTAGTGGATACGTTACTTTAGGGTTACGGGCTATTTTAAATTTTTTTTTTTCATGGATTTTAATGACCTTTCAAAGAGCGGTTGAGTTGATTTTATTCTCAGTTGGCATGGAACCATCCGATACATACCTCCCTGCATTATCTTTTTTTTCTTCAACTGGTTTTCATTATTCGCACTATCGAACAAATAAAACTGTATATATATATATACTCAATTTGGGAGGCTGGAATGGGGACCGCCGCCCCGGGAACCTTTATTGGATAACCAACACCTCTGCCATAAGTCACCCCAAGTAGTCCGCTACGTTTGGTGATTTAGCAGGGGTGCCCGGGTTCATGGCTCATGGGGTGAGGTTTGTCTAGGTCTTGGAGGTGGATGACCAAGACACACCGAACCCTACCAGATTCCTACCCACCCCTTAAACCCTTTTCCATCCTCGTACTCTCCTCCTTCCTTTCCTAAAAAAACCCTCCATACAGCATCCCCAAAGATGATATAGGCCCTGAGGGAAATTATTTTACTACTAACCACTGATTTCAAATAGCATTTGGATTCTGAGTGGATGTATCACCAACACCAAGGTGATACTGATAATATCCTACCTGAAAGTATTGTGTAACAAAATAACCTGCATTATTTATAATATAATTATCCACCCGACCACCATAACACGGGCTTGAGACTAGCAATTTGGTAGGCGGGTATGGGTACCGCCGCCCTGGGAACCATTTATTGGATGACCAACACCTCTGCCACAGGTCACCCCAAGTGGTTCGCCACGTTTGGTAACTTAGCAGGGGTGCCCGGGTTCATGCGGTAATGTTTGTCTGGGTCTTGATGGCGGGTGCGTCGGCCCACCTTCTGCGTGGCGGGCCGGATTGGGAGATGCTGAGGGAGACCCTTTACAACCGGTTACCGTTGTCCGGGCCGCTCGGTAGTACAGGGGCCCGACCCTCAGGCTCACGACTGAGGGTGGGCTGCCCCATCAACGAGTGCAAAAACCCTGCCGCTGCTGTTGTGCCGGTTCGTGACCGGAGGGGACCCAGCAGTAGCGTTTGGTGCGCATTGGGCGACCTCTCCAGCCGGACTCTCCCACCCCATCGCCTTGCACCGCAGTGGGTGGGTTGGATTCATACGTCCGTCACTCCTGGACACTCTGATCCCCAGCTTTCCTACCCATCCCTCATACCTTTTCCTTCCCGGACCTTCCTTTCGCCTACTAATCCCAAAAAAAAAAGAAAAACTGTATAAAATCATGAATTTCACAAACAACAGTAATATCACTATCACAACGGCGAGAAGCAGGAGTCCCCGGTGCAGGCCAAAACTGTTGGTGAATTTCACCAACATTCGCGGCCTGCACAAAAATTTAAACTTCGTCCACCACCACCTTCTCTCCCAACGTCCTAACCTTCTTTTCCTTTTTGAGACACAGATAGCCGAGCCTACAGACGCCTCCTACCTGGATTGCCCGGGCTACACACTCGCAGGCAAATTCAGACCCAAAGGAGGTGTCTGTCTCTTCAACCGAACTGACGTCAACTGTGTGCGACTGTTGAATCTGGAGAACTCCAGATTCGACGTAATGTGGGTGCGTGTCAATCTTGCCAGTACGGTAAGATTCTACGCGTGTTACCGCTCACCGAACCTTAGCGTTTCAGATACGTCCAAACTCTTCAAACATCTAAGTAATACTGTTGATGACCTCTTGCCCCGCTTCACTACGGCAAAGTTTGTGGTCCTGGGGGACTTCAATGTTCATAACGAACCTTGGTTAAAATTCTCAGGACCAACGGACTCTGCTGGACGAGAGGCGGAATCCTTTGCCCTCTGCCACGGACTGTAGCAAAGGTTTAGGAACCTACAAGGGTTCCTGATGTCCAGACTCACCGCTCCAATCTGTTATTTTTTTTTTACGTTAACTCCACGCAGGAGGCCCTGAGGAAAATAATTTCCCTCAGGGCCTATGTCATCTGGGATGCTGTGTGGAGGGTCTTTTTGAGGAGAGGAAGGAATGAACATTGGTCTTGAAGAGACCCATGTTGTAGGAAGGAGGAAACACAGAGGCCGGCAAATCATTCCACAGCCGAGCTGTTGAACACAAGAACGAGTCGAAGAAACGACCCATTCTCATGTGGCAAATGTCAACCGTGTACAAATGATGGGCACGCGTTTGGCGTGTTTCCTGACTATGCACCGGTGCCGAAGGGATCAATGATGTTAGATTTGTTTTTAACCACTGTGCCACACGGTTACAAGATTGACGTCACAGCGCCTTTAGGATCGTCGGACCACTGCCTGGTGACGACGTCAATCCCCGTAACCTTCAGACCGCCTAACGAGCGGCTGAAGAGAAAAGTGTGGCACTATAGATCAGCAGATTGGTTTGGTCTGCAGGCACATTTGAATGCTTTCCCGTGGTCAGCTGTCTGTTTTCGGACCTCGGATCCCTCAAGATGTGCCCAGGAAATTGGTGAAGTCATCACATTTGCGATGGATGGCTTCAACCAATCCACTGTAAAAGAAACTGGTGTGGGCTCAAAGCCGTGGTTCAGTCGACAATGCTCTGAAGCAGTGCGACGAAAAAACGCGGCTTACCGAGCCTACAACACATCTCGAACGTCCGAAAACAGAATAATATATAACAAAATGGCAAAGGAAAGCAAGAGGATCATAAACAGGTGAAAATTCGAGCACGACCTGTAGATCAGCAGAAAGCTGGCTGCCTGCCCGCACGGCAGCAGAGCGTTCTGGTCGCTTGCGGGCTCAATAGGTCGCAATTTCTGCAAACCCAGTCTGCCACCTCTTACCAGACCTGACGGCTGTCTAGCAAATACCGCCGCCGAAAAGGCTAACTTATTAGGCAAAATGTTCGCGGAAAACTCGACCCTCAATGATCAAGGTGCTACCCCGCCGTCGGTTCCTCATTGCGGTTTTCATATGAAAAAGCTGAGGATCCGGCATCGGGATGTACTTCAAGTCTTACGACGACTTGATATTAATAAAGCTAGTGGGCCTGACGGAATACCTGCCCTGGTATTACAGAAGTGCGCTGCAGAAATAGCTCCAGTTTTGACGAAGCTTTTCAAAATATCCCCGAAGTCTGGCTCTGTGCCCTCTGGTTGGAAAAAAGCGATCATTCACCCTATTCCAAAGAAGGGTGACCGCTCCAACCCAGCCAACTACCGCCCCATAGCGATCACATCAGTTCTGTCTAAGGTGATGGAACGTGTGATCAACGACAAACTGCTCACATACCTCGAGAAGAACAAAATTATTAACGACCGTCAATACGGATTCCGGCGGAACCGCTCGTGCGGTGATCTTCTCGCGTATGTGACGCATGTTTGGGGGCGGTGCCTGGAACGTTTCGGTGAGACCCAAACGGTTGCACTGGATATTTCCAAGGCCTTTGACCGGGTTTGGCACCGAGGGCTTGTCAACAAACCGTCTTCTTACGGACTTCCCGCATCCTTGTGTACGTGGATTGCCGACTTTTTGAGGGAGAGGTCGATTGAGGTGGTTGCTGACGGTTTCACCTCTTCCTCGCATTCGATAAATGCTGGCGTCCCACAGGGATCGGTTCTGTCACCGACTTTGTTTCTGTTGCACATCAATGAACTCTTGTCATGTGCACCGATTCATAGTTACACGGATGACAGTACAGTCCATGATAACTTTTTGTTTGACAAGCCCCCAAAGGGCACACAAACTCCAATAGCTCGGAGGGCTTTGAAGCAAAGAATGGACGGTTACCTCGAGAGTGTTTTCTCTTGGGGTAAGAATAACCTCGTCGAATTTAATGTTTCAAAGACCCAATCATGTTTGATAACGTCTAAAAGGAATCGAAATGAAAATCTAGTCTCCTTCAACGGAAGCCATCTTCCCAACAGGACCTCCATCGATATGCTTGGTGTAACTCTAAGTGACCAGCTCAGGTACAGGGGCTCCATCGAAATCAGAGTTAAGTTAGCCTCTCAGAAACTGGGCGTACTGTACAGGGGCCCGCAGATACTTTAATAGTACACAACTGCTAACCCTGTACAAATCGCAAGTGCGCCCCACGTTTGAATTTGGCAGCCACCTCTGGTCTGGAGCTCCAAAATGCCTAAAAAAAACCCTTCACCCTGTGCAGAAACGGGCGGTCTGTTTGATAGATTCTCCCATCTCAACAGACGGACTGCAATCTTTAGAGTACAGGCGTCAGGTGGGAATGCTGTCCTTGTTCTACCGGTATTACAATAGAAGATGCTCCGAGGAACTAGCGTCATTGATCCCCTCGGCACTGGTGCATAGTCGAGAAACGCGCCCAACATTTGTACATGGTTGACATTAGTCACATGAGAACGGGTTGTTTCTATGACTCGTTCTTGAGTTCAACGGCTCGGCTGTGGATCGATTTGCCGGCCTCTGTGTTTCCTCCCTCCTACAACATGGGTCTCTTCAAGACCCGTGTTCACTCCTTCCTTTCCTCAAAAAGACCCTCCACACAGCATCTTCAAAGATGACATAGGCCCTGAGGGAAATTATTTTCCTCAGACCCTCCTGTGTGGAGTTAATGTAAAAAAAGCATGGTGCTCGAAAAATCCACAAATGATGTAACCATTATAATAAAAAAAATACAGAAGGGACGCATGGGCGGGTGGAGCGAATGAACGAAGAAAGGAGTGTTAGGAGAATATATATTGCAATTGTGAATGGTAGAAGTCGGCAAGACACGGTGAGTCGGACCATGTCAAGAGTCAGAACAATATAAGAGTATGTACGAGACGATGTATGAACGTGAATGAGGCAAGGAATGTATTTTTTTATATGAGTAGGTACCCTACAAGAGTCCCAGCTGCTCCTGTCTGGAGCCAGTGAGACTTTGGCATCCCCAATTAAGGTATGTTGTGAGGCTGAAGGTAGTGGTGTGGGTTAAGAGATGGGGGGAGTACCTGGCTATTCAGATCTGGTCACCAAACATGGCTTACGCCATTTCAAGCAACGTTTCAATTCTGAATGGTGGTCTTATACCAGTCTTACACGTCTTCCACTCTGGAATGTGCCGCAAATATAATATACATTATTTTAAATGAATAAGACTAAGTTGTTTGGTGGTCCATCCTCTCTGCCTATCCCTTCGGGAATGTTGTGACGGTTAGTTAACTCCTACATCAAAACTTTTCAAATTGATCAGTTGACATCAAGGAACAGAATACTAGAATTTTCTTAATGACGAAAAGGTTTATTTTGCAAACATGTATGTAATAATATAAGTTATTTCCAATTATTTTGTGAAACATTCGTACATGGTTGCGGGTGTGGAATGAAGCAACTGTTGGTACAACTTTTTATTTTTTCCATCAGAAAAGAAAATCTACTACCGCAACCACCGAGTGGAGCTCTTTGACAGAATTTAAAATGAAAAATTTTGCTTCAAATCTCCAAAATCTGCAGGAGGAGCACGTCCTCAAGGTGGAGGGCCTAGAGACTAAACGCCAGGAAAACGAGAAAGAACTCTGCTCAGGGCCGAAAACCTCAAGGCCGATTGCCAGGAAGAACACGAGGTTAGATGGGTAGATGTACACATCTCCTCGGGATGGAACTGATGAGGAGGAAAAACTAAAGTACAAATACTATTTCCATATTAAGTAATATTTGTACTTTAATACACAAAAATTATAATTCAATTAAAAATAATTTCCTTTTTTAATGTTTTTTCAAGGTACAATCCCGTTAAACCGCAATTAAGCAGTTTGTCAACAGGATGATAATTTTCAATTAAAATTTAAACATACATACATAATGTTATGCCTTTTTGTCAAATTGAAATTTAATTGCTTCAAAATGATTTTGTCTTAATCTTCTACATTCATACTTGAATTGTATAATTTAAGAAAAAAAATACTGATTTTATTTTATTTTTATAACTATCATTTTATGTAAACAAAAACCTAGATAACAACCACTCTGTAAATTGCCATCTCAACACAGGCGTTTCACACCTAGTGAAATAGGCAATACGTCTTTACTGTAATCAAATGTAATATTAAAATAATTAAATAAATAAAATAAAAAAATTATTAATATAGCTACACCGATTGTCACGCATGACAATATAAACCAGCTTTATTTAGTAATTATTAAATAAAGTTGGTTATTTCTATGTTGTCGGTGGAAGCTTTCACCTGAAATATATCCGGATTTTGATCTGTCATTATCTTAATATCTTCATTTTGAAGCATTAAGTCTGTTAAGAATTCTTCTTTTGTATAATTTGTTTGTATTCCTTTGAATATTACACCTGAATAAATACATTTAAAAATTAAACACCCTGTTATACTTCCTCAGACAATTTTTATTTTGATTCATTATTAATTTACATTTTACAGCATGATTGAATGTTGAAGACACCTGGGGTAAATTTACAAACAAGTTAGCTCAAAAAATAAATAATTACACTAATATAAAACATGTCCCCTTGAAACGATATTGGTGAATCTGAGATTGGCATCACAAATGGCTTTCACGTTGACAGAAAAGAAACCTTTTCGGTTCCGATAAATCTCTACATTGCGTCCACCTAAAAAAAGGTAATGATTAGTCTGCACATTCATAAGTCGAATAAGGTAAGCAAGCAAAGGGGGGACATGTTTGTTGATGTTGGGACAAGCACTTGGATAAAATGACGTTTAACTTACCAGGGGACTCTACCCACATGTGCCTGCAATCATGAGCACCAATCACTTTGGGGAAGCATGCTATGGCAAAAGACCCTCTTTTTTTCTTCTAAACTTTCAGGATAATTTTTCAAAGTAATGAAAGCAGTTCTTAAACATGCAATTGATTGTAAAACTATCCAAATGTGCTTGCTTGCGGTAGTTTTGTGAACTCTGATATAGTCCTCCACAGTAATCAGCATGAGCATGGAGCCAGATGCTAGGTATCTGACTGTCAAAAGTATCTGGTGTTTTGGAGTGAGTGCTTTATTCCTGAAATGAAAACGAGCACACTATGCAGACCAGTACTACGCTGTTAGCTACTTTTTTTTAATACCTTTTAAAAAGCATTTTCACTTACCAGTTCATTTTAGATTTGACGTCATCCCTTATCAAATCTAACAAGCAATTTATGACCCTTTTGGAGAGACGAAACCTGTTATAAAATTGAATTTCATCCACGCCAGGAAGTCGTCAGCCGTTTCTATATATTCGCACTTTGCGTAATCTGTTTGAATGTTCGAAATGAACGATATCTAAATTCTCAACGCTCGAAGAAAGCTCAAACTCCATGCTGATAATTAATTTATTCATAATGTAATTTACGTACGTCGTACGTAGCAGATTATATCGAAACGAAATCGAAACATTGTCATGTCAAATTTGACAGATGTGTTATTGCCAATAGCGCCACAGCGTCTAGTAAAGGTACTATCCTGCGGCTTAAGCGGCCGATTTAGTCGGTTTAAGTTGAGCGAGGCATGTCCTTAGCAAAGACTGATATACCGGCCCGTAGTATTCGAGATCTGTTTTCAATTTTTAAATTGAAATCAACAAAAGAAGAGTTAAGATCAGCGAAAGCCACAATAATAAGACCAGCTACATCAATTAAAAGTACCTGTAATCTTGTAATGTCGCCTCGGGAGCGCTATTCGTCTCGCGAATATCAATAAGAGTAAATAGTTATGTTTCCTAAAAATATTACTTTATTCAAAACGTAGATACACCATCAAAACAAAAAATCTGCCTGACAGCATAAATATACCAAACCATCAATAAAAAATAAACCGCAAGAAAAGAAAATATTTTCGGCACGTTGGATATATGGCTCAGTGTCGCCTTGGTGTAAGACCACCATTCAGAATTTAAAAGGCTTCAGCCGTGTTGGGTGACCAGATCTGAATAGGCAGGTATTTTCCCTCCTTCCTCTTCCCCATCTCCTTCCCCTCCCCACTTCCTTTAACCTCACAACATACCCCAATTGGGGATGCCATAAGCTCATTGGCTCCAGACGGGTGCATTTGGAACTCTTGTGAGGTATTCACATAAAAAAAATAGCTGAGGTTACCGGCGTTGCCCGAGCTTTCAACAGAGTTTTTCGAAATCAGATGTAGATGGTGACCTTTCTATTGTTTGGACACACCGGCCGGTATCCGCCACGCGGCCGCTGGTCACAGACACTCTTCTTTTTATTACTTGATTTGTGGTTAGTTGCACAGTCCGCATTACATAATAATACCATTTGCATAATTTTTAGAATGAATGGTTATATTAACGCTTTTTCGACCGCCCGTCACAGTAACTCATCTTTTTATTATTTGATTTGTGGTTAGTTGTTCAGCTGCATTATATTTAATATCATTTACACAATTTTTAGAATGAATGATTATAAAATGCAAAATTCATCAATTTTGCGAAAAACAGTTTCGTGAATTTTGTTATTTTCACGCCAATAACGCGGAATTCGTAATTTTCAATAATAAGAAAGTATGAACGTTCTAAATAATTCTTGTTATGGTTTTGACAAGCTTGAATAGCCATAAAATGGAACGCAACAAATTCAGTTTCGCGCGTGTCTGTTGGTAACCGTGAATCAGCAAAAAGTATGGTGATTAGCCATATTATGAGATAACACTATTCTGGGGTTGTGTTGATCTGAATCGTTACTAAGGTGAGTTATGATGATATGAATTATGATTTGAGGAAGTGTCTTTTCCGAGAAAGTTAAATTCCCAAAACTCATATGGTGAGTTCTCATATTACCACCGGCCATGGAACCCTACCGCACACCTCCGTGTGCCAGAGATGAACACGAATCTCGGAAATCTTTGTAAGGCGTAACGCCTCTAAAGTATATCTCTATGTTTTCAAACCCAAACTCTTTCCCTACTGTATTTCTAGTTATTATGACTTTCATTTTAAAGTGGCATCAAGAGGTAATTGCAGTTAGCATAACCCTATTCAGTTGACTGCTCCTATTGCGCCCACATGGGACCGACCCAGATTATCATCGGCAGAACATAAGTTTGGCATCTACGACAATGGCAAGCCTGCATGTTATAGGAAAATATGAATTTCCTGTTGCCGAACACCTCAGCCTATCCCCTTCTACCACCTCGTACTCCTGAGACTGGATAGAAATGTGAGTATGGCTCCTATCACACAGGAAATATAAATGGTAGGTAGATTATTTCAACACCAGAAACTATACTTACGCCTATCACATTCCAAAGCAAGTCGTAACCTCTCTATTTGATGCTGTACATGTTAATAGTGTGTTC
Source organism: Limnephilus rhombicus (assembly GCA_929108145.2). Lineage (NCBI taxonomy): Eukaryota > Metazoa > Arthropoda > Insecta > Trichoptera > Limnephilidae > Limnephilus > Limnephilus rhombicus. Next base: position 12,148,118 of record OV815275.1, read on the forward strand.
TCCTCCAAATTATTATTATTAGTTATTGCGCCTATATCTAATATCACAATAAGTTGGATAGTTAAGTTAATAATAATTAAGTACGTAGGTAAGTAATTCACTGCGATAGTGTCCACCTAATATCAAAACTAATTTATACCTGTGTATACATACATAAAGAAGAGTGTATGTGGGTCACTTTATTTTTTATGCAAATCTACAGTTTTATTCCGAGAGAAATTTTGCACACTGAACGTTATAAAATAAGAGAAAAAAATTTAATGTGTACATCAGATTTTGAAAAAACCTGAGTAAAGGCAGGAGAGTGCTCGGGACTTCAGCTAGTCAGTAAAACTAATAAACTATTATGTTCTGGTAGGTTGGTACTCAAATACAATTTGTAAAATTACTTTCAAATAGGTGTACCAAAATGTTTTAGGTTAGCAAAGGTGGTAAAGTGGATATTTTTTAATTTTTGTTCATTATAAGTTATTATTAAATTAGAGTTTTGAGGTTGTAAAGTGATTTTACAACATATAAGAAAAAGAAGATGTAAATTTAAATATTTATTTAAATATTACAATTTGAGGTTTTACTCATAAAGTTAAAATAAAATAAAAAGATTTGTCCCTATTGCTCTACTGATAAATTAGAGACATCTATTGACGTTATTATGCAACTAGTTGTATTATTAGTGAGCAAACGTCTTGATATCATAGCTTCAAACCTTTTTTTAAAACACGATAAAAACGTTTCCCAAAAGTCCAGGACACTGGGTAAGCAGATAAAATGTTTGAAAATGACTTTAAAAGAGCTGTAACTGGTCCCACAACGAACCACGTCCTAACTAGCAGAACGTAATACTTACTAAATTTGATTAATTTTTAATTAAACTGATTTACCACCACGATGCTTCCCGCAGAATGGGCAGAGAGAATAGAACATCACACAACTCTGCTTGGATCACCTTGCTTCAGTCGTATTTACACATCATCTCATACATACTCTTCTGATATTCCACTCTCATTCAAAAATCACAACCACATTACATAATTTTAATCTCAAATAAAAAATGGGGATTATGGCTATTTATTTGGGGTGCTATAATAATAATAATAATTGGATAATTTGTAAAGTGCCGTTTTTGTGAAAAATCACCTCAAGGGCGCTGTTGCGGTACCTCCTTCTTTACCCATTTAAAACGTAGGGAGATCAGAAATAGAAAACTTACTTACACCAAACACGGACTGAAACAGAAACCATTCAACCGCACTAAAATAATTATCCAATTTCGTCTTTACCCTAAGGGCATGCAGGGCACGAGCCCAGGGTCCCCCGGCCGGAGGGGGCTCATTTTGTGTTTTTGTTTTATCCTGAATATTTTGACTTTCAAAAAGGGCCCCTAAACTCAGTGCAGACTGCTGTGCTTCGACTTGCCAAGGCAATATTGCGGAGAAATTTTCCTTTTTGATTTTCTCTAGCCCACCCCCTCCCCAAGATGCGAAAATGAGGGGCTCCCAAATTCTATGTCCCCAGGAGCTCAAAACTGCCCTGACTGAATATTGATGTAATTAAATTTTAATATATAAATGAAATCCACAGCCTGATTTGTGCCTGATTGAAGTATTTGATGTAATATAATAAATATAATTTAAATGAAGTTCTAGTTAACCTTCTAATGCTCTATCATGCATTAGCGGAGAAAGTGCTTCATTAAGATCATAAGACCACATCAGAGGTAAAGCAAACATGGTAAATATTGCAACGATAAGACATTTGTACAAATGCTGCAAGTATTTAATAATCTCTTGAGTGCCTAAATAATTATGATGAGTATTGGTATATTTGATTGTTTTTAATTGTTCTTCAAGTCAAGTCCTCGCTGCCAAACCCAGTCAAAGACCTTGGAAATGTTCAGTGCAACCGTTTGGGTCTCACCGAAACCTTCCAGGCACGTCCCCAAACATGGACCAGGTAAGTATGGTCCTGAATATATTCTGTCTCACAGAGTATGAATGAACAATATATGTACATTTTTACGCAGCATCGCGTTCATTGGTCAAAACATTGTACAAATAGTTTAGTATCAGTGTTCGGTGAACCGGTGGATACAATTTTTAGCCGTAAGTTGTTTTTAATTGATTGTTTAGTTTGTAGTCGGAAGTAAGATTTTAGAAATATTTTATAAGTTTGTAAAACGGCGCTATACAAATCATCAAAATATTATTAGTATTATGCGCGAGAAGATCACCTGATGAGCGGTTCCACCGGAATCCGTATTGACGGTCGTTCATAATTATTGTAGCCTTGGCAAGTTGTAGTTAATGAACCACTCAAATTCAAGCCCTACAAATAATGTTTGCAGGAATTTCACTGGTTTCTTAAAATTAAGGGCTACTTTGTAAGTGGCGATTGAAATGGAGCATAATATGAAAGCGAAAAATGAAATTCATAATATGAAAGTTTCAGCTGACAATTGTACTTCACTTCTGTGAGTAGAACAGTATCATTACTCATGGGGGAATTTAACTTCCATTTGGAATATTTCTCCTTCTGACAGCAGCTTAGGAAATTGTTTTTGTTTGCCATCAGAGCAAATTTTATTAGGTACCATTAATTTCAACATTTTTTGGAGAGGATTGTCACTTCTACAAAAGCAATGCAGCATTATTTTATTTATTTCATCAGAACGGGCTGGCCAATAAATAGACTCTTCTCATCATAATCGGAATTGAAATTCATATTTGGACAGTGTCATGAGGTAACTAGTTTATTACATTGAAATTTGTTTTAACAATTAAATAATATACTGCAGGCATATTTTAGCATTGTGTGTTTTATTTAAATATCAACTCGATATCTTTACACAACTTAAATTTTAGTTTACAATAAAAGCAAATACTAGTCAAATGTAAAAATCCATCAATCAAAGCCATTAAGAAACTGAATTTATACAGAAAACATGATAAAATAAATGCCAACTCTTCATCCTGCAGTTCATTATTTGATTGTTACAACGTAATACAAATAGCAATGTAATAAACAAATCAATTACCCTTTGTAGATCCTATAATATAATACTATTCAAAGAATCTATCTTCAGACTTGAATCTCGAATCTGACGTTTGCTTTCGCGCATTACGGAAAAAGTGCTGCCAACAGATAAATGTTGAGTAATAATACCAGTATCAAAAAATGCTACCGGTAGCTACTCGAATATGGAAAGAAATTACTGCAACAAAACTTTGTCCGTAGCCATAACTTTTAACTAAAGGCCGGTACGTCGCGACGTACCGACGACGCGTCGGTTGCTTTTAATGTTCGCTAGAGATTAACTTTTTTTTACTAAGAGAATTATTTCCATCAAGTTGCTCTGTGGTAGAAGCCCTGGCAAGATAAGCGAAGTGATGTGATTACTAAAAAATACATATATAATGGCCTAAAGATTTGCAATAAATCAGACTACGGTTTTATGAAATTTGCAATGATTTACGTTATATCATCAAAATCAAACTTTTGTTTTTTTTATGTTAATACCTCACAAGGGTCCCAATTGCTCCCGTCTGGATCTTGTGAGACTGCGGCACAACAACTGTGGTATGGGGTGGGGAAGGAGACGGGGAAAAGGAAGGTGGGGAAATACCTGTCTATTCAGGTGCAAACTCAGGCAAATGCAAATTGCTCAAAAGATACTGACGGCCTTTCACTTCTAATTGTATATTCCTATATATTCTATTATATATATATATTCTTTTATATATACAAAATGCTGTGTTTTTATAGCCCTAATTTTAATGTCTCTGAAACAATAGAGAACTCCAGTCCAATTTTTAAATTTTTTTTAATGAATAAAGACCTTCAAACTTAAATAACTGCATTTTTATTTTTATAGTTAGTTGTAATAGTTAAATTAATTGTCAAAGTTTTAATTTTTAAAGACTCCCAGAAACGCACCGTATCTATGGTGGTCTTCACCCACCGATAGTTTTTTTACTTTTTAAGTTGTCATTTTGAATCAGTGATGTTATGTCGATGGAAATTTCCCTAGATCTAGGGGAGAAAAATATTTTTTAGGGATAAGGGAAATCAGGACAAAATCTAGGGAAATTTCGAACTCTGGCAAATTTTTTATTACATATGACAATATTACTGGTATTATTTATAAATATACATACACATATAAATATATATTTTTTGGAATTCCCATGAATCTTAATTATTGTTGTACTTACCATGCAATGTTATTTTTAACACTGATAACTCAAAATGATATTATATGTATCTAAAAAGATAAATGGGACCTCTGAAAAAAAAATTAATTTATGTTTTAAGTTCTATTTTTTCGGTGATTGCGGTTGATTTTTATTTTGCAAAGTGTTTTTTTTTTGGAATTCAGTTTCTAATTCAGTGGTGAGTGTATTCGCACTTTTAAATTATTACTTCACGTAGCAAAAAGTGTTTTATTTGGAAAAGCACACTATTTTAAGTATATTTACCAAGTTCCGATATCTTTCCAATTAATTAATCATATTCTAGGGAAATTTCACTTCGAAATCTAGGGAAATAATTTTTTTGGGCAGAGCATCCCTGATTTTGAATTTAAGAAAATGGCGGAATAAAATGAATATAGGTGACTCAATGACTTTTGTGTGAGAAATTGAGGCGTTTTTTATTTAAGATTAACTGCTTTTAATATAGAAAAACATTTGTAAAATGTCCACATTTCACCGCTACTGTTATTGTATTTTAACAAAGTACAATATAAAAATAATAAATCATCTTTTTCATTGCAAATACAAGTGACATCGTTCTTGAAATTTTGTGTTCAGGCGTGATTTTGTACATTGTTTAAAGTATAACACATACAGAAACACTGGTATTTATAATACACTGATCATGACGATTGTGTAGTAACTTGTATAAAAAGCCCTATACTAAAAACAATTTGAAAATACAATGTCAAATATGACACGACTTTAACCTCAAATAGGCAAAATTTATTGCAGATTGTCCGCAAATATAGCCCTTTTCGTAAATTGTTGAGGGCCTAAATTATGTTTCAATAAACACAATTATTATTTATCTAAATCTCTATAAACAGTATGAAAATAAACCAAAAACACGAAATGTTGAATTGCATACGTGTCAATTTTCAAATGTCAATACAACATTCAACACGGACGCTATTACCAGGTGACAGGTTATGGTGACGTCATCGTTAACCATTTCAGTAATGCCAACTTGACGCTGTATTTTGAGGAGAGGTTTAAAAATGCACTTTTTAATAATTTTTTAAAAACTCTGCGTTTAATATTATGAAATAAAACTTATATATTCAGAATCAGCGTTTCTTGGTCTATATGAACATATTTTTTTAAAGCCATAATATTTTTCACTGGAGTTCCTTATTGTATTCAAAAGATATTCTGATTTATGCAATCAAAAACCAGGATAACTTTAGCATTCCACCAATCTACAACCAAAACGACTTTCGGCCAAAGAAATATGAAATGTTTCTTTCTAAATTTAATAACTAAATTTAATAATTCTAATTTAATTTAAATTTAATATCTTCCCTCTAGTAAATTAAAAATCTTTAAAAAAATAATCGACTTCAAAAGAAGCATTAAAATTATGGATTAAATATTGATTTGGCATAAGTATTTAAAAATAATTATGGATTATGGACACGGGAAGGAAAAATAAAAATACATTTTAGCAACCTAAAAAGATTAAAGCTTATTAACGTGTTATCTTCTAAACATTGACCAAGTACCTGCATACTTGGTCAAAGCTTTTAAATATTGCTTTATATTTTTTCTCTCATAATGTTTTAACTTGGGTACTTACATACATATAATTCATACACAAAACCATGTACAATGTGACTTTATTAAGGGTAGGTAGTAGGTACCCGCGTAAGGTCACATTCAACCTATTCAACCTTTGTGAAAAAATATAAATACAAAAATTAAAATTAATTAATTTGGAGATTCCGTATTATTGATGAAATAAACTCTACATAAATTAAGTATTAGACCTATTTCATGTGATTTTGAAAAATGTTATGGATGGGGAGAGAAAGAAAGGGGAAGGGCCAGGCTTTGATGTTTCTGGCAAAGCTGCGTTTTAAGGCCAAAGGTTTATAGGCGCCCAAAAAGAAGAAGTAGGGGATATATGTGAAAACGAATTTTAGAGGGAGCGCGCTAATATTAAAAAACGATAATAATTAAGCAAAAATTGTAAAAATGTTTAATAAAACACGACTTGTTTAAAATAGAGCAAAAATCTGGTGGGAAGTGTCTTAAATACATTTAAAGAAACACTGAAAATTTTTTCATACATATTACATAATGTTTTTAAATTTTCGGAGTACAATTTGCGATTTTTTGTAAGTGGGTTAAAGAAGTTTCTATAACCCCGTTGTGATTTGGACTTCGGATGAAACCAAAACGCAAATAGCACCTGCGCAGCATCAAACTGTTATCAAGGCTCTTATTGGTTGAGATATAAAACGGAAATGACGCTAGGTCTGCGCTCATTGGCCGCTTGGATTATGATCTCTCTTTTCGTTTAAGTTTTGCTTCTAACGCGTGTTAACTGCACTCGAATTTTTTTCCATTCAGGGTTTTTTCATACAATTACCCTGTAGGCGTAGCAAATGTATAGATATTATCTTTAAAAATAAGATATATTTTTTTAGAAACTTAAAAACTTGAAGTGTTCAAGAGAAATATGTTATAAAAGGGTAGAAATGCGGAATGCCGCGGCTTAATAAATTCTAAATGCTGATCTGTCACTAGGGCGATTTCGAATACTGAGAGTATCTTGCAGGATATTATTAGAATATTTTTTTCCGTAATTACCTAGTACGAGGTGCCATCTTTCCAGCCACTCTTCTGTTTGATGACGACAAGCAGGTAGGTAGGAAACGCAGACGGCCGAAAGAGCCTATACAAATGTTTGGTGTAAACCTAAAAAAACATTTATAAACGCGTTAGTGATGAGCTAGTACTCTTTTTCTAATATTTTTATTACGGAGTTTCATATATTATGTACTCGTGCATTTTCAATATAGGCGGCGATGAGTGGCAGTTCTATTTCCGTGGGTTTTTCTTTTGCCCACCTGGTCACACTCGAGCGGTGAGCAGTGTTGGCGCGTCTAAGCTTACATTAAAATAATATTGTTAAATAATATATTCACTGTTTTATTAAATACTTTTGAAGTGAAACTTCTTTAACCCCATTAGCGATTTGAAATTCGGATGAAACGGAAATGCGTCACAAAAATTTATTAATTGACGATCCTCGGTTCTAATATAAAGCCAACGGAGGTTCGAATCCTACGAAATCCAAAAAAATAAACATTTTTATTTTTGTGAAATCAACATCCAATCTTCAAACCACTTTAAAATAAACAGGCAAAAGAAAAGAAAGCGACATGTAGCGATTTTCTAGTCTACTGTGTGTGAATTGCACACTCTGTTTTTTTTTTTTTTTTTTTTTTTTTTTTTTAAATTTTACCAAGTCTTACATTATTTCTACTTCTTGGAAATTATCTATGGTATATTATTATTATCTTGCAACGTTTATCTCGCGAAATCCGAGTAGGTACTAGATACCTACCTATCTGTAGACTTAATAAAGTGGTAGGAGGGTCATTGACTATATATGACTACGATTATGGCATATAAACTTCTGAATTTATACCTAACCTTTTTTATACATCATATTCTGTCACGGACAATTTTACGCAAGGCCGCCAATACAGGCTTCCCACAATTTTACCTGTAGATCAAAATGATCAATGTTCCTGCGGGAAGACTTACCAGGCTAGGGATCGTACCCATACTACGTGACCCGTTCAGGGGGGGGGTCTTCCGGGGTCCGGGGGGCTTAGGTTTTTAGTCCCCCGGGGGGGGGGGGGGGTTAAAAATGGCAAAAAGTTGGTCACGTATAGTATGGGTACGTTCCCTTAGTTAACTGCTCGGATGAAACGTAAATGTCTTCCTCATATATCTGTAGTTTCTGAATAAATTTCTCCCTTTTGTATGATTTTCACAAGTTACACGTTTTTCTCAAGTTCGTGATTTTCTAAAGTTACGTTTTTTCCTCAAGACACGTGATTTTCTCAAGATACATGATTTTCTCATGTTACATTGTTTTGTCAAGTTACACGATTTTCTCAAGTTCGTGATTTTCTAAAATCACATTGTTTTCTCAAGACACATGATTTTCTCAAGATACATGATTCTCCACGTTACATTCTTTTCTCAAGATACATGATTTTCTCATGTTACATGATTTTTTCAAGTTTTATGATTTTCTCAAGTGACGTGGTTTTCTCAAGATATATGATTTCCTTAATTTAAGTGATTTTCTGAAATGATAAGATTTTCTTAAGTAATAAGCTCTCACTAGTTAAATGAATACTTTTCATAAGTTACATGCTTTTCCCAAATTACGTGCTTTTCCAAAATAACCTTTAAAAAAAATCGAGCGCAGTTAACACGTGGCAGAAGCGAAACTTTACCAAAACAATCGCAAACTATGAAGAACCAAGGAGCCTTGAAAAGTGAGGCCATAATCAAAGCGCAGTGAGCAGGCCAATGAGCGCAGATCTGTTTTATATCTCAACCGTTTTATATCTCAACCAATAGGAGCCTTGATAGGAGTATAATGCTTTGCAGGTGCTGTACGCGTCATTTCCGTTTCATCCGAATTCCGAATCGCTAACGGGGCTAAGGAAGTTTAATTTCAAAATGTTTAGTGTCCTACCTCTCAATTACTTGCTACAACATTGCCGTAGCTAGCGAGGATGTAAGAAGAAATAATGAAATGTAACAAATTAAAGTTATAAATTTTTTAATTTGTCTGTTATATTGAATCGTAACATTAATTTACTTGACGCCCAGTGGGCTTTTACATATATCGATAAAATGTTATGTAATTATATTTTTTTAATTTGTCTGTTATATTGAATCGTAACATTAATTTACTTGACGCCCAGTGGGCTTTTACATATATCGATAAAATGTTATGTAATTATATTTTTTTAATTTGTCTGTTATATTGAATCGTAACATTAATTTACTTGACGCCCAGTGGGCTTTTACATATATCGATAAAATGTTATGTAATTATATTTTTTTAATTTGTCTGTTATATTGAATCGTAACATTAATTTACTTGACGCCCAGTGGGCTTTTACATATATCGATAAAATGTTATGTAATTATATTTTTTTAATTTGTCTGTTATATTGAATCGTAACATTAATTTACTTGACGCCCAGTGGGCTTTTACATATATCGATAAAATGTTATGTAATTATATTTTTTTAATTTGTCTGTTATATTGAATCGTAACATTAATTTACTTGACGCCCAGTGGGCTTTTACATATATCGATAAAATGTTATGTAATTATATTTTTTTAATTTGTCTGTTATATTGAATCGTAACATTAATTTACTTGACGCCCAGTGGGCTTTTACATATATCGATAAAATGTTATGTAATTATATTTTTTTAATTTGTCTGTTATATTGAATCGTAACATTAATTTACTTGACGCCCAGTGGGCTTTTACATATATCGATAAAATGTTATGTAATTATATTTTTGAATGTAGCTATTACTTTATGGTTATCCATTATAGAAAAATGAAACAATACAACTTTGTATAAACCACTTATATAATGTGCAAATCCGACCGGTTTCGGAACAAACGTTCCTTCGTTTAGATAACTTAGAAGCTTTGGAAATTAAAAAATCCCTTAAAAATAATGAATCTATTATCAACAAACAAAAAATATTGTCATTTAGCCCAATCGTGGATTTGTTCCCCTACCCACCCACTCTACACTAATACCTACCCACCCAATCTACATTATTAACTAACAACGGCTCCACCCCTACCATAATAAAACATTGTTCTAAACTGTCAAATTAGTATAAGCTTTCCCTGACGAAGGAACGTTTGTTCCGAAACCGGTCGGATTTGCACATTATATAAGTGGTTTATACAAAGTTGTATTGTTTCATTTTTCTAGTATGTAATTGTTCATTAGAGGGAAAGAAAGTTTTTTTTATTTTTGAAAAAATCTCCTGTTTTTGTATAACTATAATTATGAAAATTTTATTTAAAAATTACATTGAGTAATCTTTCAGAATACTTAACATTTCTTGTAAATTTCTTTAAAAATACTATTTAATTTATTTTTGATTTTTCATGACAAAAATCCTCCTAAAATGCGTGTCGTAAAAGACACAATTATTTTCCTAGAATTATTTCGACAAACCAGATCGAAAGAGAAAAAAAAAATGAAGAAAAATGTCGTATTAACTCATTTTGGATTTATTGTTTTTTTACAGCATTTCAAATTTCTGCTTTCTATATGTAGTACAACTTTAACATAAGAAATAGTTTTGGACATTAGGAACAATAAAAATAAAATCAAAAAAATTAAAAAATACAAGAAACAATTTTTTTAAATAAAAGTAAAATCAGAGTATGCAATTCACACGCGGTTGAAGTGAAACCTTCAGAATACTAAAGTAAGCAAGAGTGGGGAGGCTACGAAGCACCGCACCAAGAGGAGACCGATTATACTATCTCATTCCCTCGCAGGCTATATCATATAGATATATGTGTTTGTCTCTTTTAAGTTTCGCTATTTTTCGTTTCATCGAGTTTCAAATCACAACGGTGCTAAAGAAGTTTTCACTTCAGTAACAGAAGGTAAGGATAGGGTTGGAGAATACAAAATTCACCTAAATATCGTTTTTTATTGAAAAATGAGCATTGTATTTGTGCTTGGGTATGCTTTAACTTATTTTATATTTTTGTAAATAAAGGTATCACGAGCCGTCCCTGCTCCAATGAGTTTGGAGATAGCCCGCTCTTCGGTAGAAATATTTCCATTGTTAACCTGCGGGCAAATAATAACAAATTGAAATGCCTCCCAGCCGCGTGGGCGCTAAGTCAATATTTTGCTTGGCCATCGCCAGTTGATTGCTTTCCGAACACCGGCTATAGACTTGTATTATATTGGACAGGAGGCGATTCTAATAGAATTCTCCTAAAGGATCGATACTGAATGAGAATTGTCTTGATAATTTCCAAAAGTTATATTTTTGTAATTTCCTGAAAAGTTTGATTAATTTTTATTTATAAAATTTTTATTTCTACCATTACATTGTTGAGAGCATCCGCAGTTTATAACTAGCAGAATCAACTATACGTTATGGAATAACTACTTGGGGACACTCCTGCAAAACTAATTTAAACCACCCACGATCTGAACAAAATTCTATGGTTAAATTACTAGTTCAAAAACATATTTTTTCTCAGAGACGAAACATATCGTTATTGATTTTTCGGAATTCAACATTTTACCGGTGCAGGCCTTATTATGGTACAAAATATTAATTCAGACGCCGTTACCCGAATTTCTACCGATTTCTTACAAACCTCCCTTAAACATTTGAAGTTTTTAAGCTCTTAAAAAAATATATGTTTTTTTTTAAGATAATATCTAGACATTCGTTGCGCCGAAACGCAAATTATATAAAACTCCCTCGATAGAAAAAAATCGCAAAGTATGCTCCAAAAATTATTATAAACACGTTTGTTTTAGTTGTTTTACAAGTTATATGTATGAAAAAAATCACAGTGTTTCTTTTAATGCTGTTTAAGACAACCCTTGCAAGATTTTTGCTCTATTTTAAATGCGTTGTGTTTTCACAATTTTCGCATCGATTTTGTCACTTTAAATACTAGCCCTCTCCTCTAACATTCGTAATTTCGTATCTCTCCATCTTCTTCTTTTGCGAAAGGTTGCGGGGCCTTCAGCATACATCTGACTCTGAATATAAGACGAAAGTGGAACATGAAAATAATACCATGTTTACAAAGAGTGAAAGAATTCTTGTTCCAAAATATAACATTAACTACGGACAGCGAAACCTGGAATATAATGTGCCCAAAATATTTAACCAAATAATATAAAAAATTGCGGTTCACCAAACAGATTTAGATATTTGTGCTGAATACATGGATATTAAATAGAAATTCTTTGTACTAAATCATATGTTAATTTGTGATAATCCTTAGGTATATTTATGGCATAGTTAATAATAATATTATCTATGTATGTTTCACACTGTAATTGAATAAATTGAATTGTATTTGAATAATAATCATTGTAATTGTAAACATTATAATTGAACATTTATCCTGTTTACAAACTGCTTAATTGCGACTCAACGAGATTATACTTTGAAGAACAATAAAAAAATGCACAGTTCACATGCGGTAGAAGTGAAACCTTCAGAAAACTAAAGTAAGCAAGAGAGGGGAGGCTACGAAGCACCGCACAAAGAGGAGACCGATTATTCTATCTCATTCTCTCGCAGGCTAAATCCTATAGATGGATGTGTTTGTCTCTTTTTAGTGTCGCTTTTTCGTTACATCGAGTTTCAAACCACAACGGTGCTAAAGAATTTTTCACTTTAAAAAAATGTAGGCGTCGCGTAGCAGCAAATATTGATGTACTTAGACAGAAGCATTATTGGTACTTGGCATGATTCAAAGGTGTCCTTCTGTTGTGTCTTTCATCTTTGTCCTTTTCAAGGCTTTCTTTCAACATGTCCAGCCGAGTGCGTATATGTATAAAGGAGAGGTAAAGGTGGTTCAAATCCCTCCATCGCACGTCCAGGATTGCGCAGGAAAACGAGAAAAGTACTCCTAGATTACATTTCTATAAAATACAACAATATTATTTACATAGTATAAAATGAAGTCGCTCAAAATGTATGTGCGCGTCAATCTTTTAAACTACGCAACGGATTTTCATACGGTTTTCACCAATAGATAGAGTGATTGAAGAGGAATGTTTATATGTATAATACATGTAAATTATATTAGAGAAAAGCCGAGAAATTCAAAGAAAACATATTTTTGTGCGATTTAAAACGGCTGGCGGGCCGTACTATAGTCACTTTTGAAATTCGTTCTACGGAAGAAATTGGAAAATAGATGTCCTAGAGTAAGTAGGTATTTGATTTTCCCTTCTCAAATATCCAGTGTTGCATTGCAAGCATTGTATAATTAGTGGCGAGTTAATTATTAGAGAATAGCCGATAAATTCAAATATTCAATTCAGGCAGCGGGCAACGGGCAACTGGCAAGTGGGTGGTGTGGATTTTATAAAGATTGGGTAATGGCGTTGTGTTTCGTTAGCCACAGCAACGTGTGGCCGGGTCAGGCGTGGCCTGCTAGTGTATTATAATACATTCCCAACAGGCCAACGTGTGGCCTGTTGGGAGTGTATTATAATCTCAACTGTTTCATGATATTAAAAAAAAATGTTTTCCTCTTCCACTGTTTTTCACCATAAAAATGCTGATTCTGAATTATTTTCAACATTTACATATCACAATGTTGGTAGGTATGTTATATGTTTTTATATGTGTATGTTGTTGCTACGCAAATGCGTTCATGATTATTTCATTTGTTGTTTTAACTAATCTGTGGTACTAACCTCCTGATGACAAGCTACTTGCAGTAGTAAATTCAAATTGTATGTAATTTTTATATAATAATAAAAAAATCACCTTTTATAAGTATGATGCGAGTAATATGTTGTGATAAGTAGAGGGCTCAAAAAAATCTTACAATGGTAGGTATAGTACGCGCGAATCTTACAATGGTATAGTGTATAGTACGCAATGCCGACCTAAATTTGATACATTCCATTCTCGCGCAGGTACAGTGACTTTTTTGACGAAAGAAAAAGATGCGTCTAACATATGTACGTGCAACATAGAAAGACGTTTCAATATCATTAAAGTTTGGCGCTTATTATATCACGCTACAGTTATGAACTTTGATAACCTACCAAAGACGGGCCTTCCAGCTCGCTCAAGAACTGTGGGACGTAGGCTTAGACTATAAAGAATGCCACATCTGTCCATTGAATATTCATCAAGTTCTCGGGGCCAGGGGAGAATTCAAAGAAACATCCTAAAAGACAGCACTAGACCTCCTTGGGCGATGATCACCAAAGTCACCCAGCACATGGAAACCATATTGTTCAATGATAAGTTCTTGGACTGGACTTCAGCAGGGTCATCAAGGTGAAGGAAGAAGAAGACTCTTTCAAAGGAGCTGCAGAAATCAAACCGTGAAATGTCGAAGTTATGTGGAACAGAGAAAATGAAGATCCCAGTCTTATTTTGGAGGGCTCCCATGATGTTGTCAGAGGAACGCATTACTTTGACAAGGACTTTGAAGTAAAAAAAAACAAAATCTACGTTATGTAGGTAAAAGGATCATATTGGTTGGTAGTTACTGTACACACCTACACTATTGACCCATTAGTTGATATTTATCTACTCGTAGTTTGGTAAAGAAAATATTACCCAACGGGCGTATGTATATTGGAATAACAATAAGAATTTAAGGTCCCAGTAAAAATTAAATACTGCTTATACGCATATTTAAATTAGGCAATGTTTACAAATCATTAATTTGCCGCCAGAGGGTGCGCGAGGACATGTACCAAGGGACGGTATTTCAGTACAAATACTCAATACTCACTTTTCAGGAATGTCGTGAGTCGGATTGGGTTTCCATGAAACCACCCGCACCCGTTATCAACTTAATGAACGTAAATATCTCTCAAGCAGAACTTAAGATTTCGTTATATGTGTTCAAAAAGAAGAAGAAGATTAGGTACTGAAGACTTTTTTGAAGTGAAAACTTCTTTATCACCGTCGTGAAATAAACGAAAAAAAGCTACAGTAAAGAGACAAACCCATACATCTACAGGATTTAGCCTGCGAGGGAATGATGCAGTATTTTCGGTGTCCTCTTTGTGCGGTGCTGCGTAGCCTATCGGTCTCCTATTTGTGCGGTGCTTCGTAGTCTCCCCACTCTTGTCTACTTTAGTTTGCTGAAGGTTTCACTTCTACCGCGTGTGAATTGCACACTCAGATTTTTTTTTGTTTTTACATTAGCTCCACACAGGAGGCCCTATAAAAATAATATAATAATTTCTCTCAGATGTCATCTTAGGGGATGCTGCGTTGAGGGTTTTTTAAGGAAAATAAGAAGAGGAATTTCTGGGAAGGAGATAGGTATGAGGGGTGGGCAGGAATCTGGGGGTCAGTGTGTCCAGGAGTGACGGACGTATGAAACCATCCCTTCAACTGCTGTGAACGGCGATGGGTCGACGAATTCTGGCTGGTGAGGTCAAAATACCTCCTCAACCAGTCTCTCTCGACATTGACAAACCTTCCCCCATGAACCCGGGCCCCTGCTAAGTCACCTGACGTAGCGAAATACTTGGGGTGACCTATGGCAGAGGTGTTGGTTATCCAAAAATGGTTCCCGAGGCGGTGGTATACCTAACCGCCTCCCAAAAATATAGTTTGAAAGGGAGATATATAAATAGGAATGATAGAGGGAGAGCGCTAACATAAAAAAACGATTATAATTAACATATTTTATGAAGTCCGACTTATTTAAAATAGAGCAAAAATCTGTTATGAGTTTATCAGCTAAGTAGCATAAGAATCACTGTGAATTTTTCACAACTGTGATATTAAAAAAACAGAACCAAATGTGTTTTTTATAATTTTCGGGCATATTTGTGATTTTTTCTACAGAAAGAATTTTATACAGGTTCCCTTTTATTTTTTTACTGACTTCTGAATAGAGACGATTGTATATTCATATGTCCGTGGAGACGATCTTTTAAAAAAAGTATAATTTTTAAGATCTTAAAAATAGTTTAGTATTCAAGGGAAGCTTGTTACGTAGGTCGGTAGGACGATACTGAGAGTATCTTCCACTCCGGATTTTCCAGAATGTGCCACATGTATACTAAATATTATTTTTATTTAATTAATTAATTGTGAAACAACACAAATAACTTTAAAACAACTTTTCTTTAAAAATCTAAGAAACGCGGTAAATAAAAAGGATGTGGAAAGGGTCTACTATGCGTTATGTCATACTCGAATTGAATATGGAATCATATGATGGGGATTTGCTACACATAATTACATACACAACCTGAATACGATTCAAAAAGGAATCGTAAAGACCATATTGAAAGTACCCATTAGAACGCCTTCAATTGAAATGTTCAATAGCTTTGATATTTAAATTTTTTTTTATATGAATACCGCACAAGAGTCCCAACTGCTCCCGTCTGAAGCCAGTGAGACTACGGCATCCCCAATTGGGGTATGTTGTGAGGCTGAAGGTAGTGGGGAGGGGAAGGAGATAGGGAAGAGAAAGGTGGGGAAGTACCTGGCTATTCAGATCTGGTCACCAAACACGGCTAATGCCATTTCAAGCAAGGTTTCAATTCTGAATGGTGGTCTTACACCAGGGCGATACTGAGAGTTTCCTGCACTATGGAACGTGCCGCAAGTATACTATATATCATTTAAATGAATAATTTGTGAAATAACACAAATTAATCAAATAAAATGTATTTGCCACGCTGGGACTCGATCCCGCGACCTTCGGTGTGCGAGTCAAGAGCCTTACCGCTGGACTACGCCGGCCGTCAAAAATACAAATATACAAACATACCAAATGTACAATAATGTATAATAATGTCTGCCAAAATTATCGGCCCAGGACCCCCCAGTGAGGAGGAATATGAGAAATACAATATTTATTGTTAAATTCAACATTATATTTTGTAAATACAATTATTTTATATAGATGCTAAAATAAAAAAAAAATAAAAAAAAAAACAAAACTACTCTCTTTACTTTACTCTTGTGTCTATCGTGTCTATTGTGTCTCTTGTGTCTCTCATGTCTCTTATTGCTCTTGTGTCTCCTGTGTCTCTTGTGTCTCTTGTGTCCCTTGTGTCTCTTCTGTCTCGTGTGTCTCTTGTGTCTCTTTGTATTATTTGTCTGAAACTTGAATGTAATTTTATAATCATTATGAAAAATTAATAATAATTAATAATAATAATTCGTCTGATTAGATTGTTGTAATTTTTAATACCTTTTTGTGTATTAACTGAGCTTTTATAACTGGATTGTTCTCACATAACAAAACAGTATAAATAATTAAATACAAAGTACCTACCACCAACATTATAAAATCTACCCGTAAAATTAGAAATCTGTTTTCAATTTTCGATCTAGTTGTGTCCTGGGATGGTCCTGGGGTCTTTGGAGATATGGCATGGTCGATGGATATAGGTTTTATCGAAAATGTCGGTAACTTGTCATCGATCCCGTGCGCGACTGCAGGCCGCTAACGAACAAACAATAGTTTACAACGACTAAGGGTTCCTAATTTATTTGACGTGAACTGTTATTTCTTCGTTAGTGGCCTGCAGTCGTGCTCGGGAGCGATTTCAAGTTACCGACATTTTCGATAAAACCTATGTCGATCGACCATGCTAGGGGGACTGGGCGGCTTGTGACAAATTTAATAGAAATGTAGGTATGTATTTAAAAAACATTTTTTTGAACGACTGCGAATTGAACCTTCGTCCCCAGGGACTGACTAAAATTAGTGAATACCTCTTACACGTAAGCTAAATCCTAATTGAATGTACCGAGATTTATTTCGGTCAACTGCTGTAAAAATGTCGAAGAGAGTTTGTATTTATTATAGATATTAATGTCATCCAACTTCAGACAATTGCGCGTGTGTGTGCGTGCGTGCCACCAAAAGTTGAAAGAATAAATTGTCATCGACAACGAGTTTATTCGACGAGTTTCAGCTAGATCGGATGTCGATTGTGGATGTCGAGAAGTGGATTATTATCACTTCCACGATTTACAATAATTAATTCACGAAAAAAAAATTGAATTTCAAAGAGATGTATTTAAAAATCAAAGAAAAAGAACTTATGAACACATTGAAAAATAGAAATCCATTTCAAATTATGTAATATCCTCTTTAGAGGTGTAATTTTACTACTTTTCAATCAGGGTTTGTCTTTTCCCCTTTCCAATTATTCCTCTCACCTGTTCAATCCGCCTCACAACATTTCCAATTGGATTTACCACAATCCCCCCCATCTTTGGAATGTAGTAATGTGCGGAATTCGCACAAAAAGAGATACATGATATTTATTAAGTCAAACAAAGCATCGACATTCGGAACAGAGCAAGATGAGTAACGTATGTGAGTACGTATGTATGTTTATTGTGAACTCTTATTAATGTTAATGTATGGCACTTGCGTGCATCTGTCGGCCATAAAGAAGATATCCGCCCTTGCTCCTTGGGCCAGTTGGCCTCTCATCTCCCGCCAGTTGTCTCGGCGTTGAAACTATAAACAAACACTCCGTAAATATAACTTCTATTATACTGCACGCTCCAAAGACTGATTAGACATATTGATATAACAGCGTATGCAAGTATTCCTTATTTCCCTAACTACGACCGAAACTGGACGCTTGTCGGGAATTTACTGCGCACCCGCTGAAATATACCTTCAAGGAACTGTCAGACTGCTCTATGACGTAGCAAGCATTTTTGGGCTTGTCCTATTTAAGCGAATCGCTCGCCAGACTTTAATTACCAACAGAATATGCTAAAATAGGCCAAGTCACTAAAGCGTGGTCTGACACAGGCATCAAGCTTCAAGGTAGACACACCAGTCCCAAGATCATCCGCGATAAAAGCATAATCACAGTTTGATTATTCTTAACCATGGTCATTTACAAATATTAGATAAAGTAGTGGGCCAAGATTTGTTCCCTGTGGTACACCAGAAGTTATATCTATAGGGGATGATTTACGAATATATCCATTAATAAACACTAGTTGTGTTCTGTTACATATGCAACATACCCGGTGCTATACTATTTTATTGGATGGATAAACCTCAATACTATTTTATCGGATTTCTGCTGCAGCAACTGCCGGATATCCCCCAACAGTTCGTTCAATCATGCATTGGATGCAGCGCTGTATAGTACGTGCCAAACTTAAATGCCGGCCAGAACTTGATATGATCCATACTCATGCAGGTACAGTCACTTTACCGACTAAACAATGACCGTAAGAGAAAGAAAAATATATCAAACATACGTGCGACAAAGAAAGGGGTGGGCGGGAGAAATGCTGATTTCAGAGCGCTCGCCTATTACTGCTATTTCTATAACAACGTCAGGTCGGCATGAAGGTTTGACGCTTAATATACACAAAATGCTATTCAATTATACTACATTTTTTAAATATATAAGTATGAATTTCGATGGGTGGATAGGTACTGTAAATGTCACTGGTTTCCGGCCACCGTGTGCGCACTGAAGATATTTCAAGAATAACAGTAAGACGCCACCCAAATAAAAAGGTGTAATGAACTCGATTGTTTGGAAGCATTGTTTTATGTAAACCGTGCACAAACAAGTGTGGGACCGTATATTATAATGTGGCGCAAAGAGTGGACGGGTTGACTGGTTGGATGTTTGCATTAAGCACGGGAACACTAAGCAGATATAAACAGCAAGGCCGTACGTAAACAAGCGATGCACCGGGGGGTAAACAACCGCCAGGTATCGGGACGATCGGATATCAGATGCGCCTTATCTGCTGCTGACAGACACTTATGGCCGAGAACAACAACTGTGGACTGTGCGTACTTCGGGTGCGGTACTGCGGTGAGCAATGATCGCCGAGCTGCGTTCTGGGAAGATGGGAGATCGCTGGAAATCCACGCTAATTTAATCCAGTGTCTGAAGAGGCGTCCGGTCCGTTCAGGAGATTCAACGTGGTTGGTCGATAAAACCCTAAATCAATACCATTTTGACCAAATCCGACATTTATGGTTATCTATAATATTTGTGATAACGGTCAACAATTGGTAAGAC
The DNA here is from genome assembly GCA_929108145.2 of Limnephilus rhombicus. Taxonomy (NCBI): domain Eukaryota; kingdom Metazoa; phylum Arthropoda; class Insecta; order Trichoptera; family Limnephilidae; genus Limnephilus; species Limnephilus rhombicus. Next base: position 12,167,964 of record OV815275.1, read on the forward strand.
ATTTTGACCAAATATAAATTCTATCTACATTTATAGTTATTGTTTTTATATTTTAGCAGGAGTAGTTCAAGAGAGTGTATATTCATACTGTCGTACTAATAATATAATACTATTCTTAAAACATGTTTTAAATCAGTGAAAATAATTTGTAGTTACAAAAATCATTGTAAGTAATTACATCGCTAAAAAAATAAAATCATATAGATTATTACGTTCGTTCTTATATCTATTATTGCAAATTTTAATATAGTTTCTCCTATAAGTGTACTATGTATTAAAAGTTCAAACTCCTAAACACATAGCTTAACATAATTTCATTTCTTTATGTTGTAAATCTTTTGTAATTCCTCTATCTTGTTCTTGTAATTCCTCCATCTTGTAAATCTGAATGTATTATACATATGTTACCAGGTTAATTCGGTAAATCCGATTATAACATATGCTACCAGATTACCTTTTCTACTTTGTCACAAAAAAATGTATGTGTACTTATATTTATTTATTTTATATACATTTTCTTTATTACACACCTTAGCTTCAGAAAAAAAATGAAATTTTCTGTTTTTTTTTTTTGGTTTTGTTTTTTGTTATGTAATTTATGTACATTTCAGGTATAATATGAACTAAACATGTCAATTTGCCTATCCTGGAACGGGAAACTTTCCTAGTTGGACAGGCAAAGCTTCCTAATTGTAATTTGTACTTTTGTATCTATAATAAATAAATAAGTAAGTAAAATAAATAAAAAATAAATGATGCCTACGATGCCCCTCCAAACATATACCGACGCTGACGATTGATAATAATACCTTAGAAGCCCGCCAAAAAATATTTTTCGGGATGATCACCTATGTTGAAGGAGATTAACCTATATGTCCCTAACGCGTATACTCGTGGAAGATCCCACACACTTTTTTATGCTCCGAAAGCGAGAACTTCTTCCTTTCAGAATGCCCCATTAAATAGAGCAATTCACTGCTTAACGATTCTGCATTGAGCGTTGACATCTTCAATGTTACCTATAGAGAGTTCAGTAACTGTCTTTTGACATACGTCTCAACATAGTGAAACTGCCCCTTGGCCTTTTTTTCTCTTCTATTTTGTAATCTTCTCCGTAATAATTTGGTGTATAACTGTTTTATGGAGAACCTGAAAGAATAAATAAATAAATAAATAAGTTTTATCCCGGACTCCATTGTATCAGATATAGTCATTGTATTGTCATAGGACTGCCGTAGATAACCCCAACTGGTTCGCTATGTTTGGTGTCCTAGCAGGAGCTCGGGTTCATGAGATAAGGTTTGTCAAGGTCTTGGCGGTAGTGTATCTGCCCACCTGCTGTGTGAAGGGCCGGATCGAGAGAGACTGGTTGAGGAGGTCTTTTGACCTCTTCAGCCAGAATCCCTCGACCTATCGCCTTGGATGGATTCATACATCCGTCACTCTTGGGCACACTGATTTACAGATTCCTACCCACCTCTCATACCTATTTTCTTCCCAGAACTTCCTCTTCTTCCTTTCCTTAAAAAACATCACGTAGCATCCTCTAAGATATAAATGTAATGTAAAAAAAACGAGTGTGCTTTAGACTACACGACTGAAGTAAGACTTCACTAACTTATATCTCCCTCTGAATTTCTGTTGGCCTGGCCGACCGTTCACCTCGCCCGATCACACTTTTCATAACGCTCTCGTTACGCATTCAACAGCTTACTTTCCAAGTCAAGCGTGCGTAAAGGCCCGACCGTTCGTCTCGCCCGATCACACTTTTCGTAACGCTCTCGTCACGCATTCACTAGCTTACTCTCCAAGCCAAGCGTGCGTAAAGAAGTTTTACTTCAAAAAGTTACCCCAAGTGGTTCGCTACCCGTGTGCCCGGGCTAAGTCACCAAAGGGTTAATAGGAGTACCCGGGTTCATGGGGTGAGATTTGTCAAGGTCTTGGTGGCCTATGTGTCTGCCCACCTGTTACGTGGTGGGTCGGATCAAGAGAGACTTGCTGAGGAGGTCTTTTGACCTCTCCGGCCAGAATCCCTCGATGGATTCCTACCCACCCCTCCCGAGGGAAATTATTTTCCTCAGAGCCTCTTGTGTAGAGCTATTATTGTAAAACAAAAAAAAATATCTCTCATAAAGTGGAGTACAGTAGTCACAGAGAGAGGTCGTGCGTGACACTATCATTCTAGTAACATCTGTATTTTTCATAAGTACAAGACGGCTGAGAAGGAAAACCTTTTATCGATGACGTATGTACGACCTCACTCTGGGACTAGTAGGTATATCAGGGAAATATGTTCAAAATTCCGACGGAGCTCTCAGCGGCAGGGCCATAGTTGAAGTGAGATTTGAGCATAAATTAATAATAAAGCATGAATCACTCCCACTCCCACTGGTTCCTTCAACTGACATCACCTCTCGTCCCCCTAGACTTAGCGCTGGTGGCTTGACGCCTCCCATATGTTCGCGGTGGCCTATATTTAGCCCCGTTTTGGACAGGTTCCGCATCCGGTCGGGTGTTTACGGGCGAGGGCGCATTGTTTCGGGCGTGCGTGATATGGGATCTCTCAGCCGTGAGGAGTCATTATCATCATCGATTGGCTATTAATACGCGCTAATCCTAAGCAGTCCTAAGCGCCCATCCATAAGTCTTGTGATCGTGGCATGTGCATCTGCGAGTCCGAACAAAGGTGAGGTGCAAAATGCAATGGTGCCTGTGCAATAATATATGGCCACTTGGCACGAGTAACTACATCAGTATTTGGCAGTGACGTGCAGCGAACTTACATTTTCATGAACAAAAAACAGTGCAATTCACACGCGGTAGAAGTGGAACTAAAGTGGAGAAGAGTGGAGAGACTACGAAGCACTTTTTAAATCAATGTGAATGATGATTTTTCCATATTTTTATCGTCGAATTCCAATGCATCCTTTCCTATACTTTTGGTCATCTTATTAGTATTTGTGTTTTCTTCTTCAGAGTCGCTAGATGTCTCTTTCTTTTATGTTTTCTTTGCCTGTTCATTTTGGATTGGTTTAAAGATTGGATATTGATTACACAATTTTTTTTTGTATTTCGTAGGATTTGATCCTTGGTCCGCTAAATGACTGCAGAGGTTCATCAGGCGCTTTATACGAGTACACCGAAGAAGACTTGCGTGGGAACGAGGATTTATCGTATTATATTGGAACCGAGTACCTACCGTGAATTAAATAAATAAGTTTTGTCTTCAAAAATCTGTGTGCAGTTCACACGCGGCCGAAGTGAAACCTTGAAATAACTAAAGTAGACGAGTGTGGGTAGGCTACGAAGCACCGCACAAAGAAGAGACTGATTATTCTACCTCATTCTCTCAAAGTCTAGATAATATAGTTGTACGAGTTTTTCTCTTTTTAGTGTCGCTTTTTCGTTTAATCGCGTTTCAAATCACAAAGGTGCTAAAGAAGTTTTCATTAGAAAATACATACCTACATCTAATTGTAAAATAGATCATCGGTCTTTGAACATCGGTCCCTATTCGGTGTTACATAATAAAAGTAAAACATATTTATTGATACATAATTTATATTTTGCCAATAAATTTTGTAAACTAATAATAACTGATTTCGTCCGTGACATTTTTGTTTATGAAATTCAATGTTAAATAAATATTATAGTAAAATACATCTGACCGCTTTTGATGTTCGCCCATTAATAAATTCATAATCGGATAAACAAACGCACCTTTATAGACACCTACCTAATGATGATTTACGACCGAAACAAACAGAAAACAAAATAAATAAATATTGGCCTGAAACTTACACTGAACACTGACCCGTAATATAATAATTATTATTTTCCTACACATGTACATCAGTGGCGGTCCGTGAGTTTTCAGTGAGCTAGAGTGCTAAGATTGAAAAATACGACGTTATTGATGGTGTGTAGCTGAAAATGTTTTTTTTTTTCAAAATTTCAATGTGGATGCGGCGCATGCGGACCGCCAGTGATGAACATATACGGTGTGTGTATGTGTATGTGAGGAACGGTGTGTGCAAAGATATTGAAATCTAAGAGATGTGCTATCCGCAGTTTTTACTGGGAGGGACTGTATTTTCTGGCGTCGCCGATATTGTTAACCAATTAACGAATAAACTAAATGAACGAATAAACTAAACGAACTTTAAACTAAATGATAGAATTCCTTCCATATTCAAACTATATTGTTAACCAATACGGTGACCGGCCAACTCAGAATGAAACCAACTCGGAACCACCCCAGAAAGGTCATTAAGAGTGATGATAAAAAAATATAATGTTAAATAGATTAAGTTAGGTTAACGTTTCCGGCTATTTTAAAATTATTTTTTCATAGCTTTTAATGACCTTTCTGAGGTGGTTCTAAGTTGGTTTCATTCTGAGTTGGCATGGAACCAATCAATACTACTACTGCACATCTTCGAAAAATCAACTAAATGAACGAATTCTTTCAGTATTCATTCTATGCCCATTCGGTAGTTGTCATATCTCTTTGAATTTCTATATCTTTGGGTGTGAGTATGTGTATGTGAGGAACGCTCTATACATCGAGAATTCAAATGAAGGGAAAGGGTCAGAAAAGTTGTTTAATGATAACAAAATTATATTAGTGCCATTAATCAAAGAATAAAATAAATCGAAGATCTTGGAATTTGAATGGATTTGTTTTGGAGAGAAAACTTACAATTTATATTTACATTATCTAAACACAGGAGGCGCCGAGAAAATAAATACTTCAGGGTTTTTGTCATCTTTGGGGATGGTACGTGGAGGGTATTTCTACAGAAATGGGAAGGAAAACTGAATGAGGGGTTGGTAAGAATGAGGGGGTCAGTGTGTTCATCCATCCCACTACGGCGCAAAGCAATGGGTCGAGAGAGTCCTGCTATAGAGGTCAAAAGGTCTCTCTCAACCAGTCTCACCCGATAAGTAGGTGGACAAACGCATTCACCGACAAGACCTAGACAAACCTCATCCCATGAAAATACTGTACTGACCCGGATACCCCTGCTAAGTCACCAAACGTAGCGAACAACTTGGGGTGACCTATGGCAGGGTGTTGGTTATTCACCGTTGTAAATTTCGTGTAAATGATTTTACTGATGACTGGGGGGCAAGTTGTTACATATAACAATGTGCCTCACATGGATGCTTTGTTATCAGGGAGGAACACATTCACTTTTAACCCTCAAAACCTAATGTATTAATTTACCTAGTTCTAGATACATTTTAAAATGGTTATAAACTACAAGAACAAAGCAGAGAGGGAAAGGTTCGCACGAAAATTAAAGAAGTTTTCGCGGAACAGGAAAAAAGACAATATCTATGAAGTTTACAAATTAAAAATAGGCAGGCGGCAGGCAGGCATCTTTGGATTCAATTCGGTATCTATTATATTAAAGTTTTTTTTTGTTTGTAACAACTTGCACGGGGGGGGGGGCGTGGGGCATGTTTTTTATGTTACATTTTTTTATGTTTACTTTTATTTTTTTTGTCACCTACATTTTCATTGAAAAAAAATGTTGTTGTTCATAAAAGTGTGCAAAATTTATAATAAATCTTTTTATGTTCCTATGAATAAACGGTCACCAATTCTTCTTCTTAGTATAGTGGGCGGGTCAGAGGGGGACATCTACGTCTGCGAGCCAGTCTAGAGTCTCAGGTGTTGCCCTGTGGACCTCATCAATCCCGCCGGGGAATGAATGGAGCGGCCATTCTTTGACCACATGTTCGGTCGTTCGGTGGTCTGCACCGCACCGCATATGAATGAAATACCACTTTCTATTCGAATATCGATATCGTTGCAGTTCTTCGAGGAGCTCTGCTGGGAATGATTGCTGACTGTACAGTCTGACAACACCTTAGATGATAAAATTTACAATTAAAGGAATACCTACTTGTGTTTTTGTTTTGATTATGTTATTTATTTTGATTATATGTATTTTATATGTTAATTTTATTTTTAATATTTAATTCAAAGCTTCAAATTTAATTCTGATTTACATGATTTAACTTTTTTAAATTTTATTATTTATTTATTTATTTATTTGTTTATCAAGACATACACAGTACATTATAATACAGATTATAAGGTATGTTAAATTAAATTATTACATGGTTATGTACCTATTACGTAAGTCCATAGAATGTCATTTGATAATTACGCCTGAGATATGAACCGGTCTTAAAACTTAATTATTGAATGAATGAAGTAATAATAATAAAAAGGAAGAAAAGAGGGGGGGGGGGGGAGATAATATTACTAGCTGACCCGGAAACTTCGTACCACCTCCGAAGCAATAACTGTTGAGTTAACTTATTAACTGAATTAAATTCCGTTTTTTTTTTTGTTAAAAATTACGCATTGAAGCAATTATCGATGCGCAACTGTCCGTGTTTTGTTTCTGTTAGTATCAGAGAGGGTATTTTAAAATTTTTGTGATTTTCTAACTTTTCCACGTGATTGCGGGAATGGCGTTTCATTTTCTTTACACGTGTGAGGGAGATTTATTATAATTATTGTATTTTTCCTTTGGAGGGGTGCAGACATACGTTCACCGTTTGTCCCATTTTTTGACTGTAGACATTTAGTGTGTAAGAAAGAGAGCCAGCATTATAAGTTTAAAAACAAAAGCAAAACAATCAGCGCATTGACATAAGACGTTTTCGAATTTTTGGAATTTACTCATTAGGTACTCAATATTATACTTATCACAATATTTCTGCAGCTCTTTAAAAAAATTGAGAATTTGTTCCATAAAAAATGTATGAGGAAAAGAATTTTCTTCATAATTCGTCCAGCCTTTCTCGAGTTATAAATGGTGTAACTAACCCGACTTTGTTTTATATATTAAGATTATATTATGTGTATTAAATTAGAGGTTTCATTTAATTATTTTTAATTCAATTATTTATTTTGTGTATTATATTAGAAGCACAGCTGAAAACCAGCTACATTCCACGAGAAATCCTGAATGTCGCTGAACATTGACCAAAAAAATGATAAATAAACAAAATGTATAAAATTGTAAAAATCTATTGATGAATAAATGTTTTTATTATTATTAAATCTAATCTTCAAATCTTGCAAATTTACCATCACATTTGTCGTAGGGGATATAGATGGATAAATAAACAAACGTCGGCTCGGCATCGTTTATTTTTAAAGCAATCACGAATCTTAGTCGGAAAAATAAACCAACAAAGTTCCATACACACATTGTCCGTGTCCATGTACTCTGTACAGTCCCCAACGCGGAATGAACTCTTTCCCTTTGCAAGCTAATTTGGCAAGTTAGTCAAAGAGCTGAATCATTTGCAGCTCTAATGGTCCGTTGATAATGTCGTTTGTTGCTATGTGTCTTACTATTATTAGATTTGTATGTTTGGAAGCAGAATTCATATTCAGTATTTTAAAGCAACTCATAAAACAACTATAACGAAATAATGACTTTTCTTTGTAAAATAATGATTTATTCATGCTGAGGATTTCAGATTTTTTTTTTAGTTAGTATCGTGGACTGATTATAATTTTATTGATTTTAGCAATTGATAGTGGAGGTAACAAGGATTGTTAGTCAGGTCAGATGTTTGTGGTGGTGACCGGACAACTCGGAATCATGCAACTTCAACATCTCCTTTGAAGAGTCATTAAAAGTGATGAAAAAAATATAAACAATTGCATTGTTGAAAATTGGAAAAATGATAATAGAAATTTTATAATGAGAAATGGAAAATTTATAATAGAAAGTAAAAAAAAGTCATGCATAAGATTATTAGATCAAATTCAAATACATAATTATTTTTTATAGTTTTAAACGTGTGCAAGCATGTAAATCGTACATTCATACATTTATATATATCTATACTTACACGCATACACTCACGCATATACATGCACACATACATTTACATATTCATACAAATGTACTCATATATAGGCTAAAGACGCGCCTCTATCTGAGAACCAGAAATAGGCCACGAGCACAGTCACATTCACTCATCAGTGAATGCACAAGCATAATCATAATGCATTGTTTCTCCAAGTTAGGAAGCTATGTAGGTATAAACTTTTATTTTTAAAAATAGCACGGCCACCCACTCTTGAAAGTATATATTCCCTGGTATTGTAGCTGTAGTACGATGATCCTGTTAGCGTATTAGCGAGTGACAGCTGTCAGCAGTGACAGGGTGACGGGCGGAGACTGTTCGGGACGGGGTGCGGCTGCTTCCGTCGGAGGATTGCCGATATCGCCTTACCATTACCAGTTAGTAGTAGTAGGCACCACAGTAAGTTACCAGTGACTTACTAGCTCTACCAGTTACTACTTACCGACTACCAACAACTTGCAATCCCTATATATTTACAACATTACACACTACATAATAATACTGTTTTTTATTTGTTGCTGTGAAAACTTCTTTAGCAGCGTTGTGATTTGAAATTCAATGAAACGAAAAAAAACAGTGTGTTCAATTCACTCGCGGTAGAAGTCACACCTTCAGAAAACTAAAGTAGACAAGAGTGGAGAGGCTACGAAACACCGCACAAAGAGGCGACCGATTATACTATTTCATTCTCTCGCAGGCTTAATCGTATGGATGTATGTGTTTGTCTCTTTTAGTGTCGCTATTTTTCGTTTCATTGAGTTTCAAATCACAACGGTGCTAAAGAAGTTTTCACTTCTAAAAGCGACACTAAAAAGAGACAAACGCTTACATCCATAAGCCTGCGCGAGAGAATGAGATCGACAGTATAAAGTCTCCTCTTTGTGCGGTGCTTCGTAGCCTCCTCACTCTTGTCTACTTAGTTTAGTTTTAGTTTTACAACATTATACGCTCGTTACAGTAATTACTAATCACTTAGTGAATTCAGTTATTGCAGTTATTATGCAGTACCTACTCACGAGCGAGAATAATAATATTACCAATATTAGTAGTTATTTTTTAGGCTTCTTATTACAACCTTCTTGTAACTGTATTCCATGCAGTTTACCATTTCTGCAAAAATATTGCCAACTACGTGCAATCTAGGTACAAGTATCGAGTATCCAAATGACTTTCGCAATTTGAGATACATTAATAATTGGATAATTTGTACAGCGCCGTTTTTGTGAAAAATCACCTCAAGGGTGCTGTAATAAATAATGTTGGAGTTTTACCTACCATTAAAACTCTTATTATGTTGTCTTGCTTATCTAGAACATATAATGTGAGATATAGCGCTCATTAATACATTAATCCCCAGATTCCCTCCCACCCCTCATAACTTTTTCCTTCTCAGAAACTCCTCTCCTTCCTTTCCTTTAAAAGACCCCCCTACAGAATTCCCTAAGATGACAGAAGACCTTATTGGGAAATTATTTTCCTCAGGGTCTTCTGTATAGAGCAAATTTAAAAAAAAAATCACAGTCCTGTTATTATTCTTACGATTAAAAATAATTTTCTGTCGAGTAGTTGGATGAAACCAATTAGGCTGAGTAAATCAAGGCTTCTGTAATAACAAATACTTATTAACAATTTAAAATATTAAAGTAAGGTCGGAAATAGGTCTTCCATCTGAGAGTTTTGATAATTTTAATTCTTTCATCACTTTAATGGTTTTAATCGGTAGACTGAGTTTTTATAATTATACATTTATTTTTTCAACTAAATCGGAATGTATTTTTATGTAAGGGTACCAAATATAAGAATGATTTTTAAAAAAGACCTGAAAATACCTAAAATAGCAAATAAGTATGGAAGAATAATAAGTATGGAAGAATATACACCCGGTATTTTTAAAGAATTGCGCTAATGTTTTATGTTATCCGCTAAGTCTAATATTCAAAACTTCTTTGTCTTCTGGTATTTTTCCACTAGAATGGAAAAGTTCATATATTGTGCCTATATTCAAAAAAGGCGACAAACACAACATATAAAATTACAGACCAATCTCTAAATCAAATGTAATGGGTAAACTTTTTGAAAAGATTGTTTTCGATATCATTTTTCCTTGTATACGACCACACATCATTTCGAATCAACACGGCTTCGTGAACAGAAAATCAACAGAAACTAATCTATGCGAATTTGTTGACACAGTCCTTGTTGCTATGGATAACGGTTTTCAAGTCGATGTAGTCTACACAGACTATTCCAAAGCCTTTGATAAAATTCCACACAGCATTTTAATTGAGAAAGTCGAAGCAATGGGTATACACGGTGACCTCCTTCGTTGGTTAGCCTCTTATCTCGACAATCGTACGCAAGCTGTAACTGTACTGGGGTTCTGCTCTAGCTTTGTCCCCGTAACCTCAGGAGTTCCCCAAGGATCTCACCTTGGCCCCCTTTTATTCAACATTTTTATGAACGATGTTAACAAAACTATTCGTAATTCTCAGCTGTTCCTATATGCGGATGACAAAAAGATTGTCAAAATCATTAAATCTGAGATGGTTTGTATAGAGCTAGAGGATGACCTGAACTCCCTGGTCAATGAGTATTGTTTAGAAAACCGCCTTCTTTTGAATGCAGATAAATGTTCCGTCATATCTTATTCTCGAAAGAAAAACACTATACTATATCCGTACATAATTAAAAACAATCTTTTAAATAGGGTAAATGAAATTAAAGATCTTGGAGTTCTATTAGACAGTAAGCTTCTTTTTCAATCTCACGTCGAGCACATCACGTCTAAGGCTTTGAAAATGCTAGGATTTATACTTAGAGTAAGTTCTGTTTTCAAAAATCCACAAACATTTAAGATTCTCTACATATCATACGTCAGAAGCCACCTAGAGTATGCTTCAACAGTATGGAACCCCCATTGTTCTACATATAAATCAAATATAGAAAGAGTCCAGAAAAAGTTTTTGAAATATGTTTCGTTTCGCATGCGAAATGATGTAAATTATGTCTCTATGAACCTCAAAACCCTTGATCAACGCAGAGATATCAGAGACCTAGTAATGCTTTATAAGATAATCCACAATTTTATTGATAGCCCTTACCTATTACAAAATATCAATTTCAGATGTCCAATAAGAGTCACTCGATCTCCAGACATATTTTATATTCCTAAGAGCAATGCTAATTATCTTCAAAATGTGTTTATAAGAAGAAGCTGTAGCACTTTCAATAGATTATGCACAGACGTTGACATGTTTAACACGAACCTTGCTAACTTCATAAAATTCGTAAAAAGTAATATTCAACGGAAAACTTAATGTTTCATTAATTCCTTATCTTTCTTTTACATTTTCATTTTTCTTAATTTTCATTACATTTTCTTTTTTGATTTCAGCAGTTTGAAAATACATTTTTTGTAGATTTAAGTGAGTAGATGCACTTTTTCAGAACTGTTTATATTACATACATATATTGTTTTGTTTATTTCGTTTTTTTTATTTTTATTATGGTCTCAAATTTTTATGTCGTTATTTTATTGGTCAATGATATGACTATCTCTAACACTGTTATATATGAACTTGTAATGACTGTTTATAACGCTAATAAATAAAAATAAAATAAAATAAATAAAATAAAATAAAATAAGCCGAACGCTGGAGTACCGTGTTCCAGTCATTTTTAATAAGCTCAAAAATAAATTTACTTTTGAGGGAAATGAGAGTTTAAACATGAAAATTGTAAAGATGTGGCTTAAGAGTGAAAAACCCATAAACCTGAATAAACAAATAAAAAAAAAGAAAGATATTGTACATATTTTTATTTATTTATTTATAATATTTACGCTTTTCGGCTTTTAAATAATATAAAGTAGTGTACCTACAGCAACATGAAAAATTAGAAAAGTTAAAAATTAAAAAAAAATTAAAATTAAAGCTCTAGTGTGCTTGTAAAACAGTAAGAAATGCTACGATATTTAAATATTACAATATTGCAACAATGAAATAAAATATATTCATATATAATAAATGCAAATTACTTAACTTAAAGAGGATTTATATATAGGAGGAGGTAGAACCTGCAGACAAGCAGCCATGTGGCAGCTTTGCGGGACTACCTATTTTTTTTTGTCTAAATTATGTATTTTGTTAAAACAAAAAAAAATCAGAGTGTGTAATTCACACGCGGTAGAAGTGAAACTAGAAAGTCGAAGATGTCGCTTTCTTTTAAAGTGGTTTGAAGATTAAATATTTATTTCACAAAATATTTATTTTTCTTTTGGATTTCATAGGTTTCGAACCTCCGTTCGCTTGATGTCTGTCTCTCTGGCCGCTGAGACTTGTCAGGCGCCTTGCCCACTGCGTTATCGAAGGCGGGAAAGGAATTTACCGCATTATATTAGAACGGAGTATAAATTTGTGTAGAACTGAGTTTTGACCAAAGATATTCAAATACAAAAGAGATATATATGCTATGGTGTCCGCGCAACTGTCGGCGGACTACGACCTAATTAGAGTAGTTTACATACGAAAAGGATTTGTTCATTTCGTTGATTTTTTGAAGGTGTGCATTAGTATTGGTTAAAAATATAGTTTGAATACGAAAAGAATTCGTTCATTTAGTTTAACGTTTGTTTGCTTTATTCGTTAATTATTAATTATTATAAGCAATAATTATCAGCATGAAATACTCATCCACATTGAAAAATCTTTCGAGAAAAGATACATGACGCCAACGGGACTTGAACCCGTGCCCTTCTGATTGCCGGTCAGCTGCTCTCCCAATTGAGCTATGGCGGCTTATCTTATACCCGCCAAATGATTCAATATGTACTATGTGCTATGCATAAAAATCTTGTCTTAAACGTTAGTTTAACAATTAAAAATAATCGTTAATTATTAGTTCATTTAGTTTATTTGTTAATTGGTAAACAATATCGGCGACACCAGGAAGCGCAGTTCCACCTAGTAAAAACTGCAGATAGAACATCTACTTATATTTCAATATCTTTGGTTTTGACGCATTTGTTTCATCCGAATTTTGATTGACTTTGAACCTCAGCTTACTACTTAGTTACTCAGAGCTTTGAACTAAGGAAGAAAATAAACATTTTATGTTGAAATATTGAAAAATTGTATGTATTAGGTATGAAATCTTGTATATTAGGTATGAATAAACTCGACCTTGTAGGTATAGTTTTCCTGGATGAACGAATTGACGCAAATTCTGGAAGTGGAAGTTAACCCACTTCCAAAATTATTTCAACTATCGTAACAGTTGTGTACAAAATGTATTGCTTCATTTAATTTTAAGAAAAATCCTATTTATTGTAACCACGAGAGTTTTTCGGATTATTCCGATTTGAAACCTGCGCCTATTGCCTTTGGGCCGGTACCAAAAAGTCTACCGCTCCGCCCCAGAGGTCGTCAAATGACATAATATGAACATCGTGAACTGGCGGAATTACACCAAAGGCAATAAATCACGGGAATATCCGGTGATGAAGGTAGGTAAAACTAATAATATAATCCCGGGATAAAAAGTGCCACCGGGAGACCCCTTTGTCGGCTGGTCGACGGGATTAAGCAGCTCTTCCCGGTATTAACGAGCTCTTCCCGGGATTAACAAGCTCCTACCAGGATTAAGAACAAATCTTCGCGGTTTAGTGGCAGCAAACCCAGGCGACTTTAGATACTTTGATGATAAATAAATATCTCTCTGTAATTTTTTTCTTAAAACGAAAATACAAAAACATATTTTCCATTGATTTAATTATTGTCTTATCCGAACATATCACTATTTGAGTTTAGGAATCCTCCTAAACTCAGAAGTCTAGATTTAATCCATATGAGTAAAATACTATTTGGTTTACTTTTTCTGAATTACACCCGATTTAGTTCTGGTTGACGCAGTGTCAAGTGGCTACCGGCCCTTTGTCCAGTTTGTCCGGATTTTTTGGTTTAGATGGAATATGAATAATTTTTACATGAGTAATAACTAATAACAAATAAGTGTTTAATCTTTATTAATTTCCCACTCATTTAAAAACAGAACATAAATCTTTTTTAGCAATCAATTCGTGGAGGCCAAATAATAAATTTGAATTGCAGTTGCAAACAATCAACGAGTTCAAACATAAAATATCTTCTTCTAAACTTAACACTTGTTTTCGACAAATATATAAATTTTAATATTTTTCAGCGCCAGATGCGTTATGAAGTGCGTTCCTGATGTTTGCATTGTGTGATTAAAATTTCCGAACTTTTTTTGGACTGTCAGACTTTTTGCCAGGACTTTTTACTTTTCTAAATGGTAACCCTACAAGCGGCTCACATTGGCACAGATTCAAGTGAACTAAAACTTCTTTGAAACCCAAACATTCCGTGATTATGAGTAAGTAACCTGAGAATATTTAAATTCTCCATACAATTTACCGTCATAAAGAGCGGAAAATGTTTCTTGTGCAATGATGGAGGACATAGCAAACAAAATTGAACCAGTGACGTCTGTTTTTGCCTTTCTTCAATTTTTTCAGTAGAATAGTTTTTACAGGTTTTTTATTGTAAGTTGGAACCCGACACTGTGGACCACTCCGCCTCTAACCGGTCTGGTTTGTGATGTGCAATAAGTAGCTTTGTAACAATAATAATAAAAAATAATAATATTTGGTTGATTTATACAGCGCCGTTTTTTGTAAAAAAAAACCTTAAGGGAAAGAGGAATAATAAAAATTAAGAAAAAGTTGAACTGATATTTGCATGTTATATAGATTTCACATTTAAAAAATACACATTTCAAATAAAGAATTAAATAATTTTTCTGGTCAAACAATGATACATTGTAAGTAGATATGTACCTACTTTATTTGTCGTCTGAATTCCCATCAGTTCCCATTTTGGCAATAAAACAGTAAAATTTTTTTTTGTGAAAACATGTTTTAGGTAGGTATTTATCACCTTTATCGCTTGTCTGAATTCTAGTTTTTTTTTAAAGTAAAAACTTCTTTTAGCACTCTTGTGTTCGAAACTCGATGAAACGATAATTTCGCCTGCGAGAGATTGAGATAGTATAATCGGTCTCCTCTTTGCACAGTGCTTCGTAGTCTACTTTATTTTTCTTTAGATTTCACTTCTAGCGCGTGTGAATTGCACACTCTGATTTTTTTTCAAACAGGTTTTTTTTATTTTTTTTTTATTTTAGTTTATTTAGGAAACAAACAGTTATATATATTTTAATGAGAAAGTAACATATTACATGGTTGCATTAACCAGCGAAGTTTCCGCTAAAATTTATAATATGTATGAAAACATAGATTAAAACATTAAAGAAAACATAAAGTGGTAGAAAAAAACGAAAAAAAATAAATATACATATATACACAAATCATATAAACACAAATTAAGCATGTGGGATATGTAAATCATCCAAATATTATTATTATTATAAAAAGAAGGAAAACCAACATAATGAGAATGAAAGAAAAAATAACATACAGCAGGGGTGGAGAGTTCGTAATTAACAATTTGCTTTAATTTTTTCTATTATGAATTTAATAAATTGACCTGAGTACAAATGGAAAATATCAGCGTCGTAAAAGATATCATTGTATTTTGTGCACGTCCTTCGGAGAAATGAATGTTGTGTGTAATTTGTTTTTGAGTGTGGGATGTGGAATAGTTGGTTTAACCTTATACTAGGTTTAGGTCATACTACCGATAGGTAGGTATGTTCATCTACTTCAGAGTTTTTTTTCGTAAGAGACACGGAAGTTCACTGGGTTTTAGCGTACCAATTCCAGTCATTGACAAGCCGCTCTGTTGACGCAGTTATAAGAAAGAGAAGATTTGGGAGCAATCCTCCAAGATAGTTCCTCCTCATTAGTTAACTGTATACTTTATTTAGCTATCGGCCTGGGAGACGTATAGCGCGCCTCATATTACGGCTTTTCCCAGCTTCATACTTGTCTTGTCAAATACCTACATAATATCTAGCGACATAAATTAGTTTTCTCAGAATTCCCCATCCAGGAAGAACTTTTGGGGTGAGGTTTGTATAGGTATTCTAGTGCGTGGCGGCCTGGATCGGGGGAAATTAGTTGAGGGAGACCTAACCTAGACCTTTCGCCCATTTTCGACCCAGCCCTGGCACCTCAGTGGGTGTGATGGATTCATACGTCGGTCGCTCGTGGACATATTGATCCCCAGATTCCCACCCATCCCTCACCCTTTTCATTCCCAGAACTTCCTCTCCGTCCTTTCCGAAAAAAAATACCCCACACAGCATCCCAAAAGATGACAGTGTATTTCACAGTGTTCACACGCGGTAGTAGTGAAACCTTCAGAAAACTAAAGAAGACAAGAGTGGGATGTTATGAAGCACCGCACAAAGAGGAGACCGATTTTACATTCTCATTTTCTCGCAGGCTAAATCCTATAGATGTATGTGTTTGTCTCTTTTTAGTGTCCCTTTTTCGTTTCATCGAGTTTCAAATCACAACGGCGCTCAAGAAGTTTTCACTTCAAAAAAACTTTTGGACCGAAATAAAGGAGATGAATTTATAAAGTCACATAGATCTTAGACATTAAATAGCAAGGTAATCTATATGATTGGACTTATTGAAAAGATGGCGATGACAGGACACAGGCTACAAAATCAGAGTAAATATTTCACACGCGGGAGAAGTGAAACCTTCTAAAAACTAAAGTAGACAAACTAAAGTAGAGTGGGGAGGCTACGAAGCACCGCAAGAGGAGATCGATTATATGTTCTGTCTCATTCTTGCGCAGGCTAAATCCTATAGGTTTAATGTTTGTCTCTTGTCATCGAGTTTCAAATCACAACGATGTAAAGAAGTTTTCACTTCAAAAAGTATGACCCAAGTAGGAGACCGAGAGAAAAATGTGGATAGACTGTACGGAAAAGGACTGGAGCAGGACGAGAAGAACTAATAAACCTTAACCTTTTCCACTTGGGGTGACCTATGTACGGCAGTGGTGTTTTGGTTGTCCAATAAATGGTTCCCGGGGCGGTGGTAAACCTAACCGCCTTTCAAAAAGATAGTTTGAATGGGAGATTCATAAATAGGAATGATGGAGGAAGAGCGCTAACATTAAAAAAATATTATAATTAACATGTTTTATAAAGCACGACTTATTTAAAATAGAGCAAAAATCTGTTATGAGTTAAGTAGCATCAGAATCACTGTGAAATTTTCACAACTGTGACATGAAATAACAGAACCAGATGTGTTTTTTTTATAATTTTCGGGGCATATTGTGTTTTTTTTTTCTACAGAAAGAATTTTATATAGGTAGGTACCTATTTATTTTTTTACTGACTTCTGAATAGAGAAGATCTTTTAAAAAAGCATAATTTTTAACCTTTTCCACTCTGACCATTTTTTCTCAAAACCTTTTAGCTACTCCGACCAAAAATGTATGTTATATTTTGTGTTTAAAATGAAAATTTCCGTTCATAACTTTTGCGGCACCCTATCGGATAATTCGTGTGAACATTAGTTATTTGGTATATTTTGCATAAAATACTTGTTAAATCACACATTTAGTAACTAAAAGATAATACATTCGATTTCAATATGTTTTATTTGCATAATATCTTTTATTGCATAGCAATAATTTGTATAATACCGGTAAAATATACAGACAATCCAATGCAAATCCTTGGAGAAGTTAATTTCTAATTGTCCTGTACCGCACGGCGGCTAACCAGTGACTACCTGGACCTGATTGGCTTAGGTTTTATGGGTAGTGGATGGTTTCTTATTTTGCATTAGTTACGTTATTTTAGGTTTAGACCCTCTTTCAGGGAACAAAAGATAGACCAACCCACTACACGGTGTTTACAAGTTAGAGTATTGTACATATTATACATAATATAACACTGTCACATTTCATTATAAAAAACTCGATTCGGTCCAATGTTATTATAAATTTCTTACTTTATTTATTTCACTAAGTCACCATCACTTATAGTTTTTTAGGGTATGATATTTTTCGAAGCATTCTCCCACATAAGGTGCAAGTTTGTTTCCACAACTTTTACAGTGTTATATTGTTCGTTTTATTTGCCCTCTTTCTCTAGTCGTATCATAATCAGAACCACAAACTTTTTTTTTAAAGTAGAAATCTGGCGGTTAGTGTATCCAGGAGAGGCGATGCGTGAATCCATCCCTCTCATTGCGCTGTAAGGCAATGGTTCGATAGAGTCCGGCTGGATATATTATATATATAATAGTTAGTAGAATGTCCTTAGGGAGATAGAAATTGGTGATTAAACTTATACCTGCGCCGGGCCAGAACCTCTGGCCGACGGAGCTGCCTACCAAAATCGTTTGGGCCAGAATGTGTGGCCTACGGAGTGGAAAAGGTTAAGGCGCCGTATCCCCGCTCAAAAAGAAGTAGATGGAGTGATATGTAAATACGTATGTTGGAGAGAGCGCACTTATATTTAAATCGATAAAATTGAAGCGTAAATTGTGAAAATCTATAATATAAAAATGAATCGCTAAATTTGTTGGTAAGCGGAAATCTCGAAGGCGGCTGAACCGATTTCGCTAATTCTTTTTTTAGAATATTTCTTGAAGTTCAAGGATGGTTCTTACGGAGAGAAAAATTAAGAAAATTGCGCAGAAAATTAGATAATAACAGAAAACATCGCACGTTTGACAGTTCGCGTGTTAGAGAATGACATTTTGCAAAACAATGAATGATTGTTCAATCAGGATTCTATTTTTGAAAAGTTGAAAAATTTATTTAAAGTAGGTACTCCCCTAATAGTATGAATCGAATCAAGAATTTTAGGTATTTTAAATAGGTACCTATGTTTGGTACCAAATTTAATATACGTGAAAAATGGAAAGTTGAATAAAAATTGTAAAAGGTGGCACGCGGGCTGTTTAAAAACTGGATGTACTGGGATTGAATATATGGAACGCGGGAGGAGCGTTGGCGAGACGAGTGAGCGGGAAAGGGAAGAGGGACGGCGGGGAAGGTGGAAGGGGAACGCGGGAGTGGAAGGTGACGTGTGAGGGGGGAGGGGAATTCGGGAGGGGGGTTCGCGGGACGGGAGAAGGGGGGGAGTGGATTGGGAAGGTGGAGGTGACGGAGTGGGAACACGAGAGGGGAAGAGGATGCAGGAGAAGAAGGGGAGGCGGAAGGGGAACGCGACGAATGGGAAAGGACACTCAGGGAGAAACAATTTCTTTATTAAATGGCATAGCAACGCATGCCGGGACCAGCTAGTGTTTAATAAAATACGACTTATCTAAAATAGAGCAAAAATCTCTTGGGGGCTGTCTAAAACAGCATTAAAAAAAACACTCTGAATTTTTTCATAAATATAACTTGTAAAATAACCGAAACTAACGTGTATACAATAATTTTCGGAGCATGCGATTTTTTTCTATGGAGGGAATTTCATATCATTTGCGTTTCGGCGTAGGGAATGTATAGATATTGTCTTAAAAAATAACATAATATTTATTAAGAGCTTAAAAACTTCAAATGTTTAAGGGAGATATGTAAGAAATAGGTAGAAATTCTGGTAGCGGCGGCTTAAGTCGGCGACCCAGAGAGAGTGGATCGATTACATAATTGCACTGACTTAATTCATAATATTTTTTTGAAGTAAAACTTCTTTGGGGAGTAAGCTGGTGAATGCGCGGCGAGAGCGTTACGAAAAGTGCGATCGAGCGAGGCGAACGGTCGGGCTTTTACCCACTCTTGACTTGGGAGTAAGCTGGTGAATGCGTGACGAGAGCGTTATGAAAAGTGTGATCGGGCGAGGCGAACGGTCGGGCCTTTACCCACGCTTGACTTGGGAGTAAGCTGGTGAATGCGTGACGAGAGCGTTATGAAAAGTGTGATCGGGCGAGGCGAACGGTCGGGCGAGGCGAACGGAAGTTGAGAGGGAGATATAAGTTAGTGAAGTTTTACTTCAGTCGTGTGGTCTAAAGCACTCTCGTTTTTTAAAAATATAACTATGCTTTTGTTACATGGGTAGGTAGGAACGTACCTACACACAATATATAGAGATATGTAGGTAATTCAAGGAACAAATGCAGGAATTTGTACTTGCCCACTGCACTCTCTTGTATCACCACTCTAATAATAATAATAAATATAATAATTGAATGATTTTTATAGCGCCGATTTTGTGAAAAATCCCCTCAAGTGCGCTGTACAAATTTATAATATATTTCTATAATCTTACTTCTAATGCCTACAATACAGGACATCTTTTTTCAGTCCGATTCCAACTAGAAACCAAAGTCAACATTTTTCGCTTTACGCGATCGCTATCTTCATCTCTATTTTCATACCGACGATTTCAATTGTCATCACTGCAAACAACACATGAACGATGCTGTTTACTGTGATGCCAACCTGAAATAGTAGATATGAAAATCAATATGAAAATAGCGATCGCGCAAAGCGAAAAATGTTGACTTTGGTCTCTAATTGGAATCGGGATGATAAAAGATGC
This sequence comes from Limnephilus rhombicus, assembly GCA_929108145.2. Classification (NCBI taxonomy): domain Eukaryota; kingdom Metazoa; phylum Arthropoda; class Insecta; order Trichoptera; family Limnephilidae; genus Limnephilus; species Limnephilus rhombicus. Next base: position 12,188,373 of record OV815275.1, read on the forward strand.
CCTGTATTATAGGCATAAAAAATTGCATCCGCCGGTGCATCGATCACTGATACAAAACTATGATGTGTTCAATGCATTGGTCTAATGTTTTATTATAGGTACTCTGTACAAATAATATTCAGGACCATTCTTACCTGGAAGGGCACTTGAGATTATCGCTAATGATTGTTTACTTTTATAGGTAATCTATACGTAGGTATACTGGATAATATAATATACCTACACTGTTTATTGTTCCCTACTTTTACAGGGTGTTAAGGCGATCCAATAGTCCAGGAAAAAATCGAAATCGGAATTCACGCCCCTTTATGGGAGGAGTTTGAAAATACTTAAGAAAAAGCTTTTGGAAAGGTTGGAAAAGGTATTTGAGAAAAAAAAAATACAGGTTTATTTCGTAAAAACCTGTAAAAAATATTAACTCGGAAATTTAAAATTGATTTCACGAAATCAAGCTACGCGGAGTGACGCGTCCATCTCCCGCTCCGTTCGGGGCGTGACTGAAACGAAGTAGGTTTGGCGACCGTGGCGTGGACAGTAGTTCTTCGGTGGACGCCATAGGGTTCACTTTGAAAACCGAATTCGTCGACTAGCGGCCGTATTGTAAAATAACAACGCGAAAATGCATATTTTATTTTGTTTTGGGAAGATCGGGAGTACCTAAATATCAACTTTTTTTGCGATTATTATAAAATAAACTGAATTTGCCACATTATACAATAAAACCATATCCGAAAAGGGGTTTATAAATAGGAGAGTTTGGACTTGACAGTGTGTTTTTTAGACCTTATACTTTATTTTTTTATAGGCTTATTAAAAGACTTATTAAAAAAGACCGATATTTTTAAGGGCCAAGGTATTTTCTACACGCAGTATTTAATTGAAGCATCTATAATACTTCTAAGCGATCAAATTTTCAAAACAAAAACATATGATTTTGCATTATTTACTATGGCTTCATCTTAAAGGACATACTTGTCTTACAGTGATGCTTGGCATTATTTGGATTAAAAAAAATGAAGAAAAAATTGAAAAAATAGTTGTCGGAGACCAAAATTTCATGTAGGTACATTTTTTACTCCAAATAATTTCAGGAATCACTGGTTAAAGTAAGAACGCCCGTGAACACCCTGTTTAGGTAATATCTATGTATGATGTATTGCACAAAAAAAAGCAAATAGGTATTCCAAATTTTACTTTATTTTTATGACTAATATTATGATAAATTTCTAATAGGAAATAATATTATCTTTATCTTAATTAGGCAGGTACACTCTTCCAATTAATCAAATTTCAGGAGCAGAGGTACCTAAATTATCATATATTTCAAAATATTATTTCTGTTTTCATTATTTAACACCCAGCTTAAAATATCGTAGATAGATAGATATTCCGAATTATTTTATCAAGGATTTATTATTTCCAACGAATCTTTCAGAGCAGCTTAGTTTTAAAAAATCACTTCGGTTGGCACCGAGTAGATTTTATTACACCGGTATGAAATAAAGCAGTTGTCCTTTTTAAACATCGGTCGTCGCTCTCACTCTTTAGCTAAATCTCTTTAAGCTCTATCTAAACTGAGATCCAGATAGATAAAAAATAAATTTTAAGGAATACCTATCTATGTTGTCGCAACTATGTCCAACTACCTTCCTCCATCCAACCTACTTTCCATACCTATCCTTCCCTACCCTATCTGACAATATGTGCTAATATTACCTACGTGTTGAACAATAAATTAATATTTTATTTTTAATTTTTAACTTTATGAGTAAAACCTCAAATGGTAATATTTAAATAAATTAATAATTTTTGTTATAACACTCAATTTCGAAGTTTCGAAAATTGTGTTTGTAGAACACCGGATGCTGTATGCTGCGTATCCATATCACGTCGACGACCTCCGTAGTCCAGTAGTTAAGACTCTTGACTCACAATCCGGAGGTCGCGGGTTCGAACTCGGCATGCGCAAATAAATTTTATTTGATTAATTTGTGTTATTTCACAATTAATTCATTTAAAATAATATATAGTATATTTTCGGCATGTTCCAGAGTGGAAGATACTATCAGTATCGCCGTGGTGTAAGACCACCATTCAGAATTGAAACGTTGCTTGAAAATGGCTTTAGCCATGTTTGGTGACCAGATCTGAATAGCCAGGTACTTCCCAACCTTCCTCTTCCCCACCTCCTTCCCCTCCCCACTACCTTCAGCCTCACAACATACCCCAATTGGGGATGCCATAGTCTCACTGGCTCCAGACGGGAGCAGTTGAGATTCTTGTGCGGCATTCACTGTAAAAAAAAAAAAAAAACGTCGGGGTCACCAATGTAGAACTATTAGGTTGGGTGTTAATGATCTTTATTGAGTTCTACTAAAATCAAATTTTGCAAATAAATTCCGGTATGGATAGCGAAAAAGATTTACACAACAACAAAAAAACCAAACGAACGTCGTTTAACTGTCAAGGTTAACTACTGCGGTTCAAATCGATGGTTCTACATTCAAACATTTTAATATGGTTAAGCATTTTAATCGTAGCAGAGGCTGGCTGCTACATGTTGATATTTAACTATTGGTATGTAATAAAAACATGTAAGTAAATTCAATCAAATTTTATTATAAAATATGAAAAAAATGGTAATTAATACTTAGTGGTACTTTTCAGCTTTAATTGACATGAGATCCTTATTTTAGTACTTAATTTTTTTTTTTTTACATTAGCTCCACACAGGAGGCCCAGAGGAAAATGATTTCTCTCAGGGCCTATGTCATCTTTGGAGATGCTGTGTGGAGGGTTTTTTTTAGGAGAGGAAGGAGAGGAGAGTTCTGGGAAGGAAAAGGGTTTAAGGGGTGGGTAGGAATTTGGGGTTCAATGTGTCCAGGTCATCCGCCTCCAAGACCTTGACAAACCTCACCCCATGGACCCGGGCACCCCTGCTAAATCACCAAACGTAGCGAACCACTTGGGGTGACCTATGGCAGAGGTGTTGGTTATCCAATAAAGGTTCTCGGGGCGGCGGTACCCATTCCCGCCTCCCAAATTTAATATAGCACTTTAATATAGAACTTACACAACTAATATGATAAATTTAACACTTTTTACTTAAAATAAAATCTAGAAAAAAACCTAATAATTACCAGATACGATTTTAGATTTTCACGGCCAAAAATTATTTTATTAATAGTTTTTGGGGTATTATGCCGTGTTGCGCTACCTCCTTCTTTAGCCAACGTTTCGGACAGCGTTCATCACACATCTGCCCTGATGATGGACACTGCAACGCTGTCCGAAACGTTGGCTAAAGAAGGAGGTAGCGCAACACGGCATAATACCCCAAAAACTAATAATATAATAATTACCAATTTAATTCTAAAAACAAAAAAATGAAAATTTGACAACTACTTAATTTGGCATATTATATTATCACTGGCAATTTTTGCACAGGGGGCGAGAACATTGCAAGCATATGGAATTCGGCATTCATAATTTAGGCGAACAAATACTGCTGCACGCCTTTTGTTTGCTCTAACTAGTTTCTAGAATTTGGAAAAATTCTTCGACCATAACGTCACCCAAAACTTGTAAATTGAAAAAAATATTTTTTATGACGACTAGGGACATGTAGCCTGACGGGCTTCGTTCGATTTGTTGATTAGTTTTACTTGTTACAGAACCGATGACACGTCTATCTCCTTCCGTGGTCGTTTTGGCACTAAAACAAAAGCTACTAAGACGCGGGGTCGTGGCAAGTGGGGGTAAGTGGCCAATTCATTGCAGAATTTGCAGAACGCGCGGCGCTTGTGAGACTCCACGTCACTAGTTAAAGGTTAAGGAACTGAGTCTATTCTTTGCAGAATTTGCAGAACGCGCAGCGCTTGTGAGACTTCACGTCACTAGTTAAAGGTTAAGGAACTGAGTATATTCTTTGCAGAATTCTTTGCAGAATTTGCAGAATGCGCGGCGCTTGTGAGACTCCACGTCACTAGTTAAAGTTTAAGCAACTGAGTCTATTCTTTGCAGAATTTGCAGAACGCGCGGCGCTTGTGAGACTGAACGTCACTAGTTAAAGGTCAAGGAACTGAGTCTATTGAAGTAACCAGTGCAGTGGTCAACTTGTATGTGCTCTCAGTGCTTTACCATACGAAAGAAGAAGTGATTTAATACCGACTATGATAAAAAGCTTCTATGCAATGATCGTCTCCACAATTGATCTCTAAGTGTGTTTAATTGTAGTCTATTGAAGTAACAATTGCAATGATCAACTCCTATATTCCTATATTGATCTCTCAGTTCTTTAATATCGACTATGTTAAAGAAGCCTATATGCAATGATCAACAATCTAGTGGTCTCTCAGTGAACTTATGTTCAATATTTTTATCGTGGTCGGAATGAATATTAAAAAAGGGAGAACATTGTGTTATATTCTAGTTGGAATATAACGTAGAGTTATACGCTAGTTGGCATCTGACAAGGGTTTCATATAACAAGATAAATGTGCCTAAATTATTGAATCAAATCCTGAAGAGCCTTAAGCCCAAGGGGCCTTGTTGAAAAGATTATTAATATCACATACAAAAGGTTAGTTTGCTATCGAATATAATACCTAAATCAGTAATTTCATTAATGCAATTTAAATTTATATCATTTAATGACTAAGAATCAAAAAAATATTACTTATTCTGTTAAAATGAATGAACTGACAATTCCTTATGTCCAGTGCTAATTTGTTGATAGGGCACCATTCAACAACATATCTCAAGTTGGTTTGTAATGTATCTAATGCAATCATTAATGTTATTAATATCTTTATGAAGTTTCATATCATCAGCAAAAAGTAACAACAATATCATTTATAAAGATGATAAACAAAATGGGCCCTAGATGGGAGCCTTGCGGCACGCTATTTATTTAGGGGGTTCACCTGCGTATTGCGTAGGTAAAAAGAGAATAATACTCATAGATTACATTGCTGAAAAATACAACGATATTATTTATACCATCACTTTTGTCAATGTGATGTAGATAATAAGTTGTGGTTAGTAAAGATCCAAAAACTTATTAATTATGTAATTTATACATAGAAAGTAGGTAAATAGATTTTAAAAATTGTTAATTCTCTCGATGCCGTCATGTAGGTAAGTATGGTTGAAACCATTTTAGTAAAAGAATCGCATGAAACTAAACTCGTTTGTCCTGCGGTGCGTCGCAGCCTTAACAGCCCCAGGGGGTGGCCTCTCCCGGCCCCTCCCAGGGGCGTGTCCTCCGAATGGGGTGGCAGCCCCTTTCGATTGGCAACACAAATTCAATAGAACGGAGGGTGCGCGCTACAACACGGAGAAGGTGAACTTTCACTAGGCTTTGGTCGATGCCATAATTTGTATTGTACGGTCGCGACCGTGGAATAAAGAACACCAGAAAAAATGCCTTTTGGAAATGTTTCGTGATACAAATATTTATATATTCGTGAAAATATTACTAACCAAGATACCTAATATGTTACATTATCTTTGTTAGTAAATATTACATTTGCGAATCGGCCCTTATGTTTAAAATACAAAACCTTGTTTCATCGTGATTACGAAATTCAATTGAGATTTTAAGTGACTCAGAGCGCCTGCAAAGGAACATTTGTTTTCATGCAAGTTTGTATAGAAGGCACTTCTATAAGTTTTCTTTTGAAATAAAACTTCTTTACGCACGCTTGCCTTGGGGAATAAGCTGGCGAATGCGTGACGAGAGCGTTACGAAAAGCGAGGCGAACGGTAGTTGAGAGGGAGATATAAGTTAGTGAAGATAGAAAGAGAGAGAGTTACGTTTCGTATATTACTGTAGGTGCAAGAGAGAGAGGTGCGAGCACACATTTTCTTTCTCTCATAACCAGTTACGTTTCGTAGGTTACCTATATCTAAGACACAGTGCAGGCCTATTGTCTGTATCAGACTGTGAGAGAGCAGTGCGCGCGCACATTTTCTTTCTCTCTTTTTGTCGTATAGATGTAGCACTAACGCTTTGAATGCTACATGAAAATGACAATTTTTCAGCATTTTGAGATTTTTTGATGAGTTTAGCGCTAGATGGCAGTTTATAACTATTTTGGAGGTTTTTAGGGCAAAGTGACAATTTTTCAGTAGTGTGGTCAAGCGCACTCGTTTTTTTATTCTATGGTGGCAAACCGTTTACCTCAAAATACAAGGGTAAAATTTTTAAAATTTGTGTTATTCACATGAAAAATGGGTAGGTTTACCTAGCTACCTACTTATTTATACCTGTAAAATGATAGTATTATGATCAAACATAATTATTAGATACATCTAGATACCTACACCCTCTGAGATTTTATTGTTATTTATTTAGCAGTGTTGAAGACTTCTTTAGCAGTGTTGTGATTTGAAACTCGATGAAACGAATTTCTGAAGGAATTTCTTTCTGAAACGATCGACACTAAAAAGAGACAATTACATACACTACATCTGTATGATTTAGCCTACGAGAGAATTTGATAGAATGAAACCTTATTACCGACTTTCAATTTTTGCATTTCAATATCTTTGGTACAGTAGGTACCTATCTACGAAGCGTCGCGCTCTGTCAAGTGTGCGCATTGGCCGCTTTGATTATGAGCTCACTTTCCAAGGCTCTTATTGGTTGAGATTGTGTGGGTGAAGGTTTCACTTCTACCGCGTGTGAACTGCACTCGATTTTTTAAAATGTTATGTACCTTCCGCACAAGAGTCCCAACTGCTCCCAGCCGTCTGGAACCAGTGAGACTATGGAATCCCCACCTTAGGGTATGTTGTGATGCTGAATGTAGTTGGGAAGGTGAAAGACATTGGAGAGAGGAAGGTGGGAAAGTACGTAGGTATCGGGCACTTCAGATTTGGTCACCAAACACGGCAAAAGCCATTTAAAGCAGTAATTCTATTCTGAATGGTGGTCTTTCACAGGATACCATCGGATTCGCAGCCGAGGGTCGTAACTACTCCGCCACGGAGGACGTCAAATGATATGTCCTAGGAGGGGAGATGTCAGCTCTGGGGATTCTGTGTGGAGGGTCTTTAAGAGGAAAGGAAGGAGTGAAGCTGGATCTTAAAGAGGGAAAAAAACACAGAGACGTCGATGCGACCCGTTCTCATATTATTTCAAATGCCAAAAATGCACAAGTGTTGGACGTTGGTACGTTTGGCGTAGGTATTCCCCGTCAGTGAACCGGAGGGCAGACAAGCTATTAATAATTGACCCACATGAATTCAATAAAATTGTGCTTGCTATATTTAATTATTATCTTTTATTCCGAATATCCGACAAAGAGAATAATAATTATTCGAAAAGCTGTTTTGCCTACAAACAATCCGATTTTTTTTTAAAGTGAAAACTTCTTCAGCACCGTTGTGATTTGAAACTCGATGAAACGAAAAATAGCGACACTAAAAAGAGACGAACAAATACATCTATAAGATTTAGCTGGCGAGAGAATGAGATAGAATAATCGGTTTCCTCTTTGTGCGGTGCTTCGTAACCTCCCCACTCTTGTCTACTTTAGTTTTCTCACGGTTTCACTTCTAACTCGTGTGAATTGCACACTCTGATTTTTTTTACATTAACTCCACTGAGCAAAATAATTTTCTATGTCACGCTTAAAGATGTGTGAAGTGTTGTTTTTGAGGACTAGAAGGAGAGATCATGGGTCTTGAAGAGACGCATGCTGTAGGAGAGAGGAAACACAGAGGCCGGCAAATCATTCCACAGCCAAGCTGTTGAACTCAAGATCGAGTTGTAGAAGCGACCCGTTATCACATGTGACAAATGTCAACCGTGCACATGTGTTGGGCTCGCGCTTCCCGATTACGCACGGGTGCCGAGGAGATCAATTCCTCGGAACATGTTCCATTGAAATACCGGCAGAACAAGGACAGCGTTCCCACCCGACGCCTGAGATTAGAGTTTTTTTTTCAGGTATTTTGGGGTTACAGACCAGAGATGACTGCCAAATTCAACCGTGATTTGCATACAACCTATTACGCGCCATCCTGCAAGCTTTATTATTATATTTCCTTCTGAATTATCAGAGCATGTTTTCATATCAATTGGTCTACCTAACAGGGTTGTATCATGATATCTAAATTATTTTGTTGTAGAACAAATTCGTTGGCTGACTTACTCCGGAAAAACATTCTGAACCGATCCAACAACAACAAAAATAAAATAAAACAGTTGTTTTTTGTGTAAAACCATGAGTTTTAATTTTATTTATTTATTTATTTATAATTTCTCATCGTACATTTGTTGTTGTTTTTTTACAAATAAAATTAACCTCACTAGGACTAATATAGTTGTATTGAGGTTAACATTTGTAAAGGCTCTGCAACCGGGCCCGAAAAGAAGAAGATGGAGAGATACGAAATTACGAATGTTAGAGGAGAGCGCTAACATTTACAGCGACAAATTCGATGCGAAAATTGCGAAAATGTTTAATAAAACACGATTCATTTAAAATAGAGCAAAAATCTCGAGGGCATTATCTTAAACAGCATTTAAAGAAACACTGTGAATTTATTCATACATATAACTTGTAAAATAACTGAAACAAACGTGTTAATAATAATTTTTCGAGCATACTTTGCGATTTTTTTCTATCGAGGGAATTTTATATAATTTGCGTTTCGGCGCGGGCAATGTCTAGATATTATATTCAGGAATAGCATATATTTTTTTAAGAGCTTTAAAACTTACCGTGTTTAAGGGAAATATGTAATAAATCGGTACAAATCCGGGTTGCGGGCCCTTTACATACAAATACAAAACACTAAAATATAAAACACTACTTTCAAAACACTAAATGGAGAAAGAAAGAAATAAAAATATTACATTGGTGACGAGATGTGTAATTTGAGTATGATTTCATGATTTGTAACAATATTTAGACCATAAATAAATCCTTTATTGCTATACCCACCAAAAGCAAAGTAAGTTCTAAACAACTAAGGTGACACTTCGCTTTATACAAATGGAACTGATTAAAAAAAATCTTATGATTTAAAAAAAGGACAGGGATGAAAAAATAGTATGCCAATCCGCTGTTAACACAAATCTCAACATTATTTTTAAATTTAGCTAATGAATTGGAAGAATTTAATGTATTCTGGAAGAATATTAAACATAAGTGGAACCTGATATAAATAGTTTCTTTGACCAAAAGTTGTTTTAGCATGTATTGCCACAAAGTTCATTGTTGAGCCAATTATAGGTAAAACACTGTAAGTTGGAAGCAATAAAAATGCTTAGTATTGATGTATTGGTCTATCTGTGTGAATGTCTAGCGACGCCCACAAATCCGATAAGGCTCTCTGTCTTGCTTACGCCCACTTATTGTAACTAGTTAGAAGAGAGGCAAGTTTAACGACACCCTTTTGAGGCTGTACTTACAGGATGTCCTATTCATTCGGTTCGTAATTTGATTTAAACATACGTGCACCTACATTTCGCAAGTGACAAATAATGACAAATTTATAAATTTGATATAATAAATAGTGTTTGTAAAGTGTGCAAGTTTAATTTTTATTACGATATCATGGAGTCCTGTTACGAAACGGAACGTGGCTAATCACTGAATGGACCAAATCGTGAAATTTTATTCCGTATGTTTAATTATTTTACTTATTCATAATTTAAAAAAACGGTAGTCAACTTTTAATCATAAATGACTTGTATGATTTGACGTCTAAGGCAGCTGGAGTATCACAGACTAGTAACTATTCAACAGTTAATCTTTTGTACCTTTGTGTTAGTAATCTGTTATATTTTAGATAATATACGTATAGATAGTTGCTGATGATGACTGGTACATAATTAAATAATTAGTGTTGCTGATGATTGCTAACACGTAATTATAAAAAATAAATAACCCATAAGCAACCAAATTTGTAAGCCCAGGTTTTGGAAATCACACTTCATTTCAACATTCGGTTCTTAGTTTAGGTAAACCAAGTAATTCATGCGTATTGAGTTTTAAACGAAACTTTACAAATGTCAAATCCGTAAAAAAAAAATGGCGGCAATGGAGATGTTTTAAATGGGAAATTTTTAACTTTGAATGAAAACCGAATTTAAATGCATGTTTTTCCATCTATCCCGACCGAAACCGATGTTTCTTTTGATAATTAAGTTTAACAGTCGTTTACTTTTCAAAATCTATGCCTATTAAACGTGTCAGCGGCATGTGGCGGCTTGTCGATTATTTACTTTATAAAATATTATGTAAGTATGAATATAATAATAAATTAATCTATTTAAATAACATAATATTTTTTTAACCTCGTTGTTATTTATGAATACCCATTTGAATTCAATCCTGAAGATTATCGCATTTAGTTAATAAACTTATTTTTCTTCCTAAACCTTCAGTATTTCTATAAAAATGTTGTAAAACAACATTAGTTTTATGTTACCGATTTAAACACGCTTTGGATTCGAATTCTCAATTGTGAAATAATTATTAATTGCTTTTTTGTTAAAAGCCCAAAACGAAACACGCTGTATGAAAGTTTTGCATCTGTGTGAGTAGGTACTGTGATGAAGTCAACTTAACTTGCGAGACCTATACAGTGTTATGGATTTGTTGGGTTCTTTTTGCAGATTTAGTACCTATTGATAAAAAATCTACAAATTATTTTAGTGATGTACAGTTTTTTTATACACATAACATTAGATTCCTTGTAAAGTAGTTTCGATGGATAACGATTTTTTTTTGTACATGGCTTTAGGAGCAATATTTAGTGGTTCTAGTTGGACTTTAGACAGAATCCCCAGCATACTATGTTGTAAGAAAGTCAAGATTAGATTAAGGCTTATTAGACAGATTTTCATTTCTCTTTATCCAATATATGGCGATGTTCTTTAAAAATATAGGTAAGTCTCCTGATATTTTTTGTTAACATATCAATATGGTCGTTCCATCTCAAATATTTATCAATATTTATATCTAGGTACCTAATGCGGTCTACTCTTTCTAATTAATTTATTTACCGACCGATTTCGCTTTGCTCAAGCATCATCAGGGTGCAAATTAATACTAAACAAGTAAAACATATCGTGTGCTTATATATAAACACAGGAAGAGGGAGACAACAATAAATTATTACTAATTTTAAGCCACAATACAACACGAACAGATAATAAATTTACATAGTTTTATAGTAATGATTACGGTACAACATGTCTTTGTGCGTATTCTTTTATTTCTTTTATTTTGCCTGTTTATTTTAAAGTGGTTTGAAGATTGGATATTGATTTCACAAAAAAAAAAAAAAATTGGATTTGGTACGTTTCGAACCTCCGTTTGGTATCGGTAGATGTTATAATTTTTGCAAATGGCGTCGTACGTCAATCATATTTAACATTTGTGAACTAGACAGCTGTAGAATACAAACAGACAAGCAATGGAGCGCTATACTCCGCAAGAGCGTGGAATAATTGTGTCGATTTAAGCTTTAACGCTTTTAGCGATTTTGTGTCGAAAGCATAATATTCGTTTCTGGGACACTGAAAATCCGTGTGTGATACACGAAAAGCCATTACATCCACTCAAAGCCACTGTGTGGTGTTGACGCGGGAGGAGTGATCGGGCCGTATTTTTTGAGGACGCCATTGGCATTACGGTCACTGTTACTGGTGAACGCTACAGGGCCATGATAAACGACTTCTTACTTCCGGAATTGGATGAGCGGGGCTTGGTGAACATGTGGTTTCAACAATACGGTGCAACCGCATACATAGCACGAGCCACAATGGATATTGTGAAGAAAAAGTTTCCTTGTCGCGTAATCTCTCGTTTTGGCGATTTGGTATGGCCAGCAAGATCGCCCGATTTAACCATTCCAGACTTCTTTCTTTGGGGCTATTTGCAGTCGCGGGTTTATGCCAACAAGCCTCAGACAATCGCAGCCCTTAAGGAGAATATTCGACAGGAATGCGAACAGTTATCACCGGAAATCTTGCGGAAAGTCATGGAAAATGCGATAAAACGGGCACAAATGTGTATCAACACTGGCCGCAGCCACTTGACGGATATCATCTTTTCCATTTAACAGAAAAAATTGTAAAAGTCCAAATAAAGATTTTTATTAATTAGGTACTCAAAATATTTTTTTTTATTTAGTAAAAAAGTTATTCAAAAACAAAATTGGATGATTAATTTTGCGCCACCCTGTACCTATCTCTGGCCTCTGAGAGTAAGACGCTTTATACCGCGGCGCTATCCAAGGTTCGGGCGCAGTTGTGAATTTACCGAATTAGAACCGAGGACCGTCAAATAATAAATTTTAGGACCGAGGGCCGTCAAATAATAAATTTTAGAACCGAGGACCGTCAAAAAATAAATTTTAGTGACGCACTTTTTGATCTGAATTTCGTATCACTAACGGGGTTAAAGAAGTTTCCCTTCAAAAATTAAAAAATCCTCGCTTTACTTAATTATTAATAAACTAGGTATTAATAAATCCTTCCATCTTAAATATAAAAAAGAATACACACGCTTAGTGCGAATTATAAAAATCGTTTATAAAAATATTTTTAGTTACCTGCAAACATTATGTTATTTACGCACAGATGTTATAATGAATCGCCGAAATGCACCTATTTTGTTAGATACCTAGGTCGCTAATCTCTGGTGCATTGATGTGACAAGATTCCTTTTGACTTTAGATCTCGGGAAAAAAGGATATAGGTATACATTTCTATATAATAAAATAATATATATAATAAAATATTCAAAAGACATCGAAGAGATTTCCTTGTGTGTATGTTTCTATGGGATTTTTTCTCCCTCATTAATTAGCCGATTGGACATCCAATGAGCCAGGCCACGAACCGCCACTGATCAGGAGTTCTACTTCTGAAAACGTGAATAAGTAGGTACCTACCCTACCACACAAGAGTTTTCTTTAAGGATCCAGCAGTTTTGCAAATTTACGGCATGCGTTGCAATGCCACGTAAAGAATGAAATTATGCGTTGCTTTCCCGTGCGTCCCCGTTCCTGGACCCGTTCCTCTCCCGCATCTCTTTTTATCCCGCCTTCCCTTTCTACCTTTCACGTCTTCCACCCTCCCGCGTCTCACCATCCCGCGGACCCTCCCTCCTTCGCGCGTTTCTCTCCCTCGTTCCCCTCCCCCCACCTGGAGTCCTCCCCCTCTTCTTTCCTCCCTACCGCTAAACTATAAGAAGTACACGCATTTTTCAAACAACTCGCGCGCCACCTTTTTATGCAAATTTCATAATGGCAGAGCTCACCAGTTTGTACAGAAACTTTCGCGGGTGTGCGCATAACAACTCGTCAAAGTTTCAAGACGATTGATATAGGAAATAATTTTGTAACCCAGGTGCTCACTATTATATTAGATACCTATATACCTTCGTGGGCATGCGTGCAACAAATCACCAAAGTTTCATCGCAATCGGTTGATAGGTTTGGGAACGCATAAGGGACAAACAAAGAATCATTATTGGTTCCATGCCAATTCAGAATCAAGTCAACTCAACACCTCTTTGAAAAATCATTAAAAGCTATGAAAAAAATAATTTTAAAATAGTTAACCCTAACCTAACGTAACCAATTTAACGATTTTTTATATATTTTTTATCATCACTTTTTGTCCTTTCTGAGGTGGTTCTGAGTTAATTTCATTCTGAGTTGGCCGGTAACCTAATTTTTATGTATTAGGTACCTAAGATAACCCCAACTGAATATTGTGAGATAGGTACCTAAGTACCTACGATTAGTAGGGAATGGAAACCTCCCTATAGGGTCAAACCACTCTATGTGAATGCTATAGCTACACCCTTAATCTACAGGAAAGTATTTAGGTGCATTTCTTTACAAACCGTTCATAACGCCTCAGGCCAATTTTTTCGTTCATCGGATCAAATCATAGATATAGGTCTCTTAGAAATCGTTATGTCTCCCTTACTATCACGGTTAGATTGATTTAAACAGTATTAAAAAAAAAACACATGCTTTATATTCAAATCTAAAAGTTAACCACTTAATAATTCAAATGCACACCTCTATGAAACCAAAGTTTCCAACTGCGATTTGAAAAAATATTACGAAACTTTGTGAATAACGTGTAAAATGTATAACGTTTTTAATGCATAATGCAATAAATTTGTAAGGGTTTTTATTGGTTTTCTTTTTCAGTTAGAAAAAGCATAAGGTGAGTCGTTTTAAATTATGTTTGCCTTCAAAATTTTTATTTTAAAAAAAATATGTTTATTTCGAATTCATATCACCTTTCAAAAACAGTTTTTAATTTTCGGATGCGTTCAGAAATATTCCATTTAATTGGATTTTATTTCAAAGCGGAAATATTTTGACCGACCGATAAAATATCCGAGGTCTGAGGGGTTAAAATAAGTAAAGCTATTTTAGTTCTCTCGCCAGCAGTTGCATCACGATAATTTTGAACAGCGATATTTCATTGGCCATGAGCGAATGACCCAACTAGGTAACCCGTGCGTTAATAGAGGAAGAAATAATATTATGATACCTACCTGCATGTAGTAAGTAGGGTGTGGTTGATACGCATAATGGTGTGTATCTGAACCCTGTTGGGGGCTTGCCCGGGGGTCTGAAAAATTCTCACAACGCCACTGATCTACATCAGTATAGTATTAAATGCCAGCAGTCTTTGCCCACATGACGACATGGAGTAAAGCAAGTAGGTATGTGGGCCAAAAGTTTGCAAATATTCAGCAGACTTCCGTATGAAAAACTCCTTTGTTTTATAACTAGATTTATAATGCATGTGGGAGGTGGAAGGTGGTGATGGGTAGTTATTGTGGAAACCTACCTACCCCACATGAAATTGTTACATATTTGATTATTTAATCGTTTTAAAAGATTATGTGTTTCAGGCGAGTATTATCAATGAAAATATTGACTCAATAGCAAATGAGTGAAAATGGAATAAGTGTGTCTGTCTGTCGCAGTCTGGCGGCGGTGGGAGGCCCTGTGGGCGGGGCCGGCGCTCATTGGCTACGCGCGCGCCTGCGCAGATCCCCGCTGCCTGCGCTGCCCGCGCGCTATGTAAACCAGCCTTGTTGTGTATCAAAATACAGCCTGGCGGCCGCTTGTTTTCCGACGCTGATTAGATTCAAAACAAAATACGCGGCGCGGCGCCTAAAGAAACATTTACTTTGGAAAATCGTTTTGTTTTCCTTTTTTCACGCTGCCTGATCCGACCGTTTGTTTTTACCGCCAAATTGTTTTTGTTTGCGCGCGGCCACCTGCGCCAAGCACTTTGTGTTCTTTGGAAGTGTCCGTGTTTTCCTTGTAAACGTGATAGTCCTCGGGTGGCCTAGGTCGCCGCCAAGGCCGGCCTGTGTTGTTCTACCAAACTCTGGGTTCAGTGACCTGCTTTGGGACCAGTGCCCAGTTCAGTGACTCAATTCGACGGCCGAATTATTAAATAAGTGTGAAAACCAATCGTGACATCACCACCCGTTACTGATTCTGCGGGCACGATGGAAACATTCGCCCCGTCCTCGTGATGCCCAAATAGAGTTGTAGACGGATTCAACCAATACTGAGTCGTCCCATTACGTAATTGTCATCACCGTCCTTCGCAATGTTCGAGATGCATACTCTGTTCGGAGAGCAAAACGCCTATTATCGGGCGGCCGGAGCTGTGGGCGGCGTGAGCGCGGCGGCCGCCTACCCCGGCGGGTCCGGCGGCTACGGGTATGAGCAATACCGCTACGGATATGCGGCCTCACCCTACCTGCATCCCCACCAGCAGCTCAACCCCGCCAAGGACATGGTCAAGCCGCCCTACTCCTACATCGCGCTCATCGCCATGGCCATCCAAAACGCACCCGACAAGAAGATCACCCTCAACGGCATCTACCAGTTCATAATGGAGAGGTTCCCCTACTATAGGGAGAACAAGCAAGGCTGGCAGAACTCAATCCGACACAATCTCAGTCTGAACGAGTGTTTTGTGAAAGTGGCTCGGGACGACAAGAAACCCGGCAAGGGCAGCTACTGGACGCTGGACCCGGACTCGTACAACATGTTCGACAACGGGTCTTATCTGCGGCGGCGACGGCGGTTCAAGAAGAAGGACGCGCTGAAGGAAAAGGAGGAAGCCCTTCGCCGCCAGCAGCTGGTGGAGCCGCGCGGGCGCGAGGAGAAGCCGGACGTGAAGCCTCGCCTGGTGGAGTGCCGGCCGAAGCGCGAGCCCGGCGAGCAGGCGGCCTGCATGAGCAAGGGGCTGGAGGAGCCAATGGCCGAGCCCCTGCTCTACCCGTACCAGCAGCCCTACCAGCCGCAGGACTGGGAGCTGTGGGAGCCGCCCTCGTGCCAGCTGGCCCCGCCACCCCCGCCTCATCACTACCGCCCTGCCTACTACCACCAACCCTGCGCCAAGTACTGAGCGCTCTAACATAAGGTACCTACTTATCTATTTACCCACTGATATTAATTAGCATTGTGTTTTGCTTGCGATGTGTCTATCAAAGCGCCAATAATCTACCACCATTTTTCATCCCAGAGCCTGACAATCAAATATAATTAAAAATATATATATACCTAATAGATATTTGCAAGGATGTAGTTAATTTTTATAAAAAAAAAATTAATCTCCTGAAACCTGAAGGATAGTTAATTTTCAAATTCTGTGAAAGTCCTAATCCAGTTCTGTTATTATATCATTATAATCCAGTTGCTTTACAAAATTAAAAATAACACAACTTGAAAAACTTGAAAATTAACTTTGAAATTTAATGAATTGTAAAACAGTTTCATAGTTACGCAGTGTTGTCGTCAACAAGTTCCTAAAACTAATTTTGTAATATAATTATTATAAAATAATGTTTTGATTTTGCCATGAATTTGAAATAGAAGTGATTTTTAATTGGCAAAAAATATTATACAGTAGATACTTGTCTACATTACCTCCCACATGAATAACCAATTTTTTATAAAATATAAACAAACTAGGTTCGTTGTTTTGTTTAGAAATCGATTCAAAGTGAAAAATATGAAAGAGAGGTGAATTATTATCTTTTTACGATGTTTTGAAACTAATTTTATTAGAGATTCAATGTTAAATGGGGTGGGCAATTTTATGAAGAGCTTGACCAAAAATTGTAACCAAAAACTATAACATGATAGGTATCTCTAATACGCCATCATCTTCTAGATTCTAGACTACAGTAACAATCCAAATAATTATTAAACACTGAAAGAACATTGTCTGAAATTTATTTTATTTTATTAGATAGGTGGGTAATTGAAACGCTTTGAGAATTATTTATGGAACTCTATAAAAGTGACCTGGAAGAATAGATTCTTACCTGCGTTTTATTATGATTGTTGGATTAGGTTAGGTTAGGTTAGAGTATTTAAGTAGTCTATGCTATACCTACATCTGTCATTAATTTGAGTAGATATTTATTAATTGAGGTACTCAGTGAATCAATCACGATAAATCAATCCGATCATTATTTTTATTTTTATGAAAATGTGTGTGATCAGCTTGGAATACTCTATCCCTTCCCAGGAAGACATCCTTTTTTGGAAGTAGAACCCACACTTAAATAAATGATTTCAAAAGACTAAAATTTTTAACATTAAATGAAAAAATTGTAACTAACCAATCACTTCCACAAAGAGATCAGAAAGAGTAAAAAAAATTGCATACAAAAATATTTTAAACAGGATTAGTTTTAAAAAAAAGTTACAGTGAAAATGCAGAATATAATAACAATCACTTGCAAAAGATTCTTAGGTAAATACATTTTTAATTATTTGGTATTATTCCCGCGTCAATTAGTTGAATATAAGACAGTCCAGTCCAGTTCATTGCAATCAGTTACCTACTGTAAAATAAATAAAGTTTTCTAATCACATTGCAGAATCTCACTATGTTTAAAATAGT
Source organism: Limnephilus rhombicus (assembly GCA_929108145.2). NCBI lineage: Eukaryota > Metazoa > Arthropoda > Insecta > Trichoptera > Limnephilidae > Limnephilus > Limnephilus rhombicus. The sequence continues at coordinate 12,206,311 of OV815275.1, forward strand.
GAACGAAAGAGTTTCCGATTAATTATAAATATTTTGCTTGTGTTGTTTAAGTTATGACCATTACTCAGATTCTGGTAAAGTTCAATGGAATATTTTGTAATTTTAAGGCATTTATTTTTACTATTCACTTAAAAGAGCAGCTACAAATTACGATAGTAACATTTGTGACACGAATTTTCGAAGTCAGGTACGCCCCATACTTCATCCGTCTGGTAATGTTATATTATCGTGAAAATAAGCTTACGGGTCCGAGTGGTTAACATAAAGTTCCTACCCGTCAGGTGACACAATTTCTAGACCACGACCTTTTCCAGAATTGTGAATATGACTTATAACGTACTTACGTACTTAAACGAAACTAAAGAAACTGATAATAACATTCATATATCCAATGCATATTCAAAATAGATATATAAATAATATTCTTCCTGAAACACCCCGTTTCTTCATTAATTTACCGAAATTGTAAGAAATCTCAAAAAGCCAGTGAATTTCGGCGTAAACCGCCAAGAAGGAATAATTGTGGAGTTTATTGGAGTGTTTACAATAGTATTTGTTCCCACGGTCGATTAAATAAACAACCTAATGCCCGAGCACATAGATACACACACAATGTTCAGACATACACAGATTCAGTCTCGGCGGCTCTTTACCAACCGCTCAGTGATCTGGTGCCGGGTATACCTAACCAACTCTACCTAGTCACTATACAAATAGATTTTTCAATAGCAGACATCTCTAGGAATTCTTATTCACAAAACAAACTCTTGAGATAAATTTATTTATCCACATACTGATTATGTAAATCTGACAATTTCTTTCTCATTCTATGGGCGCTTTGAAATTTACCAGGGAAAATTTATTGTTTTCCAAAGTAAACACAACGTAGTAACATTCATCATTTTTATTAGAAACAGTGGAATTTATGGATTATTTCGGAAGCACATTAAATCCTTAACACTAACAAAACATCTCGTTTTTGTTTTATTCAAATTATCTTTTTGGATCTAAAACAGATTTAAAACATTATTTTACTTCATCTGATAAACAACAAATCGTCAATGCAACTAGCAATTACAAAATAGTAATCCAAATATCTTGATTGACGACCTATGTAGCAAATTGCAAGCTATTTGCACCTCTAAATGACTCGAATGCGAATCGCTACGGGTTCGATTCCTGAACTACCGTGTAAGTTTTTTTAAATATTTTATAAAATAATGAAGGAGGTCTTATTGCTTTGAAGGACACATATATCTTCTCCTTATTATTTCCAAGTTTTACGAAGCGCTTTTAAAAACATATAATTATAATTATTCACGCCCCGTGAGTTGCATTTTGATATAAAATTACCTACTAACATAATATTTTAATTTATTTCTGTTAGACACGTCATTTTTATAATTAAATCTACCTAATACAACAATTATGGTAACTAGTAATTTTCATGTCTTTTGATGTCTCAAATGGAGTGAAGTGACTTTGTTCAATTTAGTCAATTTTTCAGGGTTGATATTTTTTATACTTATGGGTCGGACTTGGGTCGTGGCTTCGTACTTCGTTTGAGAATCATGCCGACGTCATTAACCGTCCTTCCTAGGTGTAGACAAAAGACAGCACATCGATTTCGTAGTGTATAACTGATTTAAATGATCTAAATTTGACGAGTTTGGCTCACGTTGAAATTCCAATAATTTAGTCCAAATACCTTCCATTTATCACATCATCAGCAGTCTTGAGAAATTCCTTGATTTGATCATTTGGCACAGTCTTGATTAATTCCTTAGTTTGATCACTTGATCGGCAGTCTTGAGAAATTCATTAGTGTGATCACTTCATCGGCAGTCTTGAGAAATTCCTTAGTGTGATCACAGTTTGATCACTTCATCATCATCAGTCTTAAGATATTCTTTCGTTCGATCACTTCATCGGGAAGTCTTGAGAAATTCCTTAGTTTGATAACTTCATCAGCAGTCTTGAAAAATTCCTTGATCCAAGTGATAGGCAGCCGTCTTTCTTCACCAAGTGAATTTGGTAAATCGGTGTATTTGGTGAAATTGGTTTTTTTGAGTTCTCTAAGCACCTCTGTAAAGAACGCTTGCACTGATGCTGTTTTATTGACCTCCTCGTATCAAAACTACCTACACACCTTTCACCACCAAGTTAGGTTATTGGTTATTTTATTATTCAAATACCCTTTTTTCATCAAAACAGTCATAACAATATTTTTCTCTTGAAATACTCGTACGTATAAATCGGAAAAGTTTGTCCACCGCTATTATTTCTAAAGGTAGACATGTTGGCACGTATATCGTTGTGTATTTTAGCTTCTTTTTTCATAAAATTATGTAGGTTAATGGTTAGGTAACAATATGTGACATCATTTTCTGGTTTTTCCTGGTTTTCTGCGATGCTTCCGTTGCGACAACGCTGCTTCATTGTTCTTCCTAAAAAATATAATTATTTTTATTATCATGCAAATATAAATTTTATGACAAGGTTCAACTTTGCAGGTTATGTAACTGATATGTTTTACTTCGACTCCATAACATTGTCGAGTATACTGATTTGGATTAAAATAAAAAAAAATTCTGAAATTTTGTCGTTTCAAATTTTCATTTTCAAGTCGCTAATATTGTCTTCAATGATTAAATATTACAATTAAGTTTTGTGTGGGAATAGAAAGAGTCCAACAAAACAGGCTGAACCATGAGAGAAGATTTAATTAAATTTATTTGCAAAATTTACTTCATGTTGAGCAATGCACTGGGGGTGTCATTTCTGGGAAGTGTCACGATCTCGAACACACAATTTGTAGGTATTAGAAGGAGTTTATTGTTTTAATCCATTATTTAACTCTTCGGGAGTTGCTATTAGTCAAGACCTTACTCCCCTATGTGTTCAGTGTTGAAGCGTTTTCGGTAAAGGCTGGTTAATTGTTACAGAAATCTTCCAATCATTTCTACGGTGAACAACATTGTTGGTGGAATATTTAATTGATTTCACATTCACTCAAATTGGTTTTAAGTGAATGTGTAAAATGAATGCATTTTGCACCCTTACCATGACTTCGATAGTGAATGAACATCTTTAAAATTAATTAAATGGTTTTAGTATTTGACAACGGAGATTGAGTACAGCCGACAGATCCGCTATTACAATGATAACAGCTTACAGCGGAGCCCAAGGTATAAGGTTTGCCCTCATGGAGAATTGGCGTGATCTTGTCGGTTGAATTCTTTACATTGGTGTCGGAATTCAGTCGTATCTAGCGGTGTAGCTACCTGTATCAGGTATCTATGGGCGGTAATATCCGCTGTGATAACGATTCCAAATAACAACCAATAGCGTAGAACTCTCTACCTCTGTTTCATAGACACCATTGATTTTGATTAGAACTCACCACTACTCATGGCCTGCATTTTCCCCAATTTCATGTAGAATCGGCGTGGTGTTGTCGGTTGAATACTTTACATTGTAACCGAAAGTAAAAGTCAGTGTACTATTCACAGCGGATAATACTGCCAATAGATCCGCTGTTATTCACCTCCGTCCCGCAGACACTCGTTGATTTTGGGACGCACACTTGTCATGGCCTGCATTCTCCCCAACCTCACGGAGAATCGGCGTGATGTTGTCGGTTTTACATTGTAACGACAAGTGTCAGAGTTCTGTCATATCTAACGGTGTATCCATATTCGCAGCTGATAATATCGCCGATAGATCTATGACAACGATTACAAATTACAACGATTAGCATAAAACTCTTGACACTCACACATATTGATTAGGTCACACCACTTGTCAAGGCCTGCTATCTCCCCAACCTCACGGAGACTCGGCGTGATGTTGTCGGTTGAATACTTTACATTGTAACGACTAGTGTCGGAGTTCAGTCATATCTAGCGATGTATATTGACAGCGGTGTTTACTGCGGGATAAATAAACCCGCGGCGGCTGTGTGGTCCGACGGCGGGCGGCCGCTCGTTAACTTTACTGCGCACTTTTATGTGTTATATACAAATTATAACGGAATGTTTTTTTGATACGGAATTATCAAAGGTTTCCGCAAGCGCCGCTGGCTAATCGGCATTTTTATACGTTCCGCGGAAATGTATTCTCGCGGGTTGTTTTATGAGCGGCTCCTCGTCGATTCGGGCATGCGCGGCGATTCCAAACGGAACGTATTAGTATTACTGATGTTCGGTACAAGATCTGAGAGGTCTTTCTTTCTAAACAAAAATGGCTTTGATAAGTATTGATACGAGCATGAAGAGTGACCCAAAACCCCGTCACTAAAAAATAAACGCAAAAGGGAATCAGTCACGGCTCGAATCGAGCTACCCAGTGTAGTCTAGGTACTTTCGTACGGTGGTTACACAAATCCATTTTTTTTTAAACGAACCAGAATTCGAATTGAATTGTTTTGTTTCATTTTTCTTTTTTTGACAGATAGGAGTTTTTTTTTTAAGAAGCGTCATGTGAGACTATAAAAAAAACATTAACTTATATTCTGTGAACTTGTAAAATAAACTATCGTACCGAGATACTTGTATTTTGTTTCTGAGCCCACTAAATTGATACTCGACCCTATCAGTAGTATTTCAGATTCATCTTATAAAAGATTACCAACTCTTAATTTTGTATATTATAATAATAATATTTGAATGATTTGAAGGGCGCTGTTTTTTATGCAAAATCACCTCAAGGGCGCTGTGCAAACTTATAATATATTTCTACAATCTTACTTCTAACTACAAACTAGACAAACCATTATAACAACTTATGGCTAAAAATTGCATCCACGGGTTCATAGAAACTATATGTATGTACAATGATTTGACCAATGAACGCGATGCTGCTTAGGTAGGTACCTACTCACAGTCAGAAAATATACAGGACCATACTTACCTGGGAGGTCACTTATATACATATTATGTATACCTATGTACCTATTGACATATAAGACAATTTAATATACACACTATACTTTAACTATTAGGTACTTGGTCAATGTTTGTAAAATATCACCAAAGAGTGTTTTACAAATGGAATTAAACTTACTTTCTAGTTATTAATATATCAAAATAAAAATTTGCACAGTGATTAATAATTTTATAAATGTTAAATAATTTAGATTCCATTAATCCAGCTCTAATATATCGATCGTCCAGTTGATTAGTCAGACATCTCCAAATAAAGTTTAGAGATAATGAGTAGGTACCTAAAGCAATATTCGAATGTTCGCCATAAATCAAATATTATTTACACGCGTCTGTATTTTACATATTAAACACGCTATCAAATAGTTCGTAATTTGTAATAAAATTGTAAAATAGTTAAGTATAATAAATATAGAAAAATATTACCTAATGTTTTTCATTTATTCACATAATTGTCCAAGTTGCTTTGAAAATCATGAAACGTTGAAGTCTTTCACGAACTAGATATTTAAAGTACCTTTTGATTACAAAAATAATTATTTTAGTTTGGTTGGGTGTTTTGATCTCAAATCCAAAATTAAGATTTCTATATCTGTTTTATTTTGCCTTTGTTAGAAGTCAGTTTGAGTAGGTATAATTCTCCCGCCTAGGATTCAATTTACAATATTAATACTGTTCTGTCACTGTACAAGCTATTGAGCTATTGAAAGGAGACAAAATAAATTCTTACGCTTTCTTAGTTTTAAAATGGATATTCCAGCAATTTTGTTGCCAAGATTCTTTGTGATCGGCATTATGCTTAAGGCTCTGCAACCGGGCCCGAAAAGAAGAAGATGGAGAGATACGAAATTACGAATGTTAGAGGAGAGCGCTAACATTTACAGCGACAAAATAGATGCGAAAGTTGCGAAAATGTTTAATAAAACACGACTCGTTTAAAATAGAGCGAAAATCTCGCGGGCCTTATCTTAAACAGCATTTAAAGAAACACTGTGATTTTTTTCATACATACCTATAACTTGTAAAATAACTGAAACAAACGTGTTAATAATAATTTTTGGAGCATACTTTGCGATTTTTTTCTATCGAGGGAATTTTATATAATTTGCGTTTCAGCGCGGGCAAAGTCTAGATATTATCTTCAAGAATAACATATATTTTTTTAAGAGCTTTAAATTTACCGTGTTTAAGGGAAATATGTAATAAATCGGTATAAATCCGGGGTGCGGGCCCTTAAATTCTATAACAGTAGGATATTAAGATGAAGTTATACGTGAAATCCTATTTAGATACTATTTTGATTAATCTTTACGACGAATCGGCTTACAATATGAACATCAAATAAATATGCTACGGATAAATCGAAGCTTTTACTATATTTTCTATGTATTGGAATTACAATAAAATAATTATTTACGTAACAAAAAATATAAGCGTAAACCACCAAAAAAAATGTTTTTTCTTGACTTAACTATGAAGTAATTAATACAAGAAACAATTTTTTAAAAATACCCCTTTATGGCTAAGAATATTTTTGAGGTTTTCCATGTTCTAACTTTTTTCGTTCTTATAAAATTATGCACAAAATAAATAAAAACCACGGTAAATATCGGTTCGGACTGGCCACGCTTATTACGAATAATTTTTAGAAAAAAACTTTAGATTCGCCTTAATTACTATAAAAGGAAACTTTTTGGCTTTGGGGCGGCGGAAAATAATGCATTTTAATTTTCAATTGCATAAAAGCAAAATTCGCTTCGCGACCGACACAGCGAAAATCCGTGGCCGTACCCGTCACTGTGATGTTGGTATCCTTGATAAATTAACAAGAGCTAATACGACTGTAGCCGACTTCGTGGGATAAGGCGCGTAATTATGAAATTTGTCTAGCGGGCTTGTTTGTGTAACATGGTTTGTGATACAAAAGAAAGTGCCCCTTTATAACGCCTACTCGCGTCAAGGCAAGAAAAACATCCCAGTTTTCAAGTGGTTTAGCGGCTACGCTAGGTTTGTGTAACATGGTTTGTGATTCGCGGTATTTCATGTAGGTATCCCGCGAAGTCAGCTACAGTCGTATTAGCTCTTGTTAATTTATAAAGGATACCAACATCACAGTGACAGGTACGGCCGCGGATTTTCACTGTGTCGGATCGCGAAGTGAATTTTGGTTTTATGCAATTGAAAATTAAAATGCATTATTTTCCGCCGCCCCAAAGCCAAAAAGTTTCCTTTTATAGTAATTAAGGTGAATCTAAAGTTTTTTTCTAAAAAATATTCGTAATAAGCGTGGCCAGTCCGAAGCGATAATTACCAAAACCACTTTTTCGCTTATTAGCCTCGTGCAAAAAGACGCTCGATTTTAAACTTTTGCAGGCATGAGATTCGAAATATTTCTAGCGTTTATATTCCTCATAACTGATTTGGTATTTTTATTTAAATTCTAAATTAAGCATTTGATAGTTCAGAATTGATTGCATTGATAATCTTTCGAATATCGGAATACCACTATGTAATACTAGAAGTCGGGATTTATTGCAGTGCGGAAATTCCTCATTTCTGAATCCTCATTTCCCAGAATACTAACGGAGGATAGTAATTATGCCGAGTAAGTGGAAATTGACAACCACAACACGGGCATGCCTAACTGCCCAGTGTGGTGGTCGAAAAATTCTCAAATTGTGTAATTACAAAGCAACGAATAAAGAAAAATTTAAAAAAAAAACTTCAATTAACGCTAAATGTGCAAGCGCCCTTGAGGCGATTTTTACAAAAGCAGCGCAATACTAACTAACTAACTAACCATCACGCCGTTTCCCCGCAGGGGTAGAAAGAGAGGACGGACCGCCAAACAACTCGGTCTTGGCACACACTCTTTGCCTCACTCACATTCATACATCGTCTCATACATACTCTTCTATTATTCTGACTTTTGACATGGCCCGTCTCAAGTATCTGATTCACTTGATCGTGCCATGTCTTCCTCGGGCGTCCCCGACTTCTTCTACCATTCACATTTGCATCATATATTCTTTTTACACTACTTTCTTCGCTCATTCGCTCTACGTGCCCAAACCATCTGAGGGTCCCTTTCTTAATTTTGCTCATTATACTTACATCAGTCTTACATTCTTTGCGGATATCCACATTTCTAACACGATCATACATGGTTTTACCACACATACGTCTCAGGGATCTCATTTCAAAATTTGTGTTTTTGGTTTGATCAAAACTCACATTTTAATCACTTTCGGCGAATTCCTAACTATAATAACTTTTTTTTTTCAAACCGACCCCTAGTGATGTAAGTACTTTATATTTAAGATTAATAAAAACAGTACCATACCATTAAAATATTTTACGTAGGTACAACGATTTTAAAATTTAATAACTCGTTTTCCATTTCTTAAGTTAGCGGTAAGCACCAGATTTTATTTTTCTAGACGATGAATTAATAACTTCGGGAGGTAAACGTTTAGAAACATCTTAAATATTTGTAACACGTTCTTGAGAATTAATTCAAATGAACCCGGCGGAAAGGTCGAATCTCCAGGCCTGCTAGGGCGAATTCTACCGTATATTTATTTACGAGTTGTCGTTAAGATTCCCACATTATTTTAGAGTGTTTGGTAGGGCAAATTCGCCAGTAGGTCCGTCCAATACACTGGGTCGCCAGTCGCAATTTTTTGTGTAGGTACACGGCTTCTTTACGTCGCGTCGTTAAGATTCTGAATATATTTTAGGGTATATTGTCGTCTTAATATTATTTGTCGTATTTCTGTAACATTAACTATGGAACGGTTTCCAGACATTTTATTTGTTGCTTAATTTTATGTATATGATTGCGGGTTTCGACACTTCAATTATCATTCACTACCAAACTTAAAACTGTTTTAAGATTGCTAGTGAATGACACGGATGTACCGAAACCGGTTGTAGGTTTTTAACCGGTTTTTATTAAAAATTAAGTAACAAATGCGCACGTGAAATAAAAACTCAAGTTTTTTGATTTGAAGAGTTTTTATTTCACGTGTGCATGTGTTACAAATTTTCTAATAAATACCGGTTTCGTACATTATTATTTAAAATTAATATTAATAATATTAAATAATAAAAAATATTTTTAAAAGTTTAGTTACCTACGTCTAATAAGAAAGAAAAAAATCAGTGTGTGCAATTCACACGCGGTAGAATGAGACTAGAAAATCGCTATATGTCGCTTTCTTTTCTTTTGCCTGTTTATTTTAATGTGGTTTGAAGATTGGATATTGGTTTCACAAAACTAAAAATGTTTAATTTTTTAAAAGAAAAATCTGTTTTTATAACTTTTGAAGGTTATTCCCATCAACGTAATACATTATTGAAAAAAAAAGAAAACAATAATAATCAAAACGAAAATATGAAAGAGAACAAGACACAGAAAACAGAAAAAAGACAATGGTCGCAACTGGGGCTCGAACCCAGATCTCTTGTCTCTGTTAGAATTTCATAGGATTCGAACCTCCGTTCGCTAGATACCTGTTTCTCTGGACGCTGAGACAATTGTCAAGCGCCTTACTCACTACGATACCGAAGGCCCGCGCCGACGCGCTCATATTAGAACCGACGACCCGTCAAATAAAACATTTTAGTTATGCATTTCCGTTTCATCCGAATTTCAAATCACTAACGAGGCCAATAATTTTACTATTTACTTTGCTAATAAAACGTTAATAATTAAGTAAATAAAATTTAATTATTATTTTTTTAATTTATAAACTAACGTTTAGACAAGATTTTTATGCATAGCACAAAGGGTAACAATTATTACAAGCAATAATTGTCAGCCTGAAACACTCATTTACATTGAAAAATCTTCCGAGAAAAGATACTTGCCGCCAACGGGACATGAACCCGTGTCCTTCCGATTGCCGGTCGAATGCTCTGACCACTGAGCTATGGCGGCTTATCAAATACCCGCCAAATTTTCTCGGAAGATTTTTCAATGTAAATGAGTGTTTCAGGCTGACAATTATTGCTTGTAATAATTGTTACCCTTTGTGCTATGCATAAAAATCTTGTCTAAACGTTAGTTTATAAATTAAAAAAATAATAATTAATATTTAACAAGTTTAAGTATTTCCCCAATAAATGCAGACATAATTTGTCTCGACGCCACCTAGCGAGGGATTTAACACTAACAATGTCTTCCTCGCAAAAATAAAGTTGGTTGTTTTCAGGTGGAAAAAAAAAATATAACAAGCAGTAATTGTTGAATGAAACACTAGTATATATTGAATTATTTGGCGGGTATTTGATAAGCCGCCATAGCTCAGTGGTCAGAGCATTCGACCGGCAATCGGAAGGTCCCGTTGGCGGCAAGTATCTTTTCTCGGAAGATTTTTCAATGTAAATGAGTGTTTCAGGCTGACAATTATTGCTTGTAATAATTGTTAAATAAAATTTATTACCTGTAGGAAGATTTCTACTTTACCTATGGATTGTTTGAATTATTCTTCCTATAATAGATGGTTTCAATTTTTAAAATTTTGGTTTTACTTTTACTGTTTCGTCAATAATTTTTGTAAGGGTTAACGAATTACTAAGGACGGGATGTTTCACAGAATTTCAACAATTCATCAAATTTCAACGTTAAAATTCAAGATCTGTAAATGTTCTATTCAAGTTCTGTTATTATTTCATCATGCGGGTCGGTTATTTCACAGTACTTAAGTAGGGTAGAGTGGGGATGGTTGAAACACTTTTACTTTAACTATGTGTAGTAATATTTCTTTCGTATTTATGGATAAGATGTTTATACTAGATGTTCTACGATCTATCTAGTTATCAAATTAAATTTATTGGATGGTTACAATAACCACTCAAAGACGATGGGGAAATCTGTTTCAATTATCCCCATAGTGTGGACGATTGAAACAGTATGTGGGGATAATTGAAGCACTCTAAATATCTTTGAAATAATTGGAGTAATTTTAATCAATGTTAAACATTTTCTTTATTATAACAGTACTCAATGAGATCATGAATACTGATTAAACTTACGGCAAGTATTTTAAAAACCATGAACGTAAATGTCTTTGAAATGAAAAAACTTTAAATACATTTTTTATTATTTGTATTTAAGTGCACTTAGTAATACTAACTATGAGTATTTGGAATATTCAACATAGTTTTACTGCGATATTATCCTGGAGCAGAATAGAACGGTATTAAAAATAAGTTTTTCGTTTTCATACAAAAGTGCTTGTTTCAACCATCACACTGTTTCAATCATAACAATGTTGAATTTACCTCTGACTTGCGAGCATTTTTTCTATGCAAGCAACATAGCATAGCATATTTTCAGCAACTTTAAGAAGCCAAATTAAGAATAGAAATTAATTGAATTTGTGGTTTGCGATGTGACATCATTATACAAAATATCGCAATATTTTAGAATAAAAAACATTAAATATTCGGTTAAGGGGCATTAACATCCATTAAACAATTAGATAGTATCTATTAAAAGAAAAGAAAAAGCTGAATATGCAATTCACAAGCGGTAGAAGTGAAACATACAGAAAAATAAAGTAGACAAGAGTGGGGAGACTACGAAGCACTTTTTTGTTATCAATGTGAAGGATTTTTTTTCATATTTTTGTCGTCGGATTCCAGTGCACCTGGAAAAAAAAATAACCAAAATCGTGTCAGAAATACAGAATTTAAGCAATTGCAAGAGTAGATACCTACCCATCACAAATGATTCAATGATGATAATTATTAAAAAAAAATTAAGAAAGGATAAGGCCTTTACCGGTGCACTCTCCCAAATACGAAATTATTAAAGCAACCAACATATTGAGTGAATATCCTTTAAAATAAGTATTATTATGTTCGTAGGTAATTACAAAGAACTAACCAAATGACTACCTCAAAACAGGCCAGACCAGTGAGGGCGGTTACGTGTAACCTAAACTTGTAACTATAAATCTCTAATATATAAATATTATCTACTGTTCATGTGTATATATTTTTCTCTGTTGTTAACTTTTGTACTTACATAATTGATAAAACAATGTATATTATTAACGTAGATTTTTTTTTGTTATAAATGTAAAAAAAACTACGTGAGGGCGTTCGATTTCGAATGTGGTCGTATGAGATCGACTTCACCATCCACTTTCAAGATCACAGAATTACATCTAGTGGGAAGACTTAATGTTTTGAATTTCAGACCGTTTTCCATAATAACTTTTAAATTTTCTCTCAGTGTGGACGATTGAAACGTTGCAATCATCTCCATACAAGTTGTTTCAAACATCCCCACGCTGCATTTTTTGCTTCAAAGCCAAAAAAAAACTTTTTAAATAGAAATTAACGCCACGCAAATTCATTATAAAAATTCTAAAATAGATATAGAAGAGAATGTAATAAAACATTTCGTCAAGCTGCGAGAGTAAAATGAGTTATAAGATAAACAAAAATGTCTTAAATATTTACTTTTTAGTGCAAAATCCAATAATGTCCCATATGCACGATTGAGTCACTCGCCGGCTAGTGCGCTTTTGTAGAAACGTCCAAACAGACCTGACGGAATTTCGAGTGTTGTATCACACTCTTAGGTATTATAGTTTTCGAGTAAATTGAGATGTTTCAATCATAACCTGTTTCTATCGTCCCCACTCTACCCTACTAACAGGAATTGAATAGGACTTTACAGATCTTGAATATTAACTTTTAAATTTGATGAATTGTTCAAATGCTGTGAAACAATCCGTCTTGAATTTTTGTTTGAAAAGTGGACTTCAATTATTGTTTTTTTTTGTTAGTTATTTTATTTAAAAGACAAAACATTCCCGGATTACGAATAACCTGACAATGTTTGAAAATATCCTACTACCACCACAGTAAGCGGAAAATATTGCCCGGGTGGTACCCAAACGCTATGCCAACTCAGCAACTGTCCGATCGGAAGAGAATTATTAATTTTGGTACGTTGGTATATAGAATTTAACTAATCCAGTACCTACCGTCTTAAGAGCCATTTATCAGCGGCCGAGAATTAAAATTTCGTCTAAAGATGGTCTTGCGATCGTACACTTGCAACTATACAGGCAAGTTCCGATGAGAAAGATTAATTATTCTCCAAACCAGCATTTAAACATAATAATTCAACATCGATTTTATTTCATTCAAAATTTTCTCCGATAAATCTTCTTCTTCTTGTGCCCTGTCCGTTCAACGGACGTTAGCTATTATGTTGGCTATGAGGACTTTGTTTACTGCAGCCCGGAACAGCTCCACGGTAGACTGGCCATACCACTGTCTCAGGTTTTTCAACCATGAGGTTCTCCTTCTTCCAGGGCCCCGTCTTCCGGCAATCTTTCCCTGCATTATGAGATGCAAGATCACATACTTCTCTGGATGTCTCATCACATGTCCAAGATATTGAAGTTTTCGGATTTTTATAGTTTTAATTACTTCCTTTTCTTTATTCATCCGAACCATAACATCTTCGTTTGTAACCCTGTTCATCCAGCTTATTTTAAGTATTCTTCTGTAGATCCACATCTCGAATGCCTCAAGTCGCCTAATAAGTTCTTCAGTAAGCGTCCATGCTTCCATTCCGTAAAATAATATCGTAAACACGTAGCATCTGACCATTCGCATTCGTAATCCAAGGTTGAGATCATGACTGCAGAACATTTTTTTTTAATGCGGATAAAGGTTGCACGAGCTTGCTCAATGCGGCATTTGATTTTAAACTGAAGGATCCCATCTATCATTTACATTGCAGCCCAAGTATACAATACTCTGTACCTTCTCTAGTTTTGTTCCAGCAATATAAAGATTTTCATCCAATGCGTTATTTTTGCTTATGAGCATGTATTTTGTCTTATTTATATTCAGTTCCAGCCCAAAATTCTAACAAGTCTTCACTACTTGATTCAGCAAAAGTTGTAAATCCTCAATGTTACTTGATAGAAGTACTGTATCATCTGCATAACGCAGGATAAATACCTATATGCATCCGATAAGTACCTACATTCAAAAATGCTCAAACTCGTGATGATAAAACTATTAAAATTATGTATTTTTTATAATTATTTTTTTAACATGATTTTGACAGTTTTTCCGTAATGTCTAAGCAAAAGAAAAAATGTTTTTTTATTATAATTTTTTTTCTATGTATTATTTTTTAAGACCGCGTAAATAAATAGACAAACTGAAGTATTTTCGTCAAGAAACGGGCGCGGATCTTTTTTTCTTATGATTTTATTTGAACTAAAATTAAAATTCTGAAAAGCAGCTTTTCCAAATAATAATTTATTGATTTATTTTACTAATTGTATGTTGTATAATACAAAATTTAGTATGAAAATTTAACAATTCTGTAAACGACCTACGGTAAAACCTTATCATCATTACATAGTATAAAATGAAGTCGCTCAAAATGTATGTGCGCGTTAATCTTTTAAACTACGCAACTGAGTTTCATACGGTTTTCACCAATAGATAGAGTGATTGAAGAAACTAACTAACTAACTAACTAACCATCACGCCGTTTCCCCGCAGGGGTAGGCAGAGAGGACGGACCGCCAAACAACTCGGTCTTGGCACACACTCTTTGCCTCACTCACATTCATACATCGTCTCATACATACTCTTCTATTATTCTGACTTTTGACATGGCCCGTCTCAAGTATCTGATTCACTTGATCGTGCCATGTCTTCCTCGGGCGTCCCCGATATAATACATGTAAATTATATTTGAAAAAAGCCGAGAAATTCAAAGAAAACATATTTTTGTGCGATTTAAAACGGCCGGCGGGCCGTACTGTAGTCACTTTTGAAATTCGTTCTACGGAAGAAATTGGAAATTGGAGTAAGTAGGTATTTGATTTTCCCTTTTCAAATTAATATCCAGTGTTGCATTGCAAGCATTGTATAATAAGTGGCTAGTTAATTAGTAGAGAAAAGCCGATAAATTCAAATACTCAATTCAGGCAGCGGGCAGCTGGCAAGCGGGTGGTGTGGATTTTATAAAGATTGGGTAATGGCGTTGTGTTTCATTAGCCACAGCAAAGTGTGGCCGGGTCTGCAAGTTGTACTATAAATAAATATATTTTCTCAAATTTTTAAATAAAGGTTTACTAGATAAAAGAACAGATTGTGTCTGGTAATTTCCCTCTTAAGATGTATCGTAGACAGTTCCATTCCTCATAAAATACATAAGTAACAGAAGGAGAGGTTACAACCATAACTGGGGTGTTGGGATCCACCACGGAGGCTGTCTGAGCAATAACATGAGATATTATAGAAACCATGCGCAGTAAAAAAGTAATAATTATCACCTCTGAAGCTGAACGCATCTGGTTAATGAGGAACGCTTCCTAACGTTGTTTTGACAAATGTTCCGAGGTGAATAAACAACATCCAAATTTGTCACTCACCCCGCAACGATGTTAGGATAATGCCTGTCGTTAGGGTGATATCGCGTCTTGCGTCGACCGGGGCACGCCGCGGAGAGGCGGGAATGTTGTCGCTAAGACTAGGGTGTTACAAAACTCAATAACCTAATAATATTTGGATGAATGGCATAGAGCCGTTTTCGTGGAAAATCGCTTCACGGGCGCTTCTCAATTTATTATGAGTTCTTGGGCTCTGTCTAATTTTTTATTTATTTTTTTATTGAAGTAAAACTTTTTTAAGCACGTTTGACGTGGGGAGTAAGCTGGTGAATGCGTGACGAAAGCGTTACGAAAAGCGATGCGAACGGTAGTTGAGAGGGAGATATAAGTTAGTGAAGATAGAAAGAGAGAGAGAGTTACGTTTTTTATTACTTAATACTGTAGGGGAAAGAGAGAGAGGTGCGGCACACATTTTCTTTCTCTCTTTCTCTCTTTCTCTCTTTCTCTCATAGCCAGTTACGTTTCTTATATCTAAGACACAGTGCCAGGACTATTGTCTGTATCACACTGTAGGAACAAGAGAGAGCAGTGCGCGCGCACATTTTCTTTCTCTCTTCCTATCATATAAATGGAACTAAAGAAGTTTTACTTCAGTTGCGTGGTCGTTTTCTTTATGTTTTATTTTTTTACATAAGCTCCACACAGCAGGCCCTGAGGAAAATAATTCCTCGCAGGGCCTAATTCATCTTTGGGGATGCTGTGTAGTAGGTCTTTGTTTGGATTTTATGGTTCGTTGCGTTTGGTGACTTAGCAGGGGTTCCCGGTTTCAAGGGGTGAGGTTTGTTTAGCATTCGTCGCCAACACCTAGACAAACCTCACCCCATGAACGCGGGCATCCCTGCTAAGTCACCAAACGTAACTAACCTCTTGGGGTGACCTAGGCAGAGGTGTTAGTTATCTAATAAGTGATTCCCGGGGCAGCGGTACCCATACCCGCCTCCCAAATTTTACTTTTATTAGAAAAATTAATGCTTGGAGTAGAAACGACTTTAAAACACTGGTCATTCCATGACTTAACATTTGCTACTCCCATAGCTGTTAATATTACATTTATGAAAAGATTAGTGGCAAAAGTAGGTTTGATATTTATTTTGAAAGGCTGGAGAATTTAGGATTCTTTAAGATTGGAGAATTTTTATGAAATTACTTAAAAATATTTTAAGACGAGTGTCTGTGGCGGTGTGGTTTTGTTTTTTAATGCAAATTCACAGTTTGATTCAGAGACAATTGAAAATTTTTACACTTGACCTTCAGCGTAAGGTAGAAATTTATAAAAAAACGAGTGTGCTTTAGACCACACGACTGAAGTAAAGTTATTATTTTTAATTTATAAACTAACGTTTAGACAAGATTTTTATGCATAGCACAAAGGGTAACAATTATTATAAGCAATAATTATCAGCCTGAAACACTCACTAGACGCCACCTAGCGAGGGATTTAACACTTATAATGTCTCTCTCGCAAAAATAAAGTTGGTTGTTTTCAGGTGGAAAAAATATTTAAAAAAATATAATAAGCAGTAATTGTTGAATGAAACACTAGTATATATTGAATTATTTGGCGGGTATTTGATAAGCCCCCATAGCTCAGTGGTCAAGAGCAGCTGACCGGCAATCAGAAGGACACGGGTTCAAGTCCCGTTGGCGGCAAGTATCTTTTCTCAGAAGATTTTTCAATGTTGATGAGTGTTTCAGGCTGATAATTATTGCTTATAATGAAGTATAACTTCACTAACTTTTATCTCCCTCTCAAATTCCGTTCGCCTCGCCCAATCACACTTTCATAACGCTCTCGTCACGCATTCACCAGCTTACTCACGAAGTCAAGCGTGCGTAAAGAAGTTTTACTTAAAAAAACACCCCTTTTCGTATACCATTTAAGTCGAATTTTGATACTTTTTGATGAAATTATAGATGACGATAACGTTCTAAATAATAAGAAAAGTACTAAGTCTGATTACGAAAGACTCCAGATACTAATATCTACAGCCTGTATGTCGGACGAATATCTACAGCTCATATGGTCAACTAATATCTACAAACTTCAGAGTGTTGACTAATATCTACAGAGCTAAGGTCGGACGAATATCTATGACGGTCCCAGTGTTGACTAATATCTACAGAGCGTAGGTTGGACTAATCAGCTAAATGTGTCCAATAGTCCGATATTAGGGATTTTTACATACATACTTACATAAATTAAGTTTTTTAAACTGCATACGCAATATTACGTTTTTCCAATATGCTATACCTACATAATTGCAAATCCAACCTCTGCCAGTGCTGTAGATATTCGTCAACACTTTGGTTCTCATAGATATTAGTCAGCAGTTTGAGCTGTAGATATTCGTCAACACTTTGGTTCTCATAGATATAAGTCAACAGTTTGAGCTGTAGATATTCGTCAACACTTTGGTTCTCATAGATATTAGTTCGATTTTTTCAGTTTTTGGAATTCCTGTAGATATTAGTAGACGCCACCCTTAAGAAATACTCGCCGGGGACTAGCTCGTTAATTATAATAATCCTTTGAAAACTGCTTTGAATTTATTTATCATAAAATTAAAGATTGTATCTAAAATCTTTATCATTGTAATTTTCTGAAACTCTGTTGGTATCTGAAGGACTGTTAATAATGTAAATGAAACTCATCTACACCAATAAAGCTAAAACCTAACATTTCGTAATAATATTTTTTTTCTTAAACATTAAACAGCAGTTTTTAAATACATGTATTTGAATTTCACTTTTGTTTTTTGATAGAATGAATATCACGAAATCTTGGAAGTGGAATTAACCCACTTCCCGACATCCGGTGGAACTGAAACTCGGCAGATAGACTCGATGTCAATGACCATGATCAATTTTATTGAAATTCTAAGAAAAATGTCGGTGTAATCCATTCGGGATTCAGCGCGGTTCAAGGATAGGAATGTTCAATTCTCAGTCAAACTATTATTTTTTTAATTTTAAGAAGGTATTTGAAAATATAGTATTACAGTAAAAAAAAAAGATTTTTGCAGCGGTTGATTTTTTTTTAAATATTTTTAGTAGCGGTGTGCTAAGTAACTTATATTCTTGTTTTCCAAAAAAAAATGATTTTAGCTGATTATTTATTACATTTATGTCGGAAATATCCATCTTTTTGAATTCCTTTTGTCAGTTTGGATATTGTTCGAAAATCCAAAATTATTAAATTTTGGATGGAATTTTCAAATTGGAACATCCAAATTTCTTAAATAACTATCATTCTTTCTGCGAAAGCCCCTAATGAAAATAGTAATTAAATAATTCATTATAACCTCAAAAATGTGTTTAAATTATTAATTGCTGTATTTCGCTACACTTGTCTACTTCTAAAATGAGCGACTTGAATATTATGTATATGTTGTAATATTTAATCAAAACTCTTTTTTCAGCAATTCATTAAGTTGTGGAACTTCTAAACAGTAAAAGGTTACTGACTAATCCTTCTTGCTTAAACACCGACAGACCGAGCCCCGTTTAGGAGTAGTATTCCAATTGTCTAATTCTTGCTTCTTTCGTTACAGCGGCCGCTCAGCTTGCAGTGCTACGGGACAATGATGCGCGTTAACTAACAGCGATGCGATTTTTCTGCAGTTATATATGTGCGAATTCTGTTTTATTAATAAGTCTTAAGGATAATGTTCTCGAATGAATTTTAAATATATTATGTTATTTCTGTGCTCACATTAAACATGTTTCTTAGATGAAGTAATTTTGAAATTAGATTCAAATGATCAGTGGAGGTAATCCACCACTTACCCGCCCTGGTATAAGTAACAGATGGTTACTCCTTCAAAGCTCTCGCAAGGACTCTTTTTTTGAAAGAACGAATCTACATTTAAGTTTGAACGAATCTAGACCTCCAGTGTCCCTGCATACAAATTCAAATGATCAGTGCAAAAAAAGTTCATCATGGTTTAATTCCAAATTTATGGAGGTGATCCACTAGTCCTTGAGAAAATCGACATCTGAATCCCCGCCTATTTTTGGGAGGGATTTAAAAATACTCCAGTAGACTTTTTTAGAAAGGTTGGAGAAGGTATTTGAGAGTTACTTTTCACGGGTTGATTTCGTATAGGCCTGTAAAAAACATTAATTCCTTTCTTATTCATTGTTTATTATATACATTTGTCGTACAGATGTTCCGAATAAGGTCCCAAAATAAGATAGTGTTACATTTATGAAAAGCAAAGTGAATTTATTTTAAAAAATAACAAAAGTAGCAAAGAAATTGCAACAGATACATAAATACATACATATCTACACATAAATGAGCAGAGAAAACAAGATTCAGATTTTTTTAATATTGAAATTCGTTCGAGAACTTTAACCCAACATTTCATGTATTGTAGTTTTTAGTTGAGGGTGAAAGGGTGAACAATGTCGATATTTGTTTGGTAATGATTGTACAATCCAGAAGTATCAAAGAATACTTTTTTCGATTTTCTAGAACAAAATTTGGTATTTTTGTTAAAAAAAACTGTCTGGCGATTAGGCGTTTTTTTATCAACCAACTTTTTCATGATACGAAAATTATATTCAGAAATTTCAACTGAAACCTTTTTGTTCTGGAAAATTAAAAAAAAATCATTGCTCCGGTAATCGAAAAAAATTCATAATTTAAATATTGTGACCAGATTAAACAAAAAACTGAAACTATAACTATCTCACCCTCACATTTGTGTAAATATTTTTTCACCTTTAGGATAATATTATAGGTACATAATAACCTATTGGTAATAGTTTAAAATTTATTACAATTAAATTATTAGATTTAGTGAACCTGATTTACCTACTACAAAATGGTACGTTGTTGTTTGTAGTAATAACATTATTTCATTGTCTCAAATGTTCTGAGGCTTCTACAATTAAAATCATTTAACCGTCTAAATGTTTTCAAAGGTAACTAATAATAATTAATTCTTGAATAGTGTATGATCACTTATCTGTATATTATAACAAGCGATTTTTTTTAATAAACATTGAAAGCAAAAACTATACCTACATCAAGAAGAAGTAAAATTTCATCAACCTTGAATAAATTCATACAATTTTAAAAAAATTGGATTATCGTTCTATGTGTTTTAATTTTTAAAAAACTTTTATTTTCTACACAGTGAAATGGTTCCATATGGTCTTTTGATGAAAATATTTTAATTTTATGTATATTTTTTGCTAGTTAATACGGAGTGATATAAGATATAATATTAGATATGTGTAATTATTGTTTAAAACTTTGTATGCGTAGGTTGCATTTTAAGGCATTTTAGCATGTAAGTTTCGGATTGAGACTATATTGTGAAAAGAGCGACTGGCAATGTTTTGCGATTTAAAATTTAAAACATCTAATGAAAGTGTTTCGATTTATTTCAGATTTTTTCGGAATAGTGCAAAGACTTGAAACAATTAACTTGTGTGATTGTAATAAAAAAAAACAATACTATTTAGTGAAAATAGCTAAATGTTTATCCAGTGATAAGTGAATTGTTGAAGTTAGACGGTAATTGTGTATTGACCAATTCAGATGTTACGCAACGGACAGTACTCCGGTACATAATATAGTAAACCTTAGAATAATGGAATAAGTAAGTCTTGGTGTTCTGTGAACATCCGGCGCAATACGAACAGTAATAAGTCGTAGTGATATTATGAGTGTCTAAAATCTAAAATGAATAGGTATTATCTGATATTTTAAGTAGGAATATTAATATTAACTATCACGATTGCTAATTGAATATTTAACAGAACCACGCATAAAATATAATAACAAACGCATGAGTAAATAATTAAAAAAATTAATAAATAAATTCATTTCCCTAACGCCGAGCTGAAAAGTATTTAATTAAGTGCGGTTGTTACTGGCCCACCTTGTATATAATATATTTGTGTATGTGTAGGATACCTGCCTACAAGACCCGTGTCCCCATGTGTTGTAATAATTCGATAGAATCTATATGTATTTGACTAATGTGATGTCCTTAATAATGAAAGCTATAATAATTAATAATTCTGAAAATTATAATCCAAGCACCATATTGCTAGCATATGTGTCATATGTGTATGTATTAAAATCACCGTATTCGTATTCTGGGATATTGTAAGTAATGTAAATTACGTTTTGGTCACTTACGATATAAATCCCTTCATATTATGTGTGTTTAATAAGTATCATTCCATTTCGGTGATAATTTCATCATATCTCATTGGCGCATAGTAGAGAAGAGCATAATCGAAATTATCCATTCAAATTCATCCGAAACGGCTCTTTCGAATGAATTAGCAAGCTTAGTTATCGGAATAATCGAATGTATAATAAATAAATAATAAATCGGAATCACTATTCGATTATTAAATATTTTACGTAATCGGACGTTTAGATAATCAACATTTTTCAATTATTCCCGTCCATTTTTCAAATGTTTTGTCAATTCAAAATATTCCATTATATCTTTTCGTGAAACCTTTGACGATTAACTACTGCGTTCACCATAGCTTAAAATAATTAACTTCCTGCTATTTCGAAATATTACCAGTTTAAAATCAAATTCTTGAAATGCTTCTTAAATTGCATCATAATAAGGGCTGAAAGACGTTTTGACTGTTTATTTTCTGTTTAATTATGTCGGATAGTCAAAGATCCGTTTAATCGATCGTTTAAGCGGTCGTTCAAACGGTGCGGTCGTTTAATGTTAACTGAACGTGTCCTAAGCATCGTCGTGGAAGGCGGTTCATGCCTGTCACATGTTAGCCGTACCGATTATACCGGGTGTTAAACATTTAATCGAAAGTTAAGTTAATTGTTCATTTGATACTCCAAAACACTATAAAAGCATTTCCACTCGTTCTCACTCAAATATAGTTGGCATTGAGTAGATAGAACAAAAAAAGATCTCACACTAAGACTTGACATTTAATCATATTATTTGTGTACTGCCACTTGAAGTATTGTAATGTTTCTCTTTAATAATGATTTGGAAAGAATTAAGATTGGCTGGCGAAGTAATTTGCTAAATGCTGTGGATGATATGAAATTGATAATAATATAAAGTTAGGAAGTACACAGGGGAACCCGGGGCGAAACGGAGTATATAAGCTTTGATTATAGTTTGTGAGAGTTTGAAAGTACATAATTACACTATATTTGTTAATTTGCATGTTTATTGTGAGGCGGGAGTGGGTACCGCTGCCCTGGGAACCATTTATTGGACATCTCCGCCATAGGTCACCCCAAGTGGTTCTATACGTTTGTTCTCTCGGGTGCCCGCGTTTGTGGGATGAGGTTTGTCACGCCATGAAACCGGGCACCCCTGCTAAGTCACCAAACGTAACGAACCGTAAAATCCAAACTAAGGGCACTCTCACAAAAACAGCAGCAACTCCATGTTGCGCAGAATTGCTGAATTGTTGTGTGCGAAGATAATGGGTCTCTGTCGTCCGTAGCACCTCTTCTACACCTTGCCCCGGTACCCCGTTCCATCCCGGGTTGCCCTACATACATAACACATAACATTTAGTAGCGCTCGATTCAAACGGAACAAAACAAGGTCTCTAATATACTTACATTTAATTATTTGAATCAGCGACGAGCATGCAGAAGTTGGCTAAAAATCTAGTGATTAATTTTTGGGTTACTACGCCGTGTCGCGCTTCCTCCTTATTTAGCCAACGTTGTGACACATCTGCCCTGTCGACTAAATAATACTTTTGGCCATGAAAATCTCAAATCTTAACCTTGAAAATACTCTTCATATTTGTTATTGCCGGAAAGAAAGCGTTCATTTTCGTGAATTAATGCATTTGGTCGTTGTATCTATTTAAACGTACACATCTCGAATATCTATTTGCTACGAGTAAAATGATATACGCTGGCGCAGACAAGAAAAGTCAAGAGATATTATAGTATTTGCGAAATTGAAAATTTGCCTCAGGATCATTATAATTATTATAATTTGATAATTACCGTAACGATTCACGGTTACTATACCGTGACTGTGTCCTCCAAAGCAAAAAAAAATCATCATTCTCTTGAATCTCTCTCACACACCGCACCGTGACGTCTCTGTAGACCTATACTAATGCTACTTGCCATGACGATAATTTTGAAATATAGAATACAGTTTTAAGGATAATACATGTCCCTCACACGAATAAAGGAAATGTAACGCTATTCGCGTTGCAAAAAGTAGTAGGTACTTTGGAGGAAGCAGTCACACGTATATTGTGTGTCTTACCATTATTTGTGTGTCTTAAAATTATTACCAGGTCTTGGCGGCGGATGCGTCTGCCCACCTGCTGCGTGGCGGGCCGGATGGAGAGAGACTGATTGAGGGAGGCCTTTTGACCTTTCCTGCCGGGATCTCTCAGCCCATCGCGAGGGATGTATTCATACGTCTGTAACTCCTGGGCACACTGACCCTTAGATTCCTACCCACCTCTCATACCTTTTTATTTCCCACGACTTCCTCTCCTTCCTTTCCCTTAAAAATACCCTCCACACAGCATCCCCAAAAATGACATAGGCCCTGAGGAGAATTATTTTCCTCAGGGCCTCCCCGTGTGGAGCTAATGTAAAAAAAAAAAAATAATTTGTAAGAAAGAGCTGCAGTATTATAGCGATAAGGAACGTACGATTATTGCTGTCACGGTACCGTAACCGTGAATCGTCAAGGTAATTATAAAAGCGCACATTGCACAAATTTATCCTTAACATGTCACAAAACAAATTTCAAATAAAGATTTAGGTATTGATCAATAAAATAATTTTGATAATAATTCTGATATCAGTTCCAATTTTGAAAATTGAAACTTCATTGAACTTTAATAATTTTACATATTATACAGGAGTACAATTATAAATTTCACCACATTCTACAATAACCGAAATTAGAATGTGTAATTTATTTTTTGTATATTATAGGTAATTGCTTAAATATTGGACATAAATCAGAAGTCGTTCTTTCTGCCATAAAACTATCTAATGTTTCAAACATCTTATCAATACCTTGACTGAGCTATTCAAGAGGAGCAATTTTAAGCCGCGGGGTGAGGAGGAAAATGTACCTTTGTACTTAATTTAATAATCTTCCAAATCCTGTATCAGCAGATTCTAAAAAAAATCGTAAGCCATTGTTTAAATAAAAAAAATAAAAAATAATAATATTTATTAGTAGTGCATTTTACATCAATTTTCAATGGAATAACTTTTTGAAGGTTATACCCATCAACATAATATATCATTGAAGAAGAAGACAATATTGATAATGTTTTTTTTTTTTTTTACATGAGCTCCACACAGGAGGCCCTGAGGAAAATAATTTCCCTCAAGGCCTATGTCATCTTTGGGGATGCTGTGTGGAGGGGTTTTGGGGGAAAGGAAAGAGAGGAGAGTTCTGAGAAGGAAAAGGGTTTAAGGGGTGGGTAGGAATCTGGGGTTCAGTGTGTCCTGGTCATCCGCCTCCAATACCTAGACAAACCTCACCCCATGAACCCGGGCACCCCTGCTAAATCACCAAACGTAGCGAACCACTTGGGGTGACCTATGGCAGAGGTGTTGGTTATCCAATAAAGGTTCCCGGGGCGGCGGTACCCAATCCCGCCTCCCAAATTGAAAAATGTAAACCAAACGTGAAACAGTGCAAGACACGGAAAAATAAACATTTAACGGACCCAACAAGGACTCAAACCCAGGATCTCTTGTCTTACCGGAACACAGCGTCTTCACCAACTCGGCCTTTTGGATCTATATTTTTATCGTATTTCTAATTCAGAATTAACAAAAAAAATCGAGTGCGGCTCACACGCGGTAGAAGCGAAACTTTAACTAAACAATCTCAATCAAGTTCATAGGAGCCTAGAAAAGTGAGGTCATAATCAAAGCGGCAAATGAGCGCGGACCTAGCGTCATTTCCGTTTCATAACTCAACCAATAGGAGACTTGAAAAGTGACATCATAATCAAAGCGATGAGCGCAGTTTGATGCTTCGCAGGTGAAGTAATGCGTTATTTCCGTTTCATCCGAATTTCAAATCACAACGGGGCTATAGAAGTTTCACCTCAAAAAATATAAGTCCCCATGGCCGAGTTGGTTAATGCGCTGTGTTCCGGTAAGACAGGAGATCCTGGGATTGCGTCCCAGTTGCGACCGTTACCATTTTATGTTTTTTTTTGTGCTACCTCCGTCTTTAGCCAACGTTTCGGACAGCGTTACAGAGTCTATCAACAGGGCAGGTGTGTCACACAGCTGTCCTGATGATGGACACTGTAAGGTTAGCCAAAGAAGGAGGTAGCGCAACATGGCATAACACCCCAAAAATAAATAATGAAAATTTCAAAGGTTTGTCATACAAGAACGTTGCCAGGCAATTTCCTCTTACGCTGAATTTGGCTTCAATGTCATTCAAACAAAATCGCACTAACGCTCCGTCCAAAGCATTTTATTTTCAAGAGTCAACAGTCAACGACAAAATTTAATATTATTTGTATTTTGGTAGAAAGCAGTCACTTTGTCGTTTGATATATGTATTGAAATAAATTTGTTTAAATTTAATATGTTTAAAACCACAATTTATTTATTTAATTTTTTTATTACCGACCGATAATAAAAAAATTAAACCGGTTTTGTCTCTTTATACAGAAAGAGACAAAACATAAAATAAAGGAACGGTTAGAAAGAAGAAATTAACATCTTACATACCTACTGTAATTGTTTTTATTCAATGAAAATTTTTAATTTTGTTTTCGAATTGGCAACGTACTGTTTTAGTCACAGCCATATATTTATAATACATAGAAAGATTCAAGTTTGCTTATTTTGAAATTGAGAGGATTCCATGACTTAAAGTATTTTTTACTGTGAAATGTATCAATTATATGTATTAATAACATAATATGAGAGGAATGTTTTGAGTTATATTAAATTGCACTAAAAACAGTTTGTTAAAGCACCACTCTATATTCTCTGTTGTATCATTCCCGACCGTAATATTAGTTTGTACTATTTATAGAAGTAGGAGTAAGTGTCTACGCGTGAGCAGAAGGACATTAGTTCGTAGGTATTATTGCTGGCATGTGAGTTTTTTTATTCACTGTATATAACATATATTATTACTCTATGAATAGTGAAATAAATCAAATTAAAAATATTATAAAACATATGTTGTATTATTTATTTATTATCGTAATGACCCCCTCGTGTATACAAGATGTAACAGCACGTACCCGATTTTAAGGTGATCCACTAGTCCTAGAAAAAATTGAAATCTAAATCCCCGCCTCTTTTTTTGGAAAAGTTGGAGAAGGTATTTGAGAGTAGTTTTTTACAGGTTGATTTCGTAAAACCTGTAAAAAACATTAATTCCTTTTTTACGCATTGTTTATTATAATAACAAGGAAATTTAAAATCGATTGCAAGGAACCAAAAGGAGCAAAACCTACTAGATCACAAGGCCGGGACATTCATTCAAATCAGCCTCCTAACTTGCATGTGATCCTTCGAAACTTCTCAGTTTTTATTATTTTCTCGATTTATTCTTATTTATTAATTATTTAAAAACATTTTAGTTATTTAATAAAAATATTTTTTTGAGGTTTTCATACAAGTTAGAAGGCCGATTGCATTCAGTGTCCCGGCCATGTGATCTAGGAGGTTTTGCGTAGAGTCCATGGACGTCCAAACTCACCGTGGCGGGATGTTAACTAATACAAAAAAGTACGTGCATTTGGTTTAATTCTCAAATCCAAATTCGTTGAACGCAACCCATTTTGATTCGTGCAGAAAAAAACGGCTTGAAATTGCATTGTTTTGTTTTATTTTGTGAAATTAAGGCTCAAATATTAAAATGTTTTTCGATTATTTTCTCAAGAACTCAATTTTCCACATTATATAGGTAATAAAACTTTATCCGAAAATAGATACATTAGTAGGAGATTTTACACTTGAAAGAATTTTGTATAGGCCTGATGCTTTATGTTTTCCAGACTTACAAAACTTATTAAAAAATATTTATAAAAAAACGAGACTGCTTTAGACCGAAGTAAAACTTCTTTAGCTCAGTCTATACGATAGGAAGAGAGAAAGAAAATGTGCGCGCGCACTGCTCTCTCTTGCTCCTACAGTGTGATACAGACAATAGGCCTGCACTGTGTCTTAGATATACGAAACGTAACTGGCTATGAGAGAAAGAGAGAAAGAAAATGTGTACTCGCACCTCTCTCTCTTACCCCAACAGTGATATACGAAACGTAACTATCTCTCTCTCTTTCTATCTTCACTAACTTATACCTCCCTCTCAACTACCGTTCGCCTCGTTTTTTGTAACGCTCCCGTCAAGCATTCGCCAGCTTACTCCCCAAGTCAGGCGTGCGTAAAGAAGTTTTACTTCAAAAATATTTTTAAAAAAACGCGCGATTTTGTATGATTTTGCATTAATTCGCCTCCCCGGAAGCCTCTTAATTAGCAAATCTTGAAAATATTTTACAAAACTTTTAGTAGAAAAAAAAATCATCGGACTGCAAAATGACATCTACATTTTTTACTCCAAATATCTTCAGGAATCGCTGGTTAAAATCCCTCGGGTACCGTGCTGTTACATACTGTATGCGGGAAGGTCCCTATTTAATGCTAAATAACATATTATGCAAATGTAAATGGCCCAAAGCCTCACTTCCTCATTTGGTTAATGTTCTGAGGCGGAAGGAAAATGGGAGGTGAAGGATATGAAGGCATGAAGGGAAATAAGGTGGAAAAGTATATATATATATACATATATAGCAAATTGATAATAAAATACGTTAATAGGAACGGTTGCATGACCTTTTTCACAAAACTTAATTTTGGCCATAATAATCCATACGTAGGTATAACTCCTTAGAATATCTAGTACCTACGGATGAGGGCTATTTTATTTGTGTGTGTTTTATTTGCTCCTCACCTTAATTTGTTCGCCTTTCGGGTCATATAGGTCTCATAGAAATCGTTGTGTCTCCTTTACTATCATAGTGAGAAATATGATATAAACTGTGTTAGAAAGAGAAAATACCACGCATTATGTGCAATAAAAGTTAACCACAGGAGAAGTAAAATGTACATCTTTATGAAACCAAAGTTTCGGATAGCAATTTGAAAAAAAAATTATGGAACTTTGGATTTTTTTAAATTAATTATTTTTATACTCAATGATAAAAAAGTGAGGTAAAAATAACTTTTATAATGCATTTGTCTAATAAAAATCGGTAGCTCTGCCTACTATTTAAATAAGTTGAAATGTAAAATACAAAAAAAGCTTTAATAAAATCATTTTGTAACAATTATTATAAGCAATAATTATCAGCCTGAAACACTCATCCACATTGAAAAATCTTCCGAGAAAAGATACATGACGCCAACGGGACTTGAACCCGTGCCCTTCTGATTGCCGGTCAGCTGCTCTCCCAATTGAGCTATGGCGGCTTATCTTATACCCGCCAAATGATTCAATATATACTAGTGTTTCATTCAACAATTACTGCTTGTTATATTTTTTCCACCTGAAAACAACCAACTTTATTTTTGCGAGAGAGACACTGTCAGTGTTAAATCCGTCGCTAGGTGGCGTCGAGACAAATTATGTCTTCATTTTTTGGGGAAATACTTAAACTTGTCATTTTGATTAGCTTAAATTCAAATTGAAAATTGGAGCACAAATTAAAATTTCTACCTCAAAAAACGTCTTTTTATGATATTTTTATTTATTTTATATTTCATCATATTATCACAGAAGGTTGGGAAAGATTATTTTTTTAATAATTACTACCTATTTAATGGAGTGTATTTTATAATTCAAAACACAAATAAATAAATAGCTCACATCCGGTAGGTACTAGATATTTAATATACATTCTTATTTTTAAATAGTGTGATAATTTTTTGTGTGAAATCAAATATTATGTTTTGCATGAAAATGCGCGCGCAGCCACTCCTCTTAAGCTGATTATTTTTTAGCGTATACTAAAATAAAATGCTCGCCTACAGAGGCCATCATATATTATGGCCTGATGTAGGTACCGACCACAGTGACATGTATCAGGGGAGTACCTACCATTTTCAAACTAAATACCTTAGATAGGCAAAGACGAGCTCTCAGCGTAAAAGCAAACATGCTCAGTAGTAGATTTCGCCTCTGCGATTCCGCTGTTAAAGGGACTCCATTCCTTTCCTTCTGCGCAACGTTGTATACGTGCGAACTTTGGGAAAACTACAAAAAGAGTAGTATAGAAAGACTTCGGGTCCGGTAGAATAACGCCTTCCGCATACTGTTTGGTCTTCCCAGATATTGCAGCACTTCGTGGATATTCACGGAGGGGCGAGTTCCAGGTTATGTAGCCCTTATTGGATCCAGGGTGGCAGCCATGAGGGAAAGGATAAACAGCTCTGGAAATATCCTCATCATGGAAGCCGGCCTTCGTCATCCTCCAGCATCGACGAACACTGGAGAAAAATACTAGCTCCTAATGTAGTCACAGTACCCTAAACGCTTTTTAGTTTTATTATTTTTTAAATTTAATCTTTTTTTATGTACAATTATATTCACCTGGTTTTTTCTACGTACGTATATCTATATTGAATGTATGGGACTGCACTAACCTCCCAACATACCAGAATAAACATTTATTATTAATATTTTTTTTTTGTGGGTAAGCCTGAAAATGTTGAATCAGTTTAGTTTTCAGCGGTACGAATAAAAAAAACGACAACACCAAAAAATGTTTTTTATGGAGTAAGCAAAGAGAAAATCTATTTTCATGGCACGCCACTGTGATCTATTTGCTGGTTCTTGCACAATTGGATAAATTGAAGGATATCATTAAATATTCAACAAGGCTACCTAACTATCTACTGGAAAAACCCACAAAAATTATATCTATCAAGCAGTAGGAATTATGGAAATATTTAAATATCAGCCATGTTGTGTTGAAAAAATTTAAATAATATTTTTAATTGATCTATTATATTTTTTCCTTTCTTTCCTTTCCTTAAAAAGACACTCCACACAGCATCCGCAAAGATGATATATGCATTTAGTATTTTTTTTCCTCAGGGCCTCCTGTATGGAGCTAAAACTAACTAACTAACCATCACGCCGTTTCCACGCAGGGGTAGGCAGAGAGGACGGACCGCCAAACAAATCGATCTTGGCACACACTCTTTGCCTCACTCACATTCATACATCGTCTCATACATTCTCTTCTATTATTCTGACTTTTGACGTGGCCCGACTCAAGTATCTGATTCACTTGATCGTGCCATGTCTTCCTCGGGCGTCCCCGACTTCTTCTACCATTCACATTCGCGTCGTATATTCTTCTTACACTACTTTATTCGTTCATTCGCTCTACATGCCCAAACCATCTGAGGGCCCCTTTCTTAATCTTACTCATTATGCTTACATCAGCCTAACATTCTTTGCGGATATCCACATTTCTCACACGATCATACATTGTTTTACAACACATACGTCTCAGGGATCTCATTTTAAACAGCATTCTGTATGGAGCTAATCGAAAAAAAACACTGTTACACAAAAGTAGGTATATAAAATTTCTCTCACTTAAATCGATGGCTAAGAAAGAAATACAAATAACAGCTCGGTAGTTTCCTTCAAACCTACTACACTTTTTTAATACAAACAATGAGATCGTTAAAAACCAGCTTTATAAATTTTTCCTTTGCTGGAATTGTGGTCAACATGCGTTTATCCGCCTTTTTAACTCGAGCTTTGCTCTTAGAAAGGGTGTAAAACGTATTATTTAATGTATTTTAATAAAAAAACTTTATTTCATGTATATAAACATGTAATTGATACCATTATATTAAATTTAAAAAAAAAAAACAAAAAAAATAATAATAATGATAAAGTACGAAGCAGTGGTGCATCTTTTTAGTGAGTTTGAGTGGTAAGATTGAAAAATACGACATTATTGATGTTTTAGTTGAAAATATATTTTTGAAGTGATAACTGCACCGATGTGATTTGAAACTCGATGAAACCATGAATAGTGACACTAAAAAGAAACAAAACATATACATCTATAGGATTTAGCCTGCGAGAGAATAATATAGTATAATCGGTCTCCTCTTTGTTCAATGCTTCGTAGCCTGTGTTTGCGGTGCTTTGTAGCCTTCCCTCTCTTGTCTACTTTAGTTTTCTGAAGGTTTCACTTCTACCGCGTGTGAATTGCACACTCTGCTTTATTTCAGCTTTCCCTGACGAAGGAACGTTTGTTCCGAAACCGGTCGGATTTGCACATTATATAAGTGGTTTATACAAAGTTGTATTGTTTCATTTTTCTATAATGGATAACCACAAAGTAATAGCTACATTCAAAAATATAAAAAGAATACTGTTCAACGCTTTCTGTACCTCGCTGTACACATCAGAACTCTGGGTTGACTACACTGCAACCCAATGGCATAAGTTAAAGGTTGCTTACAATAACGCTTATCGCCAAATTTTCCGCCTACCGAGATACTGCAGTGCTACGGAAATATTCCTGGAGGGACGAGTACATACTTTCCGTGCACTTCTCCTCCACCGCATGGGAAGTTTATGGCGCAGACTGCGCCATTCGAAGAATGCGATCATCACCGCCATGACTGCCTGGATGAAATCTCTCCTGATGACCCTCTGGAGACGGGAGACGATGAAATACCCTCCGTAAACGGCTATTTACGTTCATTTTAGTGTTTGATATATACATTTTTTTTTCTGTTTCATTTTTCATGCTTATTCGTTTATTTAATTTAATTTATGTGTTGTAATTTTCTTTTTACCTTAACTTATTATTTATCTTTTTTGTTATTTTAAAATATGGAATGTATTGCATTGCACTTCCCCTGCATACATTCTGGAATAAACTTATATTATTAATATTATTATTACGCATACAAGAATGGTACAGACTACCGCAGCGGTTGAGGCGATTTGTATGAACAAAATAAAATAACATTTCTTATTTATTTATATTTATTGGCAACAGAAAACATCACATTGTAATTATTACATTAATTTACATTTTCAATATGGTTGTAGGTGAGCTATAGGTTAGATATATGCATATGCATACGTGTGCACACTCTACACATATACATGCATACATGTACATACACATACGCACACACGTATACATTTATTCACACATTACAGAGCCAATGCTTGGGTAAGTGAATGATTCAATAATTATTACAAAGTGGCTCTAAGTGAGACGTTCATCAGTTCCTTCTGAAGGTAGCGATTGAATTCGAAAATATATCCAAGTCTTCATGTTCGCAGTATTTATTGTGTAATCGAGTCATTCTTGATGTTGGCTTGAAAAAACTTGTATTATTAATACGGTAAGTATCGATCTAAAAGGTTTCTTGTGAATTTCGGCTTTATATTAAGACTAATTTGATTAATGAAGATAATTATTACATGTTGTTTATGATTTTAAACAGAGATTATATCTGAAATGTGTCTTATTTTGGCGAGTGAGACTTCTCATGCAAAGTATCAGAAAACATAACATGTAAAGTTTCAGCGAGAATCAAAAAGAAAACAAGTCTTCCAATACCATTAGCTAATTATTATTACCAGAGTGTAACTAAGGATGTGCATGGTACAAATACCTCACTCAAAATTTAGAAGGTTTATCTTGGTTGAAACAACCACGGTCAACCACATGTGGCCACGCACAATAATCCCATAGAACAAAAGGTCATTCTGAGTATAAAGATTAAAGACCTTACGTTCATTTATCAACACAATATCTTTTTGCAAAACTGAAAACATGTGCATAATAAAAAAAAACACTCAAGGAAGGGACCAAACTTTGAGGGTTGAAAGGTAGGTACTTTTAAGAGAAACGGCTGCGCAGCCCTTTACATATAAAACTTAATTTTACATTTGAGGTCAAAATGCCGAAACCAAACTGAGAAATATTTTTTTAACCAAAAGGTATAGCAAATATCTTTTTTTTTTTTTTTTTAAATATGTTTATTATACAACATATAAAATGTTTGATATTTTGGTGCTTAATACATATCTAGTAATTATTTAATAATATAATACTTAATATTAAAATACTTAACTAATTATTGTAATGCTTATTATAACATAAATTTTATTTTGAACAGTGGTTAAAAGATCTAGGTACCTATTCGTTCACAATATTATTTGTTTTTCATCGATTTAGGTATTTTTATACAATATTTTAGTTTTCATGTTCTATTGAAGTAGAATGATCTAACTTTAGTTTTGATTTTTGAATATGATGTCTCGTTTTTAATATTTTCAGGTAATGCATTAAATATTTCCGGAATTTTATCTAGTACTGATGAAGCTATTTTATTTATTTATGTTTCAAATTATACAATAAAGGTAATAATATAAATCTTTTTTTATGATTTTGGAGGCAACTTTGGCAATTATTTTTGAGTTAATGATAATTTAAAAAAAAAGCTTTACTTACCATAGAAATATGATGAAATCCTACCAACATTATAGAAGCGAAAGTTTGTATGGCTGTTTGGATGTACGTATGCTTGTGACTCTTAGCTCAGAGCTCTGGTATTATGAAATTTGTATAAAAAAGATTGCAATAGGTGTCACGATTAATATCTATAATTCTTTATTCGATTAAGATTATTAGGGGAGTACTAAATGTGGGATGGAGGGGGGGGGGGGGGAGATTGGGTTAGGTTAGGTTAGGTTGATTTCTTTAATTACCAATATTTTATAATTTAAAACAAAAGCAATTAAACAAAATCGCACATCAGTACTATCACTATCCGATTAAAAAAAATTGTTATTCAGTTTGGTTGTGTATTTTGGCCTCAAATCCAAAATTACGTTTTGTGTGAAAGCCGCGCTGCCGTTCCTCTTAAGACAAGTTTGATGATCACCACATAATATTTCGTTGATAGTTGATGTAGGCATCACCAGAACGAGTCGTTCCCTGTCTCGTTGTTTTCTAGAACATTAAATCTACACAGGGACATAATTTCCTTCAGGGCCTACGTCATCTTTGGAGATTGCCATTTATACCATTCGATTACATTCCAACCTCCTTCCCATCCTGAGTACGTGTTCCAAGCCCTAACAAATCAAAACCCGTCGGTGTACCGGTCTCTCCGGGACAGGAGTGCTGGCTGGGGGGTAGGTACAATCAAAACCTCCCAGATCACTTTTTTTTTTTTTTTTTTAATTATTTATTAACCAAGATATTACAATATAAACAATTTTTTTTTGGTATATACCACCTTACTAGGCTGAGCTTGTTCCGAGGTGGCAGGAATTTAAACTAATTTTGATATCTTAATCTTGGAAGAAAAATTAGATATAAATAAAAATATTTTTATTTAAATTGATATATAGAATAAAAGAAAAAAAATAAAAAGAAAAGAGATAAGAAAGATAGTAAAAAATATGAAAGAAACAAATTAAAGACAAAAATAATTGAGAGGAAAAGAGAAAAAATACAGGCGTTGAGTGTGTTCTTGAATTGTTCAAGTTATCTGCCCGCAGTATGCAATGTCTTTGTTGACAATCCAAGAATAAATTTTGTGTTTTAGGTTTGCATTTTTCGTCATGTGGATATCTTTAACGTCTGATTTGTTCTATGAAATTTTGGTACAATCGTATCATCAGTTAGAAGTAAGACAGAGCATTATATAAATTTGTACAACACCCTTCGTATATTATTATTATTATTATTTAACATCCAACCGGCAGTAGGCACCTATCTACTAGCAAAAGGGAATTCAAAGAAAAGCCGAGTACAAGTAAAGGTTTTAAGCTGCTAACCGAAATCAATAGTTTCATACCTTGCGAAGTTTTAATCGAATTTGTGGATATCGAGTTAACTGAGGCCGAAGGTAATTAGGTTTCATAATCCCGCAGAGAATACCAAAGTGGCCACTCTTGTTCGAAGAGGATAGAGCATAGAGCGCCCAATAAGAACAATGCCGAAGCCGTAATAGAATATGAATTATATTAACTTTCCAACAATAATATTATCCTTGCTTAAAACCTTTCTGCGGAGAGGGATCTCGGAGGAATTATACAGTCGATATTATCCTGAGTGGGCTGCGCAAAGTGCCAGAGATAACATTTTCTTTGATGCAGGGATTGGCTACGGGCGATCGTAGCCGCGCGGGCGTAGACCGGGGAGCTACGCCGGCAGCTCAGCGCGAGCCGAGCTTGTTGATTTAGTAATGAAAGAGCCGAGGTGGAAAGGGGTTCTATAACGTCTTTACGGCGTCCGATTACTCTCGGATATTCTCAGAGTATTTTTTCATGAATAACGAGTTTTGATAATATTCACTGAAATCCGCTATTTTGTGAAATGGCGGCATTTAAGACAGTTAAGATGATATTTATCTCTTTTCATCGATATATATGGATTGAAGAGTTCCTATTCTGAAAGGAAAAATTACTAGACATAATATTAAAAAAAAATCAGAGTGTGTAATTCACACGCGGTAGAAGTGAAACTAGAAATTCGCTAGATGTCGCTTTCTTTTCTTTTGCTTGTTTTTTTTAAGTGGTTTGATGATTGGATATTGATTTCATAAAACAATTTTTTATTTGGTTAATTTCGTAGGATTCGAATCCAAGTTTCGCTTGATGTATGTCTCTCTGGCCGCTGAGACTTGTCAGGCACCTTTCCAACTACGTTATGGAAGGCACGCGCCGAGGTGCGGATTTACAGCATCATATTAGAACCGAGTATTTGTTTAGAAATGAGTTGTGACGCATTTACGCTTCGGCACAATTTCAAGTCACTAGCGTTGCTAAAGAAGTTTCACTTCAAAAACATATGTGCTGTTCACACGCGGCAGAAGTGAAACCTTCAGTAAACTGAAGTAGACAAGAGGGGAACTGAAGAGGAGGCTACGAAGCACCATACAAAAAAGGAGACCGATTAGTCTATCTCATTCTCTCGCAGGCTAAATCCTTTAGATGTATGTGTTTGTCTCGTTTTATTTTCGCTATTTTTCGTTTCATCGAGTTTCAAATTACAACGGTGGTAAAAAAGTTTTCACTTCAAAACAGAGTGTGCAATTCACGTGCTGTAGAAGTGAAGCCTTCAGAAAACTAAAGTTTTTTTTTTTTTACATTAACTCCACACAGGAGGCCCTGAGGAATATAATTTCCCTCAGGGCCTATGTCATCTGGGATACTGTGTGGATAAGAGGAAGGAATGAACATTGGTCTTGAAGAGACCCATGTTGTAGGGAGGAGGAAACACAGAGGCCGGCAAATCATTCCACAGCCGAGCTGTTGAACACAAGAACGAGTCGAAGAAACGACCCGTTCTCATGTGACAAATGTCAACTGTGTACAAATGTTGGGCACGCGTTTGGCGTGTTTCCCGACTATGCACCGGTGCCGAAGGGATCAATGATGCTAGTTCCTCGGAGCATCTTCCATTGTAATACCGGTAGAACTAGGATAGCATTCCCACCCGACACCTGTGCTCTAAAGATTGCAATCCGTCTGTTAAGATGGGAGAATCTATCAAACGGACCGCCCGTTTCTGCACAGAGTCGAGGGTATTTTTCAGGTATTTTGGAGCTCCAGACCAGAGGTGGCTGCCAAATTCAACCGTGGGGCGCACTTGCGATTTGTACAGGGTTAGCAGTTGTGTACTATTAAAGTATCTGCGGGCCCTGTACAGTACGCCCAGTTTTTGGGAGGTTAACTTTACTCTGGCTTCGATGGAGCCCCCATACCTGAGCTGGTCACTTAGGGTTACCAAGCATATCAATGGAGGGCCTGTTCGGAAGATTGCTTCCGTTGAAAGAGACTAGATTTTCATTGCGATCCCTTTTAGACCTAATCAGACAAGAATGGGTCTTTGAAACATTAAATTCAACGAGATTAATTTTACCCCCAGAGAAAACACTCTCGAGGTAACCGTCCATTCTTTGCTTCAAAGCCTTACGAGCTGTTGGAGTTTGTGAGCCCTTTGGGGGCTTGTCAAACAAAAAGCTATCATGAACTGTACTGTCATCCGCGTAACAGTGAATTGGTGCACATGACAAAAGGTCGTTGATGTGCAACAAAAACAGAGTTGGAGACAGAACCGATCCCTGCGGGACGCCAGCGTTTATGGAGTGAGAGGAAGAGGTGAAACCATCGACTACCGTCTGAATCGACCTCTCCCTCAAGAAGACGGCAATCCACGTACACAAGGATGCGGGAAGTCCGTAAGAATGCAGTTTGTTGACAAGTCCTCGGTGCCAAACCCGGTCAAAGGCCTTGGATATGTCCAGTGCAACCGTTTGGGTCTCACCGAAACATGCGTCACATACGCGAGAAGATCACCGCACGAGCGGTTCCGCCGGAATCCGTATTGACGGTCGTTAATAATTTTGTTCTTCTCGAGGTATGTGAGCAGTTTGTCGTTGATCACACGTTCCATCACCTTAGACAGAACTGATGTGATCGCTATGGGGCGGTAGTTGGCCGGGTTGGAGCGGTCACCCTTCTTTGGAATAGGATGGATAAAGTAGGCAAGAATGAGGGCTATGAAGTACCTCTTAAAGAGGAGACCGATTATACTATCTCATTCTCTCGCAAGCTAAATCCTATAGATGTGTACGTATTTGTCACTTTTTAGCGCCACTATTTTTCGTTTCAGCGAGTTTCAAATCACAACGGTGCTAAAAAGTGTTTAATTAATATATTTATATAAACTTACAAATTACCGCGACTAGAAGAGAAGCTGAGAATTCAACCGCAGATTGGAAAGTAATTACGCAGACCATTACACCTGTATTATTGTAATAATACTAGCAATTTTTAAAAGTCAAATTGAGTAGGTAGGGTAGAGTGGGGACGATTGAAACAGGTTATGATTGAAACTTCTCAATTTACTCGAAAACTATAATACCTAAGAATGTGATACAACACTCGAAACTCCGTCAGGTCTGTTGGGACGTTTCTACAAAAGTGCACTAGCCGGCGAGTCACTCAATCGTGCATAGGGGACATTATTGGATTTCGCACACAAGTAAGACATTTTTGTTTATCTTATAACTCATTTTACTCTCGCAGCTTGACGAAATGTTTTAATACATTCTCTCCTTTATCTATTTTAGAATTTATATAATGAATTTGCGTGGGGTTAATTTCTATTTAAAAATCTTGGCTTTGAAGCAAAAAATGCAGCGTGGGGATGTTTGAAACAACTTGTATGGGGATGATTGCAACGTTTCAATCATAACCTTGTTTCAATCGTCCACACTGAGAGAAAATTTAAAAGTTATAATGGAAAAAGGTCGGTTATTCAAATCATTAAGTCTTCTCACTAGATGCAATTCTGTGATATTGAAAGTGGACGATGAAGTCGACCTCCTACGACCACATTCGACATCAAACGCCCTCACGTGATTTATTGATTTTTTTACATTTAAAACTAAAAATAATCTATGTTTATAGTATACATTGTTTTAACAATTATGTAAGTACAAAAGTTAACAACAGAGAAAAAAATATACACATGAACAGTAGGTAATATTTAAATATTAGAGATTTATAGTTATAAGTTTAGGTTACACGTAACCGCCCTCACTGGTCTGGCCTGTTTTGAGGTAGTCATTTGGTTAGTTCTTTGTAATTACCTACGAACATAATAATACTTGTTTTAAAGGATATTCACTCAATAAGTTGGTTGCTTTAATAATTTCGTATTTGGGAGAGTGCACCGGTAAAGGCCTTATCCTTTCTTAAATTTTTTTAATAATTATCATCATTGAATCTTTTGTGATGGGTAGGTATCCACTCTTGCAATTGGTTAAATTCTGTATTTCTGACACGATTTTGGTTAAATTTTATTCTGGTGCACTGGAATCGACAAAAATATGAAAAAAAATCCTTCATAAAAAAGTGCTTCGTAGTCTCCCCACTCTTGTCTACTTTAGTTTTCTGTGTGTTTCACTTCTACCGCATGTGAATTGCACATTCAGCTTTTTCTTTTCTTTTAATAGATACTATTTAATTGTTTAATGGATGTTAATGCCCCTTACCGTATATTTAAAGTTTTTTGTTCTAAAATATTGCTATATTTTGTATAATGATGTCACATCGCAAACCACAAATTCAATTAATTTCTATTTTTTCGACTTCTTAAGTTGCTGAATTTTACACACAAAAAAATGCTCTCAAGTCAGAGATAAATTCAACATTGTTATCATTGAAACAGTGTGATGGTTGAAACAAGCACTTTCGAATAAAATATGACATTGCTAGACTAGAAAGGATTAAATAATACAATTTGGGAGGCGTGTATGGGTACCACCGCTCCGGGAACCATTTATTGGAAACCCAACACCTCTGCCATAGGTCACCCCAAGTGGTTCGCTACGTTTGGTGACTTAACAGGGGTGCCCGGGTTCATTGGGTGAGGTTTGTCCAGGTCTTTGCGGCCGATGCATCTGCCCACCTGCCGTACGGTGGGCAGGATCGAGAGACATTGATTGAGGGAGGTCTTTTATCCTCTCCAGCCGGAATCTCTCGACCCATCCCCTTGCACCGAGGTTGGAGGGATGGATTCATACGTCCGTCACTCCTGGACAGACTGACCCCCATATTTCCACCCATGCTTCTTACCTATTTCCTTCCCAGAATCTCCTATCCTTCCTTTCCTTAAAAAAACCCTCCACACAGCATCCCCTAAGATGAAAGTGAAAAACTTATTGTTAATACCGTTCATTTCTGCTCCAGGATAATAACGCAGAAAAACTATGTTGAATATGCCAAATAAACATAGTTAGTGTAACTCAGAGCACTTAAATACAAAAATTAAAAAATGTATTTAAAGTTTTTTCATTTCAAAGACATTTACGTTCATGGTTTTCAAAATACTTGCGATAAGTTTAATCAGTATTCATTTCCCCATCGTCTTTAAGAGGTTATTGTAGCTTACCTGTACGAGTTGTAACCATCCAATAAATTTAATTTGATAACTAGATATATCATAGAACATCTAGTATAAACATCTTATCCATAAATACGAAAGAAATATTACTACACATAGTTAAAGTAAAAGTGTTTCAACCATCCCCACTCTACCCTACAATTCTCCCGTCTGGAATGCTTTTTACAATATTCATGTACATGCCATTGATAGAATATAATGTAATTTTTCAGTTTATCTAATCATTAAATTCAGCAATTTAGTTCAACTACAACACTTTATAAAATGATATGAATATAAATTGAAAACAAATAACTTGGTAAAAACCATTATAATATAATCAATATTATCAGCATGTTTCGATAACTCTGTTTTCTTCATCAGGATAAGATGAATATGCTTAAATTTAGGTCAATCACGTGAATATGCTCATATATATATTCAGAAGAATTTTCGTTGACTTGAGATTTCTGTTTAAAATTCTAATTCTTATAGTCCAGAATTGCTTGCATTGATAAGTTTTCGGATTCCACTACGTAAAATTATAAATCGGGATTAATTTCAGTGCAGAAAGACTGACTACCATATTATGTAGGGATTCCTAATTTACCAGAACACTAATGGAAGGAAATAATTATGCCCAGTCAATGGACATCAAAACATTTTTTGCTGGAGAAGTTCAGTTATGTATAATTTTTGCAATTTCTTTGTTAAAGCTCCGAAAAGGAATAAATAAAGTAATAATTTAATTATGATGTGTATCGAATATAACAAGACTTATGTATTTTTATATACTTTTTTTTGATGTCACAAGAGACAATTATTTATGTCGATGGAGACAAAATATGTTTAAAATACGTTATTAGGTACTTAGTTTTGGGTTACTCAAATAATTGTGGCGTACTTACCTCAAACATCATATCTAAAATGCGGTAGTCGAAACATGAAAATTGTGTAACAAAGACTGTGATTGAAAAAAATAGGAACTAAGCATTTTCCGTCTCCCCGACAGATAGTTGTTTTTTTGATAAAATCAATAAGTTGAATCGAAAAGTTATTTAAAAAAAATAATCGTATTATTTTATACATCAGCTCCAAACAGGAGGTACTTAGGAAAATAATTCCCTCAGGGCCTATGTCATCTTTGGGGATGCTGTTTGAAGGTTTTTTTTTTAGGAAATGAAGGATAGGAAGTTCCGAGAAGGAAAAAGGTATGAGGGTTGGGTAGGAACCTGGGGTCAGTGGGTCCAGAAGTGATGGATATATGAATATATATATATACCCTGATGAATATATGAATATATATATATATATACCCTGATGAATGTATATATGAATATATCTCTCCCTGCTACTGCGGTGCAAGGCGATGTTCCGAGAGAGTACGGCTGGAGAAATCAAAAACCTGTATAAACCTCACCCCATGAACCCGGGCACCCCTGCCAAGTCACCAACCAACAAACCACTAGGGGTGACCTATGGCAGAGATGTTGGTTATCCAATAAATGGTTCCCGGGATGACGGTACCGATACCCGTCTCCCAAATTGAATTAAGCATTAACATATTATCTTGATGATTTTTACATGAATCGTTGAATGTGATTCTGAATCGAACGCCATCTGTGTTTGGTTAGAGTGAAATTGGCCTCATGCCTCTCCGCCGTGGGTCCTCAAGGCGGACCTTTGCATTCCGCCGGTGAAGAGCTCTTCATTTGTGCCCCATTCATGCCCATATTGCCCATGAGCTCGGGAAAAATTCAATTCATAATATTAATTCGTTCGCGCTTCCAATGTTTGTTTAGGACGGCCCGTGACTGACAGTATTACACATTTCATTCGGGCTCTTTCATTCCTGCTTCGAGTGGTGCGGGAGTTGGTGCGGGCTGGGGATTGGCGGGGAGCGGGATATCGCCTGTACCCTGTACTACCTAGTGTGCACAGTGCCCATGTTCCTATACAAATCAGCACTGCTGTTATAGCTGACAAATAACAATATGAACTCTTAGAAAAAATCTCAAGTAAGGTAAAGAATGTTGTTTGAGTTAGAAATTCCTATTATGATCGGCAGACTTTCTGGCTTAATTATTTAGAGCTGTGGTGGATGACTTTTCGCAAGGGTATAAGAAAGCTACGCTATACAGTGAAGAGTTTTTTTTTTACATTAACTCCACACAGGAGGCCCTGAGGAAAATAACTTCCCTCAGGGCCTATGTCATCTTTGAAGATGCTGTGTGGAGGGTCTTTTTGACGAAAGGAAGGAGTGAACACGGGTCTTGAAGAGACCCAT
Source organism: Limnephilus rhombicus (assembly GCA_929108145.2). Lineage (NCBI taxonomy): Eukaryota > Metazoa > Arthropoda > Insecta > Trichoptera > Limnephilidae > Limnephilus > Limnephilus rhombicus. The sequence goes on from OV815275.1 coordinate 12,248,952, forward strand.
GTTGTAGGAGAGAGGAAACACAGAGGCCGGCAAATCGTTCCACAGCCGTTTGAGTTGGTGCATTTTGGAAATCGGCGCCCTCAGTCAAGACGTCTTTGTTGAAATATGCGTGCATTTACTAACAATAACTTCGATAAACCATAATAACATGTATGTCCCTAAAACGTCTACGCGACCATTTGAGAAATACGTGAAAAACTGGTTAATTTTTAACAATTTTATCGCTGACCAAACGGAGTACCTACTCCTCAATAGCCCTCTAGAGATAGAAGACTAAGGGGACATACATTAATTACGTGAGCAGTTTTTCTTCCAATCTAGGCCCCCTCCCCTTTGGTGAGATAAATTTGGACAACTTGGTATATTCTTTTCAAGTAACGTGAAATTTTGCTGGACCCCCCCCCCCTTTTGAGCTCACGCAATTAATGTACGCCCCCAAATGAATAGATATGTGCACCGTAAATTGATTTATTAACCATCTACTTACGACTACCATGCTACGAGCATACGCCTAGTACAGTTGTCGAGAGAACACACATTAATAAAATGTAAATGAAAAAATATATTTTTTTAAATAAATATTATAAAACTTATTATTTTATTAAATTAAGACAATATTAGCGAAACTCAAACGAAAATCTGAAAACATGTAAAATGAAAATACATAAAGTAGCAACCAATTAAAAATATGCGTCAAGAAAATGAACATAAAAAACATAAATAACTTAAATCCTGTCCTCTTCTTCATCCTGATGATCACTTTGTATGTCTTATTCGAGTATTGATAACCTCCATTCAAAGCTCTGGAAAAACTGTCACTCTGATTTGGATTCCTGGACATGTTGGCATAGTGGGTAACGATATTGCTGATTCCTTGGCAAAACAAGGAGCGTCTAACCCTACCGTTACCCTCGTAAACCATATTCCCCTGTCTGATATTTTTTCAATCATCAAAGATAGATCCCGCAATGTTTGGACAGAGTATTGGATCATTGCTAGTCAATCCAAGGGTGCCCGTTACGCCTCAATACAAAGGACTATCCCATCAAAACCGTGGTTTCAAAAATTCCCCCATTTTTCCAAAAAAGAAATTTCCTTACTTATTCGTATGAGAATCGGACATTGTTCCGTTCCTTCTCACCTTTATAAAATTCATGTGCTTGACTCCCCAGATTGTACGTTCTGTGGTCTAGATGTGGGAACTTTAGATCACATATTTTTTGATTGTCCCTCTCTAAATAAATATCCTCTCTTCTATCAAGCGTTATCAAAAATTGCCTCTCCTCCATTCAACATTTCATCTCTTCTAAGTCTGAACTCTACTCCAATCTTCCATAAAATTCTGAAATTTGCACATTTAAATAAAATTAATATATAAATTCACCTTTCCTTTCTCTGTAATTATAAATGATGGCCTAGAACACCCTTGAAGGGTGAAAGCCAGAAATAATTGAAAAAAAAATGAACATAAAGTTCGTAGTTCTTAGTTCATAGAGCTGCACCCCTGGAAGGCGAAAGTCCCGGATTTTTCTGTTTTATTTCTTTTCGATTGAGTTTCGCTAATATTGTCTTCATTTAATTAAATTTTACAATTTGAGGTTTCACTCATTAATAAAAAAATATTAGAGTTCAATTCACACGCGGTAGAAGTGAAACTATTAGAAAACTAAACTATAGGCTACGAAGCACCGCACAAAGAGGAAGCCGATTATACTATCTCATTCCCTCGCAGGCTAAATCCTATAGATATAATGTTCATCTCTTTTTAGTGTCAATTTGGGAGGCGGGAATGGGTACCGCCGCCCCGGGAACCTTTATTGGATAACCAACACCTCTGCCATAGGTCACACCAAGTGGTTCGCTACGTTTGGTGATTTAGCAGGGGTGCCCGGGTTCATGGGGTGAGGTTTGTCTAGATCTTGGAGGCGGATGACCGGGATATACTGAACCCCAGATTCCTACCCACCCCTTAAACCCTTATCCTTCCCAGAACTCTCCTCTCCTTCCCTTTTCCTTAAAAAAAACCCTCCACACAGCATCCTCAAAGATGACATAGGCCCTGAGGGAAATTATTTTCCTCAAGGCCTCCTGTGTGGAGATCATGTAAAAAAAAAAAAAAAAAGTGTTGCTATTTTTTGTTTCGTGGAGTTTCAAATGACAATGGTGATAAAGATGTTTTCACTTAAAAATAAAAAAAATTATAATAAATAATCTAAAACTAATTAATTATCACTTTTCTCCCTTTTTGGTTTATTTCATTTTAATTCATGGAAGGTTTTGCATTGTACTACCCCTGCAAAATACTTCTTTCCTTCTGGAAAATATTGTATTGCAGAGGGGTAGGATTTACAAAAATTATATTTTTGCTTAGGCGCATTCCCATCCTGTTTCAAAATCTAAATTTCTATCTGTTACTTTTTAATTAAATGCAAAGTATTTCGTAATATATTCAAATGCATCAAAGAAAGTATCCAACAATAGGAGAATGACTGGGAACGTGTCTCCGATGACACGGAACACATTATTAATCTGAAAAAATATCGATGCTCAAACCACGTCGTAAAATTATTTTTGTAAGTGCGGTAAAGGATCGAAATATGACGTGACTCACGTTTCAGAGTGCGGATAATACACCGGCTGGTGAACACAGGTTGGTGTGAAATTATGATAAATATCCATGGGTGATCCTTTGTGTAAAAAAGATTAAAAGATTATGTGTCAGGATTCTGTGGTCAGTGTTCAAACTATCCAATCTGGCATTGTTGTCGGTCTACAACTTGTCCTTGGATACTTTGGCTTCATCGCTCACTAAACAGAATCCTCGAACCCGGAATAGCTGTTCGCGCTGTTCAATATCACAGTCAGGTGTCCGCAGCGCAGAACCGTAAGGAGTGCATGAGCCTGGCCCCAAACGTCAGTGCAATTGGAGTGAGATCCTCAGCAATGAGACAACGAACCAAAAATAAATCCTATTTTCCTAAATCTTTATATATAAAAATCAAAATAGGCTTGACAATAAATATGTATGTATTTTAATGAGTTGTCTATACATTGCTATTCAAAGCATACGAAATGTTTGAAACCTTCAAAATACCTACGTTCTTTCCACCCTCGCGAAGCTTTCTGGATTATTACAACCACACGACAATATATCTGAAATTTGAACCCTGAATCAGACGCGGATGGTATTCCTAACCACCAGACCCCTCCACAAAACTTATGTTTATTTATCTATTTCTATATTTATATAATAATATTTATTTTATTTATGTTTATGTAAGTTTATCCTAAAAATTCCCATAAAGTATGTATCTCACACATTGACGTTTGTTATCCTTGTTACACCCACACCCCTCACCACACAATGCAGAATTTCATATACTGAAATCACTGAAGGCCGCATAGTTTCACGTTGACTGTTGGCCGATGCTTCCCGGATGAGGTTTTTCATGGTTTCCTTATTCCCAAAAGGAAAATTTTCAGCGGAAGAGCTCCAAATAAAAGATCCTGACCGACTCCTTCCCACTCCCAAGATAACACAAACACACACGTATGTATATATTTCCCCTTGCTTGATGCCAGTTGCTGTGTTGAGCTATGCTAAACATACAATTTTCGTAGGGTTTTTACATAACAATTTTTCCCTACCGACAAAACACAAGACCTCTAAGCCTATAACAGCCAGGTACTATTTTAAATACCCACATGCGGTAATTGCAAGGCGCATATGACGCCGTTCTATTTGTATAATGAATATTAACTTTAAATTCAGTAAATTTAATTGATTCATCTCTTCAATAAATGTAAGAATCTCGTAAAAAAAAAGTTTTTTTTACTCATTACAAAAACTCTTGCAAAATTAAAATGACAATTTTGCAAACGTCAAGTTCTTTCACCTATGGTATCTTCTAACAAATTTGATTCATTGTTCTTATAATATTAAAAAAATAAGGTTTGTTAAAAAAAATGCAATAGGGGGCTTGCTGAAAATCTGAATGTATCGGGACTAAATATATTGAACGCGGGAGAGGGGGGGGGGGGATCGCAGGAGGGAGTTCGCGGGAGAGGGGAGAGGGAAGGCGGGGAAGGTGGTGGGGGAACCCTTGAGGGGAAGGGGACATGAGAGGGGAAGGGGAGGCGGAAGGGAAACGGGACGAATGGGAAAAGACACGCAAGGAGAACATATTCTTTATTAGTGACATTGCAACGCACGCTGGGAACTCACTAGTATGCAATAAAAAGTATCTTTATTGGTAGTAATGTAGCATCATAGTTATTCAATTTAAAAATTGGAGTCTGATAATGCACATAAACATTATATTATCATTATTAAGGTGATCCACCAGTCCTTGAAAAATTCGAAATCGGAAGTGCACGCCTCTTTTTGGGAGGGATTTGAAAATACATGAAAAAACTTTTTTGGAAAGGTTGGAGAAGGTATTTGAGAGTTGTTTTTTTACATATTGGTCTCATAAAGGCTTGTAAAACATATTAATTCCTTTCTTACGCATTGTTTATTATATTAACAAGAAAATTTAAAATCAATATCACTGAACCAGGCGACGTAGGGTCTAGGGACGTCCATTCGCCACCGCAGCAGTAGTTTTACTGATACAAATGCACAATAGTCTTTAATAAGTCTTAATTCTCAATTCCAAATTTATTTTGATCGCCGAAAAAAATTACGTGAAATTGCATTGTTTTGTTTTACTTGTGAAATTCAGACAAAAATATTAAAATATTTTCCGATCATTTTCTAAAGAACTTAATTTGCCTCTTTAAATAATAAAACTTTATCCGAAAATAGATATATTTTGTACGAGATACTTGAAAGTATTTTTTATAAGCCTGATTCTTTATTTTTTCAGATTTACAAAGAGACTATTAAAAAAATAGTCTATTATTTCCAAGGCCAAGACGTCTTCTATTCGCAGTATTTAATTAAAGCATCTCTAATAATTCTAAGCGATCAAATTTTCAAACCAAATATACGTGATATTATATAATAATTTTGCATTAATTCGCGTGGCTTCATCTTAAATGAAAATAAATCACTTTGCATACATCACTGTTATCAAAATCATCGACGTGTTACAAAATCAAAGCTTCTTCTTCCGATGAATTTTTTTTTTGCATTAGCTCCACATAGGAGGCCCTGAGTTAAATAATTTCCCTCAGGGCCTATGTCAACTTTGCGGATGCTGTGAGGAGGGTTTTTGAAGTAAAACTTCTTGACTTGGGGAGTAAGCTGGTGAACGCATGACGAGAGCGTTACGAAAAGTGTGATCGGGCGAGGCGAACGGTCGGGCCTTTACGCACGCTTGACTTGGGGAGTAAGCTGGTGAATGCATGACGAGAGCGTTACGAAAAGTGTGATCGGGCGAGGCGAACGGTCGGGCCTTTGCGCACGCTTGACTTGGGGAGTAAGCTGGTGAATGCATGACGAGAGCGTAATGAAAAGTGTGATCGGGCGAGGCGAAGAACGGAAGTTGAGAGGGAGATATAAGTTAGTGATGTTTGGTCGTAATCTGTTGAGTTACAAAAATCGATACAATTGAAAGAATTATGCAATGTGGGTGGGATGCTCTAGATCGTGGCGGATCCGTTTTGCCCTCCTACAGCGTGGCGGGCCGGATTGGGAGAGTTTGGTTGAGGGAGACCTAACCTAGACCTCTGCAGCTGGAATCTTGATCCATCCCCTTCACCGCAGTTGGAGGGATGGATTCACACATCCGTCGCTTCTGGAAACACTGACCCCAGATTCCCCACCCCTCATCCCCTTTCCTTCCCAGAATTTACTCTCCTTCCTTTCCTTCAAAAGACCTTCCACACAGTATCCCCAAAGATTACATAGGCCATGAAGGATTTTTTCCTCGGGAACTCCTGTATGAAATAATGTTAAAAAAGTTCAATCTATTTGTGAAATTAATACCGCTCTATCAGTTGTCGAGAAATGTGATAATTTCCACTTCCAAGATTCACGTATTCAAAAAAATGAAATTCAAATAAACGTACATATTTAAAAAGTAACATATATTCAAACTTTTTTTAGTTCTTAGTCTGATAAAATATGGTTTATGATTGATTTTAAGAGCGGGACACTTGGGACTTTGACATGATAAATCGATAAGTGGTCTGGCGGTCGTTTAATTCCACTACAAACTGATACTTTGTTCTGCCCACTTGGATTGCTTTACGGGCCGCTGATGCTTTGATGCGTCGGACCTCGGCTCTGGCCCTTCATCAAAACCACCTCAAGCCAGGCCGGGACACTGCATCAACTCGACCTCTTAACTTCTCTGAGATCCTATTGCATGTAACTAACTAACTAACCATCACGCCGTTTCCCCGCAGGGCTAGGCAGAGAGGACGGACCGCCAAACAACTCGATCTTGGCACACACTTCTTGCCTCGTTCACATCCATACATCGTTTCATGCATGATCTTCTATTATTCCGACTCAAGTAGGTATCTGATTCACTTGGTCGTGCCATGTCTTCCTCGGGCGTCCCCGATTTCTTCTTCCATTCATATTTACGTCATATATTCTCCTTGTATTGCATGTATATATATTTTTACATTAGCTCCACAAGGGAGGCCCCGAGAAAAAAATCTGAGTGTAAAATTCACATGCGATAGAAGTGAAACCTTTCATTTCGTTTCATCGAGTTTCTAAATATTTTGTTTACGTTAGCTCCACACAGGAGGCCCTGCGAAAAAAAATCCCTCAAGGCCTATTTCATCTTAGGGAATGCTGTGTGGAGGGTCTTTTGAAGGAAAAGAATGAGAGGAAGTTCTGGGAAGGAAAAGTTATTAGGGGGGGGGGGGGGGGAGAATCTGGAGTCGGTGCTTCCAGGAGTGACGGATGTGTGAATTCAATGAATCTATCCCTCCAACTGCGGTGAAGGGGAAGGGTCGAGAGTCCAGCTGGAGAGGTCTAGGTTAGGTCTCCCTCAACCAATCTCTCCCGATACGGGAGCAAACGCATTTGCCCCCAAGGCCTAGACAAACCTTACCCCATGAATCCGGGCATCCTTGCTAAGTCACTAAATGTGGAAAACCACTTGGGGTGACCTACGGCAGGGGTGTTGGTTTCCCAACATCCTGGGATGGCGGTACCCATAATCGCAGGTCTTGAAGAAGTAAAAAGGCAGCTAAAAGCCGCCAATTAACTTCTTCGAGAAATTATCTTCTTCTTTCGCCAAATAGAGTTAAAAGCCGGAGGGTTTCGAATAAGTTAAAAGGCCGGTTTGATTTAGTGATACTGCCTGGTTTGAGATGGTTTTGCCTTTATGCGTCGTGAGTCAGGACCGGGAGAATGATATTATTGTGGTCCATACGGCGTCGTACGTTATGTTCTCTCGCCCCGAGAGTTCGAGAGCAGCATCTGACATCGAGAGCGTATCTGATATCCACTTCGCAGTATGAATGTTAGTAATATTCCCGAAGGAAGTGAATGGCCTAACCTATGTGCATTCAGTTGCCGTGTGTGGGAGAGGTTCGGTATTAATTTCACAAAAAGATTGCACATTTTTTTAAATATTATTCCACTCATGAGGCCTGGAGCAAAAAATCCATCAGGGCCGATGTCATCTTTGGGGATGCTGTGTGAGGGGTCTTTTTATGGAAAGGAAGGAGAAAAGTTCTGGGAAGGAAAAAGGTACAAAGAGTTGGTAGGAATCTTGAATCACTACGGTGCGAGGCGATGGTGGGTCGAGAAAGTCCGGCTGGAGAGGTCAAAACGGTCTCCTTCAACCAGACCTAACACCAATAATAGATACATATAACCTCAGTTGTAAGTCTTATTATGTCTTAGTATGACAGTTGATCCCAGGAGTCCCAGTCCTCCCGGCAAACTTAAAAACAATATGCAGTCGGTTTAGGGGTAATAGGTACACCTATTACTCAAAATTTAACTGCAGAGAGGATCTACCGCCGGATAACAAAAGTATGAAACATATAAATGACTAGCCCCTAGCTATAACATGTAAAAAATGACTAGCCCTTTCAAAATCTGAGTTTTTAATGTTGCCTTTTCAAATTTGCCTAAAAAACAAGTTTAGTTAAACTGGGATATTCTCTATATCAATTAAATAGTCATAAATACATTGGGAATTTATTTGTCATTAACCTTTAACTGCTGACGTGATTTTTTTACGTATACTGCGACGTGGGAGCCTGGGCGGCCTTTTACTTTAAATGTTTATATATAAGAGATCGATGAAAATTTTGGGGTCGAAATTAAGTCATATATTTTGGTTTATAAATGTGGAATTTCTAGTACTTAGTAAATGTTTAAAAATTATAGTTACATATTATAATTTTAATTATGCAATATCAATGTTGAAAGAATCACATCCTTGCCATTTGTTCAAAGACATAAAGAAACCATTCCTTCGTTCCGAATGCAATTATTAATGTTCTCAAAAATTGTCTTGACAGAATCTCATTCTATAAACTAAATGTGCAATTTGGCTGTCCTGAAACGGGAAACCTTCCCAGTTGGAAAGACAAAACATCATTTTGTAATGTATAGTGTTGTAATGTATATGTATAAATAAAATAATAACTTTACCAAAAAAATCAGAGTGTGCTTTCCGCACACGGTAGAATTGAAACATTCAGGGAAAACTGAAGTAGACAAGAGTGGGGAGAGTACGAAGCACTTTTTTTTTATCAGTGTGAAGATGACTTTTTCCATATTTTTGTCGTCAAAATCCAGTGCACCTTTTCCTATACATTTGGTCATCTTATTAGTATTTGTATTTTCTTCTTTGGAGTCACTTTCTTTTATGTTTTCTTTTGCCTATTCATTTTGGAGTGACATGGTGGCTTGTGGATTTATCGTTTTATATTGGAACCGAGTATCTGTGAATTAAATAAATATTTTATTACTATCTCATTCTCTCGCAGACTAAATCCTACAAACATATGTGTTTGTCTCTTTTTAATGTAGCTTTTTTCGTTTCATCAAGTTTAAATCACAACGGTGCTAAAGAAGTTTTCACTTCAAAAAATTCTTTGCACATTTAGAAAAAGAATTTTTTTTAAATAATGATATTTTGAATTTAAATTAGACCAAAGACCAAAGAATGTTATAATTTCAAGGGAAATTTTTGGTTTTGAGAAGAGAAAATTAGAAACATACTGTACACACAACCAGTTAGGGAAGTAATAGATGGGCATAATATATACTCGACCCACAACATGATTAGTTAACTGATAGCAGATAACACAACGGTTTCCAATATGGTAATCCAGGTCCTGTACGCCTGCAGTGGGAGATACGGCGGCACGGTACTCTATTATCCCAGCTAGTATCTGCCCAGACACAAAGCAGCGAGCCCTTGTAACCGTGTTATTCTAATGCAAATTACACACTTATCAGCGGGAACAAGGTAAAAGCAAACAGTGTTGCCATAAACACTAATTTGGCCACATAACTTAACGCTGGCAAAATAATGATCATCAATGTGTTAATGATGCGTGATTAAATCATCTTACAGTCATTTGACATTTTAATAGACGAAAATTATAGCAACAATTTTTTAAATGGCAACACCAATCTGGTTCGTAGAAAAATGTTCGTACAAATTTAAAAAAGCACAATGGTTCAAGTAATATCGATAGGGGAAATTTGAAATGCTGTAAAGGACAATAACAAAACGAATCGAAAAACGAATTAAATATGGCATTTTTCTCAGTTTTTTCTTATATTTCTCTTCCGATCTGCCTCGTCGAAATATTTCTTGGAAAATAAATGCGACGTTTCGGCGTGCATTTTAAGAAAAAAAATTGACAGAAAAATTAAAAATACAATAATTCTGAAAGAGCTATTGAAAGTTATTTTATAATAAAACATTATAATTATAGTTCTACAAAATCAGGAGACAAGTTTTTTTTTTAAATAAAAAACTTTCTTTTAGCTCTCCTTTTTTCCTTTACAGCATTTACATTTCCAAAATCGATGTTAGGTTTTACTTTAACCAAACGATTTTTAGAAATTAGTGGTTTGTACTTTCCGAACAGAGATGATTCGACATAATATTCTAAGATAATTTTATGTTATTCTTTTTATTATTTTTAAAACTTAATTATATAGAAAGGCGAATATTTATATTTCAGAAATGCAGGTATCCAAATAGCCCATTATCAAATGATTGTGTAGTGGTGAAGTTACTGAATGGAAAAAAAAATGACTCAAAATTAAAAACCTTTATCATGCAAATAAAATATAAAGTATTCTTGTCTACTTTTTTTCTGAAGATTATATACTTCTACCGCATGTGAATTGCACACTCTGATTTTTTATACATGTGTGTGTTACAACTGGTTACCACCAAACAATTAACATTAAAGTACCTACCTATTATTGTATTATGAATTCAGATCGTAAGTACGGTCGTAAATCAATCATTTTTACAAAGTTTTTAATTACGTCAACAAGTTAGCAAAGAGGTAGGAGGTTGGAATTACATTTGCAAATACAAGGTGGGTTTTTTTTCCTGTGAAATGCTTTTAAACGAGTCCGACACCACACACTGAAAAAGTTGTGATTTATGAGCAGTAGTACATTAATTTTTGTAAAATCCGAAAATATTTTTATTACATATTGTAGATAACTATTTTTTTTAATATGAATACCATGTTCCAATCGTCTTTAGTCAGTCGAATTTATGATATCGCCGATTTAGGTATTTTGTGTGGCTAAAGAGGGTGGAGGTGATTGGCAGGTGTCCGGCGATTTCGAAAGTTCACACAAATAGCTGCCTTACCAATAATAAAACACACAAAAAGACTGTAAAATTTCTCGTTGAATTTTCCATTATGGGCAACTACCCTTTTTATTGGAAACAATCATTCTAAGAATTGGTTTGTATCGTGGATAGCGTCTCGGATAAATGTATCCGAATTTATTAATGTGGAACTATTGACTTTTTATAAAAGTCTAAATGAACATTCAATTTTTTATAAGAAAAACTCTCTTTTAAAATGGAAATTTTATGGAAAAATAATTAGTTGAAGATAATATTGTTAATTCTACAATTTGAAATATGAGATTGTCAATTATGACTATTTGACAGAAGGTGGCATTAGCGAAATTGGTTAACGCGCACGTCCCGGTTAGATGAGAGGTCTGGGTTCGAGTCCCAGTAATTACGACCATTGTCTTTTTTCTCTTTCATAATTCCGTTTAGTTTATTATTTTAATCCTCTTCTTCAATCATATATTACATTGGTGGGAATAAACTTAAAAAGTTATAAAAGAGAGTTTTTCTTATAAAAAAAGTAAAATTTCTGTTTCAAACTCTTCGAAACTCTTATTACTAAATACAAAATATCTTTACTGGGGTTACCGACGAGTTCATCGAAAGCAAATTCATAGAAAATGAGTTCATCGAAAATCAATTCATCGAAAGCAAATTCATCGAAAACGAGTTCATCGAAAATCAATTCATCGAAAATCAATTCATCGAATGATCAATTCATCGAATCGCCAATTCATCGAAAAACATTTTTTTTGTAGATATTAGAGCTGTCACATTAAATACCCAAAAAGGTCTGTTTAACTGAGTTAAATGTGTTTAGCAACTGTCAGTTTCGTAGTGACAATGTAAAATTTATAGGTTATCTCTTCGATTTCCGATTGTCTGATACTGCAAAAAAGTGATATCTAAGGAACGGTGACCAGACAACTTATAATGAAACCAACTCAGTAAGGTCATTAAGAGTGATGATAAAAAAATATTTAAAAATTGGTTAAATAGTTTAGGTTAGGTTAGGTTAGGTTAGGTTAGTTTAGGTTGACCAATGCTTTTTTAACTTCTCGGTCCGCTCGGCATTTCTCTCAAATATCAACAAAATATATTTTTTCGATGAATTGGCGATTCGATAAATTGATCATTCGATGAATTGGTTTTCGATGAATTGATTTTTGATGAAATGGTTTTCGATGAACTCGTTTTCTATGAATTTGCTTTCGATGAATTGATTTTCGATGAACTCGTCGTGAACCCTTTACTGGTACGAAAGAGCTGGCAACATCACACTTCCGCAGAGTTACACGAGATTTTCCCGTCTGGAAAAATAGGTTATCATTAACATTTGGTTTTATTTGAGAGTTTAACAATTTAACAAGAATTCAATTAAATTGGTGATATTTTTAATAACACACATGCCTTAAGCATGTGTAGAAAACATAAACCCGTGATATCAAAGTTTATATTGCGCAAACAATGAATCCAAAATGTCAATGTTGTTATTATTCTCTGTGATTCATTATAACATTTTAATTAATATTCATTTATTCTATAAACTAGATTAAAGAGAGGTATGTGTTTTTTTTTATCAACTTTGAAATTAAAATTTTTCAATTTATAAAAAATATTAAAGTATGTTTCAAACTAAAAGGTAATTTTATGTAGTTTCTATGTAATTCTGGTAATTGTTTTTACGATATACAAAAAAAGAAATACATAACACATTTAAAATAACTATGTGCACAACTTTTTATGGCTGTTAAATGCCAGTTTAGACAATTTTAATTTATTAGTAAGGTTTTTTACATACACGGTTGTTTATCAATTGTATAAAATATAAACCATGTTTATTAGTAAGACCGTAAGTGACAAGGGACTTTCTTTCTACACTACAAAAAATATTTCTTTACAATTTCTTTTTCAATTAATTTCTTAATTCTAAGTGACGGTTCAAAAATATATTTGACTGTCGCACAAACGTCCTAACCTCCCAACCGTCTGAAGTCAGTAAGACTATATAACATGCCCAATTGGGGTTTTTTGTAAGGCTGACGGTAGAAGGTAGGGAAAGGATATGGCCAAGAAAAAGGTGTAAGTTAAAAATAAAAATTAATGTTCATCCTAGACTTGTAGAAACGTCAATGGATGTCGCATATTAAATAAAAAAGGATAAATTTATCCAAGATACCAGCCAATAAAAATATATGCGTTAAGAAAATGAAGATGATGTTGGTATTATGATACAGTTAAATATGACCGAATCAGACAGGGTCACATTAGCTCAGTAGTAGAGCTCCGCCCCGGCAAGGAAAAGGTCCTGGGTTCGATTCCCAGATGTGACCGTATCTTTTTCTGATTTTTATGTTTCAGATTTTCGATTGAGTGTCGCTAATATTGTCTTCATTAATTAAATTGTCATAATATATTTTTGAAGTGAAAACTTCTTTAGCACCGTTGTAATTTAAAACTTGATGAAATGTAAGCGAGCGACACTAAAAATAAACAAACACATACATCTATTGGATTTAGCCTGCGAGAGAATGAGATAGCATTAGAGGGGACCCACCACCTTCCCAACGGCGTTATAAGGAAACATATGGTTTCCTCCTTCACCGCACACGTCAAGACTCTACTTTTTTTTTAACGAAGCTACATTTATTTGAACGACTCTAGGCCCTCCAATGTCCATGCATACGGGGTTAGTAAGCAGTATGCAAGTGCTTACATTAACATTATACAAAAGATAAATAGAAGTAGCAGCCCGTGGAATAATTCTTCTGTAATAGGTAACATCAAAAAGAGATAATAGTGTTAGTAAAAGAAAAAGAAAAATAAAAATAACGGCTATGACCAGTCGAAGAAACCTTCTGTAAATAAAATAAGTAATGAGGAAAAAACAATTATATGATTATGTTATAATGTAAGTAATTACGATAATAGCGGAAAGAAAATAAAATATATTAAAAGAAAAGCCAGAGAAAGTATTCCATAGACCACCGGGCAGTCCCAATGAGAATGCGTATAGCTATCGGCCCAACCGCAGACGATGCTCGAAGTCCGCGTCCTTTAGCCGGTTCCCCGATTTTGCCTCGAAGAAATGTACTTGGGAGAGAAGGGGAAGTTTTTGAAGACCTTGAGGAAAAGATGAGCATCGGGTTACCGGAGGGGGGACGGAAGGACATCGAGACCGCACGGTTACGCCTCAGGCCAACGCACGTCGATGGGGGAGGCGCGGGCGGATCGCGGGAAGACCGCACCGGTGTGTGTTCGCCTGGCGATGTGCATAGACAGGGTCCATCCCACCCCCTTTCTACGGGGGAACGACGATACATAACACGTACAGTTCAGTTGCGCCACCAAAGAATGGAAACCAAAACTTATAAAGAAAAATAGAAAATAATAAGAGCATTTATACATGTGAAACATAATTACAGAATCAGTACAGAGTGATACTGTATCAAGCGATAGTGTCATCACTACCATTGCTCACCAAGATAGAACATGATCTGTCGAGGTAAAAACACAAATCATTGTTAGCAGAGACCAGAGAAGAAAAAAAAAATAGTCAAACGTAATTATTAATTTATAGGTCACATAAGTTATATTATAGATAGTTCAGAGCATATTCACTAAATAAAGAGTAATAGAGGAGGACCGAAGAAGACGGGAGCAATACGTATAGCACCTGAAACAAAGATGAATTTAGTCTAGGTCGGCGACTCTAAGTACAGGCCATCTCTCTACCCAGGACTTGACAAACTTTTTCAAGCATTCGAAATTCTCTTTGTTCGACACAAGGTCAGCATTCCACGCTGGTCTTGTTATTCCATCCAATATTTCCTCTCGTGCTACCTTTATCAACTCGCAGTGCCACAGAATGTGCCTTGCGTCTTGGTTAGTATCACCACATGCGCAGTTTGGGTGAGGAGAGAAGGTCAAGCTATGAAGCCGACCCCTGAATTCCCCCTGCCTAGAAAGCATCTGCGTCATGTAGTGATCTAGTTTAATGTATGCCCCTTCCATTCTGAATTTTACTGAAGGAAAGAAGGAGAAAGTCCATCTGCCCTTCGTCGACCTATCCCATCGCTCTTGCCATACAGCGTCCTCTCGCGCATCGCTTTGAGATAGCAATAAAATATTTATTTAATTCACGGGTACTCGGTTCCAATATAATAAGATAAATCCACGGTCCACTCTTTAGTGCAGTGATACAAAGCCCCTGGCGAACCTCTGCAGACATTTAGCGGACCAAGGATCGGATCCTACGAAATCAAAAAAAAAAAAATTGTAAAAGCAATACCCAATCTTCCAACCACTCCAAAATGAACAGGCAAAAGAAAACAAAAGAAAACGACATACAGCGTCTCCGAAGAAAAAAACACAAATACTAATAAGATGAACAAATGTATAGGAAAAGGTACACTGGAATTCGACGACAAAAATATGAAAAAAAATCATCCTTCACATTGACAAAAAAAAGTGCTTCGTAGCCTCCCCTCTCTGTCTACTTTAGTTTTATGGAGGTTTCACTTCTACCGCGTATGAATTGCACACTGATTTTTTTCTAATTCTTCATCTTCCCGTTCGGTTACATTACCACAATATTGTGATAAGAATAAAGTCCGCGCCTTCCGCCGGTTACCAGTACTAAATAAGTAAGTAGTACTTAAAGAAAATCCCATTTTTCGAGATAAATCAAATAATTTCCCCGGCTAAGCCGCGATGATCAACGCTTTGTTTTCTTAAGATGGTGATTTACGACCCGCGGGACTCGAATACTCGGGACGGGACCCGTCAGCCGCGTTAATTTCCCTACATTATTTTTTATTTCCCCAATAACATTCCTGTCTCGTTCGCTCGCCGGATTATTTATAAACTGACGTAGGTACGTGTTATCATTATTAAATTCAAATTTATCTCATTATAATTTTGTGAGCAAATTCAGATTGGCGATAAATTAATTAGTATATTTATCTTATTTTAAAATCTCCATATCCAATGCAATGGTTTTTTGAAGTGAAACTTCTATAGCCCGCTGTGATTTAGATTTCGGATGAAACGGAAATCTGCGACGCATCAACTGCGCTCATTGACCGCTTTGATTATGATGTCACTCAAGGCTCCGATTGGTTGAGATATGAAACGGAAGTGACGCTAATTCTGCGCTCATTAGCCGCTTTGATTATGACCTCGCTTTTCAATTTCCAATATTTCACTATTGGTTGAGATTGTTTTGGTAAAGTATCGCTTCTAACGCGTTTGAACTGCACTCGATTTTTTAGTACGTCTTAGTTAGTTTCTAATTTTTAATTTTAGTAGTTCACTTATTTATTAACGGACTTACTATTTGGGAGGCGGGTATGGGTACCGCCGCCCCGGGAAGAATTTATTGGATAACCAACACCTCTGTCATAGGTCACCTCAAGTAGTTCATGGGGTGAGGTTTTTTTAGAGTCTTGGCGGCGGATGCGTTGCCCACCAGCTGCATGGCAGGCTGGATCGGGAGAAAGTGGTTGAGGAAGTCCCTTGACTTCTCCAGCCGTACTCTCTCGGAACATCGCTTTGCACCGCAGTAAGAGGGATGGATTCATGCGTCCGTTATTCTCGGACGCATTGACCCCCAGATTCCCGCCTATCCCTTATATATCCTTTTCCTTCCCAGATCATCTTCTCTTTCCTTTCCTAAAAATACCCTCCTGTCAGCATCCCCAAAGATAACGTAGGCCCTGATGGAATTATTTTCTACGGGAGGTAATGAAAAATAACGTAATTTTTCATTTTAGTAATTTATTTATTATTCGACGGGTTAATAGTTCCGAAATTTAATATTAAGTACGGACAGAGAACGTTTGAATACATCGTACCAAAGATATTTAATTTATTACCTGACACTATAAAGCAAGTAATTCTATGAATAAGGTTAAACATATGGTGAAAAATTGGATATCGGAAAAAAATATTTATAGATGTGTATGAACAAATGTTGAATCTGTAGATATAAGATGTAATTTTTGAATTTTTAAATGAATATGTAACTATATTATAAGCACCTGTTGACAAGCCAATTCAATTGGCTTAGCAGGACTTATATGTATTGATTATATGTATTAACTATTCTTACAATTAAAAAAAAAAAATTAAATTAAATTAAAGGACTTACGTCCATTTTACGAAATAATAACACTAAAATTATACATTTTTATTTAATTTCATATATTGAAAACAAAGACAAAGGTAGAGATAAACATGCGAAAATATACGTTACAAGTCAGGTCAAGATTTTGCTGAAGTCAAAATATTTATAAAATTTCTTCTCTTGTTTAGTGACCGATAAAAATCATTTAAACTTGTACCAAAAAAATCACCGTCTTTGCTTAAGTTGACCAGTCTACATATTCTGGACAATGGTGAATAATATCCATAATTAGTGTAGTGTTGATTGGAGGTATATTAAAAGGGATGAGTTTTAGTAGAGTACTAATATAATTAATGATTTTGAAGAAACAAATGAGATAATTATTTTTCTAGCGGTTTCCTAAAGGAGAAAGGTTTAGAGTTCAATTTCATCGTATGTTTGAGTAAATGCCTTTTCTAATCTATGGATTCAAATCAAATAAACACTATAAATCTCAAGTGACATCCCAGGTAAGTATGGTCCTGTATATTTTCTATCTGTACAGAGTATAAATAAAACAGAATATGTACATTTTTACGCAGCATCGCATTCATTGGTCAAATCATTGTACATATAGTTTCGTATCAGTGATCGATGAACCGGTGGATGCAATTTTTAGCCATAAAATGTTATAATGGTTTATCTAGTTTGTAGTACGAGTAAGTAAGATTGTAGACATAGGTGAATTTTCGCAAAAAAAAACGGCGCTATACAAATCCTCCAAATTTTATTATTATTATGGAGGCATGCCGAGGTCTTTAACAGATGTAACAGCTGTTGTGCAAATATTATTTAGTTTGAATTCAAAAACAATCGTTTTTTTCTATAAAAGGACATAATTTTGAATTTATCGACATTTTGTTTCAAGCAACTAATTTTACACCAATCATTGAATGAGTCAATATCTGATTGGAAAGAAGACAGTCACGGTAATTTTTTACAAAGTTTAGAAGGCATGCACCTAAAAACTAATTAAATGTTTGTTATTTCGCTAATTGCATCTAATGAACTCAAGATTTAAAACATATACGTACATATAAGTGGTGTATTATTGAACACGCGTTTTAGGAGGGTAAATACTTTAAGTGTCACCCTAGGGAGGGAATACTTTTGAGAGTCGAAATGTTGTTGGAAATAGCATTAGCAGTGACTGGTGACCAGATCTGACCGCTAAGTAGTTACTTCCCAACTACTTATCCACCCCCCTCTCCACTCCCTGCAACATACCCTGTACGGAGATGCCAAAGTCCCACAAAAAAATCAAGCAGTTGAGATTCTTTTGTGGTGTTTAGGTACATAAAAAAAATACTACATTATTTTGTTATCATTTACAGCTTGTAATTTTTATCTTTTTGCTCTGAATAAAGGATGATGTCTCTAAAAACCACATAAAATTAGTTACTTTTAATCTCAAATAAGTTTTAACATGATTTCATTATTCTCTTAAATAAAGTGGTTTGCGTATTTTTTGCGTTGCTTTATCTATTTTGGACCATATTATGAATTACAAATTAAACTAAAAACTTCTTTCCCTTATTTTTCAATATCAATAAAACATTTATTCCACAAACGCCCATGAATAAGTCAATCCTTCACAGCTATTCTAAGATTTCACCAGATTAAATATGTATGACTTACTTACGTGCACCTTCTCGGAATATAATGTTCGTCTTCAATGGCGCTGAAACGAATGTGTAACATCGGAAAACATACTGGGAACATTCTGAGACATTCAAGAACATTTTGGGAACCGGATTGACCGTAAAATGCACTACACATATTATGATTGCGGGAGTGTGTTCTTGTAGCTTGCACACAATATAAACAAGCGAGGCAATGGTAGCGGTAGCACGCGAAACCTTATTTATCATCTGAAACACTTACGCTAACCATTATTTACTATAGGTTGGATGGCTTCCAGGATCGGATCCCGAGTAATCTGTGTTTTAACCCATAAAAATAACGAAAAATAAATAAAAGCACACACATATTTTATTATTAAGCAAATGAATTATACACGTTATTATCACCTCATTTTTTTTTCGTTTAATGAAAAAATAATTCTTAAAAAATTCAGATTTTTTTTTTTTCAAATTGGTTTCATAAAGGTGTTCATCTATATTATTTTGTAGTTATTTTTTTTATTTGAATAAAAAGCGTGTTTTTCTCTTTCCAATACCGTTTATACCATACGTTTCACTTTGATAGTAAGGGAGACACAATGATTTCTATGAGGGCTATGTGAGTTGGGACTAATATGGTCTCCTGTGACGGGTTCATGAAAACGTTTTTAAAAAGACTCCTCTGGTTCCACCAAAGTTAGATTTTAGTTTTTTTTTTTACGCCAAATATTACATTAAAACAACTGGTGGTCTAAGGAAAAATCACTGTGCGCTACCAATCAGTCATAACTACGTATAGGAAAGGGATACACGAGTTCTTCTTGCGTCATCGTGTAGGTCATGGGGTGACTCATTCAATATTGAGCTCTAAAAAGTAAGTATGTATTCATAGAAAACTTATTAATACCTAAAGCAAACAAAACTATATTTCAAAGGGACCCTACTACATAGCCATTAAAATACTATAACAAACTTCCACGTAACATTAAATAAATAAACGATACATTAATAATAATAATCATAAACAATAAAAACATTTATTCATCAACAGATTTTTACAATTTTATACATTTTCATTATTTATCATTGATTCTCTTGATCAAAAGGTCACTGCTCAGCTATATCTACATTCAGGATTTCTCCTGGAATGTAGATGGTTTTCAGCAGAGCCTCAGTATACTCAAATTTAAATCTACAAAAAAATCTTTTAAATAAATTTCACAACACTATAAATGTATACATTGTATACCTTACATAAATTAAATACCTCTGTCTTTTTTTTATTTGCATGTAATATAACATGTAAATGTTGAGATTTATAATATAATATGTATTTGTTGGGTTAGCTGGAAGAAATAGGTTGTACCTAGAAGTTATACCTTTTTTACTTTCTATATTTTTGTGTAATAAAAGTTTTTTAATTTGAATTTTTAACTGGGCTGACACGACATATGTTAAAGTTGCCAAGTGAAATATATTGCCAGGAGAAAGTTTACAAACCGTTATAAAATTGCCCTTTTCAGAAAATGTGAATTGTATTTCAGTTTGCACTGTAAGATTCGCCAAATCATATTTTTTTCGTTTTTTTTATTCTTCATTTTAAGCACCCGCCAAACTGCTAAAGCCGTTTGTCAGCAGGTCAATTTAACAATATTCTTCTTCTTCTTCAATGGCGCTACAGCCCATTTCGAGCCTTGGCCTCCTTCAAAATAAGCCTCCACCATCCTCTGTCCTCGGCCGTCGTTTTCCAATCTGCAACATGGAGTAGTCCTCTTGCATCCTTCCTGACATCATCCTCCCATCTCAGGCTAGGTCTGTCCGTCTTTCCTTTACTTCCTGGTTGTCCTATTAGGATCTTCTTCGATACTCGTGTGCTTGGCGTTCGGTGCACATGTCCGGCCCATCTTAGTCTTTGGATCCTTAAATGGGTGGAGAGTCTTGTAAATATGCAGATAGACAGATATAACACAGGCAAATTACTCACAGTCATATCTATACATGAGATAACAAACAATATCAATACAGAAAGTCTTGATCTGTTAGCCATTTTTTAATTCTTTTTTTGAGATCGGTGGTGCAATTTGATTCGATTTTTATGTTCATTGGCGTCTTATTAAATATGGCGGGGACAAGATAAGTGAATGTCCGTTGCCCGTATTTATGTATTTATAATTTTAATTTTGCCATGTGCATGATCTGCTTTTATAGGTATATTGAATTCGACAAAGGTTGTAATATCCTATATTCTTTGTGCATAAATACTTTAACTTACGAGTACCAAGAGCTTAGTCACAGTGTTTAGAATTATTTGAATAAATAAATACATTTTCTACGTAAATTTGGCCCAATGATGAACGAAAGATCACGCAAGAAAGTAACTATAATGCTCACCCCAATTATTTTTTTTTGTAAACAAATACCCTTTTTCAAATTATTTGAAAAAAATTTAACGCGCGTGTAGATTGGCAACCACGACGACCGACCGTCCGATGCGGCTCTATCGGTTGCGGTGCGATCCGTCAGTAGCGGCCGCGTGTTTACCTGCGGCCTGCAGCGTCTCACCTCTGATGTATCGTCGGGCCGCGCCGTTAAACGGACGCGCCGTAAACAGCCGCGGTGTTGACGGACGCGCGCCGTCCGTGAAGCTCTCCCGCTCCGTGCACTGGCGGACTAGCGGCTGGTTTGAAGGAATACAAACCTACATAATATCATAATTATAATACGTGTACGAACGTACAATTTCATTTCAATTTTTAGTAGGTGAGTACGTTGAACTCTTTTATCTATTTTTTTTACTCTACGATGAGTACGTTGGCTCAAGAAGAATAACATTGTACACAATTATACCAAAACATATTCACTCCAAACCAAACATAACTGATTTTAATTAGTGTTTAAATTAAATAATTAGATCAACTTTAAAATAGATTACTATCGTGTAATTGACACTTTAGAGCCAGCGAAAGAAAGCGAATAGACCACACCCGTTTGGTGTCTTAGCAGGGGTGCCCGGGTTCATTAGGTGTGGTTTGTATTGGCGGCGAATGCGTTTGCCCATCTACTGCGTGGCGGACCGGATCGGGAGAGACTGGTTGAGGACGGACTGAGAGACTTGAGGGAGACCTAACCTAGGTCTCTCCAGCCAGACTCTCTCGACCCATTGTTTTGAGCCGCAGTAGGTGGGATGGATTCATACGTCCGCCACTCCTGGACACACTGGCCCACATTTCCATTTCCAAGTGCTGGGGAAAAATGCTCATGATTCCACAGACAGCCACAAATGTTTACATTTTGGAAGAGCTAGACAACCAAAATAGGCTCTCAACTATCTGCCTACAGTCTACAGCGTATTTTAAGATACTTTGGAGTTGGGGCATGTTGCTCGCCAAACTGAGGACTCGTAGAACTTGAAGAAACTCGTAGCCACTGGCCAAGTGGAAACAGAAGTAGAAGAAAGTCACCAATACGCTGGATACTTGGTCAGAACGTACGTCGTTGTCAGAAACACAGAATCGCGAGGAATGGAGGAGCCTTGTCCACCATGGACGTTAGAGTAGAGGGTACCTATATACCACAATCCTCAAGGAACCGACTTAAGAAGAAGTTTGTATAATAACTTTTTTTGTTTTGTTTTATTCAACTATCCGGATAGTTGAATATTCTTTATCTCCACAAAACTAGTTTTGAAATAAATGACTTTGAACTTTTTTGTACATTTTGTTATTTTTCTCACAAACTAAAATAGTATTAAAATTTTTAAATTATGTGAAAGTTTTGAGAGAGTATAGATTTGAAATATTTAATAAAACTGATATATAATAAATTTGAAATGTTTAATAAAACTAATCTTTACATAGTTTAAAATGAAGTCGCTGCCGCTGTCTGTGCGCTTAGATCTTATAAACAACGCAACGGATTTTCATTCGGTTTGCACTAATAGACAGAGTGATTCGTGAGGAAGGTTTTTAGGTATATAATTTGTCAAGGTTTTGTGTAAATTGGTTGAAATATATAAATAAAGGGAGCGGACTGGAAAGCGGGCAGCGGACAGCGTGCAGCGCGCTGGCAAGCGGACGGTGTGGATTTTATTTAACAGATGGCGTTGGTTATATAGGTTGGGTAATGGCATGGCGTTGTTTCGTTAGCCACAGCAACGTGTGGCCGGGTCTGCTAGTTTACAATAAATTAGAAATGTTATAAAACCAGTATGTAATAAATTTGAAATGTGTAATAAAACTAAACCTCTATCTCTACATATTATAAATTAAAGTCCCCCGCGTCATCTGTCTGTCTGTCTGTTCGCGATAAACTCGAAAACTACTGAACGGATTTTCATGCGGTTTTCACTAATAGATAGAGTGTTTCGTGAGGAATGTTTAGGTATGTAATTTGTCAAGGATCTGTGTAAATTGGTTGAAACATAATGATAATTGTTAGAGGTGTCGGAAAAAGTCAAGCCGCCTGGTAGCTGTCATCGAAAACGCTGCCTAATCCTTTTGGGATATAACAAAACAATGCGATCTACAAAAAATTCCGGGAAGGCATATATCTATCTTTTACGGATAGCTCACTATACCCATTCTATCTTCTAAAAAAATGGTCACATACATTGCAGTAATTGAAAAGTTATTTAGACGGATACAACTTAAATATAAATTTAAATACTTTAGTTACCCAAAGCATTTCATGCATATTATTATAATCTTTCACACCATCTCTACGTATTATAAATTACAGTCCTCCGCGGCATCTGTCTGTCTCTTTGCGATAAACTCAAAGACGGCGGTGGTTATAAAGGTTGGATAACCATCCAGTAGATGACGTTGTGTTTCATTAGCCATAGCAACGAGTGGCCGGGTCAGCTAGTATGTAATAAATTTGAAATTTAAAAAAAAACTAAATTCAACAGTGAGGCGCACAATTTGTACAAGGTCAGCGGTTATGAAGTATTAAAGTATCTGAGGGCGTAGCGTACAGTGCATACATCAGAGTAGGTACCAGCACTGCATTGTGAACTGCTAGTCGCATCTTTGGAAAGTTTTAGTTGGTTCTCCATTATATAAATTCAGAGTTAAGTTGAGTCAACAGCCGAATCTTCTAAATTGCTTTTCTCCACGAAGACTTTTTTTCTCCCGAGATTTATTTGGGAAACCGAGTAAAACGGGAAAGATTTATAGGAGAGGATTTAATATCTGTTGAAGTGTGTTATACGCAGAGTCAGTGGACAGCAATTCAAGTAAAGTGACTCCAGACACCGATGAAGAATGGTCGATGAAAGTTTTATAAAACATTACTTTAATATTATTACTACCATAGATAACGTCTACTGCGGGTGCTTTTCGTCAGACGGGCATTTCATGAAGTGCGCGCGGAGTAATGGGGATTTATTACATGTAAATAGTTTTGGCTGACAACTGACCAACTCCTCTCTTCTCTCGTGTTGGTTGGTAGGGCGTGATCCGGCCTTGGGTAGGGCAACTGGAAGTCTTTTAACCCCTATAATTACGAATTTGTCCCAACTCACATAGGTCTCAAATAATTCGTTGTATCTCCTTTCGTACTGTCACGATGGGGAATGTGATCTAATCAGTGTTACGAAGAGAAAACTCCACGCTTCATATTCAAATTTAAATGTCTTCCTCTATAAAACCAAAGTTTCCTACATCAATTTGAGAAAAATGTACAAAAACGTGAGGTGATAATAACGTTTATACATTGTGCCTAATAAAACGTGTGTTTTTCTTTTTTGAAGTGAAAACTCCTTTAAAACTGTTGTGATTTAAAACTCGATGAAACGAAAAATAACGCACCAAAAAGAGACAAACACACACATTGGATTTAGACTGCGAGAAAATGAGATAGTATAAATCTGTCTCCTCTTTGTGTGGTGCTTCGTTGCCTCCACACTCTTGTCTACTTTAGTTTATTGAAGGTTTCACTTCTACCGCGCGTGAACAGCGCACTTTGATTTTTTTTCGTTAGCCGTTATTTCGTTATCAGCAAAAGAAAAAACGTAAGGTGAGACATTTTAAAAACTTTTTTTATGTTTGTGTTTAAAAATATTTAATTTATTTGGATTTTATTGCGAAGCGGAAATTTTCGGACCTTCTGACAAAATATGCCGGAGACTTCATGGATTAAATGTTAGTCCCCTTACGGGTTCTTACCAGACTTTTTGCTTTACTCATACGCGAATGTGCAATGTGCACATAACGTTAAGATTATCGACAAAAGAATGAGTTATTTTATAAAGCATTATAAGATTTTATAAGATTATTATCTTATAAACATTTTTGTCATATTATTCTACCCACCTGCCTAAGAAAGTTTGAAAAATCAGTTAGAAGGTAACCAAGATTCGTAGAAAATGCGTAAAAAAAATGTAAGCGTTTACGAAGGTCATTTCATGAACATTCTCCAGCCCTAAAGAGTCCTAAATTCTCCAGTATTTTAAAATAAATACCAACTCTACTTTTGCCACTAATCTATTCATCAATGTATTACTAACAGTGATGAGGGTAGCAAATAATGTAAAATCATGCAATGTCCAGTGTGTTAACTGTAATGTCCTCCACGTGCAAAGCCGTATCTTCTCCAAGCATAAACTTTCTAATTAAAATGTGTTTATTGGAAGTGACCTGCCAGGTAAGTATGTTTCTGTATCCATTTGTAAATAGTAAAATTAGTTGGAACCTAAGCTTTCCTAATAAATTGTACAGCGCCCTTGAGGTGATTTTTCACAAAAACGGCGCTTTATAAATTATCCAATTATTATTATTATTATTATTAACAAGGTTACCTCATCGAGGGGGTAGAGCGGTTATTGGCTAATTGTGACGTTGCCTGAAGTCCAAGTTCCACTGGGAGATTTGAATTAACTGCTATACAAGTGGCAGTGTTTAACTTCAAGCTACGTCATGCGACCGAAATTTCGAAAGCAGAAAGTTTTTTTTTTCGAAAAACCTTCTGAAACATATTTTCTGCAAATCTTGGAAGGTAACGTTTATTGGATAACATGTACAACATGGGTCTAGAGTCGTTCAAATAAATGTAGTTTCGTTCAATAAAATACGATGGGGAGAGGGAGGAAACCATATGTTTCCTTATAACGCCTTTGGGAAAGTGGTGTGGTCCTCTCCAATGGACAACATGTACTTATAATTCTTTATTTGAAAAAGTTACTTAAGTTATTTGGGTATAATTAAGATATTTAAGTACCTCCTTACAAATCTTATGGTTTAAGAGGAAATTGGGTTTGGATTTTTTTAAATAAAAAAAAATCAGAATCATGCTTTTTTGAACGCTAGATCTACTGCTAAAAAAACAACTAGTGTTGGCTCTAGGCTCCAAACAGGAGCCTGCCATATCCATTTTGTTTGCTGGATGTCGATTTTTGGATGGCGTTTTGTTTGTCTGGATGGTGTTTCCAAGGAGACGTCTCTACTAAGTTTTGGGAGGCGGGTATGAAGGGTGTGCGGGTGTTTATTGTATAACCAACACCTATGCTACAGGTCATTCTACTTGGTTCGCTACATTTGGTTACTTAACAGGGGTACCGGATTCGGTCTGCCCACCTGCGGACGCGTCTGCCCACCAACTGCATGGCAGGCCTGATCAGCAGTGACTGGTTGAGGGAGATTTTATAAGTCACCATGTATCTTCAATACACTGAGAAACCACGATACCTTCCATATTCCTTTCCAAAGAACCGACTTAACCTTCCCCATATATATATATATAATTTAATCTTTGTAATTTTTTTAAATGTTAACCTTCTGTCTGTTAAATAAAATAAGACGCGTTGAATTAGGAGGGAGGACACAAATAAATAATTTATATCAAGTGATTAAGCTGTGAGACTCATCTAGCTTTACATATCAAAGAGACGTGACTACCTTGCCTGCCTTTTGCTACAGAATACGATACAGAATAATGCCACAACCGCGGCTTTTCCTGCCGACCGCAAGTGAGCGAAGGGTACTGCCTCCATTTCCCGGGGGCTGTTGAACAAATAAAGGGGTGTCGGGCACTTACGGCAGATGTGTCAGCGGCTCCGATAGGCTGACTGCCGCCATGTTGGTTTAGCGAGCGCGTGCACCGACGGCGACGCATGGAGAAGTGAAGAGGGGGGCAAGTCTTATTAAAATTATAATATAGGTGTATATTATATAATAATAATGATTTGATAATTTTTTTATTTTTGTGGAAAAATCACCTCAAGGGCGCTTTACAACTTAATTAAATACGACTTATAACTAATAACGTTCAGCTAAGATTAATAACCAGCGACTTACAACAAAGTCTTATAGCTATTAACTAAGTCCCGAGACGTATAACTTAACTAGTGACTCTTATCTAAGACTGTTGGACGCGTTTTGTTACTGGGTACTATACTCTTCACTCGACAAAAATACTTGATCAATCAGAACGGGGTTTTAGAGGTAGTAACTTACAACTAACATATATTTTGTGTGTATGAGGGTTTATACATATTATATAATCTACATTTGCATTAGTAAATAGGTACCACGTATATGTAATATACATAATAATACTTTTGTTTTTGATAAAAATCTGAGGCTGATGTGTGCGTAATGGTTTCAAGATTAAGATCCGAAATGTACCAATAAATACGGTGAAAGAACCCTAAACTGTGTTGTACCCAAAATATTTTAATAAACTACCAATGACAATCAAAAATAATACATTTTTTACTGCTAAAGTCAAATATAATCTAAGAAAATGGCTATTAGATACTGATGATTTATATTGACGCCCTACCCAAGTCCTTGTATTCTTTATTGAAATTCACTTTCGAAGTAATTGGCAAAATTCATTATAATTTTTGTGATACCTCATGCATATGAAACTATTAATTTACTTGCTGATTATATTAATTTGATCGTACCATGTGTACTTGTTTATTATATAAGGCTTATAGTGCCGTTTACATACATACAGGGTGTTAAGGGACGTACTTGACTTACTTTAACCAGTGATTCCGGACATTATTTGGAGTAAAAAATGTTAACGAAATTTTGGTCTCCGGTGACATTTTTGATGTTTTTTTTTTTTTCCTACAAAAACAAAAAAAAATGGGAGTTGTTGAACAGTTGGAGGCGGGTTAAGGGATTCGTCGGACATCCGGCTGAGTGACCAGTGACGACATGCGGAAGAAAAAAAAAATTGTTTGATTTTGAAGAAAAAAAATTTGAAAAAAAAAAAAATCATCAAAAAAAGTCACCGGAGACCAAAATTTCATTTACATTTTTTACTCCAAATAATGTCAGGAATCACTGGTTAAAGTTAGTCAAGTACGTCCCTTAACACCCTGTATATATATACTATTCCATAATTTAAACAATTTATTTAATTGTTATTTTAGTATCAACATTATACATAATATACACTGTTTGAAAATGTACCAATTTATTGCATAAAATTTGTCATTATGTACCTGCTTACAAACTACATAAGTGGTTTAGCGGGTTTAAATGTTAATAAATATTTTTTCTAAATAAATAGATAGTGACGCTTAGATGGTTTGGGTAGGTGGAGCTTAAATTGGAGGAAATTGCTCCTTTAGCCAATTTTTCGGACTGCGTTATAGCGTCCGTCATAAGGGCAGATTACATTTACCTGTGAAAGATTTCTGACTTACATGAAATTATTAACATGTTCTATAGGTAAGTGAATTTAGGTAAGAACTAATCCTGCTTGGCTAGTTGTGGTATTTGAGTGAGCATTTCTATTATTTGACCAATCCGAAGGTCGCGGGTTGAATCCCGGCGGGCGCAAGTAAATTTGATTTTATTCATTTGTGTTATTCCACAATTTAATAATTTAAATAGGTATAATTGCGGCACGTTTCAGAATGGAATATACTCTCAGTAAGACCACTATTCAGAAATGAAACGTTGTTTGAAATGGCTTTAGCCGTGTTTGGTGACAAGATCTGAATAGTCAGTTACTTCCAAAGATATTGAATTATAAGGAGATGGGCTACGGCAGTTTTTACTAGGTGGGACTGTGATTCCTGATGTCACCGATATTTTTAAGCAATGCACACCTTAAAAAAATCAATTAAATTTTGTATTCAAACCAGGACCATTAGACCGTTCCGCCGACAGTCGGGCGGACATCATAGAATATCTCCTTATATTTCAATATCTTTGGTTACCTCCCTTGTTCCTCTTCCTCATCTGATTTCACTCCTCACTACATTCAGCCTCACAGCGTACCCCACATTGGGGATCTCAAAGTCGCACTATCTCCAGGCGGTTAGGAGCAGCTGGGACACTTTATTTTTACACAAATAATATGAATATGATTGCCAAGTATGAAGTACTTTTTTAAAGCCCTCATATTAAATCCAAATTACCAAATAATTCAATATAACATGATGGCTGGGACAATAAAACAGGGAGTGGCCAAGTGGAAAGGTTTTACGTGCATACATTTAGCTGCCAGAATAAAATAACGTATATTTACTTAGAGGGTGTGTCGGGCTAAGTGGAGCGGGCCCAATCAAACATTTCCAGGGGCTGCGGCTGTTTGCACTTTGCTCCACTTCTGACTTAGCTCCTTCTCTATGTAGACCACTCAGCAACTTCGATGGAGGAGACGTGTCCTATACTGCAAACTCACTGAGCGCTTTCATAACAGATAGATATTTAATAAAAAAAGTTAAAAGTACTAAATTGGCTAACCGTGAAACAGATGAACCATGAACACGACGATATTTATCCATAAAATACTAAACAACCTGTTACCAAAATACTTATTAAATAAAATTATACCCAACAAGCACATTCACAGACATAACACAAGGACATGCAAGGAAATCAGGCTATAAAAAAAGAACATAGCGAATATGCAGAAAAGTTTACTGTACAAAGGGATGAAGTTTTACAACACGCTATCAGAAACTTCGCACCAATTACAAGGTTCAAGATGTATTGTAGGAGCTACATCAAATGTAATGTTATAATTAATTAATAAAATAAAATTAATAAATAATTACCAAATAATTACCGTGACGAATCTCGGTTACGGTACCGTGACGGCAAAAAGGCAATAAACATACGATCCTTATTGCTATAATATCACCCACACTTCAAAATTATCTTTGTAACTATATTCCATACTTTCAAAATTATCGTCTCGGCTAATAGTAGATATTGTAGTGGACTACGTCACGCAGGAGCGTGTACTCCATATAGGCACATAAGCACTGCCTACCCTACCGTATTTGTAAAACATAAGCTTGTTTTTATTGTAATTTATTGCTAAAAATAAATACACACTTAAAAAAAAGCGCGAAAAAGCCGAGCAACCGAAACTACGCGAGCGCCTCATCAAACGGTATTCTACAAAAGTGGCATAAACTGTCACTAGAAACTACACGCGCGCCCTCCGACTGCCTCACTTAAATGCGGCTTAAGCAGGAATTATTTCTGCTGGGAGCTAACTTCATACAAGATATAATATCAATGTTTACGAAATGCACATAGCATAGAGTAGAACTGTCGTTTTGAATTTGTTCTATGAGGTTTTTTTGTTAGTATTAGGCAGTGCTATCTGGAACAAAATTAGCAAATAATCAGTGACGTCATTAACATCTGTTGTTTTCTATTTCTATCAACTAGTTGTCTTACCAGCAGCAAGCACACTTAGCGGAAAACTTGTACGAAGGGAGTTATTTATAGTAAGTTTTTATTTTATGTATTTTAACCAATTCGGCGGTTTTCCTACTGCCTACCCTGATCAAAAACTCTGTGCACGCCACTGACGTCACGGTACGGTGTGTGAGAGAATTTGAACAAGATTGAATCGTCCCAGAATTTGAACATTTCATCAAATTCAAAAGTTAAAATGAAAGCCGTTTGTTTCTTACAAATAAACAAATAAATTATTTAATCATGTGCCGGATGTTTGATAGTTCTTGGATAATAACAGAACTCGTACAAAAATGAATTGTACAAATTCTGTGAAACCACCCGTCCTAAGTCATGTGGGATCAGAAAAAATTCTGCGGAAAATTAGTATGATTTATGTAAATCTCGTCAGGTAAAAATACGTTTTGCAACAAAAATAAAAACTAGCACACATTTTCATTTTGAAAAATTAACGGAAATTCCAGAGTGGTTTTAAAATTTAAACCACCGCGAACGCTGTCAGATTCATTGAATAATTACGTTAAAATTAAAAATACGGAAAGTACAGAAATGCTTCGCATAGCTCGCTAACTACGAACATTGTTAGTTGCCTAGCTATTTGTCAGCTATTTCTAGCGGTCCCTGGCCGCATGAGTGATGGTCTGACGAGAGTGAATAGCGACCACTATGATAATTACTTGTCCGTCACAAGGCAGACACCGCCAGTGATCAATCTAAAAGCGCTATTTTTATCCGACGAAAATCTGTCACGAACGCCACCGCGGGCTGAGTAGCTAGCGTCGAGAATTGCGTGTAACAAGCAATATGTATGAGATACGAGTATTAGTACGAAAGGCATCCGTCAACCTGCAGGTAGCTTTTCTGGCGTATCTTTATATGTAAACATTGTCAATTAATTTTTGTAGGTGTGCAGTTCACACGCGGTAGAATGAAACCTTTAAAAAACTAATTTAGACAAGAGGAGGCTGCCTAGGCACCGCGTAAAGAGGAGGCCGATAATTATTCTATCTCATTCTCTCGCAGGCTAAATCCTACAGATGTATGAATTTGTCTCTATCCGTTTCATCGAGTTTCTAAAGAACTTAATTTGCCACATTATTTAATGTAACTTTATCCTAAAATAGATTCTTTAGTAGGAGATTTTGGCGCTTTAAAGTAGATATTTTTTATAGGCCTGATACTTTATTTTATCAAGTCTTACAAAAGGACTTATTAAAAACGTACTCGAGAATAAGAAAGGCCAAGATGTGTTCTACTCGCAGTATTTAATTGAAGCATCTATGTCATCAAAATTTTCAATACGAAAACACACGATTTTGTATGATTTTACATAATTTCGCATGGCTTTATCTTAAGACCTGAACACGCACTTTATCCTGCTGGTAAAAAATATTATAATATATCCATTTTAGAGGTGCTTTTAAATAGAATATAACGTTACCAAACGCTATCGAGCCGCCCCGCCTTCCCTATTAAACGGTGAGAGAATATTTAATTCAATAGGTCTCGCTAGGGGATAATTGTCTTCTCTGATGGTATGACAACATTAAGCCAAGCCAAAAGCGACTGGGGTTGGTTCAAACCTCCCCCAGTGGAAGGGGGGGCCTTGCTGGGCGGGGTGAGGAGGTGGGGGCAAGGAGGGGTTTGTTGGCAGCTGACGAATTTCCCGCGTTCATTTCTACAATAATTCCTGCCGAATATAGTTAGCAACACATACCTACCCTCGTGCAGACTCAGCCGAGTGGTGGACGGGAATTGTAACCCCACCACTGAACAAATAATGCGGTACGACGAATTAGGTAACTACGAGTATTTACGATTTAGAACCGATAAGTTTATAGTAATTATTAAATGTATTAACTTGTCCAGTTGATTAGTCAGACCTTCCAAATCTCTACAGATCATAAATTAAAGCCCCCCGCGGCACGCCGTGGCTGTCAGTCTGTTCGCGATAAACTCAAAACTACTGAACGGATTTTCATGCGGTTTTCACAAATAGATACAGTGATTCATGAGGAAGGTTTACGTATTGTGAAAATTGGTTGAAATATAAAGGAGAATGTCTGTATGTGGTGGCTGGAAAAAGCGTGTTGTGTAGATTTGATTTGTATGCAAATCTACAGTTTTATGACGAGGTTGGTGAAATTTTGCACATGTGACCTTCAAAACAAAAGGAAGGTCACTGTCTACATTTAATTTCGAAAACTCTGTGTAAAGCCCGGGCATCGCCGGGGACTTCTGCTAGTACTGGGGACTTCTGCTAGTACTTTAAAAAAAAAAAAAAATTTAAGAGTGTGTAGTTCGCACGCGGTAGAAGTAAAACCTTCAGTAAACTAAAGTAGACACGAGTGCGGAGTACGAAGCACTGTAAATCAGATATTATTTGTGTGTGTGTTTTACATACTAAATAACACCGGCATATCTAACGGTTCGGTACATTAGTGTGACCATTTAAAATATCTTACTAGTGACCCAGAAAACACCAACATTTTGTTTAATTCACTACAAGTTTTTATGCATTATAATTGATTTGGTGGTGTTTGGATTTTTCGTCAAATTTGGATTTTTCGGATATGTCTGACTAATCAACTTGAGGTTAAATATATTTACTTTAATGAAATTTAAAAATATAAAAATAATTTTAAGGTACTCGATTAGTCCTTTTTCGTCTAATATTACCTGCAGATTCTTCATAGGCTCACCTGGGAGGGGGAAGGGAACTCAGGAGGGGGGTTCGCGGGACAAGGGAAGGGGGGGAGTGGAGTGATCGCGAGAGGGGACGGGAACGCGGGTGAGGAAGGGGAGGCGGAAGGAGAACGGGACGAATGGGAAAGGACACGCAGGGAGAAACAATTTATTTATTAAATGTATTAGCAACGCATGCCGGGTACCAGCAACTATCTATATAACGATGACTGTCCGATGTTTACACAAATCTACAGTTTTATTTCGAAACTAAGTTATTTCAAAAATTTGCACAATTAACCTTCAAAACAAGAAAAATCACTGTCTACATTTTCGATAAATAACCTGCATCCCATTTCCCACCCCTTTAAACAGATTTTTAAACTACTTGATGAAATTTTGCTCACAGACATTAAAAAAAAAGGACAATAATTGTTAATTATCATTGGAACGCTCAACTAGTCCACAACAATATTATATATACGATTCTCCCGGTAGTTTACCTTATTTTCTACTTTGCTTCAACTTAGCATTACTTCCTTGTTTATACCTTTTTACATTTAATGCTTTTTACAATTTATTAAAAATATTTTTCACTTCATATTTGTTATTTCAAACATATTTTATGTTGTTCTACTTTCACTATTCATACGTATTTTGATGGCACGTGTTTTACCGCTTATTCAAAGAAAAATATAAATATACCTCTAAATATAAAGCTAGAAAATAAGAACAAAAAAATAAAAATGTTTATCATTGGAGGGGGACCCCACCACTTTCCCAACGGCGTTATAAGGAAACATGGTTTCCTCCTTCACCGCACACGTCAATACTATATTTTATTGAACGAAGCTACATTTATTTGAACGACTGTAGACCCTCCAATGTCCATGCATACGGGGTTAGAAAGTAGTATGCAAGTACTTACATTGACATAATACAAAAGAATAATAAATGTGGCTGCCCGTGGAATAGTTCTTCTGCAATCTATAGAGAAAAATATATGCAAATAAAAGTGTTAGTAAATAAAAAGAAAAAAAAATGTTCATCAATTTATTTTGCTTAGATTTAACGAGCTGTGAAATACGGGATAATTATGTTTACTTGTACTAACGGTGATTATTCATTAGATTGTCGCTGATGTCATAATAAACATAATTTTTAAATAGTTTTACTTGACATGCACATTTGTTACTTAATTTTTATTTAAATTATTTGTAACTCGTACCCAGTATCTAACTATCCCACAGGTATCCACTTCTGATACCCCCTTCTAACGGAGATGACCATCATCAGTCCAGTCTTCACCCTGCTTACTGCAACCAGAAACATCTCAATTTGGAATTAAAAAAATAAATTATTTGTTTTTTTTTTAACTTCGAGGCTTACACGAATTCCAGTTTTCTTAGGAAATGAAAAACTTTAATATAAAAAAGTAGATACATTGAAAACAAATACCTACCTATAAGAAAAAAAATGAATAAAAATGCAAAGCATCAACTGAGGAAGGAAAAGTAAGTACCCATAAAGGAAAATGATAAGCATTTTAAAAATTATGTTAAATATGATAAATTATGTTTTTAGTGTTTTAATGATAATATTTATATTCATGATCAACAAATATCTGAAAAAGAAACAAGAAGAGGTAAGAAGAGCCAAGATGAGACAAGAAGAGGCAAGGAAAAGTAAGAAGAACAAAGTAGTAGCAATATAATGTAAAAAGAAGTAAGAAAAGTAAAGAAGAGTCAATAAGAAGCCAGAAAAAGCAAGAAGAGACCAAAAACCAGTAAGGGAGAAGAAGAGACACTACGAGGTAAGAAGAGACAATAATAAGCATGAAGAGGCAATAAGAGTCTAGAAATTGCAAGAAAAGCCATGCAAAGGTAAAAAGAGGCAAAGAATAATCAAGACGAAGCAAGAAGAGGCTAGGAAAAAAGTAAGAAGAGGCAAGTAGAAGCAACAAGAAGAAAGAAGTGGAGAGAAAAGCCAAGAAGAAGCCGTAAGAGGCAATAAGAGACTAGAATAGTCAAGAAGAGAATAAAAATCAACAAGCAATCACAAGAAAAGAAAAAGAGGGGAAAAAACCAAGCAGGCCTCGAACAAGAAGAAGTAAAGCAGATGATAGCGGAAGCAAGAATAGGCAAGCAAAATAAAAAAAGAGTCAATAAGAGAAAAAAGGAGCAATAAATGAGAAGAAGAGATTAGAATAGCAAAAAGAGCCAATAAAAGAGATCTACCATCCAAAAAGAAGTAAGAAGAATCACGAAGGAACAAGATGAAGCAAGAAGAAGCGGGAAGCGAGAAACAAAAACCAATGCTCAATCAATTCCTTTATTTATACCCATCCAAAATTCAAATGTTGGCTTATGAGTTTGCAATGTATGCCGGTCGGGTTGTGATCTAGGAGGTTTTGATTGTACTCCAACCTTCTTTCAATCCTCAGAGCACGTGTTCCAAGAACTAAAAAAAAACAGTGCTCCTCCCGTACTGGTCGCACCGGGACAAGAGCGCTTCTGGCTGGGGTGGTATAATCGTATCGTTTGATCAACAAATATCTGAAAAGAAATCTTAGATATTTTAAAAGACCAGCAAAAACAAACCTTTTTTATTTATTTTTTATTATTTAGGGAAAAAACAGTTCAATATTTGTACTTATTTTATAAAAATATTACACATTTACTAGACAAACCGGTGAAGTCTCTGCATAAGATACATATAATGTTATATACATAAACACATACATTATTAAAGTAAAACATAGTATAACCTACAGTGTACTTGTATACATTTACAAAACAAGACACTTGGGTTAAAAAACTAAGAGATTCGACGTGTTCCTTCCA
This sequence comes from Limnephilus rhombicus, assembly GCA_929108145.2. Classification (NCBI taxonomy): domain Eukaryota; kingdom Metazoa; phylum Arthropoda; class Insecta; order Trichoptera; family Limnephilidae; genus Limnephilus; species Limnephilus rhombicus. The sequence goes on from OV815275.1 coordinate 12,284,715, forward strand.
CTGCCATGTTTACAATACCATTTAAGATGAAATAATGCAAAATCATACAAATTCGTGTGTTTTTGTTTTGAAAATTTGATCGCTTAGAAGTATCATAGATGCTTCAATGCAAGTAGAACACGATAAAAAAACGATCATTTTTTCTTTCTCTTTTTATAAGCTTAGAAAAAAATTAAGTATTAGGTCTATAAAAAAATGCTTTGAAATGCAAATTTTCTACTTATAAATCCCTTTTCGGATATGGTTTTATTGTGTAATGTGGCAAATTAATTTTTTTATAATAATCGTAAAAAAATATATATTTTGCCTGAACTTTACAAAATAAAATAAAATATGCATTTTCGCGTCGCTATTTTTGAAATCAATTAAGACGGCCGACACTCGACGAATTTGAATTTTTAAAGTTAACCTTATGCCATCGACGTAAGAACTATGCACTTGTCACACCCATTTTGTATCAGTTCGGCCGGGTCTGCGGTGGGGAATAGACGTTCCTAGACTCTGCGTCGCTTGGTTCCGTGAAATCAATTTTAAATTTCCTTGTTATTACAATAAACAATATGTAAGAAAGGAGTTAATGTTTTTTACATGCCTTTACGAAATCAACCTGTAAAAAACCTTTCCAAAAGCTTTTCTTAAGTATTTTTAAATCCCTCCGAAAGAAAGGCGTGGATTCCGATTTAGATTTTTCCTGGACTATTGGATCACCTTAAGTACTAATATACACATATATATGTATAAACTGACTCTTCTCGATGGACCAAATTACGTCAACGGATGGTCACCGCAACCCGCGAGCAACGGCACTCCGGCGGCATCTCCGCCCTGTGCTAATTGTTCCATTAACCACCCGTCGGCGGCTTTAGCGGGAATCTTCCCTCAACGAATCCCAAAAGCCTATTTCAAAGCTAATAATGTTTATACAAGCCTTTGCCGCCGAAGTTGGGTACCCAGAATAACATCACTTGAATTTCCTGCTGAGGAGAGCTCGCTCGCTGAAACCACGAACCGACCTAGATAGTCGGGAACAATCATGTTTTCTGGGAAAATACATTATTTCTTTCGTCGAATATTTCTTAAAAATGTATATTTTAACTACACGAACAAACCAATGTGGTTTTATAAAAAATAAATCCGTGCGATTAAACTCCGTACAAAAATCCCATAGATGTACGTGTTTGTCCCTTTTCAGTGTCGCTATTTTCCGTTTCATGGAGTTTCAAATCACAACGCTGCTAAAGAAGTTTTCACTTCAAAAACAGAGCGTCCGTCAGAAAATAAAAGAAGACAAGATTGGGGAGGCTATGAAGCACCGCACAACGAAGAGACCGATTGTACAGCCTCATTCTCTCGCAGGCTAAATCCTAACACTTTCTTTTGTGATTTGAAACTCGATGAAGCGAAAAATAGCGACACTAAAAAGAAACAAACATAATACATCCATGGGATTTAACCTGCGAGAAAATAAGAGAGAATAATCGGTCTCCTCTGTGTGCGGTGCTTCATAACCTGTCGGTCTTCGTAGCCTCCTCACTCTTGCCTACTTTAGTTTTCTGATGGTTTCACTTCTACCGCGTGTGAGTTGCACACTTGTAATTGTTTTAAACGAGGCATCTGATTAGTAGAGCTTAGCTACTTAGCTTAGCTTAAATTTAAGTGTTCAATGGAAGTTTGTTTTAATTATAATATACTAGCTGGTACCCGGCGTGCGTTGCTATGCCATTCAATAAAGAAATTGTTTCTCCCTGCGCGTCCTTTCTCATTCGTCCCGTTCCCCCCTCTCGCGTTCCCACTCCTCCTCCTCCACCTTCCGGTGGAGGAATAGAGTGAGAATCTACTCCCCCCCTTCCCCATCCCGCGAACGCCCTCCCGAGTTCCCCTCCCCCCTCCCTTATTCGCCTCCTTCCTCCCGCGGATCCCCCTACCGAGTTCCCCTCCCCCCTCTGAATTCCCCTCCCTCCGGGTTCCTCTCCCCCCTCCTACATTCCATACATTCATTCCCGATACATTCAGTTTTCAAACAGCTCGCGTGCCACCTATTGCAATTTTTTATACAAATTTCATTATGCCAGAACTCGTATATGTTGTTCTGATGTATGAGCTATATTATTGTAAAGTTTCATTAAAATCCAATCAGTAGTTTTTGCGTGAAAGAGTAACAAACACGCATAGATCCGTGTTTCGTTTAATATTGTGGCTGTCCGATGGCATACGATCTAATGCCATTTTGAACATTTTCACTAAATCATTGTTCTGATGAAGAAATGTTTGCAGTTCTTGGACGATGGTTCGATTCACTGTTGGATTATAAGCACAACGCCTTTCAATTTCCGCATCTTGATTGCCCATAAAACGCCAGCTTTTTCCCGTGGCTTCGCTCGCATGGTATTAGGGTGATCCACACTCCGCCTCCTCCACCTTCCCTCTTCCCCCTTCTCTCCCCCCATCTCTCCCCCCCCCCCCCTCCATCCATCCCCCTCCCCCACCCCCACCCCTCCCCCAAACCCTACCCCTCCTCCTCCACCTTCCCCCCACCCTCCTACACCCCCCTTCCTTCCCTCCCCCTCTCGCTCTCCCAATCCCCTCCACCCCGCCCTACTTCCCCTCCAACCTCTCGCATTCCACACATTCATTCACGATACATTCAGTTTTCAAACTGCTCGCGTGCCACTTATTACAATTTTTTATACAAATTTCATAACGCCAGAGCTCAACAGTAGGTTTATACAAAATACGGACAAAAAAAATATCCAATTTGGTGCAGTCGTTCGGAAGTCGTGCGCATACATACCTTTCGGCGATTCATTTTTAGAGATAATTAACTTCGACGCCAACAAAGCACTCTTTTTAGGGTGAATTGCCTAATACAAAAAAAACATCGTTTCCAAGGCAATAATTTGTTTGCTTTTCTTCTGACGTTTGCAATTTTGTTATTTTGAACGAACCAACAATGACAACCATCAAAATATTAAAATTTAAATACGCGATAATCCGAGTAATGTGGATATATGTTAAATATAGGCTAAGTCCTCCATCACAACACAAGCAACATTTTCGGCTTTCAGTGGTGGTAGTAGGAGATTTTCAAACATTGTTAGGTTATTCGTAACCTCGGAATGTTTGCCTTTCTTTAAAAAAAACAAAAAAATGGTGTTAATTCATTTTTTCGAGTGGACGGGAGTCTACCGTACCGAAGGGACGAACGTCAAATGATTGACAGGAAAGTAGGTACAACAGTTTGTATGGGAAAATGAAATTATTGTTTTTACTATCTTCCTCGCAATTTTTCCTCAAATCAGCTGCCCAGCCGTTCTCGAGTTTTAGCGAGACAAACGAACAGCAATATATTTATATATATATAGATAGATCAGTTAAAATTCAGAATGCCGGGTCTTATCTACATTTTATTCGGAATACACCACTTTAACGTTTCAACGAAGTATCTCGAAATTTCATTATTCGTTCTAATTTGTGGGGCGTAGGATTTTTCTGAAGAAAATATTCCGACTATGAAATTCTTTAACATTAAATTTGTACCATCAAAATTCTTGTGTATAAGTTATTATTAAAATAAGGTAATTACATTTTTTTGTTTACATTTATACCGCACAAGAGTCCCAACTGTTCCAGTCTGGAGCCAGTGGGACTATGGCATCCCCTGTTCAATGTTGTGAGGCTGAAAGTAATGGGGAAGGGAAGGAGATGGGGAAGAGGGAGGTACCTGGCTATTGAGATCTGGTCACCAAACACAGCTAACGCCATTTCAAGCAACGTTTCAATTCTGAATGGTGGTCTTACACCAGGGCGATACAGAGAGTATTTTCCACTCTGGAACGTGCCACAAATATACTATATATTATTTTAAATCAATAAATTGTGAAATAACACAACTCAATCAAACTAAATTTATTTGCCACGCCGGGATTCGATCCCGCAACCTTCGGAGTGCTAGTCAAGAGCCTTACCGCTGGACTACGCCGGCCGTCATATTAAAGATGTTAATTTAAAAAAAAAACACAGTATGGTAATTCACACGCGGTAGAAGTGAAAGTAGAAAGTCGCTAGATGTCGCTTTCTTTTTAAGTGGTTTGAAGATTGGATAATGATTTCGCAAAAATAAAAATGTCTTTTTTTGGATTTCAAACATTTAAAACAACAAATAATTCTTCATTTTTATTCGAATTTTGCATTTACACGAGAATATTTGTGAGTTTTGTGTTTTTTCACACGTTTTTCTGGTAAAATCAGATTGTAAGGTATAGGTATAACGCAACTGAGTTTAACTAAGAGTGACCATGAGTTTTGCCAGGTTGGAGTTCTGTTTGGGGAGCAACATCTCCAAAGTATTAACACAGTAAATAGTTAGGTAATTAAATAGTACAATACTAGCTGTTAAAATCTCGCTCTGCGGGTTTTTACTGCTTTCGGTTCGGTTTCACACAGTTAATGTTGGTATGATAATTTTATAAATCCAATAGAAACTGGTTCCAAAAATATCCCGTTCCTCGGATCCACTGTCATCCAGTGTAGCTAGTCACCGGGACAAAGAAACCGAGACAAAGCAATGACGTCATATGTAATATATAGCCGCTTGATACAACATGTATTACCGTCATTCTTTCCATATCCGGAGAGATATCACATATTCACAAATTCGTAGCAGTTATACCTAGGGGGGAGACGTCCCCATCCGAAGTGCTGCCGGAAGTAGCGACATCTTGTAACGAATTCTTGAATTCGAAACCGAATCATAACAGTAGCCTTGTGAGAAAATCCACGTACACAGATGTTATTTGTGGCGCGGCGCGTATGGCGTTGCGTCATACATGCATTCGAACCTGGGTTCTGAAATTCAACCACGCAGACGTTACCGTATTAATACTGTTCGATGATTTTGGTACATGTTGAATAATAATATTTTCCGCAGTAAGTAAATGTGTTTTTTATTTATTTTTTTTAATTTTGAACTTTTTTTTTGAGGTGGATATACTTGGTCGAAGGTTACAGATTTTTTGGTGGTCGAATGTTACAGTTTTTTTGGTTGCCACAATAGGCTAATGCCCGTGTTGTGGTAGTCACACATTTAATATTTTAAATAGAATATAAAAAATAAAACATAAAAAATACTATTTTATTGAAACAGATAATTAAACATACTAAATAAAAATTAAGAAATACATAAAAGTAAGTGAAAAATAAGGAAAAAAATCATATTTTAAAGTAAAATAGAAATAAAAATTCAAATTCAAATTTTGAAATACATAAACTAATAATAAAGATAGTGTTAAGAACTCTTGTGTTCTATACAAATACATAAATTAAAACATAAATAAAATTAAGTGAAAAACTAAGAGAAAAAAAATATTATATTTAAAAAAAAAAAATAGAAATAAAAAAGGATACAAAAAATTTTAAATGCAAAAATTAAAAATTAAAATATAGTATAGTTTTAGTTTAATAGTTTTTGTTTAGTTTGCATATGAAATACATAATTAGTTAGGTACCCGCCTACCTAGAATTAAGAATAGCTGGAAAAAAAATAGAGTCTGCAATTCACACGTCGTAGAAAAATAGACTAAAGGGGAGACGTTACCACACAAAGAGGAGACCTATAGGCTACGAAGCACCGCACAAAGAGGAGACCGATTATACTATCTCATTCTCTCCCCCAGTTTCCTACCGACTCCTCATAACTTTTTCCTTTCCATTACTTGGTTTCCTTCAAAAGACCCTCCACACAGCATCGTCAAAGATCACATAGACCTCTGGGCATCCTGTGCGGAGCTATTGTAAATAATAAAAACCAAATATCACATTTCTTAAACTTGTTGAGTATGCTACAGACCTTCTTAATTGTTTAAATTATAACATTGTTACAGTAAACACAATAAACACAATACTATGGCAAAAACAAAATAGCGTAATACAAATTTTAAAGGATTTCTATGCCAATTAACAGAGCCAGCTCTTGAACTTGGTGTAGGAGGTATTTCATAATTATGTAATAGAGTATACGATAAATAAATACGTGCCCAGAATATTTTACTATTAAAAGGGGGATAGATGTAGTGGTGAGAGCCCAGAGAGAACTTAACAGGATCATGCGGAAGACAAAAGATATTAGACATAAGTTTCAGAAAATGGCGCCTCGAAACTCTGCAGCCCGGGGCAAGAGGGAGGGAGGGAGTAGGTTGGGGGGTCGGGTGATGGTGGGCAAAAAGAAAATATTTCCCGGAGAGGGAGCAGAATTCGTCTTCCGCCCTGGGACCCTATACACGGTGGAGCGGAACAAGAGGAGCCCCAGGGAAAGTTTGCCGACGTCTTCCCCATAGATACGGAGCTACTCACATTTACACCCCACGGGGTGAAGCGTTCACCCACTTCCCCGTATTATTATGTACTACGTACGAACCTACCTTTCTATTTCCTCCTCGCGCTGTGATCTGCAAGGTTACCGGATAGGCAGTAGCTGGTTTTTCTTTAAGTGAAACTTCTTTACACCGTTGTGATTGGAAATTTGGATGAAACGGAAATGATATTTTATTTTATTTGTTAGCGTTATAAACAGTCATTACAAGTTCATATATAACAGTGTTAGAGATAGTCATATCATTGACCAATAAAATAACGACATAAAAATTTGAAACCATAATAAAAAGAAAAACAAACAAAACAATATATGTATGTAATATAAACAGTTCTGAAAAAGTGCATCTACTCACTTAAATCTACAAAAAATGTATTTTCAAGGGTAATATATACTGTAACATTTTTGAAGAGGTTATTTATTGCAAACTGCTGAAATCAAAAAAGAAAATGATGCTTTACAGTACCTACGAAGACTAGCCGCTTTGATTATGATGTCACTATTCAAGGCTCTTATTGGTTGATATTGTTTTGTTGAAGTTTCGCTTCTAGCACGTGTGAACTGCACTCGATTTTTTTTTTGTATGTAAATACCTCACCAGAGTCCCAGTGAGACTATGGCATCTCCAATTGGGATATGTTGTGAGGCTGAAGGTAGCGGGAAGGGGAAGGAGATGTGGAAGAGGAAGGTGGCAAATACCTAGCTATTCAGATCTGGTTACGAAACACGACTAAAGCCATTTCAAGCAACGTTTTATTTCTGAATGGTGGTCTTACATCTGGGAGATACTGAGAGTATCTTCAGCTCTGGAACGCGAATTAATGAAATAAAATCCCACACTCCGGGATTTCTAGCGCGTTACCCCTCGATCCCCATATTAAATATTGACAATTTTTCTTTTTTTACCAACCATTTTCTATATGTGAGTACCGCACAAGACTCTCAACTACTAGAAGCCGTCTGGTACCAGTGAGAATATGACATCTCGAATCGGGGTATGTTATGATGCTGAAAGTAGTGGGGAGGGGAAGGAGATGGCAAAGAGTAACTTGAGAAAGTACCTGCCTGTTCAGATCTGCTCACCAAACACATCAAATCCATTTTAAGCGAAGTTTCGATTCGATTGAATGATGGTCAACTGAACCAGAGGGAAACTGTAATACCTATCGTTCTATAGTTGTATAGTTTTGTAAGTACATATGTTTTTGAAATAAAACTTCTTTACGCACGCTTGACTTGGGGAGTAAGCTGGTGAATGCGTGACGAGAGTGTCATGTGTCAGTGTGATCGGGCGAGGCCAACGAAAGTTGAGAGGGCGAAATAAGTTAGTGAAGTTTTACTTCAGTCGTGTGGTCTAAAGCACACTCGTTGTTTTTATTGTTTAGTCATTATCGGATTTGTTGACATCTTGCACCCAAATCAACCGTTTTATTTCCTTTCGTCAGAAGATTCTGTTTAGTTCTGGGCGAATGGAACTTACTCCATTTGACATGAGCACGCTCATTAAAGAGCATGTCTGTTCAAATGTTGGCTTTGAGCATGCTCATTGACGAGAAAGCTCAAATGCTCATTTATGAGCAAATAAATGTGTATAGTTGATGAGAATGCTCATTAATAAGCATGCTCATAAGCCAGCTTATTAATGAGCAAGTGTGTCAGTACCATTAGCGCCCAAAAAGAAGAAGAAAGGGAGATATGTAAATACGAATGTAAGATTTAATATTTAACCAATTTTACACTTTTCCATGGACAACTTGTATTTCTATGGACAACTTGAATAGAGATGTGCAGCATGATTCACTATCGACCTTTCACTTTTTATTTTACGGATGTAACTAAAACAATAACGGAGTTATAACGGTTTCTATGGAGACACACGCGCTGACGTGTAAACACGCTTATTGTACTTGACTGCTGTCGTATTTTTAACGCATATATCTGCTTACGTTGCTGACCGGTTAAATTGATCTTCTTGGAAAATATATGCGTTCTTCCTGTATTATTTAGAAAGTCATTATAAAAAAAACACAACTTGGTGGAAGACAGATCGATTTCGAAATGGAAAAAAATGTTATAATGTAGGTAAATATTAATTTATTAAAATGAGATGTCTTTTTCCGCTCTTCAAATGTGATTAGTTTATTCGTTATTTTAATATGATGAAATAAAGCAATCAGATACTTGAGTCGGGCCATGTAAAGAGTCGGAATAATAGAAGGGCATGTATGAGACGATGTATGAATGAGAACGACGCAAGGAGTGTTTGTCAATATTGAGTTGTTTGGCGGTTTAGGGATAGGCAGAGAGGCGGTCCGTCCTCCCTGCCTACCCCTGCGGGGAAACAGCGTGATGGTTAGTTAGTTAGATAAGCAGAAAAACATTTTTTTTAAGAAAAACTCTTTTTATAACTTTCGAAGGTTATTCCCATCAATGTAATATATGATTGAAGAAGAAGATAACAGTAATAATCTAAACGAAAATATGAAAGAGAACAAGAGACAGAAAAACAAAAAAAGGCAATGGTCGCAACTGGGACTCGAACCAGACCTCTCGTCTAACCGGGATGTGCGCGTCAACCAATTTCTCTATTGCCACCTTCTGTCAAACCGTCATATTTGTCAATCTCATATTTCAAATTTTAGAATTAACAATATTATTTTACTATTTATTATCAATTTTTTTTTTCCATTTTACGAAAAACAATCATTACCTATTAGTTAAACTTACCCCTACGGTATAAATCCTAAATATAAATTATAAACCTTATAAAAAACCCTTAAAAAACGCTTAAAAAGACATGGAAGATAAATAAAAAAGAAATAAATAACTTTAGTCCGTCTCAGCACAGGATAAACTAATGCGGAGCAGTAAGAATACCATTACCATACTTAAATTTACCATCATATTAGAAAAAAATTGTATATGGATTCTAAAATAAATGAAATAATAGAATTTATATACCTATACCAACGCAGCCACCAATTAGTAGATGATTGTATGAAAAAATTAGCAGAGATAGAAGATACCTGGAAAATTCAGCAGAGACCTCTAAGAAGTATGGAGAAAGGATCATTTCAGGTTCCACGTATTATCGAACCTATTTTTTCTGTATATTTATCTAATTCATATTGTTTGAAATTCATTATTACTTCTCAATTTTTATTGTTTTTTTATACGAAAAGTAGGTAAATCGTCATGGAAAAACTAACCAGGGTTTTCAAAACTTCCATTTAGTCAATAAAGTTGTAAGACTGCTACGTGCCTACTAAAAAGCAATTCCAAAGAAGAACAGCAACAACAAAACTGCTGGCAAGGTTTATTTGGTAATAAACAAATAATTACCAACTTCTACTTCCCGCAGACTTTTAGAATTCCAATGAGTTCCAATGAAGTTTAATTTTACTTTGGATGATACGAATCGTTACCTACAACCTTTATGTTAATTTCAACGCCTGAATTAAATAGTTTTTTTTTATTGTTTATTGATTGAAACGTATACAGGGTGCAAACCGTTAACTTTAAAGCTAGGCCACATTTATAAATTTATTGATGAGTTGGCCAGATATTTTTGGTTGCAAGTAAAGAATATTACAAAATCAACGTGATATGTTTACATATATATTTGGAATAGCAGATATTTTCTGTATCGCCCTGGTGATAGTTCACCGTTCAGAATGTAGAAATAAAAATTAGCAAACAATGAAAATAAGTCAATCAATAAACATGAGGATGAGAAAATCAACAAAAAAATCACTAAACATGAAGATGTGGAAAAAAACAAACAATAAAGATGAGGAAATCAACATGCATTAAGATGATGAAATTAGTAAACATGAAGGTAATGAAATTAGCATCCATGGAGGTGATGAAATCATCAAACATGAAGATGATGCAATTAACAAACAATGAAGAAGAGGAAAACAACAAACACGAAGATGAGAAAACAACAAACGTAGCCACTAAACATGAAAATGTGAAAATCAACAAATAATAAATATGAGGAAATCAACAAACGTAAAGACACGGAAATCAGCAAACACGAAGATGATGAAAGTAATAACCATGTCGACGATGAAATCAACAAACGTGAAAATGAGGAAAATATGATCTAACACCAACACGACCAGCTCTAGTCGGCCTCGGAACAGGAATCTCTACTAAAATAGCAATAGTCATGCTTGGTTGCCAGATTTGAATGACCAGGTAGGTACCTACTTCCCGAGTTTTCTCTTATCCATATCGGCTCCTTACCCACTCCCATCATCCTCTCAACCTACACCGATTGAGGTTCCATCGTCCCACTTGGTTTAGGCTCAAGGCCTCTTGAGGAGTGTTCTCATTTATTAAAAACTAGCTGACCCGACGAACTTCGTACCGCCTCAGAATCAATAACTGTTGAATTAAATTAAGTTTTTTTATTAAGTTAAAAATTACACAATGAAGCAATTATTTTAGAAGCGATACACTGACCTCCAGATTCCTACCCACCCCTCAGAACTTCCTATCCTACCCTTCCTTAAAAATACCCTCCACTCAGCATCCCCAAGATGACATTTTTGGAACTCACGCACAGGTATACCTACATATTATACATACATATCACAATATTGCTGCAGTTCTTTCAAAATATGATAATTCGTTGCATACAAAATGCATGAAAAATATATATTTCATCATAACTTTCTTTTTCGTTAATTTTTGCGATGTTTTAATAGTTATTCTGTTATCCGGGGCGGAGACAAATCCATCAAATCAAAGATCATCAAAATCGGTCCAGCCGATCTCGAGTTATAAATAGTGTAACTAACCCGACTTTGTTTTATATATATAATGCGCTACTGTCCGTGTTTTGTTTTTGTCAGTATCAGAGATGGCGTTGTGTACGGATTTATATTTTTGTGATTTTCTTACTTTTACCATTACTTACGGGAATTCGGGAGGCGGATACGGGTGCCGCCGCCCCGGGAACCATTTATTGAATAACCAACACCTCTGCCATAGATGCCAAGTGGTTGGCTACATTTGGTGATTTAGCAGGGGTGTCCGGGTTCATGAGGTGACTTATGTCCGGGTCTTGGCAGTTGATGCGCCTGCCCATCTGCTGCGTGGCGGGCCGGATCGAGAGAGACTGGTTGAGGGAGGCCTTTTGACCTTTCCAGCCGGACTCTCTCGACCCATTGCCTTGCACCACAGTTGGAGTCCGTCACTCCCGGACACACTGACCCCCAGATTCCTACCCACCCCTCATACCTTTTTCCTTCCCAGAACTTTCTATCCTCCCCATTCCTTAAAAAGATCCTCCACACAGCATCCCCTAAGATGACATAGGTCCTGAGAGAAATTATTTTCCTCAGGGCCTCCTGTGTGGAGCTTATGTAAAAAAATGCGTTTCATTTCAGAGATTTATTATAATTATTGTGTTTTTCCTTTGGAGGTGTGCAGACATACGTTCACCATTTGTCTCATTTTCGACTATTGACATTGGGTGTGTAAGAAAGAAGGGCAGCATTATATGATTAAAAACAAATGCACAACAATCAACGCATTGACATTTGACGTTTTTGAATGTTTGGAATTCATGCACAGTTCAATATTATACCCCTCACAATATTGCTACAGTTCTTTCAAAATAGGAGAATTTGTTCCATACAAAATGTATGGGGAAAATAATTTTCTTTATAACTATGTATTTCGTTAACTTTTGTGATGTTTTAATAGTTAGGTATTATCCTATCCGGGGCGGAGACAAAACCAACAAATCAAAGATCATCAAAATCAGCCCAGCCGTTCTCGAGTTATAAATAGTGTAACTAACCCAACTTTGTTTTATATATTAAGATAAGATTAGAATTCTTTATATTTTTGGAAAACCTAGTTTTTTTTCTGATGATGAACATAAAATTGTGTGTATTCTTTCATGGGTACCTACATTGTGTAAAATGATGCCTTTTACCATCATATGTTTATACGAAATTGAAGTTCTACCTTCAGTGTTTTTTGTTTTATTATTTACTCCCAAGAAAATTCCTGCTGATAATAGATTGGTACGTGGGTACCCGTGATTAGATTCGAGAATTTCATAATTATGTACAATATTATTATTATCCCGCGAATATTTAACCAAATTTATTCACTGCCAGCGTGGTGATTTGGAGTAATTAAATGCCTAGGAATTAGGATGAGACATTAAACGTAATAATTTCGGTTGTTGGTATACGCGTTACATAAACTATTACTGCGTGATGCGTGAAATTATTCTCAGCGAATAATTTGAGATATTCACGGCCAAAAGTATTACTGTGATTTTCTGAATATACATAGCGTCGATTTTGTGAAAAATCACCTCAAGGACGCTGTACAAATTAGTATATAAAATATTTAACAATTACATACCTAATTTACGTATTTCGTATAAAATATTCAACAATTAAGTACTGTCTCAAAATAACGATTTATAATTATAACCAGTGACTTTCATATAAGACTAACAGCTAGAGACTTAGGACCAATACTAACATATTTTTTTTTACTTTTATTTTTTTTTGTTAGAAATCTGGTGGTCAATGTGTCCAGGAGTGACGGATATATGAATCCATTACTCCCAACGCGGAGCAAGGCGGTGGGTCGTGAGAGTCCAGCTGGAGAGGTCAAAATGCTTTCCTCAAAAAATCTCTTCCGATCCGGCCCGCCACACAGAGGGTATGAACGTAGCCGCCACCTAGGCCAAGATAAACGTCACCCCATGAAACCCAACCCCTCTGCTAAGTCCCCAAACGAAAGCGAAGTTAAGTCTAAAGCTAAGTCCCCCGTAGCGAATCACTTGGGGTGACCTGTGGCAGGGGTACCACTGACTTAAAACTAGTGAACATGACACACATATTTATTTAAAGTGTGACTTAAAGGTAGAGATTTACTACTAGCATATGTGGGTGCTTATTTTTTTTTTAAATTGCTTTGGGTCTTGCCAGGGTTTTTAGTGATAACATTAAAAATCAAACAACAAACAACCGACTTTGCCTAGGCATTTATTAGAGTTTTTCAATATCAGATGTAGGCAGTAATTTTCCTCTTATTTTAAAAGGGGAAAATTAAAAAAAAATTGTTGAAAAAATACAGCATGTGTGCAGTTTACACGCGGTAGAAGTGAAACCTTCAGACAAGACAAGATTGGGAAGGAGTAGAAAAGAGTGGGGAGGCTACGAAGCACCGCACAAAGAGGAGACCGATTATTCTAACACATTCTCTCACAGGCTAAATCATTCAGATGTTTGTTTTTTTCTATTTTCAGTGTCACTTTTTCGTTTCTTCGAATTTCAAATCACAACGGCGCTAAAGAAGTATTCACTTCAAAAGTATTATATTTTTATAGGTTCAGTTGAATTTCAGTTAATTAGTTCCATTTTTGAAAATGAGACTTAAATTCAAAGCAAATTAAAGTTGTAAAACTCATTTTACGAGAGTTACAGACGGACACTTAGCCGAAATTAGTATTTTTGATGTTTTGCTAGCAGAACGCTAGGAGTGAGTGCGCTAATATATTCCAATTTCTTTGTGACAGATCGAGTCCGTCAGTTTTTTAATTTTTTTTTTTATAACACACGTACATCTAAATAACCTTTTGTACAAAGGTATCACAAAATTATTTATTTACCCACATTTTTGGTCACATACCTACAGAATTTACAAGTTATCGGAAAAAAATATATGTTAATAATAGTATCTATAATTTGTAGAGCACCGTTTTTGTGAAAAATCATCTCAAAGGCGCTATTAAGATTAAATTAAGCTCACCTCCGCCTTTTATCTCTTTTACCACCCATACCGAGCTTTTCAAGTTCAAAAATATAGGTACTTAAAATATAATATGTACTTATAATATTTATTTTTAATTTTTAAACTTTTATGAGTAAAATCTCAAATTGTAATATTTAATTAAATGAAGACAAAATTAGCGAAACTCAATCAAAATCTGGAGACAGTAAAATCAGAAAAGATATTGGCTCCGCTGGGACTCGAACCCAGGACCTTTTGCTTACATGGCAACAGCTCTTCAAAGAGATTGTTCTCAACAGCTCTTCGGCAACAGCTCTTCAAAGAGACTGTTCTCAACAGAGCTGTTACCATGTAAGCAAAAGGTCCTGGGTTCGAGTCACAGCGGAGCCAATATCTTTTCTGATTTTTCTGTCTCCAGATTTCGATTGAGTTTCGCTAATATTGTCTTCATTTAATTAAATATTACTTATAATATTATTATACATTTCCTGTAGCCTTTCTTTCTTCTGCAAACCGGGAAAATTCCTCCATGAAACGAACTTTCATTATTTAACCCAATTAAAAAGGGATTTATCACACTGACTACCTGGTGATACCCCCATGACGTCACCGGTCAGGAATTTCGCGGCGCGAAATTGAGTAATCTGAAAGTGCGTTGCCTGTTGTATGCTGATGATGCGGTGCTGATTTCTAACAGTATGGAAGATCTACAGTCTCTCGTGTCCAGGATGAACGAAGTATGTATGAAGAATGAGTTAATGATGAATTTAAGTAAGTCTAAAGTAATGCTATTTGAAAGAGAGAGTATGAAAACAATGTGTAACATAGTTGTGAATGATGAATATTTGGAGCAGGTGGATGAGTTTGTGGACTTGGGAAGTATGTTTACGAGTGATGGTAAGGCTGCAAAGATATCGAAAGAAGGGTAAATGCAGACCACTACGTTAATGGAGAACTGAACGCCGTTGGCGCCAACAAAAAACTGTCCAAAGAAGCGAAGTTAGCCGTCCGTAATGGAGTACTAGTACCTACCTTGATGTATGGCAGTGAGGCATGGAACTGGCAGAGGAAGGAAGAAAGTAGACTGAATGCTATAGAATTGAGATGGCTGAGGCGTACGTGTGGTAAAAACATGCATGATCGCTGATGTAAGCGTAATGAGTAAGATTAAGCAAGGAGCGCTCAGATGGTTTGGGCATGTAGAGCGAATGAACGAGGAAAGGAGTGTAAGGAAAATATTTGACGCAAATGTGAATGGTAGAAAAAGTCGGGGACGCCCGAGGAAGACATGGCACGACCAAGTGAATCGGATACTTGATCGGGCCATGTGAAGAGTAATAATAGAAGAGACTATGTATGAATGTGGATGAGGGAAGAAGTGTGTCCAAAGATCGAGTTGTTTGGCGGTCCGTCCTCTCTGCCGTGATGGTTAGTTAGTTAATTATGTATTTCCTTCTAGTTTGTACGGGACGACGCACAGTGCCAAAGCAATAGAACAATAAATTGCACAAGAATAGGTAACTTCACGGTAGGAAGCAATCGAAATAAATTAACAACTCAATTGAATTTCATAAAGAGACCCAGCGTAAAATGGGAGCGAAGAGCTGTAGGGAGCGGCGAGTGTTTTTATAGGGACGTTTGTCACAGAGAGTGAGCGGCGAGTTGCCGGATAGAATCACTGGAAGCAGTGAGCAGAGGGCGGAGGGCGGAGGGCGGAGAGCGGTGAGCGGTGAGCAGTGAGCAGTTGAGCAGTGTGCTCAGAGGGCGGTGGAGTCGGTAAAACAACATGGCGTACTTAATTTGGCTGGAAGTGGCAGACGGAAAATGGAGCGGCTCCTCTTATAGATTACAGGTTTAATAACCGTGGTGCGCAAGAGTTTAAGAAAATGTCAGTGATCAGGCAAAATGCTCCAACACTGCAAATTTTATTTTCAAACATTGGTTTAAATTCCCGCACACCGGTCTCCTGTTTTGATTTGTTTAAAAAAAACGCACCAAAATTTTTTTTTTTTGTAAAGCTCAGAAATGAAAATTTAAATGTTTTCCGATCATAAACTAAGAAACTTATTTTACTATTATATACTCGTATAATAAAATATATAAAATCATAAGCTTAAAGGGGTACGTAAGTTTTGCGCTTAGCATAAAAATGGGCCTGACTTGTAAATATGTTCCATAAAGAACCTCCTACTCTAATTCCCACCTACCTATATTCCGAAAAGGGATAAAAAATTCGGAAAAACTAAAAATTAATTTATGGGAAGCTAAGATTTATTGTATGTTAATCAAACAAGCATTGAACATTACTTACAGGTTTATTAAACTATTATCCAAGTATCTAATTTACATTATGAACAATACTAGTTATCGGAAAGTGGGTTGCGAACACGAAGCAATTCGCGAGCTGTTAGATCGACGGCAATCGGGAACAGAATGAATTTTCTTTTCATTCGTCACCGGTCATTGGAAAACTTCATTGGAGGTGACCCCACCACTTTCCCAACGGCGTTGTAAGGAAACATAATGGTGTCTTTTTTTTGTTATTAGTTAGACAGAGCGGACGATCTCCAAAAGGATATCGGAACACTTTCGAGCATGTAAACTTGGCCACCGTAAATCGGCAACCGCTGAGCATTTAATTGAAACCGGCCATTACTTTGGATTTGTTCCTGAAGTCCTTGGAAGACCGAAAACTCATACAGCACGCCTGATTACGGAGGCAATTGAAATTCACAAAAATCCTATAAATATTAATAGAGACGACGGAGCTAAACTCAATAGTTCTTGGTATCCGGTAATTGACGGTTACATCAAGGCTAAACGCAAAAAAACAAGTTGAAGTATAATGTTGAGGAGTGGAGCTGGCGACACGGTATCGCTCCTAAGTAGATAAGTACTAACATCACCCCAAACTATTACACATCTGCCCTGATGATGGACACTGCAACGCTGTCCGAAACGTTGGCTAAAGAAGGAGGTAGCGGAACACGGCATAATACCCCAAAAACTAATAACAAAATAATATTTGGCCCTGAAAATCTAAAATCGTATAATGGTGTCCTCCTTCACAGCAGACTTCAATTTTATAGTATTTTTTTATTTTTTATTTATTTACATTTAAACCCGCTAAACTACTTGTGTAGTTTGTCAGCAGGTACATAATGACAACATTGGTACATTTTCAAACATTGTATATATATATTTATAATTTTGATGCTAAAATATCAATTAAAAAAATATTTAAATTACGTAAATAATATATACACGTAAATAGCACTATAAGCCTTATATAATAAAAAAGTACAGATGTATTTAGTATGAACAAATCAACAAGTAAATGAAGTGATTCCTCTTTTTAAAGGTGGAGATCAACTAGATGCCAATAATTGTAGACCTATATCCCTACTCAACACGCTTTCAAAGGTAATAGAGAGATTGGCTAAGTCGAGGCTGGTATCATTCTTAGAAACAAATAAACTACTCTCTAGCAATCAATTGACGACCTCCGTAGTCCAGTGGGTAAGACTCTTGACTCACAATCCGGAGGTCGCGGGTTCGAACCCGGCATGCGCAAATAAATTTTATTTGATTAATTTGTGCTATTTCACAATTAATTCATTTAAAATAATATATAGTATATTTGCGGCATGTTCCCGAGTGGAAGATACTATTAGTATCGCCCTGGTGTAAGACCACCATTCAGAATTGAAACGTTGCTTGAAAATGGCTTTAGCCGTGTTTGGTGACTAGATCTGAATAGCCAGGTACTTCCCAACCTTCCTCTTCCCCATCTCCTTCCCCTCCCCACTACCTTCAGCCTCACAACATACCCCAATTGGGGATGCCATAGTCTCACTGGCTCCAGACGGGAGCAGTTGAGATTCTTGTGCGGCATTCACTGTAAAAAAAAAAAAAAAAAGTTTGGTTTCAGAGAAAATAAAGGAACGAGTGATGCAGTATTGAGGGTTTTGTCGAAAGTCACTAGTGCCCTGGATTATGGAAACAAAGCCTTAGCTGTGTTCTTAGATCTATCAAAGGCATTTGACACGGTTTCCCATCACTCCTCAAAAAATTATCTTCTCTTGGCATTTCACATTCCAGTACAGCATTAAGTTGGTTCAAATCCTATCTTAGCGATAGAACATAGCGATAGATAAATAATAATTTAAGCATTAGCAAACAAATCTCTTTTGGGGTTCCACAAGGTAGTATACTTGGACCAATATTGTTTTTAATCTACATTAATGATTTGTGTAATTTAGATATTCCTGGTAATATTGTTAGTTTCGCAGACGACACTGCTTTAATATTTGAGGGTAAAACCTGGAAAGATGCTTTTGACAAATGTGATTCAGGATTAAGAATAGTAAAGAGTTGGCTAAATAATAACATCTTAACTTTGAACACATCAAAAACAAAATATGTAACTTTTAGCATATCGTCAAAAAGTCAGCCTTCCGACACTCATAATCTAATTATACACAATTGTCTGCAAAATTGTAATTGCCACTCTTTAGAAAAAGTAGACTGTATTAGGTACCTGGGTGTAAATATTGATAAATTTTTTAGATGGAACGACCATATTGATATGTTAACAAAAAATATCAGGAGACTTACCTATATTTTTAAAGAACTTCGTCATATACTGGATAAAGATAAATTAAAATCTGTCTATTATGCCTTAGTACAATCTCGACTTTCTTACAAAATTGTATGCTGGGGATCTTGTCTAAAGTCCAATGTAGAGCCACTAAATATTGCTCACAAATTAATTCTTAAAGTTATGTTCAAAAAAAAATTTCGTTATCCATCGAAACTTCTTTACAAGGAATCTGACGTTATGAGTTTAAAGCAGCTGTACATCTCTAAAATAATTTGTAAATTTTTTATCAATACTTATTCTGCAGAAAGAACCCAACACATCCATACCACTTCAATTAGCTCAAGAATTAACTTTGTCGCAATAAGTACTAAAACATCTTTTGGCCAAAGAAACTTTTTATGTCAGGCTCCACTTCTGTTTAATATTCTGCCAGATTACATAAAGTCTTCCAATTCATTAGCTAAATTTAAAAAAAAATGTTAAGATTTTTGTGTTGTCAGAGGATTGGCATACTATTTTTTCATCCTTGGCCTTTTTTTAAATAATAATGAAAAATAAAAAAAATTTAAATAATAAGATATTTTTTAATAATATTTGTTTTTTAAATAAAAAGGTATATATATATATATATTTTTTTTTTTAAATAAGTAGATTTTATTTGAGTTTCATTTGTCAAAATCAGAGTGTCACCCTAGTTGTTTTGAACTACCTTTGTTTCTCGGTGGGTATAGTAATTAAGGATTTGTTTTATGGTCTATAATGTTACAAATTACCCATCTGGTCACCAATATAATATTGTTATTTCTTACTTTCCGCATATAATATTTTAGTGTTTGGGATGTAGTGTTTTGTATTTTAGTGATTTTTTTTGTTTTTTAGTGATTTGTGTGTAAATGCATCACTCAAATTTATGAATTTAACCTCAATACAGGCTGCTAGTCCTAGTGAGGTTAATATTTTTATTACAAGCAATAATTGTCAGCCTGAAACACTCATTTACATTGAAAAATCTTCCGAGAAAAGATACTTGCCGCCAACGGGACTTGAACCCGTGTCCTTCCGATTGCCGGTCGAATGCTCTGACCACTGAGCTATGGGGGCTTATCAAATACCCGCCAAATAATTCAATATATACTAGTGTTTCATTCAACAATTACTGCTTGTTATATTTTTTCCACCTGAAAACAACCAACTTTATTTTTGCGAGAAAGACATTGTTAGTGTTAAATCCCTCGCAAGGTGGCGTCGAGACAAATTATGTCTGCATTTATGTATCTTTTCTCGGAAGATTTTTCAATGTAAATGAGTGTTTCAGGCTGACAATTATTGCTTGTAATAATTGTTACCCTTTGTGCTATGCATAAAAATCTTGTCTAAACGTTAGTTTATAAATTAAAAAATAATAATTAATATTTAACAAGTTTAAGTATTTCCCCAATAAATGCAGACATAATTTGTCTCGACGCCACCTAGCGAGGGATTTAACACTAACAATGTCTTTCTCGCAAAAATAAAGTTGGTTGTTTTCAGGTGGAAAAAATATAACAAGCAGTAATTGTTGAATGACACACTAGTATATATTGAATTATTTGGCGGGTATTTGATAAGCCCCCATAGCTCAGTGGTCAGAGCATTCGACCGGCAATCGGAAGGACACGGGTTCAAGTCCCGTTGGCGGCAAGTATCTTTTCTCGGAAGATTTTTCAATGTAAATGAGTGTTTCAGGCTGACAATTATTGCTTGTAATAATTGTTACCCTTTGTGCTATGCATAAAAATCTTGTCTAAACGTTAGTTTATAAATTAAAAAATAATAATTAATATTTAACAAGTTTAAGTATTTCCCCAATAAATGCAGACATAATTTGTCTCGACGCCACCTAGCGAGGGATTTAACACTAACAATGTCTTTCTCGCAAAAATAAAGTTGGTTGTTTTCAGGTGGAAAAAATATAACAAGCAGTAATTGTTGAATGAAACACTAGTATATATTGAATTATTTGGCGGGTATTCGATAAGCCCCCATAGCTCAGTGGTCAGAGCATTCGACCGGCAATCGGAAGGACACGGGTTCAAGTCCCGTTGGCGGCAAGTATCTTTTCTCGGAAGATTTTTCAATGTAAATGAGTGTTTCAGGCTGACAATTATTGCTTGTAATAATTGTTACCCTTTGTGCTATGCATAAAAATCTTGTCTAAACGTTAGTTTATAAATTAAAAAATAATAGTTAATATTTTTGTATGTAAAAAAAATAAGAACACATGTATGGTGAGAAAATATAAATAAATGAATAGTTTCAAATTCATGAGGTATTACAAAAATTATAATGAATTTTCCAATTCCTTCGAATGTGAGTTTCAATAAAGAATACAAGGACTTCGGTAGGGCATCAACATAAATCAACCCAATCTAATAGCCATTTCCTTAGATTGTATTTGACTTTATAATTACTTTACTTTTTACTTTTAATTGTAATTTGAATTTACAATTAAAAACGTTTTTATTTTTGATTGTCATTGGTAGTTTATTAAATATTTTGGGTACAATATAGTTTAGGGTTCTTTCACCGTATTTATTGGTACTTTCCGGAACCACCAATCCTTCATTTTGAGTGAATCTTGCATTATGTTTATGGTAAACTCTTTACCTATACAAGGAATCGGACAGTATAACATGTTGACTTACAATATTATAAACAATATTATAAGACTCTATTTTATTGAACGAAGCTACATTTATTTGAACGACTGGAAAACTTCAGTGATTAAAAGGCCCGTGTACGCTATTGGCGTACGAAAAGCCAATGGGAGGTATTCGCGTGACGAATTTGCTGCGTTGTTCCTTAGCCGCAAACTCTTTTTTTACATTAGCTCCAGGAGGCCCTGAGCAAAAAAAATATCTCTCGGTGCCTGTGTCATCTTTGGGGATGCTGTGTAGAGGGTCTTTTGGGGAAAGGAAAGAGAGGAAGTTCTGGGAAGGAAAAAGGTTTGAGTTATGCGTAGGAATCTGGGAACAATGTATCCAAGAGTAACGAACGTACAAATCCACCCCTCCTATTGTGGTGCAAAGCAATGGTCGAGAAAGTCCGGCTGGAGGGATCTAGCCTAGGTCTCCCTCAACCAATTTCTCCTGATCGTAGCGAATGACCAAACGTAGCGAATCACTTGGGGTGTAGGTTATCTAATAAATGGTTTCCGGGCGGGACCCACACCAAAACCTCTTAGATGTGATCTAGGAGGTTTTGCCCACACCCGCCTTTCAAATGATAACTCTTGTTTTAGCCAGACAGTAACAAATTCGCAGTTAGTCAACACAGTTTGCGAACCTGTGCCATATCTGTAATTCTATTTATTCTATACTGAAGGCGACTTTATGGACGTTCTGGTGTGATAAATAGCATAGTTGAAATGTGTGGACAAATTAATTCTGTCGATTTCCCTAAGTATTAAATTCATTACTGATTATTTTATTCATTTATAACATATTAAATTTTAATTTTAACTGGCGCACACCCGTGAAAAATCGCGGGGATTTTACACATACTTGACAAAAAAGGTCGAATTTTTCAGGCCAAGTATATTCTTTTTCAATGATATATTACATTGATTTAATTAAATACATACAAAACTTTGTTTATAATGGTAATGTATAAACCCGAGTTAAATACATACAAAACTTTGTTTGTTATGGTAATGTATAAACCCGAGATAAGTATGTCTACTGTTTATAGCCAAATAATTAGAAATCCAATTGTCATAGAGGACACAGCAACAAATATAGAAAAAAACATATAAATTGAATAAATTTCTTGTACACTACCCTCTCCTTATCCTCTATATGTTATGCATATAAATTGTGGATTAAAAAACATTTGTATCAGTCTGAAGATGGCTTTAACAGACTGAAACCGGTTACGGTTAAAAATAAATTAAATGTTTATTTGTTTTATTAAATCACTAGCTGACCCGGAGAACTTCATACCGCCTGAGAATACATAAGTTTTGTGTTAACTTATTAGCTAAGTTTAGTTTTTTATTAAGTTAAAAATTACACAATGAAGTAATTATCGATTCGCAACTGTCAAAAAACACACCTCACACCTAAAAGTCATTACAAAGCATTCCGCCATGACCGCCATTATTCTTCTGGATTCTTCATTCAAACAGGGATGTTCTGCCCAAAAAAATTATTTCCCTAGATTTCGAAGTGAAATTTCCCTAGAATTTCACATTTACGCAATTACCTACGTAGCCACCCGATTGTGTAACACTAATCCTGTTATATGTTAATTAATATGATAATTAATTGGAAAGATATCGGAACTTGGTAAATACACTAATAATACCGTGATTTTCCAAATAAAACACTTTTTGCTACGTGAAGTAATAATTTAAAAGTACGAATACACTCACCACTGAATTAGAAACTGAATTCCAAATAAAATAAAAATCATAAGCAACCCGCCGCTCATTTGTACCAAGCGTGGTATTTTGAAGACCCCCCCTTCCCCCCCGAACGTGTCACGTAGTATGGGTACGTTCCCTAATATCATTTTGAGTTGTCAATGTTAAAAATAACATTGCATGTAAGTACATGAACAATAATTAAGATTCATAGGAATTCCAAAAAATATATATACTTATATATATATAAATAATACATATATAAATATATATATATATATATATATATATATATATATATATATATATATATAAATAATACCAGTAATATTGTCATATGAAATAAAAATTTTGCCAGAGTTCGAAATTTCCCTATATTTTGTCCTGATTTCCCTTATCCCTAAAAAATATTTTTCTCCCCTAGATCTAGGGAAATTTCCCTCGACATAACATCACTGATTCAAAATGACAACTTAAAAAGTAAAAAAAAACTATCGGTGGGTGAAGACCACCATAGATACGGTGCATTTCTGGGAGTCTTTAAAAATTAAAACTTTGACAATTATTTTAACTATTAAACTAACTATAAAAATAAAAATAAAAATGCAGTTATTTAAGTTTGAAGGTCTTTATTCATTAAAAAAAATAAAAAAAATTGGACTGGAGTTCTCTATTATTGTATTTTTTTTTCCTTTGGAGGGGTGCAGACATACGTTCACCGTTTGTGTCATTTTCAATTTGTATATGTTTAAAACCAAAGCAAAACAATCAGCGCATTGACATTTGACTTTTTTGAATTTTTGGAATTCACTCACTATTCAACATTATACTTATCACAATATTACTGCAGCTCTTTCAAAAGATGAGAATTCGTTCCGTACAAAATGTATGAGGTAAAGAATTTTCTTCATATTTTTTTTGTGAATTTTTCCAACGTTTTAAAGCTATTCTGCTATTCGGGGTAGAGACAAATCCAACAAATCAAAGATCATAAAAATCGGTCCAGCCGGTCTTGAGTTATAAATGGTGTAACTACATAGAGATTTATATATATCAATGTGTAACTAACCCGACTTGGTTTTTATTGATTATCAGTATCAAAAATAGAAATATTTTACATTGATGGGTAAACCTTCAACCGTCATTATAACGAGAGTTATTCCAATAAAAATTGAATATTCATTTAGACTTTTGGAAAAGGTCAATATGTGTATAATATACGTACATGTATAGGTGTCCCAAATAAATAAAATCGGATGTGTTTATCCGAGACAATATCTAGGTTACAAACCAGTTCTTTTGAACTTTGTGATTATTTAAAAAGGAAGCAGCTAAAATTTTAAGAAAAATTAGTCGAAGATAATATTGATTTAAAAATAAGAAATCGGAAATACAAGAGATCCTGAGTTTTTTATTTTCCTGTGTCTTCTTCTTTATCTATCATATTTTCGTTTTATATTATATTATTCTTTTTTCGTTATTTGTTTTTAGGGTGTTATGCCGTGTTGCGCTACCTCCTTCTTTACCCAAAGTTTCGGACAGCGTTGCAGTGTCCATCATCTATATTATTCTTCTTCAATAAAATAATTTTGCATTAAAATATTAATTATTATGGTTGGGTACTTTATCTAAAAAAAAATCTAGTTCATTGAACCAGAGACAAAATCGTTCACAGATTAACATACCCGCAGTATGTTTAAGGTCTACAAGTAATTATTAATAACTTTTTGAAAAGTAGGTATAAATGAGTGGAAGGTGCAGAAGGCACCAACTTACATTTTTTGTTACAAAATTTCACGTTTCTTGTTCCATTGTAAACCATTTTAAAAGTTTGTTTACTTCACAATTTGCCCACCCATTGACGACATAAAAAAAGCATTGTACCTCTCGCAGCACACAAATATCCCTCAAAAGAGATTCATTTTTTTCGAAAACTACGCAAAATGACAAGTCTTCAGGGGACTTAGGATTTTATCCCATCTTTCCCCACAAACCATTGATAAAAGTCACGGAAAAGATGGCGTCTATTTTTGCTAAATAGTTTCTGCGTTAATCCTTGAATGGGAAGCTGAGGAAGATTATGTGTAAACATGTCAATTTGGAAGATAAAGGACAATGTGGATTATGGCAGGCACAATGGCTGCAGGTTTCAGGTGCACTAATACCTTCCTGTCAGCATTTAAACGGATACGGAAATGGGTCATAAGGGAATTCCCGGGTTTTTTCGGGACCTGCTTAGATGAGGTAGAAAATAATAATTAAAATATTTGGGTTACAAACTTACCTACTTATTACATATTGGATGGCTTAGAAATATTTTAGATGTTTTAATTATAACACTTACCTTCGTCTTTTTAAAAGCTCAGAAAAAATAAAGAGTGATTCCTGTAAAACCCGCTTCAAAGTCCAAAATATTCTATTCACAAACCCCTTTTGTGTTATGGTTTTATTGTATCGTGTGGCAAATTAAAGCTCATGGAGAAACTGAAAAAAAAAACTGTTGGCGACGCAATCGCAATCGCGGGTCGTGATCCGCTACCGTGGCAACCTGTCAACAAGGCAACTACAACGCGACCGCCGCGGCGACCAGCACTGCTGTTCTGCACGACCTGTCAAGTTTTTTTCCTCAAGACCTCCTGGGTGAAGCTAAAGTAAACAAAATTAATAATAAATAAATATTAAATTAATTCATACTTAGTTTAATGCCGTCCAGTTATTTAAAATTATTAATGAATTAATTTAAAATCAATTTTATGGTTTATTACTTTTTAAATGTAAGTACTTAAATCAAATTGAAATGTACAAAACCATTCATTTCAGATCCACCCTCCTCGTTGACACCTCCTAGTGTGGTTAGTTAGCGGTGACTGGGACAAGAAAAAAGGAACATTGATAAGGCTGTGCGGGAATGCGGTACCTACGACACGTACGGATTACCGCAGAGCTCCGACAGACACGCGGCCGGAGAGCACATGTGGCCACGAGCAATTACTAAACGGATTTTTTTAACAATAGCCCCACGCAGGAAGCTCTGAGGGAAAATATCAGAGTGTGCAATTCACACGCGTTAGAAGAGAAACCTTCAGAAAACTAAAGTAGGCAAGAGTGGGGGATACTACGAAGCACCACACAAAGAAGAGACTGACAGTCTATGAAGCACCGCACACAGAGGAGACCGATTATACTATATCATGCTTTCGCAGGCTAAATCCTGTAGATGTATGGTTAGTTTCAATTTAGTGTCGCTATTTTTCGTTTCATCGAGTTTCTAACGCTAAAGAAGTTTTCATTTCATAAAATCTCTCACAGTTTGTCGTCTTTGGGGATGCTGTGCGGAGGGTGGTCTTTTAAGGTAAAGAAGGAGGGGAAGTTCTGGAAAGGAAAAAGGTATGAGGGGTAGATAGGAATCTGAGGGTCAATGTGTCCAGGATTAACGGAAGTATGAATCCATCCCTCCCACTGCAGTGCAAGGCGATGGGTCGAGAGAATCCGGCCGGTTTTAGTCAGTCTCTCCCGATAAAGCCCGCCACGCAGAAGGTGGCAAACGCATACACCAACACCTAGACAAACCTCACCCTTTGAACCCGGACACCCCTGCTAAATCAACAAATGGCTTCTTGGATAACCAACACGTCTGCCATAGGACACCCTAAGGGATCCGCTACACCTGGTGAATAAGCAGGGGTGCCCGGGTTCATGGGGTTGAGATTTGTCAGGGTCTTGGCGGCGGATGCGTCTGCCCATCAGCTGCGTGGCAGGCCGGATCGGGAGAGAATAATCAAGGGAGTCCCTTTGACTTCTCCAGCCGTACAACATCGCCATGCGCCGCAGTGAGACGGATGGATTCATACGTCTGTCACTCCTGGACACACTGACCCCTAGATTTCTACCCACCCCTAATACCCTTTTCCTTTCCAAAACTTCCTCTCATAAAAGACCCTCCACACAGCATCCCCAAAGATGGCGTAGGCCAACTGAAGGAAATTATTTTCCTCAGGCTCCTGTGTGGAGCCAATGTAAAAAAAAATCGAGTGCAGTTTACACGCGGTAGAAGCAAAACTTTACCAAAATAATCTCAACCAATTCTTGAAAAGTGAGGTCATAATGAGCGCAGACCTCGCATCATTTCTGTTTCATATCTCAACCAATAAAGTGACATCATAATCAAAGCGACCAATGAGCGCAGTTGATGCGTCGCAGGTGCAGTAATCGTAATTTCCATTTCATCCGAAATCCAAGCCACAGCGGGGCTAAAGAAGTTTCACTTCAAAAATATTGTGTTATTTATCATTTCACGTGAAAAACTAATCATCTAAAACTAAACGCTTGGGAAATTATCTTTATGTTTAATACATTTTTTTACTAAACAGGTACTTGATTGAAAAACGAATCTTTGGGAAGTCCCCATAGATATTGAAATTTGTATTTGAATATCTTTGGAAGTCCCTGATGACAATTGGGGCAAGTTAAGAAAACAAGGGAATGCTCCAAACTATTTTCAGAAAGCTAATGGAAATTTCAATCAGGCCTGGAACTACGATATTTACAGCATAATAGTAAGAAAGTTACTGTATTAGACGTAGAAACAGATACAACCTGGAATCCCACAAAATTCCTATTAATTGTGCCAACATTTTTGGTGGTAAAGTCATGTTTTGTGAAATTCATTTTTAAAGATGCATGTATATTAAGGTCATAAATAAGTAATAGATAATAATAATATTTATAGGTTTTGGATAATTGGTATAGCGCCATTTTAGGGAACACTTCATGGGTGGTTAACATGGCTGTAAAAAGAAAATAAAAACTACTAGACTATGAATATAAAAATCATTAAGATCAACCGATGTTTTGTAGGCGTGCTCTTGTGCTTGAAGTAAATTCATTTTTGCTTCTGGTGGAATTAATCAAATTCTATCAAATATCGAAATTCTTACTTGAACAGACGATCAATTCATTTTCCTTACCGCCATAATGAGTCGACATAAATCACACTTAAAGGAATTTTCAGGTAAGTATTAAGAAGATTTACAAATAAATCCAAACTTTCTAATTTCTGTTGTCTGTGTTGTTCGTTATTCCTGGGTGAAATTATTCAAGTTCAGTGATCTGATTTTTTTTAAGTGAAACCTCTACAGCCTCCGCTGTGATTTGTATTTCGGATGAATCGAAAATGACGATTACTGCACCTGCGACGCGTCAACTGCGCTCATTGGCCGCTTTGATTGTGACCTCACTTTTCAAGTATTGGTTGAGATTGTTTTGGTAAAGTTTCGCTCCTACCACGTGTAAACTGCACTCGAATTTTTATTTTTTTTTTATTTCATATCATATGGACTTGAAGACATTAAAAAACTCCCTGAAATCTGAAAAAAATAATCTTCTTAAAAAGGAAATCTCCCGACAGAGTCTCTGAAAGTGTGCAATACTAGTTCTAGACAGATCGACTAATATTAACGAGGTTACCTACCAAACAAGATAACTTTTTCATTATTCATACTTAAATTTTATATAGTATAGTTAGGCCTAGTACAGATCCTTGTGGAACTCCTGCATTAATATTTTTTGATTACTAAAGTTATTATTTATTTTTATTAACATTTTTCTATCTCTAAAATAATTCTAATACATTTCCACTCGTTCTGATTTTGTTGTTGTTTTATCAGTTTCCTAGAGTTAATTACTTTATTACTTAACGAAAAAACTATGCCACGAAATGAACTTATTGAAAATAGACTATTGTACGAATATAATGGCCCTTTAATCTTCAAAATACAAAATGGACTTTATAAAAAACGTCACAAGTTCCCGAACACAAAACAACAAAATAAATTATACACTAATACTGTTAAGACTAAAAATGGAAAAAGAAGCGTAGACCGTGACACAATTACAATCTCCTTCCCAATAGCCTGATAACTAAGGATGGATGGTTTCAAAAAATTCAAACAATTCATAAAAAATTAAAAAATAATTTTCACTTTTTCGAAAGTACGATTCAAGTTCTGTGATTGTTTTAGTTTTATGGGGCAATTGGCCTATAAGGTTAAAATAATAGAACTCGAATAGAACTTACAGAACGTGAAAATTAACTTTAAAAATTTGATGAGTTGTTTAAATTTTTTTGAACAACCCGTCCTAGGAATCAAATAAATAAATTTTAGGCACTCTAATTTTTAAGTTTTATTATATTATGTGGTACCTAACTTAACTATGATATAAGAATAATCTTCTTTAACATAATATTTATGATAATAGGGTTGAATTATGTATGTAAAAGCGAAATAAATATATTTCTGTAAATATGTACTTAAATATTATAAATAACGTATAAATAAAATTGGGTCAAAAGATTTTAGTCGTCGATAAATAATAATACAATTATTTAATGATTTAAATGTCCGGGTTAAATTTTCCCCACAGGAAAAACTAAACCCTTTCACACACTTCCCCAAATGATCATCTAGTCAATCCACGCTATGCAATTGCACTATATACCTAAGTATAATAAATACAAAACAATTCAAGAACAACATGTCAACCTACCAGAGACCAAATGGGAAAATAATTCACCGACTCCAGATATTTTCATATCAGAGGGTTCGGCTCTGTGGAACTCCTAATTGGACCTATAAATCCTACTGATCCCTTATTATTTAAATATTTCAAAAATATTTTATAATCCTACATGTATTTAAAATGACTGATTTTTGCATTTTTATATATAAATTCTTTGACAAATCTAATATGCCTAAATTTTGAATGAGAGACCTAGGTATAATGCCAGTAGCCGAAATAACAAACGGTAATATTTTTATAGTCTAAGAATGCCAAATTCTTTAGTAAGATTATTATTCTGATTTTCATTTTGCGTGTGATTGCACACTCTGGTTTTTTGTTGTTGTAATTGTTTTGTTGAATTGTTAAATATCCCGACAGAATGTCTAAAAGTGTCCAGCCACTGGTTCCGGGATAGACCAAGGATACACGCTCCATTACAAAAACCATTCAGTGCAAAGGGCAGAAATCTCGCATTAACTTCTTCCCATCGCCATCAATCACCAGCCCTGTACCGACGGTCAAAACCGGCCATGTGTTTGGTATCTTTTCTGCGAGAAATATCAAATTCTGTCCATTGAACATCTTTCCGTCTCTAGGCCTTTTTTGTTCTGGTCGTTCAACATGTGTTCTGCGTATTCTGCGTGACCTGTGTGGTCCCGTGCATCGGATTTACTCGCAAATTCTCAAACACATTGTTCGGAATAAACACGATAAATCTTCGATAAACATGTTCGCGTTTGACAGTTTGATATTTAAACTGGATTCGGAGCAACACCGTCAATAAACATCACTGGCAGAAAAAATACTCACGGACGAGTGTTAAAAGACGTCGGTACTCGGTACTACGTAGGTTTTAAAGATGCGTCATTTTATACATAGATAGATATTCTATTCAAGCATTTAGAAAGCAGCACATAGGTATATTACTTTCATTATGTTTTTAACATTATCAATTATTAAGTTTCGTAATACTGACATTTTGTTTTTGAATTGAAAACTTTTTTTACCACCGTTGTGGTGTGAAACTCGATAAAAAGAAAAAGCGACACTAAAAAGTGTGAAACACACATCTATTCCTGCGAAATAATGAGATAGACTAATCATTGTCGTCTTTGTGCGGTGTTTCGTAGTCTATCGGCCTCCTTTTTGTGCGGTGCTTCGTAGCTTCCCCACTCTTGTCTACTTTAGTTTTCTGAAGGTTTCACTTCTTCCGCGTGTGAACTGCACCCATTTTTTTATGTGAAAGAGTCCCAGCTGCTCCCGTCTGGAGCCAGTGAGACTATGGCATCCCCACGGATGAATGGGTATGTAGTGAGGGTGGATTTATTGGAGAGGGGAGGATATGGGGTAGAGGGAGGTAGGAAAGTAATCTGGCTATTCGGACAACGGCTAAAGTCATTTCAAGCAACGTTTCAATTCTGAATGGTAATCTTACACCAGTTACAGCACTCTGGAACGTGGCGCAAATATACTGTAAATTATTTGTAATTAATTAATTGTGAAATAACACAAATTAATAAAAGAAAATTTATTTGCGCACGCCGGGATCTGATCCCGCGATCTTCGGATTGCGAGTCAAGAGCCTTACCCCTAGATTACGGTGGTGATATATTAACATATTAGGTATACTCATTTTAATTGCATTTTTCAATTAGTTTATCGAGTTAGTGCTTAAAACAAGTCTCTGCGAAAGCTTGTACGGACGTCATCGACGTTCGTCCTCTTCCTTCTCACGCGTCCTCTTTCAAAACGAAAAAGACAAAATATACTACGATTAAGTCACGTACGATCTCCCGCTGAGACTAGTATACAATATGTGGAAAAGTATGCTTTCCGTTTGTGTATTAATTATAATTAATTAATTAAGAATCTGGGAAGTCGTAAAGTTTGTACAGCGCCTTTGAGTAGATTTTTCATAAAAACAACGCTGTATAAATGGATACGGATTAATATTAACTTATTTTAAAGTTTATCGTAAAAGTTTTATGGCAGATAAACTGAATTCACCCATGTACAGAATTTTCGGGTGGTATTTCTTAGTGCATTTCTTATAAAGGTACAACGGTTCGATGCTCTTTCGAGTAGTTATTTGTAAAGCGCGGGAGTAAACTGTACGCTCGAGATAAATCTTAAACTTCTAGATTTCAATATGCAGATACGTAAATCATTCAAAATATAAATCGCAAAACAAATAAAGTGATTTACTCTATTGTCATTTTACAAACATGTTCACACGTGGTTAATAAAGGGCTGCTAACGAGAGGCAATTGAATAAAATAAAATAAAACTATCATATATATCATTTAATTTTTTATTCATAACTAAATTTTACGTGACGTAAGCATTAAGTTTACGTTATACAAACATGACCGAATATACCTTAATATAAACGCTAGAAATATTTCGAATCTCATGCCTGCAAAATTTTGAAATCGAGCGTCTTTTTGCACGAGGCAAGTGAGCGAAAAAGTGGTTTTTATTTATTTTGTGCATAATTTTATAAGAACGAAAAAAAGTTAGAACATAGAAAACCTCAAAAATAGCCTTAGCCATAAAGGGGTATTTTTTTAAAATTGTTTCTTATATTACTTCATAGTTAAGTCATGAAAAAAAATTTTTTTTGGTGGTTTTCGCTTATATTTTTTGTTACGTAAATAATAATTTTATTGTAATTCCAATACATAGAAAAGCTAGAAAAAGCTTTGATTTATCCGTAGAATATTTTTTATGTTCATTCTGTAAGCTGATTTGTCGTAAAGATTAATCAAATAGTATCTAAATAGGTTTTCACGTATATATTCATCTTATGTACGTATATATTTTTGAAAATAATATCTAGACGCGTTCCACGCCGAAATGCAAATTATATAAAATTCCCGTGATAGAAAAAAATCGCAAAGTATGCTCAGTTATTTTACAAGATACAGTTGTGAAAATATCATAATGTTTCTTTAAATGATATTTAAGATACCTTCCACAAGATTTTTGCTCTATTTTAAGCGAGTCGTGTTTTATTAAACATTTTCGCATCAATTTTATCGCTTTAAACATTAGCGCTCACCTTAACATTCGTAATTTCATATCTCTCCATCTTCTTCTTTTTGAGTGCGGATGCGACGTCTTAAATATATATATTTTAAATTACATTAATAATAATAGGTAATGATAAATATAATAATATATGTGTAACATTAAAATCACCCTTTTTTAAGCATGGCGCACTCAAAGTATCTTTTCGAAGCAATGGGCGGTGAAAGTAAAACTGTAAACCTGATTGACGTCTGATTTTGGCACGTTTTCAAGCAGATTAGAAACATTAAATTAAAAATTTAAAATAGATTTAGCACGTTTTTCCAGAAAAAAAAAACTATTCTGTACCTATTGTTGTACCTTTATTCAGCGCGCAAAGGGTTAACGCATGGTTGTCACATTATTTTGCAAAAAAAAAATGACGCGCTCACAATGCATTAGGACATCTCAAGTTTAAAAGCTAATGGCTTAGTTCTTAGTTGGGAGTGTCAGTTGTAGGGGGGAGGGGGGGATGCTGAGAGACGGGTTGGTTGGGAGAGGAAATTAGACGGAGACGCGGTTAAGTAAAAGTGGATGTCACTAAATCCTGTGTGAAGACCCACACATGGCCGGCTCCGAGCTCGGGGTATTTTGTACTTAGCAGAAAGATTAGCTTTGCTATTTGCCAGCCGCAAGAAACGAACAACCATACATATTTTTTTTAAGTGAAAAATTTTTTAGCACCGCTGTGATTTGAAACAAAAAATAGTGATACTAAAAAGAGACAATCCATCTATAGGATTTAGCCTGCGAGAGATAGTATAATCGGTATCCTCTTTGTGCGGTGCCTCGTAGCCTCCCTTGTCTAGTTTAGTTTTCTGAAGGTTTCACTTCTACCGCGTGTGAATTGCACGCTTTGATGTTTTTATTCTATCTTTTATCTTCACCTTCATCGTCCGCGACATGTAAATAACAAAATGATCGATTTTCTGCGATTTAAACCTAAGTAGAATTTTAAAGCTTTTTAAAGTGATTCAAATAAAATCTTCAATCCTTTTTTAAAAATTATCGACTTTAATTTTGCCAGTTATGATCTGTCAGGTGGCATTTTATACATATAAATCAAAAACGAGATCAATTTCTCATTTTTCTAGGTTTTTTTTTCTCTTTCGATCTGCGTCGTCGAAATATTTCTAGGAAAATAACTGCTTCAATTTTAAGTGGATTTTTTTCTAAAAAATTAAAAATCAATGAAATACAAAATTAATATTTAAATTTTAAATACTCTGAAAGATTTAAACAATATTATTTCACAATAAAAGTCATAAATAAAAGTCTACAAATACAGGAGAAATGATTTTTAGACTAACTAACTAAATCATCACTCCGTTTCCCCGCAGTGGTAGGCAGAGAGGACGGACCGCCAAACAACTCGCTTTTGGCTCACAATCTTTGCCTCATTCACATTCATACATCGTCTCATCGTCTCATACGTATCGTCTCGTATGAGACGATGACGGTGAAAGATGACTATATCAGAATATCCAAGTACTTCCTATCATTCATATTCTCCATCTCTTTCTCGTCCCTATTATCTTCAGCCTTACCACATACCCTAATTTATTGGGGATGCCATAGACTCACTGGCTCCAGGCGGTACTCACATTTAAAGAAGTTAGAGCAAAGAGGAGACTAAAATCATCCTTTTTTATATTAGTTTCACGAAGAACAATAATATAAAATGATCAGACTCGCGGTATTTAGAGCTAAACTTAAAACTCACCCTTTCAGACAGTCGTTTCCATAAGTAAAAAAAAACTCTCATTTCACATACGTGTATCTCCATGGATGGGGGTAGCAAATGTAAAATCATGCAATGTCCAGTGTTTTAAATTTAACGTCCTCCACGTGCAAAGTTGTATCTTCTCCAAGCATAAACTTTCTAATAAAGTGTGATCATCTGAATTGACCTGCGAGGTAAGTAGGCTTCTAAATCATTTTGTAAATAATAAAGTTAGATTAATAAATTGTACAGCGCCCTTGAGGTAATTTTTCACGCTTACTCGTGATTGGTTTATTTATGTTTTCAATATGGCTGCCAATTAACAGCTGATTTCGACTGTCAAACATCTGACAGCATTAGTTCACACAGGCGTCGTTATTCTCGCTACTGGCGCTAGCAGCGACCTGCAAGCTGCAAGCTCAGTTTCCTACGCTACTGACCGAGTGGACAGTTTTGTGGTCATCATAATAATCTCACTCGCCGATTTATCCGCTTTTAAACATAGAAGATAGTAGATTGTAAACTCGCTCACTGTCATCGACGCTTTACATCCTCTGTTCATCACACAACAATATGACAAGCACTGATGCTGGCATTCCTCATTCCTCATCCCTGAAAGTTAAAAATCTGTTCTTGCTTGAAAAAACTGGTCGTAAAGAAAAAGCAACGCATTGTGAATTGTTCGGGTGACCCGGAGTAATTTAGCGCTGACACGGAAATCCGATACCTCCCTAAACCATGTGTTGTCTCGGCTGTGGGACAGAAGGAATGTTCCATCTCCGAGTAACACCATGCTTGTAGATTTGTAGCTAGAGTTACGAATAATAATAATAATAATCGGATAATTTGTATAGCGCCTTTTTGTAAAAAATCCCCTTAAGGGCGCTGTACAATTTATTAAGAATTCTTAGTATCTATCTAGTTTTACTAATTACAAATAGATACAGAAACGTACTTACCTGGCAGGTCACTTCCGATAAACATGTTAAATTAGAGAGTTTATGCTTGAAGAAGATACGGGTTTGCACGCGGAGGACATTCTATTTAAAACGCTGGACATTGCACGATTTTACATTTGGTACCCCCATCATTATTAGCATTCCATTTATTAAAAGATTAGTGACAAAAGTAGAGTTGATATTTATTTTGAAAGACTGGAAAATTTAGGACTCTTTAGGGTTGGAGAATGTCCATGAAATGACCTTTAAAAACGCTTACAATTAAGATTTTTGATTTAATTTACTTTTATTATTATTTATTTTTATATAAATTATTTATTTATAGTGTCGCGGGCATTGAAGGTGAAGAGGCCCGGTAGAAAGCGCTCAAAAAGAAGAGGAGGGGAGAAATGTAAATACGAATGTTAGAGGGAACGGGCTAATATTAAAAATGATAATAATTTTGCGGAAATTGTGAAAATGTTTAATAAAACACGACTCGTTTAAAATAGAGCGAAAATGTCTTAAATAGCTTTTAAAGAAACGCTGTTAATTTTTTCATGCATATAACTTGTAAAATAACCGAAAAACGTATTTATAATAATTTTCGGAGCATGCTCTGCTATTTTTTTCCATCACGCATCGTCGGAATTTGATATAGCGGCTTTAATCTTCTTTTAAATGTAATACCAACAATAATTTTATCTTCTCCAAGCATAAACTTTCTAATAAAGTGTGTTTTTCGGGATTGATCCTGCCAGGTAAGTATGTTTCTGTATCTATTTGTAAATAATATGATAGATTGAGCCTAGAATTTATAATAAATTGTACAGGCCCTTCAGGAGATTTTTCACAAAAACGGCGATCTACAAATTATCCTATTTTTATTATTATTACTGTAGAGCTGTTCCAGGCCGCAGTAAACAAAGTCCGCATAGCTAACATGATAGCCAACGTCAGTTGAACGCACAGGGCACGAGAAGAAGAAGAAGAAGAACACACATGGTAAAAAGATTGTCAGTTTTCGATTTCGTGGTATCAATACTCCGCGAGTTGAACATTTTGGGGCATGATAATTTACCATTTTTTATATTCCGTTAATGAAAACATTAGCGCGGCCTTCCGTCTTCCGCCTCGCAGTCGTCCATCACTGCGGTGACGTCACGGCGTCAGGTGACGCGACGCGCTTCGTCTGCGCGGCACGAGTCGCGGGCCGCGTCGTTAGCGCGATGCAATGCGGCCGCTATGCGCTGTGACGCGGTGATGCGGGGGGCGTAATGAGGCGGAGTGTTGCTGTCTGCAGCTACTGGTTGGTGGTTGTGTTGGTGGACAATTTGGTGCACTTTTAGCTGTGCACACCTATCCACCGTGAAGGAACGTACTATACGATGCGCTCCAGATATTGTCACCTACTTTTAGAAATTCATATTAATCGTACGTTAATATCAATAATTTAGGTATACATAGATACCTACCTGTGTATAAATGTATGAATTCACCTAACTCAATTAAATAAAATTAATTCCAAGTTAAACTGTCCGGAAACTCGCAGTATAAACGGAAAACTGGTGAAAAACTTTTTTTGGTTTGAGCTTTCGTTTTCGAGCATATCAAGTTTTTCATTAAATTCGAAAAACTCGGTCGCTAATATCAGCTGTTTGGTGTAATTTAAAATGAGTCGAAACGAGGTCACGTCTCCAAAAGTATTTTAACCCTTAAGTTGCCGAAAAAAATTTAAATGAAAAAATCAAAAAAAAAAAAATGGTTTGGGTTCTCTATGCGCCTACGAACTTCCACTAATCTCGGATAGTTGGGACCCATACTTGGCATTGCATACTTTATTGATGTCGGAATCCCACAAGGAAGCGTGTTAGGACCGTCTTTATTTATGTTGTATATTAATGACATATATGCAAACTTGTTATACACAGAAAAATTGTTAGTTTTAGCGAAGATATTTACTTAGTGTTTTAAACTGAACCTACTTGGCCAGTCGTTTACAGAAAGCTGCAAAGTATATTAGCATCATCAAAGAGTGGTTGGATTTAAACACGCTCACACTAAACACCGAGATAACTAAATAAGTCTGTAAATAAGTCTGTAACATGTACTGTAACATCAGAAATTCCGCAGGGCTCTCATCTTGGACCCTTGCTATTTTTAATCTTTATCAACGACATAAATTTAAGAATAAAATTTTCAAAATATCTCCTATTTGCCGACGACCTCAATCTGTACAAAAAAAATCACATCGTTGGAAGATCGCATCGATTTGCAAAAAGACCTGTCATCACTTCACGAATGCAAAAAGAAGAGAATGGAAAAAACAATCCCCGCTCATCTTTACACAAACAAACTCAAATACTATGAAACAAGACTTAACCCCAAACACCTAAAATCTGTACCTACTACGTTTGGTCAACGGAGTTTTAGGTAGGTATTGCGTCACGAATTTTTAACATTCTTCCAGAAAATCTTAAAGAAAGTGAATCCCTTCAAGACCAACGTAAGAATGTTTATTAATATTAACGATAGGTCTTTCACCGGGGCACTAACCCAAACTCAGCGTGACTGAATGAACGTACTTACGTACAATAATTATCTAAGCAACATCCAAATCAAAATCATGGCTAAAATCTACTTACAATAATAATATTATTCCCCACACCGAAACTAGTAACATATACATAATTAATTTTTAGTACACAAACAAATTGGTAAAATTAATGCCTTAGTACAGGCTTGCTTAGTGAGGCACGTTATGCAAACTTTCTCATTGTTATGTCTTGTAGTATTATACATGTGTTCAATTATTATTTTAAAGAATATTTCAATTTCAATAAAGATCATCATTTCAGAATCAAATGATGCTACTTCCAGTTTACGGCGAAAACGTTTAATTTCCTAGAATAAAAACAACAGTAGATATAAATGAAATAATACGTTATTATTTTTTTTTCGCCTCAGTCTTCTGTGTGTCGCCCGAACTGCGTCATGTTCGCCGCGAGCATCCGTTTATATTCCGCATCCTAACGATCTGTGAAAAGGGCACGCTTTGGCGCTGTCGCTTTGATGCGCTCGCTCCTCCTTTTGCCGGCGACCGACGTGCGAAGAAAAGAGACGGACGACTCTGTTCGTCTATTTTTATTACACTTGGGTAAAGGAGAATTCATCATATTTTTCAAAAGTGATAAATTCATTAGCCGTCTCGACGATACGAACATCTGTATTAGGCATTTTGCTTTCAAGAAAACTGTCGTAAGTGACTAAGTGTAGGTACACATCGAATGGTATTTTTTAATTCGTAAACTTTTGAAGTGAAAACTTCTTTAGCATCGTTGTTTTAAATTCGATGAAACGGAAACGAGCGACACCAAAAAGAGACATACACATACATCTTGCGCCCTTGAAGTTTTTTTTTCACAAAAACGGCGCTCTACAAATTATGCAATGAGTGCAATCAAATATTTATTTAATTCGGTTCCAATATAATACAATAAATCCACAGTCCCACGAGAGTCTCCTTTAGTGTCGTTTAACCGATTTTATTTATATTTATTTTGAATTTAGCGGACCAAGGATCAAAACCTACGAAAACCAAAAAAAAAATTTTTTTTTTGAAAAACAATATACAATCTTCAAACCACTCCAAAACGAACAGGCAAGGGATAAACCAAAAAGAAAGCAACATCTAACGACTCCGAAGAAGAAAACACAAATACAAACATATCATCCTTCACATTGATAAAAAAAGTTCTTCGTAGTCTACCCACTTGTCTACTTTAGTTTTCTAAAGGTTTCACTTCTATTAATAACTCATACATACACAAATCGTATTTTTATATTGCGTCCGGACTCTATTAATAACTCATTTCATTATAACAAATCGTATTTTACTATTGCGTCCGTACTCTATTAATAACTCATACCATTTATCAAAGGTATTTTTTTATTGCGTCCGGACTCTATTAATAACTCATACCAATACCATACCATTTACAAAACGTATTTTTTATTGCGTCCGGTTTCTATTAATAACTCATACCATTTAAAAATCGTATTTTTGTATTGCGTCCGTAATAACTCATACCATTTACAAATCGATTTTTTCTACTGCGATAGGATTCTGTTAATATCAAATAGGTAGATAGGTACTATTTACAATTCGTATTTTTCGTTTTTATTAACTATTACCCTCAGATTCTATTAATAACTCATACTGACAAAAAGATCTTAAATTTTATGAATGGACCCTGAACACAAGGACGAGTCAGTGTAAAAAATATGGGTTGGGTCAATCTCATCCAAAAAGGTTAGCCTTATTTATTCCAGATGTTGCAATATGCGTAAATTAATAAGACAAACAGGAACTTACTAAAATACACCACATAACGCATAAGCTAAAATCCTCAGAGTATTGTTACTCTGAGCTAAAATCGGACTTTCTCACGACTGTATTCTGTATGGGTCATGAATCTTGCTCGAATTACAAGTTAGACAAAACCAAATAGTGGACGTCGGTCGAGGGACTGTTGGATAAATCACTTCCGCTCCTGCTGGCCTAACCCCTGGGGTAGTCCCGGTCATCTTTTTTGAAGACAATTTAAAAAGACCTCCATGCTGTAGCTGTAATGATGACGTGAACTAGACATTGAGTCTGGACGTTGCAACCTGTTAAAATGTGGGTTCGATTCATAATAATTGAATGATTTCTATAGGCTGCTTTGGAGAGAAAATCATCTCAAAGCATTTTTACAACTTTATTTAGATTTTTAAAAAATTATTTAATATTTGTAAGTTTTTTAAAATAAGTGTACAATTTTTACATGTGTTATAAATGGAAATTAAAATAGCCTTTCCTCATCATAAAGAGACAAGGCT
This sequence comes from Limnephilus rhombicus, assembly GCA_929108145.2. Classification (NCBI taxonomy): domain Eukaryota; kingdom Metazoa; phylum Arthropoda; class Insecta; order Trichoptera; family Limnephilidae; genus Limnephilus; species Limnephilus rhombicus. Next base: position 12,325,032 of record OV815275.1, read on the forward strand.
CTTGGGTTTGCTGAGAGAATTCTAGCACAATTATATGAAATCATACAAGTAAATAATAAAATATTGCAAATAAAAACAAGCAGATCGGTAAGAAAACGCTAGATATATATCAATAACAGATTTCAAGGAACTAATAATAATGACATACATGGACTTTTCTAGTAGTTTTAGGTAATTTTTCAATTTAAGCTGAAATTCATGAATATGTTCGATAATATCTAGATTTAATGGGAGGTATTTAAAATAAGTTACACCTAGATGTGGGTATTTTGAATAGTATTAAATTTGGGATTTTAATATTATTCTGATATCTTTTTGATATATTGAAATGTAAGTTTTAACTGTATTCCTTTAAAAACTGTATTCCTTTAAAAAATTATAGAATTGAATATTCTTTATACATTTGGTTTATTACATTGAATATTGAAAGAGTATTTCAGTATAAAATGTAGATGCATTGATATATTTTAGATGTTTTTTTCAAGATTGCCGTAATTATCAATCGTTGAACTATTTTAAGTGGATTTAAAATCCTATAATATATTCCTCCCCAGCCAATAATACCATATTGTACTACAGATTGAACAATTGCTTAGTACACTATTTTTAATAATACTATAAGATGACCTATACCCTACCACTACTTATTACGACGAATTACTTTCATTGCTAGGAATGCCTAACAACTTATTATTACAGTGAATTTCAACTGAGAACGAGTTATTTAATATATAAAAAATTGAACTTTTCATCAAATTTTTTAAATTAATTTTCATGTTCTGTGAAGGTTCTATTTAAGTTCTGTGATTATTTCAGTGTCATGAAGCAAATTATCAAGCCTATAATGATGTAACAACAGAACTTGAATAGATTACACAGTAAGAACAAAAATGATCTTAAAAAATTTGATGATGGTTAAAATTTTCAGAAACAACTCATCCTAGGTCTTATAACTTAAAATTATAGTCAAACCGAAACTATCTGAGCGGCCAAAGTACAAACTCGATCATGTAATGCATACTTAAGTCTGAAAATTTTAATAAACTGTATTTTAAAACTAATTAATATTTTAAAATTGTTTTTGTTATCTTCAAGACTAAATTCAAATGTTATCAAGTCTGATTTTCACACTGAATTAAAAGGTATCTGGTACTCATAGTATATTTTTTCTGGACCGGGAAGATTCATGAACAGCCTTTGCTGCCATTAATAAATTATTGTACTGGCTTAAACTTCAATGTATTGATTTAGGTACTCTAGATTATCAAGGATTTGTTTTTCAACATTAAAAGCCATCATCTGAAAAGTTGATGATTTAGGGCCTTCGCTCATGGAGAAACCAAAAACTGGTTGGCAACTCTATTCACGGCCCAACTCCATTTATAAACCTCCTGAACGAAATTGATATTTTTATGGTCTGACATATCGCACATTACTCGAAAACTTGACATGCCGTGAGCCGCTACATTGGCAACCTGCCAATATGGCAACCGAAACGCGACAGCCGCAGCGACCAGCACTGCTAGTCACCGCTTCGCCCTTGACAACTGGTCTTTAACAATATACAAGTGCTTGCAGGTTTTTACACGTTGCAATGCCGCCTCATGAATGAGTTTTTCTTTTGCCCTGTTTAATTCATATTTGTCTTACTAATCTATTTTTTTGCATTTTGTTTTCCTGTTAAGCACTTGCATACTGCTTACTAACAACGTATGTAAGGACACTGGAGGTCTAGATTCGTTCAACATAAATAAATGTAGCTTCGTTTAACAAAAAAATTAGAATCTTTCGAGAGCCTTGAAGGAGTAACCATCTGTTACTTATACCAGGGCGGGCAAGTGGTGGATAATTTCCGCTTGCAAGTTTTTACACGGTGCAATGCCGCCTCATGGAGCCTCATGAATGAGTTTTTTTTTTGCCCTGTTTAATTCATATTTGTCTTACTAATCTATTTTTTTGCATTTTGTTTTCCTATTAGCAATTGCATACTGCTTACTAACAACGTATGAAGGGACGCTGGAATTCTAGATTCGATTAAAATAAATAAATGTAGCTTCGTTTAACAACAAAAAAAATAGAATCTTGCGAGAGCGAAGTAACCATCTGTTACTTATACCAGGGCGGGTAAGTGGTGGGCGTCCCTCCAATGGTCTTTTTAAGAAGTTGCCTTAAAATTCAAAAGTTCCTTTACTGTTTCTGCATGAGCGGATCCATTTCCGTGGCATTATATTCCTTGTAAAAATCTGCCTGTAGATCACATCGTTGATTTATATTTATCGTCAGTGAAAATGTCGAAAATATTTGTTTAACCGTATGTTTTCCCGAAAAAAAAAGATAAAATTCGAAGTATGTAACACGAGTTATACGGATTTATCTTCTGTTTCTTGAAGTGAGGTATTGTGCATTTGGGGAATGAAAAATCATCGTTTTTTATAATATAAAAGTAATTTACACAAATATTTCGGACATTCTCCAGATTTCCCATCTGCGCCTGTTGGCCCGGAAATGGGGGCTTTATTTTCCGCCATAATATACTCGTATATTCACACCTCGAGATATAGCCGGGATCAGAGCGGATTTGGGACATCTCACTTCACTCGGTAAACCACTCAGGTGTGTGAGTCGTTATCACTTATTTACAGTCGATTCCGCTACCTCTTGTTTGCCAGGGTAGGCCAGCAAAAAGCTCCACCAATTACGACGCGGCACCCGGCGGCAGAAATGACACTTCGTGTCCAGCGATTCTGACACTGTCCTTTACAAATTCGTAGGGTCAAAGGGTCAAAATCGTAGATAAACATATTTTTCCCGCGCATGCGCAAGAACTGCGCACATTCCCGCGCTCCGGTAAATTATTAATATATAAATTATTTGGAGTGACTAGGCGCATTACAGGTTTCGCTATGGTAAAGGGGGATAATAGAGCAAGCGATTCTGACCGTGTCCTTCATACACTTTCTTTATACATAAGGGTCAAAATCGCGTGTAAAATCTCATGACACACCGGTGCACGAGCGACAAACAAGGGATTTTGGGACACATCGTGCCCAAACATTTTGTCCCAAATGAGCGGCTGTCCCAAATGAGCGAATTTTTAAATGAAAAAAAAAAAAAACAAGAATTGAGTTTTTTTTATACATATAGGTGCATTTTACTCGAGTTCTCATAAATTTGATTGCAAACTTGATTACAGTTTTGAAATGAAATATAGTTATGTTCTAATTGTAAGGTAACAGTGAATATGTACAAAATACAATAAAAATGCTTAGATAGAGGTACACATAATTTAAAAAAACATTGTAAATATACAATTCTGTACAAATGACAATATATAATAACAGCAGAAACTGCGAACTAAACAAATTTACGTTGACGAATCAATGTCAAATTATTGCTGAATGAACTCGGAACTCTCATCCTCGCCGCATACCTCACGCCCACCATTCTTAACTAAAATTCGAGATATTGAGACACGTTTTGCATTGGCTTCAGATCGGTATTTGTCCCAATTAAATGAAATGCTGTCCCGAATAACCGATCTGAATTAGTATTAGTTTCTTCATTTGGTTTCTGTTACTTGAATTAGATAACCAGCTGTTCTGTTAAACTGTTCTGTTATTATTTTTATCTAAAGACTCAATGTAAACTGCATTATTCATTTACAAACAACTACACTCACCTATTTAGTTCACTCAATCATGCATCAAAGTCGGTAGAAACTTTTACTAAAAAATGCAAAACCCTTAGGTCTTAGGTCGGTGCGTCGGAATATCAGACCTGACTTGTAAATTACCAGATTTTCGATATTTTATTAATTAATAAAAATCATTAGTAACACAGATCGGTATGACAGTTCTTTATACCGTGTCAAAAGGGAAAACAGTGCTGAAATATATTTTCGAGTACAAAACATGTAAACAACAATAAAAAAAATAACAAAAACTGGAAAAAAACCTCCGTGTTTAACACCTTATAATTTTTTTACATTTTGACGGGGCTCGAATCTAAGCCTTTCAAGAATCCACCATAAATCACCCTTACCACCTTCCCAGCACGCGAAAAATTAAAAAAATTAACATCTTGCATATCGAATTACACCTTTTTTATATTAAACCTTGCTATGAAAGACCTATATTGGAAACTCATTTATGAACTTTGTGGATATTATAATATACATAGTTCTTTCATATACATATTTTTTTACGCACAAAAAGTAAAGTAAAAAGTAAAATTTCTTTACGCACGCTTGACTTTGGGAGTAAGGAGTAAGCTGGTGAATGCATGACAAGAGCGTTACGAAAAGCGAGGCGAACGATCAAGAGAGTATCAAGTTAGTGAAGATAAAGGGCAAGAGAGAGAGAGGTGCGAGCACACATTTTCTTTCTCTCTTTCTCTCACAGCCAGTTACGTTTCGTATATCTAAGACACAGTGCAGGCCATGTCTGTATTACACTGTAGGAGCAAGAGAGAGCAGTGCGCGCGCACATTTTCTTTCTCTCTTCCTATCATATAGATGGAGCTAAAGAAGTTTTACTTCAGTTGTGTGGTTTAAACCACACTCGTTTGTTTTTTTTTAAATTTAGTGTACAGCAGTGAGGCTTGGAACTGGCAGAGGAAGGATGAAAGTTGAGAGAATGCTGTAGAAATGAGATCTATGAGGCGGATGTGTGGTAAAACCGGCGTGTGATAAACACGCGAAGCGAATGTAAGCGTAATGAGTAAGATTAATAAAGGGACGCTTGGATGGTTTTTTTTTTACATGAGCTCCACACAGGAGGCCCTGAGGACAATAATTCCCTCAAGGCCTATGTCATCTTTGGGGATTCTGTGTAGAGGGTTTTTTAAGGAAAGGAAGGAGAGGAGAGTTCTGGGAAGGAAAAGGGTTTAAGGGATGGGTAGGAATCTGGGGTTCAGTGTGTCCTGATCATCCGCCTCTAAGACCTAGACAAACCTCACCCCTTGAACCTTGGTTTGGACGAATCCGGAGCGAATGAACAAAGAAATGAGTCCAAAGTGTCCACGAGACCGTCAATATTATTTTCAATATCATCGTCAATATTTCGTCCAGTCCGTCAAAATAACGCAAAACACACATTCCCTACTGGCAAATAATTTCATGGAAATTCTTCTGCCCTAAAGATTCCTAAATTCTCAAGCCTTTCAAAACAAATATTAACTCAACTAACAAAGTGTGTATAATTGTGTTGGAGGTAACAAATGTAAAATCATGCAATGTCCAGTGTTATAAATGTATTGTCCTCCGCGTGCAAAGCCGTAGCTTCAACAAGCATAAACTTTCTAATAAAGTGTGTTTATTGGAATTGACCTGCCAGGTAAATATGTTTCTGTATCTATTTGTAAATAAAAAAGTTAGATAGAGCCTAAGAATTCACAATAAATTGTACAGCTTTTGTACATTTGTACATTTGTTTTTGTACATTTGTTTTGTAAATACAATAAATTGTACATTTGTTTTGTAAATACTGTATATTCTTTATTTCATATAATTTTCTCAATATTATAAGGACCACTGTAGGATTATTTTTAAATTTATTATAGTTGAGCCCACTTGAAGTGAAATGACACAAAACTGCGCCATATAAATACAACGTTATTATTATTTATTATTATTACAGCTCCCTTAAGGTGATTTTTCACAAAAACGGCGCTCTACAAATTATCCAACTATTATTAGATATTATTATGTATTAGTTGTCATTCTCATAATCCAACCCCTTCTGAGCAGTGCTTCCGTATTGGTAGTAATCCTGTCCCGAGTTCTGATTTTGGGATTTGCCGGTTGAGCCATCCACCCATCTCTGGCGAGACATTTCGGGAAGGAAGACTATTAGACAATGCATTTCTTGGAAGCGTTTGTCAGTCTTCGGCTGTGAAAAAACAAACAGCGTAGGGTCGTGGTAAAACAACATGTGTGCGCAAATGGACTGCGCACTCTGCGCGCGCAGCGGCGCGGGGTGCTCTGACTTAAAATTTATTTCTTTAATATTCGCTTATTCACTTTTTGGCGTCATTTTAATTAAATGGTAATAAATATCTTCATATACACCACTATTTAATCAAAATAATAGACATATTTAACTAACTGCTATATGTGGCTCTAGCCGTGTTTAGTGATCAGATCTGAATAGCAAGATATTTCTTGTATTTTAAAATAAATATCAACTATACTTCTGCCACTAATATTTTAATAAATTTAAATAAAAATATCCTGAAATTGCTCAATTTATTACACATTTTTAAGTAATGTCAGGAATATTTTGTCTGAATCTGTATAAATTATTACAAGCAATAATTGTCAGCCTGAAACACTCATTTACATTGAAAAATCTTCCGAGAAAAGATACTTGCCGCCAACGGGACTTGAACCCGTGTCCTTCCGATTGCCGGTCGAATGCTCTGACCACTGAGCTATGGGGGCTTATCAAATACCCGCCAAATAATTCAATATATACTAGTGTTTCATTCAACAATTACTGCTTGTTATATTTTTTCCACCTGAAAACAACCAACTTTATTTTTGCGAGAAAGACATTGTTAGTGTTAAGATTTTTCGATTGTTCGGAAGATTTTTCAATGTAAATGAGTGTTTCAGGCTGACAATTATTGCTTATAATAATTGTTACCCTTTGTGCTATGCATAAAAATCTTGTCTAAACGTTAGTTTATAAATTAAAAAATAATAATGAATCTGTATAAATTATCGAAGAAAATGTCTACTTCAGCACACTCTATCTTATTATACAGTAGACACATTTAGGTCAGAGGGTGAAAAGAGGCGATATAATATTATAAAATGTATTCAGGTGAAACATGACATGCCGTCTTAAACAATAGGAATTGGGAACATTTTTTGTGATTTTATGTAATTACAGTGTGTTTAAAAGGGACGTACTTTTTTTTTTTTTACTTTAGTAAACGTTTACTTCGGTGTCAATTTGATTTTTTTTAAAACAAGCTCGTTTTTTTTTAAAAAAAAACTAGTGTGCTTTAGACCACACGACTGAAGTAAAACTTCACTAACTTATATCTCCCTCTCAACTTCCGTTCGCCTCGCCCGACCGTTGGCCTCGCCCGATCACACTTTTCATAACACTCTCGTCACGCATTCACCAGCTTACTCCCCAAGTCAAGCGTGCGTAAAGGCCCCACCATTCGCCTCACCCGATCACGCTTTTCGTAACGTAAAGAAGTTTTACTTAAAAAAAATCTTGAAAAATAAAAAAAGTCTTTCACTGGTCACTGGTCACTCAACCCCTCACCCCGCCCCTACTTGTCCAATACCTAGTGATTTTTTTGTTTTTAGTTGGACAAAAAAAAGTCACCGGCTCCAAAATTTTATCACATTATCTCAAATCAGAGTGGTAAATAATTAAATAAAATCGCCCTAACTAAAGACATTATAAAATCGAGCTTTGGTTGAAATTACTTAAACTAGGTATATTTAGCAACTAGATCTGAAGAGCCAGCATCTTAATCCTTGGCTTCAAAGCCGAACAAACTTCCTTCAAACTCACGGCATTCCCTGAAATCGGGGTTTCCATAGTCCCTCTATATCTATATATATAGTCATTTTCACGAATTGCATTTACCTGGAATCTAATTATCCTATCTACTATAAGAGCAATTTACGAAGTGAAGTTTCCTGAAATTCCTTCTTTTTTCCATGAAGTGCGCCGCCCGTGGAGAGTTGTACATTTCGGGATTTCCTTCGGTCATCATGATTTTCGTTGCATTCATCACGATTTGAATATTTCTATTTTAAAATCACGCTCAGTTGCATTTGACGTGTCTTTCTAATGCGAGATATTATTAAGGTCTCAGTTATATTTCACCGTTAGGTACCTACTTTCAAACGTGAAAACGTTTAAAAAAAATTGTGTGCAGTTCACACGCGGTAGAAGCGAAACTTTACCAAAACAATCACTACAATTACAACCAATACTTGAAAAGTGAGGTCATAATTAAAGCGACTAATGAACGCAGACCAGCGTAATTTAATATCTCAACCAATAGTAAGTACTGTCATATTATAACCCCGCTTCTAAGGGATCGTCTTCATTGGCTTCGATGTCCTGAAAGAATAGAGTTCAAGATCTGCTTAATGACCTTCAAAGCATTGCAAGGAATGGCGCCAGCCTATATATCGGAACTATATGTCCGACAAAACTTAAGCGAGAGACAGCTTATACTCTAAGGTCAGCAGATCTAGATGTTACTAATCTTCTAATCGAACTTTCAAGGTCAAATCGAGCTCTTTACTATGATCGCTCTTTTCATGCAACGGGCCCTCTCATTTGGAATAAACTTCCCCCAGCTCTTACTAATATCCAGAATTTGGCTGAATTTAAACGGGCTTTAAAAACAAAATTATTTAAAAAATCATACCATTCATGAATCCTAACATCTTTTCAATATACGTTATAATAATAAGCCATGGTCTCAAGATTCCCGTAATTGTTTGTTTATGGTTTCCCCATAATTGTATTTTTATTTTATGTTTAATATCCGAATTCATGTCAGAATATTTCTGTTAGTATATATATTATATCTTCCTGTTAGTATATTATATTTTAGTTAAAAAGTTTTTGTTTTGTCCTGTGTTACAATGGCACCGCTATTGTCTATTATTATTTTTGTTCCGTGTGTGCTATAACAGCACTATATTTTGTTAATTCTGTTCTTCTGTCATTGTTTTGTAAATACTGTATATTCTTTTATTTCTTTCTCAATATTATAAGGAGCACTGTAGGATTATTTTTAATTTTAATATAGTTAAGCGCAATTGAAGTGAAATTTCACAAAACAGCGCTATATAAATATAATGTTATTATTATTATTATTAATAGGAACCTTAAAAAGTGACATCATAATCAAAGCGGTCAATGAGCACAGTCGATGCGTGGCAGGTGCAGTAATCGTTATATCCGATTCATCCGAAATCCAAATCATAGTGGGGTTATAGAAGTTTAACTTCAAAAATTGTGTGCAGTTCACACGGTGTAGAATTGAAACCTTCAGAAAACTAAAGTAGACAAGGGTGGGGAGGCTACGAAGCAATGCACAAAGGGAAGACCGATAGGCTACGAAGCACCCCACAAAGAGGAAACCGATTATTTTATTTCATTCTCTCGCAGACGAAATCCTGTAGATGTAGGTGTTTGTCTCTATTTTTGCGTTTTTTCGTTTCATCGAGTTTCAATTCACAATGCTTAAGATGTTTTCACTTCAAAAGACTCACAAAAGACCCATATTAAGATCCCGCCAAAGACGCCCAAGGTTGGCCCAAGGGTTGTGGCGCCAAAATTCTAATTATAAAATTAGAAAATTGTCCGTTGTTTGTAATTGCGCTTATGTTAGACGGGGGGTCAGATAATTAGAGCCTCGAAATTAATATTACCAAAGATCAGCCATTACACTGTAACAGAAAATATTACATGGGTTATTTTTCGTGTAGATATTAGGCTTGTTGAAAAAGTATCGATATATCGATATTTTTAATTCAATATGTCGATATTTTTAGCCGATATATCGATACAAAATATCCAATATCGAAAATTGTATCAAAAACGATATTTTTTTAATTTATGTATTTAAAGTCACTAGAATCCAAAACCGTTTAGGAACGAATGGAAAAAAGTAACTGTATTGGGTCATGACATCTGGCGGTTGAAATTTTATCTATTAGTAGCTTGCAAATCTATTGTCTTTGCATTAGTATTTGTGATCACCAATAATACTATCTCATGTGTGTAGGTACATACATAGAAATGTATGTTATTTTTCGCCATTTTTTTCTAAGCCACTCCTATGTGTTGGTTCCCAATTGTCTGTGATTATTGACTATACCTTGTTCCAAACACGAAGTCCTTTTTGACAGATTAATACGCCAATAGAATGTTACTGAGACGCATACAAACTTTGTATGCGTCTCAGTTTACATATAAGTTAGAAGACAGCTTTTTAGTTTTTGATATTTTTGTAATTATTACGTAATAAAAATGAATAGTGATAAAATTGTGTACAAAAATTACTATTGATAATATTGAGATGAATACACTATTATTTTAAAAACGCAAAATCTCTTGAAAATTTGACCGATATATCGATATTTTTTCCTCGATATATTGACGTCGATATTGATATTTTAATAAATATCGATACATCGATATGAAGATATTTTGTTTCGCTTTCGACATCCCGTAGATCTTGAGGTGGTGGTGAACAAAAGAGTTTTCGAGCAAAAAAAAACTAGCAGTAGTACCTATAGAGTTACTAATCACCCCAATTTTTTATTTGGAATAATCTCCTATTTTACAAGTAGGTAGATAGGGAAGGTACTTACGTGCCTATTTTTCGAAAGAGAAGTAAAACGTAAAAATAAAAATAAACGTCTTTTCATTCACTGTTTAATATTAAAATTATAAATTAAATCAAAAGGATTCTTCTTAGCTATTTCAATTTGGGAATACATAATACCAAAATTGAAATTAGGTTTAAAAAATATGATTCTGAATTAGTTAGAATTTTTATTTTCTTTTTTCCATCATAATTTTTTTTTTCGTAATCTTAGACGATTAGGAAAACTTCTTGGGTTACTTACATATTGATCCGATAATTTAATTCTAAAATTTATTGGATAATAATTATGAGCCGGAAATTAAACCAAAAACTATTATTCAACTCATCCAACATATGAAATTGATAACCATTCGATCGACAGCAACCCAATTTTAGGCTGTATATTATTTTTTATATCTTTGATATATAAAACAAAGTAGGGTTAGTTACACTATTTATAACTCAAAAACAGCTGGGGCGATTTTTATGATCTTTAAATTGTTGGATTTGTCTCCGCCCCAAATAGCAGATTAGCTATTAAAACATCGGAAAAAATTGACGAAAAAAATAATTATGAAGAAAATAATTTTCCTCATACTTTTTTATGTGGAACGTATTCTCATCTTTTGAAAGAGCTGCAGCAATATTGTGATAAATATAATATTGAGTAGTGAGTGAATTTAAAAAAATTCAAAAACATCTAATGTCAATGCGCTGATTATTTTGCTTTTGTTCCGTATAATCTGCCCCTCTTTCTTACTTTGACAGCAGTCGAAAATCAGACAAACGGTGAACGTATGTCTGCACCCCGCCTCCAGAGGAAAAATACAATAATTAATAAATCTCCCTCACACGTATGAAGAAAATGAAAGGCGATTCCCGTAAGTAAGTGGAAAAGTAAGAAAATCACAAAAAATATAAATCCGCATCCAACGCCATCTCTGATACTGACAAAAACAAAACACGGACAGTTGCGCATCGATAAATAATTACTTCATTGTGTAATTTTTAACTTATTAAAAAAAAAATAATTCAGCTAATAAGTTGACAAAACAGTTATTGAGTCGGAAGCGGTTCGAAATTCTCCGGGTCAGCTAGTTTAAAATAAATGATTGAATTTAAAGATTTACATTAAAAATATTATGAACGTTAAAAATATGGATTAAACGGTAAAATCTTGGTGGATTAATTGGCTTTCAAACGCAATAGGGAGTTCATATGTTTTCGTATTAATATTATATTTATAGATACAATATTAATTAAATGGAATGGCTGAATCGAAAAACGAACACCTGAAAATCTGCTACGCTCGAGTGGATACATCCCCGTAATATCGAAGCAGAATAAAATCTATTAATCTACATCACAACTTCTCATTTTGGTTTTCCGTGATGTGCGTTAATCCTGCGTAAACTCTGGTTCAATGAACTCAAATTTTTTTGGAATTTACGTTTCATTTTCAAATTTTGAATTGATTGTGTGAAGAATTTCTACAAGCCATTAGGTATACAGGTATCTACCTACATACGAGTGTATGTGGCCTGTGGGTAAGTGGCTTTGTTTTTTTGATAAAAATCTTGTTTAAATGAGATTGCTGAAAACCACCAACATCCTTATTTCCCACCCCTTCAGAATATTGATACTGTTTGATGAAATTTTGCACACTTGACGTCCAAACTAAGAGAAAAATTCTAAAAGGCAAAAGATACAGAATCACCCCCACTGTCGTCTTATAACCCTTTATTGAAAAGCTCACAATAGTTGTTTTATCGTAAATACTGCCCACATCTGTTCACGAAAAACACTGTGTAAAGCCTGGGTAAAGCCAAGGACTTCAGTTATTTGTTCGGTTTTCGAAATAACTCGTATAGGTCTCATCGTTGTGTCTCCCGTACTATCACGTTTAAAATAATGATTTAAAAGGTGTTAGAAAGAAAAACACCATGCTTTACATTCAAATCGAAAAGTTAACCGGAAAATAATAAAATGTACACAATTCAGACAGAAATTTAAAAAAAAAAAAAAATTATGAAACTTAACAAATTTATCATTAATTATTTTTTCATGAAACGACCAAAAGTGAGTTGACAATAACGTTTACGATACATTAATTGTTTATGTGTGTTTTTATTTATTTTCCTTATCAGTGGTTTTAGGTAGTAAAACCTAAGGTGAGTCTTTTTAAAATATATTTTATGTTTGCATTCAGAATTTTTATATTTAAAAAAATACATATTTTGTATTATAAAATTTGAAAGCGATTTTTATTACCTTTTAAAAACAGTTTATAGTTTTCGGATGCATTCAAAAATATTTTATTTATTTCGATCTTATTGCAAAGCGGAAATATTTTGACCTTCTAACAAAATAGGCCCGAGCTTGAGGGGATAATTGCACAAAATTGCAACGTGGCCTACCATTCAAATAGGTACGAGGACTATAAGACGAGGGTTCCCGTTTCACTTTGTCGTATAAACTGTGAACAGAACATTAAGTTTTTCCGCGGTGTTTGGCATCTTTCGTCCGCTGTTTTTTTTCCTAGCGGAAGAAATGACACGCAACAGGACCAAGGAATGGAAATAAACCAAAACAACTGGTTCAAAGTCACGGGCAATTAATCGGGCATTTAGTTGACTCGAAAAAACACTTTTGAAATAAAGCGCCCCTTTTAAGTTTAAACGCTCAGCGCTCTCCGACGCTAAATTTGTCATCGCGTGTAAAAAAGGTAACGTATCTTTATTTATGGCTGATAAATAAAATTAATCACTTACGAAGTCGCTTTGAGGCCATTTCAATATGTGGGAAAGAGTATCTTCATTATAATTTAGTTATGAATTGCTTTTAAATTTCAAGCATGCAGTCAATTTAGGTATACCTATCATTTATAAGTAGCGAGGCAAACGTTTTGTTTTTTCCGAGTGAAAACTGCTTTAGCACGGTTGTGATTTGAAACTTGACTAAACGAAAAAGCGACACTAAACAGAGACAACACATACATCTATAGGATTTAGCCTGAGAGAGAATGAGATGCGGTCCGCTTTGATTATAAGCCCACTTTTCAAGGCAGACGCATCTGCCGCCAAGCTCTCCAGACAAACCTCACCCCTAAATCACCAAACTTAGCGAACCACTTGGAGTGATCTACGGCAGAGGTGTTGGTTTTTCAATAAATTGTTCCCGGGGCTGCGGTACCCATTCCCGCCTCTAAATTGAATGTTTATGCGAACCTGATGTTGATACGGTACCTACTCACCGAGGTCCATCAATTGCACACAACACATTTTCAAACATGTCATTTGATTCTTCAGTGTAATTTTAAAAAGTTAATTTTTAAACCGTAAATGTTGGTACCGTTTTTCAAAACGGTACCAACGTTGAAATTTCATAAAGTTTAAACATTTTATCACTTTTTCAAACTCAATATAGTATGGTAAAGCCGGTCATAAGAATGGTTTAAGACCGTTTTAAACGGTTAATGGACAACTCATAACGAAATCAATTCGACACCTCCTTTGAAAAGTTATTAAAAGTTAAAGAAAAAAATATATAAAAAGAAATAGAGTAATTGGATACTTTAGATTAGGTTATGGGCTGTTTCAATTTTTTAATAGCTTTTAATGACTTTTCAAAGAGGTGTGGAGTTTATTTGCTTCCGAGTTGTCATGGAACCATTTTAAAAAAATCTTTTTAATATTTGTTAATATCCTATTTTGGCAAATATTACAATGTGTAATTACTTACACGTATTAAACTAAAATTTGTAGTTGTATGTATAATGAATTTAATAAAAAAGTGTATTATTATTCATTTTTATTAATATAGATTAATGGTGAGGTTGAATATTAACTACTAATGGTAGAGAAATAATCATGATACGATTAATAAACCAGTTAATGAATAATAATTAATAATAATGAATTCCTCAGTTGGCGAACGGTTTTTGTGTAAAAACGATTATTTCTATTTATGATTATTTCTGTAGATATAAAAAACGTATCGTTTTTATGTGCTGACCACACTGGAGTCCCGTCTATCTAATTTGTCTGCAAACCATCTACATACATAAAAATGAATCCCTATTTCCCTTGGTCACGCCATAACTTGAGAACGACTATTTTAACTTCGCTCGTTTGACAGTTCGCTCGTGTGATAAAATTGAATTTAGCAGGCAGCTGTTTTTTTTTTGTATTAAAAGAATTGTCTATGGATTTTTTTAAAATTATACATAGATATTTGTTAGGTATCAAACTTGATGGATTGTTCTTATAATATTAAAAAATGAATATTTGTAATATACGAAAAAAGAAAATTTGAATAAAAATATTGTTATAGGTGGCACGCGAGCTGTTTAAAAACTGAATGTACTGGGATTGAATACATGGAACGCGGGTGCGTAGGGGATGTGGGAGGAGAACGGGGACGCACGGGAAAAGACATGTAGGGAAAAACAATTTATTTCTTCGAATATGGCATTGCAACGCGTGCCGGGAACCAGCCAGTTATATTATAAAGTTTCGGTGGTAGATACAAAGAATGATGATGAGTGAACATCGGATTATATGCACTATGAGCTCTTTTATAATTACCGTGGCGATGCACGGTTACGGTACCGTGGCGGTAAAAAAAGGAAATAAACATACGTTCCAAATCGCTGTAATGCTGCAGCTCTTTCTTACACATTAAATAATGGTGAGACAAAAGATGAGACACACAATAAACGTGTGACTGTTTCCTCCAAAGTATTACTTTTAAATCAGCCAAATATTATTATTATAATTATATGTTTCCTTTGGGAGTATGCAGATGCATATTTTCACCGTTTGTCTCATGTTCGACTGTTGTTATTTAGTGTGTAAGAAAGAGGTGCAGCATTATATATTTAAGAACAATAGCAAAAACCATCAGCGCATTGACATTTGGTATTTTGTTTTTTTTTTTTAATTCAGTCACACTTCAATATTATACTTGTAACTTTTTATTTATTTTTAAAATAAAATAAAAAAACTTTATTCCACACTTTCAAAATTATCATCTCGGCTAATCGAATTGTAGTGGTCTACGGAGAAATAACGCTGTGGTATGTGAGAGAGATGCAAGAAAATTGTCCCCCTTTACTTTGGAAGAAACGACCTTCGTACATTATGTAATGTACTAACTAACTTAATTTAGGTGAAACGTATAATATATATCACAGAAAAACTATTTTCTTCTATGTAATTATGTACTATTTGTTTCTGCAAAACAAAACAAAATTAGATTAAGTAAATAAAATAAATAAATAAAGCGGTATTTTTATTTGTTTAATTTATTAAAATTAAAGTCCTGCGGACTTCCATGAGTTCGCTTGACACGTTCAGTGTTGCTACCCGTCTCTTTCTGCCATCATCGAATAATGTCTTGAGCGCACCTTTTTTGAACGTCGAGAAAATATCTTCATACCCATAATGGACATTGTGGTAAACAAAAATTCAACGAGAAATCAACAAAGCTATCAAGCTTTATCACGTGTGGGAACGGGTTGTGTTTCCGAGGCCCTTGCGTGTTGGCATCGCACGCCATAATACGGCCGCATAGAGATTGTAATCAACAAAATCCGGATTTCAAAAAGTCCGGATTTTCAGACTGTTTACAATGAAATCAGAATAGGATTTTTAAATTTTTAAACCCATTTAATCAGAAAAAAAATCAGAGTGTTCAATTCACACGTGGTAGAAGTGAAATCTTCAGAAAACTAAAGTAGATAAGGGAGGGAAGGCTACGAAGCAACCCAAAAAGAGGAGACCGATTATTTTATCTCATTCTCACGCAGGCGAAATCGAGTTTCAAATTACAATGCTAAAGAAGTTTTCGTTTCAAAAGGCTCTCATACTAAGGTACCGCCAGAGTTAAGGTTGAAACCCTTTTGTTATTTCCAATTATTTAATAATAAATCTCGTGGCCCTCGCCAATGGCCCAATGGTTGTGGTGCCCATCGGCGTGCAAATTCTAAAATTAGAAAATTGTCCGCTGTTTGTTATTGCGCTTATGTTATCGAGGGGGTAGGGGGTCAGATAATTAAAGCCTCGAAATTAACATTACCAAAGATCAGCCATAACTAATAATAAGTAGACACGAGTGGGGAGGCTACGAAGCACCGCACAAACAGGAGCCATATGCTGTGAAGCACCGCACAAAGAAGAGACCGATTAGTCTATCTCATTCTCTCGCAGGCTAAATCCTATAGATGGATGGGTTTGTCTCTTTTTAGTGTTGCTTATTTTCTTTTTATCGAGTTTCTAATCACAACGGTGCTAAAGAACTTTTCACTTCAAAACTAATTATTTTCAAAACAGTGTTTTATGGAATGAACCCGATCAATAATAAAGGGTTAACAGACATTCAGTATGTGCTTAATATTTAGGTTTTTCAAACGATTTTATCAAATTTAATTAGTCAAACAACCAAATTTTCACGGATGCGCAATATGGTTTTAGTTAGGCTAATTATGGTGAGCCGTGAATGACTCTTTTAGGCTCCAAAGTGGTGTTAGGACTGAAGGCTTATTTTTGTATTAAAATTAACTGGGCGCCACAAGGTTCCCTTAGTGAAATCCGGTCCTTCGTCGGTAGGGCGGATGTCTCTTTCACTATTTTCGCATTAGTATGAAAGTTTAATTATTCAAATAAAATGAGTAGGATTTCGATATTGTTAAATCTTTACATAGTATAAAATGAAGTCGCTCCCGCAGTCTGTGCGCGTAGATCTTTTAAACAACGCAATAGATAAGTGATTTATGAGGAAGGTTTAGGTATATAATTTGTCAAGGTGTTGGGTAAATTGGTTGAAATATATTATAATATATTTGACCAAGAGGCAGCGGGCTGGTAAACGGGCGGTGTAGATTTGATTTAACAGGCGTTGGTTATAAAGGTTGGGTAATGGCGTGGCGTTGTCTTTCGTTAGCCACAGCAACGTGTGGCCGGGTCTGGTAGTTATATTATACAACATATAATTGTAAGCATCACACCTGGGGACCATTTTAGCGAATCTAACTGAAAACTACACTGTTTGGACTATCTTGGTCAGACCGAAAGCCATTCACATTTTTGGTTGGTACTTGCCAATTGATTTGAGATTTATTGTATTTCTTATGTTCTCTATTTTATGCAGGTGCTTGCAGGTTTTTTACAGATGCAATGCCGCATCATGGAGTCTCATGAATGAGTTTTTCTTTTGCCCTGTTTAATTTATCTTTGTCTTACTAACCTATTTTTTTGCATTTTATTTTTCCTGTTAAGCACTTGCATACTGCTTACTAACAACGTATGCATGGACACTGGAGGTCTAGATTCGTTCAAAATAAATAAATGTAGCTTCGTTTAATCAAAAAATTAGAATCTTGCGAGAGCCTTGAAGGAGTAACCATCAGTTACTTAAACCAGGGCGGGTAAGAGGTGGATTACCTCCACTGTTTGGACTATCTAGTTAGACAAAAATATTTTTCCGTGGCATATGTTGCAAAAGAGTCACTATATAATAATAAAAAAAAATTAAAAATATATGAGAGGGGTCTCAATTGGAAGAAAAACTGCTCACGTAATTAATGTATTCCCCATAATTAGAATGACAAGATCATTTTATAGATCTGCTTTACCAATTTGTCGTCAATAATCTACATAGTTTATTAAGCACTTTTCGGCGATCATCGATGTTTTTTTTAAATTAAAGTATTTAAATACATACGAGTAGCTTAGATTAAAAAATACTGATAGCAAATTACAAAAATTACCTCTGTATTTTTTTGTTTCAGATACATTATTATCCCAAAAATAACTATCGCAAAAATGTTCTTTAATAAATGCCAAAACAAAACAAGCCTTACTAAAAAAAACCTTTCACGGCCGATAACCTGTGTTGTTGCAACAACATAAATAAAGCCCGTGTACATTAAAACACGATATGTTACAAATAACCTTTTGTTTCGCGGCCACGCTGTTAAAACAAATTGCATTATTTTAGATCTGACAGCGTTGTAATTTCTTATAGTGTACTTCTTAAATTGTTTGTTTTCATTCATAACCGCTAGGTGCGATGGTTAGTGCGCCTGCGCATTTATCGTTCGCGCTGAAAACACATTAGCCCCGAAAAAACCTTGGCTCCGCGGATGTGCGTTATAATTTTACTTATATGCGATTGTAATATCTATTTTTTTTTTTTTTTTTTTTTTAATGTAGCTATTACTTTGTGGTTATCCATTATAATAAAATGAAACAATGCAACTTTGTATAAACCACTTATAAAATGTGCAAATCCGACCGGTTTCGGAACAAACGTTCCTTCGTCATATAAATATTGTCATATAGCCCAATCATGGATTTGTTCCCCTACCCACCCACTCTACACTAATACTTACCCACCCAATCTACATTATTAACTAACAACGGCTCCACCCCTACCCTAATAAAACATTGTTCTAAACTGTCAAATTAGTATAAGCTTTCCCTGACGAAGGAACGTTTGTTCCGAAACCGGTCGGATTTGCACATTTTATAAGTGGTTTATACAAAGTTGCATTGTTTCATTTTATTATTATTTTTTTTTTTTTTTATTATTGTATAAAAGTTACATACAATGGGAATTTATACCCGCTAAGCTACTGAAAGTAGCTTGTCAGCAGGAGATTCCACTGTTCCACTGATAAGTTAAAACAATACATGAAATAATCCTAAACACAAACTACAAACATATAATATTAATAATAATAATAATTGGATAATTTATTGAGCGCCGTTTTTTGTGAAAAATCACCTCAAGGGCGCTGTATATATATATATATACACTAAACATTGTGATATGCAATGTTGATAATAATACAGAGACCGTATTTTATGGTGAAATATGTGGATTAAGAAAATATATACATATTTGTTAAAAGTATCATTAGACAGTTGAGTATATAATAATTAGTAAATTAATAACATAATTGGAAATTAGTACATGGTGAGAGTGGGCAAAATATAATCTTAATACATAAGGTTACTCCCTAATGGCCATGATTTTAACATTAGTGATAATTTAGTTATTGAGCAATTTTATTTAAATTCGTATGGTAATTTGTTAAATATTAATGGTATAATATATATTCAAGCGTTCTTTGACCATATTTGTTTTGAAACGCGGGTACTTTCATTCCTTTATTTTGTATGAGACGCACAGGTGTGCATGATCCACCATTGTTTTACATGGACTGCCGGATATATGCTGCAATACAATTTTTTGCCACATAATAGCACGTACCTACAGGTAATACATTGATTGATTTATATACGATACTAATATCTCGTCTTTGGTTAAAAACGGTTTTGCTTACAAGCAATTTTACAATGGCGTTTTGAATCATTTGTACATGTTTTATGTTGGTTTTACATGATTGACCACAAGAAGTTATCCCATATCCACTGTTGATTCTGCAAGAGACAAATAAATCAATTTCGTTTGAATTCTCGTTTGAATCTTAAAATATGGCAATTTTTTAAACTAAAGTGTATTTCAAATACGCAAATCTAAAAGGTAATTTTTCTAGTTTTTATAAATGGTATTTGTTTTTACGACGCCTTCAAAAATAAAAAAATATTGGAAAAATTCCAAATTTCGTTCAGACATCATTAAGAAAACAGTTGTACAAATGAGATAAACTACTCTCTCGGGCTGTGTAAACAATGTATCTTTCTTTCCATGAACAACTTTTTAATTAGTAATGTCACATCCGCGGCCGTTTATAAATTGAATAAAAATTTCACGGGGTTTTTTAGTAAGGCTGTAAAGGTTTTAGAAATTACCTAGATATTCATTTTTTTATTTCAAGAAATTAAAAAGACTTAAATTCCAAAACAGGTCCGGATTTTCAATCCCTACAGCAGCGCGCAGACGCTGCGGGTCCCGCTCGGCGCGGCGTCTGCGTCTCGTGTACCTACCTACCACTGCGCTTGTCTGTCGTTATTTAGACAAACTGCAGAGATGTTTAGACAAAGCCCTCGACTACAATATGTGGTCTATAAAATCATCAAAAACCCATTTTAAAAAAAAAACGATCTTTTGAAACTGTGAAAATAACAGACTGCGTACTAACGAAGTTTTTAGAATCTATGGACTTAAATAAACTAAGACGCGACCAATTAATTACGTTCTATCTTTGAGAAACTAAAGTGGTTGATGTATGACTATAAACTTGATAACTAATTAACTCCCGTTTAGTCTCAAAAAGTAAATGCGGACTGCCAATGCATATTTAGGTTCGTATTTAAACTCAGCATTGCCAATGTATTAATATTTTTACACAATTGTTTGGCGTTTGACAATTCGTAGTGTCAATTCATAGAAAACACCTTCAGTGTTGCCAGCGTATACCTATCGATTTCTTATTTATTCCCTGTCAATATCAGTTCGGCTGTCAATGGTGAAAGCGTGCTCGAGACATCGATATAAATATATTGGAAGTTACGCCTATCGATCCGATATCGTAAAGATATGGATTTTTACCTTGCTTGAGCTCCATGATTGAATTCTATAGATAGGATAGGTGCTAATACTGCGCCAACAAGCATTTACCTACCACGAATGAAGTCGCCATATGAGGGTTTTTTTAGGAAAGGAAGAAGGTGACGTTATGGGAAAGAAAAAGTTATGAGGGGTGGGTAGGAATCTGGGGATCAGTCTGTCCAGGAGTGACGAAGGCATGAATCCATCCCTCCCACTGCGGTACAAGGCATGTTCCTACTGGAGAGATCAAAAGGTCTCCCTCAACCCGTCACTCCCGATACGGCCTGCCACTCAGTTGGTGAACAGATTAATCTGTCGCCAAGACCCGAACAAACCTCCACCCCAAAAACCCGGGCATCCCTGCTAAATCACCAAAGCCAACCACTTGGGGTGACCTGTGGCAAAGGTGTTGGTTATCCAATAAATGGTTCCCGAATCGGACACCAGCCTTCCAGATTGAGAATGTAATATAATCTAAAAGTTATACAACCTAAATGTATTTTGATATAAAAGCTTAGATAATTAATTATAAGTTACAAGTAGGTAAGTAACTGATTGCAAGAAAACCGTTTATGAAAATTGTGATACAAAGTAAAGCCCAGCCTCCCATAAATCGCATCTTAATCAACATTGTTGGCTGTGGACAGTATGTCAATGCGTCTTTGATCGAGTTAATACGTGACAAACTAATGCAAATAAGATCTATAGCGATCTATTTGTGATCCTCTGAAATGTTCCGGAATGAAGAGACGATTGAATAAGTGTAGGTATAATAAACAAATAATTATTATTTTAAAGACCAATCCTCAGCATCTCGACTGAACATCGATTAAAGATTGAAATAATAATATTTACACAGAGATTTCTCGAATATTTGTTTTAAGCCAGAGGTTTTAAACAAAGTTTGTTTATTTATAATACAAAGTAGGTACCTAAACGAACATACTATTTTTCCCGTAAACATTTGACACTGTTTACAAAGGAACCGCATCGGTTACCGATTCCTAGACATATGGCGTGTGATCTAGTGTGTAATTAAACGCTATCTAATTTTGTTTGTATAACGTCCATCGTATAGATCATAGATGAATGGTTACACGTTAATACTGACATTATATTATAATAAGTTGTGCGGTGTTATAACACAAGTTTGGACTGTGTTTCCCTGGTAGCTCTAATAGTAACAGATTCCTAGACGCATGGCGTATGATCTAGTGCAGCGATCGGCATTATTTGGCGGGCCGCGGGCCATATGTGACCCGCGAAGTGCTCCCTTGTGGCCCGCAGGGAGAAAGCCTATGAACGTACGATTATTCCTTCCCACCACAAAACATAATAATACAAAACATTTAATTTTCCCTATAATTTGTTTTGAAAATTTCGCCTGAGACGCTTTTTCGTATGTGTCTCTCTCTCTGGTTTCAATTGGTTTGCAGCAATTTCCTCTATTCGTCTCTTCCACTCTTCCCTGTCTTGGGCGGCTCTTTTGAAGTCTGCATATGATGAGCAACGCACGTCCACCAGCAGGTCCTCCAGGTACTCTCGGCGTGGGCGTCCCCTAGAGTTTGTCCCCTCGGTCATACCCTCCATTATGGCATGCAAGAGGCCTTCTTGTCGTATTACATGGCCAATGTACTATGTAGTCATACTTATATATACAAATAATCTCAAAATGTTGAAATTCCACCCACTTGCACCAAGTGGAAAATGTGACTTCTGCAGTGATGGAGGACTAACCAGAAGAGGGTCGAACCAGCAACGCCCGAACGGGAACTTAAAAATACCATGCAACCAACCGGTCGGTCGCGATATTTCACGGTTGGGATCCTCGCCTCATAACACACCTTGCAACTAAGCGAAAGGTCCTGGGTTTGAGTCCCAGATGTGAATGCATCTTTTCCGATTTTTCTGTTTTCAGATATTCGATTGAGTTTCGCTAATATTTCACTAATATAGTCTTATTTTTTATTTATTTACATTTAAACCCGCTAAACTACTTATGTAGTTCGTCAGCAGGTACATAATGACAACATTGGTACATTTTCAAACATTGTGTATATATAATTTTATAATTTTGATGCTAAATATCAATTAAATAAATTATTTAAATTACGCAAATAGTATATACATGTAAATAGCACCATAAGCCTTATATAATAAAAAGTACAAATGGATTTAGTATGAACAAATGAAATATAATAACAAGTAAATTATTAGTTTCATATACATGAGGTATTACAAAAATTGTAATGAATTTACCAATTCCTTCGAATGTGAGTTTCAATAAAGAATACAAGGACTTCGGTGTGGCATCAATATAAATCATCCCTATCTAATAGCCATTTCCTTAGATTATATTTGACTTTACCAATAAAAACGTTATTATTTTTGATTGTCATTGGTAGATTATATTTAAATACTTTGGGTACAATAAGTTTAGGGTTCTTTCACCGTATTTATTGGTACATTTCGGAACCACCAATCCTTCATTTTGAGTGAATCTTGTATTATGTTTATGGTAAACACTTTCCCTACAGAAGGAATCGGACAATATAAAATGTTGACTTAATATTATAAAACAATAATCCTCTGACAGGTAAAACATTTAGAGACTTTATATTATTTAGTGTCGCTTCTGTATTCATTAGTGTACTTATGGATTAATAATTTTGTCAGGGTGTTTTGCAATGTTTGGATATAATTTTTATTAGTTTTACAATAATGTTCCGGAGAATTAAGTCCATAACGGATAGTGGATTCAGCCAGAGATACGTAGATTAATTTTAAAGCACTTATAGGCATTCATACTTAGGCCCTAAATTACTCAATCTCATACCTGATGCATGGAAGGCAAAGAGTACTAACATTCTGCGTATGCAGGTAAATAATTGGCTTCTGGTCTTGGGGAGAGCTGAATGCGAGAATATGCTAAACAACATTAATTGAATTGTAATTTTTGTTTTTCTTTACATTTTTATTTATATTGGTATTATATTAGCATTAAAGTAACTGTAATTTTTACATAAAGTAAGTTCGAAAATTGCTCAATTCTGCGTGATATTTTTCCTTAAAGGAAAAGTTCCTTCTTTACTTTCAGTTTTTATTTTTCATTTTTCTTGTTATATCTATTAATATTTCTTTAGTTTATTATGTCAACTAAACAATAGTAAAAAAAATGTCGTGGTATAACTGAAAGTATACTAGTTTTATGAATATATATATATATATATATCTATTATTTTACCAAAGGAATTTCTTCATTCATTTTCATTTTCAAATTCATTTTTCTTGATTTATCTATTAATATTACTTTAGTTTATTATGTCAGCTAAACAATAGTAAAAAATGTCATGGTATAACTGAAAATATTCTAGAATATGAATATACATATGTATTATTTTACCAACAGAATAGTCAACACTATAACTTACTATAATTTACTATAATTTACATGTAAAAACATTATCATATTGGAATGTCCTAAAACGGGCAATTGCCTAGTTGGACATTTTAAGTTCATTATATTGTATTATGTAATATTTACAAACAAACAATAAATAAATAAATAATTAAAAATAAATAAATAAACATAGAAAAGCGAGTAAGTGCGTATAGCATACAATATTAATTATGTGTGTTAAAAACCAAACCAATAAAACAAAATAAAACAAAAATGAATAAATAAGGCACGAAATATTTTATTTTATAAATCCTACCCACAATAGCCCGTAGACGTTTACAAACATAGTAATGTGTACATCCCATTTCATGTAGCAGTCAATAGTAACACCAACATATACATAATTTTTGACATAATCGGTGGTTTCACGTGAACAGGGCTGTGCAACAATTTTATGTAAGCTGTCAAATGTATGTGTATATAACGAAGGAATTACACTTTATCTGGCGTGTGGAGATCTGTGTGCATTATTTTAGTTTTTATGCCATTTATTATGAGACCTGCGTCATGAGACCATTTCAAGAGGGCAATAAAATCATGCTGCATAAGGTTTATTGCAGTAATCAGGTCTCCGTGCGATATTACGAGTGCCGTATCGTCTGCGTATATAAAATGTTTAACGAATGAAAACAGTTTACTCATAATTGAGACATATAATATAAAGGTTTGGCCCTAAAATTGACCCATGTGGAACACCTGTTGAGATGTATATTTTTTTGCTAAATTTTTTAAGTATTTTTATTGCTATTTGTCGAACAATTAGTAAATTTTTAACAATACTAGTAGCTTTCCTCTAATTCCTATTGCCTCCATTGTTTCTAATAGTTCATTTGTATCAATGGTATCAAACGCCTAATCTATGAACAAAACTAAAACATGTTTTTTTTTTAATTAGTTAATAATTTATGTGATTTGAAAATTCCTGAAGCAACATTTCAGTACTCTTTTTCTTTTGAAATCCATACTGGTTGGGATCTAGCAAGAAGAAAGATTCTAGAAATGTATTTTTCAATGATTTTTTCTAGGGCTGGCAATATGCTGATTGGCCTGTAATTTTGTATATCTGAATGTTTGCCACCTTTGTAAATTGGTCAAATGATATTACTTTTAAGTTCATCTGCTATTACGGCTTGCTTTAAAATTACATTGATAAAATGGATTATAACAGGCCCTAAAATTTTAATTTATGTCTTGATATCAACCATTCGAATGTTATCAATCCCTGGTGGCTTTGAATTGTTTATTTAGCTAACAATAATTCTGATTTCTTCGCAGGTAGCTCTTGGTAGGTACATACTATGTTGCACTGCTGCCGGTCTGGCGGTCGATGCTCATTGCTTATAAATTTGAGGTTTTACCTCTTACTCATTATTAA
This sequence comes from Limnephilus rhombicus, assembly GCA_929108145.2. NCBI lineage: Eukaryota > Metazoa > Arthropoda > Insecta > Trichoptera > Limnephilidae > Limnephilus > Limnephilus rhombicus. The sequence continues at coordinate 12,350,744 of OV815275.1, forward strand.
AAATAAAAATAAAAACTTTATTGAATATTTTTGACTGATTATGGACATTAATATGACTTTAAGTAATTATTTAGAAGAAGACGTCCAATATTATTTTACTAACAACTCTCGTTTTTTTTATTAACAGTTGGCATTTTTCTAACTTTCGTGAAATATAATCAGCAATCGAGGAATCGAATACACGACGCCCGGGAGGGACCCTAACGCGATGCCAACTCAGCCATTTTATAATATTATTTGGGATTGACTACGATGGCGACTTTATTTCTTCATAAATTTCTTATTACAATGATGGTTCGCCGTTGTTAATTTCGAAATATTTTTTCACCCATATTTATTTTCAACGATATTTTCAACCAAAACAAAATTTCTCCAGTCATAAAGAGTCCAAATAGGCCACTTGAATCACATTTTTTAATATTTTTTCGATTGAGGCAAATATTCTAAGACGTTCTGTTTTTTTTTTTAAATCGTATTTTTGAAACCCTGGCGATTTTTCAAAAATTTCAATCCGAAAAATCAGACCATTCTTTATAAACCAAAGACAGATTATAAGACGGGTCATAATTTTATTGACAAAATTTTATAAACCGAAGACAGATTATAAGACGGGACATAATTTTATGCGAAAAAACGATAATTACATAGCCGAAAATCATTTTTTTTTAAATAACGTTTTCCACACGAATGGCACAGGAGAATAACGAGGCATACCAAAAATATTACATCTCATAAATATTTTTTTCCTTGATCCATCTTATTGATCGTAAATCATTATAATGTTCAACGTCTATATTACTAAATAAAATGTAATGTACTTGTACTTGTAAATTATAATTATAATAAGAATTTTATAAAATTTGATTTTGATAAAATCAGCACCATTACCATTATACCTCTAAAACACGTACAGACAGCATAAAATGTACGGGGTTCTCTTCATAACATCTGTCAAAAGTCAAACCAAATGATAAGTTCAGAGAGAACAAACAACAAATCTGGTGAACGTTTAATGTCAAATTCAAAAATTCGCCTGAAATCAAAGCGTGGCCATGTAAAAAACATAAATCAGTGTGGAATCTTCCAAAAATAATAGGAACATTTTCGGAGACGGGACATTTTCATGAAGTGTGTCGTCCCGAGCCCAAATAATGGATTTATTTATAAAAAAATAAAATAAAAACTGTACATTTCTAAAAAATTTTTATTAACATTTTCCCGACAAATCCACACGATTTTTTCCAAGTCGTTATGAAATCCATGCAAGTGATTCTCCAGTCTTCCAAAATCAACTATACTTTTGCCACTAATCTTCTCATCAATAGTAACGGAGGGTAGCAAATGTAATATCATGCAAATTCAGTATTTTAAATATATCAAGTGTAGGTACGAGTACCTACACTTGATATATTTAAGTTCTCACTTCTCCAAGAATAAATTTTTATAATAAAAGTGTGTTTATCGGAAGTGACCTGCCATTTTTTCTGTTTATGTAATAATCAAACTAAGGAGAGCCTAAGAACTCATAATAAATTGTACAGCGCCCTTGGGGATGATTTTACACAAAAACGGCGCTCTAAAAATTATCCAATTATTGTTATGAGATTGTGTAATTTCAATATGTTTTAGTAAAAAAATAATAAAAGAAAACATTCTAATATAATTGCAAACGAAATAAAAAACTAAATATCCATCGAACAGCACAGACCATTATAAAATACGGGGTTTTTGAAATCAATTTGTGGATTGGAGTGATAATAAAGAGGGTGCGGGTTTAAGCATTGGGGTTCAACAAGAAGAAGAAGGTGAGATGTGTAAATACGAACGTTAGAGGGAGCGCGCTAATATTAAAAACAATAATATTTAAGCGAAAATTGTGAAAATGTTTAATACAACACGATTAATTTAAAATAGAGCAAAAAACTCGTGGGATAAATAGCATTTAAAGAAATGCTGTGAATTTTTTAAGTGAAAACTTCTTTAGCACCGTTATGATTTTATGATTTTAAACTCGTTGAAACGAAAACGAGCGACACTAAAAATGGACATTCATCTATAGAATTTAGCCTGCGAGAGAATGAGATAGACAATATAAATAAAATATAAAAATATTTAATAAACTTGGTAACAATATTACAATAAATAAACCCTACAATTATCCTATTCATTCCCTCGAAGTTAAGTTTTCTGGAGGTTTCATTTCTACCGCGTGTGAACTGCACACAAACTTTTTCATACGCGTAATTCAAACTTGAAAAATAACTTTTTCAAACTTGTAAAATAACAGAAAAACTTGTTTATTATAATTGTCGGAGCATTTTGCGATTTTTTTCAATCGAGGGAATTTCATATAATTATCGTTTCGTGTATACACGAAACACACGTCTGCTATTGGTCACCCCAAGTGGTTTGCTACGTTTGGTGATTTATCAGGGATGCCCGGGTTTGTGGGGTAAGGTTTGTCTAGGTTTTGAAGGCTTATGACCAGGACATACTGAACCCCAGTTTCCTACCCACCCCTTAAACCCTTTTCCTTCCCAGAACTCTCCTCTCCCTCCTTTCCTAAAAAAAACCCTCCACACAGCGTCCCCAGAGATGACATAGGCCCTGAGGGAAATTATTTTCCTCAGGGCCTCCTGTGTGGAGCTCATTTAAAAAAGAAAAATAATAGATATTGTTGAATGAATGAAATGCTATAAAACGGTAGAAATTCGGAACGCCGCGGCTAAAAACCATTTAATTCCGGTAAAAAAACATGAAATTATAAACTGAAACTAAGTTATAGGGAAGGTATGTTATCTATGAAATTGAATTTTAAAAATGGCTCCAGGGCGGCAACGATAATAATAGGATGATTTCAATTCAATTACACCCTTATTCAGTTTTTTTATTGAAATGTCGGATTAATTCGGAAAATAATGCTAACAATGAAATAAATTGATAAATGCACATAGTAACGCAATGTTGCAACAATGGGCTAAGTTGATAAACGGCAAGATAGAACATTCGGGTACACCTTTCTAGACCAAGATCGTCTGACGCAGGTATCAAAGAGACGCAGACCACCATGACTTCAGAACGCGAAGGAATAGATTTATAAACCATCAAAGTCATTAAAGTTAGGCTAGGAAAAGTATAAACACGGTGCGGGAACTGGGAGATTACCCCAACAATGGGCGTGTAATAGGGATGTTTGGATGAAAAAAATCTGCGTGGTAATCACACAGCTTTCTCGATTTGAAAAAATTATATATTTTAGAAAAAATTGAAATAAACAATGATATCTTATAATAATTATGACTTTGATTTGGCCCAAAAAATTTTACCATTAGTGTTCGCTCATTATTATTATATGGGATTGATTGGGTATTGCATTCGTAGACTTGGTGGGTAGCATATGTCAAAATCCTGAATTTATCCCACCTACCTAATCTTTCCACCCTAAATGTCACCATCAAAAATTGTTGCAAGAAAGTACTCAACTTTGGAGAGGTGACAGTGTGCTTTGCTGTTCAGTGCAAAATAACATTTTAGACAGGGCGCATGTATCATAACCTCTTGCTATAAGAATATTGCGATTTTTAAATTAAACATTGTTAAGTGTACACCACAAACTGGAGATCAGCGAGGCCACATCTACAACGGTGAGTCCTATTTTCCTTTTTCCAATCTGGGCTTATCTAATTTTCCAAAAGCACAGATCTGAACTATCGACTGACTATCCATCAGGTTTTGCGAGTGTATGCTATTTAATCGTCCCGTATAACTTAGCGATCAAGTAATTTCGGGACTGGTCCTTCGAGGGTTGCATGGGCAGTGCTCTGCAGCACTTAACGCCAATTTACAGTGGAGTCGCAGTTTCGCGACATCAATGAGTATAAAGCAAACAAATTTTATTCTTTGTTGCACTCTTTTTTCGTTACTTATTTTTGGGTGTTATGCCGTGTTGCGCTACTTCCTTCTTTAGTCAATGTTTCGGACAGCGTTACAGTTTCCGTCAGCAGGACAGATGTGTGACACAACAAAGCTGCCCTGATGATTGACATTGTAACGCTTTCCAAAACGCAGGCAATAAAGAAATGGATGTTACGCCGCGTTGCACTACTGCAACATGGCGTAACATCCGTGTAAATAAATTAAGGAAATACTTTTGGCCGTGAAAATCAAAAATCATACCTTCGTTCCACTCCTTTATTTTAATTGAACGGATCGACTTCAGAAAATCACGTCCATCTATTCAGACTATTATTACCAAATATCTGCAAATTAAGTAAATTTATTTATTCATAACAATTACATATGTATACATAACTTCGAATAAACGTACCAGTCTGAAGACGGACGTTATGGTCTGAAACTTCCTTATGTCCTTATGATGAAAATAGTTTAAAATTGATTTTCATTGTAAGTACTAATGACAATAAAAATAACAATCGCAATTATTAAAACGTTACATTAACATTTTGAGGCTATAAAGCCAGAAAATAACTTTATAATTAATAAGAAGGGAGTGTGTGCTAAGAGAGTTGTGTGGGAGTCTATTCTCTTTGCCTACCCCTCGGGGAAAAAGGGTTGATGGTTAGTTACTTACCATAGTTACCTATAATTAAAGGGTTAATTTAATTTTTTTTTTTTACATTAACTCCACACAGGAGGCCCTGAGGAAAATAATTTCCCTCAGGGCCTATGTCATCTGGGATGCTGTGTGGAGGGTTTTTTGAGGAGAGGAAGGAATGAACATTGGTCTTGAAGAGACTCGTGTTTTAGGAAGGAGGAAACACAGAGGCCGGCAAATCATTCCACAGCCGAGCTGTTGAACACAAGAACGAGTCGAAGAAACGACCCGTTCTCATGTGACAAATGTCAACCGTGTACAAATGTTGGGCACGCGTTTGGCGTGTTTCCCAACTATGCACCGGTGCCGAAGGGACCAATAATGCTAGTTCCTCGGAGCATCTTCCATTGTAATACTGGTAGAACAAGGATAGCATTCCCACCCGACGCCTGTGCTCTAAAGATTGCAATCCGTCTGTTAAGGTGGGGGAATCTATCAAACGGACCGCCCGTTTCTGCACAGAGTCGAGGGTATTTTTCAGGTATTTTGGAGCTCCAGACCAGAGATGGCTGCCAAATTCAACCGTGGGGCGTACTTGTAATTTGTACAAAGTTAGCAGTTGTGTACTATTAAAGTATCTGCGGGCCCTGTACAGTACGCCCAGCTTTTGGGAGGCTAACTTTACTCTGACTTCGATGGAGCCCCCATACCTGAGCTGGTCACTTAGGGTTACACCAAGCATATCATTGTTATAATAGTCATAATAATGATAGAATCACTTTCAAAGCGCCATTTTCGTGAGTGCGCATGGTCATGAATTTTCGGTTCTTTTTATTGCTATTCACCAAAAACGTTTCGATTTCGTAACACGAATTGTTATGGTTGTACAATACATTCCATCTTGAATTATTTAATTACAATATTGCATATTTCAATCCACATCTCTAATTTGACATCTGTATAATACCAATGAACGTGATCATGAAGAAATCTACGCAAACGGTCTAACATATTTTAAAAAACAAATTGACAATCTTCTACCACGACACTTCGTGGAGAACAGTTATGTATTGTAATTGCTTTATTATCGTGTTTTATTTTTCATTCTTTCTTCTCTTTCTCGGCAGATTATGTTTTATATTTCATTTGATTATCGTTATTTTTGTTAGTAACGTCTGTCATTATTTCTGTTAGTTTTGTCTAGTAACAACTAAACATTGATGACGCATGCTGTGAACATTTTTAATTTGAGTGTTAATGTCTATGTACATCCCAACTGCAATTTTATTGCTCTAATAATTGTTAACATTCTGTAAATGTTTCAAACAATAAATAAATAAAAAACATTTTAATATGCAGATTTTTAGAATGAGCTCAATGCTTTCAGAAATATCCTGCTTGTTAATAGAAGGGATCTAACACTCATTTCATCATTTTATTAGTTGTAAGTCTGTATCCACCTTAAAACATGAAATACTTAAGATTTTTTTATTTTTTTACCTTATCTCCGGACAGTTTCACTCCCTGAGTTTCCTCGGGGCCTATTTCATCTGTGGGGATGCTGTGTGGAGGGTCATTTTAAGGAGAGAAAGGAGGGAAAGTTCTGGGAAAGAATCAGGTACAATGGGTGGGTAGGAATCTGGGGTTCAGAGTATCCAGGTCATCCGTCCCCAAAACCTAGACAAACCTCATCCCAAGAACCTGGGCACCCCTGTTAAGTCATCAAACGTAGCGAACCAGATGGGGTGACTTAATTGTTTTGGCGGCGGTACCCATTCCTGCCTTCCAAATTGAAATAATCCATAGTTTTGCAATACAAGATTTAAATAGCTCGGTACCCACTTCTTAACTGTCATCATTTACCTTTCCTATTACCTTCAGTATCAAACCATCCTGGTTTAATTTTAGAACCACTCTCGCTGTGATTAAAGATAAAAATTAGAAAGTAAATAGGAATACTTTCTTCTTGTTAAAAACAAGCGAGTAAGACAAGAGTAATGGTTTGTTAGCAATGTTTCCGCGTGATCGCGGTTGATCCACCAGTCCTCCCATCAACAGCCATGGACGACAACAATGGACCGTTTGAGGAAATAATGCGCGCCAATAATAACTACCGCTGCGTGTTTCTTCAGTTGCGGATTTAAAATGTTTAAAAAAGGCCAGATTATCCCATCCACGCTACCGAGATTCCATATAAAGTAATATGATTTCCAATAAAATGCAATAAAAAGTTGGCCTTTTTATAATGACGCAGGGGTGTATCTAATAATATCTAACCCACAGGGCAGATAGGTACTCACCTACATACTCGTACATACACACAATTCATCAGAGTGTGCAATTCACACACGGTAGAAGTGAAACCGTCAGAAAATTAAAGTAGACAAGAGTGGGGAGAATACGAAGCACTTTTTTAGACTCCGGATACTAATATCTACAGCCTGTATGTCGGACGAATATCTACAGCTCATATGTTGAACTAATATCTACGAACTTCAGAGTGTTGACTAATATCTACTGAGCTAAGGTAGGACGAGTATCTATGACGGTCCCAGTGTTGACTATTATCTACAGAGCGTAGGTTGAACTAATATCTACAGAGGGCAGCTGAGCAAGAGGTTGTACGGAAAAGCATAAATTACTTCAATTACGTAATTACTAATTACGCAAAGGCTTAAACGTGTAAAGTACGTACATGAAGTTTTTGCATAATTTTACGTATTTTGCTGTTTACGAGGACAATAATTTATTGAACAAACATAGAGGTCGTAATACAAAGATATTTATTTATTTCGAAATACACCGCACCACAACCTAACCTAACCTAACCTAACTGACATAGGTCACGGTAACAGACTAAATAATTGAGAAGCACTCGAAATAAAGAAAGCTGTTGAAACAAAAACCCAAATCCTTAATATTCAGCTAAATGTGTCCAATAGTCCGATATTAGGGATTTTTACATACATTCATAAATTAAGTTTTTTAAACTGCATACGCAATATTACGTTATTCCAATACGCTATACATAATTGCAAATCCAACCTCTGCCAGTGCTGTAGATATTCGTCAACACTTTGGTTCTCATAGATATTAGTCAGCAGTTTGAGCTGTAGATATTCGTACGCACTTTGGTTCTCATAGATATTAGTTCGATTTTTTTCAGTTTTTGGAATTCCTGTAGATATTAGTAGACGCCTCCCTTTTTATCAAGGTGACGGATGATTTTTTCCATATTTTTGTCGTCGAATTCCAGTGCACGTTTTCCTACACATTTGGTCATCTTATTAGTATTTGTGTTTTCTTAATCGGAGTCGCTAGGTGTCGCTTTCTTTTGTGTTTTCTTTTGCCTGTTAATTTTGTAGTGGTTTGAAGATTGGATATTGATTTTACAAAAATAAATATATTTGTCTTTTTTTTCTAGGACTCGACCCTTGGTTCGCTAGATGCTTTATACCACTACACCAAAAGAGGGGCTGTGGATTTATCGTATTATATTGGAACCGAGCACCCGTGAATTAAATAAATATTTTATTGCTATCTCATCTCTCGCAGGGCTTAATCCAATAGATGTATGTGTTTGTCTCTGTTTAGTGTCGCTCGCTTCAGTTTCATCGAGTTTCAAATCAAAATAGGGGCTAAAGAAGTTTTCACTTCAAAAATTGTTGTGAAAATTCACAATATGGGTACGGAGAGCGCCGCCCAGGGAACCATTTATTGGATAACCAACACCTCTGCCACAGGTCACGCCAAGTGGTTCTCTACGTTTGGTGACTTGGCAGGGGTGTCCGGGTTCATGGGGGGAGGTTTGTCCAGGTCTTGGCGGCGTATGCGTCTGTCATGTACCTGCCGCGTGGCGGGCCGGATGGAGAGACTGGTTGAGGGATAGTCTAAGATCCCGATATAAAACGACCATCGCAGAGATGTTTATTTGATGAAACGTATTTTATATTTAATTTAATATGTCAATAAATATATTGCATATGGGTTGCCTAAAAAAATTTAGTCCAGGGTATGATTAATTAATAATTTAAATGATTTTTTTTTTACATTTCACTGGTTTGAGTAAATGTGTGCGACTGAGAGGTCCCAACCAACCGGTCCCAATCCCATGCGATAGAAGAGGACACAGCATAGCAGCTGTTTGAAGTCCGTCCATTTAAAGAAAGAGAGTGCGCATGCTATTTGTTCTTGAAAATGACTCGTATACGCTGTGCATCATTTTGGAGTAGTTTATTATTAAAATAGAGGAATAGTTATTAAAAAAAGTAATCAATTAATTATTTATGTATGTTTATTTTGATACCACCGTGTTCATAATGAAGTAATCTTTAATTTCATTTAATTTTAATTCAATAATCAGACCGGTGTAAAATGCCAGTATCGATTTACCTGTTTATACCTACCTGTTAAAAAATAATTTAAAAAATTTAATTATTATTCAATCATACCCTGGACTAAAATTTGTTAGGCAACCCATATGCAATATATTTATTGACATATTAAATTAAATATAAAGTACGTTTCATCAAATAAACATCTCGGTGATGGTCGTTTTATATCGGGATCCTATACTAGGAGGCATTTTGACCTTTCCAGACGGACTCCCTCGATCCATCGCCTTGCACCGCAGTTGGAGGGATAGATTCAAACGTCCGTCACTACTGGACACACTGACCACCAGATTCCTACCCTTCTACAACTACTTCTACATATTATTGGTTATCTTAGCAATAAGTTAATATGACGTCAAAATGCAAATCGCTTTGTTATGTTTTATTATTTTTTTTTCTTTTTAACTTCTCTTTCTCTTTTATTACTATATTTTATATTTTATTTCTGTTATTTCACTAGTAGCATCTCCAATATCTCCATCTATAGTATATATTTAGGACACATTTGGGCCCATAAGCTTGTTTTCATGATAATATAACATATGTATGACAAATGAGGCGTACCTGACTTATTGTAAAAAATATATTATTTTCGTCGCCCCGAGTCTGGCTCTGCACCAATAAAAAATGGCTTCATTTTTTTCAGATCTACCGTCGTCTGTCTGTCTCTCTGATAATTGAACAGGCGTTAGATCAAGAGAAGAGGGGGGTCAGTTAGGCCGCGGGGCAGCTTTGGGCGGTGGACCACATTGCCCATTGTGCCATCATGCCCTCCCCTACCCTGTGAATGCAATTTGAATATTGACGATTCTATTAACGTTATCTGTGATACAATCAAAACGTTTCCATACGGTACCTATTCACTTTTTTTAGATATTGAAACATTGGTACCTAGCTACCTGCAACTCCTGCAAGCCTTTTTATCGAATGACGTGAAAAATATAAAATCTATTACTGAAATTAATTCTGTTTAGTCGTTTTGTGAAATACCACTCCGAGAGACTACAAAGTTGCAAATTCAATTTTTTTTAAATATATTTTACACTAAAATACACAAAAAATACTATTTTTCCAATTTCTTCAAGTTAACCCAACAAATACAATTATATTATATTATAAAACCAAATATATGCTAGTAAAAAAATTAGAGCGTGCAATTCACACGCGGTAGAAGTGAGACTAGAAAGTCGCTAGATGTCACTTTCTCTTTTTTTGCCTGTTTATTTTAAAGTGGTTTGAATATTGGATATTGATTTCACAAAAATAAAAATGTTTTTTTTTTGGATTTCGTAAGATTCGAACCTCCGATCGCTTGATGTCTGTCTCTCTGGCCGCTGAGACTTGTCAAGCGCCTCACCCGCTACACTATCGGAGGCTCATATTTACCACATCATATTAGAACCGAGTATTTGTGTAGAACTGAGTTGTGACGCATTTCCGTTTCACCCGAATTTTAAGTCACTAGCGGCGCTAAAAAAGTTTTACTTCAAAAATATTGTTTATTCAAAAGCATTTCAATAAACAGAATTAAAACATAAAACCTTTTTACTTTGAGTGCCAGATACTCGCTAGTTACCGATAAAGTTTTGATCGTATTGTGTTATTTCTTTTTGTAATTCGCTAATAATGCAGTTTCTAGGTGCCGTACTATGTATATATACACAGGACTTGTGCGATTAGCGTGCTGTTTGCAAATCGACAACAAATTGCCAACCAACGCCAATGTTTGCAACTCCCCCTATTTGCAGTTGGGTTTACGCTTCGTGAGCCTCAGTTCGAGGACTTCGCCGCTGTTAGCTTCTAATATATAACTTCTGGATTACAAAATTTACAACGAGGGGAGAGTCGTAACTTATGGCCATTATATACGATCAAGTTTACCGTCCAATTTGCATGAGACTTGAAGCTTGGCAAAACTTTGACAAACTGACGGAAGCGCATACACACACGTTCAATTATGCATGACGCTTGAAGATTGATCAAGTCGGCAGAATCGTAAAATTGGTTTTGTGTTCTAGAACATCTGCAGATTTACATCCACACGCGGTCAAGTTTATTTGATCAAGCCTTAAGGTGATCCAATAGTCCAGGAAAAAATCGAAATGGGAATTCACGCCCCTTTATGGGAGGAGTTTAAAAATACTTGAGAAAAAGCTTTTGGAAAGGTTGGAAAAGGTACTTAAGAATTTTTTTACAGATTGATTTCGTAAAGGCCTGTAAAAACATTAACTCCTTTTTTACGCATTGTTTATTATAAACCCCGAAAAAGGGGTTTATAAGTAGGAGAGTTTGCACATGAAAGTGATTTTTTATAGTCCAAATACTTTTTTTTCTAGGTTTATTTAAAGATTACCGTTATTTTTAACCAATATATGTTCTACACGCAGTATTTAATTTGAAGCATCTATAATACAATACTTCTAAGCGATTAAATTTTCAAAACAAAAACATATGATTTTGTGTGATTTTGCATTATGTAGTATGCCTTCATCTTATTAAGTCTCATGCAAATTGGATAGTAAACTTGAACGTGTGTAGCGCTCATTACACATAACTTTGTACATATATTATCGAGGCTAATATGAACGTCAAATATTGTGGCTTTTAAAAATTATCATGTGGAAGAAATAAAATTAAAATTTGGAATTATTCTGCCTGAATGGAAATATTGTGAGAGGAGTGGGAATGGAGGAGGGTTTGGAAAGAATGGAAGATGGGGTATGAGGAGGGTTGAGAAGTAATTTCTTATCTACTTTGTAATTTAAATCTTCTCATTAGCATGGTCACAATAATTTCAACTCACTCACTAACATGGACGGAAGTTCTTGTACCAACTATTGATATTACCCGACGCGCGACGTGAGTATTTCATTCGATTGATCGGAACTTGTCAAATTGGAAGGCGGGCATGGTTAAGGCCTACCGGGGATAGTTATTTATATAGTATATTTGTATTCGTATTCTTCCATGTATATTTTATATTATATTAATATTGTATAATTCTCCTGCTGAAAAACTGATTTGATAGTTTATAGCGGGTGCTTATAATCTATATTTATGCATATATAAATTTTGGTTCCGTATGTTTGCGTTCGCAAATCTCGAAATTTTACAGAACATTGCATTTTAGCAGAAGATGGTTTCTATATACAATGGCAAACTCTGGCGTTACGAAATTTGTATATAAAAAAATGCGTTCCGTACGTTTGGGTCCGCAAATCTCGTAAATTAATCGATGGATTGACTCAAAATTTTTACAGAACATTGCATTTTAGCAGAAGAGTGTTTCTACATATAATGGTAAGCTCTGGCGTTATGAAATTTGTATAAAAAAATAACCACAGGTTGCGCGCGAGTGGTTTGAAAATGTGTGTATTTCATATATTTTAGCGGCAGGCGGGGGAGGGTAATGAAAAAGGTGGGGTTCGCGGGAAGGGGACGAGGGAAGGGGAAGGTGGAAGGGGAACGTAAGAGGGAAGGAGGACGCGAGAGGGGAACTAGGACGCATGAGAATGGACATGCAGGGAGAAACAATTTATTTCTTTGAATGGCGTAGCAACGCATGCCGGGAACCAGCGAGTGAAGAATAAAAAATAAAAAAATAAATTTGAAATGTTTGAAAATCAACAAAATAAACGAAAAATTTAAAATTATGACAAAATCAATGACACTGATGACACTAACCCAATACTGAAACTTCAAAACAATAAATTGTACCTCTAAAGATCCTAAAGAAACCTTTTCGTACCTCCCACGATAGCGGAAACTATTAATATTTTATACATATTGGCAGAAGTGGCAGTAACGTTGTTATATTATTTCTCTCCACCCTGAAACGTCTCATGTTCCTGGAAACTTCCTAGATTTTCTTAGAATCCTCCGCCGGCAAAAAATTACGAAAACAATAATAAATTGGACGGGGATTTATCAATGTTCCACTCAGAATGTTTTCGCTGTCCCGAAATTATGTGTGAATAAAATGGGTCACGACTGAATGAATTTGTGACATAAGAATTTCTTTCGTGTCGTCCTGATCTAACAAAAAATGAAGTTAAGTTGTCGCCACGACATCAAAATACAAAACTCTCAAAATCGTTATTCTCGAAGAAGCTTAAGATTAGTTTTAACTTTTTTATTTGTCGCCTGTTTTATGTGTAGGCCGGGACCTTTATCGTCTCATTTTTATTTTACGAGTGGTGAATGGTGGATGGGTTTAGGGTGTTTCCACGTGTCGGATAATTTGTTTGACTAATAAAGGATATTAGAGAACACAGAACAAACACGGGTTATTTATCTTTCATCCCAGCCAGCCCAGCATGAGGCTCCATCCAGTCTAGGAGAGCTGGCTTTGTTACAGTTTCCGCTCAGGCCAGATTGGATATGAAATAGTACCTATATTTAATTTTATTTTATACTAAATTATTATTAAAAAATTTAAAATATTTATTTATTTATTTTAGCGCACACCCATGATAAATCCTGGATAAGAAATTGATTAAAAAAAATCAAAATACAAATTTTTTAAAATATATATTTTTAAGCGATCTAGGTCAACTGCTTGAAAGGCAACTATGCCGATATTACACTATCAACTACTCTAGATTTGACCAAAATATAAAATTTATATATATGCATTGTTAATTTTTTTGCTTTTTTTACAATTTTTTTGAAAATAATGGGTCCTTACTGGAGTACCCCGTACGCGTTAACATTGTACAATTTTACAATTATAACTAACTGGCAGACCCGGCTAATTGTAAACAACGCCATCTGTTAAATCAAATCCACATCGCCCGTTTGTCAGCCCGCTGCCCGCTGCCCGCTGCCCGCTGCCCGCTGCCCGCTGCCCGCTGCCCGCTGCCCGCTGCCCGCTGCCCGCTGCCCGCTGCCGCTGCCGCTTGGCCAGGTATATTAAATATGTCAACCAATTTACACAAAACCTTGAAAAATTATATACCTAAAAACCTCCCTCATGAATCACTCTATTGGTGAAAACCGCATGAAAATCCGTTGCGGGAGTTTAAAAGATTTAAGCGCACAAACAGCGTGAGTGACTTTAGTTTATACTTAGTAAATATAATGATAAAGATTGTACCTTTGTTAAAATATTACAAGAGGAAAATTATAAAGTTATATTTAGAAGAAAGCACAATTCAATCTTTGTTAGGTCGCAAAATTGTATCTAAATTCTTCCTTTCCGTTCCATAATCCTTATTATTTGAAGTCAGTTATTTTTTAATGATTATTGCAAGAGGGAGTACATAAAATAATAATTGTAGAGAAGAATTGCATATTTCTTGTCCAAAAGTCATTTTAGTTGTAGGTTGGTGGAATGCATGTTGAAACGTAGATCTTACGAATCGGTCCGAGTTTGTCTGCATAAAGTTATCGTGGTTTTTGAATGCTTGATTAGAATATATTTTCTGTATAATAAATTGTTTCAGGGACACTAAATTATATACAAATTTATAATTTATTTATATTCTGTACAGGCAGAAAATATACAGGATCACATTGACCCGGGAGGTCACTTTAGATTTAGATTAACCGTTATTGTTTATTTTAGAAATGCAGACCCAATTGGTTTATTGTATATATTACTTGTTTTATAGCTAAATGTATCAGTAATAATTTTAATTAGTAATGTGCACCTACTTGTATTGTCCGTTAGCAATATTTAAACTAAGTTATGCTATGTTTAAAATCTAATTAATAAAGAGACGGTTAATGGTTGTTTTTTTATTATTATTTAAATCTGAGTGATAATATATTTAAAAGAATTTATGACACATTTATTCTCAATGAGTTTAATAAAACTCATTCTACGAAATACAACGTTATACAATTAAAAGAAAATTATTTTTACAGAAGAATACGAATTTAAAAGGGCGCACAAAGAAAACAGACTGGACAGACTTATCATGGGTAATTGAAAAATGTCTCATAAATACATTAAGAAAGATATACAAAGGTTAAAGAGTTCTAAGAAAGATGTGTCACTGGAAAAGCTGTTGAGAAGAGCTTTTGCCAATGCTTTTTTGTTTGTTACTGTAAGGACATGGAGTGGATGAATTAAGAAAGGAGTGTAAGGAGAATCCGTCTCAGAACTCAATGCTCAGAACGGACATCGACTGGATTAAAATTCAATAGACGGCCGGGTTGTCAGCAAAGAACTAAAGTGAAATAGGTTGGTAGGTAGGTACATGACGCGAAAAAAATCAGAGTGTGCAGTTCACACCTTGTGAAACCTTCTAAAAACTAAAGTTGACAAGAGTAGGGAGGTTACGAAGCACCGCACGAAGAGGAGACCGATTAGTCTATCTCATTCTCTCGCAGGCTAAATCCTATAGATGTATGTGCTTAACTCTTTTTAGTGTCACTATTTTTCGTTTCATCGAGTTTCAAATCACAACGTTGCTAAAGAATGTTTCACTTCAAAATAGTAGTCGGTAACGCCCGAGGAAGTCATGGCATGATTAAGTGAACCAAATACTTGAGTCGGGCAATATCAAGAGTCAAAATATCAGAACGTAGATACAAGGGTTACATGCAAGCAAAACATGTTTACAAAAAAATATAGCATGCTACCAGATTTTTTTTTCGTATGAAATTTAAAGATTTTTTGAAATCTCAATAATAAAGCATAAATTATTGTACATCCGCCAACTCGGCGAGTACGGTGGGCGGGTTGGGTGAGCTGCTAGAGAGGGTGGGAGCCCTCAATCCCACCCCCACCACCCCTGGGGGCGCGACTGGTTTGGGGTTAGAGCTATCGCTGAACGCACGCGTTAGAGATTTAACCCTTTCACACAATGGGGAGAAATTCTAAAAATAATTATGTGTACGTTTTACGGTTAATTATTAACATAATTATACATTTTGAGATATTTTAATAATTACATCAAAAAGCGACTTGAAGGGGACTAACGATGTGATTTTCACGAAACAAATCGCACATGGCACCTAGCTCTTCGGAATTCGGGTTCGGGTTTATTGGATAACAGTGCACTCCAAGTGGTTCGCTACATTCGGTGGCAGGGGTGCCCGGGTTCACGAGTTTTGTCTGAATCTTGGCGGCTGATGCCTCTGCCCATCAATTGCGTGGCAGGCAGAGACTGGTTGAGGGAGACCTTTTAACTTCCCCAGCAGGACTAGTAGTTTTTTTAAGTTTCCTTCATTAGCCAAATATAACATCGCAGAGCAGTAATCTAAATATGTATCAACTCTAGTTTTCAAAATGAGTTCTGTTGTGTTTCCGTTTAGTTTATTTATTAGTCTTCTAAGAAATTTTTTTTGATTCCTTCTTTAGCATATATGTAAAATCTGCTGTGAAAGTTAATTTTAAATCCAGGTATTTGATTTCATTTACTTTCTCAATGTTTTATCATTAATTTTCTAATTTAACCACATGATATGTATTTTATTGCCTACTTCCATATATTTTCGTTTATTTACGTTGAGATTGAACTTGTTTAATTTCAGCTATTTTATTATATTTTGTAAATCTTCGTTTAATTTGTTTATTGCATCTATGTACTCTTCACACGAAATATAGATTAACGTTTCGTCTGCGAAAAGTCTAATTTTGCAATGTTTTATGGTTTTAATTATACAATTTATGTAAATTATGAATAGAATCGGGCCTAATACCAACCCTTGCGGAACACCCAGATTGTTTTCTATCTGTTCTGATAGTGAACAATCAACTTTTGTTACCTGTTTTCTTTTCCGGAGATATTCTTTGAATAGATTTAAAGCTACGTCAGAAAGACCTATACTTTCTAATTTTTCTAATGGTTTTAAAAAAAAAAATTAAATGCTCTTTTGGAATCTAAGACCACTTCATTAGACCCACACATTAGATCCACACAGGAGGCCCAGAGGAAAATAATTTCCCTATGTCATCTTTGGGGATGCTGTGTGGAGGGTCTATTTAGGTAGGAAAGGAGTGGAAATTCTGGGAAAGAAAAGGGTAAAATAAAGGTAAAGGTAAGTAAAATCTGGGGGGTCAGTTTGTCCAGGAGTGACGGACATATGAATTCATCTCTCCTACTACCCTGCAATGATGATAATCCGAGAGAGTCCTGCTTGAGAGGTCAAAACGTCTCCCTCAGCCGGTCTCCCCCGATCCGACCGGCCACGCAGTTGTTGGACGGACGAATCCGTCTCTAAGACCCGGACAAACCTCACTCGAAGTTCACTCAACGAATCGAAGATATAGTAATAAAATCAAAAGTAATAAAATAATCAATGTTAGCTCAATACTATCCTTCTGATGGGTGTAATAAAAATGGCTAAAATATTTTACTAAGTGATTACCGTTCTACTCCCTCGATGAGCTAACCTTGTAAACACATTTTCTACGAGCCTTGGGTCGGTGCAAGTAAATATTTATTCCAATTTAGAATTTTTACGCATTCCCTTTAAAAAGTACTTACCTGCAAATGTAGACAAATACAAACTTCTAGATTATGTAAGTACTTACTCATAAACATAGTTACCTGCTAAAAGTTCAACTCTACGTGATAAATTAAATTGCGTACGTATTTTACATGAATTAGTTCTCCCCAGTGGTAGTGGAGTAGGGGAGGGTTGCGTTCGTAGAATATGTTCCCATTGTTAGAAATGTTTTTGCAATTAAACTCAACGGGATAATGGAATAAATAAACTCCCTGGTGCCGCGGTGATTCCGGTGCAATCCGACTGGAGGTCTTATCTTCTGTATGTGTAGCAACTCGAATAGAATATTATTACTTTATTGAAGTGTAACTTCTTTGGCTCTGTTGTGATTTTAAATTCGGATGAAACGGAAATGACGCATTACAGCACCTATGAAGCATCAAACTGCGCTCATTGGCCGCTTGGATTAAGGTGTCACTTTGCAAGGCTCCTATTGGTTGAGATATGAAACGGAAATGACGCCAGGTCTGCGATCATTGACCGCTTTGATTATGACCTCACTTTTCAAGGCTCCTGTTGGTTGAGATTGTTTTGGTAAAGTTTCGCTTCTACCGCGTGTGAACTGTATTCGATTTTTATATTTTTCTTCAATAGACCCAGGACTGGCTTACATAATGAGTGATGAAAAATGAATGATAGAAATTGGAAAAATGTTCGTAGTACTCTCAGAGACTTGAGTGGAAGGTCAATTTAAAATATATGTGTGATTAATATTTATTTGATTTGTTTTATATTCAAGTGAAAACTTCTTTAGCACCGTCGTGATTTGAAACTCGATGAAATGAAAAATAGCGACACTAAAAAGAGACAAACGCATACATCTATAGGATTTAGCCTGCGAGAGAATGAGATAAATAATAATGATAATATTTGGCTAATTTATATAGCGCCATTTTTGTGAAAAATCACCTCAAGGGCGCTGTACAAATAAGTATTTAAAGGAATTACTGGCTTACAACTAAGATTTACAATTATAACTAGTGACTTACATCTAAGACTTATAGCTGGTGACTTATGACTAAGACATGTAAATGCTGACCTAAAGCAAGTGACTTAATATATGTAGTATAATCGGTCTCCTCTACGTGCGGTACTTCGTACCCTCCCCACTCTTGGCTGCTTTAGATTTCTGGAGGTTTCTCTTCTACCGCGTGTGAATTGCACAATCTGAATTGTTTTGACCCACTCTGGTCTACTTTAGTTTTCTGAAGGTTTCCCTTCTACCACGTGTGAACTGCACTCGATTTTTTTTTTTTTATATTCTCGTCTTATAATTTGGGGGTCATTGTCAAATTGACCCAATGGAGCAGCCGCCCCTAATAACACCCCTTGATGCGACATGAACGATTTATTGAATAAAAATTGAATATCTGATAATCACGGAAGAGATAATTTAATGAAAATGCATTGCGGGCGTGTCCGTGTATCCGAAGTGAGCTCGAATAAATGAACTCCTTTTGAAATAGATCAAACGTCTTCAAATGTCTAAATAATTCTCACTTGCACAGATAACTTATTGCACTCCTAGGAGTCGAGAGGTTCGATTTCTATAGATTATCTGTTCAGTGTATACAGTCATTATTAGTAGAATGCTAATTTAGGTGATGCGTTACCGAATCATAAAAACGCTCTTCTTAGGGCAAACAGCAAACAAATTCTTAGTTTCTACCCAATTGCAATATATATACCAATATTTCAACGGAAGGTGTTAGAAAGACAAGAGTTATTAGTTCCTTTACCGTATACTTATATATAAGAAGTCTTTTCTACCAGAATTTCAATTTAATATGCTCCAAAGAACAAATATCATTAGTTAATTTTACTAACCTTTAACTTGATACTAACACACACAAATAGATAGATATTTTCCTATATGGAAAGGCGTATTTGTTTTAATATAATAAAAGAAATATGCAACTTATTTCCACTTTAAATTATTTGACCTCAACCGGTTTCAGCTTGTTAAAGCAATCTTCAGACTGGTACAAATTATTCTTAACCTACGGTTTATAAACATAACATATAAGGGAGAGGGAGAGGGGTGGTTTACAAGATTTTTTTCAACTATGCGGGTTTTAAGGTTTTCTTACATATTTGTTACCAAGTCGTCTTTCACTGCCGAATTTTTAATTATTTTGGTTATTCCCAGTAGGCTTAATTACCTCGGGTTAGTACTTAGCTTACTTCAATATTTTTCGGTGAATACCTTACAAGTAATATAAATGATTAATTACCTAATTTTTTTGTTGTCGAATCGAAATTTTATCGTTTTATTTATATGATATGGGATTTTTTATTGATTTATCAAAAATAGAAATATCAAAAAGTGAAAATCTTACCAATATTATAAAGGCGAAAGTTTGTATGGATGTATGTTTGTTACACTTTCACGCAAAAACTACTTGATGGATTTTAATGAAATTTTACAATTTTATAGCTCATACATCAGAATAACTTATACGAGGTATGGCAATATGAAATTTGTGTAAAAAAATTGCAATGGAACGCGAGCTGTTTGAAAACTGAATGTACCGAGAATGAATGTATGGTATGCTGGAGGGGGAGGGGAAACCGGGAGGGGGGAGGGGAACTCGGGAGGGGGGAGAGGAACTCGGGAGGGGGATTTGCGGGAGGGGGGAGGGGAACCTGGAAGGGGGGGAGGGGAATTCGGAAAGCAAAACGCAGAAATGCATAGCAACGCATGCCGGGAACCAGCTAGTATTATTATAATGGAATTCCACCATGAATTGTCAGTTTACTTGTGACAAGTGATGAAGTCAGAAAACGTTAGAAGGAACTAAAATTTATTGATGAGAATCAGAATTGATACCGTATTAAAATTGGGTAAATCCCCCGATAATGTGATCCCGGATAATCCACCGCGCACCGCAATCGCGCCGCGCTGCAGGGCACGCGGCTCACCGCAGCGGCTGATACTGTTTCCCTGCTCTTCTGCGCCCCGGGCCGTTTATCCGAGGGATGGAAATTGCCTAACTAATTTATTTACCCTCCGCAAATATTCACACTGAAATCTATTATCTATCCACACACAAATATATCTGCTTAGCTACCCACGCAATACAATCGCAATCTCCTAAGTACTTACCCACACAGAGTCAAACTTCGGTATTTGTATTTTGGTAGAAAGCAGTCACTTGTGATTTGATACATTTAATGAAATAAAACAGTTGAACCACAATTTATTTATTTTCTTAGGTGAAAACTTCTCTAGCATCGTTGTTATTTGAAACTCGATTACACGAAAAAAAGCCAAACCAACAAGTGGAAAACGCATAAATCTATGGGATTTAGCTCAGTTCTAGTTCCCGGGCGGTTGTACCCATACCCGCCTCCCAAAATACCTAGCTACTACCTAGCTCTTACTCCCCGAAAGTACTGGAGAACTCTGAGAAATGTCTTCTGGTCTCAGGTTTGAGGAAAGGAAAATCCTGATCTATTTCCTTCTCGTGGTGGGGAGTGAGCAACGACCTCGTATCGGCAAATATAGACAGGGACCGAGCGTTGGCCGGAATAAGCTGACCACCAACTTTCGCCCTACCAGGCGTCTGTTGTCCAGGGCACCCTCTTGTTCTGGAGAAGTAAATAATCTCCAAAGGAGGAAGAACCTTCGAGGTCAACGGCATAGGATGTGGAAAGAAATGGGAAACTACCACATTAAAGGTCCAAGTGGCATCCCAAGAACCAGCAAAACATGAATACCCAATCGCAAGTAAAATTCTCCGGAGGTAAAATAGTCCCCCGTTCGGATCTCCGGGTGGGGACTGCTCGAGATGCTAGAAACACAAAGTCAATAGCGAAACAAAAGTCAAATATAAAAAACCAAATAGCGAGATGGGCAACGTGGAATGTCCGCACATTACTGCAAAACAGCAAACTGGATAATCTGAAAGCTGAGATGCAAAACGTAAATTTGAATGCCCTAGGTATAGCAGAGATGAGATGGCCCAATTGCGGAGACTTCTGGAGTGGCAATTACAGAATTATCCACACAGGATGCATAAAGGATAAACCTGGCCAAGGAGGAGTAGGCGTTGTGCTGTGCAAGGAGTGGGGAAGACGGGTTAAGGTATACGTGCAATATAGCGGAAGAATTATTCTAGTCAAAATAGAAACTAAGCCTGTAGACACTGTAATTATCCAAGTATATATGCCAACATCTAGTCATAGCGAAGAAGAAGTGGAGGAGGTATACAGTTCGCTAGATAAACTTATATTAGAGATAAAAGCAGGTGAAAATCTGATTCTCCTAGGAGATTGGAATGCTGTTGTAGGAAAAGGACGTGAAGGAACTTACATTGGGCTCTTTGGGTTGGGTGCAAGAAACGACAGAGGAAACAGATTGACAGAATTCTGCGAAAAACACAAATTAATGATAGCAAACACTTGTTGCCAACACCACCCAAGACAGCGATACACCTGGAAATCCCCTGGAGACAGACAAAGACTGCAAATAGACTATGTAATGGTTATACATAGATTTAAAAACCAAATAAAAGACTGTAGAAGCTATTCCGGTCCAGATATAGATAGTGACCATATTATGGTAATGGCCAAAAGTCTTCTAAAACTGAAAAAATTAAAAAAGAGAAAAAATCTCAAATGGGATACAAAAGTATTAAAGATAAAAGAGATTAGCGACAGTTTTAGGGAAAAGACGCAAGAGTGCAACCTAATGGAAGAGGAGCACGTGAATGCGATCTGGAAAGTGATAAAGACGAAGATTATAACTACGGCAGAGGAAACTATAGGCAAGGAAAAACCCCAAGCACAGAAGGAATGGATAACCGATGAGATCTTAAATATGATAAAGGATAGAAGAGTGCTCAAAAATGATAAAAGAGCTGAATCACAAGAGAAATACAAAGTGCTGAGAAACCAAATAAATAGAGAATCAAGAATAGCCAAAGAAACATTCTACCAGAATAAATGCGATGAGATAAATGACGACCTCAAGAGAGGAAATGTAGAAAGAGCTCACGCTGCGGTGAAAGACTTCTTTGGGATGAGAGTTGGAAAGGGTAATGCAATAGAAGGAGAAGACGGCAAAATACTTTTCGAAAATCACCAAATAGGAGAGAGATGGAAAAGATATCTCGAAATGCTGTACAATGGAAAGGGAAATAATGACAACGAAACATTGATAGAAAGAGAAAATGAGGTAGACGCAAATGATTTGGGAGATCCAATCACTAGAGAAGAGTTTGACCTCGCACTGAAAAATCTCAAAATCGATGACGTTCCGGCTGAACTAATTAAGCCAGCAGGAAAGGGAACTATAGATGCCCTGTTTAAAATGATACAGACAATGTATAAGACTGGAAAGATACCAGAGGATTTCGAGAAATGCCTAATTGTCGCATTACCAAAGAAGGTGGGCACGACGAAATGTGAACAACACAGAACTCTTAGCCTAATATCCCATGCCTCAAAAATATTGACAAATATCATTCTAAAAAGAATCGAACCAAAAGTAGAGAACATCCTTTCCGGAGACCAGTTTGGCTTTAGAAGAGGTGTAGGAACCAGAGAAGCAATATTGTCGCTACGAATACTACTAGAAAAAAGATTAAAAAGAAACCAAAACTCATTCATCGCATTCATAAACCTGGAGAAGGCTTCTGACAAAGTAGAATGGAAAAGACTCTTCGAGATTCTGAAGAGAATTGACATCAAATATAGAGTTAGACGAATAATCCAGGCGCTATACAAGAATGAGGCCGCTATAATTAGATGTGACAATGATACAAAAGAAGCCAGTATAAGACAAGGGGTGAGACAGGGATGCTCTCTGTCACCTGTTCTTTTTAACGCATATATGCAAAGTGCGATTGATGACCTGAGAGAGAGAATGAGTCACAGAAAAGGTGTAAAGATACACGGGCAAAAGGTGGATATGATAAGGTTTGCTGACGATATTGCTTTGGTTGCTGAAAGCGAAGAAGAACTGCAAGAGGCCTAACAACCATGCGAAGCATTCTTCAAAACAATTACAACATGAAGATAAATAAAGACAAAACAAAGCTGCTGACTGTAGGCCGAACGCAACATCAGATGAGAGTAGAGATGTCAGAGTTCCAACACCAAGGAGTTTGTCTACCTCGGGAGCAAAATAACACGGGACGGTCGGTCTAAGAGCGAGGTCGACAGCCGTATACACCAGGCTAGGCTTGCATTCAATAAAAGGTCGAAAATAATAGAATCGAATAATATAGACCTGAAACTGAGAATACTCCTCATCAAGACCTATGTATGGAGTATTTTGATGTACGGCTGCGAAACATGGTGCCTATCCGAAAGAGATAAACGGAGACTAGAGGCTTTTGAGATGTGGTCCTATAGAAGACTACTAGGAATTTCCTGGAGAGACCACATCACAAATGAGGAGGTTCTCCAAAGAATCGAAGGAGGAAGGCACCTGCTCAGGACCTTGTCCGAAAGGCGCGCAAGATGGATCGGCCATGCAATAAGACAAGAGGCCTCTTGCATGCCATAATGGAGGGTATGACCGAGGGGACAAACGCTAGGGGACGCCCACGCCGAGAGTACCTGGAGGACCTGCTGGTGGACGTGCGCTGCTTATCATATGCAGACTTCAAAAGAGCCGCACAAGACAGGGAAGAGTGGAAGAAACGAATAGATGAAATTGCTGCAAACCAATCCCAGGATTGAAACCAGAGAGAGACCTAGCTCTGCTTCGACTTATTTTATTTATTATTAGGTATGTTAATTTGATTATTACTTAGGGCTAGTTGTTTCTCAGAATTTGAACAATTAAGATCGAATTAATTCATAGTTAATTTTCAAGTTCTGTTATTATATTATTATTGGAAAGTTTTATCACGGGCGATTCCGCTATAGACGATTCTCGAAATTAATTTAGAAATCACTGTATTTGTACCTTTTTTGATATCAGTGCAAAGAAGAAGGTCAATATTTAATAATAAATAAAAAATTGGATTTTACTTCATGGCGAAATTTTTGGCGCGCTTGGAAACATTATCATTCGAAGAATTGGTATAAACTGCAAAATCACATTGTGCAACTTTGGTACGAAACAGCTGTTACCGATAGTTTGAGGTTATGTTATACCGCTAAACGTGTAGTGACAATATTCATTTATTCTTATGTGCCGAAAGATGTAAATACCTATGGTTATTATTTAAGCACCATTGACTGCAAGGAGTCACTGTTAGCTTGTTGCACCCGCGATACAAAAGATATAAAAGTTTGTGTTTTTCACAGAAATAAAGTGCCAACGTTTTGAAACTTTGTAAAGGTGAGAAGAAATCAGAGGCAAACTTAAATAAAACGTTTTTAAGAGTACAATGTTAGCTGAATTGAAATAAACGTTTACTCAAATTGGTTCAACTCTTTGACAACTACCCTTTTTGTGTGATTTATCATATATTTTATTGTTTTGTCATGCCTTTAATAATAATATAAGCTGTGTATTACTCGTGATTTATATTTGTGTGAGTTTATATTATATTCCGATTTTTTACAGAAATTCTATCCGAATCTGAAACACCTTCTTTATATTAAAAAAAAATCAGTTTAAAAAAATGATCACGTTGGATGATAAATGGGAAGGGCTGAAAAATAAATCAGGCATTCAATCAAAACACTTCTTTCAATCTGAAGACGGCGATAGCATTTCCGTGGCGCGAACCTCACTGTCTCATCTCCAATGCACATTGGTTTTGAAATCTCCGAAAACCACCACTGAAACAGAAATTGATTGGGACCATAATAATTTATAACCTCTTACAAGTTACAAAATATAAAAAGAATTCAACAAAAAAAAGTTCTTTTTTGTTGTTGTTATATTTCAAAATACAAAAAGAAAAAAAAATAAACGAAATGCACATTTCTGATGTTTACAGTAATTCAGATGACTAATCCTTAAATGACGAATCTCCAACAACTTTTCAAGTCTCAAAATTACCAGCAAAAGCATGCCATTAAACTGGTATTATCTGTGCCGCTGTCTCACCAAAAGATATAAATATTAATTAAATAATTTTATGAATTATTTATTTAATATGAATATACCAAAAGAAATTAATATTAATTAAATAATTATAAAAATCGTGAATGACATAGCAGACGTGCAACTTGAAGACATTATCGCGAAGTTGGAATCGCCAGAAAAAAGGATTGATGGATGTAATATGCTCATAGAATTTTCGGCAAATTTTGACCTAACCGAAAAGAAATAATTAACATAAATGACCAAGAAGTGTACTGGTTAGTAATTAACATTGTTTTATTTCTTATTTCTTTCCTCTATCAATGTTTATTGATGTTTATATACACTTAAATTAGACGCGTTGCACCCGCAATAATTTGATGTTGCACCCGCGAATGCTTGAAAAGCTAAAATTCATTGTTTGTTTTTGTTTTCTGTATATTTTTTAAGTTGATTAGTTTAACGCGTTACGAAATATCAAGGCACAACATAATAAATGTTTCACAATTAACAGACTTTTGTGTTTTTGTCTTATGTTCTGGAAAGGGTGGGCCAAATTGGTCGCACCCGCGATAGCACTTTGAACCTCCCTCCTGACTATTTAAATATTTCAATAAAAAATTTACAAACTAATAAAAAGCGAACATGTTAAAATGTAGCTCTTCTAAGAATAATTTCATTAAAAATGTTTTTCATTTTATTATTAAGAAGCTTTACATGCGTCTAAATGTTGCACCCGCGATAATGGAATCACCCTTAACTGAAGTAATTACAGAACTTGAACAAATCTTTCATAGAACTTGAAATTTTATTATTTTTCAAATTCTGTGAAACAACTGGCCCTTAGAAGGAATCGTTTAAATAATTCCGAGGGTTTAATAGTGCTCATTAAATTTTGCATTAAAATATTAAATACGTATTGGATTATAATAATTTTTAATATTTCTATGCTATTTTTTATGTTTTCCAATGTATTTTTTACTATTTTTCTACACGCGCATTTGTAATTTTGGAGGCGGATAAGTGTACCGCCGCCTCTGGAACCAGTTATTGGATTACCGACACCTCTGACATAGGACACTCCAAGTGGTTCGCTACGTTTAGTGACTTGGGTTCATCGGGTGAGGTGTGTTTAAGTCTTGGCGATGGATGCGCCTGCCCATCAGCTGCGCGGTGGGCCATACCAGGAGAGGCCGGTTCGGGGAGAGTCTTTAACCTCTCCAACAGTCTCCCAAGCGTGCGTAAAGAAGTTTTATTTCAAAAAACGAGTGTACTTTAGATCACACGACCGAAGTTAAACTTCACTAACTTATATCTCCCTCTCAACTTCCGTTCGCCTCGCCCGATCACACTTTTCATGACGTTCTCGTCACGCATTCGCCAGCTCTCTTCGTTTTTCTTCAAAAATGATAATATTTAAACGAAAATTATGAAAATTGTACAAAAAATACTCTACTGATAAAAGTATATAAAGCTCATGGTTCGAGGGCCCACCGTGAAAGTTTTGAACTTGCAGTATTCAATATCGCACCCTGTGTATGAACAATGCAAAGTGATACAGCATTTACAGTAGGCTGTATTTGAATGGTAGAAGAAGTCGGGGACGCCCGAGGAAGACATGGCACGATCAAGTAAATCAGATACTTGAGACGGGCCATGTCAAAAGTCAGAATAATAGAAGAGTATGTATGAGACGATGTATGAATGTGAGTGAGGCAAAGAGTGTGTGCCAAGACCGAGTTGTTTGGCGGTCCGTCCTCTCTGCCTACCCCTGCGGGGAAACGGCGTGATGGTTAGTTAGTTAGTTAGTTAGTTAGTATTTGAAAAGATACTGTACCGAGCAACTAGCAACTACTGGCAATGCGTTGCGCAGTTCTCCGCCTGCAGCATTGCACCCTGTAATTGAACGAGGGTAAAGCAAACAGAGGTGGGCACCTCTCGTGAAGCCACAATCGTCCCATTGTCCCAGTCTGAATGGTTCCCGCGGTGGGCCCATTGTTGCCCGCCGTGGCATGTCACAGTGAGCCCGTCATCACACGCCACGGGCTTTAAATGTAGCAGATAAAGGTTAACAAAGGCGGGATTATAAACTGCGTTTTAAGGGACTGCCTGGCAGGTTCATCGTTTCGAGAGGTCGCCAATCTTTCTATATTAAATTGTTAAACATAAAACTAAAATTATATCGATCGTCCAGTTGATTAGCCAGACATCTCCGAAATTTTTGAAATTCAAATAAAAAAACATATATTGTACAAAAATATAAAACCCAACAAATACGTGTTATATTATATGCAAATAAAACAGAGTTACATATTTAATTTATTATAGGTATTAATTTATAGTTACATGTAAAAGTGAACCCTTCATCTGGTACAAACTCAGATTCCTCAGAAACACCACCAAATCAATTACAACGCAAAAAAATGTAAAATATGTTTTCGGGGTTATTAAGGAAGAAAATTTCAAAATGTCATACTAATGTACCGGATCGTTATGGTATTATTTTAAGGCATATATAATGTTAAAAATACATGCGTCTAAATAATATTTAATTTCTGTGAGCATTCAAAAATTGCTTTCGTATTTTGAGACGTCTGACAAATCAACTGGACCATCAATAATTAAGAGGGAATAACCAGACACAATCGAAAATATGTCATATTAAAATCAAATTTTAGATGTATTGACTCTTTTCCACAAAAAATTATAAATTGATTTCGAAAGACTGATCTTTTATCCAGTAAAAATTTGTTTTAAATTTTGAGAAAATATATTTATTTTTAGTACAATAAGGTTTTACCGTAGGTCGTTGGCAGATTTGTTGAGTTTCCAAACAATTATTTTTATTATACTACATACATTTCAAATCATAAAACCATGCAGTAAAATAAATCAATACATTATTTGGGAAAGCTACTTTTCAGAATTTTAATTTTAGTTCAAATAATATCATAAAAAAAGATCCACGCCCTTGTTTTGTGACGAAAGTACTTCAGTTTGTCTATTTATTTACGGTCTTACAAACTAATATTATATATATATTTTTTTAATAACATTTTTATTTTGCTTAGACATTACGGAAAAATTATGGATACTCCATGAACAAAAAATAACTACAAAAAGTATGGAATTTTAATAGATTAATAATCATCACGAGTTTGAGAATTTTTGAACGTAGGTAATTTATCACAGCAAATTTTGAATGAAATAAAATCGATATTGAGTTATTAAGTTAAAATGCTGGTATGGAAAATAATTAATCTTTCTCTTAGGAACCGGCCTGTACAGTTGCAAGGGTACGATCGCAAGACTATCGTTAGACGGAATTTGAATTCTCGGCCGCTGGTAATGGCTCTTAACCTAAAACTATATTTTTTGCTTAAAAATGTCTTATGCGTTTCTTTCGACACACGATAGTGTGAATCAAGTTGAGTCCAATCAGAGGTGGTAAGAAGTATTGGGTGGTAAGGAACTCCAGTGAAAAATATTATGCCTAACATTGATTGCTGATTCTGAATGTATAAGTTTTATTATATACTAGCTGGGGTACCCGGCTTCGCTCAGGGAGTTGATATGAGTTGAACTGACGTTTGAACCCACGACGGATCTTGCTTTATTTACCCCTACCAATGGGTAGCCCACCCATACAAAAAACCTCCGAATGTTCCAGAACATTCCTCAACATTTGAGAGTGTTCTGGAAGGTTCAACAATGATGTTCCCGATTCCCTGTTCGATGTTCTGGAATGTTGTGGAATGCTCTCGAATACTCTCAAATGTTCTGGAGTGTTCTAGAATTTTCTAGAGGGCGAAACTTCCAGCACTTATATCTTCAAAAGTACGCCCTTCAGATGAAAACGGGAACCTTCTTCATGGATGGGGGATGGAGAGCTATCACACCATGATCGTACAGGGACTCGTTTCTGAGTTTTAGCGGACGCACACTTTTTTACACTTTCTTTTATAATATACCAGTAGACCCGGCCACACGTTGCTGTGGCTAACGAAAAGAAATGCCACGCCATTACTCAACCTTTATAACCAACGCCATTATTAAATCAAATCCACACCTCCCGTTTTCAGATAGGCCAGATATATTATATATTTCAATCAATTTACTCAAAACTTTTACAAATTATATACGTAAAAACCTTCCTCACGAATCACTCTATCTTTTGGTGAGAACCGAATGAAAATCCGTTGTGTAAATTAAAAGGTCTAAGCGCATCTAGACAGCGGGAGCGACTTCATTTTACACTGTGTAAAGATATTGATTATTACACGTAGAAATAATAAATCCATATTTTCTACATATTCCTACCCCTACGAGGAAACGGCTTGATGACTGGTTGGTTACCTAAACGGCTCGCCAACCAGCGCTGGCCGCCCATCGCTCTGCTCTCCCCCGCCTTTGTCCCGCGCCCCAATTGCGCGCCAATCGGCCCAAAACAGTCGCTCAATTTGTTGTTGTATTCGATACGGTCGCTGCCTCCCCACGGCTTTAAAACTGAAACTGTTTTCCTTTCGCTTTTTATTCCGGGAACGGCGAACAAAAGGCCAAAAAATTAGAGAATTTCTGAGGCAGAGTATAGATAAGTACCAACCCAACATCTACCTTTTCTTTTAATATCTCACAAAAGGCTTTCAATTTTTTTTTTAAATTAACTCCACACAGAAGGCCCTTAGGAAAACTTTTTTTTGCTGGGGGTCTATGTCATCTTTGGAGATACTGGGTTGATGGTATTTTTAAGGAAAGGATGGTAAGTAAATACTGGCAGCAAAAAGTTGAGTTGATGAGGGGTGGGGGGGGGTTGGAATCTGGGACTAGTTTATCAATGAGTGATGGATGTTTGAATTCATCCCCGCAGTTGATGAGGGACGGGTTTAAATCTGGGACCTGCTTATCCAGAAGTGAAGGATGTACGTCCCTCAGTTGCAGGGCGATGAGCCGAGAGAGTCCGGCTGGATAGGTCAAAGGGTCTCTCTCAACTATAGGCTTACCAGATGATAGGAATTTTCCTGACATGTCCAGAATTTTGGCTGTCTGTCAAGGAACAGGAAAAATTACAGGAATTTTTAAAAAGGAAGAAAAAAAATGATAAAATATATAAATACAGTTTATTCGCAAAAAACCAACCCGTGAGTTAATAAAATTATACATTTTTGCTGCCTCCGGGTGGGTAGTCATGGATTTTGACAGGAAAACACATTGTCGAATCTGGTAACCCTACTCTCAACCGGCCTCCCTGATCCGGCCGGTCCCACAGTTAGTGGGAAGATGCATCCGCCGCCAAGACCTGGACAAACCTCATTCTAAGAATGCGGGCACCCCCGCTAAGTCATCAAACATAGCAAACCACTTGGGGTGACCTATTGCAGAGGATTTTATTATCCAATAAATGGTTCCCGGAGAGTTGGTACCCACACCCGCCTCCCAAGTTATCTCTCTTTAAAATGATGTGCCTGTACCAACGTACTTACCTCTCGGCTTCGACCTAATTTCGAAATCTCACAAGAAGGTTAACCGTAAAAAGAATATATGACGCAAATGTGAATGGTAGAAGAAGTCGGGGACGCCCGAGGAAGACATGGCACGATCAAGCGAATCAGATACTTGAGACGGGCCAAGTCAAAAGTCAGAAAAATAGAATAGTATATTTTGAGACGATGTATGAATGTGAGTGAGGCAAAGAGTGTGTGCCAAGACCGAGTTGTTTGGCGGTCCGTCCTCTCTGCCTACCCCTGCGGGAAATGGCGTGATGGTTAGTTAGTTAGTTAGGTTAAACGTCACGTACGTTATAATCTACGCATTCACAGATGGCGCCATTTAAATTATTTTAGGTTTTTTTTTAAATTTAAAAATTATCTTCTGAAAATCTCGAGCAAACGGAGAAAAAAGTTTTAAAATGAGCTGTAGCTCCAGTTATGCTTTAAAATATTAAGAAGAACACATTGTTTGCGCTCGTACATTCACAATATGAATATGAATAAATAGTTTTTCCATAAACAATCTCAAATCTTTCAAGAAAGGCTAACAGATAATACAATATTGAATTGAAGCCTTTCTTGAAATATTTGGGTTTTATGGACAAAACTATTTATTCATATTCAGATTGCATAGGCATGTATGAGCGGATGAGGGCAAACAAAGTACTCTTCTTAATATTTTAAAGCATAACTTGTAAAAAGCGTTTTTCCCTAAAATAATCTATGAATAATTGAATCTATGAAAAAATCGAAATCGGAATTCACGCCCCTTTTTGGGAGGAGTTTAAAAATTCTTGAGAAAAAGCTTTTGGAAAGGTTGGAAAAGGTATTTGAATTTTTTTTACAGGTTGATTTCGTAAAGGCCTGCAAAAAACATCAACTCCTTATTTACGCATTGTTTATTGTAATAAGGAAAGTTGTTTATTGTAATAAGGAAATTTAAAATTGATTTCACCGAACCAAGGGACGCGGAGTCTAAGACGTCTATTCCAGGGGCCAGCTAAAGCAGGGACCGAAATGATACAAAATGGGTGTGGCAAGTCTGTAGTCCTTAGGTGGACGGCATAAGGTTCACTTTGAAAATCCAAATTCGTCGACTGCCGGCCGTATTGATTGATGTCAAAAATAAAAACGCGAAAATGAATATTTTATTTTATTTATTTTGTGAAGTTTGAGCGTAAATATCATTTTTTTGCGATTATTATAAAAGAAACTGAATTTTCCACATTAAATAATAAAACTATACCCGAAAAGGGGTTTATAAGTAAGAGACTTTGCACTTGAAAGTGTTTTTTATAGACCTATTACTTTATTTTTTTCTAGGCTTATTAAAAGATGGTTGGGCGTTTACACAATTCGTAGCTACACTTACCTACATACATTTACATATATCATAGACTCTGTGCTTGTAGCTTGATTGTCACATATTCCACCCCTATCATGTTCCTTTTACCCATCCTGTCCTATCAATGTCGTCAATCAAAACCCGCCGTATAAGCACATAATTTTCCCCCCCCCGCATTATCTAACTTAATCCATCATATCACAGTAAATACCGCGATTAATAATTATACAAGTGTATGAACAAAACCCACTCATGAGAGAAGAGAAGTACCACAAGGTTTCGCAGTAAGTCCCTACTTCCTATTCCTTTATGTGCATTCATTTTTACTTGTGCAGTGGTCTATCATGCATCTGAAAAACACATACAAGGCCCTTCGACATCCGCATCCACACAAAACACACATCAAAAGATTTAAAAAAAAAAAAAAAAAACCTTATTTTTAAAGGCCAAGATATTGATTTTATTTTATTTTGCATTATTTCGAATGGCGTCATCTTAACCACAGCTTTCCCTTATGTTTTTTTTTATATTTACGTTGGTTAAAAGTAACGTAACTCAATCTCAGGCAGAAAAACTGAGAAAAAAACGCCAAACTCCACAGTTTTATAGTGATTGAGACTTGCAAACAGATATTTTGCCATATCGTCAATAATGATAATATTAAATAGATACTTATATAAGTACATAGTTGATTCACTTCCTGCGTACTAGGAATGTCCGGCATGTGTCAGTATGAAATATGTGGCTACTGCTGGCTAATAATAAACAGGTCCCGATGTGAATCCCCGTGCCATGCAGTGGAATTTTGCGGGCGTCATACTCCCCGCCCGGCTGCCTTATCAAAACACGACCGAGATCTTCCCACTCTTCCCGGACTACCGGACTACCACGATCTCCTAAGTCCTACCCAGTGGCGAGCAGTCCATAAAGACTAAAGAATGACGAACCCATCATAAGAATGACGAACCATGAAAAACTAGCAGTTCTGTAAACAGTCGACCACGCAAAATTTATTTATTGAAGTAAAACTTCTTTACGCACGCTTGACTTGGGGAGTAAGCTGGTGAATGCGTGACGAGAGCGTTACGAAAAGCGAGGCGAACGGTAGTTCAGAGGTAGTATGCTTTATATATTACTGTAGGGGCAAGAGTTGGAGAGGTTTTCTTTCTCTCTTTCTCTCATAGCCAGTTACGTTACACAGTGCAGGCCTATTGTCTGTATCAAACTGTAGGAGCAAGAGAGAACAGTGCGCGCACATTTTCTTTCTCTCTTCCTATCATATAGATGGAGCAGAAGTTTTACTTCAGTTGTGTGGCCTAAAACACACTAGTTTTTTTTAAATTTAGTTACTAGCTGAAGAGAACCTGGCGTTGCTCGGAGTAAGGTGGAAATAATATTATAGCTAGAGTAGTTGAAAAGGTTTATTGAAGTGAAAACTTCTTTGGCACCGTTGTGATTTATAAACTCGATGAAACGGAAACGAGCGACACTAAAAAGAGACAAACACGTACATCTATAGGACTTAGCATTGAGAGAATGAGGGAAGTAAAATCGGTCTCTTCTTCTGCGGTGCTTCGTAGATTTCGCACTCTTGTCTACTTTAGTTTTCTGAAGGTTTCACTTCTACCGCGTGTGAATTGCACACTATTTTTATTTTAGTGAAAACTTCTTTAGCACTGTTGTGATTTGAAACTCGATGAAACTGAAGTGAGCGACACTAAAGAGAGACAAACACGGGTGACCACGGTGTCATTCGCTTCCACGTCATACAATCTGCGTACACCTTTCTTCGTTCATCGCATGGCATACGAATCATTTTATCACACATAAGAATTTATTTATTTACGCCCTAGTGAATTTTAAAAGAAAAAAAAATAAGGTTAGCAAAACAGTTGTGTTAACTGCACAACTGTTTTGCAGAATATATAACTTTAACTTTAGGATGGCACGGTTTATACACTCGCTTTGCGAGTTCCCTACCGAGTTCCCTACCGAGTTCCCTACCGAGCTTCGGAACATCCCTCTTAAGTTAAAATAAGTAAAGTTACAAAACATAACGAAGTTGTTGAGTTGAAATAACATAGAAAACTAAATATTGTGAAATATAAATAAAAGTAAAAATTATTTTAAAATATAGAAAATAAAAAATACATTAACTAGAAAAAAAGCATTACATATTATATGCGAACCTGCAATGTATATGTTTAATTGTTTTACGATTGGTTTTAAATACCACTTTTTTGTTCTTTAATCGATATCTTAAATTTATTAGTGAAATATTTATTGTTTCTCTCATTATAAAATTAAATGTTTATGTTAGTTAAAGTCTCATACGTTTTTCTTGGGGAAGGTACAGTTTTCATACTTCGTGGACTGCAGCACGACACTAATGATAATAATAAATCATTGGATAATTTGAATAGCGCCGTTTTTGTGAAAAATCTCCCCAAGGGCGCTGTACAATTACGATTTTCTGGGCTGTCTCTAATTTTGCTATTTACAAACAGACGCAGAAAACATACTTACCAGGCAGGTCACTTTAGATAAAAATTGGTAAAAATTAAACACTTTTATTAAAAAGTTTAAGCTTGAAGAAGATACGATTTTGCACGTCGAGGGAACTTTTATTAAAAACACTGCACAATGCATGATTTAATTTTATTTGCTTTTTTATCATTACTATTGATCATTTATTAAGATTAAAAATAGAGTCGATACTTGTTTGTTCGATTTTGGACTGAAGAATTTTTATGAAATGACCTTAAAAAGCTTATAAATTCAACTTACTAAAGGCGAATTTGTCAATAGTTGTTTACATGGTTACCGCCGCCCCGGGAACCATTTATTGGATAAACAACACCCCTGCCGTAGTCAGCCCAAGTGGATCGCTACGTTTGGTGACTTAGCAGGGATTCCGGGGTTCATGGGGTGAGATTAGTCTAGGTCTTGGACACGGATGTATTTGCCCACCTAATGCGTGGGCAGGCAGGATCAGGAGAGACTGGTTGAGGAGGTCTTTTGACCTTTCAGCCAGAATCCCTCGACTCTTCGCATAGCACCACAGTTTAAGGGATGGATTCATGTGGACACACAGACCCCCAGATTCCTACCCACCCCTCATACATTTTTCCTTATCAGAACTCCTCTTCTTTCTTTCATCCCCTAAGATGACATAGGCCCTGCGGGAAATTATTTTCCTGTAGGCTAATGTAATGTGGAGCTAATGTAAAAAAAAACTAAAAGCGAAGTTGGCAATAGTTGTTTACATTTTTGTCACCTTTGTTAGTTAGTTGTTTGTTATTCTCATTCTTCTCCAATCGGAAGATGGCTATCATCAGGAAAGTTTTATGTTTTACATCAATCTCTTGGATTATCATTAAGTTCGTTGGGTACTTATATTTTCATAATAATTAGCTGCTTTTTGCTTTGACAGCTGGTCTCATCACGCCTCTAGCCGAGTGCACCGTGTTGAGATTTACGGCGCTATAAAAATGTATATTCCTGCGTGGATGACCCGCGGTGATCTGTGGCCGGTGGCCGCGGCACCGGTCCAAAGTCAACAGAGAAGCCGGCGCGGCGCTGCGAGACGCGGTCGCGGCGGTCCCCGAAATAAAACTTATTTATGCATGGACTTTACAGACAATACCTAGCACTGAATTTGCTTTGATCAAAATAATAATTATTTTGAAGTTTCGGAATTACAAAAATTAATTATTTATTTCAAAACATACGGCACAACATGTGCCCTTATCATAATTAAATATATTATAATTAGTGACCAACCGAAGGTTCGGTTTCGGCAAATTTTGAAAATCTAGGTTCGGCATCAGTTTCGGTTTCGGCAGACAATCTGCCGAAACTTCGTTTGAACCGAAACTCTTGCAAAAGATCTCAATAAATTCGTGATTGTTGTGATTGCAAACGCAATTAAAATTAAAATACTCAATTAACGAGGTCTTTCCTATATCCTGTAAGTACATTTTTGTTCCAAGAAGTAGATAACATGTTTGTTAATTTTTATATTTTTTGTTTGTTTTTTAGCAGTAATAAATATAAAAATAAAATTTCACATTACTTCAATTATTGTTCTTTTATTTCATTTAACACGTGTTATGAGAATATTGTGGTTGTAAAGGTAATTAAAATTAAAATGCTCAATTAATGAGGTCCTTTATTTACAAAGTAAGTGTTGATTATTGACAATTTTTTATTTCAAGAAGTAGTTAACATGTTTTGTTGATTTATATAATTTTTGTTTGTTTTATAGTAGTAATATTAAAAAATTCACATACTTCAATTATTGTTTTTTTTTAATTCATTTAACACGTGTTAACTGTTTGTATAAGTGTAAAAAATAAGCCAATTTTCAGTAAACAATAGATATTTAAAAAGTTTCGGTTTCAGTAGAAAGTCCTGTTTCGGTCGGACACTAATTATAATACAACAACATAAAGAAATCAACAATATAAATGTAAAGTTAAATCTAAAAACAAAAGGTAAAAAAGGAGTTAAGGTAATAAGTAGTAATTAAAAAGTGATATGTAAAAAGCATAAACTAAAAAATATAAAATATAATGTTAAAGCAAAAAGTTAAAATAAAAGGTTAAAATGCAGGAAATAATATAGTCAAAAGTAAAGTGTATATTATATAAAAGAATAAAAAGTACAAAAGTTATAAACATAAAAAGAATAACAAATAAAGAGTAAGAAATGCTTTTAGGAACCAAAAATTGAAGATAATATTATAAAATTTAAAAAATATAAAAGTTAAGTATTACGGATTATGACAACGCGATATTTATTTATTTAATTTATAAGTACATGTTACATGATTAATACATTTACTTGAGAAGATACATTATGATAAGTTTTAAAGTATCTATGATATATTTCTAAGCCGTAGAGTGCGTAATGGTAGGATATATTATGGTTACACGATTATAGTTAGTGTCCGACCGAAACAGGACTTTCCACCGAAACCGAATCTTCGGTGTCTGTCTCAGTTTCGGCCGAAACTGAAACTTTTTTAGACATGTTAAAAATCTATTGTTTACTGTTATTTGGCTTATTTTTTACACTTATTGAGACAGTTAACACGTGTTAATTAAATAAATAAATTTAAAAAAACAATAATTGATGTACCTAAGTATGTAAATTTTTTTTTTTTTAAACAGACCAAATTTATGACAAATAACAAAACATTTTAACTACTTCTTGGATCAAAAATTTGTCAATAATCAACACTTACATTATAAAGGAAGGACCTCATTAATTGAGCATTTAAATTTTTATTACGTTTACAATCACAAAATTCTTTTTATACGTGTTAAATGAAATAAAAAACAATAATTTTTAAAAATATATATTAATTATTATTTTTTAATTTATAAACTAACGTTTAGACAAGATTTTTCTGCATAGCACAAAGGGTAACAATTATTACAAGCAATAATTGTCAGCCTGAGACACTCATTTACATTGTTTTCAGGTGGAAAAATATAACAAGCAGTAATTGTTGAATGAAACACTAGTATATATTGAATTATTTGGCGGGTATTTGATAAGCCGCCATAGCTCAGTGGTCAGAGCATTCGACCGGCAATCGGAAGGACACGGGTTCAAGTCCCGTTGGCGGCAAGTATCTTTTCTCGGAAGATTTTTCAATGTAAATGAGTGTCTCAGGCTGACAATTATTGCTTGTAATAAAAATATATATATTTTTATGATATTACTGCCATAAAACAAATCAAAATTAACCAACATGTTTAACTAGAGTCTGGCAATTAAGAGTAGAAAATATTAAAAATTGAACTACTAAATTTGTAGGCTGGCAACACCAATTTAACTGTCAAATATTCTTTCAAATCGCAATGACACTGAATGTATAAAACACTGTAAGTCACATTTAAAAAACCTTTTTTTTGTTCTTAAAGAAAAAAAATATTTGAAGAAGCACTATTGTTAAGGTACCTTATAAATTTGACTAAATGGTGTGTTATAATGTGATTTGCTTTCTTCAATATAACAGTAGGTAAAAAGGAAGAATCACTAATGGTGAGTAGTTACACTACTTTTAGGTCGGAATGAGTATATAAATATATTCAGATCTAAAATTAGAGACATGATCTAAAACCCGGGCAACGCTGGATACTTTAAGCTAGTATTAAATAAATGTGAGCAATCTCTAAACTGTACTTTATAT
The DNA here is from genome assembly GCA_929108145.2 of Limnephilus rhombicus. Taxonomy (NCBI): domain Eukaryota; kingdom Metazoa; phylum Arthropoda; class Insecta; order Trichoptera; family Limnephilidae; genus Limnephilus; species Limnephilus rhombicus. The sequence goes on from OV815275.1 coordinate 12,389,176, forward strand.
TTTATTACATTATCGTTTTTCCTCATTATGTTAACACATAATTGTGAAGGTATAATAATAATATACCTATACGCAATTCTAATTTTGAGATCAGTGGGTAGCTATATTGTAATGATTTTTTTTTTCACTTTTACGCCTTTTTAATTTTTATAAAAATTTAGGTTACACAGCTTTACATCAACACCATGAGTTATATGTTTAGTATTGCCATTTGAACTACAGTGGCGCCCTCATATAATTTCTACTCTTATTTGACAGACTGTACTTCTTGGAACAAACATTTCTCAATAATCAGCACTTAAAGGAAGGACCTCATTAATCGAGTATTTTGCTGATGATAGCGGGAGACACACGAGCCACAAGCTCACCCGAAGTCAGCCGAACGAGAATTTCCAAGAAGTAGTTAATATTTTTTTTTTTTATAAAATTTGTTTGTTTTATAGAAGTAATACATATTAATTTTTCACATACTTCAATTATTGTTTTTTTTTTTTACTTATTTATTTTAACACGTGTTAACTGTCTGAATAAGTGTAAAAATTAAGCCAAATAACAGTAAACAATCGATTTTTAATATGTACAAAAAAGTTCTGCCGAAACCGAAACTGATACCGAAACTAGATTTTTATGCCGAAACTTGCCGAAACCGAACCTTCGGTCGGACACTAATTATAGTATGATTATACGTGGTATAGTACCAGCAGAAGTATAATAATGAAGGGCGTGCTTTTGAAGATATACGGGTATATAGTTTCGCTCTCTAGAAATTTCTAAAACAGTCCAGAACATTCGAGAGCATTCCAAAATATTCCAAAACATCCCGGAACATTCAGGAATGTTGTGGAATTTTAGGGAATGGGGAATCGGGACCATCATTGTGGAACATTCCAGAATGTCGTGGAATGATCTGTTCTGTGGACTTTGACAATTATTTTTTTTTTTTTACATTAACTCCACACAGGAGGCCCTGAGGAAAATAATTTCCCTCAGGGCCTATGTCATCTGGGATGCTGTGTGGAGGATCTTTTTGAGGAGAGGAAGGAATGAACATTGGTCTTGAAGAGACCCATGTTGTAGGAAGGAGGAAACACAGAGGCCGGCAAATCTTTCCACAGCCGAGCTGTCGAACACAAGAACGAGTCGAAGAAACGACCCGTTCTCATGTGACAAATGTCAACCGTGTACAAATGTTGGGCACGAGTTTGGCGTGTTTCCCGACCATGCACCGGTGCCGAAGGGATCAATGATGCTAGTTCCTCGGAGCATCTTCCATTGTAATACCGGTAGAACAAGGATAGCATTCCCACCCGACGCCTGTGCTCTAAAGATTGCAATTCGTCTGTTAAGATGGGAGAATCTATCAAACGGACCGCCCGTTTCTGCACAGAGTCGAGGGTATTTTTCAGGTATTTTGGAGCTCCAGACCAGAGATGGCTGCCAAATTCAACCGTGGGGCGTACTTGTGATTTGTACAAGGTTAGCAGTTGTGTACTATTAAAGTATCTGCGGGCCCTGTACAGTACGCCCAGCTTTTGGGAGGCTAACTTTACTCTGGCTTCGATGGAGCCTCCATACCTGAGCTGGTCACTTAGGGTTACACCAAGCATATCAATGGAGGGCCTGTTCGGAAGATTGCTTCCGTTGAAAGAGACTAGATTTTCATTTCGATCCCTTTTAGACGTAATCAGACAAGATTGGGTCTTTGAAACATTAAATTCAACGAGATTATTTTTACCCCAAGAGAAAACACTCTCGAGGTAACCGTCCATTCTTTGCTTCAAAGCCCTACGAGCTGTTGGAGTTTGTGAGCCCTTTGGGGGCTTGTCAAACAAAAAGCTATCATGAACTGTACTGTCATCCGCATAACAGTGAATTGGTGCACATATTGGTGCACATATAATTGTGAGTAAATGAAAAACAAAACAAAAAATTACTATATTTATTAAACAATATGATGAAAAATAAAATAAAAATACATATGGTGTAATTTTAAAATAAAAATTACCTATTTATCTAGGAACAAAAAATATCATTTATACATTAAAATAACTACCAAAAAGATACATTTTTAACGAGGTTTTATTTAATTTTTCATCACATTTATATTTTGAATATAACTATGATAAAAATATATTTTTCATGGCAGTGTAAATTAATAATTTAATAATTAATAAAGTAATAATTTTACCGTAAATATGTTAAGATACGTTTTTAGATTTTCACGGCCAAAAGTATTTGCGTTATTTGTTTTTGTTATGCCGTATTGCGCTACCTCCTTCTTTAGCCAAAGTTTCGGACAGCGTTGCAGTGTCCATCATCAGATAAAGAAGTGTGTTGTGGCGTGCCGGTATGCTGAAATAAGCGCATTTTCGCAACACGATAACTCCAATCAAGATATTAATTTTCTACATAATCCGTGTAAATTCAATTAACCTTATTTGGGTCATAATATTATATATATATATATATATATATATATATATATATATATATATATATATATATATATATATATATATATATAATATTATGACCCAAATAAGGTGACCCAAATAATTTTTATATATATATATATAAAAATAGACGAAATGAATGTTGCACTTACAAGAAGGACGACCCAAGGAAGGAAGTGATGTCTCGCAAGCGGATAAAATATAAGACGGTCGGTGGTTGGTCGTGATATTTCAAAACATATAATTTGCCCGTAATTTTGTTTCGACTGCGAAGCTTTTTAGTGTTTTCTGTCTAATTTTTTTTGCAGAGGGGAAGGAAGAAGAGTATGATTCAAATAAAGTTGGGAACCATTGAGCTATACAGACGGGCAGTCACAAGCGCGCTGATTAAGCCGCCGCTACCCGAATTTCTACCGATTTCTTACATATTTGAAGTTTTTAAGCTCTTAAGAAAATAAATGTTATTTTTAAGATAATATCTATACATTCCCCACGCCAAAACGCAAATTATATGAAATTCCCTCGATAGAAAAAAATCGTAAAGTATGCTCTGAAAATTATTGTAAGCACGTTTGTTTCAGTTATTTTACAAGTTATGGGTCTTGAAAGAGGCAAGTACTCATATGATGAAATTGAACACATTTTAAACATGCCTTCTTTAGAAAAACGTAGAAAGGACTCTGATCTAATTTGCATATTTAAAATTATCAACAGTATTACAGATACACCTGCATTGTTACAACTCATCCAGTTTAACATCCCTTCCCGTAGGCTTCGAAATAATGAATTGCTGTTCCTCAATCAACATTCTACTAATTACGGATACCATTCTCCCTTATCCAGAATGTCGAGACTTGTCAACGCAAGTCAAAGCATTGATTTTTTTGGTGTAAAACTAAATGACTTTCGGCAGTCGTTACGCAATATTTAAATGCTTCTTCATGCTTTGACTTGTAGTGTCTCTATATGTACTTTTTATATTTTATATTGTCATTGCTATTAATTTTTATGTGCTCTCCCTTCACTGTCATCTCTGTTTTTTTTTATTTTTTTATTCGTGTTATTATTATGTTTTTAATGGACTGTTGTCCGTAAATTAATAAATAAATTAATAAATAAGTATGAAAAAATTCAGTTTTTCTTTAATTGCTGTTTCAGACAGCCCCTAAAAGATTTTTGCTCTCTTTGAAACGAGTCGTGTTTTATTAAACATTTTCACAATTTTCGCTTCAACGTTGTTTTTTTTTAAATATTAGCGCGCTTTCTCCAACATTCGTAATTACATATCTCTCCATCTTCTTCTTTTTGAGCGGGGATACGGCGCGCGGCGCCTTAATTTTTTTTATATATTCATAAGGCCCACCACTAAAACTAATTGGCGACCGCTGGCGCTGGTCCACATTATACACCATACCTACCTATACCGTATCAACCAGACGTAATGCTATAAGTTTGCATTTCACCATTGCACCATTTCCTTCTAACTTCAACAAAGCGATCATTTATAACGCTAATATGATATGTACGAGTAAGTGCCAGCGATTTATGCCACTTTTAATGAATGAATGGATGTGAAACATATATTTTTTAAAGTTTTTTTATTAAATACATTGTTTTTCTGAATGAATGAATGAAAATTTTCCAAGTGGATAAAACCCAATTCCCGACATCCGAACGAACTGAAATTTGTCAAATAGACTCGTTCATGACAATGCATTCTATCAACTTTTGATGGCACTCACGCCCATACACGCGCACACACACGCATTTCTCTGAAATTGGCTAATAGTCACCATAAGAGGTGGCCCTTAAATTGAAAATATGTAATGTATTACCAAAAACTTTGTTTTATATCATTTTGTGAATAGAACTTATGGTTTTTTTTAGCCAAAAGATTTATTTAATTCAATTAATTTGAAGTTTTTGTCCTTGAAGTGAATATAGCGCATTACAATATATGTTATGTATATAACCACTTGAGCGCTTTTTGCCACAATATGGCACTATTTAAAATACCTCGGATTGCTTTGCTGCCAGTTTTTGGCAAATTTTCCCTTGATGCATTTATTTTTTTTCAATTGATTAGGGATGGTGGGTGAGGGAGTGGCAGGGGGAGGTATTGCAGGGGAGATATAGTGGCGGGAGGGATAGCAGAGAATAATTTTGGAAAATTAGGTTTCTCACACAGAAAAGTACGCAACAGACGGAAAAATATTCCCGTGTATCCAAAAGAACATCAATAAACATTCATAGAAAACAATCACTTTCTTTCTTTGAGTGGTATTGCAACGTACGACGAGTACTCTCTAGTCAATAGGCCCACTTGCATGGATTTCATAATGACTTGGAAAAAATCGTGTGAATAGATTTTTCTACAAAGATAACGAAAATGTTACTAAAATTTTTAAGAAATTTATAGTTTTTTTAAAATAAATCCGTTTTTTTATTAAAATGTTCCGTCTCCGAAATATTAAATTAATTTTGTAAAATTCCACACTGATTTGTATTTTTTTATTTGGCCACACTTTGATTTCAGGCTTTTTTTTATTTGAAATTTCCAATTCACTAGATTTATCGTTTATACTCTACGAACTTATCGAAGAGAACCCCTTACATTATGCCTTCTGTACCTCTCTTATAAGTTTAATGGTAATGGTGCTGATTTTAACTAAATCAAATTTTATAATATATCATTTATAATTTACAAGTACAAGTTTATTACATTGGATTTAGTCATATGTAGACGTTGATAATGATAATGATCAATAATATGGATCAAGGAAAATAATATTATGAGATGTAATATTTTTGGTATGCCTCGTTATTCTCCTATGCTATTCGTTTGGAATACGTCATTTTTTTAAATGATTTTTGGCTATGTAATTATCGTTTTTTCACACAAATTATGTCCCGTCCTTCCGGTTTATAAAAAATGGTCTGATTTTTCAGATTGAAATTTCAAAAAATCGCCAAGGTTTCAAAAATACGATTAAAAAAATACGGAATGTCTTAGAATATTTACCTAAACCGAAAAAAAATGTGATGCAAGTGGCCTATTGTCAATATTTCGAAGCGTTCAAATATTCCAACCAAAAACAAATTAATTCGCATTGCATCGCCTTAATACTTGCATACTGACGAGAACAATAATAACCATCAGCATTTTTAAAACAATTTAACAATGAGTGCTTTTATTATTACGGTGACGATACACGGTTACGGTACCGTAACGGCAAAAAAGGCCGTAAACATATCTACGTTTCTTATCGCTTTTCCTGCACAGTAAGTGTGAGACATACAAAATACGTGTGACTGTTTCTTCCAAAGTACTAATTTTTCCTTGCGGTTCATTTTCTATATACGTGTGAGGGAGATTTATGATAATGATTGCATTGTTCCTTTGGGGGGGTGCAGACATGCTTTCATCGTTTGTCTCATTTTCGACTACTGTTATTTAGTGTGTAAGAAAAAGCTGCAGCATTATATTTTTAAGAGGGAATAACCAGACAAAACCGAAAATATGTCATTTTAAAATCAAATTTTAAACTTATTGACTCTTTTCCACAAAAAAATTATAAATTGATTTTGAAAGACTCTTCTTTTATCTAGTAAACGTATGTTTTAAATTTTGAGAAAACGTGTTTATTTTTAGTACAATATGGTTTTACCGTAGGTCGTTGGTAGATTTGTTAAATTTTCAAACAAAATTTTGAATTATACAACACACATTTCAAATCATATAATCAAGCAGTAAAATAAATCAATAAATTATATGGGAAAGCTATGTTTCAGAATTTTAATTTTAGTTTAAATAAAATCATTAAAAAAAGATCCGCGCAAATACTTCAGTTTGTCTATTTATTTACGGTCTTACAAACTTTTATATTTAAAAAAAAAATTACATTCTTATTTTGCTTAGACATTATTGAAAAATTATCTATAAATACTTATGATCAAAAAATAATTACAAAATGGTAATAAAAACAAAATGGTAATTTTAATAGTTTTACCATCACGCCTTTCAGCATTTTTGAATGTAGGAATAAATTAAACAAATTTTTAATGAAATAAAATCGATATTTAGTTATTATTTTGAAAAGCTTGTACGGAGAATAATTAATCTTTCTCGTTGGAACTGCCCTGTAAGATCGTAAGAACATCTTTCGACGAAGTGTAAATTCTCGGCCGCTGGCTGGTTAAGGGTATATTACCGCAAGCGCAGCATATTTAGGGATTTTTGATGCAGTTTTAAGAACATTTCTATATTGTTTATTAGAAAAAAATATTATGTTTTGAAAAAATAAACTATTCTTCTAAATGGTGCGTTAAAAAAACGTGTTAAAATGTTTAAAACAATTGCGTGAAAAAATATTTACAAAACCTCTAAAAATAGCTTAAAGTTCGATTATATCTTTTAATTCTAAATACAGGAGAATTATAAAAAATATACATTATCACCACATCAATGTTGTCTAAACGACTGAATAATAAAATTATTTTAAAAAGCATTAAAACAATGCTTAAATAAATAAAAACAGTTTTTCAATATCACGATATTGTTATTTTGTCTCACGCCATTATATAAACAAAGACACGAGTTATTTCCAGTCATTATGCGAGATGATTTCAGAGTGAAAGCACGTCAAATTTTACAAAAAATAAATACGTAAATCTGTAGGCACATAAGAAAAGGGGTCACACTAAAGGTTAGTCGTTATGTTATTGTGTTTTATTTCAGAACCAAGTTGACTTTTTTACTAGAACTTGCATTTCGCGGCCGCCTGTTTGCAACCAGCGGCATAGAATGGTTTAGAGTGCCCCTTTACCCGTATTTTCGTATTCCTAGTTTTATTTATTTACGTCCTACTGTGCTTTTACATAAATTAGGTAAAGATAAAGATATATATGGTATTGTTCACTTTGCAGACATATTATTAGTATTTTTCAGTGAACAAAAGATAATAATTGAGAATAGTAGGGAAAAAGTTTCATAATAACACGAAACGATCCTCACCATATATATATCTCCCAGTACGAATCTAACAAACCTTGTAGCAATAATTTATTTTTATTTTTATTTATTTATCTATAATAAAATATATTTACAATGGTTTTATTTGTATGCCTGTCTCACTAGGGTATACCTGTGTCGAGACAGGCGTACATAAATGAATATAGTAGTTACAAGGATATTTCAGGTAAAATACATATTATTAATAGAATTAGAACAGAAGGGTGATTGGAAGGGTGGTAAATCTTTTAAAGAGAGTTATTTAATAAATGTTGGAGATGGAGTAATGAAATAAATTCTGCCTAGTCTATTTATAGGTTAAATTTGACAGGATTCCATTATTTTCGTTTGTTTTATATGGGTTAGGTTGTATGTGAATAGTTATTTCTGTCTATGTGTGATTTATTTGGCCCTTGAGGGCCCGCAACCCGAATTTCTACCGATTTCTTACATATCTCCCTTAAGATGAATATATACGTGAAATCCTATTTAAATACTATTTTGATTAATCTTTACGACGAATCGGCTTACAGTATGAACATCAAAAAATATGCTACGGATAAATCGAAGCTTTTCTATGTATTGGAATTACAATAAAATTATTATTTACATAACAAAAAATATAAGCGTAAACCACCAAAAAAAATATTTTTTCATGACTTAACTATGAAGTAACACAAGAAACAATTTTTAAAAAATACCTCTTTATGGCTAAGACTATTTTTGAGGTTTTACATGTTCTAACTTTTTTCGTTCTTATAAAATTATGCACAAAATAAATAAAAACCACTTTTTCGCTTACTAACCTCGTGCAAAAAGACGCTCGATTTTAAAATTTTGCAGGCATGAGATTCGAAATATTTCTAGCGTTTATATTCCTATTAAACACGTTAAGGTTTAAAGCTCTTAAAAAAATATATGTTATTCTTGAAGATAATATCTAGACATTGCCCGCGCCGAAACGCAAATTATATAAAAATAGAAAAAAATCCCAAAGTATGCTCCAAAAATTATTATAAACACGTTTGTTTCAGTTATTTTACAAGTTATACGTATGAAAAAATTCACAGTGTTTCATTATATGCTGTTTAAGACAATGCACGCAAGATTTTTGATCTATTTTAAACGAGTCGTGTTTTATTAAACATTTTCGCAATTTTCACTTCGATTTTGTCGCTGTAAATGTTAGCGCCTCCTCTAACATACGCAATTTCGTATCTCTCCATCTTCTTCTTTTCGAGACCGGTTGCGGAGCCTAGAACAAAAGCAAAACCATCAACGCATTGACATTTGACGTTTTTGATTTTATTAAATTCAGTCACACTTCAATATTATCCATGTAACTATATTGCATACTTTCAAAATTATCGTCACGGCGAGTAGAATTCGTAGGGGTCTACGGAGACGTTACGGTGCCGTGTGTGCGTCACGGTACCGTAAGCGTGAAACGTCGCGGTAATTTTAAAAGCGGTCATTGAATTTCATTTCAACAAAAAAATGTTTCAATTTTAGAGCAAGTACATGTTAATTTAAAATAACATAATTTTGTTATGGCAGACGGACTCAAAAAGAAGTATCATATCAAGTAATCTTCAAGCAATCTTCCGAACAGGCCCTCCATTGATTTGCTTGGTGTAACCCTAAGTGACCAGCTCAGGTATGGGGGCTCCATCGAAGCCAGAGTAAAGTAAGCCTCCCAAAAACTGGGCGTACTGTACAGGGCCCGCAGATACTTTAAAAGTACACAACTGCTAACCCTGTACAAATCGCAAGTGCGCCCCACGGTTGAATTTGGCAGCCACCTCTGGTCTGGAGCTCCAAAATACCTGAAAAATACCCTCGACTCTGTGCAGAAACGGGCGGTCCGTTTGATAGATTCTCCCATCTTAACAGACGGATTGCAATCTTTAGAGCACAGGCGTCGGGTGGGAATGCTATCCTTGTTCTACCGGTATTACAATGGAAGTTGCTCCGAGGAACTAGCATCATTGATCCCTTCGGCACCGGTGCATAGTCGGGAAACACGCCAAACGCGTGCCCAACATTTGTACACAGTTGACATTTGTCACATGAGAACGGGTCGTTTCTTCGACTCGTTCTTATGTTCAACAGCTCGGCTGTGGAATGATTTGCCGGCCTCTGTGTTTCCTCCTTCCTACAACATGGGTCTCGTCAAGACCAATGTTCATTCCTTCCTCTCCTCAAAAAGACCCTCCACACAGCATCCCAGATGACATAGGCCCTGAGGGAAATTATTTTCCTCAGGGCCTCCTGTGTGGAGTTAATGTAAAAAAAAAAAAAAAATAAAATAAAGTATAAAAAAATAAGTGCTTACAATAATTTATAAACTAGTTTATCCATTTACCTACCCCTCCCTGTTCATTATTATGGTACCCCCATTTACCCAAATCAACGTGATAATTTCGAGCCCGATATAATCCCACTGCAAAATATGACTTGTCAAATGACTGAAGAATGGACAAATCTTCCAGTCGATTTCTGAAGAAAGACCACATTGTTTGGGCATGGTGTTGGCAGATTTTGGCACAGTTCTGCGACAATGGCCCCCACGCGCGTGTTGATGTAGGATTAGGCCACACACCGACACAATACACCACATAATAGTATATTATCCTCTATCTACTGTTATTATTGTACTATTATGGGTAGAAGAAAACAATCATACACGTACCTATCCAGACGTTTATTAGAAATGCAGGAACATAAAGGTAAGTATTAGACATAAAAAAGGAATAAAAGCAAATTGTTGAAATTTGAGCCTTCTACGATTTTACGTATGTATTCACGAAAATTCACGAAAAAAAATATTATGAAGAAAATTCTTTTCTTCATACATTTTGTATGGAAGAATTCTGATCTTTTGAAAGATCTGCATCATTATGGTGATTAGTATAATATTGAATAGTGAGTTAATTCCGAAAATTCAAAAACGTCAAATGTCAGTGCGCTGATTGTTTTGCTTTTTGTTCTCAAACGTATAATGTTGCCCCTCTTTCTTGCACACTAAATGTCAGTAGTCGAAAATGAGACAAACAGTGAACGTACGTCTGCGCCCCTCCAAAAGGAAAAATAGAATAATTATTTATAATAAATAAAAGTGGAAAAGTAAGAAAATCACAAAAATTATAAAACCGTGGAAAATCCATCTCTGATCCTGACAAAAATTAAATACGGATAATGGCTTTATTGTTTAATTTTTATCGTAATAAAAAACTGAATTAAGTTCAGTTTTTTTACATTAGCTCCACACAGGAGGCCCTGAGGAAAATAATTTCTCTTCTTCGTAATGAACTTGAAGTATCATACTTCAAGTTTATTTCTACAAGTTCAATATATAGTTCAAGTACAGGAAGGTTTATGAAAGTGTCAAAACAATAGAAAAATTAAATGTTTACTAAAAACAGTTTTTGCTTCTAAGTATGTACTGTGATGGAATCTCCACAGTACACAAAAATACCGTCTGGGGGTGGGGGGGGGCTACCTAAATCCGCCTTGGGGGTGGGTACGAATCTGGGGGTCAGTGTGTCCAGGAGTGACGGATGTATTAATCCATCCCTCCAACTGCGGTGCAAGGCGATGGGTCGAGAGAGTCCGGCTGGAAAGGTTAAAAAAAACCCTAAACCAGACTCTCGATCCGGCCCACCACGCAGCAGGTGGGCAGACGCTTCCGCCGGCAGGACCTGAACAAATCTCACCCCATGAACCCGGGCAACCCTGCTAGGTCACTAATAAGTTAACACAACAGTTATTGATTCTGAGGCGGTACGAAGTTCGCTGGGTCTGCTAGTACAGAAATAAATAAATAAAAGTGACGGTGCAATGATCAACTCCTATAGTGAACTGTCTGTCCTTTAGTAATGACTATGTTAAAAAAGCCTCTGTGCAAAGATCACCAATGTAGTGATTTCTCGGTGTGTTTAATTAGTGTTTGTTGAAGAAACCCGTACAATTACCACCTACTACAGTATCTCGGTGACTTATATCGATTGTTTCAGAAACTTGTACAATGATCAACCCAGTGTTCCTCGGTGTCATAATGTCAAATCTCACAAGAATATGCTGTATGATATTAAGGCTCCTAAGAAGATAGAGAGATACGAAATTATGAATGTTAGAGAAGAGCGCTAACATTTACAGCGACAAAATAAATGCGAAAATTACGAAAATATTTAATAAAACACGAATCGTTTAAAATAGAGCAAAAATCTCACGGGGAGTATCGTAAGGGAACGTACCCATACTTCGTGACCAACTTTTTGCAATTTTTAACCCCTCCCCCCCCCCCCCCCCCCCCGCGGTGACCAAAAACCTATCATTTGTATGGAGCGTGACATTTTGAAGACCCCCCTCCACCCCCCCCCCCCCCCCCCCCCCCCCAAACGTGTCACGTAGTATGGGTACGTTCCCTAAGTATCATAAACATTGTGAATTTTGTTCACAAATATAATTTTTAGGATAATAGAAACAGACTTGTTTTTAATAATTTTTGGAGCATACTTTGCGATTTTTTTCTATCGAGGGAATATCATATAATTTGCGTTTCGGCGCGGGCAGCATCTAGACCAGTGGTGGTCAAACTGCGGCCCGCGGCGGATATTTGTGCGGCCAGCACAAATATCAGCCGCTTTTTTTAAAAATATTTTTTTTCATGTACTTACAATTATATTAACCTGATTTTTATTTTTTACAAATGTTTTGTGTTTATTACATGATTTTATAATGAAGTTTTTAATTGATTGACATTTGCTACTAAAACGCGCAGTTGGTTTTTGAACACATCCTAAGTCAATTTTGAACGCGCATATAGCAAGGGCGGATTTAGGGGGGGGGGGGGGCACAAGGGCACGTGCACATACTTAGAAGCAAAAACTGTCTTTATTTTAAACATTTAATTTTTCTTTATGTTTTGACACTATCATAAACCTTCATAAACATACTTGAACTTGTAGAAATAAACTTGAAGTACATCCTTAGTATAAGTACATAGAAGTACGTACTTCAAGTTTATTTCTAACAGTAATTGTTGATTTTTGCCCGTCCGCCTCTTGTGCCCCCCCCAGAAAAAAATCCTGGATCCGCCCTTGGCATATAGTGTACGTCATAAGGTCATAATGCCCCCTTGTGAGTGTTTGAGACTTTCAGGAGGGGCAGTAGAAGACCCAGAAAAAAATAGGGTGCGTTGAGAAGGCACAGTGAGGGCGTGGGCAGATTAAAAAAATATGGTATAAAAAGACAAAAACACACGCTAATCATGTACTAATAAAGCAAAGTAAACTTTAATGTTGGTTAATTTTTGTTATTGTATACAACGTGTCCGGAAACTCGTAGTACAAGCGGGAAACTGGTGAATCTACATCACGTAGAGAACCCAAAAAACTTATTTTTTTCGATCTGAGCATTTCGATTTTCATATTATTTTTTTTCTATTTTTCCTTTTTCTCAGCAACTAAAGGGTTAAAAAAACTTTTGAGCCCGGTTTACCCTTCGATGCATTTTATGAGACATTACACAGCTGAAATCAACCCCCTAGTGAACAATTTTTTCAAATTTAATCAAAAAAATTCCAACTTCTGACCCGATTTACTCGAAAACGAAAGCTCAAATAAAAAAAGTTATATCACAAATCGACTCCGAATGTGATGTAGATTTACCAGTTTCCCGCTTGTACTACGAGTTTCCGGACACCGTGTATATTGTAATCATTTTTATCAAGTGTGCGAAAATTCAGTGCTTGTATGCTGAAATCAGCATGAAAATGACTGGAAAAAAAAAATCATATGAGAAAAATTAGAAATGAAATTACTGTATAATATTTGGCTGATTTATAAAGCGCCGCTTTCGTGGTGAAAAATTACCTCAAGGGCGCTGAAAATTAATATAATATCAAAAGAATTGCTTTTTTAACTTCCTAAACAAAAAGATATAACAAATAATTTTTATGGAATTATTGATTCCGTGACATTAGTTTTGTTTTGCTCCTTCAAAAAATAATTTTAATCCAAACTTTTTATTATTTTTGAAGTAAAATTTCTTTACGCACGCTTGACTTGGGGAGTAAGCTGGTGAATGCGTGACGAGAGCGTTATGAACAGTGTGATCGGGCGAGGCGAACGGTCGGGCGAGGCGAACGGAAGTTGAGAGGAAGATATAAGTTAGTGAAGTTTTAACGTAAGGAACTTACCCGTACTACGTGACCTGTTCAGGGGGGGTCTTCAAAATACCACGCTTGGTACAAATGAGCGGCGGGTTGCTTAGGTTTTTGGTCACCGGGGGGGGGGTTAAAAATTGCAAAAAGTTGGTCACGTAGTATGGGTACGTTCCCTTAGTAGTGTGGTCTTAAGCACACTCGTTTTTTGGCTGGAAAAAGTGTAGTGTGTTGTGTCTTGAGGACTTTTCTCCCCCCTGATCTTCCAGGAGTCAATTTTCGCCACTCATATTCAGATATTTATATTTATATTGCTTTTCCATTTTTCATATTTCTACTTCAAACCATTGTTAATTATACTTAAATTAGTTTAACCTACAACTAACCATTTTCGCATACTCAAAACGGTGACCAGACAACTCACAGTGAAACCAACTCAGAAGCACCTCAGAAAGGTCATTAAGAGTGATGATATAAAAATATTTTTTTAAATTGGTTAAATAGGTTAAGTTGGGTTAGGGTTACCGGCTATTTAAAATAATTTTTTCACAGCTTTTAATGACCTTTCTGACGTTTTTCTGAGTTGGTTTCATTCTGAGTTGGCATGGAACCACTCAAAACAATATAAAGTTGATTATGTATCGAACATATACCTAGTCATTCAAATCTTTGATGCCCATTTTCAAATAATAGGGTCAGCATCAGATCGAACCTTGTTATTCCATGGGGTCGAAATGTATAGATATTATCGTAAAAAATAACATATATTTTTTTAGAAACTGAAAAACTTAAAGTGTTCAAGATGTTACAAAACGGTAGAATTCGGAAAGCAGACGCTGGAATACTGACCTCTTTGATTTGAATCTACGCTAAGAATTTTATTTCATTTGTTATAAATCTCCTTTATTATTTATTTATTTAAATACGTTATAAATTGAGCAAGCTCGTGCAACCTTTATCCTCATGAAAAAGATGTTCTGCAGTCATGATCTCAACCTTAGATTATGAATGCGAATGGTCAGATGCTACATATTTTCGATATTATTTTATGGAATGGAAGCATGGACGCTTACTGAAAAGAACTAATTAGGCAATTTGAGGCATTTGAGATGTGGATCTACAGAAGAATACTTAAAATAAGGAAGTGGTTACGATGAATAACGAAAAAGAAGCTATTAAAACTATAAAAATCGGAAAACTTCAATATGTTGGACATATGGATCTTGCATCTCATAATGCAGGGAAAGATTGCCGGAAGACGGGGCCCTGGAAGAAGGAGAACCTCATGGCTGAAAAACCTGAGACAGTGGTTTGGCCAGTCTAATGTAGAATGTAGAGCTGTTCCGGGCCGCAGTAAACAAAGTCCGCATAGCCAACATGAAAGCCAACGTCCGTTGAACGAACAGGGCACAAGAAGAAGATAAATCTCCGCCTTATGGTTTTTCTGCTTGGTTTGTGATGTTAGATAATTTTAAGGCTGGGCTAGGCAGCTAGGCTGCACAGCCAATATGAGTCAAAGACCGCCCCCTGCAGGAGCCAATCGAAGCATGGCGAACACAGAGGGTTTGAAAAAGAGAAATGGAAAATCCCTTAATTGATTGTCGGACAGTATCCAAAAGCTAGCAATGACTGCACTGACATTCTTGTGTAGTTAAAAAATATTCCGGGTTTCTTTAAGAGAGAATAATCAGACAAAACCGAAAATACTCACATGTTATTTTTAAATCAAATTTTAGACTTATTGACTCCCTTCCACAAAAAATTATAAATTGATTTCGAAAGACTAATCTTTTATTTAGTAAAGCTATGCTGTAAATTTTGAGAAAACATGTTTATTTTTAGTACAATATGGTTTTACCGTAGGTCATTGGCAGATTTGTTGAATTTTCAAATTAAATTTTGTATTATACAACACACATTTAAAATAATATAATCATGCAGTAAAATAAATCAATAAATTATGTGGGAAAGCTACTTTTCAAAATTTTAATTTTAGTTTAAATAAAATCATTAAAAAAAAGACCGCGCACGTGTTTTGTGACGAAAATACATCAGTTTGTCTGTATTTATTTACGGTCTTACAAAGCAATATATTTAAGATTTTTTTACATTCTTATTTTGCTTAGACATTATTGAAAAATTATAAATGTGTTCTTGTGATCAAAAAATAATTACAAAAAATACATAATTTTAATAGTGTTATCATCACGCCTTTCAGCATTTTTGAATGTAGTTATAAATTAAAGTAAATTTTGAATGAAATAAAATCGATATTGAATTATTATTTTAAAAAGCTGGTACGGAGAATAATTAATCTTTCTCGTTGGAACCGCCCTGTAAGATCGTAAGAACATCTTTCGATGAAATTTGAATCCTCGGCCGCTGGTTGGTTAATGGCCCTTAAGATCTTGAATGTAACTTTCAAATACTCGAGAAGCGGTGGGAGTGAACCCAATAACCTTTCGTTTTTCGCTTTGGTTCAAGAGGTAAATAAACTGGTGATATTGGTTGCTACACTGGCGGCAAGCATTGGTTTTGCTGCCCATCTTTGGGAACCCATCCTAAGGGAGGGAAAAGTTTTAAATGAAAACAATTAAAATCATTTAATTTTTTTTATTGAAATAAAAACTTTTGTAATATTATATTTGTTCATATGACTGCAGAATAGATCACGCGGATATGCATAACTACAGGGTGCGATGTGGAAACAGCTAGAAACCATAAGGAGCGCGCATACATTGCCAGCATAGAAAAATTTAAATTTTTTGCTGTTTCTAAGTATGCAAATTTATAAGCATTCACAATTTCGGCGTTTCTATGGCCCACCCTGTAATATAAAGCTGTCCTTGATTTCTTATAGCAGGTTATTATAAAAAACATTTCATCATTTCACATAGTAGAATAATCTGCGCTTATTTTCTCATAGCAGAACATTATAAAACATTTCATTTCACATAGGTACTATATAATATAAAACCATCCACAATTTCGCATAGTGGATACAAAACCTTCCATGTTTTAACACAGGATACAAAAAATAATTCTCATTCATCTAATTACAAAGTAAAACAAAAAGTTGAAATTAGTTATTTTGGCGACCAAATAATTTGGTTTGATCAAGCTCGACTTTTTAAGTGGCAAGCGCATTATCCCAGGCACAAGACAAGGTAATAATAATAACCTAAATGTACCATTCTTTACATTATCACAATTCTTCAAACATAAATAATGAGAAAATATAATATTTGTATAGATAACGAAAATATTTATGATTGAAAATTAATGTTTCTAGAATTATTTTTGTAAGCGTGCTATGGTTTTTATAATCCTATGCCAAATTACCAAATAATATCATTCACTTTATGCATTGAACTATTTGAATTGTTTGATGTGTTACAATAATTAATCTCTCTTGTATTATTAATATATTTTTAATAATTATTTTTTTTATTCTAATAATACCATAATATTATTACATTTTAAAGACAAAATAATTATTTGGGATAATCTTTGACATCAGTGATGAAATATGGGAAGTAGGTATGCCCAAGGTTAAAAAAATACAAAAAAATCAAACATATTCAAGAGCTTCGGACACTACCAAGTCGCTTGTCACAAGCACTATGGCTAGCATTTTGACGGTCTCCAGAGGATGCTTGTGGCTTGTCACAAGAGTTGCTCAATAATCTATGTGCTGGCAGCATGCTTGATGCCAATTTATATTTTTTTGGGTGAAGACAAGGTGAATACACAAAATAAGTACCTATAGACAAAAAAAAATTACGATGACAGGTGGTTTTAGATATATGTAAAATAATTATATAAATTAGAAAAAATTATTAAAGTAGTTATTAATTTTTTTTTGCTTTTAATTTGTAGAAATTCATCTGATTTTTCTTTTAAATTAGTCTAAATATAATTTAATAATGATATTATGATGTAATATATTAATATTTATTATAACATAAAGATCTTTGTTAGATTTTATTTTGACTACCGAAAATCAAAGGCATAGACAAAGAAGAAATATGTTTAAATGCCTCTCGCAAGAAATCATATGAAGGCATATCACAATGACTTGATGCACGCGTCAAACCGTTGTGGCAAGCCTATATAGCCAACAAATTTACGTGCTTGCCATCAAGCCGCTTGATAGTCTCCGAAGCCCTTTACACCGTGTGGTGGATTTATTACAGAAATAAGCCTAAAAAATATAATTTGTTTATTTAGAGCTCTGGAGCTGGATTAGGGATTCTGAAGTCTCCTCTTTAATTCCCAAAAAAAAAAAAAATTTCATTACCCAGGAATATAATACTATATTACTTACGTCTGTAAAAATAAATATGTGGTAGTGTAAATATTAATTTATTGAAACAAAAGGAAATAGTTTTATAAAATATTTATGAAATTATTTTGTGTGATGAATAAAATTATATCGTACCTACGGCGCTAAAAAGTCACATATGCAATTTTTGTCAAAATTGAAATTAGTATGAGAAAAGATAACTAATGTACCTCTTTGCTTGGTGTGTCTTTGTCGCTCGTGTAGTGCTTATACTTTCCGCGTGAGGGCAGTTGTGTTGTTATGGTTTTGGTGCGAATCTAGTCGCCATTGGGAGAAATAATGTTTGATTGGTCAGATGCGCGCGGCCCCCCGCATGAGTAGCAGTCTCTTGGAGCTAAAACGCCACTAATTAACAATTGTGACAATATATTTTTATGTTTTTGGAGCAATAACGACACTTAAGTAAATAAAAAAGTTCTATGTGTAGAGTTAAGAAAGCTTGTTATACTGCTTTGTTTTAATTAATAAAACTTTAGAAAAGTATGATTTCGTGTTTTGATTGTTATGACATAATTGCCCGGTAAATTGTTTTCTAGTACCATAACGTCACTTCTGGGAGGGTTGTAAATTTTAAATGTTTATATTTTTTTATTACAAATTTGTGAGATGTTTGCTTTTACTGTGATATGAAGTTTAAAGTTGTAGTTTAAATAATTACCAGTTCATTTATTTAGACAAGAAGAACTATACATTATAATAGGATGTCGAATTTTCAAACGCTTCTGAATAATTACATCATTTGCAGAAGTGAGGTTTTAGCAGCGTAGATACGATATGTTAATGCATTAAACAAATACTTCTAATGAAATACAAAGATTTTTTTAGTTTAGATATAAAAAAAACGAAAAAAACATAAAATATAATTTCAACTATTTTGGAAAGCTTTTTTTACAAAACTATAAATTTATGATATAAAAATAATGATATTCACTTTTGCAAAGAATAAGTTTTTTAGAAATAACAAGGCATTTACACTGTTTGATGGATAGTTGCCGTTCATTGTTACAGCTGCGTAAAATACTGGTATGTTTCTGTGATGTAGGTTTAGTCGTTAGCAACAATTCTGTGGGCGAAAGGAATAACGGAATAATCATCCTGTTGTTATTTTCAGCACAGCATTATTTTTACATACATTATTATAGTAAAAAAACAATTTGTTCCAAATTGTACATTTACAAAATGTAATGTACATTTGTTGTACATACAATTGTACATTTACAAGATGACACTTTAATCGATAAACTGATACAACCAAGTCAGTTCAACAATTAGATTTAAAAATAAATAAACAATTCATTCCGTTTATTGAAAATGCTCTACAGTCGGTCAAATATTATTAATTTGACATTGTCACATTGAGGAGGTACGTTCGAGGAAAAGATTGTGAAAAATCCCATTCCACTTTATTTACATATCACCGTCTCTGCTGTGGGAATGGGTTATGGAGTGATGAATTTAGCGGTTCTCAACCATTCTTCGTTTCAAACAAAGAAAATGTACACCTCATATAGTATTTTAAAAGAATATTATAAATATAACAACAGAAAGTCTCGAGCCTCACACAAATTTTTTTAAAGTTCAGGAACTCCAATCAATACAAAAAAAAATTATTCTCAGGTAGTCTTGATTAGGGATGTGAAAAAATAATCGATTATGAAAAAAATCGATTTTTCTCCAACAAAAATCGATTTTAAGTGATTTTAGTTTTCTAAAAAATCGATTAATTAGTAATCGATTTTTTTTCACTGCCGATTTGTTCATTCGCAGCCCATTAGTCCGGAATCCGGAGTGCGAACATCTGTGTTGCTTATAAACAAAACATGACATTACCGCCATCTGTGCGTCTACGATGACATTTCTTTTGTGCTTTGAAAGCAGTTTAGTTGAAGTTTCTAATCAAACTTGTTACTAGATGAAATCAACAGAGTCAACAAATTATTTAAAAGAAAAACATTTAAATTCAATTTGATGGTTGATTATTTTAAAATTTATAATTTCAGTTGAATATTTTTTATTATTTTTTCTGTATAAAAGATATTTTACGCGTTTACTTTAATTTGACAAATTTGGGGAAAAATCGATTATTATAACAAATTTTCAAGAAAAATCGATTATTTATAAATCGATTTTTCATGCTAAGAAAAAAAATCGATTATTTAATAATCGATTATTTAATAATCGATTATTTATGTCAAAGTCACATCCCTAGTCTTGATACAGAATCCCTGCTGGTACACAAGAAAAATCTGGAATATAATCAATGAGCCACTGAAAAAATGCTGTAGAAGTGATTAATAATTTTTGTTCATAGATTACAGAATTACTTCTGAAAATGATTTAAATATACTTTAGTACAAAGACAGTATTATAATAAAAGTTGTAGCAAAAATGTTATAAAAAAAAAAGCCTTAAATTAAATGAACGTACAAAAATTGTAAAGCGATATTATTTGGAAAAAACAAAGTAATATTACGCAAAATATAATTAATATTAGGATATTATTTTTGAGAAAACGAGACATTTGAACTTCATGACAATATTCTCACATAATATGTAAACTCGAAAAAAACATTAACTATCGTATAGAATACTTCAAAATCACAGAACAAAAAATATTTTAAAGCAAAGGTAAAAAATTATCTTAAAAATCTGAAAAAGAAACATAAATATTAAGAACTACATCTCCGATAGAACAGCACACGGAAGATTCCTCAGTCGAAAATATATACAAAGGTTTCCCTCGCCAACAGCCAAGTCGTCACAATGAAACAATGTGCCGATATGGCGCACCGAATGCCACAAGCCCCTCTACAAGTTACATTACATCTTTATATTTGGACGATAACTTCGTTGCATATACAATAATCTAAAAAAATAATTATAATAATATTCTAATATAGTATAATATGACAGCTTAGCAGTGCAGCAATAATTGAGCCCGTAGCAAAGGGAAAATGTTGAATGGAAAGCAGCCGTTAACGGGTTAAGGGGGGAGTTGAGAGTTGCTGAAGTAGATAAATAAAAGCAGCTTCAGCTTAAACACAAATAAACAGTCGGAGCCGTCCTCTCGGCTCACTCTTCGGGAGCTTTCTTCGACGAGGTAAGCGCCTTGCGTTCCTTCACAATGGCCATCATCTCGTTGATGATAGCGTGTTCTCGTGCATGGTTGGTGTCTGAAATACGGAATATTCAATTACACATTCAAAATGGATTTGAGTTCTACCACGTCACACAACGTTTGAAAGTGAATATTGACTATGACAGTGTAGCGACTCAATATGTGGCGAACCAACTATTTTCACAGTGGTATCATTATTTCTTCACACACTGGTAACACCAGAAGTTCGAGATGCTCTGACAATCTGACAGCCACGTTATTGTGGTTTCTGTATCGGGGTCAATAAAACATGTATTTTGTCATTCTTAAACCTTCTGATTATTGACGCGGTTGATAATTTTAAACTTGTACCTAATATGTAAAAAGTTACAAATAAAATCCAATCACTATAGCCAAGTGTTATTATTAATAAATTCCCACAACCTTAAGCCGGGTACAGATTGCCGTAACGTAACATGCAATGTAACACGCAATGAAAGAATTTGCCGTCCACATTGTCGCAAAACTTTGAATCGTTACAAATCATTAAACTACTGTATACATCCCTTGTTAGAAGCCTAATAGAATATAACTCCATAGTCTGGTCGCCCTTCTACAAAATTCATATTCATACTATTGAAAGAATTCAAAGAAAATTTCTACGTTTTGTAAATTTTAAACTTAACATCCCTTTAGAGCACATAAATTACCCGTCGTTAATGAATACTTTAAATATTCCAACATTAGACAACCGACGAAAAATAAACGACCTAACTTTTTTATTAAAATTATTAAACTCTAAATTCGACAGTTGTGAACTCCTGCAATTAATAAATCTACATGTACCTACTCGAACAACTAGACAAACATTGACATTTTATATACGTACATCTCATTCGAACTATGATTTACATTCTCCAATACGTTTGCATAGTCTTGGTAACAAATACTTAAACGATCTGGATGTATTTGACAATAATTTGAACTTAGCAAACTTCAAAAGCCATATGTGCCAACTATTTATTTCTACCTATCCCATAAACTAATGAAAACAACAATTTTAAACATTACCTACTTTATGTCAACTACTATTATTTTATGGACTATATTTTGTTTCTTATATTTTATGTTACCTGTATTTTGCTAACGCTTATATTTTATGTAATCTAAATTTTTTTTTTTTTTAAACCCTTATATTTTTTCTAACCTATATTTTGTTTTTAACAAATATTATGTTACTTGTATTGTGTATTGTATTTTGTAAACCCATTCTTTACACTGTAATTTTAAAAAAATGTACTGCATTCTATGTAAAAGCCTTATGGGCGTTTAAATAAAATAAATAAATAAATAAATAAAATAAATGTACATGCAATGTAACAGAATTTCCATAGCGTGGACGCCTTGCACACACGAACCGTGCACACTACGAGCACGAACAGAGCATTACAACTCGTGCGCGCCGCAATCCACAAAGTGTCGGTTTTTTGCCGAACACAAAAAGCGCGCAGTGTGCACGGAGCATCAGTGTGAACGGCTTGTTCGTGTCTTTACGTCAGTACGCGCCCGAACAATGGAGGACTTCTTCTCGGCAGACTGAGCTATGTTCACCGCGTGCTTGCTGCGAACAGATGCGAGTAGGTACATGCTCGGTTCGTGCGCGCGCTGCGATGTTCCTTTAAATGAAATGTTCCTTTCATGTTAATTGCACGTTACAGCAATCTGTACCCGGCTTTATAGCAATGGTATATCCCTGGTAAGTTATACTATTTCAACAACCTATAACAGCAATAATAAGACAAACCAAGAACTGATTATTCAAATCCTACGATTCCTACACTTTGGCTAAAGCAGGAGAAAGTGCGATATGGCTTATTACCCAAAAATACAATCATCATATTCCAATCCTATTTATAGCAAACTTAGAGCAGTAGCCAAAATACTGAAAGATCTCGGTTCAGTAGAACCTCGTTAATTCGAAATCCATGGGACATCAAAAATAAAATTTCGAATTAACAAATTCCCATGTAATAGGCCACTTTCATGGACTTCATAACGACTTGGAAAAAATCGTGTAGATAGATTTTTTTACTAAGATTACGAAAATGTTAGTAAAAAGTTTTAGAAATGTACAGTTTTTTTTTATTTTGAAATAAATAAATCCATTATTTGGGCTTGTGACATCACTACATGAAAATGTCCTGTCGCCAAAAATGTTCCTATTAATTTTATAAAATTCCACACTGATTTATTTTTTTTATATGGCATCACTTTGATTTCAGGCGAATTTTTGAATTTGACATTTAACGTTCACTAGATTTATTGTTTGTTCTCTGCGAACGTATCATTTGGTTTGATTTTTTGACAGATGTTCTTTTTTTTAAATGATTTTCGGCTATGTATTATCGTTTTTTCTCACCAATAAAATTATGTCCCGTCTTTCCGGTTTATAATAAATGGTCTGATTTTTCGGATTGAAATTTTCAAAAAATCGCCAGGGTTTCAAAAATACGATTAAAAAAAAAAAAAAAATACAGCATGTCTTAGAATATTTGCCTAAACCGCAAAAAAAAATTAAAAAATGTCATGCAAGTGGCCTATTCGAAATTTTACAAAAAAAAAAATTCGGAAAAAATCGCCAAAAATTGAGTTACTCGGCCGCAAATTCAAATTCGGGAAGGTTCTTCGGAATAAAATCGTAATAATACGACTTATTCCCTGGGTAAATCGAATTTTCGCAGCCGTTACAACCGTTTTCGGCCCTGTATTCGAAGTAAATTCACAAAAATATGATATTTTCCGAGTAAATCAAATTTTCTCAGCCAATTACCGTCGCGGCCAACCCTTTAAACTAATAAAAATGTGATGTATTACAGCGTAAATCGAAATTTCGCATCCTATTTCGAATGCAGCTGGCCCTTTGAATTCAGATACTCGATGTAAATTCGTAAAAATACGTGTAAATCAAAATTTCACGACCGAATCCCGTCACGGCCGGCCCTAATTCAGATACATATTCGGAATAAATTATTCATAAAAATCCGATATATTTCGCATAAATCGAATTATTGCGGTCGATTTTCGTCGCGGCCGGCTCTAATTCAGATACTTATTTGGAATAAATTCATAAAAATACGATATATTTAAATCGAAATTTTGCAGCCGATTTCATTAGCAGCTGGCAATTCTAATTCAGATATTCGAAGTTAATTCGTAAAAATACTGATAATTTCTGTGTAAATCATTTTTTCGCAGCTTATTACCGATGGGGCCAGCTCTTCAAATTTTGATATTCGAAGTAAATTCGTAAAACTATGATATATTTCGCATATATCGAATTTTTGCGTCCTAATCCCGTGTCGGCCGACCCTCCAAATTCAGATACCTATTCGAAATAAATTCATTAAATTTAATACGATATATTTCCGCATAAATTGAAATTTCACAGCCGATTACCACCGCGTATTTAAATTCGGATATTCAAAGTAAATTTGTAAAAATATGATAAATTTCCTTTGAAATCGAAATTTTGAGCCGATTTCTGCCTTAGCCGGCCCTTTAAATTAATATATTCGAAGAAAATTCATAAAAATACGACAACCAATTCAGGTTTGCAAAATACGAATTAGGACGATATTAATCAACATTTTACGGCATTTTACCACCACTGTCTTGTCAGATTCAGATATATGAAATTATTTTTTACAAAATTCAATGTTTTTCGAATTACACGAACGAATTTTCGTGTGTGGGCAAAAATAAATTTCGAATTACGAATTTCAAATTAAAAAATAATATTGTATGAAAAAAAAATTTCAATTTTGAATTACGCGTTTTTTTGAATTATCAGGGTTCGAATTAACGGGGTTCTACTGTATTATAAACTGCTTATAATTTGTTTAATTTAACCTGTGACTTGGTTAAGTAGGTCCCGCAGCTGCAGTCTCAATTCCTCGTGCCTCTTCTCCAGGGCCTTTTCTCGGGCACTTATCGTGAGAATGTTACTCTGGGATGTTAATGGTTCCTCGTTCTTGTTTTGGCACGAGCACGTGTGAGGCGACCTCTTCTCCTTGTGCATACTTTGCATGGCCTGCATTCCCTCCGTCAGGTGGAGCGCATTATCACAGGGTTTCGAATGGATCGAATTTAAAGACTTGCATCTGAAGAAAAGGGTTTAGAAAACATTATTTGTGTTCTTTGATGACATTTTAACAGTGCAAATTATTTTTTTATTGTAATATAAAGAATAAGAGTTACATTTATACACACTATTTTACAAAATATTATATTTAAGGTCATGTATACCTCATCAGAAAAGAGAAGCTCTTGTGCCTGATAAGGGAGCCACGATTCTTACTTAGGTTGTGTGTTACGAGGGTTGTCCCAGAAGTAACCGACCTAACATACTTCTGGTGTTTGTTGCTTTAAAAAAAATTATGGTAGAAAGTATTAACCTTATAAGACTTAAGTTTCAAGGCGTTACATTGTTTAGTGTTTTTTTGGCAGCCTTCAATAGCGAACCCTCTCAGTTAATTTGTAAACATGGAAAAATTGGTCATTTTTATGTGATTCAAAACTTTAATTTTAAATGTCTAAGTCCAAACCAATATACATAGAAGCCGAGTTTAGATTCTAAACTGGGGGCGTCTGCTTCTTTGTTTACAGCAATAAAATATTGGACGGCAGAGTTTAAACGAAGACGTACAAGCTGCCGAGACGAAAATCTCAGTGGTCGACCAAATGAGGTGACCACGCCAGAAAAGGTAAAGAAAATCCATAAAACGGTATTGAATGACCATCAATTGAAAATGCGCGAGCTAGCAGACACAGTAGGCATTTCAAAAAGTGCTGTACATCGCATATTGACTGAAAATTTGGACATGAGAAAGCTGTGCGCAAGATAACTGCCGCGTTTGCTCACAATGGCCAAAAACAGCGTGTGAGGATGTTTCAATCGAGTGTTTGGCGATGTTTCACAGCAATAAAGCCGAGTTTTTGCGAAGATTCAAAACCATGAGTCGTCACTTCACACCTGAGACGAAGGAACAGTCAAAACAATGGACTAAAGGGGAGAATCGGCTGCAAAAAGACAAAGATAGTTCCATCAGCAGGCAAGGTCATGGCATCAGTTTTTTGGGATGCTCATGGGATAATTTTTATTGATTATCTTCAAAAAGGAAAAACAATCAACAGCGAGTAATATGCGAACTTATTGGAGTATTTGAGTGATGAAATCAAGAAAAAACGGCCGCCTTTGGCAAAAAAGAAAGTGTTATTTTATCAGCAGAATGCACCAGCTCGGACATCCGTTATCCCGATGGCCAAAATCAATGAATTAAAGTTTGAATTGCTTCCTCACGCACCCTATTCGCCAGATTTAACCCCCTCGCATTATTTTATTTTTCCAAACTTGAAAAAATGGCTCGGTGGTAAAAGATTTTCCAATAATGAAGAGGTGGAATCTGCGGTAGATGGCTATTTTGAGGTGCTCGACGGTTCTCGCTATAAACAGGGTATCGAAGCTATTGAACAACGCTGGGAAAAGTGTGTCGACCTGAAAGGAAACTATGTTCATAAAAAATTTTCCCAAATTTTTTGTGTTTTCTTTGTTAGGTCGGGTACTTTTGGGACAACCCTCGTATAATATGTTTTCTATAAAATATTTACTTTATACGTCAAGTAAGGGAATTAATTATGTTCTACCTTTTCTTGGTTAAGAGCAGTTCATTTCCTTTTGGTGTACTTGATGAAGGTAATCCAGACATCTCTGGGTGCCCTAAAAATGAAATAAAAATGATTTTCAAGTGAAATATTGGCCAGTTTCTTGCAAAGCGTTCTCGTACGAGCAGGGGAAGGGGGTTAAGGTGAGAGATGAGTGTAATATTCTGACATATTTAAAATCAATTAAACTTTACCCGCCTAAAAGAACTCTAATTTTCCAATTTATCTTCTCAGAGCACCGATATATCAGCGCATCAAGACTGAGCGCCGAACTGTCACAGTAAAGATTGATGTATCATAAGAGATTAGATTAGATTAGTAAGGCGATTAGGGACTTTTTGGTGAGTGAATTCCAATTTTCAACATGTTTATATATTTAATTCATTTGTTTACAGTAGACACCACAAAGTAACTATATTTTATTGGTCACACTATTTGATGTAATGTATCTACGAGGGTGGTCTGAAAAGTTTTCGACCTGAACATAAAGATGGCAGCACTCGTCAATAAAATCTAGTGAATGTAGTTGCGCATCTTTTGACAGTTACTCACCAAAGTTTCGGCAATTTTGGACGTGCAGTTTTTAGTTGACAGTCATTTGAGTCGATGTGTGTGTTTTTGTGAAAATGGAAAAAATTGAGTATCGAGCTGTTATTAAATTTTTGTTTTTGAAAGCCAATACGCCTACCCAAATCAAAGATGAGTTGGACTCTGTGTATGGGGACTCTGCACCATCATTTACCACAGTGAAATTTTGGACAGCTGAATTTAAACATGGCCGTAAAAGCTTGGGAGACGATGAATGTTCGGGATGTCCAAAAACTGCAACTACTGACGATAACATTGCTAAACTTCACCAAATAATGTTAGACGACCACCGAATTAAAGTGAGAGAGATAGCAGAGGTTATGAAAATGTCCAAAGAACGTGTCTGTCACATATTAAATCAAGATTTAGACACGAGAAAGCTGTCCGCGTGTTGGGTGCCGCGTTTGCTCATGTTAGACCAAAAATGTGTTTGAATGAACATTTCCAACGCTCTGTTGGCGCAGTTTAGGCGCAATAAATCTGAGTTTTGTCCCCGATTAATTACAGTAGATGAAACTTGGATACACCATTATACGCCTGAAATAAAAATACAGTCAAAACAGTGCACTGCAAAGGTGGAACCGGCTCCAAAAAAAGCAAAAACTGTTTTCTCGGCTGGGAAAGTGATGGCAACTGTTTTTTGGGATAGTCATGGAGTTATCTTAATTGATTATCTGCAAAAAGGAAAAACCATTACAGGAGCATACTACGCATCATTACTTGACAAGCTGAAGACAGAAATTGCGGAAAAATGGCCACATTTGCAGAAAAAGAAAATCCTGTTTCACCTAGACAACGCGCCGTCTCACACCTCAGCGGTTGCCATGGCAAAAATCCACAAATTACGGTTTGAACTGCTTGACCATCCACCTTACTCACCAGATCTAGCCCCAAGCGACTTCTTTTTGTTCCTTATCTAAAAACTGCGCAAAAAACAAAAAACAAAAATTTAATAACAGCTCGATACTCAATTTTTTCCATTTTGACAAAAACACGCACATCGACTCACTCAAACGACTGTCAACTAAAAACTGCGCGTCCAAAATGACCGAAACTTTGGTGAGTAACTGTCAAAAGATGCACAACTACATTCACTAGCTTTTATTGACGAGTGCTGCGATCTTCATGTTCGGGTCGGAAACTTTTCAGACCACCCTCATATATAGGGGGCATACATTAATAACGTGAGCAGTTTTTCTTCCAATCTGGACCCCCGCCCCCCCTGGTGAGATAAATTTGGGCCACTTCATAAATTCTTTACAAGTAACGTGAGATTTTGCTGGATTCCCCCCCCCCCCCCCCCCTCCCCCCATTTTGAGCTCACGTAATTAATTTATGCCCCCATACGAAAATTTTTAATGTGTTAGAATTCACGTGTGCCGCATGCAAAGGCGCATTTCATTTGGCTTGCGGAGGTATTATTGAAAACACATATCGTCGACTTAACCAAGAACGGCGATCTCAACAAATGTGCAAGCAATGCAATTCAGCTAAGCCCGGCGCTGCTAGCCCGTTGCAGACAATCAGTGATACTGAACCTTTGGAGCAGATTAAAAAAGTTACTGTTATTAGTTCACCGCTCACCGCTCAGACACCGACAAATCTTAAAGATATTCAAGATCTAGTCATGAACAAGACGTCTAATCTGGAAAAAACACAAAACGATATTCTAGACCAAAATAACAAAATACTTGAAAGTATTCAATTCATGAGTTCTCAATATGAGGATTTCATGGCTAGAATCCGCGACATCGAAATAAAGAATGACGAACTCACTAAAAAGAACTCAAACGTAGAAGCTAGGATTTACGTCTTGGAAAAATGTGTGGACATGCAGGAAAGGGAACTCAAGGCGAACAACATAGAAATAAGAGGCATACCAGAAATCAAAGGAGAAAATCTGCAAGACGTTTTATTCAATATCTGCAAAACAACAAAGTCCTCCACCAATACAAACGACATTGATGACATTTATCGCGCAGCAAAAAAAAGCAACAATAGTCGTCCGAGAGAAATCATCGTTAAGTTCAAAACAAACATAGCAAGAGAACACCTGCTTTCAGACGTAAAAACTTTCAACAAAAACAAACAGAATCTAGAAGACAAATTGAACACCTCAAACATCGGTATGGCTGGATCCTGCTCGCCGATTTTCATTTCAGAACAACTGACATTTCGTGGTAAACAACTGTGGTTCAAGACACGAACAGCGGCGAAGGAGAAACAATATCGCTTTGCTTGGATTAAGCGGGGGCATATTTATCTTCGCAAAAACGAGGGAACTAACGCCATTATTATCTCCGACGAAAGCAAATTGGCTGCAATTTGATAAATTTGATTTAATGGCTCTTCTTTCGAGGTATGTCTTGACCCGTGCAATTATGTATCGCTTTTGTATTTGTAAAATCTACTATCTTTCTGGAATTCATTTGATATCACGCAGTTCCTGCTACCTTATTATCATTATTATTATTATTGTTTTTGCTTTTTACTTTCTTTTTCATAGTACTACATCTAATTTCATTATTTTTACTATATTATTAGATGTTACTCATATTTGTATCATTTACAACCTTTTTGGAATTCATTTGTTATCACGCAGTTCCTGCTACCTTTTTGTTTATGCTTCTTGCTATCTCTTTCATAGTTCTACATCTAACTACATTATTTATAGTATATTATTTTTGTTATGCACATTTACCATTGTAACAACATTTGAAATCGCATGTAATCACATATTACTCAGGAACCAACTTATATGCAACACACAACCAACACATACTTATGATTCAATTACATTTTGATACCGGAAATGATTCCGGAATAGATCTGAACATGAATGTCATAGATGATCTGGACAATCTAAATAACTATAAATGGTGCGCTTACAGCGTTAAAATTATACACCAAAATATAAGAAGCATTTCTAATATAGACGATTTTTTAATTTTTCTGGATCAATTCAATAACCAATTCGATGTTATAATTTTATCGGAATGTTGGCTTAATAAAGATTACACCTCAAAAATTATTCATAATTACACTGAACACCACACAAATATATATCTCAATAAGTCTAGCGGGATCGTTGTCTACATCAGAGACGGACTTCAATCTCAAGTTGATGAAATATTCTTATCACAAGCCAACTGCCTGAAAATTGTATTGAATAATAACTTATGCATTTTTGCAATCTACAGATCACCTTCTTTTCAAAATATTGACACTTTTCTGAGTTCACTACAATCAATTATCAACAGCTCTAAAAAAATAGAACGACAAATTATTATAGGTGACCTCAACATCAATACGATTACCGAATACCACCGCCAATCCAACGATTACCTATGCCTGCTAACTGAAAATGGGTTCATTCAGACAATTAACAGCCCTACTCGTGAGCAGGGCATGAGTAAATCTTGTCTGGACCACATCAATGTCAGAAAAATTAACCATGTTGACTCATTTGTCATTCACTCTACAATCTCAGATCACTTTACAACAGCACTTTGCCTTAAAAACAAACCTCTTAATCCTGTTAAAATTAAACATGTTGCAAGTATAAACTACAATGACTTAATTGAGGACCTGAACTCAGAAAACTGGCAAAATGTTCTAGATCAAACTGATGCCGACTTATCATTGAATGAATTTATTACTAAATTACATTCATATATATCTAAACACACAAGCAATAAACTTATACCACATAAGCAAATAAAACTTACGCCATGGATCACCCCTGGCCTTATCAAATCGATTAACATTAGGAACCAACTTCATGAAAAGGCGAATAGGTGCTCTGAGAATATTATAGTTCAAGCTCATTACAAGAAGTATAGGAACTTTTGCAAAAAATTAATAAAATCGGCAAAAGAAAATTATTATAAAAAAATAATTTATGAAAATGACTGTACTCCAAAACGTTTATGGGAAGCATTTCGCAATATAACTAAAACAAAAATAAATAAATCTTCCGATATTAAATCATTGAACATCAATAACGTGAACACCTCAGACCCAAAAATCATTGCGAATTTTGCCAATAATTATTTCACGTCAGTGGGAGTCACACTTGCGAAAAAAATTCTCGACAATCTTAATACAACAGAATCCGATCTCGCTAAGTTAACAATCTCTAATTTCGGTCATAAACTAGACAATATCCAAACAACTGCAAACGAAGTCATGAAAATAATTGACGAACTAAAGTCATCGAATGCTTGTGGTCCTGATAACGTCTCATCAATTCTGCTAAAACGTACTAAATCCTTCATAGCAACTCCAATCGCGTATATTTCCAATCTAAGCTTTGATTCAGGAAAATTTCCAAATCATTTAAAACACTCTATCGTTATACTGCTACACAAAAATGGAGATAAATCGCAGATACACAATTACCGGCCAATTTCTTTGCTCAATTCTGTTTCGAAAATTATTGAGAAAATTGTGAAGAATCGTCTCAGTCATTACCTTGAAAAAAATAATATCCTTTCCAATAGACAGTACGGCTTCAGACCAGGATTGAGCACTGAAAATGCCATCACAAACCTGACGAAAATCATCTCCAACAATATCGATAGAGGAAGAAAATGCATTGCGCTCTTCTTGGATCTAGCCAAAGCGTTTGACACTATCTCACACAAAATTCTCGTGAAAAAACTACAGCGCATCGGCATTCAGGGTCAGCTACTTAAGTGGTTAGTTAGTTATTTAGAAAATAGGAGCCAAAGAGTGAATATTAACAATACTCTGAGCGATCCAGCTGATATTAACTTTGGTATACCTCAAGGAAGCACTCTAGGTCCACTTTTATTCAATATCTATATAAATGAATTATGTAACAGTTCATTTGCAGATCACATTATCACCTTTGCCGATGACACAGTATTATTATTTGAAGGCAAAAACTGGAATGAAGTTCATAAAAATTCAGAAATAGGTATTAATAAGGTAAAAGAATGGCTAGACAATAATCTTCTCACTCTCAACACTGACAAAACTAAATTCATCCGTTTCAGTGCAACTCAAGCGGGACAACCAAGAGAAACTCAAAGAATTATTATACACCATTGCAATGACCTAAACACCTGCAATTGCAATACCTTAGAATTTGTAGACAGCATAAAATATCTAGGAATTATCGTAGACAAGAATCTGAGATGGAATGAACATATCGTCTCAATTTCCACAAAGCTCAGAAAACTCACGCATCTTTTCATGGCTATTAGAAATATTCTTTGCGTAAAGGATATGAAACTAATGTACTACGCTATGTGCAACTCATTACTTGAATATGCATCCTTAGGATGGGGAGGATGTACCAAATCAATACTGGACCCCTTAGCCAAAGCACAAAAATCACTATTAAGGGTCATCCTTAAAAAAAAATTCAGATACCCCAGTAATGATTTATTCAAAGAGATAGGAGTTTTGGATGTGAGACAACTTTTCATAAGAAAAGTTATTTTATACACACAAAAATATCGTCACCTCTTCCCCTACGTAGAACATTATCACAACACCCGACACGCAGGGAGGAATCCAATAGTTCCACTTACTACTATGACATCCCTTGCTCAAAGACAATATTCTTACCTAGGTCCTAAAATGTTCAACCTTATACCCGGATCTTGGAAATTGAAAACTGCAAGCGTCTTGCGTAAATTAGTCAACGACTGGATTCTAGACTTAGGAAGAGACGAATGTGAACGTATGCTGTTTAACTGATATACAAAATCACCTAACTTTCCTGATCACTAGACCAAAACTCCCACCACACTTCATTGAGATCTGATATGGCTTCACAATGTTTCGACATCCTTTTGATATTTTTATACCTGAGATTTATGGTTTTGTGCCCCTTAATACTGTTCGCTATTTCACTGTTAGTGCTTCACGTAAGGCGTAATATACTCACGTCGCTCACTAACATCAAGACTAGCTGTGTGAATCTTGGTACTTTATAGCGGTGATGATTTATAATAAATAAACAATACTTATCACAACTTTTATGACATACGAAATAATGCACCAATTACTTATGCCTTATACTACTTATACCTTTACCAAAGTAGCACTAGTATTTCATAGTTATTGTTTTCGTATTTTAGCAGGAGTACTACAAGACATGAGCGCGGTGTATATTCGTATTGTCGTATAATATAAAATGTACTGAATACATGTTTTTAAATCAGTAAAGATAATGTCATGTTTGCACATAATTGTTTACATATTAGTTACAGCGCATAAATAAATAATAAAAAAACAACTTAATATATATTTTTACATACATAAATTATATCTAATATTGTAAATTTTTATGTATTTCTCTTATAAGTGAACTATGTATTATAAGTTCACACTTTTAAACACATAACTTCATCTCTCTATATTGTGAATCTTGTTGTAATTCCTCCAACTTGTTATCAAATACTTGGTTTACACTTTTTGACTTTTCAATGCTACTAACTTTATTACCTACTTATCTCATACACTGTAAATCTGAATATATTATATGTTATCAGGTTAATTCCGCAAATCCGAATATACTTTATGCTACCAGGTTCTATTTCTATTTTTTTTGTTATGTAATTATGTATGTATAATATGAACTAAACCTGTAAATTTGTCTGTCCTGGTACGGGAAACTTTCCTAGTTGGACAGGCAAAGCTTCCTAATATGTGTTTTGTACTTTTGTATGTATCTATAGTAAATAAATAAATAAAATAAAGTTATCATATATTTTATACATTTTTTAACTTTATGAGTAAAACGTCAAATTGTAATACTAATGAGGACAATATTATTGAAACACAATCGAAAATCCGGAAACAGAAAAATCAGAAAAATATATTTGCAACTCTAAGGACTGTAACATAGCTACCCTGTCCTTACACTGTACAGACAGAGGTGCTCTTGCAACGTATCACATAATTTATTTTATTTAACCTCCTCCCGCATAACATTAGGTGTACCCATTGTCAGGAAATTCAAAAATCTATTTTAAATCCTGCTCTTTTTATGTCGTCGATCAGAGATCGTTAAAGTCTCAACACAAATTTTTCATGTGATATCAAACACTGCCCCTTTTACACAATTTAACGTGAATGAACGGTATGTCCGATTTCGAAAGATTTTGATGCATAAACAAACAAAATAAATTTATAAATTTTTCAATGAAAACACGATAGGTAAGAATTTTTTCAAACACTAGTGAGACCTTTCTTATTTTGTTTTAGATGTTTTCATTAACCCCTCCGCAACGTAAGCAGATATAAGCGTTAGAAATAGGACAGCAGTCAAGTACAATAAGCGTGTTTATACGTCATCGCGTGTGTTTCCATAGAAATTATTGTTACTGTTTTAGTTACATCCCTAAAACAAAAAGAAAAAGGTCGATAGTAGATCAAGCTGCACATCCCTATCAAGATGTCTATGGAAATACATAACGGGAATCAGCTGTCAGTCGTGTAGTTGACAAAAATATTTACACATGCAAATTTGCTACGGGCGGCTCCACCGCGCTCCACATTTTAAATTTTTATTAAATATTTTTATATGAAATGATAAAAAAGTGAGGTGACAAAAGTGTTTATTACACATATATACAATAGAATAAGTATTGTTGTTTACATAATCTGTGATTTTTAGTACCGTTTTCACATAAAAACATCACGTGAGTCATTTTTACCTATTTTTAATGTTTGCATTCTAAAGTTTAATATTTACAAATGCTAATATTTATTTGTAATATAATAATTTGAAAGCCAATTTTGTAACCTTTCTAAAACAGTTTTTACTATTCGGCTATGTTCAGAAATGTTTCATTTATAGAGCTTTAATTGTGAAGCGGTAATAACAAAAAGTTTTCGTAAAATGTCATTTTGTTAGACACCAAAAGCGAATATTCTCGAAAATTCGGAGGGGTTAAGGCACCGGACCACTGAAATGGTAATTTTTTTTTTTCATTTTCTATTCTGTATCTCACCAAGAAATAAAATTAAAGAAATTCGTAAAATTGATGGAAATACAACATTTTATGTGAAACTGATTGAAACAGTTTGTATGTTGAATTATCCTTCAGCAAAACTTAGAAGATTTTTTTTTCGAAACTATGTTTTTCAACCTGGTAAACCATATTAAAAAAAAACTATATATCCGATTTTGCATGCACCAAGTCTTAAACCGTTCGAAAATCCAGTCCCTATGGCATCACTTAGGGAATTTTTTATAGAGGACCCCCTTCTATTTTATGTTTTTTATGAATGATGAAAATTTTCCATAAAAACTGGAAATAAAATTCGCTGGTCTATCATTTTTTTTTCTTTTATATATGTAAAGGAATACCTACCTAGAAATACATAGAATTCCTTTGTGTTCGAATAATGAATTGCTTTTCAAATGTCATTCATTGATGTGTTGTCATGGTGACATAAGAAAACATTGTTTTTGACTAACGATGGAGCAGACATTCAAGTAATCAAGATATGATAAAAATAAGTGTTAACCCCTCCTCAACTTAAGCAGATATAAGCGTTAGAAATACGACAGCAGTCAAGTACAATTAGCGTGTTTATACATCAGCGCGTGTGTCTCCATAGAAATCGTTCCAACTCCGTTATTCTTTTAGTGTCATCCCTAAAACAAAAAGTAAAAGGTCGATAGTGGAACAAGCTGTACATCCCTATACAAGTTGTCCATAGAAATACATAACAAGAATATTCTGTCATTCGCGTAATCTGACACATAATTTTACCCGCCCAATTTCCTAAGGGCGGCTCGATCGCGCTTGACATTGTTAATTTTTATTAAATATTTTTATATGAAATGAAAAAAAAGTGAGGTGACAAAAGTGTTTATTATACATTTCTACAATAACATAAGTATTGTTATTTACATAATCTGTGATTTTAGTACCGTTTTCACATAAAAACATCACACGAGTCATTTTTACAAGTTTTTAATGTTTTCATTCTAAATTTTAATATTTACAAATGTTAATATTTATTTGTAATATAATAATTTGAAAGCTTATTTTGTAACCTTTCTAAAACAGGTTTTACTATTCGGCTACGTTCAAAAATGTTTCATTTATAGAGCTTTAATTGTGAAGCGGTAATAACACAAAGTTTTCGTAAAACGTCATTTCGTTTGAGACATAATAAGCGAATATTCGCGAAAATTCTGTTAAAGTGTTATAATGTTTTTAAGATCGACAAATAAACTTCAAATGTAGTTTCTTTGTTAACAGAACAACACATGATTTGTTTTATCATTATCAATAAAGAAGTACAACAAATAGACAAATTGTCTTATATATATATCAAAATTCACCCACATAGTGCTATAAACCTTTTTGTTTAGTTTCTAAATTTATTTTATTTTTCTGATGAACTGTTTGGCTTAATCGCTATCAACCACCAAGTAGCAATTTCGTCGGAGTGTCCTGTACACCGCAAACTAAAATTTAGATTCATGCACATAAATTTGAAAACAGTTTTCTATATGTATTTATTGAATATGAGAATTTAATAAAAAATTCCACTCATCGTTCGCTTGAAAATAATTAAGAAAATACACCCTTTCACCGCCCACGCACGTGGTCTGGTGCACATAAGGTTCAAAACATGTGACATCACATGACCCAACAAATCTAGAAGTAAAAAAATAAATTTCATCTTTTATTTTATTTCTGAAGTTAGATTGCAATTTTTTCTTGCAAATGAAATTTTTATTGCTTATAGAGTGTAAGGACGTGGCATCGTAGATGGCATCATCATGCATTAATGGAACAATATTTTTGTCATAGTAAACAGATATACAATAAAGTATCAGTCAGAACCTAAACAATTAAATACAATATGCAGAAACATTAATTTTTTTAAATAAAAACAAAAAAATAAACATTTGCCTTTTAAAAATTGGACGTAAATATAATTTATAGGATAATGCTCTGCAAATAAAGATACAGATTTGCTCATTTTTTGCATGTGTATTGGTACTGGAATACTAGCTAGGAAAAATATTTCCCTCGGGGCCCCCAGTTTATAAAAAAAAATCATATTTGTTACTGTCAAATATCATTTAGGTAAAAAAAATTAAAATATGAAAAAAATCTCTAAATGACGCAATCGTGCATCTGAGGAAGGTCTGCGAAAACTCTCACGGGACTGACTGATCAAAAATTATTGCTAATTAGGGTTCATAAATTAATAATAAGTAGCTATAAGTACAATTTAATAACCTGGCGCCGAAAGAGATTGCTGCACCAACTGCAGCGTTAATCGAACCCCACAGCGAGATCCGGTTGGTAAAGAATGGCTGACTTTGTACAACTGATAGATAAGTTTTTGCAATAGTGGTAAGTCTTCCCAGTGGCACATTTATAAAATCAAAATTTCTTACCATATGAACTTTGAGCAATGCAATAATCGTCTGGTAGAGGAGGAATCGGTGGCGGAATTTCAATATTAGCTTCCGATTCATCAATAAAAGTTTCATCCTGAAAAAATGTAAACATAATTAATATTAAGGATTATCTACGTAGAAAGGCTAGAGGCACACAGCAAAGGCTGGAAAGCATTCAACAAGGAAGTGCGGCATTGTTAAAGGTCTTATGTTAAGGATCACAAGGATTGGAAAATAGAGGGGATGTGGGTGACTACCAGATAACGAAGCAAGCAACAGAAAAAATATTTCACCCAATTTATTTGTATCACATGCAAGATTCTCAAAAACTTGAAATTATTGTTAACTGAATTAGTACCGGTTTTATGTTATTTATTCTCATACAGTGAAACCTTCATCTGTCCTTTTTGAAAGGTCAACAATGCCCGTGTTCATGGGGTAAGGTTTGTCTATGTCTTGGAGGTGGATGACCAAGACACACTGAACCCCAGATTCCTACCCACTCCTTAAACCCTTTTCCTTCCCAGATCTCTCCTCTTCTTACTTTCCTTAAAAAAACCTTCCACACAGCATCCCCAAAGACGACATAGGCCCTGAGGGAAATTATTTTCCTCAGGGCCTATGTCGTTGTATAAAAAAATAAAAAATTTAAATTTAAAAAAATTTAAAAAATATATATTAAAAAAATAAATTTTAAATTTAAAAAAAAATTAAACATTGGATACAAGAAAACAGAAAAAAGCTCCATCTGTACTTAACGCTAGACTATCTCATAATATATGTGGACTTAACCTATTTATGAGAGAATAGCGCATTTTGTGAGACCAGCTTTAATCCTACTAATATTATAAAGGCGAAAGTTTGTATGAATGTATGTTTGTTACTCTTTCACGCAAAAACCACTGAATGGATTTTAAAAATTCTTTTACTAACAGAAAGCTATACTATTTGCGAGATCTACAGGCTACATATATTGGTAAGCTCTGGCGTTATGAATAATCTCTGGCGTTATGAAATTATTTATCATACGTTTTCTGTCCCTAACAAAATCGATTTATTGCAAACGCCAGAAAAAAAGCAAACCAAATGTCACCTTGGAAATGATATTTTTTTTTAATTAGGCAATTCACCCTAAAAATAGTGCTTTGTTGGCGTCATACTTATTAACAATCTCTAAAAATTAATCACCGAAATGTACCTATGTATGCATATAAACCCGAACGACTGCACCAAATTGAATAATTCTTTTTTTTTGTTTGTTATTTTGTATAAAACTACCATTGAGTTCTGGCACTATGAAATTTGTATAAAAAATTATAATAGGTGGCACGCGAGTAGTTTGAAAACTGAATGTATCGGGAATGAATGTGTGGAATGCGAGAGGTGAGAGGGGGGAGTGGAGAGGGGGGGAGGGGGTGTTGGGAGGGTGTTGGTTGAGGGGGAAAGGGGAGGGGGAAGAGGGTGGGGGAGGGGGTTAGGGAAGGAGAGGGGGGAGGGAGGGAAGGAAGGGGAAAGGGGAAGGATGGAGGAGGGTGGGGGGAGGGGAATGAGGTGGGGGGAAGGGGGTTGATGGGGGGAGTGGTGTGAGGAGAGGGAATGTGGAAGGGTAGGGGGTGAGGGGAGGGGTGGGTGGAGGGGGAGGGGGGTTGATGGGGCGAGTGGAGTGGGGGTAGGGGTGGGTGGAGGGGGAGGGGTGGGTGGAGGGGGAGGGGGGTTGATGGAGGGAGTGGAGTGGGGAGAGGGAAGGTGGAGGAAACCCCTAATACCATGCGAGCGAAGCCGCGAGAAAAAGCTAGTATTTAATATTCTAAAAAAAGATACAGAAATATTTCACATATTTTGAATGTGTTTAAATAAAAATGCCGGGATTCCTAAATGCTTGGGGCTACATTAACGCGTTATTCACCAGAATTTTTTTCACTTATTCGAAAATAAATTTTTTCTTTCTTGAAGAGTTTTTGCAATTTTTTCACTGGATGGTTTATTTTTAAGGTTGAAATTCTAAAAAGTTATAAAGTAAAAAGATAATGCACGAGCGCACTGCTGTGTTTGAATATCTAACAATAACTAATGTCCAAAGCCAGAAGCAAAAACTGCTTGCTTTAAACGATGCATAAAGGAACGATTGATATCATCTATTTTTTGATACTTTTGTAAGAAATTAATTTGGGTGAAGAAATAAACGACACACACTGGAAAATGATTTTTTGAGAACGGTTGGTGGAGATTTCACTGTATTTAAAAAATGGTGAGTTTGGAAAATAATAAAAATTTGAAAAAATAGTTATGTTTAGTTGGTTGAAAATGAATTACATATGTACGTATTTAAAAAGCAACAAAAAATTCACACAGTAATTTTCATTTAATTAATATTTGTGACGTTGATTCCAATTATTTTTTTGCAGATTATCCTTGAAAGGGGTATTAGATAAATGTTTTTTTATATTTTTTATAGAAATGTTGTT
This sequence comes from Limnephilus rhombicus, assembly GCA_929108145.2. NCBI lineage: Eukaryota > Metazoa > Arthropoda > Insecta > Trichoptera > Limnephilidae > Limnephilus > Limnephilus rhombicus. Next base: position 12,429,433 of record OV815275.1, read on the forward strand.
CAAAGGTAAGAAGTAAAATATAGAAATGCAGTCAGCTTAAAGCAGAAGAAAAATTGTGTCAGGCATTTGGCTATTCAGTTTTATTCCTCTAATTAATATGTTTGTACAATATAATATTATGTATTGTGAACCCAAAATAATTAAACTAAACTATATTTAATTTTGTAGAAGACACCATATTTATTATATTACCAAAACTTAAGTTGAAAAATATAACAGAAAAAATACTCATGAAAATATGTACACATAAGTGGACAATTGATACAGAACCAATTTGTGAATGATTATGTATTACCTTTGTGGATATGTACTTGGTAAATTAGAATAATATGAGAAATTATGTGATTTTATTGAAATGTTGTCATTATAAGATGCATGCTATTCAAATTGTTTTGTGTTATTATTTATTGACGCTGCACAAAAGTCAGCACAATTGTACACTTGGAAAAATGAAACAATTATTTTTTATCAATTAAGTTAAAGTTACATTCCGTACGTATAAAGCCCCGTCTCCTCCAACTTCCAACATGAACGTTTGCTTGTACACTCGCTTGAACTTTACTATAAACTTTGTCAATGGGGGTGTGGCTTTGAACAATTCTTGTTCGCAGATGCTGTGTTCATGCTTTCCATGGCCGATGGAAAACATTCACCTCCCGGGTAAATGTTTTGAATTTTTTTATAGCAGCCGCGCGAAGCGGTCAGTCGCGGAGAATAAATCGAACGAGTTTTGAGTGTACTAATAATTATAATTATGAGTTTAAATTGTAAATAAATACTGTCGTAACGGATGAACTTTTTCTTGCACATGTAGTATAATTAAACTCAGTTCTTCAAAATCAGTTTCAGAGACACGGAAGAAATTGACCAAACCAAATCGGAATTCTATTTTTAATTCTTGATAAATAAATACCGAGTAAATTTGCGTTTTTTCCCTAATACTTACATGCAACACCTACAATTCTATCGCTAAAACCGTAAGAATCTCTTGCAAATTAGAACTTGACATTTTTTGACAAATTCTTAAATGGTAAATTTAGGTTGTGTAATAATCGATATTAGCCAGAAATCTTTCCTGATAAATAAAAATCTATGAAATCTGTGTTTTCTCCCTGATGTAGCTTCTTTTCCACATCAGAACACATCTTGACATTTACTTCAAATGTTCAGTGCGTAGTGGTAGACACGTCCTCACCACAGACCCCTAGACAAAATGTATGTGGCCATGCCCACTTCGCCCCAATTTTTCAACCATGTTTCAATAAACAGAGAAGGAAAACAAAAAATATTTATAGTAATGTTGAAGCAAATGTTCAAGTTCACGGTCGGAAAAGACCTGGCTTCACATAGATAAGATCTTTGTTTCAAAATACACAAACAAACTCAAGGCAACATTCAAATTTAAAAATATATTATGTCTTACGGGTGATTCAGAACGATCCAAATTAAAGCAGGACTGAAAATAAATTATTTGTTTATTGGATTATTTGCATTTAACTAACATAATTTTAAGATAAATTCTCAAAGTAACCAATATTATTTAATTGTTTATGTAAAAAATTGCACAATATACGTACAAGCAAAAAAAATATAATTGATATTTGTCCAAAACCTAAAGAAAGCTTCAGTAGGCCGCATGCAGGTGCCACTTGTTTCATGCCTGCCCCAAATGCACAACACTTTGAGAAGCACATAATTATCAATGATAAGTGCAGACTTTCGACAATATGCAAAGAAGAGAAAATTAAACTAATAAAATTTCGTTTAATGGTTACGTTGAGAACAATTAAAAATATATATATAGATTGCACTCACGCTTGATTTGATCCTCAATTTGTGAATGGGTTGGAATTTTGGCTTTTTGTCATGGGTTGGCGAAATATTATTGGTTCCTGTAGGATCCCGTCTTCTACTGAAGAAATCTGAAACAGTTTTTATAATGCTTTTTCTCCTGTCATCTCTGCCTTTGTGCTTCTTGCAATTGTCAATGGTGAAGAAATTTGGATCCGAGGTACAAAAGTTGTTGAAGGAACTGGCCTGCTGGCAGGACTCTTTGGAGTTTCGCAAGGACTCAACGTGCTGCACCAGCTTCCCGGAGTAGTCACTCAGGGAGAGCTGACGGAACCCTGGGACTATGCCGGTGGGAGGATTGCAATTGGATAACTCAAGAGCATCCGGCTCCGAGAGCATCCGCTGCCTCACAGTAAATACATTCCTCGATGGCCTTTTATTATGTTCTTCTAGTACAGATTGATGTATATCTGGCAGGGAGAATGTTTCATTATTTAAATACTTCCCATTAAAGCATTGGGTTCCATCAAGTACAAGTGGTTTCAATTTCAGGGACATTGAATTTTTAAGATTTGTGCTACGTTTCTCTTCAGAGGCAACAGGGGTAAGTATTGGATCTCCTACTATTGTAATGACATCTTCAGGTTTGGTGACCTGCACGGCAGGCTTAGGGTTGGTGCTTCGGGATCTTCTGTCGCGCCGGTCGGTGCGTTTTGATATGTTATCCATAACCAGTTGGTGGACGAGATCCTTCTGCCAGTCCTTTTCTTTGGTTATTTCCTCCAGCTTCCTGGAGGTAGCAGGAGAGTTGCTTAATTTTCTAGCACTATCTTTGCACTCTGAAATATCGGACATGCTTTTCAATTGAACAAACTCTTCATCAATAACACTTTCTGGCTCTGAGGGTAAGGTAAGAATAATAGGTATTTGTTCGGCAGGTTCATCCTCTTTAACTTCATTCTGAATTGGTGCAACTTCCAAAACTACCGTTTCATTTAGTTTATTGACGGGCTGTAGCAAGTTGTTTTCTCTGTTGCTCACCAATATGCCGGCCCCTTGTTCTATGTAATCTAAAGATCTATCGTAGTTCAACAGTGGAGCACAGTGTTTATTAACAGCTTCAGGATATTTAACTCTAGTCGTAGTTGTACTATATTGATCAACATCCACATCAACAAATTCTACAAATCCTGTATTTACCACTCCGGCTGCATTGGTCATAAGAGAATCTTCATTCTCAATGACACTTTCTTCTGATCCGGTATCCATAAAATCAATATCGGAGTGATCACGGTCTAAAACACTTGACGCTTTATGCTTCACTTGAACCGTCTTTCCACAAATGTGTTCATTAAAGTGATCATCTAAAGTATAATGTGGATTCCTTTTGGATTTCTTTAGTCTGAGGGTATCTGTGGAGCCCTCCACGGCCCAATCAAGAGGTTCATTATCAGTAAAGAATGCTGTAATATCATTCCCCGAATCGGAGCTCGATATTTCTTGGACAGGCTTGGTTTCAGTTTGTTGCTTCGGGGTTGTTGGAATTGGATCGGGGAGTTCTTTCGGAACAGCCGTCAAGGGATAGTCTTCATCCGAGTCTTGTGGGCCAATGTACTGACCATCTACAATCATAAGACTGTCCAATTGCATTACTTCTCCACACGGTTTCATTATTTCAACACGGGGAACTGAAATACTGTTTCGGGTATTATGGTTTTCTGACTCATCCTCACTCGAGGATCCCAAACTTAAAGAGTCCGAATCCACGTCTGTGCCAGATGGTTCTTCATTCTTTTTAATATTCTTCCATGGAATTTTGGGTACGAGAATTTTAAACACTGGACTGGTTGGTCTCTTTTCGTTGGCGGAATTATTCCTAACACTCTGATCCGTAGCGACAATATTGTTAGAATTGAGTGATGTTTGAACAATGTCCGGCATGGACTGACTAGGGTTGGGCACAGTTTCCAAATTGTTGTTGTGCTTAGATTCACTGTTCTGGACGAGGCTGCTGATTGCAGGTACGACGGAGTTACTGGGTGACAAAAGGCCACTTGCATTGCGACGCAACGAGTTGTCAAGGAAGGCTTGCATGGATGGGCTTATTTCTGTAGCTGGATTAAGTAATTTTTGACACTCCGAGATATTGCTATGAAACTCTCTAAATTTCGAATTTAATTCAGAAGCGGAATCAGACTTCTGGAGAGCAGTGTTAACTTGTGGGCCTAATAGGTATTTTTTCTTCAATTCTAAAGCCCGTTTTGTGGCTATCCCAGTTGTGCTTTGAGTTCTGCTTAGCAAATAATCTCCAGGCCGAGGAACCGTGATTGGGTTTTTAAAAGTAGGTAAAATTGGTTTAATTTCTACAGTCCTTTTTTCAGGCTCTAACATTCTAGTAACTTGAAACCTTTTGGCGCCTTCCATTTGTAGTTTAAGGTTTTCCTTTTGCTTAATTTTATTATCAGGACTATATGCTGCATGATGTTTACTATTTCTTTTCTTATGATCGGCGAACGACATAGTTGGAACTTCGATGGTCGGCGTGACATCCATGGGCCCGAACTCGCTGTCAGTGGACACCTCGGTTGCGGAATTGGCGGCTTCTGAATTTTTTGAATGTGAATCGGTTGCAACCTGAAATCATCATATTTAAAATATTAGATTAAATAAACCTTTACATTTCTGTTAGGCTGGTGTTCCATAGCTTGTGGCATTGAAATAAAGAAGCGCTATCTTGAAGATATTACACACACCTAACATCTAGCTTTCATACCTAGCAAACATCTAGAAAACGCAAACATGCGACTATCTAACTTCAAATGTTAGTAACAGTGACGCATTATTATCACGTACTCGAGTCTCGGGAGGGGGGTGGGAGTAAACAGTTCACAATAACGACATGCAAAGGCAACGAAGTGGAGTCTTGTTAACAACGGACACGTGAGTAGCGCACTCTGCAATCTGTTATTGCAAATGGGTTTACCTGACATGTCTGTTGGGAAAGAGAGTTGAATTGTGACTTAAACTAAGAGTTTGAGATGGCACTAGAGAGGCACCTCGGTGTCGCTGGGCGAGGGCGAGTGGGGGGCGCCGAGTGCCACTTCGCGGCGCCGCAGTTCCAGCGCTCCACCCTCCGAGCCCCAGGTGCCCTCGGCTGCCTCCTCGCCTGCCGTGGAGTACTCGTAGCTGCTGCGCTCTGAACTACTGGTGCTGCTGCTGTCGCTCTCGCTGTCGCTGTATGAGTCCGACTCGTTCTCGCTGTCTACTAAAACAAAGGAGCACACAAATCACCCTGGTCTCTCGGATAACTTAAGTATCACTGCTATATAAAGTTTCATATTGTATACACAGCTGACTTACCTGAGCCAAATTCGTCTGAAGATGTCGCCTCATCATCATCACTGCTGCTGAAAAATATTCACATTATTAGAATTATTAAAAAAATTTCACAGCCAATGTTATTTTAGTTTTTCTTCGTTTGTGAAACTCTCTTGTGGGGTTTTCCAAGGAACCGGAAAAACAGTTCAGTTGTCTTCAAGGGAATGAAAAAAATAAAACTTAAGCCTGAAACTTCTCAAGCAAGTTTCACTTCAAAATAAAAAACACTTTTCATCATTTAACATTTGGAATTGGGCCACTAACAAAAATACTCAATAAGCAGGTGGCGATTCCATAAGCAAATCTTTTAAATTAACTTAACACGATTTATGCAAGAAAAAAATATTGCCAAAAAGTGTGTTTTATTTTGCAAAGTTCAGGCACGATACGATACGATTGTACCAACCCAGCCAGGAGCACTCCTGTCCCGGTGAGACTGGTACACCGGGAGGCATTGATTTGTTAAGACTGGAACACTTGCTCTGGGGATGGGAAGGAGGTTGGAGTTTAATCGACTGGTATACGTGGCAACCTAATAAGCCAATATTGGAATTTAGGATGGGCAGGAGTAAAGGAATGGATTGAGCGTTATGATTTTTTTTTTTTTTTTTTATTCCTTTTTTTATGGCTTCCTTCTTCTTGCCTATTCTCGGCTCTTCTTAAATCTTCTTGTCTATTTCTGGCTTTTCTTGGCTGTTCTTGCCTCTTCTTGAATCTTCTCCATCTTCTTGACTCTTCTTGTATTCCCTTGTTTCCTGTTGGGTCTTTTCGTCTCTTCTTGGAACTCCTTGACTATTCTTGTCTTTTCTTGTCTCTTCTTGGATCTTCTTGTCTCTTCTCGGTTCTTCTTGGCTCTTCTTGACCCCTCGTGGCTTTTTTTGTCTCTTCTCTTCTTGCTTCTTCTCGTCTCTTCTGGGATTTTTCTGTCTCTCCTTGGCCTTTTTTTACGTCTTCTTGTCTCTTCTAGCCTCTTCTTGATTCTTCTTTCTTCTAGGCTGTGCTTGGGTCTTCTTGCTATTTATCGTCTCTTAATGTTTCTTCTTCATGCTTCTTCGCAGATCTTCTCGTCTCTACTTGTCTCTTCTTGCCTCGCCTTAGATCTCCCGTCTCTTCTCTGCTCTTTTCATCTCTTGTTGTCCCTTCTTGGAACTTATTGTCTCTTCTCGGTTCTTCTTGGCTCTTCGTGTTTTTTTTTTATTCTTTAACTTCTTGCTTCTTTCTTCTGTCTCTTCTTGGCTGTTCTTGCTTCTTCTCTTCTCGGTTCTACTTGTCTCTTCTAGGACAGTATTGTCTCTTCCTGTATATTATTAGGACATTATTAATCCTCTTGCCTCTCCTTGGCTCATCTTGCCTCTTCTTGCCTCTTCTTGAATCTTCTCGACTCTTCTTTAATCTTCTTGTCTCTTCTCCCCTCTTCTTGTTTTTTCTCGTCTCTTCTTGGCTCGTCTTGGATATATGAATACCGCACAAGAGTCACCAACTGCTCCCGTCTGGAGCCACTGAGACCACGGCATCCCCAATTGGGTTATGTTGTGAGGAGGGCTGAAGGTAGTGGGGAGGGGAAGGAGATGGGAAAAGAGGAAGGTGGGGAAATATCTGGATCTGGTCACCAAACATGCCCAAAGTCATTTCAAGCAACGATTCAATTCCGAATGGTGGTCTCATCTTCGGAAGAGGAAGGTGGGGAAATATTTGGATATTCAGATCTGGTCATCAAATACGGCTAATTTCAAGCTACGCTTCAATTCCGAATGGTGTTCTCATGCATTGCCTTTTCTTGCACCTTTCATCTTCTCATCCCTTCTTGGCTCGTCTCGTCTCCTCATGTTTCTTCTTGAATCTTCCAACTGCTTACCGACCCTTCTTGTCAATTCTTGTCTCTACCAGTCTCTTTTGGTATCTTCTTGGCTTGTCTTGTTTCGCACTTTCCCCTCCCTATTTAAACCCCATATAATCCCCTATCATTCATGTAAATACCTCTGTATACTTTTATTTTATTTTATTATTATTTTTTATTTATAAAATACATGTTACATATATTAGACATTTAGTAGATTAGATACATTAAATCACCATACTAGGCGGCTGCCTGTTTCATGGTGACCAATGAAGGATAGTTACTTTGAGTGAAGTCTAGTGTAAACACATGGTACTAGTATGTAATGATGTTGAAAATTGGTAAAGTTATAATAGAAAAGAGAAAAAGAAGTGCGTAAAATAAACATGTAAATAAAGAACTAGCTTCTGAAATTAACAGTTAAATAAATCAAATGAACATAAATAAATTAAATTAAAATGAAGATAAACATTTAAAATTAATACCTAAACACGACAAAAACCAAACTAGTAAATCAAAACATCTTTTCCGTGCATAAAATCAGTAAACGAACAAAAGAACCGATTGAAAACAAAAATATAAACAATTATGTAAGTGGAGTAACTCTGCGTTGGTATACGTCAACAAAATAATAATCGTCGGTTCACTCTAAGATGCGGCACCTCTCCGGCCAATGAATCAGGAACTGAAGTGTTCCATAGAGAGGTTGTATGTGCAACGGTAATATTTGACTGAAATGTAAACAAAGGATTATTTAAATAAATTGAAAAGATTTTATCTCTGTTTTCTTTGTGATCCTGTAGGCGCCATTTGGTTGAAGCTTTGGTGACTTGTCCCAGTATCCAGTGATGAAATAACTCATAAATCACACAACACTCTTGTTTTTTATGAAGTTCACTCAAACCCTACTGCAATACTATCACCACTTGAGTTATCGGGACACATCCATTTCGGTCTGTTGATAATTGAATAATATCAAAGGGATTGGATTATTGTTCAAAGCACAAACTAAAAACGAACATAACTTCCCACCCGAGAGAGGTAAATTTATTTCGCGAACTGTAACAGATTTTGCAGATTATTATGCGTGCGTGTAGTGCGTAGAAATTTCAAATTTGTAACTTGAACAAAACTATAGTTATTTAAAAAAGGAACCAGGAGAAATATAACACATCCTCTTCGATCCACATACCACTTGATTCTCCTATTTTGCAAAGTTCAGGCACCAATTTATGAATAAACAACAAAATGTCTGTAAAATACTAGGCTTCAACAAAAGCAAAGTACAAAGTATTGCACCGGTGTGCACATAGTCAACTCCCTATTTGTGGAGATTACTAGCTTTAGTTAAGCCCTTCTATACACCACCCAGCGAACACCATGAAACTTTTATTGTTACTTTTATTCTGTTTTAGTGGTTGGAAATCAAAATGTACAAATGTATTCCAATGTCTGTTAATTACCTACAAATATTATACATTGTACATTCTTGTTATTTAACTCTACACTAACCTCTTTTCTTTATCAATAATGGACACACTGCCAAAGTTCCGATCGGTCCACTCGTCTTCATCCATCTCATATTGCTGATCCTCGGCCTCGCTGCGACTAATGATTTCTATCCTCTCAGGAGTGTCACCTGGAAACAGAATTAATTAATAATTATCAATAATTAATAATTATTATTAATAATTTAAGTGAGTTTTATATTTGAAGTCAGTGGGACTAAAGACTCACCTCCAATTACTGAAAAAAATGCAGTTAGGGAGGGGTTGGATAAAGAAGAGAAGGGTTAGGAGAACCCAATTCAGACGATATCTCGATCGAGACAGATATTGGGCGAGATCTCTTGTTAGATTTGTGTGATTTTCTAAGGGTGTTAAATGAATAAATAATCATGCATACTTGCATGAATTCGTGTTTAAAACGACCTAAACTAAAATAAGTGACAGCTCACAGCTGAAATTCTGACATCAGCCCATAGAAAAAGCAAATAACAGCCATTTAAATTCCACAAATCTAACAGCAGATCTCGGCCGAGAACTATCTCGTTCCCACAAAAGATATAGAATAGCTCGTCAGATCGTTAAACATAGATAAAGCCATCCAATTCTAAATATAATATACTTTGATGATTCTAAACAATTTGTTGTTTTTAATACATATAAAGTTTTCATTCAATGTTTCTTGGTTTCAATGTTTCAATGGTCTTAGGATCACTTTGCAAATGTTGCTGCAATGTAATATTATCATAAGCAGAGTGAAGGATGCTATCAAAATTGCCTGACATTCAAAATCGAAATGTTGCTTAAAATGACTTTAGCTATTTTTAATGATCCTTCCCAGAAACATTCCTCAAATAGAAGTATTATTTAATTCAAATTATCAACATGTTTCGAAATCAATGGTTTCTTCATCAGGATAAATGAAAATTAATTAGTTAAAGATATCATAAAAAACAATTATAAATGATTTTTAGAGATGCCTTTAAATAATTAATCGCCACTCTTTGTAACGTTTTTTGTCTATAGGTACTTATTTGTCTATCTTTTGTTAATTTTCATTTATCCTGACGAAGGAACTATTGGTTTCGAAGTGATTTGTTTAAGAGGGAACAACCAGACAAAACTGGAAATATGTCATTTTTAAATCAAATTTTAGACGTATCAACTCTTTTCCAAAAAAAATTTATAAATTGATTTCGAAAGACTGTTCTTTAATCCAGTAAACATGTTTTAAATTTTGAAAAAATATAATTATTTTTAGTACAATAAGATTTTACCGTAGGTCTTTGGCAGATTTGTTAAATTTTCAAACAAAATTTTGTATGATACAACACACATTTTAAATCATATAATCATGCAGTATTATAAATAAATACATTAACTAGTAAACATATGTTTCAAAATTTTAATTTTACTTCAAATAAAATCATTTAAAAAAAAGACCACTTATTTATGATGAAAATTTCTCTGTTTTGTCTATTTATTTACGGTCTTACAAATTTATATATTTCAGATTTCAGAAAATTATAAATACTTACGATCAAAAAATAATTATAAAAAGTATATAATATTAATAATTTTTACATCAAGTTTATATTTGGTGCTAACTTGAAGCACCAATATTCGAAGACATTACTCGTTTGAATGCGGGAGCGATAAGACGTGTCCGCGGCGCTCTTCTAAGCAATATTAGCCGAAATCGTAAGGCGACTAAAAGGAAGGTAGAGCGCTGCATTTGACGAAATCGGAATTTTTGTTTGCTGGTCAATCGCTCTTAAGTTCAATTAAAATGAAGCCACAAAGTGAATTTGCGATTGTTGAAGAAGATATATAAGATCTTAATAAATATAAATGCGTCAAAAAAAATTAAATGCAGATCGATTACCAAAAACTTTTTCTACGATTATCTAAATTATAGAGTAAGGGATTTATAAAAAAAACTTAATATTGCACAAAACTCTCGCCTGGGGGAATTTATTATCCCACTCAAGTGCGGAAGGGTTAAATAAAACAAATATCTCTTATCTGCTGGTACTATTGTACATATTATTACCTTTGGGCACCATTTGACGATCTGGTTCGCTGATTTCTGGGAGATGGTGACTGGGCCCAGGCGCGGGCTTGGGAGGCTTGGCGGCGTGCGTCTGAGCCGACTTCATGGCTGCGTACAGTTTATCCATGATACCAAAGTGGCTCGGACAGAACACACTGTATCCATACTTTCCATCACGGTCAAACATGTACGAACTGAAACAAGAGGTAAGACTGTACAAAAAAGCAGCAAAACCAATGAATTAAAAGTATGCAAGTTTTTATGCTTGCCCAAAATATAAACAATATAACACTGGGCGTTTACAAATGGCATGTTTTCCGGCGGTGCATTGGTGATGAAGGGATCAATAAAGTTAGTTCATCGTAGCAACTTCCATTGATCATTAGAACGTAAATTCTAAAGATTGTATTCTGGCATTTAGAATAGCTGAAGATGTAGCACTACACTACAAATCGTTTTTTCACCCCTAATAGACCACAGTTGATCCGGTATTTTCGAACATCCGAATCCATTTTCTAATGCTTTCGTCACTTGGTGCATTGCGAGAATGATATTCCGCATGATAAAAACGCTCAGCGCTGACTATAGAATCATCGTTTCGGTAATAGCACCCCGGGTACGACCCCATTGCTACTAAATCTCCACAAAGTAGAGCTCAAAGTATGTCACAAATAAAGCAAAACCCCGCTTCAGTTCTTGGACACTCAATAGAATATGAAGAGATATGCTGTCGGCTGTTTGTACCATGTTACCTAGAGTTGCCAACTTAATTTGCACTAAAGGGTCCGTCCCTTTTCGAAACTTGTCGATTTCGTTGGCACTAATACTAAGAAGATTTCTATGCGTACACGTCACAACATACAAATGACTTCCCAAGTACGTGAGAGAGACGGGGAGATAGCAGACTATTTAAACGATTTTTATCAATAGGTCTCGCCTTCTCACAATCCAGCTCTTAGCTAGACAATACTTATTGATCTATATTTGTTGTTAATATATTGACCACACGCATTATTAATCCTCAAGTACACAATGATACAAATATAACATTTAGTATGAAGTTAGGTTTGGTTAAATGTTCCGCTTCAATCTAAATACATATACAAAAACTATTTGAATAACCCACACACCGAAACTTAGTGCACGTCTCCATTGTGAAATGATATTTCAAGTGTTTTGAAGTTCACTTGGCTTGTCATATTTTTACATTTTTATTTTTAAGACGCCATCTCTATCTCTACATATTATAAATTAAAGTCCTCCGATGCGTCTGTCTATCTGTCTTGTCAGTCTGTCTATTCGCGATAAACTCAAAAACTAATGAACGGATTTTCAAGCGATTTCACCAATAGATAGAGTGATTCATGAGGAAGGTTTAGATCTTATAATTTGTCAAGGTTTTATGTAAATTAGTTGAAATATATAATATATAAAGGGAGCGGGCTGGCAAGCGGGCGATGTGGATTTGATTTGTATGCAAATTAACAAGATCGCGTTGGTTATAAAGGTTGGGTAACCAACCAGTAGATTTCGTTGGCCACAGCAACGCGTGGCCGGGTCAGTTCAGGGTCTTTTTAATAAAACGAGGACGAACTGTACTTGGTGACAATGCAAAATCAACTAAATCAACAAATTCTTTGCGTATTAAAAGTACGCGAAACAGACCGCGGTCCACCGACGGTCAGGCGACCATCACAGCATATCTCTTGAATTCCATTATCTTTGGTTTTGTTACATTGTTTGTGAAGTTTTTTATTTTTTAAATTGAAGTTTTGTTGGTAGCAATCCTTTGAGGCCTCACTATTTTCCTTTCCTACGCACAGTTAAAATGTTGTTTTGCGCTGCTGTGAAGGTATCAAATCACAAAAAACCGGTTGATGAAAAAGTATCTACAGGCACTTCTAGCCAATTAATTAAGTGTATTATGATGTGTATCTCTTACCTTATCTTAAGCGGACTGGAACAGTGCAAACACTTGAAGCACTTCTTATGCAGAATTAACCCATCTTCAGGACTGATCTTCTCCACGAGGTAAACAGTTTCTCCACAGCTATGGCAGACCTCCACTTTGTTGTGGTGGTGGAAAGCTTTGGGTGCGTGCTAGAATGTGACAATAACAGATACAGATGTATTATTGGGTATAACCATGTATCGAGAATGAGACAATGTCTCAAGCACTGCAGGGAATGCTTACCATGGTTTGTTTTTTTTTAATTTTTCTGTAATAATTGAATTTCTCATAGAACGCAGTGCTTACCTTGAGATGAGAAATTTCGTCATCACCCAGAATAGAAGACTTTCCGTCAGTGCTGCTGAACTTATCCATATCAGATTGTTCCAAGAACTAAAAAGCAAAGTTAATTAAAAATGGTGACCCCGAGTGAACTTTGAAGCGAGTAAAAAATGTGCAAATGGCCAAAAAAGGATTCATCTTCAAATACTTTTCATTTATTTTACATTGATTAACCTCAACATACCATTTATTTTACCTCGCTGATTTACGACACAAGAATTTTTTGACTTAGGCCCTGAGAAAACAATTCCCCTCAAAAATGTTTATCAAAGTATCATATTTGGGGACGCTGTGTGGAGGGGAGGAAATTCTGGGAAGGAAAAGGTATGAACGGTGACCCAAGACTTGGACAAACTTCACCCCATGAACCCGAGCATCCCTTCTAAGTCGCCAAACATAGCGAACCACTTGGGGTGACCAATGGCAGAGGGTTGGATATCCAAAAAATGGTTCCATAACAGCCTCACAAAGTATTTATTTTGTGAGATTCAAACATTTCAATTATGAAGTGTGATTCATTTTTCAGATTCATCTTCCAGTCCTGCCCAAAAACTAAAATTATGTCAATATGTTCTCAACTCCAAAATACAGAGCCCATACTCTGCTTCCAGCAATTTAAAGCCATGTTGACAGAAACAAAAGCAAGTTGAGGAATTTTAATATTTAACGCTTGTTGCCAAACTGGGTAGAGACAAGTTGAACCAAATTAGCCACCTGCTCAACGACCCACCTAAAAAAGCAAGTACTGGATCTTAAAGCATTGACTTCTGTATCGGCATTGTGATTGGCATTGCGGGATGGGCTGTGTGACCTCTTACCTGACTGTGGGTCATTTCGTCGTCGGTTATCTTCCTCTTGTTAAACTGACCAGCCAACGCTGACACTTTGTTCCTTCCCCTTTCTCCAGTCTCCAGAGCAGACCCCTCCTTGAGTTTCATATCCAGTTGTTTTAGGGAAGAATCAATCATATGGTATTTCTCATCGGGCTTATCAACATTGTCAGTAATTTTAGAACGTCGATCCACAAACTGAAATAAAGAAAAATGTTAAAATTAGAAAGTCCTTGCAGTTCCGTCTTTATCCAAAGGGCACGGGGGGTACGAACCCAGGACTCCCAGCCTGAGGGGGCCACGAAACTCATGCCTGGGGTCTGAGCAATCACAGTACTTACCTAATATACAAAGTGCCTTCAGATAATTTGGTCAAGAATATCCGTACGGGACCGCGGATTCGCATCATTCAATGCCCAACGGTCCCATATGGGACCAGTGATTAGTACTTCACTATAAATGCTTGGGCAGTGGGTTAACTTTATTGCACGCGGCGCACAAACTTTTAAAAGAACCTTTAGATGCCCAGTGGTCTCATACAGGACCGCGGACTTAGTTTGAAGCTCAACGGTCACGGACGGGACCGTTGATTATGGTACGAATATTTCACAAAACATGCTTGGGCAGTAGGCTACCTTTATCGCTCGCGGCGCACAGGCGTTTAAAGGTTAAGGGGGAGTCTGGTCCAGCCGAACCAAAAATTCGACTTTTTGCCGAACGAGAAGAATGGAGAACAGAACGGCACGGTTACAAGCAAAAACTTTAAAAGCGTTTTTCTCAAAACCACATTTTTTGAGTTGGTTAGAGTCGTAGCTCATCGGATTTTCATCCGATTCACTTCATTCGAAGTTTAAATCAAAGAAAATGATGAATCTCAACTTATGAAAACTTATTACAGGACAAAGTTATTGCAAAATTAAGGCGAATTTTTTAATCAATTTTCATTTTGTGTCCACCACTTTTGAAATCAACAACTTTTTTTGCAAACTGTGGTTCATGCACTTTTCGTTTTGTGTCCACCACTTTTGAAATCAACAACTTTTTTTGCAAATTGTGGTTCATGCACTTACTACTTATAATGAATTTTTTTTGAATTTTATGTTTCAGATAATTTCCAAGGAATCTTTGTCTGCGGCGCTTTTCCCGTGGCTTTGTGAATGTAATAAATTATATTCCATTTCCTTTACCCACGCCGCGCAAGTACCCCAATTTGGAATTCCATGTAAAAAAATCACTTTTCTGTATCTTTGTGAGAGTTATAACAAATTTTACAATCCTTTTGCCCTTGTCACTTACTCCAGTTGGGGATGCGATAGTTTCACAGGCTCTTGAGGAATTGGGACTAATTTGTGGTATTTGAAATTTTATAAGTCTTTTTTATATCTCTGTAAGTAATTACTATTTAAAAAAATAATAATAATTAAGAAATTAATTTTTATTTGACCTTTCATACCACATAATTCAAAATAATAATAATGGTACAAATTTTGAATTTTAAAAATTATTTTAAACTTTTAAATGATTGTATATCTCAAAATCACAATTAGGCGGCATAGCACTGTCTTGCATGAACTCTTTCAATAAAATTATAGAAACTTTTTTGTGGTTTGCTGTTTTCCTGAAGGTTTATGGCTTTTAAAAAGTCCACCAAACTTGGGTGTCCCCGTGAACTCGTTCCCGGATTAAAATTTTTCTTTTAAATAAAAATTAGTCTCAGGACAGGCTAGTATGATCGCACAAACCTGCAATTTATCCCACTTTGGAACCCCAACTTTGTCAGAAATCATTGGAGCACCAAATTTGGTATCTCGGATCTTTTTCTCGAGTTGCTTCAGTTGCCAATCTGTCTCATTGATTGTTCCAATCGCCCGCATTAGATCCTTAGGCTTTTTGTTGGCAACCTTGGCATTTATTTTATCCTCAGACTCTTGAAGGTTTTGTACATTTTTATGATCCTAAAGACAAACAAATGATTAATGTACATCCAATCCCCGTATTTCAAAATACAAGTAAAGCATTATCCAATCCAAAGCACTCAACATTTCAGTTGATAGATAGTGTTTTAATAAATGTTTAAGTGACGGCAATATTAGTTTGTTTCATTAATGAATATTAGTTCTTTAAAAGTTAGTCCAATTTCCTATAGACAGGTGTTAAATATTTTAGATCTACTTGAACTGACATCCAATTAATTAAAATCAATATTAATGGATAAGTTATATGCTTTATCAAGAGTTGTATTAACTAAAACTTGTGATAAACAATTGAGAAATAAAACTCAAGCAATCCGAATATAAGTAGGTCTAACACAAAACACCTTTAAAGAAAACTCATCACCGAGCTTATGTTCATTTTGCAGGTGACTCAAAAGCATGAAGACACAAAATAATATGGTTGTTGTATCTGTCAGACACAACAAACAATTTCAGAGACGACAGGCACAAATAATATAACAAGCAGTAGGGAAATTATGGATAAAACACACATCTCAAAACCGGGATTATTTTAACAGAGGAATCCACAAATAACACCAAATTACTTTTAGTATCAAACTTAACAACGTAGAGTCATTAGTGTTTGTTTGAGGCACACGGATAATCAGTAGGGAGACTTACAGGTTTCATAAGTAATTCTAATGTGTCAATACGTCCCCTCAGAAGATTGTTGGTAGGCTTCGGGGCTTTCTCTAAAGCGATCAGGCCGAGGCCCTTTTCTCTTGCAAATACCAAACTTTGAAGTTCGAGGAACTTTTTTTTTGGCTTAATCTTTTTTACTGTATTCTCGCCCATATCGAGAGAAAGGGCTTTAGTCATAGTCTTTTTCTCAAATAACCGTTTTAAATCAGCCTAGATTAAATATTTATATTGTTAATAAACGTGTATTTTGTATTGATGCGACGCTTGTTGCGATGCTCAACGCCACGAATGGTGGTGAACACTGCAACAATTGGGCTAACACACAAAAATGTTAAATGTCACACTTATGATAAATAGGGCATTCTTCGTGTAGACCCTGATCATGAAAACATTGGTCATACAGTCATTCCCTGTGAATCGCCATTTAAATCAATTATGTTTTCACAAAATAACATAAAAAATTTACTGACTGGTCCTTTGTCTTATAGAGTTGTAATATATTATTATGTATTGTTGTTCACATTTTTTAATTTCATGAAACTTAATAATCAAAATAGATGAAATAAATTGAATAAGTAATTGTGAATTCTCAAAAAACAAGTGTACCTGAAGGCGGGTGCAAAGCTCAAATATTTGCCGTGACAATCCCTCAAACGTCACTAAAATATTTTTTGTTTTCCGTCTCCTATACGGTTGAAAGATTGGTGCGAAGTTTTGAGGTTTTTCGCATTTATATCAATGTTAAAATGCGTTCTGATGAAAAAGAGATGCATCAGGGAGAAAACACAGATATTTTAATAGATATTAATTTATCAGGAAAGTCCGATTAATATTGGTTATTGCATGACCAAAAGTTACTACTAAGAATTTAGAGTACGTAAATAATTATGTAGCATCAAAAATAGAATATCGATTAGAATTGGTCAATTTCTCCCTTGTCTCTGAAACCGATTTATAAATTAATAGACTCTACAAGTGAGTTCGAAATAATCATCCGTCACGACCGTATTTATTTAAAATTTAAAATCATAATTATTAGGTCCACGCAGTTGACATAATACCAAAAAACTTGACGTTTGACGTTTATCGTTTACATAAATGTTAAAATGAGTTTGATGAAGAAAAGATGCTACATCAGGAAGAAAACACAGATATTTATTTAACAGGAAAGATTTCCGACTAATATCGATTATTGCACGACCTAAAGTTGTCAAAAAATGAATTATCCCCCCCCGCCGGCCACCGCTTGCCTTCCCGCTTCACCCGGGATGGGATGTTTATGGAATGTTTTCCGTCGAGCATGGGAAGCTCGAAACACAACAAAAATTGTCAATTGATGTTAATGATAAACATTGGATGTTGTTATGGGACTGTCAAGGCAAATGTTTAAGCTATGGACCTCGCTTGACGTCAACATTGCCACTTGTAAAGTTCCCATCACAAGTTAGAAAGAAAGTACCTTAACCAATTGGTTAGTAAACAGATATGAAGAAGCCGTCACCAAAGTTATAATGTTCCTTCATGGCCTGTCTTATTATTTATAATAGAATAATTTTACCTACCAATAAAATTTATATTTTGTTTCCATCGATGCCTGGAATCCATTATGAGAGAGAGCTAGCTCTTTCGCCCTTATAGTTTCAGTTTCGCGCGTGTTTATTCCCTATATTTGCCCTTTTTTTATTCGACTTACCACATTTTCTCTCTGCTGGCAACACTAGTGACGCGCATCTCAGATCACGTGATGTTATTGTTTGTCATATGACTCGTAATGCACCAGGTAGGGATTACCTGGATTCCAGGCATCGATGGAAACAAAATATAAATTTTATTGGTAGGTAAAATTATTCTATTTTGTGTTCCGTATCGATGCCTGGAATCCATTATGAGATGTGTTTGCTCTCACCTGGTGATCTGAAAACTTAGCGTTATATGTGATGCTATTTACACTGGAGTAAAGAATGGAGCCATTGAGTGCTGGAGGTGCTCAGTTCTGGAGTGCGCTATCTCCTTCTGGTAGAACTTCCGGAAGGTGTGCTCGGACTTCCAATTCCCTCTAGCAAGAATCTCCTCTATGGGGTAGTCTTCCAACCAGTTTAAGGAGGCTACAGCCGAGCGTACACTTCCCGGGGTTGCGTGGACTCCAGCTTTTCTGAGGACTGATTTGATCCATCCCCCTATTATCGTTTGCGTTGCCGGTTTTGTTTCTGCTGATGTGGTCACAAATAGGTTCTTTAGTAGTGGACCTCTTCTGGCTGTAGAGAGGGCAACGACTTTTCTCAACCATTTAAGGAGGTTGATGTTATCTTTTTGTGAGCCTGTCAGTTTCCAACCTGATTGTTTATGGTTGGCTGTGTCGGTTTTTGCCCCAAAAATTGGCCACAGGGTAATAGAGTTCCTCTTGTCGATGAAATGTTCTGGGGTGATTCTGAGCAGTGTCAAATCATGAACCATGAACCTGACGCCAGGACGAGGAGTATTGCTGCCCTCTGTGACGCTTCAAACAGCGAGTCTTCTGTGGGGGAATTCTTGACCAGCCAGTCTATTACTTATCTGGGATACCAGATAGGGGCTTTCTCCTTGGTCCTCCTTGCCATTGAGATTGCCTTGAGAACGTGTCTTACCAAGAAATCAAAGCTGATTTTTCTCGCATTCTGAGCTGGGCCGCAGAAGGTAACAATGGCTGACTTGTGGACCTGAATGGTCCCTGGGGCTAGGCCTCCTTGAACAGATAGGTGGGCTAGATACCTGGCAACCGTAGTTGGTGGGGGATTGTTGACGTCCACACCGTTTTGAGTGCCCCATTTACGCCACCTATCCCACGCAGGTTTGTAGGTCTTCGGTGTAGACTCTCTCCAGGATGACTTGAGGAGTTGGCATTCTTCCTGACTCCATGTTGTCAGGGCTTGTTCCCACCCGCAATTCTCCAGACCTCTAGTTCCAGATCCTGAATCCTGGGAGGGGGTAGTCCTGTCGATGTGTCTATGAGGACTCCCTCTAGGTTGCGCAGGCGTATGGGAGGTTCGTCTGTTCGCTGTTTTAGGTCGCTTCTCCAGAAAGTCTTCTCCCATTTTGGGACGACTAGAAGGAACATGCCCTTTGCCTGATTTAGGTGGGTGAGCACTCTCGGAACGAGGTTTGGCGGAGGGAATACCCAAGCTAGATTGTAGTCCCAAGGTTGACTGAACGCGTTGGGAAAGCAGGCTAAGCAGTCGCTTGAGTCTCTGGAGACGTATGTTGGTACCACGTGAGCAGTGGCTGAAGCGAACAGGTCTATTTGAGGGCGACCCCATTTTTTGAATATCTCCTTCGTTGCCGGACTTAGTAGATGCCACTCTGGAAGCGGTGCGCCCCGAGAGAGACGGTCCGCAATTCCGTTGTATCTTCCTGGAATGTATTGGGCTGTCAGAGATATCTCCATCTGGTCTACGAAATCCAGTAGCTCCCGCGTTGTTTCCAGAAGGGCTAACGATTTTGTACCCCCTTCCTTGTTGACATAAGCCACTACTGTCTTGTTGTCTGTCTGCAATAAGACATTCGTCTTGTTAACCCTTCGAATAATAAGAAAATAATTTTCTGTCAAATTTTGCCTATCAAGGTTTGCGCGCAAAATTCCTGGTTCTTCCCATGCATTTTAAATGTTCCTATTTATTGGGTTTTTTTAACACTTTTGCAAAAACAAAAATTGTTCTAAAATCTAGATAAAATAATCTTAATGGTGTGTTTATTAGAAATCAACATTTTTGTTTCTAAATATTAAAATTTTAATATTGGAAATTTAAATTGGCTAAAAAATGCATACCTGCGAATATTCAAATTAAAGTAATTAAAATAGAATAAACTTAAAATTTAAAATACAGACTCCTTTTCTAAATAAAGTTTGTAATAAAACTGTCACCTCACTTTTTATCACTTTCATACATTTTTATTTTAAAATTAAATGTGTGATACGTCACAAATTGGCGAAAAATTAAACCGTCATTTTTGATCGGGTTTGTAAAATATCTGAAAAACCTAGCTCATATAATTCTAAGACAATGAGAAGCATTATTTCATTCCGTTTCTAACATAAAAGAAATTACAAATATTCGCATGACAGGAAGAGAGATATCTAACTTTTAATAATGCACTGTCGCTCTGGGACAATCTGGGTCTCCTGTTATTATAACGGCATATGATGTTTTGGGACAACTTGGGTGTCCTGTGATTAAACGGGTTAAGATAAGACATTGGGCTTGTCCTTCCAATGGCTGCTAGCCACCACTGTATATCCTGCCGTGCTGCGTTGGGCAGAGCAACGGGCCGCGATGGTTTCAGGTGCTGAACCTCTGCAGTCTGCGGCAATGCAAGCGACCACGAGGGATCACGAAAATTGCAAAGTTGAGTCTTCCCAGTAGACCGAGAGCCTGCCTGGGAGAGCAACTGCCGACTTCCAAGGGAACCTGCAAGGCTTGGCGTAGACCAGCGCACTTGCGGTCGGAGAGAGACTTTTGATCTGCTCTCGTGTCCCATGTTATACCCAGGAACTCCAACTTCTGCGTGGGTGTCAGGACACACTTGTCCGGGTGCAGTCTGCGGCAATGCAAGCGACCACGAGGGATCACGAAATTTGCAAAGTTGAGTCTTCCCAGTAGACCGAGAGCCTGCCTGGGAGAGCAACTGCCGACTTCCAAGGGAACCTGCAAGGCTTGGCGTAGACCAGCGCACTTGCGGTCGGAGAGAGACTTTTGATCTGCTCTCGTGTCCCATGTTATACCCAGAAACTCCAACTTCTGCGTGGATGTCAGGACACACTTGTCCGGGTTTATGCACCAGCCTAGCTGTTGAAGTGTGTGCACTATAGCAACGGCTTGGGAGGTGAGAAGTTTTCTGGACTGGTTTGCTACTAAGAAGTCGTCTAGGTAGACTACAATCCTGAGTCCCTCTTTCCTTAGTAGTTCTGCTACCCAGTTTGAGAGCAGCGAGAAGATCCTTGGCGCTGATGACAGGCCGAAGGGCAGACACGTCATCTGAAGGAGCTCTCCGTTGTACACGAGGCGCAGGAACTTCCGGTGTGATCTTGCGATTGGCACGTGGAAGTAAGCCTGAGAGAGGTCGACTTTTATCAGCCAGTCGTCAGGTTGGAGGAATTCCGGGACCCGAAAATGACTGAAGAGTCTGAAGGGCTTTAGTCTATGAAGACGTTCAAGGCCTTCAGGTTGAAGATGGGCCTGAGGGTGTGGTCTGATTTGGAGGTAAGGAACATACCTGACAGGAAGCTTGGGGAGTCGTCTGCTGCCTCCAGGATTTTTGACGCTTTCATCGTTTCGATGTGTGCGGTCATGCCTGGAGACAACCTTGTCCTGAAATTCTGCTTCACCTCGGCCGATGGGAGCGCCCGAGGAGGTTTTGATATGAAGTGTATCCTTGCTCCTTTTAGAATGTTCAGGATTAGCGGTGATGCTCCCAGCTCCCTCCACACCTCCTGATATGCCTTTAGGCGTCCTCCCCAGAATGGCTCCGGCCTCCAGTCACCTCCATCGCCTTCTACCCCGATCGCTGGCCGCCTTGCGAGAGGGCTCTGGCTTTTTGGCGGGCTGCCTGTACGTCCTGTCTTTCTCTGGCCTAGGGGCAGGTCGAAAGGGCTTCCTAGGTCGGGAGTGTGAAGCCTCTATCACCGGTCTTGCTGCTTGTGAGGTAGAGGGTTGAGGTTGACGGGGGATATACGACGAGGATGCACTACCGAATATCTTGTCTCGTCCCCCGTTTGCCACGATATAACTTGCTAGTTCCTCTTTATTGAAGAGGTGACTGGCGCTCGGAGGAATCCTGGCAAGGCCTTCCTTGATGTGCGGGTCCCTTACTCCCTCTAGCAGGGCCTTTCGCCTACTTTGTAGGCATTCCGTTCGCCTTCCGCATAAAATCTGTAGGACGTCGTCTGTGGTCTTACTGTACTTGGCAAACATCCCCTGAATCTTGTCAAACAGAGTCGCAGGGGTCAAGCAGGTGCCTGGTTCGGATGCCCAGTTTACCAGTGCCTGCATGTTTCCTCTGACCGACTCTGTTTGGGATAGCACTGCATTGGAGAGGGCTCCCAGGGAACGGTCCAGGGCTGGCGCGAAGGAGTTGTTCTTATCAAACCTCCTAGTTCTTCATTTACCTCCAGCTCTACGAAGGCGGGCGTGGCGGTGTATACTTTCTGTGTTTCGGCATAGCGAACACGCGATCATTCCTCCGAGCCAAAACGCTGAAGAGCCGAGATAACTGCGACTCTTCTTGCGCCTGCCTTCGGAATCGGCGATTCCTTCACCAATATGCTTGGATTGCAGAACTCCAAAACGTTTTTCTGAGCGGCTAGGCTGGCGGGCATCTCTAAAAACCCCGATTCTACCTCTTGCCGCATCACTCCCGCGGAGTCTTCTTTGTCCGAGACCGTTTTCTCCGCGAACTCTACCCGATTCCCAGATAAAACGTCCGTCATGGCCGACATCTGTTGCATCAGGATGTCTACCCGAGGATCTCGATAGTAATCCTTTCTTCCGAAGTGTCGGATCCAGAGCTTTCGCGCGGCATTTGGCGTTTCCGAGAAACTCGTGCTTGATCATTGTTTCCGACCGGCGAAGCGTCTTAGTTGTCGATATCACTCATTTTGTTGCACAGTTTAAACACGTAAACAACCGAAAAAAACACACTAAATAATTAGTCAATTTCTCAGAAAACTATCTATCACGGTATATTTAATGTTTAAACTGAAAGAGCAGGGAATAAACTTCGATTTTCGACTCAAAATTGGTTTTTTAAGTACAGCGAAACACGAAAACTGCTTTCGGCGCGAAAAAACGGCGTCATATGACAAACAATAACATCACGTGATCTGAGATGCGCGTCACTAGTGTTGCCAGCAGAGAGAAAATGTGGTAAGTCGAATAAAAAAAGGGCAAATATAGGGAATAAACACGCGCGAAACTGAAACTATAAGGGCGAAAGAGCTAGCTCTCTCTCATAATGGATTCCAGGCATCGATACGGAACACAAAATAGATATAATAATACACAACCCAATCAAAGTGATAAAGAAACCATTTTAATAAATAATTCCAATGAGAGTGATATCTAAAATATACCTATGTACCAATCAACAAATGTGCCATCAGGTGATTTCACAATGGTGGAAACATGTGATTTATCTCATATTATGTAATTGCCATTTATGTTCATTTACTTCAAATACTTAATTGTGAGTTTTAACAACCTTAAAATAATAAAGGTAAGTTTTTTAAATAGTTAAATAAAAACTTACAATACTGGCGCATTTGGTGGTCATGTTTCTTCGTTTTTGGGTGTGCCCGTGTCTGTTATCAGAGGAAGATCTGTTTCTCTCTCTCTCTTGAACAAATTTGGGATGATCTTCAACTGAAATTCAAATTCAAAAGTGATAATAATATAAATACATTAAACTATGCTAAAATATGCAGCACATCAATAAAACTTACTTTTATGGTGGATTTTTACAGTTTCCAGTTCTAGCTTAGAATCTTGACGAGAAATGATGGGTGCTGATTTTATCTGGAATGATTAAAACCAATGTTAAACCACATTCTGATTCAAAACAAGTTTTCGGCCAATTTAATGTATTAATAAAATAACAGTTTTACCTCTATAACGTCTTTGTACAGCTGGTAAATTTTGGACAAATATTCTATCATGCTGTGGAGATGGGAATCTGACAGAAAAGTCATTCCTAATGCATTTAAAAATGGAGGCACACCTGCAACGATAGAGGGAACATTTCATCAGTAACCTTCCGGCGATATTTTAATGGTTAAATATTGTTATTCATAAATACTACCTCATCTAAAAATATTATTAAATTTAAAGGTGACTTATTGAAGGATGAATAAATCTGAAGTCTATAAATAAAAGCGTAATGATTGTGGATTTTTTTATATAGGTAAAACATTGAGAAATTTTGCAATTAGAATAAAGGAAAATATGAGGTGTTTAAACGATAATGGTTTCTCGGCTTTTGCCATCATTTATTGGAGACGAATCATACTTTTGATTTTAATAATGGAATAGAGTTACTACAGTAATGTTAATGGTATTCATTTAGACTTAGAAAAACTAGAAATCTTGGAAATTATAAGAGGATAAAGACAAATTTAAATATTATAAATAATTAAAAAAATATATTTAATGTCCCGTTATAAAACTTGTTCCCTTTGTAAATTATGCCCTATTAACCCCCTCCCCCTTCCCACTCCCGCCTATCCATTGTCACAGTAAAAAAAAGATTAAAAAAACTCCAATTTTCAAAGTAAATGTCAAAAAATATAATCACACAAATATAAACTGATTTTATTATTTTTACACAAATCTGAATGATGAAATGAAATCTGAAATGATCTACACAAACCCAACATTAAAAAACACAATTCAAAGGAGTTTTCAAATAAATAAAGACCTCTATACTCATTTGAAAACGTAAAATTTCAATTTTTTCACCTTTGACAGTTACCAAAAGTGACCCCGCAAAGTCTTAGAAAATTCATTTAAAAATATTTCAAGTAGCTAGATTAATTATTTCAACGATTACGTAAAGAATGATATTGGCGCAAGCGATTCTGACCATGTCCTTCGTAGTTTCTTTATACATAAGGGTTAAAATCGCATTTAAAAAAAAAAACAAAAAATAATTCTGTTGCCTATCGCGACAGATGACAGGTTAATTTTTTTTTTTTGGCCAATCGATAACTAAATAATTTATCAAATATATTTTTTAAATAACAATCAAAAGCAAAATAACAAACCTAGTTTTTCAAAAGCATCAATGGCTAGTTCAAAGTTCTCAATGGCTAAACTTGGACTGAACTCGGTAGTGGTGACCAGCTCTGGAGTATAGTTGCAGAGGATCTTGCATAGAATGGTTCCATCTCTGAAGGAATAGAGGAGATCATCGACAGGTTGTGGTGCCACCTCGCTCCTAACCCATTTCAGGAGAAAATCTTGTGAAAGAACGCCGGCTGAAAGCAAAAATATTATAATTCATTAGGGACCGTCCTCGCAATAAGGACGCAGTTCATACCACAGTCAAACTTGGTTATAACACTCACGGAAATAGAAAAATTCACGGCTATAATGAGCAATTATAATGGAATTATTTTCATACAATCATTTGCTATTTATTAGCCCCTTTTGGACCAGTCAAGTACTTTAGTAACTAAATGTGTCTGAACACCATAAATTTAGTAGAGTAGTTTGGTCAGCGATTTAGTAGTCAAACCATCTTGTTCTATTTTTGCCATCCAACATGCGTTACTGCTCACTGGCTAAACCACTAAACACGTCCGAACCCATTGTTTTAGTAGAGTTCATTAGTAGGCGTAGAAATGAGCGAAAATGCTACCCTAAAATTCTTTATTTTTTTTGCTATTAATCTATTTTCGTATCCATAGTTTCTTCACTTCCATAACTTTAATTTCTTCTTCTATCTCTTCTGAAATATCCATTACAATCAGCTTAATTAACCTCTAATGAACTCTATTCGACCGTAGCGTGAAGGCTTTTCGGTCAGTCTAGCTTAGTCTGAACAAGCCTTTATAGTGAGGTTGCTTCATTGATAAAAGTGAAAATAATTTTTTTAAAACAATTTCTAAATAGATAAATAGATTGTTGTGCCTAAAAAAAATTACAATTCTCGAAACAAGACTTATCCCAGGCAGGACTACGACAATGAGCCGGAGTTGCCGCTATATAAAACTTTTCTATCCAATACTATCGGGCACTAAGTAAAAGTATCATATAAAATATAACTCGTATGAAAATTGGGCTTTCCAATTTGGTTCCGTTTTTAAAACTTCTTTTGTTTTACGAAAATGTCAAATTTGTATCCGGTTTTCCCAATTTCATTTTAAAAATTATATATTTATTGTTCATGTAGGCAGGTACATGAGAGAGTGTGAAACACAGTGTAGGTTTAGTAAACTCAAAACTCTAATCAGTAGTAAATAAACCCTTCAATTACAAACATGTCCGCTAACAAGAGGAAATATCTCTCAATTACACAGCGATAAAGTCCACATTATTCGGGAAATGTAACACGGCGCAATAAACGATGAAGAAGTTTTCCCTGTCACCGTGAAAAAACAAGGAAGTTTTTTATCTGCGTTGGAAAATAACATCGCAGAAACCAAAAATTATGAAAGTGCATACTTTCTGATATTGACAAAACGTTACTGAAGTGGTTTAGTGTCCAAAGACGTGTTAGATTTGCTATTGATGGGCCAATATTGAAGATGCACATGGAAAAACATGCGAACCAATTTTGTGGTTATAACGTTGGCTTGATGGTTTTAAAAATCGACGTAACTGTTCAGCAAATAATAAAGCATGGATGACATCCGAGATTTTTCATAAATATATTTCTGACTGAAACAAAGAGCTCTTTGAAAATAAACGCCGTTGAACAGAGAGGGCACAAGAAGAAGAAGCATCCTAAAATTTAAAACTTATCTAATATTGAGTTTGTGTTTGCCGCCGAACACTACATCCATCTTACAGCCAATGGACATGGGTGTAATAAACAGTCTGACGAAATTTTATCAGAGGTTCGCCGTACTGCACCTTAGTGGCCAGAGGGAGAAATGGAATGAAAGAGGCATGGAATAATGTTTCATGTTACAGAATAACATGCTCGTTATAACCAAGTTTTACTGACAGTATTTTATAATAAAATCATTGTAACTTCTCCCTCTTTCTTATAAACGAAGCATTTAACCACTCCGATCCGTAAGCGTGTTTACACGACAATATAACAATAGCAGTCAATTACAATAAGCGTGTTTTCACTCTAACGCGTATGTTCCCAAAGAAATCGTTATAACTCTGTTATTGTTCTAGTGAAAACCCTAAAACAAAAATTAGAAGATCTATATTGAATCAAGCTTCAATCAAAGTTGTCCATAGAAGTACATAAAAAAAGACTTATTTAGTAGAAACAGTTTTCAGTCCTACGCCTACGTGCCGTTAGACATTGTTATTGTAATCATAATCCATGATTTTAGTACCGTTTTCAGATAAAAACATCATGTGAGTCATTTTTACAATTTTTTAATGTTTGTATTCTAAATTTTAATATTTGCAAATGTTAATATTTATTTGTAATATAACAATTTGAAAACTTATTTCATAACCTTTCAAAAACCGTTTTTAGTATTCGGCTTCATTCAGAAATGTTTAATTTATAGAGCTTTTAATTGCGAAGCAGAAATAACACAAAGTTTTATAAATCTGACAGTTCGTTTAAGACAAAAAACTTGCATAATCGCAAAATTCCTGAGTGGTTAACTTAGACAGAGGTTACAACAGATCTCTCGGTGAATGGATTCTTATTCTCGTAAAACTTCTGAATGGACAGGCCTGAGCGCCATCATAGGTGAGTTACTTTCCCCATAATATGTTTTTAAATTATTATTATATTATTTATTATAATTATAAAATGTGGCAAGTCGAATAAAAAAAAGGGCAAATATAGGGAATAAACACGCGCGAAACTGAAACTATAAGGGCGAAAGAGCTAGCTCTCTCTCATAATGGATTCCAGGCATCGATGGAAACAAAATATAAATTTTATTGGTAGGTAAAATTATTCTATTATAATTATATTATTTATTAAATTTATTTAAGAATATATTTTCAGTTTTTTATAGAAATATTAACTTACGTTTTTTTTTATCTTCCCGTTCCAGTGAAGGTTCTAGCACATTCTTGTGTGGATCTGGAGACTCCTGAAAAAGTTTCAGTACAATTTTATACATCATGCTACATGTTGTTAACACGTCAGGTCTATTTATTCAGTTTTCGGAAAAACTCATACACGTCTCTTAGAAATCGTTGTGTCTTCCTTACTATCATGGTTATTATGGTTAGAAATATAATCTAAACAGTGTTACAAAGATTAAACACCACGCTTTATATTCAAATCTAAAAATTAACTACAAAATAATTAAAATGAACATCTTTATGAATCCAAAGATTCCGACCGCAATTTGAAAAAAAATTATGAAACTTTGAGAATTTTTTATTAATATTTTTACACAAATTGAAATGACACAAAAGCGTGTTGACGATACCGTTTATAATACATTTACCAATAATTCATGTTTGGGTTTTTTTTTTCATTTTCAGTAATTTTAGTTAGAAAAAGGCAAAGGTGAGCCATTTTAAAAACTTTTTATGTTTGTTTGCATGCAAAATTTTCATATTTCAAAAATTATATTTTTATTTAGAATTATAAAATTTCAAAAGATATTTCATCACCTTTCCAAAACAGTTTTTAGTTTTGGAATACATTCAGAAATATTCCATTTATTAGTATTTTATTGCAAAACGGAAATATTTTCATCCTCTGACAAAACATGAGTTAGCATGGCTGAAGCCTGAGGTCTACAGCCACTAAATTTAAATAAATTAAACTCGTGGCAACAAATCGGTTAGAAAGTGACAGAGATTAGAGTAAAAAATGTAAAATATAGGAATAAAAACATTAAGTATGAAGTTACTAGATTTTTTGCAGAATCTGCAAAATATATCTGGTTTAGAATTTGTTGGTCATCTGTTTGACATGCGCATGCATCCTTGAGACATTGCTTTTAATAATTTATGTAGTCCAACTTGGATAAAAATAATTGGAAAGAGGGGAAGGTATTTCATATTAGGTAGATGCGTACAATTAGGTAATCGCAAAAACAGATCTTAATTTAATAATGATCCAAATATTATTGTTAGATATTGAATAACGAGGCTAATAATATAGGGATGCAATAGAACAAAGGAATTAGAAACCCACATTCACAATATTTTATAAGAGATAAAAAATTCTCCTAACATTATTGGGAATCTGAACATGTTTGGATTAAATATCTCGTGCTCACATTTATTTTAGATGTTTACTTACGATTGAGTTAAATATGAGACTTTTTGACACTTTCTGTAATTTAAAAGAAAAAATACTTAAAACCAGGGGATGAAGAGAATTGCATCTTATGACCTTCGGCTTTGGAAGCTATTTTGTTTAGATGCTCCAATGATTAAAACACATCTTGAAGATGATACCTTGGCATTATTTTTTATTTAAGAAGAATTTAGCGCGCTTTTTGCCATGTTGTATGTTTTGCCACGGAGAATGTAAAAATACAAAAATAGGCGATTTTTTTTAAAGTTGGGTTTATTCCCTTTTGCTTTTTGATAGAAATTGATGAAAACATACTGCATTGTTTGAACTCACCACACTGTCTCGTTTAGATCTTCTTTTTTTCCTAGCAGATGATACTTTCTTCCGACTGTCACTCTCACCTGAAATAATTTAAAAAATGATCTAGCACTATTTTGTACACAAAATCTATACAGTGTCCAACTAAATATTCAGGATAAATAAGAATAAAAAAATTGGAATTAACAAATTCTTTTGTAATTGGAAATTAACATTTCTGCCGATTAGCAGCACAGCCGGCCTATTAAATTCAGTTTTTCACATAAAATTCGTAATAATATGACTTATTTCTATGTAAAGCGAACTTTTGTGGATGAAAACATTGTGGCCGACTTGTCAGATTTAAATTTACGAAATGTGTAACTGCATAAACCGAAATTCTAATTTTGCCCCCAAGACCGGCCTATCAAATTTAGCCATCACAAAGTAAAAACCTGACAGAAGTTTTCTTTGAAAAAAAAATTTATTATATTTATCTTTAATAACCTAGTAGAGGTAATATCCAAAGATAAAATGAATATATAAGTTTGATACTGTTATTGCAGTGCTTCGCACCACGCATGGACACTCTTCAACACTGCAATTGCAGGGCTCCGGCCACTAGAGCTTAATAAATTCTGCGTATAAATCTTTTTATATGAAATTTCGGGGGTTTCAATTAACAGTTTTCTATTTTCAAAGCACTAGAAAACCAGTACTAGAACTTAAAATTTACTTACGAGATTCGGCTGCACCTCGGTTTCCATCTACCTCTGGCGAATCCTAGAAGATTAACAGATCAAAATTATCATCAAATAATTTAAATTGAAAACAGTAACATTTTTAGTTTAACAGATTACCATTGGAATTCAAATATCATTGGATGGTGTCCTTGGGTGGGAAAAACAGAGATCATCCAAAGAAGTCTTAGCTGCAAGAATCAGAACTGGAAATATTTTAGGGGGGGGCTGTGTCCAAAGTTGGGCACCAGAAGGCAATTCAAAAAACCTTTTTTTTTTAAATAATGATGTTATTACGAATATTTTTATTGCTTTTTAATATATACATTATATAAAACTTGTACATATAGGCTGTATTGTAATGAATATTTGGCAGTTTTATGATACTCTCCATAAGCTCTTGATTTCGAGAAGATTATATACATAATAATAAACGGTACCTAATAATGACTTAACCCCTAGGACTTTGTTCAGTTTTGCAAACAAACAATGTATTATGTACTTTTGGGAACAGCTCTTATGTTATTCCTTACTGTGGTGGTGAGAAATAGGATTTAAACGGTGTTAGAAAGAGAAAACACTGCGCTTTATATTAAAATCTAGAAATAACCACAAAAGAATTTTTTACCGCAATTTGAAAAAAATTTATGATTTTTTTAAGTAAACATTTAAAAAATAAAATAAAATATGTGAGTTTTTTTTTTGGTTTCAAAAATTTTAATTCGGTGTTTAGACGTGGCAACAACGTGGGCCATTTTTAAAACATTTAGGTTTGCATTCAAAATTTTAATATTTCAAAAATAATAAGTTTATTTCTAATAATAAAAATTGAAAGTGTATTTTAACAGTTTTTAAATTTCGGATACATTCATGGATTTTATTCCAGAGTGGAAATACACACAAATTACACCAACCTTCTGATAGCGTATTAAGAAATATATGGTCAGTATGCCATAGACCATGTGTATGCAATAGGCCATGAGCCATATTTAGCCTATTCCATGTATGGAATAGGCTAAATATGCTATATTATATATATACACATCCCGCTATCATTGAGGCTCTTTATCCCAACTTTTTTTTTTCAGTATGTAGACTATTTGAAATAATTATTATTTCTATATCTTTATATATTGTATAAAAATCTTGTGTCACAATGTTTATTCGAGATAAACTCCGAAACTACTTAACCATTTTCAATGAAATTTGGCTTACTGTGTGTAATTTGGTCCAACTTAAAAGAAAGGATAAGTTTTATCTCGATTATTGATCTCAATATTTATTATTGCAAATTAAATGTTTGTTACAGGACAATGCTTTGTAATTATTTGTAAGTTTCTAACAGATGGTGGTTTCAGTTAATTATCAACTCAACGCTTGGTTATCTAGGTTGGTTAACCTCCAGTAGAAGGCGTTGTGTTAGCCACATTAATGCGTGGCCGGGTCAGCTAGTATACATAAAAAGTCTATTATTTCAAAAATATGATATTACTGATTTTAGTCGCCTCCTCACATTTTTAAGATTAGACTCTGAAGTTTTTATGATACAGAACTTGACGAGGATTGTCTAAGTGGGAAACCCAATAGAAACAAACATCTTTGGACTTACTTAAATAATAAAAATACTTGGATGACTGTTAGAGCGCTGTTTTTGTGAAAAACCGACTGGGCGCTGTACAATTTTATATAACTAATATTACTATGTAATACTCCTCTTTCATTCAATCCTGCATCCGGTATATGGCGCAGTAGTGATCACATTTAATTTCAAGTTTTACCCATTCCTGTACCCCACATAGTCTAAAAACGAAAAAAAACTATTTTTGTTTCATTAAGGGGGTATTCTAGTTTAGAAACATAAATTGTAGGTATTTTTTGAGGTGCAATAAAAAAAAAACAATTATATTTTTAATAGCCATTATTTTACCAAATATTTATTAAACATTAAAGAATAGGTATATAAAAAAAAATCAAACAAAAAAATTAAAAATTCTAAGATATGTTTAAGTGGGGGGTCTCAAAAAAATGGCATGCCCTGGTTGACACGATTGCAAACCGGCTAGTAATTTGAAAAAAATAAACCAAAAATGAATTCGTAATCCAAACAAATGCTACTATGGCCCGAACTAAGGAAAAGTAAAAAAAATATCTGAAATAAAAAGACAACTTTTTACCAGTTTTTTTTTACTTTTCCGAATTTTTTAAAAATTGATATTTTGTTACAGTTCTAGTTAGCGCTGTAGAGTAATGTATAAAGAAGGCTCACACCAAACCGTCTCAAAGAAAGTAGTTTGGAGAAACATGCTTATAAAGTTTTGCTCTATTTAGATTCTAGTTAGATTCCGTCTAAACTGGTCGAACTAAAATGTCTATAACTTTTAAAATAATTAGAATTTTGAAAAATCCTTTTAAGGATACATTTTTGAATATCTAAACTATCAAAATATGAAGAAAAAATTTATTACATATATTTTTTTCTAGACTAGAATACCCCATTAAGTCTTTGTATTAGTTCATCAGTGTACATATATTGAAGAGAACTGGAGACAAGCTTTACGCCACTTTTAATTAAAATGGGTTGGAAAAATTTAAAAGACCTTTTCACAACATTTTATTACTGCACATGCCAAATTGAAAGAATCACTATTATTTCTTCCGAAGCTGCTTTTTTCCTGAGTTTTTCCTAGAGTTTATTGTGACATAAACGATCAAAAGCTTTGCTTAGTACTAAAAAGCGCATGTTGATTCTCTAACTAACTAACTAACTAACCATCACGCCGTTTCCCCGCAGGGGTAGGCAGAGAGGACGGACCGCCAAACAACTCGGTCTTGGCACACACTCTTTGCCTCACTCACATTCATACATCGTCTCATACATTCTCTTCTATTATTCTGACTTTTGATGTTGATTCTCAAAAGTAAAATGGGTCACATACTTCGTATACTAATAAAGAATTAATCATGTTGTGTAGTAATAGTTACCCACTTATATCCAGAATTTATTCTTTAAAACAAGCATAAATGGACTAAAGGTTTTTTAATAATATGCGAAAACAAACAACTATAGTCAAATTGCCATAGTCCCAAGTACCCAGAGAAAGTAGCACTACGACTCATCCAATTGGGGAATGTTGTGAGGCAGAATGAAATTGGGGAGGTAAAGAGGAAGGTTGGAAGTCCCGGCAATACAAATCTAGTAACTAAACATAGCTAATCCCGTTTCAACGTTTCAATTCAGAATGATCTCAAAATTAAATCTCTAAACAATTGCACGCCAATTAAATAAATTTTATGTGTGTGCCTAGCCGCCAGAGTCATCTTTAACACTTTGCCATGGACCATTTCATATTAAATATACACCCACTAAAAAAAATTGGCCATTTGAATACATAAGCGGTAACGTCGCAAGACGTCGGTTTGTCGGCAAAATTAAATGAAACATATAATTGTGCACAAAATATAAGCTGGGCGACTTACTCCATTAATCATGAAAGGAGTTCCAATTGGTGGGATGTTAACCTCTGGGAGGCCAGGCCATTTCACGAAAATTCACTAAAAAAGCACCACTCTGAATTTTGAATTGAATGTTTTGTGGATTAATTTTGAACTATCTTATATTTTATTGACTGAAACACGTTCCTAGAACATTAAACTATGTACCAAAACAACATTACTTGCATTATTTACGTAAATTAATAGGTTTTACGATGTTTTAGTCGAGGAACACGCATTAATTTTGACAGCTAAAATTCACGGTAAAAATGACATTTCTATGTCACAGATAAAATCGTTAAAAAATATTCTGGGGTTGCAAGGTGAATGAAATTTCGACGCATCTTATGGTGTAATGTTGGCGCAAGCGATTCTGACCCTGTTCTTCATACAAATTCTGTACATAGAAGGGCCAAAATCACAAACATTTTTTGTTCGATATTTTTTCGAATTGTTTTCTCGCGCATGCACACAATACGCGCGCGCCCGCCTATCTCCGGCCTATTAGAGGTTAAAAGGCGTTTTGTTTGTTTGTTTTGTATATTTTTAAATTAACGTCTTTCAAAAATTTTAATACCTAGCTAAAATCAGACACTTAGAAGATTGTGTACACTTTATTGAAAAATATGTGAAATCAAGTCCATCAGATAGAAGCAGTCAGATAAAAGGACGCAGATATGATAGCGGATGTATATATATATTTTAAATACAATATACTACTTATACTTATAACACATTAGCTGTACTTTTATTTTCCTTTGTAATCGCAATGCACTTACTGCAGCACATAAATATATACATGAATTGTATTATTGTACATTTTTTTATTGTTTAAATTATAACATTGTTACAGTATTAAACATAATACTATGGCAAAAACAAAATAGTGTAATACACAGTTTCAAGGATTTCTACGCCAAATAATAGAGCTAGCTCTTGAGCTTGGTGTAGGAGTTATTTACATATTTTATTCATTATTGATAAATTACTGCAACAATGTACGCCCTCCTTTTTCAACCACAAGCAAATGCTTCTCATGGATAAGTAATATTAAAATCTTATACCTATGAAAAAACCTAATGAAATACCTATTTACGTGACTAAAATTGTTCATCTTATACTACAGTATAGTTACACTAATAAATAAATATGTTATTATTTTTAAACCAAAGAATATATTTCATTTAACCGGTCAAATGTCGGGCCATTTCGCGGAAATTCGCGGAACTTCACAAAAAAACACTAAAAAAACCATCACTTTGAATTTTGAATTTAATGTTTTGTTGATAAATTTTGAGCTATTGTATATTTTATTGACTGAAACACGTTCACAACACAATAAACTATCTACTAAAACCACATTACTTGCATTTATTACGTAAATTAATAGATTTTACAATGTTTTATTCGCGATACACGCATTTATTGCGACCGTTAAATTCGCGGCAAATTATGACAGCGCATTGTCATGGATGAAATCGTTTTAAAAATATTCCAGGGTGACAAGGTGAATGAGACTTTTAACACCACCTAGAGTAATGATGGCGCAAGCGATTTTGACACTGTTCTTCATACAAATTCTGTACATATAAGGGTCAAAATCGCAGACCAAAAGTTTTTCATCGACAATATTATTCAAATATTTGAATTATTTTCTCGCGCATGCGCATATGACGCCCCCAGTTTCGGGGCTCCGGCCTTTGACGGGTTAAATATATTAAATTTTGTTTTGGGATAGTAATTAATTTATTTACCAATCTTTCAGGCAGTGGCAGTAGTTAATTTTTATTGTTTTTCTGACAATTTGTAAGCACAAAAATCAAAATATTTCTACATGTTTTACAGTAACACTATATGTTAAATTATTACGTATTCTTTGCCACTTCTATTGGTGTAAAAATTATTAATATGTTTTTTATTTTGTTGAAAATATTTAAATATTTTCGGACATAATTGAATCTTGCTTTAACGCAGTCAGTGGTTTAATTGCATAAAACAACAATAAGTTAATAATTATTTATAAAATAATTTCAAGATTGCGTAAAAATAGTTTCCTTATTGATTTAATATCAAAAAAATAAGAAATGATTAATTTTTGAGGTCACACTAGTGAAAATAATAACTTTAGACAAGAATTATTTCTGCACCTTCGGCCTCTACAACACTCTATCCCAACAGAATATTTTGTGTAAACATTTCTTATATATACATTTAAAACTTTTAATTAATTTTAAATACAATCTGTGATTTTAAATCCTATAGCATGATGATTTAATACTTGATGTTTTGTAAAAGGGGGAGACTGGTCCAGCCGAGTGTTATTTTTCAATGCTTTTTTTGTTCAAAGATATATTTTTTGGTTCACAAAACTTTTGTTACATGTAAAGATACCTTCGAACAAGAAAAAACACTATTGAAAATTTGATTTGAATATATGTAGATATAGTGACCGCAAGCGGAGAGTCTGGCCAAATCGGCTAAAAATCATATGAAACATGAATTTAAAAAATAATAATTAATATAGTATGAACATAGAATGCGCATGAATCATAATTTGCCAAAAAAAGTTGTTGATTATAAAAACGGCGGATATAAAATGAAAATTGATGAAAAAAATTGGTCTTTTTGCAATAATTTTGTCCTATAATAATAATTTTTTATAAGTCGGAGTTCATCCGCATATAAATTTAATTTTCTTTAATTTAAACTTTGAATGAATTTAAATCAGACGAAAATTCGATGAGCTACGATTCCAGCCAACTTGAAAAATGTGGTTTTGAGAAAGACGCGTTTAAAGTTTTCACTTGTAACGGGCCCGTTCCATTCTACCTGCTCGGCGTGCGCAACCCTCCTAATTATATTTCAAGGTCGAATTTGATGCTATAACTTTGGGAATGTATTTTCCACATGTATAGGAATAATTTTGGGCAACAAAAAAAGTCGATTTTTTGGATCGGTTAGACCAGACTCCCCCCTTGCCTGTAATATGTACTTAATTAAATTTACAGATACATTCTATTGTAGAGTTAAAGAAATAGAAAATAATATATTTTAGGTTGTACTTGTTTAGGGTTTTCATATATATCTAATTCTTACCTGTTTTTTATAGAAAGTATAAGGAATTTCTCCTTTGAACAAATAGTAAACTTTGGACATGTATTCTATCATGCTGGATAGGTGGAAATCTTCTAACTCTGCCATCTCCGCCGCGGTCACGAAGGGCTGTACTCCTGCAAAAATATTATTTCATCTTTAACACAGGGAGCGGTTATTTTTGTACAAATTGCAATTCCTTGTGGCAAAATTCTAAAGCTGTTTGCATACAATTTGGGAGGGGGGGGAGTATGGGATCACTTATTAGAATAGCAACACCTCTGCCGTAGGTCACCCCAAGTGGTTCTATACATTTGGTGATTTAGCAGGGGTGCCCGAGCTCATCGTCAGAGTCGGATGCGTCTACCCACTTACTGCGTGGCGGGCCGGGCCGGGAGACTCTGGTTGAGGGACATAATTTGGCCTCTTCAGCAGGACTCTCTCGACTTATCGCCCTGGATTGCAGTGGGAGGGATGGATTCATACGTCATCACTTTTGGACCCACTGATTCCCAGATTCCTACCCACCCCTCGTGTCATTTTTATTCCCGCAATTTCCTCTCCTTTCTTTCTTTTAAAAGACCCTACACACATCAGCATCCCCAAATATGACATAGGCCCTGAGGGACATTATTTTCCCCTGAGCCTCCTGTGTGAAGCTATTGTAAAAAAAAAATTAAGATGGAGATACTTTTATCTTTTAGGGGAAAATAGGCAGGCAGATGCACCATATACTTTTATCTTTTAGGGGAAAATAGGCAGGCAGATGCACAATATAAAATATAACACAATATATTTTAGTTTATAGCGTTTAAAACACGAAATACTGTAAGTGTACATGATTATTTATTCATTAAATGTATGTTCTAAGTTGTTTACCGTGGATTTGATGAAAAGTTTCGTTTCAATCTATATACGCATGAATTACTTACTTTGCCCAAACTAAGAACCAAATTTGTGCAAATTTCAAATCCACATACACCTTTAAATGTACGCTAAATAAATAAATAATCATGTATACTTACATATATATATATAAGTATTTTGTGTTTCAAACTACATAGTTAAAATCGGCGACAGCTAACATCACCCATTGAAAAAGCAATTGACAGCCGTAGAAAATCACTCAAATTTGACAGCCGATTCCGTATGAAATCTTTTTCATATTCACTAAAGATACAGAATCGCTCCTGTGCATTTTAACCCTTGCTGCAAGCTACAGGCACAAAGGGGGACAGGTCTACGATAGAATGGTTGTGCGTTGTTTTTACTACAATATTAAATGTACCTATTTATATTATTCTTACCTAGTTTTTGTAAAACATCCAAAGCAGCTTGATTGTTTTCAACAGCCAGAAATGGATCTAATTCCTCCATGTCGATGAGCTCCGGCCGGTAATTGTGAATAATCCTGATGAGGAATGTTCCGTCTCTGAATGAGTAAATAAGATCTTGTACCGGGTCTGGTACGACCTCACTTCTTACCCAATCGAGGATGGTATTTACTGGAACGAGGGTACCTGAAAATCACCACACTAGTTTAAAATATGTATTTACACAATATAAAAATAACAATTTGGGAGGTGGAAACCATTTATCTGATAATCAACACCTCTGCCGTAGGTCACTCCAAGTGGTTTGCTCATTTAGCGACTTGGCAGGGGTGTCTGAGTTAGGTCTTGGAGGCAGATGCGTTTGCCCTCCCACCACGTGGCGGGCCAGATCGGAAGAGACTGATTGAGGGAGACCCATTGACCTCTCCACCAGACTCTCTCAACACTCAGTCATACGTCAGTCACTCCTGGACACATTGACCCCCAGATTCCTACCCATTCCTCACACCTTTTTCCTTCCCAGAACTTCCTCTTCTTCCTTTCATTTAATTGGTCGAGAGCCATGCCTGAAACTAACTTCCATACTGGAAATTACGGAATGCATCACTTAATATTTTGTGGATTTATTTTGAGCTGTCGTATATTTTATTTACCGAAACATATTCCTTGAACAATAAACAATCTATAAAAACAACATTACTTGCGTTTATTTGATAAATTGATAGGTTTTTCGATGTTTTTGTAAACTATCACGCTCGGACTTTGACAGTTCCAATCGCGGCAAAATCTAAAACCGAGATGCCATAGATAATTCATTTTAAAAAAATATCCTGGTGTTGCTAGGTGAATGAAACTATTGACTACATCAAGAATGATATTGGTGCAAGCGATTCTGACCTTGTCCTGCATACAGTTTCTTTATACATAAGGGTTAAAATTGCATTAAAAAAAAATTAAAAAATTAAAATTTGTTCCGCGTGCGCGGCTCTGGCCAATAAAAGGTTAAAAGACCTTCCTCACAGCATTCTCAAAGATTTAAAAGGCCCTGAGGAAAATTATTTTCCTCTGAGCCTCCTGTGTCGAGCCATTCTAAAAAATAACAAAACAAGCTAAAAAAAAAAAATTTTTTTAAA
Source organism: Limnephilus rhombicus (assembly GCA_929108145.2). NCBI lineage: Eukaryota > Metazoa > Arthropoda > Insecta > Trichoptera > Limnephilidae > Limnephilus > Limnephilus rhombicus. The sequence continues at coordinate 12,468,775 of OV815275.1, forward strand.
TTAAATAAGAACACAGTTCAGCCATCTGGAAAGTTAACATCTAGGTCAGGGAAAGCAAAACTATTTTTATAAGTGTGTCAAGGAATACGTCCAATTACTTTAAAATATCTTCTGGTGCAGACCCAAAATCTCACTTTACCTCACATTCAACCAAAACTGTTAATATATCGATCGTGTAGTTGATTAGTCAGATATCTCCGACAAATGGAAAATTGAGTTGAGTATGCAGTTGCATGTAAAAGTGAACCCTCTATCTGGTACAATACTCAGATTACTCATAAACACCACCAAATCAATTTATAATGCACAAAAACTTGTAGTGAAATAAACAAAAAATTGATGTTTTCTGTGTTACTAGTAGGAAATTTCAAAAATTCATAAGAATTTACTGGGCTGTTATGCTTCCCGGTATTATTTTACAGCCAGAGGTGGCCTCTTCCTTAGTGCATTGGTGCACTGCACTTCCAAAAATCTATATACGTCAGAAGTGTAAAATAGTATATCCTCTCATGAAGAATTCCCGCCAATTCGTTTTAAAATCCTACACAATTGACTAGACTCCCTCCCATGAGAGAAAGGAATTCATGCACATTTTGTTGTGCCGAGACGTGACGTCACATGAAGTAACATTTCTACTGGGATCATTGACGATACTTGGTCGAAGATTGGGATCATCTCCAGATGTTGGACGCGTGAAATAAGCAAGACAGGTATTGATAGACCCATAAGGAAGATTGGCGTGTGAAAGCAGAGAAGACATATGGTGCTAGCTTGCATTAGCGGAGAGCAAATGACAAAACATTAAACTTGCGTAATGTGGTCCCGAACCTTAGAAATGAAATAATTTTGTTTAACGAATTTAGAACTAATTAACAATGTTATGTTTTAACGCTATCGGTCATTGGCGCAGCGCATCAACTTCAGTACTGTTTCGGTATTGACAGCATTTTAACGGTTTTAGCAAGTTTTATTCTGTAAAAAAACTTATTTAAAAATGAGTGCTACTGAAAAGATTGCGATTAACGTCGATTTTATCAAAGGTAACCGAAGTTCATTGGAGAATAAATTGTTTTTGAAAAATAATGGACCTCCAAAACTATGGATGAATATAAAACAAGTTTGTAAAGTTAAGGAAAAAACTGTGAATAGAGTGTTTAAAAAAGAACTATATTTGAAAGCATCTTGGCTTTGTGGATGTGACCGCCATTGACCGGAGCAATATCAATTTTACAATTATTTTATAAATGTAACTTAGTGGTGTTTTAGTGAAATGGTTAAACTTTTTAAAATAATTTGTACTATTCCAATGACAACTGTTGAGTGCGAACGGTGTTTTTCTACATTAAAACGTGTAAAAACATTTCTGAGGAACACTATGTCCCAAGATCGGCTTAATGAGCATTGAAAAAAGTTTGATATCTTCGATACCAGACTTTAATAATCATGTCATTGAAGTGTTTTCACAAATGAAAGAGCGACGAATCGATTTTCTCTACAAGTGAACGTTTGTACTAGGTATGTCACTCCCTTTGAATCACTTTATTTTCCCATGTTAATGTTATCATTTTTTTGTGAAATGCACTGCTCGCAAATTTTGTCACCGGCCGCCTCTGTTTACAGCATATTTAATATGTAAAACACAGATATGTTTAAACAATATTTGATTTATGGTAAGCGTTTGAATATTACTTTCCTCATTATCTCAAAACTTAGTATTTGGAAATGTCTGACTAATCAACTGGACGATCGACATTGTGATGATGATTAGACATTGGGTTATAATGCTCTATCAAAATGGTAAAATATGCACTATCAATGCCAAAATATGCACGTTGATTTTAAAATAAAAACATATATTGATACTGTCGACTTGGGAGTGATCTCATTCGATTCAGCATGAGATACCCCACTCGACCTAGTTTGTAAAACAATTTTTTTCAGTAATCCCCCCCCCTCTATTATATTGTTCACACAATATGTATGGGATTGGTAGGTATGCATTTGCAAAGACTTAGTGGAGAGGAAATGTCAAAAAAAAATTCTGCAATCGTCCCACCTACCTAATCTTCCCATCCTTAAATGTCACCATGACCGATATAATTGTGCCAAAAAAAAAACCTAACTTTATAAAAGATGACTGTATGCTCATTGAAGCTCAATATGTAGTCAGTGTAAATTAATATCTGAGATAGGGCGGACTATCTTTACTGTGGACAATGACTGTGGAAGAAATATTGTGAATTTATATATTAAGAATTTATATTGTGAAGTGAAGCATCCAGAACCTGGAGACGTGTGGCCCCAACTGCGGCGGGTGAGTCCTTGTTCCTAAACTCCAATCTGGGCTTATCTTATTTATCAGAAGCCCAGATTTGAACCAATGACTAATACTGTCTATCGGGTTTGGCGAATGCATACAAACATCATCCCATATAAACATAGCAGTTGATGTAGTTTTGGGACGGGTCTTTCCAGTGTGTGGCGTAGGGCTTGGCTTGGCTCATGAATACAGTGGAGCCGCAGTTTGGCGACACCACCCTGTATTGTTTGCACTTGTCGTTAGACGGTGGAACATAAAAATGAGATAAATCACTTACATGGTTTTTGGTTCTTCCTTGCATTGACGTGAGATATGGACTCCGAGGCCGGGATGTCGAGGAAGTTGACCGGCCGGTCCGTGTCAAACAGATGCACTACCTGGTGCAGCCCAACCATGCTCTTGTTCAAGGCCACGTATCTTGTCACCGGGTCCACCGTGTAATGGATGATGTCTGAGTTGAGATTTGACGGGGTTGTTTGGGCTGGAAAATTCAAGTTTCAAACGTTAATTAGCTTGTGGATTCAAATGTAGATGTGCAAAAAGTATTCCCTAAAAATCTACATTAATAGGATCGACACAATGATGATAAAGACTATTTTAATTAATTATGTGAGCAGTTTATTTTCCAATTTAGACCCCCCCCCCCCCCTTGGTGAGATTAACTGAGATTTGGTGTATCCCATTACGCCCCCCCCCCCCCCCCCATTGAGGTAAATATGATCGCGACAATATGCTGAAAAACTGTTCAAGATTTGGTGAGATTTTACTAGACTCGAAAATAAGGTTAATTTTCAAGTTCTGTTACTACTTCAATTCTGTGAAGCAACCGGTCCTTAATGTTATTACAACAGAACTTATACATATATATTACAGAACAGAATAGATCTTTCACAGAACTTTAAAATAAATGTAGTTCTATTGCGTTGCCTTGATGAGAAGAAGGCTCATACTTAGGACAGGATATTTCACAGAATTTGAACAATTAATCAAATTTAATAGTAAATTTTCAAGTTCAGGGAGAATCCTATTCAAGTTCTCATATTATTTGAGTTCTGTGAAGCAACCAGTCCATAATTATATAATAACAGAACTTGAAAATTAACTTTTAAATTTGATGAATTGTTTAAATTCTGTGAAAAAATTTAAGTGTGAGCCTTCTTCCCATCGAGGCGAGACATTGGCACCATAATGAATGGGTATTTCTCCATCCTTTTATACTGGCTACTTCCAACAGCTTCAAATTCTTCTGTGGCAGTCGTATCACAAGGTATAAAAGAATGGCTTACCCAATAGACGGTAGATGGACTCTCGCTCGGCCAACACGTGCAGCGGATGCGTGCCGGCCGCCCAGAGGCGCAGCGCCCAGCACGCATCCAGCGAGGACAGAAATCCCCGAGCGCACCCCGACCCCGTGGGCCAGAAGGGCTCCAGCAGACTGTCCCCCACCAGGCAAGTCAGCAGAGGGAAACCGCCTCGCTCCAAAACTTTACTAGCATTTTCTGCTGCAAACATCGACGTGAAATCAAACACGGAAACGTCCGGATGCCCATAGTGATTCACCGCAAACTCCAAGTCCTTCAGGCAATAATCCGTGGCATACTCGGCCGCATCCAAGGCATAAGACTTCAGAGCTGCGTTATTAACATTGTTCTGGGAGAGAAGCTTTAACGTCTCTGGAAAATCCTGCCAAGCAAATAAATAGTGATGAGCAGCAATTATCAAACAGTTTATTTTTCAACGCAGCGCAATAAGTGGCGGACAATATCGATCGTTCAGTTGATTAGTCAGACATCTCCGAAAATCAAAATTTGATTTGAGTATGCAATTATTTGTATTGAAAAGTGAACCCTATTTCTGGTACAATACTCAGACTACTCATAAACATCAATTAAACAAAATGTTGACATTTATGGGTCACTTGGTCGGATATTCCAAAATGTCATACTAATTTTATGCCTCCCGGTGTTATTTTATAGCATATTTAAATAATAGTTGATTTATGGTGAGCATTCGAATACTGCTTTCCTCATTATCTCAAAACATAGTATTTGGAGATGTCTGACGATCGGACGATCAATATCATATTCATCCATTAGTCTCGTTTAACATGTCCAAAGAAATAAACTCGGTTAATTTACTGATTCAGTAAGTCATTATCATTTTAGAAACAAATGTTTTATGAACTTTTCCAATGTTAGGCCGCCAATTATTTAAATTTTTTATCAAATTCGTGAGCTCAACAGATTGTATTGGCTAAAATTAGATGAAACCACTATTTCAAAACATAACATTTTTCTTCTTTCCCTGCAATGGGTTTTAGGCGCAAACTACACGAGCGGTTCTCCCGCCGCGGGAAACCGCAGCAGACACAATTTACTATGAGCGTTGTATGGCGCAAACTACACGAGCGGTTCTCCCGCCACGGGTGCTCGCGGGAGATATTCGCCCGCCACATGCAGCGGTTCTCCCGCCGCGGGTAACCGCCATGTTCAAACTACACGGCGGTTTCCCGCGATTGAGTAAGGATCGGGCGGTTTCCCGCGGCGGTAGAACCGCTGTGTAGCAAGGCGGGAAACCGCCACCCATGTAGTTTGATATGAACCGCCAGCTTTCTCGAGCGGTTTCCCGCGGCGGGAGAACCGCTCGTGTAGCTTAGGCCTTAAGGAAGCAATGTATTAATTGAATATAATATTTGGAATTTAACCGTAATACGCTTTACCGAACTGAATCCTTTCAACGCATGTCAAATCTATACGCATTATAAATATTGATGTGTGCTACAATCAAATGGGTAAGCATAGTATCAGGGTGGTACAATAAAATGACACGACCTAATTAATACAAATCCAAAACGCAGTTATCTGCAGATTTTCTCATACATACATAATAAGCATTGGTTATATGCATAATTATCTGGAAAACATGACGCATACCCAGAGGCGACTTGTGACTGACCACTAAGTTACATTTTTAAAATAATTGCATAAATAATAGTTATCCGTCAGCGCTCGCAAAATCATCTCGAGAGTAAAAAAACAAGCAATTCAAAACTTAAAATCTCACAAAACAGTTTAAATTCACTGCGCACAAGTGCTAATGTGTTAATACTAGAGTGCTAACATTGTACATTAGTATTCCTAACGGAATGCATTCCAGACGCATTGGATTACGCATGATCAAATTGATGCAAAATTCACTCGTCTTCAAGGCACTTCGTGTACGCATCGCTAGTGCACGGGATGAGTTATATATCTGCACTGCTACAACATTAATCGTTATTAAGTGTAATCTGTTTCGCTCGTGTTAGTGTTTTGGCCTACCGAGCTGTCTCGATACCGCCCTCGTAGTATGGTAAAACAAAGTTTTGCGCATTTTGGAATATGCACCTCTCGTTTACGCTTGCGTGGGAGTCTTGTAGATAGTCAAATAATGACCTGATAGAAATTATGACAGTAGCGTACAAGCCCAGAGAGCTTTTACATATTGGTAGCATAATTTTAACATGGCAGATAATTTTGAAAGTTAAGAAAGAAATAATAAAAATAAAAGTACATTACATAAAAAAAATACAGCGATTAGATAGGTTTACAAAAATACAAGATCTATTTAGGAATAGTGTTGGAATAAATATTTTACACGATCCACATAACTCGCTAAGTTTATATGAAATATGTCAACATCAGATAAGTATTGATTTTCGATAGTGTGAAATCGTTGTATCGGAGAGTGGGCAATGTAGTTACGCTTATGAATGCTGCAGTAGAGTAGTGTATTTTGTCGTGTTGTTACTGTGGGTATTCGTAAGTTTATGAGTTGCAGTATTTTCAATAAAAAAGTTAAGTAATTTATTTTATGTCTGTCTTTCAATGTATGTATTTTTAGAATATTTCATGAGAAATTAAATTTTATGTCTTCTAGTGGGATATTTAATTTGGTGATATTGTTATAAGTTATGTGATTGCTGAAGACAAGCAGTGTTTGTAAGATTGCTGTGAAAATATTATCTCAACAGTAAGGGATTGAAAATACATTCATACAAAAATAATGTTATCTTATCGAGTGTTATACGCAATACATATTTACATTAATTATTTGAATAAAGTTTAAAAAAAACGCTGAACACATAATAATAACATTGATAGATAATATTCAATTCACGAAGTCACATATTATTTTATATACATACCTACACATAAAATATGTTCTTAAATTTGTATGAAATATTGAAAAAGCAATTTTCGAAAATATTAACATTAAGTCTTGGTGTAGGAAGCAAATTTTTCGCCATGCGCTTGTATAATTCTATTTTCTTCATAACTTATTTGTTTTTTGCTAAATGATGCTTTTGAATTGTACGTTATTAATTTTTGAATTGTACCTAATCAGATAATGTGCTTATAAATTTATAAAAATATTATATAACTATCATATGTAGTTTTCCCACGATAGCTAGTTGTAATCAGAGAAATGATTTTTTAATCCTATCCGGATACTGTGGTGTTCAAGAAGTGTCGGAGCCAAGTGATAAAGACAAGTGATATTGCAGGAGTATTAGTGGAATGTGAAATTTATTTATAGTTGTAAATTTATTATCGTATAACCAAATTACTCTAGCACCTACACCTGTCATTGTTCATATATTGAGAGGGCGGTAAAAAATAAAATGGATTGTCAATGTTTTAAAAAGGATCACTAAGGAAGGGTTGTTTTGAAAAATATGAACAATTCATAAATATTCATCAATATTCATCAATAAGTTAATTTTCACATTCTGTGAAAGTTCTATTCAAGTTCTGTGATTATTTCAGTTTTATAAAGCAATTGGCCTATAATGATATAATAACAGAACTTGAATGGAACTTACACAGAACGTGAAAATTGACTTAAAATATTTAATGAATTGTTAATTTTTTTTGTCCTAATAGAAATTATAGTGAATTGAGATTATGAAAAATCATAAATGAGCCATGTCATTTTTAGAGATGGGTTGTGCAATGATTGAAAATAGGGCTAAAAATGAACAAACCCATTTAGGATATTAAAAGGAACACCTAAAGAAATAAATGAAACTATTCAACTTTGTTTGAACCACTTATATAATGAGTAAATCCGACCGGTTTCAGAACAAACAAAGATGAATTGTTTCATTTATCTATAATGGATAACCACAAAGTTATAGCTTCATTCAAAAATACCTAAAGAAATCTTTAATTTTCAAGGATAATTAGAGATGTCGCACAAGAGACCTAACCGATTCTGTATTCAAATCAACCTGGGGAGTTTAGGAATGCAGAGAGAGAAGGTTACAATAAATAACATGAGTCGCAAGAATTAATAAGATCGCTTTCGCCAGCAGACATGAGTTTTAGTAAGTAATTACCTCTATGAGCACTTTTCGCTCCAGCAAGCTCTGTTTCTTGGCCGTCATAACAAAGTAATGAGTGTCATCTTTGTAATAGACAATATTCTCCAGATCTATGCCACATTTCTCTCTCAATCCAATAAAGAAAGCTTGGTTGAATATAAAAGAAGTCCCACTTATCTCTGGAACCTGAAAATGAGTATTCAAAACATTTTAAAATTAAAATGATGCCACAAAGTAATTTTGGAATTATTGAAGAAATAAAACAGTTTTAATTATAAATAAATATGTCAGTTCAATGCCAGTTTTGCTTGTCAACAAAAGAGCTAAACAAATTCTACAAAAACACTCTTGGCACAGAGTCAAATTAAGAAAATCTGCACTAAACATTAACAACAGATAATGTTTAAAAATGTAGTACCTTTTTTTTATTGATTTTTATAAATTTAATTTTTGGAACCTTTAATTAGAAATATTAATTTTAAGTATTTGTATTGTTTATATAGTTTATGTAATTATAAACAATACGCTTACTTATAAGTTACTTTTTTTTTAAATTGAATGATAATACTATTTGAAATATAAAGAATGTTATTGTTGTTTTCTTTGTGCAGGTAAATAATATAATTTTTTAATAAATGGTCAACTTTATAAAGTGCCATTTAGTGATTCAATCCGTTGGCAGATTACATATTTCATTTATGTAAATAGTGAATAAAGTGGGGCCCAAAACGCTTCCTTGAGGCACACCAAATATTGCTGACATTATGTACGTCTTACTCGTTGACATTTCTTAATGTTTTTAAACCATTTATGGTTTATTTTAAAAATCGAGAACAGTATGAGAATATATACACTTATAAACACATTCGATTTTACTATCAAAAACTTAAACTCGAATATGTAGCTGTAAGATATGTATAGAAGTTATTAAACTCTCTTATATTTTCAGTAGTTTAGTCCTTCCTAGAAGAAGTGTAGTGTACCTGGTCAGTAATTATATTTATCAATTCGACTCATCAAATAGTTTGGATCTTACACAGCATCTGAGTCATTGAGAGCAATCTATCTTAAAACCAAATCGCCCACCAACACCCACACACCTTGCAGCATAAACAAAATAATCATTGGTAAAACATTTGCAATTTATTACTCCAATTGGATATTGGCAATACTCACACTAGCTTCCTGCTTAGAATGCCGGTTGATGAAGTTGGCAGTTATTGCAATTGCCAATTTTCCTCGGAATTCATTTCGCTTGAAGCCGGGGAGCGTGTTACGCTTGCCATCTGCACCAATCAACACGTCAAACTCGAATTTTGATACCGGATGGTCAACAGGCAAGAAAAGAGCTTTCCATCCACGATCTGAAATAATAAATGTATTTCATTAACAACTTATTAGTGCATGTATAAAATGTTACCAAAGTCGCTGTGCCCGAATGATAAATAGATGGGGCCGTAAGAGTCAGCGATGTGTGAATACACACTCAACGTGTGGTCACTTGCTTACAACGATTGCTCGTTCCATTCATTCTCTACGAGGATTGATGATGTCCACGGGGTGACTCCTGAGGCCCTTGAATGGCTCGTAGATCTAGATGCCCCCGTATGACTCCCCACCATAAGAAAGAAGAAGAAGAATGGATGACAACAATGTGTGTAGAAGAGACCTTGCAAATTAGGAAAGGATAGCAGGATACTATAATACCAACAACTCTGCCATAAGTCACCCCAAGTGGTTCGCGATGTTTGGTGACTTAGCAGGGGTGCCCGGGTTTATGGGGTGAGGTTCGAGAGAGACAGATTGAGAAGGTCTTTGGCCTCTCCAGCCAGAATCCCAAGACCAATCGCCTTGCACCACAGTTGAAGGGATGGATTCGTACGTCTGTCACTCCTAAGCACACTGACCCCCAGATTCCTACCGAACCCTCATACCTATTTCTTTCCCAGAACTTCCTCTTCTTCCTTTCCTTAAAAAAATCCTCCACATCTCCTAAGATGACGTGGGATCTGAGAGAAATTATTTTCCTCAAGGTCTCCTGTGCGGAGCTAATGTAAAAAAAAGGAACAATTACATATATATTTTTACAATAAGCACTTTACATTATATTTTTTGAGTAAAATGAATCATTTCCGAAAATCATTATTATCTCACAGATGTGGAGGCAAATGTATAGAATGAGGCCAGTAATTATGTACATATATGGGTACGTATTTATTACATAGAAATAGATTATCATTTTTAATTTATCAAACTCATTTATCTGATACATAATTATTTTTTAGATAATTTGCGCCTTCACGGCACAAGAGTTATGGTCATGTGAATAAGAGTCTACTACATACTTCTTCCATAATTTTTTTAAAATTAAAACAAAAACAAAAAGAAAGACAAACATTCCCGGGTTACGAATAACCTGACAACATTTGTAAAATCTCCTACAACCACCATAGTAAGGAGAAAATATTGTTTGTGTCGTGATGAAGGACTTAGTCAGCCGAGGAATTGACATACGACGCTTGGGTGGGATGCCAACTCAGCCACTGGTCATAAAATACATTTAATGGTACAGTACTTTCGTAGCCGAGAGGTCCTGAGGGAAAATAACCTTCAGAGCCTATGTTATCTTTAGGGATTCTGTATGGACCGTCTTTTTAGGAGAATGAAGGAGAAGAAATTCAGAGAAGGAAAAGGGTTGGAAGGGTGGGTAGGAATCTGTGGGTCAAAGTATTCAGGAGTGACGAACATATGAATCCATCCCTCGCACTGCGATGCAAGGCGATGGGTTGAGAGAGTCCGGGAGGGGAGAACAAAAGGTCTCCCTTAATCAATTTCTCCTGATCCAGCTTTGGTTATGTTTGTTAATCAATAAATGGTTCCCGGGGCAGTGGTACCCGTTCTCTCTCAAATTGAATGCTGTCTACTTTACTCCCATCATTTTCATCAGTCACCAGGGTATATAATCGTTGGTTTTGGACATTTCGGTTATTCACTGAGTATTCTAGCAAGTCGTCACCTTAGTTCTTAATTGTCCAAATGACCATTATAGTTTTTGTTCAATCTCCACTTTAAAATTATAAATAAAGTATAAAAAATTATAGTTAATTACTCAACTAAAAATTATTTAAACTAACAAGGTCTTTACCTTTACAAAAACAGCTTTATCTTAAACACCTATCATAATGTTTCATTGAAATAATGAAAGAAAACCTTCTCCTGTAAAATTTTCTAATGGTCGTTTGGTGGTCATTTTCTAACTGTTGCATATGTTTTTCTATGACAATTTTAGTTTGAAGAAATTTAAAAAATGGAGTCTTTTTGCTAGAGTTAACATATGACATCTGTTTGAAATTTTAGGCACTACATTCCGCAGCTTTCACTAATTAGACATGTGCCTGGTTGGGGTGGTAGATTAGTGAGAGAGTTCTGTATATATACATATAAATGTACCTTGACTCGGATCGGGTTCAATCAAGCGCTCGAATGTGATGTTTTCATGTATCTCCACCCCCAGGATGAGTGCCACCTTCAGAAGGATGAGCTGCAACTGCCGAATGCTAATGTGATCGATTGCCCCGGCACAGAACTTCCCGTGAAACTTCTTTGCTCCTATGTTCTTAAGGTCTTCTATCACAAAAGGCCATAGGTGAAGAATATTATTACGTGACATCCGATCTCTTTTCTCAATAACAACCTGCAAAATAAAATAAAACACATATTTAGGTTAACCAACTAATTAATCAATCATTTAATCATCACGTCGTTTCTCCAAAGGGGTAGTCAGAGATGACAAACTGTCGCAAAACTCTGTCTTGGCATAAACTCCGTGTTTAATTCTCATTCATGTATTGTCTCCTACATTCTCTTCTATTATTCAGACTCTTGAAGTGATCAGACTCAAATACTTTATTTTCTTGGCCGTGCCATCTCTTCCTCGGGAGTCCCGACTTTTTCTACCATTCACTTTTGGATCATCCATTCCACACACCTGCTCTTACAATATTGTCAGCTCTTCTATTCTTAATTTCAGTATTAGAACCAACTGTGGATACTTACCACTAACCTATTAACCCCTCCGAATTTTCGAGAATATTAGCTTTTGATGTCTTAAACGAAATGACATTTTACGAAAACTTTTTATTATTACCGCTTCACAATTAAAGCTCTATAAATGAAACATTTCTGAACGTAGCCGAATAGTAAAAACTGTTTTAGACAGGTAATAAAATAAGCTTTCGAATTATAATATTACAAATAAATATTTATATTTGTAAATATTAAAATTTAGAATGCAAACATTAAAAAAATGTGAAAATGACTCACGTGATGTTTTTATGTGAAAACGGTACTAAAATCACAGATTATGTAAACAACAATACTTATTCTATTGTATAAATGTGTAATAAACACTTTTGTCACCTCACTTTTTTATCATTTCATATAAAAATATTTAATAGAAATTAACAATGTCAGGCGCCCGTAGGAAATTTGGCGGGATAAATTATGTGTCAGACTGCGCGTCTGACAGAATGTTCTTTTTATGTATTTCTATGGACAACTTGAATAGAGATGTGCAGCATGATTCATTATCGACCTTTCACTTTTTATTTTACGGATGTAACTAAAACAATAACGGAATTATAACGGTTTCTATGGAGACACACGCGCTGACGTGTAAACACGCTTATTGTACTTGACTGCTGTCGTATTTTTAACGCATATATCTGCTTACGTTGCGGAGGGGTTAAGTAAATGTAATAATAATAAAAACATTTCTACTACATCTATATTCTCACTTTTATTTATCTATATTGTAGATCTAATTATTATTTAAGTTCATCATGTCAATGACGTTATATAAATAGACTTGCCATAGTCTAACAAACTCAAGATATAATGTGGCAATTAATCAACACTCTTTTGTTTTCAGCGATTTTCAATAATTTCTTAATTCAAAAGTTATTCATGTATGATAAAGATAGACGCTTGCAGACCTGTACTTTAGTAGGCCTTGAGTTCTCTAAAGACGCAGAAAATCTTTGGGCGGAAAGCAATAATTGTATTATTTATATAATCGATAATAATAAGTTATTTGCATGTCTTTACAAATGAAATGTTATTCCTTCGCTTTTACTACTGTTTACCGTGTAATGGAAACATTTTCTTATCACATAGGAGGAAATTTTGGCACTTTTTAATGCAATTTACTTACTGGTAGGACACGACCTTACTCAACGCGTGGCAGTTTAGTACTAAAGTACTAGAAATCGAGTACAGTGCAATTGTCTTGCTGTTGGCTTCCCACTTTGAGATTTCTACCACGCGTCTACAGTATATAACGTCATTGCATTATGTAGGCTTTTTATCATGCTATATAAGTTTCTTTATTTCTTACTTCAAATAATATCTTTTCTTTACCTTATTCTCTAAAGGCACCACTCCCCAATTCAAATAAGAGAAATGTTTTCTCTGTTAAGTTGGGTAGTTTGTTAACAAGAAATTACTTTCTTGTAATTAGTTTTAACCTTTCAGCGGTCGTCCGCGGTCTGTGAGTCCGCAGCGAACTTATTGCACTGATTATGCACTAATTATAAACAATAGACAATTGCGCTTCTGTGATATATAGGTAAGGTGAGGTACGTCCCCTCAGTACCCTAGTGACATTCATCGCAAACTATATATGTTTATATCTGCGGTCTGTCTCGACTGGTTGGTTGTGAACTTAAAAAATCTCTTAAATAATATTGAGCGAAGGCTGAGTATTTCATGATATTTGTATCATATTATTTCGGACTTAGTGTAATAGTGTTATTGTACTTAGTGTTATTGAACTTAGTGTAATTACGTTATATGCAAATAAGTAGTTGAAAATTTTTGTCTTGTTTCATATTATGTTGATTTAAAGCGTTTTTTGTGTCAGATGTTTAAAAAATTGAGATTTCACAAACTTAAACTATTACGTACAAATTAAAAAGTGATTACCAATAATTTTTACTAACATTTTCGTAATCTTAGTAAAAAAATCTATCCGCACGATTTTTTCCAAGTCGTTATGAAATCCATGCAAGTGGCCTATTGTATAGAAACATATTTTTTATTCATTCCTAATAATATGGAATTCAATACTTCATTTGTGTGAAAGCACTGTGAAACAATGCACGATCCGTTTGATGTTCAAATATGTTTATTTTTCAAAGAGTACCAATGACAAAGTGTTTTTTTTTTTTTTATATTGAAAAATAATTATTATTATTGAATCATTCCAGTATTTAACAACTGCAAACAGTTTATCCTGTATAAATAAATAATTTGTGATGAAAACGTAATAATTTCCATTGAAAATTTAAAAATAAATTACCTTCTGCCTAATCTTGAATAAATATGCCCACAATAAAAAAAAAATTGTGTGCAGTTCATATGCGGTAGAAAGGAAACCATCAGAAAACTAAAATAGACAAGAGTGGTGAAGCTACGAAGCACCGCACAAAGAAGGGACTGATTAGTCTATTTAATTCTCTCAATTCTCTCGCAGGCATCTATGGATGTATGTGTTTGTCTCTTGCTTTTATACCGCTGAACTAAAAGCGGAGTTTGTGTGGTCACAGAATATAAATTACACAAGTTTCATTCTAAAGTCAATGCTCCAGAACTTGACGGCAGTACAGAATGCGGTGGAATTAGATTAGAAGTAGTGTTATGAAATTCATCAATATTTCATCTTTCATCTGCATTTGTTTTGTATTTAAAAACAGACGGGTGCGTTGCGACAATTTGGGAAACCGATGAATTGGAAATATTTGTTACTCTGTTACACTCATACATTATTAACATATCTTCCTCTGCCTCTCTCTGTGGAACATGAACCAATGCAAAGAGGTACAATATTTTATGCATTTGAAAGTAACACCAAAATTGTCTTGCCTTTTTGATGATGCCGGTTACCATACTATCAGCTAATTATTAGATCGAGATCAAATAGACGATTTTTGGAACTGTTTTCAAAAAGCATACCCTTTACGCGTAATTCCCGCCCTGGGATAAGTAACAGATGGTTACTCCTTAAGGCTCTCCCAAGGACTCTAATTTTTTTTTAAAGAATGAAGTTACATTTAGTTTAGAACAAATCTAGACCTCCTATGTCCCTGCATAAGTTGTCAGTAAGCAGTATGCAAATGCTTACATAATAAACTTGATACAATGGTGTTAGTAAATGTAATGTATTAAAAGATCTTCTATCAGATGTCGACAGATGCCAGCAGGGAAAATGCTTTTATCGATTGCTTTCAGGGGTGCCTGGGTAGGAGGTGGTCGTCGAAAGTGGTTCTCGCCAGCCTACCGCTCAAATTCAATTAGCCGCTAGTATAGATAGGTTGTGTGAATTGTAAATACGTAAATTGTTATTGAGAAGTACCCCCACAGAAGTAATGTGTTTTAAAGTGAATAATACAGGGGCATGGAAAATCGAAAGACAGCAGCATTCAGGCGAATTGTATTTTGCATGTGTTGCAAGCACCTGCTAGAAAGGGGTAGAAGAAAAAACAAACATGGTTAGATAAAAGATAAGTACAAAAAAGGGTAAGTTTCCTATATAAATAGTATGAAAAAACTTACGACTTTAGCACCAAGAAGCTGGGCATCGATGGCAGATCTCAAGCCGCAGGGACCCGCTCCGATTATTAACAGTTTTGTATAGGGACATACTTTTCCTTGGTTATAAACCTTAGAATTATACTTAACATCTAGCTTTTTAAATATGGCGTGGGCTTTCCATGATCGCACTGCAGCCTGTAGAAAACAACAAAACATTAATTTAGTAACATTATTCAATATCGCTTACACATGAATAAAGAGATAAATGTCTTTAAAAAGTTTAGAAAATTGAATAATTGTTGATGTATTTAACCCTTCAAAATGCATATTTTATTAGACAAATGAATAATAAACTTTATAGTCACCTCACTTTTTTGTCATTTCGTGTAAAAAAAATTCTTAAAAAATTAACAAGTTTCATTATTTTTTTTCAAATTGCAGTTGGAAACATTGGTTTCATAAAGGTGAACATTTTACTTGTTTTAAGGTTAGTTTTTGTAATGAATATAAAGCGTGGTATTTGCCCTTTTTAACACCTTTTAGATCATATTTCTAACCATGATAAAAAAGGAAGATACAACGATTTCTATGAGATCTATACGAGTTGTTCCAAAAACCGAACAAATAGACCTGACCAATAGACCTGTCAAATAGAGGTTAAGTAAAAATTTGAAGAAAGCATGTGAAACTAAACTTATGTCATTGGTTTAAAGTTTAAAATAAGGGTTAATTATTGTAGTCAGGTTATTCGTGAAAAGGTGGGGGGGGGGGGGGGGGGCGAGACATGGTTTAGTTGTTTACAAAATAACTTAGAAGTGTGTAGCTACACCACTGTTTTTACCCAAAAAAAATTACTTCAATAACAATTATCACGACTAGCCGTTATACTATTACATTTCGTACACCAGGCTGTTTATAATGCATTTGTCAAGTGTAAAATCAGATAATTAATATTTTAAATTTGTATTAATTTCATTGTGAAGCACTCTTGAGATGATATCTCACAAAAATGGTGCTGTAGAAATTAGCAAATTATCATTATTGTAATGAAGTCCAATTCGGTTTTATTGCTTTCTAGTGGATAGCTCATACTTGATTACAGAGTGATTGTATTCATGTGAATACCACACAAGAGACTAAACTGTCCGAAGCTAGTGGAACTATGGCATTCCCAATTGGGGTATGTTGTGAGGCTGGAGGGAGCGGAAATGGAAGGAGATTGAGGAGATAAAGGTTGAGAAGTACCTAGCTGTTCAGGTCTAATCAATTTCAATTTTAAATTGTGTTTTTCCCCAGGGCGATTCTTGGAGAAATGGCCACTATCTATCTATCTTAGAGGATGTTAATTTTTTACTTGCTACACTCTTTTAACCCTTCCGCTCTGCTCCGGAGCAGAGTAATACACTTCTCCCAAATGAGAGTATTGTGCGATCAATTTTTTTTTAAGATCACAATCTTTTTTTTCAGTAAAACTTCTTTGCGTATGCTTTACTTGGGGAATAAGCTGGCGAATGCGTGACTTCGTATATTACTGTAGAGGCAAGAGAGAGAGGTGCGAGCACACATTTTATTTCCCTCTTTCTCTCATATCCAGTTACGTTACACAGTGCAGGCCTATTGTCTGTATCACACTGTAGGAGCAAGATAGAGCAGAGCGTGCGCACATTTTCTTTATCTCTTCCTATCATATAGATGGAGCAGAAGTTTTACTTCAGTTGTGTGGTCTAAAGCACACTCATTTTTTTGCATTAGTGCCACACAGGAGGCTTTGAGGAAAAAAATTGCCCTCAGGGCCTATGTCATCTTTAGGGATGCTGTGGGGTGGGTCTTTTTAGGGAAAGGAAGAAAAGGAAGTTCTAGGATGGAAAAAGGCACGAGGTGAGGATCAGCGTGTCCAGGAGTGATGGGTGTATGCCACGCATTAGATGGCCAAGACCTAGACAAACCTCACCCCATGAACCCGGGCCTCTTTGCTAAGTCACCAAACACACACTATAATTTACGTAATCCTAGAAATCTATTCAGCAATCAAACTGCATTTTAAAAAAATTATCCCCTTTACAATTTTTTAAGATATTAAATAATACCAAATTCGTGCTATCGCTCGCTTTACTTAATGTATGAAATATTGGCAAAGATGTGAGTTGTCCGGTTAAAACGGTAAAAGGGCCAAAGGAATATTAAGAGAAACAATATATGGTGAACCCTGGTGACTCCACTTCGAAATGTATGCGATTTTACACTCGGGTACGTAAAAGTTAAAGTGTATGGCACCTTGCACCGCTATTTGTTCCAGATTACAAAAAACATGCTACCAATAATGAAATCATGACAGCATTTACGACCTGTTCAAAACTGTTAGACAATAGGCCATCAAACTAACATCCTATTTATTTATTATTATTATTGACAGACATTATACACGGGCAGTGGCTGCCTGTTGAACAAGTGGACTTAACAGACCAAATAATTATATTCATAGAATTTAATAATATTATTAAATTTGACATTTAAATAATAAGGAATCCAATTGTACATTATATTGTGAAAGGTGTTTAGTCAGAAAGAAAGATTACAATATTACATATATCTTTCTTTCCTTGGAAATTATATATCTTACAGATTAACATTGGCACATGGGAAGATTAATTAAGATTATTGGCTGCCTGCGTAAATAAATCTTTCTTCTCCTTCAATGATTTAAAAAAATCATTAGTCATCTGGTGTGCAAACTCCATCAACCATTTTTGGAAAAATTAATAAGATAAGATAGTGAAATGATAATAATTGGTTGCTTTTCGGAATTTTCTATATATATATTAAAATGTATGTTTCTTTATTTGCCACTTATTATTTCATCCGGTTGCAATGAAATTTTTGTCAGTTGTTGCGCACCCGCCCGCGAAGGTTTCTATATATCGTCGCAAAAAGCAATACTGCTGTAACCGCCACTCCCTACGAAAAACATTATAAACACCATTTTGCGGGATTTTTTTTTCTGCGTCGATCTATCTGGGTCTCGTGATTTTACGACGATAAATAAGAACTGTACGACATTGGAAAAACTAGCCGTTTTGTCAACAATACGTTTTTTAACTGATGTACACACCTCAAAATCTTCAAAAGTATTTTCGTAGGCAGTGGGGGTTACGGCAGTGTTGCTTTCCTGTGACAATATAATGAGCTATGAAATTTGTATGAAAAATGTGTGTATTTCATGTAGCTTAGCGCCAGGGAAGGAAGGAGGGAGAAGGGGAACGCTGGAGGGGAGGGGGGTTAGAGGGTGAGGGATGAGAGAAGGGCAGAGGGAGGGATTGTAAAATAATGGTAGATAGGGGGTAAATTGGGAAAATCCGTGCTTCTCACACGAACAGCTGTATGCGGCCGTCAGAAAAAATTCTGATTTATTAGTGTACACCAGAAGGAAAAACAAAAAATATTGTAAAACCAAAACCAATTCAATAAACAGAATTAAAACACAAACACTTCTTTCTTTGAATGGCATTGCAACGCATGCCGGATGCTAGTACTTTATAAACTAATAATAATAATAATAATTAGATAATTTGTAGAGCACCGATTTTGTGAAAAATCACCTCAATGGCGCTGTACAATTTATTGTGAGTTCTTAGTCTCTATCTTATTGATTGTGAGAAATTAAATGAATTAATCCAAATTGCACAACAATTTCATATTCAAAGAAATGTAAAATGATTAAAATACTTAGTAGATTGGGATAAAATGATAGAAACATAGAATAGACAGTACCTTCAAACTTGGATAGAATTCTTGTATATTGCTCGGCTTCAGTTTGACGATGCTGCACAGCTCCCGGAACAGGCTCATGACCTGCTTCATGGTGGCCGCTGAGCTGAACTTGTCGAAGGTGTCCGTCGCCAGAGCCACCTCGTACTGCGTCAGCCCACTCATCTTGACTCCTGCAACAAAACCACTCCGTGAACAACTGTCACTTTCACTGATTCATTAGAAACAAACACTGAACACTCGACCGCCTCGCCACTCGCTACTATGCACCATTAACTTTGACAGCTATTTGAGAGTTGATTCATAAAAAAATGTGTTGTGACAGTGTCCAACCCCTTTCACATTACTCCAATTTGCATACCCCACCTATTTGACCGAAAGTGCGACTACACAATCACGATGCATGTAATTATTCTAGACATTCTTTATCCTTTTAATTTAAACACTGGCGTCGCGAGATATTCGGAGAAAGATAAATGAAGATATAATTATTCACATCGCAAATTGTCAAAAATGAAACCGACACGGATCAATAAGTAATTGCACATTATGTAACTCGAGCTTCGCCGGAAACTTTTGGCATTATTTGTAATTCAGGTATTTATAATCTGGGATACGACCTACTAACGGATTCTTCTGCACAAATACGTTCAGGCCACGGCGCGTTCGTCTAGCGGCTGACGGGTCCGCACTAGCACTGTAATATACTTTCAGAACACTCGAGTGTGCTGCGTATTTACTTTCAATCCGCACCAGATAGCAGGCACCAGATTACAATCACTTGTGCGGCCTGAAGATCAGCGATCAGTTGATGTTGATGCACCCATCAATCAACCGCCCGTAGGCCGTAGGTAGACACAGCCGAGATGACAGTACCGCAGTCCGCACTCCGAAAAAGGCAAACAACGGCACTACTGAATACTACGCTTTTATGTATCACACTCCAAGTTCACAAACAATACTCACTGGAAATGTCGTACCCAATGAACAAATAGACCGATGACTAAACTAAATAAATAAAACGGCGGTTCTTAACTAAAATTAATTAGATCGACCACCCCTGGCCGGTGCCAATTTGGAAATGACATCAGCTCGGTGATGCCAACACGGCTTTTCCATTTTCCCTACTTTTCCAAAATTGGACAAAACTTCTTTAGTACCGTTGTGATTTAAAACTCGATGAAACGAAAAAGAGAAAAACACATAGATCTATAGGATTTAGCCTGCGAGAGAATGGGCTAGAATAATCGGTCTTCTCTTTGTGCGGTGATTCGTAGTCTCCCTACTCTTTTCTACTTTAGTTTTCTGAAGGCTTCACTTCCACCGCGTGTGATATTGCACACTTTGTTTTTTTTTTTTAAGTAAAAACTTCTTTAGCACTCTGGGACTGGACTATGGCGTTAAGAAAATGAAAATAATGTGGGTGGTTCTTAGTCAAAGCACAAGTATGATACAGTTGGATACAGTTAAAAATGACCGAATTTAATATCGACACCTTGGCGCAGTGGACGGTTCCATGCCAACTCATAATGAAACCAACTCAGAAACACCTCAGAAAGGTCATTAAAAGCTATAAAAAAATAATTTTAAAATAGCCTGTAACGCTAACCTAACTTAACCTATTTAACCAATTTTTTAAATATTTTTTTTTATCATCACTCTTAATAACCTTTCTGAGGTGCTTCTGAGTTGGTTTCATTCTGAGTTGTCTGGTCACCGCAGTGAACAGCGCATTCGCCCGGAAAGCGAGAGGTCCTGGGTTCATGCCCCGAGGTGTCAATATCTTTTTCTGATTTTTCTGTTTCCAGATTTTCGATTGAGTTTCGCTCACAGTGTCTTCAATTAATTAAAATAATTATTGTGATAACATACTGACTGCTTGTTCGTTGGTTAATTTAATTAAAATAATTATTGTGATAATATACTGACTGATTGTTCGTTGGAGTTAATGTTCCAAAATGTCACATGTAGGTAATATTGGCACATATTGTCAGATAAAATAGGTATGGAAAGTAGGTTGGATTATGGAAGTTAGATGTACGTAATTTCGTCGACAGTTACAATAATTCGTAAAACAATGAAACATGAAGAATTTGTAAAATACGTATTTGTATGCCAATGAAGATGATTTTTATTTCTTTTATATGAACATTGGCTTTTACGTAATTATGTAGAAAGTTGGTCCAAAGCTGGGCACTTCGATGCGATTATTATTTCTTCTCGCGGCTGAAGAAATTTCAAGCAACATTTCGATTCTGAATGGTGGTCTTTCACAGAGCGGTATTGAGAAAATCTACCAGCCTAGAACGTTCCGTAAATATTTACTTTCTATAAATATAAGGTACAGGGTGCCCATATACAGGGTGTTACGGTACTACTCGACTTACTTTAACCAGTGATTCCTGACTTTATTTGAAGTAAAAAATGTAAATGAAATTTTGGTCTCCAGTGTCATTTTTTTAGTTTTTTTTTCTACAAAACAATAAAAAAATGATAGGTGTTGGACGATTGGAGGGGGGAAAAGGGGTTGGTTGGTTACTTGGCTGTATGACCAGTGATGACAAGCGGAAGGTTTTTTTTTTGTTTGATTTTGAAGAAAAAAAAATTGAAAAAAAAAGTCATCAAAAAAGTCACCGGAGACCAAAATTTCATTTACATTTTTTATTCCAAATAAAGTCAGGAATCACTGGTTAAATAAAATAAGTCAAGTACGTTCCTTAACACCCTGTACATATAACTGAATAATACCGATATCTCAATATAAAAAAATAATGTTTCTCCCTAAACTATTCATTCGATTGCGATGAAACTTTGGTGATTTGTCATGCGCTTGAACGCGAAGGTTTTCTATACATAATGGTGAGCTCTAGCGTTATGAAATTATTTCCTACACCTTTCATCCAATTGCGATAAAACTTTGGTGAGTTAGTATGTGCGAATTTTTCTATACGTATTGGTAAGCTCTGGCGTTATAAAATTTGTATAAAAATTTTACAATAAGTGGCGCGTGAGTTGTTTTCAAAACTTGGGAAAGGACACGCTAGGGAGGGATGACGGAGGGTTACAGGACGAGGAAGGAGCAGAGGGAAGGAATGCAAAGAAGACATAGTAGCGGTAGGGGATGCAGGGGGTAAATTTTTGATATCCATGCGTCTCACATGGACAGCTATGAGAAGGGTGTGTATTTCGTATAGTTTACTGACAGGGAGGGGAGTTGGGAAGGGAAGAGGAATACGGGGGAATGAAGAAGAAGGAGTTCGCGGGAGAGGGAACGAGGGAGGGGGGAGGCGGGGAAGGTGTAAGGAGAACGCAGGATGGAAAAAATGGGAACGTAGAAGGAAGGTATTAGCAGGATAGAGGGTCGCGGGAGAGGGGAAAGGCGGGGAAGGTATAAAGGAAACGCGGGAGGGGAAGGGGACATTGAAGGGGAAGGGGAGGGTTGGAAGGGGGACATATGGGAAAGAATACATAGGGAGAGATGACGGAGGGGTGGTGGAGAGGGAGAGATTGCAAAGAAGACATAGTAACGGTAGTGGAAAACAGAGCGCAAAAATGTAAAATCCATACTTCTCACACTGACAGCGTGTGTAGGTCCGAAAACCTTCTGATGTATCCTTGTAAGCACCAGACGAAAAAACAAAAACATATTGGGTATCTAAAAGGACTTCAATAAATAGAATCAAAACCGAAACACTTTATTCGAGTGGCATTGCAACGCATACCGGGTATTTTGTACGGGAAATTACTATTATACATTTCTTTTGTACATATGCCAAGATCTGGAGCTCTAGATCCAAAGGCGGGGATCTTCATCACCCGACCCAGAGGTCGAATAGAAAGAGAGAACACAACATCATTCCTCGAGCCCCGAGCACATGCTACGTAGCAACAAGTTCTCCATTCCTAAAATCTCTCAAGAAAATAGTTAGTGGTCGATTTTCGAAGGAAGTAAGGACGTTGTCGATTTTCGTAGCCGAGGGACATCGGCCAGTGCCCAGATCTTCAAGATTTAGAGGAACTTTTCCAGTAAAATTGGCTTAAAGCAAGATTACATCTACCTTTTAACTCCAAATATGCTCAGGAGTTGTTGGATAAAATAAAATCCTTTGGGTACGTGCTGATACACCCTTTGTAGAATCTCAAGTCATAGTATGTGATAACATATATTATAATACCCACGTACAGGTTTTTCCTTTGTAGAATTTATTTGTTTACGCTTTTTTTAATATCACTATGTGCGTTTGGGTTTTAATTTTATATTACTTTGTACTTTATAATTGATCCAGTGTATCAAAAACATTAAAACTTCAGGAAACTAAAGTCGGGTCCATAGCTTTGAAATTTGCCTTGACAGTCTCATAACAACATCCAATGTTTGTCATCAACATCATAAATATTGCCAATTTTTGTTGTGTTTCGAGCTTCCCATGTTCGACGGAAAATATTTCCTAAACATTCCATCCCGGGTGAAGCGGGAAGGCAGGCGGGGGCCGGTGGGGGGGGGGGGGGATAATTATTTTTTTGACAGATGCCGCGCAATGCGGTTGTGTATGGAGAATTAACGGAACAGTCTTTTGTGGTTCTGTGCAATGAACTGGCATAATCACGAGTTTAAAATATTATTATACCTAAATATAATAAAATGATAAAAATATTTAATAATAAAATTATAATATAATAAGAAATATTTATAATTTTTCTGTTCTTGGCGTAAATATTTACGCATTCTAAATTCTTAATAGTAACTTTAGGTCGTGCAATAATCGATATTAGTCGGAAATCTTTCCTGATAAATAAATATCTATTAAAATATCTGTGTTTTCTCCCTGATGCAACTCTTTTTCATCAGAACGCATTTTAACATTGATATAAACGCCAAAAACGTCAAACGTTAAGTGCTCATTGCGCGTCGACACGTCCTTAACGCAGACCACAAGCTAAATTGAGTGTGATCGCGCGAACTTGGCACCAATCTTTCAACCATTTTTAGTGTTTTAACAAGCGGAGGAGACGGAAAACAAAAAATGTTTTAGTGACGTTTGAGGGATTATCACGGCAAATGTTTGAGCTTTGGACCCGCCTTAAAGTAGACAGACTGGGGAGACTACGAAACACTTTTTTTTATCAATGTGAAGGATGATTTTTGTCATCGAATTCCAGTGCTTGTTCATTTTGGAGTGGTTCAAAGATTAGATACAAATTTTACAAAATATTTTTTTTTGGATTTCGTAGGATTTTATTCTTGGTCCACTGAATGTTTGGCCGCTAAGGTTCGTCGGGTGTTTTGTATCACTAGACGAAAGGAGGTTTGCGTGGGACCGTGGATTTATCGTATTATATTGGAACCGAGTATCAGCGAAACAAATAAATATTTTATTGCTATCTCATTCTCTCGCAGTCTAAATCCTATAAACGCATGTGTTTGTCTCTTTTTTATTGTCGCTATTTTTCATTTCATTGAGTTTCAAATCACAACGAAGAAGTTTTCACTTCAAAAAAAATCGCAATTTTCTGTTTTTTCCCAATAACAGGGGAAATTCGTCCAAAGGTGACAGCATTACAGCATTCTCGCTCTTGGCGTGTCAGTCGTCTTCATAGATTTTAAAACAACCTTTATTTACAAGCTCTTTAAGCCCATTTTACAGTGCACCGATTCTAAGAAATTGACGCATGCGCTCGTTACAATTGAAACTCAAAAACCGCGCTGGGCTTGCAGCCCGTACGACTGCGCCTGTCTTTTCTCTGATATATTCGTACGTCATGATTTTGTAGTTCAAACATTTCAAAATTCCTGTCATTTCAACCGTAGATGGCGCGAATGCCATAAAAATAATATGTTGCATTTTTTATCCAGAAAAATGGTTCGCTTCCTCTTCTGGTGAACAGTGAACACTCATAACAATGGAAAGGTTTATTATTTGTTCTGAATGCATTTCAACAATGCTTGTCTTATTTTATTTTAGTTTATAAAGCAGCTGACGGGAGATAATCATGATTGTATATCCATTTATATCAATGACTGACGAAGAAATTCGTTCGACGAAATATTAATATTTGCTTGCCAATTTCTTAAATGTTTGTATTTTTTGTGGTAACACGGCTAAATATAATATATACTAGACTTAATTTTTCATTAAACTTTTATTTACGTAGTCCCATTACAATTAGTGACCATGTTTTAATTCCTGATTTTTCTTAATATTACTAAAAACGAGTGTGCTTTAGACCACACGACTGAAGTAACTAACTATATCTCCCTCTCAACTTCCGTTCGCCTCGCCCGATCACACTTTTCATAATGCTCTTGTCACGCATTCACCAGCTTACTCCCCAAGTCAAGCGTGCGTAAAGAAGTTTTACTTCAATAAATACCTACATTCATTGGTTAAGAACTATTCTCATCGCAGACTAAATTACTAAGGACCGGTTGTTTCACATAATTTAAACAAATCAAATTCCAAGTTAAAATTTAAGTTGAGTGAAAGTCCATTTAAGTCCTGTTATTATTTTTAACTATCAAACAACCATGCCATGATGAATTAACAGCATAACTTGAATTTTAACATTTGATAGGAAACTTAAATGGTCTTCCCACATTAATAATATAGTTACTAAATGTGAAAATTTTTTAAATATTATCAGATCATTGACAGGCGTTTGGTGGGGTGCACATCCTATCTGCATTAAGTTGCTCTACAATGCACTTATTCGAAGCCATCTCGACTATGCCTGCCCACTTTTTAGTACTGCATCCAAAAATGCACTCAGTAAATTAGACAAAATTCAATCTAAGTCATTGCGAATAAAACTGGCGCGATGCAATCGTCGCCCATCAATTCCCTTCAAGTAGAATGTTCTGATCCTCCTCTTTATTTAAGGCGTCAACTATTTGCTGACAAATTTGTTCTTAAATGTTTAAATTCTAAAAGTCATCAGGTTATTCCCAGAGTCTCGTTGTTCAACGACTCAACACATTCATCTACAATCAGAGCTCGAACTAAACCTCTCCCTGCCATCTGTAAAAATTTTCGATCTCTCTCAGAGCTTCAAATTATCAAAAATGATCTTCCTTTGTACAAATTAAAATATAGTCACGTCACCCTATCCCCAACGATTTTAGAAGGAATCGTCATCCTTAAAAGTCATTCCAATCTCCCAGCCCGTACTGTTAATAATATGTTCAATGACATTATTTCTTCTAAATGGCTCAACTCTTCTCTTTTATTTACTGATGGCTCCAAATCTCCGGACTCTCCTAACTGTGGTATTGGTATTAACGTTTACCACAATAATTCTAATGAAAGAATATTTTATTCAATTTCAAACCAATTTTCAATATTTTCTGCCGAGTGCATTGCGATTATTGAATCTCTCAAATATATAATAAAAAATAATTTTGAACATTCTCTTGTTCTCTCTAACTCTCTCAGTTCCCTCCAAAAACTTAAAACCAGTCCTCTTCTTCATCCCGATGATCACTTTGTATATCTTATTCGAGTATTGATAACCTCCATTCAAAGCTCTGGATAAACTGTCACTCTGATTTGGATTCCTGGACATGTTGGCATAGTGGGTAACGATATTGCAGATTCCTTGGCAAAACAAGGAGCGTCTAACCCTACCGTTACCCTCGTAAACCATATTCCCCTGTCTGATATTTTTTCCATCATCAAAGATAGATCCCGCAATGTTTGGACAGAGTATTGGAACATTGCTAGTCAATCCAAGGGTGCCCGTTACGCCTCAATACAAAGGACTATCCCATCAAAACCGTGGTTTCATAAATTCCCCCATTTTTCCAAAAAAGAAATTTCCTTACTTATTCGTATGAGAATCTGACATTGTTCCGTTCCTTCTCACCTTTATAAAATTCATGTGCTTGACTCCCCAGAAGCGTTATCAAAAATTGCCTCTCCTCCATTCAACATTTCATCTCTTCTAAGTCTGAATTCTACTCCAATCTTCCATAAAATTCTGAAATTTGCACATTTAAATAAAATTAATATATAAATTCACCTATCCTTTCTCTGTAATTATAAATGATGGCCTAGAACACCCTTGAAGGGTGAAAGCCAGAAATAATTGAAAAAAAAAAAAAACTTTGATTAATTGTTTAAATTCTTTGAAACAACCCGTCAGAGTATTTCTTTCACAGAATTTGAATGATTCATCAAATTTCAAAGTTAAAGTTGTGTGAATTAAGTTTTGTTATTATTTCAGTTCTGTGAAAATCTGGTCCATTATTATCAACAGAAACTTACCCTATAGAACTTGAAAATAATCTCTGAAATTTTATGAATTGTTCAAATTCTCTCAACAAACCATCCAAAGTTATGTACTCTAACTGTGAAAAATTGAATATGTATAATAGGTCAATAGCACTTGAAAAAAGATTTACTGTATGTGTGAACTGAGGAACTAATAAATAAATTACAGACTTTTAGAAAAAATTCAAGTATCTAATTATATTTAAACACTGTACTCACACAGATGCATTGCTGGCATACAGCATATTTTAAAGTTGTTATTCTACTTCAGAAAGTTTCAGTGAATAATTTTTTTTTACACATAAAAAGCTTCAATTTTTAGTTTTTTTCGACTTGTGAATAAAAAGTACTCACTGTAAAAAAATTTGAATACTCGAATTGGAGGACTTAAGGCCGTTACTGTAAATAAAGTTTGGAACGGTCTTCCTTTATTTAAATGTGTATTTATATACACCAATACATTCAATCCTAAGGATGGGCGTATGCCGAGACGAAGGCCCGCAGAGCAGAAATGTCTGCAGGACAGACATCGGTGAAGAGCATATTTATTTTATGTGAATACCTCACAAGAGTCCCAGCTGAAGGTATTGTGGAGGGGAAGGAGATGGGGCAGAGGAAGATGGAGAAGTACCTGGCTAGTCACCAAACACAGCTAAAGCCTTTTCAGCAACATTTCAATTCTGAATGGTAATCTTACACCAGTCCAATACTGAGAATATCTTCCACTCTGGAATGTGCTGCAGATATACTATATATTGTTTTTAAAGAATTAATTGTGAAATAACAGAAATTAATCAAATAAATAAAAAAATTGCGCACACCGGATTCGACCCCGCGACCTTCAGATTGTGAGTCAAGAGCCTTACCCCTCGAACACGGAAACCGTCATACTGAATAGTAAAATATTCATCTCAAAAAAAAAACAACGGGTGTGCTTTAGACCACACGACTGAAGTAAAACTTCTGCTCCATCTATACAATAGGAAGGGAGAAAGAAAATGTGCACACGCACTGCTCTCTCTTGCTCCTACAATGTATACAGACAATAGGCCTGCACTGTGTCTTAGATTTACGAAACGTAACTGACTATGAGAGAAAGAAAATGTGTGCTCGCACCTCTCTCTCTTGCCCCTACAGTAATATACGAAACGTAACTCTCTCTCTTTCTATCTTCACTAACTTACATCTCCGTCTCAACTACCGTTCGCCTCGCTTTTCGTAACGCTCTCGTCACGGATTTACCAGCTTACTCCCCAAGTCAAGCGTGCGTAAAGAAGTTTTACTTCAAAAACAAATTTTAATTGTATCTGTAAAAAAAGAAATAATCTGAACAAAATCATATTTTTAGTTTCGTTCCAGCCGTAGATTGAAAGTCACCTATAGAGAATCTAGTAAAAGTATGTAATTATAATAATGCAGCCTAGAACACTTAAGAGAACACTAGAGAAATAAATGGGCTCAACACGAAGGATTATTGTCATATTATATTATGTAAAATAAAAAAACATATAATTCAAGAGTATATATTTGTGTATCACAATAAACAAATCAAAAAACATACCTTTACATTGAAATAAAAACAAATGAAAACATTCCTTACACGGAAGTAAAAAAAAATTTCAAAAACGAGAACAAACAAAAATAAACATTTCTTACACAAGAACAGGCAAATCATTTTAAAGAGGTAAAGTTTGAACGTATTTGTGCACACCGATAGCATCGAAAGCTAATAAAAGTTTTTTGAACTAGTTTGTAACACCCGCCCGCAGAGCCCTCTCACCCTGCGAATTACCAAAGGTACTGGATGCATGGTACACCGCTAGGGTCTCTTTAAAATGATTTACGATAGTTGAGCATGCGTAAGTAAAGAGAATTTAGATAATAATTACTCCATAATTTGAATAAGTATAGTACATGCCAAATTTTAATTCCGGCTTCTTATTGGTACAGAAATTGTTGCAATAGGCCAGTATAAGGTCAAAAAAGCGGCATGCCTCTCCGCCCATGCCTTTCCTGTTGTACGTATGTTTTCACACATCTTTCTCTTTCATTGTAAAGTCAGTAACTCCGCGAGAATGGATCGTACAATGTTCAGGCCGGCATTAAAGTTTGGCATGTACTATTATAAGACTCAAAAGACCTAATAATATTACATAATCAGATTTCTTCCTTATAAACATACTTGCATACTTACAGTTTATTTTAGAACAATTTAATGTATATCTTTGCTTCCTCTGAGTATCCAAGAGAACAAATTATTTTTAATATTTTTATCCATAGATCCAATAAATGGTTCCCGGGAGGCGCCTCCCAAATTCTAAAGTATCACACATTTTTATAATCTTCATATATAAAAATGAATGTTTCTTTGTTTGTCCCTTACGCATTTTGTCCTAAAGCATTTAACCGATTGCGATGAAACTTTGGTGATTTGTTGTATGCATGCCTACAAATATTTCTATATATACTGGTGAGCTTTGGCGTTATGAAATTTGTAGAAAATTTTTACAATAGGTGGCACGCGAGTTGTTTGAAAAATGTGTGTATTTCATATAGTTTAGCGGCAGGGGTGGAAGAAGGGAGGGGGGAGGGGAACGAAGGACAGGGATTCAAGGGTGGGGGGGGGGGGGGGGGGGAGGTAGGTGGATCGAGGGAAGCAGGGAAGTTGGAAGAGGATTGTGGGAGGGACACGCAGGGAAAAAAAATTTATTTCCTTATGTGGCATTGCACTCGCTAGTAATAGATAAAACAGTAATGTTCATAAAATACCCATACACGGACAAACAGAGATAAAATCAAAGATAACTGCAACAATATTGTCAGATACTATCATTATTCGCACAATTGTTTATATCAGAATTCAAAAATATTTCAGATAATTAAATATTGCAGGACAATACTCAATAACAATAGGCCACTTGCAACACATTTAAAAAAAAAAATCCGGTTTAGGCTAATATTCTAAGACAATCCGTTTTTTTTTTTTTTTTTAAATCGTATTTTTGAAACCCTGGCGATTTTTATAAATTTCAATCCGAAAAATCAGATCATTTTTTATAAACCCGAAAGACGGGACATAATTTTATGGGTGCGAAACAACGATAATTACATAGCCGAAAATCATTTAAAAAAAAAGAAAGTTTTCCACACGAACGGCACAGGAGAATAACGAGGCATATCAAAAATATTACATCTCATAAATATTTTTATCCATGATCCATCTTATTGATCATAAATCATTATAATGTCCAACGTCTATATGTATTACTAAATCCAATGTAATATACTTGTACTTGTAAATTATAATAAGAATATTATAAAATTTGATTTTGTTCAAATCAGCACCATTACCATTATACCTCTAAAACACGTACAGACAGCATAAAATGTACGGGTTCTCTTCATAACATCCTTCAAAAAGTCAAACCAAATGATAAGTTCGTAGAGAACAAACAATAAATCTAGTGAACGTTAAATGTCAAATTCAAAAATTCGCCTGAAATCAAAGTGTTGCCATATAAAAAAAATAAATCAGTGTGGAATTTTAACGAGCCCAAATAATCGATTTGATTATTTAAAAAAAAAAAAAACTGTACATTTCTAAAATTTTTTACTAACACTTTCGTAATCTGGTAAGAAAATCTTTCCACACGATTTTTTCCAAGTCGTTATGAAATCCTTTATTATGGCCTATTATTAAAGATTTTTAAACAAGGGAACCAAGAGGCTTTTGGTATTGTGAAACTTTTTATTCTCGGCCATCTCTTTAAAGATGTTAACTTAGAGAATTAAACTTTACAAAATAATGAAGCAGAATCAATAAAACACCTTTTATAATAGTAAAATACTGATGAATTATTCTGTTAGGAACTTTACAATAAATGCACATCGTTTTGACACAGTTTTTGAGGTTGTATTAGAAATTTTAATACTTAAATACGGTAACTTACATAATTTTATTGTGCTTAAGAAAAATTTGATAAAGAATTTGAATTTAAAAAATACAAGGGTGTATCAGCATATACCTGAAGGATTAATGATCGAATGATCAGCACTCCTTCTCGTCAAGCAGCACCGTAACAAACAAAACAGAGCGCATATCACATGATCCGTTGCGGCATCTATCATATCAGTGGCGACGAGTGAGTCAAAAATATATTTTAATTTGAAAAAAAAAATTCACCGGACAGCAAAATGACAACTATATGTTTTACTTCAAATATGCTCAGCATTAATATTCACCGGCAGTTCTATACCAAAATCATTGTAGATCGGGGATCAATTTAAGCAATGACTTACTATATTACTAATTACTATAATAATAAATATAATAAACTGTATATGTAATTAAAAACGTAACATTTCAATACTGGGTGTAAGTGCAGGTACTTTTTCATTGACAAGTGTTAGCAAGGCAACTTTAGTGACTGTTAATAACGCTTTGGAGGAATGGACAAGAAACACCGTTAATTCAAAAGAATTGTATCATTGAAGAAGGAGATAATACTACTAAATCTGAATGAAACATAAAATAGAACAAGGAAAATAAAAAGGTAACGGTCGCAACTGGGAATTGAACCCAGGTCGATAAATTTAAGTTAAGTTGGTTAAGGCGCTGTCCCACTTACCCTGTTAAGGTAAGACAAGAGATCCTTGGTTCGATTCCCAGATGCGGCAGTTACCATTTTATTTTTATCTG
Source organism: Limnephilus rhombicus (assembly GCA_929108145.2). Lineage (NCBI taxonomy): Eukaryota > Metazoa > Arthropoda > Insecta > Trichoptera > Limnephilidae > Limnephilus > Limnephilus rhombicus. The sequence continues at coordinate 12,500,781 of OV815275.1, forward strand.
CCTTGTTCGGTTTCGTGTTTCGTTCAGATCTTTTTCTTCAACGATGTATTATACTGATGGGTGTATAACCTTCAAAAGTTATAAAAAAAAAAGTTATAAAATTTAATAATAGAATTGCGTTATGGTGGAGTTACACTTGTCTGATGTGTAGTGTCATGATGTGCTCGCATGTGTTCACATCTATAAGTCGTGTTCTGACGAATATAGAGAAATAAAAAGTGGCTCGCATGTCACAACACACCACGTGGTAAACACTAGTCTGATATGCCAAGACCCGGCTGCCCCCGCACCCCTCACCTTCACCGCTCTGACGAAAATCGAGATAGCTTCTGTTGCGACACGACAGAACGCATCACGACACGACACACTAATATAATCATCACCGTACTAAATGAATGAAACCGATACCGTTCTGAAGCGTCACGACAAGACACGACAGACAAATGTAATTCCGCCTTTACTCTAATGAATTTAAAGGATTTACTAAACTGAGTATTCTTTTAGTAATTTTCACTTACACGAAATATATAATACATTTATTTGGTAAATAGTATAAAAAATACACATTTTTGCTTTTTCAGCATATCATTCTTGAAACACCAGACTAATTATAAATAAAAATTTAAGCTAGTCAAAGATGGGAGATATAATCTCGTAATATAATATGTGGGCTTGACCAATATCACAATTTAAATATAATTCCCTCATTTCAACACATTTGTAAAATTGATGAAAAATAAAATGGCATTTAAAAAAAAATATATCCTTTGTAATAATATATATTACGTTGCAAGTTATGTTATTATATATCATTACATTACATATAGGCCAGTTGCTTCATAAAACTGAAATAATCAGAACTTTCGCAGAATATGAAAATTTAATTTTATGAATTGTGAATTTTTTTTGGAACAACCCATTTATAATGAGTATCTTGTCTATGATAATCTGGCAGGCAAGAACAATAATAAAATTGAAGCGACAAAGTTACTAATAATAAAATAAAAACACAGTCTTTTCGATACTCTCAAAATTTTATAAATTCAACGAAGTGAAGATATCAAATATTACCCCTTTAAATGGACAGCTTCACTACAAATTCGCTGGACCAAGCACCAATCTTCAAATAATTTACTTTGTACTTTATTAAATGCTATAACATTCCGCACCACTGAAAATATTTTTAGTGAAAATGATGGAAAGGCGGTTTACACTAAGTTGCAATACAAATTTAGTGGTTTGGTCGTATTAGTTTTTAGCCGCTGAGCTCATTTGAATAGTCAAGACACATTTAGGAAACACTATTGAAATATAAAGTTATTTCTATTAAACATTCCAATCACATCTCCATTCTTCGAAATAACAATATTTATTTTAAAATTACTAGTAACTATTAGTCTTTTAAATACTATAAATATATGACTAGTTTTCAACATAACATACTTTTTAAAGTTCAATGTCCAATCTTGAACAAATAAAATATGTTTAAAAACGTAATACTGAAATCATCAAAATAGTGTAGGTAAAGTACAGCTACCTGCTATATAAAAAGTAATACTGGAATCATCAAGTACATAAACAAATCTATTTATAAATTCGTTGAAAATCTGAAAGTAGTAAAACTGTAAATAAAAAATAAGCATCAATTGACCAATAATCAATTTATACCAGCTATGCTTCCTCCCACTGCGGTGCAAGGCGATGGGTCAAGAGAGTCCGGCTGGAGAAATCAAAGGGTCTCCCTCAACCAGTCTCCTCCGATCCGACCCGCCACGCAGTGGGTAGGCAAACGTATCCGCCGCCAAGACCTAGACAAACGTCACCCCATGAACCCGGGCACATCAAACGTAGCGAACCACTTGAGGGGACCTATGACAGGCAGTTGGTTTTCTAATAAATGGTTCCCGGGGCGGCGGTAGCTACACCTGCCTCAGACATTCAATTCGGAAACATTTCCGAAGCTGGTTCAGACACATGCAGTTCGGAAATGTTTAGATTCTAGTTCAGACGTTTCAATTTAAGTTGATCAACTCAACACCTGAAAGTGTATTGACAAGTGTGAACAAGTTTTTTCAAACAATTTTTGTAGATCAATTTTAGATGATCAACTAAAATTGAAGTCTGAACCCACTATAATGTACAAAAGAAAACTAGAAGTGCCTTGTAGGCGTATTTCATTATTCTAATATTTACTTAATTAATAGAGGCAATTTTCTAATACTAAACTGAATGAAATTCAAATGGGAAGGAGATCTACGATTGGGCTGAATGGAACATTTGTTTCCATTCAAATTTGTGTGGAAGGCACTTTTAGTTTAGATAGGTTTGAAATAATAAAAAATATAAGCATCGGTCAATCGTGGAGCTCTCCAAAATGACTGTTGGCTGAACACATTTTAGTAATATTGAGGTATGCACTTGAAATAATAAAAAGGCAAAAGCTTATCAACTAAATTTGGCCAGTTCATTTAGTAAAAGGATACTGACCAAAAATATTATCATTGTAATAATATGTATATAAAGTATAAAATAAAAACCCAAAATAAAATTAATTAATTTGGTCAATTGACTTACAGCCCTACTTTTAGAATGGGTGCTAACTAAATCTATTATTTTAGGCACATGAAATGTAAATCTTAAATAAAGTAAAATAAAGAAGTAATCACTAAACAAGTCCCAGTTGGTAAAAGTCCAATTTCGTTGCAAATTCTCATTTTTCTCCGGTGGGTGCATTGCATGAAAGTAAGAAATAAAATGAAAAGGATAAGAATTTTAGCTGGAGGCGCGGTGCGTCTATAATATGTGTTTATCCTGCAAAAAATAAGATATTTAAATGTTCAAATAAAAAAATAAGTCACAATTTAGTCAATTCTGTTTTTACAAGGTCTTTTTTACATTAAAATGTAATATGTATACGAACTTAGAATAGAATCGAAAAGAGAAAAGTGATTTTGTACATTTGTACAAACATTTGAAAACGGATGAATTTATTATGATGACAATAATATTTATACAACAGAACCCATTTTCCTATACATAATGTACTGATTTATTTTACAAAGTGTGGAACATGGCCATGTAAAAACAGAATTAAGCGTTGATATATGTTCAATGGTTGAAAGAGTAGGGCCGGTTTATGCATTAGACCCGGATATTTCACTATTTCAGAATATTAAAACGAATCATCAAATGAAGACCGAGATGTGATTCCCATCTTCTTCTTGGCCAAGTTGAGGAGTTTCTGCTTCTTGGCTTGGGCTTCCAGCTCACGATTCTGTAAAATAAGTATCTCTTCCACAGACACTTGGGTCAGGTTCTGTTTCGACTCCAGTTCTTCTTCCTGCAGAAAACACAACAATATTAGAGAGGGTTTTCAGACCAATTTACACAAATAATCCTGATTTATAATTGGGACACTGATTATATTTTGTTCTTCTTAAAGCTGGAAATTTTAGATCATATACCGACCTAGCTACAAGAAAACTTTCTACCAGGAAAAAACACTTCTTCGAAAAATATGATTCTCAAATTTGGTGGAATTCTTCTTCAGTAAAATATTCTAATAAGGAAAAGTTATCCTATGCGGTTTTGCAGTCTCTAGAAATTCAAAAATAGCCTGTTAAAATAACATAATCATGATATATTCCCTCTTCGTTTGAAGTCTTGAGAATTTGTAAATATCTTATTCTGATATTTATGAAAACAGTGGATTCCCACTATGACAAAACCAATTGGTATTTACCAATCTATGATTTTGGATCTTACCCATCGATTTACTTGCAAAAAAAATTCAGGTGAATCATACAGAATACAGAATCTGCAATCTTAGACTTGACGAATAAGATCACTAACAGCCTGGACGAAGGTGATTCCTGCCTAGCCATATTCCTAGACTTAGCCAAAGCATTTGACACGGTTTCCCACCCCATACTTCTAGAAAGACTATCTCAAATAGGCATCCGAGGTAGAACTCTTAACTGGTTCTCATCATACCTAACCGACAGATCGCAAGCTGTGAAAATTAACAACATAACAAGTAACCCCTTACCAATCCACTTCGGAGTCCCACAAGGAAGTGTTCTAGGCCCTATTCTGTTCCTCATCTACATCAACAATCTCTGTAACCTTCCCATAACCGGGAAACTAATATCTTTTGCAGATGACACTGTACTGATAACTAGACACAAAACCTGGAAAGGAGCATTCGACATAGCTCAAAACGACATACGCCAGATAAAGAAATGGTTAGATGATAATCTCCTAACCCTTAATGCTGGAAAAACAAAATTCTTAACCTTCAGTCTTTCTGCTGCAACCCAACCTACCAACAATCAGAATATAATAATTCACTCCTGTCTAAGAACTTGCACTTCCTGTAATTGCCCAAACTTGGAACACGCCACCCACATAAAATATCTGGGGGTCATCATTGATCAACACCTTCGTTGGGATCAGCACTTGGCCAGTCTAACCACACGCATCCGCAAACTCTCTTATGTCTTCCGAACCCTAAGAAATATCCTTACTACCTCAACTCTTAAAACTGTTTACTACGCTCTCTGCCAATCTCTATTAGCATACGGCATTATAACTTGGGGTGGCTGTGCACAATCTATCATCGAACCTCTACTAAAAGCCCAAAAAATGGTAATACGTGTCATTAACAAGCGACCGACAAGATACCCCTCCAAACGACTCCTCATCGAGTATAACGTCTTAAACATACGGCAACTCCATTTAAAATTTATGCTAATACATTTCCTGTTCAAATACAAAAACAAAACTCTCTTACAACACAACTACACCACCAGAACAATAACCAACAGACACTACAATGTACCTACACTACACACCACGTCAGCTCAAAGACAATTTTTCTTCCTAGCTCCTAAAATCTTTAACCTTATCCCTGAAAACTTAAAAACGTTGAGTCAACCCCATTCCTTTAAAAAACAAATTACGAAATGGATCCTTACACATGGGATACATTACAATTTTAACACCCATTCACTCTACACTCTATCGATTTAATCACTTTTCAGACAAAACATAATATATCTCTATTTTCTAAATTAGCGGCATGTATGTACAAGATTATTTAGTATGATCTATATCTAACAACTCCTCAAATTTCTCATTTTATAATAATTCTCTAACTTCTCCATCTTCTTCTTGTAACCCAATCTAACTATAAGTATATCATTTTCTTACTATAGAGCAGGCAAAACATAAAATATCTTTATTTACTATCTAAGCAGCATTATATGTATAAGACTGATTACTGTGAACTATATATATATATCAATAATTCCTTAATTTACTAAAAATTTCAATCTATACTAACGAATGTATATCCACTAACTGTAAACTTCACCCGCCATAACACAGGGTCATCCCTAGCATGGAGGGTGAAATATCACAAAAAACTATATGTACTGTTGATAATTCATGTATTAAATAAAAAATAAAAAAAATAAAATTAAAATTCGTAAAGTGTACTAACAATCTCTCCCAGGAGCACAACATTCTCTCCCCTGACAATATATACCCCCTTGGGAATGTCCCCGAACTTGTCTCCCACATAGATGCGCTCCACAGTCATGTGCAGGACCAGGTTGGCGAACTGGTCCACACTTCGCAGGTACCCCACGAGGTTGGAGCCATCCCTCAGCACGACAATCATCTTCTCTGAAAAAAAAAAGTTGCTCATAGCCCGAATCAATCAAAACTCCGATATTTGAAGGGAAAAGGTTGATTTAAAAAAATTATTACTATCTAATTCGTTCAGTAGATGTGCGGTCCCAGCCAAGACATCGTGTTTTTTTACTTTGGCACTCGGCTTCGCCATTGTTGCTCTTGTAGGATGTTATTGTTCGTCTACTGCGTGTTTTAAGGCCGCAACCGCAACTCGAAGAGCTAAACATAGAAAAATATACATATAAATAGACTATTCAAATAATACATTAATTATGGCATAAGTTGGCTTGTAAATATAATGTTACAAAATATAATATTAGATTACAAATATGTAAAGAATATAATATAACAAGATTTTTCGGGGAAATCAAAGCACATTAGATTTTTTTGTAAATTCTTACTAGAGTCTTATCAGAATTAGATTTTTACAAATAAAATAATAATAATAGTGAACATGTTTACCCAAAACTTTCTAATGAATAATAAAAGTACAATGAAATTAGATTATAAATATAAACAATAACAGTTACCGGCAATACGAGTACGAAGTATTATTTCAAAGATTGGAAAAAACATAGACAATCTTATAGACAAATATTATTTCAACAAAGGTGACAGTGGTGAGTGGGTGACAGAAAATAATTTCTGGATTGTTGTCCCATAAACAAATTAGCACCCCCGCACACGGTCACTTCGGAACGACCGAGTCCGCGCCACTTCAGGCCCCCTAGCATGGTTGTTCGACATAGGTTTTATCGAAAATGTCGGTAACTTGAAATCGCTCCTGAGCACGACTGCAGGACGCCAACGAAGAAATAACAGTTAACCTCAAATAAATTAGGAACCCTTAGTCAATGTGAACTGTTGTTTGTTCGTTAGCGGCACGTAGTCGTGTTTGGGAACGATGTCAAGTTACCGACATTTTCGATAAAACCTATATCGACCGACCATGCTAGGACCCCAGGTCGCCGCGCAGAAAAGTAAAGACCGATAGGTTTACAGCGCTGTTCACTGTGAGACTTTTCTGCGCGGCGGCATAAAGTGGCGCCGGTCTCGGTTGCTCCGAAGTGGCCGTGTGCTATTCCACTCTAGATAATGATGGGGAAAGTACCCTCACTAGTGATGAACACAACCGAAACATTGGATAATAGAGGCATAGAGGGTTCAGACGTTTCAATTTTAGTTGATCAAGTCGACACTTGAGGATATTGACAAGAAGAGTGAATCCTCTTTCTATAAAGTTGAACAAGTTTTTTAAAACAATTTTTGTAATTCAATTTTGGATGATCAACTGAAATTGGAACGTCAGAACCCGCTACAATCTACAAAATAAAGAAGAAAACTACTCGTAGAAGTACCTTGAAGGCGTACTTCGTTTTCAAAATATTAACCTAATCCAGACACAAAACTGTGTTTATGAAATTAAAATGGGAAGTTTATCTTCATACGATTGGAATAAATGGAACATTTGTTTCCATTGAAATTTGTGTGGAAGGCACTTTTAGTGTCCTTCTTTATTGAAGTGAAACTTCTTTAGCACCGTCGTGATTTGAAACCCGATGCAACGAAAAATAGCGACACTAAAAATAGACATATACAAGGTGGCGCAAAATTAATCACCCTATCGGAAGATGTTATAATTTTGCAAATGGCGTCGTACGTCAATCATGTTTGACATTTGTGAACTAGACAGCTGCAGAATACAAACAGACAAGCAATGGAGCGCTATACTCCGCAAGAGCGTGGAATAATTGTGTCGATTTAAGCTTTAACGCTTTTAGTGATTTTGTGTCGAAAGTCACCATGAGCGACGAGGCGCATTTCCACTTAAACGGTTACGCCAATAAGCATAATATTCGTTTCTGGGGCACTGAAACCGCGTGTGATACACGAAAAGCCGTTACATCTACTCAAATCCGCTGTGTCGTGTGGCGTTGACGCGGGAGGAGTGATCGGGCCGTATTTTTTGAGGACGCCATTGGCATTACGGTCACTGTTACTGGCGAATGCTACAGGGCCATGATAAACGACTTCTTACTTCCGGAATTGGATGAGCGGGGCTTGGTGAACACGTGGTTTCAACAAGACGGTGCAACCGCATACACAGCACGAGCCACAATGGATATTGTGAAGGAAACGTTTCCTGGTCGCGTAATCTCTCGTTTTGGCGATTTGGTATGGCCAGCAAAATCGCCCGATTTAACCATTCCAGACTTCTTTCTTTGGGGCTATTTGAAGTCGCGGGTTTATGACAACAAGCCTCAGACAATCGCAGTCCTTTAAGAGAATATTCGACAGGAATGCGAACAGTTATCAATTTATTTATCGGAAATCTTGCGGAAAGTCATGGAAAATGCGATAAAACGGGCACAAATGTGTATCAACACTGGCGGCAGCCACTCGACGGATATCATCTTTTCCACTTAAAAGAAAAAATTGTAAAATTCCAAATAAAGATTTTTATTACTCAAAATCTTTTTTTTTTTTTTTTAGCAAAAAAGTTATTCAAAAACAAAATTGGATGATTAATTTTGCGCCACCCTGTATAACACACAAATATCTATAGGATTTACACTGCAAGAGAATGAGATATTACAATCGATCTCCTCTTTTTACGGTGCTTCATAGCCTCCCCACTCTTGTCTGCTTTAGTTTTCTGAAGATTTCACTTGTACCGCGTGTGAATTGCACATTCTGATTTTTTATGAGATAATCGAAATATTTTAGTCGACACATGAAACGAATCGAATGTTTAATCGAATTAATTGCTCAGAGTTCACAACTTTATGCAATTGACAATTATTGAATAACGAAATTATACATAGGTATAAATGATGTATTATTTATTCATAACTGAGTAGGTCGTCACACTTAACTATAAAAGATCATTTGAAATTATAAAGAAAATTTTGTCCTTTTATAGAACCAAAAAACCTATTCAGTTTGATTATAAACTAAATAATGTTTGTCTCTCTACTGTCACATCTATCAAGGACCTTGGGGTCACTCTGGGTTGTAAACTTTCTTTCCGGGATCACATTAATAACATCGTAAACAAATCACTTAAACTACTCGGTTTCATTCATAGAATTACCTCTGACTTTAAACATATAAATACACTTAAAACTCTTTACTGTTCGCTGGTCCGCCCTCACCTTGAATATGCTAGTGTCATTTGGTCTCCTTTTTATGCTGTCCACATTTGTTACATCGAATCTGTACAACATCGCTTCCTACGAGGAATTGCTTGGAGGTTAGGACTTGAAAGAAGAGAATACTCGTATGATGAAATTGAACAAACTTTAAACATTTCCTCTTTAGAAAAACGTACAAAGGACTCTGATCTAATATGCATTTTAAAACAGTATTATGCAAAATTAAAACAGTATTACTGACACACCTGCTTTGTTACAACTCATCTAGTTCAACATTCCTTCCCGTAGACTCCAAAATAATGAATTGCTGTTCCTCAATCAACGTTCTACTAATTATGGATATCATTCTCCTTTATCCAGAATGTCGAGACTTGTCAACGCAAATCAAGGCATCAAATTTTTTGGTGTAAGCCTAAATGACTTTCGGCAGTCGTTACGCAATGTGGTTTTTTAAAGTATTTTTAAATCCATCTTCAAGCTACTTGTAGTTATCTTCTCTATGTTCTTTTATATTATATGTATTTTGTCAATGCTCTTCATCTATATGTAATCTCCTTTCATTGTGATCTCTCTTTTTTTTCTATTCGTGTTATTGTTATGTTGTTAATTGGACTATTTGTCCGTAAATAAATAAATAAATTTGGCTTGGCCTATTTCAGCATATCGCTCGCCATATATTTACTTTGGGAATGTACGGCGAGCGATATGCCGAAATACGTCAAGCCAAATGATCTTTTATAGCTAAGTCTGTCGGCCCCATGAAAATCGTACTAGACTTAAATATATGTATATGTGTACGTCTTTAGTCCTAAACTATGGAGAATTTTTGAGAAAAGAAAACGAGTCGCGAAACTGCGACTCCACTGTAAATGGCGTTAAGTGCTGCAGAGCAAAGCCTATGCAACCCTCGAAGGACCAGTCCCGAAACTACGTGAACGCTAAGTTATACGGGATCATTAAATAGCATACACTCGCAAAACCCGATGGATAGTCAGTGGAGGTAATCCACCTCTTACCCGCCCTGGTATAAGTAACTGATGGTTACTCCTTCAAGGCTCTCGCAAGATTCTAATTTTTTTTATTAAACGAAGCTACATTTATTTATTGTGAACGAATCTAGACCCCCAGTGTCCTTGCATACGTTGTTAGTAAGCAGTATGCAACTGCTTAACAGGAAAAAACAAAATGCAAAAAAATAGGTTAGTAAGACAAAGATAAATTAAACGGGGCAAAAGAAAAACTCATTCATGAGACTCCATGAGGCGGCATTGCATCTGTAAAAACCTGCATAAAATAGAGAACATAAGTAATACGATAAATCTCACATCAATTGGCAAGTACCAACAAAAAATGTGAATGGCTTTCGGTCTGACCATAAACTACACTTAGCTAATTTTCATGTAGTGACGTCACGAGCCCAAATAACGGATTTATTTACTAAAAAAAAAAAAAGATTGTAAATTTGCCCGCACAGCCGAGTGGAAGTGCGGGGAGGTGCGGGGATGCGCACTCGGCCCAGTAAGTAGAACAGGGTCCGAGTGACTGTCTCGCCCTTTTACTGGGCCGAGCGCTCGGCCCAGTACTCGGTGATATGTTTACACCATGTTTACACCATGTTTACACGTACCGAGTACTCGGCCGAGAGCACTGTCTCGCCCATCTACTCGCTCTGTGTGATCCACGCATTAGGATGGAAAGATTAGGGTAGGTGGGAAAAATTCAGGATTTTGACATATGCTACCCACCAAGTCTGCGAATGCAATACCCAAACAATCCCATATAATAATGTGCGAACACTGTTCCTCAGTCATTGGAGGACCCACCACATACCCGCCCTGATATAGGTAACAGATGTACCCCTTCAAGGCTCTTGCAAGGACTCTAATTTTTTAGTAAAAACGACTCTACATTTGATAACGAAACTAGACCTCCAATGTCCTTGCATACTTTGTTAGCAAGCAGTATGCAAGTGCTTAGCGGGAAATACAGATACAATATGTGTTAGTATAACAAAAATAGACAAGACAATGGGACAGGTTGGTGAAAGTCCACGAGGTGGCAAGCGCTGGGTGATTGTATCCAGCGTATCCTACAAGCACCTGTTTGGGAGGAAGACACAGTAGATAAGTAATAAGGGCATGGCAAACAGTTGGGAGTCCTCTCCAATCGATTGGCAGTCCCAGCAAGAATGCGCATGACGTTCGGTCTAGTCGTGAACCACACTCAGCTTCCGCGCCCCTTAGCCGGTTCCTCGGTGATGCCTCAAAGAAAAGTAAATGGGAGATTGGGGGGAAATACCCGACGACCCTAAGGAATTCAGCGTCGAGTAGCCGGAGGCAAGGCGAAGGAGAGCCAAGATCGCCCCCCCAAACCTAACGCCTGCACATGTTGCTGGGGGTGGCGCAATTAATTTTAGAGGGCACCGTGCCATTGTCGACCGACTCATGTTGACGCAAGGACGAGGTCTAGCGCACCCCCAGAAGGGGAAAAAACATAACAAAACAGATAGATGCAGTTCAGTTCAGCCTTCTGAGCGAAGCAAAGTAGCATTGTGAGACTAAAAAGAAAAAGAGAACAAAGAAACCAAAAAAAAACAAAAAAAACCAAGTCGATTATGTTAGTAGAATCAATAGTGTTCCTTGGAATATGAAGCTGAAAAAAAAAAAAGAAAACCAAACAAAAACGACGAAAAATAATGAAAATAATAAACAGGTATCTCGATAAAACCTCGTCTAGCATAGCTTAGTGAAATCTGTAATAAACCATGTGAAAAGAAATAAAATAAGCAAAAAAAAGATAAGTCACACAAAAATAAAAGAAATAGGAATAACATGTGTATAATAGAATAAGATAAAGGTACCTAAGATAGAGATGATATAACAAAAAAAATGCAGATATGAAGCATAACACATAAAATACTAGCATAAAATACTACTGTAATAAAGTAAAGAGAATGTCCGTGGATTCAAGAGCAGATACACCTGGAACTTACATGATTTTACAGCTAGTCAGCGACTCTAAGATCAGGCCATCTCTCAACCCAGACTTTCGTAAATTTCCTCAAACACTCAAAGTTCACCTTATTCGAAACGAGATCCGCACTCCAAGCTGGTCTCGCAGTAACTTGCAAGCCATCGAGCATTTCCTCTCGGGCATCCGTCAAAATCTCGCAGTGCCACAGAATGTGCTCGGCTGTTTGATCAGTATTACCGCAAGCGCAGTTAGAATGGGGTGATAGAGAGAGACTATGAAGTCTCCCTCTGAACTCCCCATGGCCGGACAGAAGTTGGTTCCTCAGTCAGTTGCTTTTTATGATTGCTATGATATTTATTTTGATATAGATTGATGGTACATATTTACGTTCGTCAAGTTGCTCTCTGGCAGGAGCCCGCTTGGAGAATAGCAGCCCGGAAAGATAAGTGACACCATAAGCTGAATTTGCAACATTGATGCTGATTGAGTCAAAGTTCATTCGACAGCTCTATCTCGTAAGGCTTGTTTTAATGGAGGTGAAATTGGCGTTAATGTAAAAAAAATCCGCATACGCCAAACTCATGCTCACTAGCCACGGTCCACCAACCACTGATCTGTGACAATGAATTGAAATATTTCGATTATAAGGTCGAGAAAATCATCGATGATTCATCGATTGTGCCCATCGCTGTCGCTCGTGAAATAGAGATTGTGAAGGGCCGCTTTCAAAATTTCGTGACGCAGCTTGAAGTTAAACACTGCCACTTTTATTACAGTTAATTCAAATCTCCCGATGGAACATGGATTTCAAGCTACGTCACTAACTTGACGGTTTAATTTCTAATATCTATGGTTGGTTTATTTATGTTGACAAGTGATTTCGCGGTATATCTATGGTTGACAGCTCTCGAATCATTTATGTTTTTGGGGTTTGTGTTTGTGCGTTGTGTATTTTCGTACTTGTTATTAAAAGTTGTGCAAACTTGAAAAAAGATAACGTTGTAAGTACATAATTGTAGAATAATGTATTATTTCAATCCATTACTAAATAAATGCCTTTTGAGTAAACAGATTTTTGCCCTACGTAATAATAGCATTTTATATTTCAGAAAATGGAAGATTTTTTTGACATTATGGACGTTAATGATATAATTACATTGCCAGTACGCTCTCGTAAGCAAAAAAAATATAAAAAACGCCTGAATCCATTCGACCTTCATGATACGGATTTTAAAACAAAATATAGATGTACGAAGAAGTATGCCATGGAGATAGTCAGGATTGTAAGACCGGATATTAGAGTATTGGATAGACGTGGATCTGCAGTAAGTCCAGAATTGCAAGTCCTAACAGCCCTTCGAGCATGGGCCGGCTCTGAGGTGATAATGATTTTTGATAATTATTCCCCTAACCGCCGTACTTTTAGTCACAGATTATGAAAATTATACATAGTTTCAACAATTACTACAAGAAACAACTATTTACATACACAAAATGGGTTATCAGGTTCTTATTATGGGTTAACTAAATAATTAATTTGTATTTAGGTTGAAATGAGACTCACGCAAATGTCAATTCACACAAAAAAAGTGGGGGCAAAGGAATCGTTTTATAGGGGAAATTTTTAAATTTTAATGCATCTTTTACCATCTATCCAAATGTTTTTTTTTTTAAGTTATTAATTAATTAGAAATATAGTGTAATTTCCAAAATCTATCCGTATTAAAAGTGCGGCATTTAGTGGAAAATTTACATGTTTTTTAATGCATCAGTTTTGAAGGGAAAACTTCTTTAGCACTGTTGTGATTTGAAACTTGATGAAACGAAAAAGCGACACTAAAAGAGACAAGCACATACATCTACAGGATTTAGCCTAAGAGACAATGAGATAGATTAATCAGTCTCTTTGTGCGATGCTTCGTGTCCTCCCCGCTTTTATCTACTTTAGTTTTCTAAAGGTTTCACTTCCACAGCGTGTGAACTGCAAACAATTTCTAAACCCTCAAGCCTCGGTCCTATTTTGTCAGAATGTCAAAATATTTCCGCCTTGCAAAAAAATTCAAATAAATAAATAATACATGGAATATTTTAGAACGCATCCGAAAATTAAAAACTGTTTTCGAAAGGTGATGAAATATGCTTAATCGAAATAAACATATAATTTTTAAATATATAGATTATGAATGCAAATAATTTGTTACTTAGAATGCAAATATAAAAAAGTTTTGAAAATGGCTCACCTTACGTTTTTCTAACTAAAATTTCTGAAAATGAAAAAAAAAAAAATTATTTGGCAAATGCATTATAAACGTTATCGTCAACTCATTTAAAAAAAAAAAGAATTCATATTCTTTTTTGAAATTGTATGGTAAACTTTGTATTCATAAAGGTAATACATAGGTACATTTTAATTATTTTGCGGTTAACTTTTAGATTTGAATATAAAGCGTGTTTTTTTTTTCTTTCTAACACCGTTTAGATCATATCTCTAACTATGATAGTAAGGGAGACACAACGATTTCTACGCAAACTATATGAGTTGTTCCGTAAACCAAACAAATTATCCTGAGTGGTTAATGCATTTTAATAAATACAATACAATACTAAAAATAATACCTAATTCGATATGTTAATAAAATTTGTTTTTTTATCAGCTGCAAGACGACTGTGGTGACCAACATGGAGTGAGCCAGCAGACAGTGTCCAATATTTGTAAGCGGGTAGCTCTTGCATTGGCGAAAAAAGCTCGCCAATACATCAACATGCCTTCAACAACAGACGAAAACGATGAAGTCATAAAAGGTTTTGAGGCCGTGAGCGGATTTCCCTCTGTTGTGGGAGCAATTGATTGCACTCATATAAAAATTAAAAAAGTACCCGGAGAATCATCACTGAATTATGTAAATCGCAAAGGTTGGAGTTCTCTGAATACCCAAGTAAGTTTTCATTACAACAAACATTAATAATATTAAGTATTATTTAAATATTATTTAAATTGTATTTCTATTTTTGATACTTGACAAAATGTGGTGGAAGTCCATTTTAATCAAACGCTTATAAAACTTATTTCCACTTTATTTTTTTTTTTTGACCATAACCGGTTTTAGCTTGTTAAAGTCATCTTGAGATTGATACAAATTATTCTTAATCTATAATTATGTCTCCTGCTAAATAGCCAAATAATTAAAAATCCAATCTTCAAAGAGACATGAAAACAAAATTCCCATAGACCATCTCCCTTCCTCTCCTCTATATGTTGTGTATAGAAACTCTAGATTAAGACTAATTTGTACCAGTCTGAAAATGCCTTTAACAAACTGAAACTGGTTTCTGATGTTAAAACAGCAGTCCACAATGGAGTGCTAAGGTGACGAGTAAGATTGAGAATAAAACGCTTAGATAGCTTGGGCATGAGGAGCTAATGATCGAAGAATGGAGTGTAAGGAAAATAATATATGATTCTAATGTGAATGGTAGAAGAAGCCAGTGGATGCCCGAGGAAGACATGACGCGATCAAGTGAACGAAATACTTGAGTCAGGTCATGTCAAAGGTATTGAAATACAATAGATATGCTATGATGTCCGCCCGACCGTCGGCGGACTACTACCTAATGGTCATAGTTTGAATAAGGAAAGAATTCATTGTGCAGTAGTATTGGTTAACAATATAGTTTTAATACGGAAAGAATTCGTTCATTTAGTTGATTTTTTTAAAGTGTACAGTGCCACTATGCCCAGTATGAATGTGAGTGAAGCAAGGAGTGTGTGCCAAGACAGAGTTGATTGGCGGTCAGTCGACATGTGGAGAGTCAGCTTGATCGTTAGTTAGTTACTATTTAATTAAAATAATTATATTTGTTAATATTTATTTTATTTTAAAGTAGTAATTGTCTTGTTTAATTATTCAGGTTGTATGTGATGCTGAACTGCGTATCCGAGATATTGTTGCCCGCTGGTGTGGTAGCACACATGATGCCAAGATATTTCAGGAGAGCAGGATAAAAGAACGCATGGAAGCCGGGGAGTTTGGGGGTCGGTTATTGGGTGATTTGGGGTACATATGCACAGACTATCTGTTTACCCCGCTGATGCATCCATCCAATGAAAAGGAAGTACGTTATAACCACGCACATTTAAGCACTCAAAATCTCATTGAAAGGTGCTTAAGTGTGTGGAAACAACGGTTTCCTTGTCTGTTGAAGGGGTTTACAAACTCCTTAGAAAATACAAAGGTGTGTATTGTGGCTTTGGCTGTCTTGCATAACATCGCAATAAACATGAATGAAGAGATTGTCGAAGAAGAAATTAGCATTGACTCCCAATTACAAATGCCACAGCCAGAGATAATATCTTTAAATACGGAAGGGAGTTATGCTCGGAGTGCGTTTATAGACAGTTTCTTTTAAGGCGATGCACCAGACCTTGACATATTCAGAATTGGGCGGCGAAAGCGTTTACCAATACAAAGTTGAATCAATAAAAATACAGTGTTCGGAATGTTTAGCTTGGTATCGTAATCTGAGAATTCACCAGCCAGCATTACAACATGATAATAATAAATGATTTCTAATTAATGTGAGTATTGTACCCATACATAATATTTTATACCTATCTCTTCTACAGAGATTTATTATAATTATGTCAATGTTGAAAATAATTTCATCTGACAGCGGATTTAAAAAAATCGCAAATTTTATTTATTTTTTTTTTTATTTATTTATTTATTTATTTCAAGATTTTTGTTTATACATTACAATGATAATATATGCAAGATTACAAAATAATTCATGTTTTATTCTACTACTCCATAAGTTGAGCTCTAGGAGTTCGTGTTTATGGGAGGAGTATTTTACATGCAAAAAAATTATAATGATGTTCATTATGTAAACAATTTTCAAAGAACTAATGAAATAAATATCTTAGGTAGGTAGTACAATGTAAGTAGAAGTATTAATTATTACAAATGATATGGAGGTCGACCACCACCACACGGGCTTGTGCCTATCAATGGCGTTCGGTGACTTTTTGTAGAAGGGATATCATGGAAACTCCACCAATGTGTTAGAGCGAAACACGTTGGTGAAATTTCCTTGTTATTTTCTGTATTCATTTTTTAAATTTAAATTATGAATTAAGTATGTATGTAATTGATGGATATTCAATGATAGGATATTCAAAGATATTTCAATCAATACTTCCGCATCACTTATTTAAAACAAATTGTCAAAAAGTATTGCCCATGTACCTACTTAAAACAATCCACTCGATTCGTGTTATGCTATTCTGTACATTATACCCATAAGCGTTAAAGTTGTCTTTTGTTCGGCGGATGCTATTGTGAGATGCGTATTTCACATTCATAGACCAATGCAGGCAGAAGTGAATGTACATGCGCGAGATTAGATTACTTTGCAGCTTTTTGGATTCGGAATTGTGACAGCGTGTCTCGCGTCTTGTATGTGTTGAAGCAGAGAATCTCTGTGAATGCTTATGCTGGTATTGTTTAGGCACTGTGCGTTTAGACCAAAGATATTGAAATATAAGTAGATGTGCTATCTGCTGTTTTTACTATGTGGGTCTGCGCTTCCGGGTGTCGCCGATATTGTTTACCAATTAACAAATAAACTAAAAGAACAAATAATTAACGAATAAACCAAACGAACGTTAAACTAAATGAACGAATTCTTCCCTTATTCAAAACATATTGTTAACCAATATTAATGCACATTTTCAAAAAATCAACGTATTCTTTTTGTATGAAAACTACGCTAATTAACGCGTAGTCCGGCGACAGTTGCGCGGACACCATAGCATATCTCTTCTGTATTTGAATATCTTTGGTTTAGACAATTCATACATATGTATTCAGAATGTACATGTTTTCGACACTCGAGCATCGTGTCTGTTGTGTTTGTTTGTTTTCTCTGTTAGTAAATTGCAGTATTGTTGTTTACGGCCAAAAAAGATAAGTAGAATGCTTTTTGACTAGAATTCAAGGGGTGCTGTATTTTTATTTTTTGAAAAAAAAAAAAACTTTGGTTCAACTTAATTTCTATAAAATACTACTATTTGCATTGGGGAAGAATGAAAAATACTGCATTTAAAATTACATTTGAAATGAATTTTTTTTTGTAAGGGACAATTTCTGTCCGTACTATAACATTTTGGTTCCTGATAACATTTTTCTGATGCAGAAAAACTGATATAGAAAAATCAAAAAGCACTATTTGAATTGCCTATTTCAAAAAAATATATAAAATACATTCTTAGGCAAAACTGCGATAAAGTACCTACTTTGATTTTTGACTTAGGCGTATGTATTTTTTGGCGATAAACTTATATTACAATACCTATGATTATTGTTATGTGTATTTAATTTTTTATTGAAACATGTTTTAAATTATTTGCGTAATGAATAAAACGTTTTTGCTACAATTTGCTTTTTCTTTATATATGTATCCTCATTAGTGATTCATCAAATCAGTGAAAACCCAAGACAGGTACTAATAATACATAATATGCAGTAGCGAGTTCCCGGCATGCGTTGCAATGCCACTTAATAAAGAAAAAAATTCTTCCTGCTTGTCCTTTTCCATTTATCCCGTTCCCCTTCCCCCTCCCCTTTCCCTCCCTTGTCCCCTACTCCTCAAGCGTTCCCCCTCCACCTTCTACGCCTTCCCTCTTCCCCGTCCCGAATGCCCTTCCTCCTCTCTCCTGTGTTCCATATATTCAGTCCCTTTTTTCCCATTCAATTTTCTCAGAAGCAGAAAGTTGTGTTTTTTTTTTGAGCAGCTACTTTTATATTATTGGAACTTAGACGATGACTAAATAAAATACTTAAGAGAAGGACAAAGTATACCAATGAAATATTTAGTCCAAACAGTTGAACAACAATATAATTTCAGAAAAATTAAATTAAAACAACAATTGTAACAACTCTTAGTTTATTTTTTTACATTAGCATCCCACAGGAAGCCTTCAGGAAAAAAAATCCCTCAGGAACTATGTCATTCTTGGGGATGCTGTACTGAGTTATTTTTTTGAAAGGAAGTTCTGGTAAGGAAAAAGGCATGAGAGGTGTGTAGGAACCTTAGGGTCAATGTGTCCAGGAGTGACGGATGTATGAATCCATCCATCCTACTGCAGTGGGTCAAGAGAGTCCGACTGGAGAGATCTAGATTAGGTCTCCCTCAACCAGTCTTCCAATCCAGCCCGTTACGCAGTAGGTGGGCAAACGCATTCGCCGCGAACACCTAGACAAACCTCCCGACTGACCTAAATCACCTAATGTAGCGCACCACTTGGGGTGACCTACGGCAGGGGTATTGTTTATCCAATAAATGGTTCCTTGGGCCCATTTATCACCAAATTCCGCCTCCCAAATTTAACAATAATGTAAATCATGGAAAAATGCTAGCACCATAATCAGTTCTGAAAAACATTCTCGATATTGAAAGCCCTAGCGCCAATGACTGATTCAAGCATTCCAGATTTTTTGCCAACTGATGAAAATAAAATAAAAAAATTGCGTAAAAAACCAGAATGTAATGAGTACAAAATAATTTATTAACATAAACCAGCGGCTATTTTTACTTATGGCCAATCGAGCAAATCAAAATAAATTATTGTAATATTTGGAATCGGGTTGCTAACAATAACATTCCTTATGTAGATGGCGATAAGGTTCAAATTCCTGATTGATACCAACTGACTGTTTTGATTTATGCAAGAAAAAAAACACTACCAAAAAATGTTTTATTTTATTTTGCGAAGTTCGGGCACAAATATTAAAATTTTTTACCATCATTTTCTAAAGAAATTAATTTGTGAAATTAATTTTCTAAAGAAATTAAACTGTCAGTTTTAATTTATACCCTGATGATGCTTGTATTAAGCGAAACCGGTCGGTAAATAAAAATTAAATCAATAAATCGTGGTTACAAACAAAGTGATTGTTTTCCTTTAATTAATATGTCAAACCACAAAGTGACTGCTTTCTACCAAAAAAAAAAAAAATTAATTTGTCACATTATCCATCCAGAAAGTAAGGTTACAGGGGCTCCTGAGGCCGGGGGAAATTTTTGTTTTGAAGTTGGCACACCTGGCGCGTAGGGGGAATCCTAATGGTCAGTTTGTTTGGTCCCGCGTGTTTGTCAGCCATTTTGTTCAGTCACAGTAAATTCATTGTTTAGGGAGGGAGAAGCTTTTCTGGACTCTATCGTTACGGGGGATGAGATGTGGGTGTGTGTGTGTCACTACACCTTAGAATCCAAAAGGTAATCGCTTTAGCGGCATCATTCATCTTCCCCAGCCATTAAAAAGTTCAACACGACCCATTCAGCCGGACCAATGCATTACGATACGGGGATTTTATTCCTAAAGGGACTACCATTAATGCAGGGGCTTACTCCAATACCCTAAAAAAAGTCAGAAGGGCCATTCTGAACCGCAGAAAGGGAATGCTGACCCGGGGAGTCAGTCTCCTGCATGACAACGCCAAGTCCCACACTGCGAGATTTCACAGGAGCTGCTGACATCATTTGAATGGGACATTGTCACCCTCCCCCCCCTATTCACTTGGCGTCTTCGGACTACCACCTTTTTGCTAAACTCAAGGAATCAAGGAAGCTGTGTAAAAGTAGCTGAAAGAGCTGGCGGCGGAGGTCAATGATACTGGCATAGAAAAGCTGGTGCCCGACTACAAAAATGTCCCGATCTCAATGGCAATTAACATTGAAAAATAGTTTAAAGTAAATTTCAATTAAACACAAGAATTTTTCGATCTTATATAAATGTTATAGCCTTACTTTCTGGATAACCCTCATACAATAAAATCATGACATGAACAGTTTTTGTGGGTATCGTACTTTATCTTTTTCGGGCTTACAAAAAACGCTATAATTTCAAAGGCCATGCTTTACACTTGCAGTATATAATTAAAGCATCTAAAATATTTCTAAGTGATCAAATTTTCAAATCCAAAATATAATGTGATCTTGCTTTGGTTCGTGGTGGTTCACCTAAATAGACACCAATGAGTAAAAATAGGACTACACTTATAATAATTTAATGTTTTTATTGCTACACAACATAACTTAATATTGCACAGGACTTGCACATGCATCAATGACACAAAACAAAATAAAATACATCATCATTGCACACAAAAAAATATCCTAGGTGGATTATGGAACTTTAGGAGATATTAAAAGAAAAAAAAAACTGTTCAAAAAATTAGGGATCTGCATTTTTATTTTTTAATAATTGTAGAATTACATTTGACACCTTGTTCATGAAAAAAAGTTAAGTTCATTAAAAGGACTTTATTCCATCTCCTCTACCTTCAGCCTCACAACATACAGCTCCAGACAGGAGCAGCTGGGGACTCTTATGAGATATTCGTATAAAAAAAAAAGTCTGATTATTTAGGAAACCGAACAAAATATTGATCTGTGCACGATGGAGAAAAACAATCCGAATCGATTGGTGTAAATATCTCATTTTGGCCAAAAACCTCACATGGGATATTTTGTGAATGCAAAGACTACATACTTGCGAACTTAATAATATGTAACATTAAAAATTTGTTTTACTTTAAAAAAAATTAAATGGAACTCTACGAATTAAATACAATAATAATAAATAAATAACACAAAATGACTTTTGAGTCGACTTCAAAATAAAATTGTTCTCTAACAGGATAAATTCTGAAATATTATTTTAATATCCATATTGTGGAGGTTTCTTACTAATATACACAAATATATTATCATTGAATAACGATGCTTTATGTTTCGTTAAAACCACAAAATTATTAATAACATTAATATAATACTTACCTAATAACAAATGTGTACAGGGTGTTAAGGACTTACTTTAACCAGTGATTCCTGACATTATTTGGAGAAAAAAATGTAAATGAAAATTGGTCTCTGGTGAAATTTTAGATTTATTTTTCTACTTAAACTTAAAAAATCAGTAGGTATTGGACAGGTAGTGTTGGGGTAAGGGGCTGCGCGGTTACTCGTTTGAGTGACTAGTGATGTCACAAAGAAGATTTTTTTTTGCTAGGTTTAAAAAAAAAAAAAAAAACACCAATAAAAGTCACTGGTGATCAAAATCTTATTTACCTACATTTTTTACTCCAAATAATGTCAGGTATCACTGATTAAAGTGAGTCAAGTAAGCCTTGTTTATGAATATTATCATGAGGCAAGTTAACACATTAAGTTTTTAATAAGTAATAAATGGACTTGTTAAAAAGGAAATTATAAATAACACATTCAGACCTTACTGCTCGGCTTTTCGGTATAGCGGCCATTCTTAATTTATTGTGGCTGTTTAATGTAATCCTTAAAAGAATTCATATTCTACTCTTTCATACATAGCGCAAGTTTAATTATTTTAACTTAAATATTAACTCTCCTGCAGCCAACTGGGGTCGAAGGTAGTCCCCAAAATTACTATCCTTATATCTACTTAAATATATTTTTAGTATTTTACGTATTCCTGCGCATAGGATTAATACATAATGTGCCATTTAAAAAAAAAATTTGCAAAAATCGTTGATCGCAAGAATTTTTTTTTGTCAAATATAGGTAATATTCTCTGCCAAAACAAAAATTACTGGCATGGTGGAAACACAAACCATATGTATAATATAGAGTAAGTAGTAATTCGCAGCGCATTGTACCAGTCACTGACCGACACGGCGTGGCGTGACAGCGGACTCTACACAATCAGTATTATACCATCGCTGGAGCTGGACGCACATTAATTTAGTGAACTAATAGTAGTAGAAATGCTTCAAAAATAATGATTACAAATTATTTGAAACTAGTCTGTAAGGATAATATGAATAAATAATTGGGATTTCTATAGTTTAAATTCCCAGAAGACAGACAAATGCATGGGGTCATCGGCCGACCCACACGGTTGCAGACGTTATGTTTGGCATCTTGGCCTATCGAGGGTTAATTAAAATATTAACGCAATAAGAATATGAATAAATAATTTTGTCCCTAAAAAAAACTCAAATTTTTCAAGAAAGGCTAACAAATACAATAATGTATCGGTGATTCAATCCAATATTGCCTTGAGAGATTTGAGTTTTTTTATGGACAAAATTATTTATTAATGTTCATACAGCATATTTACAGGCGTAAACAATTAATTCATCTTAATATTTTAAGGCATAACTTTTAAAAAGCGTTTTAATATTAAATAAATAAATTCGCGCCATCTATAAACGTGAAGATTGAGAATTCTTTTAAGTATCACCTTGGGCCCGCAACCCGGATTTGTACCGATTTATTACATATTTCCCTTAAACACGGTAAGTTTTAAAGCTCTTAAAAAAATATATGTTATTCTTGAAGATAATATCTAGACTTTGCCCGCGCCGAAACGCAAATTATATAAAATTCCCTCGATTGAAAACAATCGCAAAGTATGCTCCAAAAATTATTATTAACATGTTTTATCAGTTATTTTACAAGTTATATGTATGAAAAAATTCACAGTGTTTCTTTAAATGCTGTTTAAGATAATGCCCACGAGATTTTTGCTCTATTTTCAACGAGTCGTGTTTTATTAAACATTTTCGCAATTTTCGCATCGATTTTGTCGCTGTAAATGTTAGCGCTCTCCTCTAACATTCGTAATTTCGTGTCTCTCCATCTTCTTCTTTTCGGGCCCGGTTACAGAGCCTTAAACAGCCACAATAAAAATGGATAACCCCAATGGAATTTTTAATTATTATAAAAATGGAATTGCCCCCTAATGCCAGAATTTGTAAGAACTCTTTATGCAACGTTTTTCATTTCCAAAATTTTGAGAAAAAAGTTGTCACTTTGTTACAATCCCCTTTCCAATGGATAACAAAATAATGGCAAATATTTTGTTGTTCATTGGAAAGGGCCATCCCTCCTCTAATTTATGCCTCTCGATAAAATGTTTATTTTTAGGTAAGTAGTAGAATGTATTGTCATGTTTTTTACATTAAAAAGTAAATTTGTATTAGTAATAAATATGCAGTCTGAAAGCCGAAAAAAGATTTTTTTAAATTTCATTTTCATAATTTACACATATACCCAGAAAATTTCACATCAATCTGACAAATTTAAAGTTACACGCATATTTGTAAAGACAGCGTTATTTGCTATGCCAAAAGCGCTTTGGAAACTTTGCATGTATTTTTCTCAAAACTGTATTTTTAAAATCGGTGAGCAAGATTTCTCAGAAACAGCTAAACCGATCAGTCTCAAATTTTTTCACAATATATTTTTTAGTAATTAATCGAAGGTTTTTTCTTACCAATAAATATTTTCCATTTTATAAACAATTGAAAGCCAAAATTTTCATCAAAAATCGTTTTTCTTTTAATCTTTTAAGCTGCCATTTTGTTAAAAAATAATATTTGGCTTTTTAATATTTCGATTAAATACTAGATTATATTTAATGTTAATGAAATATTTATTTTTTAATTTAGGAGATCCAATCGAGAATATCGTGCTCATCGTAAAACTCCTTTTTTTAGGACCTCCCGAAATTACAAAAACAAAAAGTTATGCCATTTTTACTGCATCAATAAATTCAGGACAAAATTTAAACGAGTTGCTGTGGTCAGTTTCAATCAAAATAACTTCAGAAGGAATGGTTTAGTGAGCTTAATTTCGAATGACTACAATGGAAATCAGGTAACTACTTGTTTTTTCCTCTTCATCCATAATAATTAAGCAACGAATCTTAGGCATAGAATGGTTTAATGTACCACCCAAACTAGACATGTAATATCACATTTACTTATTTTAATCGGAAAATTACAATAACTCAAATGGACGATGAATAAAAAGCTGAAAGATTAACGTCGTTTGGCTGTATATTTTTTTACACGGTCAATATAATTGAGAAATATAAACCAGTGACGCAGTACATAACATAGCAAAATGCATGTAATAAAGAAGAACACAAGAAATTCCATCAATGTTCATATTTAACACATTATAGGTTTTACGAGTGCTGCTACGTTATATCGATTTAAACCTATACCGATATTGGAATAAAAAGCAAACAATTTCTAGGAAATCGTGTTTGACCAAGGTTTACAATGAACGTTTGCAGTTCTTTTTACACTGATTGTCCGTCATACAGTTCAAGAGTAGTTGCCACGGCATAGTGCATTTCATAATGTGGGGTATTTGCTCACAGGACAATGTGCATCAGAAAGGACGCAGACTACTTGGAGGACTTGCACTACTTGGCACGGTTGAGTTGGGCCAGCTGATTAGCCAAGCGATCCTTCTTGATTCGACGCTTCAGTCCCAAACTTCGCTTTTCTGTGTAATTTTTCAAAAAAGCGTCTAAATCCATGTTACCGGCCAAAAACTCTTTGGCAATATTCTCCGCATCTCTATCGGCTTGGGTTGCCAGATTATGAAGGGATTCCTAAAATTATACGTATGATGAGGTTAAATCAGCCATACTCAAACTACAGCCGCCCAAGCTTTTATGTATGAATTGAAAATCAACAATGTAAAAATCTCATTATCTAAAATAATACAAATTTTTAAGTAAATGCTGTTCTTTTTCAGTTTTCAGTAATTTTGAGGTATGATTAACACAATTGTACATACAGTTTTGAACGAAGGTAATTTGTTTTTCGGTAGGTACTATGTGAATTTATGTAAAGCCATTTATTAACTGGGGTTTACAATAAAAAAAACATACCAAGAACACAACACAAAACAAAGAAGTCAGGATAAAAATCTGTTGAACTGACTAGCTAACCATCACGCCGTTTCCCGCAGGGGCAGGCAGAGAGGACAGACCGCCAAACAACTCGGTCTTGGCACACACTCCTTGCTTCAATCACATTCATACATCGTCTCATACATGCTCTTGCATTATTCTGACTCTTGACATGGTCCGACTCAAGTATTCTCTTGGTCGTGCCATGTCTTCCTCGGGCGCCCCCGAATTGTTCTACCACATTCACATTTCGATCCATTGCGTCATATATTGTCTTTACACTCCTTTCTTCATTCACACGCTATACATGCTCAAACCATCTGAGCATCCCTTTTTTTATCTTACTTATTACTCTTACATCAGCCTTTTATTCTTTGCGGATCTCCCATTTCTCGCACGATCGTACATGGTTTTAGCACAGTCACGCCTCAGGTACCTCATTTCCACAGCATTCAGTCTACTTTCATCCTTCCTCTGTCAGTTCCATGCCTCATTGCCATTCTCGGGGTAGGTACTAACACTCCATTGTGGGTGGCTAGCGTCGCTTCCTTGGACAGTTGAGTAATAAAAAATAAAATAAAATCTGTTGAGTATGTAATTAAGGTTCTTACCACAATAGCTTTGGGGGTGAAGGCTTGGGTTAGCTTCTTGTGTTGAAAATATTTTTCTTCAAATCTCTTTTTCAATTGTGTCACGTGATTGATGCGTTGATTTAATGTTTCTTTCTTCTTCGCAATTTCAATGTCTTTTTCCAAATTTTCTTCTACAAATTAAATAGAATGCAAAAATTATTTTCAAATCTTTGTTATATCCGTAAAGCTCCTCAAAATATAACTCTTATGTAATACAGCTTTTTCCCACGGCTTCGCTCGCATGGTATTAGGGGGGTTCCCACTCCACCTCCCCCCCTTCCCCTCCCTCCACCCTCCCCCTCCCGCATTCCATACATTAATTCCCAGTACGTTCAGTTTTAAAACTGCTCGCTTGCCACCTATTGCAATTTTTTATACAAATTTCATATTCCCAGAGCTCACCAGTAGTTTTAGACAAAATAATAATTATCCAATTTGGTGCAATCGTTCGGAAGTTATGCACCCACACACATTTCGGCGATTCATTCTTAGAGATAGATATTAACTTTATTGGCCCAATCCATAAAATATTAAATAAATTTGTGACAAAAAAATAGAATAACAAAATAGTGGGCCACTTTACATTAGTTAACCCGTCTGCTTGTTTAGGAATAAATACATCCCAAAACACATAATTGCGTTATGCTTTTATAATACCAAAAATGTCCCGAGCGATCTTACGTTTTAAAAGCTATATATCTCTCTTCCTCTCATGCAAACATATGTATTTTTTATTTTAACCAGAAAGAGAACGAAATAATGCTTCTTATTGTCTTTGAAATATGAAAGCTATCTTGCATAGATATTTTACAATCTCGATCCAAAGTGACGGTTTCAGAATTTGCACACGAAACTGAGGCTTCCGGATTGTGAGGTGCGAATATATTGTACCAAGCAGAAGGGTTAAACTGTCATGGACAGGTGGATTTTTAGTGAACATTTTTTATTCCGAAATTTATAATAAAACTTTGCAAACTGTACAGAGGACAAAGTCACGCTACCAACACTTTCGATTCCTTTTTTTTTCATCAAAGTAGCCTTTCCGAAGGTATTCTGAGGAGTAGCTTTTATTTTCTGCTGGCTATCGACAGGATTTAACATGTTTTTTAACAAAATGGGATGACGCATTGTTGTAAGGCTGGGTTTACACTCTTAAGTTTTTTCCTGTAAATCGCTCATGTAAGCGATTTATGGCCAAATTACAATGTAAATGACACCAAAAGTCACATAACGTAATTTATAGCAAGTTACAGTACTTGTTCTTTCGGAAGTTTTTTGACAGGTCTAATTGCACCCGCGCAAATTTCCAGCCTTCTCACAGCTTATCAGTTTGATAAGCTGAGGGATTTGACGTAAGAAATAGAACCAAAATGTGCCAATACGAAATGTCAAAAATTAAAAGACAATTGATTACATAGAATTTGTTTCCTATAAAATTAGTATTTATTTCCACTTATTTAAGTTTTCTGAAAACGAGCATCCTTCTATTCAATTATCGGTCCAATCCTTTCTAATTTCAATGTTTCTGTTTTTAACATTACGTAATTTAATTTTTGAATTCGAAGTCGGTTGCTGTCAGCAGCTGTCAGGTAGCTGTCATTCGGATAAAATGAAGTTAATTTCCGCCTTTGATGGCACAAAAGCTCGTGGAGAATTGTTTAATTAAAGCCAAAATCTATTTAAACACTTTATTTGGGCCTTTTCATCTTTATTGACAAAATCGCATAAATTTGATAGTAGCAGGTCGTTGTTGAAAGGAAGCCATCTTACCGCAAATAAATTTACAGATGTAAATGGTCGCATGAGCAATTACAGGTTGAACTTCCGAACAACTTCCGTGATCATTAATTACCACAAGTCGGATGCATATGTAAACGCTCCTGTGAGTAACCTATCAAAATCTTACGTAAACCGTAAATTTTTATTGCGAGTGTAAAGCTAGCCTAAAAAATAACATTCGCAAGCCGTGAGTAAGACATGCCGAAGTACAGAAAATGCTAGCACCAAAACATTTTCAAGGAATAAGCAAGTTGAGATAAAAACTTATTTTAATAAGGTTTTTTTGATAAAAATATGGATTCGGTAGCATTAACCTGCTCAAATGAAAGGACGAGCTTTATTAAAGGTCAAGTGGAACAATTAAAATAATATGTGAAGAAAGTCGGCAGTTAATTAAAGTGAAATATTATGAACTTACTGGCAAGAATTTCAATATCTTCCATAGCCTTGTTTAAAATGTGTTCCATTTCTGTGGATGCCGGCAAACCTTCGATAAACTTGTCCATGTATTCTGGATATTTGTACATAAGCTCCAGTTCTTCGGTCGACAGGTTGTCAAATCCAGGGATAGAGGAACCTATAGGAAAAAGAGGGATTACATAAATACACATTTATTAGCAAATCTGATGTAAATGTTGGCGTGATAATTTTAAGAAAAAGAATATTAGGCAAATACCTAGTTTTCGTTATTTGTTTTTGGGGTGTTATGCCTCCTTCTTTAGCCAACATCATCATCAGGGCATATCCGGTAGATGTGTAATTTTTAGTGGTGGAGTGTGTGCTTATTTACTTCTAAGCGATACCGTGTCGCCAGCTCCACTAACTTTCACCGGTACAAAATAACCGTGATAAGCAGTGGCGTCATTGCCGCGCATAAATTAGACATCTACCGGATCTGCCCTGATGATGAGACACTGCAACAATGTCCGAAACGTTGGCTAAAGAAGGAGGTAGCGCAACACGGCATAACACCCCAAAAACAAATAACGAAAATGCTTTTGGCCGTGAAAATCTTAAAACGTAACCAAATACCTAGTTGTTTGAAAATAATAGGATTTTTTTTTGATAACTTTGGGACATTCAAGAAGTTTGCATTTATTCAAATAGACTAATAGTCCGAATGAGAAATGTTGGTCGGCCAAATCGAGGCACTGCTGAAAACCAGGTGCATTCTAGAAGAAATCCTGAATTGTAGCTGAGCAGTGGTCTTTTCGTCAATAGAATCAATGAAAAAAGAACAAAATACGTAATATTGTAAAAAAATCTATTGATGAATAAATATTGTAAAGGTGGCCCATCAGGTATACCAGATTTAAATTTCCCACCATTTTTTATAATGTTTAAGTTGGCAATCCTAATGTGTGACATTTGAGGGGTTATGTCCTCGTACTCATGACTTTTGGGTTCCAGAGTGCTAATATTGTGAAGATTTTCATTCACTGCCAAACTGAAATTTCCTGAAAACCTTCATACAAAAAACTGAATTTTCGAAAAAAAGAAAAAATCGGAGTGTGCAAATCACACGCGGTAGAAGTGAAACCTTCAGAAAACTTAAGTAAAGTAGACAAGAGTGGGGAGACTACGAAGCACCGCACAAAGAGGAGACCGATTTATACTATTTCATTCTCTCGCAGGCTAAATCCTACAGATGTATGTGTTTGTCTCTTTTTAGTGTAGCTGTTTTCGTTTCATTTGTTTTGGAATAAACAACATCGGTAATGTCGAACTAAGCACTCTATCAAACTCAAAAGACACAAGCCGCCATTGCTTAAGATGTGTGTGAGTGATTAAAAATTCACACAGCGAAGATTAATACGTTATTTGACTTGTATTGGGCTTCCATTGAGCCTTGTTATCCTCCCTTCTCCTTAAGCAATATTTTGGATAGTTGTTGGTGTTGGTATAAAAATAGTAGACCCTGTAAGAGTATCCACATCAAGGGGTGTGTTACCTGTGATAAGTGCTGGGGTGAGAGGGGCGGCCGCTTGAGCTAATGTGGCGTTGCCTTCCAGAGGTGCCGCCATCACAAGGGGTGGAGGAGTGCGCTTGAAATCTCCAATTATTGCCTGAACTACCCTCCCTAAATCCGAATGTGTTGTGAACTGAAAAAAAGTATCATAGAAGGTATTTTTGTGTCAGCCAAAATTAGTGCATGAAGGGGTCCGGAGATATTCAGTATCAATACTCAACCAGCAGTTAAAAACCCGCTCCGCAGGTTCTTGCTGCTAGGCTCTGCGGGCAGCTTTTAGTTCGGCTTCGCCCAGTTTGAGTGTTGGTGACCATTTTATAAATCCGATAGGGACTGATTCCAAAAAAAGACAGTTCCTCGGATCCACTGTGATCCAGTGACAGCTAGCCACCGAGACAAAGTAACCATGACAAAGTAACCGAGACACGCAATAACGCCATATGTAATATATATTGCATATGGCCGCCTATAAATCCTAGTACCTATACCTAGGGAATAAACGTCCTTATGCGAGCTGCTGACGGAAGTAGCGACATCTTTTGGCAGATTCTTGAATTAAAAACCGAATTACAACGGTAGTTTTGCTTGAAATTTCACGAACACAGATGTTAATTGTGGCGCAGCGCATAAGGCGTGGCGTCGGACATGCAGTGGATGTCGGGTTCTGGAATTCAACCACGCAGATACAAGCGTATAAATACTGTTTGATGATGATGATGTGCTTACATGAAAGTCAATGTGCTAACGGCATTGTCAATTAATGTCATTTCTATGTGCTTATGGTATTGTCAAAGTGTTTACGATATGTCAATGTTATATTATCATGTTATCATATCATCAATGTAATTAAGTCATTAAGAGAATAAGAATAAATCAGAAGATCAGATCACGTACAGCTGTTCGTGGGAGAAGCACGGATTTTCCAAATTTCTCCCTTCTATCCCCTACCGCTACTGTTTCTTTTGCAATACCTCTCTGTGCCTCTTCCCTGTGTGTCTTTTCCAATATGCCCCTGTTTCCCTCCTGCATCTTCTTTCCCTCCCGAGTTCCCTTTCCACCTTGTTCCCCTCCTGCATCCCCCATCCCACAAACCACCCACATACTGAATTTCCCTTCCACCTTCCCCGTCATCTCCCATCCCTCATACCCCCACCCTCCTTCTTTTCCCTTTCCCCTCCCTCCTTTCTTCCCTGTCGCTAAACTATATGAAATACACACATGATACCATTGGAGTAATGCCAGTGGAGGCGCGGTTTATAACATAATCAGTTTACAACAAAAGAAAAAACTAACAGAGAAACAGTACACAACAAATAACAACTCAATGTTACGTTTAGAAAAAGAAAATCAGCATCGCACCATTGGAAATAAATACTTATAAGTGGCGGCGCAGTGAACAACATAATCAGTTTCCAATAAAAATATAAATGACAACAAAATGTTACATTTGAAATAAAAGACAATTAGCATCGCAAATTGAACAAGCATACTTACAAGTGGCAGCGCAGTTTATAACACAAGCATTTGATAACAAAAATGAAAATGACAATGTTACGTAAAAATAAAAGACAATCATAATCATACCATTGGAAATGGATACTTACAAATGGCGGCGCAATTTAAAACAAAAATACAAATAACAACATAATGTTACATTTAAAAAACAATCAGCCTCTTACCATTTGAAATGAATACATACAAGTGGCATATCAGATTATAAAAAAAAAGACAAATAACAACATAATGTTACATTTAAAAGATAATCAGCCGCGAACCATTGGAAATACATACTTATAAGTGGCAGCACAGTTTATGACAAAAATACAAATAACATAATGTTACATTTAAAATAAAAGATAATCAGCCTCGAACCATTGGAAATGCTTACTTATAAGTGGCAGCGCAGTTTATGACAAAAATACAAATAACAACATAATGTTACATTTAAAATAAAAGATAATCAGCCTCGAACCATTGGAAACGCATCCTTATAAGTGGCAGCGCAGTTTATTTCAAAAATACAAATAACAAAATAATGTTACATTTAAAATAAAAGATAATCAGCCGCGAACCATTGGAAATACATCCTTATAAGTGGTAGCACAGTTTATGACAAAAATACAAATAACAACATAATGTTACATTTAAAATAAAAGATAATCAGCCTCGAACCATTGGAAATGCTTACTTATAAGTGGCAGCGCAGTTTATGACAAAAATACAAATAACAACATAATGTTACATTTAAAATAAAAGATAATCAGCCTCGAACCATTGGAAACGCATCCTTATAAGTGGCAGCGCAGTTTATTTCAAAAATACAAATAACAAAATAATGTTACATTTAAAATAAAAGATAATCAGCCTCGAACCATTGGAAATGCTTACTTATAAGTGGCAGCGCAGTTTATGACAAAAATACAAATAACAACATAATGTTACATTTAAAATAAAAGATAATCAGCCTCGAACCATTGGAAACGCATCCTTATAAGTGGCAGCGCAGTTTATTTCAAAAATATAAATAACAAAATAATGTTACATTTAAAATAAAAGATAATCAGCCGCGAACCATTGGAAATACATACTTATAAGTGGCAGCACAGTTTATGATAAAAATACAAATAACAACATAATGTTACATTTAAAATAAAAGATAATCAGCCTCGAACCATTGGAAATGCTTACTTATAAGTGGTAGTGCAGTTTATGACAAAAATACAAATAACAACATAATGTTACATTTAAAATAAAAGATAATCAGTCTCGAAACATTGGAAATGCATACTTATAAGTGACAGCGCAGTTTTTACAAAAATACAAATAACAATATAATGTTACATTTAAAGTAAAAGATAATCAGCCTCGAACCATTGGAAATGCTTACTTATAAGTGGCAGCGCAGTTTATGACAAAAATACAAATAACAACATAATGTTACATTTAAAATAAAAGATAATCAGCCTCGAACCATTGGAAACGCATCCTTATAAGTGGCAGCGCAGTTTATTTCAAAAATACAAATAACAAAATAATGTTACATTTAAAATAAAAGATAATCAGCCGCGAACCATTGGAAATACATACTTATAAGTGGCAGCGCAGTTTATGACAAAAATACAAATAACAACATAATGTTACATTTAAAATAAAAGATAATCAGCCTCGAACCATTGGAAACGCATCCTTATAAGTGGCAGCGCAGTTTATTTCAAAAATATAAATAACAAAATAATGTTACATTTAAAATAAAAGATAATCAGCCGCGAACCATTGGAAATACATACTTATAAGTGCACAGTTTATGATAAAAATACAAATAACAACATAATGTTACATTTAAAATAAAAGATAATCAGCCTCGAACCATTGGAAATGCTTACTTATAAGTGGTAGTGCAGTTTATGACAAAAATACAAATAACAACATAATGTTACATTTAAAATAAAAGATAATCAGTCTCGAAACATTGGAAATGCATACTTATAAGTGACAGCGCAGTTTTTACAAAAATACAAATAACAATATAATGTTACATTTAAAGTAAAAGATAATCAGCCTCCTACCGTTGGAAATGCATGCTTACAAGTGGCGGTGCAGTTTATAAAATAGTCAGTTAATGACAAAAATAAAAATAAACAAAGTTAAATTGTAACAATTATTACAAGCAAATATATTATTACAGTGCTATGCATAAAAATCTTGTCTAAACGTTAGTTTATAAATTAAAAAAATAATAAAGTTAAATTGTTTCATTTATCTAAAATTAAACAAATTTATTAAATCAGACAACATCTTACCTTTGAAAATGCATACTAATAAGTGGCGGCGCGGTTTGTATAATAATCAATTAATAACAAAAATATAAATAACATAATGATAAATCGAACCAAAGACAATCATCATCATACCATTGGAAATGCATATACAGGCGCTGTTTAAAACAAAAATACAAAATACCACCTAATGATATATTTAAAATCAGCATCGCACCTTTGGAAATGCATACTTATAAGTGGAAACGCGTTTATAACATAATCAGTTTATTACAATCTGAAGCGTAGATTCATATGCAAAAGATGTTTTGGGTAGTTTAATTTGACCATGAGGTGGTCGATCTAATGTAGCATGTGTAGGAGTATTTATGGTGCTTTGGTATGCAAGCACACTTTTGTTCAATACACCACAACTAATATTATCAGCTGGGATTGAATTGTAATTGTACGACAAGAGTCAAAGTATTTAATAGAAAATGTAAAACTATCAGAGAGCAATTGACAAACTTCAGACTTGTGCTATTGTTGTATTACTTCTACTGGTAGTCATTGACAATGTACTTATGGCATTGAAGTGCGATTGACGAAACTTCGATCGAAGCGTCAATATTTTTGCCCCAGTTGCTTTGCGGACATCAATGGAAACAGTACCTAAATAACTCTGCACAATCGTGATATAATGTAAAAGTAAAACAAAATCTCATTCGGCGATGAAAATGAATTCCAAAGGCATCATTTCGCTATGTCAATGGCGCTTGTCAATGGCATTTTAATGATGCGTCAGAGCTATAGTTTTGTAATATTTGATCATAAGTTGAAGAATTAAAAAAGTTTGCAAAGAAGAACCAAATAAATACAAAAAATGTAAAGGGGAAAAACTTGCCATAATCAAATCAAAAACCAATGCAAAACTTGCCATTTTCATCCTACTTTGTGACGTCAATTATTATTAATTGTTAACAGATTGAAAATATAGACAGATGAACCAAAAAAAGGAGTATAAGGAGAATTATGGCAAGCAAATAAATCGAAGAAGTCTGGGATGCCTCAAGAAAATTATTTTAAGAGTTGCCAAGAATCATTATAACAGAGTACCTATGTATTAGGCATGATACGATTTATAAATGTGATAGCAGCAAGGATTGTATGACGAGACAGAGATTTGTGGTGGTTTACGCTCCTTGAATGATTGTTAGTTAGTTGTTAATTATTATAGCTAAAAAGTGGACTTACATTGAGCAAACCAGGAGCCCCGACAATATCTCTAGTGTTTGGTGTAATCCATGGGTGAGACACCATGGGATTGACACGTAATATAGGTTTTTCATTGGGGAAGTCAGGTCCCAGCAAAACTTGGATACGAATCAGATTGTCCCCTGAAATGCATTCTACTTCATATTCACTATTTTCAGTGACCTCCAGAACACTGAAACATAAAGTATGTATAGATATGGGTAAATAGCCAAGATTACAGTGCGTCATGTGTTATTCATCAAATGCTAATTGTTCAAATAATAAAAATATATTTACCAGTCATTGAAGATTTTTAGTGTATCT
Organism: Limnephilus rhombicus; assembly: GCA_929108145.2. Taxonomy (NCBI): domain Eukaryota; kingdom Metazoa; phylum Arthropoda; class Insecta; order Trichoptera; family Limnephilidae; genus Limnephilus; species Limnephilus rhombicus. The sequence goes on from OV815275.1 coordinate 12,536,069, forward strand.
ATTTGACGTTTACGATCTCGGGATTCCATGTTGTTGTAAGTACATACCATTATTGCAAGACATAATATACAAATCAAGGATTGACAGAGGGTTCACACACTTGTGAATTTCAAAGAAGTTTGAAAAATCAAGTAACAAAAAATAACAAATTTCTCGAAAAGTCAAACCATAGTCAAACGTCAAACCCAAAACCATAGACATATATTATTTCACTCAGCTGTCATGCAACAGTGTCAACAACTTTTCCATAGAAAATCAAAGTTTTCCTATTGGTCATGAATTGGTGTCGTCACCAGTCATAGATATATCTTTCATCTTCGACCCGGTTGGAAATTTGGAATTTGGATCGCAATAGGCCACTTGCATCACATTTAAAAAAAAAAAAATTCCGCTTTAGGCAAATTTTCTAAGACATTCTGTATTATTATTTTTTTTAGTCGTATTTTTGAAACCCAGGCGATTTTTTGAAAATTTCAATCCGAAAAATCAGACCATTTTTTATAAACCGGAAAGACGGGACATAATTTTATAATAATTAATAATTACATAGCCGAAAATCATTTAAAAAAGGGAACGTTTTCCACACGAATGACACAGGAGAATAACGAGGCATACCAAAAATATTAAATCTCATAAATATTTTTTTCCTTGATCCATCTTATTAATCATAAATCATTATAATGTTCAACGTCTGTATTACTAAATAAAATGTAATATACTTGTAGGTACTTGTAAATTATAATAATAATAAGAATATCATAAAATTTGATTTTGTTAAAATCCGCACCATTATCATTATACTTCTAAAACACGTACGGACAACGTAAAATGTACGGGGTTCTCTTCATAACATCTGTCAAAAAATCAAACCAAATTATATGTTCGCAGATAACACACAATAAATCTAGTGAACGTTAAATGTAAAATTAAAAAAATCGCCTGAAATCAAAGTGATGCCATATAAAAAAAGTGTGGAATTTTATAATATTAATAGGAACATTTTCGGAGACGGGACATTTTCATGTAGTGACGTCACGAGCCCAAATAATGGATTTATTTTAAAAAAAAGGTATATTTCTAAAAAAATTTACTAACATTTTCATGTATATAATATGGATGACTCTCTTTGCCTCAACCAAAGACAACTTCAATACAGAAGGCGCTGCCTCAGCGAATTTTGAGCGGTGCACCGCAAATCGACGTTCGCCATCTTGGAATGGTTCATAACAAGTGCCCAACAGGGTTCTATTTGTATGTTTAGGTATGTTCTAAAAGGGTAAGTTTACGTCCTCTTCAACATCAAAATCGGAAATTTGTAAACAGATTATGAGAAATTATCTTTGCAAACTTTGAAACCTCATATCTCAGAACAAGGTGAAGCGAATTTAGAACCCTATCCAAATGAAGTGCCCAGTAGGCCATTTCTGTACCAGCAGCCGTCTAGTTTGAAGCAGTTTTAAGTATAAGTTTGAAGTTTAAGTTTGTTCGGCATTATATTAATATTGACATATGCTTATAAGTTAATGGCACATGATGTTCCCATACTAAATATTGTAATTTTTTAAGAAATAAAAATGATACACCTATTAAATCTTGTAGTTTTGTTTCTGATTCTCAACATAGTCTCAAGTTTATTACCTACCCTACCTACACCAGTGTAAGGGGGCATTCATTAATTACGTGAGCACAAACGGGGGGGGGGGAGGGGTCCAGCAAAATCTCACGTTACTTGAAAAGAATATACGAAGTGGTCCAAATTTATCTCACCGAGGGGGAGGGGGGGGGGCCTAGATTGGAAGAAAAACTGCTCACGTAATTAATGGATGCCCCCTTACCTAAGATAATGGTACGATTATCACAATATGTAGTTATAAAACAAAGTACAACTGTAGACTTATGATGCCCTGAATGAAGTTTCATTATTGAAGTTTACTTCAAATGGAAGATTTTTATTTTTTATTCAATTTTTAATTTTACAATATTTTATTTTACTTAAATCTTACAAAACTGATCAATCAGTTTTATTGTAAGAAATCTCTCATTTTTTCTATTTATTTGCTTACAATAATATCATTAAATGTTAGATATTTTGGTGCGTAATACAAATTAATTACTTAAAAGTATAACTTAATTTAACATAAAAAAATACATAACTAATTATTATAATGCTTATGAGCGTAATGTACGATAATTATTATTTTTTTTTTTTAGCAATAGTTGAAAGATCTGGGTATTTGTTCACAATATTATTTGTTTTCAATATTATTTGATTTTTATAGATATAGGTATTTGTCCACAATATTACTTGTTTTCATGTCTTAAGTTTTGATTTTACCTTTGAATAAGATGTCTCATTAATATCTTCAGGTAAAGCGTTGAATATTTCAGGAATTTGTATGCTTCTTTGTTCGATCACCGTATAATTTAAACTCCCTACGCTACTTTATTACCTTAATTCCATAAATAAAGTTGTTCCAAGGATCCCTTTTATAATAATTTTGCGAATTATTTATGCGAAATATACAAATTCGCAGTTTTACTTTATTACAATTCGTTATGCAACAGAAGGGAAAAATGTTTAATAACATTTTTTAGTAACAAAAAACTTGGAATTTGCGAGTTCCCTCTAAGAAGTTCCCTGAGTTCTCGTATCTCTTGCCCATTTTGCATATGGCGGCCGTCGAAACCGGAAGACCGGCCAATTTACGCGACTCATCCATCGATCCATCCAGTTATATTATATACATCTATGGGTTATACTGTTATACCAAAACCTCTAATGCCATGGGTGACGGTTATACCCCCTGACAAATCCCGTCAAAGGTAGATAAACCATAGAAATTCAACATTTATTCGATAAAAAATCCCATCACAAGAAAATCCCCAAAATCAAAGTTTCCCATTGGTGGGTGAGAGCACGACGTCACACAGTCATAGATATTTAACATCTTTGAACTCGGTTGAAAATTTGGACCCCCCGTTAATACACGTTGGGAGTGGTTATAGCATATGCACGGTTTGGTTGATTTTGCAAATTGTGTAAACAATATTTCAACAAACAAGTTGTGAATTGACTGCCGTAATATAGTGCCATATTATGAATACGAACCAAATTCATTTTTATAAATTAATTTTATAAAATATCTCATCTCTACATATTATAAGTTAAAGTCCTCCTAAAGGATTTTCATGCGGTTTTCACCAATAGATAGTGATTCGTGAGGAAGGTTTAGGTATCTAATTTGTCAAGGTAGCTACGCCACTGAGTGGTGTAGCTAGCATGGGTGGCACCCGGAGCGGATAACGTGGTGTCACCCCCCCCCCACCCCCCCCCCCCCAATAAAGTTGACTTTGAGAAATTCAAAAGACAAATTTCGATTTAAAAAATAAAAAAACATTACTACCTAGTCAAATGCGTAAAAACCGCCCCCCTCGCTACGCCACTGCCGCCACGCAGTAGATGGACAAAATAATCCGCCACCAAAACCCAGGCAAACCTCACCCGTGAACCCGGGCACCCTTGCTAAGTCACCAAACGTAGCGGACCACTTGGGGTGACCTAGAGGTGGGGGTGTTGGTTATCAAATAGATGGTTCCCGGGGCGATGGTACCCATAACGCCTCCCAAATTTAAAGTTTATTGTACTAAATACTTAACTAAAAACTAACTAACCATCACGCCGTTTCCCCGCAGGGGTAGGCAGAGAGGACGGACCGCCAAACAACTCGGTCTTGGCACACACTCTTTGCCTTACTCACATTCATACTAAGTACTTGACGTAAACAAATTAAATTTGGCATATAATTTTAGTATGTAAGCTCGATTTATAAAATACCTGTTCATAGATGGCGGTAAATACGTACACACATTAAAACAAAAATCGTTTTAATGAGATATCCTACCAGGCAATAGATGGCCGTAAATGCGTAATCTGAAAATTAAATAAAACTGCAAACAGGCGTAAGTACGAAAGTCTATGGTGTGCCGAAATTTTGCCCACCAACAATATATATAGGCGCTAATATACTCGTACATAAATCGAATCACCCAGCTGGGAATCAGCCCATCTGAACAATTTTATAGAACACAAACCAAATAGACAAGAAGCGCTAGATGAGAAGATGCAAACAATTATTGAGGAAAACAATATCCTTAAAAATAAATTATCAGAACTAGAACAAAAACTCAAAGCAGTAGATAGAGAAAAACGTAAAAATAACCTGGTGTTCTTTGGATTAGAAGAGAGGGTAAAATCTGAAGAAGACCTAGTAGACTACATTAAAGACCTCATAGTAGACAAGGGAGTACACTTGGACAGCCAAGAAATTAGCAATTTGTATAGAACAGGGAAACAAAGCGAAAACAAGCCTCTATCACGACCCAATGGAAAAAACACATTGTACTCAAGAACAAGACAAACCTCCTGTGAAACTGAGCGAAAGGGACAACTGCACGACGGGCTGAAAATACCTAAACGAAATCTTCAAAATCGATGTTTTGTATTCCCCATTTTTCTTCTCCAAAACTGAACCGATTTTTAGGATTTTTTTACTAACATAAAATATAATATGTCTGTACGTTTTGCTTTTTAAAAATTACATTGTCTTATTTGTATACTGAACATCTGCTGATGGCGTTTAAACCAGGCAATTTTAATGGTTTTTGGAGGATCCTAACTTCTGTTTATTTATTACTAGCTGGTTCCCGGCATGCGTTGCTATGCCATTTAATAAAGAAATTGTTTCTCCCTGCATGTCCTTTTCCATTCGTCCCGTTTCCTTACCGCCACCCCTTCGTCTCCTGCGTCCCTTTCTCCTCTCGCGTTCCCACTCCTCCTTCTCCACCTTCTCTCTCCCCACTCCACTCCCCCCCTTCCCCCGTCCCACGAACCCCCTTCCGAGTTCCCCTTCCCCCTCCCCCTCCCGCATTCCATACTTTCAGTCCCGGTACATTCAGTTTTCCAGCAGCTCGCGTGTCACATATTGCAATTTTTTTATACAAATTTCATAATGCCCAGAGCTCACCAATAGTTTTATACGAAACTTTTCCTGACAATAAACGAACACAAAAAAAAATATATATCCAATTTGGTGGAGTCGTTCGGAAGTTATGCGCGTACATACATTTCGGCGATTCACTTTTATTTATATAGATTTATTTTATTTGACATGGTATCTAACATTTTTAAATACAATTCAGCAATGTCGGCCTCACTGTGCTGAGGCCTCCATTTTATAAAATAAAAATTTATACATAATACATTAAAAATAATGCTGCGTAAAAAAAAAGTAAAATTAAACTAAAAATAAAAATTTATAATTAAGGTAAAATGTATTTTTTTTATGATGTGTTTTATATTTGTTTTTGTGTGTTACGTGTATGTGTTTTATTCTTATTATGTAATGAGATTTTGGTAATATCGTCTTTTTTGTTCTTTAATCTATTTTTTAATTTTGAGTATGAATTTGTTTTTGTTTTCTTCTATTTTATTTTCAAGGGTAAGACTGTTGGACGCTTTTGTAGCGTGATATTTACAGTGGCTTTGTCCAAAGCTTGTATTCACTGTCGGAGTTTTTATGTTATTTTTGTACGATTGTCTTACTGGTCTGTTAGTGGTATTTTGAGATTGTTGAAATTTGTTTTTTTGGTCGAAAATGTAGTTTAGTAGAGTTTTAAGGTATAATTGGCGTATATCTAGTACGTCACAACTGTTGAATATTTGGTCTGTATCAGTCAGTCTATTTTTTAAGTAAAATAAATATAAGATTAAGAAATAAATATCAAAAAAAGCTAAACGTACCGACAGGCTAGTGGTCGATATCTATATTATACAAAAAAAATGCTCTAGGGTCAAAATCCAGAGAGGAAAACGGGGAATACATTTGTATGGAAAAAACGCCGCCCGCTTTCCTCTTAAGGCAGTTCACAATCTAATACAGAAACAGCACGTCAAACCTCCGTTTGTAATGAATGAGCAAAATAGGGTTACACTTATGATTTACAAAACGATACGACCGATATCAAACGATATGTTATGCGTTAAATAGTAATTTAAAAAAAAAAAACAATAATAAAGAAAATTACATTTTCACTAATTTAACTAGAAATATCCGAACTAAATACATTTTACAATAAAATATTATTCTGTTTCATTATTTTGTTGATTAAGAATAAAAATAAATATATTTTTTTAAGTGAAAACTAACTTAGCACCGTTGTGATTTGAAACTCGAAGAAACGGAAACGAGCGACACTAAAAAGGGACAAACACATACATTTATAGGATTAAGCCTGCGAGAAAATGAAATACAGTGAAACCTTAACGCATTGGCCGCTTTGATTATAAGCTCACTTTTCAAGGCACTCACTTTAGAAGTTAAGGTTTCACTTCTACCGCGTATGAACTGCACTCGATTTTTATAATGATATTGCCTCCCTCGTAACCAATAACCACTTACCAAATAACCATGGTGTTAATTTTGTATGTCGTCAAGTAAAGTGTGTGTGTACTTTGGACAATTTAATGAATTCTGTGTTTACAAAATTCGTTAAATTACGTTTTAGGTTGTACAATGTACCTATATATATAAATTATATGTACGTAAATTTAGGTTCCGTATGTTTGCGTTCGCAAATCTCGAAAAGTAATCGATGGATTAACTCAATTTTTTTACATAACATTTCTTTTCAGCAGAATAGTGTTTCTATATAAAATAGTGAGCTCTAGCCTTATGAAATTTGTAATAAAAAAATGTAGGTTCCGTGTGTTCGGGTCCGCAAATCTCGGAAAGTAATCGATCTCTAATATTCGTATTTACATAACTCTCCATCTTCTTCTTTTTGAGGGGGCAATACTTTGACTTACATTAACCAGTGATTCATGAGATTATTTGGAGTGAAAAATGTAAATGAAATTTTGGTCTCCGGTGAATTATTGTGTCTTTTTTTTTCATTTTTTTTTCTTCAAAGTCAGACAAAAAAAATCTTCCACTGGTCATCACTGGTCAATCAGCCGAGTAATCAACCAATCCGTCACTGAGTGACTTTCATCTATTATTAAGAATTATATCATGAATACAAGAAGGAAGGAGGTAGCAACCCGGTACTTAATACAAAAGAATAGCTAAGACGAATATTCTAAGACATTCCGTTTTTTTTTATTTTTTTTATCGTATTTTTGAAACCCTGGGGATTTTTTTAAAACTTTAATCCGAAAAATCTGACCAATTTTTATAAACCGGAAAGACGGGTCATAATTGTATAAGTGCAAAAAAATTATTATTACATAGCCGAAAATCATTTAAAAAAAAAACGTTTTCTACACTAATGGCACAGGAGAATAACGAGGCATACCAAAAATATTTCATCTCATAAATATTTTTTTCCTTGATCCATCTTATTGATCTTAAATCATTATAACGTACAACGTATATATTACTAAATCCAATGTAATATACTTGTACTTGCAAATTATGATAATAATAAGAATATTATAAAATTTGATTTTGTTAAAATCAGCACCATAACCATTATACCTCTAAAACACGTACCGACTTCTAAAATGTACGGGGTTCTCTTCACAACATCTGTCAAAAATTCGAACCAAATGATAAGTTCGCAGAGAACAAACAATAAATCTAGTGAACGTTAAATGTCAAATTCGAAAATTCGCCTGAAATCAACGTGATGCCATATAAAAAAAATAAATCAGTGTGGAATTTTACAAAATTAATAGGAACATTTTCGGAGACGGGACATTTTCATGTAGTGACGTCACGAGCCCAAATAATGGATTTATTTATTAAAAAAAAAAAAAAAACTTGACATTTAAAAAAAAAAATTACTAACATTTTCGTAATCTTAATAAAAAGATCTATCCACACGATTTTTTCCAAGTCGTTTATGAAATCCATGCGAGTGGCCTATTGTTTGAGTGCGCCCGGAAATAGTCAAAAGGAATCATAATATTTATTTACAGCACAACAGAACTTGCAAAAAATGGATTTTCCCAAAATAAATAAAATACCGCCATCTATGAATAAGCAGAATATGAATTCTTTGGTTAAACGTAACGTACGTTATAATCTACGCATTCACAGATGGCGCCAATTAAATTATTTTATGTTTTAATACTTTATGCACGTTTATTTTTAAAATATTAAGGTAAATTAATTGTTTGCGCCCGTACATATTTAATATGAATATAAATACTTAGTTTTGTGCGTGAACAAATTCAAATCTTTCAAGAAAGGCTGAAAAATATAATATTGGAATGAGTCACCGATACAAAATTGAATTTTTCAGCCTTTCTTGGAAAATTTGGGTTTGTTTATGGACAAAACTATTTATTTATATTCATATTAAATTTGTACGGGCGCAAACAATTAATTCACCTTAATATTTTAAAGCGTAACACGCAAAAAGTATTAAAAACCTAAAATAATTTAATTGGCGCCATGTGAATACGTAGATTATAACGTACGTGACGTTTAACCTTAAAAGGAATATAAACGCTCGAAATATTTCGAATCTCATGCCTGCAAAATTTTAAAATCGAGCGTCTTTTTGCATGAGGCTAGTAAGCGAAAAAGTGGTTTTTATTTATTTTGTGCATAATTTTATAAGAACGAAAAAAGTTAGAACATGGAAAACCTCAAAAATAGTCTTAGCCATAAAGGGATATTTAAAAAAATTGTTTCTTGTATTACTTCATAGTTAAGTCATGAAAAAACATTTTTTTTTGTGGTTTACGCTTATATTTTTTGTTACGTAAATAATAATTTTATTGTAATTCCTATACATAGAAAAGCTTCGATTTATCTGTAGCATATTTTTTGATGTTCATACTGTAAGCCGATTCGTCGTAAAGATTAATCTAAATAGTATCTAAATAGGATTTCACGTATATAGCATAATTTGTAAAACGCGTGTTTGCCTATAATAATTCTACTCGGGCCATCTATGAAAGAGTAGATTATGGATTCTTTTGAGTACTTTAAGCCGCGTCACCCCATTTCTACTGATTTATTACATACGTACCAAACACTTTAATTTTTAAAGCTCTTAAAAAATACATGTTGTTCTTGAAGATAATATCTATACATTCCCTACACCGAAACGCAGATTAAGAAAATATCGCAAATAAACGCCCCGAAAATGATTATAAACACTAATTTTTCGAAGAAAACTTCTTCTAAAAGGTTGTTACTTTGTGATGTCATTATTTATTTATTAAAAGAAAAAAACTTAGTTTACATCACTTTATTTTTTATATTTTATAATATCAACATGTTTCGTGAACCATGTTCACTTCTTCAGGAATAAAAGTATACTCAAATATATGTATACTTTTATTCCTGAAGAAGTGAACATGGTTCACGAAACATGTTGATATTATAAAATATAAAAAATAAAGTGATGTAAACTAAGTTATTTTCTTTTAATAAATAGATTATAAACACGTTTCTTTCAGTTATTTTACAAGTTATAGGTGTGTATGAAAAAATCCACAGTGTTTCTTTAAATGCTGTTTTAGACAACCCCAACGAGATTTTTGCTCTGTTTTAAACAAATTGTGTTTTATTAAACACTAGTTGACCCGGCCACGCGTTGCTGTGGCTAATAAAACACAACGTCATCTACTGGATGGTTATCCAACCTTTATAACCACCGCCGTCTTTGAGTTTATCGCGAAGAGACAGGCAGATGCCGCGGAGGACTTTTATTTATAATACGTAGAGATGGTATGAAATATTATAATAATGTGCATGAAATCCTTGAGGTAACTAACGTATTTCAGCGCTCTTGAGGCGATTTTTCGCAAAAACAGCGCTATATAAGTTGTCCAAATTTATTATTATTTATTATTAAGTTAATAAGGATTAATACTGTATCCGTCTAAATAACTTTTCAATTACCGTGATGTAAGTGACCATTTTTTTAAATGGGTATAGTAAGCTATCTGTAAAAGATAGATATATGCTTTCGCGGACTTTTTTGTAGATCAATAAAAGAGGAATATCCCACCATGCATTGTTTTGTTATATCCCAAAACGATTAGGCAGCGTTTTCGATGAAAGCCACCAGGCGGCTTGACTTTTTCCGACACTTCTAACAATTATCTCTAATATTCGTATTTACATATCTCTCCATCTTCTTCTTTTTGTGCGAGTATGCCGCGCCTTAATATAAATCGGTTAATTGGTATTTGTTATTAGGTAAGTACGAACTTATTTTATAAAATTTTATTTTAAATTAGGTTGGTATAATTCAACAATGTAGAATTGTAGAGTATAGTTTTCCACCCCTGCTACGGTCCCAACGACGCTGACGGCTGGTGCATCCTGTCGCCGTAACTTCAGCTTGCAGCTCGCTGTGTGGTGTGTGTAGTGTCTGTAGTCTAGTCTGTTGGTAGCAGAGCAGAGCAAAGCAGAGCTGTCGCTGGCTCTGGCAGTCTCGGCCGCGGCGTCAGTCTCAACGACAGCGTCGCGTCAGTCGTGTGTCAGGAATCCCAGTCCGCGGACGTTGGCGCGTCACCCTGTTTGTCCGAAAACCATTAGCGCTTTCCTCAACCGGACTTGTTATTGACAGCTGAAGACTTTGATGGCTTCACTGAAACACATCAACGTGAATTCAAGCAACATTGAAGTCAAATACATTAAACAAAAAGTTTTTATAAAAATTAATTTAAGACGGTTTTATTTTGGTGTCTTTGCCTCTTTTGTGTCGTTCTTTCATCGGGTTCACAAGAATATTAAAAAAAGTTGTGCAAAAAGTGTGTTCATTATCTATCCAAGCAGAGGACAAATTCTTTGTGCGAAACAATAGAATGAAGTACGCCGATATGTCCGGAGCTTTGAAAAGTGAACCAATGGACGACTACGGAGAAGATGATTGCAGATTCCCCGTAGGGCCGTGCTCTCCGTACCCCGTGGGCGCCCTAACCTTGACCCCCTACCCCGTGGGGCCGTGCTCGCCCTACCCCGGCGTGGCCCACTCGCCCTACCCCGGCGGAGCCCACTCGCCCTACCCCGGCGGGGCTCATTCGCCCTACCTCCCGGCGCAGCAACTGTACAGGCCGTACTCGCCGACCCTGTCGCGCTCCAGCGAGGAGAGGAAGCGAAAGCGGGCATTCGAGTACTCTATCCCGGATGACATTTCCCCCGACCTGGAAGAGCAGAGCGGTCGCAGGTCTCAGACGAGCAAGTGCAGACGAAAGGCGGCGCAGAGCTACGAGGACATCCAGACGCAAAGGGTCATGGCGAATGTACGCGAGAGGCAGCGAACGCAGAGCTTGAACGAAGCTTTCGCAAATCTGAGGAAGATCATCCCGACGCTGCCCAGTGACAAGCTGTCGAAGATCCAGACGCTGAAGCTGGCCTCCCGCTACATCGAGTTCCTGTACCGCGTGCTCTCCAGCCCCGAGGGGGAGACGGGCGGGGCGCAGGCGCCGGGCTCCTACATGGCCCACGAGAAGCTCAGCTACGCCTTTTCCGTGTGGCGCATGGAGGGCGATTGGACCAACGGCCACGAACAGCCCTAACAGAACCAATTTCCATTTTATGTGTACGTACATATTTTACATTTATTTGTGGCAAATGTGATTACAAAAAAAATATTTTTGTACAAAATTTCCTTATAGTATTATGTTTGAGTAGATAGGTTCACTACAATTGTAGAAAAATTATAATTATTGTAATAGATTTTGCTGCTCTTTTCTTGCCAACACATTATTCCAGTGCTTTCAGTGATATTTCAGGAATCATCATCATTTTCATCGTCTTCGGCTAAACTATTAGTCTACCTACTTACATTTGATAAAAAATGTCGTTTTATGCATTAAGTTAGGTACCTAAATAAGTTTTTTTCTAATTCAGTTGTTAACATAATTTTTCTGTTCGATTATTGCAAAATGAACCCATTTTGATATTTGTCGACCAGTGGCGTAGAAATGTATTTTGAAAGCTCGCGGAGATTGGCAAGCAATGTTTGAAGTTTATTCAAAATATTTCCAGTTCTTTTTAAAAATATGCACTAATTGTGGCGTTTTTTCTTGAAACATTATTTTGCGACACCTATGCGATAATTCATAAACATGCTTTGTGTTTCTAAATATATTTTGTACAAAATATGCCTTGCTCCCTTTCGATATTGCGAATCTTATAATTAATTGATTGTGAGACTAAAATAAGAATTTTAATCATAATTAATAATTAATAATACAGTATTTGAATGAATCTATTGAAAAGTACAATAACTGATAAGCAGAATCAAATTGAATCAAGACTTCTCGACGCAATACAAAGATTTATTTATTGCAGATGATGAGAGTCAGCATTCAGTAGGTACTTCATGAATATAATCAGTGTATTTTGATATTCCTCTAATTGAATCAAAAGTTTGTTGCAAGTTGCAAGATTGGGAAAACTAGCCTAATAGACGAAGGTATATAACATATTTCTTAATAATCTACTGTGTTCACTTTGCACAATAAGTTTTTCTATAATGTGCCAATTAATTTTAATATTAAAAATTGCATGTTTTAAAATGTCATTTTAATTATTAGTCAGTCAGTCGGGGAAGTGCGACATAAACCAATGGGTTGGATTCAATTAGGGTATAATAACCATTATTTTGGTGGTTAATATAGTTTATATATTTCTTATACATTTATTTATCGAAGGCACACCGAATTTGGTATACAATAACCGGTTTATCAGATTGGTATACAATCTGTATACCAAATTCGGTGTTCCTTCGATAAATAAATGTAGGTATAAGAAATATGTAAATCAAAAAGTTTTTAAAATTAATTTAACCATTGTAGAATATAAAAATCATTTTAATAAAAGCTGTCATTCCTTGAAATGGGGCAAGTGCGTCTATGTATTACATCTTTTTTACAATAAACACAGAACATATTAATATAGGTACTGAACATATTTAAGGGAAATGGATCTTGCAGCTTCGAGGTACGAGTATAATTTAACAAAAAAAACATAGAGATCCGTAGGATTTTTACTATTTTGCGGAGTAAAAATCACAATGAAATAAATTGTATAGCACACACCTAACCTAACCTAACTAACTGTAACCTAACCTAACTGCGATGGGTTTATTATATGTCACACATATTTATAGATGTCACACACATTAAAAAATTGCTTAATTTTCTCATAAAACTTGACAGACGCACATGCCGCGTAGACGCATTTCCCTCGGCTGACTTACTCTGATCTCCGGGTTGCTGAAAACCAAATATTAGGCCTTTTTAAAAGAAATATGAAAATGTTAAATTGTATTTTATTCCTGATTTGTTCAATTGTTATAGTATTTATTATTGTTTCATTGAATCATTTTAACCCCAGTTCTAGAGTTAGGTAGTGTAATAAAAAGTGTATAGGATATAAAGTAGTTTTTAATCGACAGCTAGATATATCAAAAATATAACAAATTATTTGTAGTATACGTCTAAATTTGTATGATTAGTTCTTATAAAAATTGTGATCTTTGTTTTTGGAATTGTGATAAATAATATAATCATGTTAAAACTTAGGTCAGTTAGGTAGTTATCTTAAATATTACTTGGGCACGAATATTTGGTGAACTTTCGAGAAGAAACTTTACTATAAAAGACCAACCACTATTTCCATTCGGGCGATGGATAATTCCAATAATTTAAAATGAAAATTAGCTTTTATCGTGTAGTATGACAGCCATACAATAATATCTGTCCGTGTTCAATGAAATTTTTTTAAATTTGATGAAATTTAAACAATAGGTATTTTACCACACTGTTGCTGTCACTTTCGATCTTACATCCCCGAATACTGAGCGAAAGGGACAACTGCATCTCAGACTGAAAATACCTAAATAAAATTTACAAAATCGAGGTTTTGTATTCCCCAATTTTCTCCTCCGAAACAGGACCGATTTTAAGATTTATTTTACTAACCTTACTGTATTAGAAGAAATTACTTTATCTACTGTTTTCTTCAAAAAATACATTGTCTAGTTTGTAAACTGAACTTCTTTGAATGGCCTTCAAACCAGGCATTTCTGGAGAGTCTCAACTCTTGTAAGAAGTAACTTACCAAAAATAGCACAATGTACCGGCACGCTAGTGGTCGATATCTTTATTATATTAAAAATTATTTGCAGTATTCTCAAAAGCCAGGGAGGAAATTAGGGAATACGTTTGTACGTCGCCCGGTTTTCTTTTAAGCATGATCCCGAAAGTTAACCGAATATTTTTTAACGTTCTAGCTACTTAATATATTGTATGATACGCAACTGGCTGACTACAAGCAAGAAGAAATATATATTTTTTAAATAAAGCCATAATAAAAATAAATGTAAGAAATACATGATCATAATTATTGTGTAGTAAGTACCTACGTAAGTAGGATTAAATTATGAAATAGGATTATATTATATATTATTATTTTAGAGTGAACGGATATATATACAAGTGAAGGCAAAATACTAACGTGTCACGTGAATTTTTTAGCAAAAAAAATAATATCATGTCATCAAAAATTCGCATTTAATTTATGAACGGAAATATGCAATTACAAATATTAAAATTTTTAACAGAAATGAAGCTTAAGTTTTTAAAATCGCTTTCCGATGGTTTTCTTGTAAACACTGTTTTTAACGCTTTTGAAAAAATATTTGAAAAAACTCAATTATCTAGACGATTGTTTTGTAAAGTTTATATTATTGTCTTATCACTTTTTACATTTAATATGAAAACAGTTAATAAAAAAATTGGCAAACCATAATCGGGTCAACTGTTTGGCGGTTTTTCTGTTTTATAGATTTTTTTTCAAATTATTCAAGTGCCTGGAAAAAATGTTGTTTTGTTTTTCTAAATCTGTTTATATTGTATATCCTATGTCGGAGCATGATAAAAAGGGAGATTGAATGAGTTCTGCAAGGACGCGATTTTGATTGACTTAATGTTTAAAATCACTACGTGGCCCGAGTGGTTATTAAAAGTAATACATATCATGTCGTGGGTAATTATTACAACTAAGTGACTCTGAAATCAGCTTTGTTGGGAAATTGAATTATAAAATGGTAATCGATATTTTGGTTGTTGTATATTATAATATTTATGATAAGATGTAAAAATGGAATGCCTTACCTAGTTATTACATAAAAATTGGAACAAAACAAAAAGAAATGTTTGCGCGGCCGGTTTCGGCCCGTTTCATACAAATCTTAGATTTGGATTTGAGATCACAATACCCAACCAAACTGAAAAATTATTTTTGTAATCAAAAGGTATATCAAATATCTAGTACGGATGTGAGCTACTTTATTTATTTTTGCTTTAAATTATAAGATATAATCCATTGAAGATTTTAATGTTTCATGATTTTGGAGGCAACTTTGGCAATTATTTGTGACTAAATGAAAAACACAAAAAATAATTTAACTGTATTTATCATAAAATTATCATTAAATATAAAATAAAAATATAATAAAAAAAATCATTTTTATGGGTGTAAAATAAAAATATAAATTACCTATTTACGTAGGAAAAAAAGTTTGTCGTTTATATATTAAAATTACTACCCCAAAAATTGCATCATTAACAATATTTTATTTTTTATTTTATTTTCATTATATTTTTTAAATAAATATACTTTGAAAGTTTTTTTTAAAAACTTTATTCATTTACTCACAAATAATTAGCAAAGTTGCCTCTAAAATCATGAAACGCTGAAATCTTTGATGGGCTATTTCTTATAATTTAAAGCAAAAATAAATAAAGTAGCTCACATCCGTACTAGGACATTGATATACCTTTTGATTACTAAAATAATTTTTCAGATTGGTTGGGCATTGTGATCTCAAATCCAAATTTAAGATATCGTTTTTCGGAGATTCCCTCAGTTTATAGCATTCAGACGAGGAAAAAGTGATGTGCTCTTATTTTGTAACTCAAAATTGCTGATTTCGAAGTTACCCAGTTGTAGTAATTTAATTACCCCACAATAAAACGTGAAATGTGAGGAACTAGATTAAAAGAAATATTTTATTAATTTGTTTACTAAAGAATGATTGCATAGTTGATACTACTCTCAGATATCACCCATACCTACGTTTATCTATATTTATGTGCCTGGTAGTTACCCCAGATATGTAACGACATTTCTTACAAGCAATTATATAAAATAGGGGTTAAAGTTTTATGTGAATAAGTTTTTATAGATGAATTACTATTTTCCTATATTGTAATATCCCTCAGTGATTTTAAGATGTTAATATGCGAATGAATAATTATATATAATATTATAAAACAATGTTTGTATTAAATAAATATTATTTTTATTAATCTTTGATTTCTTTACTTTTGGAAACTTAATAATTTGTAAATAGTTTTTTCCCCCAGGATCTATGCAATTACTAATTACAGGCACCCTATTATAGCAAATTATAAATTATTATAATTACTTCATATCCTATCTTTCATAGATGGCGCGAGTTTAATTATTTTAGGGTAAAGCGCTTTTTACAACTAATGCATTAAAATATTAGGTGATTTAATATGTAACTCAAATCTTTCCAGAAAGGCTAACAAATACAATATAAATACAATATTGTATCGGTGATTCAATCCAATACTGTATTCCGGTCCAGTTGCTATATGTAAAAGTGCACCCTCCATCTGGTACAATACTCAGATTTCTGATTAACGCCATCAAACCAATTAAAATGCAGAAAAACTTGTAGTGAAATCTTCGACCAAGTATAGTGAAATAAACAAAAAAAAATATTTTTTCTCGGTTATTAGCAAAAAAATTCAAAATGTTATACTAATATACCGGACCGTCATGCTTCCCGGTGTTATTTTATAGCATATTTAATAATATGTACAACAAGGTCACTTGTAAATAATGTTTGCTTTATGGTGAGCATTCAAATATTGCTTTCATCATTATCTCAAAAATTAGTATTTGGAGATGTCTGACTAATCAACTGGACGATCACTTTGTTAGTATTTCTGAAAGATTTGAGTTTGCTTATGGACAAAACTATTTATTCATATTCATATTGCGTATGTACGGGCTCAAACAATCAATTAATTTTAATATTTTAAAGCATTAAACAGCTCTTAAAGAGCGTTTTTCCCTAAAATAATGATTACGACTTCTTTTAAGTTTCACCTTGGCAATCAGTATGGATCAATTAGGACTAGCTCATCAGTTGATAACATAAAAACTATATATATTGAAAAAAATGTATGCATATCCAATGAGCGTGATGCTGGATAAAAATGTGCATTCGTATTATGTACAGGTAGATTGGAAAATTACAGAGGACCGTACTTGAGTGGACATAATTTTAGAAATCTGCACTAAAATTGGACGTAATATTGGAAACTTTCAATGCACAAAAAATTAGGCTGAAGTCGAAATCTCTCATTGGTCAAACCGTCTACACACCTACATATTGATTATTGGTTAAATGAGGACACCACAGACTGCAGCCTTCAAGATGAAGGTGCCCTGATGATAGTCAACCTCAGGTAGGAAAGGAGAGGCCACCAGTATACGAAGAGGAATTCTCAATGAATCGGTTTTCTACAACTGTACTATCCCTATTTTAACAATTTCCTTTTCCAGCTTTTCTTTTCGGCGATAAAATTTCATTTTTATTTGTTGAAAAATTGCGTTTTGCGTATTACTAAAAATGTTAATATTAATTGAAGAAGAAGAAAATAATAATAAATCTAAACAACGCACGAAATAGAACTCGTCACAGAAAAAAAACTCGAGTGCAGTTTACACGCGGTAGAAGCGAAACTTTACCAAAACATTCTCAAACAATACTTGAAAAGTGAGCTCATAATCAAAGCTACCAATGAGCGCAGACCTCGCGTAATTTCCGTTTCATATCTCAAGCCTTTAAAAGTGGCTTCGTTATCAAATAAGCCGATGAGCGCAGTTGATGCGTCGCAGGTGCAGTAATCGTCATATCCTTTTCATCTGAAATCCAAATCATAGCGGTGCTATAGAAGTTTGACTTAAAAAATAGTAACTGTCGCAGCTTGGGAATCAAACCCGGATCTCC
Organism: Limnephilus rhombicus; assembly: GCA_929108145.2. Lineage (NCBI taxonomy): Eukaryota > Metazoa > Arthropoda > Insecta > Trichoptera > Limnephilidae > Limnephilus > Limnephilus rhombicus. The sequence goes on from OV815275.1 coordinate 12,554,153, forward strand.
GTCCATCCTGGGTTCGAGTCCCACTTTAATGTTGCGTTTAGATTTACTTATTAATAGTATCATCTTCCTCTTCAATATTATACATTGATTGGTACAGCCTTCAAAAGTTATTTAAATAAAATTACACAATATTTAATTGAATGGAAATTTAAAAGTACCATTATTTTTTTAAGAGGAACGTTTGCGCGTCCGGTTTCGGCCTGTTTCATACAAATCTTAATTTTGGATTTGGGATCAAAATACCCAACCAAACTGAAAAATTATTTTTGTTACCAAAGGTATATCAAATACCTAGTACGGATACGAGCTACTTTTTCGTTATTTGTTTTTGGGGTGTTATGCCGTGTTGCGCTACCTCCTTCTTTAGCCAACGTTTCGGACATCGTTGCAGTGTCCATCATCAGGGCAGATCCGGCAGATCAGGTAGATCTACATCTACCGGATCTACATCTACATCTACCGGATCTGCCGGATCTGCCCTGATGATGGACACTACAACGATGTCCGAAACGTTGGCTAAAGAAGGAGGTAGCGCAACACGGCATAACACCCCAAAAACAAATAACGAAAATGCTTTTGGCCGTGAAAATCTTAAAACTTATATGAGCTACTTTATTTATTTTTGATTTAAATTATAAGATAAAGGCCATTTCAGATTTTAGTGTTTCATGATTTTAGAGGCAACTTGGACAATAATTTATAAAAATTTATTTAAAAATATGATCAAATATAAAATTAAAAAAAAAATAATATCAAAAGAAATCATTTTGATGGGTGTAAACCAAAAATACAAATTAAATAATTTTTCAGTTTGTTTTGGTATTTTGATCTCAAATCCAAAATTAAGATTTGCATGAAACCGGCCGAAACGAGCCGCGTTAACGTTCCTCTTAATGCCTTGACATATAGGGCCAACTGAAATTCACAGAAATTCCGTTTTCTCAGAAGTCCTATTTTGATTTCCGAAAGTTGAAAAATCAAAATAGAACATCGCGTTTCACGAAAAATGGTAAAACGCCGTTTCTTGGTGCGTTTCTGCTTTCTGTCAGAATCGGCATTTAACATTTCCAGTGTAAAAAAACTAAATGGCGCTGAATGACCAATTGATGACAATGTTACATTTGAATTTATGTGAAACAACCCGACCTTAGAATTGCAAAATCAACTATGAATAATGCTAACCGTCGGCACTTGGATAGATTAGATTTACATTTCACCATTTAGGTATATTGAAAAAATATATTTAAGGCCCATTAACCAGCGGCCAAGAATTCAAATTTCATCGAAAGATGGCCTTGCGTTCCAGTGAGAAAGATTCATTATTCTTATATGTTAGAGATTTTATTACATACATTTTGTTTAATTTAAAATTGGCTTTTATGTATATATGTTACAGTTAAAGCTCGTTTCTAGTTAAAACTAGTTTTTATTAACTGCCTTTGTTAAAACTGAAATTGGGATTGAAAATACAGATACTGTTAATTGAAATATTTAATAACTGTTAATTAAAAACCTAACCTGACCTAACCTGACCTGACCTAACCTCACTTAACCTAACCTGATGTCACTCGACCAATCAGAATAAAGCACGATGAACTTTGACATCGGTTGAAACAGTTTTAACTGAATCATTTCGAGAAAAGGGGTTTTGTCTAGTTTGAACTAGTTTTCACTGATATTCAGCAGTTAATTCTAATTGTAACAAAGGCATTTAGTGAAAATTTGTTTAAACTAGAGAAAACGCGTTGTAACTAAGAACGGGTTTTAATTGTAACAAATACATATATACCTGCATTCAAGTTAGCGTTAAAAATTCTCAGATGCGCCATGATAAAATTATTAAAATGATGTACCATTTGTAATTATTTTTTGATGTAATTTATAATTTTTCAAAAATATTTGTGTAAAAAAATCTGAAATACATTAGTTTGTAAGACCGTAAATAAATAGACAAACCGAAGTATTTCCGCAAAACAGGTGCGCGGATCTTTATTTAATGATTTTATTTGAACTAAAATTAAAATTCTGAATAGTAGCTTCGTAGATAATTTAATGATTTATTTTACAGTATGTTTATATGATTTGAAATGTGTGTTGTATAATACAACATTTTATTTGAAATTTTAACAAATCTGCCTACGACCAATCTTATTATAAAAAAAGAAAGAATTTAAAACATTACTAAATTAATTAACAATCTTTCGAAGTCAATTTATATTTTTTGTTAAAAAGAGTCGGCATGACAATGGTATTTTTCCATCCTGCCTTGTTTTTCAATTTTTGTTTAATTAAATGAAAACAAATCACTTATATAATTAAAATTATCAACAAGTTTCGAAACCAATGGATTGTTCGTCAGAATAAAATTAAAATTTGGTAATTCATCAGAAACCATTACTTTTGAAACATGTTGATAATGTTGAAAAAATAATTGTTATATACAAAGTAATTTGTTTTCATTTAATTAAAATGAAGACAAAAACTGAAAAGAAAATTATACACCTAGGGGTCGACAATTAATCACGTGATTTTTTATAGCAACTTTTTAACTCCCCACCCTTGGTGGTATGTGGTGAGGTTTTAGACTAACCCCCCCCCCCCCCCCCTATCACGTGTATTTTTTTTAGAACAAAGTATTTTGAAATTTTCAGAATATGATCACTAAAAATAAATACACATGATATCTCATTATACCCCCCCCCCCTCGTGATAATTCGTGATTTTTTCCGAATCCCCCCCCCCTTCCCCTTTCAAGCCTCACGTGATTAATGGGCGACCCCCTACATAAATGAAAATAAAATAAACGCCCGGGTTGCCGGCACTGAAACATAAAAGTGATTTTGCAATTATTGAAAAAATAATAAATCTTATTTCTAAAAGCTGTGGAAATAATGCAGAATTAGATTGAAAAAAGTTAAGTTGGTAAATTAAAAATTATAGGCAAAAATAGCGGTTCAGTTTTCTGGATATTTCGAACCCACACTTTTGAAAGTTTTTGCAGCTATTATGATTATACAAACGTTTAGTAATAGCCAAACATTAATATGCCGACCTGACGTTGATACAGAAATCGTGGGCGAGTTGAAAGTCCGAAAAGCGGCCTAAAGTAGTAGCAGTTGGTACCTAAAATATTTTATGAAAAGAAATGATTTCTTAAACGAAACGTGCATTGGTTTTATTTAAATTGTTGACAGATATAAATTGACATAATATATTTCAATACGATGAAAATCGAAGAAAATATATCGAAATATACCGATGGTCCCCAAGAACAATATTGGATGTACAGTTTTGTAGTTTTGCAGAAGAGCTGTTAAAAATTTCAGTAGCATTTTTATTGTTTTTGAGATCAAGAAATATAGTGTCGTTTTGATATTTTGCATTTCTTTCAAAATACAGACTCTTTTAAATCACAAAATTAAAGTAAACTTTATATATGAATGCGTTAACTAGTAGCGACCCCGTGGCCCTGGGGTCTGCGTTTATGTACGGATCTTCGCTATTACATTATATGATAGGTAGAGAGGGAGAGAGAGAGGTCTGGTATTATATAGTGCGACGAGACACATCTGGCGGTGCAAGGCGCAGGCTATAAAACTCCCGCCGAGGATGGGTCGCCATTCGCCATGCTAACTTGACATACCCTGTAATAATAAATGCGGTAGGTATAACATATTTTCAGGAATATTGCAACAATAGTAAAAATATATATTTTTTTAAATTTCATGTCAAATTTGATATAACTAACTTTAATAGTACCTACACAAAATACCTAAAAAACCCTCGACTCTGTGCAGAAACGGGCAGTCCGTTTGATAGATTCTCCCAACTTAACAAACGGATTGCAATCTTTAGAGCACAGGCGTCAGGTGGGAATGCTGTCCTTGTTCTACCGGTATTACAATGGAAGATGCTCCGAGGAACTAGTGTCATTGATCCCACAGCATTTTCAAAGTTGACATAGGCCCCGAGGGAAATTATTTTCCTCAGAGCCCCCTGAGTGGAGTTAATGTAAAAAAATATAACGAAACTTAATCTAACTAACAACCTTAAAGACTAACTCCGGGGGTATTTCACTATCCTCTTCATAGCTTATGCGTAGGATAAAGTAAACCTATATTTTCGATTTACGGTTAATTTATTTATTAAGTCGGAGTTTTCTTTCGGTACTCGAATCTATAAAAAGTGGCTATATCGATCGTCCAGTTAATTAGTCAGACATCTACAAAAAATCTAAACGAATTGACACTACGAGTATACTATGAATACAAAAAGGAAGGAGATAGTAACCTGGTACTTAAAATACTTTTAACTTATAAAAAAAAGTAACGTATATATATATAATAATAATAACGAAGGTATAATCCGTGATAGTTGAGACCCATCCCCCCCTCCCCCTCCCCCCCAAGTAAAAAAAAATGTGGGGCGCTAGAAAAAAAAATTCAAAGTGGGCGGTGTGCAAAATAAGGTTGAGAATCTATGATCTAGTAAAATTCTCAAATTACCATAAACATTACCAAATCGCAAATAATGGACAGTGGAGGTAATCCACCTCTTACCCGCCCTGGTATAAGTAACTGATGGTTACTCCTTCAAGGCTCTCGCAAGATTCAATTTTTTTTGTTAAACGAAGCTACATTTATTTATTTTGAACGAATCTAGACCTCCAGTGTCCTTGCATACGTTGTTAGTAAGCAGTATGCAAGTGCTTAACAGGAAAAACAAAATGCAAAAAATAGGTTAGTAAGACAAAGATAAAAGTATACAAAGAAAGGTTAAAGTAAGGTTAGTTAGTATACAAAGATCATAATGGACAAAAACTTGTATTAAAATAAACAAAACATTAATGTTTTCTGGTTTACTAATAGGAAATTTCAATTTTGGAGGTTGGTATGGGTACCGCCGCGCTGGGAACCATTTACTGGATGACCAACACCTCTGCCATAGGTCACCCCAAACGGTTATTGGAGTAAGGTTTTTTGTGTCTTAGTAGCGAATGCGTTTGCCCACCTACTGCGTACAGGGGGCGCATGGTTGAAGGAGACCTTTTGATTGACCTCCCTTGCACCGCAGTGGGAGGACTGGTCACTACCGTCACTACTGAGTATACTGACCCCCAGATTCCTAACCACCCCTCATACATTTTCCTTCCCATAAGATGCCTCCTGTGTGGTGCTAATGTTAAAAAAAATCAAAATGTCATAGGTAGGTACTAATGTACCGAACCGTTATGCTTCCGGATATTATTTCATATCAACATGTAAACACGGACACCTTTAAAAAATGTTTGATGTTTGGTAAGCATTCGAATATATATTTTTTATAATTGGGTACAGTTGTGTTATATAAATTACATATCGATACAAAATATATTTATAATCGCAATCTCTCCAAAGAAGTTCTTGGGCTTGGTGAGCGAGTTACACTAATTACAAGGAAAATAGAATAACATTATGCAATAGGTAAGTATATATACATATAATAGGAGCATTGAAACTACTGGATCACCTACATATGTAGGTTGTACACACATAGGATTCGGCTACATACTAAAATATTGAGCACTTAAGAGAATTAAAACATTTAAATAAAATAGAGATTAACAAATAAAATACTGATAATAAGTATAAATAATGAGAAATCAGTAATTTATTTAGTTAGTTATTCCTGACAAGTTGTTGTTAGTTGTTGATATCTTTTATTTTTTTATTTCAATCAGAAGGCTGTTGAAATACTTTATTCCTAAATACATAGATATAATTGTTTTGCATTAGTTGATGATATTACCTTTGTATATAGCTTACCTCATTATCTCAAAACTAAGTATTTGAAGATGTCTGACTAATCAACCGATCGATCGATATATCGGATAAGTTGGCCGACTTTTATAACTATTGTGAGTATTTTATTTTAATTTTTATTATTATGCATGTAGAGCGAATGAACAAAGACAATAGTGTGAGAAGAATATATGACGCAAATGTGAATGGTAGAAGAAGTCGAGGACGCCCGAGGAAGTCATGGCAAGATCAAGTGAATCAGATACTTGAGTCGGGTCATGTCAAAAGTCAGAATAATGGAAGAGCATGTATGAGACGATGTATGAATGTGAGTGAGGCAAAGAGTGTGTGTCAAGACCGAGTTGTTTGGCGGTCGGTCCTCTCTGCCTACCCCTGCGGGGAAACGGAGTGATGATTAGTTAGTTAGTTTTGTTGTAGTATGGATAAGCTAACAGGTGTATAACCTATATCCCCTTAAGTTTTATTTATAAAATCTAACAAAATATTCATAATTTTAATTAATTTAATCTGAAAGTCACTTCAGAAGTAGATACAAAGTTGTGGTTAGAAAAAATGAACAGAAGATTAAAATTCTATTTAGAACGGGTTGGGTTGTCTCACAGAATTTGAACAATTAATAATCAAGTTCTGTAATATATTATTAATTAATAATCAAGTTCTATAATATGTTATTAATTAATAATCAAGTTCTGTAATAGTTGTTCTCCTATTAAATAAAACAATTTAAATAAAATATACATAACTGTTGATTCTATTTAAGACGGATTGGGTTGTGTCACAGAACTTGAAAAATTAATAATCAAGTTCTGCGAAGGTTTATAGTTTAGTGGGCGGCCGGTTGTTTCACAGTATTTGGGTAATAACAGAGCTTTAATTTACTAAGCCTTCAAACATCACTCAAAAGCACATTGTTAAAGTAATTCACAATACAAATAAAACGTTACTAACCGAGTTATTTATACAAAGAGACTAAAATATTTAACATCCGTAATTTTTTTATACTGCAAACTATAAAATATGTATTTTAAAATAAAAATTATTTCTAAAAAAATATATTTGTGCAATTTACAAGTGGTAGAAGTGAAACCTTCAGAAACCTAAACTTCGAGAGAATGAGACGAATGCAGAGAATCAGGAGTGGGAAAATTGTCGTGTTTATTTATTGCAATATTGTTACCAAGTTTAAAAATGATTTTATATTTTACTCTACGGAGCACCGCACAAAGAGGAGGCCGACAGGCCACGAAACACCGAGAGGACACCGATTAGTCTATCTCATTCTCTCGCAGGCTAAATCTTATAGATGTACGTATTTGTCTCTTTTTAGTATCGCTCGTTTCTGTTTCACCGAGTTTCAAATCATAACGGTGCTAAAAAAGTTTTCACTTCAAAAGTGTTTTTCAAAAAACCGATCTGAGTGAGAAAAATCTTCTGTGGACTATTTAATTTCAATGGGAGGCGGGTCACTCCAAATGGTTCGCTAAATTTGGTGACTTAGCTGGGTTGCCGAGTTTATGGGTGAGGATTGTCTAGGCCTTGGCGGCGGATGCATCTGCCCACCTACCTTTTGACTTCTCCTGCCGGACTCTTTCGATTCATCGTCTTGTACCGTAGTGGGGGAATGCATTCATACGTACGTTACTCCTAGACACACTGATCCTCAGATTCCTACCCACCCCTAATACCCTTTTCCTTCCCAGAACATCCTCTCCTTCCTTTCTTTAAAAAATCCTCCATAGGGCATCTTCAAAGATGGCATAGGCCTCAAGGGAAATTGATTTCCTAAAGGCCTCCTGTATAGGGCTAATGTAAAAAAAATAATCCAGTTTAGAATATGTACCTACCTATCTTCTGTCCAGTGGCATGTAGTCCATAAAATGTTGTTCGTACCCTAAAAAATGAACCATGAAAATAAATTATAGAAAAATTTTAAAAGGCTAAAAATTTGTGATCAAAATTTATTATTAGCTCAATCAATTTGGTAGGGAATTTATAAAATTTATTCAGTTAGCCATAACATAATTCCTTTGGCAATAACTTACAGTTGGTCATAGATAAATGGATCATCCAGTTGATTAGTCAGACATCTCCGAATAATCGAAATTTGAATTTGATTTGAATTGATGCAGTTACATATAGAAGAGTACCATCTGTTACAATATTAGATTACTCATAAACACTACCAAATTAATTACAAAACAGAAAAAGTTGTAGTGAATTAAATACAAATAATATGAGATCTGGGTTACTAGTAGGAAATTTCAAAATGTCATACTAATGTACTGGACCGTTGTGTCTCGTTTTTATAGCATGATTAATTATGTAAGTGTAAATAACATTTAATTTATAGTGAAAATTCGAGTATTGCGTTCCTCATTATCTCAAAACTTAGAATTTTGAAATGTCTGACTAACCAATTGGTCGATCGTAATGCTCGCCACTATTTGAAATATATTAATCACGGAAATAATTTGAAATGTCGCCGCGTCGTAAAGGACAAAATGGCAATTGTTCAGGAAAACGAAACGATTTATTTTTTATTTAAAAAAAAACATATTTCTCGTTTTTGTATACCTAGATATAAATATACATTTTTATTGTAAAAATAACATTAAATAGATCTTTCAGAATAATTAAAATGTTTTGGAAATTTCTTTAATGACAATATTCAAATTATTTTTAATTTTTCAGAAAAATATCCCCTTAAAATGCACGACGTAAAACCCACACTTGAAGAAAGAAAAACGGAGAAATTGACATAGTTAACTCATTTTTAAATTGATTGCCTTTTACAGCAATTAAATTTGCAAATTGAAATTTAATTTTCAATATATACCAAAAAATGCATTCATTACTAAAAAGTGGCAAAAGTGCCCGAGTAACCTTTTGCTAAGTAAGCGACGGCTAATGGTTAAAAGCTTTATTATTTTTTTGTTTTAATTTTGACACTTTCGACACTTGAGCGAAGATATATCTCACATTATATGCATTACAAAAAATGGTTTATAAAACTTGTAGAAATGAGAAATAAAGTCGGTGGCTGTGAATGGCAACTGAAGACGTATGTTGTTTTTGTCGGCACAGATCACCAGCACCAGATGCTCGGGCTGGGTTGTCTGCGGGCGCCCCAGCCCGACCCAGCCGGGTGCAGAACGTGGGAAGCAGAAAGCAAGCAGACCCGGAGGTAGGACCGACACCCGGTCCCGGCATAGCACAGCGTAGCAGAGCTGTGTTGCTGACATGAGCGAATCGGCGATCGCGACCAGTGGGATGGCACTCGGTATTCCCGGAGGACTAGGACACCCGTTCCCGGCAAAGCACATAGCTAGCACGGTCGATAGATAAAACCCTATGTCAATACGATATTAACCAAATCCGTCATCTAATAATAATTGGATAATTTGTAGAGCGCCGTTTCCTGTACAATTTATTACGAATTCTTAGGCTCTATCTAATTTTATTATTTACAAATTGACACTGAAACATACTTATCTTGCAGGTCACTTCCAATAAACACACTTTAATTAGAAAGTTTATTTATATTTGAAGATACGCACGATAGATAGTTACTTTGCACGTGGAGGGCATTATGCTATTTAAAACACTGGACATTACATGATTTTACATTTGCTACTCCCATCACTCCCTGTCAATATCAGTGCTAGAGCTCTAGCTCCAGCTAATTAAATATTATTCCCCGGCCCTCGGCCCTGTCCATAGCCGTAGGTAAAAATATTTCCACTTTGCAATAAAATCCAAATAAGTTGAATATTTTTTAATGTATCCGAAAACTAACAACTATTTTCGAAAGGTGATGAATACACTTTTACAAATTTTATTATAGAAATAACCATGTATTTTTTTAGTATAAACATTTTAAATGCGAGTTTTAAAATGGCTCACCTTACGTTTTTTCTAACAAAAATTACTTATAACGAAAATAAATAAAAACACACACGTAGAAAAAATAAATTATAAACGTTTTTGTCACCTCACTTTTTTGTCGTTTCTTGTAAAAATAATTCTTTAAAAAATTACAAAATACATAATTTTTTTTCACATCGCGGTCGGAAACTTTGGTTTCATAAAGGTGTGCATTTGAATTATTTTATGGTTTACTTTAAGATTTGGATATACAGCGTATTATTTTCTCTTTCCAATACCGTTTAGAGTTTTAGAGCATACTATGATAGGAACGTAAGCGAAATCCGAACACTAAGTTTGGTGATCGTGCATTCGGAGTATCCGGCCCTGAAGCTTGGAATAAACTTCTTATGGAATTGAGATGCATAACCAACTCAGCGGAATTTAGATCCAAACTGAAAACTCACTTTTTCCGATACTCATTTCCATAAATTCATCATTCTATTTAAACTTTGCAATTTTTTCTAGTTTTTTTTCTCTTTCTTTAGAGTCTAATAATTGTAACATCTTAATCTATTTAATGTAATCTGTTAATTGTAATACCTCAATCTGTTTAATGTTGAGCGATGAATCACCTTAATGCGGTAAAGATCGACTATTAATTTTATTAATTTATTTAAAATGTCTATATCTTCCCGTAAATCCAGTTAACCCATTAAGATCATTTTTGCACCCGTGTCCTCGAATTGTAATATTATGTAAAAACTTCCTACTTCTTCTGGCGCTAATCTTAATAAATTAAGGAACTCCAATGAAAAATATACTGGCTTTAAAAATATATATTCATATATACCAATAAACGCTGATTCTGAATATAAAAGTTTTATTTAATAATATTAAACGCAGAGTTTTTAAAAAATTATTAAAATGGCCATTTTTAATCGCGTCGTAAAAACACGCCGTCAAGGTGACGTCACAGTTCGACGTGTCGTGACGTCACCGTAAAGTCATTGTATGGGAATGTGTGATATGACACAAGCCATCGTATTAATTTATTCGTTTATTTACAAAGTGTGTATAGGGATTTAGTTGTTGTGTTTATTGAAACATTATTTAGGCCTAAATAATGTTTCAAAAATAAAGGTATCTCTTATTAGTTTATCTCTATTATTGAAAATATTCAAAAACTACTGCACAAAAAAATAGTAATGCTATTTCTAGGGAGAATACTTCGAACAACGGAATTCAAAATGGCGGCAGTAGATCAGCTAATTGCTCGCTCCAATATTAATTTTTCAGACGTCACACGATTCACCATACATACGGTGGTTTTCGGGGGTCTTGAAAAATTAAAACTTTGACAATTATTTTAAATATTAAAACTAATTCTAAAAATAAAAATAAAAATGCAGTTATTTAAGTTAGAAGGTCATTATTCATTAAAAAAATTGGACAGGAGTTCTCTATATGTATGTTATTAAGTCACCAGTTTTAGGTCAGAATCTATATGCCTTAGTCATAAATCACTAGCTCTAAGTCTTAGTTGTAAGTCACAAGTTATAATTGTAAATCTTAGTTATAAGCCAGTAATATTAATTATTTTATATATTTATTTGTACAGCCAATTATTATTATTATTATGGGAGACACAACGATTTCTATGAGACCTATGTGAGCTGGGACAAATATGATCTCCTGTGATTAAACGAAGTATTATTGAATATTAACGAGTAATTATTGAATAATTAGGATAGCGCATTGATAGAATAGCGCCGTTTTTATGTAAATAATGCACAAGAGTCCTAACTGCTCAAAACCATGTGGAGCCAATGACATTACGACTTTCCCCCAAGTGGGGAATTATATGAGGCTAAAGGCAGTATGGAGAAGAGGAAGGTCGGAAAGTACCTGGCTATTCAGATCTGACTAAAGCCATTTCAACCATAAGCAACATTTCGATTCTGAATGGTGGTCTTACACCAGGGCAATACTGAGATTATATTCCACCCTGGAACCTGGAACGTGCCGCCAATATACTTACTATTTAGTGGAGTTTGAACCAGCGATCTTCGGAAAACTGGTGGAGAGCCTTACCCCTCGACCGCGGACGCCGTCAAAATTGTTGTACAAATGTGACTCCCTACGCTCTATCTAATTATCTCCAAACAGAATAAATATAGAAATATGTAAGTAAATAAATTAAATAATTAGTAATTATTAAGCTTATTATCTTTAAACTCACTTTTATTAGGAAGTTAAATTTGGAAAAGACATATTTGGATGATTTGTATAGCGCCGTTTTTATGTGAAAAATCACCTCAAATATTAGAAAATTAGTGGCAAAAACAGAGTTGATATTTATTTCAAACTAGCTGGTACCCGGCATGCGTTGCTATGCCATTTAATAAAGAAATTATTTCTCCCTGCGCGTCCTTTCCCATTCGTCCCGTTCCCCTTCTGCCCCCCTTCCTCTCCTGCGTCCCCTTCCCATCTCGCGTTCCCACTCCGCCTCCTCCACCTTCCCTCTCCCCACTCCACTCCCCCCCTTTCCCGATCCCGCGAAACCCCTACCCGAGTTCCCCGCCGCAATCCATACATTCAGTCCCGGTACATCCAGTTCTTGAACAGCTTGCATTTTTTATACAAATTTCATAATGCCAGAGTTCACCAGTTATTTTTTACAAACCTTGTCCTGACAATAACGAACACATAAAAAAAGAATTATCCAATTTGGTACAGTCGTTCGGAAGTTATGCGCGTACATGCATTTCGGCGATTCATTTTTATTTATATAGAATAGATTTTTTAATTTTATTTTTATTTTTTATTATTATTATTTTTTTTTAAGATAGATAGATAGATATAAGATAGACAGATGGAAAGATAGATAGATAGAGAGAAAGATAGATAGAAGATATAATATTTTTACTCTTCAATTTTAGGATTGGAAAATTTGCTTTTAAAATTATCGTAAAAAAAACTTTAAAGCCCTGAAGTCGTAACTTCTCCAAGATTAAACATTATTTTTCTATATTTGTTTTCATGTTAAATTTGTAGAACTCCATTATAATTTAATTTGTTTTTGTTTTTATATACATATAATAAGTTGATAGGTTTAATTCCTTTTTATTAATTTCTAAATAAAACACTTGTGTTGCAAAGTTTTTTTTTAACTAAGTAACGACATTTATGTTTATTTATATCACATTGAATGGTTTTTTTTCTAACAATCAAATAATAGAATAACAAAACAAATGACAATCGATGATTGCATTCTAATTGACATTATAGGATTCAAATTTAAAGGGAATATATTTCCTTTACACACGTATATGTAGTAACATTATTTAATTTATTAAAAAAAGGTTTACTCATCAATAACTATTGCTTTGTACTTATTATTATGCGTGACAGCTGTTTCTCCTTCCGAAGGCATTATCAAACTGTCATTTTTTTGCATCAGCTCCACACAGGAGGTCCTGAGGAAAATAATTTCCTATGTCATCTTAGGGGATGTGTTGTCTAGAAAAACTTTCATAATTATATCTACTCACTTTGAACGTGAATATTTTTAACAGGCATGATATTCGGCGCAGACTTCATCAAATGATGGCAAAAACTATAAATTATTTTGTGATTTATTACGCTCATCTAAAAATGTCCACCATAAAAAAGCGCAAAATTTTTCAGTTTATTACAAACAAAAATTTGAACATTTCATGAAGTCTGGAAAGGCCAGTTGTTTCACAGAATATGAACAATTAATCAAATTTCAAAGTTAAGAACTCGAAAATTATCTTTAAATATGATGAATTGTTCAAATTCTGTGAAACAACTGGCCCTTACTTAGCATCATAAAAAACGAGAAGAAATAATGCTTCAGATACCATTTTTTTAAAGGTTTTTTTTTACTAAAAATTAAATTGCTTTTATAAAAAAAATAAAAGGCAATATTTTATTTTTAATAGTACAAATGAAACAATAAGATAAAAAACAACGGGTATTCCCTTTTTATTGCATTGTAATTCGTATGAATATATTCTAATTTTCAATGAAGAATCATTTTTTTCCTATTTTGTTGAAAAAAATTGACCTTTTACGTTTTTCATTGTGCTTCTGAACGAATAAAAATTCAACCAAATAATATTGTTCTTTTAAACATACTCGTAGGTAGATTTATCCTGGTATTTAAAAAAAAGGATTTTTTAAACTTCAAACGTTGTTTTGTCAACTTATCGACACAAACCTTGACACAAAAGTTGAAATATATTCACTAAAGCCACCGCTACCCGAATTTGCCACCGGGCTCAAAAAGAAAAAGATGGAGAGATATGAATATCTCGATACAGGAATGCCCTAGTGAGATATGCAGCTTATGTTTTTAAATATGAAATTACGAATGTTAGAGGAGCGCGCTAATATTTAAAGCGACAAAATCGATGCGAAAAATGTAAAAATGTTAAAATAGAGCGGGTTATCTTAAACAGCATTTAAAGAAACACTGTGAATTTTTTCATACATATAACTTGTAAAATAAATTAAACAAACGTGTTTATAATAATTTTTGGAGCATACTTTGCGTTTTTTTTTCTATCGACGGAATTTTATATAATTGGCGTTTATAGAATGGGAATAGAGGAATGTCTAGATATTATCTTCAAGAATAACATATATTTTTTTAAGAGCTTTAAAACCTAACGTGTTTAAGGGAGATATGTAAGAAATCGGTAGAAATTCGGGTAGCGGCGGCTTAAACATGTGATGTTTTTAAGCTCAAAAAATATTTGTTATTTTTGAAGATAATATCTAGACGCGTTATAAACGACCAATTTTGGTTCCGACTTAAATAGGTAATTTGCCATTTAAATTTTCACACATCAAATTGATTTATTCATTAAATTTTATTTTTATATTATGTTTTTCATCATATTTTTATAATAAATATAATAAAAGTATTTATTTTATTTATTTATTCGCTAATGTTGTCTCTAAAATCACGAAAAATGAACATCTTTAATGACCTATATCTTACAATTTAAAGCAAAAATACGAGTTTGCAGTTCACACGCGGTAGAAGTGAAACCTTCAGAAAAATAAAGTAGTCATGGGTGGGGAGGCTACGGAGCATCATGAGATTGATTATTCTATCTCATTCTCTCCCAGATGAAATACGCGTTTGTTTCTTTTTGTGTCGCTTTTTCGTTTCATCGAGTTTCAAATCACAACGGTGCTAAAGGAGTTTTCACTTCAATAAATAAACTCATATCCGTACTAGATATTTGATGTACCTTTTGATTACAAAAATATTTTTTCAGTTTGGTTAGGTATTTTGATATCAAATCCATAAATTAAGATTTGTATGAAACGGGCCGAAACGGGCGGCGCAAACATTTTTTAAATAACTTACAACCTACAAAAAAAAATCTTTTAGATATCAAAGTTTAACCGGTGTAAACTTAATGCAAATCAGAGCGTGTTTTAAAGGTATTGCACCAGCCGGAGGTTGAACTGAAAGATATAGTACATGCCAAACTTTGATACCGGCCTGACGTTGATACAGAAATTTTTGCAATATGTGTGTTTAAGGTTAAAAAAATGGCACACCTCTTCGCCAGCGGCTTTCTCTGCCGCAAGTATGTTTTTACACATATTTTTCTTTCGCTTACGTTCATTATAAAGTGTTTAACTGTGCGAGAATTTATCGTGCCATGTTCAGGCCAGCATTGAAGTTTGGCGTGTATTATACAACAATTGCTGGAAACCAACGCTTCTGCCGTAGGACACCTCAAGTAGTTCGGTACGTTTGGTGAATTAGCAGGGGGCCCAGGTTCATGGGGTGTTATTGTCTTGGTCTTGGCTGCGGATGCGTTTGCCCATCAACTATGTGATTCGGGAGAGACTGGTTGAGGGACTTATTTTGACCTTGCACTTCAGGGGTAGGAATAGATTCAAACGTCCGTCACTCCTGAACACACTGACCCCCGGATTCCTACCCCCTACCCATCCCTAGTGATACAGGCATCGAAAAACCCATAAATATACTTTATATTGATAAATAAATATACTTTATATAGATAAATAAAAAAAATAAATAAAAGCCTCAGGACCTCGTGTGTGGATATGTTACTAGTAAAGTGTGGTGACTGTGGAGCTAATGCTAAGCTAAGCTAAGCTCAATTTGGGGGGCCGGAATGGGTACCGCCGCCCCGCGAACCTTTATTGGATGACCAACAGCTCTGCCATAGGTCACCCCAAGTGGTTCGCTACGTTTGGTGATTTAGCAGGGGTGTCCGGGTTCATGGGGTGAGGTTTGTCTAAGTCTTGGAGGTGGATGACCAGGACACACTGAACCCCAGATTCCTACCCACTCCTTAAACCCTTTTCCTTCCCAGAACACTCCACTCCCTCCTTTCCTTAAAAAAAAACCCTCCACACAGCATCCCCAAAGATGACACATGCCCTGAGGGAAATTATTTTCCTGTGTGGAGCTTATGTAAAAAAAAAATGTTAAAAAAATACCTCTACCTACAGCCTCCACACATAAGTTGCTCTGGGAATTGGCAATCCCGCAATGGTCGGGCGAGCGACGAGATGCAGGGATTTTCTTATCTTTATTACCTTAGCGCCTAATCCTTCAGGACCTAATGACATCAACAAGAAGAATACACATATTGTAATTCATTGTTTTCACATAGTAAATTTACCGATTTCTGCGTATTTCCCAGTAATAACGGGTATCGCGCCGGGCGAGGGTGTCCCCCGTAATGCCTTTATTACTAGGATTAGGAACTCCCCGTCCAATGTTTTTCGACGGGCCAGACAGCCGGATACTTCAGCCCAAATGTTTCCCTGTAAAAAATAAATAATGAAAAAAATACAAGTGTGCAGTTCACACGCGGTAGAGGTGAAATCTTCAGAAAACTAAAGTATACAAGAGTGGGGAGACTACGAAGCATCGCACAAGAAAAGGCCGATTGTACTATCTCATTCTCTCGATGGCTAAACCCTATAGATATATGTGTTTGTCTCTTTTTTGTGTCGCCTTTTCGTTTCATCGATTGTCTAATCACAGCGGCGCTAAAGAAGTTTTCACTTTTAAAAAATCGAATGCAGTTCACACGCGGTAGAAGTGAATGCTAAAGAAGTTTCACTTCAAAAATCTGAGTGCGTAATGCACACCCTGTAGAAGTGAAACCTTCAGTAAACTAAAATAGAAAAGATTGGGTAAGCTACGAAGCACCGCAAAAATAGGAGACCGATAGGCTACGAAGCACCTCATAAAGAGAAGACCGATTATACTATCTCATTATCTCGCAAGCTAAATCCCATAGATGTATGTATTAGTCTATTTTTAGTGTCGCTCGTTTCCGTTTCATGGAGTTTCAAATCACAACGGTGCTAAAGAAGTTTTCACTTCGAAAATTCCCTCAGCCTATGTGATCTTTGGGGATACTGTGTGGAGGGTCTTTACGGGGAGAGAATATAGAGGAAGTTCTGAGAAGGAAAAAGGTATGAGGGGAAGATTTCACTTCTACCGCGTGTGAACTGCAAACATGTTTTTTTTACATTTTAGCATTCTTTTTGAATAGTACAAAACTATTAATTTTACTATTTTCTAACCGAGGTGTTGCGTATTGCGTACAACGGTCCTAGTTAGGGATGGACGATATACATCAATGTATTATAAACACTCGATGTATTATAACAATGCATCGTATTGAAGCGATGTATTGTTAATACTTCAACATCGAATATATATCGATGTTTTTTATTCGATGCATCGAATCAGAAAAGTTTTTTTTTTTCAATTTTCTTTATTCATTGAAATTTTTTATTACAGAACTGTGAGATGAGTGTCTATGAATGACCATAAATAAACCAATACGCCATTTGAATAATTTGACTGCTTACATTGTTTCAAAGTTCGACAACCCCCCCCCCCCCCGCCACGGGTTTTGATTTGCACCACCGAAATAGGGAATTTCACATCAGAAATACATCGATGTATTGGAAACATCGATGTACTTCTCAATACATCGTATTAACATCGATGCAACCGTTCGATGCATTACATCGGAAAAAACATCGATGTATTTTTTGAATGTCCATCCCTAGTCCTAGTTCACGCATTGGCCGCTTTGATTATGAGCACACTTTTCAAGGCTCCTATTGGTTGAGATTGTGTGGGTGAAGGTATTACTTCCACGGTGTGTGCATCTTTTAACCACTGTTGACTTTGGCAGTCTCCTCTAATCTGTTGCCTCACAACACTTGAAAAACCTCTTAAATGTGCAGAAACGGACGGTCCCTTCGAAAGATTCAATTATCTTAACAAATGGATTGCAATCTTCGGAGAACAGGCGTCAGATATGAATATTGTCCTTTTTTTACCGGTATTTCAATGGGAGATGCTCGGAGGAAGTATCATAATTTTGTCCCTTCGCCACCGGTGCCTAGTTGGGAAGCGCGCCAAACGTGCGCCCAACCATAGATATGAACTATAGAGGTATATACTATATCAATCCACCCTACATTGTTTGTATTTGGTTAACATTATTTATTTAATGAGAACGGGTCGTTTCCACGAATCGACACATTAGATAAATATAAACCATACTTTCTAAAAAAACGGCCATTTCTACAGCTTTCTAAAACTTGAATTAAATAGTTGGGCTGTGGAAAGATATACGTGTTTGTTCCCTCCTACAACATGGGTCTCTTCAAGACACGCACAAGAATCCCAGCTGATCAACACCATCTCCAAGTCAGTGAGACTATGGCACGCCCAATTGAGGTATGTTATGAGGCTGAAGGCAGTGCTTTGGGGAATGAGGTGATGAATGAGATGCTAACGTCTTAGTTGCAAATAAAAAAAGGAATAACTAATAACGAATTCATCAGCTGGTTATAAATATATATTCAGTTAATAAAGACAATATGAGCGACTATCAATCGAACATTTGAAAAAGTTACGGTCACATCCAGGAATCAAACCCAGGACCTTAGCCTTGCCAGGGTGGTGCTCTACCATCGAGCCAATGCGTAGGTTCTCAATGTGGGCGATAACGCTCCCTTGTGGGCGTTTGAGATTTTTAGGGGTGCGGTAAGACCCAGAGAAAACTTCGGTCATAGTTGTATCATCACTTCGAATCCTAGCCAGATCTGACGGTACCTTTTTCTGATTTTTCTGTTTCTAATTTTCGATTGTGTTTCGCTAATATTGACTTCATTAATTAAATATTACAATTTGAGGTTTTAATTAATTTTTTTTTACATTAACTCCACACAGGACAAATGTCAACCGTGTACAAATGTTGGGCACGCGTTTGGCGTGTTTTCCGACTATGCACCGGTGCCGAAGGGATCAATGATGCTAGTTCCTCGGAGCATCTTCCATTGTAATACCGGTAGAACAAGGATAGCATTCCCACCCGACGCCTGTGCTCTAAAGATTGCAATCCGTCTGTTAAGATGGGAGAATCTATAAAGCGGACCGCCCGTTTCTGCACAGAGTCGATGGTATTTTTCAGGTATTTTGGAGCTCCAGACCAGAGGTGGCTGCCAAATTCAACCGTGGGGCGCACTTGCGATTTGTACAGGGTTAGCAGTTGTGCACTATTAAAGTATCTGCGGGCCCTATACAGTACGCCCAGTTTCTGGGAGGCTAACTTTACTCTGGCTTCGATGGAGCCCCCATACCTGAGCTGGTCACTTAGGGTTACACCAAGCATATCAATGGAGGCCCTGTTCGGAAGATTGCTTCCGTTGAAAGAGACTAGATTTTCATTTCGATCCCTTTTAGACGTAATCAGACAAGATTGGGTCTTTGAAACATTAAATTCAACGAGATTATTTTTACCCCAAGAGAAAACACTCTTGAGGTAACCCTCCATTCTTTGCTTCAAAGCCCTACGAGCTGTTGGAGTTTGTGAGCCCTTTGGGGGCTTGTCAAACAAAAAGCTATCATGAACTGTACTATCACCCGCGTAACAGTGAATTGGTGCACATGACAAAAGGTCGTTGATGTGCAACAAAAACAAAGTCGGAGACAGAACCGATCCCTGCGGGACGACAGCATTTATCGAGTGTGAGGAAGAGGTGAAACCATCAACTACCGTCTGAATCGACCTCTCCCTCAAGAAGTCGGCAATCCAAGTACACAAGGATACGGGAAGTCCGTAAGAATGCAGTTTGTTGACAAGTCCTCGGTGCTAAACCCGGTCAAAGGCCTTGGAGATGTCCAGTGCAACCGTTT
Source organism: Limnephilus rhombicus (assembly GCA_929108145.2). Taxonomy (NCBI): domain Eukaryota; kingdom Metazoa; phylum Arthropoda; class Insecta; order Trichoptera; family Limnephilidae; genus Limnephilus; species Limnephilus rhombicus. Next base: position 12,574,073 of record OV815275.1, read on the forward strand.
GGGTCTGACCGAAACGTTCCAGGCATCGCCCCCAAACATACGTCACATACGCGTAATAAAAAATACATAAAATAAAATAAAATAAAAAATCGGAGTGTGCAATTCACAAGTGGTAAAGTGAAACCTTCAGAAAACTAAAGTAGAGAAGAGTGGGGAGGCTACAAAGCACCGAACAAAGATGAGACCGATTACACTATATCATTCTCTCGCAAGCTAAACCCTATAGAGTATGGAGCATAGGATCTCAACGTGGGCGATAACGCTCCCTTGGGGGCGTTTAAGACCTTCAGGGGGGGGGGGGGGGGGGTGGTAGAAGACCAAGAGAAAATTGGGGGGCGTTTCAGACTTTCAGGGGGGCGGGAGGAAACCCAGAGATCCCACCCCATCCTATCTTGCCCCATCCCATCCCATTAGGGGCCATCCATCCACAAAAATATCTATCCCATTACGCCCCCTCCGTTATGACAAAATTTAACCCCATCGTAGTATCCCATTATGCCCCCTTCGTAATGATCAATTGCTGTTTCAGATTCACAAGTTAGGGGGCGATACAAATAAAAATATTCTCAAAGTGGGCGGTGGGCAAAAAAAGGTTGAGAATTTCTGCTGTCGAGGTATTTGTGTCTCTTTTTAGTGTCGCTATTTTTCGTTTCATCGAGTTTCAAATCCCAACAAGAAGTTTTGACTTCAAAAAATAAAATATATCGCTTTTTCAAACATACAACTTATTTTGTGGCACCATTGTAAGAGAAAATTAATAAAACCAAATTACCAAAACCAACTTGTTTCATAAGCAATACTTACAATGATGAAGTAAGCTTTGCTTACGAAACATGTAGGTTTTTTAAACAATGAAAGTGGTTAAAACAAAGTGTTTTTATTAATTTTTAAATATATATTTTGGATCGTCATTAATATTCACAAATGTCTAATGTAGTAGATGTTATACTATGAAAACTTATCACATTTTATGATCAGTTAGTGTTGTTTTAATACGAAACCGTATACGATTTAATTAAAAAATAATGCCACCTTGATAGGTTGTAACATGACATACATTTCCATTATTCCTTATCGCTTGTATTGATACTGTCTAGCAGAAAATAAATAACAACGATATTAAATTACACGAAGTACAACACCGTGTGGAGCTACCGTACACGGTAAACATTAATTTGTCCTTGTGCTAGGATTCAAGGAGTTGAAAGAAATAAGGAATTCCAGCCCGATTATTTTTGAAATGAAACTTCTATGGCACCGCTGTGATTTGGATTCGGATGAAACGGTAATAACGACTACTGCACCTGCGATGCATCAACTGAGCTCATCGGCCGCTTTGATAATGACGTCACTTTTAAAGGCTCCTATTGGTTGAGATATGAAACGGAAATTACGCGGGTCTGCGCTCATAATTATGACCTCACTTTTCAAGTTTTGGTTGAGATTGTTTTGGTTGTTTTGGCTACCGCGTGTAAATTGCACTCGAATTATTATTTTTATTTTTTTATTTACCTTCTAACTTTACCGAACAAACTAATTTGTTCAGTTTTCGGAACAACTCATATATGTAGCTCTCATAGAAATCGTTGAGTCTCCCTTACCAGCATGGATAAAAATATGATGGATATAAAAAGAGGAAATACCACGCGTTATACAAAAATCTAAAAGCTAACCACAAAATAAATTAAATTTTCGCCTTTATAAAACCAAAGTTTCCGACCGCAATTTGAAAAAAAACACGCGGTAGAAAACTAAAGTAGACAAAAGTGGGGAGGCAACGAAGTACCACACGAAGAGGAGCCGGATTATTCTAACTCATTCTCTCACAGGCTAAATCCTATAGATATAAGGGTCAAAATCAGAGAGGTGAGCATTTTAGGTTTTCAAATATCTGAGAAATGAAGTTTCCTTTTGAATAAAACTAACAACCAAGGACAGGAGTCCGAAGAAACAACAGGCGTCCGTTGTGTCATAAGAGAAGACCGATTATTTACGAAGCACCGCACAAAGAGGAGCCGGATTATTCTAACCCATTCTCTTACAGGCTAAATCCTATAGATATTTAATATGTGTTTGTCTCTTTTTAATGTCGTTTTTTCATTTCATCGAGTTTCAAATCATAACGGTGCTAAAGAAGTTTTCACTTCTAAAAATATGAAACTTTTGGAATTTTTAATTAATTATCTTTGCATGAAACGACAAAACAGTGAGGTATAGATGGTTTTTTTTATTATTTTCGTTTTAAGTCATTTTATTAGAAAAAACGTAAGGTGAGCCATTTAAAAAAAAAAATTGTGTTCAATCAAAATTTTTATATTTAAACAATTGTATGTTTATTTCGAATTTTAAAATTTGAAAGCATATATCAAAAAAAATATTGTTTTCGGATGCGTTCAGAAATATTTATTATTTGGATTTTTGGATTTTATATTTTTACAAATGAGGAGGTTCTCCAAAGAATCGAAGGAGGAAGGCACCTGCTCAGGACCTTGTCCGAAAGGCGCGCAAGATGGATCGGCCATGCAATAAGACAAGAAGGCCTCTTGCATGCCATAATGGAGGGTATGACCGAGGGGACAAACGCTAGGGGACGCCCACGCCGAGAGTACCTGGAGGACCTGCTGGTGGACGTGCGCTGCTTATCATATGCAGAATTCAAAAGAGCCGCACAAGACAGGGAAGAGTGGAAGAAACGAATAGATGAAATTGTTGCAAACCAATCCCTGGATTGAAACCAGAGAGACAGATTTTTATATTTTTTACATTTATTTGGATTTTATATTTTGACCCTGAGGGGTTGAACCCGATGAACTTGACTAACTTTAACCAATACTACCTGAAATTATTTAGTGTAAACAAATTAAGAGTGTGCGATTCATACCGGTAGCAGTGAAACCTTCAGAAAACTAAAGTAGACAAGAGTGGTGAGGCTACTTTTTTGTATTTATCTTAATAGTACAACTTTTCTTTTTTTAAAAAAGAAAGACGTAGGTACATTCCAGAGTTACAAATAATCTGACAATATTTGAAAATCTCCTACTACCACAACAATAAGCGGAAATGTTGCTTGTGTCGTGATGGAGGACTTTAGCCAGCCGAGGAATCAAACACGCGACTCCTACGCGATGCCAACTCAGCCACTGACCGGTCAACTATATGAAGTGTTTTTTTTTTAAATATATACTTAACAGAATTCGTATTAAGTACACATTTTTTTAGAATAACGCTCATGTTAAAAAAGAGGTAAAACATATGAAAATAACATTTTAACATAATTCTTTTCCGAAAGAGAAAAATAAATATAACCATTGACCTACTATATCCAATAGTGATGTAACGAATATTGACATTTGTATGCGCGAATATTCGCATATTTTTGCATTTTCTCAATAGCATTCGCATTCGCAAAGTTCGAGCGAATGTTTTGCGAATATGAACATCAGAAAAAAGAGTTGAGACTTTAAATTATAGGATGGACACAAATGCTTCATAAGGTAGGTCTTACGAATACAACACTTTCCACGAAACTAAATGGCAAGTCTTCCAAAGCAACCATTTCACTTATTGAATTATCAACGGCCAATGACTTCATAGATTTATTATCCCACTGTTTCGTTTTATCGACACATTCTTGAAGCGATATCTGTTTCATATCGGATTTGGTACTTTGATGAGAAGATGATGCCAGTTCAAGTGTTTTAGATGCATCCAGTTTTCGTTTTTCACACTTTTCTAATTCGGAAAACTCTGTTTTATGCATTGCCTTCAAATGATTTCTCACAGCCGTTGTAGTTCTTCCTTTTCTAGAATATTCCTTGTTACAAAGTTTCTTATTTAGCTCGTTCAACGTCGCAAAGTGTAAAATAAGTCCTAATTTCACTAGAATTTGATTCACTCATGTTGATCACTAATCAATCACACCCTAACATTAAAATTCACTTGTTTTGTTTACGAGCAGACGACAAATGAAATAAAACAACCGATCGTTTGTATGACCTACTCACTATTGGCGTCAATAGGGTAATAGCTGTAAAACAATAACGAGACCTGATCAAATCAAAATAAATATGGTGTTAGAATAAGTTTAGGTCGGTAATCAAAAAATAGTAAATACCTTTCTTGTTACAAAATTTGGTTGACCAGTGTAATTGGCGCCAATTCATTGGGTATTATCCAATAATAGATATGAAAGAGAACAGAAAAAAGATGTAGAGATCAGCAAAGATCAGCACGACCTGTAAACAAATGTAAGATTAAGAAAGGGACCCTTGGATGATTTGGACGGTTGCATGAAAAAAGGAGTGTAAGAACGATATACGATACGAATGTGAATGGTAGAAGAAGTCAGAATGCCAGAGGAAAAGATGGCACAATCCAGTGAATTAAATTCTTGAATCGGTCCATGTCCGGAGTCAGAATAACAGAAGTAAAACAGAATTAGACAATGTATGCGAATGTGAATGAAGAAGGGAGTTTGCAAGATAGAGTTGTTTGGCGGTCCGTACTCTCTGCCTATCCATGTGGAGAAATGGCGTGATGGTTAGTTAGTTAATTAACTAACCAGAAATGAGATTTTATCCCATTCCGATGAAAATGCATGACACTGATTTCTAAAATTTTTTGCTTTTTGTTTTCTAATTAAGTTACAAACGAAGAATTATTTTGTTCTTTGCTCCTAAACATTACTTACTTTTTTATACACTTATTACAGCCTTACTAATAAAAAAAACCCTTAGCCACCGCTAAGGCCGTATCCCCGCTCAAAAAGAAGAAGATATTTAATTACGAATGTTGGAGAGAGCGCAGTAACATTTAAAACGATAAAATTGCAGCGAAAATTGTGAAAATGTTTAATAAAATACGATTCGTTTAAAATATAGCAAAAACCTCGTGGGGGTTGTCTAAAACAGCATTTAAAGAAACACTTTGAATTTTTTCATACATATAACTTGTAAAATAACTGAAACAAACGTGTTTATAATTATTTTCGGAGAATACTTTGCGATTTTTTTTTCTATTGAGGGAATTTCTTATAATTTGCGATTGAGCGCGGGGAATGTTTGGATATTATCTTCAAAAATAACATACATTTTTTTAAGAGCTTAAAAACTTCAAATGTTTGGGAGATATGTAAGATATCGACGAAAAATCGGGTAGCGGCACCTTAACAGTGTTTCTTTTGGATGACCGTTGAACTGCATTTCTACAGCTTTATTACTATATAATAACACGGTGACATTTATATGTTGGCTGCATTAATCTTTTTTTATACTTTTTACATTACGCTGCCCTTATGTACTTTCACCATATTATAAATTTTAGTTGTTGCAGGTTAGGTATATGAATTATATTATTTGTACAGCGCCCCTTTCTTACACCAGCTCAACACGTGAGGCCCTGAGGAAAATAATTACCATCTTTAGTGATGCTGGGTGGAGGATTTTTTTTATGTAAAGGAAGGATATAAAGTTCTGCGAAGGAAAAAGGTATGAGGGGTGGCCCCGCCTCCCAAATCCTGTAAGATGAAGCAGCTATACGTGAAATCCTATTTAGATACTATTTAGATTAATCTTTACGACGAATCGGTGTACATTATGAACATCAAAAATGTGCTACGGATAATTTGAAGCTTTTACTAGCTTTTCTATGTATTGGAATTACAATAAAATTATCATTTACATAACAAAAAATATAAGCGTAAACCACTAAAAAAATGTTTTTTCATGACTTAACTATGAAGTAATACAAAAAACAATTTTTAAAAAATACCCCTTTATGTCTTAGACTATTTTTGAGGTTTTCTATGTTCTAACTTTTTTCGTTCTTATAAAATTATGCACAAAATAAAATTTAAAAAAAAACACTTTTTCGCTTACTTGCCTCGTGCAAATAAGACGCTCGATTTAAAATTTTGCAGGCATGAGAATCAAAATATTTCTAGCGTTTATATTCCTGGGTGATTATTACAAAAAAGACGCTAATCAGTCAAATATTATTATTTATACTTACGTTAATGGCACCGTGGTGCCGTGTATATGAAAATAAATAAATATTAAGAGAAATATTGAATATCAAGCAGATTGTTTGATGGCAGGCGCACGCGCGGGTGAGATTGAGTTAGCGTCAACTCTTTGCCGTCACATTATTTGGACAAGGTTCTAACTAACGTTTTTTTTTCAAAAATGACAGTTGAATGTCAAACCATTTCTATTGTTCATTTCTATAACAAAAATATTTTTCAGAGCGTAGATGCTTGTATGACGAAGTTCTAACATCAACATTTTAGGGATTCCATTTATTTTACAAAGTTCTAACTTCACTTTGAACTTTTGTAATTGCCATTTTTTTAAGTTCGTCGTTATGAATATTAGTATCGAGGCGCAGTATAGTTCGTCGCTGTAGAATGTAGATGGATAGGGTTCTAACTTCTCGTTTCCGTGTTCTGAGTTGTCAAAGTTTGCAAAGTCGATTTCTCATTATCTATTTATTGATTTCTGATTTTGAGGTTCAATCTTGTGAAAAGTATATTATTTTTAACATATTTGAAAGGAAAATGTTTAATTGCAACGTAGCCTATCTTGGAATGGCATTAGGGAAATGTAGTTAGAACTTTGAATCTCGTGCAATGAATTATCATACCCTAGCTTGTTGCGTATGGTTCTATCTACAAATTTAGGTGCGTTCTAAAATGGAAAGTTTACGTCCTATTTAAATATTTTCCTTAAATCCCTCAGTCCTCGGTCATATTTTGTCAGAGGGACAAAATATTTTTGCTTTGCAATAAAATGCAAATAAATGGAATATTTCTGAAGATATCCGAAAACTAAAAATTATTCTTTAAAGGTGATAGTGATAATAATATATGCTTTCAATTTAATAATTCGAAATAAACATATATTTAATCAGAAAGAATATTTTTTGGTTTAAATATATACTTTAAATTGTAATATTTTAAATATATATATATATATATATATATATTTATATATATATATATATATATATATATATATATATATATATATATTTATATTTTAATATTTTTATTTTTTTATTATTATTTATTAACCAAGAATAATATTTTTTTTTTAAAGAAAGACAAACGTTCCCGGGTTACGAATAACCCAACAATGTTTGAAAATCTCCTACTGCCACCACAGAAAGCGGAAAATGTTGCTTGTGTTGTGATGGAGGACTTAGCCAGCCGAGGAATCGAACACGCGACGCCCGGGTGGGACCCAAGCGCTATGCCCACTCTACCACTGACCAGTCATAATATTACAATATATACAATATACCTACATATACATATATAAATAAAAATAAATTGTTGGTATATTCCACCTCTCTAGGCTGAGCCTCTTCCGAGGTGGCGGGAATTTAATCTAATTTTGATATCTTAATATTGGAAGATAAAAAAATAATTTTAAATTAAATAAATAAATGGAATAAAAGTAAAATCTAAAGAAATGAAAAAGAAAAGAGATGATAAAAATAGAATAAGATGAAAGAGAGAAATGAAAATAATTGAGAGGAAAAGAGAAAAAATATGTTAAATTAAAATACTTTTCAAAAGATTCAAGCTCAAAATTAGTAATCGTCTTTACTATACTTTTATTTTTATACTTTTCAAAAGATTCAAGCTCAAAATTAGTAATCGTCTTTGCAAACTTTGACACTACATATCTCAGAACAAGAAAACGTGAAGTTAGAACCCTGTCCAACCAAAGTGAAATGTTCGGGCAGATCGGAAGAATGACTCCTGCGTTGGTACTTGGAACCGAACCAAAGGTTTCGTCTTTCCTCCGGTTTCAGTAATGGACGGTGCGGTGCGGCTTTGATGTTGGGTTCTTGCCGTTTGTCCAATGGACTTCTTTGTTATCTTATTACGCGGATATTTCCTGTGACCTCATATTTGTGCATTAATTCATTCAAACAATTTAAATCAGTTTTTTCAGTTCCTTGGTTTTCTTCACCCCAAAAGAGTCTCAACCAGTGGCGGTTCTTCCCTCAGGTCAATAGGTCAAATACCTCCCAAAATTATACGATTATAGTAAAACATAATAGTATGAAATATTATGCAAATCAAAATAACTGGTATAATTCTAATGTAGGTATTTGAAATGCACCGCGAGATAACAGGCAGCGGCAAGTAATATCTAACGTCTTTCTTTTTCACGCACAATGATTGACTGGGACAATTTATCTATCATGTTTCCGTCTCTTATGACGACAATATACCCTAAAATAGTCCCAATATCATGTCTTCCGTCTCTTAGGACGACAATATACCCTAAAATATATTCAGAATCTTTACAACGTAAGTAAAGAAGCCGTGTATTCAAATTGCGACTTGCAACCCGTCTATTTGAATTGTAATACTGTCGAATTTGCCGTATCAAAGAAAAGAAGAAGAAGATAAATAATGTGGGAATCTTAACGACGTAAGTGAAGAAAACGTGTAAACAAATGCCGCGGCATGGCATATTGGACGAATGTACGATCGACTTCACCCTAGCAGGCCTGGAGATTCGACCTTTCTGCCGCGTTCATTGGAATTAATTCTGAAGAACGTGTTACCAATATTTAAAATGTGTTTCTATGTTGTCCTCCCGAAGTTATTAATTCATCGTCTAGAAAAATAAAATCTGGTGCTTACCGCTAACTTTATAGTTGAAAAACGAGTTATAAAGTTTTAAAATCGTTGTACGTAAAATATATTAATGGTAAGGTACTGTTTTTATTAATCTAAAATATAAATAATTCACATTCTTGGGCGGCATGGAAATAAAAAAAGTTATTATAGTTACGAATTCGCCGGAAATCATTAAAATGTGAGTTTTGAGCAAACAAAAATTATTAGGGTACCGCCTTAACCCCTCCGAATTTTCGAGAATATTAACTTTCGGTGTCTTAAACGAAATGACATTTTACGAAAACTTTTAGTTATAACCGCTTCACAATTAAAGCTCTATAAATGAAACATTTCTGAACGTAGCCGAATAGTAAAAACTGTTTTAGACAGGTTACAAAATAAGCTTTCGAATTATTATATTACAAATAAATATTAATATTTGTAAATATTAAAATTTAGAATGCAAACATTAAAAAAATGTGAAAACGGTACTAAAATCACAGATTATGTAAACAACAATACTTATTCTATTGTATAAATGTGTAATAAACACTTTTGTCACCTCACTTTTTTATCATTTCATATAAAAATATTTAATAGAAATTAACGATGTCGGGCGCCCGTAGAAAATTTGGCGGGATAAATTATGTGTCAGACTGCGCGTCTGACAGAATGTTCTTTTTTGTATTTTTATGGACAACTTGAATAGAGATGTGCAGAGCATGTTTCACTATCGACCTTTCACTCTTTATTTTACGGATTTAACTAAAACAATAACGGAATTATAACGGTTTCTATGGAGACACGCGCGCTGACGTGTAAACACGCTTATTGTACTTGACTGCTGTCGTATTTTTAACGCATATATCTGCTTAGGGAACGTACCCATACTACGTGACCAACTTTTTGCAATTTAACCCCCCCCCCCCCCCCCCCCGGTGACCAAAAACCTAAGCAACCCGCCGCTCATTTGTATGGAGCGTGACATTTTGAAGACCCCCCCCCCTCTAAACGTGTCACGTAGTATGGGTACGTTCCCTTACGTTGCGGAGGGGTTTTAACGCGCCATACAGTAAACGAGATGGCACTACGTTGCCTAGTAAAAATGCTTTCGGAATCTGATGGCAGTTTGGGTCATTGGCGTGAGGGTGAGAGCGTGATGAGTATTATGCATCTGTAAGAGATGAATTAATAAACGTAGGTTGATTTTGCATTTTGTACGCTTATCGCGTGAAATAATTTACTACATTGAATGTAATTTGACTCTGAAAAATGGTGTATTATCGTATTTAATTTTATATTGTACAATAATAGGTAAGCGGTACTATCTCTGGCACCCCCCCATTGATTGGCACTCCTGAATTGAAACAGTAATATTAGTGGCTACGGCGAGAAATATATCCCAATTTTAGACGTATTGTATTCCCATACTATCCTAATTTTAGATGGGCATAATTTATTTCATTCATAGGGCAACATTTTTCAACTGTCGACTGATCCGTGGACGCGGGTAGAGCTCATTACGTTTTATCAAAATTTCTTATTGTTTTCATAAGGTAAGTCTTCCTTTATATTGGAAATTATTTCAAGTTTTTACAAGATATTGATATATTTTAGAGTATTGTGTTATAAATACAGGCCAAAGGTGAGTTTCTTTGCGATCCTAACTTAGTTTAAGCACCTGGCTAAGATAATTGCCAGGTGCCAATGATTGTGTGTAACATTTGTATGGAGGTCTATTCATTGGCATGCATGCCAATCACCGTAATTTAATTTAATAATTGATAAATTGTTGTTTTTTAGACAATTAAATGTGTTATTTTGCTTAAATTCAGCAGTATAATTAGAACATACATTTGTTTAATTAAAGTATTATTTTTGGCAATGCCAATCACTATGACCTGCACATGCCAATCATTATAATGATAGGTGTGCCAATATTTACACTGCCAAAGATACACACTCTAAAGTTTACACTATTAATTGATTTTAAATTATTTATTAACCTCACCATCACAAAAACCACAAGAAAACACAAATTTATTGAACTACGAGGACTTTAAAAGGATTGTTGGTGATGAAAAAATTAAAATATTTGAGAAACACCAATTTGATAATGAATAATCAGATTTTTTAGCACTGTTTACGATTTTTCAAAAATTAAACGATCAACATTCACTAGTTTCGGCCGAAGAAGCTGAAGAATTTGCCGGAATATCGGATGATTTTATCTTATGCTTTGATTCGGAAGATGAAGTACCTTTGAACACAATTATTGCCAACGATTTGCAAAAACGAACGAATGACAGCCACTATTTGTAAAATGACATTCCAGATGAAGAATCGCCTCAATTGGAGCTAGCAGATAGTATCCCTTCTGGTAGCAGTGCATACAATTATTCACAAAAGTCCACACAGATGAAAATAATAAATAACGATTTTGTACAAAACCAGCGCGTGACTCCCACAAAGCATAATACTTCATTAAATGATATCCTGGATTGGCCAAAGATACCAGAGAGGAAAACCAAAAATATGACAATGAAAAAAACTTTTGATTGGACTAGTAAAGAGTGGCTTGATATCGAGGAGGCAAAAATGAATGCAAAAAATAAATTGCTGTTAGAAAAAGCGGCTAGAAAAACTCAAAGAGAACAAAATTTCAAAGTTAAAGCTGAAATTTCTAAACTGATTAACAAATCAAGAAAAATATCACAAAAAAGGAATAAGAACAGAGCGATTGAAAATTTGTCCGTTCAAAAGCCAAATGAATGTTTGAATTCTGAAGATACTCTTCCACCAAAAATAAACAAGAATGGTTCGACTTCAACACAATTTTATTCCAAAACTTCTTGTAACCTCGTGCAAAAACCTACAAACTTAAAAATAATTACTCTTCCTGAAAACGAGAAATCAATTGGAAAGGAAAATGAACCATCAACATCGAATAAAATTTTCCAAACCAACAGTGCAAGCGTATCTGTTGAACCAAAAATAAAAATAATTTCATGCGTGATACTCAAAAAACCATTTCAAATTATAGTTAAAAAAACCCGTTTCCGATAATGACAATAATATTCAAATTCTACCAGATGACACGAAAAATCTTTTGGAAAGCGAAATTATTGAAGCCTTGCTAAAAGAAGATTGAAATTACTACCTACCTGCCTGAGTTTTTTTTTAATGTTTGTAAAATATTAATTTTTGGTTAAATTATGTGAATACCATTGTGAATTGTATCCTCTTTCAATAAAATTAACTGAAAAAAAAAGTTTTCTTTAAAAAAATAATATATAACACGAAGTGCCAATGATTATACTTTTTGCAATGCCAATTAATGTAATGTGGGTGCCAATGATTGTACTTTTCATATGTTTTCGAGTAGATTCACTATAGTTAGAAACGTAAGCAAAATGAAAGACAAACAACATTGAAAATGTGCACTCAATTGTTGAACAAGTCAACTGTAATAAATATAATGTTAAAAACTTGCAATAGTAACACAAAATCAGGTGACAAGTTTGAAGTTTACCTTAAAGTGCCAACCATTATACTCCTTACCCTACCGTTTTTTTAAATGACCTTTCACTTCTGAACCCCTAGGGCCGCCTCTAGTCTTAACCGCTTCCACCTACAATTATCTCACATATCGATCGTCCAGTAGATTAGTAAGACATCTTCCAAATAATAAGTTTTGAGATAATGAAGATCGCAATATTCAAATACTCGCCATAAAACAAATATTATTTACACGTGTCTGTGTTTTACATATTAAACGTGCTATAAAATAACACCGGGAGGCATAACGGTCCGATACATTATTATGATATTTTGAAATATCCTACTAGTGAACCAGAAAATGTCAACATTTTGGACTAGGTTGTGTTTACGAGTAATCTGAGTATTGTACCAGATATAGGGTGTACTTTTACATAACTGCATAATAACTGCTATTAATCAACTGGACGATTGGTATGCTGGAGTCTGAAGGGGGTGGAGAGGGGAAGATAAGATAAGAGAGAGAAGTACCTAACTATTCAGATATGTTTACTAAACACAGCCATTGTTTTCTCAAGCATCGTGTTTTCAATTTTTAATTGTGATCTTTCATATTATATGGTACTTTCACACGGTGCATAATATAATATGTAATAATAATGATTATTAAATATTTAATATAAATTTTATTACGCACCAGATTTAAATGTCCGGGTTTAATTTTCCCCACAGGAAAAACTAAACCCTTTCACACACTTCCCAAATGATCATCTGGTCAATCCACGTTATGCAATTGCACTATATGTATTATAATTACAAAACAATACAAGAACAACATGTCAACCTACCAGAGACCAGATGGGAAAATAATTCACCGACTCCAGATATTTTCATATCAGAGGGTTCGGCTCTGTGGAATTCCTAATTGAACCTATAAATCCTACTGATCCCTCAATATAAATATTTAAAAAATCTTTTGTAATCCTACATGTATTTAAAATTACCGATTTTTGCATTTTTATGTATAAATTCTTTGACAAATCTAATACGCCTAAATTTTGAATCAGAGACCTAGGTATAATGCCAGTAGCCGAAATAACAAATGGTAATATTTTTATATTCCGAGAATGCCAAATTCTTTTAATCTCATTTCCTAAATCTGTGTATTTTCTAATTTTTTCAGAAACAGTTTTTTGAATATTACAGGAATTTGGAATAGCTACATCAATGATATAAGTTATTTTTTTAATTTTGTCATGTAAAACTATATCAGGTCTATTATGACTAATTGTTCTGTCTGTTAGTATAGTTTTATCATAATATATTTTATAAAATTCATTTTCTAAAAATGAATTTGGTTCATATTCATAATATGGTACTATATAACGGCAGTCAATCAAGTTATGTTTAATTACCAAACTTTGGTGGATTATTTTTAAAACCTGATTGTGCCTAAATGTATACTCGGATGGCGCTAATATAGAACATCCCGATATAATATGTTCTATAGTTTCCGGAAAAGCCAAACATTTTCTACATAAATCATCAATTTGATTTATATCTTTGATTATATGCTTCCTATAATTTTTAGTATTAATGACTCTATCTTGAATGGCAAGCATAAATCCTTCTATTTCTGCGCTCAACTCTCCAATACTCAACCATTTGTTTGACGAAAGTTTGTCAACATACGTTTGGTTGAGATAATTGAAGTGTGTTGCATGAATAATTTTATTTGACCAGGAATCTAATAATTCCTGGTTAGTATTTATAAGAATGTTGGCATTCTCGTCATATAAATTTAAAGGTGTAATGTTTCTATCTGCCTTACAAATTATTTTGTGCATTTCTGAGCTATTAGCTTTCCTATGGAAAAAATTTCTAAGTATTTCTACCTGATTGTGTTTCAAAGATGTTATTTTGACTACACCTCTACCTCCTAAATTTCTAGGTAAATTAATTCGTTCTATAGCTGAATTTGGATGATGGCAATTAAACTTTGTTAACGTAGTTCTAATTAATCGTTCTAAACTATCTAAATCTGTATTGGACCATTTAATTATGCCAAATGAGTACGTTAATAAAGGTATTGCCCAAGTATTTATTGCTTTTACTAAATTTTTAGCAGATAGATTGCATTTTAAAATTTTTCTGATCCTAGTTTGAAATTTAATCCTAATATCATTTTTAATACTAGTGTGATCTAATCTATTCGATTGCGGGTATCCTAAATATTTATAAACCTCATCCCCTTTCATACTTTTAATTTTGAAATTTCTAAATATACCCTCGTCTCCATCTACAATTTTGCCTTTCTCTATATGGATCGTTTTACATTTATCTAAACCAAAAGTCATTTTAATATCATCTGAAAAAATTTTAACTACCTTAATCATTTTTTCTAAATTTGATTCAGAATTTGAAAATAATTTTATATCATCCATATATAATAGATGTGAAACTATACTACTCTCTCTTGTATTACCCTTAATTTTTATTCCAAACTTGCTTTTAATTAACATTTTCGACATAGGATTCAATGCTAAGCAAAACCAAAGAGGACTCAATGAGTCTCCTTGAAAAATCCCTCTTTTTATTGAAATGCCCGGTACTACTATTTTCTTACCTTTTAAATTTACTAGTAAATCTGTATTCCAAAAGGACATAATATTTTTCAAAAAGCTAATTATAATTGGGTTAACTTTATATATTTTTAATATTTTGATTAGCCACGAGTGCGGGACACTATCAAAAGCTTTTTGATAATCTATATAACAAGTATGTAAATTACGCTTTTGATTTTGAATTTGTTTTAAAATTACAGAATCAATAACTAATTGTTCTTTACATCCCATATGTTTTCTGCGACAACCTTTTTGTTGCTCAGATAAAATATTTTTTTCATCCAAATGAGTATATATTAAATCTGTCAAGCAAGAGGTTAAAATTTTGTATATTGTCGGTAGACATGTAATGGGTCTATATTGAGAGGGATTATTAATATTTTCGCTTTTAGGTAACATATAAGTAATGCCCTTAGTTAGAAAATTTGGAAAATTTTGAGGTTGTTTGACAAGTTTTGAAAGATTTTTTGCAAAAAGAGGATGTAAAGTAGTTAGACGTTTGTACCAAAAATTATGTATCCAATCGCAACCCGTGGCTTTCCAATTATGAGTATTTTTTATAATTTTGGCTAACAATTCAACCGATATATCAGAAAAACTCATTTGTTCAATGTCTGAACAATTGAGTTCTTCATTTTCTATCCATGAACCTGCCTCATTATGTTTTATATCTTTACTCCAAATGTTTGTCCAAAAATCGCGCATATCTGATTCAGATGGCAACGGAATATTATTATTCGAAATAATATTTTGTTTATCATCAAGTTTGGAATAAAATATTTTCTCATTTTTTTGAAATAATCTATTATTATTTCTTTTATTATACGTATAATTATATCTTTTTAATCTACTAGCTTTTACACCTAATTTTTGTTTTAATAAATCTAATAAATCATTGATTATATTTTCATTATTATTACTACCAATGTTATAACCAAATTTTCTCCCAATTTCATCTACATGTCTCAAAATATTTCTACTTCTATTCCCATTTTTATATTCAATTACTCTAGCTATACTACTTCTTAAAAATACTACATCATTTTCTAATCTAATCTGCCATTCTGGTTTACTATAACTATATGATCTATCATCAGAGGATGTTAATTTAACTCCTAACCTAGTACATATAGTGATAGCACTAGCGTACACTAACGTATGAAGATCTAAAAAACTAATATCGTCAAATATTATTTTTGGTAAAATTAAATTATTTAATTCAGAAATTAATTTAGATAATTTTTTTGACGTATGCAATTTTGGTAATTTTGGTCTAACTGTGGGCTCTATATCTATATATCTATTTATATTATTATGAAGCAAGTTAGCTAATTCTATTACATTATCATCTAGTAAGTTTAAATTTGCAATGTTGATTTCCCTAAGATTATGAATAGCGTCTAAGTTATTTGAATCTACTGTAATACCATTAGATTCTTCTACTAGAATATTATCTAAACTGTCTTCATTCAATGTATCTAATATAACATTACTACTCGTATTAATTTGTTCTAAATTATTCTCTAATTGCAATCTATCTCCTATTTCCTTTTTTATCTGATTTAATGTTACTAAAGGGATTAAATTATTTTTGAAAATTGCCCTTTTTTGGTCAGCTAATCTTTGTTCGTTTACTTGGGCAACCGGATAATTTTGTGAGAAAAGTGAATGTAATTTTTTCCTATACAATAACATATCTGTTTCTAGTTTCGTCACATAAAAATATGAACGTACGATGAACATATTGACATCGTTCGTCCATTTCATTCTCTGCCTAGGAATACCTGCTTTTGTTTTTTGGGGTCTCAGATTATCAATGTTCATCTGTAAAGATGACATAATCAACCCATTTTCATTTCCGTTGGTTGAAAATGACATTTTGTCACAGTTCAAAACAACTTGGAAATGATTATTATTATTATTCCTACATTCCAGTAACCAAGCAACTGTCGTCGTTACCTAATACTGTCATTTGTCAACAAATAATTTTCAATTTGGCCAAATTAAATATTTTAATGTAAACTACCCTTCAATACTACAAATCTATAATAAATATTATATTTTAGAATAATGTTATCAAAATAAAATATATAATTAAATTTACCTGCAAAATATATTTCAAAGTAATCTCAAAATACTGTTGTTTACCTTGGTTACTGAAGCCCTCACAAAAGGAAAATTTTTATATCGTATTTATTTATCTAAATATCCTACGGTTGACTGGCAGTTTATTTATTAGGTTATCTAATATACTTATTTTCAAATATTTATATGTTTTGGGATCAAAGCTAATTCTTTTCTTTCTGATACAATAAAAAAAAATCAGAGAGCCAAAATACAAGCAAACGTCGAGGCTAGCGTTGCTAAGCAACCTAGCTAAGCAACCTATTAAATATATTATTATTATTATATATTATTATTATATATTATTAAATATAATATAAAATATTTAATATAAATTATTAAATATTTAATGTAAATTATTATTAAATATATTATTATTATTATATATTATTATTATATATTATTAAATATTTATATTCAGATTTTTTAAATATTTATATTGAGGGATCAGTAGGATTTATAGGTTCAATTAGGAATTCCACAGAGCCGAACCCTCTGATATGAAAATATCTGGAGTCGGTGAATTATTTTCCCATCTGGTCTCTGGTAGGTTGACATGTTGTTCTTGTATTGTTTTGTAATTATAATACATATAGTGCAATTGCATAACGTGGATTGACCAGATGATCATTTGGGAAGTGTGTGAAAGGGTTTAGTTTTTCCTGTGGGGAAAATTAAACCCGGACATTTAAATCTGGTGCGTAAATTTGGATGATTTGTACAGCGCCGTTTTAAGGGTAGGTACTGCTAGACAAACCATTTTTTAGTTCAGTTTCAGTCCCGGTAACCCGGGCGTTTATTTGATTTTCATCTATGTACATACATAAATTGGATATTATGAATAGGTATTGTAGTTTGTATAAATATTTCTTCGAACGAATCACTTTTCAAAATTTTTGAAAATTTTTCTTTAGGGATTTCCCACCATCCTCTAGATCAGTGGTTCCCAACCTTTTTCTGACCCGGGACTACTTGTACGTTTATTTTGTCGACAGGGACCACAAGCAGTGGCATAGCGAGGGGGCGGCGGCGCCCCGGGTGTCACCCGACCGAGTTTCACCCCAGACCACACAATTCTCTAGCCAACCCACCCCCCACCCCCAGGACGGACCAAGTCGAAAGTCGAAATTTGTGTTTGTCAACTCTTTAATGGGAGGGGGGGGGAGTGACACCCTCAGAGTAACAATGTGACACCACGTTGTCCGTCCCAGGTGCCACCCATGCTAGCCTAAGCAATAGGAAAGGGTAGGGCGGGTTCTAGCAGAATATTTACCACAACGGAGGGGGTAGGATGGGGTGGGGCGAAACGGAATACCATAATGGCCACTGACCACAAGGTACTATAATGATAAACTGAATATTGTCCCGATTTTTTTATTCAGACATCTCGACCAGGGATCGCTTATTCACCGGCGGACCATCGCGGACCATCTTCTAGCCTCTTGCGAACCACTAGTGGTCCGCGGACCACTGGTTGGGAAACCCTGCTCTAGATAGTCTAGTGTTGTGACCAAATTACAAAAATGAGTATAGCAGAAAAATCTTTAATGAAATCAAAGGTTTGAAATTTTAATAAAAACAAACTTCGGTTACGTTATTTTGTTATGGTTAACAAAGGGAAAAAGCTTTAAAATATTATTTTTTCAGAACTTCATCTCCTTCATTTCCTTAAAAATACCCTCCTCACAGCATCCCCTGAGATCACTTAGACCCTAGTGGAATTTATTTTCAACTAGCTGGGTTACCCGGCTTCGCTCGGGACAACATTCGAGAGTGTTCTGGAAAGTTTCACATTGATGTTCCCGATTCCCTATTCCCGAACATTCCACAATTTTCCAGAATGTTCCTGTATGTTCTGGAACGCTGTGGAATGCTCTCTAATACTCTGACTGGGGTGTTCGGTTTCGCTCAGGGATTTGATGTGAGATTGAATTGACGTTCTAATCCACAACGGATCGTGCTTTATATACCCTATATGGGTAGCCCCATACAAAAAAGTCTTCAAATGTTCCAGAATAATTTTCCGGATCATTCCGCAACATTCAGGAGTGTTCTGGAATGTTCCGCAATGATCGCGGATATTCCATCCTATTCCCGAACATTCCACTACATTCCAGAATGTTCCGGGATGTTCTGGAATGTGGTGGAATGCTCAAGAATACTCTGGAATGTTTTCACCTGTTCTAGAAATTTCAAGGGGGCGAAACTTCCAGCCCTTGTATTTTTCAAAGCACGCCATTCAGGTAAAAACGGGAACTTTCTTCATAGATAGGGAGGGCTACCACACAATATAACTCCCGTTATCGTACCGTATAACATAACTCACGTTATACACTTTTTTAACAATTTATATTGAAGATTAAGATTATACAAACTTCTAGAACTTTCCAGAGCCTTCTAGACTCACCGACACTCTCCGTCACTCATTTCTGAAAGCTTCTAGAATTTTATCCTTCCAAAACATCCTAGAGCATTAGGGAAACTTCCAGAACTATCTAGAACCTTTTAGACTCACCGACACACTCCATCGCTCCTTCCTTTCTAGAGCTTAATCAAGCCTTCTAGAACTTCTTACAGCTTTATGGAACCTTCTAGAATTTTCCGGGACCTTCTAGACACACTCCTCCACTCCTATCAGAACTATCAACAGCTTTACGGAACCTTCTAGAACTTTCTACAGTTTTATCGAACCTTTTAGCCGGAAACTTTAAACCCACCGACATATTTCACCATTCCTTTCAGAACTTTGTACAGCTTTATCGAACCTTCTAGAACTTCTTACAGCTTTGTGGAATCTTCTAGAATTTTCCGGAACCTTCGACATACACCGACACGCTCCTCCACTCCTTTCAGAACTTTCTATAGATTTATGGAACCTTCCAGAACTTTCTACAGCTTTATCAAACCTTCTAGAACTTTCCGGAACCATCTAGACTCACCGACTACTCCGCCACTACTTCCAGAACTTTATTAAGCCCTATCGAACCTTCTAGAACTTCCACAGCTTTATGGAACCTTCTAGAATATTTTGGAACCTTCTAGACACACCGACACACTCCTTCACTCCTTTCAAAACTTTGTATAGCTCTATCGAACCTTCTAGAACTTTCGGAATCTTCTAGACTTACCGCCAATTATTTCTGAAAGCTTCTAGAACTTTCTCCTTCCACAATTTTATAAAACATTTGTGGACCATCAGATCCTTCTAGACTCACCAACATACTACGTCACACCTTTCAGAACTTTCTACAGCTTTATCGAACCTTCTAGAATTTTCCACAACCTTCTAGATTCACCGACTTACTCCGTCACTCCTTCCAGAAGTTTGTACAGCTGTATCGAACCTTCTAGAACTTCCTACAGCTTTTTAGAATCTTCTAGAATTTTCCGAACCCTTCTAGACACACCGACACACTCCTCCACTCCTTT
This sequence comes from Limnephilus rhombicus, assembly GCA_929108145.2. Classification (NCBI taxonomy): domain Eukaryota; kingdom Metazoa; phylum Arthropoda; class Insecta; order Trichoptera; family Limnephilidae; genus Limnephilus; species Limnephilus rhombicus. The sequence goes on from OV815275.1 coordinate 12,594,383, forward strand.
CAGAAGTTTCTACAGCTTTATCGAACCTTCTAGAATTTTCCGGAACCTTCTACACCGACACACTCCTCCACTCCTTTCAGAACTTTCTACAGATTTATCGAACCTTCTTGAACTTTCCGGAACCTTCTAGAATCGCTTACTTACTCCTCCACTTCTTCCAGAACATTCCACAGTTTTATCGAATTTTCTAGAAGTTTCCGGAATCTTCATGAAATTTCTAGAGTCTTCTTATAACTTTCAGCCCTTATATCTTCAAAAGCAAGCCCTTTAGGTAAAAACGAATACCCTTATTCCCTAGGGGGGATAGAGATCTACCATACCATATAACTCTCTTGATCGTACCGGCACTTCTTTCTGAGTTTTTGCATTCCGCACGTTTTTTTGGACTTTCTTTTATAATATATATTGATTAAAATTGGTATAAACTATTCTGATAATTTGTTGTCATCAGGTAAATAAAAGTGCTCGTATTGTGCCTCAATGTAATAAAAAATAAAAATAACAATCATTTCAAATCAGTCAAGCAAAGGTCGCTGTTGAAGTCAGGAATGTATTCGTCCACTCCGGCACATAATTCATGCCACCATCACTTCACAGCCTTACACACCGGAAATATTATTAGAATAGGGGTTTCTACAGTGTTTACATTGTTCATCTACGTTTGAGTCGCCGTCGTCAGTTTCCGTAAGTAGTGGCTCCTCTTCAGTCTTGGTGACAAACATTTTTTTTAAGCGAAACTTCTATGATTTGGATTTTGGATGAAACGGAAATGACGATTAACGCACCTGCGACGCATCAACTGCGATCATCGGCCGCTTTGATAATGATGGCACTTTTAAAGGCTCCTATTGGTTGAGATATGAAACGAAAATTACGCGAGGTCTGCGCTCATTGGTCGCTTTGATTATGACCTCAGTTTTCGAGTATTGGTTGAGATTGTTTTGGTAAAGTTTCGCTTCTGCCGCGTGTAAACTGCTCTCGATTTTTTTTACCTCTATAATATTCTTCCCACTGTCCCGTCTTTGTTACTGCTATTTTATTGGGAGTTTATTGTTTTAGTTATTTGTCTTTCTTTTCCTTTCTGAGTTTATAAACCGATTCCAAGTGATTCTTATTAGGATCAGTTAAAATTACGCTCTTTAATTTCAGTCATCTTACTGACTATACAAAGAAAAAGATGCGTAAAAACATACTTGCGACAAAGAAAGGCGTACGGCGTTTAAGGTAAAGGAGTTTAAGGAGTTAAAGGAGGAGTTTAAGGAGTTAAAGGAGTTTAAGGTCGGAAAAGTGGCGCAGGCCACTTTTCCGACCTTAAACTCGCCTGCTGCGACGATTTCTGAAACAACGTCAGTTCGTTATTAAAGTTTGGCCTCTACTGTACGAGTTTACCTTTTTTATATTTTTATATTCAACTAGCTGACCCGGCCACGCTTTGTTGTGGCTAACGAAACACAGCGCCGAATACTGGATGGTAACCCAACATTTATAACCATCGCCATCTTTTAATTTGCATATAAAACACCGCCCGCAAGCCAGTCCGCTCGTTCACCAAATAAAGACTTTCTCCTTTATATATTATATATTTCAACCAATCTACACAAAACCTTGACAAATTATATACCTAGACATTCTTCATGAATCACTCTATCTATTGGTGAAAACCGCATGAAAATCCGTTCAGTAGTTTTTGAGTTTATCGCGAACAGACAGACTGATGGACAGACGCGTCGGAGGACTTTAATTTATAATATGTAGAGAATACATTTTGTAGTTTTTATCCCTTTTTTAGATATTTTATACTTTATACATTTCACCTTCAACTTATTTATTTCCTACCTTTTTATTTTATATTTTTCCTTTACACTTAATACTTTTGACTTATCACTTTTTACCTTTCACTTTTGACTTTTTACTACACACTTAAACTGTTACATTATTAAACTAGGTATTCATATGTTAATTTAATTATGTTAATAGCACATGTTGCGCGGCGGAAATAAATTTAAAAAATACGTATATAAACATGAAACGGCCCAGATTGCTTGGCCGCTCGCTGCGCCACTGCCGGGAATCGCAACTCAATTAATACTCATAATAACTCGTCGTGAAATCTACAGTAAGTACCTACTTATTTCCTTAACACTCATATTATTGCCAGAATCTCTATAAACCCAAGACTTAAAAGGTCCGTTCCCATAAAACACACGAAAACACCGTTCCATTGTCGATTTACATTAATCTTTATGGTGTTTTTATTACATAAGATAATTAGTTTCAACATTTTACTGCCTTGCTTATCCACTATCCATCATTTATCGATGTCCCGTTTTACATGATTTTTTAGGTTTCAATTCATCTAACAGTTAACAATCAACCCGTCGCACACAAGACCGAATTATCAATTTATGACGCCGAAAATATTTTTTTGGAATTCCGATCAGAAATACGTATCAGAAGATTACCAAAGTTTTATTTTTTTTAAATACAGGATTAGTTAGGGTCAGGTGGTCGTAGTATTCTAATTAAAAAAAATTAAATTATTTCGTATTGAATTATTTATGTTTTTAAATTATCGATACAGGAAGATAACAATGAGTTTTAAGTGAGCCAGTAGAGTGTTGAGTAATTGAAAAGTACGACGTCATTGATGTTGTTGAAGCTGAAAATGATATTTTTTTCAAAATTTCAACTTTTTGTGTCAAGATCTTTCAGTATGTGGATGCGGTGCATCCTCAAACTGAAAGAATCCTGAAAATCTTCATACAAAAAGTTGAAATTTTGAAAAAAAAAAAAAATTATTTTCAGTTTCAACAACATCAAAACGTCGAATTTTTCGATCTTAAGCACTCTAACTCTCACTGAAAAAGTCACCAAGACCACCTGTAAAAAAGCGGAAAAAGAGGGATGTACATTTCACGTTTTCACAAACTTATAAGTAAGATAATATTCTAGTAACTAATAAAATAATATTGTGGAACTCGGTGGAACTTTTTTTCAATTTATTTAAACATTTCAATTTATTATAGAAAACATACATTATATCTATACTAGCTGACCCGACGAACTTCGTACCGCCTCAGAATCAATAACTGTTGAATTAAATTAAGTTTTTTTGTTAAGTCAAAAATTACACAATGAAGCAATTATCGATGCCCAACTGTCCGTGTTTTGTTTTTGTCAGTATCATAAATCGGGTACGGGAATCGGGTACGGGTGCCGCCGCCCCGGGAACCATTTATTGGATAACCAACACCTCTGTCATAGGTCACCCCAAGTGGTTAGCTACGTTTGGTGATTTAGCAGGGGTGCCCGGGTTCATGGGGAGACTTTTGTGCGGGTCTTGGCGGCGGATGCGTCTACCCACCTGCTGCGTGGCGGGCCGGATCGAGAGAGACTTGTTGAGGGAGGCTTTTTAACCTTTCCAGCCGGATTCTCTCGACCAAATGGTCGAAAGAGTCCGTCTGGAAAGGTCAAGGTAAAAGGTCAATTCCGGTCAAGGCAATCTCCTTGCACCGTAGTTGGAGGGATGGATTCACTCACGGATACACTGACCTCCAGATTCCTACCCACCCCTCATGCGTTTTTCCTTCCCAGAACTTCCTATCCTACTCTTCCTTAAAAAGACCCTCCACACAGCATCCCCCAAGATGACATAGGTCCTGAGTGGAGCTTACGTAAAAAAAAATGCGTTTCATTTCAGAGATTTATTATTATTGTATTTTTCATTTGGAGGGGTGCAGAGACATACGGTCACTTTTTGTCTCATTTTCGACTATTGACATTTAGTGTGTGAGAAAGAGGGGCAGCATTATATGATTAAGAACAAAAGCAAAACAATTAGCGCATTGACACTTGACGTTTTTGAATTTTTGGAATTTACTCACTACTCAATATTATATCTATTACAATATTGCTACAGTTCTTTCAAAATATGATAATTCGTTCCATAAAAAATGTATGAAAAAAATAATTTTCTTCATAACTTCCTTTTTCGTGAATTTTTGCGATGTTTTAATAGTTATTCTGTTATCCGGGGCGGAGACAAATCCAACAAATCAAAGATCATAAAAATCGGTCCAGCCGATCTCGAGTTATAAATAGTGTAACATATATAAAAAGTGTATACATATATGTATATAAGATAATAAGATTACTGTAAATCTAATAAGTAAAAAATGTTTAAAATTATTACAGATTTATAGCAATAGAGGCAGCGCGATAGGGCCTGTTGGGTTGCGTTCATAAAATAAATTCTTGCGGTTGATTTCTAGTTTTCAAAATATTTACGATTAATGATTAGTTTGAAGACAATCCTTTTCTCTATTTTCGGCGCCGTTATTCCTTTTGGCCGTCCTTGTGTGCATCGTGGTGCTGGACAACACTAATTCTGGCGTTGCACGTATCATAACATTATTAAAATCCAATTTCATAAACATAATTTTATAGTTATTGTAAGCAATAATTATCAGCCTGAAACACTCATCCACATTGAAAAATCTTCCGAGAAAAGATACATGACGCCAACGGGACTTGAACCCGTGCCCTTCTGATTGCCGGTCAGCTGCTCTCCCAATTGAGCTATGGCGGCTTATCTTATACCCGCCAAATGATTCAATATATACTAGTGTTTCATTCAACAATTACTGCTTATTATATTTTTTCCACCTGAAAACAACCAACTTTATTTTTGCGAGAGAGACACTGTTAGTGTTAAATCCGTCGCTAGGTGGCGTCGAGACAAATTATATCTTCATTTATTGGGGAAATACTTAAACTTGTCAAATATTAATTATTATTTTTAATTGTTAAACTAACGTTTTAAGACAAGATTTTTATGCATAGCACAAAGGGTAACAATTATTATAAGCAATAATTATCAGCCTGAAACACTCATCCACATTGAAAAATCTTCCGAGAAAAGATACATGACGCCAACGGGGAAGGTGGAAAAAATATAATAAGCAGTAATTGTTGAATGAAACACTAGTATATATTGAATCATTTGGCGGGTATAAGATAAGCCGCCATAGCTCAATTGGGAGAGCAGCTGACCGGCAATCAGAAGGGCACGGGTTCAAGTCCCGTTGGCGTCATGTATCTTTTCTCGGAAGATTTTTCAATGTGGATGAGTGTTTCAGGCTGATAATTATTGCTTATAATAATTGTTACCCTTTGTGCTATGCATAAAAATCTTGTCTTAAAACGTTAGTTTAACAATTAAAAATAATAATTTATAATTTTATAGCTTGCAGTAAAGTAATGTTTTAGTGTCTGGAATCTACTGCTTGCAGTAGTGAATCGAAACAAGAAAAACTAACTATCTCACATGTGTAAAATAACAAACTGCTTTGTCCGTATGCAAAATCTGATTTTACTGGTTCCGAAACATACCAATGAACGTTGAACGAAACCTTGTACCCAAATATTATGTAAACTCCAATAAAACCAATTTTTTACAGCTCTTTTTATTATAACTCGTTATTCCCATCAAGGAAGAAGAAGAAAAAACTACACATTAAAATTAACGGTCGCAACTGGGACTCGAACCCAGGATCAATTACGGAGGCGGTATTGATTCCGTTTATTGGATCACCAACAGCCCTGCCGTGGGTCACCCCAAATGGTTCGCTGTGTTCGACTTATCAGGGGTGCCCGGGTTCGTGGAGTAAGGTTTGTCTAGGTCTTGCCAGCGGATATATCTGCCCACCTACTGCGTTGCTGGCCGGTTCGGGAGACACTAGTTGAGGGAGACCTTATGACATCTTCAGCTGGACTCTCTAACAACATCGCCATGCACCGCATAGATTCATATGTTTATCGATCTTGGACGCATTGATCCCCAGATTCCTACCCATTCCTTCCCAGAACTCTCCTTTCTTTCCTAAAAAAACCCTCCTCGCACCATCACCAAAGATGACTCAGGCCCTGAGGGGAATTATTTTCCTCAGGAGCCACCTGTGTTGAGCTAATAATGTAAAAAAGGATCTCTCGTCTTATTGGGACAAGCGCCTTAACCAACTCGACCACTGAAACCTTTTATATTTAAGTAATTTTTGTCAATCTCATACTTAAAATATTTGTTCGATAAATTTTGTTTTGTTTTTAATTAAATTTTGTTGTGAATGGTTTTGGAATTGCATAAGGGACAAACAAAGAAACATTCATTTTTGAAGTTATAACTTATTTTGCACCGTTGTGATTTGAAACTCGATGAAACGAAAAAGCGACGATAGTACTACAAGACATGAGCGCGGTGTATATTCGTATTGTCGTATAATATAAAATGTACTGAAAACATGTTTTTAAATCAGTAAAGATAATGTCATGTTTGCACATAATTGTTTACATATTAGTTACAGCGCATAAATAAATAATAAAAAAAACAACTTAATATATATTTTTACATACATAAATTATATCTAATATTGTAAATTTTTATGTATTTCTCTTATAAGTGAACTATGTATTATAAGTTCACACTTTTAAACACATAACTTCATCTCTCTATATTGTGAATCTTGTTGTAATTCCTCCAACTTGTTATCAAATACTTGGTTTACACTTTTTGACTTTTCAATGCTACTAACTTTATTACCTACTTATCTCATACACTGTAAATCTGAATATATTATATGTTATCAGGTTAATTCCGCAAATCCGAATATACTTTATGCTACCAGGTTCTTTTTCTATTTTTTTTGTTATGTATGTATAATATGAACTAAACCTGTAAATTTGTCTGTCCTGGTACGGGAAACTTTCCTAGTTGGACAGGCAAAGCTTCCTAATATGTGTTTTGTACTTTTGTATGTATCTATAGTAAATAAATAAATAAAATAAATAAATAAATAAAAAGAAACAAACACATACATCTATAGGATTTAGCCTGCGAGAGAATGAGATAGACCGGGAGTCGGCAACCTGCGGCTCGCGAGCCACACGCGGCTCTTTGGATGTGAAGTTGCCGCTCTTTAGTTCCACACGCAAATATTATTTATTTTATCAAAAAAAAAACATAAAAAATCTTTCTTAATCGATGAACGAGGATTAGGCACCATTTCTATCTCTCAGCCACTTGTACTCGCTTTTCACCGCACCCCTCCCCCGTGACACGCGTCGTCACTGTTGTCAGTCCGTCGGAAGCTCTCGAATGACGTTGTCGTCGGATGTTTCTATGTAGGTTTTAATTCGCTTTCGACGCAATACAGGTTCATCACCAGTGATTTGGCTGTGATGTATAGTTTGTTGTTTCAAGTAGAAGAGTTAGAAACGAATTACCTTTTTATTTATTTTATTTACTTATTTTATTAGGAACATTTACAGGTTAATAACATTACATACATTAAAGGCAACCACAAAATATAATAATTAGGTTATAACCCAATAACTAACGTTCACACCATGCACGAATAATAATTAAAAAGTCGACAATTATTAAGTTATATAGTTAGGAACTAGATAAGCAAATAAAAGTGGAATGAAAGTAAAATAAAAGTAAAATTGTAAAATAAAGTAAAGTGTGCCAGTTTTATGGATAGAAAATAGAAAAAAAGTTATTTTTTAATTTTTAAATATGATAATTATATAACAACAAAAAAAACTGAAAACACCAGGCGTGTGTATAAGTGTTAAGTGGAAAATAATAATACATACATACATACACATACGTACACACATATATGCACATTCTTTTAAAATTACAAATTCACAAAAAAAAAAAAAAAAAAATTACGGTATCAATTTTTCATAAAGCCACGTTGATTCTCAGTTATTACAGACTGAACACGGTCGTACATTTACTCATGAACAAAAGATAGTCAATTTAGTTCTGAGCGTCGTTCTTAGACCCAGATTTAAATACTGGCGTAATGAGTGCACATTTTCATTGATCTGGAAAGACACCTTCTCTCAAAGATGATTGAAAAAGCAGTACTAGAGGCACCGATATTTCTTTGACGCACATTTTCATAAAATGAGATGGTATTTTATCAAAACCTTCGCCCAACGACCAAGAGATGGTATTAATTATTTGTTCTATTTGTTCCTTGGAAACTGAAATAGAAGGAATGTTTATACCATTGTCTACTTGGGGATTATTAGTTAATGCCTTGGGAGTTACATTGTAATTATAGGTAGAGGCGGGGTGTTTTGAAAACATGTTACATATAGCTAAAGGATTGTTATCAGTTGGATTCTCTAGTTTCATAGTACTGAGTAACCCTGATCTATTTCTTTTACTTTTAACATAGGACCAGAAATTCTTTGGGTAATGAGATATTTTGAGTTCAGCATTTGTTATAAATTGTCTATGAAATTCATTAAACAATTTTATATAATACATACAAATGAATGTATGTGTACAAACAATAAAAAAAATAATAGGTAACATAATAGGTGAGGTTCTGAAACGTTTTGCTTTGTGCTTGAATGAAATAAATACATCCCTCAATGAAAAAGGAATTAATCACCATGAATTAGAGAACGACAAATGGTTGCAAAATTTTTAGTTTATGGTGGATATCACAACGGAAATAAATGAGCTGAATCTAAAACTGCAAGTAATAGGAAACCCAGCCTATGTTTTGGTAGAAGAATTGGAAAAATAGCCAATAACCTAACCTAACGGAACCAATTTTCACTTTTAATGACTTTTCAAAGGTGTTGACGTTGCATGATTCTGAGTTTTCCCGCGGTCACCGTTTTAATTAACTTAGCATTCGCTCCATTCTTTATAGGTAAAAGTATGTAATTAATAATTAATAAGCGCAATAATCCATAATTTTTAAATTAACTCGGCGGAATTTAGAGCTAAACTTTAAACTCACATTTTCAGACAGTGGCATTGCATCCATAAACTCAAAAAGCTTTCACCTTCGCCTTAACTGCCTGAGACATTGTAAATAACTAATTGTGTGAAAATATAAGCAAATTATTATTTGTAAGCTTTTGTAAAAATCTTTTTATGGAAATTCTCCAGTCCTAAAGATTCCTAGATTCTCAAAGCTTTTAAAATAAACATTAACTCAACTTTCGCATTAATCTTCTTATAAAAGTAAAATCAATAGTGATTGGGGTAGCTAATGTAAAATCTTTTAATGTCCAGTGTTTTAAATATATAATGTCCTGTACATTTCTAATAAAGTGTGTTTATCGGATAACAATAACTTGCCAAGAATGAGGTAAGTTCCTTTATCTTTTATTTTATAAAAATAAAAATTGAGCGAATCCAAGAATTCATAATAAATTGTACAGCGCCCTTGATGTGATTTTTCACAAAAACGTCGCTCTACAAATTATCCAACTATTATTATAATTAAGTGATACCGGTCCCTTGGACGGACGCTATAGTTTGTCATGAAAACTTTCGATTTTTTCTCGGAAGAATATCCATTTAGATACAAAATGATTCAAATTAACTTCAACAAACTCGAATTTTCTAGTTCATGTGTCATATCCATTTCAACTTTGACAACGGAGAGAAGTGACCAACACAGTGACAGACAGGCGCATATAGGTACCTATGTGTCTATTTTGTACAAATGCAAAACCACCGGAAAACTTTAATTCTTTGAAAGTTATTCATTAAATTATTCTTAAACTAGGTAGTAGTGCTTTCACACGACGAAGATAGTATTGAATTACGTTATGTCTGAACGAGAAGTTGTGCCCCTGATGTAGAGCGATTGCCTTCGTCTCTAAACGTAGAATAAAATAAATGAAATATTGTAATGAACGTAGATCGGAGTTCTTTTGAATAACAAGTGAACGTAAGTTAGGAATTAATTTACGTACGAAAGATATAAAAGGCGAATTTCTTAAGGGGGGGGGGGGGTGAGGTTTTTTTTTTTTTTTGCATTTAAAAAAATCTTAATGTACAACATGTTGGGCGTATAGTACCATCAAATTTCAAGTAAATCGGAGCAAAACTAACGAAGATGCAGCGTTTCAAACGACCGGACCTCATGCTCGATTCGAGTATATTTCGAGTATAAAAAACTTTAAATCGATTTTCTCGCAAACAACATTTTTTAAGTTCGTGAAAATCGTAACTCGAAATCTACATGACCCATCCTTTTGAAATTTCGTACACTATTTCTAAACAAAAATCAACAGGTGATTAGAGAGAGGTTTTTCTTACCATTTTTTTTCCATTTTATAAGAACAAATTCACCAAATTTTGCCAAAAAAAAATCAGAGTGTTTAATTCACACGCGGTGGAGGTGAAACTAGAAAGTCGCAAGATGTCGCATTCTTTTCTTTTGCTTGTTTTCTTCCGTGGTTTGATGATTGGATATTGATTAACTTTCGATAGCTTGATGTCTGTCTCTCTGGACACTGAGACTTATCAGGCACCTTGCCGACTGCTCTATGGAAGGCACGCGCCGAGGTGTAAATTTACCGCATTATATCAGAACCGAGTATTTGTGTAGAACTGAGTTGTGACGCATTTCCGTTTCACCCGAATTTCAAGTCACTAACGGCGCGAACGAATTTTCACTTCAAAAAATCGAAACAAAAAAACTCCCTCTGACTACCTAGGAAAACATACTACGACTTTTTTGTGTCGTATCATCCGGTAACGGGGAGCGGGAGGGTGGAGCGTGGAGAGGGGAGTGGGGAGGGGAAGGGGTGGGGGGTTGAGGAGGGAGGGGGAAATGGTGAACTCCGAAGGGTGCGGAGGGGAGGGGGAGGAGGTGAACTCCAAAGCGGGGAGGGGAACTAAAAGCCGCCTGCAGTGCCTAGCAGCAAAAACCTGAGGAGGTGGTTCTTAACTGCTATTTTTTTATAAATTAAGATAACATGGTACATTTTCAAACGGTGTATATATTCATGGTACATATTCAAACGACGGTGATTGGTGATCTAAAGATTCAGACATAAAATTAACTGTTAAATCAACAGGAAATTCACAGTACAGCATAAATTATATAAATATATACTGCAGTACAAGCATTATATGACATACAAGCGCAAATTTAATGAACATCAATCGTTTAATGGATGTAGGTGTGTAGTTACATAGGGTATAATAAAATTATAAGTCGTGTTGTGAATTCCAGTCAGCCATAGGTTCAAGAGCTTCAGTAGGGCGGCAATATAAATCATCTCGTATCTAATTGTCACTTTATTAGATTATATTTTACTTTAGCAGCATAAATGTTATTATTTTTAATTTTGCCATTATTAGTATCTATTGTAATATTTTGGGTACCGTTTAGGGTTCTTTTACCAAAATATTTTTGGTACGTTTCGGAACGTAAGCATAAAGCATTTTGTTAATATACGTCTGTTAGTGAAACTTTTAAGATTGAAGTGTTTTAATATTTTAATGTAGATTTTTCTTGATTCGATTTAATTCACTTAATCGTGCCATGTCGTCTTCCGTCTCTTCCATCTCTTCCGTCTTTAATCGTGCCATATCTTCCCCATGTCTCAGGGCCTGCGTCGTCTTTGGGGATGCTGTGCGGAGGGTCTTTTAGGGAAAGGAGAAATAGGAAGTTCTGGGAAGGAAAAAGGAACGACGGTTGGGTAGAAATATGGGGGTCAGTGTGATCAGGTGTGACGGACGTATGAATCTTTTCCTTCCACTGCGGCGCAAGGCAATGGGTGGAGAGAGTTCGGCTGGAGAGATCAAAACTTCCTCAGTACTCCCTCGATCAGTCTCTCCTGATTCGGCCCGACCAACCTATACAAACCTCACCCCACGAACCCGGGTACCCCCGCTAAATCATCAGACGTAGCGAACACTTGGGGTGATCTGTGATTGCAGAGGTGTTGGTTATCTTATAAATGGTTTCCCGGGCGACGACACCCATACCCGAATCCCAAATAGAATAAGTTATATATTTGTACAGTGAATTTTTCACAAAAACGGCGCATTGCAAATTATCGAATCAATATTTTTATTTTTATTTTTACCTTTATGATTAAAACCTCAAATTATAATATTCAAATTACATGAAGATAATATTAGCAATTGAAAATTTAAAAACAGAAAAATCAGAAAAAGATACGGTCCCATCTAGGACTCGAACCCAAGACTTGCCTTGCCGGGGCGGAGCATTACCAACTGAGCTAATATGTCCTTATCCCATTCGGGCATATTTAACCGCACCTTACTTCAACTAAGAACTACCAACATTATCTTCATTTTCTTAACGCATATTTTTATTGGCTGCCATCTTTTATGTATGATTGCAAAATTAAAAACCCGAACTAAATGCTATCTAGATAATGTCTGGGATAAATTTTAACCATTTTAATTTTTAATATGCGACATTCGTTTGCTTTTCTGCAAGTCTAGAGTGAATATTTATTTTTATTTTTCACTTAATGAGTAAAACCTCAAATTGTAAAATTAAAATACAAGTGCACAGTTCACACGCGGTAGAAGTGAAACCTTCAGAAAACTAGAGTAGACAAGAGTGAGAAGGCTACGAATCACCGCACAAAGAGGATACCGATTATTCTATCTCATAATCTCGCAGATATCGCTCTTAATCATACAGATGTATGTGTTAGTCTCTTTTTAGTGTCGCTTTTTCGTTTAATTGAGTTTCAAATCACAATGGTGCTAAGAAAGTTTTCACTTCAACAAATATTTGAGATAAAATTAGCGAAACTTAATCGAAAACAGAAAAATAATTGAAATTCGATCGAGTTTCCCTAAAATACTAAAAGTAGTAAAAGCCTTTTAAGCTCGGTCCGAAGAGATGAAATGGCTTTAGGAAGACAAAAGTAACATAAAACAAGAAGAAACTAAACACTGTTAATAAATACCTAAAAGGAGCACGGCGTCATACACCGCGGCGACCTGTGTTTAAATGTCGGAGCCGGTGTTATTGGCGCAGGAAAGTATAAATTGGGAAGCAGCACAGAGCGAGAGATGGTGACAGGTTTAGGGCAAAAGTGGCACCGCTTGCACTCAATGCTGTCGTTATAACGTGCATTCAAATTTTAATAATCCACGCAAATATCGTTATATTTTGCATTCATATTTAATATTCCGTGCAAGTGCGTTTAATGGGGGCGTTTAAAATATTTCGAAATGCACGTGTCGGATTCTTCTGGGCACAAAGGGGACGCGATGCCAGATTTTCCGAGAAGAGGCATTCTTGAAATTTTCTGCATTATTTACTTATATTTACGTGTGTAGGTCGATATTGTCTGCTTACTACAGTACACGCATAAATTTAATGTCAACCTGACGTTGGTAGAGAAATCATCGCAATAGGCTAATTATCTAGTAACTTTTACAAATTAAAATTTATTTTGCCTCATTGTACTCTTAAACTCATATTATTTTCTATGGTCCATATGAATCCATCCTTAGATATGGTATTCGAACTTGGGGACATGCAAGCTCTACCTACATTAAATATATCGAAAATTTACAAACTGCCATAATAAAAAAAATTGTCACAACAAATATTTACAGAGACATAACTTAAAACTACTGTATGGCTCAGAGAGCTTACTTACAATAAAAGGTCTCCACTGGTTCACTACTATTATGGATAATATGGGGGAAAGCCCTTACAAACACCTACTTGTACACAAACATACCACAAGATTTAGAGAAGGAAAGGGCCTTAAAACTCCTCGAATATTAAATAAATATGGAAGCCGTACTCTTGAATATCTAATACCAGTGATTTTCAATAAAATCAATAAAAACATAAAATTTAAAAAAAATGAGAGACTATGTCCTAAAATGATTAAACTATGGTTAATGAGCGAAAACTCCATGTATCTTTGAATATCTTAATATAGCTGACTACATATCTTGTTATTAGGCAGGTATATTGAAATATCTTATATATTTATGGTTGTAAGTTAAATTATCTAATATTACTATGTGATCCATTCTAATGTTTCCTTAAAACTATAAATGTATTTACAAATATTTTCTTAGATATTATATTAAGAATGTTTAAATTGTTAGAACCTGCAGACAAGCTGCCATATGACAGCTTTGTGGGTCTACTCAAATTTTTTGTACAAAATGTATTATGTAATTAAATAAATAAAAAAATAATAAATAAATAAAGGCGTGTTTATAAGGTCTAAAAAGTAGTATGTCGCATGTATGTTTTTACCGGTGACCGGACAACTCAGAATGAATTCAACTCAACACCTTCTTCGAAAAATTATTTAAAGTGATGGAAAAAAAATAGATACAACATTGGTTAAATAGCAAGGCGGGTCATTTAAAAAATTGTTTTTTTTTTTTAATTCTAAGAGCGATAAAAGGGTGCCAAATGGGTTCAAAACGACTTGTTAAAAATTTTTAGAATTTATGAAACGATCTTCTTCCTCCAGATTCACTTCAAAGTTTTGAAAATATCCATTATAGGGGGTTATTTTTATACGATATACGAATACGAATCTTTTAATCCACATTTTTGTAATCTTCCATAGCAAATATAGTGGATATATTTTTTTAAATCATTTACAAAAAGTCCCAAGATTGAGTCTCGCAAAATAATGCCGAAATTTGAGAGTAAGAAGGATTTTGCTAAAAATGCAATGCTTTGATAATTTGAATTATATTCATATATTTTTTTAATAAAGAAATCAAAATGTTCCCTATTTTTAGAGTTTTATTAAAATAGTTCATTTTTAATGGTTTATCTAACATTTATTTTAGGATTTAACGAGGGTGGGTTTTTCTCCACAATGTGAAATTTCAAAGTCAATCCGGAGGAAAAAGTAATATCCAAATATTATTAAAAAAAAAAAGTGATTTTATAACTCCATTTAACACCCTTTAACACTATTAGATAAATCAAAACAAGAATTTCCCCATACGGTCGTGATCTAACCTATTAAATAGGTTAGGTCACGATAAAATAATCAATATTAATTAATAAGGCTGTTATGTGGGAGGGTGGGTTGTATATAGATAAAATATCGTGACCTAACACCCTTTTATCACTATTAGATAAATCAAAACAAGAATTTTTTTCCCCATACAGTCGTGACCTAACCTATTAAATAGGTTAGGTTATAAAATAATCAATATTAATAAACAAGTGTACAGCCCTGCGCCTGTGGAAGTATTGACCTAGTCAAAGAATATGTCTACTTAGGGGTGACGGTGGATTGTAATATGAAATGGGATATCCATATTGTTAAGCTATGTAAGCGCCTTCGAGCGATTGTAGGCAAACTTTATAAACTTAAATATTATGTACCCATCAAAACCATGAAACTAATCTATTTGTCCCTGGCTGAATCTAATGTGAGATATGGTATAACGTCTTGGGGGCACTCATGTAAAACAAACATCCAACATGTACAGTCAATTCAAAACGCTATGTTCAAATTACTCGTCAGCAAAGCAGTTTATGACCAGCGGCAAAATATCACAATTATGTATAAATCCATAAATGTGTTACCTATTAGAGCTCTTTTTTGGTATAAAATCTGTATGAAACATATCTTAGATAGCCCATACAAAACAATGGTGGATCACATGTACAATACTAGGCTTACACAAAATGAAGGGATGATAGTACCTAGATTTTCTAATAAACATGGCCAGCGAACTCTTGAACACATTGTACCACTTATTTTTAATATGCTGCCATATGATTTGAAAAAATGTTGCTCGACACCTAAATTTGCACTATTGTTTAGAACATGGCTATTGGAATCAGATTTTATGTATTGACTTGACTCCTCGTGCATTTTTAATTTTTAATTATTAATATTTAATTTTAAATTAAATTTTTTTTTTCTTTATTATTTATTTATTTCAAAAATATACTTATTTATGTTTTCATTATGTTTTTTATTAAATTGCAATATTTTTTTCTTCTATTGTAAAACATTGTATATTGTATCATGTTGTTTTCCACACTATTTTCCTGCCGACAAGCTACTTGCAGTAGCTTTGCAGGTGCAATGTAAACAAGAAAAAAAAACTATTTTCTATTATGTGGAAAGTTAGGTAAAATAAAAAATATTAATAAATAATTCTTGTTTTGATTAATCTATGTAATAGTGATAAAAGGGTGTTAGGTCACGATAGTTACGTTAGGTTAGGTTATGGACTGTTTTTAATTTTTTTTCGTACCTTTTAATGACTTTTCAAAGTGGTTGAATTAAGTTGATTCTGAGTTGGCATGGAACCGTTTTTACCCATCTGTCTATTTCGCTTCCGGTCATTGTAAAGTCAGTAGAGTGACTATACCCGCGCGATAATGGATCGTAGTATCAAGTTCAGGTCGGCATTTAAGTTTGACGCGTACTGCTCCTACATAAGAATACCTAGTACCAATTATCTGCATTTAATTAATGTTAATTAATGTTTGTTCGTAGGTGCCGCACAAGAGTCCTGACTGCACCCAACCGTCTGGAGCCAGTGAGACTATGGCATCCCCAAAGAAAGACTGAGGGGAAGGAGATGGGAAGAAGAAGTACGTGGCTATTCAGATCTGATTACCAAGCACGACTAAAGCTATTTCAAACAACGCAACCTTTCATTTCTGAAGTTGGCTTTCACCAGGGCGATACTTCACTTAAAATTATATGCATATTATTTTAAGGACCGCAACCCGGATTTGAACCGATTTATTACATATATCCCTTAAACACGGTAAGTTTTAAAGCTCTTAAAAAAATATATGTTATTTTCCTCGATAGAAAACAATCTCAAAGTATGCTCCAAAAATTATTATTAACACGTTTGTTTCAGTTATTTTACAAGTTATATGTGTATGAAAAAATTCACAGTGTTTTTTTTAATGTCCGCGAGATTTTTGCTCTATTTTAAACGAGTCGTCTATTATTAAACATTTTCGCATCGATTTTGTCGCTGTAAATGTTAGCGCTCTCCTCTAACATTCGTAATTTCGTATCTCTCCATCTTCTTCTTTTCGGGCCCGGTTGCAGAGCCTTAAGTGAATTACTTAATTGTAAAACAACACAAATTATTTAGATAAAATTTACTAGCGCACGCATGGATTCGAATCAGTGGCCTTCGGATTTCTAGTCAAGATTCTTTCCCCTCCACCAAAGTGGCCGTCATAATTGTTATTAATTATTTTACGTTCTAATAAAAGAAAAATAAATGAGGAAATTTTTAAACCCTTATTATTAAATAAGGCTTTTGTGTGAAAGGTTGTAATGTAGATAAAATAATCAATATCAATTAATAAGGCTGTTTTCTAGGAGGGTGGGATGTAATATAGATAAAATAATCAATATCAATTAATAAGGCTGTTGTCTGGGGGGTGGGTTGTAAGATAGATAAAATAATCAATATTAATAAATAAGACTATTACGTGGAAAGTTAGGTAAAATAATCAATATTAATAAATAAGGCTGTTGTGTGGGAGGGCGGGTTGTAATATAGATAAAATAATCAATATTTAATAGAACTATTATGTGTGGTAAGATATATAAAATAATCAATATTAATAAATAAAGCTGTTGTGTGGGAGGGCGGGTTGTAATATTGATAAAATAATCAATATTTAATAAAACTATTATGTGTGGTAAGATATATAAAATAATCAATATTAATAAATAAGGCTATTGTGTGGGAGGGCGGGTTGTAATATAGATAAAATAATCAATATTTAATAGAACTATTATGTGTGGTAAGATATATAAAATAATCAATATTAATAAAATATCAATATTAGTCGTCCCTAATATTTTCAAACAGAGACATAATACACCATTGCGGTTTCAGAGTGCCAAAATTTTACCGGTTAAGGCAATACTATGGCACAAAATTATAATTCAACATATATTTACCCCGCAGCATAAAGAGAAATTAGAACATAAATACAGCACTAGATTCACGCGCAACGACGGGTTAATAGTTCCGAAATTTAACAATAAGTACGGACAGAGAACGTTTGAATACATCATACCGAAGATATTTAATTTATTATCTGACACTATAAAGCAATGTAATTCTATGAATAAGGTTAAATATATGGTGAAAAATTGGCTATCGGAAAAAAATATTTATATTGATAATTGACATGTATGGAAAAGTGTTGAATCTGTAGACATAATATGTAAATTTTAAATGTAAAAAATCTATATGTAACTTAAATATAAGCACCTGTTGACAAGCCAATTCAATTGGCTTAGCAGGGCTTGTTTGTTGATTTTAATATGTATATCTATTCTTTCAATAAAAAAATAAATAAAATAAAATAAGACTGTTGTGTGGGAGGGTTGGTTGTAAGATAGATAAAATAATCAATATTTTTAGTTTCGCTAATATTGTCTTCCTTAAATAATTATTTTTTTATCATTCGTGGGATTATAAAGTGCTCCTGAGATAGTTTTGAACAAAGAAAAATGGAGATGTATAAAATATCCTTTTATTAGGTACCTACTTTACTACTTACCTTACCTACCATAATTGGAACGTAGAGACCGCTTTCAAAATGTTTTATTAATTACTGATTTTTAATAAAGGTTTGTGCACATATTACTGACTGCAGATACTATCTGAACAGTAGCAATACATAATATTTTGGTTCACCTAATACAGTATTACCTCAGTTTGAGAGGAAAAATAATCTCATCATTTTTCAATTCCATGTTGTGAATGACGCATAATAATTTTGAAATAAACCTTGGATAATAAAGAAGGCATATATACTGAACTATGAAAATAACTACACTTGAAAGATAGGCAAATTAAACATCTTTAAAATTCTTTGGAAATACGTGTGTCTTGCAAGGTTAAGCTCAGATAAATTTCGATCAATATATGGAATTGAACAAAAAAGATTGCTGAACGAGCATTTATATGCGATACGTTGTTCAAGTTTGAATACGTTTTAATCGATATTTCTTAGTCGCACAGTCCCCTAACTTTTATTACGTTAGCTCCTATAAAGAAGGTGCCGAGGAAAAAATCCCTCAGGGCCTATATTAGGGAAAGAAGGGAGAAGAAGTTCTGGGAAGGAAAAAGAGATGTGGGTGTTAATCTGGGAGTCAATGTAACCAGGAGTGACGGACGTATAAATCCATATCTCCCATTGCGGAGCAAGGCGACGATTCGCGAGAGTCCGTCTGGAGAGGTCTGGGTTAGGTCTCCCTCAATCAGCCTCTCCCGATCCAGCTAGCCTTGCAAACATAGCGAATCACTTGAGGACTTGGATTATGGCGACTTTCTGTGGCTTTAGCCGTGTTTGGTGACCAGATACGAATAACCAGGTATTTCTTCACCCCTCTCTTCCCCATATCCTTCCCCTCCCCCCAAAAAATGTAACTAAATATTTGGCATTATCTCATTATGCCTTATAAAAAAAGAGTAAAAAAAATAATTAAAAATTAGAGTGCAGTTTACACGCGGTAGAAGCGAAACTTTACCAAAACAATCTCAACCAATACTTGAAAAGTGAGGTCATGATCAAAGCGACTAATTTACGATTCATATCTCAACCAATAGGAGCCTTTAAAAGTGGCATCATAATGCAATGAGCGCAGTTGATGTGTCGCAGGTGCAGTAATCGTCATATCCGTTTCACCCGAAGTCCAAATCACAGTGGGGCTGTAGAAGTTTCACTTCAAAAACAGAGTGTGCTATTCACATGCGGTTACCTTCAGAAAAATAAAGTAGACAAGATTGGGAAGGCTACCAAGCACCGCACAAAGAGGAGACCGATTACACTATCTCATTCTCTCGCAGGCTAATCTTGTAGATATAAGTGTTTGTCTCTTTTTAGTGTGGCTATTTTTCTTTTCATCGAGGTGCTTAAGAATTTTTCACTTCAATAAAATAATGAGGTTTATTTCACAAAATTTTAACAATTCATCAAACTTCAAAGTTAACGTTAAAGTTCAGCGAAAGTTCTATTCAAGTGCTGTTACTATCCATAGTATCCATGCACTGTGATCAACCGGCCCATGATGAAATAATAACAGAACTTCGATAGGATTTTCACATTGAAATTTAATGATTGTTTAGAGTTTGTGTAACAATACAAAAAAGGTCCGATACCGAGGTTTTACTGTAAAGTAAAGCACACGCTATAAGCTGACACTAAAACCGAAACATCGGCCGGGGTTTGCACCCAAGCGAAGCGTTACCGGCAGTGTTCGATTTCCGCTGACTACCGGCATACCTACATAACATAACATACATATAGATAGAATGTGTCAGCAGTCAACACACATCCTGACATTTTCTGATTCATTTTTATTATATTTAGACTATATTACTATTAACTTATACCAGCTAAAGACCTGTATACAAGTTTTATGTCGGTCAGAAACAAACGAATCATCGCTTACATTATACTCGTAATACCGCGTAATTCATTTTACACAGGTTTTCACGAGGAATAAAAAATACAAATGTGCAGCTCACACAGAAGTGAAACCTCCAGAAAACTAAAGAAGACAATAGGGGGAGGCTACGAAGCACCGCACAAAGACGAGACCGATTATTTTATCTCATTCTCTGGCAGGCTAAATCCTGTAGGTCAGTGATTCCCGACCTTTTTTGACCAAGGACTATCATTATGACATTTATTTGTTCTCACAGGAACCACAAGGTACAATAATGATAAACTGTTAATCGCGCAATTAAATGCATCCTTGCAATTACTATCATTTTGCAATTCAATGTGTTCTTCTTGGACTTCTTCAGCTACCTCTCCATCATTAATACTAAAGGGTTTCGAATCAGCCTTTTGATACCTTTCGTAGTAAATGAATAACAGCCTTACTAAAAAAAAACACAGCACGCCCGATAACCCGTGTAAACATGCAGCAACATGAATAAAACAAAAATACACTAAAACACGAAATATTACTAATAATGTTTGTTCTTAAAATGTATTTTAAATCTGGCAACAATGTAATTTTTTATAGTGTAAGTACTAAATGATTTGTTTTCCTTCATAACCGCTAGGTGGCGGCGCCTGCGCATTCGTTGTTCGCGCTCATATCATAAATGAACTTTCGCGCTGGAAGCACGAAAAAATTTCGCTTCGCGGATGTGTGTGCAATATTACTTAAATGTGATGGTTATTTATAAATATGACTAATTTACTCCTATATTTATATAATTGATATATTTACCGTGTTTTTTGTGGTTTTTCATAAGTTTTAGTCAAGTTATAAAACAATAATCGTACTTTGACAATTGAAATGTCAAAAACTATTTTATATGATACATGATAATTCAAATTTACATTTAAAGGATTTTATTTTACGAGAATTTCATGAAAGTGGTGTTTTTTTAAATAATAATATCTAATACATGTGTTCCTAAATGTATCAAAGAAATTCACGTCTTTAGAGATGCAAGAAATCTGTTATAAAAGCCGGTATAATTTTTAGGTTAGTTTTTTAGCAATAAAAAATACTTAGAATTTTTTTATTATTTTTTTATTGTATGCACGAGGAAAAAGTGAGGTGATAGTTTCCTTCCAAATTTATTACATAAAAGGTCTGTGTTTTTGAAAATTTGATTTTTTTTAAATTTCTCTTCATTTTAGTCAAAAAAAAATTCGGAAAGAAATTTTTTCCATTTATTTCCGAGTTTGAATCTTAAAATATGTCAGTTTTAGAAAACTAAACTGTATTTCAAATACACAAATTTAAAAGGTAATTTTGTCTAGTTTTCATAAATGGTATTTGTTTTTACGACACCTTCAAAAATAAGAAATATATAGAACATTCAAAATACTTTGGAAAAATTCCAAATTTCGTTCGGACATCAATCGTTAAAACAGATAAACTACCCTCTCAGGCCGTGTAAACCATGTGTATTTCTTTCAATTAACAAATTTTTAATTAGTAATGTTTTCACATCCGCGGCCGTTTGACAATTAAATAAAATTTTCACTGGGTTTTTTAGTAAGGCTGTAAATGTTTAAGATCTCGCGGACCACCGATTGAGAACCACTGCTGTAGATGTATGTGTTTATCTCTTTTTAGTGACGCTTTTTCGTTTCATCGAGTTTCAAATCACAACGGTGCTAAAGAAGTTCTCACTTCAAAAAGGTCAACTAATATTTAGGGAGGCGGGTATGGGTACCGCTTTATTTGGGGACCATTTGTTGGATAACCAACACCTCTGCCATAGTTCACCCCAAGTGGTTCGATACGTTTGGTGACTTAGCAGGGGTGCCCAGGTTCATGGGGTTAGTTTTGTCCGAATCTTGGCGGCAGATGTGTCTGTCCACCACAGGCCGGATCGGGAGAGACTGGTTGGGGGAGATCTTTTGACCTCTCCAGGAGCACTCTCTCTACACACCGCCTTGCACCGTAGTGGAAAGGATAGATTCATTTGACCGTCACTCCTCGACACACTGACACCCAGATTCTTTCCCACCCATCATACCTTTCCCTTTTCATGACTCCCTCTCCTTCCTTCCCCTAAAAAGACCGTCCACAGAGTATCCCCAAAGATGGCTTTCATAGGCTTATAGATTCATAGGTTCAGAGCTACATTATTTACCTTAGGGCCTCCTGTGTGGAGCTAATGTAAAGAAAGGGATCAGTTATTTGAAGAAGTCATTTTTTTCATCCCGATCAATGGGTGTAACACACAAAAAAGACTGAGAAATAATGATATACGCTTTGTATAAACAAACATAAAAATTTAGTAATAAATTATATTCTATTAAACTGTCTTCAAATAATAAAACTATAATAAAAAAATGAGTTAACAAAAAATTAGTATACAATATATTTAATAATTACTGTAATATTCTTAGTTCTTCTTATTACTAAATAAAACTTTTATAAATATTTACTGCTAATTACAGATAAGTACTATAATTTTTTTACAAAATTTTGTATAAAAGGAGCGACGATTGTTAAAAATATTCGTTTGTCGATTCAAACCATGGCGCATGCGTAGTTTTAATATAAATTCGAAAAAAAAAAACGTATTTTTTGAGATACGCGTGTATGTGACGGCCGGCGTGGTCGAGCGGTAAGGCTCTTGTCTCGCAATCCGAAGTTCGCGGGATCGAATACCGGCGTGGGCAAATGAATTTTATTTTAATGATTTGTGTTATTTAACAATTTATTCATTTAAAATAATGTATAGTATATTTGCGGCACGTTACAGAGTGAAAGATACTCTTAGTATCGCTCTGATGTAAGACTACCATTCAGAATTGAAACTTTGCTTGAAATGGCGTTAGCCGTGTTTGGTGACCAGATCTGAATAACCAGGTACTTCCCCACCTTCCTCTACTCCATCTCCTTCCCATCCACACTGCCTTCAGTCTCACAACTTACCCCAATTGGGGATGTCATATTCTCACTGGCTACAGACGTGAGCAGCTGAGAGTCTTGTGAGGTATTGCTATAAAAAAAATGTGTATTATAATGTGTACGACGAAATAAAATTTTGGTTCCGATATGTACAAATAAATTTAAAAGTAGAAACTCTTAGTCAATTAAGTCAATTTATTGGATAACCAACACCCCTGCCATAGATCGCCCAAAGTGGTTCGCTAGTTTAGTAGGCCGAATCGGGAGAGACTAACGTAGACCTCTCTAGCCGGACTCTCTCGACCCATCGCCTTGCACCGCAGTGGGAGGGGTGGATTCATACGTCAGCGTCGTTCACTCCTGGACACATTAACCCCCAGATTCCTACCCACCTCATACCTTTTTCCTTCTCAGAATCCCCTCTCCTTCCTTTCCCAAATGACATAGGGCCTGAGGATTTTTTTTTCTCCGGTGTGGAGCTAATGTAAAATTCGGGGCGGCTCGCAGTGTATCGTTTCATACCAGCTAGACGGAAAAAACTCTAAAACATCAATTAAGGACTTGTAACCCGCTTTTGGGTGTATTTAATCCTAATTTGAAATAAATTGTAATGTACATTCATAGAAATCCAAATCAATAGACCAGAACATACAGATGAGGGGTTAAACCAAACTATGGGGGGCGAAGAGAGGAAGAAGAGACTGTGATTCGTTAAAAAATCAATCTGACAGTATACAGGCATCTCGCATTTTAATATCACCATTTAGTTCTTAAAAGCAAAATCTGCTTTGAATGAATAGACCTTTTTACATGGGAGCGCGAATTGCTTGCCACGTTAATAACATATTTTCGAAGGCCAAATGCTCGCCCCGAAAAGATTCGACCCCATTCACATAGCAATAGTTTGTTGCCGTGTTTAGTTGACACTTTTACAAATGTTTCATAATTTACTTACCCCTGTAACCAGCGACAAGCACACTGGAGAACTGCCCACATTCGCTATGTCCAATAATATGTGGGTATAAATGTATAGCACAAGCTACCGTTTTTGGCGTGTTATTTCGTAAAATATATGAATGTTAGTTCCGCATGGTCACGACAAGAATGATGAGGTCACATATTTTAGATTCAAGCGAGGTTCTCTCCCCTCCCCATGGAGCGAGCTGGCTCCAAGGCGGAGCTCTAGCCGGCTCCATGGGGAGGGGGAAATAATACGTTTTTATCACTTAGGGCAGGTCCAGATATATTCATATGTCCGTGTGTACATTATAATTTAATGTTTCGAAAAAAAAAAATCTATAACACCCCTACATTAAGGTGGGTCACTTAAAAAATGTTATTTTTAAATTCTAAGAGCGATAAAAGGGTGCCAAATGGTTTCAAAACAAGGTGTTTAAAATTTTTCATATTTCTGATACGATCTTTTTCCTTCAAATTTTTGAAAATTCATTTCAAAGTTTTGAAAATTTTCATTTTGAGAGGTTATTTCTAGTTCATATAAAAGTTACAATGAATTCTTTAAACCCGATTTTTTTAATCTTCTACAGCTTCGATCAAGTATTATCTACGTCAATGTTCTACAGCAAATATAGCATATTTTTACGAAATCATTTACAAAAAGTCCCAAGATTGAGTCTCGCAAAATAATGCTGAAATTTGAGAGTAAGAAGGATTATGCTAGATTTGAATACACACTGCCTTGAGATAATTTGAATTATATTTTTATATTTTTTTTTTAAATAAATAAATCAATATATTCCCTCCTTTACGTGTTTTATTAAAAATATTTCATTTTTAATGGTTCATCTAACATTTTTTTAAGATTTTGAAAGGCTGGGTTTTTCTCTATTATGTGAAATTTCAAAGTCAATCCGGAGGAAGAAGATGATATCCAAATATTATTAAAAAATTACGTGATTTTACATCTCCATCTAACAACTTTTTTTTCACTATTAGACAAATCAAAACAAGAATTTTGTTTCCCCATACAGTCGTGACCCACCCTACCCGTACGTCCAAATTACCCTTTGTACAAATGTCTTACAAAATATGTTCCTACAGTATTTACAAGTTATCAGAAAAATTTCATCCGCTTTTCACCACTAACCCTAAAGTTAAAGCTTAGACTAATGGATTTTCAATACTTCGTTTGTATGGAAACACTATGATATGGGTGATTCCATTATCGCGGGTGCAACATTTAGACGCATATAAAGCTTCTTAATAATGAAACAAAAAACATTTTTATTGAAATTATTATTGGAAGAGCTTCATTTTAACATGTTTACTTTTTATTAGTTTATAAAATTTTTATTGAACTATTTAAATAGTCAAGAGGGAGGTTCAAAGTGCGATCGCGGGTGCAACCAATTTGGCCCACCCTTTCCAGATCATATGACAAAAACACAAAATATACATTGATATACATACATAGTGATACATTTATTATGTTATGCCTTGATATTTCGTAAGGCGTTAAACTAATCAACTAAAAAAATAAACAAATATATAGAAAACAAAAACAAGCAATGAATTATTAGCTTTTCAAACAATCGCGGGTGCAACATCAAATTATCGCGGGTGCAACCCGTCTAGTTTAAGTGCATATAAACATCAAAAAACACTGATAGAGGAACGAAATAAGAAATCCAACAATATATATTACTAATCAGTACATTTCTTTGTCATTTATGTTAATTATTTCTTTTCGCCGCAAATTCTATGAACATATTACATCCATCAATCCTTTTCAAAAACAATTTTTTTTTCTTATTTTGTAGAATTTTTTTTTATATTTTGTAATTTGGAAGAGGTTCCAGATTGTTATCATCCCAATCACTTTCTGTTTCAGTGGTGGTTTTCGGAGATTTCAAAACCAATGTGCATTGGAGACGAGACAGTGAGGTTCGCGCCACGGAAATGCTATCGCCGGTTTCAGAAATGTTTTGGTTGAATGCCTGATTTATTTTTCAGCCCTTCCTATTTATCATCCAACGTGACCATCTTTTTTTTAAACTGCTTTTTTTAATATAAAGAAGATGTTTAAGAGAGACTGTGTGCCAAATCATAGAATTTCTATAAAAAAGCTAAATATAATATAAACAAACCTATTAAATATAAATCACTAGTAATACACAACATATATTATTATTGAAGACTTAAAAAACAATAAAATATATGATAAATCACACAATAAGGGTAGTTGTCAAAGAGTTGCACCCGCGATTCTAACAACACAAACAATTTGAGTCAACGTTTATTTCAATTCAGCTAACATTATACTCTTAAAAACGTTTTGTTCAAGTTTGCCTGTGATTTATTCTTACTTTTACAAAGTTTCAAAACGTTATCACTTTATTTCTGTGAAAAACACAAACTTTTATATCTTTTGTATCGCGGGTGCAACAAGCTAACAGTGACTTCTTGTAGTCAATGATGCTTAAAAAATAACAACAAGTACTTACATATTTCGACACATAAGAATAAACTAATATTGTCACTACACGTTTAGCAGTAAAATATAACTTCACACTATCGGTAACAGCTGTTTCGCGCCAGTGTTGGACGGTGTGATTTTGCAGTTCATATGCCGATTCTTCGAATGATAATGTTTCCAAGCGCGCCAAAATTTCAATATGAAGTAAAATCCAAAATTTTAATTTTATTTTCAAATATTGACCTTCTTCTTTGCAGTGATATCAAAATAAGTAACAAATACTGCGATTTAAAAATGACTATAGCAGAATCGTCTTTAGCGGAATCGCCCTTATGATATGATATGAAAGTTACTAAGGTTTTCATGTTCAAATATACTTAATATATTATTATACATATTCTGAAGTCTTTATAAGTACACTTTATTGTACACTTTATTATAAACTACATGCATGTCACGTACGTCGTGTACCCATTAAAAATTTCTAAGAAATCGAAATATATATTATATTTATTATTAGCTACATTATAATAATATGCTACAATACAACGACCGGTGTGGTCTTGTTTCAGTCCAAAGTAAGAAAATAATATTTACATATAGTTACCTACATACCCACTTACTGTATGGGTCTAGGTTTGATTATAAACTCGACTAGCCAAAATGACTTGAAAATTTTTAGCAAAAACTTAGAATTTTTTTATTAGAAACTTCTCCGTCGATAATCTTATAGATTTTATTTTAAAAAAATCGAGTGTAGCTTACACGCGGTAGATGCGAAACTTTACCAAGACAATCTCAACCAATACTTGAAAAGTGAGGTCATAATCAAAGCGACCAATGAGCGCAGACCTAGCGTAATTTCCGTTTCATATCTCAAACAATAGGAGCCTCTAAAAGTGACATCATAATC
Source organism: Limnephilus rhombicus (assembly GCA_929108145.2). Lineage (NCBI taxonomy): Eukaryota > Metazoa > Arthropoda > Insecta > Trichoptera > Limnephilidae > Limnephilus > Limnephilus rhombicus. The sequence continues at coordinate 12,621,949 of OV815275.1, forward strand.
AAAGCGGTCGATGAGCACAGTTGATGCCTTGCAGGTGCAGTAATCGTCATTGCCGTTTCATCCGAAAACCAAATCATAGCGGGGCTTTTAGAATTTTCACTTCAAAAGTTAACAGATTGATTATCTGAATCAGCAAAATTATTCGCCTCTTTTAAAGTTCTAAATCAATGCTATTATTGCAGCTCGCAACGTCATTCCCATCAAGCATTATGGAGTAAAGATAGAATTATTTTATTCTACGAAGCACCGCACAAAGAAGAGACCGATTATTCTATCTCATTCTCTCGCAGGCTAAATCCTATAGGTGAATGTGTTTGTCTCTTTTTAGTGTCTTATTTTCATTTCATCGAGTTTCAAATCACAGCGGTGCTGAAGAAATTTTCACTTAAGGCGCCGTATACCCGCTCAAAAAGAATAAAATGGAGAGATATGTAATTACGAATGTTGGAGAGAGCGCGCTAATATTTAAAACGGGAAAATTGAAGCGAAAATTGTGAAAATGTTTAGTAAAACACGACTCGTTTAAAATAGAGCAAAAATCACTTGGGGGCTGTCCTTAACAGCATTTAAAGAAACACTGTGGAGTTTTTCATCCATATAACTTGTAAAATAACTGAAACAGACGTGAAAATAATTATTTTCGGAGCATCCTTTGCAATTTTTTTCTATCGATTTTTTTCTATCTTAATTTCATATAATTTGCGTTTCCGTGGGGAATGTATAGATATTACCTTCAAAAATAACATTATATTTTTAAAAGCTTTAAAACTTATTAAAAAATATATTAAAAAACTGTATGAACCCTTTCTATACCGGGCCTAATAAACAAATAAATAAATAAATCTTGATATTTGACAATAATCCACAATTGCATTATGTCAGAAGTCGTCTCAAATGGAAAAAAAACGAGTGTGCTTTAGACCACGCGATTGAAGTAAAACTTCACTAACTTATATCTCCCTCTCAACTTCCGTTCGCCTCGCCCGATCACACTTTTCATAACGCTCTCGTCACGCATTCACCAGCTTACTCCCCAAGTCAAACGGGCGTAAAAAGAATGAGACTTCCAAGCTCCAACAAATCAGTGCCCCCTGGTGTACTAGTCTCGCCGGGGCAGAAGCGCTCCTAGCTGAGGGGCACAATCGTATCGTATCATATATGTATATATATTTGACAATAATCCATGGAATATAATAATGATATCTCTTTACTATTTATATGACATTTAATTATTTATTAACGTTTTTATTTGATAAATATAAATGACAGGGATACGTGCTCCCCATACTGTGATCAAGTATGCGAGAGGTTTTCTATGGCGCGGGCTGTTATAATAGCTCCGTTTATCCGAAGTGGCCTGCCAGGTTTATGTGTTCTGAATCTGTTTCAACTGTTTGAATATAATTAGATAGATCCAAGAAAGTTATATTTGTAATTTGTACAGTTTAAAGTGACTTTTTCCGTAATCAGCGCTATACAAATAATGAAATTATTATCAACTAGCTGGGCTCCAATCCAATCCAATGCCATTCAAAGAAATAAATTGTGTAAAATAAATAAAAAAAACTTTCCCGTACGTCTCCCTTCCCTTCCACCTTCCCCGCCTTCCCACTCCCTCGTCTCTTCCCTCTACGCGAAACCCCACCTCCCCCGTTCCCCTTCCCCCTGCCTTTCCTACCTGCCGCTAAAATATATGAGTATGAAATGCACACATTTTCATTTATACAAATTTCATAACGCCAAAGCTTACCATTATATATAGCCTTAATGTTATCCTGATGTATGAGCTATATTATTGTAGTTTCATTAAAATCCATTCAGTAGTTTTGCGTGAAAGAGTAACAAACACACATGCTATATACATCCATACAAACTTTCGCGTTTATAATCTTATATTAGCTGGTACCCGGCATGAGTTGCTATGCCGTTTAGTAAGGAAATTGTTTCTCCCTGCGTGTCCTTTCCCATTCGTCCCGTTCCCCTTCCGCCTCCCCTTCCTCTCCCGCATTCCCTTCCCCTCTCGTCTTTCCACTCCGCCTCCTCCACCTTCCCTCTCCCCCATTCCGCGAACCCCCCTCCTGAGTTCCCCTCCCCCTCCCATTTTCCTCTACCCCATCCCTGGTTCCCCTCCCCCCCATCCCACGAACCCTCTATCCGAGTTCCCCTCCCCCCTCCCGCATTCTTTACAGTCCCGGTACATTCAGCTTTCAAACGGCTTGCTGGACACCTATTGCGAATTTCATAATGCCAGAGCTCACCAGTAGTTTTATACAAACCTTGACAATAACGAACACAAAAAAAAGAATTATCCAATTTGGTTTAGTCGTTCGGAAGTTATGCGCATACATACATTTCGGCGATTCATTTGATAGATATTAACTACGACGCCTGAATTAAAATTTCCCGCAAATATATAAACTCAGTTTCCCCGACAAAGGACAAGTTAAGGACAGAAAACGTATAATAAATATAATATTTTCATATTTATAATTTCATAACGCCAGAGCTTACCATTATATACAGCCTATTTTACTCGTATATAATGTAGCTTTCTATTTGTTAATGAATTTTTAAAATCTTTTAACAAACAAACACACGCACTTTCGCATTTATAATATTAGTATAAAAAGTAAGATATTGAAGTGAAAACTTTTTTAGCACCGCTATGATTGGAAACTCGGGAAACGGAAGCGAGTGACGCTAAAAAGTGACAAACACATACATCTATATGATTTAGCCTGAGAGAGAAAGAAATAACAACAAAACATTTATTTATTTGACGGGTATTTGGTTCCAATGCAATATGATAAATCCACAATCCCGCCAAGTCTCCTTTATTTTATTTTATTTTATTTGTTAGCGTTATAAACAGTCATTACAAGTTCATATATAACAGTGTTAGAGATGTCATATCATTGACCAATAAAATAACGACATAAAAATTTGAGACCATAATAAAAAAAAAAAAAACAAAACAATATATGTATGTAATATAAACAGTTCTGAAAAAGTGCATCTACTCACTTAAATCTACAAAAAATGTATTTTCAAACTGCTGAAATCAAAAAAGAAAATGTAATGAAAATGAAGAAAAATGAAGAAAAATGAAAAAGAAAGATAAGGAATTAATGAAACATTAAGTTTTCCGTTGAATATTACTTTTTACGAATTTTATGAAGTTAGCAAGGGTTCGTGTTAAACATGTCAATGTCTGTGCATAATCTATTGAAAGTGCTACAGCTTCTTCTTATAAACACATTTTGAAGATAATTAGCATTGCTCTTAGGAATATAAAATATGTCTGGAGATCGAGTGACTCTTATTGGACATCTGAAATTGATATTTTGTAATAGGTAAGGGCTATCAATAAAATTGTGGATTATCTTATAAAGCATTACTAGGTCTCTGATATCTCTGCGTTGATCAAGGGTTTTGAGGTTCATAGAGACATAATTTACATCATTTTGCAATCTACATCATTTCTTTGGTCTAGCGATGTAAAGCGTCTGACGAAACTTAGCAGCCAGGCATTCAGAGGACCAAGGCTGAAATCCTACGAAATCCAAAAAAATATATGTATAATAAAATATATAAATTGTAAAATCAATATCTTTTCTTCAAACCATTCCAAAATCAACAGGCAAGGAAAACACAGAAGATAGCGTCATCTAGCGACTCCGAAGAAGAAAACACAAATACCAGTATGATGACCAAATGTATATCAAAAGGTGCACTGAAATTCGATGACAAAAATATGGAAAAAAATATCCTTTACATTGATAAAAAAGTGCCTCGTAGTCTGCGCTTGTCTACTTTAGTTTTCTGAAGGTTTCACCCCTACCGCGTGTGAATTACGCAATTGGATTTTTTTAATTGTATTACGTCGGCAAGCCACACTCAGTTGTCTCAGATGGCTTAAAGTGTCCTGTCGGTATTTCGGCATATTGTATCGGGTAATTGCACACGACACAGCTGCTTTATTACCTAGTTTTATGTTAGTAGGATGTAATTCTTAGCTTTCTGTGAATATGAGTTTTTCAATAATTTATGATCCACCCAAGGCATATTTTATGGTCCTGCTGCTGAAAGTTCTGTTGCAGCCTCCCTTTTGTACAAATCTTAATTTTCGATTTGGGGCTTATCTTTATGTTTGAGGCCAAAAAACCAAACCAAACTGATTTAGATATATATATATATTTTTTATTAATCAAAATGCATACATATTAAACATCTAGTAAACTTTTTTTTAATTTACAAAAAGATACATAAATATTACAATAAATTTTGTGCAATAATTAATTACATAATATACGTATTTGATTTACCCCCAGTAATAAGCAGGGCTTGTGTGTATGGAGGGGGTGTTTTTATATTGGTTTAATTTATGTTATTTTTTTCTCTGCCTACCCCTGCGGGGAGACGGCGTGAGGTTTATGGTTAGTTAGTTAATATATCTATCGGCCCATCTCGCTTTTAAGTACCATGTACAAACTCCTAGAGCGAGTGGTGCTCCGCAGACTTACCCCAATTCTGGAGAAAGTGGTTCCACAAGAGCAAGCTGGCTTCAGACCAGGCCGTAACTGCTGTGACCAGGTGCTAGCTCTGACAACACACATCGAATCTGGATTCCAGAAACGGCTTAAGACTGCGGCAGCGTTCATTGATCTCTCTGCGGCTTACGACACGGTGTGGCACAAAGGCCTCCTTGTCAAGCTCTACGACACCATAGAGGATGGCAACACAGTACGACTTATTGAGCAACTACTAACTGGCCGTACTTTCAGGGTTTTTCTAGGAGGGCTAAAAAGCAAAAAAATGCACCTGAATAATGGCCTTGCCCAAGGCTCAGTACTGGCCCCATCGCTCTTCAACATCTATACACGAGATCTTCCTCACACTGAAGGCAGAAAATTTGCTTACGCAGATGACTTCGCCATCACAGTCCAAGCCAAAACCCTCAATGCAGCAGAAGAGATCCTTAATTCTGACCTCAAGGCTATGGAAGAATTTTTCCTCAATTGGCGACTAAAGCCGAATGGGTCGAAAACAGTTGTGACAGCTTTCCATCTCAGTAATTCACAGGCAAACGCAAAACTCTGTGTTCAGTTTGATGGAAAAAATATTTACCATGACCCCCATCCCCGCTATCTTGGAGTAACTTTGGACAGGAGCTTGAATTACCGGAAACACATGGAAACAGTGGGCAAAAAAACCAGGACAAGACTAAACTTAGTCAATAAGCTGGCTGGTACTAGCTGGGGATGCGACGCCAACACGCTCAGAACGGCATCCATTGCCCTGGTTTTCTCAGCAGCTGAATACTGTGCTCCAGTATGGGCCAGAAGCGCCCACACTTCCATGGTTGACGTTCAGCTTAATGCCACAATGCGAACCATCAGCGGAACCTTAAAATCGACTCCTCTTCCTTGGCTCCCCGTACTTGCAAATATAACCCCGCCAAATATCAGGCGAGAGATTGCAACACTGAGGGAATACAAGAAGGCGCTGCAAAAAAGCGAAATACCCTTGCACGATGATGTCGTTTCTCACCCGGCATGCCGCTTAAAGTCTCGAAAACCCTTCTGGACGGAAGGAGAAAGACTCCTTCGAACACCTCTAACCCCAGAAGATAGGTGGAAGCTTGAGTGGCAATCAGCCAACGTCAAAAACGCCCATCTCGTGCAAGACCCCACTGAGAGACAGCCTGGGTTCTCATTGCCTCGCAAACTCTGGACTGCCATCAATAGGATAAGGTGCTCCCATAGCCGTTGTGCTCATATGATGCATAGATGGGGCCTTAAAGAGTCGGCGACGTGTGAATGCGGTGCGTTGCAGACCACCGAACATGTGGTCAACGAATGCCCGCTCCATTCATTCCCCGGCGGGATTGATGAGGTCCACAGGGCAACGCCTGAGGCCCTAGACTGGCTCGCAGACCTAGATGTCCCCCTCTGACCCCCCACCATACGAAAGAAGAAGAAGTTAGTTAATTTTATCTCAATTTTTCGGTATAATTTTTAAGTTGAGTTTTATTTTTTTTTAATATTACTGTTCATTTTCCTGATTTTTTCAGGTAGTGAATTAAAAAATTTTATGTATTAAAATTATTGTATAAACATACGTTCTCTTTAATTTATTTTTGTTTTAAATTATGATTTATGCTCATTAAATAATTTTGCCTCATTTTGGAGGCGACTTTGGAACTCTTTTGTGAGTTAATAATAATTATTAAAAATATTGTTGCTTTATCTACTGTGATAAAATGAAAAATAAAAAAAATAAACTTCAGAATAAATTCGTTTTTTGGGAAGTAAATAATTTTAATTTATGTACGTTTAATTTAAGTTCCGTTAAATGTACATTTTTACTATGTATTTCATAAAATATTTATAAAATAAAAATAGTAATTTTTTTTTTAAATATTTCTATTTTACTCTCGAATAAGTCCCAAGTTGCCTCTAATATCAAGAAATATTGAAATTTTTAACGGTCTATATTTTATATTTGTTTATACAAATAAATAAAGTTGCACACATTCCATACTAGATATTGGATATATCTTTTGATTGCACAAATAATTTTTCAGTTTGGTTGGGTATTTTGGCTTCAAGAGCCATCACCAATGAGCGTGACGTTGCGTAAAAATGCGCAGGTTATTTATATTATGTTCAGGTAGATTTAATATTGTACAGAAACACACATCTGACAGGTCACTTCAGTGTTCGTTAGAGGATTTGATATCTATTATTTAATCCAGGTATTAATTTTAACAATTTATTTTCTAAGTGACCTCCCAAATGATTATGGTGCTGTATATTTTCTGCCTGTATTGTATATTTTTACGCAGCATCGCGTTCATTGGTCAAAACATTTCTTATACATATAGTTTCGTATCAGTGATCGATTAATCGGTGGATGCAATTTTTAGCCGTAAGTGATTAAAATTGTTTGTCTAGTTTGTAGTTAGAAGTAAGATTATAGAAATATATTATAAATTTGTGCAGCGCCCTTGGGGTGATTTTTCACAAAAAGTTCAAATATTATTATTATTATTTAATGTAAATACCTACGTAGTTTAGGAAAAAAAAAGCGAGGATTTAATTAGAATTTATCTGTCTAAGAAATAAATTGAGGTGTAGGGCTTCGAATAAAAATAATAACACTTTGATAATTTGTATAGCGCCGTTTTGGTGAAAAAACATCTCAAGAGCGCTGTACAAATTTATAATATACTAGCTGACCCGGCGAACTTTGTACCGCCTCAGAATCAATAACTGTTGTGTTAACTTATTAGCTGAATTGAATTCAATTTTTTCTTAGTTAAAAATTACACCATGAAGCAATTATCGATGCGCAACTGTCCGTGGTTTGGTTTTGTCAGTATCAGAGATGGCGTTGTGTATGGATTTTTTTGTTGTTGTTATTTTCTTACTTTTCCACTTACTTATGGCGTTTCATTTCTTTATACGTGTGAGGGTGATTTATTATAATTACTAGCTGACCCAGCCACGCGTTGCTGTGGCTAACGAAACACAACGCCATCTACTGGATGGTTACCCAACCTTTGTAACCACGATAAATTAACTCACAAAGCCATCTGTTAATTTGCATACAAATCAAATCCACACCGCCCGCTTGTCTGTTCTGGGTAGGGACACCCTAATGACCTAGCGGTATGAAATATACTTTACGACCTTTTCTCATACCAACCAAACATACACACAAAATTTTATAAAAATCGGTCAAGCCGTTTAGTAGGATTGCGACCACAAACGCCGTGACACGATATTTTTAATTTTTATATATACTATAGATTGTATTTTTCCTTTGGAGGGGTGCAGACGTACGTTCACCGTTTGTTTCATTTTCGACTGTTGACATTTAGTGTGTAAGAAAGAGGGACAGCATTATATTTTTAAGAACAAAAGCAAAACAATCAGCGCATTGACGTTTAATGATTTAGAATTTTTGCAATTCACTCACTATTCAATATTATACTTATCACAATATTCCTGCAACTCTTTCAAAAGTTGAGATTTCGTTCCATACAAAATGTATGGGGAAAAGAATTGTCTTCATAATTTTTTTTCGTGAATTTTTCCGATGTTTTCATAGCTGTTCTGCTATTCGGACGAGACAAATCCAACAAATAAAAGATCATAAAAATAGGTCCAGCCGTTCTTGAGTTGTAAATGGTGTAACTAACCCGACTTTGTTTTATGTATTAAAGATTTCTGAAATCTTACTTCCCGGACTAGACAAACTATTATAATAACTTATGGCTAAAAAATTGCATCCACCGGTTAATCGATCACTGACGCAAAACTATGCATAAAGTGCATTTGACCAATGAACGTGATACTCGTAAAAACGTACACATTTTGTTTTATTGATACTTTGTACAGGCAGCAAATATACAGGACCATACTTATCTGGAAGGTCATATGAGATTAACACTATGTATTGTTTATTTAGAGAAATATAATAATGTTAATCTAACTCGTAAATGTGTAATTAGGATGTTATATATAGGGCACACAGGCAATACGAGAAATTTCAGCACTTACAGTCATATTGAATTTAAAGGTATGAACGTTTAAAAGGGTACGTTGTATCGGCAAAGATTTTTATTTGGAGTGAAATTCCGTTGGGCTTGTTCGGTTTATAATTACAATAATATTATTATAATTTCTGTTATCCGGACAGAGGTATTTCTGTTATCGTGTCCTATTATATTAGGTAAAACTAACTAACTAATCAACGAGCCGTTTCCCGCAGGGGTAGGCAGAGAAGACGGACCGCCAAACAACTCGGTCTTGGCACACACTACGTGCCTCATTCACATTCATACATCGTCTCATACACGGTCATCTATTGTTCTGACTCTTGACTTGAGCCGACTGAAGTATCTGATTCACTTGGTTCCTTGGTTGTGCCATGTATTCCTCGGGCGTCCCCAAATATTCTCTTTACACTAATTTTCTCGTTCATTCGCTCTACACGCCCAAACCATCTAAGTGTCCCTTTCTTAATTTTACTCATTTACAACAAACAGCCTTGCATTCTTTGCGGATCTCCACATTTCTCACACGATCGTATATGGTTTTATCACACACCCGCCGCGGGGATCTCATTTCTACAGCATTCAGTCTACTTTCATCCTTGCTCTGCCAGTTCTATGCCTCACTGCCAAATATCAGGGTAGGTATCAGTACTCCATTGTGGACGGCTCGCTTCACTTCTTTGGACAGTTTTTTGTTGGCGCCAGTGGCGTTCAGTACCTACCTGAATCTATCCCTCTTTCAATATCTCATCAGCCTTCCCATCTCTCGTAAACATATTACTCAAAAACACAAACTCGTCCACCTGCTCCAAGCTCCAAGTATTCATCTTTCACAACTATGTTCACTCTATGATTGCACACATAGAGACATGTATATATACCAATGATTGCACATTGTTTTCGTACCTACTCTCTTTTTTAAATACCATCACTTTAGACTTACTTACATTCATAAATATTTCGCTCATCCTAGACACGAGAAACTGTAGATCTTCCATATTGTCAGCAATTCTTTCATCAGCCTTCCCATCTCTCATACAGTCACACATTTTCATAAATGAAAAATGAAATTTCGTCAATGGTTGAACACAGCATGTTATTTTACTAATACGAAATAAAACTTTTACCATTGAAGACGTTTTTATGCTGTGGGATTTTGTCTTCCAAACACTGCGTGGAATATGATCTAAAAAATCTCGTTAATGGTACAGTCATGGGGGCATAACTTTACATCTGGTTCGGTGTTTGAGATGAGACATGCCGTGTCCAGATGTACGCCATGTGCAGGCATTGGTAACACACTCCAGTGATCTTCAACTGCGTCTTTCAATGTTTTCTGTATTTGAATATTTTCTGTGTTCTCTTATTGTGTTCATTTTCTCGCCAGCCCCTCAGAAATCGGGGGTATTTTGTCAGAAGGTCAAAATATTTCCGCTTTGCAATACAATCTAAACAAATGAAATATTTCTAAACGTATCGGAAAACTAAAAACATATTTTGAAAGGGCATAAAATACGTTCACAAGTGTTATTAGTAGAATTAAAAGTATAATTTTTTTCAATAAATAAATTTTACAATTTTTAATGTTAACATAAAAAAAGTTTTAAAAATGGCATAACTTACGTTTTGGACGTTACGAAAAGTGTGATCGGGCAAGGCGAACGGTCGGGCCTTTACGCATGCTTGGCTGGGGAGTAAGCTGGTGAATGCGTGACGAGAGCGTTATGAAAAGTGTGATTGAACCGCCGGGTGAGGCGAACGGAAGTTGAGAGGGAGATATAAGTTAGTGAAGTTTTTTTTCAGTATTGTGGTCTAAAGCACACTCGTTTTTTTCTATCTAAAATTACTGGTAATGAAAAGTCAGGGTGTGCAATTCACACGCGGTAGAAGTGAAACCTTCAGAAAACTAAAGTAGACAAGAGTGGGGAGGCTATGAAGCACCGTACAAATAGGAGACCGATAGACTGCGATCTCATTCTCTCGCAGGCTAAATCCTATAGATGTATGTGTTTGTCTGTTTTTAATGTCGCTGATTTTCATTTCATCGAGTTTCAAATCACAACGGTGCTAAAGAATTTTCACTTCAAAAAGAAAAACACACACAATGTACAAACGTTGATATCATCTCGCGTTATTGTCGTATCTTAAAAAAATTATGAATAAAAAATTCTCGAAATCTTTGTACATTATTCTCCATTTGCTGTCAAAGACTTTGGTTTCATACAGGTGCCCTTTTTTGGGGTTAATTCTATATTTTACTATAAAACGTAGAGTTTTTTCTTTCTAACACAGTTTAGATTATATTTCTCAACATGTCAGTAAGACAGATACAACGATTTACATGGAACCTTTATGAGCTGGGACAAATTTGGGTTCCTGTGATTAAACAGATTAATAATAATAATTGCTTAATTTGTAAGGCGCCGTTTATGTGAAAAATTACCTTAAGGGCGCTGTAAAAATAAGACTTTCCACGCTTTAAACTTGTGTAACTTTAGGTGAGATCTTACCGTCTAGCATAGCTATGTAATTTGGGTGTGAATTTGTACCATTTATATGCTATACATATGGAAAATACATTCCCAAAGTTATAGCAACAAATTCGACCTTTAAATATATGTAGTTAGGAGCGGTGCGCGCCAAGCAGGAAGGCCGGAAAACGGAGCGGCCCTTTCAAAACAACGTTTTTTCAAGTTGGATGGAATCGTAGTTCATCGAATTTTCATCCGATTATCTTCATTCAAAGTTAAAATTAAATTTTTATGCGGACAAACCTCGTCTTACGAAAAATTATTATTTTAGGACAAAGTTAGTGAAAAATTAAGACCGTTTTTTCGTCAATTTTCATTTTATGTCCGCCATTTTTGCAATCAACAATTTTTTTGCAAACTGTTGTTCATGCGTTTAATTTTTAATTTCATGTTTCAAATGATTTCCAAGGACTGCAGAATTCCAGCTGATTTGGTCGGACCATCCGCTTGCGGCCGCTATATCCATGAACATACATATACAAATCAAAATTTCAATGGTGTTTTTTCTTATTCAAATGATTTAAATTATAAATACATAACTTACTAACTTTCACGTCTTTTCCCGTCAGGGATAGGAAGAGAAGATAGACCATTAAGCAACTTTGTCTGGACACTCACACTAATGCAGTAATATGTACTACATTATCTTAGATATTTTCCTTGTGGACGTTGTGGGTCCATGAGAAAGTGCTTTTACCAATGATCACGTTTTGAAAACTGTATGATAACCACTAGGATAATCTTCTCAATCCTGAACAAATTGACTCCCCGATTCATACCCGCCCCTCGTAACTTCTTCCCTCTCAGAACTTTCTTTTCCTAAAAAGACCCCCCGCACAGCATCCCCAAAGATGACATAGGCTCTGAGGGATTTTTTTTCCTCAGGATCTCCTGTGTGGAGCAAAGTAAAAAAAAACTTATATTTAATTGACTGCGCGCCTGAAACTTTTTGAGCTCGCGAGTCGTACATTCAGAAGCCCTGACTAGTGTAAATAAATAAAATAAATTCTGCTTCGAGCAACAGGGAGTTCATATCTCATACAAGGTAGGCAGCGAAGAAACACATCGGCAATCTTTCCAAGTAATAATGATACGAAATATAGGTATAAAAGGTAACTATCTACTGACGAGATTTATGTTTGGAAAATGAGTAAGTATGTATTTCTTTAGCTTTATATGGGGAAAATAATTTCCTTAGGGGACGATGTGCGGAGGGTCTTTTTAAGGAAAATGAGGAGAGAAAGTTCTGGAAAGGCAAAAGGTATGAGGTGTGGGTAGGAAAAAGGGGGTCAGTAAATCCAAGAGTGACGGACGCATTTATTTATTAAAATACATGATTTTTAATTAAGACATTTATATAAAGTAGATTTTTTTTATTATTGCATAAATGTTTACATGTTACATTTTTTGCCATTTTTAACTACCATTCTAGGCTATTGCACGTGTTGTGGTAGTCATAATGAAATATTATTTTATATAAACAGATAATAAAATATAAGAAGAGGAAAGAAAAAATAACATATTTAGGAATAAATAAAACTAAAAACAAATATTAATCCAAATAAAAATAAATATTAAAAGTAAGCTGAGAAATAAAGAATAAAAAGATAATTTAAAGAAGATTGAAATAAACATTGGTAAGTATTATTCTTCTTGAAATAATAACAAAAATAAAATTTGGTAAGTATTCGTCTGCACGAGAGTAGGTATATGTTTGTAGTCACTTTTGAAATTCGTTCTATGAAAGAAATTGGAAAATAGATGTGTGAAAGTAAATTTTTTTTTATTCTATTTTTTTTTTTTAATTAATATTAAGGGGGGTAAGGTTTTAAAGGCGAAAAGGGGCATGCTTTTTTTTGAGATATGAATAATGTTGGTTTATTTATTTCATATACACGTTATAGTATGACATAAATAAGTCCGTGAGAGCGAATCTCCGGAGGCACCTCGAAAAAAAGTTGTTGTGCGGTGAACATCATAACTTGTTACCGGATCATGTAAAACAAAAAAGTCGAAATGCGTTTAAAAGGTAATACCTATGTTTATAAAATGGAAAAAATGGTAAAAATAAAAATAAAACTCTTTCTGATTACCTGTTGATTTGTGTGTAGAAATAGTGTACAAAATTTCAATAGAATCGATCAAGTAGATTTTGAGTTAAGGGCCCGCAACCGGGCTCAAAAAGAAGAAGATGGAGAGATATGAAATTACGATTGTTGAGGAGAGCGCTAACATTTAAAGCGTCAAAATCGATGCGAAAATTGGGAAAATGTTTAATAAAACATGACTCGTTTAAAATATAGCAAAAATCTCGTGGGACATATCTTATGTATCATTTAAAGAAACATTGTGATTTTTTTCACAACTACATATAACTGGTAAAATAAATGAAACAAACGTGTTAATAATAATTTTTGGAGCATACTTTGCGATTTTTTTTATCGATGGAATTTTATATAATTAGCGAACGGGACTAGATATTATCTTAAAAAATAACATATATTTTTTTAAGACCTTAAAAACTTCAAATGTTTAAGGGAGATAAGTAAGAAATCGGTAAAAATGCGGGTAGCGGCGCCTTAATGATGTTCACGAACTGAAAACATGAAATGAGGGCCGATCGCTTAAAACGCTGTATCTTCTTTAATTTTGCTCAGATTTACTTGAAATTTTGACACAATACTCTCGACATGTTGACAATTCAGAAAAAAAAAATTAAAAAGATTTTAAAACCTTACCCCTTAAATCACCATACTAGGCGGCTGCCTGTTTCATTTTAACTTTGGAGTATTGTTACTTTGTATGAAGTCTAGTGTAAACATGTGGATTTAGTAGGTATTTAGACCTGCTGAAAAATGGAAAAATTATAATAAAAAGTAATAGATAGATAGGAGAAAAAAACATGCGTAAGGATTAGATTATAAAATATACATAACTTTTGATTATTTGTGTGCACGCATGCACACATTTGTATATAGGTGCATGCACACACACAAATAAAAACACACACATCACAATCACTCATCAAAAAGTCCCCAAGCCCCTTCCTTAGATTTATTAATCCATCGGTGCTCCAGGATGCGGTGAAAGGGCGTGCAAGGGTGCATCTGACTGGGCGGCCTTCAACGAAGAAGGTGAGCACACGCATCTGCAAACAAAACCTGGACAAACTCCAACCCATGAACCCGGACCCCTCTGCTAAGTCACCAAATGTTGCGAACCAATTCCCGAGGCGGCGGTACCCGTATCCGCCTCACAAATTTAAAAAGTTGTAAATAAACCTAAAAAGGTTGTAAACAATAAAAATATAATTAGGGAATATAATGACAGGAAATCTTCGAGAAATGCAGGAAATATATAATTAAGCCGTAGAATAAAAAAAAAAGATTATGCAATTCACACGCGGTAGAAGTGAAACCATCAGAAAACTAAAGCAGACAAGAGTGGGGAGGCTAAGAAGCACCACACAAAGAGGAGACCGATTATTCTGTATCATTCTCTCCAGGTTAAATTCATCGAGTTTCATCGAGTTTCAGATCACAACGGTGCTAAAGAAGTTTTCACTTCAAAAAATCCGCGCACGTGTTTTGTGACGAAAGTATCAATGGTTTATTTACGGTCTTACAAACTGATATATTTCAGATTTTTTACACATTTATTTTGTTTAGACATAAGTAATTGGAAAATTATAAATAATTACAATTGGTAAATAATTTTATAATAAGCATTTGAGTATTTTTATTGCTAACTTGAATGCTGGTATATAAAGCAAAATGAGAATAATTAATCTTTCTCATAGGAACCGCCCTGTACCGTTGCAAAGGTACTTTGATAGAAATAAAATCGAAATTGAGTTATAGATATGAGAATAATTGAACTTTCTCATCGGAACCGCCCTGTACAGTTTCAAAGGTACGATCGCAAGACCATCTTTCGACGAAATTTGAGTTCCCAGCGGCGAGAATTCAAATTTGGCCAATTAACCAGCGGCTGAGAACTCAAATTTCGTCGAAAGATGGCCGAGGTAAATTACTTTTCTGGAGGTGGAAGTTAGTGAAGTTTTACTTCAGTCGTGTGGTCTAAAGCTAACTCGTTTTTTTTTATTAATATAAAAAAATGGTAGGGTATTGGACGGTTGGAGGCGGGGCTAGGGGTTGATCGGTTACTCGGCTTAGTGACCAGTGAAGACAAGTGGAAGAATTTTTTTTTGTTTGATTTTGAAGAAAAAAAATTTGAATATTAAAAGAAAAACACATCCAAAACGTCACCGGAGACCAAAATTTCATTTACATTTTTTACTCCAAATAATGTCAGTCACTGGTTAAAGTAAGTCAAGTATCTATATGTTTTTTTTTTTTTGAAAGGAAAGGTGAATTTATATATAAATTTTATTTAAATTAGCAAATTTCAGAATTATATGGATTATGGAAGATTGGAGTCGAGTTCAGACTTAAAAGAGACGAAATGTTGAATGGAGGGGAGGCAATTTTAGATAACGCTTGATAGAAGAGAGACAACCAAAAAATATGTGATCTAAAGTTCCCACATCTAGACCACAGAAAGTACAATCTGGGGAGTCAAGAATGTGAATTTTATAAAGGTGAGAAGGAACGGAACAATGTCCGATTCTCATTCGAATAAGTGAGGAAATTTCTTTTTTGGAAAAATGGGGGAATTTTTGAAACCACGGTTTTGATTGGATAGTCCTTTGTATTGAGGCGTAGCGGGCACCCTTGGATTGACTAGCAATGTTCAGCCCAAACATTGCGGGATCTATCTTTGATGATGAAAAATTATCAGATAGGAATGGGGTTGGACGCTCCTTGTTTTGCCAAGGAATCTGCAATATCATTACCCACTATGCCAACATGTCCAGGAATCCAAACAAGAGTTACGGTTTTTCCATAGCTTTGCATGGAGGCTATCAGCCTAATAAGGCACACAAAGTGATCATAAGGATGAAAAAGAGGACAGGATTAAGTTTTTGGAGAACTGAGAGAATCAGAGAGAACAAGGGAATGTTCACAATTATTTTTGATTATATATTTGAGATTCAATTATTGTAATGCACTCAGCAGAAAATATTGAAAATTGGTTTGAAATTGGATAAAATATTCCATTATTAGAATTATTGTGATAAACGTTAATACCTACACCACAGTTAGGAGAGTCCGGAGATTTGGAGCCATCAGTAAATAAAAGAGAAGAGTTGGGCCATTTAGAAGAAATAATGTCATTGAACATATTATTGACAGTATGGGCTGGGAGATTGGAATGACTTTTAAGGATGCCGATCCCTTCTAAAATTAATGGGGATAGGGTGGCGTCACTATATTTTAATTTGTATAATGAAAGAAGATCATTTTGAATAATTTGAAGCTCTGAGAGAGAGTGAAAATTTTAGCAGGTGGCAGGAAGAGGTTTAGTTTGAGTTCTGATTGTAGTTAAATTATATATTTATGTTAAATATAGGCCCATTTTACATACAAAACTGTGGTTTTGAAATTTAAATGGGATGGGGCTCTACAAATTCAGAGGAGTGTGAGCGAGACAAAAAGCTGGTGGGTTCTGCTAAATGCAACATTTGCTTCCATTCTAATCTGCATGTTGTGCTATATTCCTTGTCTATGGAAAAATTGATCCCAAGGTTGGTAATCTTGGTAAGAGCTCCTTCTACCCCTCCGTTTGAACCTAATCGGTACAGAACTCTTAACTTTCAAGATGGCCGCCGAAATGGAGCATTTTGACATTTTTATTTGATAAATGCATACTTTTATTTTTTTTTTCAATGAGAATTTGCAAGTGTAGTAAGCAGGATAAGATTCGAGTTCAGCTCCTCTCTAACCTCTATTGAACCAAACGCTGCACAATTCTAGAGATTCAAGATTGTCCCAATTGGTAATACATGCAAAAAGGATTTAATGTTAAAAAAAATACATATTTTGATTAATATGTATTTTTTTTCTTTGTGGGAAACTTGTGAAAAATGTTCAAGCGGAAATCTGGTGATTCGACATCACATTTGGAGTCGATTTTTTACATAACTTTTTTTGATTTGAGCTTTCATTTTCAAGTAAATCGAGTCCGAAGTTGGAATTTTTAAGTAAATTTGAAAAAAAT